>JALMGF010000004.1:4740000-7487500 GCA_023333645.1 Sceloporus occidentalis | reverse complement strand
TTAATGTTCCATGAGCCAGTATGGTGGATTGGTTTGAGCGCTGGACTATGCCTTTGGAGAGCAGGGTTTGAACCCAGGGTTGGCCCTGGAAAACCCCACTGTGTGCCTTTGGCAAGTCGCACTCTCTCAGCCTCAGAGGAGGGCAATTGCAACCTCCCTCTGAAGACATTAGTCAGGACAACCTGTGGAAGGTTGTGTTAGGGTCACCATAAGTTGGAAACAGCTTGAAGGCACACAGCAACAGCAAAAAGAACAATGTATGCTTTATACACATAGCCTCAAGGTGAATTTATCCATAAGATTTTTAACCATGTTGTGCATGAAACAAAGTTTGTGTACGCTGAACCATCAGAAGGCCATCAAAGGTGTCACTATCTCAGCCACCCGTGTGGATGATTTTGGATGTTAGAATACTTCAAATTTTGGAATTCCAGATAAGGGAGACGCAAACTGTACCCCTGAAGCTCTGAATTAACTGAGCGTCATGTAGGTGGTCAAAAGATCTCCTCTCTGCCGGGGACGGATATCTTTCTAAATTATGTTGCCCTAGCAAATAATTAATAATTTTATCATTCTTCTCTCTGTTGTGGGAAAGTCCTCAAATCTATGCAGTTTTCAAGGATGTATTTGTAGTATGGAGCTGATGGGTGCGGGCATATATGTCTTTTCATTATTTTCTGTGCAAAAATCTTATTTTCTCTTACAGAAAATCACATTTGCTGTGCAAAAAAACCTTTTTCTGCCCACGCTTTTTGGGGGCCATAAAATGGATTCAGTCCACCATAAATCCACCTAATCCATCTGTCTTTATTCTATTTATTTATTTTTAATCTGAACATTAAAATACATAAATATATACACATATACAAAACATCATCATCATCATCATCTTTTATTTATATCCTGCCTACTCTGATTAGGATCGAGGCAGTTTACAGTAAAAGAGTCAAAACATGGTAAAATGACAATATACAATAATCCTAAATTCTACCCCTCCCTTAAAATAACAATTAAATCACTGTTATATTTAAAAATCATACTAAAAAGATTAATTAAAACAAATAAACAGTTTAGAAGACAACAGTTAAATTTCTTGAGCCCAGGATAGGTTTCTTCATTCTAATTTGTAACTCTCTCTTTCGCTTTTGAATCTGTATGCTTCTATCCAGATTATAATTTCATCAATTCTTCTTCCCCTTATCATATTATAGTGAATTATATTATCATATCACCTCTACATTCATCTGTATCATAGAAATTATATTTACCTTTTACATATAATGCAGACATTTATTCAAAAACAAAAGCCTTAGGCATTGAATCATTTCCTGTTGAAGCTGCCCAATTTGCTTTGACCAAGGAGCTGAATCTGGAGTTTGGGTTAGCATAAAACAGGGATAGGATACTATTCAGTGAGAGATGTGTCAGTTAGTTACAACTCTGTGTCAGTTTTGCAATTTTGCATCACTAAATTTGACACAACCCTCTTTCTGCAAGTAATAGAGCATGCCACCAGGAAACATAAAAGTTGATCTGAAATATGGGAAGGACTGTCATGGAGGTGATGGAGCAAGCTTTTTTTCTGTTGCTCCAGAGACTAGGACAGAGACCAATGGACAGTTGTAACCGATTTTGAGTCTTGAACTGGGAAACAGGTAGAATATCATCATCATCATCATCATCATCATCATCATCATCATCATCATCATCATCGAATCATAAATCCTGGGATTGAGAGGGCCACAAGAGCCATATATTCCATATACAGGAATCCACAATTACCAAAAGATGACCAACCACCCTCTGTTTAAAGACCTCCAAAGCTGGAGAGTCCACCACCCTCCAAAGCAATCTCTTCTGCAGTTGCACCACTTTTACAGTAATTTTTACAAAAGGTTCTTCCTAATATTTCAGTACGATCTCTTTTCTTGTCATTTGAATCCATGGGATTGTGTTGATTGATTTGCATCTATCGTCCCCGCCATACAGAGGTCTTCAGTTTTGGCCCTGAGATACTCTTGACCTGGCAATCATAATTCCAGCCAAACTGGGTGCCGTTCGGAGAGAAGGATCCAAATTGTTTTGGAAAATGAGGACCAGCTCCCCAAGATGATTTCCATTTGGCGAGGGCCCAGAGGTTCCTTCTTGGAGAAGGCATCTCAGCTCCATAAACCTCCACGTGGCGTTCCATAAAGGTCTACAAAGTTCTATAAAGTTCCTGTAGAGGTTGAAAGCAAGAGAAATAAAATAAATAAAAAAGATATTGTTTTATTTCTATCCATATATACATAGTGCCCCCCTCTTAAAACAAGATTAAACAGTATAAGATCCCAAGTAATCCAAATAATCATCATCATGGGAAGTCTTATTCGTGGCCGAGCGTTTTATTTCCGGGAAGGCCTGCCGGAAGAGATCCGTCTTAATGATCTTTTAAAGCCCTCTAGATCGGTTATTTGACGGATCTCATCCCGCAAGAGAGCTGCATCTGATTCTCATTCGGCAAGGAAAGGAGGAATGTGCATCCATCCAAACTGGGCTAATGCCTCCATCTTCCTCAGAGGCTGAGAGTGTGTGACTTGCTCAAGGTTACCCAGTCAGTTTCCAAGACTGATCAGGGATTCAAAGCCTGATCTCCCAATGCTCAAACCACTACACCACAGTGGCTCTTAGGCTTATGGTGACCCTCCCTTAGGGTTTTCTTGACGAGGTTTCTTCAGAAGGGCTTTGCCTTTGCTCTCCCCTGGGCCTGAGAGATTGGGACTTGCCTAAGCTCAGATGTGAGCAGAGTTGTGCGTCTCATGCCATCACATGTTGTTGCACGCTTTCAAGTCATACCCAATTTATGGCGATCCGAAGGTGAATGTATCCCAAGGTTTTCTTGGCAAGACTGGTTCAGAGAGGGTTTTCCCTTTGCCTTCCTCTGAAGTTGCGAGCGTGACTTGCACAGGATCACTCAATAGGTTGCCATGTTTGAGTGGAGATTTGAATCCTGGTTTTCCAGAATCCAAGACTCAAACCACTATACCACTAAAATCCATCAATGAGACCTTTATTGGCCAAGCGAAATGCACAATATACTTGTTGCAAGCACTGTGACTCCTTGGCCCCATTCCCACTGGCTTATGAAGCGGATCAAGACTGGGATTATGGTGCATCGTTCCCATTTGAGGGCGCATTCGGGGCAAACGAATGGGAATGACAAGGGTGAGGAGAGCCATTGAACACCGTTTTTAACTATTCTATTGTCTTTCATTTTACATGCCTGCTCGATTGCCCCCCGGACAGCCGAGGGAGCAATGGGGGAGGCAAAAGGACTTGGGGGGATGGAGGCTTCCTTTCCTTTCCCCAGAGGGCCTCTTGGAAGACATAGGACAGCCTGGGAGGCAAAGGGACTTGGGGGCGTGGATGCTCCTTCTCTTTTCCCCAGAGGGAGAGTACCTATTTTCATTGACTGCCAGCCCCCTCTCTAAAAAATAAAAAAAGACAAAGGACACAAATGGGAATGGGGAGCAAAATGAACCGTGTCAAAGTGCTTCGAATTAAGTGACAACACTGTGACGTCAGGAGCCTATGCGCTCAATTGACGGCTTGTTTAAAAAAAGCCTCTGGAGGGAGCAATGGGAAAAATCGATATATAAAACCCACACTTTCTTTACTTCTGACTGGTTTAAATCATGCTTTTCATTAGCCCTTTTAGGCTTGTTGGATCATACTACAAACAGAGAGAAAGAAAGTCACAATGAATAGAAGCCCCTCAGGTCTATATTCTTGGTTTAGTGTCTCCGTGTTCCTCGGTTCCCAGACTAAGATTCCCAAGTACTCCAAATTTCTCCTGACCATGCTCTTTCTTCCAACCTATTGAGCATATGAAATATAATCAATATATTTACATTACCTTTTAGAATTAGGAGTGTCATCTTGCCCTTCGGACCACCCATTGCAATAGAAAGAAGAATATGAAGAGACGTAAACAACATCAAATTCTTACCAAATTGTATTGCTCTGATCTTCTTTGGAAGCAAGCTTTTCATTTTAAACTGTTCTTCTTATTAATGACTGATCTGAAAACATGATAGATTTCCCACATTCTCTAATTTAATAAGAGCCTTAATAAACAGGTGTCACTAGCTTCACAACATCCCCAAATCGGCCTTATTTGAACAGCTTCCAAAGTGAATCAATTGGTATATCTTTGCTTGCCTTCTTTATAAAATATAAATCTTACTAGTCCAGAATATGTGATGATGTTCAATCTAGATATTAGGAACCTACCTTGACTTCACAATACTTAATATTTCAAGGAATACGAAATTTACAAAATGTATCTGAAGAGCACATAGAAGGCTTCGTATTCAAAAGAGTATTGTAGAAAAGGTGTATTTTGGTAGTGTCTTTGAGTCTAAGGGTACATCTACACTAGAGTAATAATGCTATTTGACACCACATCCTATGGAATCCAATGGAATTTGTAGTTTTACATAGCCTTTGGCTCTCTTTGCCAAGGAATGCTGCTGCCTCACAAAACTACAAATCCCAGGAGTCTGTAGGATGGAGCCATGGCAGTTAAAGTGGTTTTCTTTCCTCAGCGAAGATGCAGAGACAGAAACTGAGAGAAAGGAAGGAAGGAAGGAAGGAAGGAAGGAAGGAAGGAAGGAAGGAAGGAAGGTAGGTAGTGGCAGCACAAGGTAGTGCATGAGAGGACCTAGAGATTCCTAGAGAAAACACTCCTCTAGGCATTTGTATGTCCTACGGCAGTGGTTCCCAACCTGTGGGTCGGGACCCCTTTGGGGGTCGAACGACCCTTTCACAGGGGTCGCCTGAGACCATCGGATAACACCTATTTGCATGTAGCAATGAAAATAATTGTATGGTTGCCGGTCGCCACAACATGAGGAACTGTATTAAAGGGTCGCGGCATTAGAAAGGTTGGGAACCACTGTCCTATGGTATGATGCTATGGTTAATCTCCAGCAGGTGTTGAACATAAGAGTTGTGCTGGAGGACCTAGACATTCCTAGACTGCTGTTATTTCAGATAAAATAAAACCAGTGTGCTTTGATTTGCCCTTTCCCCACGATCTCAAAGGTCCTGTGCCCCTAAGCCCAGGGAATCTGGTTGTATGTGAAATAAGAAAAGGCAGAAAGAGGAGAGGAGAGCTGCATTGGGAGGAAAGCGTGGGCACCGCAGGGACTTGAACCCCATCCCGGAAACCAGGAGTGCCAACCACCAGCGCCTTTTGCTTTTTTCTGGCAATGCAACAAGGGGAAAAGCAAAACCCGAGAGAACACAGAGAGGAGTGTTCTCTCAGGAAAAAGAAAACCTGACAGAATTAGAAGGACTGCCTTTAAGATGCATCCTTGAGATTGGATTTGTTAGGGATCGGTTCCTAACACACTTTTGTATTTCAAGAGCAAGTCTCAGCAAATGCCAACAACATTGTCTCAACAACTACCAACTACAGTGTCTCAACAAATACCAACAACAGTGTCTAAACCTACCAGATCTTCCAACTACAATGCGAAGGGGTGTGGAATGATTTCGGGCAAATGGTTGTGTGGATTCCTCATAGGAACTGCTAGAACCCCTGAAAAGGAGAGAAACCCCGCATACAAACACCCACAGAGAGGCATTCTCTTTCTATTCATGATGTGGAATGAGAGAATAGACACCTGACCTGTTCCTTGATCCATTATGTGTGAACTTTTTGCCTCCTTCTCCTGATCTGTGAAAAGCAAACTTAAGATCTCGGGGCTCCCCAGTCTCTCCAAGTAACCCCAAAGGAAGTGAGTGGAAAGGGGTTCTCAACGGTCTTATGGGAATGACTTCCATTCATTGATCTTGGAGAGAAGGCATTCTTTTCAGGTCTGTGTGTTCTTGGTCGCAACTGTTGAAAACCAAGAAAAGGAGAAACCCGCCACTGCCACAAAAACTCCAATACAAAAGCAATGCACTAAAGAAGGTCAAAGTGATCGAATGTTGGTAATTTTCCTTGAAAGTTTGCTTTCTTGTAAATATGTGATCCCAAGAGGCAAAAGGTTTCAGTCCCCCCCCCCCCCCACTATTGCCACTAGAACAAAGTCCCCAAATGCATTCACAGCCCAATCGCGGCAAAGTCTCGGAGGGTCACTCACTGTCCAGTTGCCTTCGCCCATGAAAATCCAGAGGGGCACCCAGAGCTTGGCACAGGAATTGGCATCCATCGCAAAGAGGCAGCAGTTGCTCCGCAGAGAAGACCCTGCAAGGCCAACAAACGATATCCATAACTCTGGCGCTGCCAAGGAATTGCAGGACTTTCACTCTTGGGGGGTTGCAGCTCTGCAGAATTAAGGTCACAAGAAAGCCTGGGTTGTGTAGTTTGCTGTGGCAGAGTTCTCTCAGCAGTTGCCAGGAGTGCATTTGCACCTCGCAAACTTATGTGCCATCTGAGCCCATTCATTCAGATGTCACATCTGCCTGGACTGCTCTCTGAGCCTGGATGCCCAGGTCTCAGCAGTGGTCAGGAGTGCATTTGCACAGCTTAAACTTGTGCGCCAGCTGCGCCCTCATCAAAGGTGGGGCAGGCGGGTTTTTAGTCTATTTTTAAGTTCTGTATATTTTATGTGTTGATTTATATAGACTTTGTAATTGATTGAATGTTATAACCATTTTAAACGTTTTAGCTGTGAGCCACCTTTTGTCCCTCCGGTGAGAATGGCGGTATAGAAATGAAATCAAATCAAATCAAATCAAATTAATACAGAGGGAATACGGGACAGAAGAACGCAAGCGCAGTTCGCACAAAGCTATCTCCATTGGCCTTAATATCACAAAACTAGGAGCAAGATTTGAGCCCAGATGTGAAGGAAGCGAGGAGCAGCAGCCAAGAGATATAGCTTTCTTTGTGACACACTTGGACTAGGAACTACATAATGTTCTTCTGCCAGAGGTTTAAGGCCATCTAAGCCCTCCTCAAATACTACAACCTTCTCCATAACTTAAGGGCAAGCCACCAAGCTCTACTAGATAAGGGGCCTTCCCCTCTTTCCAGTAATAGCAGAAATATCAATATTAAGCAAATGATTGTCTGTCATACATTTACCTTCCTTTCTTCTTTTCTTCTTTCCTTCTGTCATTAAAGTCTTAAGCCTCTTGCTCATCCTAACTGTAGCAGATAATATTAACCACAGCAGAAAGAAACAGACACTTGGTAAAACAAACCAAAGCTGAAATCAAAATTTCTTTTGAAAAAACCAAAGTATCATCTGTCTGATATTTACCTTTTTCCTTCCTTCCATTCTTCCTTTCTTCCTTCCTCCTGTAATTAAAACCTTAAACCACTTGTTAATCCTAACTGTATTAGCTAATACTAACTAGGGCAGAAATCAAGGCATCCTTAGTGCCTTGAAAATACATCATGGCGCTTTCTCTTGTGAGGGATCTCTCCCTAAAACACTGTTGTTGGTATTTATTGCTATTGAAAAACAGAAAAGAGGACTTACCTGATCGTGCAGCTGGAGTTTCTGATAATACTAACCTCAGTAGAAATCAACAGACGCTTGGGAAACCAAAGCACCTGTCCAAATCCCAATGAATCACTCTGCTTAGGATAAGGCAGTGAATTCAGCCCAAATTCCCCTCCGTTGTTCGATTTTCTGTCCTTTCTGTTCATTGCCCTCCTAACCCTTAATAACAGCCAATGTGTAAAAGCCAATATTCAGAGCTATAAACTGATCAGTATAGAATCCCTCAGTTAACTTTAGGAAATACTTAGCTCCAGCTTTCAGAAGCATTCTAGCTGTTTCTATTTTCCTCTTTGAGAGGCGGTCTTAAGCCTCCTTTGGCCCCCATTTCCTCTAACCATTAAGCCTGACTCTCCCTCCACTTCTGACCAGAGAAGTCCATGGAGGCTGGTAGTTGGCCAGAGGCAGCCTGGATCCTTCCGCCTTCATCGTACGCATCACAATGGCGCAGAAAAGTAGTCCCTGGAAACCTTGGGCCAATGGAGGGAAAAGTCCATTGCTGTCCATTGGGAGATATTTGATGGGGAAAGTGGCAATGGCTCTGTTAGTGGACATATACTGGCTTCACAGAAATACACACACACACACTTTGGAATAAAATCTCAGTATTTTTTTCAAAGACCAGACTGAAGAAACGTGAAAAGGCACTCAAATCCAACCCATTTGGACAAATGGACAAATGAGTGACCACAGAAGCGCATGGAGTATGGCAAAGTACAGCCTCACTCCTGAAGCAGCCTCCTTCCTTCTGCCTTCATTGTATGCTTAGCAATAGTGCAAAAAAGGCCTTTCTGGGAGCAAGGAGTTGGTGGAAGAAAAGTGTTCCTTTTCAATGTTGTGAGATGTTTGCTGGGGAAGTTACTACTGTTATGTTGGTGGACATACTGGCACACAGAAATATACATGCACAGACACACACAGACAGACCTACTTTGGAAAAAATCTCCATTATTTTTCAAAGACACATAAACATATGCGTGTATGCGCATACACGCACACGTCTCTGTGTGTAAATATGTACCTACACACACACACACACACACACACACACACACACACACTTTCACACATGCTTTGGACGAATGAGCCTCTGGTTTCTGGAAGTCCAGACTGAACAAAAGCGGAAAGGCATGCAAATTCCATAAGTATTGGGTGTATTATCTATTTATTTATCAGTGACTTGGATGAAAGAATAGAGGACATGCCTGTGAAATTTGCAGATGAATCCAAATTAGGAGGAGTAGGTAATACCCCAGAGGAGAGGATCAAAATTCAAAATGATCTGAATAGATCAGAAAATGTAATCTATCCAAAATCTAGCCAAAGTTAACAACATGAAGTTCAGCAGGGGGAAATGTAAGGTACTACAATTAGGCAGGAAGACATGGAATTGATAGATATAGGATGGGGAGATCCATGTAAAATGGAACTAGGAGTGCTAGTGGCCCTCAAGTTGAAGGTGAGCCAAGAGGGTGATGCAGCAGCCAAAATGGCCAATGCGATTTTAACAGGAATCAATAGCAGTATAGTGTCTAGATCAAGAAAAGTAATAGAATTATAGAACTGGAAGAGGCCACAAGGCCATCCAGTCCAAGACCATGCCATGCAGGAACTCACAATCAAAGCATCCCTGACAGATGGCTATCCAGCCTCTGTTTAAAGACCTCCAAAGGAGGAGACCGCATCACTCTCCAAGGAAGTGTTAGGTTCCTCCTAATGTTGAGCTGGAATCTGTTTTCCTTTACTTTGCATCCATTGCTCTGGGTCCTATTCTCTGGAGCAGCAGAAAACAAGCTTGCTCCATCCTCAATATGACATTCCTTCAAATATTTAAACAGGACTATCATATTGCCTCTTAACCTTCTCTTCTCCAGACTAAACATCCATAGCTCCCTAAGTCGTTCCTCATAGGACATGGTTTCCAGACCCTTCACCATTTTGGTTGCCCTCCTTTAGACACGCTCCAGTTTCTCAACATCCTGTTTGAATTGTGGAACCCAGAACTGGACACAATATTGCAGGTGGGGCCTGACCAGAGCAGAACAGAGTGGTACTATGTCTTGCCTTGATCTAGACAATATACTTGTACAGTGTACCCTCCCCTAAGGTGGGGATCCGTTCCTTTTAGTTCTTCTGGGGCGTGCAATGGGCTCTTCCAGCGCGGCTTTCAGCATATGATGAAAGCTGCATATGGCGGCCCACGTAAAACACGGGCACGCAGTATTGATGCAGCCAATCACCAAGCCCTGTGAGGAGAGACTTTGGGAGCTGGATATGTTGAGCCTCGAGAAGAGAAGGTTAAGAAGTGGTGTGATAGCCCTGTTCAGATATTTGAAAGGGTGTCATTGAAAGGTTGGAGCAATATTGTTTTCTGCTGTTCCAAGGAATAGGACACCGAGCAAGGGATGCAAGC
Source organism: Sceloporus occidentalis (assembly GCA_023333645.1). Lineage (NCBI taxonomy): Eukaryota > Metazoa > Chordata > Lepidosauria > Squamata > Phrynosomatidae > Sceloporus > Sceloporus occidentalis. The sequence continues at coordinate 7,477,588 of JALMGF010000004.1, read as the reverse complement.
TCCAGGAAAAGAGATTCCACCTAAACATTGGGAGGAACTTCCTGACAGGGAGAACTGCTCCACAGTGGAACACACTGGTCCCTCGGAGAGTGGTGGAGTCTCCTTTGGAGGTCTTTAAACAGAGGTTGGATGGCCATCTGTTGGGGGTGCTTTGGTTCTGTGGGAGGCCGTCCTCTGAGGTTGAGAGAGTGTGACTTTTCCATGGTCGTCCCTGGGTTTTCATGACCGAGATGTTATTCGAACCTTGGTCTCCTCAGTCCTCGTCCAACACTCAGACCATCATGCCATGCTGACTAAGGTGGGAATGCACACACTCTTTTCTATTCATGTTGGCCTCGTTTTCTGCACTGGTGGTGCAGAATGGGTTTTCCATTTTCTCCCAGTTTGAGATGTCTCCTTCTCTCCTTAGGAGTTTCCCAACCTCAGAGTTCCCCAGAGGATCTCAAAGCACTGACAAAAGACCTTACCACACGGGGGCTTTTGAGCGTCAGTTTGCATTGGCCAATGTGTATTCGCGTTATATAGCATTGGAGTTCCACACCTGTGAGCTCTGAATACGCATTGACCAATGCGATATAACGTGAATACGCTTTGGCCAATGCGTATTCACAGCTGGGTTCCGAACTGAAGGCAGCCGGCTCCTCCGAGTCCGCAAAATTAGGGGATCGGCTAGATCCGCACGGATGGCCAGTGCGGAACCCCTGCTGCTTTGGCTGGTGTGTACATCCAATCCGCTGGTTCTCTTGAAGACCACCGGTTACAAATCTCCCATGATGCTGCGCTGGAATTTCCCCCTTCTCCTTCCGGTGGCCCTTTTCCCTTTTAGCACAACCGCTGGGGCTGGGAGCGTTATTTCCACTGAACGAGATAAAGCAGAAACCTTTTGTGTCCGGGGAGGGGGGAATGTATCTGTGTGTGTGTGTGTACACACATACACACAAAGATGTGTGTGCAAGCATATACATGCAGCATTACACTTTCAGCTGCTTCACAGTTTGTGTGTGTGTATATATAAATATGTGTGTGTGTGTATATGTATATGTATGTGTGTATTTATATATATATACACACACACACACACACACACACACACAAAGATGTGTGTGTAAGCATATACATGCAGCATTACACTTTCAGCTGCTCCACAGTTTGTGTGTGTGCATATATATATATATGCGTGTGTGTATATGTATATGTATGTGTATATATATATATATATACACACACACACACACACACACACACACAAAGATGTGTGTGCAAGCATATACATGCAGCATTACACTTTCAGCTGCTCCACAGTTTTTGTGTGTGCCTATATATATATATATATATGTATGTGTGTATATATATATATGTATATATATACACACACACACACACACACACAAAGATGTGTGTGCAAGCATATACATGCAGCATTACACTTTCAGCTGCTCCACAGTTTGTGTGTGTGCATATATATATATATGCGTGTGTGTATATGTATATGTATGTGTATATATATATATATATATACACACACACACACACACACACACACACATATATATAAACACTCAAGCAGACAGATGTGTGTGTACACATATAAATAAGGCATCACACTTTTGGCTGTGGCACAGTGTGTTTTTGTATATATGTCTGTGTGTTTGTGTGTGTGTGTGTGTGTATATATATATAACCTTTATTTATAAAGCACTGTAAATTTATATAGCACTGTACATACAATCTTTTTAATTGGACGGTTCCCTGCCCTCAGGCTTACAATCTAAAAAGACACACACACACACACACACACACACACATATATATATATACTCTCATCCCAATTCCAAGGGAAAGATAGGTACATTGCCATGGGTGGGTGATCCAGTATTCCTGAATGGTAATGTACCGACCGCATAATTTCACTGAATGGATCCTTGGCAATTGCCATCCAGGGAAATTTCCTTGTAACAGGGAATTCCTATATGTGTGTGTGTGTGTGTGTGTGTGTGTGTTTATATGTATGTGTGTGTGTGTGTATATATATATATATATATATATATATATACACACACACACACACAAAGATGTGTGAGCAAGCATATACATGCAGCATTACACTTTCAGCTGCTCCACAGTTTGTGTGTGTGTGTGTGTGTGTGTATAAACTCTCATACAGACAAATGTGTGTTTACACATAGAAAAGGCATCACACTTTTGGCTATATATATATATATAAGTATGTATGTATGTATTTATGTGTGTGCATATACACACACACACACACACACACACATATATATATATATATATACAGATGGAACATACCCCTTTCCTAAGTGTCTAAAGGCAGCAATTCTTGCGATATTCTGCGCTAAAAAGTGATCTCATTCTTCACCCCCGGAAGTTAAAAATGTTGCGCCCCGTTCAGAGCCCCACAGAGCATGCACAAAGCTGCCTATGCGCATCGGTGAACACACATTGTATTGGGCTGGTGTGGTCATCCAATCTGCACTGGCTTCACTTTGCGTGAATACGCATTGGCCGATGCGCAAGACCTCGATCCGGAAGGCCGCCCAGGTGTGGATGAATGTTGCGATATGACGCGAATACGAATCGTCAAAGCGTATTCAGAGAGCGCGAGTGTGAATGAATGATGCGTTATAACGCGAATACGCATCGGCCAATGCGAACGGACGCTCAAAAAGCCCCCGTGTGGTAAGGTCCTGAGACCGTGAACCGGTTGAACGAAACCTTCCGAGATCTTCAACTGAAGGCGATGCAGCATTCCTCGAAAGGGGAATTCCTGGACCACATCTGGTGCTTGCAGGATGTACAGACTCTCGGTGGAGGGGAACAGCCGCCGCCTCCCACGTGGAGCGCCTGAGTGACCAGTTGACCGAAGTGGGAGGCGAGGTGGGCAGCATGAACCAGACTCTGTCCTATGACCTGGGCATCCACCACACCCGTATCCAGGACCTGCAGGTCTTGATCAGCAATGCCACCGTGGATGTGCAGCAGATGCACCTGGTCCACATTGCCATGGAGCAGCAGCTGAAGCATGAGTTGGCCATCTTAAACAATGTCACCGAAAACCTGACGCTCAAAGACTGGGAGCACTCTGTCACCTTGAGTAATAGGAGGTACGGGGATGCAGCGAAACTCTAGGGCAGTGATTCCCAAACTTTGCTCCTCCAGATGTTTTGAACTTCAGCTCCCAACATTCCTGACTTCTGGCCAAGTAGGTTGAGGCTTCTGGGAGTTGAAGTCCAAAACATCAGGAGGATTAAGTTTGGGGGATGATTGCTATAGAGTCATCATCATACAGGTTGAGTCTCTCTTTTCTGATATGCTTGGGACCAGAAGTGTTTTGGGTTTTGGATCCTCCCCCCACAAGTCTTTGGAATATCTTTATATACTGTAGCCGCCTCGAGTCCCTTTATCAGGTGGATGGTGGGGTATCAATAAATAAAATACAAATAATAATAATGATAACCTATCTTGCAGATGGAATCCATGTCTAAACATGAAATTCATTAATGTTCCATGAGCCAGTATGGTGGATTGGTTTGAGCGCTGGACTATGCCTTTGGAGAGCAGGGTTTGAACCCAGGGTTGGCCCTGGAAAACCCCACTGTGTGCCTTTGGCAAGTCGCACTCTCTCAGCCTCAGAGGAGGGCAATTGCAACCTCCCTCTGAAGACATTAGTCAGGACAACCTGTGGAAGGTTGTGTTAGGGTCACCATAAGTTGGAAACAGCTTGAAGGCACACAGCAACAGCAAAAAGAACAATGTATGCTTTATACACATAGCCTCAAGGTGAATTTATCCATAAGATTTTTAACCATGTTGTGTATGAAACAAAGTTTGTGTACGCTGAACCATCAGAAGGCCATCAAAGGTGTCACTATCTCAGCCACCTGTGTGGATGATTTTGGATGTTAGAATACTTCAAATTTTGGAATTCCAGATAAGGGAGACGCAAACTGTACCCCTGAAGCTCTGAATTAACTGAGCGTCATGTAGGTGGTCAAAAGATCTCCTCTCTGCCGGGGACGGATATCTTTCTAAATTATGTTGCCCTAGCAAATAATTAATAATTTTATCATTCTTCTCTCTGTTGTGGGAAAGTCCTCAAATCTATGCAGTTTTCAAGGATGTATTTGTAGTATGGAGCTGATGGGTGCGGGCATATATGTCTTTTCATTATTTTCTGTGCAAAAATCTTATTTTCTCTTACAGAAAATCACATTTGCTGTGCAAAAAAACCTTTTTCTGCCCACACTTTTTGGGGGCCATAAAATGGATTCAGTCCACCATAAATCCACCTAATCCATCTGTCTTTATTCTATTTATTTATTTTTAATCTGAACATTAAAATACATAAATATATACACATATACAAAACATCATCATCATCATCATCATCATCATCATCATCTTTTATTTATATCCTGCCTACTCTGATTAGGATCGAGGCAGTTTACAGTAAAAGAGTCAAAACATGGTAAAATGACAATATACAATAATCCTAAATTCTACCCCTCCCTTAAAATAACAATTAAATCACTGTTATATTTAAAAATCATACTAAAAAGATTAATTAAAACAAATAAACAGTTTAGAAGACAACAGTTAAATTTCTTGAGCCCAGGATAGGTTTCTTCATTCTAATTTGTAACTCTCTCTTTCGCTTTTGAATCTGTATGCTTCTATCCAGATTATAATTTCATCAATTCTTCTTCCCCTTATCATATTATAGTGAATTATATTATCATATCACCTCTACATTCATCTGTATCATAGAAATTATATTTACCTTTTACATATAATGCAGACATTTATTCAAAAACAAAAGCCTTAGGCATTGAATCATTTCCTGTTGAAGCTGCCCAATTTGCTTTGACCAAGGAGCTGAATCTGGAGTTTGGGTTAGCATAAAACAGGGATAGGATACTATTCAGTGAGAGATGTGTCAGTTAGTTACAACTCTGTGTCAGTTTTGCAATTTTGCATCACTAAATTTGACACAACCCTCTTTCTGCAAGTAATAGAGCATGCCACCAGGAAACATAAAAGTTGATCTGAAATATGGGAAGGACTGTCATGGAGGTGATGGAGCAAGCTTTTTTTCTGTTGCTCCAGAGACTAGGACAGAGACCAATGGACAGTTGTAACCGATTTTGAGTCTTGAACTGGGAAACAGGTAGAATATCATCATCATCATCATCATCATCATCATCATCATCATCATCATCATCATCATCGAATCATAAATCCTGGGATTGAGAGGGCCACAAGAGCCATATATTCCATATACAGGAATCCACAATTACCAAAAGATGACCAACCACCCTCTGTTTAAAGACCTCCAAAGCTGGAGAGTCCACCACCCTCCAAAGCAATCTCTTCTGCAGTTGCACCACTTTTACAGTAATTTTTACAAAAGGTTCTTCCTAATATTTCAGTACGATCTCTTTTCTTGTCATTTGAATCCATGGGATTGTGTTGATTGATTTGCATCTATCGTCCCCGCCATACAGAGGTCTTCAGTTTTGGCCCTGAGATACTCTTGACCTGGCAATCATAATTCCAGCCAAACTGGGTGCCGTTCGGAGAGAAGGATCCAAATTGTTTTGGAAAATGAGGACCAGCTCCCCAAGATGATTTCCATTTGGCGAGGGCCCAGAGGTTCCTTCTTGGAGAAGGCATCTCAGCTCCATAAACCTCCATGTGGCGTTCCATAAAGGTCTACAAAGTTCTATAAAGTTCCTGTAGAGGTTGAAAGCAAGAGAAATAAAATAAATAAAAAAGATATTGTTTTATTTCTATCCATATATACATAGTGCCCCCCTCTTAAAACAAGATTAAACAGTATAAGATCCCAAGTAATCCAAATAATCATCATCATGGGAAGTCTTATTCGTGGCCGAGCGTTTTATTTCCGGGAAGGCCTGCCGGAAGAGATCCGTCTTAATGATCTTTTAAAGCCCTCTAGATCGGTTATTTGACGGATCTCATCCCGCAAGAGAGCTGCATCTGATTCTCATTCGGCAAGGAAAGGAGGAATGTGCATCCATCCAAACTGGGCTAATGCCTCCATCTTCCTCAGAGGCTGAGAGTGTGTGACTTGCTCAAGGTTACCCAGTCAGTTTCCAAGACTGATCAGGGATTCAAAGCCTGATCTCCCAATGCTCAAACCACTACACCACAGTGGCTCTTAGGCTTATGGTGACCCTCCCTTAGGGTTTTCTTGACGAGGTTTCTTCAGAAGGGCTTTGCCTTTGCTCTCCCCTGGGCCTGAGAGATTGGGACTTGCCTAAGCTCAGATGTGAGCAGAGTTGTGCGTCTCATGCCATCACATGTTGTTGCACGCTTTCAAGTCATACCCAATTTATGGCGATCCGAAGGTGAATGTATCCCAAGGTTTTCTTGGCAAGACTGGTTCAGAGAGGGTTTTCCCTTTGCCTTCCTCTGAAGTTGCGAGCGTGACTTGCACAGGATCACTCAATAGGTTGCCATGTTTGAGTGGAGATTTGAATCCTGGTTTTCCAGAATCCAAGACTCAAACCACTATACCACTAAAATCCATCAATGAGACCTTTATTGGCCAAGCGAAATGCACAATATACTTGTTGCAAGCACTGTGACTCCTTGGCCCCATTCCCACTGGCTTATGAAGCGGATCAAGACTGGGATTATGGTGCATCGTTCCCATTTGAGGGCGCATTCGGGGCAAACGAATGGGAATGACAAGGGTGAGGAGAGCCATTGAACACCGTTTTTAACTATTCTATTGTCTTTCATTTTACATGCCTGCTCGATTGCCCCCCGGACAGCCGAGGGAGCAATGGGGGAGGCAAAAGGACTTGGGGGGATGGAGGCTTCCTTTCCTTTCCCCAGAGGGCCTCTTGGAAGACATAGGACAGCCTGGGAGGCAAAGGGACTTGGGGGCGTGGATGCTCCTTCTCTTTTCCCCAGAGGGAGAGCACCTATTTTCATTGACTGCCAGCCCCCTCTCTAAAAAATAAAAAAAGACAAAGGACACAAATGGGAATGGGGAGCAAAATGAAGCGTGTCAAAGTGCTTCGAATTAGGTGACAACACTGTGACGTCAGGAGCCTATGCGCTCAATTGACGGCTTGTTTAAAAAAAGCCTCTGGAGGGAGCAATGGGAAAAATCGATATATAAAACCCACACTTTCTTTACTTCTGACTGGTTTAAATCATGCTTTTCATTAGCCCTTTTAGGCTTGTTGGATCATACTACAAACAGAGAGAAAGAAAGTCACAATGAATAGAAGCCCCTCAGGTCTATATTCTTGGTTTAGTGTCTCCGTGTTCCTCGGTTCCCAGACTAAGATTCCCAAGTACTCCAAATTTCTCCTGACCATGCTCTTTCTTCCAACCTATTGAGCATATGAAATATAATCAATATATTTACATTACCTTTTAGAATTAGGAGTGTCATCTTGCCCTTCGGACCACCCATTGCAATAGAAAGAAGAATATGAAGAGACGTAAACAACATCAAATTCTTACCAAATTGTATTGCTCTGATCTTCTTTGGAAGCAAGCTTTTCATTTTAAACTGTTCTTCTTATTAATGACTGATCTGAAAACATGATAGATTTCCCACATTCTATAATTTAATAAGAGCCTTAATAAACAGGTGTCACTAGCTTCACAACATCCCCAAATCGGCCTTATTTGAACAGCTTCCAAAGTGAATCAATTGGTATATCTTTGCTTGCCTTCTTTATAAAATATAAATCTTACTAGTCCAGAATATGTGATGATGTTCAATCTAGATATTAGGAACCTACCTTGACTTCACAATACTTAATATTTCAAGGAATACGAAATTTACAAAATGTATCTGAAGAGCACATAGAAGGCTTCGTATTCAAAAGAGTATTGTAGAAAAGGTGTATTTTGGTAGTGTCTTTGAGTCTAAGGGTACATCTACACTAGAGTAATAATGCTATTTGACACCACATCCTATGGAATCCAATGGAATTTGTAGTTTTACATAGCCTTTGGCTCTCTTTGCCAAGGAATGCTGCTGCCTCACAAAACTACAAATCCCAGGAGTCTGTAGGATGGAGCCATGGCAGTTAAAGTGGTTTTCTTTCCTCAGCGAAGATGCAGAGACAGAAACTGAGAGAAAGGAAGGAAGGAAGGAAGGAAGGAAGGAAGTGGAGAGAACACTCCTCTAGGCATTTGTATGTCCTACGGCAGTGGTTCCCAACCTGTGGGTCGGGACCCCTTTGGGGGTCGAACGACCCTTTCACAGGGGTCGCCTGAGACCATCGGATAACACCTATTTGCATGTAGCAATGAAAATAATTGTATGGTTGCCGGTCGCCACAACATGAGGAACTGTATTAAAGGGTCGCGGCATTAGAAAGGTTGGGAACCACTGTCCTATGGTATGATGCTATGGTTAATCTCCAGCAGGTGTTGAACATAAGAGTTGTGCTGGAGGACCTAGACATTCCTAGACTGCTGTTATTTCACATAAAATAAAACCAGTGTGCTTTGATTTGCCTTTTCCCCACCATCTCAAAGGTCCTGTGCCCCTAAGCCCAGGGAATCTGGTTGTATGTGAAATAAGAAAAGGCAGAAAGAGGAGAGGAGAGCTGCATTGGGAGGAAAGCGTGGGCACCGCAGGGACTTGAACCCCATCCCGGAAACCAGGAGTGCCAACCACCAGCGCCTTTTGCTTTTTTCTGGCAATGCAACAAGGGGAAAAGCAAAACCCGAGAGAACACAGAGAGGAGTGTTCTCTCAGGAAAAAGAAAACCTGACAGAATTAGAAGGACTGCCTTTAAGATGCATCCTTGAGATTGGATTTGTTAGGGATCGGTTCCTAACACACTTTTGTATTTCAAGAGCAAGTCTCAGCAAATGCCAACAACATTGTCTCAACAACTACCAACTACAGTGTCTCAACAAATACCAACAACAGTGTCTAAACCTACCAGATCTTCCAACTACAATGCGAAGGGGTGTGAAATGATTTCGGGCAAATGGTTGTGTGGATTCCTCATAGGAACTGCTAGAACCCCTGTAAAGGAGAGAAACCCCGCATACAAACACCCACAGAGAGGCATTCTCTTTCTATTCATGATGTGGAATGAGAGAATAGACACCTGACCTGTTCCTTGATCCATTATGTGTGAACTTTTTGCCTCCTTCTCCTGATCTGTGAAAAGCAAACTTAAGATCTCGGGGCTCCCCAGTCTCTCCAAGTAACCCCAAAGGAAGTGAGTGGAAAGGGGTTCTCAATGGTCTTATGGGAATGACTTCCATTCATTGATCTTGGAGAGAAGGCATTCTTTTCAGGTCTGTGTGTTCTTGGTCGCAACTGTTGAAAACCAAGAAAAGGAGAAACCCGCCACTGCCACAAAAACTCCAATACAAAAGCAATGCACTAAAGAAGGTCAAAGTGATCGAATGTTGGTAATTTTCCTTGAAAGTTTGCTTTCTTGTAAATATGTGATCCCAAGAGGCAAAAGGTTTCAGTCCCCCCCCCCACACTATTGCCACTAGAACAAAGTCCCCAAATGCATTCACAGCCCAATCGCGGCAAAGTCTCGGAGGGTCACTCACTGTCCAGTTGCCTTCGCCCATGAAAATCCAGAGGGGCACCCCGAGCTTGGCACAGGAATTGGCATCCATCGCAAAGAGGCAGCAGTTGCTCCGCAGAGAAGACCCTGCAAGGCCAACAAACGATATCCATAACTCTGGCGCTGCCAAGGAATTGCAGGACTTTCACTCTTGGGGGGTTGCAGCTCTGCAGAATTAAGGTCACAAGAAAGCCTGGGTTGTGTAGTTTGCTGTGGCAGAGTTCTCTCAGCAGTTGCCAGGAGTGCATTTGCACCTCGCAAACTTATGTGCCATCTGAGCCCATTCATTCAGATGTCACATCTGCCTGGACTGCTCTCTGAGCCTGGATGCCCAGGTCTCAGCAGTGGTCAGGAGTGCATTTGCACAGCTTAAACTTGTGCGCCAGCTGCGCCCTCATCAAAGGTGGGGCAGGCGGGTTTTTAGTCTATTTTTAAGTTCTGTATATTTTATGTGTTGATTTATATAGACTTTGTAATTGATTGAATGTTATAACCATTTTAAACGTTTTAGCTGTGAGCCACCTTTTGTCCCTCCGGTGAGAATGGCGGTATAGAAATGAAATGAAATCAAATCAAATCAAATTAATACAGAGGGAATACGGGACAGAAGAACGCAAGCGCAGTTCGCACAAAGCTATCTCCATTGGCCTTAATATCACAAAACTAGGAGCAAGATTTGAGCCCAGATGTGAAGGAAGCGAGGAGCAGCAGCCAAGAGATATAGCTTTCTTTGTGACACACTTGGACTAGGAACTACATAATGTTCTTCTGCCAGAGGTTTAAGGCCATCTAAGCCCTCCTCAAATACTACAACCTTCTCCATAACTTAAGGGCAAGCCACCAAGCTCTACTAGATAAGGGGCCTTCCCCTCTTTCCAGTAATAGCAGAAATATCAATATTAAGCAAATGATTGTCTGTCATACATTTACCTTCCTTTCTTCTTTTCTTCTTTCCTTCTGTCATTAAAGTCTTAAGCCTCTTGCTCATCCTAACTGTAGCAGATAATATTAACCACAGCAGAAAGAAACAGACACTTGGTAAAACAAACCAAAGCTGAAATCAAAATTTCTTTTGAAAAAACCAAAGTATCATCTGTCTGATATTTACCTTTTTCCTTCCTTCCATTCTTCCTTTCTTCCTTCCTCCTGTAATTAAAACCTTAAACCACTTGTTAATCCTAACTGTATTAGCTAATACTAACTAGGGCAGAAATCAAGGCATCCTTAGTGCCTTGAAAATACATCATGGCGCTTTCTCTTGTGAGGGATCTCTCCCTAAAACACTGTTGTTGGTATTTATTGCTATTGAAAAACAGAAAAGAGGACTTACCTGATCGTGCAGCTGGAGTTTCTGATAATACTAACCTCAGTAGAAATCAACAGACGCTTGGGAAACCAAAGCACCTGTCCAAATCCCATTGAATCACTCTGCTTAGGCTAAGGCAGTGAATTCAGCCCAAATTCCCCTCCGTTGTTCGATTTTCTGTCCTTTCTGTTCATTGCCCTCCTAACCCTTAATAACAGCCAATGTGTAAAAGCCAATATTCAGAGCTATAAACTGATCAGTATAGAATCCCTCAGTTAACTTTAGGAAATACTTAGCTCCAGCTTTCAGAAGCATTCTAGCTGTTTCTATTTTCCTCTTTGGGAGGCGGTCTTAAGCCTCCTTTGGCCCCCATTTCCTCTAACCATTAAGCCTGACTCTCCCTCCACTTCTGACCAGAGAAGTCCATGGAGGCTGGCAGTTGGCCAGAGGCAGCCTGGATCCTTCCGCCTTCGTCATACGCATCACAATGGCGCAGAAAAGTAGTCCCTGGAAACCTTGGGCCAATGGAAGGAAAAGTCCATTGCTGTCCGTTGGGAGATATTTGATGGGGAAAGTGGACATGGCTCTGTTAGTGGACATATACTGGCTTCACAGAAATACACACACACACACACACACACACACACACACACACACACACACTTTGGAATAAAATCTCAGTATTTTTTTCAAAGACCAGACTGAACAAACGTGAAAAGGCACTCAAATCCAACCCATTTGGACAAATGGACAAATCAGTGACCAGAGAAGCGCATGGAGCATGGCAAAGTACAGCCTCACTCCTGAAGCAGCCTCCTTCCTTCTGCCTTCATTGTATGCTTCGCAATAGTGCAAAAAAGTTGCTTCTGGGAGCAAGGAGTTGGTGGAAGAAAAGTGTTCCTTTTCAATGTTGTGAGATGTTTGCTGGGGAAGTTACTACTGTTATGTTGGTGGACATACTGGCACACAGAAATATACATGCACAGACACACACAGACAGACCTACTTTGGAAAAAATCTCAATTATTTTTCAAAGACACATAAACATATGCGTGTATGCGCATACACGCACACGTCTCTGTGTGTAAATATGTACCTACACACACACACACACACACACACTTTCACACATGCTTTGGAAGAATAAGCCTCTGGTTTCTGGAAGTCCAGACTGAACAAAAGCGGAAAGGCATGCAAATTCCATAAGTATTGGGTGTATTATCTATTTATTTATCAGTGACTTGGATGAAAGAATAGAGGACATGCCTGTGAAATTTGCAGATGAATCCAAATTAGGAGGAGTAGGTAATACCCCAGAGGAGAGGATCAAAATTCAAAATGATCTGAATAGATCAGAAAATGTAATCTATCCAAAATCTAGCCAAAGTTAACAACATGAAGTTCAGCAGGGAGAAATGTAAGGTACTACAATTAGGCAGGAAGACATGGAATTGATAGATATAGGATGGGGAGATCCATGTAAAATGGAACTAGGAGTGCTAGTGGCCCTCAAGTTGAAGGTGAGCCAAGAGGGTGATGCAGCAGCCAAAATGGCCAATGCGATTTTAACAGGAATCAATAGCAGTATAGTGTCTAGATCAAGAAAAGTAATAGAATTATAGAACTGGAAGAGGCCACAAGGGCCATCCAGTCCAAGACCATGCCATGCAGGAACTCACAATCAAAGCATCCCTGACAGATGGCTATCCAGCCTCTGTTTAAAGACCTCCAAAGAAGGAGACCGCATCACTCTCCAAGGAAGTGTTAGGTTCCTCCTAATGTTGAGCTGGAATCTGTTTTCCTTTACTTTGCATCCATTGCTCTGGGTCCTATTCTCTGGAGCAGCAGAAAACAAGCTTGCTCCATCCTCAATATGACATTCCTTCAAATATTTAAACAGGACTATCATATTGCCTCTTAACCTTCTCTTCTCCAGACTAAACATCCATAGCTCCCTAAGTCGTTCCTCATAGGACATGGTTTCCAGACCCTCCACCATTTTGGTTGCCCTCCTTTAGACACGCTCCAGTTTCTCAACATCCTGTTTGAATTGTGGAACCCAGAACTGGACACAATATTGCAGGTGGGGCCTGACCAGAGCAGAACAGAGTGGTACTATGTCTTGCCTTGATCTAGACAATATACTTGTACAGTGTACCCTCCCCTAAGGTGGGGATCCGTTCCTTTTAGTTCTTCTGGGGCGTGCAATGGGCTCTTCCAGCGCGGCTTTCAGCATATGATGAAAGCTGCATATGGCGGCCCACGTAAAACACGGGCACGCAGTATTGATGCAGCCAATCACCAAGCCCTGTGAGGAGAGACTTTGGGAGCTGGATATGTTTAGCCTCGAGAAGAGAAGGTTAAGAAGTGGTGTGATAGCCCTGTTCAGATATTTGAAAGGGTGTCAGTGAAAGGTTGGAGCAATATTGTTTTCTGCTGTTCCAAGGAATAGGACACCGAGCAAGGGATGCAAGCTCCAGGAAAAGAGATTCCACCTAAACATTGGGAGGAACTTCCTGACAGGGAGAACTGCTCCACAGTGGAAGACACTGGTCCCTCGGAGAGTGGTGGAGTCTCCTTTGGAGGTCTTTAAACAGAGGTTGGATGGCCATCTGTTGGGGGTGCTTTGGTTCTGTGGGAGGCCGTCCTCTGAGGTTGAGAGAGTGTGACTTTTCCATGGTCGTCCATGGGTTTTCATGACCGAGATGTTATTCGAACCTTGGTCTCCTCAGTCCTCGTCCAACACTCAGACCATCATGCCATGCTGACTATGGTGGGAATGCACACACTCTTTTCTATTCATGTTGGCCTCGTTTTCTGCACTGGTGGTGCAGAATGGGTTTTCCATTTTCTCCCAGTTTGAGATGTCTCCTTCTCTCCTTAGGAGTTTCCCAACCTCAGAGTTCCCCAGAGGATCTCAAAGCACTGACAAAAGACCTTACCACACGGGGGCTTTTGAGCGTCAGTTTGCATTGGCCAATGCGTATTCGCGTTATATAGCATTGGAGTTCCACACCTGTGAGCTCTGAATACACATTGACCAATGCGATATAACGTGAATACGCTTTGGCCAATGCGTATTCACAGCTGGGTTCCGAACTGAAGGCAGCCGGCTCCTCCGAGTCCGCAAAATTAGGGGATCGGCTAGATCCGCACGGATGGCCAGTGCGGAACCCCTGCTGCTTTCGCTGGTGTGTACATCCAATCCGCTGGTTCTCTTGAAGACCACCGCTTACAAATCTCCCATGATGCTGCGCTGGAATTTCCCCCTTCTCCTTCCGGTGGCCCTTTTCCCTTTTAGCACAACCGCTGGGGCTGAGAGCGTTATTTCCACTGAACGAGATAAAGCAGAAACCTTTTGTGTCCGGGGAGGGGGGAATGTATCTGTGTGTGTGTGTGTACACACATACACACAAAGATGTGTGTGCAAGCATATACATGCAGCATTACACTTTCAGCTGCTCCACAGTTTTTGTGTGTGCCTATATATATATATGTGTGTGTGTATATGTATATGTATGTGTGTATTTATATATATATACACACACAGACACACACACACACACACAAAGATGTGTGTGTAAGCATATACATGCAGCATTACACTTTCAGCTGCTCCACAGTGTATACACACACACACACACACACACACACACACATATATATAAACACTCAAGCAGACAGATGTGTGTGTACACATATAAATAAGGCATCACACTTTTGGCTGTGGCACAGTGTGTTTTTGTATATATGTGTGTGTGTTTGTGTGTGTGTGTGTATATATATATATATATATATATAACCTTTATTTATAAAGCACTGTAAATTTATATAGCACTGTACATACAATCTTTTTAATTGGACGGTTCCCTGCCCTCAGGCTTACAATCTAAAAAGACACACACACACACACACACACACACACATATATATATATATATATAAACTCTCATCCCAATCCCAAGGGAAAGATAGGTACATTGCCATGGGTGGGTGATCCAGTATTCCTGAATGGTAATGTACCGACCGCATAATTTCACTGAATGGATCCTTGGCAATTGCCATCCAGGGAAATTTCCTTGTAACAGGGAATTCCTATATGTGTGTGTGTGTGTGTGTGTGTGTGTGTGTGTGTTTATATGTATGTGTGTGTGTGTGTATATATATATATATATATATATACACACACACACACAAAGATGTGTGAGCAAGCATATACATGCAGCATTACACTTTCAGCTGCTCCACAGTTTGTGTGTGTGTGTGTGTGTATAAACTCTCATACAGACAAATGTGTGTTTACACATAGAAAAGGCATCACACTTTTGGCTATATATATATATATATATAAGTATGTATGTATGTATTTATGTGTGTGCATATACACACACACACACACACACACACACATATATATATATATATACAGATGGAACATACCCCTTTCCTAAGTGTCTAAAGGCAGCAATTCTTGCGATATTCTGCGCTAAAAAGTGATCTCATTCTTCACCCCCGGAAGTTAAAAATGTTGCGCCCCGTTCAGAGCCCCACAGAGCATGCACAAAGCTGCCTATGCGCATCGGTGAACACACATTGTATTTGGCTGGTGTGGTCATCCAATCTGCACTGGCCTCACTTTGCGTGAATACGCATTGGCCGATGCGCAAGACCTCGATCCGGAAGGCCGCCCAGGTGTGGATGAATGTTGCGATATGACGCAAATACGAATCGTCAAAGCGTATTCAGAGAGCGCGAGTGTGAATGAATGATGCGTTATAACGCGAATACGCATCGGCCAATGCGAACGGACGCTCAAAAAGCCCCCCTGTGGTAAGGTCCTGAGACCGTGAACCGGTTGAACGAAACCTTCCGAGATCTTCAACTGAAGGCGATGCAGCATTCCTCGAAAGGGGAATTCCTGGACCACATCTGGTGCTTGCAGGATGTACAGACTCTCGGTGGAGGGGAACAGCCGCCGCCTCCCACGTGGAGCGCCTGAGTGACCAGTTGACCGAAGTGGGAGGCGAGGTGGGCAGCATGAACCGGACTCTGTCCTACGACCTGGGCATCCACCACACCCGTATCCAGGACCTGCAGGTCTTGATCAGCAATGCCACCGTGGATGTGTGGCAGATGCACCTGGTCCACATTGCCATGGAGCAGCAGCTGAAGCATGAGTTGGCCATCTTAAACAATGTCACCGAAAACCTGACGCTCAAAGACTGGGAGCACTCTGTCACCTTGAGTAATAGGAGGTACGGGGATGCAGCGAAACTCTAGGGCAGTGATTCCCAAACTTTGCTCCTCCAGATGTTTTCAACTTCAGCTCCCAACATTCCTGACTTCTGGCCAAGTAGGTTGAGGCTTCTGGGAGTTGAAGTCCAAAACATCAGGAGGATTAAGTTTGGGGGATCATCGCTATAGAGTCATCATCATACAGGTTGAGTCTCTCTTTTCTGATATGCTTGGGACCAGAAGTGTTTTGGGTTTTGGATCCTCCCCCCACAAGTCTTTGGAATATCGCTATATACTTTAGCCGCCTCGAGTCCCTTTATCAGGTGGATGGTGGGGTATCAATAAATAAAATACAAATAATAATAATGATAACCTATCTTGCAGATGGAATCCATGTCTAAACATGAAATTCATTAATGTTCCATGAGCCAGTATGGTGGATTGGTTTGAGCGCTGGACTATGCCTTTGGAGAGCAGGGTTTGAACCCAGGGTTGGCCCTGGAAAACCCCACTGTGTGCCTTTGGCAAGTCGCACTCTCTCAGCCTCAGAGGAGGGCAATTGCAACCTCCCTCTGAAGACATTAGTCAGGACAACCTGTGGAAGGTTGTGTTAGGGTCACCATAAGTTGGAAACAGCTTGAAGGCACACAGCAACAGCAAAAAGAACAATGTATGCTTTATACACATAGCCTCAAGGTGAATTTATCCATAAAATTTTTAACCATGTTGTGCATGAAACAAAGTTTGTGTACGCTGAACCATCAGAAGGCCATCAAAGGTGTCACTATCTCAGCCACCCGTGTGGATGATTTTGGATGTTAGAATACTTCAAATTTTGGAATTCCAGATAAGGGAGACGCAAACTGTACCCCTGAAGCTCTGAATTAACTGAGCGTCATGTAGGTGGTCAAAAGATCTCCTCTCTGCCGGGGACGGATATCTTTCTAAATTATGTTGCCCTAGCAAATAATTAATAATTTTATCATTCTTCTCTCTGTTGTGGGAAAGTCCTCAAATCTATGCAGTTTTCAAGGATGTATTTGTAGTATGGAGCTGATGGCTGCGGGCATATATGTCTTTTCATTATTTTCTGTGCAAAAATGTTATTTTCTCTTACAGAAAATCACATTTGCTGTGCAAAAAAACCTTTTTCTGCCCACACTTTTTGGGGGCCATAAAATGGATTCAGTCCACCATAAATCCACCTAATCCATCTGTCTTTATTCTATTTATTTATTTTTAATCTGAACATTAAAATACATAAATATATACACATATACAAATCATCATCATCATCATCATCATCATCTTTTATTTATATCCTGCCTACTCTGATTAGGATCGAGGCAGTTTACAGTAAAAGAGTCAAAACATGGTAAAATGACAATATACAATAATCCTAAATTCTACCCCTCCCTTAAAATAACAATTAAATCACTGTTATATTTAAAAATCATACTAAAAAGATTAATTAAAACAAATAAACAGTTTAGAAGACAACAGTTAAATTTCTTGAGCCCAGGATAGGTTTCTTCATTCTAATTTGTAACTCTCTCTTTCGCTTTTGAATCTGTATGCTTCTATCCAGATTATAATTTCATCAATTCTTCTTCCCCTTATCATATTATAGTGAATTATATTATCATATCACCTCTACATTCATCTGTATCATAGAAATTATATTTACCTTTTACATATAATGCAGACATTTATTCAAAAACAAAAGCCTTAGGCATTGAATCATTTCCTGTTGAAGCTGCCCAATTTGCTTTGACCAAGGAGCTGAATCTGGAGTTTGGGTTAGCATAAAACAGGGATAGGATACTATTCAGTGAGAGATGTGTCAGTTAGTTACAACTCTGTGTCAGTTTTGCAATTTTGCATCACTAAATTTGACACAACCCTCTTTCTGCAAGTAATAGAGCATGCCACCAGGAAACATAAAAGTTGATCTGAAATATGGGAAGGACTGTCATGGAGGTGATGGAGCAAGCTTTTTTTCTGTTGCTCCAGAGACTAGGACAGAGACCAATGGACAGTTGTAACCGATTTTGAGTCTTGAACTGGGAAACAGGTAGAATATCATCATCATCATCATCATCATCATCATCATCATCATCATCATCATCATCATCATCATCGAATCATAAATCCTGGGATTGAGAGGGCCACAAGAGCCATATATTCCATATACAGGAATCCACAATTACCAAAAGATGACCAACCACCCTCTGTTTAAAGACCTCCAAAGCTGGAGAGTCCACCACCCTCCAAAGCAATCTCTTCTGCAGTTGCACCACTTTTACAGTAATTTTTACAAAAGGTTCTTCCTAATATTTCAGTACGATCTCTTTTCTTGTCATTTGAATCCATGGGATTGTGTTGATTGATTTGCATCTATCGTCCCCGCCATACAGAGGTCTTCAGTTTTGGCCCTGAGATACTCTTGACCTGGCAACCATAATTCCAGCCAAACTGGGTGCCGTTCGGAGAGAAGGATCCAAATTGTTTTGGAAAATGAGGACCAGCTCCCCAAGATGATTTCCATTTGGCGAGGGCCCAGAGGTTCCTTCTTGGAGAAGGCATCTCAGCTCCATAAACCTCCACGTGGCGTTCCATAAAGGTCTACCAAGTTCTATAAAGTTCCTGTAGAGGTTGAAAGCAAGAGAAATAAAATAAATAAAAAAGATATTGTTTTATTTCTATCCATATGTACATAGTGCCCCCCTCATAAAACAAGATTAAACAGTATAAGATCCCAAGTAATCCAAATAATCATCATCATGGGAAGTCTTATTCGTGGCCGAGCGTTTTATTTCCAGGAAGGCCTGCCGGAAGAGATCCGTCTTAATGATCTTTTAAAGCCCTCTAGATCGGTTATTTGACGGATCTCATCCCGCAAGAGAGCTGCATCTGATTCTCATTCGGCAAGGAAAGGAGGAATGTGCATCCATCCAAACTGGGCTAATGCCTCCATCTTCCTCAGAGGCTGAGAGTGTGTGACTTGCTCAAGGTTACCCAGTCAGTTTCCAAGACTGAGCAGGGATTCAAAGCCTGATCTCCCAATGCTCAAACCACTACACCACAGTGGCTCTTAGGCTTATGGTGACCCTCCCTTAGGGTTTTCTTGACGAGGTTTCTTCAGAAGGGCTTTGCCTTTGCTCTCCCCTGGGCCTGAGAGATTGGGACTTGCCTAAGCTCAGATGTGAGCAGAGTTGTGCGTCTCATGCCATCACATGTTGTTGCACGCTTTCAAGTCATACCCAATTTATGGCGATCCGAAGGTGAATGTATCCCAAGGTTTTCTTGGCAAGACTGGTTCAGAGAGGGTTTTCCCTTTGCCTTCCTCTGAAGTTGCGAGCGTGACTTGCACAGGATCACTCAATAGGTTGCCATGTTTGAGTGGAGATTTGAATCCTGGTTTTCCAGAATCCAAGACTCAAACCACTATACCACTAAAATCCATCAATGAGACCTTTATTGGCCAAGCGAAATGCACAATATACTTGTTGCAAGCACTGTGACTCCTTGGCCCCATTCCCACTGGCTTATGAAGCGGATCAAGACTGGGATTATGGTGCATCGTTCCCATTTGAGGGCGCATTCGGGGCAAACGAATGGGAATGACAAGGGTGAGGAGAGCCATTGAACACCGTTTTTAACTATTCTATTGTCTTTCATTTTACATGCCTGCTCGATTGCCCCCCGGACAGCCGAGGGAGCAATGGGGGAGGCAAAAGGACTTGGGGGGATGGAGGCTTCCTTTCCTTTCCCCAGAGGGCCTCTTGGAAGACATAGGACAGCCTGGGAGGCAAAGGGACTTGGGGGCGTGGATGCTCCTTCTCTTTTCCCCAGAGGGAGAGCACCTATTTTCATTGACTGCCAGCCCCCTCTCTAAAAAATAAAAAAAGACAAAGGACACAAATGGGAATGGGGAGCAAAATGAAGCGTGTCAAAGTGCTTCGAATTAGGTGACAACACTGTGACGTCAGGAGCCTATGCGCTCAATTGACGGCTTGTTTAAAAAAAGCCTCTGGAGGGAGCAATGGGAAAAATCGATATATAAAACCCACACTTTCTTTACTTCTGACTGGTTTAAATCATGCTTTTCATTAGCCCTTTTAGGCTTGTTGGATCATACTACAAACAGAGAGAAAGAAAGTCACAATGAATAGAAGCCCCTCAGGTCTATATTCTTGGTTTAGTGTCTCCGTGTTCCTCGGTTCCCAGATTAAGATTCCCAAGTACTCCAAATTTCTCCTGACCATGCTCTTTCTTCCAACCTATTGAGCATATAAAATATAATCAATATATTTACATTACCTTTTAGAATTAGGAGTGTCATCTTGCCCTTCGGACCACCCATTGCAATAGAAAGAAGAATATGAAGAGACGTAAACAACATCAAATTCTTACCAAATTGTATTGCTCTGATCTTCTTTGGAAGCAAGCTTTTCATTTTAAACTGTTCTTCTTATTAATGACTGATCTGAAAACATGATAGATTTCCCACATTCTATAATTTAATAAGAGCCTTAATAAACAGGTGTCACTAGCTTCACAACATCCCCAAATCGGCCTTATTTGAACAGCTTCCAAAGTGAATCAATTGGTATATCTTTGCTTGCCTTCTTTATAAAATATAAATCTTACTAGTCCAGAATATGTGATGATGTTCAATCTAGATATTAGGAACCTACCTTGACTTCACAATACTTAATATTTCAAGGAATACGAAATTTACAAAATGTATCTGAAGAGCACATAGAAGGCTTCGTATTCAAAAGAGTATTGTAGAAAAGGTGTATTTTGGTAGTGTCTTTGAGTCTAAGGGTACATCTACACTAGAGTAATAATGCTATTTGACACCACATCCTATGGAATCCAATGGAATTTGTAGTTTTACATAGCCTTTGGCTCTCTTTGCCAAGGAATGCTGCTGCCTCACAAAACTACAAATCCCAGGAGTCTGTAGGATGGAGCCATGGCAGTTAAAGTGGTTTTCTTTCCTCAGCGAAGATGCAGAGACAGAAACTGAGAGAAAGGAAGGAAGGAAGGAAGGAAGGAAGGAAGGAAGGAAGGAAGGTAGGTAGGTAGTGGCAGCACAAGGTAGTGCATGAGAGGACCTAGAGATTCCTAGAGAAAACACTCCTCTAGGCATTTGTATGTCCTACGGCAGTGGTTCCCAACCTGTGGGTCGGGACCCCTTTGGGGGTCGAACGACCCTTTCACAGGGGTCGCCTGAGACCATCGGATAACACCTATTTGCATGTAGCAATGAAAATAATTGTATGGTTGCCGGTCGCCACAACATGAGGAACTGTATTAAAGGGTCGCGGCATTAGAAAGGTTGGGAACCACTGTCCTATGGTATGATGCTATGGTTAATCTCCAGCAGGTGTTGAACATAAGAGTTGTGCTGGAGGACCTAGAAATTCCTAGACTGCTGTTATTTCAGATAAAATAAAACCAGTGTGCTTTGATTTGCCCTTTCCCCACGATCTCAAAGGTCCTGTGCCCCTAAGCCCAGGGAATCTGGTTGTATGTGAAATAAGAAAAGGCAGAAAGAGGAGAGGAGAGCTGCATTGGGAGGAAAGCGTGGGCACCGCAGGGACTTGAACCCCATCCCGGAAACCAGGAGTGCCAACCACCAGCGCCTTTTGCTTTTTTCTGGCAATGCAACAAGGGGAAAAGCAAAACCCGAGAGAACACAGAGAGGAGTGTTCTCTCAGGAAAAAGAAAACCTGACAGAATTAGAAGGACTGCCTTTAAGATGCATCCTTGAGATTGGATTTGTTAGGGATCTGTTCCTAACACACTTTTGTATTTCAAGAGCAAGTCTCAGCAAATGCCAACAACATTGTCTCAACAACTACCAACTACAGTGTCTCAACAAATACCAACAACAGTGTCTAAACCTACCAGATCTTCCAACTACAATGCGAAGGGGTGTGGAATGATTTCGGGCAAATGGTTGTGTGGATTCCTCATAGGAACTGCTAGAACCCCTGCAAAGGAGAGAAACCCCGCATACAAACACCCACAGAGAGGCATTCTCTTTCTATTCATGATGTGGAATGAGAGAATAGACACCTGACCTGTTCCTTGATCCATTATGTGTGAACTTTTTGCCTCCTTCTCCTGATCTGTGAAAAGCAAACTTAAGATCTCGGGGCTCCCCAGTCTCTCCAAGTAACCCCAAAGGAAGTGAGTGGAAAGGGGTTCTCAATGGTCTTATGGGAATGACTTCCATTCATTGATCTTGGAGAGAAGGCATTCTTTTCAGGTCTGTGTGTTTTTGGTCGCAACTGTTGAAAACCAAGAAAAGGAGAAACCCGCCACTGCCACAAAATCTCCAATACAAAAGCAATGCACTAAAGAAGGTCAAAGTGATCGAATGTTGGTAATTTTCCTTGAAAGTTTGCTTTCTTGTAAATATGTGATCCCAAGAGGCAAAAGGTTTCAGTGCCCCCCCCCCACTATTGCCACTAGAACAAAGTCCCCAAATGCATTCACAGCCCAATCGCGGCAAAGTCTCGGAGGGTCACTCACTGTCCAGTTGCCTTTGCCCATGAAAATCCAGAGGGGCACCCCGAGCTTGGCACAGGAATTGGCATCCATCGCAAAGAGGCAGCAGTTGCTCCGCAGAGAAGACCCTGCAAGGCCAACAAACGATATCCATAACTCTGGCGCTGCCAAGGAATTGCAGGACTTTTACTCTTGGGGGGTTGCAGCTCTGCAGAATTAAGGTCACAAGAAAGCCTGGGTTGTGTAGTTTGCTGTGGCAGAGTTCTCTCAGCAGTTGCCAGGAGTGCATTTGCACCTCGCAAACTTATGTGCCATCTGAGCCCATTCATTCAGATGTCACATCTGCCTGGACTGCTCTCTGAGCCTGGATGCCCAGGTCTCAGCAGTGGTCAGGAGTGCATTTGCACAGCTTAAACTTGTGCGCCAGCTGCGCCCTCATCAAAGGTGGGGCAGGCGGGTTTTTAGTCTATTTTTAAGTTCTGTATATTTTATGTGTTGATTTATATAGACTTTGTAATTGATTGAATGTTATAACCATTTTAAACGTTTTAGCTGTGAGCCACCTTTTGTCCCTCCGGTGAGAATGGCGGTATAGAAATGAAATCAAATCAAATCAAATCAAATTAATACAGAGGGAATACGGGACAGAAGAACGCAAGCGCAGTTCGCACAAAGCTATCTCCATTGGCCTTAATATCACAAAACTAGGAGCAAGATTTGAGCCCAGATGTGAAGGAAGCGAGGAGCAGCAGCCAAGAGATATAGCTTTCTTTGTGACACACTTGGACTAGGAACTACATAATGTTCTTCTGCCAGAGGTTTAAGGCCATCTAAGTCCTCCTCAAATACTACAACCTTCTCCATAACTTAAGGGCAAGCCACCAAGCTCTACTAGATAAGGGGCCTTCCCCTCTTTCCAGTAATAGCAGAAATATCAATATTAAGCAAATGATTGTCTGTCATACATTTACCTTCCTTTCTTCTTTTCTTCTTTCCTTCTGTCATTAAAGTCTTAAGCCTCTTGCTCATCCTAACTGTAGCAGATAATATTAACCACAGCAGAAAGAAACAGACACTTGGTAAAACAAACCAAAGCTGAAATCAAAATTTCTTTTGAAAAAACCAAAGTATCATCTGTCTGATATTTACCTTTTTCCTTCCTTCCATTCTTCCTTTCTTCCTTCCTCCTGTAATTAAAACCTTAAACCACTTGTTAATCCTAACTGTATTAGCTAATACTAACTAGGGCAGAAATCAAGGCATCCTTAGTGCCTTGAAAATACATCATGGCGCTTTCTCTTGTGAGGGATCTCTCCCTAAAACACTGTTGTTGGTATTTATTGCTATTGAAAAACAGAAAAGAGGACTTACCTGATCGTGCAGCTGGAGTTTCTGATAATACTAACCTCAGTAGAAATCAACAGACGCTTGGGAAATCAAAGCACCTGTCCAAATCCCATTGAATCACTCTGCTTAGGATAAGGCAGTGAATTCAGCCCAAATTCCCCTCCGTTGTTCGATTTTCTGTCCTTTCTGTTCATTGCCCTCCTAACCCTTAATAACAGCCAATGTGTAAAAGCCAATATTCAGAGCTATAAACT
Organism: Sceloporus occidentalis; assembly: GCA_023333645.1. Classification (NCBI taxonomy): domain Eukaryota; kingdom Metazoa; phylum Chordata; class Lepidosauria; order Squamata; family Phrynosomatidae; genus Sceloporus; species Sceloporus occidentalis. Next base: position 7,453,301 of record JALMGF010000004.1, on the reverse strand, counting down.
GATCAGTATAGAATCCCTCAGTTAACTTTAGGAAATACTTAGCTCCAGCTTTCAGAAGCATTCTAGCTGTTTCTATTTTCCTCTTTGAGAGGCGGTCTTAAGCCTCCTTTGGCCCCCATTTCCTCTAACCATTCAGCCTGACTCTCCCTCCACTTCTGACCAGAGAAGTCCATGGAGGCTGGTAGTTGGCCAGAGGCAGCCTGGATCCTTCCGCCTTCATCGTACGCATCACAATGGCGCAGAAAAGTAGTCCCTGGAAACCTTGGGCCAATGGAAGGAAAAGTCTATTGCTGTCCATTGGGAGATATTTGATGGGGAAAGTGGACATGGCTCTGTTAGTGGACATATACTGGCTTCACAGAAATACACACACACACACTTTGGAATAAAATCTCAGTATTTTTTTCAAAGACCAGACTGAACAAACGTGAAAAGGCACTCAAATCCAACCCATTTGGACAAATGGACAAATGAGTGACCACAGAAGCGCATGGAGTATGGCAAAGTACAGCCTCACTCCTGAAGCAGCCTCCTTCCTTCTGCCTTCATTGTATGCTTAGCAATAGTGCAAAAAAGGCCTTTCTGGGAGCAAGGAGTTGGTGGAAGAAAAATGTTCCTTTTCAATGTTGTGAGATGTTTGCTGGGGAAGTTACTACTGTTATGTTGGTGGACATACTGGCACACAGAAATATACATGCACAGACACACACAGACAGACCTACTTTGGAAAAAATCTCCATTATTTTTCAAAGACACATAAACATATGCGTGTATGCGCATACACGCACACGTCTCTGTGTGTAAATATGTACCTACACACACACACACACACACACACACTTTCACACATGCTTTGGACGAATGAGCCTCTGGTTTCTGGAAGTCCAGACTGAACAAAAGCGGAAAGGCATGCAAATTCCATAAGTATTGGGTGTATTATCTATTTATTTATCAGTGACTTGGATGAAAGAATAGAGGACATGCCTGTGAAATTTGCAGATGAATCCAAATTAGGAGGAGTAGGTAATACCCCAGAGGAGAGGATCAAAATTCAAAATGATCTGAGTAGATTAGAAAATGTAATCTATCCAAAATCTATCCAAAGTTAACAACATGAAGTTCAGCAGGGGGAAATGTAAGGTACTACAATTAGGCAGGAAGACATGGAATTGATAGATATAGGATGGGGAGATCCATGTAAAATGGATCTAGGAGTCCTAGTAGCCCTCAAGTTGAAGGTGAGCCAAGAGGGTGATGCAGCAGCCAAAATGGCCAATGCGATTTTAACAGGCATCAATAGCAGTATAGTGTCTAGATCAAGAAAAGTAATAGAATTATAGAACTGGAAGAGGCCACAAGGGCCATCCAGTCCAAGACCATGCCATGCAGGAACTCACAATCAAAGCATCCCTGACAGATGGCTATCCAGCCTCTGTTTAAAGACCTCCAAAGAAGGAGACCGCATCACTCTCCAAGGAAGTGTTAGGTTCCTCCTAATGTTGAGCTGGAATCTCTTTTCCTTTACTTTGCATCCATTGCTCTGGGTCGTATTCTCTGGAGCAGCAGAAAACAAGCTTGCTCCATCCTCAATATGACATTCCTTCAAATATTTAAACAGGACTATCATATTGCCTCTTAACCTTCTCTTCTCCAGACTAAACATCCATAGCTCCCTAAGTCGTTCCTCATAGGACATGGTTTCCAGACCCTTCACCATTTTGGTTGCCCTCCTTTAGACACGCTCCAGTTTCTCAACATCCTGTTTGAATTGTGGAACCCAGAACTGGACACAATATTGCAGGTGGGGCCTGACCAGAGCAGAACAGAGTGGTACTATGTCTTGCCTTGATCTAGACAATATACTTGTACAGTGTACCCTCCCCTAATGTTGGGATCCGTTCCTTTTAGTTCTTCTGGGGCGTGCAGTGGGCTCTTCCAGCGCGGCTTTCAGCATATGCTGAAAGCTGCATATGGTGGCCCACGTGAAACACGGGCACGCAGTATTGATGCAGCCTAGAATCAGATTTCTCAAGCATAGTTCTCCTCATAGGGCATAGTTTCCAGATCCTTCAATACATATTAAATCAATAGATATCAAATTAATAAATCAAATCATATCCATCAATACATATCAGTACAGTCGGCCCCTTGTATCCACAGATTGATTTGATCCAAGGATTCAAGCATCCATGGCTTGAAAATATTCAAAAAAGTAGAAATTCCCAATAGCAAACCTTGACTTCACATCTTTGTGTACTACAGTCGCCATTTTCCTTTTCCGTTATATTTAACGGGACTTGAGCATCCATGGATTTGGTTATCCTCGAGGGGTCATGGAACCAAACACCAGGATATACCTCACTTGGAATATTTTGTCCAGTTCTGCCCACCTTAATTCCAAAAGGATATGGACAAGCGCGAGCATGTGCAACCAAAATGGTGACCCACCAAGCCCTGTGAGGAGAGACTTTGGGAGCTGGATATGTTTAGCCTCGAGAAGAGAAGGTTAAGAAGTGGTGTGATAGCCCTGTTCAGATATTTGAAAGGGTGTCATTGAAAGGTTGGAGCAATGTTGTTTTCTGCTGTTCCAAGGAATAGGACACCGAGCAAGGGATGCAAGCTCCAGGAAAAGAGATTCCACCTAAACATTGGGAGGAACTTCCTGACAGGGAGAACTGCTCCACAGTGGAAGACACTGGTCCCTCGGAGAGTGGTGGAGTCTCCTTTGGAGGTCTTTAAACAGAGGTTGGATGGCCATCTGTTGGGGGTGCTTTGGTTCTGTGGGAGGCCGTCCTCTGAGGTTGAGAGAGTGTGACTTTTCCATGGTCGTCCATGGGTTTTCATGACCGAGATGTTATTCGAACCTTGGTCTCCTCAGTCCTCGTCCAACACTCAGACCATCATGCCATGCTGACTATGGTGGGAATGCACACACTCTTTTCTATTCATGTTGGCCTCGTTTTCTGCACTGGTGGTGCAGAATGGGTTTTCCATTTTCTCCCAGTTTGAGATGTCTCCTTCTCTCCTTAGGAGTTTCCCAACCTCAGAGTTCCCCAGAGGATCTCAAAGCGCTGACAAAAGACCTTACCACACGGGGGCTTTTTGAGCGTCAGTTCGCATTGGCCAATGCGTATTCGCGTTATATAGCATTGGAGTTCCACACCTGTGAGCTCTGAATACGCATTGACCAATGCGATATAACGTGAATACGCTTTGGCCAATGCATATTCACAGCTGGGTTCCGAACTGAAGGCAGCCGGCTCCTCCGAGTCCGCAAAATTAGGGGATCGGCTAGATCCGCACGGATGGCCAGTGCGGAACCCCTGCTGCTTTGGCTGGTGTGTAAATCCAATCCGCTGGTTCTCTTGAAGACCACCGCTTACAAATCTCCCATGATGCTGCGCTGGAATTTCCCCCTTCTCCTTCCGGTGGCCCTTTTCCCTTTTACCACAACCGCTGGGGCTGGGAGCGTTATTTCCACTGAACGAGATAAAGCAGAAACCTTTTGTGTCCAGGGAGGGGGGAATGTATCTGTGTGTGTGTGTGTACACACACACACACACAAAGATGTGTGTGCAAGCATATACATGCAGCATTACACTTTCAGCTGCTCCACAGTTTTTTTTTTTTTGTGTGTGTGTGTGTATATATATATGCGTGTGTGTATATGTATATGTATGTGTATATATACACACACACACACACAAAGATGTCCGTGTAAGCATATACATGCAGCATTACACTTTCAGCTGCTCCACAGTATATATATATATACACACACACATATATATATAAACACTCAAGCAGACAGATGTGTGTACACATATAAATAAGGCATCACACTTTTGGCTGTGGCACATTGTGTTTTTGTATATATGTGTGTGTGTTTGTGTGTGTGTTTGTGTGTGTGTGTGTGTGTATATATATATATATTATTTTTATTAACCTTTATTTATAAAGCTCTGTAAATTTACACAGCACTGTACATACAATCTTTTTAATTGGACGGTTCCCTGCCCTCAGGCATACAATCTAAAAAGACACATAGATAGATAGATAGATAGATAGATAGATAGATAGATAGATAGATAGATAGATAGACATACACATACACATACACATACACATACACATACACATACATATATATAAACTCTCGTCCCAATCCCAAGGGAAAGGTAGGTACAGTGCCAAGGGTGGGTGATCCAGTATTCCTGAATGGCAATGTAGCGACCGCATGATTTCACTGAGTGGATCCTTGGCAATTGCCATCCAGGGAAATTTCCTTGTAAAAGGGAATTCCTGCATGGCAAAGTAACATCAAGAAGCCCACCCTAGGGAAAGGTAGGTACATTGCCATGGGTGGGTGATCCAATATTCCTGAATGGCAATGTACCGACCGCATGATTTCACTTTTGTGGATCCTTGGCAATTGCCATCCAGGGAAATTTCCTTGTAACAGGGAATTCCTGCATATATATATATATATATATATGTGTGTGTGTGTGTGTGTGTGTGTGTGTGTGTATATATGTATATGTATGTATATATATATATATATATATATACACACACACACACACACACAAACACAAAGATGTGTGTGCAAGCATACACATGCAGCATTACACTTTCAGCTGCTCCACAGTTTGTGTGTGTGTGTATATATATATATGTGTGTGTGTGTGTATATATGTATATGTATGTGTATATATACATATATATTAGACACACACACACACACACACACACACACAAAGATGTGTGTGCAAGCATATACATGCAGCTTTACATTTTCAGCTGCTCCACAATTTGTGTGTGTGTGTGTATGTGTGTATATATATATGTGTGTGTATGTATATATATATATATATATATATATATATATATATATGCGTGTGTGTATATGTATATGTATGTGTGTGTGTGTATACACACACACACACACACAAAGATGTGTGTGCAAGCATACACATGCAGCATTACACTTTCAGCTGCTCCACAGTTTGTGTGTGTGTGTATATATATATATATGTGTGTGTGTGTGTGTGTGTGTATATGTATATGTATGTGTATATATACATATATATTACACACACACACACACACACACACACAAAGATGTGTGTGCAAGCATATACATGCAGCTTTACATTTTCAGCTGCTCCACAATTTGTGTGTGTGTGTGTGTGTGTGTGTGTGTATGTGTGTATATATATATGTGTGTGTATGTATATATATATATATATATATATGCGTGTGTGTATATGTATATGTATGTGTGTGTGTGTATATACACACACACACACACACACAAAGATGTGTGTGCAAGCATATACATGCAGCATTACACTTTCAGCTGCTCCACAGTACATATATATTTATATAAAAACTCTCATACAGACAAATGTGTGTTTACAAATAGAAAAGGCATCACATTTTTGGCTATACCACTATGTGTATATATATATATCTATAAGTATGTATGTATGTATTTATGTGTGTGCATACACACACACACACACACACACACACTTATACACAGATGGAGCATACCCCTTTCCTAAGTGGCTAAAGGCAACAATTCTCGCGATATTCCGCGCTAAACAGTGACCTCATTCTTCACCCCCGGAAGTTAAAAATGTTTCGCCCCGTTCAGAGCCCCACAGAGCATGCGCAAAGCTGCCGATGCACATCGGCGAACACACATTGTATTGGGCTGGTGTGGTCATCCAATCTGCATTGGCCTCGCTTTGCGTGAATACGCATTGGCCGATGCGCAAGACCTTGATCTGGAAGGCCTCCCAGGTGTGGATGAATGTTGCGATATGACGCGAATACGAATCGTCAAACCGTATTCAGAGAGCGCCAGTGTGAATGAATGATGCGTTATAACGCGAATACGCATCGGCCAATGCGAACGGACGCTCAAAAAGCCCCCGTGTGGTAAGGTCCAATGAGTCTGGCTCAGCATGCAGCCCAGGACCTGGTAGCCCTGCGTGGAGTGAAGAGTGCTCTCTGAATTCAACTGAGATTAAATTGATAGTGTTTTGGCAGGCACTTTTATAGGATGAAATATATCCCAGGGCAGTTTTGTGATTAAAGTGAAGTTCCCAGGAGGGAAGAATAGAACTGGCAGTCTGTAAATGGCTGGACAATCAGCATGAATGCCCCTTGACAAAGGCGTCTCACTCCCAAAGGGAGGTAATCTTGGACTTCTGTTCATGTGTAAGCCCAAGGTTTATCACCCATCATCCCTCTTATCAGTGAAAGGATTATGCAGATTCCGGTCTTAATTGATCTATCCTGCCTATCTACCCTGGCTTCCCTCATGCTCAGCCAGGAGGATCTGAAATATGGTCCTTTTATGGCATGGCTAATTTTCCTGCACTGGGGTGCCCTCTTGGCTACCTGCCTTTTCACAGCCCTTTAATGTTAAGTTTATATAGAACTGAGGGATCCTGCATAGGACATAAAACTGGAATATTTGGGTGTAGAGAAAGAAGAGAAAGGCCTCAAGGTGGCATAAGGTAAAATATTAAAATGAGTTGATGGACCTCTTTCCTCAGTATGTTTCCTATCTTTATTTTATATTTCTCTGGTAGTACAGGTAGCAAAGAACTGACCTGAGATACTTCTAACAGAATGGTCCTTATGGGTCATTAATACTTGCTTCTCAAAGAGATAAAATAGGGAGACATAGACTGGGAAGGCAGCAACCATACATTCCAGTGTAAATAGGAGAGGGGTGGGCAATCTTTATTGTGTATCAAGGACCATATAGCCCTTCAAGTGTCATGTATTGCATCAGAGGACACTTGCGTATCAGGGGACACATATTGGTGGAAGCTAGAGCCTGTAAGGGATGGGGATGATGTCAAGTTCTCACACATCCACCATCCTTTCTGGGTTCTCCTTTTCCCCACTCTTTCTATTGCCCCATCTCCACCTCGGTTGCTGGGGAAGGGACAGCCAGCTCTTGAATTGATAATGTGCAAGGTGCTGAGTGTTTTTTTCAAACTAGGCCACAAGAGACCAGGCTGAGGGGTCAGGTTGCCAACCTCTAGTGTAAACAAGGTAGCTGAGTGACAATAAGAGTTGTTGGACAAAGAATGAGATCTTAGAAGGGGTAGCAAGCTAGTAGCAGTGCCATAAAAGTGCTCTGCATTTCTAAGAAATACTCAAAGATGTCCATCAGCACTCCTTGATATGAGGATGGTGACACCCAGGTCACTGTGCTGATGGAAAAAAGAAAACTTTTTTGTGGGACAAGTCGGCTACACTTACAAAGGATAGAATTAACATCTGTCAAAAAAGAAATGCATTGTTCTAACTGAACACTCCTACTAGGGTGTGTGAATTATTAAAGCAGTTAATTCAAAGCTGCCTGCCCTATGAAATGGATAACAAAGCATATAAATAGGGAGGTGGGAAAGGTCTAAAGAGTAAGACTCTGTTCTAGAATGAAAAAACCATGACTGTCGGCAAACTACAATTAGCTTCTTGGTTAACTGGGCAGTTGAATTGCTTGCTTTCTATGGTACTGGCCATTAACTTTCATGCATCATTGGGGCAAGTGATCTGAATGTTTTCTTACACAGTAATCAGAACATGCAGTGAAGAACACATAGAAGCTACTCATCTTCTGTTTGGAGCTTTAACTGAACCAGAAAAAAAACAGCATCCAGTTCAAATCAAACAGAATATACACACTGTGTTCAAATGCTTAGCACCACTCAGCAGTCTAACAAGAACATTTTGTACCAGCTGTAGTTAAATGCCTTTCAAGGTGTATCCTGATGTGTAATGTGAGCCACATCTAATGGCCAGACGAGGATGGATCTGCCACTGGTCTGTTCCTACTATTAAGACATCATAATAGGGGAAATGTTACAATTATTCATCTCCCTTAATAGGAGAAGGTCAGAATACATAAATTTGTTTAGCTGGACATAAAAAGGGGAAGCTTACCAATAGCTGCTTAATCTGGTTTAGAAGGAGCGGGATGGTGCTGTCCTTATCTAGGGAAGTGTGAGCATTTGGGGGGATTTTCATTTAGCAAAATAAGGGATAGAGAGGGGCAAGATTACAAAATTGTGGGCCACAATAAGATAAAAAGAAACTATTTTCCGTTTGCAAAATAAATTATTCTCCAGTAAAATTATGAGGAAGTGGATCTGGACAAACCAAAGAAAGTGTGCCTTTTATTGGTGTCAAATATAGGCGGGCACCCATCCCTTTCCCCAATGGATCAGGGCCTCAGCAGCCATAGCGGCAGCTCTGGAGGCCCCGATCCGCCACTTTTCCAGGCCTCAGGGAAGTGGCAAAAGGTCGCTTCCCTGCGGCCTGGAAAGGGGTGTCCTTGGGGCTTCATGCCCAAGGACACCCTGACAGCGATGGGGAAAGAGGGAAAGGGGCCACTTGACCCTTTTCTGTTCTGTATCACTGGCACAGCTGTGTAAAGGCTGCGCCAGCGATACCCGCATCGAAAGGAGCTCCTTCCAGCACCGTTGAAAGGGCACCACTAGCGCCCTGCAGTAGCGCACGGACGTCACACCCACACCATGCCATTTGGCTGTGGCGTGGCTGTGACATCATAATGGTGGCGCCCATGTAGACAGGGCACCACCATTTTGATGCCGTGGTTACATGCTAGAGTTGCGGGGCATCTGTAAAGGACGGCCCGAGGCAACGCTGGCATGTATCCAGGCCAGCGCAAAGCCATAATTACATTTAAACATCTCAGTTATCCATGTTATTAATAAATAAACTATATTGGGTTCTGGTTTTGGGAAGAAGGCATGGTATAAATAAAATTAATAATATTATTAAAAATATTCTATCCCACCCTATATAAAAGATCTCAAGGGAGGATACAGACAGGAAAAACAACCATTTAAAACAGCCTAAGACAATTTAAAACAGTTCAGAACAGTGCAGACAGTGTGTAATAAATCAGAATTCCACAATTTAGTCCAGTCATGCTCAAAAAGCTTTGGTGAAAAAACATACTTTAACCTAATGCTGAAAGGAGGCCAGCACTGATGCCAAAAGGATCCTCAAGGGGTGGGCATTCCATAAATGAGTCAACACAGCAAGGAAAGCCTTGTCCCACATCTTCATATGATGCATTACTTCTGCTGGTAGGATACAACAGAGGGTTCCCATGGCATTTCTCAGTGGTCAAGGCAGCTCCATGTAGAAAGAAGTGCTTCAACTAAGGTTCTAAGCCATCTGAGGCTTCAAATGTCTTTTTGTGATACATTTATAACCAAGTGCTTTGTGTGTAGAATTAACTTTTGGTGAAAATTCATTATGGTGAGTTCTGCAGTGTTCTGAGACTGGTTGCACAGAAGGAGAAAGCTAGAATCCTTTTTAGTGTAGGGAGTGTATCCCTTAGCACTGCAACCATGAATCTTACACAGTGTATCCAATGTTTTGCATTAGAAACATTGCACTGTTCTACATGTAGATGTCATACAGGTCCACAAGAGAAGCTGAACTTCTTTTGGGTGGTCATCATGAATTGCCTTGAAATATGTGGCTGCTATCACAGGGGTTGGGGATCTAGCACTTGGAACTCCACAGGTGAAACCCAACTGATATACTTGTGAGTTTCAGGTTCTCATATTCAAATCAGGTGCATATATCTTAAAAGTCCATTGTTTTCACAAGATTCTACAGGTGAGGGTTGAAAGCCATCCTGTAGCCAGAAAAATCACTGATTCACAATACCTCTGTCTTGTTTGCTATGAGCTTCAGTTTATTACTGATCACAGGTTCCAAATCCCTAGTTCCACTGCTTTAGCAGAATTTGAAGAAAAAGTGCGCAGATGTCACCAGATTCCAGGTCCTTGTATTAGCTCACTCATCAGTTTAACATAGATGTAGACCATTCCACCTAATGGCATATCTTGTTATCAATGTTTTTTAAATTCAGGAAGGCTCCCCACAACTTTGAAAGATGGCCTACCTAATGGTGCACTGATCCCGAGGGAGAGATTCAGGCCCAGCTCTATTGGGCCTGGCCTAAGTTAAGAAGCAGAGCCCTCCCTCCAGTCCATCTGCCTTGGTCCAGGCCTCAGAGGGAAAGACGAACCGCTGGACCTGATCCCCTTTCCCACCACCATTCCCTTCTCCTTTTGTGTCCTGTCTTTTTAGATTGTAGGCCTGAGGGCAGGGAACTGTCTAAACAACAACAACAACAATAATAATAATAATAAATAAATAAAATCTTTATTTATATCCCGCCCTTCCAAAAAGATCAGGGCGGCTTACAAGTGCAACAATGCAACAATACAAGTTAAAAACACAGCAAACATCAATACCAATACAAAAATAAAAAATAAAAACCCCATTAGCCCATCCTCATGGCCACAGAAGAGGAGGGAGGCCCACAGGATGTTTAGTCGGGGAATGCCTGCTTAAATAGGAAGGTCTTAAGGTCCTTCCTAAATTGGGCCAGGGTAGTAGATGAGCGGAGCTCGGTGGGCAGCGTGTTCCAGAGGGCAGGGGCAGCTGTGGAAAAGGCTCTTCTAGAAGTAGAAGCTAGCCTAGCCCCTGGCACCTTCAGCAGTTGCTGCCCAGATGTTCTGAGGGTGCGAGGCGGATTGTACGGGGAGAGGCGGTCCTTCAGAAATCCTGGGCCCAAGCCATTTAGGGCTTTATAGGTAATAACCAACGCCTTATATTGAGCTCGGAAGCGAATAGGCAGCCAGTGAAGATCTTTAAGTATAGGTGTTATATGACTGGTCCTGGTGGCACCAGTGACCAGCCGGGCTGCCATATTCTGTACCAATTGGAGCTTCCGAGTTTGGTATAAGGGTTGCCCCATGTAGAGTACGTTGCAGAAGTCCAATCTCGAAGTTACCAGAGCGTGTACAACAGTTTCTAGGTCCCTCTGGTCCAGGTATGGGCGCAGCTGGCGGATCAGCCGAAGCTGATAACAGGTGCTCTTGACCGTCGCATTCACCTGAGCAGTTAGATGAAGCGACGAATCAAGAAGCACTCCCAGACTGCGCACGGAGTCCTTCACAGGGAGCGTGACCCCGTTCAGGACAGGTGGAACCACCGCCATTCCCGGACCGGGGGAACCTATCACTAGTACCTCCGTTTTCTCTGGATTTAGTTTGAGTCGGTTTTTCCTCATCCAGTCCATTACTGACTCCAGACAGGCCACGAGAGGAGAGACGCCATCCCCGGTCACTGCATCAGTCGGAGACATAGAGAAAATGATCTGGGTGTCATCAGCGTACTGATAACCCCGCGCCCCATGTCTCCGGATGATCTCTCCCAGCGGTTTCATGTAAATGTTAAATAGCATGGGAGACAGAATGGCTCCTTGAGGGACCCCAGTTTTAAGGGCCCGCTCGCTGGAGCGCACGTCTCCCAGCTGCACCATCTGGGACCTCCCAGAGAGGTAGGACCGGAACCACTGGAGCGCAGTGCCCCCGATCCCAACCTCCGCCAGGCGCCCCAGAAGGATACCATGGTCTATGGTATCGAAAGCCGCTGAGATGTCCAAGAGCACCAACAGGGACACGCTTCCCCCGTCGATGCTCAGACGGAGATCATCGACCAAGGCGACCATGGCCGTCTCAACCCCGTGACCCGCCCGGAAGCCAGTTTGAAATGGATCCAGATAATCAGTTTCATCCAAGACCGCCTGAAGCTGGATCGCAACCGCCCTCTCAATCACCTTCCCCAAAAATGGTAGCAGCGAAACAGGCCGATAATTATTATGTACCAGGGGGTCGAGGGAGGGCTTTTTTAGGATCGGTCTTACGATGGCCAATTTAAGATCCGATGGAAACTGCCCATCCCTCAAAGAGGTGTTAATTATCCGATGTAGCAATGTCATTACTACCGGTCCCCCCTGGGCCGCTAACCATGAGGGGCAGGGATCAAGAGAGCAGGTCGTTTTCCGAACTCTTCGGAGGATCTTGTCCACATCCTCGGTACTCACCAACTCAAACTGATCCAGTGTAACACAGTCCACGGAGGCTCTGGACACTTCTACCCTAGGCTCTGCATTAACATCGGCGTTCAGACCTTCGCTTATGCGAGAAGTTTTATCCACAAAAAAGTCATTAAAAAGGTCGCAGCAGGCCTTAGAAGGTTCAAGGATCTGGTTCAGGGCAGGAGGGAGCTGAGTTAGCTCCCTGACCACCCTGAACAACTCTGCCGGACGTGACTCAGCGGACGCAATACGAGCACCATAGAACGAATTCTTTGTTGCTCGTATTGCCTCTCCATAGTCCTTCAACAGCCGGTCTAGGAGAGTCTTATAATAATAATTGTAAGCCACTCTGAGAGCCTTTAGGGTTGAAGGGAGGGGTATAAATACTGTAAATAAATAATAATAAATAATCCAACCAATATAAGAAAATGGAAACAAAGAGGCAGTTTCCTGACAGAGCTTATTCTTAGTCACTTAATACTGTTTCAGTCTAGTAACTATGTTGGAAACAAGGTCATAGGATCAAGAAAGGAGGCACCACCCAAAATCACTGGAGTTATTTCATTTTACGTCCTTCAGAAATGGGAGGTTAGAAACTGGCCTTTAGCTGCTGAAGTCAAGGGAGAAGGTTAATTACAACCCAATCAGCATTTGCACTCCTTATACTGGTACTAGTAGTATTATGCCTTTCTGATGGTTTGAAATGTTTTTTTTTATTTATGTAAATCCAACTACTAACCAGGACTGACTGCTTAGCCTCCAAAAATCAGACAGGATCTAGTGCCTTGAGGGTATTTAGGTGGCCACTCCTATATAACCACTACAGTGCTTTTCAAAGAAAAGCAGCAGTAAAGTTCACTGAAGAATCTGTCCCTAGATTCTTAGATTAAATCTCTGCCTTTGTTATATGTATGCACAAATATTTAAGAAAAGTGAAATAACCCAAAGGTGACAGGTCCCATCTGAACTTGGAAGCAAAGCAGGATCAGCCCTGCTTAGTACTTGGAAGTAAGACCAACAAGGAATACCAGGTGCAGTAGGCAAAACCACCTCTGAGTATTCCTTGCTTAAGAAAACCCTATGAAATGAATGGGGTTGCCATAAGTCAACAGGCCACACTGGGGCACATACAGCCACAACGAAGTGGTCTGTAGAACTATTCAGCAATTTATTGACTGGAAATACAGGAGGAAGATGTTTACTTTGCTGCTTCTGTGAAAACTCATATTTAAAGGATTCAGGTCAACCTTGCCAGTGAGGAAAATGTTGTGAAGTTAATGCAGGGCCAGTTCATCAAGAATGCAAGAGACAGGTTTATGAGATACCGAAGCTGGTCTTCATAATTGTATTTGTGTTGAACACCCCATTTCTAAAATAATTTTGACTGACCTCAATGGTACTTACTGACAAATAAGAATGCTGTAGCACAGTCCTATGCTTGCCCACTTGGTAGTGAGCCCTGCTGAATTCAGTGCAGCTTTCTCGCAGGTAAGTCCCCTAACATTTGTCATTCAAATTCATATGCACATCTCTAGCCAAAATTTAATCAATTTCGACACAGTGGCAAGAGTGTGTTTAAAAATCTTCCTTATTCATTTCTGCTTCATCTTTTTTCAAAAATGAAACCCAGTTGTGGAGACTGGTGTTGGATGAAGAGAGCACATTGGCACTGAGGGAACATTGGCATTGATAAAGGGAAGGAATCTCAAGGCTGTGGAAAAATGATGCAAAGTTGTACAGGCTATAAATGTCATGATTTCAGCTGATCGGAAGATATGAAGGCTACCCCGAGGTTCAGCTCAGTGTTTCCTTTCCCTGTGAGGCATCAGTGCCTAATTACAAGTGAAGATGGATCACTGAGTACAGGGGGCTTTGGTTTCCCTAATGGTTTTCAAACTGTTCCAGGAAGTGCTGTGGTTGTTTGGAAGTTCCTATATTAGGCATGCTGCTGAAGTCAGTTATGATCTGATTTGGAAAACAAATTTGTCCGGCTTGTACCACTTCAGTGTATTATGAATAGAGGCTCTCTGTTTCTAGGAATATAAAATGAGATGCTGCAATATGCAGTCAGCATTCAAGGTGAACAGGCTTTGGACTCTATCGCATGGTGTTAAAACAACAGCTTACCTTTCGTGAATTCAGCACTAATTTGGGAGGCAGCCGGTTATTATTATACAGCCTGGGTCGCCCCCTTTTGAAAACAGAAGCTTCTGACTTCTAAAAATGGCAGCCAAAGCAGCTTAGACAACGTGGGCTGTGTCTGGGATGAACCTGGGTGGCGATTCAGTGGTGATTTCTGTGTGATAGGAACCATCTGCCTCCCAAATTAGCACTGAATTCATGAAAGCTAAGCCACTGTTTTAACCCCATGTGAAAAGGTCCTTTGTCACTGCAGGTCCAAATGTTTTTTCAGAGCTTGGAAAAGTTATTTTTTGAACGACAACTTTCAGAACCCTTCAGCCAACATGGCCACCAACTATGCTATCAGTTTATTGATGCTGTAGTTATAAAATTAAACATTCTCAAGGGCTGTGGTTGTGTTTTTTTTTTAATGATATGTATTTTTGTACATGTCATCAAGTCACATGTTGATTTACAGCAATCCCATAAATTTCCAAAATAAGCCAGGCAGGTCAGTCACTTTCTTAGGCAGGAATAGTCAGAGGTGGTTTTGCCAGCAATTTCTTCTGAAATCGAGCCTACAGCACCTGGTATTCATTGGCAGTATCCCATCCAAGTACTAACTAGGGCTGACCCTTCTTACCTTCCAAGATCAGACAGATCTGGTGCCTTAAGGTATTTTATAACTATGCTACTTACTAATTCTTACTTAACAGCAAGAAACAGTAACAATTGGCCCCTACCTGCTGTCTTTCCACCAGCAGGCAGAAACCTTTTTATTTAAAAAGGCATTTGATTTTTAGTATGGTTGGCTTTCCATATCCACAAATTCTTTATCCATGGATTCAGTCATCCATGGCTTGAAAATATTCCAAAAAATATATAAATTCCAAAGAGCAAATCTTGGTGTTTCTATTTTATATAAGGGACACCATTTTACTATGCCATTGGGTATAATGGGACTTGAGCATCCACAAATTATGATATCCATGGGAGGTCCTGGAACCAAACCTCAGTGGATAGCAAGGGCCCACTGTATATTGTGGCAGATAGAGCTTTTAATGGGAGTATTTCTTTTAATTTTATTAATTTTAAATGTCTTTTTAATGCTGTTTTTAACTTGTGTTTTATAAAATCTATATTTAGTTTAATTGTGTTTTAGCTTTTGTATGATAAGTTTTTTTTTTAATTGTTTGTATTCTGCTTTCAAAACATTGTACTTGCCTTCAGTCCTGTGCTGGGAGAAAGGTGGGATATAAATAAATAAAATACATACGTGCTGTTCAAATTCTCTATCCAATATTATTAGTCATTCTTTACTGTAATGCCTTATCCTTGAAGGGAACTCTTATGCAGTGCTATGAACTTATTTACCGGGCTGCATGAGTAAATGGCTTTTTGTTTGATAAGAAAACACTTCTCTTTTTGAATAATCTTATTCTTGAAAACATTTGAAGTAGTTGCCATCTAGCTCTCTCTTGTTCCTAGGAATGTTTCTTGGGGGTGAAGGAGTAATCTCCAAGGGGCTCTTGGTTGTGGCCAATTTAAGGAATGATAATTCTCAGAGGACAATATGATGAGTTGCATGAACATCACTAGCAGCACTTGTGTCTCAATTCTATGAATACGTAGGTAGAAAACTCTTTATAATAGGCTAGCTTTTTTTTTTTTTTGCAAAGATTTGCAGAGAAAGCTCATAATTGCCAAGCTGAAAGCTGAGCAGAATGTACCAGTCACAATGGAGATGAATCCAAGGACATTTAGTGATTGACCTGGCTGGCTTATTTTGCACAAGAAAGAAGGAAAAGATAAATTCTATTGCCTAAATATTTCAAATATAATTCCCATTTTACATAGTTTTACACCACCAAAATCATGACAAAAAGCAAATCCTAGATGTAGGATTAAATGTAGGAGGACACCCTTGGTTTGCTGTTGTTTGCCATCAAGTTAAGTTTAGCTCACTGTGAACCTATGTATGAGATATCTCCAAGTCATCCTATCCACAACCACCCTGCTCAGCTCCTGTAAACCCATGGCCATGGATTCTCTGATTCAGTCTGTTCATCTGGAATGTGTTCTTCATTTTTTCCGATTACCCTCTACTTTCCCAAGCATTACAGTCTTTTCTTGTGAGTAGTTTCTTCTCATGATGTGGCCAAAAGATTCCAACCTCAGTTTAGTCATCTTTGGTGCGGTACAGGCCGCCTAAATGCACCGTGCTCCCGGCAATACTAGGGTTAGGGAGCGTGCACCAACCGCATGCTCCCTAACCCTAGTAAGTGTGGACGGCACCATCGTTACGCAGCGCCATCCACACAGAGCGCGTAACAATGGTGTCACGCATGCACCGCATCCCAATGAAGTGGTATGTGTGACATCTCTGCGCCGCCCTAGGCTGCTTACGGCAGCTGGCAGAGGTACGGAAAGGAGCTCCAAAAGGGAGATCATTTTGGGCCTGCGCATCATTGGTGTGGCAACCAAACGACCGGGCCAATGATGCAGAGGAGAAAGGGGCCACAGCGGCAGCCCTTTTCTCCTCTTTAGCACCAGGGGTGTCTGGGGACCTGAAGCCCTAAGGACACCCCTTTTCCAGGCCAAAGAGAAGCAGCATTTTGCCGCTTCTCTTTGGCCTGTAAAAACACTGGATTAGGGCCACAGCACTGCTGGTGAAGTTGCCCTGGCCCCAATCCAGTGGAAAAAGGAGCAGCTACAGGCACATTTGCTTCTAAGAAGAGTTTGAGCTTGATTTTCTTTAGGAGCCATTTATTTGTCTAGTTAGAATAATAGAATCACAGAATCCTAGAGTTGGAAGAGATCACAACAAACTCTCAATCAAAGCATCCCCGAAAGATGGTCATCCAGCCTCTGTTTGAAGACCTCCAGGGAAGGACACTCCACTACACTCCAAGGGAGTATGTTCCACTGTCAAACAGCCGTTACTGTCAGGAAGTTCCTCCTAATGTTGAGCTGGAATCTCTTTTCCTGTAGCTTGCATCCATTGTTCCGGGTCCTGTTCTCTGGAGCAGCAGAAAACAAGCTTGCTCCCTCCTCAATATGACATCCCTTCAAATAATTAAACAGGGCTATCATATCACCTTTTTACCTTCTCTTCTCCAGGCTAAACATCCCCAGCTCCCTAAGTCATTCCTCATAAGGCATAGTTTCCAGACCCTTCACCATTTTAGCCATCCTCCTTTCAACTTGCTCCAGTTTCTCAATGTCCTTTTTGAATTGTGGTGCCCAGAACTGGACACAGTATTCCAGGTGAAGCCTGACCAGAGCAGAATAGAGTGGCACTATTACTTCCCTTGATCTAGACACTATACTTCTATTGATGCAGCCTAAAATTGCATTGGCCTTTTTAGCTGCTTCATCACAATTCAGTTTGTGGGCTACTTGGACTCCTAGATCCCTTTCACACATAGTTTCATGCAGCCAGGTGTCCCCCATCTGATATCTGTGCATTTCATTTTTCTGCCCTAAGTGCAGTACCTTACATTTCTCCATGCTGAATTTCATTTTGTTAGCTTTGGTCCAGCTTTCTACTTTATTCAGGTCATTTCGAATTTTGATCCTGTCCTCTGGGGTATTACCTACTCCTCCTAATTTGGTGTCATCCACAAATTCGATAACTATGCCCCCAATGCTGTCATCTGAGTCATTAATAAAAATCTTGAAGAGCACTGGGCCCAGGACTGAACCCTGTGGCACCTCACTGACCACTTCTCTCCAGGATGAAGAGGAGCCATTGTTGAGCATCCTTTGAGCACCTCATCTCAAATGAGCTGATTTTCTTCCTATCAGCTTTTTTCACTGTCCAGCTTTCACAACCACACCAAGAAATAGGGACTACTATGGCATGTACCATCCTAACTTTAGTATTCAGTGATATATTTTTACACTTCAGGATCTTGCTTAGTTCCTTCATTGTTGCCCTTCCAAATCCAGGTGGTCTTCTGACTCCTTGACTTCTCTGTTCTGATTGATGATTGAGCCCAAGTATGGAAAACCTTGAACTATTTCTAGTCTAAAATTATGTAGAAGATCATCTGTGGTCATAATTTTTGTTGTTTTGATGTTCAGTGGTAAACCTGCTTTTGCACTTTCTGCCTTAATTTTCTTCAATAATCTTTCCAGATCTGTGATATTTTCTGCTGCTATTGTAGTGTCATCTGCATATCTTAGATTGTAGTTTTAATTTGAGGAACTATAATGTTACAGGCCCAGAGAACTAAGCAATATCATTATAGTCTGAAGCTGGGAAATAATGCATTAAATAATCATATTACTTGTAACACAGTTACTTGGAGAAGTAAAGATATCAGTGTTTTTTAAAAAGTAATGTCTTGACGAGCAATATTGTTAGTTTTTTAGCATAACAAATCATATATAATTGCCACTTCTTAAGTATTACTTTAGTAGAAGTCATTTTGTAGGATTTTTCCGGATGTTTTTGTACATTAAAAAAAACACATTGAAAAGCAATGAAGAAAGTAATACTCAAATAGTAAGCAATGAAAGAAGATACTCTTTTAAACATGAACAATGCTAATGAATCACTTAGCAAAAACAATGAGTAATGAATTAATTCTTAACAGTAGGGCCCTGAGTTCCACTGCAGTCCGAAGTGATGTGCTCACAGTGAGAAAGGAGAGCACTGTGGGCAGCTTGGACTTTGCTTGCTATTTTTATTACTGTACTGCAGTGCTCACTGCTGA
Source organism: Sceloporus occidentalis (assembly GCA_023333645.1). Lineage (NCBI taxonomy): Eukaryota > Metazoa > Chordata > Lepidosauria > Squamata > Phrynosomatidae > Sceloporus > Sceloporus occidentalis. The sequence continues at coordinate 7,434,500 of JALMGF010000004.1, read as the reverse complement.
AGAAAGAAATCCAAAAGCTTGTGTCAGTTGTGATAACATCTGAAGCAGAAACAGCAAAAGAAGTTCTCACTAGAGAATATGAATTCTTTGAGTCTCAGCCATAGTAGTATTTTTGGAAAATCATTTTATATGCAAACATGCAAGCAGGCAGCTGCTTCTTCTTCAGGCCAAAGCTCCCAGCACCATTTGCAAGGAAATGGGTTGGCTCATGACTAGGCTCAGACTGACAGTTTCCTTCAACAGCAACATTGGAAACTTCACTTGAAAGCACATACCCCTTAGCCAATGATGCAAATGTAACTGGGTTTAATTGGCGTAGTGTAATCAAACGACTTGAGAAGGTATTATGCCTAGTATTGCCAGGTCAGGAGCATCTCAGGCCAGGAAATTAAAGGGCTGAAACCTGTGATTTAGGCTGAATCTATAGGAGGGCTGTATCCTGGCTCCACCACATACTATCCTGCTCCAGTTTGATCCTTTTACTGTCAGGCACACCTGTTTTAATCCAATTTGAAATAAGTTTGGAAAGTCACACAAGACCCAATCATGTTGTCACAACAGTACAAGGTGGTGTTTTTATACTGTGTGCATATGTTCCCCATATCAGTTTATGTCTGATCACACAATCATAGAATCTGGGAGGAGGGTGTTTGTGTTGGAGTATTAGCATCAATGTTTGTTTTGTAGATCTGCTTTCCTTGAGAAGGGGGGAATATTGATGTATATCTCTATGGTCAGTGTGACTGTGAAGAGGTCACTTCCCATACCCTTCCCTTTCTGGGGTTCAATACACTTTATTACTCTTTGTTCAGTCTCTCCCTCTCTTTGCTCTCACCAAGCATGGACGCAAAAACCAGGCTGTGCTACAAAATGTTTTTTTCCTTCTTACTTACACACATGAGAGTCAGCTCTAGGGACTCTTCTACCAAGTATAGTTTTCTCTACTGATTAGTTATTTTTATAGCACCTAGATGTAACAATAAAGTAAGTTTCTTTTTACTTACCTATGTATCCTGTTTATTCATCAGAAGCTCAGATCTGGTTGTTTGTACCAAATACCTATGGAATACACGCTTGTTGCTGTTGCTGCTAAACCTCTCAACCATAAATAACCGAACTATAATTTTTTCTAACAGTTTGTTCCTGCCACGCATGTGCATATTCACATAACCAAATAACCTTTCTCTGTTTTGTGCCATTCTGAAACCTACCTGCACTCCCATTGGATTAGATGCATATCTGGGTGGTTATCACAGTCCTCACAGGTGTTTCTTCCACTCCCTTTAATCTGCTGCCTCATTTTTAAAATGTAATTCCCCGGAAAGTGAGTGTAAGATTGATGGCCTATGGGATAATTTTATACAAGTTTACTCAGAAGTAAGTCCTACTGAATGCAATAGTGCTTACTCTTGGGGAAGTCTTTTATAACACTTGTTTGATGAGATTCCTGTCACCCCACTAAAAAAGACATTTAAAGGCAAGCAAGTGTTCAAAGATCAAAGCTTCACATGTATTCAGAGTTGCATATATATCCAGAGTTTTTCGGAGGGAAACAAATTTTAAAATGGTATTTACCCTTCCAGCCCTTTGTAGGTGAGAAAAAGCCTGGACAACACATCTCCATTGACTCCATGCCACCCACTCACCAGCCAGTCACCATCCACAAATCTGGCCCCACCTTCCTCCCACTCCTGATTCCACCGTAATCTGTCCTGTTTTAGAAGCCAGGGATAAAGTACCAAGTGAACTCCATCAGGGAAGAGACAGAAGCAGCCCCTGTCATGTACAGGAGCTTACCAGCCAGTTACAGTTCTCAGTGCCCAGACAGTCCAAGGGTACAGCAATAAATTCAAGGCCAAGGGAGTGTCCAGTAGTGTGGTCAGCTTAGGACGCAGGGTTCAAGTTTCTTCAGAAACATGAAACAGGAATCAAGAGACTTAAGTGTTGTTTCCTCCAGAATGGTTAGTTGTTAACAGTGACCTTCCAAAGGAGTTGCTGGATTATTTATGACCTGGTAGCCACTAGCAGCTGTTGCCTGGTTAATGAGCATTTCCTGTATAAACGAATGCAACAAACTCTCCCTTTCTCATCTATATTCAGTTGTGGTAGGTACTGTTGAATCCACGTCTCTGTATAGTGACTGCTGGTCTGTCACAAGCACTTAGCATGACACCTTGTCCCTCTGCTTCACTGTACAATTGTCCTGGACTCCCTCTTTCCTCCATTGTTCACCAGGCAAAGTGGTAGAAGTCCCTTTTGTTTTTTGGTTTTGCCTTGAGCCCAGGACATACTGCAAAGTTTTCATGCAGTGCCAATTTTACACACACATCACCTTAGAAACTACAGTTCAAGGTCTCAGATTATGAGAGGCCTCAAAACTCACATCCCCTTACATACATACATACATACATACATACATTCTGAATTTCATAATGCATTTTTTGGTGGTTATGCTGTGTCAGAGCCTGAATTTGGGTCCTGGGAACGAGGCTATACATGATCCCAATTTGGAGATCAAACCACACATTTTAAAAGCTGGTTCTTCCCCCAAACAGTGGAAAAAAACTGTAGTTTTTAAAAAGTCAATTTAAAGGCCTCAGGCATCAAAAAGAAATGTTTTTATGTTGGAAGGAGAGGAACATAGCATTTTTCAGAAAGACTGAGCTTGCTGTAAAGACACGTTATTTCTCTTCTGTGGCTTCAGATCTAGGGAAAACTCCCTGTTGATGTGGTGGTGGGCCCTGGTAATATAATTAAGCATGATAATTGAGTACAATTGCTCAGTCATGTGATTTAGATAATAAATATCAATCTGATGAAAGAGAATACATTTCTTTGCTTGAAAGTTAAGGTGCGATACATACCGCCAACAAGCAGCATACCAGTGCTGATTCTAGGGTTAGGGACCGCACGACAACCACATGGTCCCTAACCCTAAAACATATGGGCGGAATAACAATGGCAGCACCCTGTGTACATGGGCACCACCAATTGTTATGTAAGCGATGTGCGGCATCTGTATTACGACACGCATCGCTTACGTAATGAGTGCACCATTGGCGTGCTCATTACATCCAACCTGCGGCAGAAAAAGAACCCGCTTTTCCCGGATTCTTTTTCCTCCAGAGGGATGTAGGCCGCTATCAGGCCGCCTTTTTTGGGCTGTCTGTCCCAGGGCTACATTTTCCAAGTTCTTCACTGAATGTGGGACACTTTTCACAGCTCTGTTTTTATTAACTTTGCAAGCACTGCTCTGTAATTGGCCAAGTATCAAACCATCGGGCCCTAAATGTATATACATTTTGTCTAACTGTATATATGATATTTTACTGTCTAAAGCAGTGGAAATGATACCCTCTTTCTCAAGAAAATGAAATGCCACTCCCTACCTGCTCAGGCTAGGGCCAACCCTGGAGGGAAAAAAGGTTTCACTGCCCCTTTCATTGACCAGTTCTGACTTTCAACTCTTCTGCCTTGTGCTAACACCTGAAGCAGTCCTTTGCAGCACCGCAGGACTGGTTCTGCTTGCACAGTCACATGTGTCAGAAGTGGGACAGGAGGCGAATGTCTCTTGAAAGAGTTACCTGACCTTCGTCAGTCCACTTCTCATACACCATTATGGGGAGGCTTGGCAATGCTGTGATAAAATTACACATGGGAACCCATAATTGTACAGTTTGTTTCCTTGTGGTATTTTGTCATACTGGGTAAATCCTGCTTGAACAATCAAGATATAGCTGAAGCAAGAAAAAAATATGTACACTGGGTTAGCTGATGACTCTTCTTGCCCTCTCCCCTTCTCCTTTGTTGTAGCACTTCCTTTTTTAAGCAGTCTTTTTCATTTTACTCAATTTATTCCTCCTGGCAGATGCTGTTCTAGTCTAGAACACTATTAAGTCTTCTGTCTGCTGGATGTGACACATTAAAATTCAGTATGGAAAGGGATTCTGCAGCACCTTTGAGACTAGCTCAAAGTCAGAAAGAAAGATCCCTTTGCATATCGATTTTCCAAACTAATACAGCTATGTCTTTGAATTAAAATTCAGCTTACCAGTGCTCATGCTTTGTTAAACATTATTCACAAATCCATAAATAGGGACGAACATCCACAAATCCATTAAACCCATAGTATGAAAATAAAAGTACCGTATATTTTTCCTCTGGAATTTAGATACAAAAAGTGTCAAAGTTTAAAATGTCAACTAAATTCACAGCACTACATATTGTCAGTTCATGGACACATAAACACCTAGATTTCCTTATAAAAATATATACAGTAAGGGATTGTTGAGAAAGGTCTCCACTTAATTTCCTTTCATTCTAAGGATATTGAGAAGCTGGAGTGTTTCCAAAGGAGGGTGACTAAAATGGTGAAGGGATATAGGGACTCATTATATATGTACATGATCCTATCAGTTTTGAGATTAAAACACGGTGGCATTTTTACCCAGGTTTTAAATGCAGAGCGAATTCACTTTATTTAAATCAGAATTCAGGGAGAAAAAGCAAGAACCTTTTAATTCAAACATTGGGATGGAGAAACAGAAGCTCATAGAATCATAGAGTTGGAAGAGACCTCAAGGGCCATCCAGTCTAACCCCCTGCCATGCAGGAAATCTCAATAAAAGCATCCCCATTGACAGATGGCCATCCAGCCTCTGTTTAAAGACCTACAAAGAAGGAGACTCTACCACTCTCTGAGGGAGTGTGTTCCACTGTCAAACAGCCCTTACTGTCAGGAAGTTCCTCCTAATGTGGAGCTGGAATCTTTTCCTGTAGTTTGAATCCATTGTTCCGGGTCCTATTATCTGGAGGAGCAGAAAACAAACTTGTTCCATCCTCAATATAACACCACTTCAAATGTTTAAACAGGACTATCATATCACCTCTTAACCTTCTCTTCTCCAGGCTAAACTTTCCCAGCTCCTTAAGTCATTCTTCATAGGGCATGGTTTCCAGACCCTTCACCATTTTAGTCGCTCTCCTTCTGACATGCTCCAGTTTCTCAGCATCCTTTTTGAATTGTGGTGCCCAGAACTGGACACAGTATTCCAGGTGCATCTCATGTAACAGATACCTGCCTTGTAATTTTGTTTTTCCCAAACTGACTGATTAGACAGTTGTTTCTGAGACTGTGTCCCATCCTCCTTTGCAGAGACCACCCAAGCAGCCTGACAGACTATTGAACTGCAGGCAAGTTAAATGACGACTAGATAGTAGGAAGAAAAACATACCCAATTTTGATCAAACATGGGCTAGGGTTCATTATCAAGCCTGTACTGTCAGTGAAGGTGACAAAGCAGGATTTATTTCCCATCTCTCTGTTGGATCAGTCTGTAGGTCTCTCTCTTAATCCCCACCGTGAACTGAATCTCTACTCCCGTAATACGATCTTCCTCTTTTCCTATTGCCTTCAACCTTACCAAGTATTATTGTCTTTTCTAGTGCGTCATGCCTTCTCATTATATGGGCAAAGCATGACATTCTCAATTTAGTCATCTTGGCTTCTAAGGAAAGCTCAGGCTTGATTTGCTCTAGGACACATTTTTTCTTGGTAAAGTTGAAGGTTTTCATTACCAGAATCTATAGGTTTTTTCTGGGGTTTTCGAGCTATGTAGCCATGTTCTGGAAGAGTTTATTCCCGACATTTCACCAGCATCTGTCGCTGGCATCTTCAAAGAATGCTGGCATGGAAGTGAGTGGGACACGGACACACACAGTGTGACCCTTGGTTGAGCGGAAGTGATTTACATGTTAATCTTTGTGTTGGTCTGTTGTTGAATGGCAAGGCTTCAGGGTGTCCATTTAATTAGTGATCCATTGTCTGCTGGGAAATTCCTCTGACCCTGGATGGTTATCATTTGCATTTGCTGGATCTTGATTTTAACCATTGAAATCCACAAACACCTAGACAACTTCAACTGGAAAGAAGAAACCCTTAAAGTAAAATTTGGCTTCCAGTCCTGAAAAACACAAAAATCAAGACCTGGCAAGTGCAGATGAAAACTACCCAGGGTCGGGTGGGTTTCCAGGTAGACAATGGTTCACTAATTAAATGGACACTCTGAGGTCTCGCCATTTAACAACAGACCAACACACAGATTAACACATAAATTACTTCCTCTCAACCAAGGGTCGCACAGTATATATATCCCAGTCACTTCCATGCCAGCATTCTCTGAAGATGCCAGCCACAGATGCTGGCAAAATATCAGGAATAAACTCTTCCAGAACACAGCCACACAACCTGAAAACCCTACAAAAATATTTTTTCTTTCTTTTTAGGAGTCTGCTATATTCATAGAACACTTCTTCAGTATTACATTTTAAATGACTTGATTTTTTTCCCTATCAGCTTCCTTCACTGTCCATCTTTTACAACCATACAGAGAAACTGGAAATATGATGGCATGGACAATTCTGACTTAAGTATTCAATGATATATCTTTACACTTCAGTATCTTGTCTAGTTCTTTCACAGTGTCTTGTTAATTTTCCTTCCTCCAGTTTTCACACCTTCTTCCTCCAAGTCTATTGCTTTACATATGAGATATTCAGTGTACATATTAAACTGATAGGTTGATAAAATATAGCCTTGTCTGACCTCCTTGCCAGTTGGAAACAGTTCTGTTTCTCTGTATTCTGTCTCAATAATAGCCTCTTGCCCTGACTACAGGTTATGAATCAAAACAATCAAATGTTACCACACACCCATTTCTTTCAGAGTGATCTGTAGCTTTTCATGATCGACACAACCAGAGCCTTTGCTATAATCTATAAAGCACAGGCTGATTCTCTTTCGAAATCATATGAAAATTTCCAACATATGTTTGCAACATGATCCCTGTTGTCCCTTCTTTTTCTGAACCCAGCTTGGACATCTGGCATGTCTCACTCCATATATGTTAAAAGGCTTTGTTGTAGAATTTTGAGCATCACTTTGCTTGCATGGGGAATTAACTGCATCCCTCGGTGTCCCCTTTCTTGGGGATAGAAATGTATATTGCATGCTTACAGTCTGTGAGCCATTATTTTGTTTTCCATATGTGTGGAAAATTTTTAGTTAGAACTAGAGTAGATTCTGCCTCTGTGGATTGAAGCAGCTCTGTTGGTATGCCATCTGTTCCTGGTAATCTATTTCTCCTAAGTGCTCTGACTACAGCTTCCGCTTCACTTTCTAAAACTGGAGATTCAACTTCATATGTTTCTTCCTCAAATGACTCTATCATCGTTCCATCTCTTTTTTTACAGTTCTTCTGTGTTTTTCCCTTCTATCTTTTTTATTTCTACTTGGTTATATAATATGTTCCTATGCTGCTCATAGAGCATTCCCACTCTTGGTTTAAACTTCCTTTTTATTTCTCACAACTTGTGGAAGACATCTCTTGTTCTTCCCTTTTTGTTGTCACCATCTGTTTCTCTGCATTGATTATTACAGTGGTTCTTCTTGTCCATGCATACAGGTCATTGAACAGTTGCATTTAAAGCTCTGACTCTGTTCCTGTTGCCATTTGTTTTTGCTTTTCGTGACCCAAGTGACCCAGTCTCAAATATCAAAACTATTTTGAGGTCTGCTTGTAGAGGTAGTTGTCAGAACACCTGCCAAAACTTATTTTTGAAAGAGGCCTTCTTGAAATAATTTTCACATTTTGGTGAGAAATGCAGCCTAGCAAAGACAAGTAAAAAACACCACCAACAACAACTCTAGTCTGTGATAGCTGAAGTAGCAATGTTGGACAAGTTAGCAGTAAGGGTGCTAAAGCATATCCATTCTCATCAACAGTTATTTTGTGACAATTTGAAGTTTTAAAAAATCCTCAAAATCAACATGGTAGAAAATTAATTCAGCTGATATTTATCAATCCATTGCAATAACAAACATTATTTTGTATATCCTGTATGACCTTCATTCAAATTCAACTATTTCCAAATAAATCAAGGCATTGGCTAAATTGCAACAGATCCTTTGAAGTGCAGACATATGGGCATACTTAGAAAAGTGACTAGTGGGGTGCCACAGGGTTCTGTCCTGGGCCCAGTTCTATTCAACATCTTTATCAATGACTGGGATGAAGGAATAGAAGGTCTGCTTATCAAATTTACAGATTACACCAAATTAGGAGGGTGTACTGTTGCTCCCACCCTATGGAATGGCCTATGGAATGGCCTTCTGGATGAGATCCGCCAAATATCCAACTTAGATAGCTTTAGAAAAGCAATCAAGACGGATCTCTTCCGGCAGGCCTTCCCGGAATAGCCCCCAGCTACATATAGATTCCCCATACTTGGAGTATTCTGTATTTGTACAATCCCGGCTATGATGAGTTTGTATGATGAAATTGGACTAAAAATCCGTATTCACACTAAAAAGAGAATTTTATCGAACACGGAAAAATCAAGATATACACAATAGCTGCATTGGTGAATAGCAAATATTATGCTATTGCTTCACAGATGACTAAGGTATATGCAGGAGAGCAAACTTGCAAGGCTGTGAGGGTTTGGAATTAAAAGCTGCTTGAAGCTGTAGGGATTGCTAAGGGGAGAGAGGAGAGAAAGAGGCTCAAAAGTAAGGGCAACACTTTCCCTAATCCACATCTACCCACCTACCAGAGGAAAAAAGGAGGAATAGGTACAATGTGCTAGGAAAGCACTCCCCAAATACAGAGATGGAGAGATTATCTAGCTTTGGTCATGTTGGGCCTAGGAGAAGCTAGGGAGCCCTCCTGGCTGGAACAGAAAGGAGAAAGGAGGACAAGCTGGCTAAAGTCCTCTTAAACCAGAGCCAGGACTTTGAGAAATAAACTATGGCCCAAATCCTGGATTCTGGGGGTTGTAAAGGCGGGATACAGACGGGCAAAAAGGGGTGTGTTCATGACATCATGAAGGTATAGCCTTCAGACGGCCCTTACCTGAATGCCGCCATGAACACGCCGCCCGCACGCCCCAAGCGGGAAGAAGCAGCATTAAAAAGGTGCTGCTTTTCCCCGCTTCTTTTCTATATACTGCGCAGCTGCGCATCTCGTCTATAAGCTGCTGCACCGGTATGCCAGAATTGTTATGCCGCTAATTTAAGTTGCCCATTTAAAAGCTCCGTGTCTGCTGCATCGCATAATGAGTCGGGGTCCTGGAACATGCGCAGTTTGCACCGAGGCTCTAATTAGAGCGTCAGATGCCATGCAGATGTGGAAGCTGCAGTACAGCTGCACTCTATTTTAATGCTCGTAACCCTAACCCTAACCCTAGAGCAACATGTACGCATGCGCTGCTAGAATTGGGGAAAGTTTGGAATTTAAAGTGAACCCCTACACACATTCCTGTGCCATTTTCACCTAACAATAAAAAAACCCTAAAACTTTAAATATTTACATATGTAAAAGGGAGGTGATGGGGGATGGCAGGGGGACAGCGGTGGCAGCGGCGACAGCTATGGCTGTGCATTGCAGATTCAGCAAGAGCGTGGGGACCAAAGGAGAGGAGGCATTCATGATGCTGGTGACACTACCAACGTGCAAGCGGACAAGGATGCCAACACCAGCTGATCACCAGCTGGCAGGAGACCACCATTGTTCTTGGGCAGGGCGAGGGAAAAAGTTTAAAGGGGCCTGGGTGCTTTAAATGTGCACATAGGCTTTCTGCCGCCGGTGCTGAGTGCCGCAGCTGCGCAGCTGCGCATCCGCCAGCTGGCAAAAGAAAAAAAAAAGCCCCGTTTTTGGCCGCCCGTGCAGAAGCTGCCTCTCTCTTTGCAGCGTCCTCCGAGGCGGCGGTATGGAAACTGCGGGTCAGAAACAGCCCCAGGTGAGGCGTCTTCACTGCCCCCCATGTGGAAGCCCCATACACCTGAGCCACGCCCCCGGGGCGGGCGGTCTGAAGGCTCCGTATTCAGCAGAATACACCTCCAAGATGTCTTCCCCTGCCCGTCTGGGACCTACAGAAAGAGGCAGACAGCACTAGATCAGTGTATTGATCTGAATTTGAAAAACCTCTCAGGTTATAACATGACATCAGAATTTCACTAAAACAAAGGGACTTCCTCAAACAATGCATGTCCACCGGATTTCCTAAAGCATTGTACCCAGTACTTCGGCTAGCAAAAGATGGCAATGACGCAGACAAGCACTCACTTAAGAAAGACATTCAGAATTGTCAAATCTAAGGTGGCATTTTCTATCAGTGTATTTCTTGTCTATAACGCACTGTTTGCCAGTTGCAGGGCCCCATGCCCTTAGAGATAGAACTGTCTGGGCCTGTAGTCAGTATTTGGATTGTTTAATCAGGAAACATGACAGAATTGATGCTGGCAGATCATGGTGTTCATCAGAGGTGCTATGTACAAGATCTGACCAGAAGTGACCTTTCACAGCAAACTCTTTGCTTTCCAATGCCAGAGAGTCAAAAGCAGCTCCATTTTTCAACATACACACCTCAGCAAGGGTGTTGTATGGATATGGCCATAGCAAATAATGACCTGAACTCTGTTGCAATGGGTCCCCTTGCTTTTTGGACAGCCCTGATTATCCTTGTCTAGCTTGTGCTTCTCTCAATAATCTCGTTTCTTCCTTAAAAGCTGAAAGCTATTAAGAAAGACTAATCCCCTACACTCACTCTTTTCCTATGGGTAAAGAAAATTAAAGTAACTGTGTTGAAAAAAAACACATCATTCCCTTGATCATCAAGTTGTAATGAAATCATTTGGGACCAATCAAAACATGAAAAAGAACACTATTATCCTGAAAGTAATCACAGGTTTTTTTCCTTCTGTCCCTTAGACCTATGCATTGCCAATGCAACTCAGTCTTATGGGAACACCCAAAATTCCACCCCTAATCTGAACATCTTAATTTGCTATTTTAATTAATGTGCTATTTTTAAAATGAGTACAGTCAACCCTTTTTATACATGGATTTTTATACATGGATTCAAGCATCCACAGTTTGAAAATATTCCCCAAAAAAAAAGGTATAAATTTCAAATATCAAACCTTGATTTTCCATTTTTTATAAGGGACACCATTTTGCTATGTCATTATATTTAATGGGACTTGAGCATCCACAGATTTTGTTATCCATGGGGGATCTTGGAACCAAACCCCAGTGGATAACAAAGGTCCACTGTAGTTGACTTCTGGATGAAGAAATGCTCTGTTAGGTGTGTTGTGATGATAGATAGATAGATAGATGGATGGATGGATGGATGGACGGACAGATAACATATTTTTAACAGTCTTCAAAAGATGGTCCTCAAAAAGAGCACATGTAGTATTTTTCATTTGCTCACAAAATCCTGGGTTTTGGCACATTAGGCATGGTTGGGAATCATGTGATTTTGGGCTGCAACTCCAGCCAACCCTGACTGGTGTGACCAATGGCAAGGAATGCATCACGTTGCAGGCCACATGATTCCCATCCAAAGTGAACATTTAGATCTAAAAGCTAAAATAGAAATGTTGTTAATTGCACAGTTGCAAAAAACAAAGTAAAACAAAACAAACACTGCACTTTGGGGGGGGGGGGGGGGTAGTGAACTTTTTTTTCTCCCTGACTCAGTCCCCCCAAAATCCATTGGCCTAAATGGCTATCCATTGAAAAGCAAACAGGACTCCTCCACAACAAATGTTTGTTGTTGTTGTTTTGTGGTGGTGGTGGAGGGGAGGCAAAGTGGTGGTAAGAACATTAACAAGAATTAAACTTCCATTTCCTCTCCAACTCCTTGAGCCCCAAAGCTAATTAGACTTCCCAGCAGCTTCTGTTTAACAGAAAATTTACATAATAAATACATTATGTCAAGTCCAGCAGGAAATCAAAATTCAGAAACTCAGGCTCAGTATTAAGAACTAAGTAACCTTTACTGAAAAACTTTAGGTCCAGTCTAATGAGAGAGCCGGTGTGGTTTGAGTGTTGGACTATGACTCTGGAGACCAGGGTTCAATTCCAGTTCAGCTATGAAACTCACTGGATGATCTTGGGCAACATCACTTTCAGCCTCAGGGGAAGGTGATGGCAAACCTCCTCTGAACATATCTTGCCAAGAAAACCACATGATAGGTTTGTTTTAGGGTCGCTATAAGTCAGAAACGACTTGAAGGCACACAACAACAGGATTGTTCTTATCCATTCCTAATGTATAAACAGCTTTTCTACTTTAATTCCCATGCCACCCCTTTGCAATTTTGTTGCTGTTCCAATCTCACAGAGGAATGACCTAGAACTTTCCAAACAGAAGCTAGGCGGGTTACAGACCGCCATTTCGGACGTCCTCAGGACGTCCCAGTTTGAAAAAGGGGCATCTCTTCTAGACGCCCCTACACCTATTATGGACAGAGTCCGTAACAAATGGCGGCGGCCGTTCCACATTGGCACCTCGTGGCATCATAACCGCGCCGCGGGAAGCACCATTTTGGGGCTTCTTTTTTGCTCCGCGCGGGAGCCACACGGTTTGGCTGCTGCAGCTCCCTCACGGAGCAACCAGCAGCACCGGCAGACCGCCACTTTTAGACGGTCTGTAACACTCCCTATTCTCCTTTTTGTTGTTATCTCACCCCATGCAAATGAAATCGCTACTACATAATCCATCACTCTAACTACTAAGTATATCATGGCAGAAAAGATGCCCAAACAACTCCTGACACATTCATGCAATTAACATCTCATTTGAACTCAAGACACCTTGTTAGGGGCACATCTTCTTATGGCACATGCTTGCTATAACCACAGACATCCACTAGTGTTTTCCCCAAATGCATCTAGTACATAAGGCTCATTTTACTGGTTGTGGCAAGAGTCATCTGATTAAATGGTCACAAAGAATGAAGAACAGTCTGGAACAAATTGAAGTCTGAACTATCTGCTCTTCTTAAATGACACCTGTCCTACCTAGGGATATGATGGTACAATGTTCTATTGTTTATTTATTATACTTAGATCCTATTTTTTAACCTACATTATTACAGTAGCATTCAGGACCTCAAATTAACAGCGACCCTTTGGGCATTTCTCAGTTGTTATACTAGTGCAGGAGAGCTTTTAGCTTTGTGGTACAATTTCACTTTAAACTGCAATTAAGCTGATTGCATAGGTAATGTATCCTAAAAAGAAAACTCCACCCATAAGCATTCACATAATTTGAGTGTGCTTGGAAAGAACCTCTTTTTCATTATGTGCAAAAGCGAGCTACTTCTTAAATGTGATTGTGTTTACTTCATAAGCCTAAGCAGATGCTTTGCTAGATATCACTATTGTCTAATTAGTCCCTGGGGAAGCTTTACAGACAAAAGGCAAGTTTCTGAACACCATCCAAGCAACACAAGCAGGTCCTTGCTCAAAACAAAAGCAGCAAGAAAGAAACATTTGATCCAGTCTTGCAGTTAGGTTAGGTTAGATTAGGTCAGGTTGAAGGCATTCCAGTCTGAAAATCCCTTTCTCTCACAAACATCATCCACTCCTCCAGTATGTATTTATTTATACACTTATTAAAGAGCTGTTTGAAAAGTGGGGAAATGCTTAGTACACTGCCTACATGAAACATGTCAGAAGAGAAAAGGTTATAACAACATATTATTTTGTTGTGCAAAGGTAGTTTCAGGCATGGAAGATGAGGAGAATGGAAATCATAGCTGGTTCGCCATGACATTCTTGCAAACAAGCTTGTAAAATGTGTGCTAGACAACGTAACTGTTACATGGATTTGTAATTGGCTGACTGGCCGAACCCAAAGGGTGCTCAACAATGGCTCCTTTTCATCCTGGAGAGAAGTGTCCTGGTCCCAGTCAGTGCTATTCAACATCTTTATAAATGACTTGGATGAAAGAATTGGGGGCATACTTATCAAATTTGCAGATGACACCAAATTAGGAGGAGTAGCTAATACTCCAGAGGACAGGATCAAAATTCAAAATGACCTGAATAGACTAGAAAATTGGGCCAAATTTATCAAAATGAATTTCAACACAGAGAAATGTAAGGTACTACACTTAGGCCAGAAAAATAAAATGCACAGATATGGGATACCTGGCTGAATGAGACCACATGTGAAAGGGATCTAGGAGTCCAAGTAGACCACAAATTAAACATGAGTCAACAGTGTGAAGCAGCAGCTAAAAAGGCCAATGCAATTTTAGGCTCCATCAATAGAAGTATAGTGTCTAGATCAAGGGAAGTAATAGTGCCACTCTGTTCTGCTTTGGTCAGGCCTCATCTGGAATATTGTGTCCAGTTTTGGGCACCACAATTCAGAAAGGACAATGAGAAAGTGGAGCATGTCCAAAGGAGGAAGACTAAATGGTGAAGGGTCTGGAAAGCATGCCCTATGAGGAACGACTCAGGGAGCTGGGGATGTTTAGCCTGGAGAAGGGAAAGTTAACAGGTGATATGATAGCCCTGTTTAAATACTTGAAGGGATGTCATACTGAGGAGGGAGCAAGCTTGTTTTCTGCTGCTCCAGAGACTAGGACCCAGAGCAATGGATGCAAGCTGCAGGAAAAGAAATTCCACCTCAACATTAGGAGGAACTTCCTGACAATAAGGGCTGTTTGACAGTGGAACAAACTCCCTCTGAGTGTAGTGGAGTCTCCTTCTTTGGAGGTCTTTAAGGTGAGGCTGGATGGCCATCTGTTGGGGATGCTTTTATTGAGAGTTCCTGCATGACAGAATGGGGTTGGACTGGATGGCCCTTATGGTCTCTTCCAACTCTATGATTCTGTGATTCTATGTTTGTTGTGTCAAGAATTCATGGGCAACAGTCAGTAGGGGTTTCCAAGTTGGAAGGTGCACCACTTCCAGCAGTACTATTTGAAGAACACAGCAAAATCTCCCAGGCAGTTTCCCCAAAATGAGTTCAATCAACAATCAAGTGAATTGCTTCACTCATAGAATCAACAGCAAATAGTATTGCAAACAGGATTGCATACAACAAGAAGTGGCACCAGGTCCTACATTTCAGTCTTGTCTCCAGGAAGAATTCAAAAATGTTTTACGTTTTGAGCATGACTAAGCATGAATATATATTTATATGAGTTTTTAGCTTTTATTTTGGAATGTCCTACATCTTTCCTGAATGTTCTACATTTTGTAGTGCCTTGTCCTCCTTTGCAGTTATGAAGTCTGGTCACCCTGAGTTGCAGAGGATAGATGATTCAGAACGTTTCTTGATGGTCTTGAAGCAGATTCCTGATTCAGGTACGACAATAATAATAATAATGTGTGACACCATCATATGTAGTAGTAGAATGCATGCTGTGGGAGCAGTTTGAAATGCCTCAGCTGTGTGTGAAGGGAGCTTGACGGTTTTGCAAATGCTGGCACCCCACCCAGCACAGATGAGGTGACTTAAAATGAAACTCTGCAGATGAGGAACTTATTTTATAATACTTCCTTTTCTTTAAATGATATATTATTGCAGATGATTCTGCATTTTTTTCACAATCCTGTTTTTCTAAACTGCTTCAGTGCTTATCCAAATATCCAGTTTAGTTGGAAAGGAGGCAACTGGAAGTCCTGCCTCAATTGTCTGTTCCCAGTAATACTAAGATATGGCTTTTAGTGCTAAATGAGCTATTTCCTCTCACAGCTGATGCAGTAGATGAGAGCAAAATCTGCACCCACTTCCTGTCTTTATTGGGAAATTTAGAGTAGCTGCCATTCCTTGGAAAACAATGATCCCAGAAGACCTTTCTGGAATGCATTGTTCTCCCTAAGGGAATCATGCAAAGGACCATTCTCAACACAATTCTCCATGGATTCACATAACCTCTTGTGAGTTGGCAGGCCTCCTGGGCTTTTATATACATGACTGGAAGGAAACTGTACAATTATGAATTCAGAGCAGAGTTGGGATGCCTTGGGCATTTTGACCTGCAACTCTCACACTCCCTTACTATTTGGGCATCCTGGGTGGGTTTGATGGAAGTTGGACACCTAAACCCCTGGGGGGCTCCCCCATCCCTCTTTTAGAGCACTTGTCCATGATTTAAGCGTTAATGGCAAGAATCCCATTTTAGAAGTTGCTGCCTTGTTGTTGCTGTTGCGTGCCTTCAAGTTATTTCTGACTTATAGTGAACCTAAGCCAACCCTATCATGGGGTTTTCTTGGCAAGATTTGTTCAGCCACTGCCTTCCCTGAGAGTATGTGATGGTGATGATGATGATGATGATGATAATAATAATAATTTTTTATTTATATACTGCCCTGGGGCGAACCGATCCGGGTGGTTTACAACATTGTGACTTGGCGTGAGTTTCATAGCCCGGCAGGAATTGAACCCTAGTCTACAGAGTTGCAGTCCAATGGTCAAACCACTATGCCATGCTGGCTCTCAGGGAGCATTTTTCCTTATCTGTGCAACATACTTCAGGAACATCTGCTACAACATTATTATTATTATTAATCTTTATTTATGAAGCGCTGTAAATTTACAGTTGCCCACTTCTGCTTTACAGTGTGAATAAAATGCTTTAAAAGACTCAAAGGGAGATGGAGGAACAACTGAAAAGTTTCAATAACTGTTGTTGTATGGCTTCAAGTCATTTCAGACTTATGGCAACCCTCAAGCAACCCTATCACAGAGTTTTCTTGGCAAGATTTATTCAGAGGGGGCTTTGCCTTCATCTGAGGCCGAGAGTGTATGATTTGTCCAAAGTCACCCAGTGTGTTTCTACAGTTGAACAGGGATTCAAATTCTGGTCTGCAGAATGGTAGTCCAGTGCTCAAAGCACTGCACTGGTTCTTATTTCAGTAAGACCTGGCCTTTAATCAAGATTCAAAGAAGTAGGCTATATCAATTGTCCAGACCTAGTATATTGTATATTTTGTATATAGTGATAGTTTCCTTGCATACAATCAACCCTTTTTTAAATAAAAGGAAATTTTAAAAAGTTGTCAAGTGTTTTGTTGAAAAACAATCCAAAAACAGAATAAAAACTACAAGGCCAGAAAACTGCATTTCATCGAGAATGAAGTCACTTTGGGGATATGCCCCACTACTAGGATTTCTGTGCAAATACATGAGATTGGACTAGCCATGCATTTTGAAAATTAGGTACTTTGCTTTTCTCATAAACTTCATTTTTCAAAACGATAGCATGGCTTGGAATGTTACCAAGTTTGAAGTATCTGCATTCTATTAGGAGAGATTGTCTTTGGCAAAAGAATTTAAATGCCTCTGAATTATGTCATTACATGCATTTGATTTATTGGGAGCTTATTACTGTGTTTGTGTTCACTGTTTATATATCATATTTGTAGCCTACCCATCTTCAAGAAGATCAGGACTGGAAACACAGAACTATTCCAATCTATAACAACAGCATTTCTGATAGGAAGGATTATGATGGAGTAATTACTTATCATGGTCATTCAGTCAAGTTTTTGGTACACTGAGGATTTCAACTTAAGGCTCATAAGGGAAGGATTTACAATATTTGAGTTGAGAAAAAAAAATCTCACCATCACCACTCTTTTTCACTTATGCTTTTATACAAAAGGAGAACTGTACATGTACATTGAATGCATAATGAAAGTCCAGTGTTGGCTTAAGAAATTCCCATTGATTCACTGGGTCTACTCTAGTTGGAACTAAGAACTGGATTTGGACTGGAATCTTAAGTTTATTTATTTATTTTGAACTTAGGCCCATTACAGACAGGCAAAATGTGGCGTGGCGGCAGCAGTGGTACTAAGGTTAGGGAGTGCGCACCATTCAGATGCTCCCTAACCCTAGTATGTATTCCGTACATCAAAATGGCGGCGCCCTACACACACAGGTGCCGCCATTTTGACACGATGGATGGTACTTGGGCGGGAAACTGTACGGTTTATCTGCTGCGGCTTCCTGCTGGCGGAAAAGGAGGCTGCGGCAGACCACCCTTTTTGGGCGGTCTGTATCCCACCTTACAATCATAGAATTGGAAGAGACCACAAGGGCCATCAAGTCCAACCCCCTGCCATGCAGGAACACTGAATCAAAGCACAGAATAAAAGTCCTAGTAGACCACAAGTTGAACATGAGTAAACAGTGTGATGCAGGAGCTAAAAAGGCCAATACAATTCTAGGCTACATCAATAGAAGTATAGTGTCTACATCAAAGGGAGCAATAGTGCCACTCTATTCTGGTTTTGTATGGGAACCACAATTCAAAAAGGATGTTGACAAGTAGGAGCATGTCTAGAGGAGGACAACCAAAATGGTGAAGGGTCTGGAAACCATGCCTTATGAGGAGAGATTTAGGGAGCTGGGTATGTTTAGCTTGGAGAAGGTTAGGAGGTGATATGATAATCCTATTTAAATACTTGAAGGGATGTCATTGTTGAGGATGGTGCAGGCATGTTTTCTGTTGCTTCAGAGAACAGGACCCAGAGCAATCGATTCAAACTATAGGAAAAGTGAAGAACTTGGAATTAGTGTTTCTTCACACAAAGAACCATACAATAACAGCAGAAGCATCACTAAATGTGTATCAGGGGAGCAATAGGTTGCTAAAGGCCTCTAAGGACCTTATGTAAGACACCTGAACACAATTGTCTTGATTAGATATTTTCCAAGTGCACATGTTGCAGCAATAGCAGAACTCAGAAATACCAAATGTAGTACATATTTTCAAGCTTCTCTGCAACTAAGAGGGTAGGAAATGTCTAGTTCCATGATGGCGAACCTGTGGCACATGTGCCAGAGATGACACGCAATGCCATTTGGCCCAGCATCTGGCAGAGAGAAGGTGGAACAGGTGCATGTGCCTTTTCCTCCTCCTTCCCAACTTTTCCCGGCCTCCATCTGCCTCTCCAGAGGCAGCTGCAGGCCATGAAAGGCGCAGGAAGAGGAGGAACAGTTGTGCACCTATTCCTCTCAGACCTTTCCTGGCCTCTAGCTGTCTTTCTGGTCTTGGAAAGCCAGGTGACTATCTTTGTAATTGTTTTATTAGGTTAGTCCTTTCCAGATGGACCACATGTCCATGGAATATGGCTTCTTTCTTCATTATTTTTAACCATACAAGAAATAAATGGGAACCATATTGTTTCAAAGATATTACTATTTTTTGGTTTTTTTGTCTGTCTTAGTCCAAAAACTGACAACTCTAAAGGAGCGGCTTTGAGCCAGACCAAGGCCACAGCAACCACACACTGCGGCCCCTATCCAGCATTTTTCCAGGCCCAAAAGAAACAGCAAAATGCCAGCAACTTGCAATGTCAGTTTTTCTGGTAATACTGAATTCTAAATCTTTTTATTTCACAGGTTTAAGCTAGATGCTGCAGGAGTCCTCCAATTGCTAGCAATAGCCTGCCAGGCTGCTAATAATAGAAAAGAAAACAAGTATTTATGTATTATTTCCTCATTTCTACCCCTAAATTAATTTAGTAGTCCCATTCCCAGATTAAGGGTGATATGTACTCCATCATCTGGCTAATTTCTGATTGTATATTCTGCCAGAATTCTTGTATCACTGGATAATCCCACCATGTATGAAGACAGGACCCTACCAAACCACAATTTCTCCAGCATAGTCAAGTATTTTTATTAGATATATATGCCAGTGTTACTGGAGTTATATACCGTTTTAAGCATGCGTTCTCTATTATGGACCGATACTGATTTCATTGGACGAGATGATCAAATTTGCTGCCATTCTCTATCTTCTAAAATACAAGTTAGATCCTGTTCCCATATCAATTTTAATCCAGCAGTACTATTAAATGATATATTTAAAAGCTGTTATAACTAAAGTTGTTCACAGCATGGCAGTGTTGTTAAGACTAAAGCATTTTTTGACTACACAGTCCATTAAAAGCACAGAGCAAATCAAACCATTTCTCATGCTTAACCCACATCAAAGCATCCATTTTTCCAGGACAGCCCCATTGTCTCTCTCCATTCCAGGCATTTCCATGGGACTGCCCTTGATAATTCCTAACACATATCACCTCCCCTTCATATCTGCTTATTACTGAACTTCAGGAAGATAAACATCCCTTCCACCCAGCAATATCAAAAGTATGACACATCCCACCATTCAGGAATACAAAGCAAAGCAGGTACAGCATAAATGACTAGTCAGCATGGCAAGAACTCAGAGGGACTCAGATTCTGACAGGTGAAATGGCAAAATTTACTCCACCAGTTCCAGACTTGAATGGTAGTCCTAAAGAAGAGATTTTCAATAAAATTTCCTTTTGTGTTTTATGAGACAAACCCCCTGGACAGAAATAACTACAGGGCAGTTTCCATTCTCCCATTCTTGGGCAAAGTGATTGAAAGAGTGATTGCCTTTCAGCTCCAAGCAGTCTTGGAGGAAACTGATAATCTAGATCCATTTCAAAACGGCTTAAGGACAAGATACGGAGTTGAGACTGCTGTGGTCGCCTTAGTCGATGATCTCTGTCTGGGTATCGACAGGGGAAGTGTGACCATGTTGGTGCTTTTTTACCTCTCTGCGGCCTTCGATACCATTGACCATGGTATCCTTCTGGAACACTTGAGGAAGTTGGGAATTGGGGGCACTGCGCTTCAGTGGTTCCATTCCTATTTCTCAGGCAAATTCCAGATGGTGATGCTGGGAGACATTGCTGTTCTAAAAGAGAGTTAAAATCTTGTGTTCCTCAGGGTGCCATTCTGTCTTCCATGCTATTCAAAATTTACATGAACCCACTGGGCAAGATCATCCAGAGATATGGGGTGGAGTGTTATCGGTATCCTGATGACACTCAAATATGCTTCTTCGTGTCTTGGATTGCTAAGGAAGGCATCTCTCCTCTGAATGACTATCTTGGGTCGATAATGGACTGGATGAGGAGAAACAGACTCAAATTGAATCCTGTTAAAACGGAGGTACTTGCTATAGGAACCCCAAAGCTGGGGTCGGAAATTTGCCAACTGGTCCTGGACGGTGTCACACTTCCCCTAAAGGACTGTGTTCGCAGCTTGGGAGTGCTCCTGGATTTGTCCCTTCAATTGTTATCCCAGATAGATGTAACGGCCAGGAACGCTTGTTATAAACTTCAATTGATATGTCAGCTGCAACCCTACCTGGACCAGGGGGATCTAGAAGCTGTGGTACATGCACTGGTAACCTCTCGTCTCGACTTCTGCATCACACACTACATGGGGCTATCCTTGTGCCAAGTTCGGAAGCTTCACTTAGTCCAAAACATGGCAGCCAGACTGGTCTCTGGCAAATCCAGGTTTGACCATATAAGACCTATTTTAAAAATCCTTCATTGGCTGCCAATCAGCTTCCAGGCACACTACAAGGCGTTCATTATCACCTTTAAAGCCCTACATGGCTTGGGTCCAGGCTCTTTGCACGAACGCCTCTCCCTGCACTCTCAGATCCTCTGGGAAGAATCTACTCTAGACACAGAAGACCAGATTAGCTACAACTTCGAAGAAAACTTTCTTTTCTGCTGCTCTGAAACTGTGGAATGACCTGCCGGAGATCCATCTTACCACCACCTTAGATGCCTTCAAGAAGGCTGTCAAGATGGATCTCTTCCGGCATGCCTTCCTAGACTGACCTCCCAAAGAAGAACAGTCCCATCCGCCTTAACCGTCCACTCCATTTTGATTATTCTAGATCAAGTTACTGATGTAATTATTTTAATTGTTGATTTTTAAATTAATTTTAATGGTGGGAGGGTTTAGGGGTTAATGTTACGTTTTATTGTGTTTTGTAATTTTTTATGCTGTAATCCCACCTCGATCTGCAGGGAAAGGCGGGAAATATAAATAAATAAAAATGATTTTTACAAAACTCTCTGATAGTTCAATTTCAAGTTTTTCAAATTCCAGTTAATAGAGGGAATACAGTTGGCCCTTCTTATACACTGATTTTTTATACACGGATTCAAGCATACACGGTTTGAAAATGTTCCAAAAAAGTATAAATTTACCTTGATTTTCCATTTTTATAAGGGACACCATTTTGCTATGTCATTATATGTAATGGGACTTGAGCATACACGGATTTTGTTATACGCGGGGGATCTTGGAACCAAACCCCAGCGTATAACAAGGGTCCACTGTATTAGCCATAACTGAAACACCTTAGTAATTACATATATCTGGTATACCCAATCCTCCATTACATAATTTTCTATAAATCGAAGTTTCTGTTATCCTTGGCCTTTTATTATATAATATAAACTTATTAAATATTTTTTCCATCTTTTAAAACATTTAGTAGGGGCTGTGGCTCAGAGGTTAACACACCGACTCTGATGACTGCAAGGTCGGCAGCCTGGCAGTTTGAGGCCCAGGTGCTGTGTGATGGAGTGAGCTCCTGTCACTAGTCCCAGCTTCTGCCAACCTAGCATTTCGAAAGCATGTAAAAGTGCAAGGAAATAAGTAGGTACCACTTTAGTGGGAAGGTAACAGTGATCTGTGCAGTGGTGCTGGCTACATTATCAGAGTTGTCTTTGACATGCTGACTCTTCGTCTTAGTAATGGAGATGAGCACTGCCCCCTTCAGTCGGTCACGACTAGATACTCTTATCAAGGGCAAGCCTTTACCTTTTAATAACTGGAGTGTTTGAAAGAAATAGCTTAATTTAGGGAATGCTGACATCCCAACTGCAGCCACACATCCTAACCATGACAGAAGTTTCTTTCATTTATTTATCTTTCTTATTTGTTTTCTTATAAATCATAATTAAGTTATTGAAGTTTAATAAGTGACTTGGGGATGTGTATGCCTACTATTTCATAGATTTAATATCAGTTTTCAGACCAGTGATACTATGGAGTGACTTCTTGTCCTGTTTTGGAAGACCTATACCATTGGCCCTCCTTATCCACATATTTTTTTATCCATGGATTCAAGCATCCATAGTTAGAAAATATTTTTAAAAAGTATAAATTCCAAATATCAAACCCTGATTTGCCATTTTATATAAGTGACACCATTTTGTTATGCCGTTGTATTTAATGGTACTTGAGCATTCATGGATTTTGTTATCCCTGGAGGCTCCTGGAACCAAACTCCTGTGGATAACAAGGGCCCACTGTGCATAGTGCTTCTGATTTGTGGAAATGTATCTGTAAACCAGCCAGAGAATCATACAAATTTAACTCTCGTAATGTCAGGGGCTTCTTTTTGTGGTTATAGTACAAACAGAGCTATATCATCTGCAAAGAAGCTAATGTTATGTTGTTGTTTTTTCTAATTTAAAAACCTTGTATTTTAGAGCTTTTTCTTAATTTTTTTCTACCAAGGGTTCCAAATGCAGTAACCATTAAAAGTGGTGATAGGGGACATCCCTGTTTTGTTCCTCTGTTAATTGTCAGTTTAATAGATTCACAGCCAATAATCCTGAGAGGCACTGGATTGTATATAAAATCTTCAAACGAACTGAATAAAAACATTGCCCAAGTGTGTGGCGTGATGTAGTGGTTGACACCCCTTAGATCGAGTATAGGGCAAAGGCTGCTATCTCCCTTCGGCACCATGAAATACCTGGAAAATAATCGTCTATTTTGCATTTGTCTGGGATGCGTTGAATGGCACCTTTATCGAGAAAGGAGGAATCTCCTCTTGGAGAGGAGGGGAAGACCGAATAAAGTGAAAGACATCTGGAGGTGGAGTACTTGTAAACTCTATGGCAACCCAGATGCACAATGGTAAGTATCCAGGTATCTGTGGTGATTTGACACCAGTTGTTGTAAAAGCAGCAAAGTTTGGAAAAATGATGAGATGGCAGTTGAAAACTTGGAGAAAGCCTTTGTGTAAAAATCAGCCACTTTCTCTTCTTCTTGAAGATAGGGGATAAAAGCAGCCATCTTATCCCACAATTTTTTTTGGCAGGCACCCATGCAAGCCTGCATGTTCCCCACCTTGGCAGAAAGGGCAGCCGAAGAACAGAAGTGCTGGCCAAAGATGTCAAGATATCTGCCCTCCTTGTCCACTGCAGTAAAATGGGTTTTGCCAGGGGATTTGGAGGTAGCTTCAACCACTAGAGAGTTAGGAGTAGGGTGGGTGAAGAGATAAGGTGCAGTATTGGGTTGGACTGATACTGTATCAATAGGCCTTCTAGCTTCCTTGAAGTTGGTGGTACAGAAGATGGCTACAGCCAAGAAAGATTCATGACATCAGACAATGAGACCAAAAAACGATAGAACAGCTGGTGAAACTGCAGTGGTATTGATGATTTGAAATACAGAATCGCTCACCGGCTTGGGGGCAACATCAACCTGAAGCCCTATAGCCTGAGCCATCCTCTGGACCACATCTGAGAAAACATCATTTGGGGATTTAGGTGTGGTGTCTTCAACTTCTTCCTGAGGGGAGGCAATAATAAGAGAAAGTGAAGTTAGTGACATTTCTATGTCATAAGCAGATTCCTCAGTAGATTGCTGAGGGATGGCGGGTGTAACAAATTGATAACCTGTGTAACAGCAGGAGGCGGCATAGGTTGAGACACTGACATTGAAGACACAATTGGAATGATGGCAGGGATAGGTGTCGTGATTGACATTGACAGTGGAATCTGAGCTGCAGGCACTGACTGAACCAGAGATGCAGGAGGTTGAGAGACTGTAGCAGTAGTGTGAAACAAAGGTGAAGGCACTCTGGTGGCATCATAATGAAGCTGAGATTCATGAACACGGCATGAAGATTGGGATCAAGATCAAGAGGGCGAGTCATAGTGCGGCTGCTTATGGTGGTAACAATCTCTGTAAGAAGGAATGTAAGACTGGTAGGAGGAAGGGCGTTCTCTCCAGTATTTTTTGGCTCAATGTCAACCAATATACAATGCTGAGGTATATGGCGAGTCTTGAAAGTAGTGTCAAGAAGACACCGACAACTCAACTCGGTCTCTAGATCATGTTGGAGATCTGTGAGATTGAGCCAGAGATGCATCATGGTGTCAAGGGGCAGAAGTCAAGAGGGAAAGCCTATAAGCCCAAGCCAGAGAGGCAAATATCTGCGATAGTACTGAAACTGGCAGTTGAGACCATTGGCGGCAAGGATGCAGTGAGTATCAAGCCAGGTAGTAATGGAGCACTCAAAGATGTCAAAAATCCCAATGTCGAGTCTGAAACAGTGGTGAGGGGCTGTAAAGCTGCCAATGGTACTGGTTGCAAGAAAGCCATAGTAGTCTCCAAGGCTGTTGCTACTGTCGAGACCAGCTTGGAGGTCGAAGCAGACATCAAGGCCAAAGATGCAGTGGTCGTAAGAGAAGCCTTAGACTTGTGCTTCTTCTTAGATTTTTCAGTGTCACGGACACCCGAGACTTCAGGGCTCTTTTTGGTCTTTGAGGTTGCTTTGCCTGCAAGGCAGAAGGAACCTCTTGCAATGGAGGAGACTGGGCAGCAGATGGTGTTGCCCGTGACATCAAGGGAACAAGCTCCAATGTGCCCGGTGTCAAGAGGTTCGGTGTCGAGGCAGGTACTGTAGATGTTAAGGCCTTTGGAGTCAAGGGGGTCAACGCTGAGCCCAACATAATTGTCAGAGTTGATGGTTTGGAGATCTTTGGGATCCTCGGAAGTTTGAAGATGGGCACCAAAGCCAGAGGGTCAACCTAAGAGGATTTTTGAGCAACTGAAAGGGAGCGCTTCCAACAAAAAAGATTCTGTTGTGAAGTGTCGCGTTGGTAAAAGAGCGGCAGATGGGACAACGCTCGGTGATGTGGCCCTCACCCATGCAAAAGAGGCATTTAGAATATCCATCAAGGAGGGGAACCTTATGATTACAATCAACGCAGGGCTTAAACAAAGAATTGGAGGCCATAGGAGGCCTGGAAGTGAAGCACCTGTCCTGGCAAGAAAACACAGTAAAACTTGCTTTGAAACTCTGCAAGGGCAATACTCAGAAGAAAAAATAAAGATAATCACACACACACACACAATGGAATCTACCATACATGAGGACTCAGCTAAGGAGCAATCCGAAAGGAGTGTTTCTCTTGGACGAAGGAGAACTGGAGGTGGAGCTAGATTGGCGGGATTGGGCATACTCAACACACGGGAGTGAACAGGGCCTCCTGCCAATCTGCTCAGCTTTTCAGCTTCTGAATGAGAACTCTGTGCTTGTGCAAATCCTATTTTGTGAGGCACAGAGACCACGAAGAAGTTGTCTATTATCTATTTGAAGGAACAGAATATTAAATATAGTGATAGGATGAAATTCATCTGACAAAAGGTCTCATATAACTTTTGTACATTAGGGTCTTCACATATAAGAGGAAGAGAAGGAAGATCATATTCCATCTTGCTTCTATTTCCTTTTGGAATGTTATTCTTCCTTTGTTTACTTTAATAACACTGAGTCTCTTGGTCTCTGCATCCAAGGATTTGTATGGTATACAAGGCAACCTTATCACGAGTTTTACTTGAGATTTGTCCAGAGGAGGTTTGCTCTTGCCTTCCACTGAGGCTGAGAGAGTGAGACTTGCTCACAGTCACCCAGTGGGTGTCTGTGTTCAGTTAGTAAATGCTTATTTAGAATTGTGCAGAATATAAACATAAGGAGGTACCAAATTGGAAAACAAATAGATTAAAATTTTCAAATTGAAAAACAATTAACTTTATTTAACAATTTATATTTCAACACATTTAAAATAGTGTACTCTGTTTAAATATGACTGACAACACTATACAAATACTTCTTAAATATATTTAAGAAACTGTTTTGGTCTTCAATCTGAACAATAAATACAGGCACTTCTACATAGATAAAGACAGCAGTCACTGTTTTGAATAATTGTTTGATGTAACACAAAGATATGGCAGGAAGGAATTATAGTATTCTAGGATTTATTCCTTGACATTTTAGGATTCACTTTAAAAATTTAGATTTGAATAATCACCACATTTTCATGAGGCTGCAATCCTAGCCTTTAGAACAAGCCAAAAGAATTTCTGAAAAAATTAGTTCTTCATGTGTTAAATTGTGTTAAGTTGCCATTTAAAAAAAACCAAACAATATAAAATACAGCAGCAAACAAAATGTTAAGCCAAATGTGTAAATAAAACAGACTGTGCATATTTGATACCAATTTAAAAGGCTAAAATGTTTTTCTATTAGTGAATCCAACAGAAAGAAAAAAAATCACTTTCCAAGTCACAATTCTAGCTTAAGCTTTACAATTCTCAGCAACAGATACATGACTCATCTGTCCTTTCAAATTCATATATAGACTGCATAATTGCCTCCATCATATTTAACAAAATGCTGGTTTTAAAAAATTATATTCCAGTAACTATTCATCATGTTTATTTATGATGTTATTTTCCTGAAATTTGAGTTACAACGGTGTCTTCTAGATAATGGTAAATAAGTTGAACAGTGTATTGATTCTACCACCACAATTACTTACTAGCACTAGAAAACAATATAACCAATATCACAGGGTAACTAATCATTTGATCAATAATTAGTTCATCACAATGTCTAAGGGCTATGATTTTTCCACATTTTATTCTGTGAAAACACTGAGAGTGTGACAGTTGAAAGTTAAGTACAGTATTTTTTCATGCCATATCCTCATGGTGTGCACTGCTATTAATGCAGTCTCACTTTAAGTGGTACTGGTCAGACTGTTTTTAGCTACTTTTGGTTTATAAAACAAGCCACCAAATGAAGTGAGTATACTAATCATTAAGCCAAAAATTTAAACTGAAATTTGGAAAGAGCTTTTGGACAGATATACTTAACAACTTAAATGTGGATCCTGCAAGTTTGTCCAAATCTTAATAATTTCTTGAGGTTTCCTGCTGTGGACCAACATAAGGTTTGTGTATGAACAAATATTATTCCTTTGCTTCTCTTCAATATCAAACGTTTTGAAGCCTTTGTGATTTTCTGGGGCAAGCCCAAGTTTCTGAAGGCACATTCCAATATAGACATCATCAATAGGATAGAGAAGGACTTCATCAGATATGTTGATTAATCTTAATGCTAGTTCACCAGAATAGAGAAACCCACCGCCTCCTGCATATGGAGGATAAGAACCTTCATAAATACTTTCAGGAATATAGTACTTCACTTTCTTATCACGATGAGGTCCCGCATGTTTGATAACATCACCTATGAACAAGTCTTTGGCTTTTTCCTTGGTTAAACTTTTCAAGTAATCCAGGATCTGATGAGTATTCACAAAAACATCATCATCTCCCTTAAAAATAAACTGGGCATCTGGACAAGTATTATTGACCCATTTCAAAAACAATACCTCTTTCAAAGTCAAATTGAAGAAAGTGTCTCTGTAGTTCCACAGAAGAATGTCTTGGTGGGTTTCACTCTCAAATTTCAACATAGCTGAGAGATCAGGATAATTATCCTCTGGAGGAGTCTGGCCTAACAGGAAGACTCTTACAATAGTTATGTCTCCAGATTTAATTTCTTTTCCCCAAGACTCTCGGATTGCTTGTCTTCTATCAAAATGAGGAATGAGTGATTTGATAGCCAGAAGCAGAAAAGGTTTATGTTTGCACTTGTGTGGCTGGTCCATTAATAAAGAGTAATTTCTACACCTCAAATAATGAAAGAAATCTTTAAATCGATCTGGCAAGTTTTCAAAACCATCAAGTTCTGAAGCTACAAATGGGTCGGGATCACAGAAGTTTGAAAAGCTACCATTAGAAGATAACCTTTCTTCCACAGTCATGTTGAAAAGCAATGCAAGAATAGGATTATACAAGTATTCCAACTTCTGCTGCTGTTTATTCCAATAGGCCTTGTGAGGAGTAAACTTTTTCCAAAATGTGTTGACTGGTAATATAACGTGGCTTTTTGAATTTTTCTCTTGGCCACTGCTCTTTGAGACTTCCACAATCACATATATAAAGAAATTGACCATCATCAGAATTCCCAGCAACTTTAGTCTTCTGCGTCCAACACTCATGTCTCATATCTGGAAAACAGAAAGTACCATGAAAATTAGAAAAACATGTAACAGTATATTAAAATGTTGTTCCAGATTTTAAAAATGCATAAATGTGTTATCTGGAAGGATGCAAAGATCAGCAAAGACAAAGTCTCATAAGAGATCCCAGAGATGCTAACATGCAAGCTGCCTGCAGCAAATCTTATGAATAAAAGTTCTTTTTTAAAAAAGGATAAGAATAGTCTCAAAGTAGGGAAAACATGAAGATCTCTTTAATACTCATCACTTCAGAAAGCATGCTCCTATCTGAATAAGAGAACAAGTCAGCTAGTTTTAAATAACCATTACCATAATTCACCAGATACACTGATCTTGTTCAATGATCTCTTTCTGACATACAAAATAAAAGGGCTAGCTGTATCCATTCTAAAGTGTTCATATTACCATATTGCAGCATGTGGAAAAACTACAAATATATTCAGTTAATGGAAGTACAGCTGCTAAGATGTTCCACAATATTTCTGAATGTTCTCCAGAATGGAACCACCTTGTTGGCATGTTGGCATATTCCAAAGGTCAGTAATCACTCTCACTGAGTGCAAATGGTTATACTATAGTCTGACCTTACCTTGATTAGTTTACTGACTGTGTTTTCTTTTCAATATGAAAAGAGATCTGTAAACCTTCATTTATGTGCTTGGGTAATTTTACAATATTGCTTTTGCTAATAATTGGAAAAAATAGTGCATAGCTACTGCAATAAAATGTGAAATCCAGTGCTCATTTAAACACAAATGCTGTCTTGATGCTTTACATACCTTTTATCCATCAGTACCAACTCAAATATATACAAGGGGGTATGCTTTTAATTACCCCTTCAGAGTTCTATGTACAAGCTTGAAATTGTGTAAATTCCATTCTAGTATAATAGACTCAGAATGAGTGATGCTTTCCTTATTTGCTCTTACTTTTATATGATTCAAGAGACACACACATGCACATACAATGACATGTGTGATGGGGGGGGGGGCAGGAGAGAGATATAAAGTCATCTCCTATATCTATGATACAGTATCCTTACTGCTTGTTAAAGAACTCAGACTGGAGCCAATGTGACATAGCAGATGCTTAGGTCTCAGCAAGAGAGACTAGGATTCAAATCACTACATTAGCCATTAGAGTCAGCCACTTACTCTTTCTGTCTCTACCCTACCACCTCTCTGTGTCATTACAATAACTAAAAAAGGGATTGGGGAAGAGACCCACCAAAGCAAACCATACTGACCTGTTGAAGCAAAAGTAGAATAAATAATAATACCAAAATTTGTATGATCTGCCTCTAGATCAGCAGAAAAATATTAGCAGATCAAACCAGAAACAAGAATCCTGAGGCATGTTCTTTGCATTTTAGAACACAGAAGACATGAAGGCAACAAAAGTTGAATTACTGGTTTTGAAGTTGTAAATCCAGTTCTACTGTACACTGATAGTTAGATGTTAATTTTTTACTCATGCTCCTAAAGTGATAATAGCAAATAGGATTCAAGTGTTCGCCCTTTGGTCAGTTTTATTTTAAAATATTTAGAATCTGCTTTCCTGCCAATAAGAATGTTCTAATCAGCTTCCACAAAATCAAAAGACAGAAATAAAAACAGTGAAACTTTATATGCTTTATATAAAGCAAGAATAAAATTAAGCAAAAATAAAATGCTAATCTACACACAAACAGCCTTGCAGGAGGAAGAAGACACAGAAAGGCATCCTATCCAAACCAGAGGCTAAAGAGTAGGGTCCTGATAGATCTCCTAAGAGACAAAATCCCAAAGTGTGAAGCAATGATCAGGAAGGCCCACCTACCCAAATTATCAGGGAACCGACCAAACACACCAAAAGGTCAGGGTGAGAGGCAGAGCTGCCCCTAAATTAATCACATATGGAAGAAGTCAATCCTTTTGATTCCACAAATTGCACTTGATCTTTAAACAAATGCTAGCTATTTTAGTGCCAGCATGGCATAGTGGTTTGAGTGTTGGACTAAGAGACTCTGGAAACCAGGGTTCAATTCCCAGCTCGGACATGAAACCCACTGGGTGACCCTGGGCAGGTCACATGCTCTCAGCCTCAGGGGAAGGCAATAGCAACCCAACCCCCCGAACAAATCTTAGCAAGAAACCCCCATGATAGGGTCGTCTTAGGGTTGCCATAAGTCGGAAACAACTTCAAGCCACATAACAACAACAGCTATTTTAAACTTGACTTTAGAATGTTGAGAAAATAATATATATAATAAAATAGGCAGATTAGATTGAAAACATCTTGTTACCTTGGTACAAAACATTAAAGATTAATGAGGAAAAGAAAGCCAGTGTGGTATAGTGCTTTGTGCATTGGATTATGATTCTGGAGACCAGGATTCAAATCCCCACTCAGGCAAGGAAACCTACTGAATGTCCTTAGACAAGTCATATCCTCTCAGCCTCAGAAAAGGCAAAGGTAAGCTCCCTCTGAACCAATCCTGACAAGAAAACCCCATGGTAGGTTTGCCGTTCACCGTAAGTCAGAAACGTCTTGAAGGCACACACCAACAAAATGAGAGGAATGTCAGGAATGTAAGCTTGTCTTAAGCTTGCTGGGTAATTGCATTGGATCCTAAGAACCCAGGAGGATTTTCCACATCCTCTTCAAGCACTGAAGTCCGCTATGCAATTTGAAAAACCAATCTGTAAGGTCATGGAAAGATTAGGATCCAATGCAAGGAAGTACAGCTGGAAGTGGCGCTGGGGGAGTACCTGGCAAAAGTCAAGCAACTGTTTGGATCCAACCTGTACCCAGGACATAGCAGTACAGCACATGCTGATTTTGTTGCTCCCTTCATCTGTTCTGCTTGTGATGTCTCGACTGGTAGCCAGATACTTTGCCATTTTATATAAGGGACACCATTTTACTATGCCACTGTATATAATAGGACTTGTGCATTCAGACTTTAGTATCCATGGCAGTTCCTGGATACCCCAGTGGATACCAATGGGCTACTATACCAAGATGCTGAAAAACTACTTTCTTAAGAGGCACCTTGTGTGTTTCTGAATTGTCATCACCTTCTCAGGATGAAGATGTAAAGGGCACTAGGGCATGTTAGTAAGCAAGACTGGACATTTATAAGATGGAATGGATCTCTACAACAAAATGAGCAATATGTACCACAATATCTTTTTATTTAGATATTCTACACTGTTCTACAAGCTGTTTTCAATCAATCTGTCGGGTTGTATACCTCATTTCCCCTTTTCCTATTGTATTTTCCCCATCACACACATTTTCCAAACACTGAAGGAACTTCAGAAAATGCTTTTGTGGTTATGGAGGGATTCCATGTTCATGCTGCACTAGATACAATTCAGTTTGAAGCAGCCTAGCAAACAGGCTTCCAGAACTTACTACTTAACTCACAACTGCCAATGTTAGTCAACATGACTAAAGAGCAGTAATACAACTAACTTTTATAAATATATCCCTCTCTGCTGGTGATTCTAACTTGCCACAGATAAATGGACATGTGGGTGCCTACAAATCTAATTTAAAAAGTAACTATGGATATTTATTTCTTAAAATAAACTATACCTTCAATGAAATAGTTCAGTGTAATATGAATTACTTTATACAATATTTAACTATTATTTTTAAGACTATGATGCAGGACTGAATTTCTTTCAAAACCAATGTATGTAGTTTTACATAGTGATAAATGTTTATACAAAATCAGGACCAGGATCTAAGAATGACTTCCTTAATGAGTCAGCTGAAAATAGACTACCTGGCCAAAAACAAATGAATTGAATGAAATTTTCATAGAAGGTAAGTGCAAAAGCAAGACAGGCTTTTTACCGTTTTTTACAGGCTAGCTCAAAGAAAGAGTTTGGACCATAGCTGAGGAGTCTACCCACTTGTACATTAAAGCAGCCTCCAGGTTTCAATTGTTCCTCTGAATATGAATCAAGAGCCAATAAGACCATAAATGAAAATTTATGCCAGGAAAGAATTGTATCTATTAATTCCGCATGGCTGAAGAAGATGCTCAAGTGAAGCAAATAAATATTCTATGGAACTTCACCAAAATATTGAACTGCTATATAAAGTTCAAGTAGGATGGTGTCAATGAACTATAAAATAAGGCTAGGAAGTAAAATGCTGAGTTTACTAATACCTCAGATTACAATGGAACAGTTGGGTGTTGACTCATTTTTCCCAGTGAAACTGCAGACTGAGGTACAAAATGCAGTGCCACTTCCCCCTGGATATCGTGACATGACAATGCATTATTGGCATGCACTAAGGAGTAGCAAGCAGATGCTGAAGTGGAATTTATAGGTCCACTTCAAATTTAGGAAGAAAGGGATATAGTCATTAAGGCAGGATGAGTTGGAGGCACACAACATGAAGGCAAAGACTGGAGTGGAGAGTACTACAAACCTAATTAAAACTATCAAATAAACATCTGCAGCAATAGCCACCACCACTTAGGCATCCCAAAATTATGCCCATTCATGTAGCTATTATCAATATTTCATATTGCAGTGTTTATGAGACAGGATAAGTAGAAACTAATGATTTCAAAAACCAATAAGAAAATTGTGTAGCACCTTTGAGACTAACTGAAAGAAAGAAGTTGGCAGCATGAGCTTTCGTAGACTTCAGTCTACTTCCTCAGTGGCATTTGAGGAAGTAGACATTAGTCTACGAAAGCTCATGCTGTCAACTTCTTTCTTTCAGTTAATCTCAGAGGTGCTACAAAATCTCTCTACATACTGATTCTACAGACTAACACAGCTATATCTTTGAATTCAACAAGAAAATAAATTTCTTAAAAGTCAGACATTTTTGGTTTTAAAAAGAATATACAAGGCAGTGTCCTCTTGAATAAACGAGTTAATATGAAAATATATGGCTATAAGTATGCTGAGCCTTATTGTTAATTTTTAAACTGAATTAATACCTCTCGTATATACTTTGATTTAAAGGTTTCAGAATTGCTTTGATAATTTCTCTAATATTATTTACACACTATCAAGGATTAGAATTTCATTTGTGAGCTGCCTTGGGTCCACTTTTGCAAGAAAGGTGGCCTAAGTAAATAAAAATTTACATCTGATGAAAATAAGCTTCTAGTCTATACAGTAATTACCAGCCATTACTTTAAGCAAAACATTCACAGGCTGCTTTGTTTCTTTGAGGCCAAAGCAAAAGGAAGCAAAATGGAACACTAGAAAGAAGAGAATACTAACATGCCCAGTGCTGTTCCAAATATTTCCATACACATTTTCATAAAGCTGGCTGCAAGCAATAAGCTGAGACCTCTGGAAACAGTGACTTATTTTAGTGGCAGAAATCTGGGCATGAAAAGAGAAACAGAACAAGGTGGGGGGGGGGGAGAAGTGACCCAACCATTTGTGGCTTTGGCTCTAGGCTGGTACAAGACGCCCAAACAGTTGACAGATATGAGTGAGGTCTTTCATGGAAAAAAGACTGCCAACCTCTGCTATAGGGTAACATTTTAAAACTATTACATCTACATGCAGAAAAAAATGGAAGGTATGCGAGCATGATATAGTGACCTGACATTGGGCTACATCTCTGGAATCCTGGTTTCGAATCCCTGCTCAATCATGGACACCCACCGGGTGACCTTGGTAAGTCACACTCAGTCTCAAAGGACAGCAAAGACAAACCCCGTCTGAACAAATCTTGCTAAGAAAGCCCATGTAAAAGGTTTGCCTTAGGGCCACCATAAATTAGAAACCACATGAAGGAACACAACAACAGTAAGAAATGAATACTGTGCAAGGAAAATAGTAGTTGTTGTTAATATCCTGTGTTCCCCCACAATTGGGACTCAAAGCACAGTACAATTAAAACATACAAAAGTGACTATTAAAACAGAATTAAACTATTACAATATTAAAATTTGTTTTAATATCACTTGTTTTTAAAAAAATAGAATATAATTAACAAGATAAAAGCACTTAAAAACCATACACTATTAGGAAATATATCAAACTGCTTTAACACGTGTGCAGACTGGAGCTCAGAACACAAATCCAAATAAAGGTATATCTCTAACAAATCACTTAACAAAGTAGATCTATTCCTAGGCATTACTTTGACAGAAAATTCAGTACTAGAAGCAGAAATAATATGGAAAGACTAAGAGATAGGCCCCTATACCACAAAAAAAGGACATTTCAACATATTTCTGCAAACCTTTATTTAAAAATAACAATATACACATGTGTAATGAAATCACCAGGTCAGCTAAGCCCTGAAAATGTAAACAAAAACATTTTGAACTTTCTTAAAACCTTCTTCCAGGGCCAACTTTTTTCTTTCTTACCCTCCAGTTTTGTTATGATTTCTGTTATAGTGGCCAGAGTTAAAGACCTATGTTTTTAAAACAAACAAACAAACATGCTAAGTAGTGAGACAGGCTAATCTGCCATCACCCTTTTTTTCTGGCTTCTGGAGGGCTTCTAAAGGTAGCTGCTATTTACTTTGCTTGTTTGCATAGTACATAGGCCCAGTAAGATTGGCTAGAGTAGACTGCTGCTCTTTGCCAGATCAAGCTTTCTTGCATGCTTTACTGAAGACATGTTGCTGCAACCTAAAAGACTGAAAGTCTGTTTCTCTAGCCTTCCTTTACCATCTTCTCAATGCTAATGATGCTAAAAAAACTTCCAGCTAGAGGACAAGGAAGAAAAGGGGTATGTATTGAGAGCCAGTGTGGTGTAGTAGTTTGAGTGTTGGAGTGTGTCTCTGGAGACAAGGGCTCAATTCCTAGCTTGGCCATGAAATCCACTGGGTCACCTTAGATAAATCAGACTCTCAGCCTCAGGGGAAGGCAATGGCAAACCTCCTCTCAACAAATCTTGGAAAGAAACCCCCATGATTGGTTCACCTTTGGGTTGCCATAAGGCAGAAACAACTTGAAGGCACACGGCAACAAATGGTTTTCCTAAGGCAACAAAAATTTCAAAGGGACCTTCAGATTCAAGTTCAGATCCCCTTTAACCTCAGATTTCAATATATGGTCAGTTTTCAATCCTGCCTTTGGAAAGTGTTCAGAAACTTCGGCTGGTCCAAAGAGTTGCAGCCAGATTGTTAACTGGGGCAGGTTACAAAGCACGCAATGCCCCTGTTGAAACAGCTTCACTGGCTGCCAGATTGTTTCCGGTCACAATTCAAAGTGCTGGTTGTGACCTATAAAGCCATGTATGGCTCAAGTCCAGGCTATTTGGCAGATCACATATCCCTGTATGAACTGGCATGGGCTCTGAGATCCGCAGGAGAGGACCTTCTCTCAGTTCCACCACCATCACAAGCACAAGGAAGAGCCTTCTTGGTGGCTGCCCCTAGACTCTGGAAATCCCTTTCCGGGGAGACTAGAATGCCCCCCTCCTCAGTGGCCTTCCGTGGGCAGGCTAAAACCTTTTTATTCAGACAGGCTTTTAAAACAGAAAGTCTTTAAAGAATAGGCTAGGGAAGTTGTACTGTTTTAACTGTACTGTTTTTAAGTGCTTTTCCCTTTTTTAATTGTATTTTATACTTTCAATGAGTGTTAATACGGTGACAGTTTCATTCTATTTTAATGCTAACTTTTGTATGTTTTAAATTATGGTCATAGAATCATATAACCATAGAGCTGGAAGAGACCACAAGGGCCATCCGGTTCAACCCCCTGCCATGCAGGAAATCCAAATCAAAGCATTCCCGACAGATGGCCATCCAGCCTCTGTTTAAAGACCTCCAAGGAAGGAGATTCCACCACTCTCCGAGGAAGTGTGTTCCACTGTCAAAGAGCCCTTACTGTCAGGAAGTTCCTCCTAATCTGAGGTGGAATCTCTTTTCCTATAGCTTACATCCATTGTTCCGGGTCCTGTTCTCTGGAGCAGCAGAAAACAAGCTTGTTCCCTACTCAATATGACATCCCTTCAAATATTTAAACAACGTTGTTTAAATGGTAAGCTGCGCGGAGTCCCAGTTTTAGGGGGCTGCAAAATAAAAATAAATATAATAATAATGATAAATTTTATTTTCATAGAATCATAGAGTTGGAAGAGACCACAAGGGCTATCCAATCCAACCCCATTCTGCCATGCAGGAACTCACAATTCAAGCACCCCTGACAGGGGGCCATCCAGCCTCTGTTTAAAGACTTCCAAGGAAGGAGACTCCACTACACTCCGGGGAAGTTTTTTCCACTGTCAATCAACCCTTACTGTCAGGAAGTTCCTCCTAATGTTGAGGTGGAATATCTTTTCCTGTAGCTTTTTATTGTTTTCTAACTCATATGACTACTTGCTCCCTCCCTATCCTGCAGTCTAGCAGAGACAATCATGGTGGAGGTGAAACTAGACATGCTGTCAAATGTTTGAGCACATTTAATAGATGTTTGCACTTTTAAACAGTGGAGCAGCTGCAACACAATGTTATTGTTTATAACCCAGTG
Source organism: Sceloporus occidentalis (assembly GCA_023333645.1). Lineage (NCBI taxonomy): Eukaryota > Metazoa > Chordata > Lepidosauria > Squamata > Phrynosomatidae > Sceloporus > Sceloporus occidentalis. The sequence goes on along the minus strand of JALMGF010000004.1, from coordinate 7,397,195 downwards.
TTCGAATTCCCTTTGTATCGTGATCCTGGTGAAAATGTCTACTTCTCCACTGAGAGATAAGAGCAGCACAACCTCCCTGTCACATATATGCAGAGTTTTTGGAAATAAAAGAGACCCATTCAATGTATTCATGTATTTAATGCCATGTCCATTCATCCTTGGCATCTGATCCAGAGCAGCAACCATTTATGATCTCTCCACAACAATTTCCTATACATCTCAGTTTCTTTCCTGCCAATCAGAAGCATTCCCCACCAAGTATAACTATGTTCCATAGTGTGATCCTGTGTCTGTCATAGCATGCCCCAAAAGATCACTGGAATAGTTCCCTTAAGAAATACAAAATGCAAAACCAACACCAGAGGAGTAAATTTTCTGCATCCAGTAAGTTTACCAATACATGCTTAAGACTGCTAATGGGGTATAACACCCTTCGTTTCTATGCACAAAACAACTGTTTTATAAAATTAATAATTTTATAATGATTTAGGCCTGTTACAGACTGCCAAAATAAAGCTGCTTCGGGTCTCTTTGGAGGTATGCTGTTTAAATGATGCATGCATCCTAAGTATCCGGAAGCTGCACCAAAGCTGCCCTCCAGTGCTTAGGAATGGAGTGTGGCTTTGGCGCAACTTCTGGACCCGTAGGACCCATGCATCATTTAAACAGCATACCTCCAAAGAGACCCGAAGCAGCTTTATTTTGGCAGTCTGTAACAGGCCTTAATAAACTAATTAAAATTGGTAATACAGGTCTATAGGCCCTATACAGACAGGCCAAAGTAAAGCTGCTTCAGGTCACTTTGGAGGTATGCTGTTTCAATGATGCATGCATCCCAAGAGTCTGGAAGCTGCACCAAAGCTGCACTCCAGTCCTTAGGACTGGAGCGCGGCTTTGGTGTGGCTTCTGGACTCTTAGGACGCATGTATCATTTAAACAGCATACTTGCAAAGTGACTTGAAATAGCTTTATTTTGGCCTGTCTGTTATCAGGCCTATAGTCAAGGTCAGACTAGCAGATGTCTGCTAGCACAACAGAACTTTCTTCCCACATTCTCCTCCTCTCACCACTGCAGCCCAGTATGCCATACCCTCCCAACAATGGCACCAGAGCTGGTTTGGATGGTGCAGGGAGGGGGTGTTGTTGCTCTCCTGGTTCCACCGATTGAAAGCTGATCCATCAACAGAAGCACCCACACTGGATCCTGGACACAAGGAGACCCAGTAGCAAACAGACTGTGGGCCTTTTCTCACTACACAAAAAGAGCACTATGGTTCCTCTTTAATTGTCACAGCAACATCCTATGGAATCCTAGGACTGGGAGTTTGGGGGGGGGGGCATCCAGAATTCTTGGACTTCTCCTCTAGTGCCTCTGATCAATCCCATGACTCCACAGAGCCACAGCAGTTCAAGTGAATCACAGTGATATAATTGTGTGGTCTGAAGGGGACCCACCCAGTTTCAACACTGCAATTGAGTCTTTTCAACTAGAACAGGGGTAGGCAACCTGCGGCCCGTGGGCCGGATGCGGCCCGGCGAGGCCTTGGGACCGGCCCCAGCCCGGTCCTGCCGCCGATTGCCGCCGGGGCCTTTGGCGTATCGCACGAGGGGCATGGTGGGGCAATTGTCTATAGAAGCCTCAGAAACATAATAATAATAATTTTTTGTTTTATTTTTTTTACATGCATTTATATTAACATTTTTTAAAAAATCAGCAATTTTTTTTGCGTGTCCTCCATTTTTTTATTTAAAAGTGCCCTCCATTTGAAAATTTTGTCCTACATTTATCCCGGTTTATTTATTTATTTAATTTTTTAAAAATTATTTAATTATTTATTTTTTGGCTTCGGCCCCCCAGTTGTCTGAGGGACAGCAACCCGGCCCCCGGCTCAAAAGGGTTGCCTACCCCTGAACTAGAAGCATGTATTTAAAATACATGTAATCATACATATTGGCAGTTTTCTTTACTGTGGCATCTTGGCTAGTCAATGCTCTCCCCTTGTTTGTTTGGCCCCCACAATGGCCTCATTGTGGCACCAAATTAAAGCCTGGCTTTTTGCCAAGGTTTTGATGGCCTAGGGATCATGGCTTGGCTTGGATATTGTATCCACAGACTACCCTGCTTTAAGACGTTTGAGCTTTTTAAGAATTGTTATTTTGCTGCCTGTATACTGCTATAAGAACCTTTGATACAAGGCAGCATATACTGTATGTATTTAACAAATAAATAAAATAATTCCAGCTCTTGGTTACAATTACAGTCAGCCCTCCTTTTCCACTGATTCAACACACAACACACAAAAGTTACTACTTTTCCACAGATCTATGGCTTGAAAATAGCCCTCCCCGCAAAAATCCAAAAAGCAAACCTTTACCATTTTATATAAGGAACACCGTTTGATTACAACCACTGTATCTAAAGGGACTTCAGCTACCATGGATTTTGGTATCCACAGGGATCCTGGAACTAAACCCCAGTGGACACCAATGGCCCACTGAAATATTAAATCATTTGTAATACAGACTATAACTTGCTTGCATCCCTGACAAAATCAGTTTTCAAGTATACACTGATTGCACTGATCTTTGAGAAGCTTAGAGCTAGGAACTTCCTTTTTTCAGTAAGCAGTACCACAGAATTTTTCTAAAGCAACTGACCCAACAGGTAAATTAAAGTCCTAGTTTTCTTCAGTTTTAAGAGGAACTAGTCAAGCACATAAGACAGAGTTTTTTGTGGGGTTTTCGGGCTATGGCACCATGTTCTGGAAGAGTTTTCTTCCTGACGTTTCGCCAGCATCTGTGGCTGGCATCTTCAGAGAATTTGAAGCATTCTTTGAAGATGCCAGCCACAGATGCTCGCAAAACGTCAGGAAAAAAACTCTTCTAGAACATGGCCCCATAGACCAACCCCCCCCCCCCCCCCACAAAAAAAATATGGATGCCGGCCATGAAAGCCTTCGACTACACATTGGAAATCTCTACGGGGAGAAACTGTTCCAAGACTGGAAAAACATAAGACAGAGTTTTGATCTAAATTTTTCAAGTAATCAAAATCATGAAAGCTCTTTATTTAATTAGCTTTATCTTTATTTATTTATTTTTAAAAAACCTCAATGCAGAATTTGAATTATATGATTTATTTCAAAAAATGTGGAGAACTCTGACAGCTATGCTGCTATGAAAAACAGTAAGTTAAAAAAAGAGTTCTACTATATCACTATCTACTTGTCTGATTCTTTCAGATTTTTAAAAATCCCACCTTCTCATTGTCCTGGTTAAAAAAAAGCTGAATGTTGCTCTGTGCAGTGTGCACATGCACACACACATGCCTTCAAATCACCTATCGACTTCTAATTACCCCATGAATTTCATTGGGATTTCTTAGGCAAGATGCATGTACCACCATTTAAAAAGATAAAAGGCAGCGGAATGTTTTAGCACCTTTAAAACCATTAGATGTACTTAGCATGTTTCTTCTTGTTATTTGCCATCAAATTAACTCCAACATATAGAACCACTAGCCCTGCTGTGATGCTGCAAGATCAAGAGCATGGCTTTCCTATATTGAACCCATTCATCTGTATTATAGTCTTCCTCTTTTCCTGCGTCTTCCACTTTTCTGAGCATTATGGCTAAACTGAAGTTATCATATTTTAGACACATCATAGGACATCACTAGTAAAGACATGATGCTCAGGCTCGATTTGCTCTTGGACCCATTTGTTTGTCTCCTCCAGCAGCACATTTCAAATGACTTTCTCTTTTTATCATCTTTTTTCCCTGTCTAGCTTTCACATCCATACAGAGAAATTTGGAATTTTATTGCAAAGATGATTCTCACTTCGTTACAATTTATTTATTTAATATTTATCCATTTAATATTTATTTTATTTTATTTAAAATTTTATTTAATATTTATACCATATTTAATGATGATGTATCCTTACACTTGAGAATTTTATCTAGTTCCTTTATATAAGGTTCAAAACACACTGCAGAAATAATCCAGTTTGAGACCACTTCAATTGCCCTCATTCAATGCTAGGAAATTCTGGGAACTGTAGTTTTGTGAGACATTTAGCTTTCTCTGTCAGAGAGCTCTGGTGCCACAATAAACTATAGTTCTCAGGATTGCCTAGCACTGAGCCAGGGCAGTTAAAGCAGTATGAAATTGGATTATTTCTGCAGTGTGTTTTGGACCTAAGCTTCATAAAATCATATGCTTCAATGCACTGACAAATATATTCATTTTAAACATGCTGCAAGCCTCTTTTTCTTCTCTCCTTCTTTAAAAAAAAATCAAATACACTAATAAAGTTGATTCTTTTAATAAGGAGTGATCTTGTGAAAAAGGAAACATCAAAAGGTTTGTTACAAGTAATTCAAAAATGGAAAGGTTACACAAGAAGTGCCAACAGTGCCACACTTTGTGCAGACTGTATTCGCATCAGTAGTAATACATGAACACAGCCAATCCTATGTCAAACGAAAGAACTCCATAATGAACCTTATAGCAGGGATAGACAACTGCAGAAATAGTGATCTCTGGGTGTTCTTACAACTACTGCAATCTCTGATCTTTGACCCTGCTGGCTCAGAGTTTTCCAAAACTTGAGAGAGAACCAGAATGTTTATCTCTGCTTTCCACTGTGAATTATGCAAAACTAAGTCAGAATCTGACCAAAGATGAAGTCACCAAACTAGCCATACAGACTAATCTATAGTCCTGCTTGCCCCCTTCTGTTCACATTCATTATTCTTCTGAACCATGCATAACATGTCCCTTTAAGCCTGGCAAACAAGTAGCTGTGGGTGAGTACTCTTTCCTTTAACCAGTCTATGAGACAGCCTGCCAGAACAGAATACAGATTCAACATTAATTCAAAGGCTGCAGCCACAAAAAATCCTGAGATAACTCTTTACCCTGAACTGAAACCTCTTTCCTTGGCTAGCTGTTGCCTTTATTTGAAAGGAGTGAAAACACAAAATATCTCCTCCCCCCCCCCCCAAAAAAAATCCAGAAAGCAAAACTTGATTTTGCTATTTTATATAAGAGACATTGATATACCATGACATTGTATATAAGGGGACTTGAGCATCCACAGATTTTGGTACCGACAGGGTACCAAGGGCCCACTATACATGTTGTAGCAGAATTATACCCTTTTCAACAGTATGACCTATGGGATATGGCTCTTGGCAGCAGGTTGTACAGACTTTCCCTTAAGCCCAACAGATCAAAAGGGCTGCTAGGAAAATATCACAGCTGGACTGGAATGAGGAAGGCTTTCTTCAGAGTGAAGATGCCCTTGCATATCACTGGATGGAGACAGGAGTCATTTAAAGCATTCACACTTTAAATAGCATATTATTTAAAGAGTAGGGTGTTAAAGCATTAGCACCTGGTTTTACTCGCTGCCACTGATATGGACACACATACTAGTATGGTAGTCCCTTGCTTATTCAACAGGCTAGGGACAAGAGAATTGTCAAAAAGCGCATATCATTGAAATGCAGAACCCATTATTGGCCCATATGATATTATATTATTGTATAAGCACTAAGTATGAATACCTGTACAGTGTTGTATTGTAAGCACATGACACCACAAATTACTTCTATACTATACAGTACAGAGACTAAATAAATATATGGCACCCAGTTTTTTGGGGGGGAGGGGGAGCAGCAGCGTATGGTTGCAAAAGTGTTGTGCAAAGTGCAATATTTTCATTCAGTCTGTGTACTGCATACTGTAGAAATTGTTTGTGATGTCATCGTGTGCTTATAGTACAACACTATACAACTATTAATGCTTATGTAGAGGATCTTGTAAGCACCTTTGAGACTAACTGAAAGAAATTGGCAGCATGAGCTTTCATAGACTTCAGTCTACTTCCTCAGCGGCATTTGGTGGAAGTATGTAGACTGAAGTCTATGAAAGCTCATGCTACCAAATGTCTTTCTTTCAGTTAATCTCAAAGGTGCTACAAGATCTCTCTACGTACTCCTAGCATTTATTTAACATTAACATGCTTTCCATGGTACATGGTTTATAAAAATATTAAGGCCCCACTTCAACACAAGTTGAACTCTGTTTTTTTCTGCCTGGAGGTGGTTGTATTTGGCTTATTCCCAAATAGATGTAGGTAGCTGTGTTGGTATGCTTACTGGATAAAGAATAGCCAGAGAGCCAGTGTAGTCTAGTGGTTTGAATGTGACACCAGGTGAACAGGGTACAAATCCCCACTCAGCCATGGAAACCCACTGGGTGGCTTTCGGCACATCACACTCTTTCTGCTTCAGGGAGAGGCCATGGCAAACCTCCTCTGAACAAAGTTTGCCCTATATAGGATTGCCCTAAGTCAGAGTTGACCTGAAGGCACGTAACGAATATAAGAATTACATTTCTGAGTATGCAAATACTAAGTCCTCCAGTACACTAGTGGGGCTGAAAAAACAGTACACGCCTTTGCTAGAGGATCATATCTGTGCAGACCTGGAATAAAGCCTGAATAAATTTTCTGTGAATAAGTTTCAACTAAAAATAATTACAAGAAATATCTAATCATGTCTAACCAGACTTTATGTTAACCTACTGCTGATGAAACCATTTCATCAAGTTTGCTTCTTAAAAGATAAAGAAAAAAACTCAGCAAATCTACTAACCACATTGGGACTTCTTCAGTTACATGCTAATTGCCTCTCAAGGGGTTCCTTGGGGGGGGGGGGTGTCAAATATGTAATAATCCAACATCATATTCTTCAATCATCTTAGTAGACAGAATTTTGTTTTTGTTGCTATTGATAACAGTACTATTGCTACTGCTAAACTTCTTTAGTACTGATGTGCTGCTCATTAGGGATGATTTTTATGAATTATTAGTGCCCTATTCAACACCAAGTTCTCATGTAACCTGTAAATTTATGTATGGACTGTACCACTTCAGAAAATACCGTAAGTAAAGTCACATCACTGAGTAGCCTTTGGTACAAAAGAACCACACTGAACAGAAAACTAGCATGATCTACCTAGCCCACTCTCTGGGCTAGTCTATACTTAGGTAGTATGCAAATTGTTGAGGGTTTTTATACATTTTCATCAACAAGAATTGCCTTCACTTTGCTGCACAAATTTCTCCATCCCTTTACTGAAAAAGCACAGCCATGTATATCCATATGGTATAGACAGCCACGTGTGTGAAAATGCACATTTCTGTGGATTTCCACAGATACTCTGGTACAAAGAATAAAGCCTTTTTCTGCAGAGGTTTTTTTTTTGGGGGGGGGGGGGCTCCGATGCAAAAAGCCCAAACTTTTCAAACTGTGTGTGGCCGGATCACATTGTATTCAAGTGGAATGAGAATTATTTTAATTGTTTACACTAGCCCTCTTACATCTAGTTTTCAAATCACAAGGCTGGGAGAGGAGAACATTAAATTAATAGCTTACCACCACTGAATTGGCATGGCCAAAATGCAGAAATCACCACCCTAGACCAAGGCCCCAGAACAATGTAAAAATAGATTTTTATAAAATAAAAAGACATATGATTATATCCCCAACAGTATATTAAACAAACTGTTAATCTTGCTACATTCCTTAACATTTTTCTTATTAGGCGTGATTTTCTTATGAGCAAATAGGTACTTTAATTTATTCTTCAACCACTAATACAATGTGATAAGAGAAGAAAATTTACATATTAATCTGGTGGTAACAGGAGAAACTATGTGCTATGTCTTCAGCCCCTCTGTGTAACACAAAACATACTTTTGAATTTCTCTCCCATACATTAATTCAGCATTCACAAAAACATATAGACTAGCAGTGAACAGTGGTTCTGGCTTTGACATTTTAGTGGAACCACAGGTTGAATTGTTTTCTGAGATCCTAACAAGGAGATCCAGTATTACAGGAACAGACATCTCTGTGTGGGCAGTAGAAAATTCTCTTCCTCATTCCACAATCCTTTGTAAATACCCCAGGTCTGCTCCAGAAGATATCTCTAATTTTCATAGCTGATGGGGTGAGACTTCAGAGACAATTTCATCAGCAGTGCCTATTCCACTAGCAGAAGCACAATGTTGGACAGAATACAGCTTAGGTTTAGACTATCTGGAAGGCTGTATCTCTCCATACGAACTTGCAGAGTCCTAAGATCTACAGAAGGCTTTTTGTCTCCTGCCATCATAGGTTTGCTTGGTGAAGATGCAAGAGAGAACCTTCTTTTTAAGCAGGCTTTTAATGGGTAAATAGGGGAGCTTCTGATTGGGAGGGTGGTTTTTTAAAAAATTTTGCATGTTTTAAAATGATTTTATATTGTCAATGTGTGGATTTTTAATTGTTTATACATTTTTATTTACTTATTTTTTTTAAAAAAACTGACTTCTTTGGGAGCCGCCTTCAGTCCTGCTCTGGGATTAAGGCAGCATACAAATAAAATAAATTAATAAGAATTTTAAAATTCTAATTTTTCTCCTAGAAAACATTTTCTGACCATAAATCACTCACTGTCTGGTTAGTGTAAATGAAAATGATCTGTCAGAATCTGCTTGAACTTATTTCGCTATGTCTGATCCTACAATTGCATGAACAGCCAATATACCAAGGATTCCGAATCTACATTTTATTTGAGAAGGAAACAAAATATTTCAAATTTATGCAATACTGCATCATCAATCAGGGAGATTTTTTAAAATCATGTTCTTATTTGCTTTCTACCTGCAGTACTAGATTGCTTGACTTTCAAAACATGTAATGACAAAAGTAAACCTCTTTCTCAACATGCAGTCTGAAAAAACAGCGAGATGGTAATGCAAGATGAGAGCAATCTCTTCCTGTACCACCAGCCCACCTGGCCTCTCTGCAGGTTCATTCTGCTGTTTCTCCTTCCTGCTTACTCAGTACCATGCTCAGCAGAAGAGGGGAAACAGGGCTCTGAAGAAGGTGGGAGTGTAGGAATATGACATGACAGAGAATTAGCATCAGACCTATGGACCACAGGTCTCCCAATCTGTGACAGAATCAGGGGAATGATTTATGAAAATTCTTTGTGATCAGCTTAAGATAGGAGCATCTTCCTACTTCTCCAGACCTGAGAGGAGACAAAAATAATTAAAGGCCATAAAATAAAGCCATCAAGGAGCACCCAGTATGACTGGAGTTGTATGCAACTCCTAAGAAAACCTGCTAGCCAGACAATTTAAAAGTGGACACTAAAGAAATGCAGATAATTCAGAAATCCACAAGTGACTCTCGTTTAAAAAAACACAAAACCATCATTTACCAGTTATCTCACAAATCTGGCATGCTACTTAACTCTTCTTATTCCAGATAGAAAGCATATGCCTATAAGGGTTATGTTATCACAACTAACCACTTATAGCATAGTAGAATCATAAAATCACAGAACTGGAACAGACCTAAAGGGCCATCCAATCCAACCCCTTTTGGTCATGCAGGAATACACAATCAAAGCAGCCTCAACAGATGGCTGTGCAGCTTATGTTTAAAAAACGCCAAAGGAGACTCCGCTATATCTGTGCATATCTTTTTTTTTCTCCTTAAGTGTCATACCTTACATTTCTCCATGTTGAAATTCATTTTGTTAGTTTTATCCAAGCTTTCTGATCTATTAAAGTCATTTTGAATTTTGATCCTCTCCTCTGAAGTATTAGCTATTCCTCTAATTTAGTGTCATCTCCAAATTTCATAAGCATGCCCTCAGAAAGTCAGACTCCCCCAGGTTACGCACAAGCAAGTGTGGCCCTCAGGCTAAAAAAATTTTCTCACCCCCATTCTATCCTTAATTAGGGTGTTCTACATTTTTTAGAGATGCTTTCCAGTGTGGATGGTGACACATTTGTCTTCAATGATATTTAAATAACCCATTACTGCATCACCAGAGCAGCTATGTCCCTTGCAGATGGCACTAGTCCCATCTGCAAGGGGAGGCTTCAAACTCCCTTTTTTCTACATCACAATATGACCACTTAGGGTTAAGCAATCTCACTCACTATCAAAACAGTTGCCAGCAGCTGACAGTAGGAATAACTTCACTAAATGTACAAAATATTTGGAAGGGCAAGTTCAACAGTAGAGCTACACGCCTCTTAAAAGCCTTTAAATGTTTCTTCTATAAGGTTTCAGGCAAAGCTAAGGGAAAGGTCTATCACACCCAAAACATCAGAAATGTTAGGCTTTCCTGTGAGGGGGAAACTACTGGTAGGTTTGCTTGTTGTGAAAAAATTGTTGACTATTAATCACAGTCCATTCAAATACTTTAGCTGGCCCATTGATTTTGGGAGCTAACCGATGCTGCACTATCTATACGACATTCTACCAAAGTCGTTGTGACAAATTTTGCAAATATTGATGTTAACATTCTCTTGAGGTAGCCAGACAGGTAACTCCTCTTCTGTTTTGATGCCATTTATTATAAAAGCCTCAGTGGGATCAATATTTTTTAACACCTGCTCCCATCAACTGGCCTAGCAGTTGCCATATTTTCTGGTTATTTCACATTTAACATGCCGTCCCTGGCAAATCTTGGGCAAAGCTAGCAGTTTAGGGAGGAGCTCTTAAAATCCTCAGCCAGTGGGTTATTTGGTGCCTTTGACCAAACTACAAATCCCAGGATTTGTAGGATGCAGCCATGACAGTTAAAGTGGAATCATAAAGCTATTCATTGTGTAGTGAGAAAAGGCCTTAGGATTCAGTTGTGCCATGAATGAGGTGGAAGAATTAAAGCACGCACAAATATTGTGTGGTGCCTAGAAACACTTCCTGAAATAAGATAGGGAGAACAGCCAGTAGGAAACTTAGAGTAACCTGTATATGGTTGGCAGAGGAGGGAGAGGAGGAGGTGGCAAGCAAGAAGAACCATAGAGATTTAAAGTACTGCTTAAAGTATACCTCTAAGCAACAAAACAGGAGTGGATGGGTTCAACCATTTAGTTAGCTGATGCTGAGCATGCATCTCTCAGCTCTAGCTACAGAATCCTGGGAGTCAGATGCAGGCCTCAGGTGCTGGGGTGGCTCAGTAAGTGCAGTTGTGCAAAGGACAAGGACAAGGCTCCAGGGATCTTCTCTCTTGGGGCTTCCCTTTTATTCCCCAGATAACACTTGGACCCCTGACAGACCTCTCTCCCCAGCCTTTTCAGACTCTCACTCCTCTATGGCAGCTCCTCAGGAACAAAACAGCCCTGCTCCCAGCATCCCACAGGGGGCTACATGGCACAGAGTTACACAAAGGGCTGGGTAAAAACCTGGCATCTGGGAAATCCTGCAGTAATCTGCAGAGTGACCAGATGTCCTTACTGCAAAGGAGGACAAGGCACCACAAAATTGGAGGGCATTCAAGAAAAATGGAGGACATTACCAAATACAAGCTAGAAACACTCACAGAAATGTAGATTCATGCTTCACAGTCATGCTCAAAAACGAGAACATTTTGGAATTCCTTCTGGATCAAAGACTGAAATATAGAACAGTTCCTGGATGACATCTGGTCACCCTGGCATGCTGATCTGAGATGCAAAGGGATCTTGTAGTACCTTTGATACTAAGGTCCAAAACACACTGCAGAAATAATCCAGTTTGAGACCGCTTTAACTGCCCTGGCTCAGTACTAGGGAATCTTAGGAATTGTAGTTTATTGTGGCACCTGCGCTCCCTGACAGAGAAGGCTAAATGCCTCACAAAACTAAAGTTCCCAGAATTCCCTAGCATTGAGCCCAGCAAGTTAAAGCGGTGTCAAACTGGATTATTTCTGCAGTGTATTTTCGACTCAATTTACCAGTTCAGTGGAGCTCACAATAATCTGCCATTTTGTCACCAGCCTCAGCCCCACACCTCTGCTGCCATTCTGTGACTATTGGATCTGAGCCTCTGGTGAAAAAAAGGGCTGGTCCCATCCCTCTGAAGCCTCCCACTCTCCATTGCATCATGTGTTATTATCCCTTTTTTATTATTATGCATGTTATGCCTATCTGGACTGTCCCCATGTTAAAGAGACACCTCCCTGCCAATTATCTTCCCTCTGGAAAATACGCAGCACTTAAGTTTTCATTGTGTGACCTTGCTTAGTATCCTTGCTTGTGTACTAGGAGCACTAAACACAATGAAACGATTTCACAATGAAATCACTGTAAGGAGGGAAAAAAACCCTCAAAAGATTTGTGAGTGAACCAACTAGAGATTGTGAACCGCTATTTATTTTTAAACAAATCAGTTTGAATTTTTATAGCAACTACATTATGTTCTAAACTATTCAATACATTTTTGCAGTTTGAACAATCTATTTAAAATCATCGCAACAACCCACCCACACAGCTTCTATTAAGTGTCATGACTAAGATAGGAGCTCACATTTTATTATAATTTGTTCTTTACTGCAAGGATTCAGCTGACGAACTCATAATGCAGATTTTTAAAGATTCATATCCAGATTAAACATAAAAAAACCAAGCGTATTTGTCACAAAACAGGTTGAATCTCTCTTATCTCAAATACTCCAAAATTGTCCACATGGGTATCTGAGATAGTGTGACACCTTTGTTTTCTGTTGGTTCAGTGTACACAAACTTTTTTCCATGTACAACATTTTTAAGAATATTATGCATAAAATTACCTTCAGGTTACATGTATAAGGTGTATGCAAAGCATAAATTAGTTTCTTGTTTAGATTTGGATCCCATCCCCAAGATATCTCATTATGTATATACAAATATTGCAAAATCTGGAGGGGGGAAGAGAAATCCAAAGCACTTCCTAGTCTCAAATATTTCAGATAAGGGAGACTTAACATTGTACAGTATTATTACAAAATCTTCTCTGTTGTCAATTAATTGTTAGTCCATATAATAAGCTAAAGAACTTTTAAAATACACTTTGACCTTTGCTCAATAGGAAGTCTAATTCATTTCAACAGAATTTACTTATAAGCATCTGTATTCCCTTCAGGTTTCAATGTTTAATTTCTATGAAAGTCATACTATGAGTAGAAAGCCTTTAACCAGCCTTCTCTAACCAACCATGCGTTTAAACTACACCTCCCAGGAATCCTTACCAGTAGCTAGGCCAACAGAAATGAAAACATCAACAATAGAAAGCATCAGTTTGGAATACAGTGGTACCTCGGGATACGAAATACCCAGGTTACGAAATTTTCGGGATACGAAAAAATCCCATTGGAAAACATTGTTCCGCGTTACGAAAGTTTTTTCGGGTTACGAAAAAACTTTTGGTGCTTTTCGGCGCGATTTCACACGGAATCGCGGCTTTTCCCCATTAGCGCCTATGGGAATTCGGCTTGCGAAAGCCTTTCGGGTTACGAAATTGACAGCGGAACGAATTAATTTCGTAACCCGGGGCACCACTGTAATTGTTCCATCCTAATACTGTTTTACAGTATTTGTGTAAGGGACACACATCAATTGCTAAACTGGAATCTTTCACAGAAGACTCTTCCTATGGACAACAGTAGACCTCACTTTTCTTGACCTTAACTCTTGCTAACTGACCTCAACAGTCTTTCTTGCCCTCAATGGCACTTTTTTCCACAACCATCCCCTTCATCTCTTTTGTTCCTTCAAACTCAATGGTAGGCACTTAATCCTGTGATCACACAACAGTTTTCCTAGCATGTGACAGAGAGCTGGAGGAGGAAAAGAGAAAGGTGTATTATGTATTTAACATGTTTCTGAATCACTTCTCTGCGTAATGGTCATTCAAGGTGATCTACAGTAAAATAGCTCACAGTAATTCCAAACAAAATAAATCAAAGCTGATCAAATATTTAAAAGTGGAACGTCAACTCAAAAGGATACCCTTGTTCATTAAAGGATTGGTGGAATTAGTTCATACGTAAGAAGGGAAGACCAAAAAACGAGGGCTAGCCTAACCTCCTTGGGAAGGCAATTCCACAACTAGGCTGCTATTACATGAAAACTCCTCATACTCCCATCATCCTCACTTCTCCAGAAGAGGGGATATTTAACAAAGCTTCAGCTGATTAATGTAAACTTCCAGCCAGATTCACACAGGACAAGGTGATCTTTCAGATATTCTGACCCCCGTCACTCAATTCTGTTTTCAGTTCTGTGAACTATCAGACACAGACACGCTACTACCAACTTTCTAGTCACAAAGCAAAGACTAATTCTGTGTCTCTGAATATGAAAATATTGACCAATTTAAGAACATAGCACTGATGTCACATCCAGGCCATGGGACATACTGTATTCCCAATTGCCATACTGATCACAGCATACAGATACCACAATAGAACCATGCCTATTTTCCTCTCCTCAAAAAGGCAAACTTGTTAAATACTTAACAAAACCTTTCACAGAACCTATTACATGTAGATTTTGCTTATCATTGGTAAGGAATTTACAGATTGAGAATATAACTGACTCAAGGATTTCCTTTATTTGTTGAAAGGATCTTGGTAACTCATTCTCACTGAGTAGATTCCATATTATCCAGCTGAATCCATAAAGTTAATCATTGAACAAATTCTCTGTTGACTCTTATTTGGAGGTCAGTCTGATGGAAGGGGAGGGGATTAAGGAACTCTAACCAAACATTTTTGTGGAATGACTAATGTATTCTGGGTTACAGAGTAAGTTGTATTTAAAGCAGGGGATATAATGTTGGTTTACACATGTTAGACACAATCCTGGGGAAGTGCACATTCTAGCCAAACAGCATCTTCCAGCCAGCTTTTGATCCCTCTTGAAAGCAAGTTAAAGTATATAAATAAGGAGGGGGATCTCATTTAAAAAATAAGAGTTCTTACATTTGTTGCTGTGTGCTGTCAAGTCTTACGGCAACCCTCAGCTGAACCTATCACAGGGTTTTCTTGGCAAGTTTCTTCAGAGAGCGTTTCCATTGCCATCCTCTGAGGCTGAGAGAGTATGACTTGTCACCCAATGGGTTTACATAGCCATGCTGCGATTCAAATCCTGCTTTCCAGAGTCAGTCCACAACTCAAACCACCACACCTCACTCTACGTTTTACTTGTTACTAAACAAGAGATTGTACCCTATGGACGCACTTTTAGAAAACAACAGCCTCTGTTCAAAATCTAGACAACCATTTTATTTCTGTATATTTTTTTGCGAAGCTCCATATTGCCTTGTGAGTCTTGCACAGACAGCTTGTAATGGGGAAAGCAGCACATACCTCTTAAAAATAAAAACTGATTATGTGTAACCGACTACGTTAATGCTTACATGTATGACTACAACTAATGCAATATATCTGTACTTTCTGTCCTATGTAAGGGAGTGCCAGGCCTCAAGTCCAAAACCGGAGGCAGGTTCTGCATCCCACTTCTGAAAGAGAAATCCCTAGAGACAAATCAAACAAATCGATTTCATACTTCATTTTTTTCCAGCTGGCAACAAAGCGCCTACGTTTTTAGGAGAGAATAAATATTAAATATTTTATCAGCTCTGATTCTCGACTGCTAAGTAGCCCAATGGTTTTGTTATTTGCACCTCAGTAGAAAGATTCTATCTACAGTATTTCAATGTCTTCTTTACAGTTTGCTCACAGACAAGGAGAGGAAGCATGTGCTCCCCTCCTCTTGAAACTGCACCTAGTATTTTCTCTCCCCGCTTCCCATGTCCAAGTATTAGCACTGGGCTTTTTCACAAGAAGACACTACCTGAACCCATCTCCCTTCGCCTGCGTACTTGGTGACGAAGGTCAGATCTCTGTACAAACTCCCATTTTGGCCATGCTGCCTTGGATCACTCCTGTCCTTCCTCTCTCCTCATCTCCATCCAAGCTGAAGCCTCCTCCATTTCGTTTATGTCCAAATAAGGCTTATATAATAAGCCCTCTGCTCCTGATTTATGGTGGAAAGCAACCTGGCTATATATATATATTTATTAAACTGAACAGCAGTGGAGCCTGCAACAAATAAGAGCCAAAGGGAGGAAGGGAAGGAATGGAAAGCCAAGGAAGAGAGAGAGAAGGGCAAAAGACCCAGAGATGACTCTTCCTCTCATCAGCCACATAGGGCTGCATTCACACTGCAGAAATAACCCGGTTTGAGACTGCTTTAACTTAGGGAGCTGGGGATGTTTAGCCTGGAGAAGAGAAGGTTAAGAGGTGATATGATAGCCCTGTTTAAATACTGGAAGGGGTGTCATATTGAGGAGGGAACAAGCTTGTTTTTGCTGCTCCACTGAGGGTCACAACAACACTACAACTCCCAGAAATCCATAGCATGGGGGGAAAGGCCCTTAAAGCTGTCTCAAACTGGGTTATTTCTGCAATGTGTTTTGAACCACACACACACACAAACCACACCCAAGACTGAAGGGAGCAAGTGTCCTCCATTTTGGTAGGAGGACAAGGCACAAAATGGAGGATATTCCAAAAAAGGAGGGGAGAGAAAGCAAGAAATAAAGAAAGAAAGAAAGATGGAGGAAGTGACAAAACAAAAGCTTTAAAAATAAAAAGACATTCCTATCAATGTAAACTCCAGCTTCTGAGTCCTGGCTCATGGACACCAACCCACCCCATTTCCTTGGGTTTGAATCCACACTGGAGAAAATAACCCGGTTTGGTACCGCTTTTAACTCTTTGTGTGGCTCTTTGCTATGGAGCTGGGAGTTTGTGCCCAGAATTCCACAGCCAAGAGCCCCACCAGGAGTTAAAAGCGGTACCAAACCGGGTTATTTCCTCCAGTGTGGATGCAGCCAGTTTCAAGCGAGTGCTTTACCTGGGCGAAGGCAAGGGTTTCCCTGCTTGGTCTGGTCCTGGACCATGGCTTTCAGGTGGCCTTGAAGGGCCCCTCCGCCTCTGTCCCCATTACTCCAGGCTTTCCAGCATCCCCCTCCTTCCTTCCTTCCTTCCTTCCTTCCTTCCTCCTCCTAGGCTCCTCTTTCGGAGGGCTCCCGCGTGGGTCTCTGCCCTCCACGACCACGAAGGCGGCTTCTGGGTCCAGGAAAGAGAGAGAGAGAGAGAGAGAGAGAGAAAGAGGCGGAGAGGCCTCTCCCTCCTCCTCCTCCTCCGCCTCCACTTCAGTGACTCACCCAAATGTTCCCCGCCTTCCCTCGCCCATAAGGGAAGCCCTCCTCACTCAGCCTCCCCAGCCTAGGCTCCAGGAGGGAGAAGGACAGGGCCCCTTCAGCCGCCTTCCCCTTCCCGCCTTTCCCCCCCCCAAAAGGAGGCAGAGAGGATGAAGCAGCCCTGGGAAGTCCACCATCCACTCCCCGCCTCTAGGGAGGCCTCTCCTCTGGGCCCCCATGAGTCCAAGGAGACCACAAATATTGAACATGAGTCAGCAGTGGGACGCTGCAGCTAACAAGGCCAATGCGATTTTAGGCTGCATCAATAGAAGTATAGTGTCTAGATCAAGAGAAGTCAAAGTGCCACTCTGTTCTGCCTCGCCTGGAATATTGTGTCCAGTTTTGGGCACCACAATTTAAAAAGGACATTGAGAAACTGGGGTGTGTCCAAAGGAGGAAGACTAAAATGGGGAAGGGCCTGGAAACCATGTGCTATGAGGAATGACTCAGGGAGCTGGGGGTGTTTAGCCTGGAGAAGAGAAGGTTAAGAGGTGATATGATAGCTCTATTTAAATATTTGAAGGGATGTCATATTGAGGAGGGAGCAAGCTTGTTTTCTGCTGCTCCGGAGATTAGGACCCGGAGCAATGGATGCAAGCTCCAGGAAAAGAGATTCCACCTCAACATTAGGAAGAACTTTCTGACAGTAAGGGCTGTCCGACAGTGGAACACACTCTTTCCTCGGAGTGTAGTGGAGTCTCCTTCCTTGGAGGTCTTTAAGCAGAGGCTGGATGGCCATCTGTCGGGGATGCTGTGATTGAGATTTCCTGCATGGCAGAATGGGGTTGGACTGGATGACCATTGTGGCATCTTTCAACTCTATGATTCTATGTTTCATGAGGAAGAAGAAGGCCACCCTTCTCCCTGAGGGACTCCCCTCAGACTCCTGTGTGAAACCTTTGAGAGGAAGGAGGAAGAAGAGGCCCGGGAGGCCTTGAGCAGGGAGAAAGCTACCATTCTGTGGATTATACTTCCAATTTCCCTTGTCTGATAAACTCCATAGTCTCAAAGGTGATACAAGATCACTACCTCCCGGACTGATGTTGAAATGGAGGATATGTCTGGGGAAAAGAGAGGCCCTGGTTGGAGGAGTCTGGGCCCATCTGCTGCCCTTCCCTTTCCCTTCCATGACTTTGTGCCTTGGTGGAGTTTATTCTTCCACATCTGGCATAATTACAGACACACACAGAGGCAATTAGTGCGTCGCCCCAGTAAGCCCTCATTAGAAATCAGTCTGTACTAACATTCATTCCCAAGAGAACCCATCCTCCTCTGCTCCAGCTCTAACACTTCTCGCTTCTGGGAGACATCTCCGCTCACGGCCACTGCTTTAGCCAATTAGACCCGGAAATCTTTCTGCTGACAGATGATTCATATTTCGATAGCAAGGAAGGCAAGAGGTAAAGCTGACTCAGGAAGGACCAGAAGCAAAACCATCTCTCAGATTGAGGGTTGATCTGTAAAGCTGTATCAGAGAGAGTGTTGCTGTGATGGTCCTCTCCCCCATCTCTTTCTCTCTCACACATACACAGGGATATAGGATATATATCCTGGATATATTTTGAACCTAAGGCAACCCTATTTTCTTGGCAAGTTTCTTCAGGGGAGGTTGCCATTGCCATCCTCTGAGGTTGAGAGAGTGTGACACACCGAGGGTCACCCAGTGGGTTTCCATAGACTAGCAGGGATTTGAACCCTGGTCTCCAGAGTCTTAGTCCAACCCTCAAACCACCACACCATGCTGGCTCTCTACTTGAATATATATCTGTATGTATATGTGCTTTCAAGTTGACTGTTGACTTATGGTCAATCTTAGGGTTTTCTTAGGCAAAGAAGACTCAGAGATGGTTTTGCCAGTTCCTTTCTCAGAATATTGCTACAGGATCTAGTATTCATTGGTGGTCTCTCATCCGGTCTCTGATTCATATACTAATCAGAATTGACCCTTCCAAAGTCACGCGGGATCTGGTCCTGAGTATTTAGAACCCGGTGGGTTCTTTTTGTGTCATGAAAGGTGTGCCACAGGTGTGCCCACGTGCCATGATGACGCTCCTTCCACAGAGTGCTGTTTGGGTGCAGCAGCGCCCATGTGTGTGGATGGGTGCATGCCACAATGGCGCACAGACAACGGAACAAGGGCTTGGAGCGTGTGAACACTCAGCCCTACCTCAGCCCTGCCAGGCTGCCACGCACGCAGGCTGGCATAAACTGTCGGTCTGTTGAGCCACTGTAAGACTCTTTTTCACTTACATTTCTAGGTGTGTGTGAGAGAGAAAGAGACTCTGGAATAGGGCTACTTGGCTGATTAAAGGCTGGGGGTCAGGGAGCAAAGTTTCCCCTTGGCTTCTGAGAAGTCCTGGGTGGGTTATTTGCCAATCTTTTTTTTCTCTTTTCAATTGGATAAAAAGGATTTAAAAGTTTCTCAGTTACAGTGGGTTCTGTTCTGGATCTCTCCGCATAAGGAGAAATCCACGCATGCTGGAGCCCCATTAGAAGTAATAGAGCTTGTGCCCATGGTGTGTGGAGGTGAGGTGGTGCACACGCGCCAAGAGTGCGCACCCCATTACTACTTCTGGGATGCCGAGAGGCTTTTCCGGCATGGCTTTCAGCATATGCTGAAAGCCGCATATGCCAAGCCTGCTTAAAACGCGGACGCACTGTACTTTGCCTACAGAAGGGACATCAAATGCAGATTTCCATCCTTTTCCCCTGATCACTCGTGCACTTAAGTCACTCCCAAAGTGCACCAACTAACCATCCCTGACCACCCCAAATTGGCATTAAAGTGTGATTGAACAATCACACTGGAAGGCCTAGCAGAACAGTAGTGGGAAAGGACATATTTTTTGGTGTGTGTTAATGAACAGAAAGGCTCTTCAAACAGTCTCCCACAGGAGAACAGCAGAAGAGGGAGCAACATCATGTGATAAGCCCCAACCAAAGATGTTATTACACTGAGCCATACGTGGACTTGCCATATATGGACTGAGGTCACGTGGATGATGAGCCTTAATATGGTGAATAGGGCATGTGCCCATGGCGTGCACCGTGGCACGCAGCATAGGAGTGCACCCCGTTCAAACAAATGGGGCTTGAGCATGCATTCAATTTGCCTTACGCAGGGGTTCCAGAACAGATCCCCCATATAAGGCGAGGGCGGACTGTATCCTGCTCTAGTTATAATTTACTTGTGTGGTGGGATAAGGGTCTTAGTCCAGCCCTTGGGGCATGCCTTGCGATGGAATCACCTCTGTCAAGGGCTGCTGAGCACCAGGAATTTGAAATGATATGACTAGATGAGGACTGCATAGTGACCACACCAAAAACCCTAAAGATGACTGGAAGACCTTTAGATCCAGAGATGCAAAATCCAGCAATTGGTCAAGAAATGTTTGCCTTTCTTCAGTGCTCCTCTTCTCTCCTTTGACATGGAAAGATGGTCAGAGTAGAAGAGAATACACTTGGCAAGGCAGTCATATTCCTCCTCCATCCCTCCTTTGTTATTACCACTCCAAGGTCTGTTATTACCAACCATACCACTACACTCAAAGAAAGGGTCAAAGAAAGAAGGGAGCAGGGAATGCAGCCAAATTGAGACCTGCATCAGCTATTGCTGCCTCACTTGCAGGCTCAGAGCAAGAAAAAAGACTGTTGCTGGGTCAGCTCCAGTGTCCCGCTGGTTCAACTTTCTTTGTTCCCAGATTGCCAGACAACCCAGGGAAGGTTGCAAACAGAGCCTGGAGGAGGCAGCATTTCTTCCACCACTACCACACACTATCTATGTCTGTTATGGGGCATCCTCAAGGCCACTTCCATTAAGGAAAAGCAGGCTTGGAAAGAAATTGTTATCAGTTGAGAGACAACAGGAGTAAAAGATGCTTGATCTTTTTGCATGTTGAAGATTTTTTCTGATGTAATTCAACATACTGATGATATTCTATTTCTCCTTTTCATAGAATTCAAGTGAGGTGGTGGACTTGCTGAATAAGCATTTAAAGAGGGCTAACAAACTGAACATCAGCTAAGAAGGAGATACTGTCTGATTTGGTAGGTGGTTTGTCTGGGAAAGCAGGTAAGTATGCACCTTGAATTGTGCCCTAAAGCTGACTGTTAGTGGAGCTGTTGCAATGAAGGAATTGTATTCTTCCTGTATCCAATCCCTGTTAACCATCTGGCTGCAGCTCTTTGCATCAGCTGAAGTTTCTACACACTCTTTTGGAGGCAGCCCCATGTAGAGAATGTAATCACAGTAATCAAAATGGGATGTAGGTATGGAGTATGCCATTGTGACCAGGTCAGACATCTCAATGAATGGGCACAGTTGGAACACTAGTCTTAATTGTGCAAATGCACTTCTAGCCAATGCAGAAACCTGAGCATCCAGGTTCCAGACTGGTCCCAAACTGCTAAACAGTGTTTCCAGAGAGAGTATAGTCCCATCCAGCACAGTCTCACTCCCTATTTCATGATCTCCCTTGCAACTAGCTAGGAGCACCTTTGGCATGTCTGTGTTAAGCTTCATTTTGTCTGTCCTCATGCAGTCCATTACTGTCCTTTGTTCACTGAAATGTTTTTAAAAATGTGGGCCCAGTCAGAAATGCTCTGATGGTAACTTACTGGTGGTAGTCTAGTGCAGCTTTTCTCTGTATGAACATCCTTATCTTATGCAATTGATGAACCTGCCCAAATGTAGACATTATTTTCATAGGCCTGTATCCAAGCCTTTATTAATTTGGACATAGTGGTACTATCTGTTTACATCCATCTCTCCAAGAGGTTTGCCCTTTTTTAGTGGTAGGAAAATACTTTTTTATTTCCCTGGCCTTTTGTTCTGTTTTGGAGTTCTTTATCCAGATTGATCTTTTTAGGCTGCGCTGTCATTTTAATATTTATTCTAGCACCCAGACAATGCATTTGGATCAGTTCAAATATACATACTAAGCTACTGGGAAGTCTGTTTTAAATGGAAGAAACAAATTAAATATACTAAATAGATACATGTATACATTTAAATAAATCAGAATTATAGAAGGTCCAAGGTAAAAATAAGAAGTTCCAATACTTTAAAAAGAAATTGAATTTTAAAAAAATCTTCCTTGTGGACCTACATAGAAATTGTATGAGAATTTACCTTTATGCAAACAGACTGCACTAAAAAGTCTTTCAAACAGTAGTTGACCTTTAGCAAACCTGTGATTCAGAACAATATTTTTTACTGTGCTATCAAGACAAAACATATGCATTTCAACATGAAATATGTTTAAGCACAAAAAAGAGTGAAGACATTCCAAAACTATAGAGAAAAATCAAGCAATTTGTATTTATAACTTCCTTCAAATTCATCATTCTGTATGCAGCAAAAACAAGTTTTCATAGCACCTGGTCTCTGTATGGTAGGGCATAGTCCTATGCATATTCACCAGAGTAATTGTTGTTGAACTCAAGGAGGTTTGCTTTTGAGTAGACATGAATAGGATTTAACTGTGAATTTCATGCTTATTAATGTGTTATACAAGTTTGTAAATTTCAGCAGAAAAAGAAAGCTTATTATTACTTAAGGCAATGGGTGGATGAATTACTTGGTGCATCATTAATTATGATTAAAATGAGAACTCTTCTGGCAAGCTACCACAAAAAAAAATCAGTTTTAAGTATATGTTGGAAATGCAATGTTGTTTTTAAAATTCAGAGTCTTGTACATTTAATTAATTCTATGGCAAATATCATGTTTCCATTTTGCAATAGTAAGTCTGAATATCCTCCTCTCCTCACAATTCAAAGTCACATAAATGTATCAAATAGGATTGGCTTTTCCTCCTGCTTGCTTCATTTTTAAAAATCCAGCTTCATTCCTAATCTACTGACATTTGAATAGATTAAGAAATGACAGCATCACGCTTGCATAACCTTTTAATTAATTCATGTGTGAAGGTTGTATACAGTAATACTGAATGCAGCGTTGGAACATCATAATCACAGTTCTGGTTAGTGGGTAATTGTATTTTCAAATATCTAAATTAACTCCATAAAAAAGCTTTATGATATTGAAAGTTACTGTTTATTAGAACTAACATTAACAATTTCTGTTGCCATTATATCTTATCTATCATGCAGTCCAGCAAATGGGTAATTTCAGTAGAAATGAACTTCACATAATTCAAAACATGCTTTTACATACATTTCTGCAAATACTACATAGTGTAATTAGTGCATCACTTAGATGTGAAGTAGTCATGCCTTCCTTAAAACTTGCATTCATGAATCTGTCTTTCTGTATGGAGAAAACATTAATTGATGACAGACTTCTGTCTAGCAAAATTATGCTTTTTAGATCTGCAGAATAAAGAAGGTTGGTACATGTCTGTAATTATCTAATGCTGATATCTTTCCCCTTTAATTATATCCTAGTGTGTAGTTAATCATAAGATCCATCAAAGTGAAAAAAAACCAAAACCCTGATTACATGAAGAACGTTGTTGGTGAAATCCAACACTGCACTGGTGGTTGCAACAAAATTTTCTTACCTCCCCCTCTCTGCAGCTCTCCACACCTAGTGCTGCAATATTCCAGTCCCTTATATCCAGGAATAAATTTACATATTATGCGAGTTATTATAATTATGTATATAATTAATTTGCATTCTGATTATGCAAATTCAACACATTAATTATTGCACTTTTTCTACCATTATGTTTGAACCTCAGTACCCAAGCGAAGAACACTTTTTACAATCTGAAGTTGAAGGCTTTCGTGGCCGGCATCCTTAGTTTTTGTGAGTTTTTCAGGCTATGTGGCCATGTTCTAGAAGAGTTTATTCCTGACATTTTGGCGGGATGCTGGCAAAACATCAGGAATAAACTCTTCTAGAACATAGCCACATAGCTTGAAAAACTCACAAAAAACACTTTTTATCTTCATTTCCCTTGTAGTTGGTGTGAAGGGAGGGAGGCTTCCAAGCAGCCCCATAGAAAAAAGGGATTCTCTTTACTCTTTCCAGGCTGTTTGGAAGTGAAGCTCCATCATCCCATCTAACCCTAGGCTCAAGCCAGTGACACAGTTGCCACACAACACAAGACCATTTCTGCTTGCCTTCTTTCCTTTCCTGCCTTCTAGGACTATCAGGGGAAGCGGAGAGGTAATGGAAGAATAAGATGGCAATGCTATACCTGTGCAGTAGCAACCAAAGCCTGCAGGGCAAGATAAGGCTCCTGCCAGTGCCAGTCTTCTTGCACAATTTCCTGCTTTGTTGCCACTACCAGATTTTAACCTACCCATTGGCCTGTGATGAAGGAGGAATCCGGGATTGATTGCTCCAACTGGTCCAGCCAACCAAGACATATTTTAATCTCTTCAATCCAGGATTTTCCAGGTTTTCTCAGACAAATGGCAACCCTGTTGACGCCACTAGATATCATCCAAATGCAAAGGGCCTCCCAGCCCACCAGAGGCGGTTTAGGGATTGTGTTGGGATTGGTGCAGCAAAGGGGGAATTGTTCTCTGCCAAATCTGCTAGATTCTCTTGTTTTGCCCACAGAGGTCCATTGTGGAAAACTGGCCCAATTTTTCAGGTTGATGTATTAAAATTAAATCATAAAATAGCAATATTTTCCTAAGAGCTAAATTCTGCTGATAATTCTATGTGACAGGCCAGGGAATAACTAATATAAGTATACCAATCAAGACAGATTGAAAATATGTTTCATTACATTTTGTATTACTGTATAGGTGGCCCATCCTAGGTTTCTTTGTTCTTTCCAGCAGTTTTTAGAAGATCAATTAAATCAATTATTCTCAACCAATCGTACATGACCTCAGGTTTAAGACCAAGCATATTAAAAGAACTGGCTGAAGTAATCTCAGAGCCACTGTCAATAATCTTTGAGAATTCCTGGAGAACAGGAGAAGTCCCAGCAGACTGTAGGAGGGCAAATGTTGTCCCCATCTTCAAAAAGGGAAGAAAAGAGATGCAAATAATTCCTGCCCAGTTAGCCTGACATCAATAGCAGCAAAAGATTCTAGAGCGGATAAATAAACAGACAGTCTCTAAGCATTTTGAAGAGAAGGCCATAATCACAAAAAGTCAACCAAAACGGTCATGCCAGACTAATCTTATGTCTTTTTTTTTATATAATTACCAGCTGGGTAGGTAAAGAAAATGTTGTGCATGTAGCATATCTTGATTTTGATAAAGCTTTTGACAAGGGCTCCCATGATATTCTTCAAAACAAACTAGTAAAATGTGGGCTAGACAATGCAACTATTAAGTGGCTTTGTAATTGGTTGACTGGCTGAACCCAAAGGGTGCTCAGCAATGGCTTCTCTTCATACTGGAGAGAAGTGACCAGTGGGGTGCCACAGGGTTCTGTCCTGGGAACAGTCCTGTTCAACATCTTTATTACTTGGATAAAGGAATAGAGGGCATTCTTATCAAATTTGCAGATGACACTAAATTAGGAGGAGTAGCTAATGCCCCGGAGGTCAGTATCAACATTCAAGATGATCTCTTTAGATTAGAAAACAGGAGGGAAAAAAAAGGAATTCCAACAGGGAGAAATGTAAGGTACTACACTTGGGGTGAAAAAATTAAATTCACAGATATAGGATGGGGGACACCTGGCTTGACAACAGTTCGTGTGAAAGGGATCTAAGAGTCCTAGTAGACCACAAGCTGAACATGAGTCAGCATTGTGATGCAGCAGCTAAAAAAAGGCAATGCAATTCTCAGCTGCATCAATAAACATATAGTGTCTACATGGAGGGAAGTACTGTATTTTCCAGCGTATAAGGTGACTGGGGGTATAAGACATCCCCCAAATCTCACGCCAGCAGCATCCCTAGCCTGCTATAAGGGGTCTCATGCCGCCTTGAGGGGGCCTCTTTGGAGGCCTGAGGCGGGTACCGCGGCTGGGCTCTTTCTTGCTGCCATTGTTGCTGCAAAAGGAAGCGGAGAAGCAGCTCCAGAGCCAGTTGGGCCAAGATAAAGAGCCGGCCCCTTATTCCTCACTGCCACCGCTGCCACCACCGCCACCACCCAGGATACTCTGCTTCTCCAGTGGCTTCAGAAGTCCGCCACCGCCACCATCCGGGATACTCCACTCCTCCAGCGGCTTCCGTGGTGGATTTCTGAAACTGCTTGTCTGCCGCCTTTTTTTTTTACGGATTGAGGCGGGTTAGAAAACAAACAAATATCAATAAAATACATGATACATATAAAAACCCACAAAAATTAAATAACCCCCTACCCCTCTCTCCCTACCTAAGTTAAAACAGAATTAAAGAAATCAAGAACAATATAAAACAAGTTAAAATTAGATAAAATTGCAAGACCATCAAAACTAACAAACTAAAGTCGAGACATCTTCTTGAGGGAGGACAACGCTATCCATATCAGTGTCAGTGGAGTGGGAGGTCAATCTGGAAAGGCCTGCTGGAAGAGATCTGTCTTGACAGCTTTTTTAAAGGCGTCAAGGGTAGTATATGATAGATCTCCTTTGGCAGCCCGTTCCAGAATTTAGGAGTGGCAGTTGAGAAGACCCTCTGGGTAACTACAGGCAGCCTGGTCTTCTTAGTAGATTCATCCCAGAGGACCTAAGTGAGCAGGGTGGATTGTATGAAGGAAGGTTCTCCCTCAAGTAAGCTGGACCCAAGTCATGTAGGGCTTTAAAGGTTATAACCAACACCTTGTACTGTGCCCGGAAACTAAATGGCAGCCAGTGTAAAGACTTTAGAATTGGTGTAATATGGTCGGTTCTAGATGTACCGGCGACCAGTCTGGCTGCTATACTAATTGAAGTTTCCAAACTTGGCACAAGGGTAGCCCCATGTAGAACACATTGCAGAAGCCAAGTCAAGAGGTTACCAGTGCATGTACTACTGTTTCTAGGTCGCCCGGCTCCAGGAAGGAGCGACCTGCAGCCTATGATTCTATGAAAACCCCATGATAGTTTCACCTTAGGGTCACCATTAGCCAGAAACCATTTGAAGGCACACAACAAACACCATGCTGCTAATAGACTAAGGCTGCATCTGCACTGCAGAAATAATTGAGTTTGACACCACTTTAACTGTCATAGGTCAATCCTATGGAATTCTGGGATTTGTAGTTATGTGAGATATTTAGTCATCTCTGGTGTCGCAGCCAACTACAGTTCCCAGGATTCCATAGCATTGAGCCATGGCAGTTAAAGCAGTGTCAGACTGCATTATTTCTGCAGTCCAGATGCAGCCTAAGAAAAAGAGAAGGAAGTTGTACAGGTTGACTATTCCTTATATGGAATTCTGAAATCAGAAATACTCCAGAATGCAAAATTGTCCACTTAGGTGGCCGATATAGTGACACTTTTGCTTTCAGATGCATTGTACACAAACTTTATTACATGAACATTTTAAAAAAATATATATAGATGATTGGCTTTTAAAACTCCTGGAAATGATGGAAATGGATAAACTGACTAGTCAAATAAACCATAAAGATACAGATGACATAGAGAAAGAATGGAGCCCAATTATAGAATATTGTAAGGCAATATTGTTAGGTGGAAATAAGAAGTAGGTGGGTGGAAGATTTAGGCTAGAAAATAATTTAGATAATATGAACTATAATAACAATACAAAGTTTTGAATGTGCTCTAGGTTGACTATTTTAGAAATTTTACTGTAATTTTTGAATTAAACATTTAAAAATAAGGAAAGGAGATGATTAACTGACAGGAGGAAAGTTTGTGGAGTGACGGTGGAAGTCAAATTAGTAGAAAATTATATAGGGGCTTATATTTGATGTAATCACCTTTTGTAAATAGTTGATGAATATGATTGTTTTATATAATAATAAAATTTAATTTAAAAAAAGTATGTATAAAACTACCTTAGGGCAATGTTTATAAGGTGTATATGAAACATATATGGATTTCATGTTTCGACTTGAGTCCCATCTCCTAGTTATGCTATCATGTATATGGAAATATTCCAAAATCCAAAAAATTGCAATACCAAAACACTGCTGGTCCCAAGCATTTCGGATCAGGGAGACTCAACCTATAACATTTTTTTCTTCTGGTGATTTTATGATTCCTCTAGGGTGCACCTTGCAATGTTTATCTTTTCAGTTGGTATTATTTTTGCTGATGTGTGATGAAAAACACTGCTGTGTGATGATGTAGCTAATTTTATTTTCTGATGCATCCAAGTAATTACTTATCTCTATTACATCTTTCTATTAAATGACATTTCCTAGTTGGATCTACAGAAAGAAAAATCTTATAAGTGCCTATGCTGACTGCCTTAGAAGGAGGTTGCTTTGAAAGGATCAGAAATAATGCTTGTCTACGTTATTTGGGATATATGCTTGCCTCAGTGTTCCTGACAGAAATTACCATTTGATAAAAATAGGGTTTGTTTCTTTGTAAACTTGCTTAATAATGCAATCTGAGCTTCCTTTCAGATAGCCAGTGACAGTAGGTCCTCTAGTCACAGAGCTTTATCACACTAGCAAGATCCTGCAGGAAAACGAGAGTTAAACAAGAGTTAAATTAAATTCAAATGTAAACAGAACCCACAAATTTGGGAAGTTTATCACACTGAATTGCTGCTAAAGTGAAATAACTTTAAACCGAAGTTGAACCAGAGAAAATGCCACCTTTTTACTTCTCGAAAGTAAAAAGGTGGTGTTTTTCTTGGTTTAACTTCGTGTAATTTCATGTTAACAGCGACGTTGTGTGATAAACTTCGGGCATTTCCGAGTTGTCTCCAATTTAACTCTCCTTTAAATCCCATTTTCCCACAGGATCTCGCTAGTGTGATAAATTCCACAGTATGGTTGCAGCATGCACTTTTAGAAGAAAGCCCATTTTCACAGTGAATCATCATCTACTGGATACTTAAAACTATCTATCTTGTATCCTTTTTGAGGCAAAGTGTATGTGATCCACTCTGTCTCTGTTTACATTTGCTACTTGTTCATCTCGTTTTTAATTCTTATAATAAC
Organism: Sceloporus occidentalis; assembly: GCA_023333645.1. NCBI lineage: Eukaryota > Metazoa > Chordata > Lepidosauria > Squamata > Phrynosomatidae > Sceloporus > Sceloporus occidentalis. The sequence goes on along the minus strand of JALMGF010000004.1, from coordinate 7,368,121 downwards.
TCTATGAAGTTATATCCCTAGCTAAGGATTTGAAGGAAGGCAGTACAATTTTTAGTCCTCTCTGCTACGCCTTATAGAAGCATTCCTTTAGGAGCTGCACAATGCTCTCTCATATATGCACACAGGCTGACTCACTGACAGGTATATACAAGTGTTTTGGATATTTCCCAAACAGCTGCAGTAACGAAATGCATAGCCTCACCTATTGCAATAAGTGGGATGGGATATTTCTGAAAGTGGAGCATTTTTACTTCTCTCTGGAAGCATGTGAATTCCCAGCAAGGTTTTCCCAAAAAGCCATGGCAAACCAAACACGGGAATACTGTAGATGTATATCTTGTGTGCAACAAGGTTTTGACAACATCCCTCATGGTATTTTTGTGGACAAGCTGACAAAATATGGACTAGGCAATAGTACTCTTGTGTAGACATGCAAAATGCGACTCTCCAATGGAGAGAAGTTACAAGTGACACACCCATATCTTCTTTAATACCATTATAAATTATTTGGATGAATGAGTAGGCGTATTAATCAAATCTGCAAATGATATCCAATCGGGAGGGGTAGCTATTGAATGTAAAGAACACAGATATTCCCATTGCTGACACTTTGAAAAATCCAGTTGAAAAAATGGTCAGCTGCTGTGAGATTCCCCCATTCTGGGACTTTTGTAAAAATTTCATTTTTTGTGATCCACTACAAATTATGTATTTGCAAAAAAAAACTATAATAATAACAAGGATTAAAAAAATGAAAGATGGGCCATCCAGTCCAACCCCATTCTGCCATGCAGGAAATCCAAATCAAAGCATCCCCGACAGATGGCCATCCAGCCGTTTAAAGACCTCCAAAGAGGGAGACTCCACTACACTCCAAGGGAGTGTGTTCCACTGTCAGACAGCCCTTAGTGTCAGTAAGTTCTTCCTAATGTTGAGGTGGAATCTCTTTTGCTGTAGCTTGCATCCATTGTTCTGGGTCCTAGTCGCTGGAGCAGCAGAAAACAAGCTTGCTCCCTCCTCAATATGACATCCCTTCAAATATTTATTAAGGGCTATCATATCATCTCTTACCTTCTCTTCTCCAGGCTAAACATCCCCAGCTCCCTAAGTCGTTCCTCGTAGGGTATGGCTTCCAGACCCATCACCATTTTAGTCGTTCTCCTTTGGACATGCTCCAGTTTCTCCACATCCTTTTTAAATTGTGGTGCCCAGAACTGGACACAATATTCCAGGTGGGGCCTGACCAGAGCAGAACAGAGTGGCACTATTACCTCCCTTGATCTAGAATCACTTTGTTACTTTAGGAGCATAAAATGTATTACATGTGACTTGGTTTGCCATAATATCATCACATTTGTTATATTAAAAAGTTCAGTTCATTCAGAATATAATTACCAATTGAACTTCTCTAAAGTCTAATCTACACTGTTGAAATAATTTAGTCTGACACTTCTTTAACTGTCATGGCTTGTTGGCTCCCAAGTAAGGGAGTTAATGTAGAGAAATATCCTGCAGGACAGAGATAGCCAGAGAGGCTGGTTTATTAATAGGGTTTTAAAGAAAATAACCCAAAAGAAGGACAGTGTGTGAGTCCTGAGTAACAGCAACCATTATTTTCTGAGTAGAGTGGAGTAAGAGGAAATGTAACGGAAACAAAATAAAGACTATGGCTTCCGCACCCCCCTAACCCTAGTACGTATTCTATACGTACAAGATGGCGGCGCCCCTTTCACATGGGCGCCGCCATCTTTGCGTATCGGACGCTGAGCGTCCGTACGCGTCGCGCTGCTTGTGAGGTAGCGAGCGCGCCCCTGGCGCCTCGCTACGTCGCAAACGCGACGGTAAAAGAAGCTCCATTTTGGAGCTTCTTTTTCGGTCCGCGCGGGAGTCGGGCCGTCTGAAGGCTCCGGCTCCCCCGCGGACCTACTGGCGGCGGCGGTCTGTACCCCGCCTAAGAAAGTAAAATCAAAAAGTGAAACAAGTAACACCCTTTTATGAAGTAGCAAATGTCAAATCCATAATCTACTAGTGAAATAGAGGCCCGGTACAAACAGGTGGCGGCCTGTTTCCCTCCAGAGCGATGCCACAGCCGCCAAACCACGCAGCGTCCATCCAGAGTGAAAAGAACCCGGAACAATGCTGTGCATGGTTTACATCAAGATGGTGGCACCCGTATGGATGCCATGCCGTGCTAGGGTTAGGGACCATGCAGTTGGTGTGCGGTCCCTAACCCTTGTATCACCGCTGCCGGCACCCTTTCAGCCCGTCTGTCTTGGGCCATTGTTTAAGTCATCTTATAAATAAAGTTCTATTTCCATTTTAACAAAAGCTTGTCTGCAATTTGAGTATATATCCACATTACTAATTTAAAACAAAGTCTAGAGAAATTTTTAAAAAGGGTCAATAACAAATTGGTGGAAGCAAGGGGATAGAAAAACCCCTTTGGGCTGCCACAATAGGATAATAGTTGGGTGAGTGGGACTCATTGTGACAATGTCAAACTGCATTAATTGTGCAGTGCAGATTAGAGCTCAATCTTATTTTTCATTACAAACAGAGCTAAAACTGCATTACAAACTGCAACGAAACCCTGAACCATGAGGAACCTGTTTGATTTTTATAGCTGAATAAAAACTGAAGAGAGCTGCCCTGAGATCTCTTGATATAGGACAAGGTATAAATACTGAGTGGTGGCTCAAGTGGTTTGTAATGTTGATTGGAAGATTGGCAGATTGGCAGTTCGACGTCCGAGTGCTGCTTGATGGTGTGTGCTCCTATCACTAGTTCCAGCTTTTCCCAACGTAGCAGTTCAAAAGCATGCAAATGCAAGTAGATAAATAGGTACCACTTCAGTGGGAAGGCAAACAGCATTCTGCACAGTCATGCTGGCCACATGATCACAGAGTAGTCTCTTAGGCTTAGTAATGGAGGTAAGCACCACTGCCTATGGTCAGACACGACTTGACAACCTTGTCAACAGGGAATATCTTTAAATTACCTTTATAAATATTTTTATAATAAATAAATAAATAAATAAATAAAACAGCATTAGTAAAGAAGATACATTTATTTTGTCTCCGCTGGTTCAACAAAAATGTTGCCACTTGAAAGAAAGTAAGTGGCTTATGGTTTCTCATTAAAATCTGGTGCATATACAGTATTAAGTTACTTTGACACCCTCCCCTCCATTTTTGATCAGCTTTTTGAAATATTGGGTAAATAAGAAAGAAGGCTTATGGGAGGACAATGGCATCACTAAGGCAGACTTCACCTCTGCGCAGTAATAGCTGTCCTCCTCTGCCAGACAGGCCACCTCTTCCATGGTGTGCATAGGCTGCTGCTGCCACCCAAGAGCCTGTTCTGGGGCTGCAGGACAAAGGGAGAAATGAAGTGGCTTGATGATGGAGGAAGAGGAGATGTGGCAATGGAGTCTGTTCATTCATGGAGATCCCTGTCCCGGTCCTAACCAGTCTTTTCTTCCTTCTCCTTGGAGGTTGCAGCAGTGGGAGTGGAGGAAGCAGCACTGCAGCAGCAAGTCTTCCGTGATGGCTGCCACTCCACTCCTGCACTCAGCCAAGTGCTGTGGCGAACCAACTATCAACAAGGCCATTGAGGTTGCCCCTCCTCTGAGTCTGGCTGCTGCCATCACATCTTGGCCTGGAATCATGTCTTTCCATCCTCTGCCTCTTCTTCTGCCTCCTGTGTGCAAATGTCATCATAGTCTATAGGTAGAGGTGTCTCTATGAAGACAGCAGTTGAGGGCCGGGGCCTAACTGTCATCACTTCTTCATCTTCCTTGTCCTACACCCATTCCACCAAGCTGCTGCATGGAACCGAGCATGGTCTCCAGAGCCATTGCCACCACCATCTTGCATATCCAAGCCACTGTGGCATCCATCACCTTGAGGGAGAGAAAGGCAAGGCAGCCCCAACACGCCTTGCCTGAAAAGAAGAAGAGCCCTCCTTCCATCCACCATCTTGAAGGAGAGAAAGACAAGCCAGCTCCAACAGGCCTCCAAGGGAGAGCAGATCTGCTGGACTTTCCCCCTTCCCCACTGCCATTCCCTTCTCCTTTTGTGTCTTGTCTTTTTTTTAGATTGTAAGCCTGAGGGCAGGGAAATGTTTAATTAACAAATTGTAAGCCACTTTGATAGTCTTGGCTGAAGAGCGGGGTATAAATAAATAAGTATTGCCCAGGCAAAGCAGAGATATGTGCACCAAGGATGAGGGCCCATGCGCCACCTGAGCTGCCCCAATGCCCCCCAGGCCTAGCCCAGAGCACCCACTCTTGGTTTGCTCAACCCACCTGCCTAGTTTCCCACTGAACACTGAGGTAAAACAGAGGTTGCCACTGCTGAAGAAGTCAGGGGAGAGAAAAGTGCTCAGAGAGAAACTAATCTACATAACTGTTAAAAATATTGAAAAGCATCAAGCCCAAGGCAGAATCCTGTGGCACTTCACTTGAGAAGTCCTTCCAGTTTGAAGCACAGTTCTCTGAGCATGGTTTTCCAACCAATTATGGATCCATCTGATCATTCTTTCATCTATTTCATATTTAGTCAGTTTGCTAATCAAAATAACATGGGGACCTTGTAAAATGTTTTGCTGAAATGTGAATAAATGATACTGACAACATTTTCACTAGCTACTAAACTAGTGATCTGATCAATAAGGTTAGTCTGGCAGGATTTGTTCTTGCAAACCCACATTGACTCCTAATAATCACTGCATTGTCATCATGACACTTGCAAGTAAACACCTGCATAATCCGTCCCAATATTTTTCCTGGTGTTTGTCTTTTTTGGAGAGAGGAACAATGCTTTCTTGTCTCCAATGCTCCTGCACCTCATCTATTCTCCAAGATAGCTAAAAAATGATGGCAAGTGGTTCTGTGAGTATGTCAGCAAATTCCTTCAATACTCTGGGACACAGTTCATCTGGTCCCACAGATATGAACTCATTTAGGCTAGCTAGATGATTCCTGTCTAACTCCTTATCAACCTTAGTTCCCTCTCTTCTCTAAATGAAACAGGATATTTACCATTTTTGGTCCCTGAGCACATGACAAGTATAACAAATGTAGGAAAATTTCTGTTTAGCTACATGTAGAATGTGACTTCAGAATGGCACCAGCAGCTTTTTTTATTAAACATTTAAGAATGTCATAAATAATAGAGAAAGCATGCCTTTCCCTCTGGTCTGTCATCTGATTGAAAATTAATGAAAACGTACAAATGAGACTCAGATAATGATAATTTTGTTTTTCAAGACCTTGTGACTACAATAAAGTGTTTCAGGCACCAGCTACCCTTAATAATTCCAGAATTAAACCAGAACATTTTAAAGCAGTTCCATGCGGCTTCTTCAAACAATCCTTATCGCTATTACAGAGAGTTCTTTCATTATAACTTGCTTAGGAACAAGCTGCTTTCTTTTGTAAACAGTTCAGCATTCATTCCATCTGGATCCTGTTGCTCTTCCCTACATAAACTATAGGGTTTGAGGTTCCTGTGCTGGTGGGAGCATCTGTTTAGCCATGAATGGAAGTGCAGATATTGTTGGACTGCAGCTCCCAGCATTTCTCACCCTGGCTAGGATTAATGAGATTTGCAGTCCAACAACATTTGGAAGGCTGCACCTTGAGTAAGAGTTCTGCACAGAAGACATCCCCACATGCAAAAACAGAGGGTAAATTCCACACAGTCATGCACACACACACGTCTCCTGATTCTCTGCTCTGGAGGTTTGGGGAAAGCTGCCTGCAGGATAGGTGTCTGTTTGTCATGGGAACTGGTGAACATTCCTGCTGCCTCCCAACAGACACCCACTTCCACAAGCAGTAACAGAAGGACTCCTTCCGTTAATGTCAGGGAGTCAGGGATCTTGAAACAGTAGTACACGCGCTGGTAACCTCATGTCTGGATTTTTGTAATGCACTCCACATGCGGCTACCCTTGTGCTTGGTCTGGAAACTTCAACTGGTATAGAATATGGCAGCCAAGACTGGTCATCTAGAAGAGACCATATCACACCATTTTTAAGATCTCTTCATTGGCTGCCCATCAGTTTCCAGTTCCAGTAAAAGCCCTAAATGGCTTGGATCAAATATCTCAGGGACCATCTCCTTCCATATAATCCACCCTGCGCACTTAGGTCCTCTGGGGGAAATCTGCTACAACCAATAAAAACCAGGTTATTTATAACTGTCTAGAGGACCTTTTCAGCTACCACTCCCAGACTATGGAATGGCCTGCCAGATGAGATCCGTCATATAACCACCTTAGAGGGCTTTTAAAAAGCTGTTAAGATGGATCTCTTCTAGCAGGCCTTTCTTGAATAGGGTTTATTAGACTTTGTCCACACTCTTTGCTTCCTCCTTAGGTCAGACATTCGATGTGGGAGCACTTTAATTGCCATGGCTCAGTGCCATGGATTCCTGGGATTTGTAGTTTGTTGTGGCACCAGAGCTCTCTGACAGAGAAGGCTAAATATCCTCGACAGTTATTACAATATTCTGTTTACTACATAACTACAAACACCAGAATTCAACACCATGGCAGTTAAAGTGATGGAGGTCACCCCTCCGTGAATATTCAAGGTCGTGGACCTCAAGTCCGTGAAAAAAGAGGGGCGACTGTATAGCATTGGAGGTGTCTGAGAAGGCATACCCAAGTATCTTAAGAGACTACAAAACCCAACATTCTGTAAGATGGGACCAAGCAGTTAAAACTATAGGCCCATACAGACAGCCAAAATACAGCTGGTTCGAGTCACTCTGGAGGTATGCTGTTTAAATGATGCATGTGTCCTAAGAGGTTGGAAGCCATCCCAAAGCCACGCTCCAGTCCGCTTTGACACGCTTCCGGCCTCTTAGTATGCATGCATCATTTAAACAGCATACCTCCAAAATGACTCAAACCAGCTTTATTTTGTCCTGTCTTATGGGCCCTATATTAAACTAATTAAACTGACTTGTATTGATACACTCCAGGATGGTTTGGCATTCTTCATGAGCAAAACAACTGTATAGTATGAATGTTGTCCAATAGCCCTATGATATTAGCTAGTGATTAGAGCAGGACCCCCTGAGGTCTCTATATTTTTTTGTCTCAATCTCTCTTCACTTCAGTCCATGATGTTTGGCCTGGTTGCTGCACTGAAATGGAGGGGGAAAGCTGTTGGATGAATTTGCAGAGCCTTCCCACCTCAAATCGAATGCTCCAAATCACTTGTCACGAGAAAGAGAAAAATAATATATCTAATAAAATCTCTGTACTTCTCCTTAAGAAAAATAGGAACACAGAATGTTATACTGAACCAGCCCAGGCAATAGCCATCTAGCTTGGTATTATCCGTAACACGGTGAAAATCATGCAAATCATATGCAAATCATAGGGCAGGGGACCGTCTAATTAATAATAATAATAATAATAATAATAATAATAATAATAATAATTGTAAGCCACTCTGAGAGCCCTTAGGGCTGAAGGGCTGGGTATAAATACCGTAAATAAATAAATAAATAAATAAATAAATAAATAAATAAATAAATAAATAGGGACTCTCAACTCTCTTTGCCCTTGGATACGCTGCCTTGAGTTGTGGGGAGATGCAATCCAGAAACATTTGGAGGACCCTGTGATCCTCATTGCTGGTCTACACACTGACTCACAGACTGGCTCCCACACTGTGGTGTTCCTTCCTGGAGACCTTTCCCAGTTCACCTAGGAAATGCCCAGGACTAGAGTAGCCAGACTGACAGTGCTCCTGTCCCTTTCAAGGAAATGCAGGAGAAAGACTTTCAGCAGGTATTGCTTGTCACTGGACCAGCTAACCAGCAACACCTGCTGAAGTTCTCTTGTCTTACACAACAAGTAAAGGGACAGGAGGCATCTCCAGTTTTCACTCTGTCAGCCCTATCAGGGGCTGAATCTTCACATCTACTCTAAGCTATGCCCTTTTCACATTAACTTATTCATATATTAACCAGGATTGGCTAATATATGTCAGACACTGCTAGCAATAAACTATCAGCACTTCTTCCTACCATCTTTGAAATAGGGTGCAGGGTAAGTGGGCGATGGATGGAATACAACCAGGGAAGGAATTCACTTATCACATTGCCAATAACATAAAAGAAAAAGAAAATATATTCCATACGTCGTCATGGCCAAAGATATTCTGCATCTGGGATCCAATCAGCGAGCTCTATTTCTTGCTAAGATTGACTATTTTGTCCCCAGTCAGAGACAAAAAGGCCCAAGAGGGTTTGCTTGTAATTGGCTTTGAATAATCGGGGTTTTTTAATGTTAATACTAATATCACAGGACTTTTCATAAGGGGAAAAATGCATTCTTCAGGCACATTGCTTCTGCATTGCAATTTAGCTTTGTTTGTTGTCCTTGTGTGCCTTCAAGTCATTTTCCAACTTATGGTGAGCTTTGTAGAAGTCCTATTATACCCACATGACAATCCTCAGCCCATCCCATAAGAATTAGTTTGCAAATCTCATTTGACTGGAATCCTGGTAAAGCTTCTGCACTTCATCTTAAAAACAAAACAAAACAACAAGCATAGTCAATATTCTTCATTAGCATTCACAGATTAACTAGCCTTGGGGATCAGGAAGATATTGTTTTCCTCTTACTTGTAAAGAAAAGTCATATGGGACATTTGGCAGGGTAGGACTAGAAATAGGCCCAAGTCTCCTTACTCAGCATAGCAATAGGGGTGAGTGAACTAAAATGGACAAGAATAGGTCATTTGACTCTGATAGCTACACAGTGTTCTACTCAGGAAATGAAAACCCATGAAGAAACAAGCCTTCATACTAAGGAGAGATGTGGCAAAAACAGTCAAAGCGTACAATGCAAAGTCAGATTGAATCATGTCAATAAAGCCATACAGAAAGCCTGCAAATACCATAATTCAAATATATGTGTCAATCACTGAGGCAGAGGAAGAAGAAATGGAGAGATTGTATGAACACGTACAGAAAGAAATAGATAACACACTAACATAGGTTTCAAGCTAATAATAGACACAATGGAATGCCAAAGTAGGCAGTAATGAAGAATCAAAAACAGTAGGAAGTTTTGGAGTAGGAAAAAGAAATGAAGCAGGCGGGCACCTGATAAAATTTTGTGAGCCCAACAACCTATTCATTGCAAACACCTTTTTCATACAAATAAATTATATAATGAAAAGCAAAAGATAGAGATGCTACATTCTGGTGGCCAAAACTAGACCAGGTCATGACTGTGGTATGGAACTGCTTATATCAAAAATAAGAGTAAGGTTGAAGAAGAAAACAAAACCAGTCATTATACTAAAATATGATCTGAACAATATATCAACAAAATTTACTGACAATGTAAGAAATAGATTTGTGCTATTAAGCATAATAGATGGAGAACCAGAAGAACTATGGACATAATTAAGGAAGACTGCAGAAAGACACAAACAGTGGCCAGAAAGAAGAAGAAGAAAAAAGAAACAATGGATAACAGACAAAATGCTTCAAGCAGTAAAGGAAAGGGAGACAGGAACAAAACCAAAACCATGAATGCAACTGTACAATGACTACTGCAAAAGGATAAAGAGAATCTATGCAGAGAAATAGAAGACAACAACAAAAAGGAAGAGCAAGAGAACTCTTCCACAAGATCTGGGAACTCCAAGGGAAGTATAAACCAAGGCCCAGGATGCACTACGACAAGAAAAAGAACATACTGCAAGATTAAGAAGGAATAAATGACACTGGATGGTTGCTGGAGAGAGACCGTTGAGGAGTTGAGAGGAACTGAGAGCGAGAAGCCTGAGGGAGAGCAAAGCTGCGGCTTGTGGGCCTGCTTCACTACTAGTCAGGGAAGTTAGGTTTGCGGTATGTTAAGGTTTGGCTGATATGCGTTTTGAAACTGATACAGTTATCCACTGATTTTTTTTATCCACGCATTTTTATCAAGCATTCACGACTTGAAAATATTCAAAAAAAGTATAAATTATTGTTATTATTATTATTATTATTATTAAACTTTATTTCTAAAGCGCTGTAATTATACACAGCGCTGTACAAAGTCAGTAAAATTAAGGAATATATAAAAGCCTGCCCGAGGTGTACACTCTAAAAGTAATAACAATTAGAGTAATAGATAAAATTACAATGTAGGAAAGAAAAGACAAATTAAAAAACATCAGATATAAATTCCAAATAGCAAACCTTGATTTTCCATTTTATATAAGGGACACTATTTTGCTCTGCCATTATATTTAATGCGACTTGAGCATCCATGGATTTTGTTATCCACGGGAGATTCTGGAACCAAACCCTAACAGATAACAAGGTCCTATTGTACTTTAAGTTTGTGCCTGGAGGACCAGTTGTCTTCTATGTTTCTTTTCTGTAATGTTGCTTCATTAAAATAAACCCTTTTTCTTCAGTACTTTGCCTTTTCTTCAGTACTCTGCCTCTTCCTTTTAACAGCCTTTGCTTGGCTAGTGTCTGTCTGATTGTAAGTTTCTAGTAGAAGGCCCAGCAATGTCCCAATGCATTGTTGGGGTGTGACAAGTTAAATGGGTGGTGGCAGTGAGGTTTATTATTATTGTTATTATTAAAATGATCTCAAGGGTTCCCATCCAGTTCAGTGTACCTTGTAGAGCAGCATGTGGTACATACCTTGTACCACAAAATGTAGTTGTTATGTTATATACATATAACATGGCTTGCATCTACTCTGCAGAAATAAAGCTTCTTTGACACCAATGTAGATGCTGCAGTTCCATCCTATGGAATCCTGGGATTTGTAGTTCTACAAGGTTTTTAGCCTCTGCTAGGAAGGTGAATGAGGTGGGATCCTTGGAAATGTTTACTACCTGTTCCCCAGTGTAGCCTTCCACTATGACTAGTATTGGTATTAACCTCATAAAACTCTGATTATTCAAAACAAGTTACAAGTAAACCCTCTCAGGTCTCTTTGTCTCTGAGTGAGAACAAACATGTTGAAAGCCTGACTCCCATTTCTTGGTAGGGCATTTGTATGCTGAAGCAGCCCAAGCTTTTAGCAGCCTCTCTGATGTTGCATCTCCTTTTCATATACACATGATATGCTGTTGCCAAAGAAACCTAACTCTAGGGACTGTGTGTGATCAGGACACCTTTGTGTGCAATACTGCAGATGCAGGAAGAGGCATGATGTCTGGAGTAGGGGCTAAATGTATGGTCTGCTCCTGCTTCAACACGGAAAAGTGATCCACGTGAGCAATATATGAGCCGAGCTAAAGTTTCTGGTGATATGGGCCCATGGTGCCTTAAGCTGTGTGCGTTTCTGATCCAATGCACGTCTCCTCTCAGCAGACTGAGCACACATTTTAGTGTCACAACATGACACTGACGGATGGGGAGCTCTGACACTTGCTGTCAGGAATGCCTCAAGGACTCTGCAGATAGGGATTAGTCTCATTTGATTAAATTTCAGGCAGATGTCCAAAACAAAGTATTAGTCCTGCTGACTGGGAAAATAAACATATTTTTCGAAGGAACAACATAGTGGGCTCAGAAAATGGTTCTGAAATGGAACCACTTCCTGAGAGAAGATAGATCTCTTACCTTGTACCACAAAATGTAGTTGTTGTGTTATATACATATAACATGGCTTGCATCTACTCTGCAGAAATAAAGCTTCTTTGACACCAATGTAGATGCTGCAGTTCCTTCCTGTGGAATCCTGGGATTTGTAGTTCTACAAGGTTTTTAGCCTTTACTGCCAAAATGTGCTGGTGCCTCAGAAAACTACAAATCCTAGTCGTGCCAAATTGCAGTGGTGCCAAACTGCAGTTAAAGTGGTGTCTAACTGTACCCATGGAAAGGTCCTTAGGCAATTTAGGCTGCACCCATACTGCAGAATTAATGCAGTTTGAGACTACTTTTAACTATCATGGTTCAGTGCTATGGAATGCTGATATTTGTAGTTTTGTGAGATATTTGCCTGCGCTGGCAGAGGGATCTGGTGCCACAACAAACTACAAATCCCAGGATTTCATAGGATGGAGCCATAACAATCAAAACGGTATCAAACTGCATTAATTCTGCAGTTTGGCAGATGCCTTAATGTCAGAGCAGTATAGTGTCTCTGTTGTAAAAATGTCTGTTCTTTTTTTTAAGCCTTTAATCAAACTATGCTCTTGTTCAAGAGGAGTACCTTTGCTCCAAGTTGTATTTATACTAGAGGAGAGCTGAACCAATTTGACTTGAATTGGTTTAATACCCAACTGGTAGAGTTTCAACAATTGGAAAGTGGTGCTAATCTTTTGGGGTGGGCGGTGGGTTAGGAACTACCATAACAAAAAATTAACAGAGGGTTAATGCCCCTGTCTTTCTTTTAAATAGACTCTTTCTCTACACCATGAAAAGAAAGCTCTTCTTGCCCAAGGGGCTGCTCAAAGTCTTAGGATGCTGTCATATTGCAGAAAGAATGCAGCTTACACTGCTTTAACTGTCATGGTTTTATCCAATGGAATGCTGGAATTGGTAGTTAGTTGTGGCACCAGAGTTCTGTGACAGAGAAGGCTAAATATCTCACAAAACTACAAATCCCGGAATTCCATAACACTGAGCCATGGCAGTCGATGCAGAACTGCATTATTTCTGCAGTGTAGATGCAGCTGGATTAGCAGGGGTGTATCCTTCTACTCAGGAGGAAGGAGCCCTCTGCTTTCACAGTGATCTACTGGTACATATCAAGGCGAATGGCTGCCTGCCACCATTGTTCCCCTCCATGAAAAGCATCTTAACGTATCCCTCTCCCATGGTTTGATATAGATCACCTTCTAAGCAGTAGCAAAAGTGCCCACTCCATTTCTCTGATGCCCACGCACCATCACCCTGTGACAGAGAAGGAACAGCTCAGCTCTTGTGTAGATCTTCATGGTGCAAAAGCAGTGTTCTCATTTTTCTATTGAACTTTCTGTTTTGCCTCTTCAACAATAATACAATTATATTTGGTTCTCTTTTTTACCTATTTTTTTTAAAAAAGGAACTGTCTAGATTTTAAAGCAATTTATCTTACACCCACACACACACAGAAAAGGCAAAAGGTAAAAATATGACAAAACCAGTTTCTGGTTTCCCCAGATCACCTCCATCACCACAAAGCTGTCATAATGAAACAACCTTTTAGAAGTTTCCAGAAGTGAAATCTTCAAGAAAAACTCCTTTCCACTCTGCTAAAAGTACAGGAGCATCCTATTTGTGCTATTATAATTCTATTAATGTGATGCAATTATCTAGTGATGCAATTATTCAGTCAGGATTGCAAGATGCTGTGTGTTTTGAGGACTGTTATAAGGCAGAACACCAGGGCTTTGTCTGTAAAATAAAACAGACCAGTACCAGACAGCTTCAGAGAAGAACAACGCGTCTCAGTAAACAGTCATTCTAAGAAGGGAACATACTCACAGTCAGTCATCTCACGTATTTGTCAAACTGTCACCCAATGCTACTTTGCTCAAAGGGTGGAAATACTTCGGTTTGATATGTTCCTGGTTCCTTTCCTGATTCCTTCATAACTTTTGCACCAGGCTATGATGTGAACACCAATACATTTGACAACTTAGGTAACTGTTGCCCCTTTCCTTTGCCACAGGTTTTTTTTAAAAAAGGTCAAGTCTTTGCACTGGAAGACTCAAGAGGGACACTGCAAGCAGGGGTTGTCTTTCTGTGGGAATGTGTGTGTCAATGGAACAAGGGAAAAAAGTGAGGCATGAGAGACGGGATTGACACTGAAGAAAAAACCTGGAAGCCATATGGGTGGAGAGATGGGAAACCCCTACAGCGTATGTCAAGCCCATGGGCCAAGGGATTGAAACTTATTTCAGACACCCTCTTTCATTTGTTTAGCCCAGCTGCAAGCCAATTACAATAATTCGTTGTCCAACTTTTCACCCGGAAAGGATACACAGCAGCTTACCAAAAATAAATAAAAGCACTCTGCCAGCAGGTTTGCCATCTAAAAAAGTAACACTAAAGGGGAAAAAAAAGGAAGAGAGAACCAGCAGAAAAACCAGACAGAGGAGAATACAAGCAGATGAAGGAGGTCCTTCGGCAGAGTAGTGCCTCTCTCCAGGCCCTTAACTGAATGGCTGCAGGCTCCAGACAGCAGATGGTGGTGTCCCTGAAGCTAGTTTTCAGCAGGACAAAAGAACAGCCTGTTCCTGGTTCAGCGTGACACAGGTTTGTTTTATGTATAGGCAAGAAGGTAAACCACAGCTCAGCTTCCTGTCTAGGTTTCCCGAAACCCTTGTCTGCTTGGTTGAGCTTGACTGAAAGAAAAATACAACAGGAGTTATGGGAGTGGGGAATTCAGCTCCTCACAACTTTATATTCCTTTTTTGTCTAAAACAAACAAAAGGAGGGGGGGGATCAGATTTGCTTTAGACATTACCCAAGTGAAAACAAATGAATCTGGGAGTCTTACCTACTTCAAGATCAAAGCCAAACTGGCAATTGCTATGGTAGTGGCTGGCATGTTTCCTGGACAGTGCCCTGTGTTTATGTGAGAAACGGAAGGGAGGTATGGTTCTTCCATTTTCAAACCTATTGGGTGCAACACTGCACAGGAGAGAATAGATTCCATGGCACTCATCCATTTTATTTTTCACCTTCCCCCAATCTAAATTTTTTGGTGTCTATAATGCATCAGTTAGTAACAATAACCAGAAAATGGAAGATTTCTAAATACTACCACTACCATCCATCATCTATTTATACACTATTAATATCCCATCCATCTTGTGCTTGCACACTTCTTGAGGTGTCCTACAATAATAGGAACAATTTATAAAGGAGAAATTCTTTCCAACATCCCGTTGTTGTTGTTTTGTGCCTTCAATGACACTCAAGTGAACCAATTTGGGGGGGGGGGAGGGGGTCTTGACAAGGTTTATTCAGAGTTTTGCCTTTGCCTTTTTCTGAGGCTGTCAGAATGTGACTTAGCCAAAGTTACCCAGTGGATTTCCCTGGTCCAGCAGGAATTCGAATGCTGGTCTCCAACGTTCAAACTACTAAACCACACAGTTCGATATAGTCATAAACTCCAGTTTCATACAAACAGAAATAAATCAGAAACACTTAAATAGTTAGCATTGCAGGTGTGCCATGCTTATTTTTAGTATTGACAGTATGAACTGAGTAGTGAAGTTTAGATTGTGAACAAATATGTTGAAACCAAAATTTCCCGCATTTTGAGGCCGAACTTTCACTACTGATGTCTGCAGCCCAAAATGGCAGCTGTGCATTTAGATTTCCCCTCTATCATTTTGTACCATTGTCCCATAGCATTACCCTGTGTTATCCCAAGGTCTAGCCCCCTGCAGCCCTCCTCTTTTTCATTATCATTGATATCATAAGGAGAGTTTTAGGCATGTAGCTGAGAAGGCACCCCCAGGAAACTAGCCATGAGATATAAGGACATCTGTGACCATATTAGGAAATCCAATTGGCTTGGCATGGGGGAAGGTCAAGAGCACATGGCCAGGATAGAGAAATTAAGATCAAAATTTTATTTTAATTTATTATTAAAATCTGCACAATCCCTTCATTGGTAGGAGTGATGGTGGGAGATAGACCTGGTGTTTGCGAAAGAATGGAAACCTAAGTATACTTCCCACTGGAGGAGATACGCCATTGTCCAAAGACCTTTGCACTGATTGCTCAGTCATTTACATGTTCCCTTCTCGTTCTTCTCTCCTGGAAAATTAATTTCAAGCCCCAAACCTTCCCTGAGACACATTTTGCCCTCTAAATACCCACCCACAATTTGGTTTTGCCCGAGATTAGTATTTTTCTTGACTCCTCAGCACTACAGGCAGCTACTGAACCATTTCATTTCACAATATCCCATTTGGAACTCCACATCTGGAATTGGTACAGTGTTGCCCTCTGCAACTCTAAGTCACTATCTGCTACTACGTTCATATTGTTAGTTCTTGAATGTGTGTGTGAGAGAGTGTCTTTGTATGAATGGTGATTTCCTTTAATTCATAAATAAAACTACATTTGGAACTTGCATTCTGATGTTCTGTTTCTTGGAACCGGTATACGTTGGCTTGATCCCTGCTTTGTGTTGCCCAAGCCCTTTCAGCTGCTCACTGAGCTAATTTCCCTATCAAATATTGTTTGTGGGTGGCTTCTCAGGCATTTTGGCATTTTGGGTAACACCTGCATTACATCTTTCACATTTTCTCATCCTCTGTCAGTTTCAGCCAGTGTATGTGTGTGTGTGTAAGGGGAAAGACACATTGTTTTATGAGGATGTATCACATCCATTAGCCATTATGGAAGAGGTTCTAAAAGCATGATTGTCATTTGGGGTGACTGAACACACATGCATAACCTTTAGTGTGGCATCTCATCTGAAAGAGGAAGACTAGTCTATATCTCTTGCTGCACGTGTGTGTGTGTGTGTTGGAGGGAACACTACCTAGCCACCTAGCCTTTTCATGAACCCCATCCAACCAGATGTTGGGGTTTGCTGCCTGATTTCCCCGAAGAAAGCTTTGTGATAAAAAGCCCAAGACAATGGCAATATGATCAGGGGAGGAAAAGCACTAGAGACAAACTTAATTAAGAATTTTCCACTCAAAAGAAAAAGAAAAGTTCTATTCTGGAAGGAGAAATGAAAGTAACAAGAGGAAACATCTTTAATTACATCACAGTGAGGCTGGGGAATAGAAACTAAAAACGGTTGCACAGAGAATCAGTCTAGAAGAAAGAACAATGGTGCTTCTTTAAGAATGACTATGTCTGATAGTGTTTCTAGAGAGTTCCAAGTACTTTTCTCCCAGTCCCAGATAAACTCACTTCATATTCTTTACAACAACCTGCAGTTTCAGTAGATGTTATTCGAATGTAAACAATATGCTTATTATGAACCTTTGAATTTCTGATCAAATTAAAATCTGAACTAGCAACTCCCTGTCTTATGTAGCATACTCTAAACCAGGGGTAGGCAACCTTTTTGAGCCAGGGGCCAGGTTGCTGTCCCTCAGACAACTGGAGGGCCGAAGCCAAAAAATAAATAATTAAATAATTTTTTAAAAAATTAATCAAATAAATAAACCGGGACAAATGTAGGACAAAATTTTCAAATGGAGGGCACGTTTTTTAAAAAATGGAGGACACGCAAAAAAATTTGCTGATTTTTAAAAAAATGTTAATATAAATGCATGTTTCGGAGGCTTCTATAGACAATTGCCCCCCCTTACCTGCCACTTGCCCCCTTGCCCGCCTCCTCCTGATAGGCCAAAGGCCCCACACCCTCACGCGAGAGGCCAAAGGCTCCGGTGGCAATCGGCGGCAAGACCGGGCTGGGGCCGGTCCCAAGGCCTTGCTGGGCCGCATCCGGCCCGCGGGCCGCAGGTTGCCTACCCCTGCTCTAAACATGTTAGGAACACAGGAAATATTTACTCAGAAATAAAATTTACTGCAAGGGTCTTCAGGTTTTATTGAACTACAGCTCCCAGTAGTCATGGCCATCACAGCCAATGGTGAGAAATGCTGGAAATTCTAATCCAACAATATCCGGTGGGTTGCATAATTCCTAGCCTAACTGAAGTAAAATAGAGCTTGTTTAATAACAGATGTGCACTTACAGTCAAATGTTTAGCTCCTTCTAGCTCTCAATTCATGGTCTGGGAAGAGCAACAATAAGTGGATGTTACAGAACTAGCAAGTGTACAAGAAACTTGTGAAGATGGTCCCATTGAGCCAAAACCAAATCATAGTTTTCAGAAAACAAATGAGAGCACATGTGTTGAGATAACACACATCCTTAAATGAATACCCTCCTACAGTTTACAGATGAAAACGAGGACACATGGGACTTTGTAAGGCAACATGAGGTCTTAATGGAAAGGATGGTGTCAAAGTGTTCAAGGTATTTGTGAACAGGATTAGACAAAATTGCACATTTAAGGCAATGAAACCTTTGGATTTATGTACTGAACAGAGGAAAACCTGAAAACTTCAGATCAGGAAGTTCAACACTCTGTCCATGTGCATGTGTGTGCAACACACATGCAACATGGTTTTACAATAAATATTGTATTACACATTACTGTAAAATTAAACGGTTTTTACCAGACCCCACTAAAAACGACAACCATAAAATAGGGATAGGAATCGGGGGGGGGGGGGGGAATCATATATACTAAATGGAATGAAATTAGTTAAAATACTTAGAGCTAGAAATAAAACCAATCAATGCATTCCAATAGTGTTTTAGTATATCGCATGTATGCTCCAATGCCATACACAACAGTTATCTGGAACTAGTCCCATTAAACTTTCTGGGGTTTACTTCTGAGTAGCTATATTTTATTGCATTGTTAATCTAAATGGAATATTGCTTTGCAGCAATGGTGTCACTAGGGTTGGTATCACCTGGTCTGATAACTCATTTTGTCACCCTCACCCCCCCCCCCCCCCATTGGCTTCCCCATTTACCACACCATGCAGAATCTTTAGTAATTTTTTTTACTACTGTTACTCATTAATCATAATTCCTGCATATCACTGAATGCCATGGTAATAGTTGTGATATAAAACAACTAACAAAATTAAAGCTATATCTTTAAATTACAATATCATACCCACAGCCTCAGCGCATTTATATATGCATAGTTTCATGTGATTGAAGTGAAAAATTGGTAAAAGTGATGTTTTTTTAAAAAAACTTTAAAAACAATAAAAATAATTTTTAAAAATGAAATTAAAATTTTATTTTTTTAACAAATCTGGTGCCTCTCCTTTCTCCTCCCACCAAGCCTCACCCCACTCACATAATCTCTTCGGCATTTGAATGGGACACAGGCAAAAGCCACAGCCCATTTCTGCTGAAAAGCAGATGTCTGAAGATGGTATCACCTGGTGTGGTCCACACCCCCCGCAGCCCCTAGTAATGGCATTGCTTGCAGAGGGAGATTAGAACCCTTCTCAGCATATTGTCCCTAAATCCAATTACTGCTCCCGACTATAATAGCAGCACTAAAGCAACTGTTGAATGGTAAGACAACATAAATCTCATATATTTGGTTCTGCTTTAATTAGGACTACCAATTGAACTTTGGTCTTGGTCTTCATGAACAGATTAAAAAACTTCCAGCATTATTCACTGCTGGCTAGGGCTGCTGGGATTTGCAGAGCCAGCATAGTGTAGTGCAGTGGCTCTCAACTTTGCTAATGCCACAACTTTTTAATACATATAGAGGAGTGGTGTGTTGGTTCCTAAGACCATCAGAAATATGTGTTTTCCGATGGTCTTAGGTGACCCTTGTGAAAGAGTCATTTGACCCCCCAAAGAGGTCACGATCCACAGGTTGAGAACTGCTGGTTTAGTGGTTTGTGTGTTGAATGCCCTTTCAGCCATGGAACATCACTTGGTGATCTTGGATGAGTCAGACTCTCTCAGCCTCAGAGGAAGGCAATGGCAAACATCCTCTGAACAAATACTGCCAAGAAAACCCTAAGAGAGGTTTGCCATAAGTCACAGCTGACTTGAAGGTACATAACAACAAATAGCAAAGCATCTGGAGAGCCACCTCCCAAGTCAGATCCTTATCTTGTTCCTCAGTTTATGCTATGATGTACTGTGTTTTCTTGTGTATTTGAACTGTATATTCCTTTTTTGGCAGGCAATAAATTGCTAAAGCAAAGCAAATAAAATGCAGGGGCACCCTATTAATCTTTGATGCACCTCTTTCCACACCTTTGATTGTGATGACACAGAATTTTCAAACAAGAAGCCTGTTCCTCACCCCAAACTTAATCCATGTGGCTTCAGGCTCCAATGCAGAGAACAGGCCCTTATGAGCCAATTACTATTGCACTCAGGATTTTGAGGAGCACTTCAAAGAAAAAATGACAATTTGATCAGTCGTACATGGAAAACATGGATCAGAGGGGAGAAACATTCTAAAGAGACGAGACCTGTACTGGAATAAAACCATTAACATTTCCTTTTAAGTATTTTCCCAGTGTTCTGTGATTAGCTCATTTTTTCTTTCACAATTTGCCAAAGAAAAGCATTCCAGAAAACAGCAGTGCACTATTATGTAACTAGATTAGATGATGTACTGGTCTTTGGTCCAAGAGAGGAGCAACATGGACAGTTATAATGATATCTGACAGGGAAGTAAAAAACACTCTACAAGCAAGCCTTTAGCTGCAAGTAGTCCTTCTTTGTGAATCAACTTAATCAGCCTTGTGTGAACATTGTTCCCCAAGATGTGGGGATATAAGTTTTTATGGAACACACTCCCTCGGAGTGTAGTGGAGTCTCCCTCCTTGGAGGTCTTCAAATGGAGGCTGGATGGCCATCTGTTGGGGATGCTTTGATTTTGATTTTCTGTATGGCAGGGGGTTGGACTGGATGGCCTTTGTGTTCTCTTCCAACTCTGATTCTGTGATTCTATGATTCTAACTCTCTCATGTAGAAAATAATACACATTTACTGTGTACTTTTTCAATGAGATAATACTGTGAACTGGAACATATTTCTCTTGATGCCATCCCACCATCCTGCTGTATTTCACATTAATACACTTAGCATACCTGCCATTCCTGGCTTATTATTATCTTATTATCTAATCTCTGATAAAATTACCAGCTTGGTAGATGAAGGGAATGCTGTGGATATAGTATATCTTGATTTCAGTAAGGCCTTTGACAAGGTTTCCCATGACATTCCTGCAAACAAGCTTGTAAAATGTGGGCTAGACAAAGTAACTGTTACATGGATTTGTAATTGGTTGACCGGCCGAACGCAAAGGGTGCTCAACAATGGCTCTTTTTCAGCCTGGAGAGAAGTGACCAGTGGGGTCCCACAGGGCTCTGTCCTGGGCCCACTGCTATTCAACATCTTTCTCAGTGACCTGGATGACAGAATTGGGAGCATACTTATCAAATTTGCAGATGACACCAAATTAGGAGGGACAGCTAATACTCCAGAGGACAGGATCAAGATTCAAAATGACCTGAATAGACTAGAAAGCTGGGCCAAAGCTAACAAAATGAAATTCAACATGGAGAAATGTAAGGTATTGCACTTAGGGCGGAAAAATAAAATGAACAAATATAGGATTGGGGACACCTGGCTGAATGAAACTACGTGTGAAAGGGATCTTGGAGTCCAAGTAGACCACAAGTTGAACATGAGTGAACAGTGCAATGCGGCAGCTAAAAAGGCCAATGCAATTTTAGGCTGCATCAATAAAAGTATAGTGTCTAGATCAAGAGAAGTAATAGTGCCACTGTATTCTGCTTTGGTCAGGCCCCACCTAGAATATTGTGTCCAGTTCTGGGCGCCACAATTCAGAAAGGACATTGAGAAACTGGAGCGTGTCCAAAGGAGGGCGACAAAAATGGTGAAGGGTCTGGAAACCATGCCCCATGAGGAACGACTTAGGGAGCTGGGGATGTTTAGCCTGGAGAAAAGAAGGTTAAGAGGTGATATGATAGCCCTGTTTAAATATTTGAAGGGATGTCATATTGAGGAGGGAACAAGCTTGTTTTCTTCTGCTCCAGAGAACAGAACCCAGAACAATGGATGCAAGCTACAGGAAAAGAGATTCCACCTCAACATTAGGAGGAACTTCCTGACAGTAAGGGCTGTTCGACAGTGGAATGCACTCCCTCGGAGGGTGATAGAGTCTCCTTCCTTGGAAGTCTTTAAGCAGAGGCTGGATGGCCATCTGTCAGGGATGCTTTGATTTGGATTTCCTGCATGGCAGGGGGTTGGACTCGATGGCCTTAGTGGTCTCTTCCAACTCTATGATTCTATGATAATAATATATCTTATTAAGGACACCCAGATATAATTCTCCATGTCTTGGTCATCAGCGTTGACTTCAGATGGCGTATCTCCTCTCAATGACTGTCTTAAAGCAGTAATGGATTGGATGAGGGGAAACAAATTGAAGCTGAATTCAGACAAAACGGAGGTACTTACAGTATCGGCTCTGAACCCAGGTATTGGGATACAACCTTCAGTCCCGGAAGGGGTCACACTCTCCTCAAAAGACTATGTTTGCAGTCTCCTAGAACCATCGCTTCACATGACAAATCAGGTGAATGCAGCGGTCAAGAGTGCCTGTTATCAGCTTAGGCTGATCCGCCAGCTGCGCCCTTTCCTGGAAGTCAGAGACCTTGAGACTGTAGTACATGCACTGGTAACCTTCACACCTTTGCCATGTCGGATACCTCCAAACTAAGGGAGAGTTGAACGGGTGTCTAGATGGGAACACTCCAGAATCTGACAAAATAGGGATTTTTTCTCCTTATGCAAAGGTTGGAAAGTATCCAAAGTAATACTGATAAAAAAAAAGGCGGGGGGGGGGGGGGGGGGGAGATAGTCAAGACATTTTGATAAATGTGTTGGAAACTATTAAATATCTAAAAAGCCCATCCAAGAAAGATCCTTGTCAAGGAAGAATGAACTTGCTTTCTGCAAACGTGTGCTTTCCCTGCCATTTTATGGGTATCTCGGACAGTACTAAGAAGTATATAGACAGGGATGATCTGGTAAGATATTATATATTTGGTTTACTAGCTCCCCCCCCCCTCAGAAAACCCCTGAAAGGGCCCAAACAGACAGGCCAAAATAAAGCTGCTTCGGTTTACTTTGGAGGCATGCTGTTTAAATGATGCATGCATCTTAAGAAGCCGGAAGCCGCGCCAAAGCCAGGCTCCAGTCCTAAGGACTAGAGCACAGCTTTGGCACAGCTTCTAGCCTCTTAAGGTGTGTGTGTCATTTAAAAAGCATATCTCCAAAGTGACACGAAGCAGCTTTCTGTTCGGGCCTGTCTGTTCGGGCCCAAAGTCTCCTGAACAAAACAGCTGTCATGGAATGAGAGAACAAGTTCTTTCAAGGACTGATAATTAGCTAAACAACAGGAAACAGAAGCAGGAATAAATGGGCAGTTCTCACAATGGAGAGAAGGAATCTCCGAATCATCTGTACCTAGGTCGTATGTAACATGTGCGTAAATAAATTTTAATAAGAAGTGAGCAGCATGTGCAGATGGCCCCATGTTTGCAGATAGCTCCAGTCAATTCAAGGTGATGGAAGCCAATGTGAACAGTGGAAAAATGATAGCTTGTGGGCCCAATGCAGGTGGAAGAAATTCACCTGGAAACAGTGGGGAGAAAAGTCCCCTGTTTTGCCCCATGAGTAGCATAGGCAATATAGAGCTCCAAAAGGATGTGTCCAACCTGAATGAATGGAGATGGGAAGCTCAATATAAGGCACACACTACAAAAATCTTTATTTACAACAATATGGTCTGAAGAGGCTCTTGATTAAGAAAAAGATACAAGGTTGTGTTGCATATTTCCTGAAAATGTCAACACAATGTGTAGTAGTAATGAAAATGGCAAGTTGTGTGGAAAAGGTATACCACTGAATAACACTGAAGACATTGCTGGCAGAAATGTGTATGCATACAGCAGGGGAATTCTACAGCCTTCCTGCCACACTAGTAGGCTTCCCATAGATATCTCGTTTGCTATTGTGGGAAAAGACAATGCTGGCCTAAATGCACCTCAGATCTAATCCAGCAGGACTCAAAGTTTAGCCACATTCATTTTGAGTATGATAAATCTTGCCAAGAACACTACCTCCCAGTGATAGGGTCACCATAAGTCAGAAACGACTTGAGGTCATACAACAACAACAAGAGCAGTGGAAAGGTATATGAGGCTAGCAAACATTTAGCAAGGAATTTTATGAAGCCTGAGCAGATTGGTTAAGGGAGAGGTTCTGGCACTGAGAATACTTTCCACAAAACTGGACTAAGCTTTTCCTCTCAACTGTTTCAATCCCTGTTCATTGTTTTTACATCATTGTCTTGGACATAGTGAGCTTGCTAAAATATTTAACTTGGTAAGATGACTGTTGCTGTGCTGGTCTCAGTTAGGTTTGCTCAAATTCTGTCAGGCAAGATGGAAAATCAGCTAAACTGCAGCTTATGCAGAATCAGCATGTTGGCCCGGTACATACCAGCCTTTCAGGCGCCCTCATCACATGCAAGGGTTGCCTGGGGGGCAGAGCACCCACACGCCCCGCAACCCTCACACGTGACGAGGGTGTAACAACGACGGCACCCGGTTTACATGGGCACCACCATTGTTACATAAGTGCCGAGTGGCATCTGCATGGCGCCGCATGGCACTTATGTAATGAGTGTGCCAGTGGCACACTCGTTACACTGCCGCATCATGAAAAGAACCCACTTTTTGCGGGTTCTTTTTCCGCTGGCAGGAAGCCGTGCTGTTTGGTGGCTGAGGCTTCCCTCTGGCGGAAAAACAGGCGTCGGCAGGCCACCCTTTTTGGGCGGTCTGTACCACGCCATACTTTTTCTGCAATAAACCATCCCTCTTGACCATCAACACCTGCTTTCCTTTATGTAGCCCACCTCCACAGAGCACGGCATACGGAAATTCCCCAAGCAGACTTGTTAAGCAGCAGGACAAGGTGTTTGCTCATTTCCAAGTAGATCTGAAGACAACAAGCTGACCTACATGCAGAGAAGCAGTCCATGTTTTCAAGGCCCAAGGTATGAGATAAAAACTTTTTAACTGGTGGTTGGAGCAAGACTTCTTCCATGAGGTACAGTATCCAGAAGGGACATTCATACATAAGAGGTACCTCAATGGATCACCATATGTGATCTAATAGTGGCCAGCTGGTTGACTGCTCACATTTTCAAGCAGGACAAGGAGATGGATAGTTCCTATCAGTAATTAAAGTTTTGTATTTAGAAATATGTAGCTGTGGAAAACAGCTGTGATTAAGGCTGCATCTACATTGCAGTATTAATGCAGTTTGACACCACTTTAGCTGCCATGGCTCAATGCTGTGGAATTCTGTAATTTGTAGTTTTGAGAGATATTTAGCCTTCTTTGTCTAAAAAGTGGTGTCACAACAAACTACAAACCCCAGGATTCCATAGGAGGGAGCCATGACAGTTAAAATGTTGTAAATTGCATTAATTCTGTAGTGTGGCAGCAGCCATAGGTAAAAATAAAGGTAATGATATTTCCCCTTGAGAAGGTTGTCTAGTTGTAACCAAGTGTAAGGGGGACACGTTCATCTGTGTTACTAAGCTGAGGGAGCCAGCATTGTCAAAGACAACTCTGTGATCATGTGGCCATCATGACTGCACAAAACAGTTACCTTCCCACCAAAGTGGTTCCTATTTATCTATTTGCACTTTTACATGCTTTCAAACTGCTAGATTGGCAGAATCTGGGACTAGTGATGGGAGCTCACCTCATCATGTGACATTTGGGTCTCGACCTGACAACTTGCCAGTCTTGCAACAGACAGAGTCAACGTTTTAACTGCTGAACCACCACCTTACATAGCCTAAATATTGTATTTCTACTCAGGGCTGAAGCCAGTCACTTAGAATTATTTTTCTATGTTCCTCAAAAAGCCTACCTATATTAGTTTTTCAAGACCAACTAGAAACTTTCTTACTACCTTTTTAATGATAACATCTATCAGAGAACCCTTTCAAAGAATCAGATTTTTAGATTCAAGTGGACTGCTGGAATATGAGTTACACAGTACCTTGGTACTGGCATATACAATCTCCTTAAAAGGCACTCTCTATGAATGCCCACAAGTGTCATCAGCTAAACTAAGCTATCCTTGCTAAATATTTAAAACAGGCTCATCTAAAAAAAAAAGCTGGAAACAAGGAAAGCAGGGAAAGAAGCATGTGTAAACTTGGGAAACTGTATTCGAATCATCTGTCAAGATAATACATTTCCACATTTTCTTTTAGCAATTGAAGAGACATTCAGATTTCTTTCGTTTAAAAAATAAATAAATTGCTTATTCAAGCAAAACAGTGAAAGCTCTGTTCTTTAAAATACAGTTTCTTGACTCACCCATAATGTTTGAGGCATGTTCAAGGGGGGGGGACGGGGGACAGAGAAATCTGGGAATTTATGTTTCATCAAATAAAAAATTAAGAAAGAGAATGCATTAGCTAGCTAACTAAAGTGGAAGTCATCTTTCAGGCAGAAAGAATAACAGTTTAGAAGACCAAAGCAGCAGGCTGTATTTCATTGCACCATCACGACTGTTGTCACTGTTCCTGGCCAAGAATTGAAGTCAACACAGGAAAAATGACCCCTATAACCCCCGCTTTATATCTGTGAAATCTATAAAAATGAAAGATGGTGTATATGTCCATAAGTCCAAAATCAACCACAGAACAACCAAAAATTTACATAGCTAATTTGTTAGGAACAAGAAGAGGTAAAGTAGCAGTCAGCTGGAAGCAATCCAGTGAAATATGCTTCAGTGACTGGATGAATAAACTAGTGGATGGTTTTGGTCATGGAAAAGCTGACATACTTCAGAAGAACAAAGATGAAGATTACAGTGAGGTTTTGGCTGCAATTTCTAAGCGTCAGGCAAATAAATGGAAACAAAATTAAGCACAAATCTCTCAGCACACAAACTGTGTAGCAAAAAGTGGTAGCTTTGACTTTCAGTCTACTAGCATTGGCTCATGGCTGCCTAAATCAGAAGTAAATTATTCAGTACAGCTGTCATTGAATGCAGATTTGTTGTTGCACACCTTCAAGCTGTTTCTGATTTATGGTGACCCTAAGGTGACTCTGTCAAGGGGTTTTCTTGGCAACATTTGTTTAGAGGAGGTTTGCCTTTGCCTCCCCCTGAGGCTGAGAGAATGTGACTTGCCCAAGGTCACCCAGTGGATTTCTATGGCTGAGCTGGAATTTGAATGCTGGTTTCCAAAATCATAGTCCAACGCTCAAACCACTCTTGGCTCTCTGAAAAGATTATATAATTTTTGGTGGAGGGCTGCTCACATCTAACTGTATCCTGGACTAAATGTACTGAAGATATTAAAGCTCACCAAAATAATTTAACCTATAAAGGCATTTTATGCAAACACTTGGCAAGACATTCATGCAAACAAACAATGGAATATTTAAGAGTTATTAGAGAACCAGTAGGTGAGGCACAGTGTCTTGATCATGACAGGCCAATGCCATATGAGCATCAAAGGCAATGTAAAGGCTTTTCTAAATTCATGGTTGGATGAGGATAAAAAGTAGGGTACTGAACATGTCATTAGAAACACACTCCCCAGTGATCCATGACCTCTTCCTGTTTTGGAACAAAACCAGTGACCTCTGTGGCTAATGCAAAGAGATCCAGGATAGGCTTCACCCCATTTTGAAGTCAAGATCTGGAAAACATTGTTTGACAGCATCTATTCAGCTACTCAGCTCCAGATATTACTGAAATGTATCTCTGTGCAGGTGCAAATCCCATTTGTGGGAAATAGAGAGACCACAGAGAAGACCATTAAGTACATATCTGCATGTTAAATATACATAACACATTGTTTATTCAACAGAACTATGTTGTTTCACATGTTTGTGGACCTGATTGTAGTCTTCATAAAACAGTGCTTCCTAATCTAGCTGATGTGAGGGACCAGTGATTTTCTTCCTGATGTATCAAGGACCAGTACAATATTTTTGCCCCTTGACTACAATTGTTTCTTTCTTTCTTGGAAACCAACGGCTGATAGCTCAAAGATTGGCACAGTCAACAGATCACTACTCTGAATAGAACTGTCTTAGAGAAAGGAGTGGAGGTATGGTTTGAGCACTTGGACTACAATTCTGAAGACTAGGGTTCAAATCCCTACTTGGCCATGGAGACCCACTGGGTGACCTTGGGCAAGTCACACCCTCTCAGCCTCAGAGGGAGGCAAAAGCAAACCCCTCTTGATTAAAAAAAACACATGGTAGGTTTGTTTTAAGATCACCATAAATCAGAAATGACTTGAAGGCACACAACAAAGCCTTAGAGAACCAGCAGAATTAACTGACCAACTGCTGTGAACTAGCAATTTTGGAGGTGGAGCAATAGTGTTTCATAGTGTTTTGCACTGTCATGTAGCTACTGATTTTCTGGAAAATGCTGTTGCACCTGCTTTTCAGATATGAACAATGACAACTAGTAAATTATCTCCAGAAGCTAGTATTTCCATTCCAAAGAAAGCTTTTTTTCATTGCTTGGCTAATAGTATAACAAATGCTGTGTTGTGAAGCTACCACACAAGAATGTGACTGCCTAATGTAGAGGTAGCAAATGCGACTAGACAGTCTTGTCAAAGGGGAAACCTTTACTTTTAAGCAATGCTGAAGTGTATATATCAGCACCATCAACCATGAAAAAAATAGCTGTGAATAGATTCATGGAGTGGGGGCGGGGGACAGCCTGGAAAAATTAAGATTACTAGGCCACCCAAGACCACTAACACAGCATTTCCAGAAATATTTTTGATCAACACCTAGAGCCAAAGAAAATAGCAGAACTGCAAGGTCTGGATGTGTGGACTAAAATGATGGGTACGGCAAGGCATTAGATTGTTAGACGCTAGGGGCAATTTTGGGACAACTCAAGCCTCTCCAGAAGGGCTGTTTTCCCATAAATAGATAGCTACTGATATTCTTACAAACAGGATTTCCAGGGCAATGCCATAAAAATGTAAACTCCCTACTTTGAATATACATAGTTTAAGATTATATTAAGAGTTAATTTTTCAAACAAGACATTAAATTAAATTAAACCAACAGTTTATATTAGGATTACTTGGCAGCAAGAATGTGTACAGCTCAGTACCTGAAACTGTCAGAACCACCAAAGATTTTAGATTGGTTTAGAAACATCTGGGGGACTGTTTCAAACAACCACACCCTACCCCACAAGGGGACAATTTATAATCCACAAAATGATATATTTGTACCAATATGGGCAGTGTCTGTTTGTTAATGTTTAAAATGAGAACTCTCAAGGCAAAATGCAAACAGATGTCTCCCCCCATATTATTATTTTGATAACCCGCTCTCTCCCTCTCTTTCAAATGTTTGTATCTTTCCATTAACCTTGGTAATTGTTCCTTTTCCCCTCCTCTGCTGATAGCATATTTTTGAATGTGAGTTACGGTAAATAATAAAAACCAAGATATAAAACAATGTGAGTCAGTGTTACAAAATATGAATTTCTAAATTGCTTGGGCAAGTTAGCATTTTCAGTCGTGCCAAAAAGAAGACAGTGTTGCTAGGGAACGGCCTACATGAGGGCACTGCAAAACTGGCGTACTGTCACAAAGAAGACCCCTCTTCTGATAGTTTTAATGCACAGAAGGGTTGATAGGAGAGGAAGACTTCATATGTTTGAGACTCAAAGTACAGGTTTAAACAAGCCTCAGTACCACCTTGAAGTGGACAAGGATTTCATTACAAGGTATCACATGACAACCCCCTTTAAAGATCATTTCCTTCCTCAATGAAATACGTATTAGTAATTCATGAGCCCACCCAATTAACGTATTTGACTTAGTGTATCTAGCCAAAATTGGTAAGGGTCAAAATATAAGAGGTTGGACCAAGCTATCCAAGCATTTTTTCACATAATTCTCTTGCTGTATAAACTGAAGTCAATCCAGTAAAGCTGGAGACAGTTCAACAGGATCTGTAGTGGGATAAGGTCAGAAGAAATACAAGAAACCTTCTCCTTAGAGTGCCTAGAAAACTGGTTAAGCAGGTTTTGTACATTCCAATGCAACACTCCTGGGCTCTACTTATATTAACACTTTTAACAGCCTGCAAAAGCTCTGCCAAATCTTTAACCAAGGATGCAGTGGAAGCTGGAAAGTTGTTTCATAGAATCATAGAATCATAGAATCGTAGAGTTGGAAGAGACCACAAGGGCCATCCAGTCCAACCCCCTGCCATGCAGGAAATCCAGATCAAAGCATTCCTGACAGATGGCCATCCAGCCTCCGTTTAAAGACCTCCAAGGAAGGAGACTCTATCACCTTCCGAGGAAGTGCATTCCACTGCCGAACAGCCCTTACTGTCAGGAAGTTCCTCCTAATGTTCAGGTGGAATCTCTTTTCCTGTAGCTTGCATCCATTGTTCCGGGTCCTGTTCTCTGGAGCAGCAGAAAACAAGCTTGCTCCCTCCTCAATATGACATCCTTTCAAATATTTAAACAGGGCTATCATATCACCTCTTAACCTTCTTTTCTCCAGGCTAAACATCCCCAGCTCCCTGAGTCGTTCCTCATAGGGCATGGTCTCCAGACCCTTCACCATTTTTGTCGCCCTCCTTTGGACACGCTCCAGTTTCTCAATGTCCTTTTTGAATTGTGGCGCCCAGAACTGGACACAATATTCTAGGTGGGGCCTGACCAAAGCAGAATACAGTGGCACTATTACTTCTCTTGATCTAGACACTATACTTCTATTGATGCAGCCTAAAATAGCATTGGCCTTTTTAGCTGCCGCATCACACTGTTCACTCATGTTCAACTTGTGGTCTACTTGGACTCCTAGATCCCTTTCACACGTAGTTTCATTCAGCCAGGTGTCACCCATCCTATATCTGTGCATTTTATTTTTCCGCCCTAAGTGCAATACCTTACATTTCTCTGTGTTGAATTTCATTTTGTTAGCTTTGGCCCAGCTTTCTAGTCTATTCAGGTCATTTTGAATCTTGATCCTGTCCTCTGGGGTATTAGCTATTCCCCCTAATTTGGTGTCATCTGCAAATTTGATAAGTATGCTCCCAATTCTGTCATCCAGATCATTGATAAAGATGTTGAATAGCACTGGGCCCAGGACAGAGCCCTGTGGGACCCCACTGGTCACTTCTCTCCAGGATGAAAAGGAGCCATTGTTGAGCACCCTTTGGGTTCGGCCGGTCAACCAATTACAGATCCATTTAACAGTTCCTTTGTCTAGCCCACATTTTACAAGCTTGTTTGCAAGAATGTCATGGGAAACCTTGTCAAAGGCCTTACTGAAATCAAGATATACTATATCCACAGCATTCCCTTCATCTACCAAGCTGGTAATTTTGTCAAAGAAAGAGATTAGATTTGTCTGGCATGACTTGTTTCTCTGAAACCCATGTTGACTTTTTGTGATTATGGCATTGCCTTCTAGATGTTCACAGACTCTCTGTTTAATGATCTGCTCCAGAATCTTTCCTAGAACTGATGTCAGACTAACTGGACGATAATTGTTGGGATCCTCTTTTTTCCCCTTTTTGAAGATGGGGACAACGTTTGCCCTCCTCCAGTCTGCTGGGATCTCTCCTGTTCTCCAGGAGTTTTCAAATATGATTGCCAATGGCTCCGATATTACTTTTGCCAGTTCTTTTAATACCCTTGGATGGAGTTCATCTGGTCCCGGAGACTTAAATTCATTTAGATTAACAAGGTGTTCCTCTACTATCTCTTTACTTATTCTGTGCTGAAATTCCCCTATTCTGTCCTCTGCTCCATTATCCTCAGGTTGAGCACCCTTTGCCTTTTCTGAGAAGACTGAGGCAAAGAAGGTGTTGAGTAATTCTGCCTTTTCTCTGTCTTCTGTTAGCATTTTGCCATCTTCTCCACGCAGTGGCCCTACCGTTTCCTTCTTCTTCCTCTTGCTGCGGACATATCCAAAAAAGCCCTTTTTATTGTTCTTAACCTCTCTAGCAAGCCTGAGTTCATTCTGCGCTTTAGCTTTTCTGACTTTACCCCTACACATGCCTGCTATGTCTTTGAATTCCTTTTTCGTGATTTCCCCCTTTTTCCATTTCTTATACATGTTCCGTTTCAAACTTAGCTCGGTTGAAAGTTCCTTAGTCATCCATCCTGGTTTCTTGAGACACCTCCCGTTTTTCTTTCTCACTGGAACTGTTTGAAATTGTGCCTTCAGTATCTCCCTTTTGAGAAAGTCCCATCCGTCCTGAACTCCTTTATCTTTTAGTATTTCTGACCATGGAATCGCCCTCATTACTTCTCTAAGTTTACTGAAATCCGCTCTCCTAAAGTCTAGGATGCGTTTCAGGGCCTTCCTCACCAGAAAGTAGACACAACAATGTGCTCTTGTGCCAAGCCCTGACATGAATCTGATGGGAATTGAAATGGCCTAGAAATGGATGATGAAAGGCAACTAAGTTTTATATCCACTGTCATACATGGATAAAAAGTCTACTGAAAAGAGAGAGAAGAGCATGGCTATGCATTTCATAGAGGGCAGCTAAAACAACTGTGTGAAAGAAATGCTTCAGAGAAACATTGAGCTGGTAAAGTAAATTAGTACAGGGGAATATGATTGTATGCCATGACCAATACTCTGAAGAGTGCTAATGGAATGGAGAAAATTCAAGAAAATCCTAGACCCAGCTGTCTGTTATGAAAGGCAGAGCATAAGCTGGTGATTAATAGTAAAGGGATCAGAAGATTAAAGTATCAGTATTATAACAACTTTATGTAAGGCATTAGGAAATATTAGTCCAAGGGTCAGATCTGGCCCAAAGCCCCTCCACCCCACCTTGCACTTTCCTGCTAGACCTCAAGCAAACTATCAAAATAAGAACAGGGAGACTGATCTGTTCCTGCTCAGGAGCAGCTTAACCAGCTTCTTCTCTCTATTCATTACAAATGCCAGGCAAGCAGCAGGTGGAGGAACAGCACACTCTACACAGTTTCTTCTACCTCTCCAAATTGGACTTCAAGCTAGAGTTTCTAACCTGAATAATAAATGGCACAACATCTTTCATTCTAGTTTCTAAGTCTCAGAGCATGTAAAAGTTACCCTTTTGGATGATTCTCAAAATCAATCAGCCAGCCTTCTGAGAGTTGTAGTCCAATTTCCCCTATAAAGTCTGCTCAGTCTATTAATGGAATTATTAACACTATAATCTACCCAGTTTTCTAATGTATTTTGAAAAAAAGGTATGTGAGGTGAGCTAACATTAAAATCTGAAATAGAACTCTGTGCTGAAAAATATATACTGTACCAAATTTTATTTGAATGTTGGAAATTGTTCTCCCATCAAAAGAACTTAAATACAGAGTGTCACATAGTAAGTTATGTTACTGAACCAGTTAATTTCTTTTTAAGGAGAAAGCTACTTACTTATAGAACTCTTTCTTTCTCACTTCCTACAGGAAATCATCTTGCCATATTTTGCTTCAGCAAAACCTTTAGTAGGTAATTTCATATTTTTTTTAATTGTGTAAAATGCCACTTGTTGACATCTGCCTCCATTAAGAAGCTTTTGTTCCACCTAATGTGTTTGATATTTACATATTGTAGATTATTTAACTTGAATGATTCACATGGGCGGGATACAAACCGCCATATAGTACGTATAGGATACGTACTAGGGTTAGGAAGGGGCGGTGCTTCCGCACCCCCCTAACCCTAGTACGTATCCTATACGTACAAGATGGCGGCGCCCCTTCTACATGGGCGCCGCCATCTTTATGTACTGGACGCATAGTGTCCAGACGTGTCGCGGCGCCTATGACGTCGCGAGTCCGCGCCAGGCGCCTCGCGACATCATAGAGGCGCCGCAAAAAGAAGCTCCGAAATGGAGCTTTTTTTTGCTCCGTGCGGGAGCCGCGCGGTTTGGCTGCTGCAGCTCCCGCGCGGAGCAAACGGCGGCGGCGGGGAAGCGCCGCAAAGCGGTGGTTTGTATCCCGCCTTAATTTCATTTAGAAAATTATCTTTCTCTAAATAATAGTTAAGTATTTTAATCCAATTTAATAGGAGAGATCACTCATGGCTCAACAACTAACTCATGTTCTTGGTGATCTTGATTCACTAGGTAAGATCACACATTATTAATATTAGAAAATGCTTGTGGCAAATTTAAAAAATGCTTGCATGACAAGAACTCAGATGCTGTCATGGTGCTACAGAGAACAGCTCAGTGAGATGGAGGAAAGTGCCTTGAAATACTTGGTCCAACTGATGGCACAATTTACATCCACTTGCATGGTGCCAAAGGAACTGCCATTGGCATATTTCACTGCATTTTGCCCAAGAGGAACAGTGTATGCTCTCTTCGCATGGAAGTGTCTCCACATGCTGCTTTACTCCTTATTGACTGTGCGTATTCCATGCCAAAATTAATCAGTCACCAAAGTTTGTCAGCTGGCCACAGTAACACATGACTTGATTACATCCTTGGCTTACTGGGCTGCCTTTGGAAATAGTTCAGAAACTTCAGCAGGCTCAATATGGTGAGGCTAGACTGCTAAGGGGCTGTACAGACTGGCGCTATGCCACCGACCCTTTTTGCCTTGTATCGTTACTGTGGCAACCACACGTTGTGGCAGCGATCTGGCCTCCACATGACGCAAAAAGAAGCTGCCATTAGCCAGCTTCTTCTTGCACCCCAGAAAGAATGTCATAGGCGTGCTGGCACGTCATTATGGCTCTTTCGTGGAGTGCCGTTTGGGCACTGCAACTGGCATGCGTCATCATGGCGTGTGCCATAATGGTGGCTAACCAGCACGGGAAAGGGCTTCAAACGTGCAGACGCTCAGCCCTTACTGCACGTACAGGTCGGCACAAAGTGCCAGTCTGTACAGCCCCTAAATCTGCTTATACGAAGGACATAATGCCTGTTTTGAAACTGCTTCACTGTCTGCTGGTCTGTTTCCAGGCACAGTTCAAAGTGCTGGTTATGACTTCTAAAGCCCTATATAGCTTAAATGCAGACTATTTGAAAGCCCACATCACTCTTCATAGGCTATTACTTGAGCCTTAC
Organism: Sceloporus occidentalis; assembly: GCA_023333645.1. Taxonomy (NCBI): domain Eukaryota; kingdom Metazoa; phylum Chordata; class Lepidosauria; order Squamata; family Phrynosomatidae; genus Sceloporus; species Sceloporus occidentalis. The sequence goes on along the minus strand of JALMGF010000004.1, from coordinate 7,333,455 downwards.
AATCTTTGAGGGAGAGCTTTCTTTCTGTCCCACTTCCCTCTCAGCCTTCTGGGGAGGGCACAGGAGAGAGCCTTCTCAGTGGCAACCCTTAGGCTATGGAATTCCCTTCCAAGGGAGGTTCCCCCCCCCCCACCCCCACCCCAGTTGTCTTTTCAGTGGCAGGCAAAGATCTCCTTTAAACAGGATTCAGCCTTTAACTGGTTGGGATAGAAGAATATGCAACAGGTGTGCTATTTATGATGTGTAGTATGGTCTTGAATGTGTTTTTAAGCTTTTAAAAGTAATATTTTAATTGAATAGTTGTTCAATGCTTTTTAATTTTTGTTCTATTGATAGTTTTGATCTACAAAGTTGCTTTGGGTCCTTTATTGGGAGAAAAGTGGGATACAAATCAATCAATCATTTAATTTGGCACCAAGAAAATCCAGATTTTGCAAACTGTTTAAAATGTGCAAACTAAGTAGAACCTTGAAGAAAGCTTAAGAATATTGTGTAGATGATAAAGAATATATTTCTTCTCTCTTTTTTCTTTTCTGCCTCCCTTTCAGGTGAGGGATCCTAATCATCTCTTTGTTGGAAAACAATATGTTCTTGTTGTTAACTTTGTATTTGGAGATACATAATTATATCTAAGGTCTAAATCTTATAGTACTAATTTAGTTTAATGAAGGATAATTTCATTGAAAGAGAGTAATATGCTTTATGAATCAAAGATGGTGGAAGTTAGAGGATGTGAGATTGGGAGGAGAGGTTGTGGAATTGGATACGAGGTAAGAAGTGACAGATTAGAGAAGGGATTGGAAAGAGAATGGTAGAAGGTCAAGAATGTGAAGAAGGTCTGAGTAGGTGTGAATGGAATAGTGAGAGATAAGTGAAGAATGAAGGATAGGAAGGATGACAAGAGTGACAATGAAGTTGGTATGAGAGATGAATGATGAAGGTAATAAGAAAGTATAATGAAAAGAATGGAAGATGCGCTTTTGGAAAGTATGGAGCGGGTAGCTAATTTAAAGGAAGGTTAAGATAGAGAGGGGAAATGGTTTTGATTTGACTGAAGAACTTCTCTGATCAAAGATAACAAACAACCAGATGAGTATGTACTATGTAATGATGTTGATCGATTGTATGATGTTGTTTAAGAATGTGTGTTTTTGATTTTAAACTCAATAAAATTTCATTTTAAAATGTGCAAATTAAATAAAAATATTAGAGTTCTAATTTTCCCAAATTAAGTCAGATATGAACAATGAACCATTTAATTTGGGAATACTGGAAAAACCAAACAGAGATACAAAATAAGAGGGAAGAAAACATAAATTAAGTTGTAGGGATGAGATGAGAAGAAAAATAAAATAACATTAAAAATGATTTGAAAACAAAAAGAAAGAAAAGAAAAAAAGATGAAGAAGTAAGAAAAGAAAGAAAAATAGATAAGGAAATCCAAAAGGAAAGATAGCTTAGGCTTAAAAAATAAAGTAACCACATGAAGGAGAAGGAAAAAAAAGAAGAGAAGATGATAAAGTATTTGGTATATTTAGGTTGGATGAAGTATATTGATACATAGTAGAAATTAAGATAACAGTGGCGCGTTACATACGTGCACAAAGTACGCGCTCCACGCGTACTAGGGTTAGGAAGGGTCGTCCCTTCCTAACGGCCCCCAACCCTAGTACGCGCAGAGCGCATACGAAATGGCAGCACCCGTCCACACGGGGGGCGCCATTTTGACGTCGCAGGCACATAGCGTCCGGACGTCGTGCAGCAGAAGTGACGCCGCGAGTGCGCGACTAGGGCCTTGCGGTGCCACTTCCAGGGTGCAGAAAGAAGCGCCATTTTGGCACTTCTTTTCCGCTGCATCCAGGGACCGCGCGGTTTGGCCGCTGCGGTTCCCGGACGCAGCAACAGGCCCGCTCCAGCAGACTGCCACTTTTAGGCAGTCTGTAATGCGCCTAAGATAATTTTATCAATGAGTAAGTAAGTAGGTAAGTAATTAAATAATATGGATGGATGTGAAAACCAATGGCCTAAGCATGTTAGATTATGGAGAATAATTTAAGCAGCTGCTGGAGCCCTTCTATGCAAGTGCCCATGTTGCTACCCTTCCCACAGAATTCCCTAACCCATCAAACATTGATCTCTCTTCTTTAAGTCCTAATCTTCCAGACTACACTGCAACTCAGCTGTTTGGCAGGCTGTGGATAATGCAATTATCTTTGAGGAAAGTCTTCCATGGGAACAATTCATCCTGCATGATACCTCCTATCATCATAATCATCACAATCTCACCAACTCCAAAAGATACTGATTCACATATTTTTCTCTTTGCAATGTAGTTGGAAGTCTAGTCAGCAGAAATCCTCAGAATTTGTTCTGTAGAACAGAATTCATTTTCCAAACACAATCATTTGGATACCTTTACAAACAATGAATCTGCAGTGAGAAGCTTGTTAATTAAAGTACTACTGTGCAACAGATTGCAACCAATATCCTATTGCAGCAGAAGCTGGGAACCTGTGGTTTTCCAGATATCAGTGGCTCTAATTCCCCTCAGCTTCAGCCAGCATGGCTGACAGTTGCAATGGAAGATGGGAGATGTCGTACTGGAAGGCACAGATTCCCTACCATTACTTTAAATTATTTAATATAATTTTAATGTAGCAGCAGAGCTGTTATAATCCACCCCATCATGCAATGCGCCATGCCATATGTGCTTCAGTATGGTGAGTCATTTTAATTCTGTGCCTCATCTAAGAGTATCCAACCACTCATTGTTTCCCAGGTCACAGCAAACAGCATAAAAGATATTTTCAAGGTAATCAGGAACAGAGTCATCTGTGGGGATAAGAACCCATTTCCCCTCTTGAGTAAATGTGGAATTGGAGGGCTTGGTACCTTGAGACTAAGCAAATGCAAAGGTGAAACAGAGTGCTTGGCATACACAGTGAATTAGCTAAAATATTTAAGAATATGTTCAAGGGAAAGGTGATGAGAAAAGACCCAATGGTTTAAACAAACATACAAGATCAAAAACTAGTTCAGAAAGTAAGACACAATACCATAACCATCAAGAAGCTCTGGAGTTCATTTACTTGACACTTTTAATATCCCCCCATAAATACATACGTTACATCTGTAAGGTCTGTAATATTCAATAAGATATTGCTTTGAGAGGAACAGCTTATGCTGAAAATTCATTGTGATGTTCATTGCTCGCCATCCGAGTTAAAAGATTCTGAGTAATCTGCTTGAAGTGCCAAATACACCTGCTTTATTTCCCTGACACTACCCAACAGCCTGACAAATGTTTCCATGTACTGGTAGATACACAAAATAAATTTATTTGGAATGTAAAGAGGGAAGTAGGAATTTCTTATAAGGTGATTTATTGAGCCTCCAGACACACAGCAGGTACTGATTGCTACAACTCACTTGATGATGGAAAGGGGGAATATGCCCCACCCTTTATGATCCATGTATCATCGGGTATGCAGTGGCTTAGTGGTTAAGATGCCAGTTCTAACAAGATCAGAAGGTTGGCAGTTTGAAGCCCAAGTGCTGCATCATGGGATGAACTCCTGTCACTTGCCCCAGCTTCTGCCAATCTAGCAGTTTGAAAACATCCAAATGCAAGTAGATAAACAGGTACCTCATTGATGGTAAAGTAACAGCGTTCAGTGGAGTCATGCTGACCACATGACCACCAAAGCAGTCCTTGGACAATGCTTGCTTTTTGGCTTAGTAATGGAGATGAGCACTCCCCCCTAGAGTCGGTTATGACTAGACATTTGTTACTTTTACCTTTATAACATAATCAAAACTGGGTGTGATTGGGATCTGATTTGCACAATTCTTTTCCTCTAATGGGTGAAGAGTTTTAGAGACTATGCAAACTGATCACAGGAAGTCATCTTTACAATATCTCTTACATGATACATCATGTATATATGAAATGGCTGGACATGCACTTCATGTTTCACATATAGGTTGCAAAGCCAGCTTGGGCAAATGTTTAAACTGGGATTTCTATCACTGTAGGTTCCCCAGTACAATATGTGGAATTTTCTTCCATCTCTTTTCTTGATTAATTTTGTTTTTATGCGAGCCAGGGAATTATCTTTCTCTTAGTTTTAAATACTGCCATCTCAAGCAACAACATATAAAAGCAGGACAACAGTTGTCCTGCAAGGCAATATTATTAATGTTAATAGACACCAATTTCTTGTTTCGATTTTAATTGACATAGAACTATGTTTGGAAGCTTCTGCAGCATATTTTTTTTCCTTTTTGCCTGTATTATTGCAATTTTTGCATAACAGAAAGAAGATACAAAATACTGTTGTAACAAATGTAATAATCAGAAGAATTAACAGGCATTAATGATGTCAACCTTATTTTGAGTGAGACACTTTTAATTCAAAAACTATGGTGCTTGGGTTAGAGATGTAATGCTGTCTTCTATCTCTGAAAGCTTCTTCACCATTTGATTCAACTTCATCTCATCAAATTCCACAGTCAAAATTTCAGATTCCTGCAATGAAAAAAAAGTGAGATTAAGAGTATTTCTTCACAACGTCAACAAAATTATCACTGCTACCACCATGATAATCTTTCCTGAAAGATCAAGAATGGTTGTTTAAATTATAATATTTTGGGGACTGGTTTCAGTTCTTTTTCTTCTCAGCAATGTTTTAGAATAACATCTTTGGAAGAGTAGAAGTAGAAAACAGTCTGGCAACAGAAAAACTCCATACTGATCTTTCAGAGTCATATTAGTCCCTTACCATCTCCCTTCCCAGAAAAAAGAAATAGCAGTCCTCTGAGACGTTAAAAGACAAACAAGTTCGTTTTTGCATAAACATTCAGTAGCTTATGATATGCAGAAACACATTTCATCTAATTAGTTTTCTTGACCCACAATACAGTCTGAGAAAGCTTCTTTACAATGCAACGTTTCAATAAAGAACATGCCATTTTTTCAAACTTTAGAAATTTGAGGTTTCTTTACACTTGCATTTGCCTACTGAAGAATGTCTGTACATTTGCTTTCTTTATATGCCGAGGATATAGGTATCACCGGGCCTTGAAAAGTGGTTTGGCTTGAAGCTACCTTTTTGACTGCCACACTGCTGTTAGACCCCAAATATCCCGACTTCCCTGTGCACACTCTATTGGATGGCAATGATGGACCAGGTAATATCTCAGGGAATCTTGTCCACCTTTGCTTATCTTTTCATTTAGGGATTCCTAAGAAGAATTCAAGGGACACCAGAGTACCTTGAACAAAGCTTAAAAAATACTGCATGACAGCAGTTGAAACTCAAAATATAGGTAAACCAGCCACAGCATATATTTTGTCAGACTCCTGAATAGGAGTGTTGCCAATACGTGTTTCTTATTTTGATAAAATGATTTGAAAAAATCACCAGCATGTTTTGATATGGGTGGGAAGAAAAGATGAAGAAGAAAATAACATTTTATCTTGTAGTGTTTCCAAAGGCCCAAACAGACAGGTCAAAATAAAGCTGCTTCGGGTCACTTTGGAGGTATGCTGTTTAAATGCTGCATGCTTCCTAAGAGGCTGGAAGCTACACCAAAGCCATGCTCCAGTCCTAAGGACTGGAGCATAGCTTTGGTGCAGCTTCTAGCTTCTTAAGATGTGTGTGCCATTTAAACAGCATACCTTCAAAGCGACACGAAGCAGCTTTATTTTGGCCTGTCCGTTTGGACTCCAAGATAAAACAAAAAGATAAATATGCATATGCATTTACATGCACACACTAACCAGAACTCTTTTTGAACATAAGCTGAACAGAATGAACATTACATAAACCACTGAGAATTAACATGTACTGAATTTACCTGGGGAAGTAAGTATTTTGTATTGTCAGGAAAGTAGTAGTAAGTGAAAGTTATAGTAAAAATTCTCCAGTTGCCCAAAAATCAAACCCACAGTTCTGCATAGGGGATTTTCTTATGCAAATTTTGGAGAGCCAACCTTGGCTGAGAAGTATACGTAGGCAGCACCATCTCCACCCCGCATAAAACCACACTGCCCATACAAGTCAGGTTTTGTGTAACTTTTTCCCCCCTAAAAGGAACAAGTCCAACCATAACCACAATCAATCTTTATTATATAAACTTTAACACTTAAAATGAAAGGGCACACGACCAACACTATGCAAATCCCTGACAGAGCCAAAACTCAGATGAGATGGCATGGGCTAGATCTCAGTCACTACCCCACCTTTCCCTGCATGGTTTTAAAAACATCTTTGCCTGATGAAAAAAATCTTGATTCCAAAAGGTAGCACTCAGATTTTTCTGCATTTCTGGTTGGCCTAATAAACGTGGTACCACAATATGGATGCTGGAATTTGTCTCATGGCCAATATTAATTATTAATTATTAAAATTTATTAATTATTAAAAGCTAGCTTACAGGTGTAAACCGCTTAGAGACTGCTTAGTGCAGTATGAAGCGGTATATAAATGAAGCCACTATTGCTACTTCATTTTTTTAACTTAAGGGAGGGAATTGTGCAATCTTTCAAGTGCTTTGAGTCTCCTATATGAGCAAAAGGGTAGTATATTTTTTAAATTTTTGATTTTTTTTAAAAAAACTGTTTCTAAAAAACATTTTAAAGCCCAAAGAGCCTCTCAGAGTAGCTTATAAAATATGACTCCCCACAATAAAATCCCATAAAAACCATAGTAATTTCACTAGTGGATGGGGAAGAAATATACAAAATCATGAATGATCAGTGGGGAGTAGAGCGCTACTACTACCAGGTAAGGTGCTTTGAAAATACTGCACCCTATCCTGATTCTATGATTCTATGAGGACCTCCCTAGACCCAGAGGTATATAAGAACTGCCACTTCATTACTAATATTTCCTTTTGGGGCAAGGCAGTTGAACATGTGGTACCTGGACACCTTAGACATTTGCGGAAGAAGCAGATTATCTAGCTTCAGATCAGGATATAGTAGTGTGACAGCCTCAGTTGCTCTGACTAATCGCAAACTCCAGGTAAAAGCCTATTCTTCTTCCCAATTCTCCAGTGGCATATGATACCATTGATCATGATAGCTAACTGAGCCAGCTTCTATCTACAGTGATGGTTCCAGCGAATGTGGCTATTAAGCTAGGGGGGCGGCAAAATGGTTCCATCTTGTTTTCCGTACAGTTTAATATCTATATAGAGCTTCTTCAGGAGATCATTGGGAGTTTGGGGATTGGGTGCCAAGAGGATTCTGACACTTAGCTCCACCACTCCTTCATGTTAAGAATCAACTGGAGTTGTGTGGGTCCTAGACCAGTGCCTAGATGTTTGTGAATTGAGTAAGCAACCTGTCCTAAATGGGACTGCCCTCCCACTGAGGGTACAAGTACATAGCGTGGGATAACTCCAATACAAGTACATAGTGTGGATAACTCCTAAATCCAGAGTGCCTGGGGCCAATTTTTACTAGTCTACCAGCTAAAGCCTTTTCTAGATAAGGATAATGTAGTCAATTTTCCATTAGATTACTGCAATATGCTGTAAATTGGGCTGCCCTTGAAGACAACTCAGAAGTGGATGCTAGTGCAAAATGTAGTAGCTACATTGGAACACCATATAGTAATAAAAATAGTTCTCAAGAAATTGCACATATTAAAGATACATTTCTAGTCTAATTTAAGGGCCTGTGATGACATATAAAGCCCTGAGCAGTTTAGGACCTTGACACATGGAGATTATCTCCCTTGATCCCAGAGACCCCACTCTGTGTCCAACCAGTGGGGTTAATACACTATAGGAAGACATGGGAGATTATCTTCTCTGAGTGTGAGTGTGAAATATCCCCTTGGAGGCCCAAGTGATGTCTGTGCTGGATTCATTCTAGTACCTAACTAAAATATGCTTTTCATTAAAGCTTTTTTGGGAATCTAATAGTTTTATTCAGTTTGTACATGTACATGATTGTAAATGGTTATGCTTTAAATTCTCTCACAGTTTAATATATTATTAGACTATTTAAATCACCTTTTACTTTTTATGAATTGGTGAATTGTCTTAAATTGCTTAAATTGATTTTACTGTATGGCATCCCTTTTTGGGAAAAAGGCAGGATAAAACTAAACTAAACTAAAATAAATCTTTTTTTTTTGATACAGGGTAGGATATAAACTACTAAGAAAGATCAGAAAAGAAAGTGCAAAGGCAGGCTTATTGTTCAACAGAAAAAAACAAAAATAATTACCACGGAGAAGCTACACAAATTCAACCTAGACAATGAGAAAATATAAATAGTAAGAGTTCTCATAACTGAGATCAAACTGCAGTCAGGAAATAAGAAGACTATGAATGAGGAGGGCAGCTATGGAGGAATTAGAAAAGATCCTAAAGTGTATAGATAAACAAACTGAGCATGAAAGAATCGTACAAGCCATTATTTTCCTTGTTACCATGTATGGTTGGGAGAGCTGGACAGTGAGGAAAGTGTGTAAGAGGAAATTCATTTGATGTGGTGCTGGAGAAGACTGCTGAGGATACCATGGACAGCCAAAAAGACAAATGGATCCTAGAACAGATCTTGCCTGAAATCACCCTGGAAGCCAAGGTGAGGTTGTCATACTTTGGTCATGTCATGAGAAGGAATGACTCATTAGAAAAGACAATAATGCTAGAAAAAATGGAGGGATATAGAAAGAGAGGAAGGTTACATGCTACATGGATGGACTCTATTAAGGAGCTCATGGGCATGAATTTACAGGACCTAAGCAGAGCAATGGAGGACAGGGAGTCTTGGAGATGTTTCAGTGTCGCCCTGAGTTAGGTTCAACTTGAGTGCGGTCAACAACAACAACAAAGGACACAAACATTTAAATAATAAATAAACCAGAAAATATAGAGGCACACAGATATTTATATTTGATGAAATATTTACATACGAAAACAAGCATGAGAATTTTTCAAAAATGTAAGTTTGCAATAAAACTCTTGATTCACAATCTAGCCTCTAGGGGAGACAAGAAAAGGTGAAAGCTATTTTAGTCAGGCCTGTCAGTTCTGCTTTCCGAGTTTGATAACTGCTGTCTGCTTTAATACAGTCAAATATGTTTCTTATCAAACCCTTCCTCTCCCCTGCCAAGTTTCCTAGCCTCCCACATTTCTCCAGTGACATCTGACATTACTTTGAAAGGACACAGACGTGCTTTGCTAAATAATATTTTAGGCACTCATGACTCTCTAAACCCACAGCTCCATACTCCTCTCCTCATAATGACAACACAGGAGACCCTCCACTGTAGAGAGAGTTCAGTGGAGCTCACATTTTACATACTGGTTAACAAATGCAAAATGCAGTAAAATTCCAGGCTGCATCTTTTCTTGTATAGCGTTTCCTTTCCAGTTTTCTAAATCTGCTAAATAACAATTAGCTCAGCAAGCATTATTTTTCTGAGTATTGCTCCAAAGCTGCCTGATGCAGTTTATTTTGTTCCAGGATTATAATTTTTAAAATTATTTTATTTCATTAAGCACAATGTAAAATTGCTCCAGTATGCTGACGTTTCAGTAATTTTATGTGCCCGTAGCAAAATCCAACTCTGTTTAAGAGCTCTGGGGCACAATTTTAGGCATTAAAGATTTGGAGCTGGCCATTTGGTCTGGGGCTTCTAGTTCTCCCAGGTTTGATGTATGGCTTCTCCACCTTGTAGCTTTCCTCAGAATGTGGGAAGGCATGGGGCTCTGTAGAAAAGTACCACCAACTAATGGTTGAACAATTGTTCTTTTAACTGGATCACTCCAGAGATCGATACAATGTCCATGTGGTTTTGGGTTGTCAGGGATGCCGAAACTTTACATCCGATATCTGGAAGGGAAAAAAACCCTACCTGGAAGGCCCATCTCAGAGTTGTGGCAAATGAACTGGGCTGGTCATTCAGGTTATTTCCTCCAGTTTTTTCTCTTCAAATTTTTTCTCTCCCAAAACTTCTCTACAGCATGGACAGGACTGATATTTTTAAAAATGTAACCTTATATGCAAAAATGTCTTTTGCCTTGAAATTCAAATGCCTTCTAGAATTTAATAGTATAAGATAGTGGCTATGTTATTACAGGACTGAGGGTGAGACTCACAAATGCCTTTACTGGTGGCATATCTGCAAGACAACAATGTGATTATGTTGTTATGCCCGAATGGGTTAGGCCATCCATTTTTATCTGAAAACGTGTAGTGGAGATATCCAAGAGAGAATCCCTCAACAGGGCTGTCACAGAAACAGGGACACCAAATTTGGATTTTAATCACTATGTATGTAACATTTCTTAAATCACAAACATAACACAGACATTAAGTATCAAGAGAGCTCTCTCTCTCTCACACACACATAGACTCACACACACACAGGTGGCACTTTGCTGAAGTCGGTGATCAGTCACCCTCACAAAGCCCATGGGAGTCCCCGGCGCCATGGTTGTGGGAACACCTCTCTGGTTTGGAAAGTCTCTCTTTTAAGGCTTTCCACTTTTCAGTGTCCATTGCCCTTTTTCTTTTCTTCAAGAATGCTTTCCTTTGACGTTAACCAACACCCTTAGATAGAACAGTTCTTTACATCCTTGCGTTCTTTTTCTTATCAGTCTTTGTCCACACATTCTGCTATCAATCTGTTGCTGTTCTTAGAGTTCTGGACGTCTTCTTCTTACAGATAAGCAGCTGCACCCAAGGTATGGATACGCCATCGCACATCAGCAGTTTTCAAAAATCCTCGCTTGTCAAGTAATTCCCATATCATGCATTGCAGTTCTCCATCTTGTTTCAGATTCACATTGCCACCAGAATTACATTCACCCCTCACACCGTTTGGGTCAACAATCTTTTGAATCACATGGATCTTGCACTGGGGCATGTGAGAAGAGATTTTCTTACATGATATGATACGATGTCAGCCAGTCATATGGATGCTTGCAAGTGTGGCTAGCTGGAGTACACATCAGATTTTGCTGCCCTGTCTATACAGGTGTATCATGTATTTCAGGTTTAAATGCAGTACTCTTGCTATAACCATCACCTGTTAAAGAAGGACCTTTTGACTCACTCTGACTTTACCATGTAGTAAAAAAAAAATGTTATCTTGTTTAGAGAGTGAAATGTCCCCTATCCTTGAATATGTACAGTATGCCTCAGGAAACCTTAGGGGTTGCTGTTCAGTTAAGGTTCCTACTTGTTTCACGGGATTGCCCAGATGTGGTTGCAGCCACTGGCATCACCATCCGGGGTGTTACCTGGTGCAGCGAGAGAAGTTTCTGGGTGGTGGGGCTAAAAGGGCGGCACCCATCTCACTGCTGTGTGCCACTCTACACATGAACAGAATGGTGCATGGTAGGGAGAGGGGGTAGGACATGCTCCCTCCCTGCTGCACACTGTTCCACCTACATGGAGAGTGGCACGTGGCAGAGAGGGAGTGTGCTCAGTCCCCTTCCCACCATGCACTGTTTTATCTACTTGTAGAGTGACACATGGCAGTAAGGGAATGTACCCAGCCCCCCTCCCTGTCGCACATGTTTTAGCTATATATAGAGAGGAGCATGGCAGGGAGGAAGGGCTGGGCATGCTCCCTTGCTGCCATGCACCACGCCAAGGCGACTGCACTGAGGTGGGAGTGGGCATTCGGGTGTTAGGTGGTGCTGTCTGAACCCCCTGCACCTCTCCAGCGATGCCACTGGTTGCAGCTCCAATGGTGCTAATATAAATGGATGTCAAAAACAAATATATGATTGTAAGTAATGCATTACTATATGATGTTCAGACAAATAACACATATATTACTATTTCCAATTCAGTATAAGGACTAAAGACACAGTGTGGTATCTTTCTAACAAAACTTTATTCTGCCTTATCTAAAATAAAATAATTTAGTCAAATGACGGCAACAAACACTGCAGATTGCCAAAGTTTCTCATTTCATATGAAATCTCAGAAGAGGCAGACTAATGCACTGCAAATCACCACAAGCATGGTGTGCTGAATTTTCTATCATCATGTTGCATCTACAACAATCTAATGACATTGTAAGACTCAAAGGTTCTTGAATGTTTATTATTATCCTATTAACTACAAGCCATGTGTGATCTTCAAATCAAAGCTAGATAATATCAAATATAATAGAGCACCAATCCTATTGGCCCTGTTGGTTTCATCTGCATTATAGTCTTTGCAATAACAACAGTGAAAAATCTGATTTGCTTATGTAGTTATCATCAGAAATATTATGCCATTTAAAATCTCAAAAGTGAAGACTTTAATTATTTGTTTCATTTTTTGGGGAAAAAAATGAAAAGAGAAAAAGTATCTACTACACAGTATGTACTTTGGCTTTCCCTTACTTGGGTGCTGTATGATTTGGGAAGGATGAACAGCTTCTCTGTCATGTTCCAACAGGAAGGAAATGGTTACCCACCCTTCAAGAGGATTTTTTTTCTAATTCTACTAATGAAGGATCAATCCTAAACTATTGCAGATTAAATAGAAATGATTGGAAGGACTGGAGCAGATCCAAGTACATAAGGAAAGCTTTCCATTTGGTACATTGCAGCAAATTTAATTTCACTGCTTTTATGATATTAAGTTCCTGAAATTTTTCAATCCATTATTTTATAGCTGCTAAATCAGAGGATTATTTACTAGTGCTGGACGCATTTTAACCTTCTCAGGCTGAGCTCCAGTTAGTGTGGGCAACGCATTAGACACAAAGAACTTAAAAATGTGTTCCAGTCAGCCACAAGCACAATTCACTGGCCACTGTTTTTGTGCAAGCCCCATCTGAATGAAGAATAAACTGACTTGCCTTTTCACAACAGCAAAGAGCATGTTGATCCTCAACAATGAGAAGTCAGGAGAGCATACATGATAGCTTTACTTTAGTGACTAGTCACCAATAAGGTTTCTTCCTCAGCCATCAGTGTTTAGAACAAAGTTAAATGACAGTTTATAAACAGATATTAAAAAAAAAAAAGAATTTGCAGTTTCTCAGGGCAAAGATAGCAAGAGACTGCAATAAAGGGTATTAAAATATGGGGTAAACTGTCACCTGGTACAGGGACCCAAGTGGTCTGGTTGACAGTCCCCATCACTGTCATTGTCCCAATCTTCCAGTTTTGACAAACGCCCTTCATTGATAGTATTTTTGTTCAATGAGACCAGTAAATGGGCAAACAGCCATCCAGGACCTGATCATGGATAAGTAGGTTAACTTGGCAGACATGACATCCTGGTTAGATGAGATGAGAAAGGGGTCATCTGTTCAACCTTTGCTCGCCTCAATTCTCTGGACAGTGGACAAGGTCTAATTGGGTAGGATGGAAAGAAGAACTGCAGTGCTCTATCATGATCCCCTTTCCCTCACCAGATGTCCTATCCTTGTTCTAGTCTTCCAGTTTTGAGTGTGTTTATCTAAAGGTGGGGGCTCAGGAGAAACAAAAGTTCTGTTGGCGTATGGTCTGCTAAGCTACCTGGCTGGTATTGGATGTGGTTTATGCTGAGTCCACTCTATCAGGAAAAGTGCAGGACTTCATTGGCATGGCAGCCTGGTTTCTGGTTCAACTCATCTGGCAGTGTACACTCTGAATCTTTTTCTCTTTGAAGATGGGTTGATTTTGATCTAGATGTGGTCGAATTCTCACTGGCTTGTTGTTCCAATGATAGATGTCAAAAACAATTAGGTCTGAAGTGGATTAAGAAAGGTTGAACCACTGGCTCCCTAAGGGGAGTAGGCATCACTCTTTCCCATAAGAAGCACTCGCTACACAGTTTATTCCACCATAAAGGTCTAATATTGAGAAAATACACAGTAGGATGTATTACGGTAAGCATTTTGTCCACATCTTCAAACCATATAAACTCAAACAGATCGTGAACAACTGGGTTATTAGAAACCTTGAATGATTCCGTCACAATGACAGCATTAATGTCATTGTCATGATGAACAATGTTATCCTCAAAGTATTTAGCAAAAGATCAGAATGGGCCTCTGAAGGATAGAGGCCTTCATTCACCTGAGTAATAATTATTATTTATTTTTATTTTATTTATTTCATTTTTATGCCATCTTTCTCCCAGAAAGGGACCCAAGGTGGCTCACAAATTAAAAACACTTAACAACACATTATAATAAAAACTATTAAAACATCAAATAAAAACAATATAAAATTACATATTTCAATAACTACAGTACCCTGGACCAGTCTGAAAAGCCCTGCTGAATGGCTACTTGAAGGTGTAAGAGAAGTGTTAAAATAAGCTTTTCTGTTCTCCCTGTCATGCAATAGGCACAGTGATGTGCTCTAACATGTGTTCAAGCAGCTCTGCAGTGAGTCTTTTACCATTTGTCTTCTAGCTATTCTCCAGCTTGTTTCATCACTCACGGCTGACTCAAATATTACAGATATGAACAGGCACCACAACACAGGTAAAAATACCCAGGAGCAATCATATCTATCTCACAATTCATATCTTTATATCTCACAATTCCATAGTGAAATTATGACTTCCATAGGATTGTAAAACTGTTGTTGTTTCATGCCTTCAAGTCATTTACCAATTTATGACAATCCTATCATGGCATTTTCATCTCATGTTTCATCAGAAGGGGTTTGCCTTTGCCATCCGCTGGGGCTGAGTGTGTGTGACATGTCCAAGGTCACTCAGAGGATTTCCATACCCCAGCAGGGAAATTACACAGTGCTTTAAGTAATCTGTAATCCATCACATTCCATTTGTCTCTGGGGTGGACCATCTAAGTTGCTTCCCCATCCTTGCAGGGGAAAATGGGCATTTATAAATTCAAACCTCTCTAGGAAATAGTCTGAACATAATTGGTTTGTTTGGTACTCTCTCCCCCAAACATCTTTGTCATAACTGGTATCATGTGACTTGCCCTAGACCATCTTAAGTGACAAAAGAAGTAACATCTGAGAACGAATGTAGGCCTGTGACTGTGACATTATTACTTTTCTTCTCCTGTATGATTTTAAACTCCATCTTCTTTGATGATTCATCAAAAGTTTGCATGATGTATTTTGTGCTTTTTAGTTGGCCCAATAAAGGTGCAACTGTTTTGCAGATTTGGATTTGTCTGTATTTTGCTGCATGGTCAACAAAACTCTGCAAATATGTTAACTGGGACAAAGTTTGGTTTCCCTGGTGTCCTGCTAGCAATTTGTGACAACTCTGTGGTTGGCAAAGAGGCTATGAAGTCCTGAGCAAATCCATCAGAGGCAACCTTGTCATGAATATGAGAACTTCCAGGATCATTGTCCTGGGTTACTTAGCTTCAAGGCAGAGACCACTTCATTCAGCTCATTTAGGGAGGCTATTGGGTACTAGGATGAGTGGTATGCCTGCAGCATCCTTGATTTGCCTCTTTGGCCACCAATTCCAGATGTAGACTGTCCAACTCATCCTCAAGATGTAGAGGTTTCCTAGTAAAGGAGACAGGGCTCCTATAGAACATGGCAATACTCATTTGCCCTCCAAACAGTGCTGGTGCGACAGTGAATATTTAGCTAGGCAAAGCCA
Source organism: Sceloporus occidentalis (assembly GCA_023333645.1). Classification (NCBI taxonomy): domain Eukaryota; kingdom Metazoa; phylum Chordata; class Lepidosauria; order Squamata; family Phrynosomatidae; genus Sceloporus; species Sceloporus occidentalis. The sequence continues at coordinate 7,317,896 of JALMGF010000004.1, read as the reverse complement.
GTGCCATCCCCATATCGGGTGTCAACAGTTATCGGGGGGGGGGGGGGGATGCTGGAGGGCTAATGGGGAGGTGGTAACAGTGGCCAATAGTACATGCTCACTCCTTCACTTGGGAGGAAGCTGCTGCCACAGTGAAGTCAGGAAACATGAGCACACACTTCCAGGCTTCACCGCTGCACTGGCTCCCTCCTCAAGAGGCCACCATAATGATGAAGCCTGAAAAAATGCACTCTTCTCCTTGCAGGGGCAGCCTTCTCCTGAGGAGAGAACTGCCACTGCAGCGACACAGCCTGGAGGGGCACACTCGTCCCTTCTCACCCCTCAAACGGGAGGCGGGCTCAACTGGGTATCACCCCTCTTCTGGGGTGTCACCTAGTGTGGGCTTCCCCCTGGAATGCCCCCAGTGACATCACTGAGCAAAACTAGTTCAGATCAACTTCATGCAACTTGTCCACCCAGATCTTGGTAATACATACCAGGCAATGCATGCTTGGTAATATATGTGCAAAATCTGAAATCTGTTTACCAGTCAACCAGTGAAATTAGTCCATCTGATGAGAATGCAAGATGGGGTAATCCTGGTGGTGGGCCCATTTTTGTGGAACTATTTTCCAGTTAATAATCACCAAGTCCTCTTTAGTTCCGGCATCCAAGAAAGCTTTAAAATGTATTTTACTATTGATTTTCTTAATGAATGGGATGATCTAAGTTTTTCCCTCCATTTATTCAGATGTTCCATTTTATGCTGATATATTTTGTCTAATATTCTATTGTTTACATTTTATGGGCATCGGTTGCTTTGTGAGAGGTCAGTTCTGAAAAGGAACTAATAAATAATTACAATAAATAAATTAGTCATCTCATATTTATGATTCTCCATCTCATGCTTCTCTACATTACTGAAAAAGAGTGTTTTGTCATATCCACTATGAATAGCTGACTGTTGCTAGGACACTGTTCATCCATAATTGATTTTGATCTGCTAGTGTTTAAAGCTGGAGAAATAAAAAAAAAACCTGCTAAAATAGCCTCTTCATAAGTTCACAGCACTGGCAATGATAATATGGAAAGACATAAAGTGGAAGGTAGTAATCTGTGTGTGTGTGTGTGTGTGTGCGTGCGCATGCGCGCCTTCAACTTCCCTGTTAATTTATGGCGACCACATGAATTTTATAGGGTTTTCTTAGGCAAAGAATACAGAAAGGAGGTTTACCAAGTTCCTTCCTCTGAAATATGGCCTACAGCACTGGTATGCCTTGGTGGCCTCCCATCCAAGTACTAATCAGGACTAATCCTGCTTAGCTTCTAAGGTCGGACAGAGTCTGGTGCCTTTAGTGTATACACAAGGTAAATTTTCCTGGTAAACATAGATGCATCATAAATGTAGTGGAATATGTACCTACCAAAATAAAGCTGCTTTGGGTCTCTTTGGAGGTATGCTGTTTAAATGATGCATGGATCCTAAGAGTCTGGAGGTCGCGCCAAAGCCACACTCCATTCCTAAGCACTGGAGTGCAGCTTTGGTACCGCTTCCGGATTCTTAGGATGCATGCATCATTTAAACAGCATACCTCCAAAGAGACCCGAAGCAGCTTTATTTTGGTAGTCTGTAACAGGCCTGTTACATGCATAAAGACTTGAGACTACTGTTTCTAGAATATTTGTTTCTTAAGTAGGCTGCAGTACAAACTGTTTCTGAAATTTAATTAAAGGGCAGAGAGTGTATTTGTGTCTACTATTCTAAGAAAAACAAGGGGGGAAAGCACCCCAGATATGTAAATAGAGGCCTTTGTTTGCTTCTGTGGTGCCTGGATAGCATCCAAGGTTGAAGTGTATAGTGGCAATTCAACCAGAATTTTCAGATAAAAGAATGTGTGAAGTATCAACATACATGCATTCTTGTTTGAGTGGTCGCTGTTTATAGCCAATAGTTAAGACACATTCAAAGGTAAGATTTCAATATCACTCAGAGAAATTATAGCAAGGTGTTATCTTGAGTAGAGATGCAAATGCCTTAGTGCATACTCCAACAGTATGCACAGAAATAATCAATCTTTTGCATGCACTTCAAATGAGACAAAATGTTACAAGCCACTCAGAGCAATCCACTGCAGTCCCTATTTTCCAACTTAAAAAATGAATGGGCCTATGAACCTTTTCTTGTAATTGTACTAGGGAAGAAACAGGTAACAATTTATCACTTTTGCCTGTAAATTACTTTGTGTTATCTTTGTGTATGTCTGTTGTGGGCGTTCAAGATATTTCCAACTTGTGGCGACCCTATCACAGGGTTTTCTTGACAAGTTTCTTCAAAAGAGGTTTGCCATTGCCGTCCTCTGAGGCTGAGAGAGTGACTTGCTCAAGGTCAACAGTGGGTTTTCATGGCCGAATGGGGATTCAAACCCTGCTCTCCAGAGTCACAATCTAATGCTCAAACCACTATACCATGCTGGCTCTCTGTGTTCCCGTTGTTGTTGCTGTGTGCCTTTAAGTCATTTCCAACTTATGACAACCCTATCATGGTTTTTTTTGGGGGGGGTGAGTTTCTTCAAAGGGGGGTTGCCATTTCTATTCTCTAAGGCTGAGATAGTGTGACTTGCCCAAGATCACCCAGTAGGTTTTATGGCCTTGGTCTCCAGAGAATAGTCCAAATCATTACGCCATGCTGGCCTTGTTATCGTTATTGGTTATCTATTGCCTCTAGCATCTAATAGATTGGAATGTAAATTTAGGCACAACCAATGAGACCTCGGAAAACAGTCAGATACTATAGACAACTTTGCATCACAACAATGTGTGGCCAAACATTGTATTTGAATTGGTTTAAACACAATGACCATATAATAATTCACTGTCAGTATATTCATTTGTGTTTAGACTCAATACATCCATGAAGAGTTCCTTATAGTTAAGGGGCACCTAACTCTTTATTCTTTGAAAGATAATTGACATGATAAATAACATGGAAGTCCTGAGAAGGAACTTTACCCTGTACAATTGACCGGATATTTGTAGTGTATTTTGAAGCAAATGAGGACTAATAAGGCAATTAGCTTTGATGACATCCTTCGGCCTAGAACAAAAAACTCAATTATGTTTTATACTAAATTGCACTAGCTTCATTTTAACATTTTAAAATCATCACCCATTTATGCCATTGGCTTCCTTCTTCCTGTTTACCTTAATATTTGAAACAAAAAGTGTACATTTTTTATTGTTTATAAAACTCACTGTTTTGTACCAGAAGGTTCTACATAATACAAAAATAAACTCTTGGGCTGCCTTTACATTCTTTACCAAAAACAGAACTCACAAAAAGCAAGGATGCCTGCTCTCCATTGGCCTCATTTATTCCATTTGCTAGGTATTTTTCTCATTAGCTGTCCACAGATGAAGTTTATGTGTGTTTTTGTGTGCCTGTCTCAAAAGATATCCTAAGCTCATTGCTGTGCACTTACAAAAACAAAAATTATCTTGGAGAAAGGAAAAGGGAAAAGAAAAGAAGAGGAATGAGAAAAATGTGGGAGCCTTATCAGATATCATAAGTGTAACAAATATAAGTAACACCTCATTCAATTAGATAATCCAGATAAATGCTGTTACATGCTTTGCAGTTTAAGAGTATGTGCTCATGATTACTGTACTCTCTCCTTGTGCATTCTTCTCCACCTTGATTGTGGGCATAAGAGGAACATTTTAAAAGGTGGAATGTTTCCCATTCTTTTCAATGCAGGTGTGATTCTATGCTACTATTAGTAAGTGGAAACACAAAACCAAGAAGATGGTGGCTGGGTATTTTAACAAGGAGTATAAACATGTGGTCCTGTGAGTATATGAAATAAGAATGCCCTTATGGGAGGGAGGGACAGCACTCTTTAGTTCATTAATATCAATGCATCTTGAAAAGAATAATAGCAATTATGAGAGCAAGAGTTCATATTTCAGTTCACCATATAACCACATACATGTATGTTGAGAAAAGGCTCTTGCTGAACATCTAACAGAGTTATATAACTTGTGCCACAGAAAAAAGCATTTGTTGCCTACCGTATATACTCGTCTATAAGTCTAAAAATTTATGCCCAAAAGCTGACTCCAAAATCCCAGATCAACTTATTTACGGGTCACTATGGAAATGCGGTAGCAACTCTTTCAGATTTCCCCATACGGATACAGAGAGGAGTTTATTTCTCTCTGAAGTCAAGCAGAAAGAGCCCTGGGTGATTGATTGATATTGCTGTTTGTTTAAGAGTCCATCTCCCACCTGTGGGTCTGGATAAAACAAAAGCTGAAATGCTGAAGCAAAAAGCCTCAGTGAGAGTCTCTCTTGCCCTACACACACATACACACACTGAAGGAACCTCCAAGTTTTACCCTCAACCTATTCACGGGTCATGGCAAAAACTATAATTTTGGCCCCCAAACCTGACCTCGACTTATACATGAGGTTGACTTATAATCAAGTATATACTGTAATTTTTTTAATGACTGCAGGGTGTTGGTATAGAGTGGCAGCCAATCGTATTCACTAAAATATTTATCTAAATCACAATTCAGATCCCTACCAGAGAGGACTGCCCCCCCATATGCTATTATAACAACTGCAACACCTTTAATTTAATATATGCTTATTATCTTAAATTAAAGCATCTTACATCTAGAAAAAGTTAGAAAAATAAGAAGTAAGAGTGCTATAGACAGACATTCAATTAAAAATCCATCCATTTTTTGAGATAATTGTTTTTAAAGCCAAAGAACAGGATTAAACATTTTGTACAGAAACAAAACTCTATTAAAACAAATATAAATATAAAAGAAGATATAAAATACAAAATCCTGGAGGCAGCATACAGATGTAGTGCTTTCAAAGCTGTAATTAGTATTAGGAGGGCTACTCCCTTTTAGATCAACAAACATACTTTAGAGTTAAATTGATACACTGTTGCTTGTGGCAAAACAGATGTTTCTTGCCTCATTTCTTAACGATTCATCCAGGTTGCCTTGACTTCCTTTGTATTTTCAAGCTTTCAAGCAACACTTCACACAAGGGTCCTGCTGTGCCAACCATTAGGGAGTCAATATTTTGTGGATGTATGCACCTAAAGCCCCCTTCTTTTAGGACACAAAGGCCTGTTACAGACTGCCAAAATAAAGCTGCTTCAGGTCTCTTTGGAGGTATGCTATTTAAATGATGCATGCATCCTAAGAATCCGGAAGCTGCACCAAAGCTGCACTCCAGTGCTTATGGATTGGAGTGTGGCTTTGGCGCGACCTCCGGACTCTTAGGACCCATGCATCATTTAAATAGCATACCTCCAAAGAGACCCAAAGCAGCTTTATTTTGGCAGTCTGTAACAGGGCAATGTCACAGGAGCAGCCTTTTCATTACAGCAGCATTGGATCTAAAATAGTATGGTACAAATGGGAGGAGCCTATGTTTTCCTAATTGCAACCTTGACTCCCGGACAGGTTCAAGGAGTAGTGAATCTGAGCAGACATGGAAAAAAGTTCTAGTTGCAGGACAAGAGTATGTTCAGTCTTATTTCTGAATGAATCTTTGATTTTTTTAAAGCACAAAAATAAACATCTGCAGTGGCATCACTAGGGTTGGTTTCACCTGATGTGAGTGCCCAGAAAGGGCTTCTGGGGGTGGCAATGGCAGACTGCCCTGCTCTACCTCTTTCCCTTCCTCCCACTACCTCACTCACCTGCTTCCCCCTAGCCACTGCCCAGCTAGACCCAGAAACAGGGGTGGTGGCCTCCCCCCTCCTTCTGCCTCACTCAACTGACCACCTGCCTGCCCAGCAGCCCTTTCTGCCCAGCTCTGAAAAAGGCTGTCAGAGGGCAAGAAGGCAAGTGAGGCAGCAGGGGAGGATGGAATGGGCATCCTTCTCTGGTGCCTTGGCTTTCTCAATGGAGAGATCCAGGGCAGTGGAGGAGCCAGAAAAGGCATGTACTCCTCCTTCTACTCCACTGGCTTGGCTCCCTCAGCAGAGGGAACCAGGTCATCAGAGAAGCCAGCATGGGTGTGCAGTTGCCCCTTCTTTTCCACTGCCTTGGCTCAGTTAGTTGAAAGAGCCGGGGCAGTAGAGAGGCCACAAGGGGTGTGCACCTGCGCCTCTTTCTCGGCAGCCACAGCTATCTTGGTCAAGAGCCATGGCAGTGAAGAAGATGAGCTCCAAGACCACTACCATGTTGTGAAAGGTGGGCTAGACAAGGTGTCACCCACCCCCGAGGTGTCATCTGGTGTGATCTGCATCCCTAGCACATCCAACTGACACCTCTGACATTTGCTAATATAATTTTTCACAGAACAGAGATTTATGTATCTCTGATCTATTTTAAATTAATCTAGCTATCCGTAAAATTGAAACCCTTACTATGAGCCCAAGGAAGAAATCTGGAGACTATTACAGAGTGAATTCATCCTGGCAGAAAGTGCTATGGGTCATTCAGGGCTGTCTTCATGAAAAATATGTGCACATTTCACAACCCCCGGAAGTCTCTAGGATGTCAGATGAACCATAGTGAGGAAGCAGGACTAGCTTTCTCCTTTTCACTGAAGAACAGGCTGTGCTCCTACAAATACCTCCTCATTAGTCCAAGAAAAGTGAAATTACAAGTGGTTCAATTTCACATCTAGATCTTTTATCTGAGTGAGAAAAACAGAGGAGTGATATTCAGCTAACAAAGAAACTTTAAACCTTTCTAGATTGCCAGTTCAAAATGTATTCCTAACCTTTATAGATAGGCCAGTTAAGTACTTACTGAGAAGTAACTGCATGATACCTACTCCACATGCAATTAGTCATGCATGCTGTTACTTTTCTCCCGGTTTTATTTTGCTTTATTTTGCATTTGTGTGAAGAAGGGTCATAGTTCAGCAACAGACCACATCCAATTCATGCAGAAGCTCGCAGGCTCAAGCTTCACCATGAAGTTTGAAACTGTGATCAACCAATCCACATAGTTTCTTTGTACTGAGAAATTAACTGGTCATGTTTAGATCAGCTTGTAAGAACAGCAGGGGAGTAGTACTTATTAAAATATCCCTACCCAGAAGACTGACTAATCTAGTTGAGTACTTCTGGGACATTTTCCTGGTGATATTGTTAGTGGTCTTATTTATATCATGCCAATAGTTGGAATAGTGAGATGCCCTATATGTGACACGATTCCTCCTACAAACATCCCCTTTCTTAGTACTGCCTATGTAGTCCTATGGCTGAATATTTCTGAGAAAGATTCATAGTGAATCTGACCAAACAAAGGGTACAATCCAATTTAAATTCTACTCTAATAGCAATAGCAAGTACATTTCTATACTGCTTATCAGTGCACTTAAGCACTCCCTAAGCGGTTTACAAAGTGTAAGCTAATTGCCCCCAACAATCTGGGTATTCGTTTTAGTGACCTCAGAAGGATGCAACGCTGAGTCAAGCTTGAGCCCTTTTGCTGGTATTGAATTCACAACCTTATGGTTTGTGAGTGAGTGGCTGCAGTACAGGCATTTAACCACTGCGCCACCAGGGTTCTATGGTGGTTAAAGGTGGCAACCTTTCTTCTCCACCACAGGTGCGCCTGTTTAGTGTTGTCCAATAGACATACTCTGATCATTCAGGAGAGTTTTGCAATTAGAACACCAAATGGAGCTGGGAAAAATCATTCAAAGCCTACTCCAAGCAATTTATGAAATACTCTGTGGATAAAAATTGCTCCTATACCCTTACACTCTGGTAATTTAGGACTTGTACTGGAAACACTCATTGACTTGTTTTGTCAGCTTTTCATGGATACCTTTCAGTTTGTTCATCCTAAAACTACAAATAGGATTTTTAGAGGTGAGGCCTAATACATGCATATTTGACCATTGCCATGTCTGGCTGACAAAACTGGACAAACTAAGGCTGACAAGTTAACCAGCAGAGGTTGTAAAATAACCCACTGAGTGGTGGCTTTTAGAGGGTGCAAAAAGGAGCTGAATTTTGCAGCTCCTTTTTCCACCCTCCGGAGGCTGGGTCAGGGCCGCAATGTATGATGGCTGTGGCCCCGATCTGGCCAGTAAAGGAGCGGCTGCCTGCCGCCCCTTGGGGCTGTTTGTACAGCTCCTTAGTAAGAATACGTTGTAACTTGATGTTTGATAGGCTGGCTAGTTTGAAACGTGGTAGGATAAATGCATAGTCAGCTCTGGAGCCTTAATTTTGAAACTGTACACTTTGTTGCACCATAGTCATGTGCCGTAAAAGTGAAGACGTGTGTGATGTGCATTAAAGCCACTGGGAGCCTATGTATGAAGTCTGAAACAGGCCTGTGCATCAACATAATTTAGTACCTACTAGTAATATAATTAAAAAGTGTAAGCTACTACAAATTTAAAATGGTGAAGGAAAAAGATCACATTCTAGTGAATATTGTTCTTACTGATAATCTGCATCTATGTGACTTTTAAGCATTCTTTTTAAAGAAATGTTCATACAGAGAATAAATGTGAAAGCACAGAAAGAATTGTGCTTGCTTAAATTCTACAGAAACATTTGTGTGGGTGGACTTTGAACTTAAACCTGTGCTGAAAACCATAGCACACAAAAGGCTTAAGAGTCCACCCACATTAATGCTGTTGCTTTTGCTCATAGACTGAGTTTCCATTAAACATTTAATTCAAAATTTGTTGTAGGGAAGGAAGCTGTGACAAACACGTGAAATCTACATTGGAACACTGCTCCTTGAAGCCTTTGAAAAGATCCTAATTAATAAAGCCATGACCAAAAGAAAACCTTCCTAGAATGAATTGTTATTCAAGTCACAATATTTTATTTGTCATAATTACAGGCATTTCTGTTGCTTCCAGGCTCTGTCACATGACAGAGAGGAAAGTAAACAGCATCTATGTCACTGAATAGAGCCAGCGTGGTGTAGTGGTTTGAGTGTTGGATTATAATTCCGGAGACTAGGATTTAATTCCCTGCTTGGCCATGGAAACCAACTGGATGACCTTGGGCGGGTCTCACACTCTCAGCCCCAGAAAACCTGTAAATTGGAAATGACTTAAGGGCAAACAGCAGCAGCAACAACAACAACAAATGACACTGAGTGATGCAAGGCTGCCATGATTCCACTGAAGTTCAGTATACTAAATACATATATTTTTAGATGCTTTGTCATTCAAGTTACTTTAACCACTTTCTGCTCTCTTGTGTTATAAGACACACTAAGCAATTGTTTTGTACATTCTCTCACATCTTCAGTGAGTCATTCCATCTGTTCTCAGTCTTTGCAATCTTTCTTCCTCTGATGTTCTTAAGAACATTTTCAGTTCCTGTTCTCAAATATGCTATACTCAGAAGAAAGTGACAGCAGGATGTCAAAGTGCAATCTACATGTTGCACTGAATACGTAGTACATAGTTTAAGATCCTTACCTTAAAACCCCCCTCTAAACTAAGTATGCATTGTCATGACCTGTATCAGGACATATGGGAAGGCAGTTTTAAACCTTTCCTTGCACCTGGTTTTTATTTTAATTCAATCTCTCATGAGAGTTAAAAAAAAAAAGGAAAGACAAAAAAGAAAACTCATTGGCTGCCAAATGAAACTTTCTTTTGTCTTTTTCGTTATCATGCTGGTGCAGATTTAAACAAAAACATCAAAGCGAGAAAGTTTAAAACTCCCTTACCATGTCTGCTGGTCCAGATCAGGGTTGTGTCTACTTTGGATTAGGACTGTGAAATATTCAGGCCTACATCTTAGAAAATATTTGTTAAATTGAGTCATTAAATCATTAATTCATTAACTTACTTTCTGTGTGCAGTTTGAAAACAGAGTTACAAAATTTGGCAGATTAGGGGAATGCTGTGGATGTAGTTCAGTGATTCCCAAACTTTCTTAGGCTACCGCCCTCTTTCCTCTTGGATGATAAGACTAGTACCCCCCATGACTCTTTCTTGATATTATGTCTACTGTTTGTGCAGCAGTCAGCTGGCCAGTGGAGTCTACCTCAGCCACATCCACCTTGCCAATGCCTGCTCCACCTGTTCCTCCTCAGCCTCTTACAAGTGAACGCAGCAGAGCAGCAGCCACCACTGCCCAGTTCTGCTCCTCCCTCTCACCTTTGCCGACCTTACAGTAAAAGGAAGTCTGGCTAGTTAACCACCTAGAGTAACCAGGTGCAAAGGGAGCAGTGGCTGAGCACTCAGTCAAGCAGCAAATGGGCAGCTGGTCACCTTTGAGTAGCAACCAGACAGTTGGCTGATCAGTGACCAAGAAGCAGCTAGCCCATGCCAGCCTTGAGGCAAAAGCTGGTGTGGGGAGAGGTTTCTCAGTCACTGCTTCCTTTGCAGACAGTCATTTTGCGAGCAGCAACTGAGTAGCAAAGGCTGGCACACATGAGAGGCTTCTCAGTTGCTGCTTGACTGGCTGCTCGATTATTGCTCTCAAGGTGGTCGGGTGCAAAGGGAGAAGCTTTTCCTTGGCAAGGAAGGCCTTTCAATCCTTCTTCACAAGGGCAGAAAGGGACATAGCTAGCTTCCCACTTTTCTCCCCAGCGAGGAAAGATTCTCAGTCTGAGAGACATAGGAGAGGTGAAGGACTCATTTGAAGAATCGATTATAGATACTCCTCCCTTTCCTTCCCTAGAAAGGTGCCCACACAGCTTCAAGTCATACCCCCCCCCCCAACATTGTTTCTTCTGCTACCTCATCTTTCAGCCTGTCCAATAAAAGTGAGCAGGATCATTACTGCAGCTGCAACCTGCTAGCCAAATCCAGGCAAACTCACAAAATTTAAGGAGGGTCCCAAATATGAAAGCAACTTTTTTGTTGCCCCTTCTCCCCCGCACCACATGTTCTACTTCCTTGCTCCAGTCAATCAGTTTGTCCACAAATGACGCACCTCCCAGATACAGAAGCGATGCCCTCTACCCAAGCCTCACAAGAGTTTCTCAAACATCACTCCCACTACTAGTGAATGATGTGGCTAAGGGAGTGAGCTTGCACAGGCAGGTGAGGAGGGAGAGACCACCACATGAAGCAATCAGTAAGGCTGCATGTTGGTTTTAAGGGACCTTAAAAAGAGAGATTTCTTGCATTCCTCCTTCCCATCATGGTCCTAAAAGCAGGAAGTTGGCCGGGGGGGGGGGGGGGGGAACCAGAACACACCAACAAGAACAGGATCTTGAAGTTGTACAGTGAGCCCACACCATACACGGGCTTGCTATGGGCGGCTTCCAGCTTATGTAGAAGGCGCTGGGAGAATTGGCAAATGGTGCATGCATACGCGCTTGAGCATATGTGCTTTTTGCCTTACGCAGGGGTGGTGGTGGTCCAGAACGGATCCCCCGCGTAAACCAAGAGCAGACTTTACTGAGGTTCCCAATCTCTTCTTCCTCTAAACTGAGTCCACGAAAATCTTGCTGACATCTAAACTTTGTAAACTTTCTTTAAACTGCACTGTAAATCAAAGAGAGAGGAGAATTGAACTAGTAAGGAAGGAAATTAGACTTATGGCTAAGACTGCCTATACCTTTATAAGCCTGATATGCACACATTCAGCAAGAGATTTTTTAAACCACTTCACTGTAGGTAAAGTGGTTAAATTTGGATCTGTTGGTCAGATGTCAAACAAACAGGAGTCCTACTACTTACTTGCATAATTAACTGGGCCTTTATGAAAGAGGAATTTTGAGAAAACAAATTCCACTTAAATGTGGATTAACCTTTTAATAAGCAGCCATGTGTTCATTCCAGCTGGCAAAAAATCTTCTTAATGTTTGGTTTGGACTATGTTGTAATGTCTCCCACACCAAAGAACTACAGTTCTTGATAAGCAAGGGGTTGGAATGTATGGCCCTTGTGCTATCTTCCAACTCTATGATTCTATGATTTTAAGCACACTCGTTTGTTTTTCACAGCAAACTGTTTGGTAAAAAACACAGCCTGTTTTGGTCAAATTGTGGAAAGATTTACTCCACTACACTGACACTATACAATTTTCTAATAATTGTCTATTAATTTTTTCCACAAAATGGAACACTGGTACCACATGAGGGTTCCTTTTCTGCAGTAGTGGGGAGGGAATCTTTATACAGGGTCTTGATCCACCTTCACAGCTTAGAGGCAAGGCTTAAAAAACTGTGCAGGTGGGAAGCTAGTGGCTACTGGTGCTGTGGCCCTTATCCAAGCTTGCCTGTAGAAAGGCCAAAATGCCTTCCCTCCACTGATGCAGATTGATATCTTGCCCCTTTATATCTACTCCATCAACAAAATGCCCTCCAGGTGGATTCATACAGATGCTTAGTGGAATCTTTCCAAGACAAAAGGATAGTCTGGATGACTTCCACCTCATATCATTCAGCTACTAATCTTTCATGCTCAACCTCCAGGCATGTAACAGGCACACTAGTGGTGGAGTTGTTAAATGCCTGTACTGCAGCCACTCACTCACAAACCATAAGGTTGCAAGTTCAATACCAGCCAAGGGCTCAAGCTCAACTCAGGTTTGCATCTTTCTGAGGTCGCTAAAATGGGTACCCAGCTTGTTGTGGGCAATTAGCTTACACTTTGTAAACCACATAGGGAGTACTTATGTGCACTGATAAGTGGTCAGGATGAAGCAGACCCCTCTGATATACCAGGTCTGGACAATTTGGCAGGGTTCAGCTTTCCTAAATCTGCATGTTGGCTGTCTGAGAATCATGGGCAGCAAGGCCAATAGGCTGGTATCAGAATTACCTCCACTCTTTTCATCCTTACTTTCCTCAGCATTCTAGACAGCAAGGCTATGTGGTGATTTTTGAGGACCCTGAAAAGAAGTTTCAAGCAATTCTCATCTCTGCCATGGTCCTAAAGGCTACTGGTTCCCCTTGTTTTTCTTCCACACCAATACTTTGGCTGAAGCCCCCACCTCCCGTTGCCGCCTTTATTCCTTACCGCCTCCCTACTGACCAACTTTACCCTCACCACCCCCCGGAACCTTCCACCATCTCTAGGTGTGTGTGTGTGTGTGCGTGCGTGCGTGTGCGCGCGTTATACCACCCACTTTGGGAATCACTGGTCCATCTGTAGGCTGAGCAGCACTAGACACACTGCCTGTAGTATCCTATGTATCCTGTATATCCTCTCACTGGGTAACCAAAAACTTTGTACCATCTGACCATTACAATGCACCCCCACCCCTCAGTCTTGTATTGGTGGTAATAACCGCCTTCCTCAATTCCTAGATGGACATCCCAACTTCAGTGATCACATAGAGCCATCAAACCAGGGATGACCAAACCATCCAGGGAAGCTGGCTCAATAAACCCAATCTTTACATACCACCATCAGTCCCAACCATTTTGCCAGGCCCAGCACCACCACTGAGAACTAGTTCAGCACCTTTTAACCAGGAACTACAGTTTCTCCCTCCAGTCCTTTGGGAGGAAGACTCAGGCGGGATACACACCGCCATATAGTACGTATTGTATACGTACTAGGGTTAGGAAGGGGCGGTGCTTCCTAACCCTAGTACGTATACAATGCGTACAAGATGGCGGCGCCCCTTCCACATGGGCGCCGCCATCTTTACGTACTGGACGCATAGCGTCCAGACGTGTCGCGGCACCTATGACGTCGTGAATGCGCCAGCGGCGCTTCGCGACGTCATCAGTGCGCCGCAAGAAGAAGCTCTGAAATGGAGCTTCTTTTTTGCTCCGCGCGGAAGCCGCGCGGTTTGGCTGCTGCAGCTCCCATGCGGAGCAAATGGCGCCGGTGGGGAAGTGCCGCAAAGCGGCGGTTTGTATCCCGCCTAAGTGTTGGGTCATGTATAAGATGGGTCTGTTGATGACAAACCAGTGAATGTCTAGATCAGTGGTCCCCAAACTGTGCCCTTTAAGAGATTTTGGACTTCAGCTTCCAGAAGCCTCAGCCATGTTGGCCAATAGTCTGGGATTCTGGGAGCTGAAATCCAAGATCCCTTTAAAGAACACAGTTTGGGGACCACTGGTCTAGATACTCCAGGGTGATCTTCACATCCTCCTTGACCTTCAGACATGAGGATGAATGGAGGAGCAGATTGCCCAGGTATGGGTGAACATGTATCCTCTGCACTCTCAAATGCGCCACCAGAGCCACCAACACTGTCGTGAATACCCAAGAGGAAGATGACAGTCCAAACAGTGGGGTTCAGTATTGATAGAATTCCTCTAGGTAGGCGAATGTGAGGTACCGTCTGTGTGGAGGTCATAAAACAATGTGTACGTATGCCTCCTGGAAGTCTAGAGATGCTAAAAATTCCCCCTTCTAAACTCCCCCCAAGATGGTTCTGATGATCTCAATGCAGAACCTCAGTTTCATAATAAAATGGTTGATCCTGAGAAGATTTTGTATAGCTCTGTAGTCACCATTCTTCTTCAGGTGCAAGAAGAGCACTGAGTATGACCTCTAGTGCTTGGGCACTGGCTCTATGGCCTTTATTTGGAGAAGATGACCTAGGGCCTGCAACATCCTCTGATGTTTTTCCATAGACCCTGACCTTTGATCAAACAAACAAACAAAGTCTGAAGGTCTTTGAATGAAATCTACTGTGAACTCCCCCTGACAGTTCAGCACAGCCAAACATGGAGGGATGTCTGCTCCCAGCAATGGGCAAGGTGTTCAAAATGTTGAAGCCAGGAGCTGCCCTAGGTCAGAAGGACTGTTTGGATCTCCTTGTTTGTTGGTGGCAGTGATTCAGCCTCTGCTGAAACCTGGAGATTGCTGTTGTCTGGCCTGGGGCTTGGGTGAAAACCAATCTGACCTCTGAACTAGAAGAGTGTAGTGTGGTAATCTCGCTAATATATGCTGGTGGTGCCCTAGCAATGCCAGGGTATGCCTACTGCCCAGGTAGGTTTGTTTGCCATGTCCAGAGGAGAGTGAGCAAAATGGTGAAAGTTCTGGAAACTATGCCCTATGAGGAGAGGCTTGGGAAGCTGGGTATGTTTAGTCTGGAAAAGATAAGGTTAAGGTATGATAGCCCTGTTTAAATATTTGAAAGGATGTCATGTTGAGGATGGAGCAAGCTTGTTTTCTGGTGCTCCAGAGGCTAGCAATGGATGCAAACTACAGGAAAAGAGATCCCACTAAACATTAGGAGGAACTTCCTGACAGTAAGAGCTGTTTGACAGTGGAACACACTCCCTCAGTGTGGTGGAGTCTCCTTCTTTGGATGTTTTTAAACAGAGGCTGGATGGCCATCTTTCTGGGGTGCTTTGATTGTAAGTTCCAGCATGGCAGGGGTTAGACTGTATGATCCTTGAGGTGTCTTTCAACTCAAATGATTCTTCAAAAAGAAGAAAATGCCTATACTCACCCGAGAAGAGAAAGAAGAAAGCACGAGTCCCCAGCAAAAGTATTCCAAACCCCATCGAAAGAATAGCAGCAGAGACCATTTTTGGAATTAGAATGTTTAGTGGGACACCCCTCCCCCGTTTTGGTAAGCATTTGTTATTTCCGACTTATGGCAACTCTTAGGTTAACCTGTTGCAGGGCTTTCTTGGCAAGATTTGTTCAGAGGGGGGTTTCCTGTGCACTCCTCTGAGGCTGAAAGAGTGTGACTCACTCAATGAGTTTCCATGACTAAGTGGAGATCCAAGCTCTGGTTTCCCAGAACCTTAGCCAAACCACTACATTCAAACCACTATACCCTGGCTCTCTTTTTAAGAATCAGTGAGCTCAAAAATCTAAATCTAAAAATCGAATCTTTTTGGATAGTGAATTTTTAAAACATGTGAAATTGAAATTATAACTCTGACATTAAAAACTGTAGGCCTGAAGGAACAAATGGCACAGTTGACAATGTTGTGAGTGATATTCTGTTACTGGTTTCTTAAAAAGTGCTTGCGATAGATCCCTTTAATCAGGTTGTCCATAGAACTCAAACCCCTAGGAAATTCTGCCACTCACTGTGCCCTTGCTCCCCCAATTGTTTTCTTGCTGGATTGGATTACTGGGTGATCCCTATAAATGTGGACTTGTGGTTGTATCGGTATGTGGGTTCTTTAGTTTGGTATGCATGGCCTGACTCCAATTCAGGCTTGACAGCTAGCCAGAAATAGGTTTAAAATAACAGTAAGAACAGATTTATTAAATACAGAATAAGGATATAATAACCTCTAATATTCTATTCTTGAGGCTCCCTAGTATCATAAGCAGTTCTCTCTTCTTCCTGAAATCTAAAATCCTATGTCTATCAACTCAACCACCCTATCAGTGCCAGCTTCAAGTTCTATCTCATATCCAAACTCTATCTGAAGGTCTGACTCTCTACTTTTGTTATATATACTATTCCCCCGCAGCCCCTCCTTCACAGCACTCTTTGGGAATTTTTCTCCTCAATCCGACACTTTCCATATTTATCACAATGCAATGGCAGATTGGAGATATAGTAGGATTTTTGGTCTAGTAAATTTTGAAAATATCAGGTTGTGAAAGGATCCTAAAGCATGGTATCTAACAGTCTGGGCAATTTGCCACTGGTTTGCTGTACCCCTTCTCTTCTTCTTAGCCCTGCACTCTGATTATGTATCTTTTTGAAATCCAGCTAGTAAGGGAAAGAGCTTGGAGAGTCCCACACCTAACCCCATATTTTTCTAGGCAAAGCCTACAGAGTTTGGGTGGAGGAGGAAAATCTCTAATTACCTATCATACTCTCTCACACATTAAATACTGCAGTCTTTTCTTAAGGATACACCCCATCTGGTTATTTTTTACATACTGCAAACATAACAATATTAGTTAAAAAAGCTCATGTAGTGATAATGAACATGGGGCAGACATGTATGTGGAGAAAAATGTTCCACTTTGAAGCTTACAATATATGCTCTGCCATGTTTAAAAATTCTCAGCATTTGATCTTTCTTTCCTTCAATGATGCATACAAAAATTTGAACTGACATCTTATAATGCATTTCTGTTGCTATGGTGTTTCAATGCTTACTTTCTAAGTTGTGTGTTACCAATTTTTACCAAGTATACACATTTCATTGTGACAGGTGCATTTTAAAAACAGTTACATTCAGTTTTCAGTGAAGGCGCTATACCAGAAATAGTGCTTTCTTACTGCTAGAAGTATATAGCAACATGGGAATGGCAGATCCCTGAAGGTGTCCCCCCCTCCCCATCACCAAAGTTCTGACAGTGGTGGTTTCCTCTCCTGACACCCTGTACCCAGCAAACATATCATTTCACTGACTGGCTTCAGAGAAATGTGCAATACTTTAATTGAAATGTTGGATTACCAGAATCTACTGTACAATGAATCCAACCTATGAACTGAAATAAAGGAGAGAAAATACTGTGTATAGCTAGAACTGAATGGCTTATTGCATACATTTTCAGACTAAAACTAACATAATTTTTTCTTAGATAAATAGCAACTTGAAAACCTTCACAACAGAAAGTTGTAAGATATTAAATTTATAGTAATGGTTGAGATCCTGAGTTCATTGTTATAGCACTCACAATTATGGAAAGGTAGAGTAAAAAGTCTGTTGATGAAAGTAACAAGACACTCCCCAAAACGGTGTAATGCAGCTCCAGTTATTCAGGAAAGAAGATATTTTGCGTTTATATCTGTCCTGATATATCAAGGTTTTACCAACCTCTCCTGTTGCAATTCCAAACCTTAACAACAAATGTTTATATGAAAACACTGTAAGAGGTATATGTGCAAACACAAAAACAAGAGAACAAGATGGGGAACCAGGTCCTACTATCAGTGACACAAGGCAGAGATCCATGAAAATAAAGTGTTCCGCACCTTAAAATGGGGGAGGAGGAGGAACTTGTGATCTTCAGTCATACTGTGGCCAGTATTTCTATTTATCAACATTTATTGTGCTCATAAGAAAATTAAATAAATAAATAAATAAATGTTGTATGCCAATATTTTGAGACAGGAACAGTTTGACTCCAATTTAAGAGTATGCATTGTCAACTTTTTTCAAATGTCTCCATTTAATTTGGAAAGGCTGGTTGACAAAGAACTAAAACAGAAATGCCATTTGGTTTAGTTGGGTAAGGGAATACTATACTGTCTACAAAAGGAGTTAAGACTTCATAGAATGATTAATCCTTAATCTTCCTCTGTTTTGC
The DNA here is from genome assembly GCA_023333645.1 of Sceloporus occidentalis. Taxonomy (NCBI): domain Eukaryota; kingdom Metazoa; phylum Chordata; class Lepidosauria; order Squamata; family Phrynosomatidae; genus Sceloporus; species Sceloporus occidentalis. The sequence goes on along the minus strand of JALMGF010000004.1, from coordinate 7,299,793 downwards.
AAGTCAATCAAAGCCAATATGGTTTTGTTGCTTTAGCTAGTTATGAAGAACCCCAAATGCTTCCATCTCCTCATAGAATGTTCTGCAACATACCACCTAGGGAAACATAATATTCTTTCCTTTGTACATTAAGAAACTGCTATTCCATGACTACTCCATTCTTTTGTGATTCTGTTTTTTTCTAACATTAAAAATGAATAATTGAAATCAATGCAATTCTAGGAGCTATTATGCTGCCAGCACTCTATACTCCTCCTACCCTTTAGAATTCCTAATTGGCTCTTATTTTTTGTCACTCAACCCCTGAACTTGAGGCAATTTTAGAAGGACTTGCTAAGATATGCAAAGCCTCACTGATTGTGGACTTACAGTTTTGAACCTTCCCTATATTCCCACATCCTGACTTTCCAAGCCATCCATCCATCCATCTTCCTTTTTGCCAAAAAGGTATTCAAGATGGTTTAAGTTGCTAAGGGTTCCTGGTTCTCTTCTGTGTATGCATAAGGATGAAAGATATAACACTCTTTCTTTCCAGGTTTCCTATGTTACAGGTAAGCGTCATCTCCTTTTTCTCTGAACACTGAAAAATTGCCATGAAGCTTCCTTAGTCTCACAATAATTTCAGTTATCATTTTTCCTATACTCCTCATTTCTTGGGGACAGCCTTCAACAGTTATGCACTGATTTTCTTTTATTTCTTGAAAAAAAACATTTCTAGAAAAGATCTGATCTCAACTCTTGCTCCCCCCCCCCCCAAAAAAAAAAAAAGCATCTGACAAGGACACACTCTTATTTAGGCTTCATTCCTACATGTGCTAGATAAACCTGCCTGTTTCTTGGTCAGCTCCAATAGTCATCCTGTTTTATGGCTTTTGAGTTCTCAAGCCCAGCAGAAGGAGCCCTTTGGACAAGCAGCAGATACAAGAGGTGGCATATGAAACTTAAGTCAGACACTGGCAGAGGTTTCGCAATACTATCAGCTGAAGCCTTTGGCTCAGACTCTTTTCCTAATTCTTGCACCTAAAGCCTGTTCTGGATCCCAATGAGGCCTCCTCCATGTAGAATATGTAGTCTGTTGTCTGGCAGAATAGAGTCGTGGTGTAGCAGAAAGAGGTCCTACTCGTGCCTGAGGAAATACAGGAACAAAAAGTTGCATTCCAAAGAGGAATGTGTTCCCTCAAAACAGAGAAATCTGAAGATGTATAGAGAAACACACATCCAGAGCAAGCATGGAAAACATCGAGCCTGGTCTCATCCAGTATAGTATTGTCTCTATCCAGTTGCTACTAGGGAGGCCATAACCAAGGCATGGTAACAACTCTTTCTTATTCTTTGTTGCCAGTACCAGATATTCTAAATATCTGAATATGGTTCCAATCAATAATGATTTATTTTACAGGTTGAGTGTCCCTTATTCAAAATGCTTGAGACTAGCAGCGTTTTGGATTTTGGATATTTTTTGGATTTCAGAATATTTAACAGCCACCTACTTCTGCCTTGTGAATGAATGATCAGAAGCACCACTGCCATTGCCTCAAAGGCAGAAGCAGGTGGTTGGAGGGCTCCCCAGGGCAACCTGTACAATAATCAGGTCCATTATATATAGTATTTGTGGGCTTCAGATACTGATGGTTGGAAAGAGCAATTTGTATTTTGGGCTACCCATCAGTGTGCAGGCTGCTGTTGCCGCTACTGAGGCTTCTCTTCCTAGCTCCTATTGCTTCCCAGCTTCTGGTGCCACTTGTCCCCTTCCAGCCTGCCTCCCATTGCCTTCCCTTGCTGCCGCTGCTGCCCCAGTCATCAGAAAATTCACTCTACTTTTCATGCATTTTTTTCATTAAGCAGTTTTTTGAAATCTTGTATCTCTCTGCAGCCTGCAACGAGTGCACCATGGGTATAAATGACATTTGGATGTTGATAGTCTATTCTTAGTAAAAAAGAAATCAAGTATTCACATTACGTTTCAGTATAAATCTTACCATTTGTCTCATCTGAAATAATTCATAGTATGAATTTATAAAAGGAATTCACAATCCTCTTTCCTTTGTGAGCTCAAAATACCCCTTTTAAAGGCTCTGGGGTGTTTATGCTTATTGAGAGTCCATCATTGTCTATTGCCATGACAATAATATGTTGTAGATTGTTTAGCAGTATTGTTTGAAAGAGATAATTTAACTTAAGCAGATTGTTCATCTTACATTCCACAAAGCACTCAAGATAAATACAGTTTCCCCAAGTCCTTCTTAAAAAATACATAATAGATCTATTTAGTGGCTAATTAAGGAAAATTGTCTTTGATAAAATTTGGAATTATGATGCCCAGATATTTTAAACTTGATGTATTTATTGGACTACCTGTTATCCTAGAAAGAAACTCTCTAGAGCTAGAATTCATATTCAAACATAAGATTCTAGGCTTATTTTTATTTATTGCCAAATGTGACTCTGCTCCAAAAGACTGTAAAATTGATATTATTTTTGGAAGCTCTTGAGTTGGTTTACAAACTTTCTCAGCTATATCTTCTATATCTTAAAACGGATTAATCCTAATCTCCCGCAGGTTTAAATTATTTTGTATTATGGCCCGTTACAGACCGCCCAAAAGGGGCGGTCTCAGGCCGCTGCCGGTTGCAGCGTGGAGGAGCCGCAGCAGCCAAACCGCGCGACTCCTCCGCGCTGCAAAAAAGGAGTGTGAAAATCGCGCTCCTTCCGGCAACCCGGAAGAGACGTCGCAAGTGCCAAAGCGTGCACTCGCGACGTCTCTTCTGGGTTGGGACGTGCGGACGCAGAGCGTCCGCTACGTCAAGATGGCGGCGCCCATCTGTATAGGGCGCCGCTATCTTGACGTATTGGTTACACGCAAGGGGCAAGGTGCGTCTGGAAGCGCCACCCCTCGCGCGTAATCGCGGCGCAAGGACGGCGCCTCTTAGGCCCGTCTGTAATGCGCCTATATTATCCAGAGGTTCTATTGCAAAAGTGAAGAAGAAAAGGGACAATACTGGCTCTAAGAACACCTTGGTATAACTGATGTAGTGTTTTCAAGAAAGTTCCACACATATCTAACCTTTCTCAAATTTTGAATAGGTAGCTCTGATCTAATTTGTCAAAGAAGTTTGTTGAATCAATGATGCAATATCACAGGGTAAATGTTGCAGAACTAACATTTCACATATATGATCCTTGCAGGAACAGTATCATTGCAGTAATGAAGCTGTTCCAACAGAGGAGGAACTCTGCCTGCCTACTAATGAACCCAGTCCCCCTCCCAGTGGAAATTGGGACTAATGATGCTTATGAAGTTTTCAAGCAACAGGCTCGTAATATGAATGCTTAACTGCATGTAATACTGAGTTTTATAAAAAACTAAGCATTCCTATCTTGAAAGCTTTACCCTATGCATAATTAATAATGAGTTGTATTGCAATCTGATGCTGTGCTTGTGTGGTCAGCGTTTATCAGACAAGCTGATAGCCACTATTTACATGTATAGTAACTTGAATACTGTCTTGAAGAGGAACTGTGCTTTGCTCGGGGAGCTGAATGTCAATCCAGCCTTAGCATGTACTGCTGGCAAGTATAGCTTCCCAATACGAGTCAATATTACTAGCAGAAACCAACAAGGACCTGGAACAATTACTGAAGGTCAAGCAGAAAAGCGCTATGGTAGACATAATGCTAACTATTAAGAAAGCAAAAATAATTACCATGGAAGAGCTACAAGAATCCATCCTAGATAATGAGAAAATTAAAATAATCAAAGAGTTTTCATATCTTTCGTCATACCTTGGTCAAATACTGACCAAAACAAAGTCTGCAGTCAAGAAATCAAAAGAAACCAGAACTGGGAAAGGCAGCTATGAAAGAACTGGACAAGATCCTAAAGCGCAAAAAATAACTCTAAACACTAAACTAAGATTCATCCAATCCATTGTATTCCCCATCACAATGTACAGATGTGAGAGCTGGACAATGAAGAAAGCAGATAGCTAGAAAATCAATCTATTTGAGGTGTAGTGCTAGAGAAGTATGCTGAAGATACTGTGAATGGTCAAGAAGACAAACGAATGAATTCCAGATCAGATCAAGTCTGAACTCTCTCTGGAAGTCAGGATGACTGAACTGAGACTATTGTACTCTGGCCACATCATGAGGAGGCATGAATCATTAGGAAAGGCAATGATGTTGTGAAAGCTAAATGGCCGTAGAAAGAGAGGAAGACCACATGCCAGATGGTTAGACTCAATCAGGGAGGCCACAGGCCTGAGTCTGTAGTACCTGAGGACAGGGCATCTTGGAGATGTATCATCCACAGGGTTGCCATGAGTTGAAGTCAACTTGAGGGAAGTTAACAATAACAGATGAGTCCCTCATGCCTAACTTCAGCTTCTCTAAGAAAATAACACTGATATTTACTGAAGTTCTTATTTCCAGATAAGACTAAAATTTGTGGGAGGTGGTAGAAGATTAGAGAATATGCACCACTTGAACAGGGATTTCCCCTACAGTACAAGCCAATCACTGCTGTCTGGTGTGACTGCCATTGCTGGTGACCCCAAAACACTGAATAAGTTCAGGATGTTTAGTAGTGTGCACAATGTTTCATGTATATTCAGAACATTTCAGACTATAGCAGCAGCCCCCTCCCCAAGGGAAAACATGAGGCAAAGGGGATGCTGCCAGAAGGAAAAACTGAACACTGTGCCCAATCACATATGAAGATATATTGCTATGCCTACTGCTACTGCATTCTTTCAAGATATTTCCCTCCTGCTCTGTATTTCTTTACATCAAGTAATTCACAGAACTCAGAAATGTAAATCTTCACGTATGTGCCTTCCTGAATACAAGAATGAACAATCAAAACAATTTCCCCCTGCTCTGCAAGAATATGAGGGTTTCTGTACAATTTTTGAGCACAATCGATACTTTGGCATCTCCTTTGTGCAAATGCAATCACAGTTTTCACATGCAAAAATACTTTTGAGGGGAACATGTGTTTGCTTCACAAAAACAAAATTGTTTTTTGCACAGAAAGCACATGGGGTAAACTTACATTTGATTTTTCTACACATGAATTGGTATATTTGTGTAAATTGCATAAAGTGACATAATATGTACAAATGCACTGATTCCACATGGGGTTCTCTCTGTCTGTTTTGCACAAAAGCGTTATTTTTTGCAAAATGTGTTGCCTCCTGCTCAAGAAGATTGCCTTTTGCACACAAAACACAATTTCTGCCCTAGATCACACTTTTGGCCTTGTAATTTTATGTGCAAACCAATTTTCCACAACAAAGTCCCAAAGAATCTCATGGCTGTGCTTTTTCTTGGTGGAATGCCTCAATTTTTGAGACCACTCACGACTCCTTTTTGGTCAAGAACGCAAATACTAACATGTACTGTTCACATCCCCACTGGATCAATCATGCAAAAGATCTCAAGATATATTATTTATATGTTTTCTTACCATGCAGGTACAGTCGGTCCTTTGTATCCTTTCCAGACCCTGTCCTCCCCCAGATAAGAAAAAATGCTGGACCTCAAATCCCAATTTCTCTAATTGTCAGTGTGACATGCACACAGCCACTAGTGTGGCCACATGCGCCCACCTCCATTGAAAACAATGAAGCTTGCCATCTGAAAATGCTCAGATCCACAGATAGCAAGCCCGCAGATGGCAAGACCCCACTGTATGCAGTTTTCTGTACAATGAGGCTTTGGAAGTTTGTCTTTCATGACACAAAATGAAATTAGTAGAAGACGAAGCAAAAATATGTAGTTAAATGACTAGAATTCTATTCTAGAAAATGAATATTCATCTCAAGAAGATAACAAAAGGTAAATACAGAAGATGGAAACACTCAAAAGAGTTGAGTTAAATGGTCATGAACTGTAAAATGTGCAAATACTGTATGAGACAAATTATACAAAATCAGCTCATCTGCCTTTTAAAATAGCAATAATTGGCAATAATAATAATATGCATAGAAATCAAAGACACTACCATGTTATATGGATCAGTATGCAAAGGGATATGAATAAATGCATTTATTACAGCACATGGCCAGCACCAAAATATAGCAAAAATACACAAAGGGATATTGTAGCACCTTTGAGACTAACTTAAGAAGTGTGTAGAATAAACTTTGTAAATTAATTGTACTTCATAGGATGCAACATCCCTTTGACATATTCATTGTAGATTTGCAATGTAGTGGTTAAGGAATGCCCATATGGACAGTATCAAACTTTCTGAAAATTTATTGTTCAGCTGCTTCAGTTTAAACGTATTTTGTTAAAGAATGGCAAGTCTGATGCAGAATGCTCTTAGAGGTTAAAATCCTACTGATTTCTGAAAGTTGTCATGGGAACTAGTTCTAGGTAGAAAGAAGAGGGCCAGTGTTGGCAGCTGATACCATATCATACTGGCAGATAGTCAGGAAAAAGAAGCCTATACTAAAGTGAATAAAGGGGTTAACAAGTTCAATTCCTGTTTGAATCCAAGGGAAAGTGACTGAGCACAGGTCCTCCAGCTACAGGAATCCCACAAGCCAGAGATGCTTTTTTCCCTACTAATTTCATGTTGTCCCATGACAGACAAACCTCCAAATGTTTGTTCTTTTTTGTCTATCTGCATGGTCAGAGAATATATAACATATTTATCTCAAAACCTTTCACATTATTGACATTCAGTGACGATGTGAATAATTGACCAAGAGAGAGAGAGAGAGAGAGAGAGAAGAAAGAAAAAAAAAAAAAAAGAAAGAAAACAAAAAAGATTTAAAAAAAAAAGAAAAGAAAGGGGCTGTTTCAAAACTTGTGGCATCCCACTGAGAAAAAGCAAAAGCTAGCTCTTGGCAAATGCACACATCATGATCAACAAACTACAACCCTTCGGATCAAACATTATGCAACAGCATGATATATGCAGACAATAAGTCAGGGTTTCTCTGGAATGCTGATTCACTGGAATGAATGCTGGTTCAAGGGAAGCCAATGTTGAGCACACTGTGAACTGTTTCTGTATAGATTTGATAACTCTGCAATATATAAGAAGCTGTTTATCATATATCATATCTTATATCATATATCTGTGACATACTGCAAGAATTCTGTTCTTCTAATTCCTTAGTATCAGCAGGAAGCTTTTTCAGAATCATCATTTTTGCTTATTTCCACAGCAATAACAACTATAGGTTGAGTCACCCTCATCAGGAATTCCAAAATCCAAACTGCTCAAAAATCCAAAATTGTCCACATGGCTGGCTGAGATAGTGACACCTTTGCTTTATTTGTTTCATGCACAAAATTATTAATAGTATAATGAATTTATGTTTAGACTTGCGTCCCCAAGATGTCTCTTATGTATATACAAATATTCCCAAATCCAAAATACTTCTGGTCCCAAGCATTTTGGATAAGGGACACTCAACCTGTACCAAAAAGAAACCTGACTATCATCAACAACAAATAAAGGAGGTCCTTAATAAGTGTTTTATCAAGAGAAGAAGAGATTTTCAGCAGCAGCAGCAGCAGCATTAATTTCGTGGAACTTTATGACTAATTTGCAGAAGCCTCATTAAATTTCCAGGGACACCAACCATTTTGTTACACGCTCCCTGAGCATTTGCTTGTTCCACAGCTTCAGGTGTACGGCTGGCTAGACGTCCGAGATGCCTGATGCTAGGAAGTAGTGACACATACTGGCACTGCATTTTTGACATCTTTTAATTTTAATGTTTTCTGTTTACTTGTGCTACATTCAAAAGGTAACACAAATAAAAAACACAAATGTTTTATTGGAAGTGGAGTACTACTGAATCTCTTGAAAGCTTCACAACCTGTAAAATTCCACATATGCTCATATTATCTTTATTTATATATGAACAGCCAGACATTTCAGTTCACAATTAAGTCAGTCAAATAGGCTGAAACTGAAAAGATAAGACAACAACAGCACCAATTTCAAGCAAGGAAATTCAATGAGATACCTTGACTTACAGTGTATGCTGACCAGCCCAATCTATTAGTCAATCATAAGTATCAGCTTACTACACATTGGGGCTCCTCCCATATTTTACTAGAGCAAGCTTTGAAATGGGTAAGGAATATATAATCCTTCAATCATATTCTTCAATCAAGTGATTAAGAAAAAAAAGGAAAGAAACAACAAATATTGACTAATAAAACAATCTTCATATGACAGTAACCTGAGGTCCAGTGTTCAGCATCAAGAGATACTGACTTGCCCTTAACTATAATTTGGCAGAGGTTACTATAATTAAATAGAATCATAGAATCATAGTTGAAAGAGACCACAAGGACCATCCAGTCCAACCTCATCCTGCCATGGAGGAACTTCAATCAAAGCATCCCAAAAGATGGCCATCCAGCCTCTGCTTAAAGACCTCCAAGGAAGGAGACTCCACTACACTCTGAGGGAGTTTGTTCCACTGTCGAACAGCCCTTACTGTCAGGAAGTTCTTCCTGATGTTGAGGTGGAATCTCTTTTCCTGTAGCTTGCATCCATTGCTCCGGATCCTAGTCTCTGGAGCTGCTGAAAACAGTCAGCTCCCTCGTCAGTATGACAGCCCTTCAAGTATTTAAACAGGGCTATCATATCACCTCTTAACCTTCTCTTCTCCAGGCTAAACATCCCCAGCTCCTTAAGTCGTTCCTCATAGGACATGGTTTCCAGACCTTTCACCATTTTAGTCACCCTCCTTTGGACACGTTCCAGTTTTTCAACATCCTTTTTAAAATGTGGTGCCCAGAAATGGACACAATATTCCAGGTGGGGCCTGACCAAAGCAGAATAGAGTGGCACTATTACTTCCCTTGATCTAGATACTATACTTTTACTGATGCAGCCTAAAATTGCATTGGCCTTGTTAGCTGCCGCATTGCACTGTTGACTCATGTTCAACTTGTGGTCTACTTGGACTCCCAGATCCCTTTCACACGTAGTCTCATTCAGCCAAGTGTCCCCCATCCTCTATCTGTGCATTTTATTTTTCCGCCCTAAGTACAGTACTTTACATTTCTCCTTGTTGAAGTTCATTTTGTCAGCTGTGGCCCAACTTTCTAGTTTATTCAGGTCATTTTGAATTTTGATCCTGTCCTCTGGGGTGTTAGCTACTCTTCCTAATTTGGTGTCATCTGCAAATTTGATAAGTATGCTCCCAATTCTGTCATCCAAGTCATTGATAAAGATGTTGAATAGCACTGGGCCCAGGACAGAGCCCTGTGGGACCCCACTAGTCACTTCTCTCCAGGATGAAAAAGAGCCATTGTTGAGCACCCTTTGCGTTTGGCCAGTCAACCAATTACAAATCCATGTAACAGTTACGTTTTCTAGCCCACATTTCACTACCTTGTTTGCAAGAATGTCATGGGGAACCTTGTCAAAAGCCTTACTGAAATCAAGATATACTATATCCACACCATTCCCTTCATCTACCAAGCTGGTAATTTTATCAAAAAAAGAGATCAGATTATTTGTCTGGCATGACCTCTTTCTCTGAAACCCGTGTTGACTTTTTGTGATTATGGCATTGCTTTCTAGATGTTCACAGACTCTCTGTTTAATGATCTGCTCCAGAATCTTTCCTGGTATTGATGTCAGACTAACTGGACGATAATTGTTGGGAACCTCTTTTTTTCCCCTTTTTGAAGATGGGGACAATGTTTGGCCCCCTCCAGTCTGCTGGGACTTCTCCTGTTCTCCAAGAGTTCTCAAAAATTATTGCCAATGGCTCCGATATTACATTTGCCAGTTCTTTTAATACCCTTGGATGTAGTTCATCTGGTCCTGGAGATTTAAATTTGTTTAGATTAACCAGATATTCCTGTACTATCTCTTTACTTATTCTGTGCTGAAATTCTTCTATTCTTTCCTCCGCTCCATTATCCTCAGGTTGAGCACACTTTTCCTTTTCTGAGAAGACTGAGGCAAAGAAAGTGTTGAGTAATTCTGCCTTTTCTCTGTCCCCTGTTAGCATTTTGCCATCTTCTCCATGCAGTGACCCTACCATTTCCTTCTTCTTCCTTTTGCTGTGGACATATCCAAAAAAGCCCTTTTTGTTGTTTTTAACCTCTCTAGCAAGCCTGAGTTCATTCTGTGCTTTTGCTTTTCTGACTTTGCCCCTACATGTGCTTGCTATTTGTTTGAATTCCTCTTTGGTGATTTCTCCGTTTTTCCATTTCTTATACATGTTCCGTTTAAAACTTAGCTCAGCTGCAAGTTCCTTAGTCATCCATCCTGGTTTCTTGAGACATCTCCCATTTTTCTTCCTCATTGGAACTATTTGGAATTGTGCCTTCAGTATCTCTCCTTTGAGAAACTCCCATCCATCCTGAACTCCCTTCTTTTTTAGTATTGCTGACCATGGGATCACCCCCAGTATTTCTCAAAGGCGTGTTACAGACTGCCCTAAAGCGGGTGGTCTGCTGCCACCGCCATTAGCTATGACGAGAAGCTCCAGCGGCCAGATCGTGAGGCTTCCCGGCGCAGCTAAAAAGGAGCGCGAAATTGCGCTCCTTTTTGACTCTGGAAATGGCGCCGCAAGGCGCGCACTCGCGGCGTCACTTCTGCCGCGCCATGTCCGGACGCTGTGCATCCGAGACATAAATATGGCGGCGAGCGTGTGCACGGGTGCCACCATTTACTACGCGCTCCGCACGTCCTAAGGACGGGGCCAGTTAGGAAGGTGAGACCCTTCCTAATCCTAGCACGCCTCTGCCTAATTCTAGTACGCGCAGAGCGCGTACTAAATGGCAGTGTGTAACATGCCTAAGTTTACTAAAATCAGTTTTCTTAAAGTCTAGAATGCATGTCTGACTATGCCTGGCTTTTCCTTTCCATTGTATAACAAACTCCAGTAGTACAAGATCACTCCCACCTAAGGATCCCACCGCATGCACCACATTAACTAGGTCATCCTTGTTGGTTAGGATCAAATCCAAAATAGCTGATCCCCTTGTTGCCTCTTCCACCTTTTGGAGAATGAAATTGTCTCCAAGGCAAGTGAGAAATTTGCTAGACCTGGAGGATTTGGCTGAGTTTGACTTCCAGCAAACATCAGGATAGTTGAAGTCACCCATCACTACTACATCTCTCTTTTCTGACATATAAGGCTGTTCCTCCTCCTTTCCTGTTTGGCCTATTTCTCCTGAAAAGGTTATACCCCTATATTCCTACATTCCAATCATGAGACTCATCCCACCAGGTTTCAGTGATGCCTATTATATCATATTTGCTTTGTTGTACTGGCAATTCGAGTTCATCTTACTTGTTTCCCATGCTCTGTGCATTAGTGTAGAGACATTGAAGACCATGTGTCCCCTTGACTTGCTGCCTGTGCAAGTTTTTTTGCCTCTCACTTTTGGGTCCTTGCTCTGTTTGTCTTGTTCCCTCTATGACACTTTGCCTATTTTCTCTAGCCCTTTTGGGTCCAGAATACTGTCTCCCTCCCCCACATAACTCAGTTTAAAGCCCTCCTGATCAAATTTTTGAGACTATTGGTAAAAACGTTTTTGCCAACTGGCACGAGATGCAACCCATCCCTTGCCAGAAGTCCCTGCTCATGGAACCTCAGACCATGATCCAAAAATCCAAATCCTTCTTGGCGGCACCATCTGCAGAGCCAGTTATTCACCTCTGCTATTTTCTTCTCCATTCCTGGACCATGCCCTTCAACTGGGAGAAGAGATGAGATGACAACCTGTACATCCATCTCTTTCAACTTCCTACCCAGAGCCTCATAGTCCCTTCTGATATTCTGAAGGCTTTGCCTTGCAGTATCATTGGTTCCCACATGAACCAAAAGAAAGGGGTGATGCTCAGTAGGCTTGACAAGTCATGCCAGCCTCTCTGTCACATCACGGATCTTTGCCCCATGGAGACAGCACACCTCCCGAGACATCTTGTCAGGCCCACAAACCACTGGTTAAGTGCCTCTCAGCAAGGAGTCCCCCACGACCACCACGTGCCTCCTCCGAGGCTTAGCAGCAGCTGTTCCCTTTGGTGGTACTTCCAGGGTCCCCTGCTATGTCCCTGAAGTCTGTCCCTGCTGCTCTTCCTCATCATCCTTGATGAGAGAGATTGAAATCGATTCTGTAGCTGCAAGCTCACAGAACATTCCCTGGTTTCCCTACTTCTGTGTGTGACACTCCTCCAACTATCTACTTCTGTTGTATGTGAAGTGACCTCCTCCTCCCTAGCAACTTCCTCTGTGTGTTTCCCATCCAGGACCATCTGGTCCATTCTGGTCAGGAAAACCTCTTGCTTCCTAAGATGCTGAAGTGCAGATACCTGGGCCTCCAGCTGCTGTACTTTCTCTTCTAAGAGGGCTACCAACTTGCACTTGGTGCAGGTGAAGCTCCCCATGTCCCTAGGCAAGAAGACAAACATCCCACAAGTGAGGCAGATGACTGCAGCAGGTCCTTCAGTGTCCATACTGAGAGTCTTAAGGAGGCACGGAAACAAGACTGTGGGCTTCCCCTGCTAAATACCAGTGTAAAGAACCCCTGCTGGCCTGTCCTTTGTCCCCAAACTCTGTTAGTGAGCTCAGTCAACTGGGACTATAGTTATGAACAGAGCTCCTGGCTCCTGACTAATGTGAAATGACTAATACATGCTATATAACTTCTCAGTATAGAATCAAAAGAATACACTATCCTTTATTAATACGCTGCTACAAAGGACAAAGAGAATAAAAGTTAAAGAGATATACTATAATAAGCAATTGAGAGAAATAGAAGAAAACACCAAAAAAGAAGAACAAGAGACCTCTTCCACAATATTTGTGAAGAGAAATTCAAACTAAGGGAGGGGTTGTTATACAATCAAAAGAGAAATATCTTACATAACCAATATGTAATAAGTCAAGTTTTATTGCATTTGACCAATGTTCTTAGCATAATACAATGAAATATTTAAAATACATATAAAATACATTTAAAATACAAGCATGAAGATGTAATAAAAAAACAGAAGCAACACAAAGAAGAGCTATATAAAAGAGATGAAAGAATGAATGACACATAGAAAAATGAATCATACGAAGATGAACCCTAAATTTTGGAAAGCAAGGTGAAAGCTACACTCAAAGAAATTGGAAAGAATAAACCGCCAGGAACAGATTATATTCCACTTGAACTGCTACAATCAACATAGTCAAAAATAACTTTAGTGTTACCTAACATCTGCCAGCAAATATGGAAAACAAAACAGTGGTCCACAGATTGGAAACAATCAATATACATTCCTATCCACACATACAAAAGAAGAGACACAAAAGACTGCAGTAACTATAGGACCACTGCATTAATTTCCCATGCATATGAAGTTATGCTCAAAATGTTGCAGCAGAGACTTTTACCATATATGAAGGCAGAAAGCTCAGAGGTGCAAGCAGGTTTCAGGAAAGGAAGAGACACTAGGGACCACAATGCAAACACATGATGGATAATGGAGAGCACCACAGAATTCCAGAAGAAAATAAGCATGTGCTTTATAAATTACATCAAAGCCTTTGACTGCATAGATCACAAATAGCTATGGAACACTCTTAAAGAAATGGGAGTGCCACTACATTTGATAGTCCTGATGAGAAGCTTGTACTCAGGAGAAGAGGCTACTGTTAGGACAGAACAGTTCCCAGCTGGCAAAAAAGGGCAAAGATTCATTCCATCACTCTATTTGTTCAACTTGCATGCAGAAAATATCATAAGAAGGGCAACTTTAGACTCAGAAGAATGAAGATCGGAGGAAGGAACATCAACACTCTAAGATATGCAAACGGCACTATACTACTAGGGGAAAACAACATAAACTTGGAACAGTTACTAAGGAGGGTGAAAGAAGAAAGCACAAAGACAGGGTTACTGTTGAACATTAGGATATCAAAAATGATGAACGTGGAGGTTTTTACACAAATTCAACCTACATATGAAATCGAAAAAGTTAAACAATTTCCCATACCTTGGATCAATCATTGATCAGAACGAAGACTGCAGTCAAGAAACCAGGAGAAGATTAGGACTGGGTAGTGAAGATATAAAAAACTAGACAAGATCCTTAAGTGCAAAGATATACAATTGAACACGAAAGTCAGGATCATCCAAGCTATTGGTTTCCCCATCATCATGTACAGATGGTAGAGCTAAACAATTTAGACAGCAGATAGAAAGAAAATCAACTCTTTTGAGATGTGATGCCAGTGAAGAGTGCTGAAGACACTGTGGATAGCCAGAAAGTAAAACAAATGGGTCCTGGAGTAGATCAGACCTGAACTCTCCTTGGAAGCCAAGATGATCAAACTGAGGGTGTTGTACTTCAGCCACATCATAAGAAAACATGACTCGCTGGAAAAGACAACAATACTTGGAAAGGTGGAGGGTGACAGAAACAGAGGAACGTTACATATTAGTTGGACAGATTCAATCAAGGAGTTCATGGTTCTGAGCCTGCAGGAACTGAACAGGGAAAGAGGATTCCACCTCAACATTAGGAAGAACTTCCTGACAGGAAGAGCTGTTTGACACTTGAACACACCCCATCGGAGTGTGGTGGCATGTCCTTTGGAGGTTTTTAAACAGAGGTTGGATGGCCATCAGTCAGGGGTGCTTTGATTGTGTATTCCTGCATGAGAGGGGGTTAGTCTGAATGGCTCTTGTGGTTTCTTTAAACTGTACGTTTCTGTGATTCTAGGATTCTAACAGAGCAGCTGAAGACAGGGTAGCTAGGAGTTGCCTCACTCATAGAATTGCCATGAGTTGAAGTTGGCTCAAAGGCAGTTAACAACTCAGGCCCACAGCAGACAGGCCAAAAGTGCTGGCTTTGGGCTGCATTGGGGGCATGGCTTTTACACAACGCACACCCTGAATATAGCTAGAAGCCACACTGAAGCCACCCCTACCCAGATGAGTTGGCACAAAAAGGAGCAACGCAAAGCCGCTCCTTGCCAATGGTCAGGCTGAAGACCGCCGTAGTGACCTGGATCAGGGCTGGGCGCATGTGGTTGCTGAGGCCCCGGCATGATTGGCACTGGTGCGGCTGCGCACCACTCTTTTGGGCCTATCTGCATGACACCTCAGACAACGAAGTGTGCTTTTGTAATAGGAGCTGCTTTTATTTTGACTAATCACTTTGAGTCCTGGTTTGGAAAAAGACAGGATATCAATAATAATGAGGCTAATGATCGATATTACCAACACGAACACCATAATGCATGTGGGTTGAAACTATAAAGGAAAAGGGCCAAAATTGACATAAAGTTTTAGTATCACATTGAGCTGCAGCATTTAACATTTACTGTTGAGTCAAGTGTATTACTTAAAATAGTTTTTTAAAAAATAAAAATGCCTTGCTATGGGGCTGAAATATATTATTTCATTGTAGAAACCAGTGAGACTCTCACTACAGTTCACACAGTTTCCAGGAATTCTGGCTAGAGGTGAAACCAAAATCATAAAATACTAAAAAACCAAGATTAGAAATCCTAATTATACTTTACAAACTCCTCTCTAAAAAAACATAGAATAAAAATGCAAGCAGTTAAATTCTTATGAATTAAAAACGCACATAAAATTTGAAACCAGAGTTAAGTATTTCAATTAATCTTATTAGAATCTCAGCAATTAAAATTTACTGAATGTGTTTGACAAGTACATACTAGTTCCACCACTGTGGTATTTCATTGGAATGTAATTGTTTTAAGCCAAACTCCAGCAACAAGAAGGAATTTTAAGTACAACGTGAACAATATGGAAAGACTGGAAGAAAAAAAAAAAAAGAAAAGGGTCATATAAATGAGTCTGGAGAGCAAGTATTACTGGTGTGACAAACAGCCCCAAGGACCAAACTACAGGTTCTGTTAAATATGTGTTTGCATTTAACATGACAAAAGTGGGATTTATTTTTGAAAATCAAAATAGTGGGCACGCACTGAGGTAAAGAATGAATAACCGTGGCAGGAATGCAGGGAAAGTGTTTTTGTTCCTGTCACAATCCCAACAAAAATCTCATCCTCCCTTACCACACCCAAAGCTCTTTTTGCATTATCATAAACGTTCCAATGGTGTCAATGGAAACTTTTCTCTAAGTATCAGCAGCAGCTTGACTATCATTTCCCCCTCTCCATCCTTATACACTACTTTAGAAGAAAAGAGCTTTCCTATACCATTGTGTAATTGGCAGATTTTTGTCCAGAAAGAAAGAATAATCTGCCTGAGTTTCTTATTAATTCTACAATTACCTCTGAGTGATTTCCTAGCACCTCTCTACTCAAATTGCAGGCTTTGAGATGACTACATTTTCCCCAAGAATAGAAAGGAGGAAGGAAGATGAAGCTAACTCCTGATGCCCCCTCCAACCATGCACATCTATCTTAAGGTTATCATATTTCAACCTCTCAGACTCAGGCATCTACTTAGTAATGTTGTTAATGTTAATAAAGATGTGCTAATTAGTAATGCTGTATCATATTAAAGTAACACTAACTACTTATGCTGTGTTTACTAAGAGCCAACATGGGTTTCTCAAAAACAAGTCATACCATAGTAATCTTCTTTCTCGCTCTCTCTTTCTCTCTCTCTCTCTAAATTATAAAGTTGGTAGACTAGGGGAATATTATGGATGTATTGTATCTTGATTTTACTAAAGATTTGACAATGTCCTCCATAAACTTCTTGCAGACATGGTGAAATATGGGCAGGACAGTGCTAACATTACATGGATTTGTAATTGGTTGACAGAACAAACCAAAAATAGTTGCTTTTTATCCTGGGGAGAAGTGAATAGTGGGGTGCTTCTGGGTTCTGCCCTGAGCCATGTATGTCTTTCCTCTGGCTAAAAATTGAACTCTAATTTTCCTGGAAGTCTTATCCCTGTTCACAATCCCCTGTACCATTTTTTGTTTCATAATCCCCCAGGTTGGTTGGTTGATTTTTGTTGATTTTTTTAAAAAAAAGCAGACCTGGATTTCTGGCTACTTACAGTGTCACCAGTAGTGGGTCCCAAAGCCATAGACTACCACCTGGATCCTTAGGGCTTGTTCACATGATCTACATGGATAGCATGTGGAAGATGCTTTTTAATTTCCATACAACAGTTAAACAACTTGCCATATGGGTAAGATAATATCTAGCTTGGTTCCCAAGAGAAACAATCATGTAACTACATAATAATTATGGGGAGGAATTAGTGCATATGTAAAGAAAAATCTCATTTCAAAGCTTCAAGAAACACAGAAATTACATGTTGCTTACCTGGGAACACAAATGATTTGCAACATGTATGACTGTCAGGCACACTATGTCAAGTGTCCTCCTTCATACCAAAAAAACCAAAAACAAATCCAGGACTTGGAGTCAAAGGAAAGTTTTCACTAAAAGAAAATAAAACCCTAACAGGCAGGTGCATAACTTTTTTGTCAGGTCTAAGGTTACAACATATGTGTACACTTTTATATTAATTTTTAACACCTCCACCCTTAATTCTGTGTAACCATATCATTGGCGGGTTACAAACTGCCGAGAAGCGGCGCTGTCCCGCCGCCGCCGCCGCTTGCAGTGTCTGGGAGCCGCAGTGGCCAAACCGCAGGACTCCCGGATGCTCCGAGGAAGGAGTGCAGAAATCGCGCTCCTTCCTGGGCCCCAGAAGTGGCGCCACAAAGCGCAAGGTGCGCTTTCGCAGTGTCACTTCCGCCGCGGCACGTCTGGACGGTATGCGTCCAAGACATCAAAATGGCAGCCGCTGTGTGGAACGGCCGCTGACATTTTGTGCGCACAGAGCGCGTACTAGGCTTGGGGGGGGGTGAAGAAGCACCGCCCTTTCCTAACCCTAGTACGCGCTCTGCACGTACTTTATGGCGGTCTGTACCCCACCATTGGTAGGTGGAATCCCAACTTTCCTGCACTTGAGGCTTATGAATGACGTAGCACGTAACAGTCCATGTATCTGGCACCTGGTGATCTAATTGGGAAAATGTAACATTCCCACATGCCTCAGACTTAATAGCCTTGGGACAAATAAGCATGTCTCTGTTCGCACCCTTTTTATATAAGCTATGGTTTACATCATAAAGCTCAACACTCCCATCATTACATATCACTATCTATAAATGGGCATGTCATATGCGGCCTCCAGCATGGAAGCCACGCCAGAAATAAGCCTTGCGCCCCCCAGGAAGAAGTAATGGGGCGTGTGACTGCGGCATATGCGCAGCGCCACACACCACCGCACAGCGCCACGCATTGAGCACGAGCCCCTTTACTTCCAATGGGACTCAAGCTTATGTGTCTTTTCTTTTATGCGGGGGGAGGGGTCCGGAATGGATCCCCCATGTAAGAGAAGGGCCACCTCTGTGTGTGTGTGTGTGTGTGTGTGCGTGTGTGTCCCCTTCATTCTCCCATCAAACCCTTCCCTGAGCTGTTTCAGCTCTAGCAATAAAATTCCCCCCAGTGCATACCAAAGCCTGACTTGGAAGGCCTCACTATCAGGATTATGTTCTAAAGCCCTTACAGCACAATTAAAAGCGCATTAACCCTTGATGGACAGACTCTCATGTATCAGCCATCAAAGTAAAACAACCTAGCCCATCACCCCTAATATATCACAATTTGTATCCGCTCATGTTTTATACAGTCCATAATCTCATCTCCAACCGAAATCAAATTTATGGCAGAAGAGCATCATTTACATGCGAATCTGACAATCACACAGTGAAGACCTGCATTATAATGCAACATAATGGCATGATTATAGAATAGCCATGTTGGTTGTTGCTCACATCTGCATGTCTATATTCTTTGGTAGCACATTGCTTCAGGGCTGCTGTGTCACTGTCTTTGCTCTCCTTTTATGTGAGATATGTATGTTATTTGACAGAAGTGCAGAGCAGAAGCAATAACAAGCACATTGGCTCTGCTTCATCACACTGCCACATGTTGAAGGGTGAATGCCTTCAGCAGAGTCTATACTATCCTCTGCTGATGGCAACCCTCCAATTCATAGAGGGCAACTCCATGAGGGAGCAGAAATGAATGTATTTGTTACCACTATCTCTCTTTATAATGTTAATCAAGTGAAATAGAGATACTTGATATTTTGTTGTTTCCAATTTATGGGGGCCCTATGGTGAACGGGGTTTTCTTGGCAAGATTTGTTCAGAGGGGATTTGCCTTCCTCTGGGGCTGAGACTGTAACTTGCCCAAGGTCACCCACTGTGTTTCTATGGCTGAGCAAGGATTCAAACCCTGGTCTTCAGAGTCAATACACCATGTTGGTTCTCTGACACTTGAGTAGGGCTATGGAAATAGGTTCAGCTTGTGAACACTGGTGTAATTGCTACTGACACCTGATGAGTCTCTAAAGCAGAGGAAAGTAATATTCTTCTATGTACCTCTGGAATTATCTTATATTCCTTAAACAGTTGCTGTATATAATGTATAAGTCTAGAAATTTTAGTAAAAAAAATTGACCACAAAAACCTGAGTCGACTTATCCACAGGTCATTGTAAGTACTGTACTTAACTCTTATTTTTTTTTAAAAAAGAAACCATCCCCTGGTGAAAAGCAAGAGTGTAATCTGTCCTGATAGCACTGATCCTCACCTCCGCTTTATTCTCTCATCCATCCAATCTTCAGTATGGACACAAACAGTTATGTCTGCGTGAATTTTGTAAGTTGTTTGGCATCGTTTTCTTTTCTTCTATCCTTTAGATCCTTTGTTACATGGCCTTAAGTTTTACTCTCGACTTATCCATGGGTCATATAAAAGCCATAATTTTAGCCCCCAAACCTGGCCTCGATTTATACATGAGGTCGACTTATAGTCAAGTATATACAGTATCTTCCCTTCTCTTCTCATTTTCTAACAGTATCTTCACTGTCCATGAACTAATATGGTTCAGGGGAGTCAGACATTATAACAAGATTGTGTTATTTTATATGCAAATGCAAATATTGTGTACTATGACAAAACCAGCTAACAAGTTAACAAATTGTATGAATTTCTGTGATAAAACTTAGTACAAATCAGTATGACCAAGGCGGGTTATAGACCGCCGAAAAGTGGCGGTCTGGCTCCGCCGCCGCTTGCAGCGTCCGAGAGATGCAGCCTTTAAACGGTACGACTCCCGGACGCTGCAGAGAAGGAGCATGGAAATCGCGCTCCTTCTTGGGCCCCAGAAGAGGCGCCGCAAGTGCCAAAGGGCGCACTCGCGGCGTCACTTCCGGTGCACCACGTGCGGACGCAGAGCGTCCGTTACATCAATATGGCGGCCCCCATGTGGAAGGGGCACTGCCATATTGTACATATTCCATACGTACTAGGGTTAGGGGGGTGCGGAAGCCCCCTTCCTAACCCTAATACGTATGGAATACGTATTTTTTGGAGGTGTGTAACCCGCCTAAATGACTGAAATGATTATGGATTTATAAACATTCAGATAATGACACATAGCACCATTTTCTATGCCAGAGGTAGGGCAAGCCCTAGAAGTTCATCTGTCACAGAGTTACATGCTGGTTTTGAGCAGGGATCAAGCCAATGGTAGAAGAGGATGAGAATACCCTCTTTTCTCTATTTTTGTCACCCCTTTCTCCTCTCTCTACATCTGGCAAGCTGCTTGAAAAAGAGCACACTACTCTTGCAGAGGCTTGAATTTATCACATGCAGAGGGCTTTTGGAACTAGACTGTGGGCTGCAGGTTTAGTATTCTGCTGTTATATGATGTGCCTTTTCCCAAATACAAGGGGTTGTGTTCTTCTTTAAGAACTGGCACTGTTCTGCAGGTCTCAGTAGAGCTCAGACAAGACATCTTGGGTTTTTTTTACTGATTAGCAGTAAATTCTTTTTAGACTGCTGGCTTTAAACACTTCTGCAATATCTTGCATTTCTCATCTGAAAGTCTGACTGGTGTACTCTGCTAAGCGACTGACAAGCAACTGGTATAATTTAACTCGAACATGGAAAAATGTCTACATATAGCACATTTTCTTGGCTTAAGGCTGCAAGATTACTTGCTCATTCATTATGGAAGGGGACCAAAACTCCGGCACATGGTTGTTGTGACAAAGAATGATATTCACCCTTAGAGATAAAGGCAGCGAGAGGGATTTGTTTGTGACTGTCTTTGTGATTTTCTTTGTGTTTGGGACTATGTTGCAGCATATTGTTTAGTCTTTTATGTATGTCTGTAAAGCAGCTGAACTGGCTATGTGAAGTTATAACCTGAGCCTGCTGGCCTAAAACAAGTGAAACCTGATCAGGAAGTTAGATAAAGAAGAGGAATAGGTAAGAGGAAGTTTATTCCTTCAGAGCAATGAAAGGAACCAGAAGTTGCTGGGAACAAAAGAAAGGAGAAGCTGAAAAAGAATCCAGCTCTGTGAGGAAACAAAGTAGCTGCCTTTACTTAAAAATTTACTATTCTGTTGTTCTGCATTTGACTTTTGAACTCTTAGTTGTATGAATTCCACATGAGCTAAGTGTGTCACTTGATAAAAAATGTCAATTTGAGAAGGCTAAAGGATTAACACACCTGACTTTCCACAGATGTGTTCAGAAAACAAAGACCAGTTGTCTCGTGAGAAACAGCACACGATACTATTTTGCTTTCTTTTCCCCCACACACCAGAGGCTTGCTGATAGATCTGTACTACACACAGTTAGTTCTTATGCAGGCATTGCATGATTATTATTTGCTATTTGACGTTCTTTTGTCGCCTGTTTTATCAAACCATTTCCTGTATTACTATGTATTTTATATGTATTATCCTATTATCTTTTAGATTGTACGCCATAGGCAGGTTTACTCTTATATACTTATTGTTTTATGTACAGTGCTGTGCAAATCTACAGCGCTATATTAATAATAATAATAATAATAATAATAATAATAATAATAATAATGCAAATAGTAAGAACAAGCAGTGAGATAGTAGGGTTTTCCCACATTTTGTTGTTGTGTGCCTTCAGGTTGTTTCCAACTAAACAAAAACTAGGGAAGTAAGTGGGGAGTGGGAATTGAAATTCTTAGAGAAGCTGAGATCACACAGCATTCCAGGATTGAAAGCATTATTGTCTTTTGGAGAATAATAATGTCTGGTTTGTATTTAAATGCAAGAACCAGAGAAACAGAAGATAATTTCTTTTCTAATGTAGCCAGTTGCTATCCATCGTATATAATATTTCTTGTGAAAGCTGTTACCCAATATGGATCTCATATTGAATCACACAACCAAACTTGCAACCTCACGTATTTTTGTAACCTTTTATTTTGGGATGGCCAAAATTAGTTCACTTCCAGTTCATTTCTTCATTCTTCTGGTTTACTTCCTGATTTTTTTAAAGGCCTCTTCTAAGCCTAAAATGACTTGGAAGGGCCAAACACGTAGTAAAATTGAACTTTATGCATCTACAGGTGTGAAAGAATACTTTTGACGAATTTTTTTTTTAAGCACTTGAGTTTGTGTGCATATGTGTGCTGGAGGTTGTAAAAACAACCTTTTGACTGCAGCTGTCCAGAGTCCGCACTTTCCCCATTTATGCCCTACTGCTGAGTCAGGTCAGCATGACTCTCCACATTTTCAGGCAGAATAGGGGCATTAGTGGTGGTGAAGTACATTTAGATTCTGCACTTACAACTGTTAAGTATAGAATCTAAGATTACTTATCTCACCTATGCTCAGCATTATAACTATGAATGTCTATTAGCTAGCTTGCTGCAAATTCTTTTTTGCAACTCTTTCTTGGCTGAACTGCTTGTGTACACTCTGTTTGTGCCTTGGGTATATGACAGCTCTTTAATTCTGGAGATGTATAGTGCGCCCTTTGTTTACATGGGGATCTGTTCCAGACTCCCCCATGTAAAACAAATAACGCATATGCTCGAGCCTCATTTAAATGAATAAGGCTCGTGCATGCAGTGGCATGGGGGCACGCGCACACCATGGGCATGCACCCCATTCATCCCTATGGGACATGCCCCTTCCTCCCTGCACAGCTTTCAGCATATGCTGAAAGCTGCGTAAAGCACGCCCACATATGAGGCGGGCACACTGTATATAGTGTCATGGACCTTTGGTGTAAACTGTTGTTTCATTTATTATATATTAAGGTAATTTGTTTAGCTATGCACTGTGTATATGGTAAGGAGCTGTTGGGAGGGGATGAGAGACTGGAATTTTAAGAGTGAGGGTTGACTGGTGAAATGTCTCAGGGGATCTGAATAAGATTGGTGAATGATAGTTGATGACAGTTGGTATAGCCAGTGTAGTTAGGATAGAAAGAAGAAAGGAGTAAATAGAGGATTAGATGTGAGAGAGCCAGTCAGGTTTAGGAATGAATGAATGAATGATGTTTTAAAGTTTGAAGCAGCTATGAAAAGAGTGAGTGAGAGAGCATGAGCGCTTTTTTTAATTTTTTTAATTAACAATTCAGTAAAACACATATCATACAAACACACAAAGAACAATTGTACAGACCACATCAAAACTTCCTAAACTATACAAATGATTCTCAACTAGCCCTATTTTATAATTACAAACTCTTAACATTGTCTTATGTATTATCATCAGAAGCTTAATTATATAGTCAGTATACCCAACTGTTAACCCTTATTTATCCGTTTTTGTCCACTCCCATTCACTTCAATTTTTGAGCTTCTATATACCTATTATCCAGAATTATCTATAAGTTCTTATATCTTACACATCTACCTTTTCTCTCAGTATTAAATTACATTGACTTCTTTTGTGTCCCATCTTTATTCTGTCAACGCAATATATCTGCCTTCTTTTCCTTCCACCTGTACATACCTAACCCAGGAATTCTGCTTTTCATAAAAATTTGTTAATAATTTATTTTTTGAAAGAAAAGATAGTTCATTCATTTTGTACAATTCATACAGTTTTAGTTTCCATTCCTCTATTGAGGGAATTTTCTCTGATTTCTAATACCTTGCATACACTACTCTAGCTGCGGTTGCTGCCAAAAATATCAATTTTGTTTCTTTCCTTTCCAATTTCTGTTCCTCTACTATATTAAAAAGATACATCTTTGGGTCCATGTGAGTATTAAATTTAAATATATTTTTCATTTCCCCGTGTATCAATTTCCAAAACTTTTCAGCCTTTTTACAGTTCCACCACACATGCATATATGTACCTACTTATGTACTGCATTTCCAACATAACCCTTTATTTCCTTTGTACATTTTGGATAATCTTATATGGGGTCAAATACCACCTGTACATAATTTTATAACAATTTTCCCTAATATCAGCATTAACTGTATATTTAATTCTCATCTTCCATGTCTTCTCCCACTGTTCCATCATAATATTTTGATTTAAGTCTTTCGCCCATCGGACCATACATTCTTTAACAGACTCGTCTTCCAATTCCCATTTCAAAATCAAATTATAAAATTTAGATATCCTTTTTTTTTTTTTTTTTGGCCTTCCTTGACTATTTTCTCGAATTTTTGATCACCCGGTGCAATACCAATTAACTTTATATCTATTTTAAATCTTTCAACCAATTGTCTATATGTAAACCAATTACACGAGAAACCATGTTTAATTATTTCTTCTCATGAGCTCTGTTCTGAATGTATTACATAATTAATCTGTTTTGATATGCTCCACTTCTATTAATAAAATACTGGTTTTGTATTTATATGCTTTGGATCTCTGGGAACGCTATATGTTTGGATTCAGACAAGGTATCTGTGGAGGCACCACTAGGAGCGATGTCTAGTGGGGATATAATAGTAATCTTAAGGGCATCTAAAAGGTTCCCCATAGTTGGTGGTAACAGGAGTATGACAGGAGGAGGTCCTTACATTGGTGGCAGAGGTTAAGACAAGGGAAAGCCCTCACTCTTGGTGGGAACCATGACGTTTGTGGAAGTCTTCACATTTGATGACAGTGGGGGTTTAGGAAGAGCCTCACGCCTGGTGGAAAACCAGTGTATTAAGAGGTAAATGCCTACAATGCACTCTGCTCTCAAATGGTTAGAATCAGAGAACTGGAAGAGGATCCAAGGGGTAACTAGTTCAACTCCTTTGGCAGTGCAGGAATCCAAAGCTTAAACATGCCAACAAAGCATTCCACCACACTCTGTGGTAGTACAGTCTACTGTTGAACAATTATTACCATCACAAAGGTCTTCCTAACGTTTATTTGGTATCTCTTTTACTGTAATTTAAATTCATCCATGCATGTTCCAGCCTTTGGAACATCACAAAACAAACTCACTCCATATTTCATCTGACAGATCTTTACATATTTAAAGATGGCTGCCATGTCATCTCTCCCCTTCTCCAGGCTAAACATATCCAGCTCCCCTAACCATTCTCATAGAACCTGGTTTTCAGGGCTTTCTCCCTTACTTAGTGCATCTCAAAATGCTGCCATATATTTGTCCAAATCAAATTAAAATTACTATATATACTCAAGTATAAGTCTAGAAATTTGAGTCAAAATTGACTTTAAAAACTTATTTTGAGCTATCCATGGGTCAAAGTAAGTGTTGCACTTTAACTGTTACTAAAATAGGAACCATCCTCTTTTCTAAGTAGAGTGGAGAAAGGTGGGTCTCTCTACTCTCTCTGACATGTCACCAATTTCTAACTTTTTGAATGCCTGGGTGGGAAAATGGTGTTGGTGGCGGCAGCTTTTTGGCAATTCTCCTCAAAGGAGTGCCAAGAGGAATCAGGCTTTGAAGGATTTCAGTAAGGTATTTGTGTACATTTGTCAGCTTTTCTGGGTGAAAATAAAGCAAAGTTATCACATTCAAGTTAAAGGCTATAATCACTGCTAACTTAATTGCCATTTTCTTTGCTTTGCCGTTTCATTCTTTTTGACATCTTGTGTTTTCTTAGCCCTGCCTGTGCCTGGTCACTTCCTACACACATCATACAACCATGATTTACCATAGTTCCTTCCTCATCCATCTAGTCTATGATCACAAATAGTTAGGTCTGCCAAATTTTTGTAAGTTCTTTGGCATTGTTTTCCTTTGCTTCATCCTCTTCATCCTTTGTAACATTCCAAGTTTTACCCTCAACTTATACCACAGGTCATAATTTTTGCCCCAAAACCTACCCGTGACTTATACATGAGGTTGACTTTGTGAGACTTGGGATTGCTCTGACCAAAAATCTACAACAAACTAATGTATAACAAGAAGTTTATTGTAAAAGATAAGGTGGAAGCATCCTGGATCACGTCATTGCTGAATCTGGAGAACTCCAGATAGAGCCAGCACTTTAAAATCCCCCAGACCCCCCCCCCCTTTGATTGCTTTTCCTTCTAGTCAGCCTTTGATGTAGAATTCCCCCCTTTGTTCTGAAGGGGGGGGGGAAGAAGGAGGGTTTGCCATTTGGTTCCTAGTTCCGTTAACTAGGAGAGATCTAAGGCTGTATGCATCTTGGTATCTGTTACCCGTCCAACCCTCATAAAACTGCCTGTCTGCGATATGTGACCATCCAGTCCATTCCCCATGGTGGCAGTCCTCCTTCCCAAAAATGCCTATCTGTCTATATCTCTACTTCCTCTCTATATATGCTTATCTATCTCTATCCCTATTTGTGTGTGAGAGCCTAGTCCCTGACCCCCATTCTGCAGTTTATCTACCTATCTATCTACCTATCTATCTATCTATCTATCTATCTATCTATCTCTACAAACCTCATGGCAGAATACACCCTGAATGACTGACTGAAGGTGGATTCTGACAGACTTAGAGTAAATACGGTATTCTCTCTTGTTTATTGGGAAAGGAAAGTTTCACACAACAATGTACTATGAACATATCATTTTAGATTTATTTTTTATACTTAAAACATAAATATATCCTTATTTGACTAAGTAGTTTCATGGTAATGAAATGCCTTGTGCTACCATTTTACTATAAGAAATATATTATTTATTATAGTACTAATTAATAAACATTTTCATTTTATGAAGACATCAGAATCGGACAGTAGAAAAATAGAGGAGATGGAGTTAGTATCAAAGTCAAATGTATAGTGTAGCCACTCCACAGCACTGTGCTTAACTCTTGCCAAATACACTGATTCTCCCTACAAAAATGCTTCCTGGACCATTTTAAATGACTGCCCCCTTTTGCAAATCAAGCTCAAAAATCAATGGACAATGTGAAAGATGAGCCCAGTAAATTTGCTATTGGGCATTTACCAAGCATTTTCCAAGAAGAGCTGCACTGACCTTCCTATCAGTTTTCTCCAGCATGGGCTACACTAGCTCTTCACATTCTTGATAACTGCAGATTAAGAAATATTTTGTCCAAATTTTTTTTTGTTTTGACCAAATCTTAGTCTTTTAATTATAAACATTGACTAGCTATACAAATTTATCCAGGACAATAAGGAAATTGAAATAGTTAGAGATTTCCCATACCTATGATCAAACACTGATCAGAATGGGATTGCAGCCAAGAAATCAGAAGAAGACAAGAAATGGGGAGAGCAGCAATGAAAGAATGAGAAAAGATCCTAAAGAGTAAAGATATACAGTGCACCCGTGTTGGGGGAGGGCGGACTGTACAACTGAGCTCCAAAGTCAGAATTGTCCAATTTATTGTACTGCCCATTACCATGTACAGATGCGAGGGCTGGGCAGTGAAAAAAGCTGCCAGAAAGAAAATCAACTAGCTTGAGATGTGATGCTGGAGGAGAGTGCAAATGGGTCCTTGAACAGATCAAGTCTGAATTCTCCTTGGAAGACAAGAAGATCAAAGTAAGGCTGTCAAACTCTGGCCACTCATGAAAAGGTATGATTCATTAGAAAAGACAATAATGCTAGGAAAGGTAGAGGGCTGTAGAAAGAGATGAGGAACACATACCAGATGGCTGGATTCCGACAAATCATAGGCCAAAATCTACAGGATCTGTGCAGAGCAGTGGAGGCCAGGGGGAGATGGTTCAGGATCTCCCTGAGTCGGCTCAAGGGCAATAAACAACAAACACTGACTGGGCAACAATGTATTTTGAAAACATCAGCAAATATTACCTGCTAATATTTCAAATTTCTGAATGTGATTACTAAAAATATTGTTTAACTACAATTCCTAACTAGAATTTACTTATATTCTTTTTTTGGTAAAGAGACAAATGTTAATTGTCTTCTTACACATAAATATCTGGGAAACTAAATGAATAAAACAATGTTATAAGACAGTATAGTATGTAAAATAGAGTTGGGGAATGAGTGATCTTCCACATGTTGCTGGACTCCAACTCCCATCAGGCACAGATAGAATGTCCAGTGGTTGGGAACTGTGAGAATTGTGGGTCAGCAATATTTGGAGGGCCAAAGGTTTTCTATCCTTGGTCTAACATTAACTTCAGAAAAAGATTAGCGAAATAATACTTAAGCACCAGTAACTATTAACAACTAGATAATAATTAATAGCAAACCAGCTAGTACTAATAATATTTTAAATTAAGGTTTTCCTTTTAACAGGTAAACTAACATAATAAGTGCAGATAAGAACCAACTGTTCTATAGAACACGGAACACATAAGTAAAATGGTTCAAATTCTTCATCAAGAGAATAGTTTTTAAGTGTTCTTCATGTGTAGTCTATTTTAAGTGAAAACAAACTTATCACGTATTACATTTTAATATATATTTACATATGACACAAAGAAATAGAAAAGATCACAAATAATACTGCTCCTAGCTGCTTAGAGATATTGGAAAGAAGGGCCATTAGATATAATAATAATAATATTAATATTAATAATAATAATAAATTTTATTTGTATTTTCCCGCCTCTCCCAGGTGGATCGAAGCGGGATTACAACCTATTTTAAAATGCAATACAAACAATCAGTAAAATCCATTAAAATTACAGTTAAAATCAAAATTTACAAGTGACAGTGAAGCAAAGATGTTCTTATCATAATCAAGGAGTGGATCTATATCTTACATAAGATCAGGTGGGTATGCTCGCCGGAAGAGATCTGTCTTAACTGCCCTCTTGAAGGTCTCCAAGGAGATAGTAAGATGGATTTCTTCCGGGAGACTGTTCCACAATTTTGGAGCAGCTATGAACATATGCATCCATCTTGCTTTGGCATTTTACTTAAGGCCAGAGATGTCTATCTACCATGGCTTGCTCCTAAATTCTGCTTGCTTGAAATCTTTTGAGACACTCCCATCTGCAGAATTATTCAGTGTGCCTGTTCAATTCACACACTGTAGTTTGATTACAGGCTGACGGAACATTAACTTTTCATTCTCTTAAAACTACACCTTTGAAGACTGACACCAATTCAAAATGTCAAGAAAATTACTGGTGAGCTCTCACCTCTTATTCTGCAGATGAGCAGGGACAATGTGTGAAGTAATCACTGGTTTGTTTTAAAGTTCACTAATTCCTTCACAGAAATTCTGAATCTACTGACAAAATTCTAAACTTTTTTACTGGTAAAGAAGAAAAAAGTAAAAAATAAAATTAAAATGATGCCAGGCCAGGATCTGATTTTCATTTTTAAAGGTACAGGGCAGTCGAAGGCTTTCATGGCCGGCATCCATAGTTTTTTGTGGGTTTTTCGGGCTATGTTGCCATGTTCTGGAAGAGTTTATTCCTGATGTTTTGCCAGCATCTGTGGCTGGCATCTTCAGAGAATGCTTGCCTCGAAAGGAGTTGGGGGTGTGTACACACACACACACAATCTGTGTGAACCTGGGAAGGCATGCATGATTTACATGTGTATTGTTCTGTTGCTAATGGCAGGCCCCAGGGTGAGAGGATATGCAATAGAGAATTAGTGCTCATTGTCTGCTGGGAAACCCCTGACCCTGGGAGATTTCTCATTTGAAACCCTCTTTTGCAAATCACTCCAGGTTCACACAGTGTGTGTGTATGTATGTGTATGTATACACACACACACACACACACACACACACACACACACACACACACAATTCCTTTGCAGGCAAGCATTCTCTGAAGATGCCAGCCACAGATGGTGCTGAAACATCAGAAATAAACTCTTCTAGAACATGGCCACATAGCCCAAAAACCCACAAAAAACTAACTACAGTCATATCAGAATGCTGAGGTCTTTGGGAAAGAGAATGAAATGAAGAAGAGATGAAAAGAGGAATACTGGAGGCTGTAGGGGACAAATACAGACAGAACTGAGGTGCTGGGTACAGAAAAGATTATGTCTGGCTAAGAAATTAAGCAAGGCGCAAAATACAGAACTAGACGAGGAGGAGAAAACTGTATCCATAGACTTTCATAACTCTAACTTACAACTGAGTAAAATGTTTAAATCATATATAAAACAGAGCATGTGAGGCAAGCATAAACAAGGAAAGACATGGTTGACAGCCACATAAATACTATAGGTATGCAGCAGTTAACAAAGCAGATGTGTTCCTCAGCATTACTTCTTTAACAGAAAATTTGGTGCCAAAGGCAGAAGTAATATGGGAAGAATGGGATAGGTTACTATACCACAAAAAAGAAGAGCTGTTCAACATGTGTCAGGATGCTTTTTATTCAAAATTAACAATGTGTACTTGTGAAATGAAACAAGTAGCTCACATAAGCCTTGCATATTGTGAACAAAAATGTTTTAAATTTTCTAGAGACCATCTGAAGGCCGCTTCCAAAATAAATCTAGGGCTGACTTTTTCTTTCACCAGCTTCTACTTTTCTTATGATTTCTATTTTGGTGTCCAAACCTATAGATCTATGATTTTTTAACATGCTGTGCATAAGAACTTTCTTCTGTTCATGCATGCTCAGTAAGGGATTCTGGAGGTAGCTGATCTTTAACTTGCCTATTTTCAACAATCACAACCCTACAATAGGATCAGCTAAAACAGAATCTCATTTTTCCCAACTAATGTTTTATTGAATTTTTTACCCCAGGTATGTTGCTGCTACCCACACTGAAAGTCTGTTTCTCCAGCTGTCTTTCCCTATGCCACCCAATGGTGATGCTGCTAAAAAGCTTCCAACTAAACAGAGGATGAAGAGGAAATGAAGGGCTGGGAGGACATAAAACACTTTGTAAAAGGAGCTTTGCTAGCAAAGGGTTTGTTATGTGCCTTATCTATCTCCCACCTCTATCACTTATCAGCTCCACTGGATATGTCTGGTCTTATCTAGCTACTGGGAAGTGTCTCATGAAGGAGCCTCTGAGATGCAACAGATAACAGAAAATATCAACAACTGTCTTGCTCCAGTTGTTACTATATATTTTCCTTTTTCAGAGTTGAGATGTGGTATAATATGCAAAGAAAAACTACTGACATACTGCACTCTATTTAAACAAGGTTTAGTATACTACAGCAGTTTTGCTCCACTTTTCCCTGAGCTCCTGTGAACCTTGCCCTCTTTTGGGTTGTTGTTGTTCACATCTGACTTGATCCAGTTACATAACTGTTCCCTCTAATACATGTATTTCCAAGGTGAACAAAGCTCAAGTGATTACATTTATCCTGATCAGTAGGGTGGCCAGTTTCTACTAATTTTTATAAAGGAGACTGTATATTTTTAATAAATTGCTGTAGTTATGTCTGCCAATGAACTAAGCTACAGATGATCTACTCTTTTTACAAAAGTGAGATTCCTGCAGAGTAACAGAGACATGGATTAGCCTGGCTTAAAGTTGCAGGGAATGGGAAAACATGATTACTCCTTTTTAAAAAATGCAGTGTTGGATTTTATTGATCTATTGTGTTTTTTTCTGTATAACTACTGCTTTAAATTTAATTTTACAGTGTCTCTAATATATATTGAATTGATTAATAAATGTCATTTATTTAATTATCTGCAGTCTTTCCACAACTAGTATAAGGGACATTTTATATGCTCTATCAAAACACTTCTATTCTAGCCTTGTTGCCTGCTTTGCTAAGTCCTCTCCTGCCAGGTTTATTTAAGAGTACCTGGGAACAGCAAAAGCAGTTATGCACTTTTATATAATACATAGTTCATGCATATTTTGTGGCATGCTATAGTTAATAAACATGCATACTCACTCCAGAATAAGCACATTTCTTCATCAAGACTGTCTCAATATAAAAACACACACATGTAAAGTAAATTTTGGATGAGAGTCAGTGCTACTGGGATTAGATTGTTGGGACCCAATGTGCGAAAAGCCAGTTGCCGGTCTTCACTTTTCTGAAGCTCACTGGGCACAGGATGTCTTAAGATACATAGCAAGGGTACTGTAACACTAAAATGTTCTGAATTCCTTGGAGGAAGAGATGAGTAAACATAAGCATTATGTTGGCCTTCTTGGGTTCTTTTAGATTTTGTGTTTTTAACTCTTAGTACATAAACACACAAAACATGGAATGTGTCAAGTATATGTTACTATCTATGTGTAGTAAAACATTTACTATGTTATCTCTGCTTCTGAAAGTATCAAATCACTTAAATGTATCACCTTGTTAAAATCACTTCCTCATTCTATTTTCATACTGACAACAAGTAATTAAAATACAGATCTCTCAATATACTGTATTTTCTGGCATATAAGACCCAGGAAAATCTTCTCAAAAGTAGGGCGTTGTCTTATACGCCGGGTGTCGTCTTATAGGGTGGGTGCTGAAATTTCTGAGCTGGACTGGAGAATCTGCGGTCGCCGCATATGGTGGGGGGAGCTCAAAAACGGCCGCGGCTGCATCTCCACCATATGCGGCGACTGTATGAAAGCAGCAAGGGCGGCACTGTACAAGTAACGCAGAAGAAAATTCATTCACCAGGGCCTGTTACAGACTGCCAAAATAAAGCTGCTTCGGGTCTCTTTGGAGGTATGCTATTTAAATGATGCATGGGTCCTAAGAGTCCAGAGGTTGTGCCAAAGCCACACTCCATTCCTAAGCACTGGAGGGCAGCTTTGGTGCAGCTTCCAGATTCTTAGGGTGCATGCATCATTTAAACAGCATACCTCCAAAGAGACCCGAAGCAGCTTTATTTTGGCAGTCTGTAACAGGCCCAGGCTTCGTGGAAAGAAGTGACTTAACATGGTCCCGAGGTGAGGGGGTGCCTCACCGGGGAGGTGTAAGTGAAGGGCAAAGCAAGCTGCAGGCGTCTGGGATGCCTGGGGTATGGAAAAAAGAGCTGTGTTTGTGCTACTGCTCTGATAGTCTTAGAGACAGGGAGTGCTGGGCAGGCAGGGAGAGCTGACCAATCCAAGCAGGCTTTGTATACAACAAGTTTTCCTGCTAAGTACCTGCATGCCATAAGCATTTGAATTAAAAATACCATATTGAAATCAAATCTGATGTTTTTTAAATTTTTATTTGGTGTGCGTTGGAAGAGGGGTAGTCTTATACGGTGAGTATATCTCAAACTCTATATTTTAACTGGAAAAGTTGGGGGTTGTCTTATACGCCCAGTCGTCTTATATGCCAAAAAAGACAGTATACTCCTTGATCTCGTCAAAACTATTTGTAATATCATCATCTGAATTTTTTTCTCAAGAGCCTCTGTCAAATAGTTCATTGTACAAACAGTTTAAAGTGGCCAAAAGGAATTCTCCCCCAACCCTTCAGAATGTACTGGAAGTTATTATTATTAATAGGTTTCATGCTATGTTCTTAGAAACCTTGGCATTTTTCAGAAGGTTCTCAGGTATTCTTTTCTGTTTGACTTCAGTGTATTTATGCTGTGGGATTGCACACGGTTTCACATTATCTTTCATGATTTTTTATATCCGAAAGAAATTCAAAATATACATTTATTTACCCTCTCATCTTCCAGCCTCTGTAATTCCAGTGATTTATCTGCAGTTCCCTCTGCTAAAGAATGCCAGGTCAGTTAATGGAAAGACCACATGGGAAATTGGTGAGGAGAACTAAAAATCAACAGTTTTGTTGCAACTTCCAGGAGCATTCAGTACCATTTGTCTAAGCATGTTCTGTATCATCTGGTCAAACTGAAACTAGGAGTCCGTGTTATAGATGAGGCGCATCTACTTGGTAGTGCTTAAGTACTTCAGTTTTATTTCAACAAGCCATAAGGGAGGAAGTAATCTAGAATCAGTATACTGATGACATTAATGCAATATTCCATTTTCATCCACTAATCAGATGGAAGCTGTGGAATTTTTGGACCTGTGTCTGAAGATGGTTTTAGGATGAATGAGCTGAAATTTAACAACATAAGGCATTGTAGATTATGAAACTAACTAGCATGGGTCACAATATGCAACCAGTTTCCACTGTAGTTTGTAGCTCTGGAGTGCTCCTGGAGTCAACACTGTACAAGGGGCTAGAGATCTTGTCCTCCTTCTCCTCCTCTATGTTAAGCATCACTATCTAGGGATGGCAGCAATGTCACATCCAGCCCAACCTACCATAATGCATTCTACTACTTTCGAAGATCTTTCAAAGGTTTCAAATTTAAAAAATGCAGCTGCTCTGATGCTTATCAGTACTGGCATTTAGAGTATATTACTCTAATATTATATCATGCTGCATTGACTACCTAACTGCTTCCAAAACAAATTCAGAGTGCTGGTTTTGACCTTTAAAGTCATAAAAACACCTTGAGATAAAGCAGATTTTTTAGACCTGTTTCAATACAGTTTACTTTTCTCTATCAGAAGGAGAACCTGGTGAAGGCAGCCCTGTTAATTCTCTTTAGCTTTTGATACAATTGACCATTTTATCATAGTGGCTCTTTGAGATGGAAGTAAGCAACTCAATGATATGCTGATTTGTTTCTATCTCCAGGGTTGGTTTCACCATTTGGAAGATTTCTACTTGTCTCATGGTAATTATGCTGTCAAGTTCTGCAAGGTTTCAACTTCTCTCCAATTAATTTACCTTCTCTTCCATTAAATGATGTAACCCCTGAGTGAAACCATGAAGGGACCTAGAGTGAAGTTCCAGTGATACATTAATGGCAAGCTCTTTTCTTTCTCTTGGGTGAGGGCATACAGAAACTGGACTGCTCTCTGGAATTTGTAATGAGCTAGATGAGGGATAATAAACTAACCTGAATTCTGATGAGATACAGATACTGCAGGTAAGTGGGTCTCATGTCTACAAATTAGATGTGTATCTTGTTCTAGATGAGGCTGCATACTCCCTGAAGAGTAGCTATATAGGCCCGGTACATACCTGCCTTTTTTCCTGCGGAGGGAAGCCGCAGCTGTCAAACCATGTGGCTTCCCTCTGCAGGAAAAAGAACCCGCAAAACCCCAATGACACACTCGTGACGTAACTGCCACGATTCAACGTGCGGACGCTATGCATCTGCTATGTCATAATAGCAACGCCTTGTACACGGGATACCGCCATTATGCCGTCGCCAGTACGTGCTAGGGTTAGGGATCGTGCGGTTGCTGCATGGTCCCATAACCCTAGCATCGTACGAGCACAGCACTTTTGCACCGTCTGTACCGCGCCATAAATTGGAGGGATAATTATACTCCTGGATTCATGTCATGGGCAGATCACTATCTGCCAGTTCACAGCATTTGCAAGGTTTGGAAATCACTTGATACTGGCTACAATATCAACTGAATGCCTTCTCAGGGGTGTTTTTTTTTGGGGGGGGGGTCACCTTGGCAGTTTGTTTGTTTGTTTAGAATCACAGAACCATAAAGTTGGAAGAGACCGAAAGGGCTGTCCAGACCAACCTCACCATGTAGGAATACACAGTCAAAAAACACTCCCGACAGATGGCCACCCAGCCTCTGTTTAAAAACTGCCAAAAAAGGAGACTCCACCACACTCCAAGGGAGCG
The DNA here is from genome assembly GCA_023333645.1 of Sceloporus occidentalis. Taxonomy (NCBI): domain Eukaryota; kingdom Metazoa; phylum Chordata; class Lepidosauria; order Squamata; family Phrynosomatidae; genus Sceloporus; species Sceloporus occidentalis. Next base: position 7,264,027 of record JALMGF010000004.1, on the reverse strand, counting down.
TGTTCCACTGTTAAACAACTTTTACTGTCAGGGAGCTCCTCCTAAAGTTTAGGTGGAATCACTTTTTCTGTCACTTCCATCCATTGCTCTGTGTCCTAGTCTCTGGGGCAGCAGTAAAGAAGCTTGCTCCAGCCTCAATGTGATGTCCCTTCAAATATTGAAACAGGGCTATCATATCACCTCTTAACCTTCTTTTCTCCAGGCTAAACAGACCCAGCTCCCTAAACAGCTCCACACGGCATGGTTTCCAGACTCTTCACCATTTTGGTGGCCCTCCTTTGGACACACTCCAGTTTGTCAACATCTTTTCTGAATTGTGGTGCCCAGAACTGAACACGGTATTCCAGGTGAGGCCTGACCAAAGCAGAATAGAATGGCACTATTACTTCCCGTGATCTAGACACTATATTTATATTGATGCAGCCTAGATTCGTATTTGGCTTTTAGGTGCTGTATCACACTGTTGACTCTTGTTCAATTTATGGTCTACTAGGACTCCTAGATCCTTTCACATGTACTATTGTCAATCCAAATGTTCCCTCATCCTATATCTGTGCATTTCATTTTTTTTCACCCTAAGTGTAGTACCTTACATTTTCCCCTGAGTTTATATGCTGCCTTTCTCCTAAAATGGATCCAACGTGGTTCTCCAAAAATACTTTAAAATACAGTTTTAAAAATACAAAATCATATTAATAAAAGTCAAAAATATAAAAACAACATTGTATGTATGATATTTGTATGATATATTTTTATGATATATGATATATTTGTTTGTTAAAAGTTTTGTTTTTTGTATACTGGAATACAGTATTTAATAAAATGTGGTTAAAATATACTGTACACTTGTCCCTCCACGTCTGCAGTTTTGACTTTTGCAGATTTGATTATTCATGGATTTTATTAATATGTTCTCTCTAGGAATATCTAGGTCCTCCAGCACAACTCTGTGGTCAAAGATAACCAAAAGTCACACTGAAGGACCTAGAGATTCCCAGAGAACACTCCACTGGGCATCTGTAGCTCCTCCAGCACCATTTTATGGTAAATGTCTAGCAGATGTTGACCACAGAGTTGCACTGAAAGACCTAGAAATTCCTAGAGAGGTGTTCTCTCAGGTAAAAACATAGTGTTTTTATTATTTGCAGTTTATCTATGTTCACGGGGCTCAATTCTGTGTGTATGTGTACGTATGTGTGTGTGTAAACATCTTGACAAAACACAGGCCTGGAACTTTGACATCATTATAATTTTCTTTTTCCTGTATGATTTCCTCCTTTAGAACTCTTTCAGTTTCATAATTACCCAATAGTACAGCTGCCTATCTACCCAGCTTCCTGGTTCTGATGCACTTAAAGAACAACATCTTCTTTCTCTTTATGTTATTAGCAGTATAGCAGCAAGACTTCAGTTTTCTGAAGGAAGTCTATTTATCTCTATAACTTCCTTTACACCACTTGATAGCCATGCTGGTAACCTTCTGGACTTGCTACTTTTCTGACCTGTGCTAAGTTTTTATTGTAAGCTTTAAGAATACTAAGAGGAAAAATCCTCTTTCTTGAGCTGCATTTGAGCTTAGGGATGGTGACAAGACATTGCAACGGTGTTAATCAGATGGAGAAAACAAGAGTTTACCACTTAATATTAGGAAAGTGGTTTGGAATGCGATTACAATGCAGAAATCAGAATGACCAGTTTGCTGGGAGTTGGATATGGCTTAAACAGAATAGCAAATCATGGCAAATCATTTCAGGTAACCGAGGAGAATAAACATTGGAATTTTTTTTTCAATCTTCTATCTGCCCTGTATTTGTGAGAAAATCATTGGATTGTGCAAAAGCTTTCCATCTGGACAACCAACAGAGCAGTGTAATTTTGGGAGAAACATATGAATGAGTTTCAACAAACCAGTCTTTCTTAACTGGGAGCAGATTTCCCAGATGTTATTGGACTGAATTTCTCATTATTCCTAGCCAGCTTGACCAATTATAGTTATGGGAACTGTAGTCTAGTAACATCTGGAGGAAGGCTATAATAGACAGTTTTTTGAAAGTTTCCACCAATAACCTGGCACACATTACACAACAGAACAATATAATGCTGTACATTTTCTTTTATGTTTTCTTTTCAGCTGTATTTACTAGGCTGGACTGTTGTTAGCATGTTATACAAGCTCCAGTTTAGATAACAATTTCCACACTAGTAAATCAAGATAAATATTGCTCACCTGTCCATTTTTTCTAAGTTCCATTTCGACAATCGCCACAGGACTGCTTAACTGATCAACATTTCTTGACTGAGACTTGAAATCTACTCTCCAGCTTAGGTTTTTCAAAGAATTTTCCCATTTGCTTTGATTTATCAAGTTGTCTCGGATTTTCATTCTGTGGTTCCGCCAAAATTTTGAAATAACTGCAGCTTGATCACTTGTGATACCTCCTGGTTTCTTTGTTTGCGCCGTCAAAAATGCCTCTAGTTGGTTTGTATCCATGTCAGCTGAAGCTATTGACTGAAACAAAATGAAAAATTTGAAATTCCATAAACATAATCTCTGGTAAATGATGTACAGAGTAAAATCTCTATCATATGTCAGTTTAGCTACTATACTTCACTCTTGCATCAAAAGGAAACCTTTAATTATTATTTTCTTTGAATGCAGAAGTGTAGGACTAAGGAAGTGATGGCAATCAGCAGAGAAGGAATAAACACTTCTTGTTATACTCAGTACTTCATACAAGATAAACTGCTGTATAAACTACATGTTGCCATACTTATTGTAATGATCAGATCAATCTAACATTTTCCCCGAAGTTCTGAGATTTGAGTGCCATGTATACTTGACTGTAAGTCAAGCTCATGCATAGGACGAAGGCAGGTTTTGGGTCCAAAATTATGGATATTGGTATGACACGTGGATAAGTCAGATGTAAAACCTAGAGGCATGTAACAAAGGATCTAAAAGATAATGCACAGAAAAACGCTGCAGAGAATTTACAGAACTCCAGCAAGTAGTTTGTGCTCACACTAAAGGCTGGATGGATGAGAGTGCAGAGGGCGGTCAGTGCTTTTGGGATAGATTACATTCTTGCCTTTCACCAGGGAATGGTCCCTTTTTAAATAAGAGTTAAAGTACAGTAATTCCATTAACCCATCAATAAATCGACTCAGTTTTTGGGGGTCAATTTTTTTACTTTTTTTTACTTTTTACTAAAATTACACTTATACACTCACCCCTCCACATTCGCTGGCATTAGGGGCACAGGACCCCCGTGAATGTGGAAAACCACGAATAACAAAAATATTGTAGTTTTACCTGAGAGAAGACCTCTCTAGCAATCTCTAGGTTCTCCAGTGCAACTCTGTGAGCAACATCTTCCAGACATTGACCGTAGAACTGTGCTGGAGGAGCTACAAATGCCTAGTGGAGTATTCTCCCTAGGAATCTCTAGCTCCTTCAGTGTGAGTTTTGGTTAAAGTTGACCACAGAGTTGCGCTGGATGACCTAGATATTCCTACAGAGAACATATTAATAAAAACCACAAATAATCAAATCCTCCAAAGTAATAGCTGCAAATGTGGCGGGACGAGAATACATGAGTAGATACATATCGTTCCTTCTCAGATTCTTCCAAAAACTATCAAGGCCTACTTTCCTTTTCATTTGATTTTACTTTCTCAATCAAAAGACAACAGGGAATCCTCCAACCTCAGTTACATTCCAATAATTATACTTAGGTTAATACTGTAGATGAATATGGTTTCAAATTGAAACTTTAATCACAGAGATTGAAGAGCACATTTTAGCTTGTCCTCTAAGCTGACAGAAGCTGGAAATAATTTTTGGGGAGAAATCATGTCTGGAGCATACAAGTACATGTTTCAGATGATCAAAAGAGAGACAGAAAAGAAGCATACAGTATAACATGATAATCAGCAAAAATTGTTTAAGGACTGTAGAAGAACGTGCATAGGCCATTTTTTTTTTTTTTGGAAAGACACAACTTAGAGGTGTTTATGTATAACTGCTAGACACCCTGAGGTGAGATGGGCAGCTTGGGGTGGTTACATATATATGAGATTCTCAGTATAGCCATTACAGCAGAATAGATGTGAAGCCCCAGAGAAAAATTTGGAAAAATCTATTTATTTCTAGTTCTTTCTAAAAAAAAAAAAAAAACCACCTGGAAATTGAGAAAAACTGAAACATTTTGGAATATATTCTTTTCAAACAATGAATGAAATAGTTACAAAATAGTTACAAAAATAATTTGTAAAAACTGTGTAACTGGAAAAGTTTTATAAAAGATAATCTTTAACATGTGATCATTGCAACTTCTGGTCCCAATTTCCTTTTCTCAGTTCTTCCTTAGTAATAAATACTTTATGTCTACTTAACAGTGTGGAAAAACTAGAGGAAAATTTAATTATATCATCTTTACTGACGTTGATTCTTAGGTTTTTATTGTTTTTTGCCTGTTCTGACAAAATGGCGAAACCAAAGAGGTTCTTTACAGTTCAAATGTGTGTGCCTTGAAGTCATAGGGTTATTTTTAAGCTAGGAATACTCAGAGGTGGTTTTGCCAGTTCCTTCCCCTGAAATATAGCCTACAGTACTTGGTAACCCTTGGCAGTCTCCCATCCAAATACTAACCAGGGCTGACCCTCCTTAGTTTCCAAGCTCAGATGGGATCTGGTGCCAAGACTTTGCAACCCCCCCCCCCCATCAAAGTTTTACAAAGGGAATTCAGACTATACCTATTGCCTGAATTGTACTTTTAATATTTGTTGTTGTGAGGTACCTTCAAGTAATTTCTGATTTATATCAATATTAAGATGTCTGTATTAGAGGATTGTCTTGATTTCTTTAGGATGGGGGTTGCCTTTGCCTTTGCTGAGGGAGAGTGACTTGCCCAAGACTACCCACTGGGTTCCCATGATCGAATGGAGATTTATACCTTGGTCTCCAGAGGTGTAATCCAACACTCAATTATAGTCCTCCCCCATTTTCATTCTTCTGGGTTCTTTTTGTGGCGCGTTGCATATGTCACGAGCGCGCTGCATGGCGTCATTGCCATCATGGCGGCACCCATGTGGACAGGACACCACCATGGTGCCGCCACGCATACAGGCTAGGGCTCTGGAGCGTGCGGTTGCCACATGCTCTGGAACCCTAGTTTCGGCGCTAGCACACCGGCCAGTGTGTCTCGGGCCTAGGTTACATAATAACTGTAAGATAACATGGGGAAAATGCCATTTTGTGCTACAGGCCAGCTGCTTCTAGCCTTCTGACAGTATTTCAAAGACTAACTAAACAGTAACTACCAATATACAGTCACTTGAAAAAAAAGAAGGAAATAAATGCTGTAACACACACACATGCACTGCACACACATACACACAAACACTTACAACAGCAACTAACTCCCTCCACCTCCAGCTTTGCAATAGCATTGGCAACTAATTATTTCTAAAGAGTAACTTTTAAAGCTCTGTCCTAAAGTACTTTCAGTAGAATGAAGACAGGCATAGTGTAGTTCTCTACTTCACAAGAGAACCCCCAAAGTAGTTAATTAAAGAATAGTAGATTTCTCCACTGTTATGAGTAATAGTAACACCAAGCCAGAAAATATTATGCTTCCCCCCCACCAAACAAATATTTATCATAAATCAACCAATAAAATAATCATGATTTCAAATGCCACTTCTACAATGGAAGAATAACAGATCAACAAGATGGTTTTGTGTAGCCTAATTTTTTTATTAAGTTCAAAAGGAAAGTGGCTTAATACACACACAGCATGAAATACTGACATAAATTGATTTATATTCCCTGAGAAATAGAGTCTGACAAGCATGTAATGCTAGTGGGAAAGGACAATAGGTAAAATCCTGGGGGGGGGGGGGGACACCCTTAGTTTCCAGAAACAGAACTTGTCAACAGCTGTGGCTGTGATCCAGGAATTTGCCATGCCAGGCCATGTAGGCATTTTCACTAGCAAACCCTCTAACTTGCAGATTGCTGCCAATCAGCAAAACAATGAAATAAAAGGCTTGGCAAAATAACTAAATAAATAAATTTCATGTACCATATAAACTGTTTGCTTCTTTGGCTTTCTCACAGGCAGGGAGAAATTCAGGGAATTAAAGGAATTGGTAACTTTATGAAGGTAGAATTAACTACCGTAGTTCTACAGGTGGCTATAAGCAATTTATACAACACAAAAAGCAAGGTTAATTGTTAATGGAGAACTAAGGGGCAAAACAGATCACCCCCTTGAGCCACCTTCTGGGCGGCTGTCTACACGGAGGTGGCTTCATGATGCTCTGGCAGCGCGGTATTTACATGCCGCATGCCATCAAGAGTATCATGAAGCTAGATTCTGGCCATGGTGGGGGTGGAAAAGCTGTTCTTTGCTGCCCAAAAAGGCAGTGGCTATTTCAGGCGGCTTCAAGGCAGATTGGGGCTGCAGCGTGCAGTTGCTGCAGTCCCAATTCAACTTCACAAGGGGCTGCTTCAAGATGCCCTTCCACCGGTCTATTTCGCCCCTAACTGAAGTTTTGGATACAGGAAAGGGTACCTGACAAGGCTGTCCACTCTCTCCATTGTTGTTTATTTTATCAACTGATGTTTTCTTAAGCACTTTTATTTTATTTTCAAGCTGAGGTTGGTGGAGAATGTGTGGATATAGAGGGCCGACTGTACTGCAAGTGTGGGAAGAATATTAAGAAAGGCTTCTAAAGATGGAAAAAGCTAAATTTATCTTTGATGGGAAGAATTTTAGTAACTGAATATTTTACACAAAATGGAATTTTAATTTATATGGTTCCAATAGTGGTTTCAGATGTCCTCTTTAAATATTGGCAAAATGATTTGTGTAATTTCATTTCAATTTATAAGCTAAATAAATGCTATTATCCATTTTAAAAAATGTAGGTAACCATATTGGTCCAGTAGGAAAAATATCAAAAGGCACACTTACATCTATTAAATCCTATTATTATTATTAAGACCAGCTAAAATGTCATAAATGTCATAAAATAGTGAGCAAGCTTTTGAGTTAATCAAAACTCTCTTTCAATGGAAACTGTGTGGCCTTTGTAGAGCTATCTATTACACCTGCACATATTCTGATTATATCATACAGTCAGCCCTCCTTATCCATGGATTTCTTATCCACGGATTCAAGCATCCACAGCGTGAAAATAATCCAAAAAAGTATAAATTCCAAATAGTAAACCTTGATTTTCCATTTTATATAATGGACACCATTTTACTATGCCATTGCATTTAATGGGACTTGAGCATCCACGGATTTTGTGATCCACAGGGGTCTTGGAACCAAACCTCAGTGGATAACAACGGCCCACTGTAATACTGTATGTTGTTGGATTGCAAAACTCTTCAACCCTAGCCTTAGAATTACAGATGTCCTTCCCCTTTCACAGACTTGGAGTCTGCGGTGTTACTCTTCGTGAATCGTGAGAAGGACAAGTGGAGAGGGAGAAAATGGTGGCAAGTGCACCATTATTTTCAATGGGACTCAAATATTTGTGAGTCACAATTTTCACCAGGGGTGGGGGGGTCCGGAACATATCCCCTGCGAACTGGGAGAGGCTACTGAAGGTGGTAAAAATGTCAGTGAATGGAGGTTTATTTGATTTCATGCTTGAAAGGCAGACATTTCAAAGGAGTCAAAAGAGGCAGAAAGAAAAACTATGGGAAATGAAAAAAGAAGATGTAGTGGAACTTACAAATGACCTCTGCTGCTTTGGATAGGTCATGTGAACTACTCTCCTTCATTCTCCTTTGCAGAGAAACTAGGAGTACAGTACCTATTTATTACACTGTAGGAAGCATTCTGGGAAAACTGCTTGCTCCTTTGGTCTACTATTCAAAGTCTCATCTTGTTTCACTTAGAAAGCTAAAAATAGAAGTTGGGTCAGCTCATGTTTTGAAGACACAAGGGACAGAGACTTCCAGTTCTCTTTGGCTATATTTAGTACAGCAGTGATCACATGAAGTTACTGTTGGCAATTACTGCATATTTTGCAAGTATTTTTACTGCATAGTAACGGACAACAAATATGCATTTTCTTCCATGAGACAGTGGAATATTGTGCTATTTCAGAGAAAGGTAAAAATTTCCTGAATGATTTCCCCTTTTCCTGTTGCCAACTATTTTACATGTACCTGAAATTAGAATTTATCTCAAAGCTTGTGTAGCTATAATGTGTGGACATGATATTTATCATTACATGCATGCTGTAATACAGCATACATGATGACCAACAGAGTACATGGAGAGAAGATGCAATCTATGGCCGTTCAAACAAAATATATTACAGCATGCATGTAATGATAAACGCCATGTCCACACATTATAGCTACACAAGCTTTGAGATCATTCTAACTTGCAGACTTGCCAGGCACTGAAATCAGAACCAAGTCTTACTTTTGCGTGTCATGTCTAGGATTGCAGAGTTCAATTCAAATCCTCACTACACTATGACGTTAGATGACACTGAATCCGCCACATACTCTGACCTCATCCTGTCTTACAAGACTATGATCATATGAAGAGTGGCCTGACCAAGGCTGTGCCTGCACTGAAGAAATAATCCACTTTGACAACATTTTAACTACCATAGGTCAATGCTATGGAATTCTGGGAATTGTGTTTTTTGTAGCACCAGAGCGCTCTGACATAGAAGGCTGAATGTCTCTCAAAATTACAGTCCCCAGAATTCCATAGAATTGAGCCATGGAAGTTAAAGCAGTATCAAACTGCATTATTTCTACAGTGTGGATGTAGCCTAGGATAGATGGTTCACGTTGGAAATGACTTGGAAGGCATACAACAACAAAGTTATAGTGTGGGGTCATTCCAGTACTGCAGCACCATCAGGATTATTTTTTTTACTACCAAAAAAAAAGGTCATGTGTTCTTTTGCTAGGAAATGCTAGCCAAGAACATCAAAAGGACCTTATAAAATATTTCCTTATTATAGTTTGTGACATGTTAATCACTATTTTGGTGAGCCCACACGATTCTAGTAGTTATTTCTTTATTCCATTCCACCAGACCCAAAGAGCTTTTGATATCCTTTGAATTCAAGAGCAGTTTTCAATACAGCGTTATGTGCAATAATGCTGGCCACATGATCACAGAGTAGTCTCTGACAACACTGGCTCTTTGGCTTAGTAATGGAGATGAGCACCGCCCTGCTACTGTCAAACATGACTTGACAACCTTGTCAATGGGGAATAAATTTACTTTTTCAGCACAGCACTGGGAGGCTGCTATTGAAAACAATGCAGAAAACATAGCATACCATATTTAAAGCATGGAAGTTTTGACACTGCAAAGTCTCGTAATATTTGGGTATAATTATCTTTAGGGATTTATCTCAGATTATTCATGAAAGTAAACTGATAAATATATCGCATGAGATTTAAAGAGATGGGCAAATTTAAAGATGAGTTTGTGGGATAAGGTAAACGAGATTAAAATGCATGTTATACCTAGAATTGTTATTCATGGAATTCCTCTACTTATACCTTGCAAATGTTTTTTTTAATATGCATCTCCACCAAGAATTTTAATGAAAAGGATGCAAATTCATATCGAACCTTTCAGATCTTTATGCATACCATTGGGAATATCTGTTATTTTATATTAAGTTTTGAACATATCCATTTATAGTAAATATTTTAGCCTTGGGAGTTTTTACTTTGGGAACTTTTATTCAAACTGATAGTACCACCCGAACATCTAATTCACGATGGAAAAAGAAAAAGAAAGAACATGTGCTGGTCATCCGCAAACTGAACCAACATTTGGGCCACACAGTATACAGAAAACCTATACACATGAACAGATACCTAAACAAGAACTCCAACCATCACCTAGGACAAAAAGGAAGCACAATAAAAACACTGGTAGACCAGGCAAAAAGGATCTGTGAACCCCACTTCCTGGGAGATGAACTGAAGCACCTAGATTGGGCACTACTGGCTAATAATGGTTATTCCAGCTCAAACATCAGAAGGGCTGCCAGATCGCAAAAAACCCATAGGAGTGAAGACAAACAACCACACAAAGGGTGGGTATTTTTACCATACATCAAAGGAGTCATAGAGAGAATAGGGAAACTGGTGAAGAAACACAGCCTCCAAATAATCTACAAACTGACTAAGAAAATCCAGCAAATTCCGTACCCAGTGAAGAACAGGAGAGACCTCTCACGGCTGCAGATGTTTACCGCATACCATACAGCTCCGGACAAGTCTACATAGGGACCATCAAATGCAATGTTCAAACATGAATCAAGGAACATGAGAGACACTGCAGACTGGGCCAGTCTGAAAAATCAGCAGTAGCAGGACGCATTATAAACCATCCTGGGCACAAAATGCTATTTGAAAACACTGAATTTCTGGACCATGCCAACAACTATAGGATCAGAATACACAGGGAAGCCACTGAAATCCATAAACACCTGGACAACTTCAACAGGAAAGAAGAAACACTGAAAGTAAACAAAGTTTGGCTATCAGTCCTGAAAAACACCAAAATCAAGACCCAGCCTGTGCAATGGATCACTAATTAAATAGACACCCCGAGGCCTTGCCATTCAACAACAGATGAACATATAAATCACTTCCCCGCAACCAAGGTTTACACAGTATATATACCCAACTAACTTCCATGCCAGCATTCTCTGAAGATGCCAGCCACAGATGCCGGCAAAACGTCAGGAATAAACTCTTCCAGAACATAGCCACATAGCCTGAAAAACCCACAGAAAACTCAGAGAAAAAGAGTTTTAAAAACAATGTAGCTGGATGAACTCCTTCATGCTTAAGCTTAGAAAAGTGAAAAAGAAATAACCTTTCCTTCTATGTTTCAGAAAAGCATTTAATGAGCTCTTCCAAATAGCAGAGTGTGAGAAAAAGTGCCATAATGCACTGTGCTTCAGAGGTCAAGAGAAAGAAGATCTAAATTGAACAACAGGACACAGAGAGGAGAGAAAAGCAATGTACTTCCTGTTAATGCTCTCCACAGTGCATAAGAGGTCACACATTTGCTCATCATTAATTCATATAACACATAGAATTTGAAACTGCTTCAGAATCTTTAGTGAGTGGAAGAGATTTGCCGTATTCTGCAACCTCATCGAACAAGACTGGAGAACTGCAAAGACTACATCATACATAGGCTTACATCCTATTCCTAATACTCTTAACCTTCACTTGAAATGTCAGGATCTGGCAACTCTATTTAATGTTTCGTTAGAGACGTTCTAAAAGACTAAAATAAGGTTTAAGGAGGATATGAGAAAATTTAATTTCAAGAGGGATAAAACACAATTTGAGAAAATACTATGTACTGATGATAGTCACTTGATTTAAAAATATATATAAATTGCTACTAAGGTTTAATACTTAAGAGGAATGCATGGCAAATTGAACAAAACATACAGGTAATAATATACAATTGAAACAATGGGAAGAAATGTGGACTCGGAGTTAAAATTTACTTGTTGTTACAACAAAAATTTTATAAGACGATGTTAACTGGAATACAACTCTGGATAAATTAACAAAATGTAGAAAGGTGTGAGTAACAAATATTGAAAGTGTAATAAGCACAGGGAATCTTTTTGCCATGCATAGTGGACATGCAAAAAAACATGGGTGTATTTGTTAATAATTTGTGAAAGGATGCAAATGTTTGAAAATAAAATAACATGAAGACCAGAACTGTTTCTCTTAATTCTGATAGACTTGGAAGAGCAGAGAAGTAAGTTATATGATAACTGCCACATGATTGGTATGCACAAAATATTGGAAAAATAATAAGATTCCAAGTATTACAGGCTGGATGGACAAAATAATGGATTTGGAGGAATTAGGTAAATTGATAAATGGAGTAAAGGAAAACTCAGTAGCAACTTATTTAAAAGTATGGAAACATTTTACAAATTATGTAAAGTAACAAAAAGGAGACATTCGCCTCAAACACAGGCGGACTGAGGACGCCCTGAGCAGTGCGGGACCATGGTGACCAGATGCCATGGTACTGAGGTTGGCCACTGCTGCGATCCTGAATGGATCACCAGCAAGGAGCACTTTTTTGTGCTCTTTTTGCGGCCAGGTTTGGGCTACCTTAGGCAGCTGTGGCATAGCTGTGGCGTGGCTGGACATGTGTCGTCTGAACGCCATGCCCCCAGATTGGCCCGAAGGCAGCGCTTTTGGCCTGTCTGTTTCAGGCCATTGTAACATTAGGCTTTGATATATAGAAAGAAAATCTTTCTCATATTATATGGAGAAACAGTAAATATGATAAATGTAATTTAGAAGGGAGTAACATTGTATTTAAGTTAATACAATGCAGTCAGAAGAAGTCTGCTGGGATTTTATGCGGGGGTGGAACTAGGAGTTTGATTTTGTTTATTGTCCTTTCCTCTTTCTCTCGTGGCCAGTGTGCACGTGGAGGTGCAGAGCACAGCAGAGGTAAGGAGCCTGGAAGGACAGGCAATGTGCGTGGTGGCAAATGGGCCCCTTTCGTCTCTCCTCTGAAAGGTGCTATTGCTGTCGCTACTGTGGTATACAGGGGCCTTCCCTGCCTCTTTCTCTGCTTTCTCTGCTGGGTTAAATCCTCTTTAATTGTGACTTCATGTGAAACTCTTCAGCGCAATCGTGCAACTTTCACTAGATAATGACAGTTTAAACCCCCGCTTTCCCCATGTGATAAAGTCCCTAGAGAGAACACTCCACTAGGCATTTGTAGCTCATCCAGCGCAATTCTATGGTCAACCTCTGGCAGATGTTGACCACAGAGTTGCCCTGGAGGACCTAGAGATTCCTAGAGAGGGCTTCTCTCTGGTAAAAACATTGTTTTTATTATCTGCGGTTTTTCCACATTCATGGGGGTCCTGTGCTCCTAACCCCAGTGAATGTGGAGGGACGAATGTATTGGTTCAAGCCAGGTGTCACCCATTCTATTTTGGGGCATTTTATTTTTCCTGCCTAGATGTAGTACTTTACATTTTTCCCTGTTGAAATTCATTTTGTTTGTTTTGGTCCACCTCTTCAACCTGTCTCATTTTGAATTCTCTTCCTGTCCTCTGGGGTATTCACTATCCTTCCTAATTTGGTGTCATCTTTAAATTTCTATTTCATCATCTAAGGACCTTATCACACTAGACTCTTCTCCTGCTACAATAGCATGATAAAATTATTATTATTGTTATTATTATTATTAATCATCATCATTATGTTTCTAAAAATGCAATTCATGTGGGATTGCTCTTTCCTCTCCCACCTTCAGAGCCATTCCAGGATTACAGTGTCCATTTGAATTAAAAACTTACTGTGTGTGGCATTTGAGACTGTCCACCCACTACTTCCTTCATGACATTATCCCTGCCCATATTCCTTGTTTTACACACACACACACACACACACAGAGAGAGAGAGAGAGAGAGAGAGGCCCTCCCTTAGAAATAGAAAATGTAATTACAACAATCTTATGTTTAAAAATGCCTTCCCCCCTTGGGGGTGTGTGTGTGTGTGTGTGTCCTGATTTTATTTCAGTTAACTTCAGATTTAACTAATTGCTAATCTCTGGCAGATGAATCCAGCAGCTACTGATCTATCTATCCCAATGCTCACTTTTATCTGCCAGCGATTAGTAAGTGTGAAGTTAAAAACAGAAAAAGAAGAAAGGCAGACAGACAGAGTAATGGTTTTGTTTTTTTAAAAAAAAACCTGTAAGACCCTTTTCCTCTTACCTTTCCAGATCTGTGTGAGTGTGTCTTTGTGTATGTGTGTGTGAGAGAGACAGAGACTTTGGAATGTGGCTCTAAAAGGAAGCAGGGAAGCAGTTAGCTATGCAAAGCACAACCATTAACCACCAAGATCACTATAAAAGTGCCACTGAACTTTCACACGAAAATAGTGGAAAATTCAATTAAAAAACCCACCCAACAATGATACCTTTATTGGCCAATCAAACTGCATAATATACATGTTGAAAGCTTCATCAGACAAGGTGTTACAAACAAAAACAGGAGAAAAAAACTGAAGCTGTTAGTTATAGGCTCGTATTTTGCTGTTTCTGTTCTTAGTTAAGATGATATGGAGGTGCCAGCCTGCAAGAGATGCCCCTCCATACTTATATCTTAATTAATAACAGAAACAGCAAAATGCAGGCCTATGACTAACATCTTCAATTTTTTTCATCTGTTTGGTTTGTAACACCTTGCCTGATGAGGAAGCCAGTGAAGTTTCAAAGACTTGCAACATGTATATTGTGCATTTTGGTTGGCCAATAATGGTATTACCGCTTGGTGGGTTTTTGACTGAATTTAAATGGCCAACACAGCTACCCCTGGATGCATAGTGGGAAAGTAATGGGAAAGGAGGTCATTAATAGATTTTTTGTGTGTCAATAAAAAGAAATTATTTCAAAACAATCACCCATAGGAGAAAAACAAAAGAGCAACAGCTTTGTGCAAAAAGGCTGAAGCAAAGCAGGACTATGATGATATAACGCCATGGTGCAATAATGCTTTAAGTCACTTATAAAGATGTTGAACAAAACCAGGTCCAGGACAGAAACCTGAGGCACTGCACTTTTCATTTCTAAGATCGACCTGTTAGCAGAATGAGCTGTGATCTTTCTTTCTCCTATCCTTACCTCGCTTGTTTCTTATTTATTTATTTAATGTTTGTGCCCACCATGTAAATCCAAGACAGAGGTGGGCCAAAACAAACAAAATGAATTTCAACAGGGAGAAATGTAAAGTACTACATCTAGACAGGAAAAATATAGGATGGGTGACACCTGGCTTGAAGCTCTACATAGATCATCTAAAAACGTTCTGATGTAAATGGCATGTTGACTTTTTCCAAAGCATCCACACTGAAATTTGTTTGCAATATATCAAATTAATTGAGGGAATCTCAAGTGAGTCATCCTGCCATCAAATTGACATCCCAAGAAACTTAATATGTGCAACTCCTGAAACATATTGAACAATCCAAGGAAAATATCCTTGGGATTGGAGACTCCTGAATTGTAATCCCCTTGTGAACTAGAATGCTCCACTGAATTGAATGGATTTTTCCATTTTATGCCTCTTAATAGCTTGTTATCCTGTTTTATCACTCTTTATTATGATTTCATCAATAAAAAATCTTTTGGGAGTAAGAGCTTTTTATATTCACCCAAATTCAAAAATGGTAGGATCATTTCTTTAAAAGTCATGTTATTTAGGTAATATTGATATAATAGATGTGTTACCCTATGATGAAAAGCATGTGTGGTATAGTGGCCTAAATGATGGACTACAAAAATGGAGATCCAATTCCTGCTCAGCCACAAAATGCCACTGGATAATCTTGGACAAGTCACACTCTCTCAGCCTCAGAGGAAGGGAAAGGCAAATTCCCCCTGAACAAATCTTGGCAAGAAAATCCTGTAACTAAGGCCCGTTACAAACGGGCTTAAAAGTACGCGCGGAGCACGTACTAGGGTTTAGGCAGGGCGGTGCTTCCGCACCGCCCTAACCCTAGTGCGCGCTGTGTGCACACAAAATGGCAGCGGCCGTTCCACACGGCCGCCACCATCAATACGTCACGACCGCGCCGCCTCCAAACGAGGCGGCGCGGTTGTGACGTATTGGGGTTGCGGTAGGGCGCCTAGGGCGCCCTTTCCGCGACCCCGGAAGGAGCTCCGTTTCGGAGCTCCTTCCTGGTTTGGTCCACTGGGTGCAGCCTTCAGATGGCTGCGCCCAGCGGACCAAAGGAGAAAGGGGCCAAACGGCCCCTTTCTTCTTCTCCCCGCCGCCGCGGGGTGTCCTTGGGGCTTGAAGCCCCAAGGACACCCCTTTCCAGGCTGCGGGGAAGGGGCCTTTTGCCGCTTTCCCGCAGCCCGGAAAGCGGCGGATCGGGGCCTCAGCGGCTGCCACTCTGGCCACTGAGGCCCCGATCCGACGGGGAAAGGTGCGCCTACAGGCCGCCCCAAAGGGGCGGTCTGTAACGCGCCAAACTCATCTTAGGGTTGCCATAAGTCGGAAACAACTGTGGATATAGTATATCTTGATTTCAGTAAGGCCTTTGACAAGGTTTCCCATGACATTCTTGTAAACAAGCTTGTAAAATGTGGGCTAGACAAGGTAACTGTTACATGGATTTGGAATTGGTTGACTGGCCAAACCCAAAGATGCTCAACAATGGCTCCTTTTCATCCTGGAGAGAAGTGACCAGTGGGGTCCCACAGGGCTCTGTCCTGGGCCCAGTGTTATTCAACATCTTTATCAATGACTTGGAGGACAGAATTGGGAGCATACTTATCAAATTTGCAGATGACACCAAATTAGGAGGAATAGCTAATACTCCAGAGGACAGGATCAACATTCAAAATGACCTGAATAGACTAGAAAGCTGGGCCAAAGCTAACAAAATGAAATTCAACATGGAAAAATGTAAGGTACTGCACTTAGGGCAGAAAAATAAAATGCACAGATATAGGATCGGGGACGCCTGGCTGAATGAAACTACATGTGAAAGGGATCTAGGAGTCCAAGTAGACCACAAGTTGAACATGAGTCAGGAGTGTGATGCGGCAGCTAAAAAGGCCAATGCAATTTTAGGCTGCATCAATAAAAGTATAGTGTCCCGATCAAGAGAAGTAATAATGCCACTGTACTCTGCTCTGGTCAGGCCCCACCTGGAATGTTGTGTCCAGTTCTGGGCGCCACAATTCAAAAAGGACATTGAGAAACTGGAGCGTGTCCAAAGAAGGGCATCTAAAATGGTGAAGGGTCTGGAAACCATGTCCTATGAGGATTGACTTAGGGAGCTGGGGATGTTTAGCCTGGAGAAAAGACGGTTAAGAGGTGATATAATAGCTCTATTTAAATATTTGAAGGGATGTCATATTTAGGAGGGAGCAAGCTTGTTTTCTGCTGCTCCAGAGAACAGGACCCGGAACAATGGATGCAAGCTGCAGGAAAAGAGATTCCACCTCAACATTAGGAGGAACTTCCTGACAGTAAGGGCTGTTCGACAGTGGCACACACTCCCTCAGAATGTAGTGGAGTGTCCTTCTTTGGAGGTCTTTAAACAGAGGCTGGATGGCCATCTGTCAGGTATGCTGTGATTGAGATTTCCTGCATGGCAGGGGGTTGGACTGGATGGCCCTTTTGGTCTCTTCCAACTCAATGATTCTATGATTCTAGGAAGGCACAGAACAAAAACAAGAATACTGTAGTTACTTCCAGCTTCACCAGAACCTTGCATGACTGTCAGTGGTGGATTTATATGTCTATGCAACTATGGAGTCTATGCAGCTAAACTCACTATTCCATTGTACAAGTATTGAACAGACAACCCAACATCATTCACAGAAAATGCTAGAGCTAGAAGGCAGCTTGTATGTGAAATCTGCAATGTGCCTTGTTTATGTGCTTCCAGAGAAGATCTTTGGTGTGAGCCAGCAAGACAACTATTAATAGTCTTAAATGTTGTTCCTTACATCAGCAGAGGGTTCTTGATGCGATTTTAATTTCTTTCCTTGATTAGTAGACATTAACAGGTTAGATGGTTAATTGGCATGGTACATTACGTACAAGGCCTCAAATTGAATTAGGTACCAGAACACTAGATATAAATTATTTTCTATTAAACAAAATAGTGCGGCAACTTAATAGACCAGCTTTCCACTGACTTGAGCTGTGTGTTGATAATGAACCTATTTGCAAAAGGCTCAAGAAAAAGAAACATGCACCATGTAGACTTAATCACGAGTTAATGAACATGAAAAATGTCAAAACATTTTTTCAAATGTGAAGTCAAAAGGCTTTCATGGCCGGCATCCATAGATTTTTGTGGGTTTTTCAGGCTATGTGGTCATGTTCTAGAAGAGTTTCATCCTGATGTTTCGCCAGCATCTGTGACTGGCATCTTCAGAGAATGCTAACCTGAAATAGAGTGGGTATATATATACTGTGTGATCCACAAGGTCCTCCTCACACAGGGTCACAGTATACCCACTCTCTTCCAAATTTCTCAAGGAAGAATATGGTAAAATGCCACAAATTGATGGCAATACATTTCAAACCCAAGAGCAACCTCTACATTGGAAGCCTCTTAGCAACTCTGCTTCCCAGCCTTTTTGATTTCAAATAGTTCTTTGCCCTCATGTTTCCAAGCCTCTTCTCTCTAGGTATAAGTTTCCACTTTCAAGAGCCAAGATGATCTGCTGACGCACTGCCCTTTAATTTTGTAGCAACCATTGTTATATAACCAAGTCACACCATAGCTACAGAGAGGATTTGAATTATAACACATCAAAGTTTGTAATATTAAGTATGCATGTATCTAATTAGAACAGACGTATTCTGGCTGTTCTCCAAATCTTCTTTCTTCTTTTGACCCATTCCTAAACTCACAAAATATGTCAGCTCACTACTGGTCCCACTATCACTACTGTTCCTCAACAGGTTTTTTTAAACCCTCATAGGCCATTCGGTCTATGAAACTGTTTTTAAAAGCTGCAGTTAATTAATTCATTGTCTCTGTCATTTGTAAAGCTTTCTTTTGCAGCTGTTTTATTACAAAGTAGAATGCATATGGTTCCTAGGGGCTCTACCATCCAACAACGGCCAGAAACATATCTACATCAATCATGTTGAATCAAATACCTTCGAAATATATCCTGTCTCTATTGCTGACTTGCTTCCTACACTTGGTTAAGTAGAAACACCCACAACATGAAAAAGGCTAAAGATTCATTCATGTTGGATGGCCTTGTACCTTTTGATGATCACAGTGATTTTCCATTCCTGTGATAATCCAGTCCATAGGTGAGTAATATGCAGCCCCCGAAAAGAGACAACGGCGGGTTATAGACCGCCGCTTTGAGGTGGTCTGCCGCCGCCGCCGTTTGCTCTGTGCGGGAGCTGCGGCAGCCACACCGCGCGGCTCCCGCGCGGAGCAAAAAAGGAGCTCCAAAATGGAGCTCCTTCTTGCAGCGCCTCTGTGATGTCGCGAGGCGCCGCTGGCGCATTCACGACGTCATAGGCGCCGCGACATGTCTGGACGCTATGCGTCCGATACGTAAACATGGCGTCCCCCATGTGGAAGGGGCGCCGCCATGTTGTACGTATAGAATACGTACTAGGGTTAGGGGGGTGCGGAAGCACTGCCCCTTCCTAACCCTAATCCGTATTCCATACGTATTTTTTGGCGGTCTGTAACCCGCCAACTTCTGCTTTTGCTCATAGAGGTAAATGTTTGTGAGAAGACAACAGCAGTCACTTTGCTTCCTTGGGTCTTTGCTGTCTTAATTATAAACATGTGATATGGCTTTATTTTGAGACAAGACATCAACTAGAAAAATGATCCAAAGTAGGGATGGGCAAATACGGCTTTTCCAATGTTTTCAGCCTACAGATGCCATCAGTCCTAGTCATCCCAGTCAACAATGATGTGTTTGAAGAGCTTCTGTCCAAAAGCATCTGAAAGGCTATAGCTACTGTGTTGTGTGGCAGCTAAAAAAGCCAATGCAATCCTTGGCTGAATCAATAGAAAAATAGTGGCTATATCAAGGGAAGTAATAGTACCAGTCTATTCTGCATTGGTCAAGCCTCACCTGGTATACTGTGGCCAGTTCTGGGCACAATTCAAAAATGATGTTGACAAGCTGCAGCATGTCCAGAGGAGGGCGATCAAAATGGTGAAAGATCTAGAAGCCATGCCCTATGAGGAACGACTTAGGAGGCTGGGAATGTTTAGCCTGGAGAAGAGAAGGTTAAGAGGTGATATGATAGCTCTGTTTAAATATTTGAAGGGATGTCATATTGAGGATGGTGCGAGGTTGTTTTCTGCTGCTGCAAAGAGTAGGACAAGGAGCAATGGATGCAAACTATAGAAAAAGAGATTCCACATAAACATTAGGAAGAACTTCCTGACAGTAAGAGCTGTTTCAACGTGGAACACAGACCCTCTGAGAGTGGTGGTCTCCTTCTTTGGAGGTTTTTAAACAGAGACTGGGTGGGCATTTATTGTGGTGCTTTGATTGTGTGTTCCTGCATGGCAAGAGGTTGGACTGGGTGGCCCTTGAGGTCTCTTCAAATTCTATGATAGTATGATTTTATTATGCCATTGTATTTGATGGGACCTGAGCATTCACAGATTTTGGAATCCATGGGGGTGGGGGGTGGATCCTGGAACCAAACCCTACTGGATACCAAGGGCCCACCATACTCAAAGGTGGTTTTCCCTGTTCATTCCTATGAAATCCAAAAAAGAAATAAATACGTAGAATGGCTCCCAAAGATCTTAGCTGAAATGCAATACATGACCAGCTCATTTTATATATCAGGCAAAAACAGTCATAAGAGGAGAGAGTTAAGGAGCTGGATAGGTTTAGCCTGGAGAAGAGATGGTTAATAGGTGATATGATAGCCCTGTTTAAATATCTGAAGGGGTGTCATATTCAGAATGGAGCAAACTTGTTTTCTGCTGCTCCAGAGTACAAGACACGGAATAATGGATGCAAGCTACAGGAAAACAGATTCCACTTCAACATTAGGAGGAACTTCCTGACAGTAAGAGCTATTTGACAATGGAACCCATTACTCAGAGTGTGGGGGTCTCCTTCTTTGGAGGTATTTAAACAAAGGCTGGATGGGGTCAGGGGTCCTTTTATTGTGATTTCCTGCATGGCAGGGGGTGGACTGGATGGCCCTTGTAGTCTCTTCCAACTCTATGAGTCTATGTTTCTATGAAAAGAACAGGAAGCAGGAAGTAGGAATAAACTGACAATTCTCACAATGAAGGCTATAATTTGTGGCCACTGAGATATTTGTTCTGGGATCAATGGTATTAAATTTGTTTATAGCTGCTCTGGAGGTGCGCAAACAGTGAGCTGGCCAGGTTTGTAGCTAAGACCAAATTTTTCAGCATTGTGAAAAACAAAGTAGCAGGGCATGACAATTTGTGTGAATGGCGTCACAGGAAGTCTCCAGTTCAAAATAAATCAGTCAGGGATTGACAAAATGAGTCCCCCTGCATTCTGGAGCCTCCAAGCTTATCCCATTGCCTTTGCACAGATCTCTTCTCTTCATGCCTTCCCCACTGAAAAACAGAATCACAGTATGTGCACCATTTTCCCAAATGAAGAGAACTCTTGGAAGTCCTATTAGTTCTATAAAGAGGATGCTTCCAATGAAAATACTGCTTCCAAGAACACTATTGTCATCAGAGGCAAAGCATATGGAACCCTGTGCCTCTACACATTTAAGTGCATTTCCAGGATGCTTCCCGGAGTGTTATTAGCTGCAGAAACAAGGCTAAGGTTTTTACTGAGCATGACATTTCATATTTTTTACTCCTGTGTAAACTGCTTTTGGTTGTACATGCATGTCATATATTAAGCTTATTTTCCTGTTGATCTTATCTTTTGTTCTCTTCAATGTTTTATTGAATTATTGTTGAATTTTATAGTTATAGTCTGAATGCATTTTACACTCCTGAGAGAATATCAGTAAGTAGTCAGTTTTAAAATATCATGAGTAAGAAACAATCACATCTGAAGCATGTCAGCTGTATCAACATTATGTGACACCTTAATCAATAAAGAAATTATAACAACCCCATCAGCTTAGAGATAGCATTACATTTCATTCATACACAAAGAATTGCTACGCCTTGTGAAGAACCTAAGACCCAGTCTCTACCAAAGGACGTAGCACTGGGAGTACAAATATACACAACATAAATGCCATGACATATACTGATTCCCTTTAAAAAAAATTCTACCATGGCACTAACTTTTCATGGTGATGGGACTCTGTGCTCCTGTCAGACAAGAGGCCATGCTGATGCTAGCACTGTTGTGGGTAAGGTCTCTCAGGTCAGACATGCTTTTGCTGGGGAGCCAGACTAAACAGGCCAAATACCTCCTGGGCAGCAGCAGTTGTGGGGTATGTGACACTGGTAGAGGATTTCTCAAATGCAGTGGCATCGTAGGTATAGAACTGGCAGAAGTAATTTCAGAACCATTGTCAATAATCTTTGAGAAGTCCTGGAGAACAGGAGAAGTCCCAGCAGATTGGAGGAGGGCAAATATTGTCCCCATCTTAAAAAGGGGGAAAAGAGGAGTCAAACAATTACAGCATAGTAATACCAGGAATGATTATAGAGCAGTTCATTAAACAGAGAATCAGAAATGATGTTATTTAATTACACAAAAGAAGAGAAATGTGAATCTGTAAGACAAAGAAATGTAGAGATATGACTAAAAACTAGTATAAAATATTTAGGAATAAATATAGCAAAAGATTTAAAGGAAATTGAAGAAAATAATTTGATACTATTAAGGCAAGACGTGGAGAAAAAATTAGTAGAATATAATAATATTCAATTATCATGGTTTGGAAGAATAGCATTAATTAAGATGAAAATAATACCAAAATTAATTATTTTTATTTAGAATGCTACCATTAAGTTTTGGAAACCAAATTGAATAAATGGCAACAAATATTGAATAAATATTGTAATGGAGGGGAAAGAATTAGATTAAATAAACAATTTTGGTATAAATCACAAAAAGAGATGAGGACTGAGCCTTCCCAATATAAGAGGATATTATGTGGCTAATCAACTGAGATATCTTATAGAAGGTATGTTAGGTGTGGGATAGTTAGAATGTTTAGAGTTATATACAGATGAAAGTGGTAATGAGAATATGGAACATTTTAAAGTGAATTTACTAAAAAAGAAATTAAGATAACTGAAAACCCACTTATGAAAAACATATTAGAAATATGTAGTAAATATAAAAAAGAACTAATGAAGATTCAATAACAACACCAATAATAATGGAAAGGAAATTTCCAAAGAACCTGAGAGGAATGTTACATAAGGAGTTAAAGAAGAGTTACTTGAAGATAAAACCAAGGTATAAGTAAGCTGAAGAAAGTGAGAGAAAGTAGAATGCAATATGTATGTGGTAGGTAGTAGGTAGTATGGATATGAACTAGAATTCGAAGAAGAGGAATAATTCAGCGAAGAAGAAAAGGACAGAGCATTTCAGTGAGGATTAAGAGGTAGAGAATGGAACTAAGTGAAGGATTTGGATGGAGATTTCTATGGTTGGAAAGGGAAAGGTGGGATAGGGAAGAAATGAGACTAGAAGGAAATTGTATCACAGACAATTAATCCTATTTTACTGTTATATAATCAAAGAGATTCCTCTGTACTCTAGAAAGAAGTATGTCATGTTGTATGTTATGTTATATGTTATGTCGTTATTATGTAATATGATTTGCTTTACAAAGTCTATTTACAAAACAATGGAATGGAATGTTTGTAACATTTTAAATTTTAACCAATAAATTTTTTATTAAAAAAAAAGAAGAGGAAAAACAGAAAACTGGGTGGACTTAAGAGTAGAGAAAGAGAGTACCAAAACTTATGGGGATAAACATTTCACGGTTCCATTGTATACAACTACAGTGCGCCCACATCATACGCGGGTGAGTTTTATGCAGCTTCCAGCATACAGTGGAAGCCGCGCTGGAAGGGAGGGAGGTGTGTGCCAGAAGGAAACAATGGTGCGTGCTCCCATGGAGTGTGCCCTGTGTGCCGCTGCTGGGGGCACGAGCCCTATTCATCTGAATGGGGTTTGAGCATCCCCGTTTTTCCCTTACGCGGAGGGGGGCCACTGGAATGGATCCCCCACGTAAGGGAAAGGACGACTGTAGAACAATGGATTAAAAATTGGAGAAAAAGGAATGTAGAAAGAAAAAAGTGCACACAATTTGAACAATTAACACAGAAAGAACGAGAAATGGAGGAAAATGAAAACCTGAAAAGGAATAATTAATAAAATTTATAAAATGCTGATGGAAAGTAAAGGGGGAAAAACAAAGGAGAATACTTTGAGATGAATATGGGAAGAACTAGGATGTAAAACGTGATAAGGAATGGGGTAGAATTTGGGAACAAAGACATTTGAAGAACTTATCAGTACGGATTAAAGAAAATTACTATAAATTGATTTGGAAATGGTATTTGACACCGGTGAGACTACATAATATAGATAAGAATAATTCGAAAAATTGCTGGAGAGGTTGTCAAGAAGTAGGGTTATATATCCATATGTGGTGACACTGTAAATATGTACAAAAATGTTGGGGAAAAGTGATTATAGAAAATAGAAAGTATTATGAATATAAAAATAGACAGAAGTCTGAACATAGTATTGTTATCATTATATAATCCAGAGAAATGGGGGGAAAAAGAAGAAAAAGATTTGATAACAAACCTACTTACAGCAGTGAGATGAATTATAGCAAGATGTTGGAAAACAAAAATAACCATATAACTAGAGGAGTGGAATAAAGAGGTGTGGAAATTAGTGATTAATGATAAATTGATATGTAGATTAAAAGAAAAACGGTACTATGGAAAACAAGAATTTTGATAGAATTTATTGAGAAAAAGTATTAAGAAAAGAAGATGGAAAATTACCTCCATGGAGGAACTGAGATTCTGGACGAACTATAAGGCTGAAAATGGTTCCGGAGAAGGCGAGCACGGAGGTGGGGTATAAAATATATGTAGCCAGGTTGTAATAGAATGCAGAAAATATATATATGGAGTTATGTATTGTTAATAATTTATATGTATGAATGTTAGTCTCAATAAAAATAAATTAAAAAAACAAATAGAGAGTCTGCAAGCATTTAGAAAGGAATGCCATAGTCACTAAAAGTCAACATGAGTTTTGAAAAACAAGTCATGCCAGACTAATCTTATCTCTTTCTTATCTTTGCATAATGGAGTGACCTCCTGCCACTAGTCCCAGCTGCTGCCAACCAGCAGTTTAAAAGCATGTAAAATTGCATGAAAATAAATAGGTAGCACTTCAGTGTGAAGGTAACACTGTTCTATGCAGTCATGCTGGCCACATGATTAAAGTCATTGTTCACAACTCTACCTCTTTGGCTTAGTAACAGAGATGAGTGCTGCCCCTACAGTCAGACACGACTTCACAACCCTGTCAAAGAGGAAACCTTTATCTTTACATTTAGTTAATACCCCAGAGAAGACGATCAAAATTCAAAATGACCTTAATAGATTAGAAAGTTGGGCCAAAACTAATAAAATGAATTTAAACAGGGAGAAATGTAAGGTACTACAGTTGGGCAGAAAAACATTAAATGTACAGTTATAGGATGGGGGACACCTGACTTGACAACAGTATATGTGAAAAAGATCTAGGAGTCTTGATGGACCACATGCTGAACATGAGCCAACGCTGTGATGTGGCAGCTGAAAAAGCCAATGTTCTTCTTGGCTGAATCAATAGAAGCAAAGTGTCTAGATCAAGGGAAATAATAGTGCCACTCTGTTCTGATTTGGTCATGTGTCACCTGGTATACTATGTCCAGTGGTGACTTCAGTGGTATGTGCCTTGGTTATATCCTGCTCTACATGGGGCTGCCTTTGAAGAGTGTTCGGAAACGTCAGCTGGCTGAAAGAGCTGCAGCCAGGCTGTTAACTGGGGCAGGTTCCAGAGACCACACAACACCCCTGTTGAAACAACTCAATTGGCTGCCAGTTTGTTTTCTGGCACAATTCAAAGAGCTGGTTATGACCTATAAAGCCCTATATGGCTAAGGTGCAGGCTATTTGGCAGACCGTACTTCCCTGTATGAACCGGCCCAGGCTCTGAGATCCTCTGGAGTGGCCCTTCTCTCCGTCTCCCCACCATCACAAGCATGGTTGGTAGGGATGTGAGAGAGGGCCTTCTCAGTGGCTACCCCTAGACTATAGAATTCCCTTCACAGGGAGACCAGAATGGCTCCTTCCTTGTTGGCCTTCCGCTGACAGGCTAAGACCTACCTTTTAAGACAGGCTTTTAAAACAGAATGTTTAAAACAGAATGTAAAGGACCGGCTTGGGGTGTTGTTTAATTTTCAAGTGTTTTAAACAGTTTTATCTTTTAAAAGTATATTTTGTTGCTTTAATAGCTATCTATTTTAATATTGTAATCATTCCTTTTTAATGCATCTCTTTTCTAAGTTTTTAACTGAATTGGTTGTTTTTTTTAAATATGTTGAGCCACTCTGGGTCCTGGTTCTGGGAAAAGATTGGGATGCTGTTAGAATCCTGTTAGTATTCTACCAGATAGTGTTTGTAGTGTAGTATAGTAGTTGGGGGATGATGGGGCTTTAGCTGCAGTAGAAGAGTAGATAGTGATGGTAGTGCATAGCAGGGCCAGGTGTCTTATCTAGTGGCCTTGAAGGCCTGGCTCTCCCAGCGCTCAGAGCTGGGGAATGTGCTTTCACTTTTGTGGGAACCAGGAGGGGCTTCGCTTGGCGGGTTTCTGCTTGGGAGGGGATTTGGCTTTTGGGAATTCTGTTCCTTTGTCTTTGGGGAGGGTGTGGTCAGTCTCAGCTAAGAAGCTGAGTGAGGCACATGTCTGATTCTGGAGCTATCAATAAAGTGCTGTTGATTATATCAATCAAGCTGACTGGTTGATTGTCTGGAATTCTGGGTGCTAACTCTGACAGATGCAAATAAATATAATAATAAATTTGGTCGAGGATCAAGAAATTATGGTGAACAGCTGAGTGAATTTATTGCAAACATATTCTTCAGGCAACTATATAATGGATATCACCTGATGGCCAATATAGAAATCAGACTACATAATTGGAAGAACATGTAGAAGCTCCATTCTCTCTGCAAAAACCAGAAGCAGATTAGTACCAGCCCATCAGCTGCTAATATCAAAGGGATATTAGGATGAATGTGGAAACACTGTTTTTATGTGAGAGAACACCTCTTTAGGAATGTCTAGGTCTTCCAGTGCAACTCTGTGGTCAACATCTGCCAGACATTGACCACAGAATTGCACTGGAGGAGCTACAAAGGCCTAGCGGAGTGTTCCCTCTAGGAATCTCTAGGTCCTTCAGTGCAATTTTTGGTTAAAGTTGAGCTGGAAGATCTAGATATTCCTAGAGATAACATATTAATAAAATCCACGAATACTCAAATCTGCAAAAGTCAAAGCCCCAAATATGCAGGTAGAAGTGTACTGGGAAGCTCAGTTACACTAAAATTGATTTTGTACTGCCATCTAGAGACTGAAAGTGAAATTGTCCCAATTGATAATTGAATTAGGGAAATTACTGGTAATTATGGTCTGCACTGGGGAAAAAAATAGTATGAGCCATTTTACCTTTCAAAAATCAGATTGTCTATCCATATATCAACATTCATTTTGAAATCCTGGAAATTGTATTTTTGGGGCACCTTGTACAATTTCTTCAGTACAGGGAGTCATCTACACACATGCCCCTGGCCCCCACGCTGCCCCCACATGTACCCGCACCCTCTCACCCCCCCCCCCATGTGCACTAGCACCCTCTTGCTTCCCTCCACATTGTGCTTGTCCCCCATTCCCATCCAGGATGGCGCGGGGGGAGCGTTGCGAGGGGACCCAAACAGTGCGGAAGCAGGGACGTAGCCAGGATTTTAGGAAGGGGGTTCCAGACTAATGCCACAGTTATAATGGGGCTTGGGCGCGTCGACGCAGCAGCACGCACCATTCATTTTTCTAATGGAAGGGGGGGTCCGGACCCCAAACCCTCCCCCCTTGGCTACGTCCCTGGTAGAAGGGTGTGAGCGTATTGCAGCACCTTCTTACTTTTACTCTCAAGAGATGGTGGGCAACTGAACAAAGGCAGTGGCTGCTTTCATGCACTGTGCGTAGCCAAGAGAAGGCAGTGCATGTTTGTCTCTAAATCTAAAGTGATACTTACCATCCTTTCATAGATCAGTCTCCATGCTAAAAAATAAAAGGATACAAATCTGACCATTAAAAAACAGTGTGAAAACATTGCAGGAATCATTGCTGCTGCCTTGAAAGTTACATCCACCCACGCAAAAGAATCTTAGTGGGAGACTTCTATATGAAACTGATGAACTACAATTACTCGGATCCTTTCTGTTTAGGACTCAATCAGATTCAGATTTGTTTCCCTCTACTGACATTAAATGAAAGTCAAGAAGATAATTGCCAATTATCGCTGCTTTGTTTTTCACTGCCCCTACTTTTGCATATGCTCCAGTCTTGTTGCATTTCATTAAACTGTGGCTGTAATGTTTACATGCCTTTCCTAGGATGCATCCAAACTGCGGAAATAAAATAGCTTGAAATCACTTTAACTGCCATATCACTATCCTACAGAATCCTGGGATTTATAGTGTGGCGAGGCACCAGAGCTCTTGGACAGACCGGACTCAATACCTCACCGAACTACACACCCCAGTATTTCACAGGATGGAGCCATAACTGTTAAAGTCGTGTCAAACTGCTTCATTTCTGATGCTGATTGTCTATACATTCATAAAAGAACCACAGGAAACGTGTTATGGAATTTGTTATGTGCCTTTGTTTCTGATTTCTGGCGGCTCAAAGGAAAACCTGTCATGGTGAGGGGGACTGCCACTACCTATCGCTGAAGCTGAGAGAGCATGACTTGCCCAAGGACACCTAGTAGGTTTCCAAGGGTGAGTTTGGAGTGCTGGGATTCCTGAGCTGAAAATGTTAACGCCTTCCGGAGTCAGCCATGGCGCAGTTGACTCTGCCAGTCCCAAAGGGATGGCAAGTGGGCACCAGCAGGAGAGCTTGCTTTTCTTCTTTCTCTTTCCAGGCAGCGCTGCTCAGTGGTGCCAGCAGTGCCGTCACTAAGGTCAGCATCTCCCAGTGCCGTAACTCATGGTTTCATCCCCCCATTCAACTCCTCCCATACCACACCATCCAGAATCCTTAGTCATATTATTGTACTAAAGTTACTCATTAATGGTAATTCCCATATATCACTGAATGTAATGGCAATAGTTGCAACATAAACAACCAGCAAAGTTAAAAATCATACCTTTAAAGTACAAAATCATACACACAGATTAATGTATTTATATGCACATTGTTTCATGTGGAAGGATTCCAAGATATAGTCTGTAAAATCAGCACGTAGAGATCTTGTAGCACCTTTGAGACTGACAGAAAGAAGCTGCCAGAATGACCTTTTGCAGATGCCAGTCTGCTTCCTCAGATGCATCTGAGACTGTAGTCTAGGGAAGGTCATGCTGCCAACTTCTTTCTTTCAGTTGGTCTCAAAGGTGCTACAAGATCTCTCTACATATTGTTTCGTGTGGTTAAGTGAAAATTGGGTAAGGTGTGATATCTGGGGCCTCTTTTCTCTCTTTCTACTGGGCTTCCTCCCACTCATTCCATCTCTTCAGCATTTTGGAACACAGGATTAGCGCCCTACACTCTTATAGTGCTGCTCTTCCATTTTAACTGCTCTGGCTGCCTCCTGTTGCATGCTGGGATTTGCAGTTCAAGGAGGGGGCGTTTAGAATTCTCAGCCAGAGAGCTCTTAGGCCTCACTGGACTACAAGACCCACAATGCAACGGGATGCAAACAGAGCAGTGAAAGTGGTAGAGCAGCACTATAAGAGGGTAGTGCAGTAATGTGGTAAAAAGTCTATGGAATTCTGGGAGTTGGAGTTTGTTGTGGGCCCACAACAGACTCCAGCTCCCAGAATTCCATAGCAAAGAGCCAGACAAAGACTCAAAAGCGCTTCCAAACCGGGTTATGTCTCCAGTGCGGATGTAGCCAGAGTCTCCCATCCCTCACCTTGAGGAGGCCGGCGGCCTTGGCTCGCAGGGCGGCGAACTCCTGCGGGGCCATGTCCGGGTAGAGCTGCTCCCTCAGCAGCTCCTCCGTGATCTCCTTGTTGCCGTAATAGGCAGCCTGGGCGACGCCATTCAAGAGCCCAAGGAAAGGCTTCGAGGCTTCCGCAGCAGGAGCCGCCATTTTAGGCCAGGCTGCTGAGCCAGGCCTAGGGCGCCCCCTGCTGGCCCTAGTAGCAGCTGCCATTGAAAAGCCTTGGGGTCACGTCCAGGGTCCTCCATTTCAGGCTTCTGTCCGGGAGGAAGTTCATAACGTCCTCCAAATTCTGAGCATTGGGACCCCAAACTGTGCTCTTTATTAAGGGATTTTTAGGGACTTCAGCTCCCAGAATCCCAGGCTATTGGTCAAAATGACTGAGGCTTCTGGGAACTGAAGTCCAAAGTCTCTTACTTAAAGGGCACAGTTTGGGGACCACTGCTGAACCCTTGATATTATAACAGTGGTCCCCAAACTGTGTCCTTGGGTTAAGGGATGTTGGACTTCAGCTCCCAGAATCCCAGACCATTGGCCAAAATGGCTGAGGCTTCTGGGAACTGAAGTCCAAAGTCTCTTAATCAAGGGCACAGTTTGGGGACCACTGCTGAACCCTTGATATTATAACAGTGGTCCCCAAACTGTGCTCTTGATTAAGAGATTTTGGACTTCAGCTCCCAGAATCCCAGACCATTGGCCAAAATGGCTGAGGCTTCTGGGAACTGAAGTCCAAAATCTCTTAATCAAGGGCACAGTTTGGGGAGCACTGCTAAAGTGACCCTATCATGGGGGTTTCTTGGCAAAGCTTGTTCAGAGGAGCGTCCCTCTGAGGAGGCTGAGAGGGTGTGACAGAGAGAAAGGCCACCCCAGTGGAATTTCCATGGCCAAGACAGGATTCGAACCCTGGCCTTCAGAGTCACAGTCCAACACTCAAACCAATATAGTGGCAAACTGTGCTCTTTAAGGGATTTTGGACTTCAGCTCACAGAAGCCTCAGCCATGTTGGCCAATAGTCTTGGAATCTGGGAGCTGGCGTCCAAAATTCCTTAAAGGGCACATTTTGGGGACCACTGCAGTCTAAGTCAAGAGAGACACTGGCTGCAAAGCCTATGGCAATTATTTCTGGGTGATGGGGTTTCCTGGGTGGCTGGCATGAGGGTGGCTTGGAAGGCCAACACGGGTTGGTACTGAGGACCAGGAGCCCAAGAAACTGAGCCAGTCACTTCCATAACACTATTTTAAAGGAGGCAATTAATGTCCTTGTGTCAGCAGAAGGAGGACTAGCACTCACATGGTACAGGGTGACCAGAGGCCCTCCTTTTCCAGGACGTGTCCTACATTTCAGCCTCCTGTCCAGAGCAGGACTGAGAACCATGAATTGCTGACTTTACTGTGGCCCTAAGGCAGTGGCCCCCAAACTGTGCTCTTTAAGAGATTTTGGACTTCAGCTCCCAGAATCCCAGAATATTGGACAACATAGCTGGGGCTTCTGGGAGCTGAAGTCCAAAATCTCTTAAAGGGCACAGTTTGAGGTCCACTATCCTAAGGTGATTCTATCATGAGGTTACTTTTCAGATTTAGAATCATAGGCCCAGTACAGACTGTCGAAAAGCAGGAGTCTGGGGCCGATTTTAGGGCTTGGGGTTGCAGAGCGACCGCATGCTCCTGAGTTCTACTGCGCGGCCGTGGCACCATCATGGCGCAGCTCCATCTACATGGGGCCCGCTGTGATGATGCAAGCGTGGCACAGCATCTAAACAGTGCGATGGCATGCATGCATCATTGCGGTGCGCGAGTGCTCCATAGGCGCACTCATGGCACCCACCACGCAGACTAAAAAGAGCCTGCTTTTAGTGGGTTCTTTTTAGTTCTGAAGGAGGCAGTGTTTGGTTGGTGCAGCCTCCGTCAGGAGTTAAAACGGGCAGCACCAGCCTGCCTGATTGGGGTGGTGTGTCAAGCCTCATATAATAGAATCATAGAGTTGGAATAGACCTCCAGGGCCATCCAATCCAAACCCCCTGTCATGCAGGAAGACACAATCAAAGCACCCACAACAACACATGGCCATCCAGCCTCTCTTTAAAAATCTCCAAAGAAGGAGACTCCACCACTCTCCAAAAGACTAAGTTCTACTGTTAAACAGCTCTTACTGTCAGGAAGTTTCTCCTAATGTTGAGGTGGCATCTCTTTTCCTCTATTTGTTTAGAGAAGTTTTGCCACTGCCTTCTCCTGAGGCTGAGAGGGTGTGACTTGCCCAAAGTCACCCAGCAGGTTTCCATGGCTGAGCTTGGAATCAGACCTTGGTCTCCAGAGTGACAGTCCAACACTCAAACCACTACAACACACTGGCTCTCTGAATTTACATTTATATGAGCTTTTATTTAGTAATATCCTACATTTTTCTTGAATGCCCTACATTTTGCTGTGCCTTGTCCTCCTTTGCAGTGAGGACATCCGGTCACCTTGACATGGTACAACAGCGAACATATAAAAGTATAAATGGTTTGTTTGCAACCACTCCACATCACCTCTTAATATGTAGCACATGCCATGATCATCCACATATCAACAGCATAAGAAACTCGGATGTTATTTTTCCATGCTCTATTTTTTGTGAATACATGGAGAAGAGCATTTTTGCTAGACCTGTAAAAAGGTGTATGAGTAGCAATATCAGTAAGGTGGTCACATGGGAATGTCTTTCTATAACATGACATTCAAATTACATTGATAACAGAATTAAGATGACTGTTCTAAACACTTAACAAATGAGGGTGGTGGATTTCCAGCAACGTAGCAATATAATATAATTTAAATGTTACTCTCAAAGATACTCGGGCCTTGTCTGCATAGGCAAAAGGCCTGCCCTCCTGCTCCAATTCTGAGGTTGTCTTGTTGAGATGATGCACAGCCCAAATCTCATTTCTGGTGTGGGTAGTCCAGACAAAATCCAGCAAGACAATACAAGGTTAAAATGGATTTTAAAAACTGTTGCTGTGGATCTTCCAGTAAATTCCAGAGACCTCTGTTTCCATGCTGTGGCATGTTTCTATGCCACAGTGGATGTCTGCACATGGATGTCCCACTGGACTGCCTGGCGTATCTGCCACTACTGTAGGACACTTGTTTTGAGGCCACAATGAGGTGTCCAGTACGTTACCATTGCTGGGCACCTCATTTTGACTGTAGAAACAAGGGACCTGCAGTAGTGGTGGATGCTCTGGGAAGCTCAGTGGCAAACCCATATGCAGAGAGCCACTGTGGCACAGAAATGGAGGCCAAGGTAACAGGGGCAGGTTGGGGCAGTTGCAGGGCCAGAATAAATATTTGAAGGGATATCATATTAAGGGCGGAGCAAGCTTGTTTTCTTCTGCTCCAGAAAGTGGGACACTGGATTACAAACTACAGGAAAAGAGATTCCACCTCAACCTTTGGAAGAACTTCCTGACAGTAAGAGCTGTTCAATAGTGGAACACACTCCCTCAGAGTGTGGTGGAGTCTCCCTCTTTGGAGGTCTTTAAACAGAGGCTGTATGGCCATCTCTCCAGAGTGCTTTGATTGTATGTTCCTGTGTGGCGTAATGGGGTTGGACTGGATGGGCCTGAGAGTCTTTTCCAACTCAATAATAACAACAACAATAACAACAACAACAACAACAATAATAATACATTTTTATTTATATCTCCCACTTCTCCCTTCGGATCGAAGCGGGATTACAACAATAAAAACATCATAAAATACGTAGACAATACAAAATACATCAATCAGAAATCTCTTCTGGTAGGTTGTACCAAAGTCTAGGGGTCATCACAGAAAAAGTTTTACAAGAGGTAGTTTTCAATCTGGTTTTGGGGTGTTCTAATATTTTTGTGCCAGATGTTCTGAGAGTGTGGGGCGGATTATGTAGGGAGAGGCGTTCCCTTAAGTAACTTGGGCCCAGGCCATGTAGAGCTTTATAGGTAATAACCAACACTTTGTATTGGGCCCAGAAGCTAATCGGCAGCCAGTGTAGAGATTTCAATAATATGCTCTGATCTCGGTGTCTTGGTGATCAGTCTGGCTGCAGCATTCTGAATCAGTTGGAGTTTCCGAACTTGGTACAAAGGTAGCCCCATGTAGAGCGCATTACAGAAATCTAGATGAGAGGTTACCAATGTATGTACTACTGTTTCAAGGTCCCCCTGAGCCAGGTAGGGAAGCAGTTGGCGTATCAGCTGAAGCTGATACCATGCACTCCTGGCTATCGTCTCCACCTGAGATGTCAACTGTAGAGACGAGTCCAGGAGTACTCCCAAACTGCGGACTTCATTCTTCAGGAGACGTGTGACCCTGTCAAGGATGGGTTTGGAAATCTCCTTCCCTGGACCAGGGACACCTATCACAAGTATCTCCATTTTCTCTGGATTCAGCCTGAGTTTGTTTTCCCTCATCCAAGGCAGGCATTCAGAGGAGAGATGCCATCTTTAGTCACTGCAGCAGTCGGAGACATAGAGAAGTGAATTTGGGTGTCATCAGCACATTGATAACACCGCGACCCATGTCTCCGGATGATCTCTCCCAGCGGCTTCATGTAAATGTTGAAAAGCATAGGGGACAGAATGGCACCTTGAGGGATGCCAGATGTCAGCTCTCTCTTGGAAGAGCAGCTGTCCCCCAGCATCACCATCTGGAATCTGCCCGAGAGGTAGGAACGGAACCACTGGAGCACAGTGCCCCCAATACCTAACTCCTTCAGGCTCCCACAGGCGTTCCAGAAGGATGCCATGGTCAAGCTGAGCTGTCCAAGAGCACCAACAGGGTCACGCTTTTGTCGATGCTCAGAGACTAGGGCGACTAGGCAGTCTCAACTCTGTATCCTGCCCTAAAGCCAGTTTGAAATGGGTCCAGATAATCAGCTTCATCCAAGACTGCCTGGAGTTGGAAGGCGGCTGCCCTCTCGATCACCTTGCCCAAAATGGTAGTAAAGAGACTGGCCTATAGTTGTTCCTTATCAGGATCCTAAGTGGGAGTCACACCATTGTGAAAATGTGCTGTGATGCAGGGAATGCAAACAAGTATAACTGCTTTCACAGACAAATCTGATTGCATTAAATCCCCAAGAGAGAGAGAACACAGAAAAGGAAATTGATATTCATGATAAATAAGTTGTTATCAGGCCTAAGGCAGGCCAGGTGTTGTAGCATCCAAGAGAACTTCACATAAGCTTAGGGCCAAAAGTGCCAGCTTCAGGCCGCATTGGGGGTGTGGTGTTTAGATGACACATGCCCTGAACATGGTTGGAAGCTACAATGACGCCATTTCATCTCAGAAGATCCAGGCCACGAATGAGCAGATAGAAGCTTCTGGCTACATTTGGGGCATCTTTCATCTAAACACCACACAATGCTGCCTGAAGCCTGCTTCTGGTGGCCTGGATTATTTCTACAGTGCATATGCAGCCACAGTTAAATATTGTATGATAAAATGGTCTCAGAATATACAAATGGACCAGTGAGGAAAAATATGATCTAAAGGACTGAAATTTACTCTGTGTTATGATCTAAAAGAGAACTTTTATAAAATGATCTATTGCTGGTACTTGATTCCTAAAAGGTTGGATAAAATGCATAAATGTATGTTGGAAATGCAAGCAACAAGTGGAGACTTATGGTGGAGTTGTGAAAGGGCAAGGAAATATTGGCAGCAAATACATAACTTGATTTGGAAGATTTTAAAACCAGAACTGTCATTGTTCAGTCAGTTGGACGACCAAATTGACAAGTACTGAAGATTATTACAATATATGACCATTGCAGCAAGATTGCTGTACGCTGAGAAATGGAAGAACACAGCTGTCCCACTTATTTATTTATTTCTATGCCACTGTTTTCCAAAAGGGACCCACGGTGTCTCGCAATATAAAACACATTAAAACACACAAAAAATTTGAAAGACAATTAAATTAACCTAAGTAAAACACTATGAAGTTTAAAATTTAAAACATACAAAAGCTAAAACCATAATCTAAGACAATCCCCCCACCATCAATAAAACCAGGCTTGCATGATTGCAAGAAGACTGTCTACTAAAACTCTTGGACTTAGTGAAATGAACAAGTTATCTAATTTAATATGAGAAAATCTTTGGGAGCCTTTATGAAAGGTGTGTACGAGGTACACAGGTGACACTCCATAGCAAATGCTTGGAGTGGCTGGCATCTTTGGTGGCATGGAAGTGAGTGGGGTATATACACTGTGTGACCCTTGGTTAAGAGGGAGTGATTTACATATTAATCTGTCTGTTTGTTTGTTGTTGAATGGTAAGGCCTCAGGGTGTCTGGACAATGTGAGCAGACAATGGATCACTAATTAAATGGACACCCTGAGGCCTTACCATTCAACAACAAACCAACAGAGAGATTAATATGTAAATCACTCCCTCTTAACCAAGGGCCACACAGTGTTTATACCCCACTCACTTCCATGCCTCCATTCTCTTAAGATGCCAACCACAGATGCTGGTGAAATGTCAGGAATAAACTCTTCCAGAACATGGCCACATAGCCTGAAATACCCACAAAAAGACCCTATGAAAACACATTATTCCTTTCCTCCAAAGTGAATTCAGTTTGACTCACAAGACAAAATATCATTTACCAAGAATATCAATAAATAAAAACAATTTGAGTGTTATTTTTTAATATATTTATTAGTTTATAGCCTGCCTTTCTCCCTAAATGGGAATCAAGATGGCTGTTTTCAAATTGAAGAATCAAAGCATCAGCCACAGTGATGTCAAGATTAAACGATAACATCAAGAGGAGTCCATCAAGGCAGGTCTGGAATCGCAAAGGCTTTCTTGCTCTGGGTGACACCAAATCCCCTCTGGAGAGTGGGAAGCCGTAGGGTAAACTGTGGATGACCGAATTTCACATTTTTAATGGAGGCTGCATCCGCACTGCAGAATCAATCCAGTTTGAGACTGCTTTAACTGCCATGGCTCCGTGCTATGGAACCCTGGGATTTGTAGTTTATTGTGTGACTCCAGAGCTCTCTGACAGAGAAGCTAAATGTCTCACAAAACTATAGTTCCCAGAATTACTTAGCATTGAGCCAGGGCAGTTAAAATGGTCTCAAACTGGATTACTTCTGCAGGGTGTTTCTAACTGACGAGATGTTTACTGTTTAAGTTAGACGCAGAGGAGGAAGGAGGCTGCGTCTGCATTGCAGAAATAATCCAAGTTGACACCCACTTTAACTGCCATCCATGGCTCCATGCTATGGAATCCTGGGATTTATAGTTCATTGTGGCACCAGAGCTCTCTGACAGCCAGAGAAGGCTGTCTCCCAAAACTACAATTCCCCAAATCCCTTATCACTGAGCCATGGCAGGCAGCTATTGGAGGAACCAGGCTGCAAGGCCTGGTTGGAGCAGAGCCGGCGTTTGAGATAGACAGACCCTCTCCGCCGAATGACGTCACGCCTGCGCGACCGTTAGCGCCTGGCGAAGGAAGGCCCCCACCTCTCTCCGTCTCTGCTGGTCGCTTTCTGGAAGCTTCTCGGCGGTTGCGGTGTGCGCAGAAGGCAATCCGTGTCCATCGGGGCCCAGGAGAGCGCGGGCAGCGATGCCGGAGAACCTGAGCGCCAGGGCGGCCCCGGCCAATGCGGGGAACCGGGGATCCGCGGGGATCCGCGGCTCCTACCAGGACAGGGACAAGCCCACCCAGATCCGCTTCAGCAACATCGCCGCCGGCAAAGGTAGGCCTTAGGCTTTGTCTCTTCTTCGGCCGCAAGGGCAGGCCCACGAAGGCCTTCCCAATGATTCCCTATGGGCAAGGATTCCCCAATGATTCCCTATGGGAAAATAGTCCCCAATGATTCCCTATGGGCAAGGATTCCCCAATGATTCGTTATGGGCAAGTAATCCCCAATGGTTTCCTATGGGCAGGTAGTCCTCAATGACTCCTTATGGGCAAGTCTTCTCCAATGATTCCCTATGGGCAATTATTCCCCAATGATTCTTTATGGGCAGGTAGTTCCCAATGGTTTCCTATGGGCAAGTAGTCCCCAATGGTTTCCTATGGGCAAGTATTCTATGATTCCCTATGGGCAAGTCTTCTGAAATGATTCTCTATAGGGCATCCTGGGAATTGTAGTCTGGTCTGTCAGAGAGAGCTCTGGGGCCTCACCAAACTGCACACACCCCAGGATTCCACTCCTCCACCCAATGCATCTGAGGAAGTAGACTTTAGTCTACGGAAGCTCATACTGCCAACTTTTTCTTTCAGTTAGTCTTAAAGGTGCTATTAAGATCTCTTTACATACTGATCCTGCAAGCTATTTTTACCTTTGAATAATAATAATAATAATAATAATAATAATATGCATCTGATGAAGTGGGCTGAAGCCTAGGAAAGCTCCTTCTGCCAACTTCTTTCTTTCAGTTAGTCTCAAAGGGTGATACAAGATCTCTCTACATATTGATCCTGCAGACTATTATTACCTTTGAGTAATATTTATTATTATTATTATTATTATTTGCATCTGAGGAAGTAGACTTTAGTCTACGAAAGCTCATGCTGCCAAGATCATTATTTCAGTGAGTCTCAAAGAGGCTACGAGATCTCTCTGTATTATTATTATCATCATCATTATATCCAACTGCATCTGAGGAAGTAGATTTTACTCTGTGAAAGCTCCTGTTGCCAACTTCTTTCTTTCGTTTCGTCTCAAAAGGTGCTACAAGATCTCTACATACTGATCCTGCGGACTAACATGGCTATATCTTTTTGAATTCAGGAGGGACATCCTAAAACAAAAAAAAAACATTGGGGAATACTTGTCCATACGGAAAGCATAATTGCCTACAGAGAATCATTGCAAAATATTTGCTCATAGGGAAACATTGGAGAATACTTGCCCACAGGGAAAGGTTGGGCATGTATTCTCCTATGATTCTCTATGGGCAAATATGGTTTCCCTATGGGCAAGTATTTTCCAATGATTCTCTATGGGCAAGTATGGTTTACCTATGGGCAAGTGTTTTCCAATGATTCTCTAAAGGCAAGTATGGCTTCCCAGTGGGCAAGTCTTCTCCCATGAGCCCCTATGGGCAAGTATGGTTTCCCTATGAGCAAGTACAGTCATTTATTTTAGTGCGTCCTTATTCAGGATGCTCCAAGGCAGAGTCATTTGTTTATTCATTTCATTGTTACGCCACCTTTCTTCCAGAAGGGGACCCAAAGCGGCTCACAAACAGAAGTCACGGCCATTAAAGTGGTCCCAAACAGCTTTAATTCTGCCTGGCGTTTA
This sequence comes from Sceloporus occidentalis, assembly GCA_023333645.1. Lineage (NCBI taxonomy): Eukaryota > Metazoa > Chordata > Lepidosauria > Squamata > Phrynosomatidae > Sceloporus > Sceloporus occidentalis. Next base: position 7,224,971 of record JALMGF010000004.1, on the reverse strand, counting down.
CACCTTAGATTGCATTCATAGTGCCTTTGTTGCCGTTAGTGCAATTGTGGGTATTCAGTACTTGCACAGGGCAGTTACCCCTGTTTCACATCACCTTCATTGTCATGGCTTCATCCTGAGAAACCCTGAGATTTGTGCCCAAGTGATGAGGTGCTCAGTAGATTATAATATACTCTGGGAAAAGAGTAGTTTAGGAGTAAATAAAATCCCATACCATAGATTCAGGATACTTTAGGAATTGTATTTTGAGACACTGAATTTGAGTTCTGCCCCATTAGAATAGAAACCTCAGAGTTTTGTTTTTTTGATGTGCAGCCCATGACAGTCAAAGTGTTGTAGGGGACTAATTGAACTGTGTAGTGCAGTCCTGCGTGTGTTTACACAAGAGTAAGACGCACAGATTTCATTATTCCCTTTTTAGCTGCCTTGCTTGTGTGAGGTAGCAGTCTTGGAAACGGTGCCTTGTTTGAGAAACGGTGCAGTGGCTATTTATAAAGCATATAGATAATGCAATGAAATAATTCTGTGAATCAAAATTTGATGTTTGGATATTTAAGGGTGGGCAGGTTTTGAGATACAGGAGCAAGAAGAGCTTGAGCATCTTGTTTTTCTGCAATGGCCAAAAGATCACTGGTGGAAGCAAAACATGAGTGTAACAGCATCTTTATCTTGCGTTTTGTAGCAAGTGGTACTAAATTGCCTCTGACACTTGGAGTTAACATATAGGCAAGCAGGGTTGATAGTCTCAATCTCTGTGGATTTTTCTAATCCCTGTAATCTCAGATAAGGGATACTCAATCTGTACCTTACATTTATCCCTGTTAAAATTAATTTTATTTGTTTTGGCCCAGTTCTCCAATCTCAAGCTGATTTCTATTCCTGTTCTCTGGTGCATTAGCTACTCCTCTTACTGATAAACATGCTTTCTATTCCATCATCTCAGTCATTCATAAGGATGTTAAACAGGTATCCATCCAAACTTCACAGGATGATCCAGTAAGAAAATCATCTATTTACTTTCTCTAAACTGAGCATAATTTCATCATGTCCTGATTTACTTGCCTTTTAGAAGAAATAAAATGCCCTAAGCATTGTTACTTTGCTTTGTAGGGCAATTGCTTCAATCCACTCATTGCCTTGTTGTTCCTTTCTAATACTTTTTCTAGCTCTACAATACTCCTTTTAAAAGATGTGGCAATCAGTACTGTGCATATTATTCCCAGTGTGGTTTGAAATAAGCATCACCTGTCACCATAGTTTTGTCCTGCTAAATAAGAAATTAATTTGCTCTTATTATTGTGGGGGCCAGAGTGGTTAGGTGTGGTAGTTTATGTACATTTTCTTTTTTACTGTAATAATCCCACAAGAAAATTAGCAAGACTACGGTAGCAAGCAAACATTGATTTGTAATTGTACTGTCACCTCCGTTTTAGCGGTTGCAGATGCTGTTAGGACAAGCCTTGGACCAAAAGGAATGGATAAAATGGTAAGTCTTGAGGTTTATGTATTTGACATAATAACAGAACTTTAGTGCATCTTTATCCATACTAGCTATTTCCCTTGCCTTCAGTCATTATGTCCATTGCTGTGGATTTGCTGGATGTTGGTTGAATATTTTGAGTGTTGAGTGTTTACTGATAGAACATTATTATGAAACAGATTCCATACCTTACCAGGAATGGTTGATTATATTGGTTAGCAGTAACTGTACATGGGTGAAAAATACAAAGGCACGTGTCCGGCTTGTTAATTTTGTGGCTCCAGAACACTCCCCCCCCAAGACTATTAATGCCCCCAGAATCCCTCCAAAAAGTCTGACCCAGGATGTACCTTGAAGGTTCTTTGGTACCCATTTCCCCCCCAAAGTCAGGTCACTTCCTGTAATAAAAAATGCAACTAGAGATCTGGAAGATCGGAGAGTGTGGCTTCCAGATCCTCAGTACCTACCCAGTCCTTGTGGCAACCTTTCAGACACCTTTTGGTAGGCTTTGGAAAGTGGAGGAATGAAAAGGAGTGGAACATATATTTAGGTGGAAGAAGGGACAGAAGAAGCATTGTGAAAAGAGCTGCCTTATAGTAGTTGTGTGTGTTGCAAGAACACTAGGTTTTTTTTGCCCCATTGAACACACTGACTTGCATCTTTAAATGTCTGGGAGTGACTTTATAGGTCATGACCAGCCCTTTGAATGGTTCTGGGAAAAAGTCCTGTGTCCCAGATGACAGTAAAACTGCAGCATTTTTTATTGTATGTATATATATTTGTGAGTGTGCATGCGCGCATGCACTCACAGCTTCAAATCACCTGTCAATTTATGGAGACTCCATCAATTTCCTATGGCATTCTTAAGCAAGGACTACTCAGAGGTTCCTTCCAGTGAAATATAGGCTACAGCAGCCGGTATTCATTTATGGTCCCCCATCCAAATATTAACCAGGGCTTAGCCTGCTTACTTCCAAGATCAGATATGATCTGGTGCCTTTAGGGTATTTAGGCCTGCCTTTATCTATCTGCCTGTCTATCTATAAAAAACATTATGGTTGTTGTGTACATTTCAAAACTATTCCTGCACAGAACTTGATTTTATAGTTCAACCATGATGTGTGGCATGCAACTTCAGAACTGAATCCAGGCTGCACCCAGATTGCAAACTTCATTCTTTGTGGATTTGCGAATTTCCATTTTTGTGGGGAGAGGGTCTGGAAAAAGCCCCCCGCAAAAATGGAGAGACGACTATATGAACATAGGGGACAAAACAGTCCTATAGGAGATCACATACCAATGGCCAGTGTATCAGACAGGAGTCCCCTAGCACTACATTCTGAACTAACTCCTCCAAGCAGGATTAAAGTCATCATAAAGTAATGGTTCCATGTCTAATACCAGATAGGTGGCTTAGACGTTAGTGTGGTTGATAGTTCCATGGTCACTAACATGTCCAGCAAAACCAATAGGGAGGCACTGTCGGTATCCAACATGTAGATTGTCCAAAAAAATGACCAAAGCTATCTCTGTTCCATAATGAGGCTTGAAGTCAAATAGAAATGAATCTGGATAATCTATCTTGCCTAAAAACCCTTGAATATCTATGTGTTCAAATATGTGATATTGCAGACTGGGTAAAATGATCCAATACAGTGGGTTTTAGTGCCACATTTTATGGGGATGTCTGTGTTGACAGCATGAGGGGAAGGTTGATAAAGCACAGGGGCAGCTAGAGAAAGGTAAAAACTAAATACTGTCTTAATATAATGAGCCAGCTCTTACCTGAAAGGTCTCTAAAATGCAGTATAAATCAACAGTTGGTTATATTTGATTTGTAGATTATTCTCTTCTTTCAGTTAATATCCATAAAATTTTGGTTGTGCTTTTCCAGATCCAAGATGGCAAAGGAGATGTGACAATCACAAATGATGGTGCAACTATTCTGAAGCAGATGCAGGTTCTTCACCCTGCAGCCAAAATGGTAAGTAGAGTCGGCCCTCCATATCTTTCAGTTCTCCATGGCTTGAAAATATTTTTTAAAATAGCCAAAAAGCAAACCTTGATTTTGCCATTTAATATAAGGGTCACCATTTTGCCTTTGTATATTATGGGACTTGAGCATCCATAGATTTTGGTATCCAAAATACAAAATCCATAGATTTTGGTATCCAAAATTCCTGGAACCAAACCCCAGCAGATAACAAGGCACCACTATAATACTTATTTCCAGAGTTCATATCAGACCCAGAAGTGAAGACAAATCATGTAGAATTTATGCTTTTGCAGTTTTTTAGCCACCCCTTCTTAGGAAATAACAGAGTGGCAGCTCAAATTTTGTGCTTTTGCAAGTGATCAATTTATTAGTTTTGCATGGATATGATATTATCAGAGCAATTTGGAATTTTGCATAATTTTTTTGGTTGTATACAGCTGGTGGAGTTATCCAAAGCACAAGATATTGAAGCTGGAGATGGCACTACTTCTGTTGTGGTCATTGCAGGTGCTCTCTTGGATGCTTGTTCCAGGCTTCTTCAGAAAGGTATGTTTATATATATTGTCATATGTAAATAAGCTGGATTGTACAAGTGAAATTTCCTTTTGAGCTTTAGTTTAAAATGAAAAACATAATTGTTAAATAATAGCTATTGTGTTAGTTACCTGTGGTGGGGGTTGTTGTTGTGTGCCTTCAAGTTGTTTCTAACTTAATGGCTACCCTAAAGCATATCCATATCACAGAGTTAATTTGGCAATATTTGTTCAGGGAAGTTTTGCCATTGCCATCCCCTGAGAGCATGTGACTTGCCCAAAGTCACCCAGTGGTTTTCGTGGCCAAGCTGGGAATCAAGCCCTAGTCTTCAGAATTGTAGTCTAACACTCAAACCACTACGCCATTAGGATGCATGCTTAGATCCTCTAACAATCATTTAATTCTGCGATATCACCTTCTCTGATAGATTTGAAGTGTGGCTTGAAGTACAGTGTTTTACCAAAAGTAATGTTCTATACACACATGCACCTAAGCGAAACATTTCTAGTCAAGGCAAAACAAATTAACATATTCCTTTTCTAAAGAAATGCAGCACTTCTTGGTGGAAGGACTGAACTTTTACTAGTTTGAAGCCGGAGGCTTTCATGGCCGGCATCCTTAGTTTTTATTCTTGACGTTGGTGGTGAAACATCAGGAATAAACTCTTATAGAACATGGCCACATAGCCCAAAAAACCCACAAAAAACTATTTTGCTAGTTTATTTGTAAAACAATGTGTAATAAATGGATGTGAGGGGAACAAGCAGAGGAGAAATGTATTAATGTACAGTGGTACCCCGGGATACGAAAGCACCGCCTTACGAAATTCCCGGGATACGAAAAAATCCCAAAGAAAAAAACTGTTCCGGGTTACGTTTTTTTTTTCGGCTTACGAAAAAAAAATTTGGTGCTTTTCGGCGCGATTTCACACGAAATCGCGGCTTTCGCTATTAGCGCCTATGGGCTATTCGGCTAGCGAAAGTTTCCGGGTTACGAAAGCGGCGGCGGAACGAATTAATTTCGTAACCCGGGGTACCACTGTACAGCATATCAAAATATACATTAGTTCAACTGAAAAACAATTTTGCAGACCCCATTATTTACATGAGTACGCCATACGTGGCTTTCAGCATATGCTGAAAGCTGCACCAGAAGAGCCCTTCAGAAAAAATTAATGGGGCACACGCCTGTGGTGCACATTGGATGATGTGTGCCACTGGCGCGAGCCCCATTACCTCCAAAAGGGCTCCAGCATACGCTGATTTTCCCTTATGTGGAGGGATCCAGAATAGATCTCTACATAAGAGGAGTGCCCACTGTACTTGATATTTTTGAAAATATAACTATTGTTTGAATTGTTATCTTCAACTGTAACTAGGAATTCATCCCACCATCATTTCTGAGTCATTCCAGAAGGCACTGGAGAAAGGTGTTGAAGTCTTGACCAGTATGGGACAGCCTGTTGAGCTGAGTGATAGAGAAACCCTACTTAACAATGCAACTACAGCATTGAATTCAAAAGTAGGTATAGAAAAGAAAGTTCTTGGAAAATGTATCATTATATCCTGTTTAGTGCATGCTCTAATTACAGATTACATGGGTTAACATGGAAAGTTAATTATAATTTATCTTTGTTGATCAACAATCTCTCTTGGAGGTTCAATGTGGAAATGAGAAGCTGCACTAAGAAAACTGAAGATGTCAGTTGCTTAGGGCTTTGAAGTTGTTGATTTTGAGAGGTACTGCAAACTAACGAAAGCTAACTTTAATGTGGCTCTTTACTAAATCCTTGCAGGTTGTATCACAGTATTCTAGTCTGCTTTCTCCAATGAGTGTAGATGCTGTAATGAAAGTGATAGATCCAACTACAGCCACTGGTGTGGATCTTAGAGACATTAAAATTGTCAAAAAGCTTGGGTAAGTAGTAATATTCCAGAATCCAAATTTTGGAATGAAATTGGTTATTTTGTTTTTGTGCTTATTCAAGTATTTGTTTCTAGGGGAACAATTGATGACTGTGAATTGGTTGAAGGGCTGGTCCTTACTCAGAAAGTATTGAATACTGGTGTTACCAGAGTGGAAAAAGCTAAGATTGGTCTCATTCAATTTTGCTTGTCAGCGCCAAAAACAGATGTAAGTTGGTTTTGTCAATATGTCCTTCCTTCCTTCCATTTATATCCAGCTTATCTCCTGCCAAGGGGGATATAATTGATAATAATCAAATTAAAAATCAATGCAGCAGGTGTATATTACATTACATTACCTCATTTGTCTAATAGTGTGTCAAAGGCTTAAAACAACAATGAACTTGCTTTCTCTTTTTTTGAGATCTGTTGTTGCTTATGTTTGTCAATTTTTGATGATTTTTTAAATATTTTATATTTTGAATTCATTGCATCTAGTGTTTGAGTAGATAGACATAGGGTAATGTGAACATTAGATTTCTTGTGATCCATTATTTGCTGAATTTGTACATCAAGTATGCCAATTTGAGAGAAGGGACCCTGTTATGTAACAACAGTATATCTGCTGTATAGTACAGTAGATATACTGAAGGGACCCTGTTATGTAATAACAGTAGATATACTGTATACGTTGTCTAGTATTCTTTCCGAGAATCCCAACAGTCAGTAGGAATTGGTGGTCTGTCAGTGGATTGCTTACACATCTTGTATTTGTCAAGGCCTTAGCATAGAAAAATCTACCATTAGTAACATATTCTTATACTAACAATATATTACACAAACAAAAACCTTGCAATCATACCCTGCTATAAAGGAGGGATATAAATGATATAATTTATCTTACCGCTTAGTTTGTGATTAATTACTACACTGATACATTTAGATAGATTTTCCTGGGCATTATTTTTTTTTTTTACAAAAAAATTGGCATGAAAGGCATAAATATGGAAAGAATATGCTCAGTAGGAGATTCTGGAGGCAGCTGCTATTTACCTTTCCTGCTGTGAGCAGGGACACACTGCTATAGTAAGATTGGCTAGAGCAGAATCCCATTCTTTCCCATTTGGAACGTTATTGCCTTTATTTTATTGTTTACTGCAGAAACCTTGCAAACTATCACTGAAAACCTGTCTTTCTCTCAACTTCTGCCATCCTTCCAGTGCTGATGCTGCTTGAAGTTTCTAACTAAACAAAAGTCAAGGAGAAAAAGTTGTGCTGGCAGGGATAAAAAGACTTTATAAAAGGAGCTTTTTTGTCAGAGGTTTTGTTAATTGAGGTATGCCTATACTTAAAAGTTCTTTACTTCTGTTAGATGGATAACCAGATTGTCGTTTCTGACTATACTCAAATGGACAGAGTCCTGCGAGAAGAAAGAGCCTACATTCTGAATTTAGTTAAGCAAATCAAGAAGACAGGATGCAATGTGCTGCTCATTCAGAAATCTATTCTACGGTATGCTTATTCCACTTTCATACTAATCTCATTACCACATGATGGATAGTATTCAGGATTAAAATTTTGTGTGACATTGTTAAGTTGGTCAGTAAGACCTGAAACTTCCTTTGAAGTTCATTTTATTAAACTCTTCTTAAAATGTTTCTAAATGCAGCATTCTTTATAAAAGAAACTTAATTCTTAGAACTTTAAGAAATGCAGTTTTTATAGATGGGAAGAGTAGGCTTGTGATGGTCCAGGGAAACATAGAGCCAGTGTGTAACTCTGATGTCAAAAGGCTATGTTTACCCTACCTACGTACTTCCAGCATTCCCATTTTTATATTGGCTTGTGGTGCTGGTAAAAAGAAAGTCTTTTCCTCTCTTTTCTCTTGCCTACTGCTATAGCTTTTAGGATTACTCCAAAGTTAGACTATGGGCCTGAACAGACAGGACAGAATAAAGCTGCTTCAGGTCACTTTGGAGGTATGCTCCTAAGAGGCTGGAAGCTGCGCTGAAGCCACTTTCCAGTCCTGAGGACTAGAGCGTAGCTTTGACGCAGCTTCTGGCCTCTTAAGATGCAAGTGTCATTTAAACAGCATACATTCAAAGTGACCCAAAACAGCTTTATTTTGGCCTGTCTGTTTCGGGCCCTATATTTATGGAAATGAAGAGATGCCTCCCACAAATCTACCTCTGGAATAGCAAACCCATTAAAGCAGAGAGAAGGTTTGGGAGTTCAAGAAGGTTTGATAGTGATGATGTATCTAATGATATCCTATTGGGTGGAGATTAAAAAGCTATGTTCTGAGCTGGGGTTAATGGGAGCTCATTCACTGTATTTATTTCAGGGATGCTCTAAGTGATCTAGCTCTACATTTCTTGAACAAAATGAAGATCATGGTGATTAAAGATATTGAAAGAGAGGACATTGAGTTTATATGCAAGGTAAGATGAAGTTAGGACAGCTGGCTTTGCTTTGTTTATCTCCATAATTTATCCATCTTGCTAAAATGTCATTGAAATAAGTGACAGCATTCCATGGCTGTATTTTGAAATTTGGGAGGCATTTAGTAATAGAACGGGTAAGAAAAAAGTATGTATGTAAAAGAGCTAACTGTTGCCATTTTTTCCTGTAGAAATAGTAACCTTGTACATAAAGATAGTTTTAAGGGGTGTCATATTGAGGATGGAGCGAGCTTGTTTTTTGCTGCTCCAGAGAATAGGACCCGGAACAGTGGATTCACACTACAGGAAAAGAGATCCCACCTTAACATTAGGAGGAACTTCCTGACAGTAGGAGCTGTTCAACAGTGGAACACGCTGCCTCAGAGTGTGGTGAATCTCCTTCTTTGGAGAATTTTAAACAGATGGATGGCCATCTGTTGTGGGTGTTTTGATTTCTGCACGACCGGGTTTGGACTGGATGGCCCTTGTAGTCTCTTTTGACTCTTTGATTCTATGATTCTACTTTTAAGTGTATGTATGATTCTAACCTTGGTTTGTGTAACATAGAACATACTGAATACCTGTGTCCCTCTTTATGTTTTTTTAAAGACTATTGGAACTAAGCCAGTTGCACATATTGATCAGTTCACTGGAGATATGTTGGGAAGTGCTGAATTGGCAGAAGAAGTAAATTTAAATGGATCTGGAAAACTAATAAAGGTAAGGAGACTTCATGTTTAGATGTATTTTCTGATGCCTTATGTAATAGATGTAAGGCATTAAAAAAAGACAAACGTTATTTCACAGAATAGTATTTCACCACATGAAAATGAGTAAAGTGTCAGTCAGGACTTAAGGGTGTAACAGTTATGATGAATCCAACCTCCCCTGGACCAAGCGGGTTTAAAGATAATTATTACTTGTTATATTATCTTGTCTATTCCTCCACTAACTATATCTCCCTATCTCATTTCGTGCTGAGAATGAAAATTCTTAGTGTACTGAGTCATCTGGATATATTGCCTTGTCTATTCCTCCACTAACTATATTCTGGCCACCACAAATGCTGCAGAGGAACTGCAAGCCCCGAGGTAATTTCTCCTTTTCTTGCAAAGCATCTATCAACACTCAACGTTCCATACTACAAAAATGAAGACCCCTGAAAAGTGATTACACCAGGACTTGGCAATACATTTGTTTTGCTTGGCACCAATGAGAAACCAGCTAAAGGCAGCTAAATGACACTCAATCTTTAAAAAATCCAAGTAATAATTATCTTAAAACCTGCTTGGTCCAGGTCCAGATTGCCCTGATTATACTGCAGCAGAAGACGTTAAGGAAACCATGAGGCACCCCAAATTGTATTGGGCTTTAATAGAAAGACTATATAAATTAATTTAATGAACAGTAGCTCATAATACTGTGTGATATTTTTAGCTGTCACTCCTACGTGCTAAGATAGAGGTAAAATTTTACTTTATTCTGATACTATACTACCTGATGGAATTTGTAAAAATAACTACTTTATTTATTTATTCGTTCAGTTGCCATTGCTGCTTTTTATTTATTTATTTATTTTGCTCTACAGTGCGACATTAAACTTTCTGTTCTATAATAACAACTGTGCTAGCAAAAATAGATGTCGCAGTAATAGTGTTTTTGTACTTCAGATTACAGGCTGTGCAAGCCCTGGAAAAACTGTAACAATTGTGGTACGTGGTTCCAACAAGCTAGTGATTGAAGAAGCTGAGCGTTCAATTCATGATGCTTTGTGTGTCATCCGCTGCTTGGTTAAGAAAAGGTAATAACTGCTTCAGTTTCTTGAACCAATACAATTATACTCCGTCTAACAAATACCTTTTTAACATTTCAAATTGCAAATTTTTAATTTCAGAGCCCTTATTGCTGGGGGTGGAGCACCAGAAATTGAATTGGCATTACGCTTGAATGAATATTCTCGCATCTTAAGTGGCATGGAATCTTACTGTGTCCGCGCTTATGGAGAGGCCCTGGAAATTATTCCATCTACCCTGGCTGAAAATGCAGGCCTTAACCCTATTTCTACTGTAACAGAATTGAGAAACAGACATGCACAAGGAGAGAAAACTGCTGGCATTAATGTTAGAAAGGTAATATGCAGACTGGCAAGACAAAACTAATAATGCTGTATATGTGCAGCATTTTCATATTTGAATTTACTATTAATGTGGATTTTTTCTAATATGCATAACTTAAATATAATTATCTGGACAGATAGCGAATTCTTAATATTTGCCTTGGGCTTCTGTAGCAAATATACGGGGATGGATTGCTTGTCTAAGAAGTGTATGCAAAGTGGGTCCTGGAAGGCAGAATTTTTTTGGAAGACTGCTGTAAAGCATGATGTGCCCTTTGTGTTGCTAACACATAGAGCGCAAGTGCTGTTAAATGTAACTTATTTCACACTACTAGTGTGTGTCCACCCTCTTTCTCCTTGCTTTGAATAAAGATTATGCCAGAGCTTTGTTAGTATTCATGTAATTGCTCTCAATTGTTAGCCCCCTCTCCCAAATGTCCACCTTGTTTGGAAGCAGTTAGGTAACGTAAAGGGGATTTGCCTCAGGTACATGGATGTTCTGGCAGATGACATGTGGCAGCTCTTAAACTGCTTTTAAACTGGAACTGACAAAGAAAGAGTTACATATAATCCTGTTTCCATTCCTCCTCCCTAAGTATGAAGTACTTAACAAAACTTAAAATTAATATGAAAAATGTTAACTGTTTTATTGGAGAATCAGTGTAGGATGGTCTATATGCTCAGAGGCTATGTACTTGGAAGGGCTTATATGTTTTTCATGGGATTTATATCTTATCTTCTACTACCTAGTAAAGACCTCTGAGAAATAAATATTGACAGTGCATTTTCTGTTAGCAATTTCTTATAAATTAAAGTTGCCATTCTTAAATTGTAGGGGGGAATTTCCAATATCCTGGAAGAGTTGGTGGTCCAGCCGTTACTGGTATCTGTCAGTGCTCTGACCCTAGCTACAGAAACTGTCCGCAGTATCCTTAAGATTGATGATGTGGTAAGCCAAGCAAATTTTAAATACTGACAAATGTCTCAAATGTTTGCTTCGTTACTGTTGACAGATTTGCTACTACCTTATATCAAAATGACTGTTCCAATGACAGTGATGAAATATTGAGTTTGTAATGACAACCCATGAGGTTTAAAGAGGCATTGCCATTATTAGTGGAAGTGCTAGAAAACAAAATGATATTGAATTAGAGAGGTGATATAGTGGCAAAGTGTAACACATAACAATCTCTCTTTCTTTTGCAGGTAAACACTCGATGAGAAGTCTAAAGGAAGAGACAGTACAGCTCATCGACATGTTATATGTTTAACATGATACCTTCACAGAAACCCTGTGTTGGATATCTACTTAACTCCAAGTTACAGTCATGTACTTTAGACAATTTAAATTAATAAAACTTCAGAAAGAAAAAGGCAGCTTTGTTTTAATTTTTTGTAACAAAATATTTGAATGCCCATTGGATTTGTTGCTGAAAACTACTTTACACTGGCTAGATCCTGTCTGTTTAAAAATCTTGCTACTTTAGCAGAAGAGACAGACATGTTCGCTTCTTTTGAAATTAGTGGGACTTAAGTAATTTCTGTCATGTATCGGGACATAATTGTAACTTGTGTTTGTCGGCTGTTACTGTCAGCAATTGGAACTATTAAACCTAGCACCTATCTCAGTGAAGGTGTATTTAATTTTGTGTTGGTATAAATCTGATGTTAGTTTCTAATGACATGATTGTCATATTAATAACAGTAGCCTTGCAGTGTGTATGCACCATGTACATCCCATTTTGGTAACTGAGGCCTGTTACAGACTGCCAAAATAAAGCTGCTTCGGGTCTCTTTGGAGGTATGCTGTTTAAATGATGCATGAGTCCTAAGAGTCCGGAGGTCGCGCCAAAGCCACACTCCATTCCTGAGCACTGGAGTGCAGCTTTGGTGCAGCTTCCGGATTCTTAGGATGCATGCATCATTTAAACAGCAGCTTTATTTTGGCAGTCTGTAACAGGCCTGAAGGCTGTGTTTGGAAACACATTTGTCTGCGTTTGTACGTGTTGCTAGGGTCACCTCTTGGAAGTCTTAAATTTAGTATGAGCGCAGTGAGTGCCCTTAGGATTGCTCACCTCAGTACAGCCCTTTCTCCTTTATTCTGAGACACAGCATGATCAGTTCTACAAAAAGATGCGTGGAAGTTCCTAAACATATAAATACCTCCATTGCTTGTTTCTTCACGTTAGAATAGTTTGACTTGCTGTGAGGTGGAATGGGGAACAGCCTCTTGATGTTTCCCCTAACCCAGTGGTCCCCAAACTGTGTCCTCTAAGGAATGTTGGACTCCAGCTCCCAGAAGCCTCAGCCACGTTGGCCAATAGTCTGGGATTCTGGGAGCTGAAGTCCAAAATCTCTTAAAGAGCACAGTGGGGACCACTGCCCTACATCTTCCTCTTTAAAGAAATCATTTGCTAGCAAAGGTTTTTGTCTGAAAATCATGCTAAGCCCTAAAGTTTGCTAGTACCCCCAAGAGTCCCAAACCCTTCCACCTGCATACAGCCAGGAAAAAAGGGTATTCTGGAGCAAATTGACCCAAACCGTATGCCGTTAGCAACACTTGCTGTAAGGCCTCAGTCATTATGTAAGGATCCTGAAGAAAAGGGGAGCTGCCAAGTGATAATGTTCTTTCATTACTCTACATAATACACTAAATAATAAGCTACTATAATTATCTGGGACAAATGTAAGGTACTACACTTAGACAGACAGACAGAAACAAAATGCAGAGATAGATCAGGTGACGCATGACTATGCAACAGTACATGTGAAAGGGATCTAGGAGTCTTAGTAGACCACTAGTTGAACATCAGATAGTAATATCCAGACCAAGGGAAGTAAACCTCACCTGGAATAAATACTGTGTGCAGTTTTGGACACAACAATTGCAGAATGATATTGAAAAACGGTGACCTGATAGACATGTTTAAATATTCGAGTGTCACTGAAGATGGAGCAAGGTGTTTTTTGGCTGTTCTAGAGACTAGTATGTGGAGCAATGGAGTCAAGCTATATGTATGTATGTATGTATGTATGTATGTATATATATATATATATACTGTAATACAAATATATATAAATATATATATATATATAGGACCTAGTATTACAGTACAAAAATATATATTTGTATTACATCCTCTCTCTCTCTCTCTCTCTCTATATATATATATATATATATATAAAATACACACACACACACACACATATATATATATATATATATATACAGAGAGAGAGAGAGAGAGGACCTTATCGGATTACACTCAAAAAGGGGGCTAGGTCCCTTTAAGTGCTGCGGCTGCCTCCTGTTGCATTCTGGGATTTGCAGTTCAATGAGGGGGCATTTAGAATCCTCAGTCAGAGAGCTCTTGGGCTTCACTGGACTACAGGCCCCACAATGCAACAGGAGGCGAGCTTATCAAGGCTATCAATGAGCAGCGATGAGAAGTCCGGCCTTCTCTGCTGACGTCAGCAGCGTGCGTTCGCTGCCCGGCGGAGGTCTTTGGTCCCCTGCGAGGTGCCATAGCGACGTGCCAACAGCGTCCAGGAGCCTTGGCAACCAAGAATGGAGGATTCGCACCGGGCCGCTTCGCTGGCCGCCTCCTGCCTCCGGAGGCCCCTGGACCCAAAGACAAGGGCGCCGGTCGCCCTCTACGAGGAGCAGCAGCAGCAGAAGAAGGAGGGGAGGAGAGAGCTGCAGGTGGGAGGAGGGAAAGAGAGAGTGGCCACGCCCCCATTTCAGCCTTCTCTCCAGGAGGGAGGTCTTGCAGCCCCTTGAGACTCACTGAAAGAAAGAAGTTGGCAGCATATTCTCTCTAGGAATCTCTAGGTCCTCCAGCACAACTCTATGGTCAGCTTCAACCAAAAGCCGCACTGAAGGATGTAGAGATTGTAGCTCCTCCAGCGCAATTCTGTGGCCAACGCCTGGCAGATGTCGATCAGAGAGTTGCACTGGAGGACCTAGAGATTCCTAGAGAGGACACTCCACTGGGCCTTTGTGGAAAAACGGCAAATAACAAAAACACTATTCTTTTGACCTGAGAGAAGACCTCTCTAGGAATCTCTAGGTCCTCCAAGGCAACTCCAGCACAATCTATGGCCAATGTCTGGCAGATATCGACCACAGAGTTGCCCTGGAGGACCCAGAGATTCCTAGAGAGGTCTTCTCTCAGGTCAAAAAAGAACAGTGTTTTTCCACATTCAGGGGGGTCCTGTGCCCCCAACTCCAGAGAATGTGGAGGGACGAGTATAGTCTGTCCAGGAGGGATTACAAACTGTTCTCCATTTTGGGCACGCCTCAAGTGCCCTCCATTTTACGGTGCCCAGTCCTCCCTTGCGGTTGTGAGGCCGCCTGTGAATGCCACTCCTTCTCCGCAAAGGAAGCCACTGGGGCTTGGCTCTTTCCTGAAGCCGTGGTTTCGCCAGGGTTGTTGTCCTTGTGCGCCTTCAAGTCATTTGTGACTTATGGCGACCCTAAGGCCAAACTATTGTGGGGTTTTCTTGGCAAGATTTGTTCCCCTGAGGAGGCTGAGAGAGTGTGACTTCTTGCCCAAGGTCACCCAGTGGGTTTCCTTAGGGTCGCCATAAGTCGGAAATGACTTGAAGGCACGCAACAAAACAAACAAGAGAACACTATGACGCCGAAGGCTTTCATGGCCGGCATCCATAGGCCTGTTCCAGACTGCCAAAATAAAGCTGCTTCGGGTCTCTTTGGAGGTATGCTGTTTAAATGATGCATGCATGCTAAGAATCCGGAAGCTGCACCAAAGCTGCCCTCCAGTGCTTAGGAATGGAGTGTGGCTTTGGCGCGACCTCCAGACTCTTAGGACCCATGCATCATTTAAACAGCATACCTCCAAAGAGACCCGAAGCAGCTTTATTTTGGCAGTCTGTAACAGGCCATAGTTTCTCGTGGGTTTTTCAGGCTATGTGGCCATGTTCTAGCAGAGTTTCTTCCTGACGTTTCGCCATCCCTATTCACACAAGCTTGAGTCCTGGCTTCTTTTGATCAGCTGCAGGGCATGAAGAAATTCAACAACTGAAGATTTACTAGTCCACTGGCACTCAGCAGTTGAGGAAAACTACTTGCTGACATTTATTTCACTGCTATACAGTTGGAAAAAGTCTGATATATGTATTGGAAGGTTCTTGTCAAAATTGGCTATGTTTCTGTCCCCTCCATCCTCATACAGCTAAGAGACCAGCATTCATTTAACTGATGATGTTTTTCTCGATCTGTTGAGGGCTGTGTGGTCTGGGTTTGTGCCTCATGCACACTTTTGATGTACTAGGCACAGCTGATTTAATTTCAATCAGATTGGTAGAAATTGCGATTTACATTGCTTTTCTGAAAGAGTTTTTATCATTTAAATCACTAGTGAACAATATTATATGTAATCATTTTTCCCACTGTAAGCATGTTCCTATTTAATATAGCTGTATTCATATTCAGAAATTTAGATTTCACTAGAAATATAAGCAATACTAATTTGTTTTCAGATTAATTTTCAGTTCATTAAAAAGATACCTCCAGCATTAATATTCTGCATTTATGTCCTGATTGGTTTCATCTTTTTAATATCTGTATATCTTGACCTTCTCTGTCCTGCGCTTAGAGAGAGGGAAGGCTTTGAGAAAGAGGGAAAGAGCATACATTTTGGGAACATCACCCTCGCAGTAAAACTGATCAGGTTATCTCCCACCTTCATTACCTCTGTTAATATATTTAGAGAAAATAATTAGAAATAATATGTCTTTGACTTAGCCTCTTTTTAAACTCTGACTTGAGCATTGAAGGCTGAAACTAAGGCCTGTTACAGACTGCCAAAATAAAGCTGCTTTGGGTCTCTTTGGAGGTATGCTGTTTAAATGATGCATGCATCCTAAGAATACGGAAGCTGCACCAAAGCTGCACTCCAGTGCTTAGGAATCGAGCATGGCTTTGGTGCGGCCTCCGGACTCTTAGGACCCATGCATCATTTAAATAGCATACCTCCAAAGAGACCTGAAGCAGCTTTATTTTGGCAGTCTGTAACAGGCCAAACATTTACTTTAATAAGTTGTACTGTATCCTAAGAATAAAGATTTATATTTTAAAGTTGGCTGTGCAAAAAGACTGCAAATGAGCAACCACATTCAACGTTCTCTAGCTTAAGGAAAAACATGTGTTATTAATTTTCTCTGAAGATTGTTTTATTTTCATTATGGTGTATTCAGTAGAGACATTACGACAAGTAATATTTCTGATAATGTGTATATCACAGTATAGTTATTCTTCGGAAAGACAGATGCCAGATGGTTTCATTACAGCAAGTCTATCTATATCTCTTAATGAGCTTTACACAAAAAGAGCTGAAACAAGATTATGCACAGCTAAACAAAGCAGTCTTTCGGTCATCATTGACGTGATTATTTCTGAAGCTTTAGAAGACCATAGGACTGAGAGAGGAGAGTAACTGTTTCATGGTCACCCAATGTTCATAGCTCCACTGGGACTAGAAAGTTGACCTCCCAACTCCAGGTCTCAGTCTCAGTCTCCTAAGGCCTAAAGCACTACACCACACTGATATTTAGTAGAAAGTAGGGCTTTGTTCTAGGTATATATGTTGTAAGATGGACTGACTTGGAGGAACTTGTTATTGGCTGATGTCCCAACAAAACTTATGTAAATACTTTCTCATAATTTATACCGATCAATGTACATTCTTCCTGGAAGCTCAAACACTGAAACATTTACAGCTGGTGTTGCAGCACCATTTGTTTGGCAAGGAATCAAACTAATTTTATCATATGAAAATTGTGATATTTGTCTTCTTTTTTTTTTTTTAGAATAGCTTGCAGCCTGAGGGAGAACAGAGTTCAGATGTGCATACTGACTGCAAAGATCACATAGACATCTCCAAAATGTATCTTTCAAACCAAGAATATTATTTAAAGCTGGAAGAACTTAAGAATGCTCACCTGGAGACCATGGCAAAACTGGAAAACATGTATCAGAATAAACTATATCTGAAAGGAGTACAGCCTTTAACCAACACAGATATGAGTTACAGGTATAGTGTATGACAGTCTGTACATAGTTGTTTTCATTCATTTGAATACAGTAATTACTGTAGACATATTATTAATGAATTGCACTAAAATTTTACCATTTAAGTGTTTTGGATGCCCAAAGAAGGTAAACAAGGGCTTGGTTTTTCAAAAGTAAGAAAATCTTGAACCCATCTCCATACTTCGCCTACCACATTCTGAGCCTGCAGGTTGCTTTGTGCTAGTACAAACAGGATTTTACTACAATACAGCCCTAATAACTGCAGGACAGTGCCTACGGTTTCACTTACACATGATCCATGGCTGCCCAGATTCCTTCCATTCTCACCACCACTGTTGTGGCTCTTTAGTGCCTCAAAATTAGGATGTTTCCTCTTGCTTTATACTAAAATTTACCTAATGATTGAAATGCAAGCCCTTGATACATATTAAAAGGCAGAAACTATGGAATTTGTGCAGGTATGTTCATCTAAGATTCCATGTGCAGTTCATCCTGAAAGGAATTTCTCATAGGAAATGCTACTGGATTGAAGAAATTCTTATGAACTCTTTGGCCCCATACAGACAGGCCAAAATAAAGCTGCTTCGGGTCACTTTGGAGGCATGCTGCTTCAATGATGCATGCATACTAAGAGTTTGGAAGCCACACCAAAGCCATGATCCAGTCCTAAGGACTGGAGAGCAGCTTTGGCGCAGCTTCCGGACTCTTGGGACGCATGCATCATTTAAATAGCATACCTCCAAAGTGACATGAAGCAGTTTTATTTTGGCAGTCTGTATGGGGCCTTTGTTTCTGTTCTGAAGAGGGTAGCTGTGTTTTTATGCAAGACTGATGTCTTTCAGGCTTTCGGTAAGGAAGGTGAGGAGCTGGAGCCCAGAATAGATAGGCCAACATAGTGTACTGACTTAAGTCTGAAGATTTGAACCATAGAATCATAGAGTTGGAAGAGACCACAAGGGCAATCCAGTCCAACCTCCCTGCCATGCAGGAACTCTCAATCAAAGCACCCCTGACAGATGGCCATCCAGCCTCTATTTAAAGACCTCCAAAGAAGGAGACTCGACTACACTCCGAGGGAGTTTGTTCCACTGTTGAACAGCCCTTACTGTCAGGAAGTTCCTCCTAATGTTGCAGTAGAATCTCTTTTCCTGCAGCTTGCATCCATTGTTCCGGGTCCTAGTCTCTGGAGTAGCAGAAAATAAGCTTGCTCCCTCCTCAATATGACCAACTTGTGTAGGTGCTTTGCCTTTCTCTTGTTCATCAAGGCACAGGGTTCTACAGTATCTCTTATTTCATCCAGCTGTGTTTTAAAACATTCTGAACACTAACATTAATATTTTGTTGTCTTTAGATCAAGAAATGGGATGAATTCACTTCAAAATCAGAAGATACATACATCATTTTCTGAGCCTGATTTAAATAATTCTTTCCATTCAAATTTTTCTGATACTTCTGATGAAGAGTTAGATTTAGATGAAGATGACAGTGAAGAAGAATTACTAATGTTTCAAAAGGAGCAAATTGAAAATCTATGTGATAGAAGTTCCTCGGATGATTATTCTCACTACAGCCAGGATACCTCACCCATATTACAGACTTTGCAAAAGACTACGAGGATTAGGAAGAAGAAGAAATGGTCCCCAAAGATCACAGTACCTCAGCCTTTCCAGATGACTATTCGAGAAGCAAAGAAAAGACAACAGAACATCAAATCAAAGTCACTGATCGAACTAGAAAATAACTTGCTAAAGAAACAATGGGAGGAGGAAGCAGAGTGTCAGAAGAAGTTCCGTGCCAATCCAGTGCCTGCTTATGTCTTTGTCCCTCTGTATCATGAAATAATGAAGCAAAATGAAGAGCATAGGAAGTCCCATAGAGAAAGGAGGAGAGAGATCCTTCTAGCTATGCAAAAGCCTTTCAAGTTTATTGAAAGAGAAGCACAAAAGAAAGAACTGAGGAAAGTACAATTGAAGGACTTTTCTTTTCCAGAAAAGGCAAAAAGATTCAAAGCAAAGCCAGTTCCTAAATTTATCTACAGTTCAGAAACCAGTGAGAAGCTGAAGGAGGAAGCGCTTTACAGAGAAATTCGAATACAGATGAGATCTGAAGAGCTTTTGCGTAATTCATCTCTTCCCAGCAATAGATTAGGAAATAAAGGTGCCAGTAAGCATAGGGAGCAATGCTGCCTTGACCATACTGAAGAACAGGAATGCAAACCACGACCCAAAATCCAGGTCCCAGATTTTGAATTGTTACATAAAAAATTTCAGAAGCAGCTTCACAGACAGAAGAATGTGAAACACATCACAGTCTGTGAACCTTTCACTCTCCGTACTGCTAATATCCCTTCTAACAAAGAGAAGATTCTAGAGGACATCCAAATGGATGAAAAAAAATTAAAGGAAACACGTTGGCCCTATGCTTCTTCAAGATGTAGCCCCCAAATGAGGAATTTGAATACAAATTCATCTCCTTTAGGCTGTGAAGAACCCACATCACCAAGAATTACAGAAACTACAAGAAGACGATTACAAGCCATAAGGTGAGCCATTCATTGGCTTGGAGTGGTGCAGTTCTTATAAATTAATTCCATGTTACTCATGGTAAATAAAAATATGTTGTTGCTAAGATATGATACTCAATACTGATTTTATTTGTTGCAGTATTTCTTCAGTAAATGTTCACTACCATTACTTGTATCTGGTGCTGCTGTGAAACTGTCCTAAAGGCTTGGAATCTGAATTCAAAGTATTTGCTTCATAGATCCATACCTCTAATATAATTTATAGGTCCTATTAGTGGTGTCTCAAGAGGGGTGCGGATCGCATCAAGTGATACTCTAAGGGGGGGGGGTGATACCACTGATCCTCAGACATCTGTATTTTGGAATAAATAGACTGTGGCATTTTCCTGTATCTCTTTAAAATGCTGAAGAGATGGTGTGAGGGGGGCAAGGGTCAGTGGGAGGAGAAAAGAGAAGTCCCATGGTTTTGTAATTCAAATTTCGGATTTCAAAATTTAATTAATTTTTTAAATTATAACATCATATTTTAATAACATTTAATAACATCATATTTTACCAAATTTTCACTTTAATCACATGAAACTATGTATATGTAAACACATTTATTATGTGCATGTGATATTGTAATTTAAATGTATAATTTTAATTTTACCAGTTGTTTATATCACAACTATTACCATTAGTTTCAGTGATATATGAGAATAATGATTTATGAGTAAATTAGTACAAAAAGGATTCTGTATGGCTGTAATATGGGAGAAAGTCAGTGGGGGTATGTGTGATACCATGAATTACCAGCCATAGTGACATCAATGAATCCTATTAGCAGTCTATAACACAGGGGCTGAAAGAACAAGACAGATTTCAAGTGCTGCAAACCATCAGGTTTTTATCCCTGCTTTTCTATACATAGAATAAAGGTCAGTATTTGTATATAGACAAATATATATGAACAAATCATTATAATGCTGTTAGAAGAAGAGTAAGAATGTATTCTTTTCTAACTCTACCTTGATTTTCCTTCCTCTTATATCATCTGCTGAGTTATTGTGTATAGGAACTGGACCGAAAAGAAATGAGAGTGTATTCTTTTCTTACTCTACCCTGACTTTTCTTTCTCTCATATCCTCTGCTGAGTTATTTTGTGTATAGGAACTGGACCGGAAAGAAATGCTACATAAAGTAAGTGTGAAAGAGGCAGATTACTTTCCCTCCTGCTCTTCATTATACAAGTGGTGTATAGCATGGGAATATAAAGAAACAACTTTGCTGCTACACCAGACTCAGTGGACTTAGGGATTTTTGCTGTTCCATTAGATGCATCAGTAGCAACAGTTTATACCAGGGTGGACAACTGCCAGAGCTCCTGCTGGACATCAGAGGGTGCACCTTCTCTACATTCTCCTGATTTTTTTCCCCATAACTGGAATCCCACCCCTCCCCAAGCCAGATGTGACCAGAAGTCTTCCAGATTTGAGAAAGCCTCCCGTGGAGAGGCCTAACATATGTCAAGTGCAAGAGCCTTTTTTCATTAACAACAACAACAACAAAAGGTGGGGTATATGAAGGGCTGCACTGGGCCCCTGGGAGACTGTATTCAGCCAGCAGATCACATTTTGTCCAGCCATGATTACACAAGGACCTTGCAAATATATTGTCCTGGAGTTATTCCTGATGAGCCTGACATTTTCTCCAGGCACCACAGATTAATCCAGAGTCAGGTCTGTGTCTGTGGATGAAATACCAGAAGATGACTTATGGGGCTAACAAATCCATGAGCTCTGTCTTGGTTATGATGGTTATGGCAGCGGCTCTTCCTCTGAGATTAAGGTGCATGGCTGGCTGTATTCTTTAACAGGGTGGAAAAACCACTGATATGTTTGCTTACATGATTTCAATATACATTATTTCTTGATCCATGTGGCCATGTCCTTAAGAAATTATTACAAACACTTGGAGGAATTTAAATGTATTTAGCATTTATTTATTTTCTCATTTAGGGATTCAGCTGAGGAAAAACGGAAGATGGAAGAAGAACAGAAAAAGAGGAGAGCAAAACAGAAACACAGAGCAAAAGAAATACAGAGACTTATAAGCACTCGGGCTGAAGCAAATGATCCACATCAGAGCCTTGCTCAGATATATAAACTGAAGTTAAAAACATTCAGGTATCCTGCAATATACCTCCCAGTTCTTGTACACTAGATGCAAGACCTTTAGTAGCAGGCATTCACAGCTTGTAGCATAGTCTAGAATTGCCCCTTTTATTTTTAATGTATTAAAAAAACTCATATTTAAATTCCATACCATGTGCATGTTATGGTATATCAAAAAACAGGAAACATGAAAAGCAGAGAATGAGAGAATATCTACAGGAACTGGAAGAAATGGAAGAAAGGGTGAAAAAGAGGCCACTGTTGTTGGAACAAGCTACACAGGTTATTGACCTCTTAATCTCTTTGCTAAATTTATTACCATTATTGAGATTCCAACTTTTCTTTTTTCTTACATTCGAGAATTGATCTTGAGATTATATCATTTATGCCCCCTTCCCTGTTGTTATGCTGGCTTCATTTCATTTGCCAGATCTATAACCAATGATTACTGCCTGCCTGCTTTGTGTGATACACAGTAACGTCCCAATGAAGATATCTTATTTCTTTCTCTGCGGTCGTGACCCATATAAGTCAAAGCATGAGGCACCAAGGAGACACCACCCAATAAAATTATGATTCTTTGTACAGAGATATTTATTTGAATTCCTTCATGCCTTTATGTCTAGAAGGATCCTGAGGTGGTTTATGTAAAACAATGCAGCATTATAACTGCCACTTTTGGTGGATAGTATTATCTTGGGACAGTATACCATCTTTTCCCTCAGGATTGCAGGTCTTTTTACTGTCTGTGAGTAGAGAGGCAGGGTCCAGGTGTAGTATCTGGCAGTTCATTTAATGTGCTGTCTGAACTCTTGTATTATTTCAACTAAGGGATGTGTTAATTGACATCTTTTGTTTGTGTATCTTCTATGTTCTGAAGTAATGGTCATTTGACAAGTACAAAACTACATATTTAAATACAGATAAATCCATATACATTTAAACTTGAAGACACATTGTTGATGTTTTAATTTTGTTATTCTTTCCCCCTTCCATAAATCTAGAAAAATGCACGGATAGCAGCAGAGAGGCATTACTCTGATATACTCCGGGAACTGGGGCTGCATGAAGAGTTTGTCTCAGAGAAAGGACAATCTCCTGCAGAAATGCATTTGCAGGGCCTTTCCAGTGATGGTTCTGAAATCTTGGCAACAGCAGACATCAGAAGGTAAATGGCTTTCCCTTATTACATTAAGCTGGGAGACTGAGAGTTTAGTACTTACTACTCTCAAGGAGGAACAACTGTCTTCTGAAGAGCACTTTTAGAGGTATCATACCAGGTTTCAACTCCCTAGTCCAGAGCCTCATGTGCATGGTGCTTTTGCCTGTAATGCTTTCTCCATGGAAAAATAGCAAGAACCTGTCACAGCTCTTTGTCTACAGGTGTGTAGGTTGGGGGATAGGTGATCAAAAGTACTTCAAATGCATTACATTCAGTGAGACCCAAAATGGCCATGGATATTTTTTCTAGCTTGGATTATAATGTACCAAGTAAGATTATTATGCTGGAAAAACAAGAACTGGTATGGAAAAATAGATATGTACCCACAATGTTTTATTCCCTGCTCACGAATGTGAATAATAGAATTGGGTTCTCTGGTGAGCATGGCAGTAGCTGCACTTGTTTCTTAGCAATGGTGGCTAGGAAAGAGAGGTTGCAAAGAGTCTCCACTGGAACTATCAACTGTATGTCCATTATACCCAACTTCTGATCCTCTGGACTCAAACATTTTTACCAGATTTAACTAGTACTGACCAAAATTTTAACATGCTTCTAGTATCAAGATGGATACAGAGAGGTGTGTTCTGAAAATTAAATGGCAGTTTTCTGAAATGAGGTTTACGAATTTGAGTAACAATCAAAGTTTGGAAGTTTGATCTTAAAGCCAGGCTAATCTGTCAGTTTCTTCAGATAGGAGGTGTGTTGTTTTGCAATTTCTGGGTCCTTATTAAACAACATAAGGCAGATTTCATCACTTGCTTGTTTTCTATTGGCAGGATAATTTGAAAGTCTTAGTAATTCTTTGTTTGCTATCATTATCTTTACAAACTGGGAGAACCAAACTGTTGCAGTTTGATCTCACCTGCAGCAATCTGGATACAGAGGGAGTTATGCCCACAAAACAGAACACAAGAGAATCTTGGGGAAGGTCCAGTTTCCATTTTAAAACCTGTATTAAATGTTATAGTTCCTATGCCTGAGGAGAGAATCTGCCTTTTTTTTGCACAGTGACCACTAGGAGCACTGTGTATTTTTTGTTAATTTGTATAAGCTTAGAATCATAGAGTTGGAAGAAAACACAAATGTGATCCAGTTCAACCCCATGCCATGCAGGAACACAGAATCAAAGCACCCCTGACAGATGTCCATCCACCCTCTGGTTAAAGACCTCCAAAGAAGGAGACTCCACCACTCTCTGAGGGAGTGTGTTCTACTGTCAAACAGCTCTTACAGTCAGGAAGTCTTTTCTAATGTTGAGGTGGAATCTTTTTCCCTGTAGGTTACATCCATTGTTCCATGTCCTATTCTCTGGAGCAGCAGAAAACAAACTTGCTTCGTCCTCAATATGATATCCCTTCAAATATTTAAACAGAGATATCACCTCTTAAACATTTCTTTTCCAGGCTAAACATACCCACCTCCCTAAGTCTCTCCTCATCGGCCTTGGTTCCCAGACCATTCATCATTTTGGTTGCCCCTTTCAGTACACACTCCAGCTTGTCAACATCCTTTTTGAATTGTGGTGCCAAAAACTGGACACAATATTCCAAGTGAATATTCCAAGTGAGGCCTGGCCAAAGCAGAATAGAGTCGTATTATTACTTTCCTTGATCTAGCCACTATACCTCTGTTGATTCAGCCTAGAATTGCATTGGCCTTTTAAATTTTGGCCAGGGCCCTTATAGGAGCTCTGGTGATGCAGTGGTTAAGTGCCTGTACTGCAGCCATTCACTCATAAACCACAAAGTTGTGAGTTGAATACCAGCCAGGGGCTCAGGATCGATTTAGCCTGGAATCCTTCCAAGGTTGCTAAAATGAGTACCCAGCTTGTTGGGGGAACTGGCTTACATATTGTAAACTGCTTAGGCAGTGCTTAAGTGCAGTGATAAGCAGTATAGAAATGTACTTGCTATTGCTAGGTTTTATAGGTCCTCAGTTGTTAATATTGGTGGTTCTACCCCCAGTTCTCACAGGCTGAATAAGAGTGCTGTTTCTAGTATCAAGACTTTCTGCAAAAACCAAGATACAGTACTGTATTTTGTTGTTGTATGCCTTCACGTCATTTCTGACCTACGATGACCCTATTGTGGGGTTTTCTTGACAGATTTCTTCAGAGGGAGTTTGCCATTGCCATCCCCTGAGACTGAGTGAATGTGACTTGCCTAAGGTCACCCAGTGGGTTTCATGGCAGAACAGAGAATTGAACCCTGGTCTCCAGAGTCATAGTCCAGCACTCAAACCACTATGTGAAGTTAAATTTAACAGTGTTTGAGTGGGAATTAATGAAATACCAATGCAGCAACACAAAACAAAAAATATTTCCTTATATATGTAGTATGTTTGTTAAATTACATCCTTAGATACTGCCTTTCTCCCAAAATGTGATTTGTGGCAGTTTTTTTTTTTTACCTGATGGCTATTTTATCATTTATTTTGTAATATTTTTAAAGAAATGAACTGTCCTTCCTCCACTTCCTCTTCCCCTTCTAGTGATACTGAAGACAAAATAGAAGATAAAGAATCCCAGGGAGAGGAAAAGAAATCTCCAATCCAGTCTGTTCAGTCCTATGAAAAGGAAGATGAGGAGGAGGAGGAAGAGGAGAAAGAGGAAGAGGCAGAGGCAGAAGAGGAGGATGGAGAGGCTCAGTCAAATCATGATGACCAAGATTATTCTGAATATGAAAATGAAAATTATGAAAACGATTCAGTAGAAAAATCCAGTGATGATGAAAATTGATTAAATAGACTGTTGCTTCTATGTTGTTTGGGGTTTGGTTTCTGAAGTTGAATCTGTTGCTTGTACTAAGATGTGAGACTGTGAGATATGGGTACTAGTAGCATTTTGAAGAGTTGTTAATGTGTAGGTATTCTATGAGGTTTGTAATTGACACACTCAGTTTATTTTTTGTTATGATGTTATCATGCACAGCAGCTGATGTCTCTCAGACTTTCTTCTTCTTCCATAAGAACGCTACTCACCTAGCTGATCTATATGCTGACTTTGCATAATATAGTTCTCACTTCACAATTCATTTCCCTTCCTGGAGTTCTATGTGTCCTGTCTCAATTTTGATGTTATTTGAAAGTGTACACATCAACACAAATTGATATTTTTATCTCCAACATATTTTTAGGAGTTCCCGGCGGGATACAGACGGGCAAAAAGGGGTGTATTCATGACGTCCTGAAGGTAGAGCCTTCAGACGGGCCTTACCTGAATGCCGCCATGAACACGCCCCCCGCACGCCCCAAGCGGGAAAAAGCGGCATTAAAAAGGTGCTGCTTTTCTCCGCTTCTTTTCCGTTTGATGCGCAGCTGCGCAGCTCCGTCTGTAAGCTGCTGCACCGGTACGCCAGAATTGCTACGCCGCTAATTTAAGTTGCCCATTTAAAAGCTCCGTGTCTGCTGCGTCACATAATGAGTCGGGGTCCTGGAACATGCGCAGTTTGCAGTCAGTCTTTAATTGCAGCGTCAGCTGCCATGCAGGTGTGGAAGCTGCAACACAGCTGCAGCGCATTTTAAGACTCGTAACCCTAACCCTAACCCTAACCCTAGAGCAACATGTATGCATACGCTGCTTGGAAAGTTTGGACTTTAAAGTGAGCCCCTACACACATTCCTGTGCCATTTTCACCTAACAATAAAAACCGCTAAAACTGTAAATATTTACATATGTACAAGGGAGGTGATGGGGGATGGCAGGGGGACAGCGGTGGCAGCGGAGACAGCTGTAGCTGTGCATTGCAGATTCAGCAGGAGCGTGGGGACCAAAGGAGAGGAGGCATCCATGATGCTGGTGACACTGGCAAAGTGCAAGCGGACAAGGATGCCAACACCAGCTGGCAGGAGACCACCATTGTTCTTGGGCAGAGCGGGGGAAAAAGTTTTAAAGGGGCTTGGGCGCTTTAAATGTGCACATAAGCTTTCTGCCGCCGCTGCTTAGCGCTGCAGCTGCGCAGCTGCGCATCCGCCAGCCGGCAAAGGAAAAAAAAAAGCCCCGTTTTTGGCCGCCCGTGAGGAAGCTGCCTCTTTCTTTGCAGCGTCCTCCGAGGCGGCGGTTTGGAAACTGCGGGTCCGAAACGGCCCCAGGTGAGGCATCTTCACTGCCCCCCATGTGGAAGCCCCATCTCCTGAGCCACGCCCCCTGGGCGGGCGGTCTGGAGGCTCCGTATTCAGCAGAATACACCTCCAAGACGTCTTCCCCTGCCCGTCTGTATCCCGCCCCCAACTCTTCCATAGACTGGGGCCTGAAATGAATACAGTGAAAATTTTTGACTTTTTATTTTCTTATTATAATATATTCTCAGCCTTGAATTTTTATCTGAATGATAATGTTATTAAAGGGCTTTGCTGTAAGCATTCCTGTGAGGGACCTTCAGGAAGCCAGTGTCGCCCTCTAAATCCTGACACTGAAAACAAAGCTAATATGTGTATTCCTAGAAAGTTCCTAATTTTCATGTAGTAACCCAGTAAACGGCATTCTGTGCAATCATGCTGGCCACATGATCACAGAATAGTCTCTGACAACACTGGCTCTTTGGCTTAGTAATGGAAATTAGCACTGCCCCCTACGGTCGGACACAACTTGGCAACCTTGTCAGTGGGGAATACCTTTACCTTTTTAACCCAGTACTTGAAGAGAGGATATATGGTTTAATGTGGGAGAACTATAAAGAGCACAACTGTTACAGAAGTCATGTGACTCACAGCAGAAAATAAATGTGGAGAAACCTGGAGTACTGCTCTTTCTTGCCAAATGATTGATCCGTGATCTGTAAATCTTTCTAGCATCTGGACACTATTCACTCCAGAGTAATCAGAAATTAGTGTCTTGTGTCATATTTCATGTAAAATTTATAACATTAATTCTGCCTCCACATCACAGACTTTTTCTTTCCATCTCAAGAAATGCTTTAAATTATAAATTATATCATTCCATGGGTGAAGATTTTGGTCAGCTGACCGACTGGTAATACAGTCCACCCTTCCCTTACGCGGGGGATCTATTCCAGACCCCATGTAAGGGGGAAACCGTGTATGTGCCCCATTGAAAACAATGGAACACGTGCACGTGTAGTGGAGTGACATGTGCACCATAGGCATGCGTGCCATTCATTGAATTTTACCACAGCTTCAGCGTAAGCTGCGTAAGGGAAGCCTGCATATGGCGCAGGCTTACTGTAATAGCTGAGATTTAACTTGGGGGAGCATTGCTCCCCCCATGCCTGTGTTTCCTAGCAATGTGGTTTCATCTTAAAAAAAAAAGCATCCAGTATTCTGAAAAGGCATTGTGAAATTGGTGTTTTTGTTCAGAATGATGGGTTGGAAAATTAGCCATATTCAGAACACACTCACTTAAACTTATAAAACCCGACTTGGACATGTCCAGTTTATAGACTGCTCTAGTCTGGATCAGTTTCATGATTCTCACTAACCAAAGCAGAATTATAAAAGCAGATAGAATAAAGCTATCAATGGCTGCTATTAATGATGGATATATATTACTTCCAGTGTAAGAGGCAACATAATTTTATGTATACCAGTTGCTGGGGCACATGAATGGAAGGGTTCTGTTGCACTTTAATTAATTAATTAATTAATTCGGTATTTATATCCTGCCCTTCAGCCCTAATGGCTCTCAGGGCGGCTTACAATTATTTTTAATGAGACAGTTCCCTGCCCTCAGGCTTACAATCTAAAAGACACAACACAAAAGGAGAAGGGAATGGTGGAGGGAAAGGGGATGTAGTCCAGTGGTTCTTCTCTCCCTCTGAGGCCTGGACCAAGGCAGATGGATTGGAGGGAGGGCTCTTCCTTCTTCCAGGCTAGTCCTGATGGAGCTGGACCTGCCTGGTGAAACTCTGTCTCAGTAGCCTATTTGTGAGCATCCAGTTGGTTGGCCACTGTGGTCAGAATGCTAGTCTACATAGAACTTTGTTTTGGTGGTCCTAAGTTTTTAAAGAATTAAAGGTGTTTTGGAAACTGATGTGAATATTATATGCAGACTTCACCAGTAGAATAAATGCAGTCAGTAAAAATATGAAAGTTTGACTGGTTGTAGAGATGAACAAAAAAGTTTTGCTGAATTTGAATAGATTCTGTGTAATATACAGGCAGACATAGGTTAACGAAGTAGATCTGTTCCTGGGTATGACTAACAGAAAATTTAGTACCAGAGGCAGCAATAACATGAAAAGGGATAGGTTCTTGCACTACTATAAGAAGTACTAGTCAATACGTTTCAGCAATATTTTTTCAGGCCTAACAATATGGACATGTGAAATGAAACAACCAGGTCAGGTATGCCTTGTATAAGTAAACAAAAAACATAACACCAAAACATTTTCAACTTTCTGGAGACCACTTGAAGCTTTCATCCCAAAGGCATCCAGGAATAAGTTACGTAGGTCCAAAACACACTGCACAAATAATCCAGTTTGAGACTGCTTTAACTGCCCTGGTTCAGTGCTAGGGAGTCCTGGAAATTGTAGTTTGTTGTGGCACTGGAGCTCTCTGACAGAGATGGCAAAATGTCTCATAAAACTACAGTTCCCGGAATCCCCTAGCATTGAGCCAGGGCAGTTAAAGCAGTTTCAGACTGGATTATTTCTGCAGTGTGTTTTGTACCATAAACTCTACCACACTCTGAGGCAGCATATTAAACTGTCGAACAGCTCTTACTGTCAGAAAGTTCTTCCTAATGTTGAGGTGGAATCTTTTCCTGTAGCTTGAATCCATTGTTCCTGTTCTCTGGAGCTGCAGAAACAAAACCTCATCCTTGATGTGACATTCCTTCAAATATTTAAACAGGACCATTCTAAGACTTCTTTACCTTCTCCAGGCTAAAAACCTAGCTCCCTAAGGCGGGTTACAGACCACCGCAAAGCGGCGGTCTGCCGCCGCCGCCGCTTGCTCCGTGCGGGAGCCGCAGCAGCCACACTGCGCGGCTCCCGCACGGACCGAAAAAGAAGCTCCAAAATGGAGCTTCTTTAAGCGGCGCCTCTATGACGTCGCGAGGCACCTGGGGCGCATTCGCGACGTCATAGACGCCGCGACACGTGCGGACGCACAGCGTCCGATACGTAAATATGGCAGCGGCCGTGTGGAACGGCCGCCGCCATATTGTACGTACAGAATACGTACTAGGGTTAGGGGGGTGCGGACGCACCGCCCCTTCCTAACCCTAGTACGTATTCATTACGTACTAAATGGCGGTGTGTAACCCGCCTAAGTCTCTCATAGAGCATGGTTGCTTTCTTCTCAACATGCTCTTGCTTGTCCACCTCCTTTTTTAATTGTGGTGTTCAGAACATGCACGGCCTGGCTAAAGCAGAACAGAGTGGTACTATTACTTCCCTTGATCTAGCCACTGTACCTCTATGAATGCAGCATTGGCCTTTTTAGCTTCTGTATCACAGTTGACTCATGTTCAACTTGTGGTGTACTAGGACTACTAGATTTCTTTCACACGAACTGTTGTCAAGACCCCCCACCCTATGTCTATGTATTTCATTTTTTTCTGCCTAAGGGCAGTACCATCCATTTCTCTGTGTAGAAATTCATTTTGTTAGTTTTGGCCCAGCTTTCTAATCCATTAAGATCATTTTGAATTTTGATCCTCTCTTGTGGGGTATTTGCTATTCCTAATTTGGTGCCATCAGCAAATTTCATAAGCACACTCTCTATTCCATCAACTTCCTTTTACCAGTTTCCATTTTTTTCATGTTTTCCACTTTTTTGCCATATTTCTAGATCTATGTTTGTTTGTTTGTTTTAATACCTTGGTGGGAGCTGTTAAGGCAGGCTTATCTACTTTCCCTCTTTTCTCTCTGTTCAGTTATTCAGCTTGCTCAGGGATTCTGGAGGCAGTTGCAATATATGTTCCCTGTGTTGGCAGGCACACAACGGCAGTAGTATCAACTACTGTAGAATCTCATTCTTTTGCACCTCAGACTTTATTGCATTGTTTACTGCAGCAACCTGTAATTGAAAGTCTGTTTTTCTAGTTCTCCATCATCCTCCCAATGTGATGCTGCTGAAAACCCTTAAGCTAGACAGAGGATAAGGAAAAGGAGGGCAAGGAAGAAGTAACAAGACTAGGAAAGGAGCTTCACTGTTCTAAGATTTTGTTAATTGACATATGCATGTCCACATAGATGGGAAAATGTCCCACTGAAGCCAGATAAGACACATCTCAGCAGATTCTCTGTCCAGGTTATGTGCTCTCAAGGCTGGTCTTCCCCACCCCAATGTATAGGCATCTGTTTCCTTGACGCAGGGATGTAGCTAGGATTTTAGGAAGGGGGGGGGGTCCAGACTAAGTGCCACCATTATAATGGGGCTTGAGTGTGGCGGCGCAGCAGCACACACCATTCATTTTTCTAATGGAAGGGGGGTCCGGACCCCAAGAACCCCCCCCCCCCCGGCTACGTCCCTGCTTGAGGATGGGTAACTGCATGGGATTGATTTTTCCCTTGGGGCCCAACCTGGCTTCCCAATATGGCCAAGTCCCCAGGACAAAAAAAGGTCAACAACAGAAAACAGAACAAAAAAAATGGGTATTCTTGTTATTAAAAAGGGTGTTTGTATCTCTTAAGAGGAGGCTTCTAAAAGTAGCAATTCATTCCTGTTGGAAGACTTTTGCATTCTCTTTCCTCCTCCTCCGATAGACAGGGATTTTCTACTCCTCTCTCTTTCTCATCCAAACTAACTCTTTGGTTTTCAACTAAACTGCATGTTTTCCCTCTTCCTCCTCTCTCAACTTTCTTTGGAAAGATGGTGAGATAAAGAGATCAGGATAAAGCCTTTATGTATATATGAGAGATTAAAGTAATTAGTAAACCTTTGTTTTCAACTACGAGATTCTTATGTTGTTTTTGGAATCAGTCTCAATTCTTAGGGAAGCATAGTTAGACTAACACACATTTCTTCTACTCTGCTAATTTAAAGCTAGACCCTAACAGGCTTGGCTTTGACATTTTTGATATTTAATATTTTTATTTCCTTGGCAAGGCATGAAGCCTTAGGAAACTTAAATTACCCTGCCATTCTCCCATTTTTTGCAGGAACAGGGAAATCTCTCTCTCTCTCTCTCTCTCTCCTTCCCCCCTTCCCTTCCTCCCTCCCTTTGTGCATGTGTGTGTGTGTGAGAGAGAGGGGGGGGGGGGCTCCAGGGTGCAAAAACAACCTTGGGGTGCATGTGGCTGTACTTTTCCCACTTCTTCTTTACATGCATATGATATATTATAGAATTGGGCATACAGTGAATATACATCCAGGAGAGGGCAGCATCATTTTAGTTTTTCAAAAGTAAAGCTTGCAGAATGCATAATACAAGAAGACAATACACAGAAGAGTTATATTAAAATGTGAAAGGTCAAATGACACATGGGAGGAAGAAATTTATGAAGATGAACCCCAAATTATGGAAAACAAGTGAAAGCCACACTCAATTGGAAATAATAAATCACCAGGAACAGATTACATATCAATAGAACTGCTAAAATTCACAGTGACAGATTCAAGTATAGTTCCAATAAAAATTTGCCAACAAATATGCGAAACAAAGTTGTTGCCCAAAGACCGGAAGAGATCAATATACATTTGCATCCACAAAAAAGGAGTCAAAAGATTGTGGAAACTACAGAACCATTCCACTAATTTCCCATACAAGCAAAATTATGCTCATAATTCTGCAGCAAAGAATCATATCATATATGGAGTGTGAAATCACATAGGTGCAAGGTGGATTCGGGAATGTAAGAGGCACAAGGGATCACATTACAATCATTAGATAGATAATGAAGTGCAACAGGGAATTCCAGATGAAAATCTGCATGAGCTTTATTAACTACAATAAAGCCTTTGACTGCATAGATCATGAAAAGCTATGGCTTAATCTTAAAGGAATGGGAGTGCCACAACATCTGATTATCCTGTGATGTGCAACCTGTAATTATGACAAGAGACAGCCATCAGAACAGAATAGGGAATCATAGAATCACAGAATAGAGTTGGAAGAGAGCACAAGGGCCATCCAGTCCAACCCCCTGCCATGTAGAACTCAGAATCAAAGCACCCCTGACAGATGGCCATTCAGCCATTTTCAGAGATTACCAGACGTTCAAAAAAGGAGACTCCACCACTCTCCAAGGGAATGTGTTCCACTTTCAAACAGCTCTTACTGTCAAGCAATTCCTCCTAATGTTGAGGGGGAATCTCTTTACCTGTAGCTTGCAGCCATTGTTCCACATTCTATTCTCTGGAGCAGTGGAAAACAAGCTTGATCCATCCTAAAACCACAGAGAGCCCTACTGACATAGACACTACCACTTTTGTAGATGGAGATTACCACATTGAATTTAAAGTGACTTATCCCCAATGGGATAAAGTCACATTTAATTTTAAAAGTGGGTGTTATCACACATAGCCATGGCTGGGGGGAGTCCAACCTGTATGCATCCCGGATCTCAGGTGCGTTTATTAGCAGCTTTTCAAAAATAGCAAGCTCCCATTTTTGAAAAGCTGCTGGATAAGCACAGCTGGAATCTGGGCTGCATATGGGTTGGACTCATGCAACTGTGGCTGCGCACGATAACACCCACGTTTAAAATTAGGGATAAGTCACTTTAAATTCAATGTGATAATCTTGCAGTTATTTTATATAAAACATTTAATGAAGAATAATAATTATGATAGATTTAGACTTCATGAAACCCATGGTTAATCCACTTATTATTAAGGTACTGTTTAGGGCTCTTGATGTCTAAAGTATTGTGTTCACAATTCAACATCTGTAATCTAATACCAGAAATAAACTCTGTTCATATGCAGCTATTTTTGTGTTAGTGAATTATTCTGTCAGATTAATTTGTAAAAAAAAAATAAATTGAATAAATAGGCACTTCCTGAGTCATTTTCCAAAGCAATGTTTGAGAAATAACTAGCTGATGCTCTACTATTTGGGCACACAAAAATTAGTATGGATGGATTAGGATTAAAGGTAAAGGTTTTCCCTTTGACAAGGTTGTCAAGTTGGGTCCGACTGTAGGGAGTGGTGCTTATCTCCGTTACTAACACAAAGGAGTCAGCATTATCAAAGACAACTCGGGTGGTCATGTGGCCAGCATGACTGCATGGAACACAGTTACCTTCCCACCAACGTGGTACCTATTTATTTACTTGTACTTTTACATGCTTTTGAACTGCTAGGTTGCAGAAGCTGGGACTAGCAATGGGAGCTCACCCTTTCATGTGGTGCTTAGGCCTCCAACTGCCGATCTTGCAATCGACAGAGCGTCTTAATTGCTGAGCCTCTGTATCCCATCGTATTAGTATTAGAAACATTAACTTATGTAGGACTAGACTCTCCAGGCATTTATGCTGCACAGTGGAGCCTTGCCTTACGCAGTGGAGCCTCCCCCGTGTAAGGCAAATACCGTGTATTCTCAAGCCCCTTTCCATGTAATGGGCCTCATGCTCGCACTGGGGCAGCATTATTTCACTTTTAAATGTACTATTTTATTATTGATACTGGTCTTTGACCATAATAAACTTATTCATTCATTCATTCATTCATTCATTCATTCATTCATGCACCATGGCCGCACGTGCCAATAATTTAATTGCAGTTCGGCTTCCGTGTAAACGGGAAGCCACATATGGAGCGCCCACATATGGAGTGGGTGCACGGTACATCATGGTCAGAATCCATTTAGTGACATATTGTGTGCATTAATCTCTCTCTCTCTCTCTCTGGGTGGAAAGCAAAGAGCTACTCTGTAGCCCTTTGCACAATGACCAAAACTTCCCTGTTCCCCCTCCCACTGCAGCTGCCCAGCCCTGGTATGGTCCGCTGTTGCTGCTGCTTATTAATGAGGAGGCAAGGAAGGGCGAGGCAATTCAGACAATGTATCTCCAAGGGAAGAAGAAGGAGGGTACATTTTGTCTGTAAGCGCATTCCCATTCTTTTCTCCCCCTAAATCGAGTCAGTTCTTCATCCACTGATGTGCCTCTTGACTCTTTCCTATACCCACTGGAATGCAGGAGGAGCTGCTTCTGGAGTTTGACAGCTGCAGTGTGTGTGTGTGTGTGTGTGTGTGTGTGTGTGTACACAGAGAGACTTTGGATAGTGTGTAAAGGGCTAGATCATAGCCCCTATAACCCCATTAAAATGTGCAGGGGGGGACATGGAACTGTATGAGTGGAGTGTTACACTCTGCATGCTTGATGTATGATTTCAACTCAGAAGACAGTGATCAGAATCCACATTCATTCTCTCTCTCTCTCCCTCTTTCATGCATATGTTGCAATTGCTAAAAATGGCTTTGCCCTGGTCTCAGGTTTGGCCCTGGAGTTTCAGGAACTGGGTAGCTGCTGACTGGTCTGATCTAAGGGGAAGCATTGTTCCTATAACATGACTTGGACTCTTTGCTTGGGGAGTGTATGGATTATCCCTACCTGCTTCCTGGCCACTAACTAGTTCTGCTCCTGGCAGCATGCATGCCCAGAGGAGGACTGCTTGCAACTTACAAAATTATTCAGGCCTGTGTTCTGCTGGAATATTATGCTAGCATAAAAATAGTTGTGCAGGTGGCTGCTATTTCTCAGAGGTTTTGTAAGTGTAGTGTGAAGTGCAGGGAGGTAATTGATCATGCCTCAATGGGTGAGCTGTGCAACCCAGGAAAATTATGTTCACACACATTTACACTGTACTTTGTGGCTATGACTACCCATTGCTGCTGCTTTCCCTACTTCATGTTGTTATCCTGCATCCTACTCTGCTTTCTGGAGATGCTGTGGTCCAAGCTTGCCTGAATCTATTTTCCTGTTCTGTGTCTGCTAGAGAGTGTGATTTGAAGAAACTGAATCCTGGTTACTTCTGTGCATGGGTAAAATCGGCATCATCCTTGAAAAACTGAGTTAACAGCAGGGTCACCAGGCACTCTGTGCACATGTTTATCAGCACTGCAGTGCTGACTTTAGTGTCTTACTGGAGATGGTTGTGGAATTGCTTCAGCTGCTGAGTAGCATAAGAAGCTAAATATGCCATACCTTGTAGTGTAGGAGCAACTTCATTATTGATATTGTAAGACTGCACTGTAATCCATCCACTTAGTCTTCCAGGTTTCCTGTATTAGCATTTAATCACTGGTATCCTGAATCTTTCTTTGAATCTGTTGTACACATGCATGTGTGTGTTTGACACATTAAATTACACCTAAGGTTTGACACCTTAGAACACCCTGGTAGTCATGCAAAATAAACAAACAAACAAACAAACAAACAAATAAGTCAGTTTTGCAAATGTTATTGGAATTGATCACACAAAAGAGACTGACACATGGCATGATTTTAGTGACAATGCACAGTTCTTTAATAAGGAGCAGAAATGACATGCAGAAGACCTGCTATTTTATTTCAGTAGTGCACAGGCAAGAAGCAGCGCAATCCTTCAACATGTTTGGTTGCTTACATCCAAATTTCTTCACTAAGTCATTACAGTTGGAGAACGTATCCTCATGTTTGCAAGGATTGGCTGAAAATGAAAGAACATCAAAACAGACATTAACAAAAATGAAATGCTACCAAGCAGTCAGTCTCCAAAGACTGCAATTGCAATTTTTGAGGTAATGTTTGGGAGTTTAAAAGGAAAAATTGAGATTTTTTTTAAAATAAAGAGAAATAAAGAAATAGAAGAGGAAGGTTTTAATTGCTAAATTATTACCAATTAAGAAAAAAAGTGGAATAAGGCTTAAACTTTAGGAATTCTAATACGAAGGGGTGGTACCAGAATTTGAAAAACTTATTCTCTGGTGATAATCACTTAATTAGTAAGATATATAAATTGTTACAAGGAGTTAGTGTGGAAGAAGAACAAGTAAAAGAGTGTCTGGATGGTTGGGTGATTAATTTGGAGCATAATATACAAATGAATCGATGGGAAGCCATCTACATGAAAGGTTTAAAATTCACTTGCTCTTATAATATTAAAGAGAATTTTTACAAAGTGATGTTTAAATGGTATATGACCCTAGATAAATTGGCTAGGCTGTTTCATGGTACAAGGAACACCTGGTGGAAGTGTTAAAAAGCAAAGAGATATAGGTTTAAAAAGAGCTCCTAGGATTCAAATTAACCTGAATTATATTTAGTAAATATGATAAATCTAGATGATAAAAAGGAATTAGAATATAGAAATATTTGATAACCATCCACCAAACCTTTCTCTGCTCTTATGTAATGCCAGGTCAGGGAAGAATAAGTCCCGTATCCTCTATGACTTACTGATAGATAACAATGCTGACCTGGCATGTATCACAGAGACCTGGCTAAGAGCAGATAGCTCTGTAACCTGGGCTCAGGCCCTTCCGGTCGGGTACTCCGTCAATGAGCAGATAAGGGGAAGCGGGCAGGGGGGAGGGGTAGCCATAATCCATAAAAACAATCTCACTTTAACCAGGATACCTATCCGTACATTAAAACACATTGAATGCATTTACCTTAGCTTGAAGACCAAGGAGAGTTTGGGGATTCTGTTGGTCTACTGTCCACCCCGTAACTTGACAGACTCCCTAGCTGAGCTGACACAACTAGTCTCAGAGCTGGTGTTGGAATTGCCTAGGCTGTTAGTCCTGGGCGACCTCAACATCCCCCTCAATGCTGATTTGACTAATCTTACTGGTGCGACTCGGGAGTTCATGAGTTTCATGACAAACATGGGCCTTTCCCAGTCGCTGAGCCCACGCATTGTGCAGGTCATACTTGATGTGGTCTTCTGCACGGAACAGGCATATCCGTGGGCAGAAATAACTAGTATCTCCGCATTACCATGGACAGATCATTTCCTGGTTAAGGTTTGACTGAAGGCTACTATTCCTTCCTCTGCGGGTGGAGGACCAATTAGAATGGTCTGCCCTCGAAGGCTGATGAAACCCATTAGGTTCCAAGAAGCCCTAGGGGGTTCTATGGTTGGCAGTGCCAGCGACTCTGTTGAAGTTCTGGTTAATTTGTGGAATAACAACATCACCAGAGCTATAGACATGATCACTCCCAAGCGTCCTTTCCAACCTTTGGTACACTGAAGCTCTTAAACAAATGAAGCGGGTTGGACAACAACTAGAGAAGCGTTGGCTGAAATCTAAACTCATATCTGATAAGACACTTCATTGGACTTTTCTTAGGTCCTATCAAGTGGCAATAGATGCAGCCAAGAAATCTTTCTATTCTGCATCTATCGCATCTGTGAAATCTTGTCTAGCTGAGCTGTTCAGGGTGGTAAGGAGTTTAACACAACTGCCTCCCACCCAGAACCCTCTATTAGATTCAACCATAGCTTGCTGTGACACTTTTAATGATTATTTCACAGATAAAATCTCTCGGATAAGAGCTGATTTGGGCGCCACCTTTAAGTCAGAAGCAATGAGAGAGGCATTCAACACCTCCGCCATTACTGTTAGACTGGATCAATTTGAGTCAGTAAGTACTGAGGATGTGGACAAGCTCCTTAGTAGTCTGAAAAAAACGACTTGCCCTCTCGACCCTTGCCCATCCTGGCTGGCTGTCCAGGGGGGTGATACAGTCAAGCTGATGCTGAAAAATATAATCAATGCATCCTTCAGGGATGGTACCCTGCCTTCTTGTCTTAAGGAGGCAGTGGTCAGACCACTCTTAAAAAAGCCCTCCCTGGACCCCCTGGATAGAAATAACTATAGGCCAGTCTCGTTGTTGCCATTCTTGAGCAAGGTGATCGAGAGGGCGGTCGCCAATCAACTACAGGCGGTCTTGGATGAAGCCAATTATCTGGACCCATTTCAAACCAGATTCTGGGCAGGATGCGGAGTTGAGACTGCCATGGTCGCCTGAGTCGATGATCTCCGTCTGGGCATCGACAGGGGAAGTGTGACCCTGCTGGTGCTCTTAGACCTCTCAGCGGCCTTCGATACCATCGACCATGGTATCCTTCTGGAGCGCTTGAGAGAGTTAGGTATTGGAGGCACTGTTCTACAGTGGTTCTGGTACTACTTCTCAGGCAGATTTGAAATGGTGGTGCTGGGAGACAGTTGGTCTTCTAAAAGAGAGCTAAAATTTGGCATTCCCCAGGATTTGCCATATTGTCTCCCATGCTGTTTAACATTTACATGAAGCCGCTGGGCGAAATCATCCAGAGACATGGGGCAGGGTTTTATCAGTACGCTGATGACACCCAAATATATTTCTCTGTGTCTCAGACTGATGCAGTGACTAAGGATGGCATCTCTCCTCTGAATGCCTATCTTTGGGCGGTAATGGACTGGATGAGGGAAAACCGACTCAAGCTGATTCCTGGTAAGATGGAGGTACTCGTTATAGGAAACCCAAGCCCAGGTATGGAATTGTGTCAGCCAGTTCTGAATGGTTTCACACTTCCCCTGAAAGACTCTGTCCACAACTTGGGGGTGCTCCTCGACTCGTCGCTTCACCTGACAGCTCAGGTGGATGCGACAGTCAGGAGCACTTGTTATCAGCTTCGGCTGATATACCAGCTGCGCCCCTTCCTGGAACTGGGAGACCTTGAAACAGTAGCACATGAGCTGGTCACCTCTCAATTGGACTTCTGTAATGCACTCTAACATGGGGCTACTTCAGCTTGTACAAAATATGGCAGCCAGGTTAATTACAGGTTCTAGTCATAATGATCACATAACACCGGTTTTGAAATCCCTTCACTGGCTGCCAATTAGTTTCCGGGCAGGGTACAAGGTGTTGGTGATTACCTTTAAAGCCCTTCATGGCTTGGGTCCAGAATACTTAAGGGATCGCCTTCTTCCGTACTGTCCGTCCTGCACTCTAAGGTCCTTGAGGAAGAATCTACTTCAGCCAATAACATCTAGGCTAACTTCAGTCACCCAGAGGGCCTTTTCCATTGCAGCTCCGAAGCTATGGAATGACCTGCCGAAGGAGATCCGCGACATTTCTACTCTTACAGCCTTTAAGAAGGCCCTTAAGACCGATCTCTTCCAGCAGGCCTTCCCTACCTAGTTCCTCTCCCCATTTACTGTGACCTACGTCACTCTGTCCACCAATTCTTCTCTTAAATTAATGAGAAGAATTAAATTAAAATTAATCAAGAAGAGCCCTCTCTCCGTCCCAACTGTCATCATCAGACCTGGGAGGGAGTGAAAAAGACAGGCCCAATTCCATCAGGCCTAACTGTGAATTTTTGAATAACATTACCATTTTTTATTTTATTGTATTTTATTTTTTGTATTTTATTTTATTGTATTCTCTATATTTTTATTGCTGTAACCTGCCTGGATTCCTTGTGATTGGGCAGGCGACAAATAAATAAATAAATAAATAATAATAATAATAATAAGAAGAAGTTACAGCCATTCAATTGGTTTTTGCAAGATGTTAGAAGACTACCATCATGCATGGATTGGATAGAGACAGTAATAAAATTGGTACATTTAGATAAACTAACCAATTTGGTTAAAAGGGATCTCAGCTGAGACATTTTTAAAAATGTGGAAATCTTTTATGGATTTTGCAAACCAAAGAAGAGGGGGGGGGGTATTAGTTCAATAGGATTTGAGGCTTAACTAATTCTTTTTAGGATTGAAACATGAATCTTTGGGTAATGAAATTTATTAGGCTGCATTAAGAATGAGAAGAAGGAAAGAGGAGTAATTTTGGATAATATTTAGATTACAGTTAGAAAGAAGTAAGAAGCCCTTTGTTTTTTTTAATAGGGGAGAGTAGGTAGGTGGGGGGTAATGGGGGTTATTGTATTACATTTCTTCTCTCTGTGTGTTTGTTTATGGGTTTATTGTGTTCATATCTTGTGTATTGCTATGTTTATGCTGCTTTTGAATAGTGAATAAAATAATTTTATTATAATATAAAGAGAAATGGAGATCACTGAAAATATTTTTAGCAGTAGTTTAAATGGATGTAGTTATTAAATTAGTAAATAGTTTGGCAGGTCTAGTAAAAATCCAGGCATGTGTTAAAGTGCACAGTGCCCAAGTCCTTTGTTTGTTGTTGTGTACACTCAAGTATTTTCTCCCTTATGGTGAGCTTAAGGTGACCTTATCACAGTGCGTGATTTGCCCAAGGGTGTCCAGTGCATTTCCATGGCTGAGTGGGGATTCAAACCCTGGTCTCCAGAGTCATTGTCAAATGCTCGAACCACTACTCCATGCTGGCTGTCAGCCCCAGTCCAAGGCATATTATATAGAAATTCAACATGTACCTTAAAATATAGAAGGTTCTGTATGAGAGATGCTCTCTCTCAGTTTCCCTCTTCCTCCTTGTTGATACTACATTATATGAGCGTTGGGTATGGAGTTTGGGTCATTTGTTTGTTTTTTCATATCTATTTGTTGCAATAAATCACACTATTACTCTGAGAAACTGTATTGATTTCAATACCCAAGGATTTTCATGAGCAGCTGTGAGTCTCCTCCTGTTTACCCAAATGCAACTTCTTTTCTGCTTGTATTTCCAGAGCTAAATGTCAGTTTCTCAGGACATATGCAGTGCAAAAGCATCAGGGCCTCCTCACTACACTATCCTTTCCAGTATGCACAGGGGCAAATTCAGAAGTATAGTCAGTAACCAGAAACATGTTTCCTTGATGGACCTAAGCACATCCTCATCTTCATCCTTTGTTATATAACATGGTGCCAGTAAATTGGCCATGTTGCCTTTGTGCTCTAATTGAACAATAATAAATTATTAAGTTTAAAAGTTTATGCTTTAATATTTGAAGTTCAGTTCACTTACTGCATAGTCCCTTGTCACATGCAGAAGGGCAGTCCCCACAAGGTGGTCCTGACTTGTATGGAGTTTTAATTAAACTTTGCAAGTTTCCTCTGGAATAATAAATGTGAAGAAGTACATACTGTAAGTGAGTTTGGATGTATTCATACTTACTACAATACTGTGTCTTATTACTAGATAATTTTCTCAATTAGAAAGAAATGCATTCACCATATAGATAATCAAACAAGATATTGGCTTAAAAATCACCAAGAGAGTTACCCTATAAATGTTGGCTGAGACCCCGTATCAGAAAAATATAAAGCTCCATCATGGTGGAATTATGGTATGTCCCTGTTGAAGGTCTCACCTTCCTCCTGACCTGCCTTGGCCATGTAGCGGATGGTAGAGAGTGAGGGGGGGCTGAAAGGTATCTGGATATGTGACTATAGCCAGACACAAAAGGATTTGTCCTCAGGGGCTTCTGGAGGATCTGCATCTCACTATAGTCATATAGCCAAATGCTTCTCAGATATTCCCCATTGTTCATTAGCCCCTACATGGTTGTGCCAGTCAAGGGGAGGTTGGATGAAAAAGATGGGCTTTCAGGAGGTTTGATCATTGTGTAACAGATGTTCTGACCAATATAATAACCCCCAAAGGGGACATACTCAAGTATAAATTGAACTTCCACTTGCATATGTCTTCAACAGGATGCCAGTTATGTACGCTGGAGCCCCACTGATTTCTCTTCCTTCGTAATCAACAAAATTTTAACAGGATTATGTACTAGTCATGTCAAAAACATGAAAATGATAGTTCATACATACGCAGGGCAGTAGTGGCAAACGTAGTAGTGTTTAAAGGCGCCTTTGGAACAGGTAGCAGCAAAACATCCAACTAGGTAAGATCTGTACCAAACTACCTGTAGATATAAAAGCATACACAAAAGAAAACATTTGGGTATCTAACTGTCTTAATACTGAGTGATGAAAAAATACGTATGATAAAGGTTAACATTTATACAGCTGTGAATGAAATACAGTGGTCTCTGCACATATGCTGGGGTTAGGGCTGAAGGACCCCCTTCAATGCAGAAAAACAGCAAATAAAAAAATCCTATTCTTTTTACCTGAGACAACACCTGTCTAGGAATCTCCAGGTCCTCCAGTGTATCTCTATCATCAACTCCATGCAGGAGGAACCTACAAATACCCAGAGAAGTGTTTTCTCTAGGAACGTCAAGGTTCTCCAGCACAACTCTATAGTCAACTTCTGGCAGAGTTGTGCTGGAGGACCTAGAGATTCCTAGAGAGAGCATATTACTCAAAATCACAAGTAATCAAATCTGAAAAAGTCAAAGCCACAAATGTGGAGGGCCAACTGTATTGCCCTAAATCCTATTATTAGTCCCAAATATAATGGACCTACTGAGCCATTTGTTGAATGGTAAATAATTACTTATGTAAATCCCTTTGAATCAATATGGATTTAAAGGAAGTGTCAAAACAAAGAAACACCAGACATAATGATGCACCTTCATCTGAATTTTAAACTAAAATATCATATTCATATTTGAAAAATGAGACTGTTGCATAACGTGAACTATCTAGCCAGAGTGCACAGAGCAACTGATCAGTCCCAAACAACTCAGCTGACACACATTTCATTCACAGCTGTATAAATGAGTAACTGCTCTGTTGTTCTTCCAGTTTTCTTTTGCTAACCCAAGCAGCAGCAGACCCAAGATCAGGCTCGGCTTGTCAGAGCTCAAAATACTCTGGTCCAGAAAATGTCGTGGATGTGGCCACAAGAGGAATTGGGACAAAAGTGACAGGGTTACCCGAGTCCAAGTGGCAGCCATCATGAGTCAGCATTTGAAGAGCTCTTAGTCATAGGAAGCTGATGACACAGGCACAGGGGGTGAAACCAGCAGGCTTCAACTGTGCAAAGTCATAGCTGTCAGGTGACAGGAAACTGGGTGACGTCCCAGGAGGGGGAAGGGCTCAAACCCTAGGAGGGAAAGTGTATATAAGGGAGAGGGTTGAATGCTGTGTGTGGTGGAGTTTGGATATTGGCGTCTGGTAGAGCAGTTTGATTATATGATTTGTAAATATTGCAACCTGACGATCAAAAGCCTCTTCATGAGCAACCGGCTGTCTAGTAATTCTTTATCAAGGCAGAAGCAGCCTCTGCGTGGGAGGAATTTTCTTTTGCAGCCTGGAGCTGAGCTTCACAACAGAAATTTCTGCTGGCATTCCTAGCCTACATGCATTTCCTGCATAGCAGGGAGTTGGAATGGATGGCCCTTGTGGCCTCTTCCAACTCTATGATTCTATGACTTCCACATGGTTGTATGTTAGATTCTTGGTTCCACATGCCCCCTAACAGGGCTTGCATACATGGCATATTGTGTCTATTTCATCTAGATCACCTGCTTCTAAAAATAGAAAACTAATGTTTAAAATACCTTTCTAATCTCATTTTAAAAGTATCACCCTCCCCAATATATTTTCTACCAATTCCTGTATTCATCTTATTGGTTTACCTGCTGAGCATGCATTTGACAGAGAATATGAAATAGGAATTGGGCTACCTGGGTAAAATGGCCAACTACAGCCTTTGAAGATGTTGCTCCAGTGCCATACTTGAAATCTTTCACCTCATCATACCAGGTCTGAATGGCCTTTGACCATGAAG
Source organism: Sceloporus occidentalis (assembly GCA_023333645.1). Classification (NCBI taxonomy): domain Eukaryota; kingdom Metazoa; phylum Chordata; class Lepidosauria; order Squamata; family Phrynosomatidae; genus Sceloporus; species Sceloporus occidentalis. The sequence goes on along the minus strand of JALMGF010000004.1, from coordinate 7,180,100 downwards.
CAGGTACAGATGACATGTACAGATTTTCACCACATTTGATTCCATCTAGAAGAAAATAAACATTAACAAAAGGCTGTGGTAAAATCAGTTCTGTGCAAAATGGAAACTTTCCTGTAGGAATAATAATATGGTCACTCCAGTCCCTCCCGGCCCAAGAATTTGACCTCATTCCCAAAATTTAGCTGAAAGAAAGCAGTGAATTTTAAGTGAGGGAAACAGCAGACAAATGTTTCCCATACAATTTTCTGTCCTTCTGAAAATGATAAAACAATAGTCAGCTTGTAAAAAAAGGAGCAAACCAAGTGGAGATTTTAAAAAAGAAAGGTATGGCCAAGCAGGAATCTTATACATTATGGTAAGGAGTTAATGCTACAGGCAAACTTTGAGGCATGCTGTCTATTATGGATGTTGGACGAAGAATTGCTCAAATTAGAGAGAGGGGGTGCAAATTTTGGTTGGCACGCGTATATGAGAAAGATAAGCAAAATAAAATAAAAATTCAAATCATTGTATTAGAAAACCCCTGATTAGAGTATGGAATAGATATAAGAGAAGAATATTACCCAAATTGGGATGGTGGGTTTTTCCCTACAAAGCATTTTACAGAAAAGAAATGATTAAAACTACAGTGGCCTACTTATAAAGAAATTTTAGAATTAAAAGATGGGAATATTGAGGTGAAAACTAGAGATAAATTAAACAAAGAAGGATGGGACATCAATTGATTCAAACACAGGCAAATTATGGAAAGATACAAAATGAATATAAAAATACATGGTTTTGAATTGGATGAAGGAAAATCAGAATTGGGGAGAATATCAGTTAAGGAAGAAAATAAACTAATTGGTAAATTATATGAGGTGCTTCTAAAATTTGATACAGAAGATGAAACTATCAAAGAACAAATGATAAAATGGGCAAGAAAAATGGTTTTTTACATGGTTTCGTTAGCTCAGGTATGTTTTGCACAAAAATGCCACACCAACAAAAGAGGAATGGTTATTAAAGTTATATGAGGGAATGGAGATGGATAAATAAACACTGTATTTTGTTCAGATTTCAGCTGTATTACAAAGTCACAAGACAGGCATTGGCAAGCATTTTTTTTTAAAAGTCCCAGATCCTTCCATCAGCTTAATTTATTACAGTACTGACATATTAGTAATAGGTGGCTTGCAACAAGAGAAGAGAATTTCTTCCAATCCAGCATTTCAAGCTGAAGCACCTGCTCTCCACTACTCAATGAACCAGCGCTGCTTTTAGCGTTGCTGCTGATGTATGTTTTAAGACTCAAGATTCATGGTAAGAATTATTCGGTGCTATTTATGTGGAACGTTTGTCAATAATTATATTGTCATTACTTGTAACTTCACTTACCAACAATTCTTTTGTCTGATGAGCTATGAGAGAAAGTACATTGATTGGCCCATTTTTTGGCATTCTCAGCTGCTTTAGAATTCCATTCCTAGATGGAAAAAAACCCAAAATCTTGACAATGAATAATGTAAATATACAGAAGGTAACATTACTTTGACATTTTGTCAGTTTCAACATGCTTCCCCTGTACTGAATGACACCAACCCTAGTGATTCCATTATTTTTCTCAGAGCTTGGACAAGTTACTTTTTGGACAATTCCTCCCTGAGTACAAAAGTAACTTGTCCAAATCTATCTTTTTTCGTTAGCACAGAAATTGATAAAAGAGTCATTTGGGGCAATTGGCTGAACTGAGGTAGCTGATTGTGCTCCAGTTTCTATTATGTTTGCATAGACAAAAAATGTCTAGCTTTTGGCAGCTAAATCCAAAATTTCTGCAAGATGCAATTAGTAATAATAAAATGCAATAAGAAATTGCTAGCCCCCCCCCCCCCCAAAAAAAAACAAACAGGAAAATGAAGGCTCTGTAGATATCAGGACTATATTATACAATATATTCAAAGCTATAAGTAGAAGAGTACTTGTTTCATTCAATTTCATTTAAGTATAAAAAGCACCAGGAAATTAGACAACGTATAATGAAAAATTAAGACAAAAGGAACAGGGAGATAAAACTGAGCATTCAGAATGAATCCTTGGTCAACTTTACACCTTGTGGATATAAGTAGATATTGCAGACATAGATACGATAGAGAGCTTGATGGCTTTTGTAGACTTCTTGATAATGATGCAATACAAAGAAACAAAGAAAATAAAAAATATGGTACTAAACAGTAGAAAAGATCCCTCAAAAATTTATTCTTATAGACCAATTTGTTTGTTAGCTTGATTATACCATCTCCATAGCAATAATGACACATTAGATAAAACTATGGAAATAAATTATCAGTTATATTACACAGGATGTGCACAGGATAATTTCATTGTATGTGGATGATGGAGTCATCACTGAGGCCATCAGCTATACAGCTGAAGCCCTTTACACAATAATAGATGTCCTGGAAGAATGGGAACAATAAGAAGCAATTGCAGTAAATGTATTAATAAAAGACAGAGGATTGCTAGTGATTGGGGAGGGAGAGGTCCAGAAATTCTGTAAATATGCTATATGCTTCAGGATCTAATCCAACCTATTCTCTTTAGAGACCCAAACAAACAAACAAACAAAAAACATGAAAGGAAAACTGCATAATATACACATTATGCTAAAATAACATATGAAACATATACAATTTAAATATATATAAAATATCAAAAGCATATCTAACTGGGAGGAGCCACATAATATATTAAAATGTGAGATTAAAAGTAAATAAATGACTTATTTGTTTAAGCTTGCTAGGAATTATAACACACAACAACAACTACTACTCAGAATAGGCATAGGCAAAGGAAATTCCTTTCTTTGTCTCTGTGGCCAGAAAAAGAAATCTGGCCACTGTCTCTGTTTTACATTTGTTCCTATCTTCATAGGCCAAATACTGCACAAAATCCTTTCTGGGAATTTCAAGAGAATGGGCATTAACAATCTGAATTATCTAAAAGCATGTGACTCAAAGATTCTACAGTTCCCTCTCCATAGGGATACAAGGACTCATTGTAAATGGCCATCCATTTTGTCTAGTAAAAATCAAACAGTACTGGGACCTGGGCTGTATCCGCACTGAAGAAGTGGTTTGACGTCACTTTAACTGCCATGGCTGAACACTATGGGAATGGTAGTTTGTTGCGGCACCAGAGCTATTCCATGGCATTTGTCAAATCAGATTATTTCTGCAGTGCAAATGGAGCCATAGTTGTCAGGATAGCTCTCTGGGCAGACAGAAGACAAGTCCAAATATAATAAGGAACAACTTTCCCAAGTGATAGACATAGAGTGCTAGATGTCAAAGTCCTAAATCCATGGGTGGAGATCTGGGTCAGGCAGGTCTGGATGCCAAATTTCTACTCCTAGGACACTCGAGAAGCTCCAAATTGTTGCAGTACCCACATCACACACTCATTCACCAGACACACACACACACACACACACACACACACACACCTGGAAATGTGCCATTTTGAACATTGGTGTTTGTTATGTTTAAAAGTTAAGTAGGATATAAACTATATAAAAGGTGAATTGCCAGTTGTGGAGGCTTTAAGGTGAAGCCATTCATCCTGCTTTGGGAAGGCGGGAAGAAAACACAATAGTCCAGGGAGCCTAGAAGGGTCAAGGGCCACAAAAGCAGTTTTGGGAGTTCTATGTGGTCCCAGAGTATAACTGTGCCCACTCCTGCCTTAATCTGCCAAACAAGAGTTGATTTCAACTGAGGATAATTTCTTACTGCATTCTTCTTCACAGTCCTCTTATTGACTTGGGCATTTTGGGATGTGAAAGCCTGTTATTAAACTTTATTCTGCAATATTAGCAAGAATTCGTTCTGATAATTTGAATAGCCTTGAGAATGAGGATAGACTGGCTTTTTTCATTATATTATTATATTATTATTTTGTAGCAGGAATCAATTGGAATTTCATAAGCTTGCACTCTCACATTTGTTAAATTGACATTTATTTATGTGTAATTATTTCAATGGGTCAATGGGTATATTTGAGATTACTTTTCAAATTAGTAGTTTTACTTTATTGGTACTGAAAATTGTGCATTTGAAATGTGTGTGTGGGGTGGAATCAGCTACATAAGATATTTAATTTCATTAACCGTGAATATCTTTGAAACAATAAGCTATAAAAAGGAAAAGGGATATAAATTAGAGCATGTAGAACAAAGGATGAAAGGAGACATATTTACAGGTTTGTTTCCAGATACAATTCAAAGTGCTGGTCAAGACCAATAAAGCCCTTTACAGCTTGGATCCAGACTATATGAAGGACCCTATCTTCACATAAGAGCCTGGTCAAGTTTTAAGATTCTTGGAGAATGGCTTTCACAGTCATGTTTAGTGAAGACATGTAAGAGAGCCTTTACATGAGAGACCCTGGCTGCTCCCATGCTCTGCAACTCTGTGCCATAGTAGACCAGTCTGGCCCACTTCATGCTCTTCTCCTGCTATCTAATAAAGACTACATTTGACAACACGGGCTAATCCCATTATATCCTTCCCATGATTCATCTCTGCCACCAGCACCTTCCTGGTCTGCTGCAGCAATGAGCAAGAGTTCAGGGGCCTGCCTGCTGCCATGCCATGGAACTGCTGCCACCTCACCTGTCCCCACCACCACCGTTCTATTTTCAGCCCCCTTCTGTGGCCCATACAGGCAGAAACATGCCCAGGTGCCCCCTTCCAACATCACAGACCGTGACACGCAGTGGAGTTTCTGGGAAACTCTGCCGCAAACAGCCATTTTTAAAGACCACTCTAAGGGATGATTGGGCCAGGGTTGGGCCGGATCTGACAGAATGGAGTCTGGTCTGTTGTCCCATGGCTGGGGCTGTTGGCCTGTATTGTCTAAATAGGAGAATGGGGGAAACATAGACCTTTTGGCTCGTGTGTACAGCCCTAAGTGTGTATCCATACTGCATAAATAAAGCAGTTTGACACCACTTTAACTGCCATGGCTGTGGCTGAGCACTGTGGCCCAGTGCTATGGAATTCTGGGATTTGTAGTTTTGTGAGATTTAGCCTTCCCTGTCAGAGAGCTCTGGTGCCTCACCAACCTACAAATCCCAAAAGAGCCCTGGTGCCACAGTGGTTAAATGCCTGTACTGCAGCCACTCACTCACAAACCATAAGGTTGCTAGTTCAATACCAATGAAAGGCTCAAGCTCAACTCAGGCTTGCATCCTTCCGAGGTCACTAAATGAGTACCCAGATTGTTGGGGGCAATTAGCTTACACTTTGTAAACCACTTAGGAAGTGCTTAAGTGCACTGATAAGAGGTATAGAAATGTACTTGCTATTGCTATTGCTATTCTGCAGTGTGGCAGCAGCCTAAGTGGCTATGTGGAAAGCTCTTTAATGGGGTACATGTACTGCATTGATTTTTAATTGTTGTTATCGTGCTTTAAATGATTTTATATTATTTTATACTATTGATGTGTTAATATTGTATCTTATGTAGTGTTTTGACTTATTTTTACTACTAATTTTAACTCATGGGTGAGACACCTTGGGTCCCATTTGGAAAAAAGATGGGAAAATAAATAAATACACAAATGTAATTTATTTTAATTTATTTATTGAATTTATACCTTGCCTTTCTCTCAGAATAGGACTTGGACTTTTATTGGTCAATTTTTGAAGTGCAGGACCATCCACATAGCTATATGCCCAAAGAAAGTCCCAAAAAGCTGTGGTGACCCATATCAGCAAGATGGTTTTAACCATTTGCATCTTCATCATGACGAACAACTCTTTTTGTGTGTGTGGTAAAACGATGGGTCTTAATGGTTCATTCAAAGCCAAGCCACCACAAAATACTGTACTGTGCTTTACTGTTGGAAAAGCTCACAAAAATATATTGTTGCTAGGAAAATCCTCCCCCTCCCAGGTACTGTGACTACTTCATGCAGATTCAGAGAAGATGGTAAGTATGAAGTAGTAGGTAGCAGATGCCAGAATTGACCCTTATAATCTAAAGTCCTTCAGTCAGCTTTGGCTTCACTACACTGTGGCTTTTTGAACCTGTGTTATGATGGCATTCTCTGGTAAGTAGATGTTGTCTTGGCTTCTACTTAGTTGTGCCAATGAGTAGTGTCTTTTCATTCCCCGCACATGCATAGACAGAAGGAAAGGAGGGACAGAGGAAGGAAAAGCATACATGAGGATCTCACTCATCCTGCCAGCAACAACAAGAAGGAAATAAAAGTAAGCAAGTGTGTTGACATGATCTGCATAAAAGATCTGCATAAGAGGTGAGGAAATGCATCACTGTGCTCTGAGAAATCTCCACCCCATAATTATTATTTTTTCATGTCAATTTCAGGTGTGGTTATTTAAATTGAATTTGCATGCTCAATTCCTATACTGATTCTCATATGACAAACTTAGAACATGCAAACTTCCTTTGCCATTAATATGCAATGCTTCCTGGAATCAGGTCACTTATCAGATAGCAGTATTTTAATGAACAAAATTGTTTGCAATCCTTTTCTCATTTGTCTTCATAGGGGATCTCATGAGGTTGCTCCACAAATGAAAATCAGCTTTCCCAGCGCAGCTGAGAGAGCTCTTAGCATAACTGGAGTTGGAAAGAACAATTCGTAGATTAAGTCTAGCCTAAGTCACAGGAGATTATCGCACAGCTAAATAAAGCGTTTTACCACTGCTGAATTCAGTCTACATTCAGGCTGCATGCTGGTGTTATTGCACAGCTTTTCTCCTCAAAACTACCATCTGGGTACAGCCCAGCTCCAATGCGAGTCCTTGAACTAGCTTTGGCAGCCATTTTTCAAAGCCAGAAAGCTCCTGACTTTGAAAAATCGCTGCCAAAGCGAGTTCAGGGACCAGCATTGGAACCGGGCTGTACCCGGATGGTGGTTTTGAGGAGAAATGCCATGCGGTAACACCACTGTGCAAACTGAATGAAGATTGACTTCAGCAGCGTTAGAAGCTTTATTTAGCTGTGCGATAATTTCCACACTTTCTTTCAAGTAGTATTCAAAAAGATGCGGATGCTGGTGTATTATTAATATTTCTCTGAAGATGCCAGCCACAGATGCTGGCAAAATGTCAGGAATAAACTCTTCTAGAACATGGCCACTTAGCCATGTTATTATTATTTTCATCCTGATTTCCCTCAAATTTTCCCAAATTCTGAGCTCACAATTTAAAAGAACAGTACAATTAAAAACATACAAAAAGTGCACCTTAAAATAGAATTAAATATTTTACATATTTTATAATTCACATTCTAGCTAAAATAAATAAATAAAATACAATTAAAAGGCTTAAAAACAATTGAAAACTGTTCAGTTAAAATGATACAACACCCCTTAGCTTGTTTTTTTTTAAAGACTTTAAAAGCCTGTCTGGATGAAAATGGCTTAGCCTGCTGCTGGAAGGACAAGAAGGAGAGGGCCATTCTGGTCTCTCTGGGAAGGGAGTTCCAGAGTTTTGGGGCAGGCACCAAGAAGGCCCTTTCTCATGTTCCCATCAACCATGCTTGTGATGGGGGTGGAATGGAGAAAATGGCCTCTCCGGAGGATCTCAGAGCCCAGGTCTGCTTATACAGGGAGATATGGTTTGCCAAATAGCCCAGACCTGAGCCGTATAGGGCTTAGAGGCAGCTGTGTTAGCCGATGACTATATGCAGGTTTTGAACTGTAATTACATCTAGAACAAAACAGCTTTGGTGATACTTACTGCACAACACTGCCTCTGATTTACAGCTGCTGTGCTTATGAAGCTCAATGAGCTCACAATCCTGTAAGTCCCCAAGTGTGAAACATCATTGCTGGGGCAGTTGCAATATTGGCAGTCACATGTTGCCATCATTTTATTTATTTATTTGCGGTATTTATACCCCGCCCTTCCGCCCTAAAGGCTCTCTATCTCCTCATCCCCCCTGTCCCCCCGTCCCCTCACTATTGCCAAACAAACAGATTGCCTTTATTAATTTTTCTATTTTTTTTTCTTTTTAAAAAATTTCAATTGACATAGCATAGCTTCATAACTGCATGAAAAATTTAAAATAAAAATAAAATAAAATAACCAAAAGGCAGGGTTAAGGGATAGTCAGGAAGAGAATGCAATGGCAGCTGCCACCCCAGTTGTACAATTGTGAAAACATGCAATAATGGCTGCTCTGAAACTAGTATGTTTCAATTTTCTTTTAACTGATATGATTGCTGTGAGAATAGGGATTGTTTAGCAATGCCTTAAATCTATTGTAGCATAAAAAGACATCAGATTTCATTTGATTAAGTGCACTGTAGTCCATAAAAATTTATACTAGTAATTTCTTGGATTCTTTACTAGTTAGGGCATCATTTTGTGTCTTCAGTCCTTAGCACACACAGTAAAGGAAATTGAAACAGAAAGTGAAACAGAACTTGGTGCAATGAATTTCTGAGAGTTTATGTTTCCTGCATTGTGCAGGAAATGCACAGTTCTGAGAGTCTAGCTTTAGCTTTGTTCCTGTGAAATGCTTTCAGCTGGCAAGAATGAATAATTTAACTGATAAATGGACCAAGCATATACCACATCAAGCTTTCTTTCTTTTTTCTTTTTTGTCTTACCATTCTTAGCATGTTGCTAGCAGTTGGATTCACTCCTCTACGCAGGTCATTGTGCTTGCCAACAATTTCATTTTGTTCTCCTGCATGTGTCTAAAATGACAGGAAAAGGAATATTTCACTTGTATTTACCTGTCCTGTAAACAGATGATCAACATAAGCCAGCATTGCCATCACTCTATGAAAATTTGAGAAACTTACATATCCAGGAAATAGTTGCAGTGCAGCAGCAAGACACAACACGATAGTGAGCAAAGCCATCTCTAAAAACAAAAAGACATAAAGGTGTTTGTTTACATTTGCTGTCTATACAATTTAGTTAATAAACCCGAGTATATCTTTTGTGTCTGGTGGCTTCGATTCCAAAATACATACATGATCTTGGTCTGCCATGTACACCTAAACCACAGTCTTTGCTCTTCTCTTTCCCTAATATGGCTCTTCCTCTGCTTAGCAGAGACAATCTGCTGTTTTGAAAGAGATATACGCTGTGTGCCTTTCCCGATTCCTGTCTTAGTTGAAGGTGCAGCCAATGACTGAAGGATTCTTGTTTAGACAGCCTGGGACCAAGACAATTAAAATACTGTCTTCTTCTTTGTGCCTCAGATTAAAGATTTGGATCAGAGGCCCTCTGATGGGTGCTCCCACCAATCAAAAGTGTCAAATAGGAAAGAGACTCTTTCAGTAGAGGTAATGTGATTGTGGGATGCCTCTATCCTCTGTATCCTAGGAGGGCAAATACTTTCATAAATTAGAAGACAAGATAAAACTTCCCTTTTCTCTGACCTTGAAATAGCATTAGTTATTTCTAGTGAGTTTTCTGTTGTTTTTATATTGATTTTATACAAGCGTTATTATTTCTTCCTTGCAGACTTAAAATGATGTCCAAATTTTAATTGGTCCGTGTCTTCAGAGTTTTCTCCCTTACCCTGATATTTTATTCTTTAAAGAAATAATAATTTCAGAGTGAATAGACTCTTTCTTTTTTTAACTTTGTTAGCCACCCTGATTGTTCTCATAGGGGCGGGATACAAATAAAATTATTATTATTATTATTATTATTATTATTATTATTATTATTATTATTATTTCTTCTTGTCTTATGAAACAGATGTGCACATATACATATAACATTTAAGTAAATTCAAGATTCTAGATGTAAAACTACTAAGGCTCAGAGTTATGATGTTCTCTGGTTAAACAACTTTATGATACTCCTTTTAATGGAGAGTAACTAAAATAATGTTTTAAAAAGATGAATGAAATCTTACCTTTAGTTTCCAAGAAATTCAGTAGAATACTCCGCCACCTGAATGGATTTCCTTGCTTCAGTGAAGTGTGTGTATTTATATACATACCTCAGCTCAGGTACCTCCTCCTTTGCAAAGTGAGTCACACAGATGTTTTGTGAAGAACGATGCAAGATTTATATCACATTCTTCCCTGAAAATTCATTTTTAATAGATTTTATTTCCTGATATTTTCCTGACCAACTGTTATAGAAACAGTATTTTACTTGTTATCAACCAAAGCTTTGGATGAGCAACGTATGCCTCCGTTGCGAATGGGAAATTATAAAAGAAAGTACAGGGACACCCCCCCCCCCCCACTTTTTGATGGACCACTTTTTGATGCTATTCAATTATTACCAGAACCCATTTATTTGATGCATGGTTTACTCTTTCAACAAATATAAGAAGAAATGTTAGTATGAACACCTGTAGAGTGGTGTATTAGAAGCACATGACGTCTACAGTACACAGACTAAATGAAAAGATGGTGCTTTGTGTGATTCATTTATGACCACGCATACCAAATTAAAGAACTCTCACAACAACACAGCCACAAATCTATATATATAAGGGGTCACCCTGAGGTCCAGTAACCCAATCCAGAAAGGAAAGAATTGGGGGACCATGAGTGAGGTGAGTGGCAGGATTCCTGTGGGTAATGTGGGTACAGCTTGGATAAAGTGATATGTCACAAGTACCTTTTGTGCTGGATTGGAACAAAGTCTGAACTCATTTTGTGGAGGCTGAGCATGGTCTTCCGAAAAGAATCTAGAGTTGCTCTGTATTTGGCTTATACCTGTTCTGCTGTCACCAAACAGTTTTATAGAAACTCCAGGCTGGTACAGACAGCCCTAAAGGGGTGGCTTGATGCTACTCTTTTAGGCGCCGGATTGGTGCCACAGCAACTGCATATCATGTCCCCAATCCAGCATTTTTCCAACCCAAAAAAGAAGCAGCAAAATGCCACTCCTTTTTTGGGACAGAAAAAAGCTGCCCTTTCTGTGGTGGCAGCTGTTCTGTGCTCCTGTGGCTTGTGGCATCTGAACACCATGCTGCCACAGTGCCACAACACTGCCTGCCATCTGGTCAGGTGGGTGATGTGATGCCAGCTTGGGGGTGTCATCAGGGTGTGGGCCATCTAAATATCACACCCCCACACTGCTCCCAAGCCAGTGCTTACTGCCGGTCTGTTTTGCTCCATAGTTATAAAAGTATGTTTTACTTTTCACTTTAAAACGCAATGGCCCATGAAAAGCATGCAGCATTTTTTATTTTGTCAACAGTAATATGACATCATCACTTAATTGCCAGTTCTAATGTAATAGTGAGTGAAGTAGAAACAAAAGGATATTTGGCTTTGCTTTACCAGTACAGCTCGTACAATGCTTTCCTGTGCTCACAGTGGTTAACCATTTCAAAACAATAATTACCCTTTTCAATCTTTCATTTCCTTCCTCTTATTTTCTTTGGCAGTTGTTTACCATCAGGAAGCACAGGATCCCTCAAATGAAGTGGGCTGCAATCAATGAAAGCTTATGCCAAGTAAAACTTGTTAGTTCTTAAAGTGACACTGCAGTCCTCGTAGGTTTTTCTGTAACGTTCTAACAAATCTATACCACGGAAATTTCCCCCAGAAACAGTAAATATGAGCTAGGACATGATTAACTACCTGCTTTTCTATATACATTCTTTATGGAGGCCATCTGTTTCACTCCGAAAGTTTATTTTAAGTCCTGCTCCTCACAATGGCATATGATGAGGTATTGCTTTCCAAATTAATCTGTAATGTAACATAAGCAAACAAAAGATTTTTTCCTTCTGGTCTCAACTTTATTGGCTGGCCAGTGCAGGGCAGCTGTCTGATAGTGCTCTTCCATTAACAGAATGGCCACTGCTGGGTGGATCAAATCTCCCTTTCTCCCTGCAGACTTCCCAAATGTGGGGCCACAAGAAGAGGACTTCTCTTGTGCTAGTGGATGTCTGCTGTCAGTCCAAATTATGGATTCATGCAGTCCAAGCTTTTGCATTCCTCACAGCAACTCAGGACTGTGTGGTTCAGAAAGTTAAAGCTGCTGCAACTCCATGTAACATTTTCATAATGTTCATTTCTAGGATTGTGAGGCATGCTTGGAATTAATCAGTTCAGCAACACAGCTATTATATTTCAGTATTATCCACTAGTAAAAGTACCTTGAGTTACCCCAAGGTGGAGCTGAAGAGAAGCATCTCTTTTTGTCTTGCTAATGGAACTTAGGGGCTGTAGAGATGGGCGGCATGCAGCTGCCCGTTTCCTGGCCGGATAGGGGTTACAGCAACCCCATGCCATGGCCTGATCCGGCCTCCGGAGAGCTCAAAAAAGAGCTGCCAAAAGTGGCTCCCTTTTGTGCCTTCCAAGATATGCCATAGCTGTGGTGGCACGGCTTTATGATGCCTTTTCGGTGTTGCATCATGTGGATGCAGCACCAGAGGGGCATCATCATGGTGTGTGTTGTGTGGATCAGTGCACACCAAAATGGTGCCCTGGGTGCTGGATTAGGGCACACAATGTACAGACATGGTGCCCTAACCCTGGCCACAGACTGGCACAAAATGCCGGTCTGTATTGCCTCTTAATCCCCCCCACTCTGAAGTACCCACATGGGCAGAAAGAGGAGGAGCCGGTCTGCATGAATGTCACTCTATGATTGTCCAATAGAGGGCTGTTCTGCCTAATCAAGACCCACTGGGCTGCAGGCCCAGATAGTAGCCTGATAAGGAAGGCAACCTTTACAGTATCTGTAGGGAAATCCTCTGCTCTCACCTTGATGTACAATTGGCCAAAAAAGCTTCCAGATGCTTAGGCTGCCCTAGAAACTTTTCAGGCAGAGCAATAGACACTTTCCTCTGACAAGGAGCAGGAGCTGCAAGTGATGGGTGCTGTTGGAGTTGGGCAAGCTGGCCTTGTAAGTTATTATAGCTGCCACCAGCTGCGTTATTTGAGCAGCCAGCTACAAAGCTTCCATGAAGCCTGCCTGAAGAGATTTATTTGGCAGCCAACAAAATTGTCCTGTTTATCTCTACTGAGGACAGCACAGCAGGGGAGTGTACAAAGGAACAGTCCAGTGTCCAGTACTATTAACTCCTAATAGTATTATATCAATTTTGTTGCTCTGCAATGTAAAGCCAATTTGTTTTTGATCAATCTTTAGTCTTTCTTTTATCTGTTGGTACATTAACCAATGCATTTTATGTTCTAAAACCTGTATTTCCTCTATGTCTTTTATTTTTTCTTTCTCCTTATGTGTTTTCATTTTTAAGATATCTATATATCTTAGCCTTTTTTTGGGTTGGTTTAAATCTACCCAGTGGAGCTTCCTGTGATGAAACCCAACCAGGTATTCCTCTATAAAGGTCTGCTCTTATCTTATGCCAGATTTTTAGTATTAGTTTCCTTAGAAAATGGTGTTTACATTCTCTGTTAGTTTTGACTTTATTGTACCAAAGGAACAACTGCCTAAGATTAGCCAAACCTAAGATTAAACCATTCCAGATTTAAAAGTCTTTGATCTTCCAGTTTGATCCATTCCGTTACCCATGTTAAAATACTATCTTGGAAATATAATTCCAAAGCTGGTAAACTGAAACCCCCATTTCTTTATAAACAGTCATCACTTTCCACTTTACTCTTGGTTTCTTGCCTTCCCAGATGAATTTTTTAAGTTCTTGGTTACATGTATCAAATGTTTTTTAATTGGTTATAATAGGAAAGTTGGAAAAGAGAAAATAGAATCCAGGAAGAATAGACATTTTCACTGCCGCGGTCCTTCCAGAGAGCGGTAACATTAATTTTGACAATTCAAATAGTTCTTTTTACATCTCAATCCAGAGGTTTTTTTAAAATAATTGTTGTCAAACAAATCAGTTTTTTTTTGAGATCCAGATACCTAGATATCTTGTCTTGTTCACTATTTTACATTGTGTTACTTCCCTTATTTCTTTTTCCTTTTTGGGTGACATGTTGTTGGTAATGCTCGATTTTGTTTGGTCATCTTAAATCCTATTAACATTCCATATTTTCCCAAGACCTGTATCAAATGCCTTATACTTTCCAACGGGTTCTCTAGAAATATTACTTAGGCCCTCAACAGATCAGCACTTTGTGCTGACCTGTGGCTGAAAGTAGGGCTGGGTGTCCATACGCGCCCAGTCCTACCTTTGCCACCCATGCACCATGTTGGCACGTACCCATCCACATGGGGCACACCATGATGACGCATGGGTGTCGAATTGCCAAACAGCACTCCGCGAAGGAGGTGTCATGGTACACGAACACCATAATTGTGCCCCTTCCAGGAAGCTGCTTTTTGCAGCTTCTTTTTGCTCCCAAGAGGGCGTGGATCATTGCCATGGCATGTGGTTGCTGTGGCAATGATAAGGCGGAAAAAGGGGCAGCTTCTTGCTGCCCTTTCCTGCTCGTCTGTCGTGCCCCTAAGTCGTCCATGGATGCCTTAAGTTTATATGCAAATCTTCTGACTTCAGTTCCTCTTATCTTAGGATGACCCCAAAGGAGCGGCTTAGCACCACCCAGAGAAAGCCGGGGACCATGGCAGCCACACATCACAGCCTCAATCTGGCCAGCTTCCACCCCAAATAGGAGCAGAAAAAATCCATTCCTGTTTAGGATGGGAAAAAAGTTGCCCCTTTGTTGCTGGAGCTGGCCTTTTGCCAGCTCCAGGGCAAGTGGCATCTAAATCTTAATGTAAATATATGTAGATTTTGTAATCTATGTTGAGCAGGGAGATAGGCCGATAGATTTAAACCAATGTTTTTTCTTTCCCTTCTTTAGGAAGCATAATTATGTCTGCCAATTTCCATGATTTTGGGATTCCTTCTTTTTGGATGGCATTTAATGTGTCTCTCAGGGGTATTTTAAGTTGTTCCTGAAATTTTTGATAATATTCGGCCATAAAACCATCAGATCCCGGAGATTTACCCAATGTTAGGTTTTTAATTGCCTTGAAATTTCTGTAGTTGCAAAATCTTGGTTGAGTTTTTAGTTGCTTTCTTCTGAAAATATACTTACTGTCTGTTCTCCTATGAAATAATAATTAAGATTATCTGTGTCTATGTAACCTGTTTCTTTTTCTAAAAGTTTTATGTGAAAAATACTTTTTTTAAAAATAATATAAATTTTATTGATGCTATACAGTCATACAGATACACAAAACAGACATACAAAATCAAATATGCAACATAACTAACATCCATGCATATTTTCAATAAAATCCCTTCATCCCGTTCCCCCCTTCTTCTTTACTATCCTTCTGTCTTTCTTCAGAACCTTCCATCTTCACAGTCCAAATCCTTATAACTGCTCTACTCTAAATCTTCTACTATCCTATCCTCACTTCTACTCACATCTAATTACCTTCTTCTCTAATCTATCCTGATCTAATTACTTTCTCCTCTTCCTCCTTCACATACTCTCACCTTCTTCAACATACTCAAAACCTTCCTTTCTTCCTCATTCACTCGACTTCCCTCCCTCTTAAGTACTGGTGTTTATTTTCAGTTCTTATCAATTTCCACATCTTAATATGCTTGATACTGAATTTGGAAACTGTAAATGGAGGTGTAAAGAAATGATAAAGGAAAGTCATAGGTAAAAAAAATACTTTTTGATGTCTTCTTGTGTAGTTGCTACTCCCTCTCCATCTGCCACAGAATGACTGCCCCTCACATCATGTATCAGCCCACCGCTCTGTCCTTGCTGTATTTTTATTGTGTTTTTAATAGATGTTTTAATTGTAATTTGTTTAATCCTGTTTTAAGGGGGGGAATTTGGGACATAAATTTGTAAATGTGGATTTTAACATGTTGTAGCCGCTTTGATTGTCCTGTCACAGTAAAGCGGGAAATAAATAAAAGTTATTATTATTATTATTATTATTATTATTATTACTTATTTATTGTTTTCTTCTTTCTTTCTTTTTTTTAAGCTGTTGGCGAACCAGTTTCCTGATTTGTTAGATTTTAGATTTTTTGTTCTGTTTCTTGTAAATGCATTGCATCTATCTGCATTTGTAGAAATTTTAGTTGTTTGTTTAGTGTTTTGATAGTTGTTTTTTCCTTATTCCTGCTTCTTATTCATTTATATTTTTTCTAATTCTTTTGTTTTCTCTTTTTTTTTAAAAAAAAACACCTCTTTTTACAAATAAATCTCTTACTATAGCTTTATATGCCTTTCATAACATTTTTCTCGGTCTTAATTCTTTAGAAAATATTGTCTAATGTTTGTTTTCATTGTTTGTACAAAATCTTTGTGAACTAACAATTTCTCATTTAATCTCCAATTATGCTGTTTCCCACCATCTTTTATTTCCAGTAAAAGAGGATTGTGATATGAGTCAACTCTGAGAGCATGGACATCTTTTTTACTTTTGGAACTAAGAATGCTGAATTCAAGAACATAGCTATACGACTTCCGGGATTGAAGCGGAGGCGAGAGGAGCGTTCCTGTGGGGTTCCGAGGAATGCTCGCTTCGCGCGGTGGTGCTGCACTAAGAGCGGGGACCATTTTAAACCCTAGAGGATCCCCAAAGCAGCTTTAAATCCCCCAGAGATAGGGGTTTCGGTGGGGAGCCCGCAGAGGCTCTGAAAGGCGGAAAGCCCCCAAGAGTTGGAGGAGAAGGTGGAGGTGAGACAAGCTGAGGAGCCGTGGAGCCAGCCCAGGCTGAAGCCTGAGCCTGGAACCCAGCAGCGCGGTAGAGGCCTTTAGGCACCCGAAGCCAGCACCAGTCCTCAATTTGCAACTAAAGGCTGTAAAGCCAACAAAGCAATTTATTAATAGCATTGGTCCCTAAATGTACTGGGATGAAGAAAGGGAGAGAAGGACTCTACTAATTACAAACCTCCCAAGACAACTGTGCACCAGCGGGTAGGAATATCTTTATTCCCATTTTTCGGTTTCAGTAGAAGAGTGAATTGTGCATTATTGTATTGGATGTCTCGAAACCACTCTCATTTGGACTTATTTGGACGTTAAATAATACTGCAGCCAGAATAAGGAAAGAGAACTGTATAAGCTGAATGAAAGAAAGAGAAGATAGAGAAGTATAATGTGTGTGAAGTGTGTGTGAAGTGCTAAATTAACAGGGAAACCTTTTTTTTTTCTTTTCCCATACAAATTCAGTTATTTACATTAAAGACCCTGTGTTTGAAATTCAATCAACTTGTTTCTTTGTGAAAAGTATCTACACTACAAAGAGGAAGAGTTAGCATTGTTGCAAAGAACTAAAGATACAGAGTATCAAGCCCAAATGACTACAGCTGCTAGGAAAGGAGCACCTGCTCCAGAGCAGTACACTTCCAATTACTCATAAAGGAGATACTCAACAGAACAAGTATCAGTACTGGATGAAATTAAGAAACTGAGGCTTGATATGGAGCAAAATCTGGCAAGAGAGATAAAAAATTTGAGGGCTGATATCAAGAAGGATATTCAGTCAGAGCTGAAGGAACTCAGGCAATCTTTGGAAGCTGTTACCAAAGAAATGAGCCATGTCAGCTCAAAAGTGCAGAAATTGGAGGACAGAGCTGACTCATTGGAAGAAGTAGTTAAGGACATTAAGATCAATCAAGAAGCAGACAAAGAAAGATATTTGGACATGAAAGCTCTGGAGGAGCAAAGAAGGAGACAAAACTGTCTGAAACTCAGAGGGTTAAAAGAAGTTAAAGGTGAAAACTTATATGACCGATTGATACCAACCCTGGCAGAATTTATGAATATCTCGATCCAAGAGACAAGTTGGAGTATAGACAAAATCTACAGGATTAACTCTAAAATTGCCAGAGATAACGATCTGCCTAGGGATATAGTTATATATATTTTTGAGGCAAAATGTGAAAGAACAATTGCTACAAATAAGTTATCAGGAGAAACTAATAATAGAAGACTGTGAGATCAGGATCTTTAAAGACATCCCAAAGAGAATTCTCCAGAAACGTGAGGGGTACAAATTCTTAACAAATCAACTTAATAGACATAATATAATCTACAAATGGGAAAAACTGGAAGGGATTTTGGTCTTCTTTAAACAGAGATGGATAAAACTGAATTCAACACACAAGGCCAAAGAATTTTGGAAAAGAAATTGAAATGAATAAAAAGATGAAAAAAGATGCCAATGAAGAAGGAAAATCGAAGGACAAGGACGAGGTGGTAGGAGAGAATGAGGAATTAAAGAAGGATGAAGAGAATGATGATCAGGGTTTGTCTGATTCGGATAGTAAAGAAGACGAAGAAGAGGGAAGATCAGGGGAGACTGATGAAGAAGGAGAAGAGGAAGGTGAAGTTAGAATAGAACAACAACTTGATAAAATTGTAGATACTGATACACAACCAGACGAAGCAAAAAGTAAACCAAGAAGGCAACGACGGAAGACAAAGGCCAAATAAACCATAATTGAAAAGACAAATGTCTTATTATTCACAAAACTTACGTATTTTATCATGGAACATCAAAGGTTTGAACAACAAGACGAAGAGGAAAGAGGTCTTTCACCTGCTTGGGAAAACAAAGTATGAGATTTTGTGTTTACAAGAGACACACATCAAACAGAAGGATGAAAGACTCTTGAGAAACAAAAGACTTGGAGTGAACTATGTTGCTGCAAACAAACAAAAAAAGAAGGGTGTGGTAATCTATGTTACAAATAAACTGAGCTCCAAACAATTGTTTTGCGACAATGAAGGGCACTATGTAGGAATAGAACTTCAAATAAATGAACGAAACATTCTTCTTGTGGCAGTTTATGCTCCAAACAATGGAAAGGCAAAATTCTATCAAAACTTAAGGAAGACAATACTAGAATACAACGACAAAGAGATTATATTATGTGGTGACTGGAATGGAGTGATAAATCCAAACCTGGACCACTTATCATCTAAAGCGATAAAAGAAAATCAAGGCAAGTTACCATCTTCCTTTTTCAAGCTTATAAATGATATGTCCCTAATCGAAACCTGGAGGTATAAATACGTAGACAAACATGAGTTTACCTTTTTTTCAGACAGACATAAAACTTTCTCCAGAATAGACATGTTTTTTGTCTCCAAATCGTTAGCATCAAAAGTGAGTAAAGTAGAAACATTGGTAAAATCTTACTCAGATCATAATCCGATTCTGTTGAATATGAGAAAAGAACAAGCAGAATTTCGATGGCATCTACAAGATTACTTGCTTTCTTGTCCCATAACGGTACAACAAGTCAAAGAAATAATCAATAATTACTTTTCAGAGAACTTAAATAAAGGCACAGACATAAAGATAGTCTGGGCCGCTTGTAAAGCAGTTCTTCGAGGATATTTCATTAAAAAGCATCATGAGATTTTAATTAAGAAAAGGCAGAACATGAAACAAATTACCCAGGAAATAAACAAAAAGGAGGAAGAACTAAAGCAAAAACCAGAATGTGCAAAGACTATAACAGAAATAAATCTGCTACAGAAACAGTACAATATGCAGAATGCAGAAGACCTGGCCAACATGATTAAGAGTGCAAAAATCAAGCACTTTCAACAAGCAAACAAACCTGGTAGATGGTTAGCGCAAACACTATGTAAAATTAAAGAGAGGAAATTGATTACTAAGATTAATGATTGGACAAGATCTTATACAGATACAAAAGGGATTAAGAAAGCTACTTTTGATTATTTTAGCAATCTATTTAAAGGAGAAAATACTAGCAAAGCAGAAGTAAAGGATTATCTACAAAAGTGTACACTTCCAGTTCTGAATGAAGAACAGATTATAGACTTAAATAAAAATATTTCTTTAAAGGAACTAAATGAGGCGATACAACGAGCTAAAACTGGTAAAGCACCAGGGCCAGATGGCTTTACTGCGAGCTTCTATAAGACTTTTAGAGGGGAGTTGGAGCAACATCTGCTGGAGGTGATGAACTTGATTAAAGAAGATGGCCTGCCACCCACTTGGGAAGAAGCTAACATCATCCTGATCCCGAAGGAAGAACAAGACCACCAGTATTTGAAGAACTATAGACCAATCTCGTTGCTGAATGTAGATTATAATCTTTTTGCAGATATCATGGCAAACAGATTGAAAAAGGTTCTACAGGTAATTATCCAGGAGGATCAGTGCGGTTTTCTTCCGAATAGACAATTAAAAGAAAACCTAAGATATATTTTGAATGTTATTGAACACTTTGATTGGCACAACGAAAGAAAGCTCACACTGATCTTCCTGGATCTGGAAAAGGCTTTTGACAGCCTAGACTGGTCATCTATTGTGACTACATTGGAATGTATAAAAGCAGGTCAGAGATTTACGGATTGGATAAGAGCAATATACACTAATCAGTCAGCTAGAGTTATAATTAATGACCAAAGGACAGAAACTATCTCTCTATCTAGAGGTACCAGACAGGGCTGTCCCCTGTTCCCTCTTTTGTTTATCCTGGTACTAGAAATATTGTTGATTAAATTAAGAGAGGATAAGGCAATTACAGGTGTTAAATTTAAAGGGGAATGTTTGAAAGTAAGAGCCTATGCTGATGACATAGTGATTATTTTAGAAGATCCCTTGACAAGCTGTGACGAATTATTAGAACATCTAAAAAAATTTGAAGAGGTAGCAAGATTAAAGATAAATGTGGAGAAATCTGCGGTCATTACGAAAAACATGGATCAAAAGGACCAAAATAGATTAGTGGAAATCTCTGGATTTAAAATTACAGATAAAGTGAGATATTTGGGGGTTATTTTGACTAACAAAAACTCAGACTTATTTAAAAACAACTATAAAAAATATGGCTGGAAATTAAAAAAGAAATGAAGAATTGGCAGAAGTCAAATCTTTCGCTACTAGGTAGAATATCAGTGGTGAAGATGCTTGTGGTCCCTAAAGTATTGTTTTTATTTCAAGGAATTCCCATAATTAAACATGAAAGAATCTTTAAGGAATGGCAGAAACAATTGGCGGATTTTGTTTGGGCAGGAAAGACGCCAAGAATTAAAATTAAAATACTTCATGATGCCAAAGAAAGAGGCGGTTTTGCTCTCCCCAGTTTGAATCTATACTATGAAGCAAGTGTGATAATGTGCTTAAAAGAGTGGATAACCCTACAAAATAGGAAATCACTGAAGCTTGAAAGTATGAACATTAGGTTCGGTTGGCACGGGTATATGTTTTATGAGAAAGCCAAAGTAAATCGAAATTTTAAGGACCACTACATCCAAGCCTCAAACTTACATGTTTGGAATAAATATAAAAGAAGAATTACCCCTAAACTCCCCCGGTGGTTATCACCGCATGAGGCGTTGTATTGTTGTGACCCCAAAAGGGATGAAAAATGGATTAGATACAATGACTTGATAGATATAGAGGGATCAGTAAAATCATATGAAAGGTTAAAAGAAGAAGGGTGGGAAATAGGATGGTTCCTATATAGACAACTTAATCAGAGATTTAGAGTAGATAAAAAACAAAGTGGGTTTTCTAACTCTAATTCCGAAATGGAAGACATAATATGGAAATCAGAGAACAAAACATTATCAAAAATTTATAAAAAAACTATTGGAATGGTACACTGAAGAGGAGACAGTAAAGGATTCAATGGTAAAATGGGCACAGAATTGTGGGAGGGCTATTGAAATGGACCAGTGGGAGAAATCATGGAGCAAAAGAATGAAATACTCATCATCACAATATGTGAAGGAAAATTACTATAAAATTTTATACAGATGGCATTTGACGCCGGACAAAATAGCCAAGATCTATAAGACCGGAAAAAGATTGTGTTGCAACTGCCAAAAGGAGATTGGTTCATACTTCCACTTATGGTGGACGTGTGATAAGGCAAAGACCTTTTGGAAACAAATTCAAATAGAAATTGATAACATTTTGGGAATTAAATTGAAGCTTAGAGCTGAAACAATGTTATTTTGTATGTTAGAAGAGAAGGATGAAATAAGATACGGCAAAATTTTGTTTTATATGTTAACAGCTGCCAGATTAGTTTTTGCAAGATTTTGGAAGTCGGGGAAAACCATAGATATTGATTTGTGGCGAGACAAAGTGTATGATATGATGGAATTAGATTTACAATCTCATAAATTGCAAAACCAGGGAAATTCTAAATGGAGAGAGTGTTGGGAAAAGTTTTGAGATTTATGGAGGAAAAATGGGGGAAAGTGGCGAATTGGGAGTCCAATATAGAGGAAATCATGTGATACGACTACGAGTGGAATTTGTTCCGTTACAATGGAATGAACTAGTTCTGTTATAATGGATTGTATATTTTACAATATAAGAAAAGGTGAACAAGTCCTAATAGATAGGATACTATATAGAGGAAAGGTGGGAGGTAAAGAACAAGTCAAAGAAACTATGACTTAAGGGGGAACCCTGTAGGATGAGAGAATGAAAAGAACACAACTATACTAACAGCAAATGATCATTTTCGGAGGTGCTGCAAACTTTTGTGTTAGTAGCAATTGTAATAAAACAAGAGCTTAAGATTTCTGTCGGCATGAACTTATAGGCATGAGAGGTAGGCAAAAAAGTTTCGATAATAAGTACAGAGTCACAAGAACAGACAACGGGGTAAAGTAACAATGAGTTAATGAATCATCCAGGTTATTTGGGGAAAGGAAGTAGAATAATAGTAACAGGTAAATCATTGATGGGAAAGTATACATAGTGGTTGGGTTTGGGGAATATAGAAGTGATTGTTAATTTTGTTGGTTTCATGTAATGTAATTGTGTAAAGAGAGTAAATTTCAATAAAAATATTAAAAAAAAGAACATAGCTATACGAGAGAATGAATTATATTGTTGTGAATGAAATGTATATACTTTTGCATTATTGTTATATAAAGTTGTTGCATTGTTGTTATATAGAGTTGTTTGTACACCTTTTAACTCTAAGGGCTGAAACAGATGGCCCTGAAGATGCTGCCCCTTTGATCACTGGATCAGGGCCACTGCAACAAGATGCTGCAGCCCTGATCTAGCTTTTTGTCGGAGTAAAAAGAAGTGGTAGAAAGCCGCTCCTTTTTGAGTTGGCAAAAAGCCAGCTTTTCTGCCACCACCTTGGGTTTAGGGCACTCCTGCGGCATGTGGCGTATGAACACTGCACCGCTGGAGCACCACAAAGCTTCCTGACACATGGTCAGGAGGGCAGCTTCATGTTGTGTCATCAAAACAAAACCCCACCTAGCTGCTGGGAAGCCACCTCAAAGGGGCTGTCTGTTTTCCAAGTAAGTTGTCTTTTAATTGAAAGAGTATGGCAATTTTCCCTGGTTTTTAAAAAATTATTGGACATTTTATTTGTTTGAGAGTTAATGACAGCTTTCTAGTCCCCCATTATCAACACTGTCTTTGTTACATTTTTCTATTTTTTGTATAATGTTTTTACAATTATTTAATTGTCTTCTATTGGGGCATATGAACCCATCACTAACAACTTAAAATTGGTGAATTTAATTTATCCCCCTATGTATAGCTCTTAATTATCTTTGAATATTTCTTTTCCTGTATATTTTTGGTTTATATATAGTGCTATTCCTAATTTTCTTTTCTCATTTAATAAATGGAAAATTTATCCTAATTTTTAAAATGTTTTTATATAGATTGTATTTTTTATCTTTATTTCATGCAAACAAGGTAGATCACATTTTATCAAAAATAATGAAAAATCTTTTTTTATAAGCTGAATTTATTCCTTTAACATTCCAAGAGTATAATTGCAGTAATGTATTCATTTTTTATTCAATTTATGTTTCTTAGTAATCTTCTGACATTAGATCTTCTTCTCCTGTTTTTCCTGATTCATTTTCCAATCTTCATTTTCTGCATTCTTCCTCATCTTCTATTTCTGAATCTCTTTCTTTTTTTTGGTTATGTGGCTGGGATTGTCTTTTGTGTGTTTCTCTTTCCTTTTTATCTTGTCTCCTTCTGTACTTATTTTGTACTTCAATTTCTTTCATGTCACTATCTTCTTTTTTATTACCATTCTGTTCTATAAATTTTTCTTTTTCTTTTTCCTTCTTTATATCCCTTTGAAGATATCTTAAAAATTCTTCAGCTTTCAGATTTTATTCTGTATCTTTTTTTGTTTTATTCCTTCTAGGTGATCCCATGAGTACTGAATATTATTTTTGTTTTGTTGTGTTGTGTTAGTTGTCTGTAGCCCTGTCCATCTCTAGATTCTCTGATTTCTTGTTGTAGTTCTCTTTGTGAACACTTTATTGCTTCTAATAATTGGTTGAACTGGTCTTCACTTTTGGTACTTGCATCTGTAGAGAGTCTTCTTTGGTTGTGATTTTTCGGTGGCATATTTCTTAATGTGACAGGCATTACTTTCCACTAAATCTTATATTCGTGCTGGAACCTGGGTATAGGATTATATTGAAAATTACTGTTTGTAGTTTTTTCTATGATATCTTCCTTGATCTCATTAGACAACTTAATCTGCTCATGTTCAAGTCAAATTAAAATTAATGGCAGCTTGGTGCGTGTGTGTGCACATGCTGCCATTAATCAAAACAGGGGCTTGCTGCACATGGATGGTTAAATCCACGGATAGCAAGTCCACCGATAAGGAGGGCAGACTGTACTGTTATTTAGTTTGCACACCTATTTTATATATGTAAAATATTACATTTTAAATTTGTTTACTTTTTTTATAAGTTTCACAACATAGTTTTTAATTAAAATGTATTATCTGGGTGTTATTTTCTCAATGCTTATGAAAATGTTTTTTTCCACAGAAACTTCTTTTATAGTGACCTCACACCCTTACAACATCCCCCCCCCCCCATTTTTGTCTCTGCTTGGCCAGTGAAAATTTTCTTCATACACTCCTGCCTCAGTCCATTCTCTATTTTGTTCACCCCCCAACTCTTTTGCACCTGCAGTGATTTTTGTCTCTCTCCTTTGTTCTACTCATTTAGCCTGTGCCACACTGGCTTGGGTAGAATTTTTTTCCCCTTCCCCCTTCACTGCTGTTTCTCTTCTCTTGCCCCATTATGGCCCAATTTCTTCAACATCTTTTCTCCTCATGGATGTCCTATGACTTTAGCAGCTGCTGGAAATTTCACAGGTACAGTTATCTCAAGAGCTAGTGTGGTGAAATGGTTTGGTTTGGGCACATCACACTCTCTTAGCCTGAGAGGAAGGCAAAGGGACCCCCAAATAAAACCTGCCAAGAAATCCCTGCCTTAGGGTTACCATACTGTAAGTCAGAAATGAATTGAAGGCACACAACAACAAATAGTTTTCTGAGAAATAGGGATTCCACCAAAGTCAGGATCCTGCTGTGCCTATATTCTGCATCATCAGCTTTGATATTATTTGTGTCAGTACCAAAATTGGTTTGGGTTCTGTCATGATGGGTCAAGTTGGAGAAATGATTATAATTAATTCAGTGTTGTTTGTGCTGGGATAAAAGTTTAAGTTGGGGGAGGAGAGGATGAGGGTTGTATGTCTTATATTCATTTGATGACAGTTCAGGAGAGAAGTGGAGGGGTTTTACTATTACTGGGCAGAAGTCAAAATGTTACATTGCAAAAAGGCAGGAGTTTAACTGTTAGTGGGCAGAAGTCAAAATGTTACATTGCAAGGAAAGGGAAGGAAAGGAAAAGAACAGATTGAAAGATAATAATTGCTTCAATGTTTTTGAAGCAAAAAAGCAGAAAAGAGCGAAAGAGATAAAGGAAACTCCACTTTCATTCAGAGAAACTGCAGATTGACATTACCTTATAGCTGCTATTTTGGCATTTTTTTGAAACAGAGAGAGGAGTAAGAGTGTATCAGAGACTTAAAAAAGAAAAAACAACAACAAAAACTAATAAAAATAGAAGCAAAAACAAACAGAGAACTTTAACAGAGAACTAAAAGACCAGAACAACAAGATTGGGAAATAGAAAATAAATGAGTCAGTTGGTTTTGATTGATTTAATAAACTGACTAATTAATATTTCTGGAAACTTGAATAACAAGCTACCATATTAAGAATCAAGAAAACAAATAAAACTAGACATAAAAATAAACAAACAAAAAGCAATAATAACAAAAAAGAGGGACAAGAGAGAAAACCTCCTGAATCAGCAAATCAATTTAAATTAATTTAAATTCAGGAATCAATTAATGAGTTGAGGTTCTTTAGAATAAGAAAATTGTAAAGGGAGAAATGACAGTTGCATAAAATCATATGTGGTCTGAAAAAGACCCACCTTTTCTGAAAATAGCAAAACCAAGGGCCATCTACTCAAAAAAGTGGTGGAGGATGCCACAAGATGATGTGATAGTCACAACCTGTATTATTTTAAAGTGGGATTGGAGAAAATTCTTGGAGGATGTGGCTACCTGTACTGATGGATATAAACTGCCTACAGAAAAGAGGCAGTATGGTTTACTATTCCAGGGGAGTGGGGCATGTATGGGAAGGGGCAGCTAGGAGAAGCTGTAGCAGTTTGCCTTTGTCTGAGCTTTCTGGGAAGGGCAAGACTCTATCCCCTCCCCTCCCCTCCCCTCCCCTCCCCTCCCCTCCCCTCCCCTTTGCTGTCAATTTAATACAAGCTACTGTTGTAATTGGTACTCAGGTTACAGCAACTGAAGTAAACTGAAAATGAAGAGGGAAGGCTGAAGAGAAAAGCCATGATATTTTTAAAAAAATAGCCGAGAAAGAAGGCAGAGAATTAAGCAGGGCTGATGCAGCCACACAGGAACAGTTGGAATTGTTCCAACTGTTGTTGTAGCTGATACTGGAACAACAGACAAATATTGTATCATCAAGAGCTTTCTTTTATGGTCTTGTGGTGCAAAGGTCTCCAGTGCATTTTGCCCCAGTACCAAATAAATTTGCCCACCACAACTAAGTAGTCATTGTACGAAGATGTTTTTCTCATAAAGGGGCAACTGGAATTTGCTACTTAGCCCCTGAAACATCTGAAAATTTGGCAACATATCACCCCAACCCCCCTGCATATGTAATAAAATGTGAGTTTAAATAATTGAAAATAATTAAATAGAAAGAGGCAATTTTTAAAAAAGTATTTATTTGTAAAATTATTTCCTTTTTTAAACCGTCTTTTCCAGTAGTACAGTACTCAAAACCAAAGGACAATCTCAGTTTGTAAAAGAGTGGATAGCTTTTATAGAAAGAAAAGACTCACATGAGCAATCGATTTTTCAGCTGTATTATATGTTTTTGTGTGTTCACAAGAAACCTTGCA
The DNA here is from genome assembly GCA_023333645.1 of Sceloporus occidentalis. NCBI lineage: Eukaryota > Metazoa > Chordata > Lepidosauria > Squamata > Phrynosomatidae > Sceloporus > Sceloporus occidentalis. The sequence continues at coordinate 7,152,952 of JALMGF010000004.1, read as the reverse complement.
ATTTTGCTTTGGAGGAATGTCACACCTCCACTTTCCATAATTCTGAACATTTTGACAGATGGTCATGATGCTTCCACAGATTGGCTAAAAATGAAAATAAGTAACAGTAAAGTCATCTGCATTAGACAATAGTCTATCTACAATCCAATGGAGGCTTGGGACCTTCTAGTCAGATGACTGCAGTGTGTAGTATGTTGGGCTGCCTTTGAAAATGGCTTGGAAGCTTCAAGTGGTTCACAACCAACTAAATTTTGACATGAATGGCTTGTAAGAAACTTTCTTCTGAACAAAGGAGCAGGCAGGGAATCATAGAATCCTAGACTTGGAAGAGACCTTAAGAGCCATGCAGTCCAATCCTCTGTCATGCAGGAACTCACAATCAAATAGATGGCCATCCAGCCTGTGTTTAAAAAACCTCCAAAGAAGGAGACTCCATCACACTCCAAGGGCGTGTGCACTACTGTCAAACAGTTCTTACTGTCAGGAAGTTCTTCCTAACTATTTTCCCATAGTTTGTATCCATTGCTCTGTGTCCTAGTCTCTGTAGCAGCAGAAAACAATTTTGTTCCATCTTCAATATGACATCCCTTCAAATGTTTAAACAATGCTGTCATGTCACATCTTAATCAGCTCTAGGCTAAACATATCCAGCTCCCCAAGTCATTCCTCATGTGGCATTGTTTCTAGACTCGTCACCATTTTGGTTGCCCTCCTCTGGACACACTCCAGCTTGCCAACATCGATTCTGAATTGTAGTGCCCAGAATTGGACTTAGTATTCCAGGGGAGGCCTGGTCAAAGTGGAACAGAGTGGTACTATTACTTTCCTCAATCTAAATGAAGAGGGGCAAGAATCTGAGGATGCTTTTGTGAGTGTGTCGAGTCAAAATTATTTCACTTTCAAATTAGTAGGTGGGCTTTCTTGCACACAAATAATACATATTAGTTTTTGCATCACTTCTCTTCTGTGACAAAGAGCTTTAAGCTAAGATCACATTCCATGCCGCTAGGTAGTGTGGTTGCTTTGCAAATGGGATAGAAATGCCCCAAGGAATGATGCTATATGATGGCGGCAGCTATCGTCCCATCCTGTCCCTGTAATACTGGGGACATTACATGCCATGATTCTCAGGGATCTTCTAACCTATTATCAAACTATTCTTTGCTGCCTACTCCTACCTTTAAGAAAACATGTGTGTGTGTGTGTGTGTGTGTGTGTGTGAGTGAGTGCTCCAGGGCAACCTTTTAAGCTCTATAAACATCTCTATGCAATGGCGATTATGGGCGGTTGTGTGGTCCAACAACATCTAAATGATTCCTGAGGTTCTCTGCTTCTGAGATAGACAGTGTCAGGCTAGCTAGGAAGTATGACATGGCATAAGGGTGTTTATGTTGTCACTAAAGAGTTTTACAATAACCATGATAGTAAACAAGTCAATTATATAGTTTGTAAATTCTGATTGGTATACATTATTGCTAATGTCACAAGATCACCTCTTTTTCATTATGCATTCTTTGGAATTTGTGCTCATTTAGGTTCTTATACAATTTATACAAAACCACTTAGATGTACTCTGAATGAACATATTAAAGGGAATATATCTGGATTACAAGGTGAAGTGCTGGTGCAGATTAGGTTTGGCTTTCTGCAGTAATTACTTCTCAAACAATGCACCTCTGGAAGTTGTAGGTGTTTGTGGTGACATCATACTTTGTGCAGGGTTCTCTGGAGACACCCACCAGTTTCTGATTCTTTTTTCAAATTGCTGTAATCATGTAAGCAGCAGAAGCTCAGCTGCAGAGCCAGTTTACATGTGAAGGAAGGCAGTGTTGCATATAATTAGCTCAGCATGTTCACTTCTGCACCATGATCTTCCTAGCAACCTTGAATGCTTTCAGAGATTATGAGAGGTGCTGGCTGTATGGATGGCTTAGTCACCTAAGATTGATGCATCCTTATTTACCTTTTTAAAGGGTACATCTAAAAATGTGTATTGTGTAGACAGTGTCAAGAACTCGGTGAACTTTCTCACAATGCAGTAAATCAATCCTCTGTAAGTTCATAGAATCATAGAGCTGGAAGACACCACAAGGGCCATCCAGCCATGCAGGAACTCTCAATCAAAGCACACCCGACAGATGGCCATCCAGCCTCTGCTTAAAGACCTCCAAGGAAGGAGACTCCATTACATTCCGAGGGAGTGTGTTCCACTGTTGCTGACAGCAAGACTTTGTTTCTGACGTTGCAGGGATGTTACTAAGAAAATGTTAGACAGAACTGGGTTTCCACCCCCACCCCCACCCTCCCACATACCACATACAAAGCATAGAGAAGTATAACTCCTCTCCATAAATTTGGTGGGCTAAAGCTGAGATTTACTTTCCCATAACATACAGTCTCTCTCTGTTTTGCCAGTATTTCCCACCCCAGCTAATGGCCAGCTAGTTGACAAAAAAGAATATGAATATGAATAAACATAAACATAATAATAATAATAATAATAATAATAATGTAGCACATTAAGAAATCCATCCATGCACAGCTGACATTCCAACTGTCTCTTCTTTTCTTCAGAGCTAGCCCACTTCTGCACTTCCCTATAAATCAGCCTGGCTTTAGCTAACATGAACAAAAATCAACCATCATTCATACAAAACACATATGATCAAACCATACATAATTATATAGCTACAATATTATACTAGGACATTAAATTGGTAAAAATAACATATTATACGAGCCCCCGAGAATATAGAAGGCATTGAGAGAGGCCCTTCGCTCTGCCCCGCTATCCGTTCAGGATAGCATTTGGTGGGAACAAGAAAAAGGGCCTTTTCATTGGCTGCTTCCAAGCTCTGGAACTCCCTCCCTAGGGTTGCCAGGATGGCTCCATCCCTGCTGTCTTTTCGGCGGCAGGTAAAGACATTTTTATGCCGCCAGGCTTTCACAAGACATGGATACTATTTTGTTTTTGTTTTAAAGAGTTTTAAACTTTAAATGTTAATAATGTAATGTTTTTAATTATTTGAATTGTTTAATTGTTTTTTAAACTTCTATTTTGCATGTTTTATAATGTTTTAATTTGGACTGTTTTAGATTTGTAAGCCGCCTTGTGTTCCTGTACTGGGAGGAAGGCGGAATATGAATAAACATAATAATAATAATAATAATAATAATAATAATGTAGCACATTAAGTGAGCATATCCACCACTGGCCTGTGATATTACTGCCAATAAAAGAAACACAAACACACAAAATAAATATGATCCCATAATCTCATGTTCACCCTATTCATCTACACATCTTAATTCAACCATACAGTATTTCAAACATTAAAACATGGGAGAGTTAAACAGTCCTGACAGATACTGTATATACACCAAAGAGCCCAATTATCTGTGGGTCACCCAGTTAGCTATAACATACATGATAGTGAAGCTTTATCCTGCTTTCAGTCTGAAGTGGCTCTTTGAAATATGAAAGGAAAATTGCTTTGGCCATAACCACTCAGAATTCATAGAAGAAAGAGGATTTCAGTTCAATGCTCTGAGGGCCAAGGTCAGCACTCTACTAGATGGCACTTGGTTTTTGCTTAGAAAGACAAAATCCATTTAATAACACTCAAAGCTTATACCTTTTTGTTTCAAGATTTCTTCTTATTCTCAGCTTTACTGCACAATCCGTTGTCACAGGCATTTGGGCAATCATCACATGGTTTTCCTGTTTTATAAGGGGTCTTCAAATAGTTTTTAATATTTCCTCTGTAATATTAAATAAACATATGTTTCACAATAGTTTATCATTCTAAAATCCATAGTCACATGCATTTGGGCAATCCCTACATCGTGGTTTTTATGCTGGATAGTGAGGGTGAATTTTGGTTTCACTACCACTGACATCAGTAATAGACAAGATGACAATAAACAAACTGAAACTTAATCCAGAGAAGCAGTGGCATCACTAGGGGGATGTGTGGACCACACCAGGTGACACTCTAAGAGGTGTGTGTGATACCACTTTTGTTCAAACATCTGTGTTTTGACAAAAACAAGACTGTGGCATTCATCTGTGTCCCATTTAAAATGATGTAAGAGATGAGGGGAGGCTTAGTGTCAGGACAAAGGAGATACCCAAGATTTTTAATTTCAAAATTTTAATTTTTTTTTTTAAAATGAAATTTTTATTATTTAAAATTTTCTTTTAAAACATCATATCTTATCAAATTTTAACTTCAACCACATGAAACTATGCATAATTAAATCTATTAAGGTTGTGCACATGTTATTGTAATATAAAGGTATAATTTTAATTTTGCTAGTTGTTTCTGTCACAACTATTGCCATTAGATTCAGTGAAATATGGGAAATACGATTTATGAATAACATTAGTACAAAAAACATGAATAAGGATTCTGTATGGTGTGGTATTGGAGGAGATCAATGGGGAGGGTGACACCATGATCAGTGAATAGAATCTTCTTTTTCTTCTACCAAAAACTGAGGAGGGATGGTAACGCCCCCTCTGCCATTTGTCCCTCCCCTCCAGAATGATACAATTCAGATCTGTCATTCCTGTTTGTTGACCACTCTTTGGAATTGATTCTTTTCAAAAGAACTGCTAAGAAACTAGTGTCTGAAAAAATAATTTGTGTGTGTGTGTGTGTGTTTGCCTCGCTTTATCATGACAGAAATTGATCACATTGGCGCGTTACAGACCGCCCAAAACGGGCGGTCTTGCGCTGCGGCCGGTTGCTGTGTCTGGGAACCGCAGCAGCCAAACCGTGCGGTTCCTGGGCGCAGTAACATGGCACTTCTTCCTGCGCCCCGGAAGAGGCGTCGCAAGGCGCAAGGCGCGCACTCGCAGCGCCACTTCCGGTGTGCGATGTCAAAATGGCAGCACCCATCTGTATGTGGTGCTGCCATTTTAATGTAGTCCTTACGAGCGAGGGGCAAGGCACGTCAGGAAGCGCACCCCTCATGCATAACGATGGCACCCCATAGGGCCCGTCCAGAATGCGCCATTATGACAGGAACTGGTTTCAAATTGGAATGAGGGTCATTTAAACTGATCAGCAATTTGCTTTATTTTGTAGTGGGAACATGCTCTCAGGTGTCAGGAAAGCTTATATGGGGAGTTATGGACTTTCAGGTATCTTCCACTCAACTAACATGTAGCTGTAGCAACTCCTTCAGTGGGGAACTGACTATATGGGGACTTGGCTGGCATTGTGGAGTTGTGTGGATCACATGCAGCCCCCAGCTCCAGGATCACAGCCTGGAAAAACAACCCCTGTGTGCATTTTAATTCTATGCATTTTACATCACAAACGTACAACCTGATTCAGTGCTAGTAAAGGGTTAATATCTTGAAAGAGTGAGTTAGAACTGTAGAAGGAACTTCCCAAAGGGAGACAGCTAATCAGAGGTATTGAGGATTTGTCAGACTGCAATTTGTTTTTGTTTAAGAGATAAGAGGAGGAACAGGGAAGACTTTCGCTCCTAAGCTTGGAAAACAGGAAGCGATAGCATCTTTCTTCTTTGTATAACTTTGATTGTAACTGATTTGATATATGACTGGTATGATGCTGGTAACTGCATGTGCCTAATTCTAAATTTAAAAACACCAGAAAGAAATGTTCCTCTGATAACATTTACCACTTGTTTAAGTACACATGATGACTTTTATATGCATTATTAATACAATTTGATTCACTTAGAAATAAGTTAATCTAATGGCTTTGCTAAGGGACACTATTGGACCTATTTGTTGTTGTTAATTGCCCTTGAGCCGACCACAACTCATGGTGACCCTATCAATGAGACATCTACAAGACCCCCTATACTCCACTGCTCTGCCCGGGCTCTGCAGTCTCAGTCTCATAACCATTGTCATTGAATCCAACTATCTTGTTATGTTGTCTTCCTCTATTTCTATTGTCTTTCCCAGCATCATTGTATTTTCTAATTACCATATTTTTCAGCCTATAAGGTGTGCACGCGTGCGCCGGCTTTCAAAGGCCTCCGGAGGCCTGAGAAGCCAGCAGAACAACCAGGTAAGCGTGCTGGGCCGTGGGGCTCTCTTGTTACCCGGCGTATAAGATGACCTCCGACGTTTGACCCAATTTTAGAGGGTCAAAAAGTCATCTTATACGCTGGAAAATACAGTATTCATACCTTCTTACAATGTGGCCAAAGTAGCCCAATCTTAGTTTAGTCATCCTGGCTTCCAGGGGAGAGTTTGTGCTTAATCTGTTCTAGAATTCATTTGTCTCCTTGGCCATCCATGGTACTCTCATCATTCTTCTCCAGCACCACATCTCAAATGAGTTGATTTTCTTTCTGTCAGTTTTCTTTACTGTCCAGCTGTACATGGTGTTAGAAAATACAATGGCTTGAACAATCCTCACTTTGGTGTTCAGAGTTACATCTTTACACTTTAGGATCCTGGTCAGTTCTTTCATAGCTGCCCTCCCTATTCCTATTCTTCTTCTAATTTCTTGGCTGCAGTTTCTGTTTTGATCAGTGTTTGATCCAAGATATGAGAATTTCTTGACTATTTCAATTTCATCATTATCTAGGATGAATTCTTGTAGATCTTCTGTGGTCATTATTTTTGTTTTCTTATTGTTCAGCATTAATCCTGCCTTGGCACTTTGATCTTCTTCAGTAATTGTTGCAGGTTTTTGCTGGTTTCTGCTAGTAGTATTGTGTCTTCTGAATATCTTATGTTGATAATGTTCCTTCCTCTGATCTTCACTCCTGCCTCTGAATCTAAGCCTGCTCTGTGTACAATATTTTCTGCACACAGGTTGAATAGATAGGGTGATAAGTATGATCCCTTTGCTGATTGGGAAACTTTCTGTTTCTCCATACTCAGTTCTGACAATGGCCTCTTATTCTGAATACAGGTTACAAATCAGGACAATTAGATGTAGTGGCACTTTCATTTCTTTGAGATCCATCCATTGTTTACTGTTGTCTATGCATCCAAAGGGAGCCCTGGTGGCTCAGTGGTTAAATGCTGGTACTGCAGCCACTCAGTCACAGCCACAAGGTTGTGTGTTTGATTCCATCCAGGGGCTCCAGGGTCGACTCAGCCTGGCATCCTTCCGAGGTCACTAAAATGAGTATCAAGCTTGTTGGGGACAATTAGCTTACATGTTGTAAACCACTTAGAAAGAGCTTAGTTCAGTATGAAGTGGTATAGAAATGCAGTTGCTATTGTCACTATCCAATGGCTTTGCTGTGTAGTCAATAAAGTACATGTAAGTTTTCTTTTGAAATCCTCTGGATCTCTCTATTATCCATTATATGTTTGCAGTGTGGCCTCTAGTGCCTCTTCCTTTTCTGAATCCAGCTTGAATCTCTGGGATTGCTCACTCCATATATGGTACAAATCTTTGCTGCAGAATATTGAGCCTGACCTTGCTTGAATGGGAAATTAGTGCAATGGTCCTGCAGTTACTACAGTCTTTTGTGTCTCTTTTTTTTGGGAAAGGAATGTCTTTTGATCTCTTCCAGTCTTTGTTTTCCATATTTGTTGGCATATTTAAGGGCCAAAACAGACTGGCATACAAAGTCAGCTTCCAGCCAACTTGGTGACGTGGCTTACAGATGATGCATGCCCCCAAGATGTCCAGAAGCCGGCTTCAATATGCCTGGCTGCCCACATGTGGGCTGGCTTCCAGATGCTCTGGCACTGTGGTATTTATATGCTGCCTGCTGCCAGAACCCTTAAAGCTGGTTTCCAGCTGTGGTGGGCAGGAAAAGCCTCCTTTTTGCCTCCAAAATTTGGGGTTCATCTTCATACATTTCTTCTTCCCATGTGTTGTTCATCATTTCACATTTTTTATACTCTCCCACTGTTAGTCCCAACTAGAGGAGAGCCATCAAATCAACTGGATTTCCTTATGTGTGGAATTCAACAGTTTATTGAATTGGTCTGCTCTAGTTGGGACTAACCAACAGAATGTTAGACAATTCATTACTTCTCATAGACAAACATGGGTAGGAGGTTCTGTAGGATATGGAGGGAAAAGGACACTTTTGTCTGTTAAGGGGTCAAAAGAGTGGCAGTAGCAAATTCTGAATACAGTGGGTCCTCAGTCTCTGCAGGGATTTGGTTTCAGGAGTCCATATGATTTTTTTTAAAAGGGCTCATGATGGTAGCAATGCTGAGAAACAGTCTCAGGGCAGGAAGGGAGGATGAGACAGGAGGACCCAGGTACCAGGGACACACGCTTCCTGCTTCTGATGCAGTTTGGCTCTGAAGGGACAGCTGATGTGCTTCCAGGAAGAAAAAAACAGGAAGCAAGAAGAATGTAGGAATGGTGCTTGGAGCTTGCCTCTCCCTTCTTCTTATTGCTCACTCCTTGTGTCTGATTGAAATCCCACAAAGGATACAAGAGAGCTCTGGGAAACCCCCCCCCCCCCCCATTTGTGGGATTGATTTCAATCAGACATGGGGGGGATCAAGGGTTGAAAGGCAGCACTGGCAAAGCCACACTGACACCTCAAGACACCCCACGTTCAGCTATGGGAAGTTCTATGAGTCCAACAGGGCATGCAGAATATGTACTTCTTCTTGATATTGGCTAGGGTGCAGAGTTAAGGCAGGCTAGTTAATCCTCTTTTGTTGTTGTCTTGCCTGTCTCAGGAGATGTTGGGAGGTCCAGGCACAGTTAGAATTACAGTGATTATATGGAGAAGTGTTAGTCAGGGGGAAGGGAGGAAAATTGAGGACAGTGGTTCAAGTTATTGTTGGGAAATCCTCTCTGCTTCTACTTGCCCAGCCAAGCCAAAAAGCAAGACAAGTCAGGTATCAGGAATAAAAGACAGCTTTAATATAGTAAAATATTTATTTATATCCCGCCTCTCCTTTTTGAGGATCTAGGCAGGTAACAACAATCCAGTATAACAATTTTACAAACAATGATAAAATATTCCTTAATCCCCTTACCTCCTCCTCCTTCTGCTAAAATTACAAGTAAAACATCAACAAAAGCAATAACAGTATCAATATCACTCAATATACACAGTTGCAGGAAGATAGCAACTAACATTGAAACTGATTCATTTGGCCAAAATGACCATCTGGAGAGACAAAGGATAGGTGAGTTGTTCTAGATCTTATTTTTAGAGGATTAGTCAGAGAAGGCCCACTGGAAGAGAACCATCTTTATTGCCTTTTTGAATGCCTCCAAGGATGTAATATGATGTATCTGCTCCGGTGGGTCATTCCATATTTTTGGAGCAGCAACTGAAAAGGTCCTATGGGAAGTTGCCATCAGCCTGGTTTTCTCTGGCTGCAGTAGGGTCTTCCCAGAGGACCTGAGTGTGTGGGAAGGATTGTATGGGAGGAGGCGTTCCCTCAAGTATGCTGGACCCAAGCCATGTAGGGCTTTATAGGTAATAACCAACACCTTGTACGGTGCATGCAGAGAATAGGCTGCCAGGCACCTCCAGATGCGAAAGCAAGCAGCCCCAGGTTCAGAGTGTAGATACATTTCCTTTACCGATAATATATCCATTAGCCACTCCCATATGTGGTAGCACTATACTATCCTACAGCTCACTGCAGACATGATCTCTTTTTGCAGACCGCTCCTCTGGCCAATACACATCGCATGCAAACTTTGCCCAAAGTTAAACCAACAATGTATATATGTGTGAAGACAGAGTGTGTAGCAGTGTGTGTGCTATCTTTTTAGAGCTAAATTTCTACTCATCAGTCCCCCGCTTTGGAGGCAGACTCTCTCTGTTTTATTAATTCTGTGCATTATTATTTCATGGTGAGGGGCCTTTTGTCTCAGTTCCTTTAACTCACTGCTTACCTGCTTCCAAACTGCCTGCAGTGGCGTGAGGATATTGCTGCCATGTGCGCCCATCTGGAAGGCGTGCAACAGTGATGTCACAGCTGTGCGTGCCATGTATACAGCACCGCACAGTTGTGACATCCTGGTGACATCCTAGGGTTGTGGGGCATCCAGAAACGGTGCCCTGAGGCAACCCTACCACGTCGCCAGGATGTGCTACAGGGCCCGTTTGTCCAGGGCTTCAGTGTGGTTTCCCATACATCATCTGAAATGGGCCAACTCCCAACCCTAATCTAGATGTGCCCCTAACTCATAACAAAGAAATGAGCAAAGCTTCAGGCCACCTTAATAGATTAGAAAGCTGGGCCAAAGCTAACAAAATGAATTTCAACACAAAGAAATATAAGGTACTGCACATAGGGTGGAAAAATGAAATGCACAGATATAGGATGGGTGACACTTGGCTGAACAAAACTACATGTGAAAAGGATCTAGGAGTCCAAGTAGACCACAAAGTGAACATGAGTCAACAGTGCAATGCAGCAGTTAACAAGACCACTGCAATTTTAGGCTGCATCAATAGAAGTATAGTGTCTAGGGAAGTAATAGTGCCACTCTATTCTGCTCTGGTCAGGCTCCACCTGGAATATTGTGTCAAGTTCTGGGCATCACAATTTATAAAGGATGTTGAGAAACTGGAGTGTGTCCAAAGGAGGGTGAGCAAAATGGTGAAGGGTCTGGAAACCATGCCCTATGAGGAACGACTTAGGGAGCTGGGGATGTTTAGCTTGGAGAAGAGAAGGTTAAGGGATGATATGATAGCTCTGTTTAAATACTTGAAGGGATGTCATATTGAGGAGGGAGCAAGCTTGTTTTCTGCTGCTCCAGAGACTAGGACCCAGAACAATGGATGCAAGCTACAGGAAAAGAGATTCTACCTCAACATTAGGAAGAACTTCCTGACAGTAAGGGCTGTTCAAAAGTGGAACAAATTCCCTCAGAGTGTAGTGGAGTCTCTTTCCTTGGAGGTCTTTAAACAGAGGCTGGATGCCTTGATTTAGGTTACCTGCATGGCAGGGGGTTGGACTGGATTGCCCTTGTGGTCTCTTCCAACTCTGTGATTCTATGGCGCTTTACTGATAGGCCTTTTAGTACATACTCTGTACGTACTAGGGTTGCCTGAGGGCGTCTCTTTCAGATGCCCCCAACCGTAGTACATATAGGGTACTATATAAATGGTGGCGCCCATTCTACATGAGCGCTGCCATTAGGACGTCACAGCCGCGCCGCCTCCAAATGGAGTGGCGCGGACGTGATGTCCTGATGCTGCGGAAGGGCGCCTGTGGCACCCTTTCCGCGGCGCTGGAAGGAGCTCCAAAACGGAGCTCTTTCCTGGGTTTGTGTCGTTGGCACAGCCTTTACACGGCTGCACGAGCAACACAAAGGAGAAAGGGGCTGAATGGCCCCTCTCTCCCTTTCCCCGCCATATCAGGGTGTCCTTGGGGCATGAAGCCCCAAGGACACCCCTTTCCAGGCTGCGGGGAAGCGGCCTTTTGCTGCGTCCCCGCCACCTGGAAAAGCGGTGGATCAGGGCCTCAGGGCTGCCATTGTGGCAGCTGAGGCCCCGATCCGTCGGGGAAAGGGGCGGTCTGTAAACCACCCATGATTCCCTGTTTCTGGGAAATTTCCCGGAAATTGGCAACACTGTTCACTTGTCCTAACTCTGTGGTCTCCAAGCGATAGGGTATTTCCAATCAAATCCCAAAATATTTGCAACTTTCTTGACATCCTCTGCAATCCTCCTTGACATATAATGCTACACCTCCTCCTTTCCTGTTTGACCTATTTCTCTTTTTGCTATGTTTAGAGCCTGAAGAAAAGTATGGAAGTGTTAGGGCATTTAGTAGGACAGACAAAATTTAGAAATGGTAACAGGACATAGTAGGAAATGGAACTGCTCCATTTACCTGTTTCTCAAAGGAAAAATGCAACATACCCTTTCCATCTGTGTGAGTTCAGTTCTGGATGTGAAAAAGCATGCATGCTTAAACCACATTATAGTCAGTGGGAGGCAATGTGCACAGCCATGTGCATGCACCGGCATTGACGATAATGTGGCTGGGTAATCCATGGATGCTTGAGTCTGTGGATGTCTAACCCGCTGATATAGTGGGCTCATTGCAATGCATAATGTAGTGGAAGCAAAATAAGTGATACAGTAAGGGGACTGCAGCCCAGTCTCCTTAAAATTAATTTGAGAGCCAGGATGGCATAGTGGTTTGAGTGCTGGACTATGACTCTCAAGACCAGGGCTTGATTCCTGGCTTGGTCATGCAACTCCCTGGGTGATCTGGGGCAAGTCATACACTCTCAGACTCAGGGGAAGGTAATGGCAAACCGTCTGAACAAATCCCAACAAGGAAACCCCATGATAAGGTCACCTTAGTGTTGCCATAAGTCAGAAATAACTTGAAGACACACAACAATAAACAACATAAATTAATTCAAATCTCCAGGCCCAGATGAAGTTCCTCCAAGGGAACTACAGGAACTTGTACATGTAGCCTCAGAGCCACTGTTGATCATCTTTGAGAATTATTGACAATCAGGAGAGGTCCAAAGAAACAGGAGGAGGGCAAATGTCCTCATCTTCCAAAGAAAGGGGGGGGGGGAGTGGGAGAGAAGAACTGACCAACTAATGAGAAAAGATATTAGAACAGAGAATTTAAGAATCAAGTCCCTGAGCATTTAGAAAAGAATTTTGTGATCACTAAAAGTCAGCAAGAGATTTCCAAAAATAAATCAGGCCAGATTAATGTTTTCTTTTCCTTCCTTCCTTCTTTTCTTTCTTTTTACAAGGTTGATAGATCAGGGGAATGGTGTGGAATGTGAGTCCCTCATGATGTGGGTCCTTGTAGATAAGGTGGGAGAAGTGGGAGTGCTTTTGGTAAGTGAGAGTGCTACTGATTAACTGAAAAATTAATAGTGGAGTACCACATGGTTCCGCCCTGTACCCAGTGATGTTCAACATACTTAAGGTGACAGAATAAATGTCATGCTTATTAAATCTGATGATGTCACCAGATTAGGAGAGAGAGCTAACCTCCCATAGGATTGAAGATTAATTTATATTGTGTAGACATAAATTTTCTGTGAGAAGGAAATCAACTGAAATTTGGGGTGCATTTAGAAGATTCCTTTGTTTGGAACTTACAAATGTGAATAGCTACTTTATGTGGAAGTACATGCATTGAAAGAGGGAAGCCTTAGGTTTTATGACTCCTTAGTTACCTGCCTGTGCACATGTATCTCATAACAATACATTCCCCAAATGCAGTGGTACAAAAGGTTTTTCTCAGATAGTTTCTCTTATATTCAGACATCTTTGTTATTTGAATAAAAGAGTTATTGATGTTTACGTTTCCAGGATGAAACTTCCCCTTGGCACATTTTTAGAACCTTTGTGAAATCCAACAATACACAGATTGTTGTGGGGGAAAAAACACCTGATTTAATTATGTTTAGTCCAGAGCCAGTAGAGAAAGATCTTTAAAAAAATATCCAAGCCACCAGTAAAGATGCAAGGTTTTTTTTTAGAAGCATATCATTAATAAAATAAGTGCAACCAATATAAAAATGAATATATTAGAAGCAGGAAATTTGCTAAAGGGAGCTGGAATGTTGGATACAAAGGCAATTAAAGGAATAATAAAGGAGGAGAAAGCAATTGCAGAGGACCTAAATAATAATTATGTTTTAGATCTGTTTCATTGTTGTAAAAGGTTATCCTCCTACTGTCCAGAGGAGGGCAACCAATGTGGTGAAAGGTGCAAAAACCATGCCATATTAGAGGTGGTTTAGGGAACTGGATGTGTGTAATCTGGAGAAGGGAAGGTTAAAAGATGACATGATAGCCATATTTAAATATTTGAAAGGATGTCATATAGAAGAAGGAACAAGCTTTTTTTCAATGCTGTTCCAAAGACTAGGACACAGAGCAATGGATTCAAGCTACAGGAAAAGAGATTTCACTTGAACATTAGGGGGGAAAAACACACCTCCCGATGGTAAGAACAGTTGGACAGTGGAATATGCTGCCTCAGAGTGTGGTGGAGTCTCCTTCTTTGGAGGCTTTTAAGCAAAGGCTGGATGGCATGCTTATCAAATCTGCAGATGACACCAAATTAGAAGTAGCTAATGCTCCAGAGGACAGGAACATAATTCAAAATGATTTTAATAGAATAGAAAGCTGGGCGCAAACTAACAAAATGAATTTCAACACAGAAAAATGCAAGGGCAAAAAAATAAAACAAAAAATGAAATGCTCAGATATACTGTAGAATGTTAGGCACCTGCCTTGATAATGGTATATTTGAAAGGAATCTAGGAGTCCTAGTAGACCACAGGTTGATGTGTGAGAACGTTGATTTAGATTCAAAATCCTTTGTGTGTGGATATGAAGTTTGAGAACTCCTGGAAAACAGGAGTAGTCCCAGCAGACTGGAGGAGGGCAATCATTGTCCCCATCTTCAAAAAGGGGAAAAAAAGAGGGTCTCAACAAATTTTGCCCAGTTAGTCTGATATTAATACCAGGAATGACTCTAGACCAGATTATTAAACAGAGAGTCTGTAAACATTTAGAAGGGAGTGCCATAATCACAAAAAGTCAACTTGGGTTTCTGAGAAACAAGTCATGCCAGACGAATCTGATCTTTTTTTTATATAAAATTACCAGCTTTGTAGATGAAAGGAATGCTGTGGATATAGCATATCTTGATTTCAGTAAGGCCTTTGACAAGATCCCCCATGGGATTCTTGCAAACAACTAGTAAAATGTGGACTAGACAATGCAAATGTTAAATGGATTTGTAATTGGTTGACTGGCAGAACCCAAAGGGTGCTCAGCAATGGCTCCTTTTCATCCTGAAGTGACTAGCAGGATGCCACAGGGTTCTGTCCTGGGCCCAGTGCTATTCAACATTGTCATCAATGACTTGGATGAAAGAACAGAGGACAGGCTTATCAAATTGTTGTAGGGTTCCTAAAGCCTGGACTTTCTCTCACTAAGTCCACTGGCTTGACAGAGCAGAGGGACAACAGGACCCAGAGGGCTGAGAATCCAAAATTGTTTATTGTCGGCAAAAGTCCTCAGTGGAAATCAAGTTCCAAAGAACTGAGGCAAAGAACCAAAGAAAATGGCTGTTCATATGGGAATTCAAACAAGGAGGTCCCTAACAATACATTCCATTGGCTAGTTCAAAGTGCAAACGTACAAAACTTTCATACAATCAGGACGCAGAACTTTTAATATTAAAAATACATTTTTGACTCATTTGGAATATGCCATCACTCCTTATACTTATGTGTTATTTCCCTCATCCAAGGATGTTGCTCTTAATTGTTTTGGCTTTTAAAGCAACTAAGAAGGCTGTGAGATAAACAAACAAACAAATAAATAAGGTAGCTCTTCACCGGGGCTACAATTGTAGCTGGGATGGCCACTTCTTGGTCTCCCTAAGTCAATGCCCTTCCCATCAGTGAACAGCTACAAAAATGTCCCCCTCAGAAATTGCCGACAGCCTTTGTGGGCTGCTTTGGACCCACGCGAAAGCTTCTTAAGCACTGTACCTCAAAGAATACATACATGAACATAACCATGAGTGAAGCATGCATATGTCTCCAACAGGATGCCAGTCCTTCAGTCTTAAGGTCATGGTATTAGAGGTTTCATGGTTTTAGTTTATGTGTAGTAGGCATGGGTGTTAATGTAGGGGTGGTCAGCCCTCCAGATGTTGCTGAACTGTAACTCCCAGCATCCCTTACCACTGGCTGTGTTAGCAAGGGCTATTGGAAGGTGCAGTTCAATATCTTCTGAAGAGCCAACCAACTCTGCATTTTGGAGGATTCTGGGATTCCTGCCTGCTTTAATGTCTTCTGAAAGTTACCACAAACAAAAAAGAAAAATATATTTCTGAAATTGCAGTCCTATTGTGTTTTTAACCAATTTTTCCGAACTCCGATAAGAATTTTCAGGATCTCTTAAACAGGTATTTTCTGGTAGTGATCAAGCTAGTTGCTAGGATGGCAGTGTGTGTAAAATATTTGCAACTCTTCATCTCTTTCTCTTTTTTATAAAAAATCACCTCTGATACATGCCAATTGTTAGAAATGTGTTTAGTGGAAAAGCTTCCACTCATGAATTTTATGAACTGGACAATGGACTAACAGTTCCTTTTAACATGCCCTGATAGTCCAGGAATGACCTATCATTCCCGGTGCAAGCAGTTTTGGATTTAAACTGTATGGGATTTAAAGCACATTTATATATCTGTTAAATATCTTCTTGGTCAGGCATGCTGGGCATTTTGGTGACAATAAATGTAGTGAAGTATAAGTATAAGTATAAGTACACTTTAAGTTTCCTGTGCTGGCCATTAGGTAGGACAAATAATAAAAGATGATCAGATACTAAAATACTTCTGGCACAACCTGTAGAAGAGTTTGTTCCAACTGTTCTTTTTAATGTCTAATTTTCTTATTTATGTCAAGGAAGAGATGGAAGGGGATTAATATTGATTTCCCTCACAGGGAAAAGGTGAAGACTTTGCCTTTAGTAGGGTTACCATATTCTGGGCACTCATATCCGGGCATCTTATACAAATTATTATAATTATATTATTAATTTGCATTGTGATTATACAATTTCAACACATTAACCATTGTGCCTTTCCTACCATTAGCCCCACCAGATGAAGTTCCACCATTCCGCTAGCCACTGACACAATCACCACACAACATAAGGCCGATTCAGCTTGTCTCCTTTCCTTCTGGGCCTCTTGGGGAAAGGTGTGAGGAATTGAAGAATAAGGTGGCAACACTATGCCTGTGAATTAGCAATTGGAGCCTGCAGGGTGGGATGAGGCTTCTGCCAGTGCCAATCTTTTTGCATGATTTTTGCATGGGCTGGAAGATTCCTATCTCTCCCTCCCTCCCTCCCTCCCTCCCTCCCTCCCTCCCTCATTGTTTAATGCAAGTCATTTGAGAATGGATGTGTTAGGGCCTGAACAGACAGGCCAAAATAAAGCTGCTTCAGGTCACTTTGGAGGTATGCTGTTTAAATGATGCATAAGAGGCCAGAAGCCGGGCTAAAGCCACACTCCAGTCCTAAGGACTGGAGCACAGCGTGGCAGAGCTTCTGGCCTCTTAAGATGCGTGTATCATTTAAACAGCATACCTCCAAAGTGACCCAAAGCAGCTTTATTTTTGCCTATCTGTTTGGGCCCAGAAAATTACAAGTTTTGTTTTAAATGGAAGATTCTGCTGTGTTTTATCTACTAGTCCACATGACTTTTAACTGACTACCATTGAAAAACCTGATCCCCAAGGCTCAGGGTTGAATCCACAACACCCCAATTGCGAAGCTTATCTTCAGAGAGAGGGTAACCCCATCCAGCACAGTCTGAATCCGTACTCCCTGATTTGCTTTTTGAATGACTAGAAAGCACTTCTGTCTTGTTTGGATTAGGTTTCCATTTGTTTGCACCCCACACCTAGGTTGGGAGGGAAGAATAGAAAGGGGCAGTGTGATAAACTCCTTAGAGAGGTATTGACAACCTCCTCTACCTCTGGCTTTAAAAAAAATACACCAGAAAGGACAAGGACACATGTGGTAGTTCTCATCTTTTCAAGAATCCTGCCTCCATCCTTGGGTTGCACAAACGGCAATGTATCCATTATCATTGGACAAGCAGGGGCCAAATTTACACTCTATCTGTATCAATTATAGCATTCAAGTTAGAGTGGATTGAAATGATTTTATCTGTAGTGTTCCTGGTGAGTTGTTCACAGTGGGCTGTCCAGTAGTCTGTAAGTTCCTCTCCTGGGCCTGTGTATAAAAGACTCCTGACTATTTGAAACAGCTCTGCTGATTAGTTCCTTGCAGGAATAGAGAAATATACTTGCCTTTGCTGTCTGTGGTGCGGCAGAGAGGCTCCAGCTCCATTTTTTCTGCCAACATTGCACTTCTCACATCTTTCACATAAAGGCAGGAGTCCTGTCCTGGGCCACTCTTGAGAGGACATCCCCAGGAAACTGGTTTGGCTCAGAGGTAATCATACCTACTGCCCTGTCATTTTTTCCATTCCAGAGGTCTGCCAAAACTTTGACAGAATCCATTCCAGAAGTCTACCACCATAGGTCCCCTGGGTCAGACAATTTTGACAGGTTTCCCACCCTGAAGAGGGTCTGAGTCCCAAAAAGTCTACTGCACCAGGTGGTGATCTGTCCATGACAGCAGAACTGTAGATACTCCCTTCACTCCCAGACTGCATTGACCCCACCTATTACAGAAAACAAGATCCAATTATGCCCAGTAGCATGGGTTAGATCCATGGTTCTCAAGGCAGAGCCACTCTCAACAGAACAGTCTCAGCACAATGCTGAATGTTGTACAAGCCAGGGGTACTCTAATACAAACTTCAAGACCACCCTAGCTAACAAACCATCATGGTTACAGAGGGAGCTAAGAGGGAGACTTTTGAGCAACATGATGGGCAGTACACCAATAGAATCTCTAATCTGTCCTAGCCACCCAACTGCATATATACAAACCAGAACCCAGAAAATTATGTTTTCCTTTGTTAGGGAGAATGAATTTTGATAGGCCACTGCAACTCCACCTCCTTGACCCCCAGATCTCAACTACTGCTGAACAGATCACTCTGGTGGACAAAGCCTCAGATATTACCCTCACCCCCACCCCTCCTGATCTCTGTGAAACATGATAGGTCAAGCATGTTCATCCAGGATCCACCCCTGAATGATATCTGTTTTCCCAATCACCGAGATGGCATTTGTCAGTAACATTTTCATCTCAAAAGGACTGTTACCAAGGCTCTTCAGGTTGTTTGAATATTTCTGATTGCAACAAGAATTCCACTATATAGGTGAGTATAAAATATGTAACATCCAGAGGAGTCTATCTACTTGCAGAATCAAATGTCTCTCATAATACCCAAATAATCAGAGCCAGAAAAATCACTATGAGGTGGATTGTTTGCTTCAAGTAGCTAACCAACACAATTGTTGTTTTATTTCCAGTTACAATAAGTCAAAACCTTGTTTTGAACCCCAGAAATTAGGAAATGACAATAAATGCTGAAGGGGAATAAATATTGTTAGTTATTTGCTAGAACATCTACTTCTACTCCAACAGCAAAATAGTCTGCATTGAGAAAAATTTAGGGATGAAGGGAAAAATCTTGTATTTACCAAAATTTTGGTTGAGACAAAGGAGTGAAGCTCTGGGAGTATAGCAGCTCATTTGTATATTTTCCCCATCTACCTTTGCTGCAGTTACTGTAAGCAATAAAGTAGCTATGCCTTCTGTGTGGCACTGCTATATCCCTTATAGATATTGCAAGAAGGAAGGGAAATAAATAGCTGAAATAATGGAAGCAGAAGGATCTCTGCTAGTGTCAGGTCACCTGCCATGAATATGAAAGATAGTTAAAGTTGGTTAGAGATATTAGGATTGTAGGTCCCATATTGTTATGATTCATGCCATGAGCCAGAGTTCTGGGAATATAATGGGGAATATATGTAATGAAGAAGGATTGTGGTTGGGACAAGGGGTTATGTCTGTTTTAAATGTTCATATGTAGTAGAAATTTATTGTTAAAAGCTAAAAGCCGTCACACTATAAAATATATCCAAACAGTAAATACAAAAACAGAGTTAAAAAAAAAGCATAAAAATCACCAAAAACAACATGGTAAAGTTAATAAAAAAGATCCATCAACAAAAGGCCAATAATACATCATAAAAGATAAAATAATATCACCATAAAACTAGACTGGAACTAGCCATCATTCCCATCAAGAAAGCTAATTCTGATCTTGCTAGCAGCTAAACCAAGTTTTGCTACCATGGAAGTAACAAATGCATTGTTGCCAGCCAAAAGGACACAAGTCTGCTGAAAGCAAGATCTACCGGAAAGGGATTTCAAAATGCAATCAAGAAACCTTTGTCTAGGAGATATATACAGAGGGCAATGTAGAAGGTAATGTTCTATATTCTCCACTTCCCCAGTTTTGCAGATACATAGTCTTAAATGGACAGGAGTGTTGTTATATCTGTCCGTCAAATAGGCAGAAGGCATACATTGGAATCTTAGAGCAGTAAATGCTTTTCTAGCAGGGGCCAGAGTGAGATTAATAAAGTAATACTATAACCCAAATGAAGTCTTGTACAATGGGTACCAAAGAGAAAAAGAAGAGCTCGAAAGTGAAAGAAGATCGACCCATTTGGAAGCAAGATAAGTTTTCTCTTTAATCAGTTGCATGACTCTACGGGTGGCATAATTTGGAAGTGTGTCCACATTAATCTCATAGCTCTGTAATATTGTTCTAACTATAGATACCCAGGAGTTTGGAGAATTAAGAGATATTTGTTCTGAAAAACATTTTTTGGGGAGCCTAGAATCACTCATAGATAACAACTTTAACCAGTAGAAGGCAAGAGCAGTATGTGTAGCAGCTAGAAGAGTAGATTGGCCTGTTTCTGCTCTCAGAAAGGAAACGGGGGTACACTTAGGGACAGCCAACAGGGATCTTAGAAATAAGTTCTGAACTATTTCTAAATTTGAGACACTGTTGTATCTCTGTTGAGACACTGTTGTAATTTCTGCTCCATATAGTAACTGGGTAACAATTTTTCTTTGATAAACGTTGATAGTAGGTGCTACTAAGTGACCTCCTTGTAGTCTATGAAATTTCAACAGAGAATTTATAGAGAGGGATGATTTTAGCTTAGTAGCAACAAAATGAGTTCCATGACAAATTAGATTGAAATCTTAAACCCAAGTAGTTGTAATCGGATTGTTGATCAATAGATTTTGCCTCAAAATTCCACCGATGAAGTTTTTTTTTTTAACCAAAAACCACATATGTTAAACAGCTGTTATCTTTGTTATGGTTTACCTTTTATTATGATATTTACCTATTAAGGTGTGTAATATTTATTTCAGTTGCTATATGAGATGCCTGGAGAGTTAACTGTTGTAAAGATGTTGGTTTGTAAAGAGAAGATGACCAGATATATAATAATAATAATAATAATAATAATAATTTATTTATAGCCAGCCCAATCACAAGGAATCTGGGCAGGTTACAGCAATAAAAATATAGAGACTACAATAAAATAAAAATAAAATAAAATAAAATAAAATAAAAGAGAGTGATGTGAGTTACAGAAATTCACAGTTAGGCCTGATGGAATTGGGCCTGTCTCTTTCACTCCCTCCCAGGTCTGATGACGACTAAAATGGTGAAGGGTTTGGAAACCATGTCCTATGAGGAACGACTTAGGCTGCTGGGGATGTTTAGCCTGGAGAAGAGAAGTTTAAGAGGTGATATGATAGCCCTGTTTAAATATTTGAAGGGATTTCAAATTGAGGAGGGAGCTAACTTGTTTTCTGTGCTCCAGAAAACAGGATCCGGAACAATGGATGCAAGCTACAGGAAAAGAGATTCCACCTCACCATTAGGAGAAACTTCCTGACTGTTCGACAGGGCTGTTCGACAGTGGAACACACTCCCTCTGAGTGTAGTGGAGTCTCCTTCTTTGGAGATCTTTAAGCAGAGGCTGGATGGCCATCTATTGGTAGGCTTTGATTGAGAGTTCCTGCATGGCAGGGAGTTGGACTGGATGACCCTTGCGGTCTTTTCCAACTCTATGATTCTATGATTCTATGCAATCTCTTACAAATTTTTCATGAGGATGGTAGCATTGAACATGCCAAACCAACAGGGGGCACTGCATGCCAAGGAAAGAGTCTATGGAAGCACAAAATGCAACAAGAATTAAAGAAAGGTGTTGGTGGTTGAGGACTCAGGGCCAGAAACATGTATAGAGAAGTGTCCTGACTTCCAGATGCACATATCTGGGATGTCACTGACAACTTGCCAAAACTCATCAAAAACACAGTTCACTACCTTTTCTCCTCCCTTGTGAGCATCAACAAAACTGCCAAGAATACCTTTGAGTCAATTATCTTGGGCCCCATTCCCACTGGGTAAAAAAAGTGGCTTATATTGCTGCGATTCTGACTCTGATTTTTTTTCTGAGTCGTATTCGAATCTGCTCCCTCATTCCCATTACGAAAGGGGGCAAACGGACTTGTTTTTTTTTACCCATGTTCTCCTTTCCATTGAAATTTTCTCATTTGTAATTTGAAGCAGATTTTTTCGCTCCCCGTTCCCACTGCCCTTCCGGAAACCCCCCCCCCTTTTTAAAAACTGCTGTCAATCAAGCGCCTAAGCTATTAACGTCACAGCTAATCAATCGCTTAGGCGCTTTTCCCTAGAGAGAAGGAGCTTCTATTCCCCTCAAATCCCTTTGCCTCCCCGGCTCTCCTGTGTCTTCCCAGACTCCCTCTGGGAAAGGGAAAAGGGAGCTTCTATTCCCCCCAAATCCCTTTGCCTCCTAGGCTCTCCTGTGTCTTCCCAGAGTCCGTCTGGGAAAGGAAGAAGGAGCCTCTATGTCCCCATCCCATATCTATGCATTTTATTTTTCCACCCTAAGTGCAGTACCTTACATTTCTCCCTGTTGAAATTCATTTTGTTAGCTTTGGCCCAGCTTTCTACTGTATTCAGGTGATTTTGAATTTTGATCCTGTCCTCTGGGGTATTAGCTACTCCTCTAAATTTGGTGCCATCTGCAAATTTGATAAGTATGCCTCCAGTTCTGTCATCCAAGTCATTGATAAAGATATTGAATAGCACTGGGCCCAGGACAGAACCCTGTGGGACCCCACTGGTCATTCAGAAACCTACAATGCAAGAATTAGTAGTTATGGGTAGCTTCAGTTATCCTAGTATCTCATGGGAGACTAAAGGCCAAAACAGATGGCCTTGAAGGGGCGGCTTAACACTGCCCCTTTGAGTGCTGGATTGGGGTCATGGCAGCCACAACCACAGTGTTTTTTACACTGGAAAAATGCGCCCCTACTGCCGCCACTGTGGTTCTTCTCTCCTCCTGCGGTGTTCAACATCTAATTCTGCACTGCAGGAGTGTTCCCACACTTCCTGCTGTCTGGTCAGGTGGGTGGTGTGACTCCGGCTTGGGGACGGAGTCGAGGTGTGTGGCGTGCAGTCACCATGCCCCCACGTGCCACCTCCGTGCTGGTTCTTACTGCTGGCCTTCTTTCCCCCTCACTCTACTAAACCTGGGCCATACAATAAATTCCTAATGTTCCTTGGAGATAATTTCTCTTTTAAAAGGTGGAGAAAGGTACATGGGGATTTGCAATCTTAGACTTTTTCCTAGCAATAGGGAAGAGTTGATCACTGAAAGAAAATTAGTTAGTACTTAGTAGTTGGGAAATGACTATGGGGCTGTGCAGACTGGCTATTAAGGCGCATGCCCGGCTCTGCCCCCATGGTTGCACCACATGGCATGCGGCCTCACAGTGCACCTCTGGTGCTGCATCCACATGATGCAGCACCAAAAGATCACCATAAAGCTGTAGCACAGCGGCTATGGTGCCCTTTCCAGTGTGCAAAAGGAACGGCTTTTTGTGGCTCCTTTTTGCACCCTGGAAAGGCCAGATCAAGGCATGCGGTTGCCATGGCCCCAATCTGGTGAAGATGGAGACATCTGCAGGCTACCCCTTCAGGGATGGTGTGCAGAGCCCCTATATCATGCCAAAACTCATTATTGTGGAACAGACCAAAGAAGATAATAGTCAAATGTGGATCATGGATTTTAGAGAAACTGCTTTTAAGAAGTTCAGAGAAATGCTGGGTAGAATCAAATGGAAAGATGGAAAATGATATCCAGCAAGGCTGGGAGTTCTTGAAAGAGTTTTAAAAAGCATAATCACAAATAAATCCATGGAATATGATAAATGGGAAACATCCGGGATGAAAAACAGTGTGGCTGCACAACAAACTCAAGAAAGAATTGAAAATAAAAAGATCATTTGTAAGGAATAGAAGGAAAGATGAATCGCCAAGAAAGTTTGAATATCTACCAAACATCATGCTGAAGGCAGATTGGAAAGGAACCGGATAACTACTGTTATCCACAAGTGTATCAATAGGTCAGATCATTATAGTACCATTAGAGGACATGCTGAAATGTCATTAGAGGACATGCTGACATGTTGTACATTACATACCCCCCCCCAAAAAAAACAAACCTCCTGAATTATACAACTGCCTAAATACATTCATTTAGCTTTCCTTAGGAGGACAAAAGGTGAATAAAGCTGGAGGTAATTCAGCAAGCCTTTTTTTATACTGAAGGAATTTTCATTTGTTTTTCATGAGCTTAAAGGGATAAAGAGATCATCTTGAAATATATCCACACCCCATCCTCTGTTTGCTCAGTTTTGTTCTTATGTATATTGTGATTATTGAAACTTCTAGTGCCAATTTTTGCCACTTAACAAAACTCCCTTCATGGTCTGATGCAATCTGGAACTTTTAAAACAGCTGATCTTTGAGCACAATTGGAGTCTCTGATGTTGACACAACACTGATTTAAAAAAAAAATGAATCAAAAGTAAATGAAAGATCTTGTCACCTCCCATGTCAAAGGCAGCATGTATCTGTATATTAGATATTGGGGAGCACATGATGAAGGGCATAGTTATACTCATGTCCCTCATGGTTGTTTGCTGTATGAACAGAAAGTCAGACTGAAGAGGCCTTTGGTTTGATCCAACGTGACTCTTAGGTTCTTATCATGCTTCCAATGTGTTTCAAACTACTTACAAAACTGTTTTTCAGTTTCTAATAGGAACAAAAAGAGCCAGAAAAAAGCACGAGGTAGACAATCAGATGTAAAAGCCCACAGTTAAGTATAACGTCATGTACATCTTTGGGGGGAAACATGGTACTAACAGCACAGAAACTCATCACCAGAGGAACACATTTGGTCTATCTAGTAAGCCCATAATCTTAAAATAAACTCTATAAGTAAAATTATATGATGGTAACATTAAGAACCAGAAAACAGAAGCATTCAATGGAGAAGAAATGAGGAAGCCATGTTTCTGCCACTGTGAATTTAAGGCTGGACATAGGCAGGGGAAGCTAGAAGAGAATTGCAAGGAAATTTAGTGAAGACAAGAGTGCTAATTACCACTGGTTGCTGAGCTCAAATTAATGAATCTTTTCTTGATTAGCTTTGTCTGAAATTGGTATTGGTTGAACATCTCCCCTTATATTTGCATTTTGAGCCAGCTGACATTTCCAAACACCTTGTACAGGCAGCCTCATTGTTACAATAGTACAGACATGGTGACATGGGATGACAGTTGCCTGGAGCCATTTCCTTGAAGAAATAGCAGAGTCGGATTAATGGTGCAATCCTATACACATCTACACTGATTTGAACCATACAGAGATCAGTAGTACTTACTTTCCAGTTAGCATTTATATAGGGTTGCTGTTAAAACTGCTAAAGATGCCTCAGGGGCTGAAAATATTGCCTCTAAGAGGCAGCCTGCAGCTGCCTCTTTCATCGCCAGATCGGGGCCATGACAACTACACACTGCAGCCCTGATCTGGCATTTCTGGGACCAAAAAGGAGCCTCAGAAAGGGCACCTTTGCCACCATGCTGGCACTTTCTGATGCTCTTTTTGGTGCAGCACCAAAGGAGCGCTGTGATGTCACCTGCCATGTGGTCCGTGCATGTCCGGTTTTCACAACCATGCATAGAAATTGGACATACAATGGCACAGACAGTCCTGACTTTGGTATTAAATAATATTTTGATTTGTCTTTATAACAACAACAACAAATGATTTATTTATATCCCACCCAATCACAGGGAATCTGAGTGGGTTACAACAATAAAAAATACAATTAAAAATGCAAACAGATTCAAAACAATCCCTTTCCCCACCCCTCATGCCTGTGCTAAAACAAACAATATTAATAAACAATATAAACCATTAAAATACAATGGCTATAATTGGGGGGGAAATGGCTGACAGAGAGAAGCACACTTAACTGTCACATACATGTATTCGTATTCATATTCATATTCATGGAGGGGAAGCTAAATTGGGAAGGCCTGCCAGAAGAGATCCATCTTAAGGGCCTACTTAAAGGCTGTACGAGTGGAAATGTGGCGGATCTCCTCTGGCAGGTCATTCCATAGCTTTGGAGCAGCAACAGAGAAGGCCCTCTGGGTAACTGAAGTAAGCCTGGATTTTTTAGGCTGAAGTAGATGTTTCCCAGAGGACCTTAATGTGCGGGACAGACAGTATGGAAGAAGGCGTTCCCTTAAGTATTCTGGACCCAAGCCACATATGGCTTTAAAGGTAGTCATCAACACCTTGTACCTTGCCCACAAACTAATTGGCAGCTAGTGGAGGGACTTCAAAACTGGTGTTATATGATCTTTATGAGAAATACCCGTGATCAGCCTGGCTGCCATGTTTTGTACCAATTGGAGTTTCCGAACTTGGTATGAGGGTAGCCCCATGTAGAGTGCATTACAGAAGTTCAATTGAGAGGTTACCAGCGCATGTACTACTGTTTCTGTCAGAATCCACCTTCAGTCAAGCATTCAGGGTGTATTCTGCCAGATAGATAGATAGATAGATAGATAGATAGATAGATAGATAGAGCTAGATAGATAAACAGACAGTCAGCCAGACAGACAGATAGATGGATAGAGGGACGGATAGATAGATAGACAGTAACGTTGAGAATAGGGGGGGGATGCCGCCATGGGGACTAAGCCGGATGGTCACGTAGGGCATGGCAGTTAGGCAGTTTATGAGGGGTTGTTGGGAATCTGAAACCAAACCTGTATACAGCCTTAGATCTCTACTTGGTAGAAGAGCCAGGAACCAAACGATCAAACCCCCCTTCCTTTCCTCCTACAGATCAAAGGGAGGGATTCTACATCAAAGGCAGAAGAGTAGGGTACCAACTCAAAGGGAGGGGTTTGGGGAATTTTAAGGTTCTGACTCTATTTGGGGCCCTCAGTTTCGACAAAGACAAAGAATACTTACTTCCAAGTTCTTCAATAAATTTTCTGTATTACCTGAAGTTTGTTGTGGATTTTTGGTCAGAGTATTTCCAAAGTCTCACAGTTTCAAGGTCTCCTGGCTCCAGGAAGGGGTGCAGTTGGTGTATCAGCCAAAGCTGATAACAAGTGCTTCTGACTGTTGCATCCACCTGAGCAGTCAGCTGAAGCGACGAGTCAAGGAGCACTCCCAAGCTGCGGACAGAGTCTTTCAGGGGAAGTGTGACCCCATCCAGAACTGGTTGACATAACTCCATTCCCGGATTTGGGTTTCCAATAGCAAGTACTTCCATCTTACCTGGATTCAGCGTGAGTTGGTTTCCCCTCATCCAGTCCATTACCGCCCCAAGGCAGGCATTCAGAGTAGAGATGCCATCCTTAGTCACTACATCAGTCTGAGACATAGAGAAAAAGATTTGGGTGTCATCAGCATAATGATAATACCCCGTCCCATGTCTCCTGATGATCTCACCAAGCAGCTTGATGTACATGTTAAACAGCATGGGAGACAGGATGGCGCCCTGGGGGACGCCAAATTTTAGCTCTCTTTTAGAAGAGCAACTATCTCCAAGTGCCCCTATCTTGAATCTGCCGAAAGGTAGGACTGGAAGCACTGCAGAGCAGTGCCTCAGATACCTAACTCACTCAGGCATTCCAGAAGGATCCCATGGTCTATGTTACTGAAGGCCGCTGAGAGGTCCAAGAGCACCAACAGTGTCACATTTCCCCTGTCAATGCCCAGACGGAGATCATCGACTAAGGCGACCATGGCAGTCTCAACTCTGTATCCTGTCCTGAATGCAGTTGAAATGAATCCAGAAAATCAGTTTCCACCAGGACTGCTTGTAGTTGATTGGCGACTGCCCTCTCTATCACCTTGCTCAAGAATGGTAATAAAGATACTGGACTATAGTTATTTCTCTCAAGTGGGTTCAGGGATGGCTTTTTAAAGAGTGGTCTGACCACTGCTTCTTTAAGACAAGAAAGCATTTTATTCTTAAATAGTTCCTTCATCAGTCAGGCCCACGTTTGTCAGGGTACATCTTATGGAATTTCCAAATCAATCTGGGGTCTCTATCGAACTCAGTGAACACACTGCCTGGATGAAACCAGAAAAAGTTTATTGGAATGATCAACACAGTAGGACATCCTTTGCCAGATCTGGGTTAACAAGGTAAATTTCATTTCTATACCCTCTATGGCAGGGGTAGGCAGCCTCTTTGAGCCGGGGGCCGGGTTGCTGTCCCTCAGACAACTGGGGGGCCGAAGCCAAAAAATAAATAATTAATTAATTTTCAAAATAAATAAATAAATAAATAAACCACCACGAATGTAGGACAAAAATTTCAAATGGAGGACACCTTTTTTAAAAATGGAGGGCACGCTAAAAAATTTGCTGATTTTTACAAAAATGTTAATATAAATGCATGTTTCGGAGGCTTATATAGACAATTGCCCCCTTACCCGCCGCTTGCCCCCCTTGCCTGCCTCCTCCTGATAGGCCAAAGGCCCCACACCCTCACGCGAGAGGCCAAAGGCTCCGGCGGCAATCGGCGGCAGGACTGGGCTGGGGCCGGTCCCAAGGCCTTGCCGGGCCGCATCTGGCCCACAGGCCGCAGGTTGCCTACCCCTGTTCTTTGGATTGCTTCTCCTCCTTCCATCCTTTTCCCCCTCCATGGACTTTATCACACATCAACCTATGTGCTTCCATCCCAAAAATGGTTAAAGTGCTGGCATCCCACAAAAGCAAGCCCATTTGCTATTGGTTATCACACACAGAGCACAACAAGGAGTTAAAAGCACATTAAAGTGGGCCCAATGCGAATTTGACTATCAAAAGGAGACAAACAAATCCCCATCAGATAGTGTGCGTTACATGAAGGGAGTCAATTTGTAAACAAAATGGAAATGTAAATCTGGTAGTTTTGTGAATTTGCCTATTTCCTGATTGATCTCACATTCTCTCTGGAATCTCTCCTGATTCCGTTCATTTTTTCCTTCCTTCCTTCCTTCCTTCCTTCCTTCCTTCCTTCCTTCCCCTTTTTCCTCCTCTCCCCTCCCCTTTTCCCTTCCCCCTCCCTCCCTCCCCCCTCCATCCCCATGCCAGTCCCATGAAAGGGGGGGCCTCCCAATCCAGCAGTGTGGGGAGCCAGAAGCAGATGGGGGATCTCTACCCCTCTGCTGCTGCCTGAGACTGGCATGGCCCTGCTAATGCCATCCTCTTCTTTGCCCAGGGAGCTTCAGCATCAGGGAGAAATGGCCTTTCCCTCCCTCCCTTCCTCCCTCCCTCCCTTTCACCTGGCCATCTGCAGAGAATGTGAGGATCCAGCTCCCAACCTGAACTTCTTTCAGGTCATTTGTTTGAACTTCTCATGTCATGATTTCCACCATTTTCTTCCGGATTTGGCGGTCCTGCTGGTGCTGGGCATAGGAAGTCTTGTGAATCTGGTTAGTACGCTTCTTAGTGAAACCAACATAGAAAAGGCGTAGAAGGTATCCATCTGTAGTTTTGACATCAAGGCTAGCAAAAACAGAGAGTCCAAGGGGGGGGGGGGGAGGCAACCAAAAAGGCTGGGAAATGACAGTTCTACTACTGTTATTATTTTTAAAATAATTAAAAATTATTAAAATTATTAATGTCACTACTAGACTTTTGTTATAACTGTAATTACTGAACCTTTGTTGTTAATGAATTTTATAATAATAAACTGTTATGTTAAATAGTAACTTGTGTTCATGCACTTTGCTGTGTTTTTTATTCAAACCTTCTAACTTACCTCTTTCTCACCTGCTTTCAGTAATGTACCCGTTTCTCTTACACTTTCCCCCTTTGTCCTCAGCTTCCTTCCATTGCAAACCCTCTAATTATCCCAATTCATCCTTTTCCCTTCCCACTTTCTCATTTACTTTTAAAATGCCCTGGTTTCTCTTTCTTTTTCCTCTGGGTTGCTGAGCCCAATCCCCTGAATAGATTCAGCACCATGGAGAGCTCATTTCAGACTATCCAAAGTTGTCTCGCTGCTCATCTGTCTCCTTCACATTTAGAACATCCTTTCTACTGTGTGTCTAAGCTAAAATTTACTTTAATGAAAATACTTCTGCACTGCTGTTTGGCCCCACTTGCAAGAAACTTGCAAGAAATCATGAACAAGAAATGACAAAGTAGTAAAAATGGAGCGTTTGTGGGGAGGTTAAAGGAATCCAGAGCCAATTCACCATCCCACCTGTGAAGGAGCTACCAGCTGCCACTGGAGAATTTTGCTTTGTTCGTATTCTGCTCTGACATTTTGGCCAAGCACCCAGCTTGGACTGATGATGATGATGACGATGACGATGATGAATAGAAAGGTTGTTGAGTTGCTTGGGGAGGGAGAGGGGATAAGAAGACAGTTTTAAAGCCTGGTAGAGTTTGGGCTCAGGGTACTTCCAGGAAAAGAGATTCCACCTAAACATTAGGAAGAATTTCCTGACAGTAAGAGCTCTTCAGCAGTGGAAGATCAGTCAATGACTTGGATGAAGGAATAGAGGGCATGCTTATCAAATTTGCAGTTGACATCAAATTAGGAGGAGTAACTAATACCCCAGAGGACAGAATCAAAATTCAAAATGACCTGAATAGACTAGAAAGCTGGGCCAAAGCTAACAAAATGAATTTCAACAGGGAGAAATGTAAGGTACTACACTTAGGACAAATAAATAAATAAATAAATAAATAAATAAATAAATAAAAATGAAATGCATAGATTGTGGCCAGTTACAGACGGGCAAAATGTGGTGTGGCACCCTACAGACGCTCCCTAACCCTAGTACATATTCCGTACATCAAAATGGCAGCGCCCTGTATACACGGGTGCTGCCATTTTGACACGACGGATGCTTAGCGTCCACAAGTTGTGGTGCACTTGTGACGCCCAAGTGTGCCAATGGCTTTTTATGGGTTCTATTTTTCCTCGCGGGAAACCGTGCAGTTTATCTGTTGCATCTTCCCTCTGGTGGAAAAGGAAGTGCCGCCTGACTGCCCTTTTTGTGCGGTCTGTATCCCACCATAGAGACTTTATCACACGGAGACATATGTGCTTGCATCCTGAAAATAGTTAAAGTGCTGGCATCTCAGAAAAGCAAACCCATTTGCTAATGCTTATTACACACAGAGCACAACAAGGGGTCAAAGTCACATTATTTAGGTTCCAATGCAAAGTTGGCTATCAAACGGGTGAAGACAAATCCCCATTGCTAGCTTATGAAATACATTTTGTGCGCATGCTCCAATCTGTCATTTCCACAAGTGCCCCTCCCTCCTCCTCCTAGCCCCCCATCAGGAAGGAGGGAAAGAAAGATGAAGGATGGAGATGCTGGGACCCCTTGCCCCGGGCTCGCTCTGTCTCCCTGTCTCATCCCACAACTCCCTTGTATCCACCTTCCCTCCCCAGAGATGGGGCTCCTTTGTCAGATCCAGGGGTCTCTCTCCTTCTCTCATGGAGGCATTTCTGGAAGATCTGCCAGCTGGTGCCCAGGAGGTGGAGCACTCACACCTGGATGGATGCAGGGATGGCTGGTTGGCTCGCAGGCTGGGCTAGGGCATGATGGGACTTGTAGTTCCTCCAGGGCTGCCCAAGCAGAGCTGGTAGGCAAGCTGGGAGTGGGAGTGGGGGGGGGCAGGGGAAGGGAGGGGAGCACCACATGCTCCAAAGCCTTGAACCATGACAGAGAAAAGTGGGATCAACCCAGATCATTGCTCCAGTCATTGCAGGCAAGTCTCTTCCCCCTCCCCTTGATTTTATTTAATTCCCCCTCCCCCCTCCTGTGTCTCTGCCTCCCAGCCTCCCTCCTCCTCTCCTGCAGGCTTTCCAGTGTGCTTCCATGGCTGATACTCCCCGATGCCCTCCTTTTCCAGGACATGTCCTCCACTTCTCCCTCCTGTCCAGGAAGAATGGCAAAAAGTCCTCTTTCTGCCTTCTCCCAGCAGTTGTGCCCTTAATTAGAGGCAGCCAAGAGGAGGAGAGGAGTGGGGCAAGGGAAATGAATGCGGAGGCCGGACTGTCTATATTTTGGGCAAATAGTTTTGGCTGGTGGGCTATTGGGATTATTGCAAAGGGTACAATATTTTTTGGTCCTTGGGGATATCAATAATAAAATGCATACTTGTTTTCATCAGTGGGTGTGAGAGTGTAAACAAGGGTTGTAACAGTCACAGGGC
Source organism: Sceloporus occidentalis (assembly GCA_023333645.1). Taxonomy (NCBI): domain Eukaryota; kingdom Metazoa; phylum Chordata; class Lepidosauria; order Squamata; family Phrynosomatidae; genus Sceloporus; species Sceloporus occidentalis. The sequence goes on along the minus strand of JALMGF010000004.1, from coordinate 7,120,893 downwards.
TTACTTCCCCACTTGTTTTGACATGACACATACTGAGCAGCATTTAATATATTCCTCTCCCCATCCTGCATCAGTTTGGGCCACCAAAACTGGGGCCTAATCAGGTGTAATGACATGTCTTTCCATATTGTCAACCAATAGTTCTGATTTTTAATGCTCAGTCAATTAAGCTTTGTAGGTGAAACAAAAGACTTTTATTGAAGACATCAGAAACAAAAACTATCAGTACTATGTCTTAGTCAGAACTAAAGATCCACCCCTCTCAAAACATAATAACAGCAGTTAAACCAATAAACTCCACCCCCATACTTCAGCCCATTCCCATGACAACTTTGTAACAGTTCCCATTTGCCTACCTCTATTGTAACAATTAGACCGTTTCAACAAACAGTTTCTTGACAGTTTAACCACTGTCATATCACCCAACCAAGTACAAATCAGAACATAGTCATATCTCAACATAAACGAAATATAAACACATGGCAGATTCTATAGATTCTGACACTTATCCAAAATGTCTTGCCATCTTGACATCGTAACACTTGTTAAAGGTTTGCCCTCTTAATGCCGCAGATGCATATATCTCGTACCCTTTGTAGGGGATGCCATGCTACACTACAACTTCTGTCCCATGTTCCTTAAGCCAAGGATCTCCCTCTATCACCTTGGACATGCTCTTTTACAGGCTTGGCACAAGGGAGGCTTTGGGAACTTTAATTTTTGCTTGGCTTCATGTGAATGCTGCCAATAACAGTTGTGGTGTGAACATGTCTACCATCTCCTTTCTCTAACTATTATGTTGCCGTAATCTAGATAAATCAACTAGAACGTTTTCTCCCCCTGTAGTTACTTCAACTAGAAGTTTAACTTGCAAAATAACTTACCCATCTGTTCTTTTTTGGCTTAACTACAGGTATTTTTTAAAAGCCTCTAAATTCTTATGATATGTCCACACCTGAATTGGAAAGAAAACTCCTTCCAACCAGTGGTGCCAGGCTAACAGTGCCCACCAAAGAGACTCAGCTTCATTTCGCCAAATTGTCCAGTTCTGTTATGTGTCTGAAAACATCCTGGACAAATAGGTATATGGTTTAAACTGTATTTCTTTGTCTTTTTGCAGCAACACTGCCCAGATTGCCACATCTGGTACATCTACTTGAACCATGTTCAGTGGGATCAGGATGTCTTAAGAAGGGCTTAGAGGTGAACAACAATTGGAGCCATTCAAAAGTCTCTTAACACTCTGGAAACAGTTCAGAATAAATTACTGGTAAAAAATGACAACCCTCAAAAAGCTGTGTAGTTGCTGGGATGCGGAGGCAAGCAATTGGCAGCATGGGGTGGGAGCTCATCCCGTAAAGCCTTTTCAATGATGGCAACTCCAGTCCTCGAATCAGAGGATGCTGGGGTTCTCTCAATGGACAAGGTGGTGTTCTATTTGTGGCTCACTGAGGGCTTCATAGCTTCACCCCTATGCCTTGAGAGACTGACAGAGGCACAGGGGTGAAAGCAAACTTCAGAGCAGCCATTACCATAGGCAGTAGCCCCCGTGGGAACAGCTTAGCCACCAACCTTTTAAAACTTCAAACTGAAAAGAAGGGGGAAAGGTAAGGAGTTTTTCCACTAAAGGAACTGTCAACATGCACTCAGCGAAGTGATAGTATTTGAGGATGAAAAGAGAAAAGACACACGGATACAAGAAATATATAAAGATACATTAATAAAAGGCTATCAAGGAAACAAAGAAACAAGAATAATTGATAAGTGATACTTAGGTTGGATTTAAATGCTGCAGAGAAAGGAAGAGATAACAAATTTTGAAGACAAAGGATATACAAAAGACATTAATGTTAACAGGACAATAGAATACCACCTTAACCAGTAAAGATTTATTTAAACCAGAGCTAAGGAGCAGTCAAGCAGGGGCACAGCTGCAGAAAACACCAAAGAATAAATGAATAAAAGGTACAGTATATTACTACAATAAACTTTAACATCAATTTAAAAGGTTTGTAAGGGACTATTTGCCAAACAACAAAGAATAAAGACTGTGAGTGAGTATTTGTAATAGAAAAAGAGAATATACAGATGAGAAAACACAGAACTGAAAAAGACTATAAGGACTGAAAAGGACTGAAAAGACGGAGTTTGAGATTTAAGATCTGCACCTCAGTGCAAAAGTTGGTTTTGAAATCAGGATGGTGACAACAGGAGATAAAAGAAGATTAACAAAATATTTAAGGGCTAACAATTTTAAAATCTGATTTGGTATTTGTAAAATAATATAAGACCTCCATGTTCTGTGATGAAAAAGATCTTTTGATTTGATGTTTCAAGGATGGTTTACTGAGGAAGGGTAAAATGAAGGAGGTTAGAGTGGTTTAGATACAGTGAATATATTTCAGTCTATTACTAGTGTATTGTTGTTTGGGTTTATTTTAGGTCTGTTATTTTTGTAACTGTAGTAATTAACTGGGAGGGAGTTATATAATGAAAGGAAGAAGGAAAATTAAGTTAAGTAATGGTGACAGGGATAAGATCAAGGACTCAAACACAAATGCAATCTTTGGTTAATACTAGTGCTCAAAGAGGTTCTACAGATATGTCAACTAAGCAGATAGACATTAATGTAATAATTTTGCAAAAACTTAGAGAATTTATAAAAGCTTTTAAGAAAAAGAGAAGAGAAGAGCTTAATGATACAAGAGAGGAAATAAAATCAGACATGGATAAAGAAATAGATGGCTTATCTAGAAAATTAGATAAAATAACTAAAGGAATTACATATATAAAAACAGATGTAGAGGAAATATCAACAAAAATAAAAGTTAGAAAGAAAGACTGAGAAAATAAAAAAGGAACAAAGATGGAGAATCAAAATATGGAGATTAGATACAGGGAAAGATGTATTAAATTGAGAAGAGTCACAGAAATGGAAAATGAGCAATTAATTGAAGGATTGAACCCAATTTTGGCACTATATTTAGATATGTCAGAAGATATGGTGGATTTGCAGACTGAAAAATTTGTTTAGAATTAACTCTACATCGGCCAATGAAATGAAATTACCAAGGGATATAGCAATTTGCTTTACAAGTTCTAGATTGTGAGACAGACTATTTCAACAAAATTATAATGAAAGATTGATAATTGAAGGTAAGGAAATTAAAAGACATTTAAGGATGTGTCAGTTCAAATATTGAGAAAAAGGCAAGAATATACATTTTTAACTCAGACACTACAGAAAAATGACATCAGATTTAGATGGGGAAAAATAGAAGGTGTGACATTCACTTATAAGCAAGGAAGATACAAGATTAATGCAAGAGATAAGGCAAAAGAATTCTACAAAAGACTACATAGTAGGAATAAGAAGTCACAGGAACAGGACAGGGAAGCAGAAAGAGAAAAAGGGAACAAACCAACCAGAAGGGAGTAGTGAAGGAGGAAAGAATGGATGACTAGCCACAAGAGAGGAAAGGAAAACAGGAGATGAGGAAGAAAAGGGATTAGTTATTTGTGACTCAAAGGAAGAAGAAAACTAAACTGGAGGGAGATTACTGAGGGGATAGAGATGAGAAATTTTTCAAGTAAAACGAGGTGGCGGTGAAGATAAAATCATTGAATGTGAGAAGGATGAATAATGGATATAAAAGGAAACAAATATTTCATTATTTAGAGAAAATGTGTATTCAAGAAACTAAGATCAAAGAAACCATTAAAAGAAGGAAAATCTCCAAGCCATGATAGTTATAAACTGTTTGAAGTTGAAATTATCAGTATACTACACAAAACTTTCAGTAGGATACCAGAAGAAGGAAAGCCAACAATGTGGAATTTCACAAATACAGTTTTAGGGCCCGAACAGACAGGCCAAAATAAAGCTATTTTCGAGTCACTTTGTAGGTTTGTTGTTTAAATGATGCATGTGTCCTAAGAGGCTGGAAGCCGCGCCAAACCTACGCTCCATTCCCAAGGACTGGAGCATAGCTTTGGCACATCTTCTGGCCTCTTAAGATGTGTGTGTCATTTAAACAGCAGACCTCCAAAGCAGCTTTATTTTGGCCTGTCTGTTCGGACCCTTAATCCACAAAGGAGGAAAAGATAAAAATAATGTAGAAAATTATAGACCCATTGCACTACTTAATACAAATTAAAAAATTAATAGTTCGATATTGGCAAACAGATTAAAGAAAATATTGTCCAAAAATATTCATGAAGATCAGAATGGCTTTTTGCCTGAAAGACAAATCAGAAATAATGTAAGAACCTTGTTGAATACCATCAAACATTACATGGTAAATGATGATAAAAGGTTAGCATTAGTTTAGCTAGACACAGAGAGAGCTTTTGATAATGTGGGGTAGAAATTTATGTTAGAAGTTTTGCAAAGGTTGGTGATGGGGGAGAGATTCATAGCAAATATAGAACAAATATACAGTCGGCCCTGTGTTATACAACATATATGATAAAAAGGGCACATGATATAGGTTGTGTTTTTCCTTTAGAAAGTTGAGAGAATGCAGGAAAAACAAACAAATTTTCAGCTGCTCAAGAACTAAAGGAAAATTATATAAAGATTATTAATAGGTGGTATTATACACCACTGAGATTAGCTAAAATTGATAAGACTGGGGTCAATAAGTACTGAAAATGTCATGTGGAGATAGGCTCATATTATCATATGTGGTGGCCCTGCTCCAAAGTGAATTTTTATGGCAAAAATACAGACAAAAATTCAAGAGATATTGGAGATACATTATACTTTTATTCCAGAAATATATTTACTTAATATGACTTCCTTTCTGGGTAAAGAGAGAGAGTATAAGTATTAGAGAACAGTCCCATATTTAGTGACAGCAGCAAGAGTGCTACTGGCAAAAATTGGAAATTGGAGTATATGAGCACTATAGAAAACTGGTTACAAAAAAAGGGAATTAAGAGAGATGGATAAGATAACAGCATTAATTAATAAAAGATCAGCAAAAAAATTAGGAAAAAATGGAATCACATTTTAAAATATTTGAACAAAGTTTGGGATATAAAGGAAAAATTGTTATAAAGATCTGTAAGAAAGAAAGATTTGCCAAAAAATCTATGATAAAAAATAAGAAATGAAACATTGGATCTTAATTAAATAGACATGGGCGAAGAGTAACTATTTAGATATTCTTATCTAACAAAAAGGTTTGTCAAGGGATGCAGTTGAAACTGAAAGATATTTAAAATGGGAATTATCAAGTATAAGGAAGCACATGAAAATGTAAATAATGTATACTTTTTCTTTTGGTGGAAAGACAGATATGAAAGGTGTAAATGGAGAATATTACAAATTATGTAAAGCATGGGAAAGAATGTATTAATCTGATTTTAAATTTAATAAAGAATATATATTTTTTAAAAAAGTTCTGTAGTTGATTTTGCTTTGGTTTTGGCAGCCGACCATGTCTAGGGGTTTTGAGGGATCAAATTCCACTCACTTGCTTGAAATCCAGTATCGCAGGTAATCCAACTTATCCCAGCTATATTCACAGTTTGAAAGCTTTTTGAAAGCAAATAAATTTGATTGTCTAATAGTTTTTTCTGAACAAAAGCCCCCCATAAGCTCCTTAAAGAAAAAAAGTGCAAAAGAAAAAAAAGAAAAATTTAAAAACCCCTCAAACAACGTCCCCAACTCATCTTATCCCCTGTGCTCTAAGTTTTTATTGACCACCCCTAGTGACTCACAGTTTAATTTTTTTAAAAAAACTCACTCAGTCAAAATGGCTGCCAGCTTTCTCTCTTCTCCCTGTGCAGGGACTAGCCTGGAAAGCCTCTCACAGCAGTTGTATAGAGCTAGATTGCTAGCTCTGCAGCCCCCGCCCCCCCGTGTGACTCACAAAAGTGACTCACTGTTTAATTTTTTAAAAAACCCTCCAAGTCAAAATGGCCACCCAGAAACATCTTTCCTTCTTCTCCCTGTGCAGGGACTGGCCTGGAAGGCCTTTGGCAGCAGTTATACAGAGCTCAGCTGCTAGATTTTGCCCCCCCCCCCCGCCAGTGACTCACAGTTAAAAACCCCAAACTCTCCAAGTCAAAATGGCTGCCTAGGAACAGTTTTCCTTCTTCCTGTGCAGGGACTGGCCTGAAAAGCCTCTGGCAGCAGTTATCTAGAGCTCGGCTGCTAGCTCCACCTCTCTAGTGACTCACAGAAGTGACTCTTGATCTATAGTAGTCCCTTTGTACCTGTGCACAAGTTACTGAACAGTTGTGATCAGTGTTCTGACCCTATTTCTGCCACCTTTTACTTTTGCTTCCCATCTGTCCTTAACTGCTTGAAGAGTTTCATCTGTCATCCAATGAGATCTTTCTTTCTTTCTGGCTACAGATAGTGTCCTTGTGCATTTCTTCCTGACAACATACCTAGTTTTAGTGTATAGTTCTTCTAGCTCTCAGTCAATTAGACACAATAGTGCAATTTTTTTCACATTAACTTAAAAACCTACAGGGATGTTATTCACTTTGTATTTCATCACGAGGTTGATTTAGTGTTCTACTTTAGCTTTACTCTAATTTTTTATATTAGCAGTTCATGGTCTGTGCCACACTCTGCTTTTTGCAGAGGGAATGGAACACCTTCATTTTCTTCTATTAATAATTTAGTCATTTTGATTTCTATATTGGCCATCAGGTGATGTCATTATACGCAGTCATCTTCTTGGTTATTTGGGCGGGATACATACCGCCATTTAGTACGTATAGAATACGTACTAGGGTTAGGAAGGGGTGATGCTTCCGCACCCCCCTAACCCTAGTACGTATTCTATACGTACAAGATGGCGGCGCCCCTTCCACATGGGCGCCGCCATCTTTACGTATCGGACGCTGAGCGTCCGTACGTGTCGCGGGGGTTGTGACGTAGCGAGTGCACCCCTGGCGCCTCGCTACGTCGCAAACGCGACACAAGAAGAAGCTCCATTTTGGAGCTTCTTTTTCGCTCCGCGCGGGAGCCGCGCCGTCTGGAGGCTCCGGCTCCCCCGCGGATCTACCGGCGGCGGCGGCAGACCGCCGCAAAGCGGCGGTTTGTACCCCGCCTTGAAGAACAAGCTGTTGGCCTCACAAAATTCAGTCAGTCACTGTCCTGTCTCATTTTTAGATTTTAGGCCATATTCTCCAATAATATTTGTTATGCTGCCTCTTACATTTGTATTCCAGTTGCCTATGATTATCAACATGTCCTGTTTTACTATGTGATCAATTTCCTTCTGGACTCCATCACATAATCTTTCAGTTTCTTCCTCTTCTGTGTCTATAGTTGGAGCATAAATGTGGATTATGATTATATTGATGGGTTTTCTCTAAAGGCTTACTGATATAATTCAGAATGCAAAGGAATCTTTTAGCACCTGTGAGATTAACTGAACAAAAAACATTGTAGCGCACGCTTTTGTAGACTTGGTCTACTTCCTCAGATGCATGGAATGAACTGCTGTCCAGGTAGGACCAATACTCAGACTGTATGAATAGTCACAGAAATGCAAAACATGTGGGTATGGTGATGATGTGGGTATGTTTGGTGCAGGAGGTAAGATATTGCCTAAGGTCAGGGTGGGTGGATGACCATATGAATGGTGGAAGGAATTCTGGGATGTGGTGTGTGTTAGCTGGAAACCAGAAAGAGATATAATAACCTGGCCAAGAGCCTCTTCTTGAGAATTATAACCAGAGTTATAGTGTGTGTAGTGTGTATTGTTGATAGATTGGTGCTTGTGGATATATTCAGCTGTTTTTCTTTCCGATCTTCCTTTGTATTCTTTTTTCCATGACAACTGTCCTGAGATTAAATGCCTTGGAAGACTGAAGTGTTCTGCAACAGGTTTTTGTCTATTCCCATAACTAATATCTGATTTGTGCCCATGTATCTTTTGGCACATAGACTGGCCTGTTTGCCCAATGTAGACTGCAGTCTGTGCATAAGAGGATAAATGGATGTAAATTCCCAGCCTATAGACAGGGGAGGGCTTGGCAGCAATCAAGATGAAGCACTCAGTTGCTGGCAATCTCTGTCCTGCATGTGCATCAGGAGACTTCAAAAACACATTTTAAACAGTAAATCAGCAGATAGTCAGGAAAGGAAAATAAACATGTAGACTTCCCACCCTTACTCATGATCACTCACTGGGATCTTAAATGGGGAAAGGAATCGGATGGGGGGAGGCAACCAGAGAGAGAGCAAGCTGACAAGATTGACAGGTAAAAAATAAAGCTATTGGTTGATAAATTTTGTCATAATGGGAAGAGAAAAAAACGGTATCCCTTTTTGTACCAATCTGAATTTGAACACAGGAAATGTGTTATTTATTTTGAGTAGGTGTGGTAATAATGGGGTCACTGCATGGTAACTGCAGACCTGGAAAATGTGAGGTGAAGCTGAATTTCTTTTGCCAGTGTAGACAACCCCTTATATTACACTACAAATATCTACGATGTTAAGCTAATATATATTAATGGTCTGTTTTCTTTCTTTTACCCATTTATATCCCACATTTTTTTCTATATTCTTAGCATAGCAAAGCTAGAAAAGATTCATTATGGCTGTTATTTCTGGTGTGACTGATAAGTGAGCATATTTTGTGTACATTTTTACTTTTGATAAATATATCAGAGGCATTTAATGACTTCCCATCTGCTCCTGCAGTGTATAATTCTCTCTGTATTCACATGCACAAGCCTGTCATCAGAGGCTAACACTTCAAGTGTTTGAAAAGGTGGGCTCTCTCACTGCTGCCACCAAAAAAAGAAAAAAGAAAAGAAAAGGTGGGCTCTAGTTCACTTTATGTATTCCATAATAAATCTATCCATCTTTGAGATGCCACATGATCCTATGTTGTTTTAATGGAATACACTATTGATCACAAACCCTTCTGCTTGTATGGGTGGAACATTTAGCCAAATAATATTAAAATAAACAATCTAATTAAAGGTTAAGTCAACATATTCATTCAATTAAAGGATGAAGTCGAATAGTTCTATAATAAACTCTCTTACAACCTCTTAAGACAAGCATGCTATTCACTAATGCATTTATAAGGATAAGGGATTGTAACAAACCATTTGTAACATGTGTACTCCTTTTCTTTTTCAGTGATCCTCTCTTTGACCTCTTTGGTACAGTCATCAGCCTAGATCTGCTATTTGCAGTTCATTTTCCAGATCTAATGGGAGGACACTGAGGAACCTTTACTGAGCCAGGATCCTATAGTAAGGAGTAGTTCTGCCCTGCAGGTCCAATTCAGACCTTGCAGGGGCTGTGGGATAGTCTCCACTAAGTCCAGTGGTGGTGCTGCTCTCATTTTTCAAGGCTTGTGAAGCAGAGATTGAATTGTCTGTCTTTACTCTTGTCTTTCCTGTGAGGGGAGAACAAAGGACACTTAGTTGGCACATTGGAAGCTAATGCAGACTCAACCTTCAGCACACTCTGGAAGTAGTGAGAATGCCCAGATTGGTTCCCATCTTGTCTCTTCTGAATAGGGAACATGAGTGGAGAGTGACATTAGCTTCTTGGCCAAAGTGCCCTCTGGAGAAACCTGGCCAGTGCTTCAGTCATGGAATCAGTGAAGTCAGAGGGCATTTATTTATTTATTTATCAATCGGAGTATGCCAAATCCCCTATTGTTTGGTGCATGTGGGTCACAGTGGGCATTTACTCCATCCCTTGGTTTTCTTCCCCTCAAAGCTGTTGACATTCTACTAATAGTAACCTGTTTGTAGGAGTTGAGATATATGATCTTCTGGGACTCTGTTAAGGTATGAGAAGAATGATCAAATCATGAAATTGGGAAAATAACAGTTAACCAGTGAAACAATCTTTTTATTCCATTATTATGTTCAATTAAGTCTTCAGAATGGCATAAATATCATGCTTTTCCAAGTTGACAAGTAAAGGAAGTTTGTTGGAGGAAAAACAACAGTGGGGTTGTGACATCTTAAAAGGTTAACAAATAGCACTGTGAATTAGAGAACATTTCATCAGATAATTATGTGATTGCTGCCAAAATGCCTCTGCAATGTAGGTTATACAGGATTTGTAAATAACTTTGTAGCAGTTGTTATGAACTTTCCAAGTATTTCAGGCTTCCTGCTTCCTAGATGTGTGTCACTGACATATAAATTGTTCAGCTACAATTATGTAGTACAGTTGGCCCTCAGTATCCAAGTACCTGACACTCGTGGATTCAAGCCTCTGAGGATGGCAGGCCTGTGTTCTTCCCATGGCTGTGGCCAAAGCAAAATTAGAGACAATGGGACTTCACCATCCAGTTGTCCCCAATGATAGTGTGGCCATGTGCATGCGCTGCCACTGGGGACAATGGGGCAGTCCCTAATTGCAGCATAGGTACATGCATGCATTGTCATTGAAGTCCCGTTGTCTCTAATGGCAGCATGGCCACATGCACATGCCATCACTGGGGACAATTTAACTTGAACATCCATGGATTTTGATATTTGTGTGCATGTGTGTGGGGGTCCAAAATAGATCCCCTGCAGATACTGTCGTATCACCACCTTAGATGCCTTCAAGAAGGCACTAAAGACAGATCTCTTCCAGCGGGCCTACCCACCTGATTTTTTATAAGAGATCTTAAATACTCGGCTTCTCATCTGATTGTATGAATGTTAGTGTGAATGTTAGTTGATGATCCATTATTTCAGTGAATTAATAATAATGTCATAGTTTTAATGATTGTATTTTATATGTAATTGTTTTATTGCTGTAACCCTGCCTCAATCCGCAGGGAGAGGCGGGAAATAATAATAATAATAATAATAATAATAATAATAGTTATTATTATAATTACTGAGGGCCAACTATAAAATCTTTTACAAGCATGATTTATGCATAAGTAATATAATGTTGAAGGCAATGCTCAAGTGACAAGGAGAGCAAGAATAATGTTGCCTTTAGAGAATAGGGTAAAAAGTATCCCTCTTTCCTTCACTTTCCTTATCTAGTTCAGTTTAGATGCTGGTCTCCCAGATGATTCAGGCTTCATGTCCCAGAATCCCGTCTATCATGATAAATAATGGTCATGGGATCTGGGAAGTCCAAAATCTCTGTAAGACTAAAGGTTGATTGTCACTGGCTTAGGTCTTTATGCAATTTATGGCGGGATACAAACCGCCATATAGTACGTATTCTATACGTACTAGGGTTAGGAAGGGGCGGTGCTTCCGCACCCCCCTAACCCTAGTACGTATAGAATACGTACAAGATGGCGGCGCCCTTTCCACATGGGCACCTCCATCTTTACGTACTGGACGCATAGCGTCCAGACGTGTCGTGGCGCTAATGATGTCACGAATGCGCCCTTGGCGCTTCGCGACGTCATCAGTGCGCCGCGGAAAGAAGCTCCGAAATGGAGCTTCTTTTTTGCTCCGCGCGGGAGCTGCGCGGTTTGGCTGCTGCAGCTCCCGCGCGGAGCAAATGGCGCTGGCGGGAGACCGTCGCAAAGCGGCGGTCTGTATCCCGCCTATGTTCTTTACCCATTTTGAGTCTGAATTATTTTTATTCACTGTTTCCGAACAGTGCTATACACAATAACAACATAAATACAATGATCAAGATGTATTGGGTATGAGGTACAGTGCTACCTCGGGTTACGAATTTAATTCGTTCCGCGGCGCCATTCGTAACCCGATACATTTCGCAACCCGAAAAGGCGCTGGAAAGCCGCTAGCCGCGGCTTCCGATTTGAATTTCGCGCCGAAATTAATTTCGTAACCCGAAAAATCTTTCGTAACCCGGAACAGTTTTTTCCAATGTAACTTTTTCGTACCCCGGAAATTTCGTAACGCGGTGAATTCGTATCCCGGGGTACCACTGTATTATACTTTTTCTATCTTAGAATTCACTGGCATAGCTAGTTAAAAGAATGAGGAGCAAGTGGTGGTGAAGACTTTGCTGAAATTTATTGAGAGCTGTGGAGCTCAAGTGGACTAGTTTTGTTAAGCACTCTTACTTCTCAGGTTGAGACACTGACCCTTGCCAAGGAATCCACTATGGAGATTATCGCACCCTTAAATCCTGCTGGGAGAGACGTGAGACTGAAAAGACAGAAATGGATATTAACATACTTACCCACACCTGGGCTGTAGGCAGCCCATATTCTTCTGGGCAGCCCTTCTGCAACCCAGACTTCTGCCTCAGCTTTTTTAAGAATGAGAAAATCTCATTCTTGAAAGAGCTGTGGCAGACGTCCAGGTTGCAGATTGACTACCTGGGAGAATATGGGATGTCTACAGCCCTGGCACGGGTAAGTATGATAATACCCGTTTTTGTCTTTTAGATCCCCTGCCTCTCCTGATGGGATTTAAGGGTGTGATCATCTCCAAATCCCAGGCAGGCAGGTGGCACAGTGGATAGGTAGATCTCCTTCTCCAAAGATGATCCATAGCTTTTCAGCTGTTTGTGATTTCATAGGAACCAGTACACAGAGCTGGCTGGCTGTTGTTGATAGAGATGGCACCATGTTTACCATCTGCAATAACCATTTTTATTGATCAATTGCTGCTGTAGCTACCATTGGGAAGTGTTTTAGCATCACCACAAAGTATGCCCAATTATCAGACCTAACCATTAGACTACAGAGTCTTAGATCTTATTTTATTCCATACAGGTAATGAGCCAGAGAGTGCTAGCACATTGTCTTTGTATCTGTGTTTCCCATTGGGCAACTATGTATACCCATCCTAGTTAACTGTACGTCATCATATATCAGTGCATCCTTCCCCAGTCTACATTCCCCCAATCATATGACACAGCATCCTTCCCAAGTCTGGATCTTTTTCTATTACAAGTTCAATAACACCCTGCCACTTTAATACATGTGGACCAAAATATCAAGCTGCAACTAGAGAGAAGAGAAACTGAGCTGTAAGAGATGTGGAGAATGTATGGGTAGCTACCATTTGTGGATTGAGGAAACTGATATGTTATAAACCATGCAAATAGATTGTGTGTAGGTTGTTTGTAAACTTAAGCACACACATGACTAATGAACCACACAGCCTTAAGAAGAGCAAATGCAGATTGAAAATAAAGTGGTTGTTTGATGACTTCCTTACTGCTCTTTATCTTTATGTAATAGTTTGTATTCTGAAATCTAGTAGACTGATGACTACAGTCTGGAATGTTTATTCTTTGTTGATAGTAAGCCAAGGTGAACTTCATAATCACAAACTTAAACAAATGCCACGCATGCAGTGAGAAAAACTAGCTTCTTCTTCTTCTTCTTCGGATTAAGAGGTATTCACACCAAAATATAAAGACCTTCTCTGACCATTTGTTGTGTTCTTCCTTTTGCTGCAACCTGCCTTTGTTGGACTATAGCATACCCTACCCCCAATAAGGTACAGTTGGCTCTCTAGAGATCGTCTGTCTCAGTAGTCACTACTTTTTATCTTGGGTGGGGGGGAGTTAGAGATTATACTTGATTGAATTTTACAAACCTCTCATTTAACGAACCCTACTTTAAAATGACATAGTATTGGAGTTTGATAAAGTAAGAATCTTAATGAGCATTTTAGCAATATGAAGGTTGCATACAAGCATGTTAATTATAGCTTTTCTCTAATTTGCTTTGATGGATATGACAGTGATGGCCAAGGAAACTTGTACATAAGGAATATTAAATTATTACTTGATAAAATGACTTGAGAAATCTATTCACAATTTTGAATGATCACTTATATTTTTTGTGATTTTTTAAAAATGCAAATGATGGTAAAGTCAGCCTTTGGATTTCTGAAAATCTTGAGTTTTGATCATTCTCGGTTTGGCTTTTGAACATCAGTTTTAATTTCTTTAAATTTTTTTTTAAATAATGGACAAAATAATCCTATCAAATATTTTCCTATCATATTTTTGATATGATAATTTTAATTACAATCATTTTATGCTAATCAATGGGAAAGCTACCAATGATTTTATTGGAGTAGGATCATAGTCAGGGAGAGCAACTAGTCATCTCTACACTGTGTAATATAAACATTACTAAAAGACATTTTTGGTTTTAGACACTATTTTGGTACTTTAGAAATAATAAAATTTTAAAGATAAATATATCACTTTCATTTTCTTAAAAAACTTTCATTCTTCAAATATTGACCAGTTAAACATCTTGACAAAACGTATATCCAAGTAAAATTTCTTAAGAGACCATTTAAAATGATCTAATAGCCCATTTGTAAGAATATTTCTGGGGAAATAGTGATCATGATCTGGATAAGTTGATAACACAAGTGTCTCTCAGAGAAGAACATAAAAACTGATTCTCTTCAGCCTCTGGGAATAGAAAAGCAACTTAGTAGTTCCATGATCTGAACTCGTAATTAAAAGAATCAGATGTTGTTTGAATAGCTCTGGCGTATATAGATAACAGAAATCTAGTGAGACAGCTAACTTAGAGAGTTATAGATTCAAAGAATCATAGAGCTGGAAGGGGCCTCATGGGTCATGGAGTCCATTGATCCATCACTTCTTTAGGAAAGATCTGATATGCACATAGATGGAACTACTGCAAAAAATACAGACCCATGTGTATGTAGATTTGCTTTTGCACCATACTACTCTGTAGCTTTTGATGAATATGAATGCATTTGCAGTTCAGACACTAGTGAATCAGTGTTGAAGTTTGAAGTGTGTCATCTAATTTATATAGAGAAACACTTGGAATATATCTGATCTTTCACACTTTCTTATTTCCTGCTTTTTCTGTTTCACCCCCTTTAATAGTTCAGTGTTGGGCCTGTCCTACCATCATCTTACGTTTTATTGGTATTTAGATTTCTAAGTAGTACAAGAAAGAAAGCTAAGAGAGAACAGTTTGAAAAGAGAGAATGACCGGTTTTACGGTTATTAAGAGTTTTTTTGTTTACTGGTGTCTAGATTTATTATTATTATTATTATTATTAGAGGAAAAGGAAACCAAAATGAAAATAGTATGGAAAGAGAGGAGGTCAGGATACCAAGAGAGAGAATCAGAGCTGAGTGGAAGGAAAGGAATGAATAGATTTCATTTCCTTAACCCAACTGTTAGTATCAACTAGGAAAGACCCATTGAGAACACTTGCTGCACCTGCATTGCAGAAATAATGCAGTTTGATGCCACGTCGGGATTTGTAGTTTGTTGTTGCAACAAAGTACTCTGACAAAGCCTAAACATTTCATCAATCTACAAATTCCATAATTCCATAGTATTGAGCCATGGCAGTTAAAGCAGTGTTAAACTGCATTATTTCTGCAGTGAAGATTAGAGAGAATTCCGTTGATTCCTTAAGACTGTTCCAGTTGGGACTGACAGCTGGATTTAAACCTTGTTAATGCCAGATAGAATAGATTCACTGAATCAATGAAACTTACATAAAGTGTTGAATTACCAAATGCTAAGGTATTATATGAATCTAATCTAGATGGGATTAACAAATGGATTTAGTATCAAAAGGAAGAAAAATGTTGCTCTGTTTTTTAAAACAATTTTTATTAAGTCACCTTTTTACTGTAAGAATTGGAAAATATAACTTACTTGTTTTAAACACTTGTATAGCTTTCTTCCAGCACTTTAGTTATGACCATTTCTTCAGGAGTTTCAAAACAGTGATCCAGACCCATAGATTTCCAGGTAAAAGTTTGCATGGATAAATCCACTGAATAAATAGTTGATGCATATACTTTTGTCAGCATTATTTAAATACCAAACTGAACCATATCAATAAGAGACCGAGTATAGACTCCAAAGAGAGAAGTAGGAGGTACTGATTGCTAACTGCAATTTTTGTTCATTTGCTCACCATTTCTCTTGTAGTAAGCAAGTAAAAACAAGTATTTGTAGTTATAAGTAGTTAGATAAGTAATAGAGTGGATCTAAAGGTACTTTAATGTGTGCAGAGGACTTCATTGAAAGCCTGCTTTATATCTTATGTTGCATTGTTGTATAACAACAATAAAACCAATGCAAAAGATATTCTTCCACTTGAGGAAGAGCTTACACAACATCCCATATAAGAGGAAGAATCTATACAACCTACATATAATATCACTGACTTGACCTATTGTGCAAACTCTTGTATGTTTGTGGAACAGTAGTACTCCCGTTTACAGTTCTTTGGATTCAAACCAATATTAATAAATGCTTAGAAATGATAACTGGAACCATTGTAATAACACAAATAAAGGAACTAAATGATCTGTTTGCTTTCTGCAGCAATGTCTCCTTTGATGGCACTTTTAGTCCTGGCTGCTGGTTTACATCAATCTGTTGGAAATGAGGTATGGTTGGGTGTGTCAAATTTGAAATTCATTTCAACCTGTCCCTTCAACCAACCAGGATTTCACTGCTGCACCTTTAATACAATGTCTTGGGATTATGAATAAAGGATAATACATAAGAGTAAAATGTACACACCCTTTTTACTGACATTATCTACTGGGTGTAGGCACACATATGCTCATCCTGTGGATAAGGAAATAATGTTCTCCACAGGTATAATCATTTTGAAAACATTATCCAAAGACCCAGTAACACAGGATATCTTTTGAGAAGGATCTTAGATGAAAAAAGATAGCTGCATTTAACTGGTAGAAGGTGGGAGAGTGTGAAAATAACAAATAGCACCTTGTCTCCTGTCTTCCTTCAATAGCCTGTGATATTGATAATACCAGGCACTGCTAAGAACATCCAGTTATATGGTTTCTTTATGTATATAATTTAATTTACATCTTGCCTTTATCACTCCCCATGTCCCTCAGCATCAGAAGAACTGAACTGACTTCAGGGTGAATGCAGAGGCAAGAGAGGTCAGCCAAGTTGCATGAGTGAAAGGTTGTTCTTGCAACACAGGATTTCACTTGCTGTGCCCCCACCCCATAACTGATATTCACTGTCAGTAGCAGTTCTAGGAGTAAACAGCAGCAATGCAGGGGAGGGGGAGGAGCTTTTTGGAAGGAGGTTATGACCATATCCCTATGTACAGTTGAGTTTTCTCTTTTAAAAAAATATTTTTATTGATTTTCAAGTCTTTATGAGATAGTCAAACAGTGCAACATAATAACAAATATAACAATAGCCACGGGATGTGATGTCACTCAGTGATCATTGCAGCATTCCATGGATAGGATGCGATTGGAGTCAGTTCAGTCTTTCCATTGAGTGGTAAAGTGTCCTTCCAGAAGTTGCTGTGAGAGTCTGGAGGTTAGAGGTGGTGTGAAGGTTCATTTACAAATTAAATAAAGAGCCTCCAATCCTCGTAGAATGTGTCCTGTTTTGAATGTCCATTACAAAGGTTCATTGTAGTGGAAAGTTTTCCTATTAACCATGGGTTCCATAACCTTTCCCACCAACCTTCATCAGACAGATTCCCATATTTACAACATAGCCATGTTTTTTATCAATCAGCAATCAGTTTTCTGTGCTTAAGGGCAGCTGGGTTCTTTTCTTTCAAAAATGGGAAAGTGGGACAATTCTAATCATACTTAAAATGTGTGATTAAGAGAATAGTTGAGATACTCAATTTGGTGGAGCATAATGCTCCATTCACACAGATTTGTGACCTCTCCTTGGGCCAAACGCTTTCAAGCCTAGTGCGGCCACTGTTGTCCTGAATAGAAGCAACAAAAAAACCCAAACATCTAGAATCTTTTGTAGTAGTGAAGCATACAATATTTTTTTGATTATCACTACAAAAAGGAATTATGTTTTTGATTGGAGCTCAAGTATGCACATTAATCAAAAACATATGCCTGCCATTACAGACTATGCTAGGTGTTTGGGCTTCTCTGCTGGTTCTGTACACTGTGCTTTACTTTAGCATCCTTTTTGAATTGTGGTGCCCAGAACTGGACACAATATTCCAGGTGGGGCTTGACCAAAGTAGAATACAGTGGCACTATTACTTTCCTTGATCTAGACACTATACTTCTATTGATTCAGCCTAAAATTGCATTGGCCTTTTTAGCTGCCACATCGCACTGCTGACTCATATTCAACTTGTGGTCTACTTGGACTCCTAGATCCCTTTCACACGTAGTCTCATTCAGCAAGTGTCCCCCATCCTATAGCTGTGCATTTCATTTTTCTGCCCTAAGTGCAGTACCTTACATTTCTGCATGTTGAATTTCATTTTGTTACCTTTGGCCCAGCTTTCTAATCAACTCAGGTCATTTTGAATTTTGATCCTGTCCTCTGGGGTATTAGCTATTCCTCCTAATTTAGTGTCATCTGCAAATTTGATAAGTATGCTCCCAATTCTGTCATCCAGGTCATTGATAAAGATGTTGAATAACACTGGGCCCAGGACAGAGCCCTGTGGGACCCCACTGGTCACTTCTCTCCAGGATGAAAAGGAGCCATTGTTGAGCACCCTTTGAGTTTGGCCGGTCAACCAGTTACAAATCCATGTAACAGTTACTTTGTCTAGAGATTAGATTTGTCTGGCATGACTTCTTTCTCTGAAACCCGTGTTGACTTTTTGTGATTATGGAATTGCCTTCTAAATGTTTACAGACTCTCTGTTTAATTATCTGCTCTAGAATCTTTCCTGGTATAGATGTCAGACTAACTGGATGATAATTGTTGGGATCTTCAATTATCATGAAAATTTGATAATCAATGGAAAAGAAATCAGAATTTACAAGGACATCCCAAAAAGAATACTTAGAAAAAGAGTTGACTACAAATTCATCACAAATGAAACAAAAATGGAATTATGTATAGATGGGGAAAAATGGAAGGAATTTTGGTAAACTTTAATCAAAGATGGTATAAATTAAATACAGTGCAAAAACCTGGAGAATTCTGGAAGAAATATTCAAAGGAACTAGAGAAAGGACAGACAAAAAGAAGAAACCACAAAGGAGAGGACAATTCACAGGATCAAGATACAGGAGAATTGGGAGGGACCTGAAAGATAAGGAGAAGAGGAGGAAGAAGAAAAAGAAAAAGGGAGAACAAAGAGAAGAATTAGGAAAAGAAGATTCAGAAAAAGAACAAGGAGGGAGCTCAAACGAAGAGGGATCACTAGAAATAAGAAACAAACCAAGGAGTAACAAAAGATTCTCTAAACATCATTAAAAGATGAATAATATTTCCATTTTACCATGATACGTGAAAGGGATCAACTTTCCTCAAAAAAGGAAGAAAAATTTCATTACTTGAAGAGAACCAAGCACAATGTATTTTGCCTACTAGAAATGCACATTAAAAAAGACAAAAGATTACTTAAAAACAGCAAACTTGCTCTTGAATATATATTTGCATCAGAAACTAAGAAGAATGGCATTGTGATTTATACTCTGGAAGACCTACAATCTAAGGAGATGTTCAGTGACTCCCATGAGCACTACATTGGCATGGAAATAAATTGTGAGAGCCAACTGATTATGCTGGTTTGTATCCATGCTCTCAAAAAAAAAACAGAGTGAAATTTTATCAAAGAATATATCACAGCCAAAACTATAACTATGATGGTTTAATAATGTTAAGGGATTGGAATGGAGTAATTGATTCAAATATTGATAGATTATCAGGAAACAAAATACCTGAATCTCAAGGGACATTACCTAAATCTTTCTTTGAACTGTTGGAGAAATATGATTTAATTGATATTTGGAGATGTAAACATAGCACCATGAAGATTTTTACATATTTTTACGACAGGCACAAGTCCCTCTCCCATATAGACTTATTTTTGTTATTTAAGAATTGTGCGCAAAAGATTATTAAAACAGACCTCACAGCGAGAACTCTATCTGATCACTTCTCAATTTGGCTTAAATTAAATATGGGAAAGAAAGATTTTGGATGGTGTCTGAATGAAAACCTGCTGTTAAAAGAAAACATTCTCGTTAACGTCAGGCAACAACTGAGGTGGTACCATAATGAAAATATAGGAAAAGGAACTCACATTACAACTGTTTGGGATGCTGGGAACATAGAAGAGAAAAAGAAAAAAAGAAGAAATAAAAGAAAGAATAATAAAGAAAATTTAAAAAGCGCAAGAACTACAGGAAAACCCCACTGATAAACGTCAAATGAGGGAAATAAAATTACTAAAAAAAAAGCTCTCTCTTGAACTATCAGAGGAATTGGCCAAAAAATGTTTGCTTGTCAGTATTATTTCCAACATGCAAATAAAGCGAGTAAATGGTTAGCTCACAGAATAAGGAAAAGTAAAGAGAAAAGTACAGTAAATAAATTACAAGTGGGAGATAAAGTCTACACTACACAAATAAAAATTAAGAACACTTTTATTATGAGTTTTAAGAATATACAGTGGAAATAATAGACAATAAAAATAAAACAATTGTTAGACAAATCAAACATTTCGCCACTGGATAACGAGAAAAGGGAAAAGCTTAACCAACTGATCTCAATGGTGAAAATTGTAAAAAAAAAACATTAAAAAAAGCAAACTGAGAAAAGCTCTAGGCCTGGACTGCTTACTAGCAGTATTTTACAAAGTATTTCAAGATGGGATATCCATCCCATTGAAGGAACTTCTGAATAGGACAAGAAAGAAGATTGAGATTGAATGTGCCCAAAGAATTATAGGTTATTAATTCAAATGATAAGATCTTAAGAATATTAGCCAAAAGATTAAAGAAGATACTTGTGGATACGATTCACGTAGATCAATGTGGGTTCTTACCAAGGAGATATCGTAGCAACAATATCAGAAACATTTTAAAATTAATAGAATGTCATGAGAAACATAATAAAAAAAACTTGCTTTGATAATCATGGACATTGAGAAAGCTTTTGATAATGTTTAATGGGATTTGTTGCTAGACACTTTGAATTATATGAAGGTGGGGGAGAGATTTATTGAATGAATTCAGGTGGTTTATTGCAATCAAAGTGCCTAGATATTAGTCAATGGTGAGAGAACAAAGCCTATTAAAATTCAGAAAGGAACGAGGCAGGGTTTCCTGTTGTCCTCTTTATTATTTTTGATTATACTAGATATATTGTTAACAAACTTCAGGGGAGACTAAAAGATAAAGATAAATGATATCTTAGATAAATTTGAAGAAATCAGTGAAATATCAGGGTTAAAAATTAATAAGGCAAATCTTTGTTTTCTTATAGGATTTCTGCCTTAGTTTTGCTTTTAAAGTCCTTAAGATTTTCTTCCCATAAGCTCAGCTCCATGTGAAAGTTTGTAGATTAGTGTTTTTGTTTTAGAATGGGCACAGTCTGTTTTTCATTACTCTTAATGGACTCCATATACATATCTATTTGTGTGTGTTATGTGTGTCTGTGCGTGTGTCTCATTTTTTGCATTTGTGACTGGAAAATGTGGGTGTTGATTTCATTACAGAAAGATGCTACAGCTTTTGCTGCATTGTCAACTGATTTGCCAGAGGTACAAAAAGAAGTGGTTGACAAGCACAATAGTCTAAGGAGGCAGGTGAACCCCAGTGCTTCTAACATGCTGAAAATGGTAAGAATGTGTACAATATTTTGCTGGCATTTCAGTTTCTTTGGTCCTCCGGCTTTACCATGAACTTTGCTATATTTTCCAAGTTATGGAGGATTTTCTAGAAAGTTGTTTTTAGAAGACTAATACTGATTATAGCACAAAGGGCAAAAATAATTATAGGTTTTTTTTTAAAGAAACAACAGAATGAAATTATCCATTCTGAAGTTGTAATCCTGTTGTGACATGCTTGCCTTATTTGCATTAGTTATTAGGGAAAGGATATAAATTCCAACTAATTCATTTATAATGACATACTTCCAAAGTTTGAGAAAAATCAGATGGCATGGTGCTCTTTGAATGGTGTTTCTTGAGACCATAGGTTCGGGATCTCTCCTCATCTCTCAAGTAAACAAATCACTGAGGATGGAGAATTAGCATGTCAGAAGTGGGTTTTGCACCCAGCTTTCATGGTGCCAAAGAGGAAAAAAACATATAATGATTAGAGTGATCAAGGCATTTAATATACACTATTTCTCTGCAAACTTTGTGATAACTGTATAAAAAAAGATCTGTATCATGATCATCACCTCTTTCATTTGTTATGAGGCTAAGGGATCATAGTTTGCTAATGAGTACATTACAAAGAATAGCCACACAGAGTGTCAGCCAGTACAGTCGAATAGGGCTTCTGGGGGGCGGGCTATCTAGGAGCGGCATGCACTCCTTCTCCCTGTGCTGCTCTGTACTTTTCCCGATGAGGAAAATGGCAGGACAGAATGAGGGGGAGTAAACATCGGGATGATGCATGAGGAGAGCAGGGACTGCACGGGGGAGTGCATGCAGGGGTCAGAGTTGGGGCATGTGGCAGGAGCATGCATGGGGATGGCACAGCGGACAGTGAGTGTGGGGATGGCATTGGGGAAGTGCAGGGACAGCATAGGGGGGAAAGCATGAGGGGAAAGGCCTGACTTGGTGTCACCCCTCTTTTGCAGGGTGTCACCTGATGTGGGCTGTGATGCCACTGGGAAACTGATTATATTTTCCCTGCAAGATGTTAAAATGTGGTTGGATTTTTTTTCTTGGGCACCATTGAACGTGTGGGTTCAAGCTGGCTGTGGTTCATTTAAAAAGAACAAGTCACTCACAAATGTTAAACATACTTGCAACCAGACATATTGCTATTTCTTTCAAGGAATGGAATGTGGAAGCTGCAGAAAATGCCAATTACTGGGCTAAACACTGTGTATACTCTCATAGTCCTGAATACAGAAGAACATTAGAAGGTAAGTTATATGGGAGTACTCTCCAGAAGTATTCCTCTTTGTGTGTGTGAATTTGTGCCTTCATGTCACCTGTTGACTTATGGCAACCCCATGAATATAGAGTTTTCTTAGGTAAGGAAGACTCTTGTAGTCTACAGCATCAGTTGTTCATTTGTAGTCTCCCACCCAAGAACTAAATGACCCTGCTTAGCTTCCAAGATAGATGGGATCTAGTGCTTTGAAAAACAGTGCCTGCAGCCTAACAACTTAAGGGAAGCAGTTGCTTCCCATGATCCTTAATAAAAATAGTAACAGCACCTGCTCCAGTTACATTGAGATAGCCATTACACTTTCAAGCACACTCTAATTCTTCCCAGAAAACAGATGTAATTGAGCTGGTGGATCAAGAGGAGCATAATTTGCACATGGTTTAACAAAAAGAATATCATGCGAGAGGCAGGACACACAGTATGACATAGTAGTTCAAGTGTCAGACTATGGGCTGAAGTAGATGAGCAGCTTGGAGTGCCTTCTGGCTGCTCCAGCCACAAGTGACCCCTGATCTGAACAGGACCATGGCAACTGGATGTTGCAGTCCAGAGGCCAGCTGCTGCCACCATCTGGAACAGACCACTGGCAAGGAGTGGGTTTTTTCCTCTCCTTTTGTGGCCAAGTTTGGGCTTCCAGATGATCTGGGGGGGGGGGGGGTGCGCCATCTGCACACCATGCCCCAGAAGTGGCCTGCACACCATGCCCGTCTGTTTTGGGCCTAGGACTGAGGTTCAAATCCACTTACACCTCAAATTTATCCAAGCTACCGGGGTGATCATGCATCAGTCATTCATTGTTTCTATGACCAACCTATCTTGCAAGAAGATGATGGGGATGAAATTGTTGTGGTGAGGGAAGCCATACACAAATATAGTGCACCCACGTCATACACGAGCATGCCTTAAGCAGCTTCCAGCATACGCTGGAAGCTGCACTGGAAAAAGCAGAGCCGTGCCCCAGAAAGCGTAATGGGTGCGTGTCCATGGCACGGACACGCCACCGCACCACTATGAACATGAGCCCTATTGGCTTTAATGGGGATCGAGCATACGTGGAATTTCCCTTACGCGGCGTGTGTGTGTGTGTGTGTCCGGAACAGATCCCCACGTAAGGGAAGGTACCACTGTATAAACAAGGATAGTTTGACTGACTGCTCAGCTATCACCTTTCTTTCTGTTTGCTCCAGGTACTTTCTGAAGCTCAGATATGGCCATCTAACAGTTAAATTAAATTAAAAATGCCCTGGACTAGTCTCATTTAACATCTTTAAATATGATCAACTTATATTTATTTCTCTTTCTCTTTTCCTCTTTTTAAGATGGCATGTTATGTGGTGAAAATCTCTTCTATTCAAGTGTTCCTGTATCTTGGTCAGAGGCAATACAAGCCTGGTTTGATGAGAGAGAGGACTTTGTGTATGCAGAAGGACCAACGTATCGGAATGCAGTGATTGGACATTATACCCAGGTATGTAAATATTTTAGAGCCAGCATGGTATATTTGTTTGTGTGTTGGATTACAAAGCTGGAGAACAGGTTTTCAATCTCCACTCAGCAATGAAAACTCACTGAGTGATGCTGGAGAAGTCACACTTTCCCAGATTCTGAGAAAAGCAAAGATAAATCCATTCTGAATAGATCTTGCCAAGAAAAAGCTGTGGCCTTAGGGGTGCCATAAGTCTGAAATGACTTAAGGCACACAAAAGACACACACACACCTATGTACACCTACACACACCTACACACACGCACATCATGTAAATATTCTACAGAGGTAGCATACAGCAAATTATATCTCATTATGCCATATTCATAAAACCTGTGGGAGTAGGAAAGTATCTACTGATTCAACTCTGAGTTTATCACACAGGGCTTTAATCCTGTGCTAGGCACAGGATGTAAATGCACAGGGATGGTTACTATCATACAGCTTTCTCCCTGGGTAGTACTCATTCCATGCACGATCTGGCGTTATCCCTTATCTTTGTGGATGAAGAATCAGTTGAAAGAGATTATCTGAAACTGTAAAAGCAATTCTCATTGGTCTCAGTAGAATACTGTTGTAAATTGGCTGTAATATAGGTCATTTTTGGGGAGGTGCTGATGGCCAGAGTCTGATCCTCACTCCAGATGTTGGATTCAGTAGGGCTGTTTAGCCTGCAGACTTCTGACTAGATTCTGTACAAGTGAATAGCTGCCACACACTTTATTGAACAAAAGTTAATATTTATATTTATTTATTTTATTTACGTTATTTATACCCCGCCCTTCAGCCCTAATGGCTCTCAGAGTGGCTTACAATTATTATTTTTAATAAGACGGTTCCCTGCCCTCAGGCTTACAATCTAAAAGACACGACACAAAAGGAGAAGGGAATGGTGGTGGGGAAGGGGATGAAGTCCAGTGGTTCTTCTCTCCCTCTGATGCCTGGACCAAGGCAGATGGACTAGAGGGAGGGCTCTTCTTCTTCAGGCTAGCCCTGGTGGAGCTGGGCCAGCCTGCCTATTCACTCCCTCGCAGGCCAAAGGATGACAGTTATGGAGGGAGGAGCCTCTATCTTCAGGCTAGCCCTGGTGGAGCTGGGCCAGCCTATTCTCTCCCTCACAGGCCAAAAGATGACAGTTATGGAGGGAGGAGCCTCTATCTTCAGGCTAGCTCTGATGGAGCTGGGCCAGCCTATTTACTCCCTCACAGGTCGAAGGATGACAGTTATGGAGGGAGGAGCCTCTATCGTCAGGCTAGCCCTGGACTAGTGGCTGGACTGAGACTCTTCATAGAAGAACAATGTGCAAACCCTTACTTCTCTGATCAGCATTGGGCTGGCTTTCTGTTATGTAGATTTTCTATGGTGAGGAAGCAGACACTGTGGTCCTCCTGAGATAATCTTGGGTAATAACACATCATTTATCTATTATTTTGTGAGAAAAGATTAGGGTGTGGAAAAGAGCAGACTCACATCTAAGCATTCAAGTGGGCAAAATTCTCACCCATAAACAAACAAAGAAAAAAGGTGTCCTGAGAACAAAATGTCGAAAGATAACTGAAATAAAACAAAGAACAAACTCTTATCTTGGGCCGAAACCCTAAAAATAAGGAAAAGGAGAGAGAAACAGAAGACAAGAGAAAGGAGAGGCAGGGATTAGAAATGAAAGGCCTGGGAAAGGGGGTATATTTTCTAAATAACATTTTTAAAAAAAAGATGCAAAGAGGAACTTGTGAGAGGGGGATCAGAAAGAACAAAAGAGATGTGTGTGTGTGTGTGTGTGTGTGTGTGCATGCGCCTTCAAGTTGCATGTGGACTTATGGTCACCTCATGAATTTCATAGAGTTTTCTTAGGCAAGAAATACTCAGAGATGGTTTTGCCAGGATTTGTTGCACAACATCTGGAGAACCACAACTCTTTAACACTAGAATAATTCAGTGCCTTTGCTGTACAGAAACAACAGTAGATCTTACAGAACTTTAAAGACAAATACATTTTTGTGCTTTGTTGGGTTCTAACCAACTTCATCAGGTGCATGATTGTTAATCTTTCAAGTTTCACAAGACTGTTGTTTTGCTGAAACAGACTAAAACAGTTGCCCTACCACTTCAACATTTTTGCAATACAGATACCCGACCTACTCAATAATGCATAAAGTAACTAGGTGAATATTGTGGGGACCTTAATAAGATTTATTTTCTCATTTACAGCTAGTTTGGTACAGATCCTACATGATTGCTTGTGCAGTTTCATACTGTGACCACAAGATATATAAATACTTCTACGTTTGCCAATACTGCCCTGCGTATGTATAACAGATATTCTTTTTATACAATTCCTCCTTCTAAAATCGTGAAATATTTTTTTCTGATATAACCTTTGAATTTGTAAGTTCTGATTTATAAAAGGATTAACCAGGACAGTAGTATCCTGTTTTGGGATGAAAGAGAATAGTTGTTGTTGGTGGTGGTGGTGGGAGGGTAGAAAAATAAATTATGTTTAACAGTATAGAAGGCTGTTTAGTCCAGAGAAAATAATTCTTAAGAAATGAAATCATTATCAAATGAGTTGACTAAAGAGCTGATGATTTGATTTAAATCTTATGCTAAGAAATTCTTCAAGTTCCTATTCTTGAAGAGTGCTTTCATATAGAAGAGGGCACCAATGACCATAGTTGATATGCTTGAGGTCATGCACAGGCAGCTGTTCCATTTCTGGGCCATTTCTACCACCTTCATCAGATGAACAAAATAAATAAAGAAACTCTATAGCAATCTACCCACCCCAAAATTATCATGTTGGGTTTGATAATTATATGTCTCAAAGCTGGGGAAAAAAAAAACATCCACTGAATGTACTTGATAGGGAGTTCCAGAGTGTGGGAACAACCTTTAAGAAAGCCCTCTTTTGTCATTCCTACCTCTGAAGGATTTGCATTTATGAGAACATAACCTTACCAGAGGATAAACTTGTTTGCTTTATTAAGTTCCTTAGTGTCATGCCCAAACACATTCTCTGGAACTATGCCTGAAACGTGAAATGAATAAACCTGCTCTTGTAAGATGATATTTTATATGTCATCATGGCTTAATTAGAGTTTCCAAAAACAAACAAACAAAAAACAAACTCCAAAAGCAAAACAAAAACAACACAATTTCTGTTTACATACAGTTCTGGGAAGGAGGAAGGACTGTTGATAATAGGGATGTCAGGAGAGTGTGAAACTCTGCCTTCAGTTCTAAGTACTTGGGAGACAAAGTTATGAATTCATTGATGTGCATCATTCATATCCCCTGAACTTCAAACATGTGATTCTCTGCCTGTATACAGAACATTTTAGAATAAAGGGGAAATTATTTATGATGTTCTTTTTATTGTTTAAAAAATTTCAGGGGAAATGTACTAGGAATTCATTATTATTCCCCATATAAGGAAGGAGAGCAGTGTGGTGACTGTCCCAGCAAATGTGATGATGGACTGTGCAGTAAGTATAGACAATCCTGCTTCAATTCTTTTTTTTAAAGGATTTGCGATGTTCAGCTAGTGGATTGTAGTCAGGCACAAGGATGATGATGGTGGTGGTGCATGCACAGCTTGCCTTTTCTCTTATATTGGGATTTAAAACAGCTTACAATAACAAAAAACAAATACAATTAAAATATATAAAAAGCATCAGTAAAACATATAAAAGTTATTTTTATAATGCCATTGAATAATCTATGGAATTAAAACCATTTAAAAATCCATTAAGAGACAGAACATAAAAATGAATGGAACATCACACTATTATGGTCATCAGTGCTAGGTCATAGGAAGGACTGTAGTTCAGTGATAAGGTTCGTTTTATAAGATCTCAGGTTCAGTCATTACCTTCTCCAGCCCAAAGCCTAGCAGGCAGCTAGACTGACAAATAAAGCTTCTGGTCTGAAACAAAGCTTCAGGTCTGAAACATCTTTCTGCATTCCTATCAGACATTTTGTGCTGAAATGGGTGGCCCATTCCTGGTCCTATATCAAAAGGGGAAACACCCATATAGTGTGAAAACAGACCAGATTTCCAACATATCATATTTTTTGTATTAGTTGTTGTTTTATTTACTTATATTCCACCTTACTCCCAATATAGGGACTCAAAGCGGCACACAACACATCTAAAGCAATGCAATTTAAAATGATACCTGAACTTTAAAATGTAGAAATACAAAAATAAAAAAGTTTAAAATGAATGTATTAGAATGTAGAATGTATTAGAAACTAAACAAACCTTCAGTCTGAATTACACAACATTTAAACCCTTGTCAATCTGAAAAAGCCTGACAGCACAAAAATGTTTTCATCTGCTGCCAAAAGGCAAGCAGATATGGGGCCATCCTGACCTCTCTAGAGAGGGAGTTCCAGAGCCTGAGAGGAGCTATCAAGAAGGCCCTGTCTCTTTTTCTCACCAAACATGCCTGAGAGGGTGGTGGGACAGAGAGTAGGGACTCTCTGGACAGTCTCAGCACTGTAGTGGACTCATAAAGGGAGATAAGGTCCTTCAGAAAGCCTGGACCCAAGTCATATAAGGCTTTATAGGTCAAAACCAGCACTTTGAATTGTGCCTGGAAACAGACTGGCAGCCAATGGAATTGTTGCAAAAGGCAGTTGTATGCTCCCTGTAGCCAGCTCCAGTTAACAATCTGGCTGCAGCTCTTTGGGCCATCTGAAAAATTTGAGCACTTTTCAAACAGAACATTACAGAAATCCACATAGCATGTAACCAAAGCATTTATCACAGTGGCCAGATGTGACTTTTTCAGGAATGGTCACAGTTGGCGCACAAGCTTTAACTGTACAAGTTGTTGTACCAGCCCTCTTCTGTGGCTCTGCACAATGATAAGAGGAAAGATTTAATAGCAACTTGCACTATATCCTTAGAGAAAGTGTGTAAGTGTTGAGTGATGGTTAGTCTTTCCTTGGATGTGCAGACAAGCGTGGAAGTGAGGGGGTTGGTCATTTGCATTTGCTCATGGTAGTAATATTGCTGAAGTTTATGCTCACCTTGTGAGAAATACAACCTTGGTCAGGTTGTAATGCCCGGTTTTGTTATGATTTTCTTATTTTTATTCTTATTTTTATATTTGGTAAGTTCTTATCTGTATTAGTAATATGACTGACTGTGCCTCCCAAGTGTTCCAGGAACCCGGAGCCCTGAAATATGTTTGAAAATCTTATTCCTTAGTAATATCCTTTTTGAATTTTGGTGCACAGAACTGGAAGCAGTATTCCAAGTGAGGCCTGAACAAAGTAGAATAGAGTGATACTATTACTTCCCTCGATCACCCACTATATTTCTATTGATGCAGCCTAGAATGACACTGACCTTTTTAGTTGGCACATCACATTGTTGACTCATGTTCAACTTGTAATCTACTAGGACTCCTAGATCTCTTTCACATGCACTGTTATCAAGTCAGATGTTCCCCATCCTATAGCTGTGTATTTAGACACCATGGAAACCATGGCTGGCATCCTTTTCATTACATATGCAAGTGTAAGTCCAATGTATGCCTCCACAAGTCTTTTTTGTTCATTGTGGAAGATGGCATTCTTTTCCCTTTTCTACAGTGACCAAGGTTCTCCCTTATTCAGCATTTAGCCAGTGCAGCCTCTCCCACAAATCATTCAGTGGCTTGTAAGAGCAAGGAAGGAAGTCAGACACAGAATGATTACACTATCTGTTGTGATCTCTGGAATACCCTGGTGAATTTCAATGGATGATATAATAGTCTGTGGAGATTATTGCACATATTTTTCTCCTGAGCTGGTCATGGGCTGGGTATGAGCATAAACCACTTAAAAACGGATGTTATCATACACCTCTATGATACTTTCAGAAGCCAGGAAGGGCAAGGATCCAGTATGCATGTGGTGGTCCTCACTTCTCCAAGGATCCTGTCCACATCCTCAGGCTGCACAAATTAAAACTTATACAACAATGCAGATCAAGCAGGTGCCGAGATTACATCCATTGGACCTGAGTCAACTACAGCATCCAATTCAGAGCAAATCCAAGCGATTTTGTCTGCAAAGTGTCTCGCAAATTCTTCACAGTGAGCTGTTAAATGTTCTTTGTTTTGTTCTTGGGGGCCAGAATGTATAAAGTCCCTGATTATTCGAAACAGCTCTGGTGGATGACACTGTGCAGATGTAGTGGTGGCAGATAAGTTTAATTTCTTTGCTGCCTCTATTGCCTTGGCATAGGCCTTACAATGAGCCCTAGCCCATTTTCAGTTGGATTCACTCCAAGTCTTCTGCCATCATTGTTCTAGTCTCTGTCCCACTCATTTCATCACTGCCAGCTCCCTAGTGAACCAGGGGGCATGTTTGGCTCTGGGGACACTTAGAAGCAATTGTGTCCATTGCCCTGGCCATTTCCCCATTCCAGAGATCTGCTAGGGTTTTTTCAGGATCACCTGCCATGGTAACAGGAAACTTCCCAAGAGCCATCAAGAATTTGTCCAGATCCATAAGCCTCTTGGGGCAGACCATCTTAATTGGGCTTCCAGCCCTCCAGAGGCTGTGAGTCCCAGTGAGTCTAAACCCTACCAGGTAGTGATCAGACCATGGCCTGTTCCAGACTGCCAAAATAAAGCTGCTTGGGGTCTCTTTGGAGGTAGGCTATTCAAATGATGCATAGGTCCTAAGAGTCCAGAGGTTGCGCCAAAGCCACATTCCATTCCTAAGCACTGGAGGGCAGCTTTGGTGCCGCTTCCGGATTCTTAGGATGCATGCATCTTTTAAACAGCATGCCTCCAAAGAGACCCCAAGCAGCTTTATTTTGGCAGTCTGGAACAGGCCCATGACAACAGAACTACAGACAGTTCCTCTTCTCCCAGATCACTGCCATTCTGCTCAGAACAGGATGTGTCTTGCAGCATCATAGAGTCATTGAGTTGGAAGAAACCACAAGGGCCATCCAGTCCAACTTCCTGCCATGCAGGAATGCACAATCAAAGTACCCCTGACAGATGGCCATCCATGCTCTGTTTAAAAACCTCCAAACAGGTCATCTCTGTTAGTTAGGAGCAGATCTAAAACAGCTGATCCTGTCATTGCCTCTTCCACCTTTTGAACAATATAATTGTCTGCCAGGGAGATAAGGAATTTACTCAACCTTGAGGCTCAGGTTTTTATTTCATTGCTTCTTCCTCTCAAAAGACATTGCCCAGGAAGTGGGAAACGAATACTAGAAGTGTATAACTAGCCTCATAGATGATGCCATCAAGAAAGATTTGGCCTCTTGGACCATGAAAAAACCCTTCTTGCAAGAGATGAGTTGCATCTCACCATAGTTGGAAAGAACTTATTTGCTAGAAGTCTTGTAAATCTGATCAGGAGAGTTTTAAACTGAGGTACAGGGGTTGGGGAGGGAGACAGTATTCCAGAGGGCAGAGAGACAACAAGTACTGAGGCCAGTTGCCTGAATGATAGAAGGGAAATCTGGTCAGGGTGACCAGATGTCCTAACCACAAAGGAGAGCAAAGCACTGCAAAATGTAAGACCCCCCCCCCCACACACAAATGTAGGACATAACAATATCTAAAATTTAAAAACATTCATATAAATTCATGCTTCTTAGTCATTCTCAGAATGGAGGACAATTTGAAATTTCTCCTGGACTGAACACTGAAATGTAGTTCACGTTCTGGAAAAGAGGACATCTTGTCACCCCTGCCAGTAGTACAAGAACCCAACAGTATGCAAAAACAAACAAACAAACAAAAATAAAAAAAACAAAAACAAGGAAGCATTGGAAAGAATGTCTTTACACTCATGCACAGAATCTGGGAAATTAGATGTACTTGGTCTTAAGACTAGAAGGCAAATATGATTTAATAGGCATTGAAATCTGATGGCATGTGTGTCCAGGATTGCTGCCAGAAATCTCTGACTTATGCTGATAACCAAGCCTTCAGCCAACACGTGCAAGCAAAACAAACCTTGTGAAGAAGCAGTCTAAGAGCAGGCCGAGGAAGCAAGCCGATGTCAGGGTTCCAGAAAGTCAAGCGTACCGAAAGACGAGCTGAAGTCAGGAAGCCAGAAAGCAGCGTGGTCAAAACAGTCCGAGGTCACAATAGCCAAGAGATAACAGAGGTCCAGTCCAAGGTCAAGATAACAAGGTAACAAGATGTCAGGAGCTAGAGCAACAGCAATCACACCAAGGGCTCATGCAATAAACTCTAGCAACAAACTCAAACCTCTCTCCCACTTAAATCAGGGAAACTCTCCCTTGAGCCACCTGAGGCTGGTTTGCTAATTGTCTTTCTGCAATCCTCCTGGATCTGCGCCTGCAAGCACTCTCAGCCCTTCTCTCTTGATAAGAAGGCACCTGCAGGCACGCCTCGTCTCCAGAATCACCACTAGGCTGTGGCACCATAGGAGGCCTTTCCTCAGCACTAGGACCTGGTTGGACCTCCTGCTCTGGGGCTGGGGAAGCACAGTTGGGACCTGGCAGAGCAGAACTAACACCTGGCGTAGCCTCAATCAGCCCTTGCTCTGGAGGAGGCTCATTCTCCTCCTCATCCTCCGAGAGCTCATCTTGGCTGGCCATGACAATGTGTCTCATTGGAGTATAGTAGCAAAAGGATATAACCTATTTCAAAGAAATAGACCAAATAGAAAAATGAGAGCATTTGAGATGATGATGATGATGATGATGATGATGATGATGATGATGATGGAGAGAGAAACAACAGTGGCATGGGATGTCTATTACAGACCCCCCAGCCTGACTAAAGATTTGAAATGCCTCCCTAAAACAAATGACCAAACATCAAAAAAAGAAAAAAGAAAAAGAGAGAGAGATAGTAGTAATGCAAGACTTCAACTACCCTGATATTTATTGGAAGTCAGACTCTACAGACAAACTTACTAACTTACTTTGCAGATAATTTCATTGCATTAAGGTGGAGGCAGCAACAAGGAGATCAGCTATTTTGGATTTGAGAGTAACCAACAGAAATTAACAAGTTAGTGGGGTGGAAATAGTGGGATCTTTGGGTGGGAGTGACCCTGTCATCTTGGGATTTATTTTACAGAGGAAAGGAGAGACCAAACTGCTTTATCACACTAGGGGGCAAATAGAGTTTAAACGAGAGTTAAACTAGAAAAAACCAGGAAATGTTGTGTGATAAACATCAGGTATTTCCTGGTTTTCTCTAGTCTAACTCTCATTTAACCCTGTTTGCCCCCTACTGTGATAAAGCAGACTGTGAGAAACATATTCTGGACTTCAAGATACTGATTTCAGTAAGCTTAGGAAAATTTTGGGTGCGATCCGATGGTCAAAAATGCTCAAAGTGAAGGCATTAATGATGCATGGGAGTGTCTTTAAAGGTAAAATATTGAAGGCACAGTTGCAATTCCAATGAAGATGAACACTGGGGATTGTCTAAAGAAACCAAGATGGCTATATAAAGAACTTTCAGAGGAGCTGAGATTTGAAAAACACATGTATAAGAATTGGAAGAAAGAGGGAATCACCTAAGAGGAATACATATAGTCAATATGTGCAGGAAAAGGTAAAGCTAAAGCTCAGAATGAGCTCAGTCCTTGCTAGAGAGATTAAAAATAAGTAAAAGGGGTTTGGTGTTTTTTTTGGCTATATTCAGAGAAAGAGAAAGAACAGGGAAATCGTAGGACTACTGTGTAGAGAAGACGATGAAACTCTAACAAGGAACAGAAGGAAGGCTTAACTGTTCTATACTTTCTTTTTCTTAGTCATCTCAAAATGAAATTCAGTACTCTAACTGGTGCAAATAGAATAAATCATGCAGTAGGAGGACTATGGTCCAGAATAAGTAAAGAGGTAGTGAAGGAATACCTAGCCATTCTAAATGAATTTAAGTCTCCAGGCATCCAAGAGTACTAAAGGAACTTGCAGATGTAATCTTAAAGCCACAATATTCTTGCAGGCAAGCTGGTGGACTGTGGGCTAGACAGTGCTAGTTTTAGCTGGATTTGTAATTTGTTGACCGACTGAATCCAGAGAGTTCTCACCAATGGTTTCTCTTCATCCTGGAGAGAAATGACTAGTGGAGTTCATCAGGGTTCTGTCCTAGGCTGGATGTTGTTTGATATCTTTATAGATGATTTAGTTGATGGAATAGAAGGCATGCTTATCAAATTTGCAGATGATACCAAATTACAAGAGGCAGTCAGTACCACAGAGGACAGGATCAAAATTCAAAATAACCTTGACAGAATGGAAAGCTGGTCCAAAACTAACAAAATGAATTTGAACAGGGATAAATGTAACATACCATACCTTGGCAGAAAAATGAAATGCATAAATATAGGATGAATGAACTTGGTTTGAAAACAATACATGTGAGAATGATCTTACCATCTTAGTAAACCATAAGTTAAACATGAGTTAACAGTGTGATCAATTGGTCAAAAAGCCAATGGAATTCTGATGCTGCATCTATAGGAGAATAGTGCCATCTATTCTGCTCACCTGGAATACTGTGTCCAGATCTGGGCACAATAGTTCCAGAAGAATATCAACAAGCTGGAATGCATCCAGAGAAGGGTGAACAAGATGATCAAAGTTCTGGAAACCAAGCCTTAGGACGAACAACTTATGGATATGTTTAGCCTGGCAAAAAGAAGACTGAGAGGTGACATGATAGTATCTTTAAATATCTAAAAGGATGTCATGTAGAAGATGGAGACAGCATGTTTTCTTCTGCTCCAGAGACTAGAAATTAAACATTGGATTTAAATTACAAGAAAGATTCCACCTGACCATTAAGAAGAAGGGTTTTTTTTTCAACAGTAGAATAGAGTGCCTTGGAGGGTGGTAGATTCTCCAGTTTTGGAAGTATCGTTGATAACAGAGATCTTTGGTCAGAGATTGGATGATTATCTTGCAGGCTGTTTTATTTGTGTATTCCTGCATGGCAGGGGGTTAAATTAGATAGTCCCTGTGGTTCCTTCCAACTCTAAGCTTCTGTGATTCTTTTCATGACCAGAGGCAGCATGCCTTTTTGTATCCATTGCTGGGGAGCATAGACAGGAAGGTGCTAGTGCACTCTCACCATGCTTGTGGGCTTCCCATAGGTAACTGTCTAGCCTTTGTGTAACAGAATGCTCATTTACTACAGGCTTTTGGTCTTATCAAGCTCAGGATCTTCTTAGGTTCTTATGACTCTGTCAGCTTGGGATCCCTTGCACTAAACACATGCATCCCTTTCATTTCAGCCAATCCTTGCCCATATGAAGATAAATTCAGCAACTGTCCCACGCTAAAGGAGGACTATTCATGTAATCACCCACTAATTGAAGATAATTGCCAGGAGTCCTGTTTCTGTGAGTCTGAAATATAATATCTGGATTTTCCAAAAAGATCTTTGAACTTAACGGAAGAGGACGAAGCCAACGTAAAGATAAAACGAATGAAGATGGCAATATACCTGTTAACGTTAGCTATAAATTAATATAGGGCTTCTGTATTGTTTGCTTTTATCTTTTAATTTAGCTTCCCTGTTTCTCAGAGAACTTTAGTCTAGTGTGAAAAACAGCTCCAATACTGGAATACCTCTTTAATTATCAAGCAATCGATTCCTAAGAAATTTATCCATACTATTCTATAGAATTATTCTGGGAGCATGTTTGGTAAAAAACAAAACCAAAAACCACCCCCTCAAAACACTTGTATCTGAAATTTTGCAGTATTGAAACATTTTGAAATTTTGTGGAAGTCTGCATAAAAATATGAACAATGTCAATGGCTTCATAAACTGAATATTTGTACTAATATACTAATATTATGCATCACTTGTAAATATGTTGTTTTCATAGTAGTTTATTGAGGGCAGGAGTCAGTTGTTGGATCCATCTCCCACCAGTCCTAGCTTATACAGCCAACAATGAGGAATGTTAGGAACTCCAATTCAGCACTTAGAGGCTGCTTTAATTTCTACCACAAATTAAGGGCCAAAATATATGCTCAGTCTCATGTGGCTTGTCCCCATTTTGTAATATAAAAGGCAGCCATGGGCATGTGAATTAAAGCAGAAGATTTTCTTTTAGCAGAAAAATAGGAGGACAGGAAAAAATTTCTTCCCCTCATCATTTCATCAGTACTGCATCCTGGGGACAAATCCTATATTGTTTCGTTGTGGTCAGCAGTCTCTAAAACAGAGGCGGGAGATAGTACAGCTTGTGGGCCACCTATGATACCCTCATCGATCCAATTTCTTTGGAGTTTTTTTAAAAATGAATTTGAGGGCCCTTAAGTAGACCCAAACATTTCCTAACCAACTTTCAGGCCTCCTCCTGTTGTTGGAAAAAAAGCTCTATCATGTCCCTTAGAGGGAATTAGGTCAAAAAAGTAAAAGCAAATAAACAAGGATGGATGCAGATTTTCAAGATCCTTTGGGAGAGGCAGTACAGTGCCCTATCCTCCAACACAGGGGTAGGCAATCTTTTTGAGCCGGGGGCCGGGTTGCTGTCCCTCAGACAACTGGGGGGCCGAACCCAAAAAATAAATAATTAAATAATTTTAAAAAATTTAAATATATAAATAAACCAGGACAAATGTAGGACAAAATTTTCAAATGGAAGACACTTTTTTAAAAAAATGGAGGACAGGTGAAAAAATTTGCTGATTTTTTAAAAAATGTTAATATAAATGCATGTTTCTGAGGCTTCTATAGACAATTGCCCCCCAAAGGCCCCGGCGGCAATCGGCGGCAGGACTGGGCTGGGGCCGGTCCCAAGGCCTCGCCGGGCCGCATCCGGCCCGCGGGCCGCAGGTTGCCTACCCCTGCTCCAACAGATGCCCACCCTGTGCTCCAACATGACCAGGGCCAAAACACCATGTAATGTGGGACAACTCTAAGAGGAATGCCTACCTGATTATTGTTGTTTTGAAAGCTGCTATTTGGGATAGATTTAATCAGACTTCTGTTGCTGGAGGAGGGGAATATAACCTTTTCCGCATGGCAATTCCTTATTTCAAATAATCAGAGTGGCTGCTATTAGCCGAATTGCTATTAGTGGTGGAAAGAGAGGTAACCAGTACTTTATTGATTTCTACAACGGTTAGCTGCATGGGAGGGACAGATTTAAATCAGTTGAAAGATGGGAAAAAAAGATAGCCTTCTTGCCTTTGCACCTTATTCAGAATTTTCTTGAATAGTAGGTCTCCTTTGAAATGTACAAAAATTTACAAAATTTGATAATGAGTCATTACGTGTGGGAAGTTTATTCTTTTGCTACCAGACATGTTGAATACAGCTTATCAGTTTATCACAGTGTGCATGTGTATCATTTATTTTTTGTAAAAAAAATGAAACATGGATTGGCAAGAATCACTAATCCCTCCTGCACAGTACTTCTGTCGTTGCACAACAGTTTTCATATATATATATATGGGATTATTTTGAAGTACAGGTTGACTCACTCTCATTGAGAATTACAAAATCCTAAAATATTCCAGAATTCAAAATTGACCACACAGGTAGCTGGCACAATGACATCTTTGCTTTCTGATGGTTAAATGTACACAAACTTTGTTTCATGCATAAAATTATTAAAAATATTGTGTATAAACGAATTTCATGTTTAGATTTGGGACTTGGACCCATCTCCAAGGTATCTTATTACGTATATTCCAATATTCCAAAATCAGAAACAGAATAATTCACCATCCAAAACACTTCTGATCTCAAGCATTTTGGAAAAGGGAGATTAAACTTGTACCACAGTGAAATCAGAAGCAGCTCTGTAAATAGATAAATAAATGACAGTTGCCAGAACTATATTAGGTTGGCACTGCAGGACTGATCTACTGACACTCAAGCCAAAATCCTAGCAGGGTGTCATTGAAGCACCACATCTCTGAGTAGCAGTCATGGGTTATGGTGATATAGGTATGCTGATGACACCAGTTCTAATGAGTCCTTTTTTCATCAGATCCCAATGAAGCAATGAGATCCTTACATGCATCCCTGTGAAATCATATATATTTAAGATGGAATTGAGGTGATTGAGAACTTGACAGATGGCAAAAAATCCTGTTCTGGATGTGATCATGTGCTCCATAACACATTCAGTGTGGTTCTTCATCAAGCATTGATTCCTGGATTCCCAATTAGCATGTGTAGTCTTAAGTGGCTGATATGTTAGCTATACTCTTTCCTGAAGTGCTTGCCTTCTAGTTGATAAAAAATGAGGTTGAACATATGACCTATTTTTTAAGAGAACCACACCAACACATGAAACAGAACTATATACTAAACAACTAAACAAGTCATAAAAATACTAAAAATTGCTATTCCACTGAATGAGAAATTGCCCTTCCCCATCACAATTGTTATGGAAAATGGCATAGCTACTTTGTAGTGCCCCATTTCTGTGCTTCTGTGGAGCCAAATGGGTACCTCTTCTTTTTTGCTTGTGGAAAATTAGTGTTCAAACATTTGTTTATTTTTATACATTACATTTATATCCTGCCTTTCTCTCATGGCTAGCATGTATTTCCAAAATAACTTAAAACACAGCTACCCATAAAATTTAGTAATTTATACATTTTAAAATACATATTAAATTGATCTTACTATTAAAACAAGTTTAAAATTTTAAAATGTATAACATTTTAAAACAAAAGCTTATTTAAACATTGAAACATTCATAGGAGCTATTTCCAGTGCAGCAGTGATAAAGCAAAGAAAGCAAGTAATATGCTCTAATATTTCCTTCGCTCTAACTTTTGTGGATTTCAACATTCACTGCAATAACAGAGTTGAATCACAGTTCTGTTGTTGGTCTTTGTAAAGTTTTTGGTTTTACAACTTCACATTTTCAATTTTGTACTTAAGTCCATTTCTGCAGCTGCATTTCATCACATCAGAAATGCCTTTACAACTGTTTTCAAGAACTGTTGGATATAATAATAATAATAATAATAATAATAATAATAATAATAATAATTTATATTCTGCTTAATCTGTAAGAATCCAAGTGGATTACAACAGTAAAACAAAATACAGTTAAAAGAGAATACATTAATAATTCCAAGATCCCCATCCCTCCCTCCAGGGTGCAGCATACCATCATGTTCCTTCCATCCCTATTTACCGCTGCTTGTTCTTGAAAGATCTTTCTCAGAACACACCTGTACCTCATAATACACATTGAGGCTGCAGTATTTAAATGCAATGGATGCTCATAGTCTAAACAAATTAGGCATGTTTTGACCAAATTGCTGGTGACAATATTAACTTACTCACTTCATTTTTGGTAAAGAAAGTTGCTATCAAAGAAGGATGCTGGATGTGAGCATAATTTGCATCACAGTCTTTTCCAGAAATGTTACTGGGTTTGGGAATGAGGAAGAAGCTCTGGGATACAAATGCTATGTTTAATTGTTTTGATCACCTTTTTAGATATGTGCCTTGAAGATAGGTTTTTTTCTTTCTTTCAATTTTGAATTAAAAAAATGGCAGTTCTAATAATCTTTAAAAAAAAATCTTCTGGCCCATTGCTTTCGCCAGTCTCTACATTTCATAGCTAATTATCATCTTCAAAGAGCAGTGATATTCAAATATATGTGCACAAACTTTTATAAATTTATCACTCCAGACTTTACTCCCGATAAAAAGTTTTGTTTCTAAAAATGCTATACCATTGGAATTCCTCTCTTTCTTTTTACACCTTGGAAACCTTACCAGGATTGCCATCTTACTTTATGCTAAAACCTTGTCCCATGCACTTCTCTAGGCATTTGTAGGTCCTCTGGCATGATTCTGTGATCAACGTTTGGCAGAGGTTGACCACAGAGCTTCACCGGAGGACTT
The DNA here is from genome assembly GCA_023333645.1 of Sceloporus occidentalis. Lineage (NCBI taxonomy): Eukaryota > Metazoa > Chordata > Lepidosauria > Squamata > Phrynosomatidae > Sceloporus > Sceloporus occidentalis. The sequence continues at coordinate 7,080,797 of JALMGF010000004.1, read as the reverse complement.
GGAGATTTCAAGAGAGGTCTTCTCTTAAGCAAAAAGAATAGTGTTTTTTATTTGCAATGTTTCTACATTCATGGGGCCTCTGTATTGATGGCAGCTGGAAATGGAAGTTTGTAGGGGGGAGGGATTGAGAACAAACTTGTATCAGTTTCTCTGAAGTCTAGTTCCATCACCATCCTATTTCCAACAGTGAGCACAAAGTACCTCTTGAGAACCTGCCATAAATAACAATGATTTCCCTGTTGCCTGTTCTCCTCCACTTAGTTTCACAAGCTCCGTTATCTTTGGACCTGAAAGTTTCACTTTTATAGTCCTGGCTAACAACCAGTGAAAAATATGCTGTCCATGACCTGGTCTGAGACATTTTTCTGTTTGGGGCAGAGCAGCAAATGGTACCCTCTCCATTATGGGCCTTCCAGTCTAAAGTCTTTGGATAATATTCAAAGCCGACAAAGTTATTTTGTCAATTGAAGTAGGAAATCCCACAAGCACCTCTCTGCACCACAGCAGAAAAATATATACAATAATAACAAAGTAAATAAATAATGTTATCACCCTTCTTCTGACACTCAAACTATACTACCTCAGGCCACCTTGCTAGAATCTCAAGCCAACATATGCTGTTGTGACTGCTCCTGTGGGAATGGTTTTCTTCTGTCCTCAGACTCCAGCACTACAGACCAAAGGCCAACCTGGTGGAGATTCATGTAGAGGCAACTTTCCTAACTCTTTCATATAGATTTATAAGCAGGGTTTGAAGGGCTGGCAAGGTGGGAGAAACCCTTGAAGTCCTTAGTGCAGTTAGGGACCTCTGTTGCACAGACCCAGTCCCTTGATGCTTTCATCTCTCCCAAGCACAATGGAAATAGAGTTTACTTAGAAGGAGGCACACAGCATTCCAAAGCTTTGAGATAATACTGTTGCTTAGAAATCTAATTTAAGAGGCAAACCCTCTGTTTATTTTATGCCAAAACTAGGGTAATGCCGCCCAACAAGAATCTCACTGGACATTAATACACAAAGACATCAAACATCATTTACAACTAATGGCATTAATTTGTTTGCCAACCCATGCATAATGGAGCAAATAACAATGTGACAGTTTCTTAATGATCATATTTACTTTCTACATAAGTAAGTCTGCTACTTTTCTTAAGTACATACACAGATTCACTGACCCTCTTCTCTAATCCGTACCTGTCTTACGTATTCAAATAAGCAAAAACAATTCTTCTGTTTTAATAAAGAAATAGCCAATTACTTCCTTTTTACTGTTAATAATATATGCTCTGCTTGTCCCGTTTTAATTTTTGCTATTGGATATGATTGTTATTTTTTTGCCCTTGAGGAAGACAGTAAGTCAAATATATAAGTTCATAGTACACCCTACAATAAACTTCAATATTTTAAATGCTAGTTTGAGGCATTGCTTATTTTGATTTTGTTATATTTTTAAAATCAATTGGTTGTTTAGTTTTTTGTGGGTTTTTCGGGCTGTGTGGCCATGTTCCAGAAAAGTTTCTTCCTGACGTTTTGCCAGCATCTGTGGCTGGCATCTTCAGCCCGAAAAACCCACCAAAAAATATGGATGCCAGCCATGAAAGCCTTCAACTTTAAATTGGTTGTTTGATTCTAAAAGCTGCATCCAATGGGGCAAGTGTGGATTTGAACGCTTACAGTATTTTATAGCAGTCTGCTCAATGAATCAGCATCTCCTTAATTTTGTCTCATTGCACATTTGCTCCTTATTTATATTTAGAATGATAGGTTGCTTCTTTCTGAACTGCTTCAAAATGAGTACTAACACATTTGTCAAGTCTTCTCCCCTTTCCCAAGGCTAGAATGCTATGTATACTTTGTGGGAATAAGCACCATTTATTATGGAGACCCAGTGTGGTGTAGTGGTTTGACTGTTGGACTATGACTCTGGAGATTAGGGTTCAGCTCCCCACTTGACCATGGAAACCCACTGGGTGACCTTGAGTGAATCACACACTCTCAGCTTCAGAAAACTCCATGATAAGTTCACCTTAGGGTCAGAAATGACTTCAAGGCACACAACAACAACACTATGGAGGGACATACTTAAGAATCACCATGCATAGGATGGTGCTCTTAGAAGCTTTTGAAGAAGACAATTTTAGCAGCTGCAATGTCATGAAGCACTGTCACTTAAACCACATTGCAAAACCAGAATATATGTTAGGTGAATATCTGAGCCTGAGAAGAAAGTTATTCACATTCTATGTCTCCAAATCATACTTGCCCAGGAAAGAACCTCATTCTTCTGACAACAAAATATTGTAGTTTTAGCCAGTTTTAGGAGCCCTTGTGGTGCAGTGGTTAAATGCTTTTATTTCAGCCATTCACTCACAAACCACAAGAAAGGCAGCATGTGACAATACTATCCTTGCTAATAAAAAAAAAATGCTGTCACCCTGACTCATAAAAACCTTTTTTCTTACTGCACCACTGTGTATTTTGAGGATGATATTTGGGCCCAAAGCAACAAATAAACACAGTTATATATTTACTTGACACACAAAATTGAATGATTGGCCCCAGATCTCTCTTTATAATAATGTTGAAATACCCTCTAGTGGTAACTTTAATGTCTGCATAGAAACTATAGTCAAACTTGGCAACTCTGGCTGTTTATTTATACTTATCTGCATGAGCTAAGAGAATAAGGGAAAAACGGTTGTTCTACTGACAGTCTGTACAATCTTCAAAGTTATAAAAGGCACTTATTTTTCCATGCAGCTTGATTCCATGCACCTATAATCAGATGTATTATACTTCTAAATTTAGTGAAACTTACTCCCTGGTCTGTGTTTAGAATTTTTCAGATTTAATCTCATATTTGACAAGTGCTTTTAAATAAACAGTGTGCTATATTATTCTATGTTTCTTGGTTCATTGAGCATACAATATGTGTGCATGTTAATGTACACAGCTAAAATGAATGTTTGTAAATAAACTGGAACTTTTAATAAGTTCAGTAGTATGAGGAAAGTGACTCAGGGAGCATTTCCACCCTGTCTACTTATGGTATGGTACAATGAAGATTTTCCTTTTATGGAGGCAGCATAATTTAGTATTGGACTATGACTCTGGAAACCAGAGTTTGGATTCCTGCTCAGCCATAGAAAACCACTGATCCTAAAGTGTAAAGATATACAAGTGAGCATGAAAGTTAGAATCATAAAAGTCATTGTATTCCCTATCACCACGAATGGATGGAAGAACTAGACAATTAAGAAAGCGGATAGAAAATCAGTTCATTTGTGATATGGTGCTGGAGAAGAGTGCTTAGGATTTTGTGGACAGCCAATAAGACAAACAAATGGGTCCTTGATAAGATTAAGCCAGAAATCTCCCTAGAAGCCAAGATGATCAAACTGAGGTTGTTGTACTTTGACCACATCATGAAAAGGCATGGGTCATTAGAAAAGACAATGATTCTGGAGAAGGTAGAAGTCAGTTGAAAGAATGGAAGAAAGTCTTAGGCTGGAACAACATATCTTGGAATAAGCCCCATTAGGGTACAGCTGTACAAGTAAAATACACAGGATTGCTTTTTAATGCAATTTTTCAGAAATAGTGACATGAAAAATGCTTTGGCACAAGGCTAGGTTTAAAATCCAACTTCTCATCTCCTCAGAGTTTTCAAAAAACTCTCTACCCTTCCTGTATACTGAGACAACAGTTCTGCGTAATTGGCCATAAAAGAAATGATAGGATGCCATCTAGTGGACTGATGACCAATTTTCATCTTCTTGTACTGAAATAAAGGCTACCTAAACTCAAGAGTCATACCATATACTTCAACTTGCCCTGAGATACTTCAACTTGCCCAATATCATGTGCAAAAGGATATAGGAACCTGTAGAATTTAGGAAAATTAATAATTCCTCATTAATTATTAAGATATGTAGTATAGCAGTTTGCTTACCTTGGAATGGGCCCCAGGGAATGTAATAGGCCTCACTTGTTATTAGGCATGTAGAAAAAGAAACTGTGACCTATGCATTTGGAATTTTTCTTCAAACCACTGTTTTCTCAGTTTCAAGGGCTTAGGAGATGGGCCAGAATGGCATGGATCAAACCTGTGCAATCATGGCCCATGTCCTAACTTGTGTTGGTCCCTGAGCTGGTGAAGGATGGACAGTGTTTTTTCCACAGCCACCTGCTGCTACATCATGAACCTGCTACCACTGCATGCCTCTTACCTTCTGCTACTGTCATTGCTACCGAGAAGACCCCTGTTGCTACATCTGATGTGGAAATGAGGAGCCTAGGTTAGGCTCTCTGTTTCTACAATGGGGGATCCTCTCAGTAATGATGATGGCAGAGGAAGGTAAGGTGTACAGGGGGCCATCCTATCTGAGGAGGTGCTCCACAGTTTCAGATAAACTCTATGGCAAACAGCAGATCATTTTGACCTGAGCTAAGGCCCCTTGCCTCCAGGATTGGATGGGACTGCTGGACTGGTGTCCAGTCTGCCTGATCCTGGGCTGGGGGTATTGGCCTGTTCTGACTGAACAGGACAACATGAGGCTAGGGGCAACATGCGACTTTTTGCCTGACTGGAAAGCCTCTCAGTCATATATTGACAATATTAATCTGGCCCACTTTACAGACAGTGGTCTGGATGTTTTAAAAAAGAGATGAGTTGGCTGTTAGTGAAGTGCGAAATATTGGTCCAAAGCACACTGCAGAAATAGGGTTGCCATAACTGTCAACCTCCAAACCGGGACAAGTGTCAAAAAATGTAGGACAAATGTAGGACAAAAGTTCACCACAGATGTAGGACATATTTTTTAAATGGAGGATACGTGAACAACTAAAAAAAATAATAATTAAAAATATGTCCTACAATTGGGGTGAAATTTTGTCCTACATTTGTCCCACATTTTTTGACATTTGCCCTGGTTTGGAGGTTGCTAGCAGCCGCTCCTGGGGCTGGGGCGCGCAGCTGCTCCTCCGGCTCTTGCTAGAGCTCACTCCTGGGGCCAATGCGCGCGGCCCCCCCTGGGGCCGGGGCGCGCGGCCACTCCTCCGGCCCTTGCTAGCAGCTGCTGCTGTGGCCGTTCGCGCATGCGCTGCCTAAAGTGGGCCTTGCTAGTGGCCACTCTAGCTAGAGGTGGCACATGCGTGCAACGGCCGCAGAAGCGGCCGCTAGCAAGAGCAGCCGCAGCAGTCACCACAGCAGCAGCCACCTGACCCGGGGCAAACCCAGGTCAAATTAGAAACCGGGATGGGACCTCCCCGACCAGTTAAAAACTGTGAATGTCCCACCCCCAGGTGGGACATGGCAACCCTATGCAGAAATAATCCAGTTTGAGACCACTTTAACTGCCTTGGCTAGTGCCAGGGAATCCTGAGAATTGTAGTTTATTGTGGCACTAGAGCTCTCTGACAGAGAAGGCTAAATGTCTCACAAAACTACAATTCCCAGGGCTGTTAAAGTACAGTGGACCCTTGTTATATGCTGGGGTTTGGTTCCAAGATTCCCCGTGTATAACAAAATCCGTGTATGCTGAAATCTCATTAAATATAATGACATAGCAAAATGGTGTCCCTTATAAAAAATGGAAAATCAAGGTTTGAGACTGTAGTCTGAAATTGGATTATTTCTGCAGTGTATTTTGGGCCATCAATTGCCAGAATTGCATCAGGTGGACAATCCATGTACTCTTTTGGAGATAGATCTTAACATTATTTTGATTTATTATTCTATTTTGGGTCCTTTTAAAAAATGGCAAGAGTCTGTTGATTTACATAGAATCATAGAATCATAGAGTTGGAAGAGACCACAAGGGCCAGCCATTCCAGGAGGAGTAGCTAATACCTCAGAGGACAGGATCAAACTTCAGAATGATCTCAATAGATTAAAAAGCTGGCCCAAAGCTAACAAAATGAATTTCAACACAGAGAATTATAAGGTACTGCACTTAGGGCAAAAAAAGGAAATGAACATATACAGGATGGGTGACACCTGGCTGAACAAGACGACATGTGAAAGGGATCTGGGAGTCCAAGTAGGCCACAAGTTGAACATGCGTCAACAGTGCAATGCGGCAGCTAAAAAGTTCAATGCAATTTTAAACTGCATCAATAGAAGTATAGTGTTTATATCAAGGGATGTAATAGTGCCACTCTATTCTGCTCTGGTTAGGCACCACCTGGAATATTGTGTCCAGTTCTGGGCACCACAATTCAAAAAGGATGTTGAGAAACTGGAGCGTGTCCAAAGGAGGGCGACCAAAATGGTGAAGGGTCTTGAAACCATGTCCTATGAGAAACAATTTAGGGAGCTGGGGATGTTTAGCCTGGAAAAGAGAAGGTTAAGAGGTGATATGATAGCTCTGTTTAAATACTTGAAGGGATGTCATATTGAGGAGGGAGCAAGCTTGTTTTCTGCTTCTCCAGAGAATAGGACCTAGAACAATGGATGCAAGCTCCAGGAAAAGAGATTCCACCTCAACATTAGGAGGAACTTCCTGACAGTAAGGGCTGTTTGACAGTGGAACAAATTCCCTTGGAGTGTAGTGGAGTCCCCTTCCTTGGAGGTTTTTAAACAGAGGCTGGATGGCCATCTGTTGGGGTTGCTTTGATTTAGATTTCCTGCATGGCAGGGGGTTGGACTGGATGGCCCTTGTGGTGTCTTCCAACTCTATGATTCTATGATTCTAACCCTCTGCCATACAGGAACTCACAATCAAAGCACCCCAACAGATGGCTATCCAGATTCTAGTTAAAGACCTCCAAAGAAGGAGACTCCACCACTCTCTGAGTATCAGCTCTTACTGTCAGGAAGTTCCTCCTAATGTTTAGATGGAATCTCTTTTCCTGTAGCTTGCATCCATTGTTCCAGGTCTTGTTCTCTGAAGCAGCAGAAAAAAAGCTTGCTCCAGCCTCAGTATGACACTCCTTCAAATCCTTAAACAGAGCAATCATATCACAACCTTCTCTTCTCCAGGCTAAACATATCCAGCCCCCTAAGTCTCTTCTTGTAGGGCATGATTTCCAGACCCTTGACAATTTTGGTCAGTCTCCTGTGGACACTCTCCACCTTCTTAATAACCTTTTTGAATTGTGGTGCCCAGAAGTGGATACAGTATTCCAGATGAAGCATGACAACATAGAATAGAGTGGCACTATTACATCCTTGCTGAGGGGTGCAGAATCAGTGGTTTGTGGGCCTGACAAGATATCTCGGGAGGTATGTTGGCTCCCTGGGGCAAAAGTATGTAATGTGCCAGTGAGGCTGACAAGACTTGGCAAGCCTACTGACCATTACTCTTTCCTTTTGGTCCATGTGGGAACCAAATATACTGCAAGGCACAGTTTTAAGAATATCATAAGGGATTAATGAGGCTCTGGGTAGGAAGCACAGGTTGTCATCTCATCTCTTTTCCCAGCTGAAGGGCATGGCCCAGGAAGGGAGAGGAAAATAGCATCTGTGAACAACTGGCTACACAGATGATGCCACCAAGAACTATTTGGATTATTGTACCATGGCCTGCAGCTTCAGAAGAGGGGGGACTTGTGGTAAGGAGAAGAGATGAGATAACAACCTGTGCATCCAGCTCTTTCAACTTCCTACCCAGAGCCTCATAATCTCATAATGTGCCTTCCAGTATCATTGGTTCCCACATTGGTTCCCACATGGACCAAAAGGAAGGGGTAATGTTCAGTAGGCTTGAAAAGTCTTGTCAGTGTCACTGTCGCATCACAGATTTTTGCCCAGGGAGACAACACACCTCCTGAGACATCTAGTCAGGCCCACAAATCACTGCTTCTGTACCCCTCAGCCAGGTGTTGCCAACCACCACCACCACCACCACCACCATATGCCTCTCCTGATGCTTAGTGGCTGTTCCCTGTGGTGATACTCCCAGGGTCCCCTGCACTTTCCCTGAGGTGTGTCCTTGCTGCTCCTCCTTTCCATCCCTGATAAGAGCTTCAAATCAATTCTATAGCTGCAAAGTCACAGAATGATCCTTGGTTTCCCTACTTCTGTGTTTGATAGTCTTCCATCTGTCTACCTCCTGTGTATGTGAAGTGACCTCCTCCCCCACAACTTCCTCTGTGTGTTCCCTAGCCAACCCTGGTGATCAATGGGGTGACACATGTCGCAACCAGATCACCCTCACATACTGTGTGTTCCCTATCCAAAACCATCTGCTCCATTCTGTATTGCTCTTTTATGTGCTTAAGTGTAGATACCAGGGCCTCCAGCTGCTAGACCTTCTTTTCCAACAGGACTACCCATTGTTGGGGAAGTTCCCCACACCTACAAGCAAGAAGACAAACATTCCCCAAGTGTTGCAGGTGACTGCAGCCGCTCCTTCACTGTCCATACTGAGAAGTCTAAAGTAGGCTCTGAAACCAGATTGTGGACTTCCCCCTCAGAAACTCCCCAGTTGAACACTCATGTAAAGGGCCCCTGTTGGCCTGGCCTTTTTGCCAAGCTCTGACAGTGACCTCCAGAGACTGGGGCTATAGTTATATCAAGAGCTCCTGACTGGTAGCTCCTCCCAGAGTTAAGTCTGAGCTTTAAAGTGCATGGACTGGGATGATGGAATAGGAGACATGCTTATAAAATTTGCAGATGACACCAAATTAGGAGGGGTAGCCAATACGCCAGACGACAGAATCAAAATTCAGAATGACTTTAACAGATTGGAGAGCTGAACTCACAAAATGAATTTTAGCAGGGAGAAATATAAGATACTAAAGGCCGGTACATACCGGCGGGATGCGGCGTGGCGGTGACGATACTAGAGCTTGGGAGAGTGCAGCAACCGCACACCCCCAAGTCCTAGTATGGGTGGATGGCGGCATCATGATGCCCTCCTGTCCATATGGGGGGGGCGCCATGATGACACTGATGCTGCACAGTATCTGGACATCACATCCCGCAAAAAAGAAGCAGCTTAGAGCTGGCAAACAAACAAAACTGGCAAACAAACAAAAAATAGGAATACATATCAACTGTATCAAGTTGCCATGATTGTGGTAACAAAAAGCGGGATATAAATTAAAGTTTTATTAATTATTAATTATTATTATTATAAGCCAAGATCCCAAGCTAGTCTCAGTAAAGGGGTACGTTGAATTCCCCAAACAAAACAAGTTTGAGAGAGATCAGCTCTATGCCCAAGACCACCCCTGCCAGCTCAGGAAGGGAGACCATGGAGCAGAATCCCAAGCCGATATGCTTGTCTATTATCCCCTATTGCCAGGTATATACACTCAGTCCTTGAAATTGTCTAGACAGGATATTAACTAGGGGGATGGACTCATGACAGATCACTATGACTCCTTTTCCCTGACTGTTTACTTTAGGGAATATGAAGGATTCCAGAATGTTTTGGGGGAATTTTCTGTCTGACAAGACTGATAAAGACCTTGGTCTTACTATGCAATAGTGAGAATTGCTAAGTGTTCTGCTAAATGGCCCATAATTTTCTGATTGCCTTAGATTCCCCTGACCCTATAAAATGGGTGTTATAATGACTGCTTTCCAAACTGATAAGAAGAATGTTTTTAATGGTGCTGCAATCTCACACCTGAATTCTTCAAGAATTTTCAGGCATATGATGCAAGATGCAAAAGAAAGAGGTGTTCTGTCAGTACCAGATCTAAAAATGTATTACCAAGCAACTTGCTTAATGTGGATCCAAAGTTGGGTGAATTTAAAAGAATTTAAAAGAAAATAAACTATTACAATTGGAAAGCACAAATATAATCATGGATGGACACATGAACCTGTACTATAGTAAGGATAAATGTAACAGAGAATCATATAATCATAAGAAAATCACTATTATGGATTTGGGGGAAAAATAGGAAAAAATAGGTGAAAAAAAATCTCATCAGAAACTTTTTTTTTGAAGAGAAAAAGTTTCAATTTCAGATTGGCTAAGATATAAAAATATACTAACTAGACAAGACAACAAATTTAGATTCAAAACAGAAAAAGAATTTGTAAAAGAAAGTTTAAATATTCACTGGTATATGAAATGGCAATGAAAAGAAAGAACTAAATTAGATTTCAAAGAAAACACCATTGGAAAGAGAAGATTGGAACTAGAGGAAATATTGAATTCTGAAAATAAAGGTATGTTATCAAAATTATATAAATAATTATTAAAAACCAAAAGGGAAAAAAAGTGATAAAAATAACATGATAGTTTGGGCACAAAATATTGGCTACCCAATTGATCTAGCACAATGAGAATATACATGGACAAAACGATTACAATATACTAGAAATCAAAATATAAGGGAAAACTATTACAAAATGCTTCTCCATTGGTACTTGTCACCAGACAACCTAGCTAAGCTATATGGTATAAATAACAGATGTTGGAAATGTGCTAAAGAAAAAAGGACTTTCTGTCATGTTTGGTGGTCCTGTAAAAGGTCAGAAAATATTGGTTGGTGATCCATAAAAAAATCTGTACTGTACCAAATATTGCATTAGAATTTAAACTTGAAATATACCTGTTAAATGTTTTAGACTTAAATATGGGAAAACAACATGGAAGAGTATTATTTTGCCTCGTCTTTTAAATGATAGAAAGTTGAGCTGTATAAAGAGGACGTGGCAGTTATGGAATCTACTAAGGAACAGCAATAGTAAAATCCTGCATTTTATCTGGGCACATTTTATTGTGTAATGGAATTATGATGTAAATTGGCTCAAACACTGAACTGTGAATCAATATTCTGGTTTAGCTCTTGAATTACTACTTATTAGGTTGGTCTCTCTCAGACATAAGACAGGTTTGCTTTATGCAAGTAAAATGCATATTAAAAGTCACATAAATCAAGATTAATGCACAGCTGAGACAACTGTGCCCAAACTGGCTTGACTGCATATTCTCACACTCAATCACAGCAGTTCAATTTTTCAAAACACCATTTCTTCAGATGGATGCCCCCTATTCTTCCTCCATTCCATAAAGACAAAATGTATGATTTCCATCCATGAGAGATGGAGCCCAATAAATCAACTAGTACATTACAGCTTCATGTCAAGTTATCACCTTCATGATGGAATTAAATTAGCAAAGCAAATAATGCCATCTAATTGTAGAAGATGCTAATTACCCACTCTGCCTCTAAAATAAGGCATGAGTGATGTATGATGAGTCTCGTTCAGAAAAAGTCATGAACGCTTGGAAATGCAACACTTAAATAATGTCTCAAACTGCTTAGACAGAGGGAAATGAAGAATCTGAATTTAGAATCAAGCATATGCTGTTTGGGAAGAAATAGGTTTATAGAAAGTCAAAAACCACTTCTTACTGGGAGGAAATAAATGGGGTGGGAAATTGTTCACAAAGAGTGAACAGACGAATACTGTAATGGGCATCATGCTAAGAGATGGGCAGTGGTACAGTGGTAAATGCTGAAGTGAAGATCCTTATCATGGCACCTTTCAGTGGTATATGCTCAAGACAGTCTCAAAATGCAAATATGTACTCAATGTTACATATGACCCATAGCCTAGGGAAGTAAAGAATATTTGCTGAATTTTTGACCCACAGGAAGAAAAGGTGTCTGAAGACACTGAGATATTGTGTTAAAAATCACCAACAGCAGGGAGGATTTCTACTCCCCTTTGGAAGTTTCTCTCCTTTGTCAATTTTTCTACAATTTGTGCAGGACACCTCTGCACTAAACACATTTCCTCTATCTGTGTAAAGCACAGCTGTCATGCACACTTAAAAACAGAAGGATAAGGTTACCAATCCAAAAGATGCAAACAACCAACATCCACTTTTTATGCTTTTCATAAGCCCATGTGTCAAGGCAGAAGCTTCACCAGTATGAATACACCAGTATGTATTTTGCTTTACCAGTATTAATACTTCTGCAAAAAAAATGTGCAAAAATTATTCCTGTCTTATGGTCAACAAAGAGAACATTTTCAGCTTCTTCATTCTTTCTTGCAAGAATAGAATAAGTGAACATCTACATCCTTAACTTATCCACAGACAATATAGACCTAAGGGATTTCTTTTCCTACCATAAAGAAGTAGTGTTTCTGAAATCCAGCAGACTTTTTATACTACACAACAATAATGCTATAACTCCTTTTTAACTGCCATCACAGCATCCTATGGGATTGGTAGTTGAGGAAATGGCATTTAGAATTTTCAGCTGGAGAGCTCTTCTGTTGCCTCTAACTAAAGTAGAAAGACCAGGTTTCTACAGGAGGAAACCATGGCAGTTAAATTGTAATAATACTGCCATACTTGTGTAGTGTGAAAGATACACAGGTAGAATCATAGAACCATAGAGTTTGAAGGGGCCCCATGAGCTGAGTTCTACTCCCTGCTCAGTGCAGGATCTCCAACTAAGGCATTCCCAGCAGATAGCTGTCCAGTCTCTTTTTGAAGATGTCCAGAGAAGGAGACCCCAGCACCTCCTGAGGTAAATGGCAATTGGTTCATTGCTGAAACATTATTGCTGTCAAAATGTTCTGTGTACATTTGATTTCTGTAGCCTTGACCATGCAAAACTCTTCTTTGCTATGATACGGCAGATTACCTACTTTTATTTTCTACAGAGAACTAATAGCCTGTTAATGTCCCTAGAGCTGTCTGAAGGTAGTACTTCCTTCAAATTGATGGCTAGGAGGACATTATTTAATGGTTTGCATGTTTGGTGGTGACTGAATTTGCCTAGGACACAGGCAAAATTCCTGTGTTTGACACCCAGAAAATGCAGATGTGTCTTTGGCCCATTCCTTGGCATTAATAAGCCCTTCTTTGAATACTCTTACTCTCAAAACATCCATATTCTGGTGTGAGTGATGGCTTTTTCCTCTGAACATGACCATGGTAACCTGTGCATCAATGTGTGTATGTTGGAGGATGGCAGACAGTCTGTTTAGTGCTGGAGTGCTGTTTGAGAAGTAGATCACATTACTAGCTTGGTGTCCCCTTCACCTGAGCAATGTGTAAAGAGGCTGAAAGATGCCAACCTATCAGCCTAAGGAACAGTGACATAACCTGTTTAAGCCATGTTTAAATATTTGAAGGGATTTCATATTGAAGACTGAGCAAGAGAATAGGACACAGAGCAATGGATTCAAACTACAGGAAAGGAGATTCCGCTTAAACATTAGGAAGACCTTCCTGACAATGAGAGCTGTTTGACAGTGGAATATGCTGCCCCAGAGTGTGGTGGAGTCTCCTGCTATGGAGGCTTTTAAGCAGAGGCTGGATGGCCATCTGTCAGGGTTGCTTTGATTGTGTATTCCTACATGATAGGGGTAGGACTCGATGGCCCTTTAGGACTCTTCCAGCTCTATGATTCTATGTTTTCTATGGGAAGATGAGCTACATTTCTGCATGGGGTGAAGCTTCAGTTTTCAGTGCTGCCTTTCTTCACTGAAAGACTGGTCAATGTTAGGCAGTACAGCTAAATGTTAGCTTACATGGCTAGTGAGAATGGTCCCAAGATCTGCTGTTTATACTCTCATATCTTCATCAATTTGACTTGTTGGCGACTACTTTCAAGGTGATAATTTTTCTCCATCTGAGTCCTGCACAACTGGAAAGGATATTGATGAGAGGGCTAATTACTATTTCCTTTAATCCATGAATCCTGGAGCAGGGCAGTGGGGCTTGAAATTATCTGGCAAATTGGACCATTAAGACTTCTAAGTAGTTGAGTTTCCTTAGGAATTACCAATCAAAATGTACATAGAAAATGGTGAAGTACACCCCCTCTACACATATTAATATTTAGCTACTGTATTTGAGTCTCACAGGAGTAACAAAGGCTGCATACCGTGTACTGTAGAACAACCTCCTTTGGAATGAACTACACCAAATACATGGAGGAAACTTATGTGCTTGCTAATAATAATGAATGGGAAGGGAAAAGCCTTTCCACTCACTGCACCCTATGTTTGATTCACCTCCAGCTTGGTAGTTATACATGTCGTTGAGGATTTCTTTAGAGATGACCTCCCCCCCCCCCCCGAGCTTTATTTTTATTTAAGACATCTTAAAACAGAAAATCAAGAATGACAGCCATAGGTATGCTACAAGGGATGGTGGCATGTAACTCCACCTATCTAATGGACATTCCCCAGACACACAGTATGTAAAAACAGCAGCGTCTCCATGGCCAGGATGACATCCACTAACACTTCTCCAATGGTGGTACTGCCAACCTCGAACTGCTGGGCAGTTTGGTGAAAGCTGCTTGAGCATCCAGATGGCAATTGCAATCCTCTACACCACAGGGGTGGTAGTCCTCATTATGGCATCAGCCTTCTCCACTTCCGGATGCAGCTGTTTCACTATTCTGTGAAAAGAGGGCACAGGGCATTCAGAAAAGCCTCTGCCATTTTTTGTCTGCCCAGATGATCATGATGAAATTCCTCCACCAGTCCCTGCTGGTTGGGTACACCCACTAGCAGAGCAGACATCTAGCCAGTGCCAGTATGATGGGGCTATGGTACTGCTTCCTTGGATGGCTGCAGTGGCTGATGTGGTGACTGTGTGGCACTGCTGTGTGGGATCCCCTGTCTCGGTGTCTGTGGCTGCTGGTATTGCTGGTGGGGACTGTTGTAGTGCATGTTGTGAGTGTCGTTGCATGGTCAGAAGACCACTGTCTGCACCAGCAGATTGCAGCATGACTGCCAGTGCAGCCCACGCTGCTGATGTGACATACATGATCTAGCTGGCCCACAGGTGCAGTGACCTGTTGTATCACCTGGTGTATGGAGATGCAATGGTGCGATCGTTCTGAGTGATGTCAGGTCATTCAGTTTATGAATGGCACATGGCAGAGCATTTGCAGGAGCATTGTTACAGTCTCTGCATCCATGCAATCATGTGCATATGTTGAGGGAAGTGATTTTTTTTAAAAAATAAGGAAGTGTTGCAGTTCTACATCATCATTGCTCTGGGCCAGTGCGGACTGCCCATGGGTGTTTGACCCATCTTGGGAGTGGGCTGTCTGGACAGTGGGGCTTCTAACTATTTTGGGGGGGAAACAGTATCGGTCTGTTTTTTTCCTGTCCATCTGCTCAGCCCCCGAAGTCTAATGCCGCTTTGATCATACTTTGGAAAAGCGGATTACAAATAAACCTTATTATTATTATTATTATTATTATTATTATTATTATTGGTTTTAATTAATGGGGGGAGTGGGAAAAGATTTTGATTGAACATTTGATTGAACCCTTGACAGTGAGAGCAGTTTGGCAATAGAACCAATTGTCTAGAGCATCCAATTGCAAATTGGATGATGTAGTTGGAGATCCTGCATAGAGCAGGGGTTGGATTCAGTGGTCCACAAGGGCCCCTCTTTGATTCTATGAACTGTAATTATTTTCACTTTTATAAGCTGCTTTAAGTCCCAGTGTTAAAGAGGGGTGTAAAAATGATGAAGATGAAGATGGTGATTTTCTTGGTTTATAATGATGGAAGCTGCTAACCTGACTCTAAGGGCCAATAGATGTGACTTGGGCTCACAGTGAGGATCATTGACTATTTAGCATTCTCACGGCCAGATCTAATAGGGTTCTGCTTCCTTTCACATGGGCAGAATTTAAGGTGTTGTAAAGGTCTATGGTGGGGAAGAGGTGAAGAACAGAAGAAAGACCAGCTGTAAGCAACTGGCCACCAGTGCGACACTAAATGTAAATAAAGAAAAAATAAAACTTTTATTTATAACCCGCTTTTTGCTACAGGAGCAACAGGCTTACATGATTATGGCTGCTTTTAACATCGAGGAACTGATATTCTGGGAGACATTGTTAAATCCTTTGTTGTTTTGTCATTTCCCTTCCTTAAACAACTGGTCTCCCAGAGCTGGTATTACAGAGCTCCATGGGGATTAATGAAGAGGAGGAAATGGTATAAATGCTGTTTTATTATGACACAGTTCTGAATACAGTATCCATTTACCTGGACATTTATCAAATTGTTTGTTCATAAGGCAAGTGGGAGCTGTATAGTCTCTTCCTGGAATACATCTGCTGTTTCTTTCAACATGACCTCATTATCTTGTAACAATATTAGTGCTGATTTTATCTGATGTGTCAAAAATGGTCAGGATACACTCCTTATAATTCACACCACCAAGCAGAAATCCGAAATACTACCCTTGTACCTGGTGAGGTTAAAATACCTGCATTAATGTCATGGGAAGTGAAGAACAGTTAATATAACAGAAGTTTGATAAGATTAGCAAAACTGCCTGACATTTTTGTTGGTTGATGAGTGGTTGGTTTGCATATTTTTAAAAGAGCATACAATTCTCTCAGTATGGAGGACAGGCACAAATAATTATTATTAAGGAGAAAAAAAAATGGAGCTACTATTAAGAATCATAAAGACAAATTCTACACTGTAGAATGTCACATACATAAAGCTTGAATATACAGCAAAAGTAGTGATATTTCCTGGTGTGGAAATTTGGCTTTAAAAAATATTTGTTTAAAAAGAGTAATCTGCAGAAAGTTTTAAGTAGGTACAAAGAAGTACAGTATATTTAGAGTTAGGTTACATTTCCCTCTGTGTATTGCTCCTGACATATTGCAGTAATATGTTGAGACAGCTGTCACTGTGTAGTGGTTTTAGAATAGAACAATGTAAAAAAGAATTGTATTCTTGTGCATTGTTCCTTTAAAAAAATCGCATTGCTAAAATGAATCTGAGGAAGTTTAGCAGTCTGTCTTTTTGCAACTTTATGGAATTAGTTTTGAAATGGATTGCAGTGTTTTTGCCCATGAACCCAAAAGACCACCTGCTGTGAAGCAAGTGTGTATAGACCAGTGTTTATTATAGCAATAGCCATAAGTTTACTTTTTATTGGTTCCAAACTGAAATCTTGGCAATTCTGAATTAGTGTGTTATCTTAGATTTATGGAGATGAAGGATAATTTAGAACGGCAATTCATTCAGAAGGGGATATTAACCAAACCAATTTTCTTATAGTGATGTGATACCGTAGTTATGGTTTTATCAGTATTTTCCATTATAAACTTCCACTTTCAGTACGTATAGTTTGGATATAAAAATTCACTCCATGTTGAATTTTAGTTTGCTAATGTTGCTGTTGAGCATTACGTAATGCACACTCCACAAAATAATTGAGCCACAGCTCATTCAAAATTATGCTTACTTTATTTAGTTTCTTCACCTATATAGAATCATAGAATATCCCTCTCTGCATATAACCTAGCTTCTGCAAATGCACCTGTATACTAGGGAAATAAAGCTTGATAGAAATGGCTTCACTTTCTTGACATGTACCTACAGAAGGACCATTAGATTGTAATCCAGTATCTAATGGGGCTACATAAATTCAATGGGACTGTATGTAGAGGATTACAGCCTTTGCTACTTCATTTAGTGTTTTTCTGAAAGCCCAAAGGGAATTTGTTCACAATTCTATTTTCAGATCAAAACAATTTTTAAAACCAAGGTACTGGAGGACTTGGCATGAGAGACCCAGTTGCACGGTGCACAATGACTGCATGCTGCCCTGTTGTTTGTATTTGTTGTTATTATCCACCCTCGAGTGGATCTCGACCCATGGTGATCCTGTAGATGAGACATCTCCAAGACTCCCTATGCTCCACTGCTCTGGTCAGGTCCTGTTAATTCATACCCACAACCTCCTTAATAGAGTCATCCATCTAGCATGTGGCCTTCCTCTCTTTCTGCTTCCCTCTACCTTTCATAGCATTTTTGTTTTTTCCAACAAGTCCTTCCTAATTTTTCCAACTTCCTAATTTCTGGGGGGAAAAAACTAACAATCTTTTATTGTGGTTCAAAATATTTGTAACCTAAGCAAATATTAAAGTAGGAAAAATGGAATAACATTTGGAGAAAATGTTAACTTAAATGTCTATAAAATAGATAACAACAAATAAAAAAGGGCCAGAAATTGCAAGGAGGTAATTGTGTCTTTTATGAAGATAATACACACACACATTTAAAGAAGGTAAAGAATGTTATGAGAGGTTGAAAACAGAAAACAGCAAATATTATATAATATGACCAGTTACTGAAGAAAGGAAAGAGACTGAAGAGAAAGAAAAGAGATTGAGAACTTCATACAAGGAAATGATGACAAAAGTGAAGATTTACAACCAAAGTTGAGAAAAACAATTAACCATTAAAAAAAGGTCTAAATATTGACTTTAGAAGGTTTTTATTATTTGTTAACATATCTTTCATTGCACATTTTATTCTTGCTAGCTGTGTTGGGCACATATAGAAAGGTCAACTACAAATGTAATAAATAAAATAACAATGTTGAAACACAAAATATGAAACTTTAAAGGACAGAATAAGAAAATAAGAATATAAATTCAAGAAATTAGCAGTGAGCAAATATGCATAGTAGTGAGACAGAAACTGAAAAAATAGCCTTCATAAGACAGTGTAACAGTGAAATGGAAGATGCTGACAGAAGCAAGGAGCTAGGATGCAGTGCGATTTCATGAACAACATTGTTTCATATGTTTAAAAATTGGATGAGATCTGCATCATAGCTAAAGTTAAGCTTAGCTCAATAAGGGAGATGCTTACCAATAGTATCTATGTGTTGTCAACAAACAAATAAAGCAATCCTGAAAAAAATATCTAGACTGTCAACCCATGTAAAATGGGCGATTAAGATAATTAAATATTATTAAACATTCTCTGAAGATGCCAGCCACAGATGCTGGTGGAACGTCAGGAAGAAACTCTTCTAGAACATGGCCACAGAGCCCAAAAAACCCACAAAAAACCCATTAGAGAAAGAAAAGAGATTTGCTTTTGGTTAGTCCACAGCAAGATATGAGGAAAACAGCACCAACACCCCATCATGTTCTCCATCAAGTGGTGTACAGAGGTATATTGCCTATGGCATTATAGATAATATATAGCCATCATGACCAGCAGCTGATATGAGTGGTCTTATCTTCCATGAGTTTGTCAAATCCCCTTTAAGGCCATCACAACTGATGGCCATCACTACAACTAGCAGGAGAGAAATTCATAGTTTCACTATGTACTGTGTAGCAATGGAGTACTTGCCTTACCCCCACCATTCAGATTCAGTGTTTCTCCCTACTATTTTCTCCACACACTATATAAATTTATACATCTCTATCATGTGTCCCTTCACTCAACCTTTTTTAAGCCAAAGATTGAAACATTTCAACTTTTCCTTAGCAGGAAGCTTCTCTAGAGTCTGGATCAATCTGCTTGCGCTTTTCTGTACCCTCTCCTTTGAATTAATAAATAGCTCTAATTCAGGATCTGGTAGCAATGCTAAGTAACATGCTCCCTTTTTGTTGTCCTTGCACTAGCAACTGGCAAGTACGGACCATTTTTCAGACCATTAGCATGTAAGCAGCTAAAGGGGGTGTAACTGGTTGAGTGCTGGCTCTGTCTCTTATTGTAGTGTTTTCAGTTGCATTCTTAACTCATTTGTTTTTATGCTGTGTTTAATCTATTTTATGTGTGTTTTATTATCATTAGCCATCCAGATTGCCTTTTTTTTTAAGGGGAGAAAGCTGGTGTATAAAACAAACAAACTTACATCAAAAACACAAAAGGGTTTGGATACTTACAATTTTAATCATGGCACAGACTTCTGTAGAATAAAGAAATGGACTAAAATCTTTCACAAGGTTATATCATAATAAACTTTTTAGGTATTTAGGGTGTCAGAAGATCTTCTCTGTCTCTGCAAAATGTTTACATGGCCTCCCCATACTCCTGAAACAGTCTTGCAGGAATTTTGAGTTGGTAGTGAGTAATGCATAGCTGAAAGCTGAATTTTCTAACGTATATGTATTCCTGGAAAAGATATTAATTTTTCCCCAATTTTAAATTTCCTCTTCAAAATGAAAATAAAACGATAAAGACTTGAAACAAATTAATTAATTAATCATCATTATTAATGAAAGGAGAGAAAGGCATAGCGTTATCTTGCAAAATACCAGCATTGCCTAGACATCCTCTGCCAAAATTCTCTTTGATGGCCGGTATCTGATAGGTAGCTTGTTTCCCCAATAAATTAGGGATCTGCTTTGCTCTCAGAACACAGCCTTTACACAGCTGTGCACTGTGCCATTCCTCTCCCTGCCTCAAGCCATGCACTGTTCGCGGGCAATATGTTATCTCTTCCCTCTGCTTTCTTATTAGGAGTTTCTAAATAATTGCTGTCTCCCACAAAGTCTCATTCTTCTTTTGCTAAGCTGGCTTGTTTTAAAGAGAACATTCACGCAGCCAGCTAGACTCCAAGAGCCAGGAATTGGCATTCTTCCACTTTGTCCGTGGCAGACAAAGAAGCATTCATGTTGGCCAGTCAGTACAAAATATTTTTCAGCCAACCAAACAGGGCCAAAAATAAGTTATATTTCAGTAATGCATGAAGGGCATCGTAACACACTGCTCCACAACTTCTTTATGGATCTAAATTCTAGTATACTTTGAACCACTGCATGCCATCCTATTCAAGAAACTAAGCAGTAGAGGGAGAACATGAACAATCCAAAATTTAAAACAGGGTGTGCAGATGTCTGTGTCGGTGGCAGGGGAGTAGGCATTTGGCCTTTGCTGTGGAAAAGCTATAGCTCTCATTTTGCTGCTAGATTTGCATGCAAGAGTTTTCTTCTCAAACGTAATCAAATTTATCAGGGGGAATGCAAAGGCACAGTTATGTGTGTTTGGAGGAATCAGGTCACAAAATAAAAGACCAGAGTGAAGAAGTGAATTAACAGTGTTGGATAGAAAGGAGTATTCCCCATATCTAATATATTGAGAATATCCTAGAGCACTGTGGGGTTTAAAGACCTCTAATTTTCATCTTGGCTTTTATCCTTCTACTTGTCTTCCATTAAAAATAATTTCACCATTAGTTGTAGGGTAAAATGCTTAGAAGATGAGAAAACTACAGTTCCAAGGGCCATGCAGAAGTGAAAGAATGACTTTAAAGCAGACTTGTCCAGATGTTATGTGTGCAAAATTCATACTGAATCTGCTGACAAGACAAAATACTTTTATTTTCGAAGCTAAAGCTTACTTGTGATAGATAATGATGAACTAGTAGTCTACTATAGATAAACTCATTACCTAACTAACTTATGAGATATTTTAGTTTAATGAGGAAAGGGGAAACACAGTTACAAAGTTCCAGTTTGAAACATTTCTATTCTTCAGTAGTTTTTAATGAAACTTTGTCATATTAGACTTCAGAATATCTGAGCTCATGAAAACTGATAAAGAGGGTAGAAAACCTTTTTCATCATCCTCATCATTTATTATTACGGCACACATAAATAAATAAATAAATAAATAAATAAATAAATAAATAAAACCTTTTTCATAATAAACATGTCAATATTTCAAGGTTCTAGAAGCTGGTACTGCTGCAACAGGCTAACACGACTAACATTTCAAAATCTAAGAGACAGCTTTGAACTTTCAAAACAGCTGGCCCAAGAGATGAGTTTTACTATTTAACATATATTCTTCACAATTTTCACGGAAAGGAGGAGAGTCTCAAGTAATGCTGCAGCTACAATAAATGCATTGGAAGTATCTTTCCTGTATTTCATTTAGGAAATGGGGATGGGAAGTGCACATTTTGCATATGGGAAAATGAGAACTACAGGAACACCACAGAAACTGGTAATTCCCTTGCCATTTTTCTATTCCTAATGCAGACCAAGTTGATCTCAACTGTTTTCACAAATGAACCTTGCTTAATCTCTTCTGCTGCATCTGCACAGTAGAAATAATCCAGTTTAACACCACTTTAACTGTCATGGCTATGGTATTCTGGAAACTGTAGTTTGCTGTGGCACCAGAGCTCTCTGACAAAGAAGGCCAAGTATCTCACAAAACAAGAAATCCCAGAATTCCATAGCATTGAGCTATGTGGAATCAGACTGGATTTTTGCTGCACTGTGGATGCAGCCTTTATTCCAAAGTAGGCTTGTGATCAAATTTCCAGCTCTTTTTTTTTTAAAGGAAAACAAGCATTTATGTGTGTATGAAAGAGCAGAATGAGGTTACTTAAAACTGGCAAAAGTGGAACCCACCCGTTGTAGAACTATGGCTTAATTGTACTTCCACATGTGGCTGTTATTTAATTCAGACCAACCAACCAACTAGGAAATCAGAACATGGATGCTTTGACAGAGAGTTCAGTTCTTTGTGGTGTGGTGGTGGTGGGCTTTCCTGTCTACTTTTTTCCATTTCCTTTCCTATTTGGACCTTGGTGGGGTTTTTTTTAACAATGAAGTTCAAAGCAGCTAACAATAGTAGCATGCTCCTAACCATTCAAAATAACCATAGAAGGTGTGTGGGGGGTAGGAGAACTTATAAAAACAGTGTCGATAACTCTTGACTTGTGCCAAATCAATATGGCCAAGTCCCAAATCAAGGTACACTGATTCAGACTTATTTAGTTGCGGTTCAAGTCAGATTGATCTGGATCCAGTCATATAAGGTCTAAATATTCTGGTGATTTGAATACCAGCGTGCGGGGAAAGAAATCCAGACAGCTGTCTTCAAAATGTTCTAAAACAGTGCCTAAAAAGGAAAACACCAGGGTGAGAAGGAAGAGAGAGTTGGAGTTTGCTTATGGACAGCACAAGACTCCAGTCTGGGGTAGATCCTCACCAGCACTCTGCAAGCACAATACAAGTGTGGGGTGGAAGGATGGCAAAGACTTTTGCTCTTTCTCTGTTAGCAACAGACTTTTTTTTAAAAAAGAACTTCATTGAGGCTTGATGCTAATTTTGTTTTCATTTTAGCTTGTTCATCCTATTAGTATCCACTTTTCAGTCTTCTCATCCCAGTCCAGACCCACCCACTCTTGTTCTTTATATTTGTTGCTTATTTGAGTGTATCTCTGTTGGTCTCAGTGTTTTATTAGTCTCTTTGTTGAAAGGGAAGACCGATGCAATAATGCTGTGCACAGAGTCAGAAAGCCTACAAGGGGCAGAATGGTGGAGTCAAGCAGAGCCATTTGGATGCTTCCCCTCTTGTTTGTCTATTCTGCTCCCTTTCTCAGGCTGATACTCTTAGGGGATGATTTCACTTTCCTTCCAGCTTTCCTCTAGCATGTAGCCTACTGTAGCATCCCAAGTAACTATCCTTCCCTTAGATGGATTTCTTATAATAAAGCCTGTTTTCTCTGTTTCTTCAAATACAGTATCTTTGATCTTTAATCACATTTTATGCTGAATGGAAATCCCTACCTTACCTTTTGACCCTAGATTTTTTTAAAGGTTGCATTTGATTTTGATTGAAGTTTTTGTGTAGTTATTGTTCTTTAGTGTATTTGGTCTCTATTTCCTCTCTCTTTTCCTCTCTGTGTTAGTAAGTCTTGGCTCAATGGGAGCACACATAAATCTCAGATGTTATTACAGTGGTCCTTCGGTATCTGCAGACTTGCCATCCATGGATTTGAGCATCCGTGGACAGCAAGCTCGCGTTGTTCCTAATGGTGGTGCCTGCATGGGCAGATGCAGAAGGCATAGCTCGGGCTCCAAGCCAGCAAGTGTGCATCCCATCCCATCCAGTTCCACTGACCCTCCTCTTTGCCTCTCAAGCTGGCACTGCCCCCTCCCCCTTGCCCCAGCAGCTACATTTAGGGGTGTGTTGTCATTTGTGGTGCTTCTTCCTGGGCCAGGCCCCACTGACTCAGCCTGATTTTGGATAAGATCTATCCCCCCCTCCTCCCTCCTTGACCTCCCCCACTGCAGCCTTTTCCTCTGCCTTCATCCACCTCTTTGGCAATGCTCCTCCAGAGAAGAAGGAGTGCTTCTTGCCAGCTCTTTCAGTGGCTGTCCCACCTCTGGTGCTTCTGGGTGGGTTCAGGGCTTTCCATGGAGGAGCCCACAGATGGAGTGCCATGGCTGCTGCTGCCATGGCTGCCACTCTGGGACTGGAGGAGTGGCACCTCATTGGAGCAGAAGGAACTCTCCCTCCCTCCCTCCCTTCCTCTCCTCCTCCTCTTCCCTTCTCCCTCTCTCCTGACCCATCCGCCGGCAGAGTACAAATGGACGGAGGGAGAAAGCGTGTGAGAGACAGTTCCCTCCCCCTTTTTCTTCCCCTGTCCCTCCCTCTTGCCTACATTGGAGTGCTCAATGGAGACTTGAGCATCTGTGGATTTTGGTATCGGTGTGTGGGGTGTTTGTGCAGAACGGATCCCCTGAGGTCACCAAGGACCCACTGTATAACAGAGAAAATCAGCACACAAATTGGCAAATTTTAAACATATTGAAGCAATCTTTAAAGACTGCAAGCCAATTAATATTCGATTTGTGTGGCACAATGTTTAATGGTATGGAAAAGTGAAAGCTAACACAGAATTCAAAGATTATGTGATAAGGAAAGTGCTGCTAAAAATATGGTGGAAATACAAGAACAAAATCTGTAGAAAAATTCCTTTATGGGTATCTCCTGAAGAAGCTTTCTTTGGACTATGGAAAGAAGTCAATAAGGGATGGTTATGATACAAGGACTTTCTGAAAGTAATTAGCTACAAAAATTGGAAATAAAAATCAGAGAAGATTTGGACAATGAAGAGATATTTTGTAACTAGTTGTTATATAAGCAAATTTGTGAAAGATTAAAAGTGGACTTGAGACTAGAAGATTTTGACAGTTATTTTCTTTTCAGGGCTTATCATGCTTCCATATGTAATGAACTTCTGTGAACTGTTTAACAAAAACAATGTAATTATCTTGATTCCCCAATGTAACCATTTAGAGACATGCAACCATTCAGATTCCAAAAATTCTGGGCTGGGATGGCCTGCAAATTGGTCTGAATAAGGGGCCAATTTGAATTAGATCCTGGACTAAAATGGAGAGGGGGATAGTTTCTATGATAGTCCTTTAGGTTTTAAAAATATACTTTTGGCATATTGAACATTTTCACAGCTGATTAGATTCCTCCTTGGTGTCCATAAGGGTCAATTCACAACTTATACATTTCAAAAGAATACGAGAAAGAGAATAGTCCTGTACGTGGTCAGATTTAACAATACCACATATCGATCACTATTTTGAATCAGACAAAGTGCCCATTTAGTACAATGTTAAACTTCCAGTTATAATAGTCAAGAAATCTATCAGCAGGTTATGATCTAATAGCCACCTCCTGTCATTTCCTCCCAACATCCAGCAGCTAGATGCACACTACCTTTAATCATGGAGGTCTCATCCAAGTTTTTGTGGATACTATCCATTGATAAATCAACCTACCCTTATTCTTCTGGTCATCTCTTGGTGTGCTAATTAGTTCCATAATTTAATCGTGGCTTGCATGAAAAAGTACTTTTCTCTGACCTGATTCCACTATCAATCAGCTACACTGGGTGACAGGCCAGCCTCCACAAAATGAGGTAGCCACCTGGGGCAGCTAGTTTTGGATCCCAAATGATAAATGGTTGGTTGAAATTATTATTTATTATGAATAAGTAAAATGGTAATTTATTTAACTGATTGCTATATTTTTACTGTCACAAAGAGGGAAAGGATTTCCTTCCTTCATACCAGAATTGGGTACTTGGATCTTGGCTGGTGGTGGAGAATGTTATGTTTCAGGCAGCAAAATAGCTTGGGCCGGTCCTGAATAATCTTCAAGCATTCCATACATTTTTGTTAGCCAAAATTTAATCTTATGGTACATTCTTGTTTCTCTAGTCCCACAAAATGACTTTCTTGAGCTATTTGAATTTCCAGTGGTTCTTCCACCTCTGTTTAAGCTTCTTCCAACTAATTTGGGGGGTGGGAAAATAAGCCCATCAAAATTATAATTGGGGCTAACCTATAATTTGTTCACTCTCTGCTCCCCTCCTCATTTAACAACTGAAGCAGCAGCAGCAGCAGCTCATCTTTCTCCTCTTCCACTCTGCTTTAACTCCCAAATGTTGTCAATTATCCACAAATCTCTCAGGACCTGTACCATATGAATAACAATTCATTAACCTTCACTTTCCTCTACTGATTAGCACGCCCCCCCCCCCCACTACATCCCTAATGTAGGAGACAGCATGTCAGAAACTCAACCAAACTTTTTAATTATGCAAATAATACAATACCCGGAGATAATTATTTTGTTGGAGATCTGCGGCTGCAGACTTCCTGCTCTTATAGTTTCTACATCCCATTCTTTCTTTTATTTTCTTTATATTATCCGAGTACTGTCAAGGAGAATGAAGGATTTTCCACTATGTTCCAGGTAGGTAATCCCCCAAGGAGACCAAGTACATAGATGGACTGCTAGTTTAAAAATGTGAATCAGGGTTTCATTTCCCCCCCCCCTTTTTTTTTTTACATCGATAAAGACCACCAGGATCTAATGCTGAGATGCAAGACTCTGCCTACAAGTAAAATAACTACTCCAGAACTTCTTCTTCCACTCTACCAGGCTACTAGAAGCACTTCTTTGTCCTACTCAGCTAGAAGAAAATACATCACCCACATGTTACGCCATAGTCATGGAGGCTTTCTTGAACCAGATATGCTGAATGCCTATGCACCTAAACATAAATTATATCATTTCATTCAATAAATTGTTCTCCTGCCATCAACTTATCTTATATCATGTATCCTAGAATGTGGGCATAATAGTATGTATTCCTTTTTTTTCCTTTTTGCGGATAATGTAAAGAGTTTCATTTAGTCCAGAATACATTATTTGTTGAATGTTTTCTGTGAGAGAAAGCAGATTATGCATTTCAAACAATATCTTTTTAAAATGTGATTTCCAAATATAAGAAAGTTAAACACAGGGTTGGACCAGAGTTTGTAAAGTAGATCTATTGAATTCAGAGGGACATAAGAATAATGTGTGAAAATGGCATATGTACATGTCTATATTTCCTGTCTGTGCAAATTTACCAAATGCCTCATGGGTTTTTGGTTGTGTTAGAAACAAGAAAACGGATACATTTTCAGAACCCACTCCGATATAAAGGCGTTGCATTGAAACATGACTACTTTATATATGTTCAAGGGTTACCATGCCATGGGCAGTAGGAGTTTCAGCTCTGTGACTGGAGGACAGTTCTGAGAAAACAATTCCATTTGTGGCTTTTGAAGAACTGAACTCTCAAAAACCTCACTCTAGGAAGAAAACAAAACAAAAATTAAGGGGTTGGGGAGTGGGGAAATTTTCTCCAGTATAATTTGGTGCTACATGATGAAGTGTGCTACTTCAAAAATGTGTTCCATAATGTGCTAATTTTTTCAAAGTCTGCCAAATTGGTATATAATTAAAGAAGAAAAAAATGTTGAAACTAGATATTGCTGCTGAATGCTCTTTTCCTCAACTTTCTCTTACTTTTCAATGTCTTTGAGTGTCTTATCTGTTCCCAATCTAGCAGTTTGAAAGCATTCAAATGCAAGAAGATAAATAGGTATCACTTCAGTGGGAAGGTAAAGCATTCTGTGTAGTTGTGCTGGCCACATAATCGCCAAAATTGTCTTCAGATAACCCTGGCTCTTCGGCTTAGTAATGGAGATGAGCACCACCTCCTACAGTCAGTTATGATTTGACATTCATGTCAAGGGGAAACCTTTACTTTTTTAAATGATGTTTGATTTTATAATGGAAAATGGGGGGGAGGGTATTTCAGTCAATTGAAAGAAGAGGTATGGTTTAGTAACTGGAAAATAATGACTAAGTATTATTTGTATTATTTGTATTATTTCATGCTAATGTTTCAGTTGTCTTACTCTTTGATGTACACCGCTGTGATCGCTGGAATAGCGGTATAGAAATAAAATTTTATTATTATTATTATTAAGTTTATTGATGAGAGGAAAAGGTATGAAAATGTAAAGGAAATAGTTAAAATGATGTTCCACTTGAGAGGAAAAAGAAATTAAAAAGGAAACACTGTTCCTGCGGTGGGTGGGAGTGAGGGGGAGAGGCAATAATAATAATAATAATGATAATGATAATATTTATTTATGTTTCCGCCTTTCCCAGTGGATCGAAGCGGGGTTACAGACTACTAATAGAAATATAGTGTGTGTGTGTGTGTGTGTGTGTGTGTGTGTGTGTGTGTATGGGGGATTAGTTACTAGCTGAGGACACTTTTGAGATAGGATGTGAATAATTTGTTGGTATGTAAGGCAGTATGTTATATTAATAGACTCATATAATAAATAAAACAAAAACAAAAAATACATCATTGGGGGAAAAAGAATAAAAAAGAATATGTTAGGCAGCAGCATTCCAGTTGCCCTTCCCACTTCCTTTATACTGAATGTTTCTGGGCCCAGGCTGGGGAATGGAAGAAGCAAGAAAGGGAAATGTTTCTGAAAAGTGCTCTGAGGATGGAACCAAGCATATTGTGTTCAGGGGCCATGAAAAGTGACTCTTTGCCTAAAGTGGATAGCAAAAATACATTTTTAAAAGACCGAGGAACAGCTTTGTCCCCAACTTCTAGCACATGATAAGAAAACATGAAAATATATCAAGCTTGCATTTTTCTGAATGCTTTCATACTCCTTCCTCTCATCAACAAACTCAGTCATTATTTTCTGAATTGGTTGGAAACCATATCTGCAGTTGTCTACACAGAAATCTTTTAACTGGTGTATGTACCAGTGGAACCTGTGCCTGTAAGGTTCAAGTTCTATTGCCCTGAAGAAGAAATGTTCTTTATAAAATATAGTATGACCAACAAATATATGGGTAGGGAAAATCTTTGTTAACCTGGATGGATGGCCTGCCCTTACACAAGAAGCTTAGGTTGCTTTCTCTCAGCACCTGTTTGGAGTGGTGATTCCATGAAGAGAAAAATAATTCTGTAGTAGAACTTGTAGCAATAATCAACTCAGCTCATTTGAGGTGTGGTGATGGAGAAGAGTGCTGAGAATACCATGGACAGCCAAAAAAGACAAACAAGTGGGTCCTTTGACAGATCAAGCCTGAAAGCTCCCTGGAAGCCAAGATGATTAAATTGAGTCTGTCGTACTTTGGCTACAACATGAGAATGCATGGCTCATTGGAAAAGACAATAATGCTAGGAAAGGTAGAAGGTAGTAGAAAGAGAGGAAGATCACATGCCAGATGGCTAGACTCAATTAAGGAGGTCATGGACCTAAATCTACAAGACCTAAGCAGAGCAGTGGAGGGTAGAGGAGCTTGTAGATGAGTTGAGGTCAATTCAAGGGCAGTAAACAAGAACAACAAGAATTTGTAGCACCTTCTCCAATTCTTGGTTCCCACTATACTTTATTGGTAACCAATGGCAGTAAATTTTATTGGGTAGATGTGTTGTCTCTTGCCCTTCCTGCCTTAAGTGAATCTGCTGCCTGGATTTCTGGATCAAGCAATAGCAATAGCAGCTTCATTTATATACCACTTCATACTGGACTAAGCAGTCTCTAAGTAATTTACAGCTGTAAGCTAATTGCCCCCAAGAAAAAGAAAGGAAAATAAGAAACAAGGAAGAGAAATATGTGGGATATAGTTAAGGGCTATATATAAACATTAATATAAGTAACACTGAAAGGAATTATATAGGCTGCTCAGGGAATTTCCCATGGAGACACAAAATCAAATCCTTATTGACACACTCCAGGAGCCCCGACTGGGCACATTCTACCTATTACAGAAAATACATAAACAGGGCAACCCTGGATGACTTATCATCTCCAGCATTGGAACACTTACAGTCAGTGCCTCCAAATATATGGACAATATCCTTAAACCATATCCGACCAACACCCACAGCTATGTGATGAACACCACAGACTTTGTACTGAAGATACAATCCATCCACAACCTTTCAGAAAATGCCATTTTAGTCACTATGGATGTGGAATCCTGGTACACCAACATCCCACACATAGATGGAATACAACCTGTCAGGAACAGCATTCCAGATGGGACTTAGACTTAGCCACCAATATCTGCCAGTTTGTTCTGACACACAATTACTTCACATTTGGTAACAATATATACCTTCAAGTTAATGGCACTGCCATGGGCCCATATCTTCATGGCCGACCTAGAACAATGCTTCCTTAACTCCTGCACCCAGAAACAGTTCCTCTACTTGAGGTACATTGATGATATCTTCATAATTTGGACTCATGGGGAAGACTAACTGAAGACATTCCACCAGAGTTTCAACAACTTCCACCCCACTATCAACTTGAACTATTTATAGAACAAATTCACTTTCTGGACACCACATTACAGCTACAAAATGGACATCTAAACACCACACTATATAGCAAACCCACTGATTGCTACACATACATACATGCCTCCAGTTTCCACCCTGAACACACCACCAGGTCCACAGTCTACAGCCAAGCCCTCCAATATAATTGCATCTGCTCAGACCCACAGGGCAGGGATGCCAAACTCAAGGAATTACAACAAGCATTCCTCAAACTACAGTACCCACCACATAAAGTGAAAAAACAAATAAACAAGGCAAGACTTGTACCCAGGACTGATCCATTACAGAACAGACTGAAGAGGGAAAATGACAAATCCCCACTAGTGGTCACATACAGCTTCCAACTGGGACCACTCAGGCACAGCATCAATGAACTACAACCCATTCTGGACAATAATGCCACTCTTTCAGGGGCTCTTGGTGCCAGACCTTTACCCACCTACAGAACAACCTCCAAACCTCCGACAGGTACTCACTTACAGGAAAAGACATGACACAGATGGGGACACAAATACCAAGCCTTGCCACAAACTAAGATGCCAACTTTGTCTGCACATTTATCCAGGAAATGCCATCACAAGACCTAATGGCATCACCTACAATATTAGGGGGACCATCACATGCTCATCCTCCAATGTGATTTATGTCATCAATTCCCATCAGCACTCTACATTGGGCAAATAGGTCAGTCCCTGTGCCAGATGATAAATGGACATAAATCAGACATTAGGAATGGGAATACACAAAAACTGGTGGCAGAACATTTCAATTTTCCTGGGCATTCCCTGTCAGATCTCAGAACAGTGTCTTTGAACAAAAGAACTACAAAGGTAGAATGAAAAAAGAAACAGCAGAATTGGAGTTCATCCACAAACTACAGGCCCTCAGCAATGGATTGCACAAAGATAATGGTTTCCTGGCTTACAACACACACTTCAAAACTATCTGACCACATTCTCAGGGGGGCATCCTATACATCTATTCTACCCATCTACAGGCTAGTTTCCAAAGCTAAACTGGTTTTGCCACTTCATATCCATACACAAAGCCTAGTTCCCAATGCCTTTGTTCACTAATGACCATAATTAAAACTGGACTTGCCACTTCATTTCTACACACAAAGGATTTTTAATTCGAACTGACATTCTCATATACCAATGGTGTGTGTGTGTGTGTGTGTGTGTGTGTATGTGTATGTGTGTGTGTATATATATATATATATATATATATATATATATATATATATCTCCCTGGTTTCCATTCCACCAATGCTGTGTGTGTCTGTGTATATATATGTCTGTCTGTCCCTGATTTCCATCCCACCAAATGCATCTGAGGAAGTAGACTTAAGCCTATGAAAGCTCATGCTGCCAACTTCTTTCTTTCAGTTATTGTCAAAGGTGCTACAAGATCTCTCTGAATATTGATTCCACAGACTAACATGGCTATACTTTTAAATAAGTTGAATGAATGTCTGAAATATATTTATCAAAACTGGTTTCTGCAAGATTACATTCATGTGCAGATGAAACAGAAAGATCCTCCAAGTTTTGAATGATCATTGATCTTTCTAACTTTGGAGCATAAGTCCTTTTGCCATAAAAAAGGCATGCCGGATCCAGCCACAGTGACAATCTGTTAAATTCCAGGTCACAGGACTGTGATTTAAAAGTAAATATTAACTTACAAATATATTTTAAAATGTGATACAAAATTAATACAGCCACAAAAAAACCAGTACTGGACACATCCACGTTGTATGTCAGCAGGAGCATTTTCTCCATTGCATCATCAAGATTCAGTTGAACTGGACACATTCTTCCTGAAAAGATGGAGACGTGTGTCTATTATGATTATTGCCAGACCAAATGTAATTTAAACCTAAAGAAAACTTAGATATTGATGCAAGGACAATTTTTTCATTGGAAGAGAGAAATTGTATAGGATATTAATAATAAATAAATAAATAAAAGTTTTATTTTTATACCGCCCTTCTTACAATCAGGGCGGTGCACAACATATCAACAATTCTAATTGTTTATTCTACTGGGTTCTGAATTTGTAACAATCAAATGCAGCATTTTACAACCAATATTTATAAACTGCAATTGTAGGTTTCAGTTCCTCTCAAAAGAAATGTAATTTTTCTGAACATTTTCTCTGAACATGAATCAGTTCACATTTGATCTGTGCAAAGTTTATATAATCTGCTGCTATTTGTTTACATTTGTATCTGCTTTTATTTCCATAACAATCATTACAGGTGCAGCACCAATGAGAAGTATTTCTGTCATTGACATACTTTTTAAAAAATACATTTAATCTTTTAAAAATATTAACTATGTTTTTATTAAGTGTAGGGATAATAATTACAACTTAACTGTTTTGTACTTGCATCACCATGAGAAATAACATATATTAAAGGGCAAATCTAAGTTTTAAGTACCAGCTAGAAGAGATGTAGTGAATTAATGGAACTGCAACAAATGGCCTGTTACAGACTGCCAAAATAAAGCTGCTTTGGGTCTCTTTGGAGGTATGCTGTTTAAATGATGCATGTACTCTAAGAATCCAGAAGCTGCACCAAAGCTGCACTCCAGTGCTTAGGAATGGAGTGTGGCTTTGGCGCGATCTCCGGACTCTTCGGACCCATTCGTCATTTAAATAGCATACCTCTAAAGAGACCCGAAGCAGCTTTATTTTGGCAGTCTGTAACAGGCCGATGTTAACTTATCAAGTAGGGACTAAAAATGGATTTAACACACAGATGACCATGTCTCAAAAGTATAAGTATAAGATAAATATGTCTCAAAAGATAAACATGCACTCAAAATCTTATGTAAAGATTCACATTTTTTTATAGGCAATGATGTACATGTTCATAGCCTTAGTGGCTATTCTTTGGCATAAGTTATTAACAGTTTGGCAAGGAATCATACATGTTGATTTTCTTGTTAATCTGCCGTCCAAGTAGACTGACCTTCAAAACTTGCATTATGGAAAGAACTTACTTAATGTGCATCTACGAACTTGCAGCATGATTTTTTATATAAGTGCTTAGCTTACTCTGCTTAATTGATTTTTCCATGTTGTACACTGAGAAATAGGGTTTTTAAAATAGCTCTTGAATAATTCAGAAGACTGATTCCTAAGGCCAAAAAAAGAAAAAAGAAAAAAAAAAAGGAAAAGAAAAGAAAAGAAAAGCAAGAAATAAGCAAGCAATTATCACTCCAGCAGAGGTCAAAAGGACAATCTGGCCTTAAGTTCATCATGCGCTGGGGCATCTGGATTCCTTGCAGACCTTGGTTGCTGGAGATTATTACCCTTCTGAAATATTATTACAAAAAAGGGGGAGCACTGCTAGGCAGTTCACTGCAGAAGAAATAGAGGAAGTGTTAATTTTTAAGCAAGTCTGACAAAGATTGAGTTTCATATGACAAATACTGTCAGCAAGACAGGGTTCTGTCAGTGGAAGAAGTTTAAACATTAACAATTTCTGTCAGGCTGTTGACACAACGACGGCAGACATTTCCCAAGATGCTGAGATGACTGCTGGCATTTGTCAACAATCCTGTCATAGTGACAGCAATAAGACCATGTCTGGAAATGTGACAGTTTTGGCTTTGCACTCCCCCGGGCATTGGCCCAGGTGTTCAGAGAAAGTGTGGGAAAAACCCACATTTCTGCATTGTCATTCGAATGCTGGGAGAAAGGGGAAAAAAAAAAACACTGGAGGAAAATGAGCTGTCACTCCAATTCCCATGATGCTTTTCTGCTTAGCATAACTGTACTCTGTGGCCCAGGGTCCACTGGTCCGTACGCTGACAGATAATTAAGAAAGCAGCAGCTTTTCTAGACGGCTCTTCTTCATGATTTGCATTTTAGCCAGAGGCGACCAGTTATAAAAAAAACATGATGGAAAGATGGTAAGAAGGCAATTAGATGGATGGATGGCTGACTGACAGCTCTCTGGTATTGCTATTCCAGATTCCATCGTACACAGCCTGGCAGGAACTAACTTTTGCACTTTTAAAGCTGAAAAATGTAGGTCTACACACACACACACACACACACACACACACACGATATTGCCATATAAAACTGGTTTTCTTTTTACAGTTTTCCCTTAAATAAACATAAATCATTTCATCAGAGGCTATACTCAGTGCGGCTTTTATAATTTAATCATTTTAAAAATCATTTCAGATGTAATGGTACTAGCTCTTCCTGTTATTTTTGGGTAGTATGATTGTGCTCTTGAGGAAATTGTTGTTGTTATTATTATTTTAAAATTCAAGCAAATGCAAATTCTGAAAATGGGATAAACAGAGACAGTAAGCATAGCCAACAAAAAGCTGTCTAATAATTGCTGTTGGTGTTTGAGTACATCCTTTCTTTTCTGTAAACCTAGATAAGACAATAATCTACTTTTAGAACAGAAACTGTATTCTGAATATTCTGTGCTATGCACCCACTTCATACCAAGTTATTCATTATCCAGAAACAACTTCATGCTAAGGAACTAACTCCTACTGCTGCTGCTATTCTCCTTATCAACCATACATTTTTTTATTTTGTGTTCAGTTATTATTTTGAACGTTTTATAAATGCTATTTCCTGCCAACTTAGCAGCTGTTGGCTATACATACTGTTTTAGTGTAACTGTTATAATCTGATGTCTATATGTGTGCATTTTGATGTTAAAAATCTCTTTTTTAAAATTAAATATTTTGGAAAATCACCAACTAGTTACAAGAGACTTTTGGGACATGAAAAATAAACCATGAGTCATTTTGCCCTCTCATGGTGTCTAATTCAAGGGAAAAATATTGCAGGGACTTCTTTAAAAGCACTATAAAATATTGCTGTCCATATTTATTTTGCTTTTAAATAATTATTTATCATGATGTGTCATGAATGGCATTCAGGGAAGTATACCAATATTTTATGAAACATCAAGATAATAATGAAAAGCATAAAATCACATATGAAACAAAAAGAGCACATCTCTGCAAACAAATGTACCAGTCCTTGGAACAAACTAATATAAGTATCCAAAGAAATAGGTGAAGACTAACTAAGCACATTATAAATTCAACCATCCTCAAAAGGCAAATAGCTCAGACTTCATCTGGTACCTAGAAGGGGGAAAAATACAATATGTTAAAGATGTTGTGTACTTGCGATCAAATCAAGCCAAAATTCTATGAATTACATTTTTAGTGTCATTAGTTATATGAACCACAGAAAGGTTGGGAGAATTATAAAGTCTCAGAACAGTTTGGTTGCAAATTGGAAAGCTGAAGTTTTAACTAAATGCTCAAAGGAAATCTTAAAAAGAGCAGTGGTACCCCTGCCTTTTATGTTATTTGCTATATTGTCCCTATTAAAGGCACCTTAACAACACTCCTTTGAGACAGACAGAGCTGGTGGAAACATGGTATTTTACTACTATGCAATATTCCAACATTTCCCTATAGGACAGATGACAAAGAAGTTTCTTAATGGAACTTTGCAGAAAACCAATTTTTCTCAATAAGGTTCAGGCAATAATAAAGATGCAAATTCTATTGGAACTGATAAATAAACAAATAAAAATGAGCTTGTAATTAGTCCTTTCTGGCCACCTAATCTAATTATTTTATTTAAAAATGTCAACAATATGCAAACCACTAACCCAAAACAAGGCAATTTTTTTTTAACAAAACGAAAATCTGATCCCAAGTGAAAATTGAAATGAACCTTGAAATAAACCAGAAATATGCCTCTGTACAAGTCTGCTAAAAAAGAAACCCCAAATGAGTTCAGTTGGGGTTACTCCTAAGTAAATACAGTTACTCTTGAGTAAATGAGAATGACGCTAATATATTTCTGAAGTGTGTTAGATGATTTATTGTTAAGCATAGACTTATTTCTGACTCGCTTATGCCAGTTTTCAAAGTCTTATCACTCCTATTTTTATTTGTTTATTTATTTATTTTTGCATGTTGTACCAATATTCCTCATTCCTCAGTCCCCAGTTCCATTACTCTTTTCCGCAATGAAAGTGAGTAGTCTGAAATTCATCCTATGTTCTCTCTGGATGCTACCCATGTAAGTTGGATCTTTGATTTTCCAGCCATCACAGAAAGCAGCCTCTATGTTTGGCAAAGGTGCGTTATGTAGGAAAAAAGGATCTCCCTTACTTTTATGTTCATACATCTAGAGCCCATGTGGCAGATCAGTTGGTGTTCATATTGTTCTTGTCCATATATCAGCTCGCCCTTTCCCAGCTCCACAGCCAATGCCTGCTGGCTGGAGACAGAGTTTATAACAATGTTTGAAAGAAGATAAAACATGTACAGAAAGAGAAAGCATTTTTGTAGAGTACTTACAAAGTTAGAGCTTGGTCCACATAATTTATCACACCACTCCTCCTTTTGCAGCTGGAATAGGAAATCTTGAGAGTAGAATGAAAACAGAACTGGTCATGGGTCCAAAAGGAAAGGAGACTACAATATGACACCATAACAGTAAAGAGGTTAAGCTCTAAGCAGTGTCAGCTCTTAAAATAGGGATTACCATAGTGTAGCACCTAATAGAGGTGATGTTTCCTTCATGCAAGTGATTGGGTAATGGGATTTTGACACCTACACTGAGGCACTCTCAGCTGAAACTCTCAGTTGGATGGAATCTGATGTGATATATAGTCCAACAGCTTGCTTAATGCAGAATCTACAGCTAAAGCATCCCAGCAGGTAGTTGCCCCACCTCTTTTTGTAGATGTCCAGAGATGGGGACCCCTTGGCAATTGGTTCCACTGCCTAACTACTCTAACTGTCAAGGAGTTCCTTCTAATGTTCAATACAAATCTATTCTTCTGTAACTTTAAACCATTAGACCTACTTCTACCCACTGGGGCAGTAGAAGTCTGCTCCCTCCTCTCTGTGACAGCCCTTGGGGTTTTAAAAAAGTGTGATCATATCACGTCTCAGCCTTCTCTTCACCAAGGTAGATGAGCACAACTCCTTTAACTTTTTCTCATATGTCCATTTGCATCTCAACAGCAAAAGAGGGGTCCCTGTTAAGATGCAAATGGACTTCAAATTTCCTAGACTTTGCCACATGGCCAGAAAGAAGAAGAGCCTGCCTGAAAAAGATACCCTCCCCATCTAAGGACTGAAAGAACACTCAGGCATCTGACTAACATCTCCAATTGTTTTCTTCTTCTCCTGTTTGGTTTGTAACATCTTGCCTAATGAAGAAGACCATGGAGCTTTGGAAGCTTGCAACAAGAATAGTGTGCATTTCGGTTAGCCAATAAAAGTTATCACTGGTGGATTTTTGTTTGTATTTGTTAAATGGCCAACATAGCTACCCCTGAATGTTTTTATGTGTTGAATAGTTCTTCCTTTTCAATGTGATCTGTTTGCATTTTACCATCCTTATTGAACAGTGGTCATACTGTCTCCTTGATCATTCTCTTGCCTAGAACATTAACTGAAAACCTCCTTTTTGTTGCTCTTTGCTTGCCTAGCCAGTCTCATTTTGAGCTTTAGCTTTCCTAGTACTATTCTTGCAAGCTAGGGCTACACATCTGTACTCTTCCTTGATTTGTTTTCCTTCCATTCTATTTTCTTTTCACAACCTCCTTGAGTTTGCTGAGCAGCCACATTGATCTTTCAGATGTTTCTCATTTTTCTTTTTCCGTTTTTGATCGACCAAGCACTAGCTACCAGCTTTTCAGGAGCCCTGGTGGCGCAGTGGTTAAATGCCTGTACTGCAGCCACTCACTCAAAACCACAAGGTTGCGAGTTCAAGACCAGCAAAAGGGCCCAAGCTCGACTCAGGCTTGCATCCTTCCGAGGAGGGAGCTAAAATGAGTACCCAGACTGTTGGGGGCAAATTAGCTTACTTGCTAATTAGCTTACTTGCTGTTCACCGCTATGATCTTTGGAATAGCGGTATATAAAAAAAACAAATTATTATTATTATTCAGGACTCCAAGCAAATATGTTCTTACCAACTGCTGTGAAGTGGAAACCATGCCCTATGAAGAGTGGCTTGCAGAGCTGGATATGTTTAGCCTGAAGAAGAGAAGGTTAAGAGGTGACATAATAGCTATGTTTATGTATTTGAAAAGATGTCATATTGAGGATAGAACAAACCTGTTGACTGCTGCTCCAGAGCCTACTCCATATTTGCCAAAAAAGACACTTGATAAGTTGAGGCGATTAATGTTCATAACTGCACAAGTGAATTCCAGCCATCATACTTAGAACATTTTTATGGGCACAGTGATGGTCCTGTTCATCAAACAATAGTAACCATTGTTTTCAAAAGATTTAATTTCCAGATTTGAGTTTATGTCATAGGACATTTCTTCTAACTCATTAACAATTTGCAAGTATGGCCCAATTCAAGAAACACTCTTTGGGCGACTGGCATCAACTTGACACCTCTTTTTGCCTGCACTACTTTAGGTTCACTTAAAGAAGAAAGAATGGGATGGTGCCCCCCAGTGACTTCTGTTCCCAGGATGGCCTAGCACATGGTTTCTTGTCAATGACCATTTGATCTGTATGGCCATGCAACACTAATTCTATAGAAGATTATCACATGTGGTCTCTAAAGCACTGCAAACAGAAACATACCAACATTGAAGCAATTCCTACTGCACCTCTGCTTCAGCACTGCCCCATTACCACTTCCTTCCTATTACTGCCCTACTTTGGGCTTGCAGGTCTTACAGGAGGAGAGGTGGGAGTGACAGTTGGGGGTGCTGGTAATATTTTCATGGGGGGAAAGGACACAGGAGTGGGATGATAGTAAGAAAAGATGAAAGAAAAATAAAAGCACTGGGGCTGCTTGGAGATAGCAAGGGAAAAGGAGAAGATTGAGATCATGTGACTGGCCAATCCCAGAACTGCAGCTGGTGTTATCACACAAGGGGAACTACTAGGATGGCAGTGCAAGTTATTCATGGGTGTCTCCCCCTGATTAAAAGGGGTGTCATAGTTGAGGGTGGAGACAGACCAGCTTCACCTCAGTCACGAAGTGTGATAAAATTTGGCTATAAATGCTACTGTTCTGCTTTAATTCCATGTTTTACCCTTGTGTGATAATCTCATATGAGACAATCCTGAATTGAAGATTACAAGACAAGCCTTTTTATGAAAGAAAAAGGATTGACCATGGGATTTATATTTTGGATCAATTGATAAGTCCAGACCAAGAATGCTTGCTATTTTCGATACAGCGGTCTACATGTCAGTTGCTCATTGGTGTACTGTGGCATTATTTACAATTGCAACCCCTTTTGGTATCTGAAGAGCCCTGGTGGCACCGTGGTTAAATGACTGTACTTCAGCCATTCACTCAAAACCATAAAGTTGCGAGTTCAATACCAGCAAAAGGGCTCAAGGTTGACTCAGGCTTACATCCTTCTGAGGTCGCTAAAATGAGTAGCCAGATTGTTGGGGGGAATTAACTTACACTTTGTAAACTGCTTAGACGCTGTTATTTCAGTATGAAGTAATATATAAATGAAGCTGTTTGCTTATATAAGGTTCATGAGTTCTGTTTCATCCATTCCTACTCTGCTGCAAGCATTTGTTATACTGTATCCTCAAAGAAACTGAAACCATGTTTAGTTTAGAAATGTTTATTGCAGATACTAAATTTGATGTTACTTAAATAGAATTGAGTGGAATGAACAGTTAGATTGTCCTGAACAAATCAGTCAGTGGAAAACTGTTGTAGCTTCAATAGCTAAACTTTCTTTAGATCTAAAATTATGTTTAGTTTCGCAAAAAAGGATGTTTCATCTACATAGGACAACAGAGTTTTTAAAAGAGAAATTGTCTACCTCAACAAAGTGTTTTTAATGTCATAAAGACAGTGCTTTCATATGGCTTATGATACTGGATGGTTAGTGGTTATACCTTTCTGGTTGTACGTACAGTGCTACCTCGGGTTACGAATTTAATTCGTTCCGAGGCGCCGTTCGTAACCCGATACATTTTGCAACCCGAAAAAGCCGCTGGAAAGCCGCTAGCCGCTAGCCGCGGTTTGAATTTCGCGCCGAAACGCGCCGAAAAGATTTTCGTAACCTGAAAAATCATTCGTAACCCGGAACAGTTTTTTTAAATCTAACTTTTTCGTACCCCGGAAATTTCGTAACGCGGTGAATTCGTATCCCGGGGTACCACTGTATTCATTTTTGTTAACTTCCATAAAGCTGACTTTGGCTTATGGAAGTCTGAATAATGAGAGACTTGCAAATCACCCTACCATCAACAGCCCTGCAGATTCAAAGTTGTGGTTTCTTCAATTGAATCTATACACCTGTAATGTGGTCTTCCTCTTTTCCTATTGTCTTCTACCTTACCAAACATTACTGTATTTTCTAGTGAATTGTGTCTTCTCATTACATCCAAAGTATGACAGCCTCAGTTTATTCATCTTGGCCTCTAGGGAGAGTTCAGGCTAGACTTGTTAAAGACAATTTATTTGTCTTTAGAAGTCCACAGTATTCATAGATCTCTTCTCCAGTATCATAAATAATAATAATAATTTTTTTATTTCTATCCCGCTTTTTGCCAAGCACTCAAAGCGGTGTACAACAAGTTAAAATACAACCATATATACATAGTACCCCCCGCCCCTTAAAACAAGATTAAAAAGTATAAGATTAAAAACTACACATTAAAAACCAACTAATCCAAAAAAATAATCATCATGGGCAGAGTTCACTAGATAGAAAGTCTTATTTGTGGCCGAGAATTTTATTCTGGGAAGGCCTGTCACCTGTCAAAGAAGTTGGAAGAGTTGGAAGAGACCTTAAGGGCCATCAAGTCCAACCTCCTGCCATGCAGGAATACAAAGTCAAAGCACCCCTATCCAACAGCTCAAACAGATAGCCATCCAACCTCTGTTTAAAAACCTCAAAATAAGGAAACTCCACCACACTCCCAGGCAGCATATTCCACTAACAAATGAGGCCGCCTGACTTACCCAGGCTGGCCCAATTGCCAGGGAGGGAAGCCATCTAGCCGTTGGCTCTTCCAGCCTGGCTTGCTCCCAGAATGTACTGTGCCCAGGCCCAGACTGATTGCCTGGGTCCACTGCAGAGTGGGGCATCCAGGAGCTGCTAGCAGCCTGTGTGGCCAGAAGCCCTGCCCTTTTTCCTGGTGGTGGCTTTCCTGGTTGATTGATGGAACTGGGAGGGGCAGGATGTCCATCTGGTGCCAGCCCTGATTGGTGAATGGGCCCATTTAAGGCCACGTTGTTCAGGTGGCCAGTGCTATTCCTATTTGACTCTTGCTGGGGAAGGAGCTCCCAGCAGAGGCAGTGGTGAGGTAAGAGCAGCAGTGGAGAGATGGGAGAGGCACTCAGCCACGAGCGCCCATGCCCACAGCCAGACATGGACACAAAAATGAGGCCACCTTCAGCCCAGCAGTACTGCTGGTTAGGCCACTGCCTAGCCTGGTAGGCTACCTGCCTCTGGGTTTTGGGAGCCTTGGCAGGGGCTGTGGTAGATACCTTGGGACTGTCAGCACACCCCATGGGTCATTTAAGCCACCCAAGCCAAATTTCCCACCATGCCAGTATAAAAGAGGAAAAGGGCAGAGGCACCCACTCGCCCCACCACCAGGGAGCAGGCAGGTCAGCTGAGAAAATTCTGGTC
The DNA here is from genome assembly GCA_023333645.1 of Sceloporus occidentalis. NCBI lineage: Eukaryota > Metazoa > Chordata > Lepidosauria > Squamata > Phrynosomatidae > Sceloporus > Sceloporus occidentalis. The sequence goes on along the minus strand of JALMGF010000004.1, from coordinate 7,038,913 downwards.
AGCCCTGGCCTCCAAAGGGCAACAGAGGCATTCAACCCCTGCAACAACACCTGCTCCCTCCTCTTCTCCAGCAATGAGTGTGGAGTTACTAGAGGGCTTCTCCTGCACAATTTCTGCTTACTTGGAGCAGGTTGGGCACACTGGGGCCCTGCCTACTCCTGGTGCAGGAACAGCAGTGCTCCTTCGAGAGAGAACACCAGCAGCTCCTGAGGAGGGCAGCAGGGCTGGATGGCCAAACAACAGAGAGGGTGCACCACTTCCTCTCCTAACAGCACCAGCAGCAACTCATCCAGTTCCTCAGTAGCAGCTCTAGCAGCAGTTTTTTCAGCTGAGTATTTGCAAGCAGTTCCTCAGTGGATGATTCCAGGAAGCACAAGAAGAAATAAAAAGAAGACCAAGAAATCTAAAGCCAAAAGGGAAGGGGTTGGTGTGTCCTCTGGTATTGCCAGCAGGGATGACTATTAGTTGGAGAGTGCCATGGCTGACTCGGTGGGAAGCCAGGCACAGAGCCCAGCGCCTGGGGCTCGAGGGTAAATGGGAGGACCTCCAGGCCATTGCCTTCCCCATCTTCACAGACAATGGAGAACCGCCAGGCCTTCCTTTGCCCAAGAAGATCAGGAAGAGTATCCTCAGAGATGTAGACATTTTCACTCTGAGAAAACCTTCAGGGGAGGAGGGGTCTTCCCCCAGGTCCAGCAAAAAAGGGAAAGGGGAGGCCAAGGCTGACTATGTTGAGCATTCCTTCACCAACTGGATGGCGGGTTATTCTGTTTTCATGGGGGTTGTCTTGATGGCTTACCCAGGGTGGGTTTGGCATCTCAATAACCACATGGTCAATGTGCTCAAGGCATGGGATATTGCTGGCGAGGCGGTGGCCATAGCTTACGACATTGCCTTTTGCATGTGAGCATCCCAGAACAGCAACACCAGGTGGGACCTCATTAACAACGCGATCTGGCTTGTGGAGATTGAGCCCCACATCAGAGGGAAAGGCAAAGCTTTGAGGTCATCCAAATGGGTGGTTAAGATGAACTCATGCAGACTGGTGTGTTGTGAGATCAATTCTGGAAAATGTGTCCAAGAACTGCAAATTTGAACATTGCTGGGAGCTTTGCTAGGCCCCCCCATGCCAAACTGTCCTGCTCCTACCTGGCTGGTTCCCACCAGCCCTTTCACTCAGGATGCCCCAGCTCGGCAGCCTCCAGCAAAAAGGAAGGAGCCTCTGGCTCCAGATCCAGAGGATTAGGGGGTCTGAACTGACCTCCCTGAGGCTGTCTGGCCCTGTTTCAGCCCTGCCCCAACCCCTGTGCAAGAAAACAAACTTGTTACATCTTCAGTAAGACATCATTTCACATATGTGAACAGGGCTATCGTATCACCTATTAGCTTTCTCTTCTCTAGGCTAAATATACCCTGCATTCAAATCAATTTATTTTCTACCTGTCAGGTTTCTTCACTGTCCAGCTTTCACAACCATACACAGAAATGGGAAACATGATAACATGGACAATCGTAACTTTAGTACTAAATGATATATCTTTATATTTGAGGATCTTATCAAGTTCTTTCACAGCTGTCCTTCCAAGTCCGGTCTTCTTGTTTCTTGACTGCATTCTCTATTACAGCTGACTTAATGAGACTACGTATGAAAGGGAACTAGAGGTCCTGGTAGACCACAAGTTGAACATGAGTCAACAGTGTCATGTGGTAGCCAAAAAACCCAATGTGTTTCTAGACTGCATCAATAGAAGTATAAGTGACTAGATCAAGGGAAGTAATAGTGCCACTCTATTCAGCTTTGGTCAGACCTCACCCGGAATACTGTGTCCAGTTCTGGGCACCACAATTAAAAAAGGTTATTGAGAAGCTGGAGCGTGTCCAGAGAAGGGTGACCAAACTGGTGAAGGGTATGGAAACCATGCCCTATGAGGAAAGAGGGAGCTGAGTATGTTTAGCCTGGAGAAGAGATGATTAAGAGGTGATATGATATCCCTGTTTAACTGTTTGAAGGGAAGTCATATTGTAGCCAAAATATGTAGGGGAATTTTTATTTAGCTCAAAATGGAGAGGGGTCAGCTACCAGGATCCAGCAAAGTCGTTTCCCATCTGTATACCAAGGGTCTGGTGGATCTAAGAAATGAAGCAGAGGCAGGCTTCTCCAATTAAATATATCTCATTTTTAAAAGGAAAATCACACAGCAATTCACTATCACACACTCATTCATTCAAGGCTCAGGAAATCAGGGGTTAGTTTTGGAAAAGGTTCGAGACAGCACTATAGTTGCATTCGGGGTCCAATTGGGTGAAACAGAGTGAGACACAGCCGTTCTGAGAGTGTTGGTTGAACAGAAGTGCCGGAGCTAGACACAGTGTCATAATGAAATCTAAACTAGCACACTGAAGGGAGTTTTCCAGGGTTTTTAAGGGTGAAAACTAGACACTGGGCAAAGGTGTTTGATTGTCTGGGGTGAGGTAATCTGGTTTGACAACAATGAAGGGAAATGGGAAGGGAGTTAAATTGATAGCCAGCTCATCAAGTGAGATATCTAGACAATTGGTGCCCATTCTTCTGGTTATTTGAGGTGATGGTGATTCCATTAGCAACTCCCAGATCACTTGTTGAGCTAGTCTGTCAGTATTGTTGTCAAGAGGTCTCATGAGGCTCACCTCATCTGAGTGTAGTGCCATCATGTCCCACCATTTTGGGGATAAAGGTGGCTGGCCTGGCAGGGTCCATCTGAGATCATGTGAAATACCACACACACCAAAATTCAGAAAAATGCACTATGGCTAACAATATTGAGGATGGAGCAAGCTTGTTTTCTGCTGTGCCAGCAAATAGGACACAGAATAATGGATACAAGCTACAGGAAAAGAGATTCAACCTCAACATTAGGAGGAAATTCCTGACAGTAAGAGCTGCTCAACAGTGGAACACAGTCTCTTGGAAGTCTTTAAACAAAGGCTGGATGGCCTTCTGTCTGGTGTGCTTTGATTACGTGATCCTGCATGGCTGGGGTTGGACTGGATGGCCCTTGTGGTCTCTTCCACCTCTATGATTCTAGATTCTATGATTCTACCTCTAATATAGTGGGTGATGACATTTCTCAACAAGATGTATGGGTAGAGTTGGCACTTGGTTTTGTGATAAGGTCTTGTACCCATCTCCCCAACTATATTGTATGTCCTCCTGTAGATAAGTAACTGTTTAAGATTGGGAAAGAGATTCCATTTAAACATTAAGAATAACTCCTTTACTGTAAGAAATGTTTGACAGTGGAATAGACTGCCTCAGAGGATGGTGGACTTGCTATCTTTAAAAGTCTTTAAACAGAAGTTGGATGGGCATCTTTTAGGACTGTTTTATCTGTGTATACCTGCATGGCAGGGCTTGGACTAATGGCCTGTGTGGTCCTTTCCAATTCTATGATTCTAAAATTTTATGCAATAGACAGTTTTGGAAGGCCACACATTCTTCTTGGTTCAAGGGTTTTATGCAGAAGCTAGATGACCACATCTCAGGGGTGCTTTCTTTAATTTAATTTACATCCTGCCTCTCTCCCAACATGGTTTACAACAAATGAAAACAAAGTACAGTTAGAATCTTACTATATAAAGTTAAAAACAACAATTATTCTATTAAAAGCACAAAGTTAACTCTAAAACACATGTAAATCATACTACTAATTAAAAAAAATTGAAAGCACACCACACCCTATTAAAACACCTTTATGCCACATGGGTTATGTGCCAAAAGCTTGCTTAAGTGAAAAGATCTTTGTCTGCCCAAGAAAAGAGAGCAGAAAAGGGCTAACAACATTCTAGGAGGGTCAATCGCTTGCTTTAGGTGGCCCTTGGAGTCCCTTTCAGCTCTGACTCTATTATTCTATTTTACACATCCAAATGGGTACAAATACAGTTCCCAAGGCAACTCTAGTATTTATGTGTGGGCTGGCTATTTAAAACAGAATTCTCGGTAACTGCAGCAGATTACAAGAGCAGGATGCTGTGGAGGAAGTCAACATTTAAACTGAAATAAAACTCATGTAGATGTGTATATAAATTGTTTGTAATATGTGATGCTTTGCTTCTTAGTACATTCAAATACTAGGAAATAAAACTGAAGATTCTCCTACATCAAGTAAATCCACTAGCCTTGCTGGTGGTGGTTGTGGGAGAAATTGTTGTGTGTGCAGGGGGCAGGAGAGAAAGGGTTAAGGGATCAGTGGAGACCTGGAATGTGAAGATAAAATTAACTTTATTGTCTGGAAAACTGAACCAGGAAGGACATTCAGGAGGATAGCAGTATGATTGCTGTCTATGGGACTGTTAGCTGGCATTTTGAGCAGGCTTAACTCTCATAATTAAAGCTCAAGGGAGTCTTGCAGAATGGGAGCTGTAATAATCAAGTCTAAGAGACTCAACAGAGAAAAAATGTCTCATTATGAGACAAATTCTACAGGCTAACAATGTTAAAATGATTTATTCCTTCTTCCTTCTGCACACTTTGGAATTTCATAATGTTATTATGACAACCAGAATGTAATGAATACATGGCATGTTCCCTATAAAGGCATCAATAAAAAGTGTACCCATAAAATGCAAAAACTCACAGTATGGCACTCCGGCATTCTGAATACGAAATCCCACATTGACCATACTCTGGTAACTTGTTGAAGCTGATAGCTTCCACTCCACCCAAACTGAAATCATCCATGCTTTGAAATGATGCTGATTCATGCAGATCTTTGTCCTGTACCCACTGGAGAAACCTGGCTGGAGCAAAAGTCTGCTGCAATAGCAGAGGCCATGTATTGTCAATAGTCTAGTAACCAGAAAATGCCACCAATGAGTTCAAGGGACTGGTTAAGAGTATATGAGTTCCAGTTTCTACAGACAGGGGAAGGCAGGCAGGCAGCAAAAATACCTAGAGGCACCCTCTCTCCCTCTCTCTCTCTCTCTCTCTCTCTCTCTCTCTCTCTCTTTTTTGCAGCCTAGGCCATTTCTTCAGAGATTGGCACTCTATCCCTCAGAGGGCTTGCAACCAACTGCTGAATTAAGGCAAGCAGATAGCTGGCCGTAGCTAACTGATATCTACACTAAACAAGTGGGCTTAGAAAAGACGGCTACGAAATGGGGTAGGTAATCTGGGAACTCCAATGTGGGCTGTATTACAGAATATACTTTCAGTCTGGGTCATATCTTGTACACACATACCTGATCATGACTAGCTCCTACCTGAGCTTGCCTACTTCAAAGGCCTGATATGGCCCCTCTCAGTCCTCTGCCAGGAATTAGTCTGATGCCTATTTGCATCATGCATCAACCTGATCCTGCATCCCCTAGGCATACCAATCAGTCAGAGTGATGGCTGTCAATGGACCCATACAGACAGGCCAAAATATAGCTGCTTCGGATCACTTTGGAGGTTTGCTATTTAAGTGATGCATGCATCCTAAGAGTTTGAAAGCCGCACCATAGCCAAGCTCCAGTACTTAGGAGTGGAGCATGGCTTTGGCACAGCTTCTGGACTCTTAGGACGCATGCATTATTTAAACAGCATACCTCCAAAGTGATTCAAATCAGCTTTATTTTGGCCTGTCTATATAGGGCCTATGTTCCACTACAGGGGGGCATGCCTAGGGACAGAAGCACTGGCTTGGATCTGAAGGTTCTAATCCAAGAAGTCCAATATGGGAGAATTCCTACAGTTGAAAAGGAGAGACTATTGCCCTAAATGAAGGATACTGACCAATGACAAGATCTGTGAACTCAAAGAGAAATTCAAACCAAGGGTAGGGATGCTCTATGATCAGAAGAGGAACATACTACACGATCAAGATGAAATAAAAGAGGAACACACTACACGATCACATAAAAGAGATGAAAAAATGAATGACACATGGAATGAAGAACCATATGAAGATGAATCCCACATTTTAGAAAGTGAGTTAAAACTGGCACTCAGAGAAACTGGAAATAATAACTCACCAGGAAAAGACAATATCCCAGTTGAACTGCTTCAAACCACACAAACAGAATCAACTCCAGTGTTAACTAAAATATGGCAACAAATATGGAAAACAAAACAGTTGCCACCAGATTGGAAACATCCACAAAAAAAGTTGATACAAAAGACTGCAGCGAATATAGGACCATAGTATTAACTTCCCAATCAAACAAAATAATGCTCAAAATTCTGCTGCATAGACTTAGAACAATAAATAAAGAAAGCCAAAGAAGAAAGTTCAAAGGCAGGCCTACTGGAGGATTTGCATAAATTCAGCCTAGATAATGAGAAAACTGAAATAGTTAAAGATTTCTCATAGCTTGGATCAAACATTGGTCAGAACAGAGACTACAGTCAAGCATTAGCAATAGCAATAGTAGCTTCATTTAGGAGGAACTTCCTGACAGTAAGGGTTGTTCGACAGTGGAACACACTTCCTTGGAGTGTGGTGGAGTCTCCTTCCTTATAGGTCTTTAAACAGAGGCTTGATGGCCATCTGTCAGGGATGCTTTGATTGAGAGTTCCTGCATGGCAGGGGGTTTGATTGGATGGCACTTGTGGTCTCTTCCAACTCTATGATTCTATGATTCTACTTCATACCACACTAGGCAGTCTCTAAGCAGTTTACAACTGTTTGCTAATTGCCCCCAGCAAGCAGGTACTCATTTTAGTGACCTCAGAAGAATGCAAGGCAGAGTTGACCCTGAGTTTCTGGCTGGGGATGAACTCACAACCTTGTGGTTTGTGAGTGAGTGGCTGCAGTACTGGTATTTAACCACTGTGCTACCAGGGCTCATGAGAAAATATGCCAGGACAGCAAAGATATCATTCAGAGACAATTTCAGGAGATGACATATTGGCCAGGAGTCTACTTGTGAATAATGGGTTGAATAACTGGTTAATTTTATGTACTTGGTGAAACTAGGCCTTCTTGTCTGTGCTGTGGATCAAACTTGTTACACTGTGTACAGTGCACCCTTTTTTTATGCGGGAGATCCATTCCAGACCCCCCCCCCCCCCGGTGTTAAAAAAACCACGTATGCTCGAGCCCCATTGAAAATAATGGGGCTTGTGCATAGTGCAGTGGCGTGGCGGTGCAGCAGTGGTGCAGTGGTGTGGCAGCACCATAAGTGCGTGCCCCATTATTCTTAATGGGACGTGCTGCCCCTTGTGCCCCACGCACTCCCGTGGGCTCCCTAATGGCTTTCAGCATATGCTGAAAGCTGCATATGGTGCGTCTGCGTATGATGTAAGCGCACTGTAGTTTACATGCATACTTTCCCACTGATGGGAAGAAACTGGATAAGTGATAATAAACTGGCTATTAGAAATGGTCATAGGTTTAATGGGGTCCTTCATGTCAGAAGGGTTGGCAGGGTGCATGTGTGAAGTAGCCCAAAGAACCCAAGAACTAATCCAAAGGCCTACCAATTTGACAGCCTTTGGGAGACTTATTCCAAAGGTGAGGTTGACAGAAATTTTGTTGGCCCATGACATACCAGCCTTTGGTCATCTCACTCTAGAAAAGATGATAGAAGGATATTTCCCATATTATATAAGCCCAGTGTATATAAACTGTAGGTGTGAGGTTAGTGTATGTCCTGAACAGAATGCCAGAGTACAGGGGAGATGGTCACTACTGGGTTCTCTTTGTTTCCTATGCGGCTACTAATAACTACTGGGGGAACTGTATGCCATGGCTGAAGCTGTTTGCTTGGTGCCACAATGCAGTCTTTTCATTGCTAGGCTAAAGTTTGTTTATTGATCTAGGTATTTTAAAAAAGTATAAGCCTTAGTGTGTAAAATGGTTTTAAATTCTGCCTTTTGTCATTTTAAATAGATACATTCATACAGTAATTTTTACTTTCTGCTTTCCATAATACAGTCCAATGCTTGTTTGTAGAATAACTATGGATGCCAGTTTGACTTACACAGCTTTATTACAGGCATAGACCATAAAAGGATGTGTGGGCAGCAAGGAAGGAATTGGAGGTTGTTCCTTGTACCCCCTGGAGGCTGTTGAATTTTGGCTATTTATTGTGTGTGTGTGTTTGTGTTGTCAGCAATACCACACATAATAATAATAATAAAATTTTTATTTATACCCCGCCCTTCCGAACGATCAGGGCGGCTAACAAAATGCACCGAAGCGCAAACAACATTTTCACTTACTATTGAGGTGTGTACCCTTCAGCTGCTTAATCAATAGGAGACAGTTGTCTAAAACATAGACATCAACAAACTTACGGAGTCACTTGTCAGCTACTGGATTTGGATCTTCAGAAAAATATCTAGCAGCTAGTAGAGGATGGAGAGCTGTCAAGGAGTTCTTTTAACAGAAAAATCTGAAATGAGAAGGGGCGTAAATGCATTGTCCAAAGTTACACTGCAAGTTTTGTAAAGACTCCCAGTTGTCAGTATGTTAACAGTGATATGTTACACAGCTGTGTGATGTGTCTTAAGTTGGTTGGATGCAGATGTTAACAGAACCAACTGTATCTCACAAAATTTCAATGAGATTGCCTCTTCCAGTGATAATGGAATAATTATAGCTACAGTCTTATGGAAGTCCTTTCCTTCAGTTTTATTCCATCGAGTGACAAGAAAATGTTTATCTTGTATCATGTCATGCTGCACGTTCCTGAAGAAAGTGCAGGAAAGAAGGAAACCACAGAGCTCCTCTTTTCTTTCTAGTTATGCCATAACACCATTTGTTTAGACCTAGCTTCAACAATGGAAGTGTGGTTTAAATCTCTGGATCATCTAGGCTGTGGGCCTTATCACATGAAGAAAATCAGCGAGGGGATTGGGGGTTTAAACAGTAATTATCAAGCACAAATGCAATATCACAATTAAGATTTTCACACACATCCCTATTAAATGGGCAATAAACAGGCAATAAACAGCAACAAATCATTTGTGGGGCTTGTTTTTTGCCCGTTTATTACCTGTTTAATAGTGACATCATGTGAAAATCTTAATTGTGATACTCCATTTTGTGCTGGATAATTGCTGTTTAAACTCCCGATTTTGCCCGATTTCCCCCACATGATAAGGTCATATGTTTCTATGAATTTACCTCACTTGGTACTAAGCTTGACTCAGCTTATATATACTAACCTCTGAGCTGACAAAAACAGAATTTCACTTACTAGCAAGTAAATCCTGTTTAATGTAATGAGTAAATATGCTTTGCTTCTGAGCAAACATGCCTCGTCTTGCACTGAATACTGCAATGCTTGAGCTATCCATTAATATATGTGTGTGTGTGTTAATTTATCAGTGTTTTTATGATACGTTGTAAGCTGTCTTTAGCTTTCCAGAGACAAAAAATATTTAAAATAAACTAAATAAATAAACAGGGAAAATTAAATGCTCAAGTTTTAAAGCAGACATAAAATATATTGAGGAATTATGTAATATATGAGTGAAAATATTTGGGCTTTTTTGGGGGAAAGAATCAGGTCATTTTATCAATTTCTACATCATAAATTGAAAGCAGCCCCCCTCCCCATTCACATAATCCATTTACTATTCTGTTTTTAGAGGCAAAAGAAATTATGTTATTATTATTATTATTATTATTATTATTCATTTATACAGTATAATAATAGATTTCATAGCACTGTAGATTTCATAGCACTGTAATACAAACATTATTTATATAGCATAATAATAGATTTCATAGCACTGTACATACAAGCAATAAAACGGATAAAAATAAAACCTGCCAATGGCATACATTCTACAAAAAACATATAAAACAATAGATAATAATACAAGATAGATGTTGGGATCTTTTGCTTTTTCCCTTGGTTCCCATTACAGATATAAGCAGCTAGTCAAATTTATAAATAACAATCTGTTTCAATCTTTGTGTTGTCTGTTAATGTTGCAAATCCTTTCTTGTTTGTTTTTACTGTAGGAGGAAGTTCTGTCTTGGGTGATTTTGGACATCTTGTTATCTCCTATTCCAAAATATGTCAAACATGGAATGACAGCTGGGACGCTACTGTATACTCGCCTTCAGTTCAAGATCAACATCACCCACATGGAAGATCCGTGAATTTACTAAGCATTTTACATTTTCAGATGTAGCTGTGGGGTACAGGACATATTACTGTAAAATCAATGTGTTATTCATCCAGTCAGCCGTATCTATACATGTTCTCTAGAAACACGGACATTTCTAATAACACAGAAGGATTTTACTAACAGAATAGATTTTATATTTGTCTATGTGTTCACCCACAAAACATGCTACAGAAGAGATAAGAGGCCAATACTTTACTGATGTTGGAAACTTAACAATTTAGGGCACATATTTTCTAAGAAGAAACAGCTAGTATGGCAGTGGGATGTAACTCTTTAATGTAATTCTACCTCTAGCCATGGTAAAACTCTTTCAGTTGGTCTACGATTGGCAAATTGTACCAATATAGCACCTAAAGGTTTTTCCCATATGTAATGATATAGGGACTTCTTGGGAAATTCAGTGTTCTCTGCCCAAGAAAGGGGACGTGAACTTCACATGGGACAGTGTTTGCCTGTATCTCAATGGAAGTTACTTTTCATCTCCTAATGTATTTGAAATTTTATAGCTTGTGTTTTAATGCCTTTTTTGTATTTATCTGATGAAGAAGTCAGTGAAGTTTGTAAAGCTTGCATGATGTATTTTTGCATTTTAGTTGGGCTAATAAAGGTATCACTGTTTGGTGGTTTTTGGATTTTGTTGTACTTTTCTGCATGGCCAACACGACTGCCCCTAAATATGTTCCATGAATCACAATACTGAGTTCCTAGTATTGATTGCATAGTGTTAATGCAGACATGTCTCCGGGGAGCTAAGTGCACCGCACATACTTTAGCAGATCTTGTCGTGAGCCAAAAGGCAAAGTATGATACAGTTAGCAAAATTAGACCTAGCAGTTCTAGGTGACATCTAGGTTAAACATACTCCCAATACTATAAAAGTTGAAATTAGGGACATAGTTTTGAATCAAGAGTTAATCATACTGAAGAGCAAACTCACACAAATCACAGGGGTGAAGCAGACAGCAAAAAAGGTCTGTGCCAGGGTTGTGCCACTGCTATTCGCCTCAGGACTGTGACAGCCATATGCGCTTGGCCTTGATGTGGGTTGCTGCCATGGTCCTAAACTGGGCACCAGTTTTACCACTCCTTTCTGGGCCAGTTCTTTGAGAAAGAGCTGCACCTGGAACAGCTTCTGGCTGTGTTCAGGGCATGTGTCAACTGAACCCAGCCCAACGGCAGCACTTTTGGGCCATCTGTTTGAGGCTGAAGTGACAGGTTTGCCATGCCTAACTTGTCTCATTTATTGCAATGGGTGTACTTTATGCCTAAGTCTGGGTCTCATTCATAGGAAACTGCAAATGACCATATGTTGCCCAAAGCAATTTATAGAAACAGTTTAATGAAGTTGGTTAGAATTTATAGACAGCAAGTGAGATATGCTGATACTGAGAGTGGGAACTTTATCACACTAGTCCTGTTCTTGATGAAATCACACTCGTTAAAGAAAAAGGAATTATACCTGTTTGTGAGCCGCCATTATCACAGATCTCAATCCTGTGACTGGGCTTGCTTCTGCCATCACACTCTCTTCCTGACTCCATCTTAAGCCTATCTCCCTTATGCCCTACTCAACATAACTTTCAGGGGTTTAAAAATTATTTTTATATATTTGTATTTTCAACTTTTCATACAATTCTGGAGCTGTGCTACTGTGATTTACATTTTTAAGAAAGACATGAAATAGAAAATAAAATAAAAGCAATTACCCTAGTGAGCAATTAGAATAGTGAGGTGAGGGGACTGAGTGAGAGCAGGAGACACTGACATCTTATAACTGCCAAAATTGCAACTGCACAGGCAGCAAAGATTCACACTCGGGGATTAATCCGATTGCAAGCTCATTGATGGGTTTCCCCTGTCAATGAACACGTATGTCCTAATTGCATTCAGGGACATAGTAGCTATAGGTCAGAGGCACCATTGTGTGATAAAGCTGTTTAATCCTGGCTCTAATCATGGTTTAAAAGCCATGTGTGATAAAGTCCTAAGTTGCTAAAGCTATATGGCAGCAAGGCAACTTGCCATGAAGTAATGTATGCTTCCTCATGATCTAGTTTTATATCTGCAAGGAAGTTCACTATATACTGTAATATCTCATCTGCAGTCTGAAGTAATACAGTCCAGCCAGGCTCAATATTTCATCCCCTGACAATCATATGAATATCTCCTGCCAATCAAGCATCATCTTTTTATTTTTTTGTATAATTACTTTATTGTTATAATATTGCTGTGATGTTTTTGATGTTTGGTGTATTTTGCATTTCTGATGCCTTTGTTTTGTAATCCGCCTTGATTCCACAAGGAAAAGGCAGAATATAAATAAATCTTATTATATTATTATTATTATTATTATTATTATTATTATCTTCCAATCAAATGATCTAATATGAATTTGTTTCTACAGCTTGCATTCATGAAGTAGTTGATATGTATTCTTGTTGTAAGTTGAATATGCATTCTTGTTTTAAGTCCACCTCCCAAAACAGATCCAGAAGATTTATATTTGATCCTGTGGACATTTGGAAGATGAGCACATTTAGGACACAGCCTTAAAAATCATTACTTGGTGTCCATTTCCCCCTCTTAAATGTTTGTATATAGAAGCTTCTCCACTGCATACAATTCTAATATTGATTGTGTTGAAAGTGACTTGAAAAAGAAAGAAAGAAAGAAAGAAAGAAAGAAAGAAAGAAAGAAAAGCAAAGAAGTGAATTATTGTTGTTGTATGCCTTCAAGCCATTTCTGACTTATAGTGATTATAAGGTGACCCTATCATGGGTTTTTTGGGAGCTGAAACTGTGTGACTTGCCCAAGGTAACCCAGTGGGTTTTCATGGCCGAGTAGGGCATAGAACTCTGCAGAGTCCATAGTCCAATGATCAAACCACTACACCATGCTGGCTCTCAGGAAGTGAATGCAGAGTTGCAAATACTTTTACATAGATTGGAAACCACAAATTGACTGAATTAAAAAAAACAACTCTTATCAGAATTTATTTTAAAAATTAGTTTAAAAGAGAGCTGGTCTAGGATTATAGTTAGAGATTTTTTTAAAACTTATTTTACAGTGGAAATCATGTGGTCTTCCAGACCTTCTAGCTGTCTCAGCCACCCTACCCAATGGAAATGTATGGTATGAGTTTTGCTGCAGAAATAACTAGAGGAGTGGCCATATTTCATTGACACACCTGCATACTCATAAAATCCAAACAGCACAAAGTATCTAATGTCACAGCTTTAAGAGTGAAGGACTAGAACTCTATTAGTTAAATAGGGACTCATAACTCAGGGTTATGTTCAAGTATAGGCCATTCTGAAGATAGTGGGCTATTTCAGAATTGATTTCCTTGTTCTACTAAAGATTTGGAGACAAATCATTGACCTGTTGCGCTGCAGACGTTCTATAAATTTAAGCGTAAATAGTGTAAAAAGTAGTAGACATGTTGCTTTCTGTATTTGCTTATGAACCCACTTAATATAACATTGTTACAAAATTTTGTACAGTCCCATACAAGCAGATAGTTGGATTGTCTCCTTCTTTCCTGACATGTGACAATATGCAAGCAGTGCAACCACAGCTTATATCTTTGCTCTTCTCTTTCTTTCCATTTAATTTGTGCTTTGTACCATACAGCTGTCAACTTCAGAAGCAGCATATACCCTCTGTGCTACACAGCACTTGAAACAGTGAAAGAACACTAGGTGGCAATGTTGTTACAATTTAAATAAACCTTGCCTGTACCATTTCTTCATTGCTCTCAAATGCTCTATGCTATTTTAAAACTGAAACAAGAGGTTTTTAGACTGCCTAGATATCGAAGAAGACACCATTATGTCTTAGAGATTAACCTGAGGAAAATTGGAAAGTAAATTTCTGTTTTGAGATATAATTGCTATTGTTTTAGCATAGTCAAATCTGAGCTCTCGTGGTACAGTCTGATTGTATGAGTTCTAGTTATGTATTGTAGCAATTAAAAGCCAGAGTTTTAATACTAAAACACTGAAATGACTTATTCATGGGTGGGTGAATATGACGATTTCACTTTCTCTCACACTTGATTTTTGTGTTTAAATCCCAAGTTTGATGATGATGATGATGATGATGATGGATGAGGAAGAGGAGGAGCATTGGTGAACTGAATTAATACTCTTCCCAGGTGAACTGGAATCAGCCTACAGCTTCTATGTCTGCCTGTCATGTGAAGTCCCACACCTGCAGCAAACTACCACTCTTCTAATTTCCATGCTTCTCCAAGGTCCACAAGAACCCTGCATAGGTCCCCAGGATCAGATATGGAAGATGGCACACCCCTCCAGGCCACAAATGGGCCTCCCTGTGAGTCTGCAGGCCCTTGCAACAATACTGCAAAATCCATGATGCATTGTGATGCTCACATTTATGAGGACGTTGAAATATATTTATTCAGTCTTAAGCATACAAAACGGTACAGCATACCAAGAAGGCATGAGTAAGAATGGCCATTATTGTTATTACTAAAGTTAGAGTAGTGTCAATGATATTGAGATTATTTTTGAATGATTTTTTAAATTAAAAATTTAACGTAAAACAAAATTTTGTTATATACATTCTATTCAGTTATTGCATCGGTATCAGTCATAAACGTTATGATACCGCATATTGTTTTAAGCCTTTTCTATAATATATACACTTTTTCAAACCTGTGTTCCTTCAGTATATGAAGCTGTTAAAGCCTAAATGTGACATTATGGTTACTGTTATCATAGTTATTCTTCTAATCTTCTGATCTTATATTCTTATAATCAACATCAATATAAAGTCATGTCCTTCATTATAAGGTTCTCATTCCATAGTCTCTTAAGTTTGTTCCACAGATTAAAGTGTTAAGATAAATGCTGGGAAACAAGCATAATTATTGAAACAAAATGTGAGTAAAGTGTAAAGCATAATTATTATTTAAAACTGGTAAATGCAAGTGTAAGGAGAACTGTTATAAACTCATATCTGAAAAATGCACTTAATCTTATTGTATTACTTTTTCTCACTTGAACATATCTTGAGGTTGTATTTGAGGGGTTTACTTGGTGTATTGTATGAAGAAAGGAAACAGGTTTGGGTCCTTGCATTAAAAAAAACAAAAACCCACTGTTACTCTGCCTCATGATAGTTTCCTCCCTACTACACGCCTACCACATTATAGTCAGTTGTGGAAATGTTAAAGAAACATCAGAGTGAACTTAAATGATCCAGTTTTCCCAAGGAAATTGAAAACAAAGAAGTGGTTATCAAAAGGAACTCAGAAATTGTAAAGTCCATGAGAGAAATAGCCTGCATGTTCTGCACTATCTTCTCTCACACCTCCTGTTGATAGTCAGCAGAGGCTCCTCTCTCTCTCTCTCTCTCTCTCTTTCTGTGTGTGTGTGTGTGTGTAAAGTAATATTGGGCCTGAACAGACAAGCCAAAATAAAGCTGCTTCGGGTCACTTTGGAGGTATGCTGTTTAAATGATGCATGCGCCCTAAGAGGCCGGAAGCCACACCAAAGCTACACTCCAGTTCTAAGGACTGGAGCAGAGCTTTGGAACAGCTTCTGGCCTCTTAAAATGCGTGTGTCAATTAAACAACATACTTCCAAAGTGACTCAAAGCAGCTTTATTTTGGCCTGTCTGTTCAGGCCCAATATTACTTTATATTCAAATAGTTGTACAAGGTTATACTTTGCTAAAACAAACCAAACTGAAGGGTTCTAACAAAAAATGTGATTGGCCAGGATAATGTGTATCCCACCTCCAATTACAAAAAGGCAATTGTATAAAGAAATAAGAGAATAACTAAACCCTGGAGCAGAAAAGCCAGTATCATTTCTAAAAGGGTATAAATACCCCACTGAAAAGTATGCAAATGCAAAGAATAAATATATAATGATAATAAAAATTTCAAAATTCAAGGCCAGAGTAACTGAACCCTGGAAAAAAGCCAGTAAAATATCTAAATGGGTAAAAATACCCCACTGAAAATTATGCAAATGCAGAAAATAAAATGATATAGTAATGATAAAAACTCAAGGCCAGACACGTTTTGACTACAGTCTTCCTCAGTGGCCTGCCAACATTCTATATATATATGTGTGTGTGTGTGTGTGTGTGTATCAACTCCTCAGCTTACACAATGTGACTGTGTTCAATTCAAAAAGCAATGATCTTGTCCTGCTCTCAGAATGTCTTATATGATCATTGCTTTTTGAATTGTTCATGCTGCCCAGGCTACTCATTTCAGCCTAACTGCGGCATGAGAAGGAGCTCTGAAATGGAGCTCCTTCTGGTATGTGTCTCATTCCCTCAGCCACCAAATGGCTGCGGGAACAGCACCAGGGAGAAAGGGACCAAGTGGCCCCTTTCTCCTCTGGCTGTGGCTGTCGGGGTTTCCTGGGGCATGAAGCAGCATTTTGCCGCTTCTCCGTGGCCTGGAAAAGCACTGGGTTGGACACACAGGGGCTGTCGGTGAGGCTGCTGTGCTTCCAACCTGGCAAGGAAAGGGGCAGCCGTGGACCGCCCCTTTTCTGCAGCCTGTACCCTGCCTTAGGTACATGAATAGAGGCTACAGTGGCCCAAGTGTACTTCCCATTACTCTTAGCCCTTATTTCTTACACTTCTAGTCAGTCTTTTATATATCTCTATTTGTGACTTCATTGATATAACATTTTAGGGTCAAATTAGAATTTAAGGGGAATGGGTATTCCCTGTGATTAACTTGTTTCTCCTCCCATTGTTTATTCAGCAATAAGACCTGAGAATTATGTTTTTGTTTATCTTTCAGTGACTAGTCACAAAACAAACTGTGCTAAATGCAAAACAAAACAAAAAACAAAGCAAATATAGGTGAGGAAAATCGCATGCTGTGAAACAGAGATGTCTTTCCTCATTTGAAAGAACATTTCCAAGAAAAATATGGTGAATATATAGTCTAAATAAACCCTTCATTTGTTTGATTCACAGAAATGTATTTGCTGTTAGCTTTCTCTGGCCCATTACAAATGGGCCTTAAAGTACGCGATGAGCGTGTACTAGGGTTAGAAAGGGGTGTCCTTTCTGGACGCCCCTAACCCTAGTACGCGCTCTGCGCGTAGAAAATGGCAGCGGCCGTTCCACACGGCCACCACCATCACTATGTCACGACCGCGCCACCTCCAAACAAGGCAGCGCGGTTGTGATGTATTGGGGCCGTGCCAGGGCACCTAGGGTGCCCTTTCCGCGACCCCGGAAGGAGCTCCGTTTCAGAGCTCCTTCCTGACTTTGCGTCGCTGTGCGCAGCCTTCAGATGGCTGCGCCCAGCAACACAGAGGAGAAAGGGGCCAAGCAGCCCCTTTCTCCTCTTCCCTGCCATCGCGGGGTGTCCTTGGGGCTTGGAGCCCCAAGGACACCCCTTTCCAGGCGGCAGGGAAGCGGCGTTTTGCCGCTTCCCTGCGGCCTGGAAAGCGGCGGATTGGGGCCTCAGCGGCTGCCGCTCTGGCTCCTGAGGCCCCGATCCGGTGGGGAAACGGGTGGGTGCAGGCCGCCGCTTTTTGGCGGTCTGTAACCCGCCCTTGATCACCATGTCCTATTCTAGTCTCCAAGGCCCTTGCCATGGCTTTTGAGATGAACAGTTCATACATCTCCACCATTTGTCACAGTGCTTTGCCTCCGTTACCTTTGTTACCCTGTCAATAAAGCTTTTCACAAACCTCACTAGTCATATATTATCTGCATCTGACCACCCTATGCCATTTCTCCACTAGAGGAGTCCTCATCAGAACCCCTTGAGAGCAGACCTTATTCGGTTGTAGCAGGGCTATGGTCCAGGAACAATATGAACTATCCAGGATTGGCCTGGAGATCATCTGGGCTAAGTAAATTCTGATTGCAAGAAATGAACCATGGCTGAGGAATAAGCTGTGTCAGTGATAGCTGATTTAAAAAAAAAAGTCCAAAGTATGGCAACACAATGCCTCTGGCATTCCTGAAACACTTTCACTCTTATGGCAACTGATCTTGGTTTATTATCATACTCCATCTCTGGCCTTCCTTCCCTAGACTTGACAGATGGTTTGACAGAACTGTATCAGTAATGACCTTGGCTCTCCTTCCTAGGCCTTGTTTTTTTGGACCTTATAGTTCTATTGCTGGTCTGTGAGTGTGAAACTAACTTTGGTTCTGTTTTATGAACTGTACTTAACAGCTTGTGGACATGGCATATTCTTCCCAGTCTCTCTTACACTGACACATTGAACCAGTAGAGAAAGTACCAGAAATACATTTTTGTTATACCTTCTTAATCAAGAATGGATGATTAATGGTGCTGTTAAACATCTTTTGAGATATTCTTTCAAATGGAATATTATGAACTTGAATCTATTCATATTTCCACTGAAATCTCTCACTCACCTGATCTCTCTCTTCTTTCAACCAGTTCTTGCTAGGTCTTACTACTGCTGCTTTTAAAACAGTCACAGACCAGTCTGCCCATTCCAGCTCAGTAGACTGGATATATCTCGGATAAATCATAGCTTGTTTTAATTTATTTGTCACAATCTTGTCACCTCTTGCCAGTTCTCCTTACCCTACCTTTATTCCTTCCAGCCTGAGAAATCATTTACACAACATATATCATCATGAGGCAATGCAGCTATTATCTGATTGCATGAAATGGCTCTGGTAGATCCACTATCACAGGTTAAGAAATATTCCTTTTATGTGAATATGTCTTTTAATAGGAGTCAGACCTACACCTTGTTATTCCACCAAACAATGATTATTCTTTATCAGTGCGTATTTATTTATTTATTTATTTATTTATTTATTTATTTATTTCCAGGATTTATATCCCACCTTTCTCTTACAGTGGGATTCAAGGCAGCTTATGTATTATGTATTGAAATTAGGTCTGTCAGTCTAAGGCAGTTCACAAGTTGGCATATATGGCCCCTTTTACATACAGAAATCACTAAATGGTGTGTTTTCATTAAAACTGGCATGCCTATTAGGAATTGTAAGTATTTACTTCATCAAATATCCAGACAGTAAATGTTGAATCCTGGGCTGGGCTGGGGCTACCTTTTACATACTGGCCCATGAAAGGACCACTTGACAGCCTGCTGTGAACAATCTGCTTGGCACTTTGCAGATAGCACACAAATTCACTCTGATTTGGATGCTATAATTACTACAGATCCAGTGGTTGTAACTTTGGACTCTGTTAATTTTCAATTTCCACCTCCACCTAAACATTAAGAAGAACTTCCTGATGGTAAGAGTTGTTCAACAGTGCAATATGCTGCCTTGGAGTATGGTAGAGTTTCCTTCTTTGGAAGCTTTTAAACACAGGCTGGAGGCTATCTTTCAGGAGTGCTTTGATTGTGTATTGCTGTGTGGCAGGAGGTTGGATTAGAGTTAGATGGACCTTGTGGCCTCTTCCAACTCTATGATTCTATGAATTTGTACATCTTGGAAAGATGAGAATTAAATAACCTTTTCTAGATCCTATCATATTGAACAACTACCAGCCAATCTCCAACATCCTATTTTTGGACAAGATTCTGGAGTGTAGAGGTTGCCTCCCAGCTCCAGGGCTTTCTAGATGACATGGATTATCTAGATCCATTTCAATCTGCCTTCAAGTCTGGTTATGGGACAGAGACCATTTTGATCATCTTGGCAGAGAGCCTACACTGGAAACTGGAGTGGGAGAATACCATCCTTCTGGGTCATATCACTGGGATGGACTTGGAATCCATTCCTTCTTGAAGAGGTGAACCCGAAAGATGATGCTGTGGGACTCCTGCTTGAGCCCTTCATCTTTGGCTTGTGGAATCTCTCCAGGTTCAGTTTTCTTCCCCATGCTCTTTAAATTGCTGGAAGAGGTTGTCTGGAGTTTTGGGGTCCAGTGCCATTGGTATGAAGATGATGCCTAGTTCTACTATGGCTTTCCACCTCAATCCAAGGGAGCTGTCTTGGTTCTAAACCAGTGCCTCTCGTCAGGATTTGATGAGGGCAAACAAACTGAAATTTAATGCAGACAAGACTCCTGTTCAGCAGAAAGGCATATTGGGGAATAGGGATTCAGTATGTACCAATTGTCTTACATGGTTGAAGGTGCAACTTTGCAACTTGGACATACTTGTGGATTCAATCCTGAGCATGGAAGCTCAGGTCAGGTTTTAGTGATAGCAATTTAAGCTTGCGTGCCAGTTATGTTTGTTCCTAGAGATTTCCAATCAGACCATGGTGGAACATGCCTGAGTTTACATCCTTTTTGGATTATTATAACATGCTGTACATGGGGCTACCTTTGAAGAATCTTTAGAAACTTCAGTTGATCCAAAGAGTTTCAGCCAGGTTATTAACCAAGATTGGCTACAAGATATAAAGCCATTCCCTATATTCAGAGAGCCTAGATCCATCAGTCAAGTAAATCTGTGTCTATTTTAATATGCATTAGCATGTGAAATGTTGGGTCTATGTCTAGTCTGATTGGTGTATGATACTTACATTGCCAAAATAGTCAGTTGGTGATTTTCTTGTACATAATCGTCAGTTTTTAGGTTTGGGGTTTTTTGAGGTTTATTTTGCAAAAAAACTTCTTTCAGATAAACCTTGACTTCTCATCTGCTTCTTTGAAACACTTGAATTTAGCATATTATGACTCTGACAGGTGATAAATGCACAGTTTGAAGATCAGCTGCTTCTTTTTCAGATAAGGCAAGTTTCATATAGGAAAGTACATAGAAAACCCCAGCTTCTTCCTGTTTCCTCAAAACATAATGTTCTGATTCAGAGGTATGAGATGAAATATAGATCACTGAATTGCCTGGTCTTGATCTGATTTTGAGCCATGTGATAACTGGAGTACACTGTGAGAGATCCTGACAGCAGAGCAATGAAAAGATAATAATGTGGCAAGTAAAACTGGAAGCAGAACAGTCAAAGCATAAAAGGTTGATATACAGCTGATGTTGTTAGCTGATATTAGCCTGGCAAAATGCACGGAACAGCAGAAAGAGCTAATATATTCAAGATTTTTTAAATTAAAATTACAGCTGTGATACCAGTTTAAGCAACTAAAGTTTATGTAGCTAAAAAATGATTATAATAAAAAACTGTCTGTCTATCATAGCTTGAAAAATGTGAAGCCTTGATATCTGAAACTTGATGTGTACACAAGTAGACCCTGAGCTTGGCAGTTTGTGGTCTCTTTGGCAGGAAAGGTTGATCTTTACTATCCTGACTCAGGAAGCAAAATGCCTTGGATTGGCTGAGGTCTTTTAACTGAAGCTGGCAAAGCTTGAATAAAACTTCGAATGAGAATTGCTCACAAAGAGCAATTTCTACATGGGGCTGAATGCTTTAGGATAGGTGAACCAATGGTTTGGCTCAAGCATGAAACCCATCGTTGGTCCCAACCAGAGTTCAGCCATTGTACCTTATTCCAAAACTCTGAATGACCCTCTTTCCAGTGATTTTAGTAGATATTAAATAACATGTGGTAGAAAATAAACACTGTAAGGCCAAAGGCTGGGAAGTCAAAAGGTAGCTAACTTTTAATGCCTTTTGGATCCAGATTTGTAGCATTGGAAGGCCATCAAGTCCAACACCTTGCCATGTAGGAATATACAATGAAAACATCCATATCCTATGTCCGTACATTTCATTATTTTCTACAGCACGGGACCTTACATTTCTCTCTGTTGAAAGTCATTTTGTTAGCTTTGGCACAGCTTTCCAATCTATTAAGGTAATTTTGAATTTTGATCCTGTCATCTGGTGTATTAGCTACTTCTTCTAATTTGGTGTCATCTGCAAATATCCATCATCCAAGTCGTTGATAATGATGTTGAATAGCACTGGGCCCAGGACAGAACCCTTTAGAACGCCACTGGTCACTTCTCCCCAGGATGAAGAGGAGCCATTGGTGAGCACCCTTCCTCTTTGGCTGCTCAACCAAATCCACCTAACAGTAGCATTGTCTAGCCCATATCTCACTACTTTTTTTTTTGTAAGAATATCACCTTGTCAAAGGCCTTACTGAAATCAAAATACACTAAATCCATAGCATTTCCTTCATCTATCAAGCTGGTAATTTTATTTTAACACTGGTAACTAGAAAAGAGACACCTTATCTCTTCTCAAATGATACCTTGTTCTCAGTTGACTGGCCAATGATTAAAAGGATACATTAAGAAAGGCATATTCACTGAGAAGGGAGATAATGTTTTTCTACCTACTTTCTGCAGCTGGATTCAAAACTCTGAAAGATGTATGCAATGGTCTTCACACGCACCTTCTTGTGTGTGAGACTACACACAAGATTTACTTGGCTCATTTTTAAACAAATAAAGAGGCATGTAGTTATTTGTCAATAAAAAAATTCAGGTAAGGTAGCTTTAACTGTCAGTGACTAAGACTGGAATGTAAACAGATGTGGCACTTAGCAGAGTTTGTCACATCATCAACTGAGACCCATTCATGACAGCAATAGGAGGAAGAAAACCTATTGTGAGAACACATATATGTATTTCCACACACAATTACATTGTGTCAGACTAGCATATTCTCAAAATAATGCAACACATACAATTCCAAGAAGCTTAACTCAAACTTGCTTTTAAGCAGTTTTATTTATCAGGTGATTCATAATGAACGCAGAAGCATTCAAAGGCCCTTCCACAGTGTCTGGAGGCCGCTCCCTTAAAGCTTTGATGCAATCCTTCATATCAGTCTTTGAGGTGTTGGAGAAAGCTCCCACAGGATGAATGGAGTTATAGAGAATAACAATACCGACCATTGCTCACCATGCAGAACGTCAAGGCTGTTTGCTGATGAACCATTGTCCGTGCTCTGGTGCTGAATTCTATTTGGGGTTCAGCTCCTTGGATATTTCCTTTATAGTTCAGACTGAAATCCAGAGAAAATTCACTGACCCCACTTTGGGATTTAAAGCCCACTAGTTTAATTTCAGCAAATTTACTGGCTGAAATGCAAACAGATAACTAGCACATGTAGATGTAAAGTCAGAAAAGCTAATGCACTGGATTTGCTCAGGTTTGCTAGAGTGGTTAAGAACAGTAATAATGGCTGTTTTGGGTATGTCCCTAGCAAAAGGAAGAAGAAGGGAATAGTTAGGTCCACTGCATGAAGGAGATGGCAAAGTGCTAATAGGGGACAGAGAAAAGGCACAACTACTCAACATCTTCCTTGCCTCAGTCTTCTCACAAAAGGAAAGGGGTGCTCAACATGAAGAAAATAGAGCAGAGGACACAATAGGGGATACAAGTTGACAAGCTGAAGTGTGTCCAGAGAAGGACAACCAAAATGGTGAAGGGTCTGAAAACCATGCCCTATGAGGAGAGAATAAGGAAGCTGGGTATGTTCAGCCAAGAGAAGAGATGGTTAAGAGGTGATATGGTAGCCCTGTTTAAGTATTTAAAGGGGTTTCACATTGAGGATGCAGCAAGCTTGTTTTCTGCTGCTGCAAAGAGTAGGACACAGAGCAATGGATTCAAACTACAGGAAAAGAGATCCCATTTAAATATTAGGAAGAACTTCCTGACAGTAAGAGCTGTTTGACAGTGGAACACACTCCCTAGTAGTCTGCTTCTTTGGAGGTCTTTAAACAGAGGCTATCAGGTATGCTTTGATTGAGAGTTCCTTCTTGGCAGGGGTTGGACTGGATGGCCTTTGAAGTTTCGTTCAACTCTATGATTCTGTGAGTCTACTTCTGAAGCAGCCTTCCTCTCTGTCACAGAACCATAACATCACAGTTGCCATGCAAGATTATCCAACTAAGGCTCAGCATAGCATCCAAACGTCACCATGCAGTGCGTGCGTCATTGGTGAACATAAATGTGCCAATGGTGCACCAATGGCACCTGGTGAATGGACTAAAAACTGACGGAGGCCACACTGTTTGGTTGGTGTAGCTTCCTTGCAGCATAAAAATGGGCAGCTACAGCCCACCCTTTTGGGGTGGTCTGTCAAGTCCATATAAGTCCTTAGTAAGTCCCAGTGTGTTCCAAGAGGAATTCATTATAGATTCACTGGGTGGTGGCAGCTTGACTAGAGGATCTCAAGGGGTCTCATTCAACTCAGCAGGGAGTGGGAACAAAGACCCAGGAGACTAGGGAAATTAATGATCTTCTGTGGGTTAAAGGCCAAGAACAGAGTTGCTGTTTGGCTGCTTGGACCCCAGAGATCATCACATCTCCTCTCAGTCTTCTCTTCTCCAAGCTAATATACCCAGCTCCCTAGGTTGCTCCTCATAAGGCTTGGTGCTCAGACTGTTGGTCATCTTGGTTGCCCTCTTCTGGACATGTACCAGCTTGTCAAAAACCTTCCTGAAATGTGCCCATCACATTGTTGACTCACGTTCAACTTGTGGTCTACTTGGACTCCTAGATCCCTTTCACAGGTAGTCTTGTTAAACTAGCTGCCCCCCATACTATAGCTATGCATTTCATTTTCTCACTCTAAGTGCAGTACCTTACATTTCTCCATGTTAAAATTCATTCTTTATTTTTGGCCCAGATTTCTAATCTATTCAGACCATTTTGAATTTTGATCCTGTCCTCTGGTGTGCGTATTAGCTGCTGCTCCTAATTCGGTGTCATCTGCAAATTTGAAAAGCGTGCCATCTATTCTTTCACCCATGTTATTGATAAAGATGTTGACTAGCACTGGGATCAGGACAGAAACATGTGGCACCCCACTTCTCTCCAAGATGAAAAGGAGCCATTGCTGAGCTGCCAGTCAACCTATTATAAATCCATCTAACAGTTGCATTGTCTACCCCACATTTTACTAGCTTGTTTGCAAGAATATAATGGGAGACCTTGTCAAAGGCCTTACTGAAATCAAGATATGCTATATCTACAGCATTCTTTTATTTACCAAGCTGGGAATTTTATCAAGAGAGAGAGAGATCAGTTTAGTCTGGCATGACTTCTTTCTCAGAAACCCATGTTGACTTTTTGTGATTATGGCATTCCCATCTAAATGCTCATAGGCACTCTCTTTAATGATCTGCTCTAGAATCTTTCCTGGTATTGATGTCAGACTAACTGGGTGGTAATTGTTGATATCCCTCTTTCCCCCCATTTTGAAGATGCAGACAATGTTTGCCCTCCTCCAGTCTGCTGGGACTTTTTCTGTCTTCAGGAGTTCTCCAAAATTATTGCTGGTGGCTCTGAGATTACAGTTGCCATTTCTTTTAATATCCTTGATTACAGTTCATCTGGTCCAAGAGACTGCGATCCAGTCCATAAGATTGGATTGTGGCTTTGGCGTGGCTTCCGTACTCTTTGGACACATACATCATTTAAATAACATACATCCAAAGTGGCCCGAAGCAGCTTTATTTTGGCCAGTCTGTATGGGGCCTTAGATTCATTTATATTGACCAAGTATTCCTATACTACCTTTTTACTCATTCTGTGCTGCATTTCCCCTATTGTGTCCTCTGCTCCATTTTCTTCATGTTGAGCAAACTTTTCCTTTGTGAGAAGACTGAGGCAAAGAGAAGAAATGGTGTGATTGTAGCTAGGGAAGTTCTAATGGTGCTAGTGTTAAGATAAATTCCTCTTTAGTTTTGGGTTTGCCTTGATTGAACAGATCTTGTATTGTATGTATACCTTTGTTTTTCCATGACCCATACTGTCTAAATTTATCTGGATCTTTGAAAAGTGGGTGTAGAAGGAAAGGTCTGATAGGGGAGGGGCAAGGTGCAAACACTTGGTTCCATTGTCTCCAACAAGACATTGTTGTTTGAAGGAATGGTTTTGAGGTTTGTTTGTTTTTTAGCTATTTGGGTGTAATATTTGTGAAGATTAAGAATTTTGGAGATGAATTTGTCAACCTCCTAAGAAACCTGTATGAGGATTCAGAAGCCATCATACGTGTAAACAGAAGAGACTGCTCACCAATTAATCTAAATAGAGGCACAAAGTACGCATGTCCCCTTTCACAATTATTATTTGCCATTGCAATAGAACCAATAGCAGAATCTATTAGGAAAAATCCAAAAATCAAGAGACCAGTGATTGCATTTAAAGGTTGCCATTAGATAATGTGATTTTGCTTGGGTTCTTGAATTTTGAGATGGAGCAGATGTTATCCAGGCCTTTACTTGATGTTCAAGGCTAATTTGGGCGTCAGAGTTCAGTGATGCGGCCCTTTTGTATCTTGTTACAACGAAGAAGGAGGTAGAGCAGTGCCCCCCAGCAGCCTCCATTCTTCTTTTCTTGTATCCTTCTCTGTTCTTTCGGAGGCCATCTTTGAGTTCCACCATTTTGAGGGAGAGAGAGGCAGGCTAGCTCCACTAGGCCTGCCTGGAAGAAGACAAGCCCTCCCTTCATCCTCCATCTTGAGGGAGAGAAAGGCAGGCTAGCTCCACCAGGTCTGCCTGGAAGAAGACAAGCCCTCCCTCCAGTCCATCTGCCTTGGTCCAGGCCTCAGAGGGAGAGAATAACTGCCCCCTCACCATTCCCTTCCCCTTTTGTGTTGTGTCTTTTAGATTGTAAGCCTGAGAGCAGGGAACCGTCTATTATCCCCTCTGTTGTAAACCGCTCAGATTCCCAGTGATTGGGCGGTATATAAATAAATCCTATTATTATTATTATTATTATTATTATTATTATTATTAATCACCAGGAGCAGAAGATCAGTCTTTATGAGGATGAAGTATTATTAGTTCTTAGGGATCCAGAAGCCATTTACAGAACTTGTGATGCTAACTCTGGGAAAAGGCTATTCATCCAAGTTAGTAGGAAGTGTTCTAAAACTTCTTCTTCTTCCACGCCCTCTTCAATGCCCCTAAAGCGTATATTGAGAAGTTTTTCCTGGTTTTGCAGGAAAAACTTCTCCTTGTTGTTCTTGGCATTATTGATTTCTTCCAGTCTCTGATTCCTACCATCATGCACAATGACCTTTTGAAGAGCCTCACTGGTAGCTTTTCAATACCACTGATTCGATTTGTGAGGTCTGATAAATTTGCATTGATAGGTTCTAGATTAGAAGACTAGTCTTTTTAAAAGTCTTTTACTAGGTTTTCTCTTAACATTTCTAATAAATCAGGGAAGGATAGGTCATCTGTCATCTGGGGTTTGTTTCTCTCCTCTCCCCTTCCCTCCTTTACTCGACCCACATGCCATATTAGAGCTGGTTGGGTTGTCCTCACCTTTTGATGGTGACCAGGGCTCTTTTTCTGCTGGTAGAAGTCTGTTATGGATAGATCTGCAGACCTTTTAGCTCCAAGCATCTGGTTCTGTTGTTTTTAAAGTGATTTTTGCATTTTATTTTGCTCCGGTTAGTGAATTCTGTGAGGTGACAGCCAGCCTGTCATTTATGCATCCACTATGGTCAATGGCTGGACACCGATTTGGGCTTCTTTTAACTCCAAGTTAAAACATTACTTTACAGCCTATGGATTTCATTCAATCTACACATGTATGTGGTTTTAACCATTTAAACTTGTTTTAAATTTGCCCAAAATTCTAGTTACATATGCATAACCACATAGCGTTTCCTATCCTAACACCCCAAACCTACTTTAACAGGCAGCTGTTTAACTGGGTGAAGGAAGTCTGTTCAGGGTGCAAAGAGGATGTTTTTTCCATCCCTGCTTCCTCCAGCCAGTGAGACTGTGATAAAGATTTGTGACAGGAGTCCTGCTTCTGACTGCTCCAGCCTTGCTGGCTGGCAGGTTTAGGCTGGAAATAGAAATGCCATCCTCCTGTTCCCTCATGGTTTGCTGAACAGATCTCCTTCTCCCTATCTGATATGTGCCTGATCATGTAGGCTTGGGAGGGCAGTCAAAACTGTGAATATATAGTGTTTCTGAATACAGATCAGTTAAAGATTTGTAACTCAGGATTATAGCAATAGCAAGTACATTTCTACACCGCTTATCAATGCATTTAAGCACTCTCTAAGTGGTTTACAAAGTGTAAGCTAATTGCCCCCAACAATCTGGGTACTCATTTTAGCAATTTATGGAAGGATGCAAGCCTGAGTCAAGCTTGAGCCCTTTCCCTGGTATTGAACTTGCAACCTTATGGTTTGTGAGTGGCTACAGTATAGGCATTTAACCACTACGACACCAGGATTATACATTGGGTATTGCAAAACTGCATTTCAGGCATTGTTTAATATATTTTGAGACTATAAATTATCTTTTAGTGTTTTATATTTTGAAAGCATTTAAAGTTGTTTAAACTGATTTTAGTTTATGATTTACTAAGAATTTTTGCTGTAGGGCAAGAGAAAAATATTTAAAATAAACAGATAAATAGTGTGAGATCTTACACTACAAGAACAACATACGTATGAGATTTGTAGGCCACTGTTGGACTCTATTAAAATCTGAATTTGCCAAATTCATGTTGGGGTAAATTTCTGAGAATCTCATGAGAAATGTCACAGGACACAAAGACATTTTGATTCCCAATAGGTAGGTTGTTAGTACATCCTCTGAAAATTCAAAAGTTTGAGCAGTTGGTGTAATATTTTGCTACCGAATTTCCTAATCTGGCAGGATTACAGTGTTTTAACAATAAAAGCTAGTAAATCTCTAAGTAACCCCTCCAAGACTTTGTCCAAATTTAATCTCCTTTTTCCAAGCCAAATGTGCCTCACTAGGACAAGAATAGTGAAGATGTGTTTGGCCAAACATGGCATAGTTTTAACCATCTTGATATAGCAAAGTTAGTAAACTGAAGAAAGCAAAGTAATTTTAAAAATCTTTTTCAAAAAGTGAAGCACATTATTTCAAACAGGCAGTTCCATAGCCCATGGTTCCCCCAGTTTTCATTAAAGCATTTAACATGTTGACTGTCCCTTTCAGAATCATAAATTTTGCCAGCATTACACGCTGAGCTGATTTAAGGCCGTTGCTCAATCAAAAGAAAGCAATGACTTTAGATTTTAGTGCTCTGTAATGTTCTGAAAAAAGCCATAATCTTCTTTGATGTACAAACTCTGACTCCTCACCCTGTTTGGATTTGGATCATCAGGATTTTCTCCTATTATGAACAACATCATGAACAGCTTTTAAAAAGTTTGTTCATTGATGGGTCCAAGTATAATTTATTTGAATTCTCCTGAATTACGTTTTGTTAAACTGAACCAGGGATGTGATACTAACTCCACTAGCATTGACTGAACTCCCCATTCAAGCCAATGGTGTTGCAGCTACAACATTTGGAACTCTGTGTGTGTTCATTCACCTTTGAGTTGCCTGTTGACTTAATAGTGACCCCATGAATTTTATAGTGTTTTCTTTAGGCAAGGAATACTCAGAGGTGGCATTTCATTTTTCCACCCTAAGTGCAATACCTTACATTTCTCCATGTTGAATTTCATAGTTAGCTTTGGCCCAGCTTTCCAGTTTATTCATGGCGGGATACAGACCGCCCCTTTGGGGTGGCCTGCACCTGCCTCTTTCCCCAACGGATCGGGGCCTCAGCTACCGCAGCGGCAGCCCCAGAGGCCCTGATCCTCCACTTTTCCAGGCCGCGGGGAAACAGCAAAACGCTGCTTCCCCGCGGCCTGGAAAGGGGTGTCCTTGGGTCTTCATGCCCCAAGGACACCCTGAAAGCGGCGGGGAAAAGGGAGAAAGGGGCCACTCGGGTCCTTTCTATTTGTATCGCTGGCGCAGCCATTTAAAGGCCATGCCAGCGATACGCGCAGCCAAAGGAACTCCAAAAGTGAGCTCATTCTGGCGCCGCTGAAAGGGCGCCACAAGCCCCCTACAGCGGTGCCATGACATAATGGCCACAACATGCCATTTGCCCATGACGCGGCTGTTACATCAAAATGGTGGCACCCGCGTGAACAGGGTGCCATCGTTTTGTACTTACTCCATACGTACTAGGGTTGCGGGCGTCTAAAAGAGACGCCCCAAGGCAACCCCAAGTACGTACGGAGTACATACGAAATGGCCTGTCTGTACAGGGCCCAAGTCATTTTGAATTTTGACCCTGTCCTCTGGAATATTAGCTACTCCCCTAGTTTGGTGTCATCTGCAAATTTGATACGTATGCTCCCAATTCTGTCATCCAAGTCATTGATAAAGATGTTGAATAGCACTGGGCCCAGGACAGAGCCCTGTGGGACCCCACTGGTCACTTCTCTCCAGGATGAAAAAGTGCCATTGTTGAGCATCATTTGGCTTCGGCTGGTCAACCAATTGCAAATCCATGTAACAGTTACGTTGTCTAGCCCACATTTCACTGGCTTGTTTGCAAGAATGTCATGGGGAACCCTGTCAAAGGCCTTACTGACATCAAGATATACTATATCCACAGCATTCCCTTCATGTACCAAACTGGTAATTTTATCAAAGAAAGAGATCATATTTGTCTGGCATGACTTGTTTCTCTGAAACCCATGTTGACTTTGTGTGATTATGGCATTGCTTTCTTGATTTTCACAGACTCTCTGTTTAATGATCTGCTCCAGGATCTTTCCTGGTATAGATGTCGGTTTAACTGGATGATAATTGTTGGGATCCTCTTTTTCCCCCTTTTTGAAGATGAGGACAACGTTTGCCCTCTTCCAGTCTGCTGGGACTTCTCCTGTTCTCCAGGAGTTCTCAAAGATTATTGCCAATGGCTCCGATATTACTTTTGCCAGTTCTTTTAATACCCTTGGATGTAGTTCATGATCCGTCTTGACAGCTTTCTTGAAGCTGTCTAAGTTGGTGATTTGACGGATCTCATCTGGCAGGCCGTTCTACAGGCTGGGATCGGTTGCAGAGATGGTCCTCTGGGAAGTTGCAGTCAGTCTGGTTTTTATAGGTTAAAATAAATTCTTCCCAGGTGTGGGTGGGGCTGGGTTTGCTGGCTACATGATGGGAGGCCCACGTGTTGCTCCTCCCCTCTCCAAACACACGTGGCAACAAACTTGCAGGCAAGATGCAGCAAAACAGAAACTTTTATTTGTAATGTCCCAACAACCGACTAACAATCACCCGGGTGGCTCTAAGTCCTTCGGGTTTAACTATAGGCCCTTTGGGGTTGTTCCCTCGTGGGCCGCCGCCTCAGGCGTCTTCTTCCCTCACTGGCCGGCATGCTGAGGACCGTCCTCCAGAATGTTTCTCCAAAGGCTCTAGGTCCGCTTTTTCTTTGTCCCTGGGTTCTGGGCCAGTTTGCCACTGTTCCCCTTTAGGGTCCCACCACTCTCCCTCCAAACTCTCCTTCCTTCCTTGGGCCCACCCCTCCGCACCTTCAAAGGGAAACTCCCCTTCTTCCCTGGGGTCCCTCAGGCGCACTTCCTCGTGGGGCCCTTTCCTCCGTATGCCCGAGCGTGTCTGCAACAATGCTGGCGCCCCGTCTCTTATGAGGCTTCGTTTTACCTCTCCTATCCCTTCACCGACCGCAACTCCCCGACCTCCTCTTCCGCCACGTTCCCTTCCTCCCGGGCGCCTGTCTCCTTTTCCTCTTATACCCTTTGGCTCCTCCCTTCCTCTTCCTTTTGACTCCGCCTCCTCGCTCAGCTCCTCCACCTGGTCCTCCTTAGTCCCCTCATCTCTCTCCCTTAAGGGTACACCCTCACTACTCCAGGTGATCCCTTAGATATGTTGGGTCCAAACCATGTAGGGCTTTAAAGGTAATAATCAACACCTTGTACTATTCCCAAAAACTAATAGGCAGCCAGTAGAGTGACTTTAATATTGGTGTTATATGGTTACTCCTGGAAGTTCCAGTGATCAACCTGGCTGCCATATTCTGTATCAGTTGAAGGTTTTGGACTAGGCACAAGGGTAGCCCCATGTAGAGCGCATTGCAAGAGTCAAGTCTTGAAGTTAGCAGTGCGTACACTACAGTTTCACAGTTCCCCCCGTTCCAGGAAAGGGTGCAGCTGGTGCATCAGCCGAAGCTGATAACAGGCGCTTTTGACCGTTGCATTTGCCTGATTTCTCATATGAAGCGACAAATTAAGAAGCACGCCCAGACTGTGAACACAGTCCTTTGAGGCAAGTGTGAACCCCTCTAGGACTGGAGGTTGCAACCCGATACGTGGCTTGGGTCCCCTGACTGTGAGTACCTCAGCTTGAGCTTCTTTTCCCTCACCCAGTCCATTACTGCCTCAAGTATTCCAAATGTCTAAATAAAATCTTGCTGTGTTACCAATTTTTAGACTATTTAGTTTTCATAGATTTATTCTCTCTTTTATTCTTTTTCTTTCATTCTTTATTTTCAGCAGTTCCTTCTTCTTTCCTTGTGTTAAACAGGTGCCAATGGATAGCATTACTCACACACTAATTTCAAACTCCTCCTCTGTCTGAGAGTAACTCACCTTTTCAAAATATCTCCCATGTAGCATTTCCATTTTAAACAGGGAGAAGAAATAGATTAGACAGCTGTGCACTTGACAAGCTGAGTTGGGAAGCATCATGTTGACATAACATACATGGTGCTGACAAAGCTCAATGGAACTAATGAAGTCTGACAAAACATACTTCAGCACATTGCACTGACAATCCCCCCACAAACATTTAAATAAAAGAGCAGACCCCAGGAGAATTGAAGATAGACATGTCACACTTGCAAAATATGTGAAGATTCATAAGGTTGGAAGAAGTTGCCTTATTAACTTTGTCAGTCTATAGTTTCATGATTTCCTTTTAAAATGTTGATCATCAAGCTGCACTTGGCCTGAGCTAAAGAGAGACTTTAAGCCTGTACAGACCTGCGTTATATGATGGTGTGTGTGTGGGGGGCGTGGCATACACATGCTGGCCACCTCCACACCAGAGTCATGCTGTGTGCCCAACCACATGGCAGGGGGCATCAAGGTGCTCTGTTGGTGCAGCATTTAAATGCACTGTGCCAAAAGAGCGCCAAAAAGCCATGGTGGCTAGAGCGCTCCTTCCACAGCTCAAAAGGAGCCACTTTTTGCAGCTTCTATTTGCATTGCAGAAAGGCCAGATTGGGGCCGCAGTGTGCAGTTGTTGTGGCCCTGATCTGGTGAGGAAAAGGCGGTCTGTTGAGCCCCTTTGTCAGGCTCATGAATGCATTTATGGAGACGAAGCAAGGTGATCGCCCAATAATTCAATATAGCATTCAATGGCTCATTTAAATATTAAGATCAGGGAAGGGTAACATGTGGCCCTATGGCTTTGGA
Organism: Sceloporus occidentalis; assembly: GCA_023333645.1. Classification (NCBI taxonomy): domain Eukaryota; kingdom Metazoa; phylum Chordata; class Lepidosauria; order Squamata; family Phrynosomatidae; genus Sceloporus; species Sceloporus occidentalis. The sequence continues at coordinate 7,005,681 of JALMGF010000004.1, read as the reverse complement.
TAGTAATTCCCATAATCCCTCATTATTGGCTATATATGTCAGGGCTGATGGGAGCAGAGGTTTAATAACAGCTGGAGGATGACATGTTCCCCATCCCTGGCTTATATCTTTCTGTATGCTGCCTTGCCCTTTTCAGATCCACAGCATGTTTTCATCTCAGTGGATTTATTTTATTTTTCCTTCCCTCTACACTACACTATACGTCATGAGCCCTACATCACACCACTGAAAAAAATGTCTTCTGAGCACCATAAGTGCTTCATTATACAACAACCTGCTGGCATGGGCACAATTATAAATGACAAGAAAAAAATGCTGTATTTGCTTAAATCAAAAATACAAGTGGACAAGGATAGCTAGACCTTTCCTTTACCCTTATTACTTGCTTCAGTTTTGTTGCTGGTGTTTTTGTGTCATTTGTTTAATAGGCAAGGCAGCTGACAACTGAATTAGCACTCTCTTCTTAGTATGCCACTGGCTCATGACAATAGCCTAAGGGATAAGATATAGATAACTGAGAGGTTTTCTCACTGTTGTGATATATTTTTTCATATGGTTAATAAGCCAATTGAAATGACATTCTGTCACAGCGGTACTATTCAGTGAGTTTGCGATTCCCCTTGTGCTGCTACTAGCCACTAGGAAGAAATGCATTGTTTTATCACCCTCACCCTCCCCTTTCTTTCTAAAATGGGTTTTATTTTTTTAAATGAATGTGACAACCTGAAATCTAGATATGTCCTTTGGTGTTGCTACAGATTAGCTCTTGTTTATTATGGCTAATGGGAAAGGCTGCTGGCTGATGATTTGCTTTGGCTCCATTCTTCATTTTAAAAGACTGATGACAATACTCATAAGAAGAAGCCCAACGGTAACTTCTGCAAATGAAACCTCATATACAATGGCAGCTGGGCTGGTGGGGGGAGGAATCCCACAACAAAAAGTATTGCAACCTGGAGTTCAAATTTAATATACTCTAAATATGAACCAATTTGTATGATCACTTTGCCTGTGGCTGACTGCCTTTTTGTGTATCACACTTTATCTTCTTTTTATGTCATGGCTAAAGAGAGCTTGGAGTTTATGTATATTTGGATCTTTGGAGTCAGTTCTCTCAAACTTTACCCTTCAGGATCAAGAACTGTAGATATCATTGATCAGCTGCATGTCAGTCTGTGCCATAGAAGCCTCTGGAAAGAAGGAGAATCATAGAATCAGAGAGTTGGAAAAGTCTACAAGAACCATCCTGTCCAACCCCCTGCCATAAGTAGGTAATAATGCTTACTTACACACTAGGTGCATGTTCCCACTACGAAATAAAGCTGAGTGCTGATTGGTTTAAATGACCTTCATTCCCATTTGAAACCGGTTCCTGTTGTAATGTGATCAATTTCTGTTGTGATAAAGCGAGGCAAACACACACAAAAAAATCGATTTTACCAGACATTAGTTTCTTAGTGGTTCTTTTGAAAAGAATCGATTCAGAAGAGTTGTCAACAAGTGGGAACGACAGATCTGAATTGCATCATTCTGGAGGGGAGGGACCAATGGCAGAGGGGTGTTTACCATCCCTCCTCAGCTTTTGGTAGATCCACCATCCCCCCCCCCCCCCCGCACTGCCTTTTTGTTTGTGCGGTGTGACTTACGGATGCATGTTTTTTTAAAAAGTAAAATAAAAAGAAGATTCAATTCATTGACTTTGTATCTACTTGCAAACTTTTACCTCAGATATCCAAGGTTTCAGATTGCTATGTCTGGAGAAGGATGCATTCTTCATATGCTCATAAGCAACTTCCCCTAGTTCCACCAGGTCTCACAACACACACACCCAGAGTACTCCACTGCCTGAGTCTATGTTTCTGTCTCCCTCACCTACCTAGTCTGACTATTGTTTCACGTTCTCTTTCACACATGCATATCAACTGAGTCTCTCTTTGTAAAAATTAACTGCAAGATGGAATATTCTTGTGCTCTTCAGTGTGATTTCCATTACACTTGGGAAGAGGGCCTTAGGTTCCCCCCCCCTCCCCAAAGCTCCAAGCTTGAGTTTCAAGTCTTCTTGAGGTCTTCTACACTTTTCTTGTTAATCTGGCAAAACAATATCTGTCTCATGCCTTGAATTTTTCATCTCTGTTTATTTTTAAATTACCAAAAATAATGCAAATATTTTCCACATTCATATTTTGTTGTTTTTAATCATATTTTGTTGCTATTGGAGAGTATATAGTTTATACATGTAGGCCAAACAAATACATTAACGCCTAGGTTCTGAAATGGTGGGGCTTTTGCTTTCTGGTTTGCCATGGAAGATATACCGTACTGACATTTAATTTGTATTAATGCCCCAGCATTATGGGAGGGGTTTATCTGAAACTGAGAAAGTTAATTATCTGAACTGACTGGGAGACTGGGATTTGTAATTCAACAACTTTTCCAAGCTTTGATGTATTAGGTTTGTCATTATATTTCCCACTATGGTGATAATACACCATAAACCTATTGGAAAGAGGCTCTGGCGTTTATCAAACGGGGTTTTTCCAGCTCAGATCCAGGGTGATTGTGAATCGTGCGATGCGAATTCACGTTATAACTTTAATGTATTTTCACACCTGGTTCCTTTCAATGGGAGCTCCTCCCATGGGGCTTCTGCGGTGCTTCCGGACTGAATCCTTTCTGGCTCCTCATTTGGCATAGTTTGCTAAATAAGTGAGTTGACAGATTCGCACTGAGGCTCACTTCGAATTCACTGCGAATTGGTCTGGTGTGGAATGACACTTTGCTTGTGCTCTGGAACACCACCGCAAAACTCTCGGCTTGCAAATTTCTCATGATGCCGTGCTGCAATTTTGCCCCATTTGCTTCCAATGCTCCCCCCTGAATGAATGTATTCACGTTTTAACGTGGACAAGAGACATGCTGGCGAGGAGGGGGGAGATTGGGGGGAGAAAAAGGGAAAAGAGGGGGGCAAAGAGAGAGAGAGTGGGGTTGGTAAAGTTTCTAAAGGACTCTTTGGGGGTGGGGCACAGGACATCCTCCAAAGTGGGGCCGAGGTGGAGGCAGGATTTACTTCCAAGTAGAATTGCAGTTTCTACACTGGTTATTTTGCAGTGAAAGAAATATTATTATTATTATTATTATTATTATTATTATGCAGTGAAATAATTTTTAATAATAATAATAATAATAATAATAATAAATTATTTCACTGCATAATACTAATACTAATACTACTACTAATAATAATTTTGCCAGTGGGTGATACATTTGCATGAAGCAGAGGACATTTAGAGATAGGTGACATTCCCTATCATTCACATGAGGCTAGGGATAGAGGGTAGATCCAGATGGCAGATGTGAAGGGAAAGAAACAGGAGGCTAGATGGAGAGATGGAACTCCCAGAATTCCATAGCCTCAAGCCAAGGACCCCACAACAAACTCCAAATCCCATAATAATAATAATTTATTATTTTAAAATAATAATAATATTAATAATAATTAATTTTTATAATGATGATGATGATGATGATGATGATGATGATGATGATGATTTAAGTTATTAGTTTGCTTAGGTACCAGAGCTCTCTGGCAGAGAAGGCTCAATGTCTCAGGACACTACAGTTCCCAGAATTCCATAGTACTGAGCCAGGACAGTTAAAGTGGAATCAAACCGGATTATTTCCTAGTGCAGATGCAGAGGCTAGCATTCACGTGAAACTGGAAAGGGATGGAAGGTAGATTTCAATCCAGATGATAGATGTGAAGGGAAGGAAACAGCAGGCTGGAGGGAGAGATGGAACTCCCAGAATTCCATAGCCTCGAGCCAAGGATCTCACAACAAACTCCAACTCCAATAATAATAATAATAATAATCTATTATTTTAAAATAATACTAATATTAATAATAATTAATTTTTAAAATAATGATAATAATGATAATAATGATAATGATGATAATAATAATAATAATAATAATAATAATTTACGTTATTAATTTTCAGAAGCACCAGAGCTCTCTAGCAGAGAAGGCTCAATGTCTCAGGACACTACAGTTCCCAGAATTCAATAGCACTGAGCCAGGACAGTTAAAGTGGAGTTAAATCGGATTATCTCCCCAGTGTGGATGCAACCTAAGAGAAGGTAACTGTTACAAAGGGAAGGAGAGATGTAGATGAAATAGATGAGGAGAATGACAAGAAGATAGATGTCGATGTGGCTGAAATGGATGGGGGCTCTGACACGGAGGACCACTTTGAATTTGGCTGCCAGGGATGGGAAAATAGAAGGGAGAAAGAAAGGTGAAGCTGTCATTCACATGGAAGTGGAATCAGGCTCCCTTCTTCACCCCAGAAGTGCAAAGGTTCAGGATGTGTCCAGAGTCCCACTGAGCATGCGCAAGGGACCCAATTCGAATAGTTTAATCCGCATGGTATGCACCGGTGTGGTAATACAATTTTCACTCACTCCACTTTGCCTGAATCCACATCATGTGACTTGTCTTGGATTCGATTCCCCCTCGATTCGGAAGGGTAACAGAAGGGCAACCAGGTGTGATAAAACACTCATGTTATAATGTCAATTTGCATCGTTTGACCTGCAGTCACCTCTGATCTTAGCTCCAATAACCTCAGTATGATAAATGCCTCTGACAGTACAACACAACCTTGCAAAAGGTTGGATACAGAGTTAATTCTTTGTATTTCAAATAACTGGTTTCCTTTCAGGTATGACTTTTATAAGCATTCCTTTCTCACTGCCACCCTTTTATTGCAAAAGGAAATTGGCAATACAACATGTCCTGCAAGATACTTGTTTCACTTTAATCGCTTTCAAAGAATAACTCATGCTGGAAGGTTAAAACTTTAGACCCAGATTGTGATACTGAAGTATTTTAACATTGGAGGTCAGCAACAGAGAGAAAAGAGGTACTAATTTATCTCTTGGCAAGGGCCCATGAACTGTTAAAACAAAAAACAGCCTTTTTTTTAGGGTTATGGTTTTTTAAAATATATTTTTTTAAATATAGCCATTCCCTTCAGTTCAGACTGTGTGGCAGGAAGTGAGAGGAAGAGAAGGAAGTGAGTATCCAGGTGAGGGGTCTGGGAATTGTATGCTGGGGGGCGGGATGCAGTTTTGGAGAGGATGGAGCAAAGTTCACTGTCCACCTTTCCTCCCCTTTTGCTCTTTCCAAAGGAAAAATCCCATGTGGCTGGTGGGTTTTCTGTCTTTGGAGTGAACAAAGTTTGAGGTTTGAGAACCACTGTAGTAATATAAGTTGGCCACACATCCAAAACTAGATTTTCTTGCAGCTGACATCTATAAAACATATGTTCATGTGTAGTAACAATAATAAGGAATCTTGACTATTGAATGTCAGATGGTGAATGTTTATCTTTCCAACCATGACATATAAGCCTTTTAGCAATAGTAAATACATGCAGGATCCAACTATGATGTTGCTATTTTTTTTTAATTCTAAGTTGCAGAGATATAATTCAGAAGTGCATGTGTCTCTAAAAATGCCAAAGATTTGTCTAATAAATGCATCTTAAATGGCCAAACATAAAGGACAGGCCTATCAACCAAAACTGATAATCATAGCTAAATGAATTTTCTATTTCAGAGTCAAAGGTAAAAATAATAGGGACAGCAGGGATGCAATGTTCATGCACAGAACTTGGAGAATGATGGTTAAAAGATTGTGGAAATTTTTCTCCAGAAGATAAGGTTTTTTTTGCTCTGTTCATGCTCCTTTTGTTTCCTGATAGCAACTACCAGCCCACTATTGGAAAAAGTTGAGGCATGACCACAAGAACATCTCTGCTTAAATTCTTGTTAGGAGAAGACCTCCTTGCTTGGTTCTCCTTCCACATGGAATGTGCTGTCACAACTTATTGATGATGTTAGCTGCGTGCATTCCTTGAGATAGTTAATGAGCAGATGTGTGGGAAGTAGAGATTTCACTGGGAGCTGCAAGGCTAGTCCCATGAGAGTGGCTGGTACTGGGTAGGAAGAAAGGGTGAGCCTGGGAAATGTGTGGGGTGGATTGTACAGGAGAAGGCGATCCTGTTGGTAACCTGGACCCAGGGCTTTAAAGGTCAAAACCAACACTTTGTGCTTTTCCCAGAAACTAATTGGCAGCCAATGAAGTGACTTGTATGGGTGTAATATGTTCACTTCTGGATGTTCCTGTAACCAATCTGGCTGCCATATTTTGAACCAACTGAAGTTTCCGAATTTGGCACAAAGGTAGCCCAATGTAAAGCACATTGCAGAGGTCCAACCTTGATGTTACCAGTGCATGCACCACTATCTTTAGGGCCTCCAGATCTAGGAAGGGGCACAGCTGGCGTATCAGCCAAAGCTGATAGTAAGCACTTCTGACTGTTGCATCTACCTGGGCTAACATTTGTAGAGACAGATCCAGGAGCACTCCCAAGCTGCAAACACAGTCCTTCAGGGGGAGTGTAACCCCATCCAGAACTGATTGACACACCTCCATTCCCAAATTAGGACCCTTGATGGCAAACACCTCTGTTTTGTCTGGATTCAGTTTCAATTTGTTCTTCCTCATCCAGCCCATTAACTCCTCCAGGCATTCATTCAAAGGAGACATGCTATCTAAGGCAGAGGCTATTTTGGAAGGCATGCAGAAATATATTTGGGTGTCATCAGCATATTGATAACACCCCACCCCATGCTTATGGATGATCTCTTCTAGCAGTTTCATGTAAATGTTTAAAAGCATTGGGGATAGAATGGCACCTTGTGGGATGCCATATAACAGCTCCTTTTTTTGAGGAGCTACTATCCCGAAGCACCACCATCTGGGACCTGCCTGAGAGGTATAACTGGAACTACAGCACAGTGCCTCCAATTCTTAACACCCCCCTAGCGTTCCAGAAGGATACCATGGTCAATGGTATCGAAAGCTGCTGAGCGGTCTAAAAGCACTAACAGGGACACACTCCCCCTGTCGGTGTTGAGATGAAGATCATCCACTAAGGCGACCATAGCAGTCTCAACTTCTTATCCTGCCCTGAAGCCAGTTTGAAATGGGTCAAGGAAGAGTGTGTCATCCAAGACTGATTGCTGATGAGGGGCAACTGCCTTCTCAATCACCTTACCCAAAAAAGGAAGGTTTGAGACTGGTATGTAGTTATTAAGGTCCAGGGGATCCAGAGATGGCTTTTCCAGCAGTGGTCTAACTACTGCTTCTTTTAAACAAAATGGAAAATTTCCCTCCCTGAGAGATATATTAATAATTTGTTGTTTTTGAGATCTAGTTGCACCTCTTCCCTGGATGACCAGCCAAGAGGGACAGGGATCAAGAAACCCGGTTGTCTTCCTTACTTTCCCCAGCAGCTTGCCCACGTCAGCAGTACTCAGAAATTGAAACTGAACCAGCGTAATCCCACTCACAGAGTTGCTGGACACCTTGTTGTTGGCCTCTGCTCCAATGACAGCATCTAAGTCAGCTCTTTTGCGAGGGATTTTATCTGCGAAGTAGTTGTTAAAAGCATCACAGTGAGCTACTGAAGGTTCGAATAGTAGGTTCGGAGAGGTACCTGAGTTAAGCCTCTCACCACTCTGAACAGCTCTACTGGACATGAATCCACAGATGCAATGCGTGCAGAGAAGAAAGCTTTCTTCGCTGCACATATTGCCACCTTATAGGGACTAAGATGTCCTCTATATCGTGTCTTATCGCATAAAAATTGAGTTTTCCGCCATCTGTGCTCTAGTCGTTGTCCTTCCCATTTCATTTCCCTGAGGGGAATGATGTATTAGATCAGTTCTTTTCACATGTTAAAGACTATATTAAAATCTGGACGTGTGCACTGAAGACAAGATTTGGTTTAACCTCTTCTTAAATATTTTGAAAAGGGCCTCAATTCTTTTTCAAGCACTTTAGAGGTCACTTGCTTCATCTTGAGTCTGAATTTTGCCTTGGAAAATGTGATATTTATTTTTCCACAATATTAGAAGAATGGATCTTTAAAATGTATGAAGCGATGGAAATGGACAAGATGACTCAAAGTTTGCAAGACAAACCGATAGATGAAACTAAAGAAGTTTGGAAGGGTTTTTATGAATATTTGAAATTCAAATGGGGTAGTGTCATTACAAGTTATGTATGATCTTTCTTTAGGAATTAGCAATATTCCTGTCTGCAAGTATTGCTACTTAGGAGTTTAGGTGTTATAATAACGTTAGTAATCATATTCAAATAGGGTATATGGATCGTGTTTGCTATAGCATTGGAATTGAAGAAAGACATGTCAAACAATAATAGAACTAACACTGGTGTAAGGAAGTCATTTTATTAAATGTGAGTATGTCTGTCTGTAAGCATATGTATGGTAGAAGGTAATTAAGGCAAAAACATCGAAGAGGAAAGAAGAAGTAGAACTTAAAGAAAGTAGTGGATGAGAAGAAGCAAATGTATGTGTAGAAGGTTAGAGTAGGTAGGTTGGTAGAAGACAGTCAAGGTAAAGATGTGGTGGAAAGAATGTTAAGATAGTGAAAGAAAGGAAGTATAGTGGAAGGTTAAAAGTAGGGTAAGCTTATCATAGCGAGGATTTCCTCTTGCTAAGTTCTGCAGTTAAGTAAGAATGTATCTATGTAGTTAGGTTCTGTATATTGTGTTTGTGTATTGTGTTTGTTGTTATTGTATATGATGCTATTTGTTTGTAATTATATAACGGTTTTAATAATAAAAAATTAAATTAAAAAAAAAGAAAGACTATTGATGATAAGCTAAGTTGGGGGTCTCTCATTCAAGCTGACTTAACACTTAACAACAGCTAATTATAACTTGTTGGCCAACTCCACTTTAGCAGAAAAGGATGTCCTGTACCAGGCAACCATGAAGACAGTTCTCAGATTGGAAGCTATAGCGTTCTACCACACAAGTGTACTCTGCCTCTACCTTTCCTCACCCAAGGACTGGCTCTAGGTATTTGGCCACCCTAGGCGAGAAATATTTTGGCACCCCCTGTCGCCCCTCATAATTATTTTCACCCCTTGATTGCCACTGTTTTGTTTGTTAAAGCTAAACAAGACATAAAACTTAGGTTCCAATTTCTCGTCATAGTATTGATAATTAGTCAAAAAGCCAATTAGGTTTTTACAGGCTACTATTTGAATTGTGTTTGATAACTATAAAATTATTTTTGACATAAGTTTAAAGTATTTTTATTATTATTATTACAAGAGTAAAAAAAGTCAATTTACTAAGTAGTTTAGGTTAGACTAAATAGGTGAGATGACTAGGTGGGTTACAATTGTGTTTTGCTTTTTAATGGATATTCTTTGTATCATTTTATTGTATAGGTTGGACTGTTTAGTCAATATAAGTAGTCTGTCTCCTTTTGTTAAAGTTTTAGCCTTCTGCTTGTATTGTCCCTATATCCTAATTTATTGCCTTTTATAGAACAACATTCTTTTTCTGATTTTTGATTAAGTAATGATAAAAGACATAAGATACAGGGTAGCTGTGCACCCCCCTATCCCCTAAGATAATGTAATAAGAAATAGAGTACTCACCTAAACAACTAAAACTTCATCTTTACTTAGTTTAAAACTTGTCGTAAGAATGCAACACAGTATTAAACGTACTAGGCAAACATTCAAAATCAAACACAAATACTGAAACACTATTGCATAATCACTACCAAAAATGCAAAACACTAAAACAGAGTAGTTTGTTTGTTGCAAACAGTAAACTCAAGACAACTGGAGACTGGCATTCTGTGTTGTGGCACCAAGGGTAAGCTGGGTGGGCAGTGGGAAGCGAGGGGGCTGTTGACCTTGAGGTTACATTCAAGGCGCATGCAGAAGGCAGATAATGTACCATATGACCATACCATGGAACCAGGGGGCGCACATTTATGTTTTGGCCATTGTACAAAGAAACCATCACATGGTAGCTTGCTTTTACGTCGCTTGCTGTAATGAGTTTTCACTCTAATATTGTTTAATTATGCAAAAAATTATACTAAAAACGCATTGCACCGACCCTAAATTTTACCTGCCTAGGCAGCTGCCTAGTTCACCCATATAGATGAGCCAGCCCTGCTTCACCCTCTGGAGTTTTTCTTATATAGTGATCTGAGGGGGATGTGCATGTTTTTGCAGACTCACTTGTTGTCTCTCTCTATCCCTCCCAAGTCTCTGAATCATGCCTGAAGCTTTGGGGAAAGACTGATTAGGTATGTTTTAATTTTTAATTTTAGGAAGCTTCTTGTCTGGTGTGTGTGTATTTGTCTCTCTGTATACAGAAGATAGAATTATTTATGTCAAAATTTGTATCCTGCTGTTCAAATAAGATATATAAATTGGTGAATGAATAGGCAGTAAAAAAAACCCTGCAGAATATTAAAGACCCCCCACCCCACAAAATGATCACAAAAAACAAGTTCGTAAAAAAGGATATTGGGACATTGATCTAGGAGTCTGAAGGCAGATAGATCCAAATCCACAATATTCTCTGGAAAGTCACAGTTCCCCAGAATCAGGCAAAAATATGTAACCACCAGAGGGAGCAGGGATACTACCTCAGGTCTGCAACCTGTGTGCATAGATGCAATGCAACCCTCTTAAGCATACTAGGACATTTATTTGGATGGACTATTCTGCCTTACTGTTCAGTCATCTGGAATTGATTTAGCTCCAAAACACACCGCAGAAATAATCCAGTTTGAGACCACTTTAACTGCTTTGGCTCCATTCTAGGGAATTCTGGGAACTGTAGTTTTGTGAGACATTTAGCTTTCTCTGTCGGAGAGCTCTGGTGCCACAATAAACTACAATTCCCAGGATTCGCTAGCACTGAGCCAGGGCAGTTAAAGCAGACTCAAACTGGATTACTTATACAGTGTGTTTTGAACCTTAGATGTATATGGTTTTTTGTGGGTTTTTCGGGCTATGTGGCCATGTTCTAGAAAATTTTCTTCCTGACGTTTCACCAGCATTTGTGGCTGGCATCTTCAGATAATGCTTTGCCTGGAAAAAGTTGGGTGTATATATACTGTGTGAGCCAACAGGCTTCCCAGGCTCACACAGTATATAAATGCCCAACTTTTTCCAGGCAAAGCATTCTCTGAAGATGCCAGCCACAGATGCTGGTGAAACGTCAGGAAGAAAATTTTCTAGAGCATGTCCACATAGCCTGAAAAACCCACAAAAAACCATGGATGCCGGCCATGAAACCCTTCGACTTCACCTTAGACATATATCTCACTGGGGTTATAAATCTCTTTCTGGGCTGTACCACTTACACAACTGAATGCTCTCCATTAAAACATGCACATGCATATATAATTATGCTTACAAATAACATCTTTAGGACAAATCAGCATATAAGGCTTTTTCCTGGTGTCAACTTTCTCTGGGAAAGAGGTGACTAGCAAAATGCCAGAGGGTTCTTTCTTGGGCCCCATGGTATTCGTCATCAAATTTACTGGGCCAAAACTAACAAAATGAATTTCAGCAGGGAGAAATGTAGCATACTACACTTGAGTAGAAAAAAGGAAATGCACAGATATATGACGGATGACACTTGGCTTGAAGTCAGTACATAAAAAAGGATGTAGGAGTCTGGATTAGAGGCTGAACATGATTCAGCAATGTGATGTGCAGCTAAAAAAGTCAACATACAATGGGCCCTTCTCTTATGCAGGGAATCCGTTCCGGACCCCCCCCTCCCCCGCGTAAGGGGAAAATGCGTATGCTCAAGCCCCATTAGAAGTAATGGGGCTCATGCCTGTGGCATGGGGTGTGCGCCATGGGCGCGTGGCCCATTTCTTCTTCTGGGGCATGCTAGGGTTTTTTCCGGTGTGGTTTCCAGAGTATGCTGGAAGCTGCATAAGGTGTGCCCGTGTCATACTGTAATTCTAGGATGCACCAATAGGAATAGTGTCTCTACTGAGGGAAGTAATACTACCACTCTATTCTGCTTTTGTTGGACCTCACTTGGAATATTGTGTCCTCTTCTAGGCACCACCATTCAAGAAGAATGTTGACAAAGTGGAGTGTGTCTAGAAGAGGGTGACCAAAATGGTGAAAAGTCTGGAAACCACGCCCTTTCAACTCTATGATTCTATGAAGGGTAATGGTATCATGATTCTACCTGGCCTTAACTCATGCGTAGGAGCTTGCTGCAGCAAGGGGGGGGGAGGCCTACTATAGTATTTTAAACCAGAGTCATCCTTGAATGAGCAGCATCCATAAAGTACACTATGGCGGGATACAAACCGCCATCTTGTACGTATAGGATACGTACTAGGGTTAGGAAGGGGCGGTGCTTCCGCACCCCCCTAACCCTAGTACGTATCCTATACGTACAAGATGGCGGCACCCCTTCCACATGGGCGCCGCCATCTTTACGTACTGGACGCATAGCGTCCAGACGTGTCGCATCCTTTGTGACGTAGTGAGTGCGCCCCTGGCGCCTCGCTACGTCGCAAACGCGACTCCAAAAGAAGCTCCATTTTGGAGCTTCTTTTTTGCTCCGCGCGGGAGCCGCGCGGTTTGGCTGCTGCAGCTCCCGTGCGGAGCAAACAGCGGCGGCGGGGAAGCGCCGCAAAGCGGCGGTTTGTATCCCGCCTACGACTCCTATATCCATAAATTTGGTATCTGTAGATTCACTTATCTATTTCTGAAAAAGTATGATCTCTCTAAGCATTTCTATATCCTTCATTGTGATTCTATGGTCACCTCCTGGATCAAGTATACCACAGAACTGTGTTGGAGGACCTAGAGCCTACAGAAGTGTCCTCTCTAGGCCTTTATAGGCCTCTAGTGTGGTCCTATGGTATTCTTGGGCTGAAAGTTTTTTTGTCTTACTGAAAATAATAGGGTTCCTTATTATCTGTGGTTTCCGGTATCCCCAAGTGGTCTTCAGATATAACCACCACAGATACAGGAATTATACTGTATTATTTTTTCTGTAATATTACAATTTGCATATGCTCCAGAGTTTGTTTTTTTCAATAATTTAGGGCTTTGGGACTTTGGTGGTTCAGATCTGAGTTACAGGATCATAAGAATTGGAAAAGGTGTCACAGACATCTACTTCATGGTATAGCCATCTTGACCAGTAGCCATGAGTATGCCTACTTATCCTCCATGAATTTATTCAGTCATGCCATCCAAATTGACATCCATTACCACATCTTCTGGCAATGAATTCCATGTATTACTTTTATTATTCTGAAAACACAGATCAATTTTTTGAATCATGTAGGCAGGCATTGAAGACCTGCTGTATCTTTTCAAGAGCAAATATCTACATGATATTACTCCCTGGCATAATAATATGTTCTCCCACAAATATAAATTAATATAACAGTTACCCAACTATAACCCTGTACTACAACCTTAAACACTGTAGTTGAAAAGTGAAATTAGAATGGCAGAATTTTCCTTGTTCACAATGTTTGGTCAATTGACCCTAAGGGAGAAATATGTAGATGCTACATTGTATGCAGAGGCACATATTGTTCAGCTAGTATATGACACTCAGTATGCCACATGCTTCCAAACAGCTCCAGTTTTCATGTCGTAGATTATTAATCAAAGCAGCACCCAAGTTAAGTATGCTTCAGTTACCCCAGCTTTATTTTAAAATCTGTGCATTTACTTCTTTGAGCACTGTGAGCTCCTCATGTTTGCAGCTTATTCTTAATAAAAATAAGCGAGGGGGGAAAATAAGCCTCTCCCTGCCCATCTCCAGATTCATTCCTTCCATTGCATGTTACTGATAAGCATATTCCTGCTAATGTTAGCAAAGGAAAAGAGGACAGATTAAAAATGATGCTTAAAAATAATTTCACATCATCTTAAATGGGCTGAATGTTATAAATCAGGGATTGGAACCATGCAGCCATTCGGGTTAGGTTTGGAAGGAATATTTGCCACTATCCATTCTCCTGAAGAATAATGGGTTTTCCAATGTGTAGTAATCCTCCATCAAGAATAGTACAGGAGTGAGATTCTTCTCAGTTTCTGAGTTTCCCTGCAGTGATGGTGAACCTATGGCACGCGTGTCAGAGATGGCACTCAAAGCCCTCTCTGTGGACACATGTGCCATTGCCCCAGCACACAGTTTGGCAGAGTCTGTTACTAGAAAGCCAGAGAGACATGGCACTTTGCAATAAATAAGTGGGTTTTGGGTTGCAGTTTGGGCACTTGGCCTCTAAAAAGTTCACCATCACTGCCCTAGGAAATGATTTAGCGGTGAAATATAAAAACGTTTCTGCATACACACACAAGCACACGCATGTACACGTGCGCGCGCACACACACACACATTTTTGCATAGAAAAACCATGTGTTGTTTTTCAAGACACTTTATAAAGTATGAAAACTGCACAGAAATGTTCATTTTACTCCCCCGAGAGAAAAGACTGTGGCAAAATTCTTTATCCTTGCGTGCAAAGATACAAAATGCAAAGATTTACCTCCCTGCTGCAGTTGTTATTGAGCCATAGGTTCCACCCAGAATGGTGGGATTTCATGAAGATTGTGCTCTAAAAACACAATCACAAACAAGTCCATGGAAGAAGAAAAATGGAAAAAATCTAAAAACTAAACACAATAAGTAATCATAAACATATAAACACACAAATATAAGAAAAAACCTTTAGAGTATAATAAACTGACCAGATAATGATATTGTGACGGTATCACCCGTGCTCTGCTTTCTACCTGATACCCTAATGAGGATCAGGATTAATATGAACTACATACAGTATATGGTCTACCACCAATGTGGGACTGCATTTAATTTTTCTACTCTGTGAATTGTAAAAAGTAAGTGATATATTCCAGTCTTTTATTCTTTTATGTAGGTTTAAGCATATAATATTGCTATATAATGTATTTGTATAACATTAATCAATATAATACCTAAGCAGGGTAGTAAAACCTGTATTAGCCACTCTTGTTGGTTAGCCATCTTGGGAAAGCACAGCAATTTTCTTGTGGTAATGGTGAAATGTAGTAATTGTATCTGGTTATTGCTTGTAGCTATTTATGGCTGATAAAGAGGGTTATGACAATTAAGAAAGGATTTTCTTTATACAATTCATATAAATTGGAGTACCTGATATTGAATCCCTCTTAGTGGCTTAGAAGCATGGAGAAATTCATTATTACTTGTGAGCAATGCTAAACTTGTAGTTAACCCCTTTTAGTTAGTGGCTGTTGAGTTTAGTTTAGTTTGTAGCATAGACCCATTATATTATTTGTTTGTATAGGCATAGGTGTAGACTCAGTCTTTGTGACTGATAAAGAGAATTTATATAATATATGAAGGATATGGACTGATGAAGACCATTGTTCTATCTTAGTTTTTATATTATCATTGTTTCTATTCATCCATCTGAACCTTTTGTATATTATTGTTTGCTCATTATGTGTGATAACTGGCAATATTAGGGAATTATTTATCATATGCATGTAATTACATAATCATAAATAATAAACAATAATAAAATATTTATTTATATACCGCTTTTCCAGGGATCAAAGCGGTTAACAGCATTACAAAACACATTAAAATTACAATAACGATTAAAAGAAGAATTTACACAATTCAACAATAAAACAACCAAAACTCATGCCAGCTCAACAGTGCTGACGAAGGGGGGGAGTATTCAGAAGGTAGGAGTCAGGGGTATGCCTGCTCAAAAAGATGTGTCTTCAGCCCCTTCTTGAATTGGGCAAGGGAGGTTGCTGAGCGGAGCTCAACGGGCAGCAAGTTCCAGAGGTTGGGGGCTGAGGTGGTAAAGGCCCTCCTGGTGGTGGTAACTAACCTGACCTCTGGGACTCTTAACAATTGCTGTGCAGATGATCTGAGTGTGCGGGGCGGATTATGTGGAGAGAGGCGGTCCTTTAAGTACCCTGGACCCAAGCCATTTAGGGCTTTATAGGTAATAACCAACACCTTGTATTGTGCCCAGAAGCGAATAGGCAACCAATGAAGGTCTTTTAAGACCGGTGTTATGTGACTGGCCCTGGGTGTATCAGTGACCAGTCTAGCTGCCATATTCTGCACTAATTGCAGCTTCCGGGTATGGTACAAGGGTTGCCCCATGTAGAGCGCGTTGCAGAAATCCAAACGAGAGGTTACCAGAGCGTGTACTACAGTTTCAAGGTCCCTCTGGCCCAGGTAGGGACGCAACTGGCGTATCAGCCAAAGCTGATAACAGGTGCTCCTGACCGTCGCATCCACCTGAAAGAGTAAGGTGGAGCGACAAATCAAGGAGCACCCCCAGACTGCGTACTGAGTCCTTCACCGGAAGCGTGATCCCGTTCAGGACAGGTGGAACCACTGCCATCCCCGGACCAGGAGAACCTATCATGAGTACTTCCATTTTCTCTGGATTCAGTCTGAGTTTGTTTTCCCTCATCCAGCCCATTACCGACTCCAAACAGGCCACGAGAGGAGAGATGCCATCCCCGGTCACTGCATCAGTCGGAGACATAGAGAAAACTAATTGGGTGTCATCAGCGTACTGATAACCCCGCGCCCCATGTCTCCGGATGATCTCTCCCAGCGGTTTCATGTAAATGTTAAAGAGCATGGGAGACATGTTGTGAACTGTATGTTTCTTTTCATAATACCATCACCTGGTTCATTTATAGTGTTCTAAAGTTGTTCTTAGGCTGCATTTACAATGGAGAAATAATGTAGTTTGACACTGCATTCACTATCATGGCTCCATCTTATGGAATTTTGGGAAGTGTAGTTTGTTTTGGCACCTGAGCTCTCTGACAGAAAATGCTAGACATTCCACAAAACTACAGTTCCCAGAATTCCATAGCATTGAACCATGGCAGTTAAAGTGGTGTCAAACTGGATTATTTTTGTAGTGCAGAGCCAGCCTTATATTTGTGCAATTATACATTTGTGATTATTCTATAATATACTTAATTCTTTCTGTGAGTTATCATTTTCTGTTTGTTAGAGGAGTACTGGGGCTTCCCCTGTGTATTAAACAGCTGAAAAAGCCAATGTGGCTACACAGTAAAGTTGAGGAGAAGTGAAATGAAAAAAAGAAAGAAGGAATGACATGCTAAGATATCACAATGAAAAGGCAGAATTCAGTTTTGTCCCGAAAAGAGGACTCTGTGCTTCATGCATCAACAGGGGTCTTGCCAAGGAATCTGGGATGGAAATAAAGATTGATTAGGAGTTAATTAGGAATCACTATTAGTTAACCTAAAAGAGTTCAAATCTACAGGGGCAGATGAGCTGCATCTCAGCGCATTGAAGGAACATGCTGGCACACAAGCAGAACCTCTTGCCGTTGTTTTTGAGAAGGCTTGGAAAATGGGTGATGTGCTAGAGAACTGGAGTTGGGCAAAGATTGCCTGACCTCAGTACCAGGAAAAAAAAAAAAAACTTCGAATACAGGAGTCTGTTTGCAAGTACTGTAATGACAATGCAATAATCATTATGAAACAACATGAGCTTGTCAAGAACAAATCCTGCCAAGCTAATCTAATATCTTTTTTTATTAGGTCACTACGAAATCCTGTGGATTTCATTCACCTGGATTTCAGCAAAGAGTTTTGTTATCCTCCACTTCCCCCCTGATATTTTGATTAGCAAACTAACTAAATATGTATAAATGGATCCATAATTAGTTGGGTAACTGCTCAGAGAGTTGTCATCGGTGGCTATGCTTCAGATTGGAAGGAGGTCTCATGTGGTGTGCTGCAATGTTCTGTCCTGGGGCTGACATTCTTCAATATCTTTATCAAGATGATTGGGTGGAAAACTGGAAGGGGTAGCTAACACATTAGAGGGTAGGAGAAAAAATTCAAAAGAGCCTTGGTAAACTAGACAACTGGACTGAAATTAAGAAAATGAAATTCAACAGAACACAAATGCAAAATTTGACATTTAGACCACAAAAATCAAATGGACAGGTACAGGGCAGGGGATACTTGACTCAGCAGTACTATATGTGAAAAGAACTTTGGCCTTATAGTTGCTCATAAACTGAACATGAGCCAGCAAAGGGAAGTGAAAGGCAGGCCCACCTCCATCAGGCCTAGCCAGAGTAAGTAGACGGTCCCTCCCTCTAGTCCATCTGCCATGGCCCAGGCCTAAGAGGGAGAGAACTGCTGGACTTATTCCTCTTGCCCACTGCCATTCCCTTCTCCTTTGTCTCATGTCTTTTTAGATGGTAAGCCTGAGGGCAGGGAAATGTCTAATTAACTATCTGTAAGTCACTCTGAGAACCTTTGTGGCTGAAGAGCAGGCTATAAACAAACAAACAAACAAACAAAGTGCTATCTTAGTCTGCATCAATAAAACCATACTTTGCATGATATCTGGAGTAAGGCATTTAGTTCTGGGCACTTCATATTAAGAAGGATATGTACAAGAACCAGCAGGGTTAGTGGCTTGAGCATTGGACTATGACTGGAGACCAGGGTTTGAATCCCTTCTTAGCCATGGAATGCCACTGGGCAAGTCACATCTCTCAGCCTCAGAGGAAGGCAAAGGCAAACCTCCTCTGAACAAATCTTGCCAAGAAAACCCTGTGATATGTTTCCTTTAGGGCTGCTATAAGTTAGAAATGACTTGAAGGCACACAATAAAAACAATAGTTGGAATGAGTTCAGAAAAGGGCAACAAGGATGATAAGAGGCATGGAGAATAAAACATGAGGAGAGATTGAAGGAACTATGTATGTTCAGCTTGGTGAACAGAAGACTGAGAGGTGACATGATAGCATTCTGTCAATACTTCAAGGGCTGTCACAGAGAGGAGGGTGCAGGCTTGTTCTCTGCTGCCTCAAAGCATGGAACTAGATCTAATGGTTTTAAGTTACAGGAAGGTAGATTTTGATTGAAGGAACTTCTTTTCAGTGAGAGTGAGTTGGCAATTGAACCAATTCCCTAGAGAGGTGGTGAGGTCTCTTTCTCTGGATATCAAAGAGGCTGGACAGTGAGATCCTGGACTCAGCAGAGGGGTGGACCTGATAGGTCCTTCCAACACTATGATTCTGTGGTTGTATGATCACCCTCACATAGTGTTGCCATAATTCTCTACTATAAACTGGGACAAAATGTAGGACAGCATTTAGACCAGAATGTAGGGCAATTGTAGGATAAAATTTAGACCAAAATGTAGGACATCTAAGGTCCTCCATTTTTCTTAAATGTCCTACATTTTGGTCTAAATTCTGTCCTACATTTTGTCCCGGTATACAGTAGAGAATTATGGCAACCCTACCCTCACACAGTTCTCATTCACGCCCATGTAACCTGAACATGGAGCGTCTTCATGAAATGCGTCCTTATTGCAGAAAGATCGTATGGATGGGTGCAATTATTGTTCACTTTACTACTGTACTATTCATAATGCCCTCAAATTCAGCAGAATGCCATGAGTATAAGAAACAGACAGCAAGAACTCTTTCATTGATTGTATTGTGCTGCTTTAGCCTCCCCCTCCTCCATTTATCCCTTGTTCAGAGAAGTTCTTTGTTTGTATTTTTTCCTCCCTATCCCCTCTGCATGTCTTTTTATTTTCATCTGCTTTGAAGTAGTAAATCCTGCAGGTGACCAAACTTTCATCCATAATCTGTAGCATTCAAATTAAAAGGAGTGCGCTATAGATTGTGGGATTTTCTGCACACCCTGACTAAATCCTAGCAGGGTCCCTTATGAATGAATAAATCCAGGAGCAGGGAATGAAGCTAAATTGATCCAATCAATGTTGCCACATGCAATCATGTTGTATTCATTGCTGGTCAACAAATAAGCTGCTGCTCACATATCTCTCCCTCCTCCTTAATACATTTGGTAGTTAAAACTATGTAGTTTGTCTGGATGTATTGTTTGGAGAGATTTTTGATTTCCCTCACACCTCAAACAGTTCTGTGCTGCATACTTTCAGACTCACGTTGCATTAAGAATAAATATGATAATCTTTCATAGTAAACTCAGTTACAGCTGTAAAAGAATTAGATATCATGGAAATAAATGCATTTTCCTCCTGCAACATTAAACAAAAAGGTTAAGCTCCCACTGACAGGAAAGATGTATTTGCAAGTGATTAGCTGTATTTCTATCATCGTGCATGCCTGTGTTCTTTGTTTGATGTTTAAACAAAGCTCTTGAACACACTGGGTTGTAGTCTCTGATGTTGATTTATAGGTAGGACTGAATTCCAAATACTGAGGTAGCAGGAAGGCCTTAATAAAATACATTAAAAAGGCTGAGACTGCCTTCCTGCTGGCTGATATGTGACTAAACCATACAGTTTGGGTCTCTGTCTGTCAAGAGCAGGTGTACAAAAGGGGAGCCCTTCAGGAACAAAGACCTGAACCATTCACCAAGGGAACAGTTTGGCTGTCTGTAAGGCAAATGGCAAAACACACCTTTTGATTCTTTAATCACACACACACACACACGCACACACACGCACACGCGCACGCACGCACACGCACACACACACACACACAGAGATGATTATAAATACATAGACACAATATCCTGCACAATACAATACAATACAACCTCCACAAAATGAATTCAGAAAATAATTTTGCTGGGACTTGCTCATATGTAAATATGTATAGAAGCCACAGATACATAGAAGCCGCACTGTACCCACATTTACCTAGGAATAAAACCCATTTATAAACTGGGACTTACTATTGTCTAACTATGAAAAATTGTGCTCCGTAAGGATCATGCTTAAATTGTCTTTAGGGCTGCAATTTTAACACATTTGCTAAGGAATAAATCCCATTGATCACAACAGGATGTATTTCTGAATAAAGCACTATTTAGGGTTATGCCCTGAATAGTTATAATGATCTAAGTCCCATATTACATCAGTAAACTGAGCCTGTTATGCACTTTTTGTGGATCTAATAACCTTCTGTGCCTTATCTGGTAATATAATTTCTGAGAAAATTCAACCTCAGCTAGCAGAAATCAATGCAGATCAACTGAAAGACACACATCATTGGTTGTATTTGCCCTAACAGTAGTCTGTATAAGAGAATTCCTGAATGTATTAGTATGGATAGGCAGAAATATCTAAAAGTAGATGATTGTATGTATTTGATAGGACATGCTCACTAAACTTGTCCAAAACTTTAGTGAACATTAGAAAAGCAGGATTGCTGATGAGTCTGCTGTGTGGTCTGGCATGGCCTTTCTCTAAGGCAGAGATCTGCCCAGGGCCATCCAGTGGGTTTCCATTGTTAAGCAGGAATTCAAAGCTTGTTTACTCAGAGACTAGTCCAGCACATAAACCATCATACCACACTGCTTCCATATGTGTAAGTTCATTAATATCTAAGGACAGACACACTGTAACATTTCAGCTTGATTACCCAGATAAGTAATCAATGACTAATATATCCTTAATTGGCAAAGCACTGGTTCTCTCTCATCATTTAAACAATATTGAAAATCTTGCACAGCAATGATGGCAGTAATAGAAATCCTACAGCATAAAATCCTACAGTTGTACAGTAAGGTCCAATCCACACTACAGAAATTATCCAGTTTGAGACTGCTTTAACTGCCCTGGCTCAGTACTAGGGAATTCTAGGAACTGTAGTTTTGTGGGACATTTAGCCTTCTCTGTCAAAGAGCTTTGGTGCCACAATAAACTACAATTCCCTGGATCCCGAGCACTGAGCCAGGGCTGTTAAAGTGGTCTCAAACTGGATTATTTCTGCAGTGTGGATTGGACCTAAGTTAACTTTGGCTAATTTTCACTTGGAAAATAGAAGTGTAGGA
Organism: Sceloporus occidentalis; assembly: GCA_023333645.1. Classification (NCBI taxonomy): domain Eukaryota; kingdom Metazoa; phylum Chordata; class Lepidosauria; order Squamata; family Phrynosomatidae; genus Sceloporus; species Sceloporus occidentalis. The sequence continues at coordinate 6,983,897 of JALMGF010000004.1, read as the reverse complement.
TTCACTGTATCTCCAAGTGTCTTTGAGAGAGAGAAGAAGAAGAAGGTGAGCTTGGGATGTTGGAGTCATGATTATTTGTTTAACTGAGCTATTTGGAGGCTTACTTATATATCATTATTTGTTTTGTGTGGCTCCCTGAGCATATGGTCTAAGATGGTCAGGATTCTTCTTGAGAGGAAGTGAGTCACTGACTTGGTTGGGGTAAACTTGATATAGCAGCATCCTCAGTTTCTGGAGAGACAGCAGAAAGTCAATTGTGTTTTTGGAGTCCAGTTTTACTGTTTGGCTGAGCCATTAGGAAACTTGCTTGTGTGCTTTTGAGTGCTTTGGTTATGTGTTGTATCTGAAAGGGTAGTCCAAAGAGGAGGAAGGGTTTCTGCTGAATCACTGATTTGCTTGGGGACAGAGCAATCAGTCAGTAGGAAGTGAATTACTGGCCTAGTTGGAAGTCGGCTGGAAGCTGTTAGATCCACACCGCTGATGCCTATGGATTTTTATTTGCCTTCCTCTGAGACTGAGGGAGTATGATTTGCCCAAGATCATCCAATGGGTTTCCATGTCTGAGTAGGAATTTGAATTTTGTTCTCCAAAGTTGTAATCGAACACTCAAATCATTACCACATTCTGGCCCTCTCCTTCTCCATGCATGTATCTATATCTAGGGACTCTATCACACAGGGAGAATTGGGGGAAATTGGGGGTATCATCCCCTGAAAGTTGTGTGATCGCACTGAAGATTTTCACATGACGTCGCAAGTTAAGAGGACCTATCCTGGGAATAACCAGGTAATAACCAGCAACAAATCATTAATGGGGAAATCCTCTTTAATCATGGTATGTGTGAAAATCTTCCTGCGATTGCATGGCTTTCACGGAATAATGACAGTTTAAACCCCTGATTTCTCCCCTGATCTCCCCCCATGTGATGAAGTCCTATATCATGATAATGTATGACTTCAACCACTCTGATATTTGCTGGAAGTGAAACTTTGGCAATAATGTAACAAGAGAATCAACAATTTTGCATTTGATGTTAACTAACAGAGATGAACTGGTAAAATAATGGAATGAAAATAATGGAATCCTTGGGTACGAGTTAACACATTTTCCTAGGATTTGTTAAACAGTTGTTGAACAGTTGAAATGGGAAGCCAAACTATAGTCAGACAGGCAGACTGGATTTTATGAAAGTTGATTTCTTTATGTTTAGAGAACAAAGTGATGAGAGCCCACTAAATGCTCAACAAAAAGAGAGTTTATAAGGTATGGGAGGTCTAAAGGTACAATACTGAAAGTACAGTTGCAAAGAATTTCAATGAGGAAGAAAAGTGGGAGGTGTCTAAAGAAAGCAAGGTGTACAAATAATCTTCAGATGTACTGAGGTTTAAAAGAGACATACATTGGGAAATCACCAAAGAAGAATACAAATAAATAGTGAGCATGTGTAGGAGGAAGTCAGAAAAGTTAAAGCCCAAAATTTGCTCAGGTTTGCTAAAAATGGATAATAATTAAAGGGTGGTTTGGGTAAGTTTCCAGCAATGGGAAAGGACAAGGCAAATGCTAACAGGGAACAGAAAGAAGACCAAACTGTTTAATAGCCTTTGTTGTTGTTGTTGTTATGTTCTCCTCAGAGGAAAATAGTCCAGTGAAAATAGAATAAATTATGCAGTAAAAGGACTTCAGACCAGAATAGTTAAAGAGGTAGAAAAGGAATAACTAGTTACTCTAAATCAGTGGTTCCCAACCTTCCTAATGCCGCGACCCTTTAATACAGTTCCTCATGTTGTGGTGACCCAAACCCATGAAATTATTTTTGTTGCTACTTCATAACTGTAATTAAATAGGTTTTTATAATGGTCTTAGGCGACCCCCATGAAAGGGTCATTCGACCCCCAAAGGGGTCCCGACCCACAGGTTGGGAACCACTGCTCTAAATGAATTCCAGGCTCCAAAGTCAAATGAACTGCATCCAAGAGTACTAAAAGAACTTGCAGATGCACTCTTAGGACTTTATTGCACAGGCCCTGGGACATATCCGGAATGTGATGGGAACGTCTCGTGGCGGCAGTGACAGCATTCTCCCTGTGTGGTAAAATGCGTTCTATGCCACCTCCCATTCTCATCACGTCCCCTTTTAGAATGCATCAGGCCCGTTCCAGGGCCTGTGCGATAAAAGTCCTTAGAGCCACTGTCAGTCATCCTTTAGAGTTCCTGGAGAACAGGAGAGATTTGAGAATATTGGAAGAGGATGTTTATGCCCAATGGCAGACACCATTGTGGTGGTGGCATCGGGGTGTGTGTGTGTGGGATTTCCAGAAATGCCAATATCCTGTATTAATATAGGTGGCCCATAAATCTCTTCCAGGCTCTCCTTCTGACCTGTACACAAAAGGAGCTGTACATAGGGTGCACCCCAGTTCCATCAGCTTAAATTGCGCATGAGGGGCAGGATTTGCACATAGGTAGGTTGTTGTGCAAGGAGGTACTAGATGCCTCCTTCTGCAGTGACCAAGAAACAACATCTTGGTATAGTGGGAGGCTACAGCAGCATATGTATACAACAGTGCTGGTTATGATCAATAAAGCCCTATATGGCTTAAGCCCCGATTATTTGAAAAGCTGTATCTCCTCCTCTGAACTTGCCAGTACACTAAGATCTTCAGCAGAAGGCTTTCTCCTGGTCCCACCACCATATCCGCCTTGTTTGGTGAGGACTAAGAGAGAACCTTCTTGGTGGCTGCTCCCACACTTTGGAACTCCCTTCCATGGGAGGCTAGGCTGCCTTTGACAGCAAGCTAAGGTGTTTTTATTTAAGCAGGCATTCCATATATAATTATACCAGCATGGTGTTTACAGATCATGAGTGTTTTAGTTATGTCTTTTAACTTTTGTATATCTTTTATGTAATTTGATAATATTTTTAGATTATTTTAATTGTTTTTTGTCTGTGAGCCGCTTTGGGTTCCTTCTGTGAGAAAGGCGCCATATAAATGAAGTAAATATAAATAAATAAGTGAAATGTTACTGGCTATAATGCATGTTATGTCAAGGGGCTGGATTATGCAGTACATGTCTTTTCAGCTACTTATATGATTCAGTAAGTGCCATTTTGAAAACATGTAAAGACAAAGATGTGGACTTGTACATAATAACACTGTCCGAATCAACTGGACTTTATTCTTTTTAAAATGCAGTGAAGGTTACACATGCATACAGTTTTAGTTTCAAATACAGGTACTTACTCTGAGGACAAACTAATACTATACCCTCTAACATTTCACAAATGAAAACTGGGGCACATGGGGTCAAATAACATCAGATCATGGTCAAGATAGCAAAAGTCATTATGAGGAACAACAGAAAAGCTATGAGAGGCTGCAGCAGCTTGGTTTTATTTGGGCCTTCTGAGAAGGGAAATTGTTGCCCCATCTCCTCCTTTTCCCCCTGCTGAGCTGAGTGAATGCAATACAAATTGCCTTGCTCCATCTTCACCATGGCTGCATCCACACTGCAGAAATAATCCAGTATGATACTACTATAACTGCCATTCTCCTATGGAATTCTGGGAATTGTAGTTTTGTGAGACATTTAGCTTTCTCTGTCAGAGAGCTCTGGTGCCACAACAAATTGCAGTTCCCAGAATTCCATAGCATTCAGCCATAGAAGTTAAAAATGGTGTCAAACTGGATTATTTCTGTAGCGTGGATGCAGCACATGACCAATGTGGACAATCTGTTTCATTTCAGTTGGATCCTTGAGCTTGTGCTGTTGACCAGAGTATATGTCTCATCCTTTAAAGGGTAATTTGTTTAGGAAGGCAACCAGCTAGCCATTCTCTACAAGTTATCATTTTGTAAATTTAGTCTGCTCAAAAGGTGAGTTATTTCAGGGAGTCTCCCTGAAGTGAAAAGAGTATAACCCAAATGTATGTTTTTCTTCAAGAGGGACCAGAGATAAAATAATTATTTTGTTTGTGAAATATCTGGAAAAGCAATAGAGGTTTCTTACCTTTCTCAAGAGGTTACTGTAAAAGCACATTGTATTCAGAGTAGCAGAAAAATCATTTTCACATCACAACTTTATATTTGCTGTAGGTGATTCCTAGCCATGTAAGAGTATGTTCTTACATACTCCATTAACTTGGAAAGGCTGGATGTCAAGAAGGGTCTTCACTCCCTAAAAGAGGAATGATTCCTAATAGGCAGAAGCCTTAAGGCTTTCATATTTCAGTTCTCATTTGCCTTGCTGTCATCTGAGCCTTTATGTGTCACTGTGACAGGGTAGCAGACTGGATGATCACAGTATGGACACCATGGCTAGCCGGGCAGATGCTGGCTTCTCTAGTGAAATGTTGCTGGGCCTTTACAATCTTCAAATCCAAACAGGAGGAAAATGATCTCCCTGGTATTTCAGTTTAGTGAATGTGAACACTGAGAATACATGGGGTGATATTTAGCCAAGCATTTTTAGATTTCCATGTCTGGATTAGAATGCCATAGAACACATGACTGATGTTGCCCAGGTTTATGAATTAGCTTATGAACTGTATGACACACAGGTTTGACTGGTAATACCTACAATTCGTAAAATTGGTTTCACATTCATTTTCATGCAAAGTTTCCATAAAGCTCCAAAATTTTCCAGTTTGGCTCAAAATTGCACAAAATTGTTTAGGGCATATTTAATCAAATAAGTGTACATTGTAGAGCAAAAAAAAAATGCTATGGTTGTTGCTATGTGTCTTCAAGTCATTTCTGAATAATGGTAACCCTAAGGCCTTCCTCTGCAGCTGAGAGAGTGCGACTTGCCCAAGATCACCTAGTAAGTTTCTCTCGCAGAGCCAGGATTTGAACCCTGGTCTCCAGTGTCCTAGTCCAGTGCTCAAACTACTACACCACGCTGGCTCTCCCAATAAATAAATAAACAAAATAAATAAATAAGATTACAAAGTTGTTTTAACCAGTTTCATTCCCCATTGCTGATTTGCCTGGGATATAACGAAGCAGCTGGAAATAAGTCCATTTGCTTCTTGTTTGAAATTTGTGATTCCAGACCTAGACATAGAACTTATTGGTGGCCTTTATACCTCAAGACCAATAACTGTATAAATGATACATCTCTTTTGATTTTAGGTGAGGTTGCAGAAGTGAATTAACCCAAGTGGAACTTCTCAAAAGATGTTAATTGGAGTTTGATTATTTGTCAAAGGAAATAAATAATTGTATTTGATTTGCAAACATGTAAAGGAGATTGCATTTCAGCTCTAGGGTAAATATATCAAACAACTTAGATATTCTCTGGTGATATTTTTTTTTAAAAGGTAGCTGAAGCTATGCCCATTAATAATGCCGCATAGAGAGAATTTTTATTTCAACTATGCATTATTATCAGTTAGAATTCAGTAAAATGCCTCTGCTGCAAAAATGATTTCTGGAATGGCATTTTCCTTTTAAAATAAAATATGGGGAAGGGATGGGGAACACTGCAATCATGCATTCAGCAACATCCCAGTATTCAGGATGATGTTCAGTCTTCTGCTGAATTAAACTGACCGGACTGGAAAACTACGTGTAATTTGGTTCAACCAGTTGCATCCCCAGTTGCATCCCCATCATATCTTTGCTTGGGATGTGAAGAAGCAAGTGGAAATGGAATTAGAAAAGATTTTATTTGCAACAAAATCTGCACTCCCTGTCTTCATTGTTTTTTTACCACTGCTAGCCTATCAAGACTGGGAACCAGTTAAAGAGGGCAAAAAATAATTCTCTTTTCTTTTGAGGAATGATTACCTTTGTAGCCTAATAGCAGAAGCAATGCAAAGCAAAATGAGCCTGAAGTGCAATGAATTGGCATTAATATCACTTCTTAATGTATGAGCAAAATCTACTATGCTACAAGAGTATGGCCAGCTGCTTAGTTGCTGCCACTTTCGCTCAAGGAATGAAGTTTCCATTCCCGCAGACATGTACCTGAGAGAAGAGGAGCTATAGGTAGGGCAGCAAGTGCAAAGTGGCAGTGGCAGCAAGCACATTACCTGCAAGGGTATAATTTTTGCATGGTTGCTGCCCACACCCACCTCACTAGGAAAGAAAGCTCCATCTTCAGTTCCTCCTGCCCTGTGTGGGAAAACTTAGGGGCTCAGCAGATGGCCCCTAAGAGGCGGTTCCACACCACCCCTGGAAGCGCAACCGCATGCCATTGCCCCAATCTAGTGCAAAAATAAGCTGCAAAAAGTGGCTCTTTTTTATATCATGGAAATGGTGTCCTTTTTGCTGCTGACACGGCTCTTCCACACCTATTTAGTGTAGCATGTTTACACGTTGCACCAAAGACGCGATGTGAAGCCGCCCACTGTGTGGTGGAGTACGTGGCATGACATCAACATGGGGGGTGGAGTAGGGGGCAGTCTTCCCCCTCTCTGCCCCGATGCCAACATTTATCGCCAGTCTGTTGAGGGCCTTAGTTCCTTAAAAGTGTATAGTAGTATAGCAGATTCTGATTTGCTGCACATTATAAAGCATACCCAAATTGTGTCTCGACAGTAGTTTGAGCCACTTTAAGTCACGTGTGTCTTGGCCTTAAGTGAATTTAATTCTAATTCTACAAGACATGTTCAGGAGGGGGATAATACCATACCTTAAAACAGGTGCAAAAATTCATGTAAACCCACTCAGATGCCATGCCCTCAGTTCAGGGAACTCCTATTTTGAGCAAGGTAGCTCTGTAATATATAAGATTCTTCCGTTTCTGTGCGCAGGACCAGGAAACATCTGTTGTATATGAACACTGATTCTCCTAAATCTGGATGTACTGATGTATACAAAGAAATCACACTGCACACATCGATTTTTATTACATATGTTAGGATACTAGAAAACATTAGGTAGCACCTAAACATTAGTGTGGCTTGAGCTGCTTTTCCATTGGTTCACCATTCTGTTGTAATACTTAAACATTTGCAACCATGTTTATTTCTTTTATTTATATCCCACCTTCTTCTCAGAACTACAGCTCAAGGTACTAGAGGTGTCAAAATATGACCTAAACAAATGCAAATCAAACCACAACATGTTATAATATTACACTGTAATTAAATCAATTGTCACATTAAAACAACAAAGTTTTAAAAATTAAAGCACAGATTTTTTATACATGGATTCAAGCCTCCACAGTTTGAAAATATTAAAAAAGTATAAATTTCAAATATCAAACCTTGATTTTCCATTTTTTATAAGGGACACCATTTTGCTATGTCATTATATTTAATGGGACTTGAGCATACACAGATTTTGTTATATACAGGGGATCTTGGAACCAAACCCCAGCAGATAACAAGGGTCCACCATAGTTTTATCTTTTTAAAATGTGTTTTATTCTTTTCATAACTATCTATTTTAATACTGTAATAATTTAAGTCCTTTTTAATGTACTTTTTTCTATGTTTTTAATTGTACTGTGTTTTAATGTGATGACACTCTGAGTCCCATTTCTGAGAAAAGAGTGGGATACAAATAAATATTTTAAATAAATATAATAAATAAAAAATAAATAATTGTTTCCTTCCCTCTCCTCTATGCCTTTCCTTTCTCTTTTCCACTGTTCATTCAGATTTCTTCCCTCTTTCAAAATGTTTGAAGGAACTGTGCATTATTATGGAGCTGGCTAGAGGCCCTCTGGAAGAACGCTGCACAAGGAATGGCTGTACAGCTTCATTTCTCCTGGTTATGGTAGGGAAATCTGCCCCCTAATGATAGAAGATGGCCCTGCAGCCTGGGAACACATTTTTATCCAGTAAAATTAATGAACAAAATAATTCTGAGGTGCATAAAGCTAGAGTAAGCGTATCATGTACTTTCAAAATGACCTGAATAGACTAGAAAGTTGGGCCAAAGGTAACAAAATGAAATTCAACAGGGAGAAATGTAAGGTACTGCACTTAGGGCAGAAAAATGAAATGTACAGATATAGGATGGGGGACACCTGGCTGAATGAAACTACATGTGAAAGGGATCTGGGAGTCCAAGTAGACCACAAGTTGAACATGAGTCAACAGTGCGATGCGACAGCTAACAAGGCTAATGCAATTGTAGGCCACATCAATAAAAGTATAGTGTCTAGATCAAGAGAAGTAATAGTGGCATTCTATTCTGCTCTGGTCAGGCCCCCCCTGGAATACTGAGTCCAGTTCTGGGTGCCACCATTCAGAAAGGAGGTTGAGAAACTGGAGCGTGTCCAAAGGAGGACGAGTAAAATGGTGACGGGCCTGGAAACCATGTCCTATGAGGAACGACTTAGGGAGCTGGGGATGTTTAGCCTTGAGAAAAGAAGGTTAAGAGGTGATATGATAGCTCCATTTAAATATTTGAAGGGCTGTCATATTCAGGAGGGAGCAAGCTTGTTTTCTGCTGCTTCCAGAGACTAGGACCTGGAACAATGGATGCAAGCTACAGGAAAAGAGATTCCACCTCAACATTAGGACTAACTTAATCCTGACAGTAAGGGCTGTTCGACAGTGGAATAAACTCCCTTGGAGTGTGGTGGAGTCTCCTTCTTTGGAGGTCTTTAAGCAGAGGCTGGATGGCCATCTGTCGGGGATGCTTTAATTGAGATTTCCTGCATGGCAGGGGGTTGGACTGGATAGCCCTTGTGGTCTCTTCCAACTCTACAATTCTATGATTCTATGTAGACCAAGTTTCAGTTGTCTAGATTTCATGGTCTTGAACCTGTAGAAGAGGCAGAGACACATATAGGCATCCATTCTCTTGCAATATTCTAGGATGCTGTTATTCTTACTAATCACCACCACTACCATCATCACCATTTCAATAATGACAACAATGATCACCCAAGGAGACATTCTGCTGTGCTTTCTGCAACCAGACTTGTTTATCTTGGACCGGCCTTTTCAGTCATCAACGCGCTTGTAGAAAGCGTGGGGTGAGTCCTTCCTGAATCTTCGTTCACAAAGAAAAGCCAGACAGAGAGAGAGATGATGATGATGATGATTCTAATGCCACTTAAAGCTCCAGTCTGGCACACTGTTTAAACAAAGTCCCACTAAATCAAAGGGGAATTAAACAAGCCTGACTGGTGCAAGATTGCATCCCAAGTATGCAGTGGCCTGATAACAGCTGTTTCTTCCTTCAGTTATATTTTGCTACAGAACAATGATGTCAAAAAAATCAGTGTGATCCTGCTTTCTATTCAATCTTCTTTGTGCCATCTTTTTACCATTTATTAAACTAGTTAGGCAGCAACTTGGAAGTGAAGAGAGAGAGCGTTTTTGTAACAGTGGGGTCGGGAAAAGGAAAGCAGAATAATAATGAGAAATCAGGATGTCTTACTGAGCAGCAAGAGTCATTTTATGAAGAGCTTTCCCCTCCAGCAACCATATGGAACCCAAACAAGCCCATTTCTCTGAAAACTTGCTTTCTTTGCCATTCTCCCCTGTAATACATCTGTAATACCATCATAAAACAGCTGAGGATGAAGAGTTTATTCTGATAGACTGCTCAATATCCTTAAAGTCTGGTTATGAATATATCTGCAAATCTCACAGTTGAAGCATTTTAATGCCAACTTGCCATTTTTTCAGGGAATTGAATTGGCTCACCTAAATAATTTATGTACATCTCTCCCTCCCTCTTTCCAGTCTCTGTATGTTGTTGGAAATGTGTGTATGTCGAGTGGGGGGAAGAGTCATAATAGTAGCAAGTCCAGGGATGTTTTTTACTGGGAGATAATCACATCCCATGGGCGTTTTAACACTCAGCTAAGACTCTCTCCTCTACTTATTTTTATGCCCCAGAGGTGTGATCTTTTTCATGACAATAATTTTTATGGCACTGTAGTGGTTAGTAATTTGAATTAAATATACTTTTACTTTCAGCCTCTCCAACTTTTCCATAGGGTCTTTTGTCTTTCCTGTTCTTGCAATGGTGGTGGGTGGATTTTCTTTTCTGATGGGGAAAGCATAAGAGTCTGTTGTAACTATATTGATTGGGCTAAGAGCAGCATTACAAAAGACTGTTGCTCTCTAGAGGAATATGCACCAAAGATCCATACCTTTATTGACATCTTATAGGAAGTCTAGACTTACTAATCCACTCTGAAAAAATGCAGGTTTTGTAGCAGAGAAGAAGGGTTGAGGAGCAAGTGAAATGGCTCTTGTTCTAATGGAAAGGCCCTCTCATGTACCACATTATTCATGATTTAATCAAGCCAATATTAGAAGCATATTCCTAAATCTTGTATAACCCTGTGGACATTGCAGAATGTAATGCTGGTATCTTCCTCAAGCCAGAAGATTTTGAAAGCTCAGATATGATGCTGACTCATCAACATTATTACGTGATGCATGCATAATGTCTGCATGTCGCACTGTGCTTGTGATGTCACGAGTGCACAATTGGCACACTTGGACATCACAATGGCGGTGCAGAAAGAACCTGCTTTTCACGGGTTCATTTTCCTCTGCAGAGAATCCGTGCTATTTGGCAGCTGCGGCTTCCCTCCAGGGGAAAAAAGGCACTGGCAGGCCTCCCTTTTTGGGAGGTCTGTACCGCGCCTCAGTAAACCACAGGCTAAACATGATGTAGTAGTGTGATGCATTAACCAAAAAAGCCAATGCATTAACAGGAAGACAGTATCCAGATCAAGGGACATAAACATTCTACTCTACAGTGTTTTGTTTGGGCCTCATATAGAATACTATGGAGATCATCGCATCCAGAAATCCTGCCCAGATAGTTGCGGGATTCAAAAGTCAAAAATGGGTGTTATTGCACTTCTGTTCCCAGACTCTATGCAGCCCGCACCCATCCTGGGCAGCCCGTCTGCAAGCCAGACCTTTTCCAGGAATGAGAAAATTCTGCTGCAGCAAAAATCTGGGTTGCAGACAGGCTGCCCAGGATGGGTATGGGCTGCATATAGCATGGGAATGGGTAAGTGCAATAGCACCCATTTTTTACTTTTAAATCCCACATCTATCTCAGTGGGATATCTGGGTGAGATAATCTCCTATGTCCACCTAACATTAGGAAAAATAGAACTGTTTGAGAGTAGAATATATTGTCTTGGAGGTCTTTGAAAAGAAGTTGGACAGCTATCTCTCAGGACTGATTTCTCAATCTATTCCAGCATGACATGAAGTTATATTAGCTGGCCCTCCTAGTGCTTTCCAACTGTGTGATTCTATTATTCAGTGCAGCCTAGTTTGGCCCATAGTTTACATGGTTAAATGGGAATATTTCACTTGTCCTGTTCTTTTCAAAGGACTTTATCACATGGGGAAAATCGGGGGTTTAAATAGCAAAAATTGCATGAAAATTGCATGATTGCCATTCTCCTGGGAATAAACAGGCAATAAACAACAAATCATTCACAAGGAAATCCCGTGAATGATTTGTTGCTGTTTATTGCCTGTTTATTCCTGGGATAATGGATCTTTAATCTCAATGTGTGTGAAAGTGTTAATCGCGATTGTGCAATTTTCATGTAATTTTTGCTGTTTAACCTCCCCTGATTTCCCTGTGTGATAAAATCCAAAGCTAGACAAAGAGTATTCCCAAAAAATGAGAGCAATGTTGTATATGCTATGACATTATTCCCAGGGCATTGCTGGGTGAGGGGCAGGGAGATGGTAGCCCTCATTAACCACAGAGCACTGAGCCCCAAATTAATTATTAGAGAAATGCTGGAGGGCAGCTGAGGACAGCCAAGATGCTACTTGAAGTAATGGCAGAAATGTTTATATTTTTAACGTTAATGAAAAAAAAGGGAAACACCTCCACCACCTCTTCTTCAGAGATGAGCCCAGGCCTATTCTAAACTGCTAAAAATTCACCCATCCCATGAAAGGCATTCACTACACTTCCAATATTTTCATGGAGTTCAAATGGTCCTTCAAAGGTAGTGTGATGGAGAGAGGTCTTACTCTAGAGCAGTGGTCCCCAAACGGTGCCCTTTAAGAGATTTTGGATTTCAGCTCCCAGCAGCCCCAGTCATGTTAGCCAATAGTCTGGAATTCTGGGAACTGAATTCCAAAATCCCTTAAAGGGCACTGTTTGGGGACCATTGCTCTAGAGTAAGACCTTTCCATCACACTACCTTTGAAAACATTAGCAATAATGTTCCAAAAGTGAAACAGATAAATGGGGGCAACCCTCTGGTTTTAGTAGGCATTTAAAGGGACACATGATATTCTGCAAAGTAGTAGATGCATGATGTTCCATCACTGCATCCCATGTTAGGTATTGCTTCACCTGTTACATAATTGTCTGTCAAGAACTTGTTGAGTCACAAGAGTCCTGAGAGAACAAGAGGTGGCAGCAACAAATAGAGTTATTTGTATTGGTTACTGCTGCTAGTGATCATGTAGTGGTAGGACTCATACAGTCAACAGTGTGCCAAAAATCAGAGTATTCTTGTTTCTATACCTTTTGCAGGGCTGCCTAGAAAGAGCCAACAAAGAAAGGGGGACAGTATTGGTGCAATTACCAGGAGCTGTTCCGAGCCTACTGTAAGTAGTGTGCTAGCCATGAATATTAGAATTTTTGCAATGTCAAAACAGGCCACTTCATTATTTACTGGGGCCCTTTCACACTACACCCCTGGTTCCCAAACATTTTTGGTTTACCACCCGTTCCTCTGGGGTGACAACCCTAGCATGCCCATCCTCGAACAGCTGTTTCAACTCTACTGTTTGTGCAGCAACTAGTTGGCCAGTGGCATCTACCTGAGCCACACCTAGCTCAACACTACCTCTTCATCCTCCACCTCACATGTGTGAATACAGCAGCAGCAGGAGTGACCCAGGCCTGCTTCTCCCTCTTGCCTGCCCACAGGGCCGGCTTTAGGTATTTGGCCAACCTAGGTGAGAAATATTTTGGCACCCTCTGTCGCCCCTCATAATTATTTTCACCCCTTGATTTTCACTGTTTTGTTTGTTAAAGCTAAAAATGACATAAAACTTAGGTTCCAATTTCTTGTTATAGTGTTGAGAATTAGTCAAAAAGCCAATTAGGTTTTTACAGGTTAAAGACTTTTTTATTGCTGTGACATTTGGAATGGAGTTTCAATAAATTATTTCTGATTGTGTAATGATAAAAGACATAGGATATAGGGCGTCTGTGCACCCCCCTATCCTCTAAGATAATGTAATAATAGAGTACTCACCTAAACTTCCTCTTTACTTAATTTAAAACTTGTTGTAAGAATGCAACACAGTATTAAATGTACTAGGCAAACATTCAAAATCAAACACTAACACTGAAACACTATTGCATGATCACTACCAAAACTGCAAAACACGAAAACAGACTTGTTTGTTTGTTATAAACAGTAAACTGAAGATGACTGGCGACTGGCGTTCCATGGAACCGTCTAATTAAAAAGATTGTATGTATAGCGCTGTGTAAATTTACAGCGCTTCATAAATAAAGGCTAATTATAATAATAATAATGTTGTGGCACCAAGGGTAAGGCGGGTGGGCGGCGGGAGGAGAGGGGGCTGTTGACCTTGAGGAGGCACATATTTATGTTTTGGCCATTGTACAAAGAAACCATCATATGGTAGCTTGCTTTTACATTGCTTGCTGTAATGAGTTTTCACTTTAATATTGTTGAATTACGCACACACACACACACACACAAAATTTAAAAAAGCCACCATACTGCCTGTAAATTTTGCCGCCCTACGAGGCTGCCTAGTTTGCCTATATGGTTGAGCCAGCCCTGCCTGCAAAGGCATTATAGCAAGAGGATGGCTCTCGGTCTGGCTGCCTGAATGCTAGGTTGCTGCTCCCAGGGTGAGTGGGTGCAATAACCAAGCCTCTCGCTGGCCTTGAGGCTAAGGCTAGTAGGGGAAAGAGGCTTCTTGATTGCTGCTTTACTGGCTGCTTGGTTGCTGTTCCCTTTGCACCTGGTCTCCTGGGAGCAGCAACCTAGCAGACTGCTGAGCAGTAATGGAGAAGCATTTCACCTGTGTCAGTCTTGTGGGAATGGCCAGTGTGGGTGAGAGACTTCTCGGTGGCTTGGCCATCTGCTCAGTTACTGCTTCCAAGCTGACTGGATGCAAAGGGAGAAGCGTCTTCCTGGCAAGAAAGAACTCTTAATCCTCCTTTGCCAGAGCAGAGAGGGGTGCAGCAGCTTCCCACTGTTCTCTTCAGCCTGAGAAAGGTGGGGCACTCTTTGAAATAATCAACCATGGATATTTCTCCCCCTCTGCTACCTCTTTGCTCAGCCTGTCTGACAAAAGAAAACAGGAGAACTAGTGCAGCCAAGTTTCGGCAAAACTCACAAAGCTTAAGTAGGGTCCCAAATGTGAAAGCTACTTTTTGCTGCCACTTTCCTCCTGCCACCACATGGTCTAAGTCTAACGCATCATCTTTTTTCCTCACTGCCCCCCTGCCATCCCCTTTCCCATCTCCACCCCCTTGGATCTTTCTACTTCCTCCAGGGGAACATACTGCCCACTTTGGGAATTACTGAACTACACCATTATATGACTGTTTTCCCACTTTAACTGTCAAGGCTGCATCTTGTGGAATTGTGGTTTGGCCAGAGGTAATCGAGGAGCCTGTGCTAGTTGAGGATTCTAAATGTCCTTTCCTAAACTGCCAATCTTGGGATTACATAGGATGGGGCCATGGTCAGTTAAAGTGGAATCATAATGCTATAACTGTGTGGTGTGAAAGAACACATGGGTAAGAGAACTAAGAAAATGTTGCAGCAAAAAAAATTATCATGGAAAATATTTCTAAAATCTATAACCATTATTTTTTGCTACCAAATTTTACTGTATGTACAATCTCTTACACACACTGAATTATTACAGATCTTTACAATCTGATACACACACTAAATTATTAAATTTGTAATCCTGGACAGGATTATAAATATGTGTGAGACAGTAAAACAAAAAGAACATGAAAGAAAGGCATATTCAAGTTCATGTGCAAATTAGTGTTACTAACTGGTTGCTTCCTAATGTACTACATATTAAGTATGCTGTGGAGTAACAGCAAATGTTGGCTGTCATATGTAGGCCAGCCAGAATGTGTAGCTGAACTAGCTTCATGATTTGCAGCAAAGTAAGAAGCTGGAAGAAAAATATACAGTACAAGACTGTTGACTAAATTATTAAAAGGTAGGCCTCTGAGAGGAAAACTTATATAAAAAGTCTCAGCTGATAACGGGATATATTGGATCATTTTGACAGTGAGAATAGTGTAAGTGTGCAAAATGGGAAATATATTACAAGGTGTAACATATGCTTCATTTTTTGCTTGGGTGCTTAAACTGTGTAGCAACTGGAGACCATATTCTCCACTGTTGACATTATATATGGAAATGCTGTTGCCCAAGGCAGTTAGAATGAGGGATTGCTGCTTATCTAGCAATCTGCAGCTTTATGATTACATCTTAACAGATTATTTGTTAAGTGAATTAAACCTGTTTTATAGGGAAAAAAAGAAAATGATTCTGGACAACAGCTGTCATGTGTGTACAGGAGATTGAGATAAGGAAAATGTGGGAAGGCAGAGTAATTATTACTAATAAAATAATGATGTGAGAAACTAGTATGATTCGATCTAATCAATAGGGAGAGAAAGAAATGAAGAACTGGGACCCTATGTGTTTGGGAACCACTGTGTAAATTAGTTATATTATTCATGTGACACAATTTAGCCAAAATATGTACCAGCTCATACATATCTTTGGCCAGAAACCTAATAACAATGGCTTAGGTCTCTTTTAGACTATGCAGTTAGACCACTTTGATAATACTTTAACTACCATGTCTCCATCCTGTCTAACCTAGGATTTGTCATTTTGTGATATATTTAGATTTTTTCTGCCAGAGGGCACTAGTTCTTCACCAAATTAAAAATCATAAAATTTCATAGGATGCTGCCATGGCAGTTAAAGGACTGTCAAAGTGCTGTAATTGTACAGTTGGACCTTCTTATACACGGATTTTTTATACACGGATTCAAGCATCCATGGTTTGAAAATATTAAAAAAAAGTATAAATTTCAAATATCAAACCTTGATTTTCCTTTTTTTATAAGGGACACCATTTACTATATCATTATATTTAATGGGACTTGAGCATACACAGATTTTGTTATCCACGGGGGATCTTGGAACCAAACCCCAGCGTATAACAAGGGTCCACTGTATAGTGTGGAAGATGCCTCTATACAAGAATGTTTAACAATGCTAAGATGAATTCCTTCTTTTCTATTCTGCCTACCTTCTATAAATCTGAAAAATAAGCATGCCAGCTCCCATAAGCCAGCCTCATTATCTGCCCCATTTCTCAGTGGTCTTGGGTGGGGGAAAATTAAGCTAAAAGGTAACATTCACTAGTAATGTCCCAAGTGGAACTGAAAATGGAAATAACACAGAAACCATTTATGAAATAAATGGGACAATCTGGTTTTGCTTAATGGTATTAATTAGCACTCATGTACCACTTTACTGGTACAGTACTTCACACTTTGCCTAATTAAGTTACACAACTCACCTGTGAAGCATGAGTGGAAAGAGACAAGATTGCTCAGGATTTCTGAAAATACAACAGAGAAACAGCGGGGGAAATTCCATTCATAAACCATTTCTCAAACTGAAGTGACTATATTATGTGAAAGATTGAGGTTGCTGCTAGACTACAGAATTAATGCAGTTTTATACTGCTTTAACTGTCATGGCTTCAGTCTATGGGATCTTGGGATTTGTAGTTTGATGTGTCATCAGAGCTCCCTGTTCTCCAAGCTACACATACCAAACTCTAGGTCACTCCTCATAAAAATCTTGGTTTGCAAGCCTTTGATCATCTTCTAGACACATTTCAGCCTGTCAAGATCTTTCCTGAGTTGAAGTGCCCAGATCTGGACACAGTATTCCAGATGAGGTCTGACCAAGGCAGAATAGGGTGGCATTACTGCTTCTCTTGATCTGGACACTATACTCTGGTTGGTGCAGACTAGGAAGCTTATCGTACCCCCCCCCCCCCCCCCCCGTTATGGAAACTGGAAGTGGATGTTCTGGGCCACGCGCGACCTGGAAAAAACAGAGTTTATCGCACAGCAAATCATTTTCAAAAAGGGCCCTGTTCCATTTCCCAGCAACCAACCCATCCCAATTCAGTGCTGAGGAGCATTAAATGTTCTGGTCGGAAGTCTTCCGATTGAGGAAAATGGCACCCCTCATCACTGATTGGGGATGGCTTGGTGCTGGGGGACTGAACGGCGCCCTTTTGAGGATCATTTCCTGTGCGATAAACTCCATTTTTTTCCAAGTTGTGTGCAGCCCCGAGCATCCCCTTCCAGTTCCCATAACAGGGGGAAAAAGGTGTGCGATAAGCTTCTAGGATAGTATCGGCTTTTAAAACTGCTGCGTCACACTGTTGACTCATGAACTGACAGACAGAAAACTATCTGTTGCTACATGACAAAATTTGGTAACATTTACTTGCAATAAGGATTTAACTAACTAACTAACTAACTAACTAACTAATATTCCACTCTTCTCCCAGCAAAGGATGCAGGATAACTTGATATCCAGTCTGGGAATACCTGGGCTTAGTTTGCCAAAATTCATAAACTGCACATTCAGGTCAGAAGGAATTTGAGCTTTAAAAAAATCCAGCCACATGAGAAAGTGTGACCATTTTTCCATCCCTATTTGTTTGCCTTATGCTTGCTTTACATGTTAATATGTGTGTTCAACAAATCTTAGGTATTTACAAAATGTGGTGATTGTGGTGGTGGCAGTTGGAGTGGAAATGGAAACCTACATGTTGGTTTTTTTTGGTAGGGAGAGGGAAGAAAATGAAGATAAAATATCTCCCTGTCTGTTGTTATTTCCTACATTTTGATGTTCAAGTCTGAAGGGCAGCATAAACTCATAGGGAGAGAGGGATGTATTGATCCCAAATCTAGCCCTTACATCATTCCATAGCTCCTATTGCTGTGACCTACTGATCTTCCATTTCCACAAATCCTTTCATCATATGCCTTGATTGATAATGTGCTGCTTCTGCTTCTGCTTCTGCTTCTTCTTCTCTCTCTTCTTCCTCCTCTTTTTTCTGTATTGGCCATCCCCACCCCCTTTTCCCTTTGCTTGCTGCAGTTGTCATCCCAGCTGGCACACTGGAGCCGAGTGCCACATTTATAAAAGGCGCTAATATTTTTGAACACGAGCCTTGTGCCCATAGCAGCGGAACAATGCATTTTGAGGGGGCTCGGTGTCTCATTATCATTCTGTTGGTGTCCTTGTATGTTCCCTCTCCACTCCAAAGGTCAGCCTGAGGTCTGTGCTCTGTCATAATGGACAACCACAGCTCACTATCCACTCCTGCCACTGCATAGGCACTTAGTGTCCCTCTACATCAAGGTGCTCCCCCATCCCCACCCTGCTGCCTTGCAAATGACTCTGAGGAACTAGGCTGGTAGCTGGTTTGGGGGAGGTGGAGGAAAAGCACTCAATTTTTTTTGAACTGGGCTCCCAGAGAGCACTCAGGACTGCCACGCAGTGCACGACGCCTACCTGCTCAACTGCAGGGAAACAAGCTTCTGAAGGCTTTAATGGGATTTTGCCTGAGGCTGTTTTATTAAGATGTCGGCTTTTTCTGCTGCCTCTGCAGCTGACACCATTCACTGTCAGCTGCCCCCCCTCCTCTCCCAACAATGCACCAAATTACTCGCTTCATTTAGTGCTCATGGCTTTGTGCAGGCAAATAAGGGGAAAGAGGCTCCACTTGACCAGATGAGTCTTGGGGAAGGGAGGTGGGAAGTGCTGGTGCTGCTTAACTGGAGGGGAGGGAGGAGGGTTTCAGGGGAAGAAAGGGGAAGATCAATACCACTGGGGCTTACTTCCACTCTATTAGAAAGAATCATATTTTGCATTAACAGAGCCAATTTGGAAGGCACATTTCCATTCCTGATTTGCATCTAGGCTTTCAAAGCGCCTTTGCAAATTATCTATCGCTTCAGTGTGTCTATCTGCATAACTCAGTGACAGGTTAGTAGGGAGACAGAAGCTGTTTTTGGATTAAATAAACAAACCAGTTACAAATTTTAATGAATGTTAGCTCATAATAAAGTGGCTCCATCTCCACAGAAGGAATGAGGAATGAGATAATTAGGTGTTGTGTGTTTCAGTGGCAAGAGTAAAATGAGAGATGGCACAGCAGTGGAAACTGGTCTGTGTGATGCCTCTTTCTTTCTTGTAGTGCATGACTAGTACTGGCAGAGAGAGAGAGACTCCTTTATAGCTAGCACAAGGCAAGCGAAGAGGAAATTTTGTCTGGCAGGGCACTTCACAAGGGTTTGGAAAAATTACTTGTGATTTCTCTTGTAAGTTCTTCAGGATTTCCCCCCTCCCCAAGCTCAAGGCAACTTGAGATCAAGAAAATAATAACTGAGAGGAGGGTGCAACAGCTTTCATACTGAGTTTATTATATATTTCCATGTTACTCTCCTCATCATGAGGTTGTAAATGAGAATATAGAACAATATTTATATGAGAGGTGACTTCCTTGATGAGGACTTCTACACTTCATGTAGAAAAGGAGTGAAAGAAGATGACAGAACTATTTAGAAAATCCTATGCTAGGTGTATGATTGAGAGAAGTAAAGAGGAAATATGTTTACTCTTTCTTAAAGTACAAGAGCTAAGAGGATGTGTAGTGAAATGAGATGTCAATGGTGAAAATTAAAATGAAAAAAGTACAGGACTTCTAGGAGCATAGACTTATCCAAAGACGGATGGAGATGTAAGTGATGGAAACAGATGTTTGACAAAATGTCACAAACTAGCAAAACCTCATTGTGCCTGTTCTATTTCTCAGTGACTGATACTGAGACTAAACAATGGGAATTTTACCCATCTGCACAATGTAAGGAATATATGTCCTCCATACCACCCCATATAAAGTGGTCAATTGCCTTGGGCCTAATAAATAAGAGGCATTCACACCAACAAAAAAAATTGGGGAAAATTAGGCAGACAGAGAGACATGGATCACTCGACTGTGACCCATGTCTCTCTGTCTGCCTAATTTCCCCAATTTTGATCCTATTGTATTTTATTGTTTTAAATTGTGATTATTTTACATTGTAGTTTTAGAATTGGGATAAGGTTAATTTTGAATTTTATTGTATTTTAATGTATTTTTACTGTTGTAACCCTCCCAGATTCCTTGTGATTGGGTGGGCTATAAATAAATCATTTATTATTTATTATCACTATCATTATTATTATTATTATTAACAATAGCTACTTCTAACAATAGAGGTAATTCTCGCAACTAAAAAGAGGAGGAAGGGGGTCTCTGTAATCCCTTTGTAAAAGTTCCTCATAAGGCTCTAGCTTTCTGTTAACAGAACTTTCTTGTAAGATCTGTCAGCTCTAGGATATTCCAAGTGGGGAAAAAGAGGAGGTTTGTACTGGACTTGTTGATCAATGTTTTCAGCAAACAATCAGTGTTTTGCAATGGCACACATGCTGATTATTGACTTTTCTGTCTGCCAAGGAGCCAAAGATAAATTTCCCACAGCCTTCCATTCTTGACATTGTAAGTGTACAGCCAGGTAGAGCGCCAGTTGGTACTTTGCCTGCTCCCCTTTCAGATGATAATAGTCCACAACATAAGAAATGACACTTTACTACATCCTGAGGAAGTACCTTAGAAATATAAGGGGATTCATGTGTACTATAATAATAATAATAATAATAATAATAATAATAATAAATAATTATTTATATCCCGCATCTTCCGATTGAGGATTGAGGCGGGTAACAACAAAGTAAATACGATATACAACAATAAAAACAACAAGCCCCACAAAATCCCGACCCAACCCTCCCTCCCAACTATAAAATTAAACAGTAAAAAAAGTTTTAAAAGTACAAATAATACATCAAAGTTAAAAACAAATCACACTTAAGAAAAACAATAAAAGGGGGATTCAATTGGTTCTGGACATTATCAATTGGGGAAGGCCTGCCGGAAGAGCAAGGTTTTTGTTGCCTTTTTAAAAGCTTCGAGTGAGGATAATTGGCGAATCTCTTCTGGCAGGTCATTCCAAGCTTTTGGAGTGGTGACAGAGAAGGACCTCTGGGAGGTCACCACCAGTCTGGTCTTTCTACATTGTAAAAGATTTTCCCCAGAGGATCGGAGTGTACGGGAAGGATTGTATGGGAGGAGGCGTTCCTATCAAGTCCAAACATGGAGCATCACATTACTCTATTGGTCTATCCCAGGTTGTATTTTTGTTTGTTTGTTTGATGTGAAATATTACTTTGAAATAAAAATACAGGCAACAAAATGAAGAATATGGCATAATGCATGACTGAAATGATAAAAGATAGCACAATTGTATTCATGTGAATTCAGAATTAACTCTCATAGAACTATGAATACAGGCATACAGAGCTCTTTTATAGAGGTATAGTATATGAGCAATGTGCACTGTATGCCCCCCAATAGGGAACATTCACTTGAGAACAGCAATCTGGAATGAACAACTTGTTTAATTTCTCCACAAAATATTTTACTAATTAGTAGAATACTTTGCTAGTATACCAGCTCCCTAGGACTTTGATCACAGCAAAATATTGACAGAGAGAGAACTGGAGGCAGGAACCTTCATTGTTGTTCTGTGCCTTTATTTCTGACTTATGGCAACCCTAAGGCAACCATATCATGAGGTTTCTGGGGCTGGGTATGTGACTTACCCAAGGTAACTCATTGGGTTTCAATGGCTGAGCAGGGAATTGAACCCTTTGCATGGTACAGACTGCCATTAAATGCCATACTGGCGCCAATGCTAGGGTTAGGGAGCATGTGGCAACCACACACTCCCTAACCCTAGTTAGTGTGGACGGCGCCATCCACATGGGGCACGTGATGTCGACATCACACATGCACCATGTCCAAACAGAGCGGCGCGTGTGTGACATCTTTGTGCTGCTCCAAGCCGCGTACGCCGGTCTGGCTACAGTATGGGAAGGAGCTCTGAAACGAAGCTCCTTTTCACCTCATGTATCATTCCCACGGCAACGAAATGGCCACGGGAACAATGCCAAGGCTCTCGCTGTTGGGTGTCCAGGGACATGAAGCCCCAAGGACACCCCTTTTCCACGCCAGGGAGAAGCAGAATTTTGCTACTTTTCCGTGGCCCGGAAAAACTCCTGATGGGGGCATAGGGCTGCTGGTGAGGCTGCCCTGGCCCCAATCTGGAGCAAAAAGGGGCAGGTCCAGGCTGCCCGAAAGGGGAGGTCTGGACCACACTCTTGTCTCCAGAGGTGTAGCCCAATGCTCATACCGAACCCTTATCTCCAGAGTTATAGCCCAATGCTTAAACCATTCTCCCTCGGCAGGAAAATAGTATTTGTCAGATAAGGAGTGGAGAACGTCCCAGGGAGATTGTGAGCCACATCTTGGAAGATTATTCATGGCAAAGTTTTCATCCATTTGGAAAGCTGCAGGGTGTGTGGCACAAGAGGGCAAATGAGTAGGTCTAGAAGAGAAATGAGCAACTGTTGGGGATTAGTGGAGCCACATTGCTACCCTGTGGACCTTGGAAGGTTGATTCTGCCCCATCCCCATTTTTTTCAAAACATTTTGCCCACAAAGATTGCCTGCGTTGTGCGTGGGAAGCTAATTTCTCAAATATTGGCACGCCTCAGGCTGTTGTAGGCCCAGGTGAGTAATTTCTTCAAAAGGAAGCTACCTTGAAGCAACAAGTGCCACAGAAGCATTTGAGACTTTTAAGGCCATTTTTTTTTTAAAAAAAGTAAACAATTGTGTAGTTTTTTTGGGGGGAAAGGGGAGCTGGGGCTTCCGAAATGGCTTTTGAAGCCACATGTAACTTGGAGGCTGCTCTCTCCCAACTCATGACTCTAGAGAAATATGAAGAGTAGAAGACATTGAGTAAAATCTATCTATATCTCTCTCTCCTGATTTAGCATAAAAGGAACACGCAGGATCTCACTTCCTGGTTGAGCTAGAAGGTGAAAGGAGGTGCAAAGTATTTTTAGGTTTAAATGTTTTTGAACATAATTTCAAAACAGGACATCATCCTGGCTGCTCAGTTACATTTGGGTTCCATGTTGTATAGAAGATGCTAAAATGTACTGAAACATCTAAAGTAGGGATGGCAGTCTTCACTTTTCATTTTGCAGTTGAGAAAAAAAATGCAACATTTCATTCCCAAGGACTGAAAGTATGGGAGTTTGCACATTTTTAATGATTTTCACATTTCGAGATACATTTTGTCAAAATCCCATTTGCACAAAAATAGTGGGGGGGTTTTGTACACAGGATTTATTGTGTTATGCACAAAAAATTACTTTTGGTAGGAAAACACTCGGGTTGTTTTTCTTTTTTTTTTTTTTTTTGCACAAAACAATATTTTGTGCCAAACTATTGGTTGAAGAAAAGGGCTGGCTTTTTCATTCTCAATCAGGGATGAAAATTTTGAAGTGTTGACAATTTTTTTAGTGCATTGACTTTATTTATTTATTTATTTTTGAAAAATGGTTTTGTGTGTATATTATTTACACCCATAATCCAGTGATAGCTTAATTCCACCATCTTGATTAGATTCTTCATTACAGGAAGACAGTGAGTAGTAGGAGGAGTGGACATTTCGCATTTTAATGGGATTTTACTTAATTGCCCTTGCCAAAGTAACATTAAAATTGGAATACAATTTTATTTATTTATTTATTTTTACTATTTTCTGAATTTTTCAATGCATTTCTCACAAAATAAATACATACAAAAATAATATGTTATGGGAAAATGCATACAAAATCATGTAAGTGGGAATAATATGGGGAAAACCCCATTTATTTTGAATGTTTTGTACATCCATGTCTTCCTACTTAAGTAGACCCTCTAGGACCTACTGCAGACATTAGCTATAGCTAATCCATACCATTCTTGTACTAAATTATGGAGAATTTGGGGGAGGAACAAAAAAGTATATAAGGATATCACCTGTAACCATTGTGTATTAGGAAAAAAGGGCAAAAATATATCTACATGAAAATGCACACAAATGTGCGTATGAGTTTTCATTCACACTTTAAAACAAAATTGGTAAATTGATGCAGACACATATTTTAATGAAGTTATGTTTGAAAAATGTTATATGAGGGGAAATAGACTAATTCATTAATCTTTGGTTTTAAATTTCTCTATTACTTTCATTTTTCTGACTTCAGTTCTTGTAAAAGGATTCCTAATATGAAAGTATTGCCAATTGTGTATTTTTTAAGTATGACACGTGTGTTTATGCAATTTATGTATGTACCTCTCCTTTTAACTTCCTAATATTTTTCTCCATTGATTAGTATATTGACTGACTATTTATTCATAAATCTGAAAATGGAATTAATCCCACCAGCCTATTGAGTAATAGCAATAGTTTTGTTGAAGCAAACGGGAACATATTGGTTTGAAAATGATCACTATCACACTTCTCAGCAATTGTACTATTATGTTTCTTTAGTAATGCATGGTTTCACTTTTCCACACCATCTCACTAACCCCACCTTCTTCCCCGTGTATGCCTTACCTGTGTATGCCCATGTATGCTTTGAAGGACAGGAGGACAGGGGGAGGGAAGAGGAAAGGAGGAGAATCATGCCCACTCACTCCATGTGACTGCTGCAATTTTGGAAATGAAACAGAAGGGACAGATTACACTACCTATCCCATGGGAAAGCAGTGATATTGAGAGTTATTGGCAGTTTTTTTCCCGTCAGTGAAAAAATGAGCTCCAGCAACAATTGAAATGCACAGCAGCAACAGGGGAGACATAATGTTGTGTGATAAGAAGTGGCCGAAGACACTATTATCTTACTATAATTCTGATTTATTAGCCTTGTGTGATGAAGTCCAATATGTTGGAAAGACGGGACTGGAGCCTGACCAAGAGATCATGGGCTGCTCTGAGGCTGTGCTGTAACTTGATGAGTAACTTCATGCTGGGAGTAAAGAGGGGTATAAAAATACATTGTGACTAAAGCTCAGAAAGGCTTAATGCAAATATGCAACACACATAAATACTTTTGTTCTTGCCTGGTCAGCAGCAGAGCTTCCCTGCAAGCAGCAATGTCTTATTGCTTCTTGTTTCTTCTGTTCCAACTTCTTTGCATTCTGGCAGGCCTGTATTTACCACACCACTGGCTGGATCTTTAGAAAGCACAACTGTATAGTGGTACTTGCTAGACATGGCTAATCCATTATCTTCTACAACCAAATAAAATGCAATCCATTATTATTATTATTGTTGTTATTATTGTTATTATTATTATTATTATTATTATTATTTATTAACCTTTATTTATAAAGCGCTGTAAATTTACACAGCGCTGTACATACAATCTTTTAGTTAGACAGTTCCCTGCCCTCAGGCTTACAATCTAAGAAGACACAACACAAAAGGAGAAGGGAGCGGTGGTGGGGAATGGGATCAGGTCCAGCAGTTCTTCTCCACCTCTGAGGCCTGGACCAAGGCAGATGGACTGGAGGAAGGGCTTGGCTTCTTAATGTATGGTTAAAAGGAGGCTTCCTGGGTCAGAGAGGGGCTCACCTCTGGGAATGCTTCTCTAAACAATATAGTCTTTAACTCAGTTTTGAAACTGGGTAGAGAAGTGATGAGGTGTGCATGTGGGGGAAGAAGGTTCCAGGAGTAAGGGGCAGCAAGCGAGAAGGGACGAATTCGGGAGGCGGCAGTGGTAGTCCTACACTGTGACAGGAGACCCTGACTACCAGAGTGGAGGGTGCGAGTAGGAATGTAAGGAGAAAGAAGGTAAGGAGAATCCATGCACTCCTCATTGTGCCACTCTGTTACACTTATGTGTTCATTGTGCATTTATAGTGGGACAGTGCTCACATGCACTGTGTGCTTATCCACATGCATATTATGACTGTGTTATCTTTTTTGTTTAAAAGGAAAGATTTGCCTTTAGGTGTCTAAAATTAATGAGATGAAACACCTTATGTAAGTTGTAACAGTTGTACTGAGTTTTGTTTAGCATTTTGATTATAAAATTGGGAAATGGTACATTAATTTTGTTTTGAGGAAAGGATTTCTAAACACTCTGTTTATTAAGCTGTTACTGCAGTGAGATTTGAAACATATGCTACATTTATAATTGACTTATTAAAACTTATACATAGTAAATGATTGCAATATTACCCACGGGCTACAAAATCATCAAAATATATAACAACACTAAACCAGTTATATTCAGAAATGGGAGGTTCCCCCCCCCCTCGGTTACAGTCATGTTCCTCATTCTAACTCTTAATCTATAACACATTCCAGTATTCTCTTTGCAGGGAAATGGGTTTTTAAAAGTGCGTTTAGGAAGCACATAGAAAAAAAGGTTTAGAGTCACTGATAAAAGATCACACCAGAAGACTCTTTCAGGCTGGATGGGGGAGTCCCGTAGGAAGTATCCGGTCCCCAGGCTGTATGTTCCATTTTTGACTTTGGAGGTTATCAGACGGGGAGTAATGACAGGAGAAGGATGGGAGCGAAGCATGATGCTCCCATCCTTATCACGTGATTGCACAAAGGTGATCAGGCGATGTCACTATTCTTCCATGATTATCCTGTCAATGAAGAAGAATTGTCCTCTCATTTACCTCCATTTCTTAACAATGGGATAACGCGTTAATACCTAAGTAATGTGACAGTTCCTCTTCATTGATGGCATAATCACGGGATAAGTGCCATGAGTCTGATAATCTTCACATGATTATACAGTAAGGATGGGAGCATGGTGTGTGGCTCCTGTCCTTCTCTTGTCATTACCCCCCATCTGATAATCTTTTTAGAGTAATAAACTGAAGTAGCCTGATAAATACATTTGTTTAAAGTAGGACACTACGGAGTTCAGTCTGAGGGTGTTGGCCTAAGCCATTCCATCAGCATGGAAGCCCTCAGGAAGATGGCAAAATTCTGCTACCTTTTATGGTCCTTGCAATATTACAAATGTAGCAAGGTAGAATCCATTCAATTTATAGATTAAACAACTGAAGTTTGTTTGATCAGGAAGAATTATGTTACATCAAGTGTACATATGAACTTGTTTACTTTCTGAGACTATTTTGTTTCTGATGTAATTCAGAAGGAAGAAAGATAATATATTTTGATCTAGCAATTTATGCTAGCTTTTGTTTCTAGAATAATTAAATTTCATACACCTTCTTCAGTTTCTTTTTTTTAAAATGGTGCCTGTTAGCTGGCTTGTTTAGAAGCAATCAACTAATCAATCAATTGATTCTTGGGCAAATTATTAATAATTTCAGATTCTCTAAATGATTGACAGTCTGAAGCATTATTTACGGAAATCTAATGGGTGAAAATTGGTTATAGAAATACAGTTTGCAACATACAACAGGCAAGATTGCTTCTTTGTCTCAATTAGTCTCTCTTGCCCAGCCCTCAACTCTTCTATTGTGATTGCTTTTGATATCTTCGTGAAATTGCATCCTTGGATGTTGGCTGTTTTAATTCATTCACTTGAGCCAAGACCTTACTCCATTGCATATAGCTACAACAAAACCAGTCAATTCAGCTACATTGTAAAATACACAAAACACTGCTAACTGGTCTTCTGTTCTTCACTGACAGTTAAAAAGTGTACATATAGTTGATATTCAGAATTTCTCCTCCTCTCACTTTTGCTGTCAGTTAGAGGCTGCACGTGTAACATTGTACCATTATCCACTTTGATAATGAGACTGTGGCATCAGTTTAGAAATGTTATTTCATAGTGTCATGGATAGAAATCACATTCTATATTTCAGTTTTGCAGCTTTTGGCACACAGAAAACCTAAAATGCAAGAGCTTAGAATCTTACAAGCATAGGGTTGGAAGGGTCCCCATAGGCAATCCACTCCATCTGCTTGCTCAGTGCAAGCTCTCCTGCTAAAGCAGGCATCTCCAAACATTTTTGGGTTACCACCCCCTTTCCTCTTGAGTGGCAACCCCACTACTGTAAAGTTGAAGGCTTTCATGGCCAGCATCCATAGTTTTTTGTGGGTTTATCGGGCTATGTGGCCATGTTCCAGAACAGTTTCTTCCTGATGTTTCGCCAGCATCTGTGGCTGGCATCTTCAGAGAATGCTTTGCCTGGAAAAAGTTGGGTGTATATATACTGTATGAGCCTTGGAATGCAGGAGTGATTTGCATGTGTATTGTTTTGTGTTGATGGCTGGCCTCAGCCTGGGAGGCTAATGCAAATGAGGATTAATGTCTGCTAATTGGTGATCAATTATCTGCTGGGAAAGTCCCTGACTCTGAATGGTTTCTCATTTGCATTTGCTGAGTCCTTATTTTGCTATTCTTCAGGACTGGTAGCCAAATTTTGTTCACTTTAAGGGTTTCTTCTTTCCGGTTGAAATTATCCAGATGTTTGTGGATTTCAATGGCTTCCCTGTGCATCCTGACATGGTAGTGGTTGGCGTGGTCCCGAACTTCAGTGTTTTCAAACAGTATTTTATGCCCAGGATGGTTTGTGGCATGTTCTGCTACTGCTGATTTTTCTGGCTGACCCAGTCTGCAGTGTCTATCATGTTCCTTGATTCTTGTTTGCACACTGCATTTGGTGGTCCCTATGTAGACTTTTCCGCAGCTGCATGGTATGCAGTAAGCCCCTGTGGCTGTGAGAGGGTTTACCAAGGACCAGAGGGACCCAGATAGTCACCCTCTCCCTTATATAGGTGGTCTTCTGTGTAGTCATGTGATAGCCGTGCCACCAATGAAACCTTGCTGGTTTCATCCCCAGTGCATGTTGCATCATACTGTATTCCATAATGCACCTCTGGCTGACTTCACCTACTTGCATGTTGCATCAGATGTCCCATGATGCACAGCTTCCAAATGCTGACTCATGCACACCTGCCACTTGAACTGTAGTTACCTCTGCTCCAGTTCCACCTCGTGGCCACATCCATGTCATTTCCAGGCCAAGTGTGCCACATAGTCCTGACATTCCCAGCCCTGCCGCCCGCTGCCACACATGGTCACACTCTCTCAGCTGGAAAGAGGAGGACGAGGAGGAAGAGGCAGATGAGGGCCCAGGAGAGCAGTGGCCAGGCTCCCCACCACCATAGACATGAGATTGTTTTTCAGAGCCCCAAGACAGCCACCCTTCCCCCCTTGGATCATGGGTGTGTGTGTGTGTGTGTGTGTGTAATTGACAGCCGAAGCATGTTCAGAAAAGGTATTTTTGGGGTGGCAATGGGGATTTGTCTTCCCCCATTTGATGATACAGTGCAAACTGTGCCCACTTTAATGTGGATTTAAATTTGTGTTGTGCTTGAGTATCATAACCATTCTCAAACGGACTTGCTTCTCTGCGATGCCAGCACTTTAGCCACTTTTGGAATGGGGGCACATAGCCCACATGTGAAAAAGTCCTATGAAGACGTCCAAAGAAGGAGATCACCCCATCCCATTAGTTCTATTGCTGAAGTGTTCTTACTATCAAATTCCTTCTGATTTTCAATGAAAACCTGCCCTCCTATAACTTCAAATCATTAGAGCTGGTCCTACTCTTTGGGGCAGAAGATATCAGGCTTGTCCCTCCTCTCATGACAGTCATCTGGGCTTTGGGCTGCCGCTGTGGCTGCCCTGGCCCCAATCCGTGCTTCAATGGAGCTGCTGCAGGCCGCTCCAAAGGGGTGGTCTATACCCCGCCATTGAGACATCTAAAGTAACCTCCTTCAGTTCAACAGTAGTTCTCTTTTCTTCTCTCAGATCCCATGTCGATCCATTTGCAGTATTGATTATTTTTAAATTATCCAGTACAGAATATGTATTATGTACAGTTTTTGTTGTGATCTGGTAGAAATGGCAACCAAAAAAAAAAAAAAAAAAAAAAAAAAAAAAGAGGAAAGAAAAGAAGGACCAAAAGTATTAAGAATTTCATGCATTCCTAATAGGTGATGTTTAGAATAGATGGATCTAGATGAAAATTTGCAAGGAGAAAGGTTTCACACACAATTTTAAAAATAAAAAAAAATAGAAGTCCAAAAGACATCAAATGTTTTTTTAATTGGAATTGGAAGCATTCCAAGTTTGACTTTCAAAATAAGCTTTGATTTACAATAGTTGATGTTGGGCTCATGTTGTGCCTGCCAAAAATCCAAGGTAGATCAGAGCTTTTTTTGAAATAAGCACAAGCCTAATCTGATGTAGGTATTTCAAAACTCCCACTGCTTTAGTTATAACATCATCTGTTACTGAATGATTTATAAATCATCCCCTCTACAGGCAAATTTCTGCAAGCTGCAGGGTGATATATTTCAACCATAGGACACAAGGACATGCTTAATTTCTGTCTTACAATTAGTGTCGAACTTCCACTGTTTGCAGAACTTTATTGATAACGTACTACAGGCTAAGCTACACATTACACTGAGTATAATAAAACTTTACTGTGGTTTAGTTCATTAACAGACAGCAGTCACTGCAGGCTTTAATCTGGCAACAGAATGAGGGGGAGTAGAGGGTTGCATCTGGGCTTAGTTTCCCCCCTAGTTGACCATTTTAATTCTCAGAATTGCCTCTCTTAAAGTTGCTTTTCTCTCTTTTTTGGAGCTGTTTCTTTGCAACCTGTATTACTGTGTAATATTTGTCCAGGAATTAGGAAGGGAAAAATGGGATGAAAATGTTAATGATGTAAGTTTATGCATATTTCATTTTACATTTCTTACAGTATTGTAAGAACACTATAAGAACATAGTATTTCAGACATTTTCTCCTGCTGGGCAGGACCTTGAGAGTTTTTGCACATTTTAAAACAATTTTTGAACTTACGAACTTTTGGAGGGGAAGATTTTCCAGAAAAAAATCCTTTTTATTTTATTTTATTGCAGATTTTTAAAATACAAAAACAGTGTACTTTGTTTTAAATATGGTGTTTTCTGTGCAAAAATTCTGGAGTTTGTGCAAAACCAAGGGGGTTTGTGCAAACAGATTTTTCACAAGTTTAAAAATCAGAAAAAAAAATCTCACAATGTTTCATCATTTTCTTGTGAGCATTCTTTACATCCTGAGTAAATTTATGTCCTATGATGGCTGAAGGGAAATCTATCTTTGCATCCAAGATTTGTGGCTTGTGAGTTTTTCAGTTTATTTTATATAGTCAGTAGATATACTTGTGGAGATGATCCCATAAAATATATAAATTAAAGCCTTATGTACATCAAAAGTTATTTTGAAAGGTGTGTGTCCTTCCTGTTTATTGCAGTGAGAAGCAGATGGTGAATTTAAATGCAAAATTATAACCATCTAAATGAGAAAGCTGTCTGTTTATCAGAGCCCTAATCTGATATGGTTTGTCCAGTATGTAGTTTATGGTGGTGAGGAGCACCCAAGAAAGTACAGGTTTTCAGCTTTGTTTCATAGAGAAACACATTATTTCTTCAGTAAAAATTGTCAGGTTGAAAGACCTGGGCCAAATATTTTTTAATGTCTCCCTTTTCAAAAATTTCTCCCTTTGAACTTTTAACATACACAATGGACCCTTCCCTTATGAGGGGGATCCATTCTGGACCCCCCCCCCCGGCATAATGGGAATTCCACGTATGCTTGAGCCCCATTGAAGATAATGGGGCTCATGCATGCAATGGCGCACGTGCTATTACCCTTTCCGAACACGCCAAGGCTTCTTCTGGCATGGATTTCCAGTGTATGCTGGAGTCTGCGTAAGGCACGACCACATATAATGTGGGTGCACTGTGTGTCATGTAATGAACCCTATCTTCTGAGCACGGCCCTTACAGGGATCCGAGAATACAATGATTTAAGGAAGTTAAATGATGTATTTGAAGGGATGTTGTATTGAGGATGGAGCAAGCTTGTTTTCTGCTACTCCATATATTAGGACATGGGGCAATGGGTTCAAACTACAGGAAAAGAGATTCCATCTCAACATTAGGAAGAATTCAGGGGCAAAGCAGACCAGCATAAATGGGGCGGTGTGGGGGCATGGCATACACATGACTCATGCCCCAATGCCACCCTCCAAGCAGTGTCATGCCACCCACCCAACCACATGGCTGGCAGTGTTGTAGCATTTTAGCAGAGCAGTGTTTATAGCAATAGCAAGTACATTTCTATACTGCTTATCAGTTTACTTAAGCACTCCCTAAGCAGGTTACAAAGTGTAAGCTAATTGCCCCCGACAATCTGGGTACTCATTTTAGCGACCTCGGAAGGATGCAAGCCTGAGTTGAGCTTGAGCCCCCTTGGCTGGGATTCAACTCGCAACTGTATGATTTGTGAGTGAGTGGCTGCAGTACAGGCATTTAAGGACTGCGTCATCAGGGCTCTATAAGCAAAAAAACCCAATAGACTCCAGACCGAGTGACAATTCTTTAGCAGTTTCCCTCAGTCTATGATAGGCATTGATGTTTGGCAAGATTTAATCAAGGCAAGAACTATGGCCCCATTCATATTACACAATTATTGTTCCACGACCCCCAGCTATCCCCCCATGTTGATCTTCCCTCAAAATCCTAGGGTTTATAGTTTGGTCCAGAGGAGCTGCCTGGCTGAGGATTCCATAGGCTGTCCCTAAACTGCCAATCCCATGATTCTATAGGATAAAACCATGGCAGTTAATGTGGAATAATAGCACTATAATAGCAGTGTGGAAGAGGTATGAGAATTTGTCAGCAGTATTGCAAAGAATTTTAGGAACCCAATGACAAGGAAAATGGTAAGGAAAAAAACATTTATTTTAAAATAATCTCCAGATTGTTAATCTGATTTTTCTGATGGTTAATTGATTAGGATTTTTGAACTGTCATTAATAGGCCTTGTCCTCAGATACGCGGTGGCAGAGATGACATATCTAAAAGTCTGACATGAGTTTTGGTCTTGAGGGGGAAAGGATGAGGTTTCTGTGTTAATGCTATGAATGATATGGTATGTTTAATGTGTAGCAGGATTGTAAATTACTTTTATATGACATTTGATTTTTCTGAATAATTATTTCCTGTCTCACATTGTAATCTGGATGCTATTTCCGGATATGACCATTTATAAATAGAAGTGAAAATCTGCAGTTTTTTAAAAAAACTACTGTGGCAATATTTTCTTTCTTTGAAAACCCTGAAATGTTCATTAATTAATATTATTAAGCCTGTGAAAAGTGGATTTGCCTGGGGGCATTTCGAAGCTCCATACATATTATTTTTTCTGTTCCTCCTTAGGTCGCCAGCACATAACACCTCCGTATCAAGTCCTGAATCTCTCTTAGTGGGTGGTGGCTGGAGTGAACTCGAACTTTCTGTGTCATGGGGAGAATGTAATCTTATCATTTATTCTCTTTGAGGCATCCCTCTTCCTGCCACTTGCTAGAGCGAGGGGCAGCTGTCACAAAAAACTAGAGCCCATCACTCCCTTCTAACAGTGGCTGTTGCTGAGTTCCTGCTTTGCAGAGTGCAGAGAACAGAATAGTTGCCTATGTAGGAGAAATTCAGCACAGTAAGCACCATTCCAAGGTCAAAATACTACTCTGACTTAATCCAGTCTGACTCCCTGTACAGTGTTGGAAAACTAATAATCCTTCCCCTCCCCATGTCCAAATATTTGCTTCATAAAATCCAGCAACTGTTTGGCTGGGAAATATATTCATGGGTGGCCATGCAGCAAAATACAACTATATCCACAGAAAAGTGATGTCTTTATTGGCCAACCAAAATATAGAAAATATATTTTGAACCTTTACTGGCTTCTTCATCAGGCAACGAGGATTAAAATCATATAGAAGAAAAAGAGTGACAGAGGCGGGGTACAGACCGCCAGAAAGAGGCGCCAGGGTGGCGCCTCTCTTTGCTGTGCAGGAGCGCTGCAGCATACAAATTGTGCGGCGCTGCTGTGCAGCAGAAAAGGAGCTCCAATAAGTGGCTCCTTTTTGTGGTGCCGCAAAGCGCCAGAGATGGCGTGGTTACGTCACAGCTGCGCAGCCCCATTTGGAGGCAGCACAGCTGCAATGTCATAATTATGCATGCCGTCTTTATGGTGCTGCATAACGGCGGTGCGTGCACAATGTGCTAGGGTCACAGGGTGTGTGCATGCGCTGCCCCGAGGCAACCCTAGCACATCGTGGACACGCCGCAAAGGGCCCATCTGTACAGGGCCAATGTTAGAACCTCAGGCTTATATTTTTTTTTCCCTCATATGTTATTTCTGGTGTCAGTTGATATGGTCTAAACCAGAGATTCCCAAACTTTGCTCCTCCAGATGTTTTGGGCTTCAGCTTCCAGAATTCACAACTGTTGACCACACTGGCTGGGATTCTGGGAGTTAAAGTCTCAAACTCTTGGAGGCCAAAGTTTGGGAATCCCTGTTCTAGACTTTAGAGGGATCTCAGTTCAGGCAGAGGCCCCTCCACTTCTTGGCCATGTGGCAACCAGGGACAAAGGGAAACAAAAGACAGTTAATAAAGTTTCAACTCTATTAGCAACAGAAAAGTAATTACTCTTGAGAT
This sequence comes from Sceloporus occidentalis, assembly GCA_023333645.1. Taxonomy (NCBI): domain Eukaryota; kingdom Metazoa; phylum Chordata; class Lepidosauria; order Squamata; family Phrynosomatidae; genus Sceloporus; species Sceloporus occidentalis. Next base: position 6,949,354 of record JALMGF010000004.1, on the reverse strand, counting down.
TCAGTATGCCCCTGTCCTGTACTAAGCTAAATGCCCCTACCTTAGGTAGAGAACACTGAATTTCTCAAGAAGTCTCTGTACTATCAGATTTGGAAAACCTTTTAGGTGCTGTATAGATAAAACTGGCCAATTGCAGACCAAATGGAAGAGTTTAGAAAGCTGTGCCACCTGTACAACACAAGCAGACTCAGGGATTGTAAGGGAAAATAATTTTTAAATATGTCATGACAAGGCTTTTGCACACAATTTCAAACAAGCATTTTCATTTGCAAAGCTGTTTTCTTGTGCAAATTTTAGAGATGACTTTTATATATAAAGTATTTTATTTTTATAAGATTGCTACCTCCTTGTTGCAGCGACTTTTAAAAATTATAAACACTGGATCGATCTTTTGCTTCTTTTTCATCAAATGTCCTTCCTTTTTATGCTTCCTGCATTTAAATACACAACAATCACATCTTTAATATATTCTTTGTATCCCTACACTTGATATAATACAATTTCTAGATGGTTTATATTAAGAAAATAATGTCTGTCTCTTGCTCCAATTTAATGTTAGTGGTGTGTAAATCTCCACTAGTGTACATTTACACATTTATTTCAGTAGCTCTGCAAAATAATTGTACAAAGGTTGTTCAACCAGTAATATAGTTTCTTGACAACCTCCTTTACAACCTTTTCAATCTGTTTGTGTAATGAAAAATGCACTGAGTACCATTCTTGTGCTAAGTTTTTGTTGATATAACAGTACATACGAAATACAAAGATCTGTATGATGCTTTTCATGATACTGAAAATAATGAAGATATATTTAAAAGGAAAAAAGAAAAAGCATAATGGTGAGCATAACCAGCCATCTACAGGTCCAATTCCATAATTAGATTTCCACGAGAAAATACAATATATTATATAAGGATGGCATAATATCAATATATTAGCAGCTGTTTCAAATATTCCAAAAGCAATGGAATAAGTTATTTATTTATAAATGTTTATTGGCAAAGAAGACATTGGGGACTGTTTATGCTTGTCAGTTTGCAGCAATATATAAAGTCATGCCTATTCAGCAGGTTTTAAGTAGAGAAATAACCAAGGTTTGCTTCTCTCATGCGTTCTTACTCTTGAGGTAGGTGAATACAGTCACTCCTCCTAACTCGCAGATCTGAGATGTGTGACCTTGAATATCTGCAGAGGGGCAACCTCTGCTATTTTCATTGGTGGATGTGCCCACTGCGCATGCCCAGGCTGCGCGCAAAGGGGGCACCCCATTCAACCCTACCACGCTTTAATATGCACGAGCCTTCATTTTTGAAAGGGGGGGGGGTTCACAATGGATCCTCTGCTAAAACAGAGGGCCAATTGTATTTCAGGACTTCTAAAATCCAAAGTGTTTCTGGTTTTAGAGAAATGAAGTGTTGGCTGGCAGTTCACCCTGGCTGAGATGTCTTATTTTTCCAATAGGATGAACTGTCATCAACAAAGGAATCTAACTAATTTCAGTCCTGGCAGCAATATTTACCCTCAGTATGTAACACAGGATCAGCAGTTGTGAAGGTTTGGGGCTGTATATATCCATATGCCATCTGTCTTTCTTTCTCCTGACTCTTCTTTAGGCAATTTCTTTCTCCTTTTCTCTAAAAATAACAGAACACAAGTACTATTTTTTGTTTTTTAAAATTGATGAACAATGAAAATGTGGTAATGTGATCAGCTTAGGTTGTGGTGTAATATCATTGGGTGTCTCCTGACCCTTAGCTGGAGACCACTGAATACTGTTTATAACCGTTTCCTCAGTCAAAATAGGGAAGGCAATCTCCTCATTTTTATATGAAATATCAGCCTGGTTACAATAATGCTGTGATTAGCATGTTTGCCACTTTTAAGTAGGCACAAGGGAGAGTACATAATATTCCTTGGGGATATTAAATTAAAATCCATACTATCCAGATGTGTGCCTCATCTCCCATTTTAAATTAGACTAAATTATGAAGATCTCCATACAATTGATTCTGTTTCTATTATTGTGAGATTTTGCAGAAAGGATAGAAATGGACTGTGTTGAGGATTTAGAAAGAACAGGGAGCTCATAAAAAAAATGATCAATGCATACTCTGTGGCCTCTCTTAAAGTGACCTATTTGTAGATTTAAAGGAAGATCCTCCTAGCAATATATTACTTAGGAATCTCTGAAGGGTCATCTGCAATGGCAAAAAGAAGCAGCTTCAACCTGACTTGAGGCTCACCTGTTCATACAAATTGTTTGCTCCACTCTAATGTGGAAAGTGTGCATTATTGCACCGGCATATAAATAGCGCAATGTGAGTGTGGAAATGTGGCTTACAGAAATAGTCTGGATCATGCTTAGAATCATAGAATTATAGAACTGGAAGAGACTACAAGGGCCATCCAGTCCAACCTCTGCCATGCAGGAAATCTTAATCAAAGCATACCCAACAGATGGCCATCCTGCCTCTGTTTAAAGACCTCCAAGGAAGGAGACTGCACTACACTCCGAGGGAGTGTGTTTCACTGTCAAACTGCTCTTACTGTCAGGAAGTTCTTCCTAATGTTTAGGTAGAATCTCTTTTCCTGTAGCTTGCATCCATTGTTCCATGTTCTAGTCTCTGGAGTTGCAAAAAACAAGCTTGCTCCCTCCTCAATATGACATTCCTTAAGATATTTAAACAGGGCTATCATATCACCTCCTAACCTTCTCTTCTCCAGGCTAAACATCCCCAGCTCCCTAAGTTGTTCCTCATAACACATAGTTTCCAGACCCTTCACCATTTTAGTCGCCCTCCTTTGGACATGCTCCAGTTTCTCCACAGCCTTTTTAAATGGTGGTGTCCAGATTTGGACACAATATTCCAAGTGTGGCCTGACCAAAGGAGGATAGAGTGGCACTATTACTTCCCTTGATCTAGACACTATACTTCTATTGATGCAGCCTAAAATTGCATTGGCCTTTTTAGCTGCCTCATCACACTGTTCACTCATGTTCAACTTGTGGTCTATTTGGACTCCCAGATCTCTTTCACATGTAGTCTCCTTAAGCCAGGTGTCCCCCATCCTATATCTGTGCATTTCATTTTTCCGCCCTAAATGCAGTACCTTACATTTCTCCGTGTTGAAATTCATTTTGTTAGCTTTGGCCCAGCTTTTTAATCTATTAAGGTCATTTTGAATTATGATCCTGTCCTCTGGGGTACTGTACAGGTGATGTATCAGTCATGGAACTGTGTGGCTGGTCACATGGGGTGTCCAACAGAATGCCAGGTAAGTAATTGGCAGTTAGAAGTGATATGTTTGTAAAATGGTGCACATACATTGGAGGAGGCAAGATAAAAAAATAAAGCAGAGCTGCTTGGTGCTGTGTAGTGTGGACTGTCTATGGGTGTTTGGCCCACCTTGGGAGCAGGTGATGTGAACAGTGGAGGTTTCTCCCATTTCGGGAAACCCTGAGAATGACCTGTTTTTCTCTCTCCATCTGCTTAGCCCATGACAGATTAGTCAGGAGTTCTTTCCAAGTGATGCTTTACGCTACAGTCCTACACTGACTTGGAAAGAAAATGTATTGAATAGGTCTTTCTTCTGATTAGGTATGAAGTGAGAAAATTGGCAAGTTTTGTTCCCTTGTTGGCCCAAAACACTTTTCTGCCTCAGACAGTGGACAGGAGGCACTTCCCCCATCCAAATTCTGTGTACAAATGTCAAGCAGAAGGGCATTTAAATTTTACGGCATGTGTAGAAAAGGGCAAGACAACACTCTTTACTTGCACATGGGAAGAGCAGAATAGCTGTAGCTGACACAGGGCAAGTCAAGTGGCACCTACAGCTGTCACTATTTTGCCCTTCTCAGCATCTGCAGTTTGAGACAGTTGGCTGTCTGTTACTGGTAGGGATGGCCCTCATCTCTCAGGTAACACATATTTGGGGAAATGGGAATAAAAGCCTAGGAGTTAAAGAGAAGTCACCTGCTTTGCAGGGTTGGCTTGATTGCCAGAGATATCATCAAGAGAATAGAGCTAGAGTGGATGGCCATGTCTTTATATATGAACAGAAGGTAGATGTTGTATAATCTGATTAGTTTAGTTCTGTTTGTGTGAAATTGTAGCACTTTGATAAGTGAAATACTTTAATGCTGGTGGTGTTATAATTCAGAGTTTACACAAATGACTGAGAGCTCTGAAATGTTCTTTCAAGCTGGTGTCAAATTGCTTTTTGAAGCTGTTTTCATTTTGTCTGCCCCCCCCCCCCACTATTTGCATTTGTTTTAACATTTTTTTTACAGAAATTCTTCTTTTAAGTTTATGAATGGTAGAATATAGCATAAGTTGTTAAAGAAAAGATATTTATTATAATGTTAACATTCTTTTATTACATCATAGCAAATTGTCCCTTGTTCCCTATGCAATCTGACAATTTTATCAAGCTCCAGTTAGAATAACTGGTTTTCCTAAAAACAGGATATGATTTTGTACATTCAGAACATGTAATATCTTGGTAGCTGAATGATTAGTGGCTTGATATATGACTCACTTCCACTGAAGATACAATGTTTTAGCTGGTATCAGTCATATGAAATGTCTTCTTGTAGTGCTCATCCTGTGATGGTTAATTCACATGTGCAAGGCTTTGCTTGATACTGCAGCCTTCATTGTCATGACTATGCCATTGCCCTAACTTAGATGCTCTTTTGTTTTCATTGTTACCAGCACAGCTAACTTGATCACACTGTATGCCATAGTGCAAATGACAGACTGAAAGCCAGTAGTATCAGGTTTCTTATATTCCATACAGTTCACAGGTTGGTCAACTTGGTGAACAGACCTTGACAGATTTTTCTAGATACTGTGGACATAAATAATTCCTCAGAAATAGGAATTAGTATAACATGCTTTAAGAAGTTTGACATTGTATCAGTAACTGTGAATCAGTCAGATTTCAAGCAATGTGATGTTGCTGTTGTTTATCTTCAAGTCATTTTCCAAGCCAAACCCTACCAATGTTTTTTTTTACAAGATTTGTTCAGAATGGGTTTGCTTCTTCGTTCCTCTGAGGCTGAGAGTGTGACTTGTCCAAGGTGACCCAGTGGATTTCCATGGCTGAGCAGGGATTTGGCCTCCATAGTCATAGTCCCAACACTGAAACGACTACACCATGCTGGGTCTCTAATCTTTAGACTGAGCAAGCACAATTCAAAGGAGAGCCAGCGTGGTGTAGTGGTTGGAGCATTGGACTACAACTCTGGTGATGAGGGTTCAGTTCCTCAGTCAGCCATGGAAACCCACTGGGTGACCTTGTGTGAATTACACACTCTCAGCTCCAAAATACCCCATGACAGGTTCACTTTAGAGTCACCATAAGTCAGAGATAACTTGAAGGCACACAGTAGCAATTCAAAGAAGCAGTCCACTTATTGTTGACAACATTGTAGCTATACTGACATTGCTGCCTCTGTACTGACATTTTACAATAGTGATTTACCCCTCCCCACGAAAGTACTTTTGTGGATGTCAGTGGTCCTGTCCAATTTTTGTGTTGCAAAGGACAGTGTGACGGCAAGATTATTGATGTGGTTAGTTTATATATTTTATGGTTTGCATCCCATCTTACTCCTATCTCAAAGAAGCTAACAATAAAAGTAAATAAAAGAAATAAAAGTTCAGATGCTTGATAAATATACCAATAAACTAATATGCAGCAGCCATCCATCACATTAAAAGCCCCTTCCATAGCACCCAAGGTCAGTTGCCAAAGACCTGTCTCATCGAAAAGCTTTTCTTTTGCCTGCTCATAGAAAAGCAAAAGAATGGAAGCAAGTCTCCCTCAACAGAGAGAACTGGAGCCTAGGAGAAAAGCTGTGTGATTTCCCGGGTGCAAAAAAGACAAGTAACAAAAAGGACAAGTAACATAGACCTCCAAAGGGGTCCATGGGACACTACTACAAGCTCAGTGCTGGTAGACTGGAAAGAAGAGGCATGAGTTACCTTTTCAGACCTTTCTGCAACTTACACACCCACCACACCTAATAGCACATTCAATGTTAACCTGGAGGTAGGTAGTAGTAGCACCAGTGGGAAAGAATGTTGATCCGTCCAGTATATTTTGAAAGCTTTGTGCTTCTACTGGAAGCACTATTGATTCTATACTTTTAGCTAACATATATGAGGAAAAAACTGCTGACCCCAAGCCTATTTTATATTATTTTAAAAGTAACAACAGCCACTTTAAATGAACCATTAAAAATTAAAAATTGAAATGAACTGACCTGAACATTAAACTAAAACATGCCTCTGGCATCATAGAAGTTTCAGTTATTATTTGTGATGAGTGCTGTGACCAAGAGAGAAAAAGAGAGAGAGAGAGAGAGAGAGAGAGAGAGAATTCACTAAATTCTCAATTCTGAATAAATTAGTCATAACTCAGATGCCACTTCAATCACCTTCCAGAGAACAACCACAAGAACATCTTTGCCTTCACTGTTAGCTCTTACATTCACCTGTCCTCTGACAATGTTAACAAGAAGAAAAACCAGTTGGGAAAAGCAAAACAGGCCATGGCTGTATTTTTAGTCTCTGTGTAACTTTCTAAACTGCTGTGGACTTATAAGAATATGCACCCATTGCTTTGTTTTTTATTTTCTTTGCAAATTCTAGGCTGCTTTTTTCAAAGCCTCACAAGGCAGCCACCAACATATATGGTGAAACACAATACATTTAGAGCAAGGTGGGTGAAGTGTGGCCAACAGGCTTCATGAAACTCCCAGATATCAAGGACCTATGTATTCCACAACCCTAAAATAATAATTGTCCACTTAATAGCCCATCTCACCCTTTAAATAATCCCTTAGATTCTAAGGGGATGAGTGGAGGACACATTGGACACCTCCAACTAATTTGTTTAGAGCAGGGGTGGGCCATCTGTAATTTTCCAGACTGCAACTCCTAACATTCTCACACAGCAAAGACAATGGCCAAGAATGATGAGGGTGCCATCTAACCAGAGGGCCACAGGGGCGTGCTACATGCAGCTTTAACCTTACATGGAAGGTTAAGCAACTGTAAAATGAATGGTGTGAACACCCATGGCGCGCACTCTGAGCCGAACACAGGAACGCTCCCCCATTGAAACTAATGGGTTTTGAACTCATGTGTTTTCCCCCATACTGGGGGGGGGGGGGTCTGGTATGGATCCCTGCGTATGGGGAGGGCCCACTGTACTAGAGATCACAGATTACCACAAAAAAACCCTCTCCCATTTATTATACTCTGTATGCCTATACCTGCATGTTCAGATTAATCATTAGCAATTTTCATCTTAATGGTTAATAATCCTGACCTTTGTAGGAACCATACTGATTCTTCTTCAGCAAAGCATATCCTCCAATATGACGTGCAAACTTCAGCTATCCAGCTGTTGGACTACAGCTCTCTTCATTGGCTAAACATTGAGTCCAAATCTTGAAGAAAAGCAAGATATAAATATAATAGCCATCATTATTGTCTAGTTGAAGCATAGAAGAACATCTGGAAGGGAACACTTTGCTCAACCCAGCTCTACTTGTTACAATAAGATACATTTTAGACACTTCAAACCCAGGAAACATATTCAGGGGTAGCCATGCTGGCCACAGCAAAATACATTTCCCCCCACCAAATCCACAAACTAGCAAAAATGTTGGAAGTGCAACAATGTTTAACAATGAAGAGTTGAATTGAAGAGCAGCAATAAGGTTAGGAAGTTTGAGTGACCAGGGTGCTCTCTCTGCTTTTCTATCTATCCTGTTCCCTCATTTTGTGATGTAAAGTGATACTCTTAGGGATGTTTCTATCTCATCATCTTCCCAGAGTCCTCTCAGCTCTTTCCTAGAATGCAGATAGTTTAGATTAGCACTAAAGGCAATTTTCCTGCCTTTAGAATGGAATTCCTATAATAAAACCTTTACTTTGCTTCTCTAAGCCATTGATGTCTTTGCTTCTTAATCAGGATCTCTAAACACTGCATACACTCTCTATCAGGTTATGCAAGCTGATACCTTTGTTGTTCTAAGAGTTTTGTGAAAGGCTTAAGGTAGATCAAAGTATCAGGCCATGTGTGAGGAAAGAAAGAGACCATTCAGGTCAGCAAGATGACAATTCCCAAAATAACAGGGAAAAACTACTGAACTTGGATCTGCTGAATAGAACTTCTGGCTGCTACGTGCCCTTGTCTCTGCTAGGGAGACAAGCTGATAGAGTCTGAGAAATTCCAGCCTGTGAATCTAAAGACCTGAAAGTTGGTTGCTTAATTGCCAACTCTCTCACTGAAGGCAAGTGCAGGTATCCTTGCAATAAAAAGACCGCTAAATCAGTGTTATTAGGGGGCATTCCCACTATGGTTTAAAGTGAATTTATGATCAGGTTATATGAAACAGGTTCCAGTCCTACTTTGATTGATTTCTGTCATGATAAAGCAAGGAAATGTAAGAAACCCGATTTTTCTAGACACTAGTTTCCTAGCGGTTCTTTTGAAAAGAATTGATTCTGAAGCGTGTTCAACAAGTGGGAACAACAGATCTGAACTGTATCATCCTGGAGGGGAGGGACCATCCCTCCTCAGTTTTTGGTAGATCCACCCAGTGCTACCTTTGTGCTTGTGGTGTGACCCATGGATGCATTATTTTTTAAACCACATAAAATTGATAGAAGATTTGATTCACTGATTTTGCAGCTACTAGCAATCAGTGAGGCAAATAGTTGCAAAACCAATGAATTGAATCGTCTATCAATTTTTTTTAAAGATAGATGATTCAATTCATTGGTTTTGCAGCTCATAGTGAAGTAAGTAGTTGCAAAACCAGTGAATCGAATCTTCTATCAATTATATATATATGTAGATAGATAGATAGATAGATAGATAGATAGATAGATAGATAGATCCCAAGCCAGCTGCCCGGGCTGCTGCTTACTTCACTGATGATGCACAGATTATTGACATGCATTTTGAAGCAGCACACACTAGTGGGGATGACAATTGTGCCAAAAAAGAAGTGATTACAAAAGATCTGCTTTCTTAGTGGGAAAAACGGACCTTTTGAAATCTGAAGAACTTTGTCATGGCTCTGAAAGGTCATTCTGAAAGTCTATGTCTTGATTCAGCCATATGCAAGCTAACTGGAGAAGAAATATCCAGATCTCTAAGAAGGGCAAATGCTCCCTCAGATTCCCACTGTGATAAAAAAAATTGCAGTTTCAGCCTTACCTTAAGAAAAATGTTAAATGTTTTACATGTGGTAAACCAGGTCATTTACAAACTGATAGCCCTGAGCACTCTAATCATTTTGAAAACAAAGGCTCGAGGCACAGGAGAACAGGCAAAGGAATGTCAGGAATGTGGCCACGAAAGCAGACTGAGAAAGACTGAGAAGTCAGACCTTGCCTGTTATTTTTATGAAGAGCCTTTTGAAAGACTGGTTTTGCAAGCTGCACAATCAAATAGCATTATTAATATTTTCCATTTAGACAGTGGGGCAACATCTCACATGTTCCAGTCTTGATCATTCTTCACAGAATAGGATGGACATGTCAAGGATGATGTTTATGGAATAAAAAAAGATATTGGCTGCATCTATACTGCAGAAATAATCTGGTTTGGCACCATTTTAACTGCCATGACTCAATGCTATGGGATTCTGGGAATTGCAGTTTGTTGTGGTACCAAAGGTTCTGGTGCCATAACAAACTACAGTTCCCAGAATTACATAACATTGAGCCATGGCAGTTAAAGTGATGTCAAACAGAATTATTTCTGCAGTGTGGATGAGGCCAAACTCTAAGTCTCTAGGTTGGGGAACTATTGCTTTGTTCTACAATACCCCATCATGCAGGATGAAACAAATAAATCTTAGCAATGTCTTACATGTGCTAGATTAGGGATCCAATCTTCTATCCATTAATGCCTTGACAGGGAGGGGCTGTGAAGTTAACTCTAAAGGCAATCACTGTATTGTGTCTAAAGATGACAGAGCTATAATGCAAGCAACTGAAACTAAAGTTGTATGTTCTTGACTTCAAAATAGATTTTGCAAATATTACAATACAAGCATCAAAACTGTTTTAGACATGGAGAGATGTAAGGTACTGCACTTAGGGCAGGAAAATGAAGTGCATAGATACAGGATGGGGGACACCTGGCTGAACGAGACTACGTGTGAAAGGGGTCTAGGAGTCCAAGTAGACCACAAGTTGGCTTGTATGATTCCAACTTTCATGCTCAGTCTTTACATTTTAGGATCTTTTCTAGTTTTTCCATAGCTGCCTTTCCCATTCTTAGTCTTCTCTGCATTTTGTCAAGATGTTGATGGTGGTGCCCTGAGTATGGAAGGATATCTATGCAGGTAGCCCTCTCCTCCTTCTGGCCATGTGGTACAGAGAAACAAAATATTTTAATGTCCAGAAAATTTAAATTCCATTAGTAAAACAAAAAAGTATTTCCTCTGAGATCCAGGCTGTTTTCAGTCCTTTGTGAGACCACTGACACCTTTAATAGGTAGAGAATAATGAATCTTTCAAAAAGCCTCCATACTTTTGTATTAGGAAAATTGTAGGTGCTGTTACACCTAATATAGTAATTGCAGTCCCAATCTGAAAAAAAAAAGTTTTACTTGGTTGGAGTTAAATACCTCAAATGGTAAAATCCATTTCAATTGGCTTCTTCTTTTATGCTGATAAAATGTGGTATCTTCACATCTAGGTTTCTACCTCCAACTAATGTAAAACTTTTTTTCCCAGTCAGTTTAAACATACTGTTTAAAAATGGGTGATATTGTTAGAAATAAACTTGTTTGGGGTGAAGTCTCTTGCTCTGTGGTTCCAAACTGGATGTAGACGCAGTCTTCTCTGGAACTCAGGATCAAAGCAAGCTCCAACATAAGCTTCAGCTTGCTGGAACAATGCCTAGTGAAACAGCTGCTTAATTAAAGAAACAAACTTCAGCAGACTTCACTCAATGAGGGCTTTTAGTGCTTGTTTCTATATACACGAGCTAATAACAAATAACTGTGCAACACATCTTTCTCTTTCAGAGCAGGGACGTAGCCGGGGGGGGGGGGTTCTTGGGGTCCGGACCCCCCCTTCCATTAGAAAAATGAATGGTGCATACTGCTGCACCGCTGCTCCCAAGCCCCATTATAATGGTGGCACTTAGTCTGGACCCCCCCTTCCTAAAATCATGGCTACGTCTCTGTTCAGAATCCATACTCACAGAAGAAAACTTGAACATAAGATCAGTCATTGTTCTCTCATAAGAAAAAACATTCCCACGAAGTCATCACATAAGTCCAGCCTCTTTCCCACCAGTTGCCATGCAACATAGGAATCACAATACAATACAATCACAGTACAAACAAAAACATGTCTTGTTTACATTTTGTCTCGTCCGTTGTCCTTGAACACTTTGTCTTCCAGCCTAGACTTTTTGCCTTCAGCTGCAACCACTTTTTTACTTTAGCAAACCATTGTCACATCTGGACATTTTAAATACAAATATATAATAACAGACATATGAAAAAGGGTGGTGGCATTAGAGTTGGAGCCATCTCTTTTATAGCTCTTAAATCCAATACTTGGCAGGTCTAGGGAAAAGTGTGGGAAGTTTCCTGCATGAAACCCTGCAGACACACTGACAGTCAGTGCAGACATTACTGAGCTAGATCGGCCAAGGGTCACACTCCCCATAAAGCAGGTTCCTAAGTTTCCAGCACTCAGCAGCAGTCTGAGTACCTGAGTGGGAAGCTACTATCAGCCCAAGCACCCTCTGAGCAGGCAGGTCTGTGACATCTGACAGCTCTTATTTAACTCCTTTGAGACCCACAAGTGCTGGTTCAACACATCAACACATAAAGTCGGCCCTCAGTATCCGAGGGGGATCCATTCTGGATTCTTCCCCCCACCCATGGATACCAAAACCCATGGATACCAAAACCCATGGATGCTTAAATTCCATTGTCCCCGATGGTGTCATGTGCACGCAGCCACATCACTATTCGTGACAATGGAACTTAATTGTGGTACAGCCGCATGCACATGCCACCACAGGACCACAAGGGCTGTCCGTAATGATGGCACAGCTGTATGCATATGTTGCCATTGGGGACAACATGGGCTTGCCATCTGAGGCTGCTTGAATCTGCAGATGGCAAGTCCATGGATATTGAGGGCCAACTGTACTTGGAATCACAGAGTATGCCCCTCCTGCCCCATGCCTGGAATTTTTCAGTTGTGAGAGTTATAAAATTGTATCAAATTAGGCTCAGAAACATGAACTGAGAATTATGCATTCCAGGTATATATTCCTCTGCAAGAAACATCCCCCCCCCCAAACATTACTTGGGATTTATTTGGTGCAGACCTCTTTTATAGTAAATTTAAGATTTGTTTCTAACGCATAGCGTTGTTAGCTTGCTTTAAAGAAGAAGACATTGAAAGAACCTGCTGTGTTTTTTTCCTTGTTTTCACAATTGTTTGCTGATTACATACTAGTTAAAAGACAGTAAATCACCTGACAAAGAATCTAATGGCATTTTAACATCAAGACTTCCCACAGGAGACATTATACCTTCAAGAGATGGGGAGGGAGGGAATACATAATGGCATGCCAAGCAGGATGTCACACACACTCAATTGGCCACAATTGTAAAGGTTCACTTCCATTAAGCTTTGTGTCAATTTAGAAACTGTACGTGTGAGGCTGTGTCAAGCATTCTGCCACTGCTGACTGCCTGGGGCTAGCCCACAGAACCAATCTTGTCTTTGGTTTTCCCAGAAAGCCTTGTTGAGAATTAGTTGGATATGTTGACCAGCCTAACCATTTGAGGCAAATTATTACAATTGGCCTTTTACCAACTACTTAACATTTTGTATGCTGGGAGGAGAGGATGAGGGACAGAAAAGAGGAAATTAAGAAAGACAATAAACTTTATATCACAGAAGCAGCCTCTATGGATGAATGTGAGGAAGATATATTTGAGTTTAAGTATTTGAAAGGGTTTAAGTTTTTGAAGGGGTGTCATACTGAGGCTGGAGGAAGCTTGTTTTCTGCTGCTCCAGGGAATGGGACACAGAACAATGGATGCAAGCTACAGGAAAAGAGATTCTACCTCCGAAGATAGGAAGCCCACCATCCTATGAGAGGCTTATATTAACATACATTTATGTAGTCTATCAGGCTGGAAACAAGGAAGGTTTGATTAAATTTTTCTGTCAGGTATTCAGTTAATTGCAGAGATGTTAGCTTTATGTAAGTGTTTGCCTGCATATCCAGGGCCGGCTCGTCCATATAGGCCAGCTAGGCGGCCACCTAGGGGCGTCAACATCTAGGGGGCACCAGAGAGAGGAAGAGAGAGAGAGAGAGAGAGAGAGAGAGAGAGTGGCTGGCACCAGAGGATCATAGAATCAGGAAAGCAGAGCAGTCAGCAGTGCTGCAAGTAGCAGGAAGAGAGAGCTGCTTGCTGAGGCTGGAAGGAAGGAAGAAGTTTGCTGCACTCTGCAACTCCTGGGCTGCATCCACACTGGAGAATTAACCTGGTTTTGCACTGCTTCAACTCTTTCTGGCTCAAGGCTATGGAATTCTGGGAGTTGGAGTTTGTTGTGAAGTTCAGAGCGCCTCCCTTTTCCTTCCTTCCTTCCTTCCTTCCTTCCTTCCTTCCTTCCTTCCTTCCTTCCTTCTCTCCCTCCCTCCCTCCCTTCTTTCCTTCTTTCTTTCTTTCCTTCCTTCCTTCTTTCCTTCCTTCCTTCCTTCCTTCCTTCCTTCTTTCCTCCCTCCCTCCCTTTCTTTCTTGCCAAGAGAGAAACTTTCAGGGAAGACTTGCCATGGCCTTCCCCTGAGGCTGAGAGAGTGTGACTCCCCCAAAGTCACCCAATGGGTTTCCATGGTCCCATTACTCCCCCATAACTCCTTCCTCCTTTCCAGACTTTGACCCTATTCCTTCCCTATCCACCCACCTTTGCCTCCCTTCCCATCACTTGTTGTTGGTGGTGTTTGTTGTGTGCCTTCAAGTTCTTTCTGCCTCCTGCCTCTCATGGGGTTTCCTTGGCAAGGTTTGTTCAGAGAAGGCTCACCATGGCCTTCCTCTGAGGCTGAGAGAGTGTGATGCCCCACCCATGGCCAAACTGGGATTTGAACCCAGAGTCATAGTCCAATGCTCAAATAACTAGTTCACACTGGCTCCAACAATCCACTTTAAAAGCTTGGTCTTCTTCCCAGATGTCTTCATCGCAAAGGAAGACACCACAAAATGGAAGACATTCAAGAAAAAGGGAGGACAGGACTCAAGAAAAGCTCCAAACGCTCCTTCTTAGTCATGATCAAAATGGAGGATGTTTTAGAATACCTCCTGGACAGAAGGTTGGAAGGGAAGACATGTCCTGGAAGAGGAGGAGGTCTGCCCTGCCCTGAGGCAAACCTACCATGGGGTTTTCCTGGCAATATGAGTTCAGAGAAGCTTTGCCATGGTCTTCCTCTGAGGCTGAGAGAGTGTGGCTTGCCCACTCTTGGTGGTTGTGCCTACTCTATGTGTCTTTTCTTTCACGCCCTGGAGCCATTCCCATCCGTTTTTCATAGGCTGCATCTACACTGCAGAAATAATGCGATTTGACACCGCTTTAACAGCCCTGGCTCCATGCTATGGAATCCTGGGATCTGGATTTTTGGAGGAGAATTCGCCTTCTCAGTCAGAGAGCAGTGGAGCCACAACAAACTACAAATCCCAGGGCTCCATAGCATGGAACCAGCAAGATGACCAGATGTCCTCTTTTTCCAGGGCATATCTTACATTTCAGTCTTCTGTCCAGGAGGAATTCCAGAAATGTCCTCCCTCTTGAGCATCACTAAGATGCATGAATTTATATTTATATATGAGGGGTTTCAGCTTTTACTTGGTCATGTCCTCCATTTTACTTGAAAGCCCTACATTTTGCGGTGCCTTGTCCTCCTTTGTGGTTAGGACAGCCGGTCACCATGGGAGCCAAAGGCAGCTAAAGTGGTATCAAACTGCATTAATTCTGCAGTGTGGCAGCAGCCCTGTTTCTCTCACTTGGTGACTCTACTGGTTTTCTTCTCTTTCTTCTGACACTCTTTTGTGCCCCTTGGGTGAAGATTTTTAGTTTTTAGGGGTCATAGATGGACCACTACTATCCCATAAATTCATGGGGATGGGATCCAGATTTTTCTACATCATTAGAATGAATAATGCTTCCAGTTTGCAAAAGGAATATGTGTGCATTAGTCTCCATTCCAAATATCACAGCAATAAAAAAAAGTCTTTAACCTGTAAAAACCTAATTGGCTTTTTGACTAATTCTCAATACTGATGAAAAATTGGAACCTAAGTTTTATGTCATAGTTAGCTTTAACAAACGAAAAAGCTGAAATCAAGGAGTGAAAATAATTATGAGTGACAGGGGGGGCAAACATTTTTTCGCCTAGGGTGGCAAAATACCTAGAGCCGACCCTATGCAAATCTGAGAATTAAAACTGTCAGAGAGGGCAAACTCCCCCTTGCACTTGCCCCCAGGTGCATAGGCTCCTTGGAAGACCTACTTACATCGAACACAAAGACCTGCAAAGGGTTCCTAATTGAGAAGCCTGCAGAAGATCTGAAACCCTGATAAATCAGCAGAGGAACATTTGAAAGGCCTTAAAGAAGCTGGGAACAAGTATTTTGTACACCCCTTTGTTGCTTTGTATAGTTTTAATCTTCTTGCACGACTTGCTGGGTTCTTGTGTGGATAAAACAGAACAACCACATGAATACTGCTTTGGGCTCTTTGGAAGAAAAATGGGGAGAATACAATTAACAGATGGATAAAACAAGTACTTCATGTGACTGCAGCAGAAGATCATAATTTGCCTGGGCCTACCCAGTGATGTGGATGAGTTGAGGTTTGGACTGGGGCTTTCCCAAGCCCCTGCACTGTGCTTGTGCTATGAGCAGACCCCTGAATATTTAGGGGCCCTACATTTTCAAGAGCTAGAAATGCTCCGTTCCCATTTAATGGTATCACAATATCTCAATGCCGTTTGCCATCCCTGGTGCCACAAGTAATATAATGGAAGATCTCAGCAGTTCATGTCCTGTGGCTGTAGACCCTGAGCCAAAGAACAAAGTCTTTACAAAAATGTGCTAATTTGTACCATTTACTAATATATAATTAAAACCAAGCAGTAGATTATATCTTTCCACTCCATGGAGAAACTTGTTAAATGATGACAGGAGAGCTGGTGCGGTACATCATTATAGTAAACTGGGCCAGTTCGCTGCTCATACAGACATTTGCTGAGTGACATTGGGCAAATACTTTCCTTTCAGTTTCAAGTCCTGTCAAGTAGATAGATAGATAATAAGTTTATTTTGTATAGCATATACCATTACAAAAAAAGTAGTTAATATAAAAAACATATAAATATAAAATATAAGCAACAACTACATTGTACAATGTACATTGCATTGCAGGTTTACAATTGTCTTTTGAAAACAACAACAACATGTAAGATGGATCTAAAGAGGCATAAGGGGCAATGTTTCCCTGTCTTTCAGAGTTTTGTTGTCAGAGTGGGGAATTGAAGAATACCTGCCATAGTTTAAACAGTCCCCACCAGTTTCTGGAAATGAATTATTCACTCCCATTGTTGATTGTAGGACAGGTCACTTTGGTGGCTGCCTCTTGTGGGTGCAATCTATCTGTCCTGTTTGAGCAACCCTTTATAGTGGAGTTCACCTGTTACTTTCTAGTTTGAGGTCGTCATGGCTCTTGTGTTGCATGTGTCTTCAAGTTACCTTTTGACTTATGGCAAGACTCATGAATTTCATGGAGTCTTTGCAGGCAAGGAATTGGCTTTACCAACTTTTAAAAGAAGACTTTAAATCAAATATTCATAATGTGAGATTAATATTCTGAATATTAAAAAAAATAGATCAGAAAAGTTGTGCAGAAAGCAACTCACCTTCACTGCTAGAGGGGATGTTTCTTATTTCCTTTAATGCTCTGTTTGGGTGAATGAGTGTGTGCCTCTTTGGAAGCAAAACAGCCATTTGAAAATAAGACTGTGGTTTCTAGATACTGGAGGATACTCTTCATTGAGTGGCCAAATATATAGATCTAGTCTCTTTCTAAAACACACACACATGCTAGATGTCACTGGTGAATGAAATTTATTTGCTCTTTCCTTATCTCTCTGTTTTGCTGTTCACACATACTTAGTGAGAGATTCTAGAAGCCGCTGGTGTTTATCTTTCCTGTCCTAGGCAAGCACATACTTACTGCCATAGAACCTTGCTCTTTGCCAGCTTTATTGCATCATTTGCTGCCGACATGCTGCTGTAACTTGACATTGAAAGTCTGTGTTTCTCAAGCCTTCTTACACCATCCTCCCAATAACAACACTGTTAAAAAAACTTCCAGGTAGACAGAGGGCAGGGAAGGAGGTTGGACAGGTGTAAACATCCTTTGTAAAAAGGATCCTATATATTCTCTATTAGCTGCAGTATGTCTGAAGGATTAATATAAGAAGCTATGACCTTGAGTTTCAAGACCTGAGTGGGGCTGTTGATAAGAGAGTGAATTAGGGGTTTCTCATTCACAGGGTTGCCATCACTCAAAGTTGACTTGATGGCATTTAACAACAAAATGGCAGGTAGGTCATTATTAATTTTACCTATTTGCGGGTAATTTTTTTTTAATCAGATCAGTGAAAATACAGAACTTACTGCATCATGATCATAATTGTTATTATCATCATATCTGACTAAAATGAAAGTAATGGCAAAATAAAAAAAATCACATATTACAAAATGCAAAGTTGCTTGAAGGTTTGTTAACACAACCACTTCTGCAGTACACTACTTAAAGAGCAAAAGCTGTGGAGGTATGATAGAATGGATAGAACCAATGATAGAATAATCTCAAAAGAAATACAGAACATATAATTCAACCATACCTGGTTTTGGGGTCCATATTTGTTGATGACAATTATTTAGGATGATGAGAACAAAAAGTTTGTGAAGAGTTCTAAAATTATTTCCTAAACTGGGGGAATGGGCAGTAGAATGGTAAGTAAAAGCATTGCTTCAACAAAAGCAAATACAAAGTGAAGCTAATTGGGGCAAAAAATTCCATAAGATCCTAGCAAGACAATTTCAAGGCCATGGTTGATATCTCTATGAAAATGTAAACCCATTGTGTAGCTTCTGTAAAACAGCCAGATTCCAAGTTTAGCATAACTAGGAACTAGGCCAATAGCACACTGTCAATTTTAAAATTCATCATGTGACCATATCTGAAATACTGTGAACACTTGTGATCACACACCTAAAAATATATATTGTAGAGATGGAAAAGGCAGAGAAAAGTGGGAATAAAATGACTAAACTGTTCCCTTATGAAGACAGTTTGCAACATTTTGGGCTGTTTAGCTTAAGAAAAAGACAAGTAAGGAGAAACATGAAGGAGATGTATTTGGGTGTGCATATTTCTATGGCCAGCTACTAAAACTGAGTGGTTGAAGATTGTGATGCTGGAAGAGTTTTACAGCTATCGTGGACTGAAAATCAAGTTTGAAATCTCCCTAGAAGCCAAGATAACTCAACTGAGATTCGTACTTTGGACACATCATAAGAAGTCATGACTTACTAGAAGAGACAACAATGCTTAGTAAGATGAAAGGCAGCAGAAAAAGAAAATTGCTTTACAGATGGATAGACTCAAGAATGCCACAACTCTGGGTTTGTGAGACATGAGTGGGGATGTTGATAACAAGGTGACTTTGAAGCTCTCCCATTCATAGGGTTGACATAAATTGAAGTTGACTAGACAGTAATGACAACACCAGAATATAACCTACTGTATCAGACAGAATACCTTTGTTTATCATTTCCTGAAAAGTATCTAATGGAGGGTACGTTTTGGGTTTTTTTTCTTTCCTTTTTTGTCCTGCTGGTAGGCTTCTCCTTTGGGCAACTGACTGGCTGCTGTGCAAACAGAATGTTGGACTAGAAAATCTTTTGGTCTGATTCATTGTGGCTGTTCTTAAATCAGCCAAAGGGTTGAAGATTCAAGAAAACTTAATTGAGACTCCCAAGGGACTCTCAAAACTAAACAGAAAAATAAAGAATATATAAAAAATATAGTTAATGCAGGTTTGGGAAGAGTGAAAGCCTCTTTCTGCTCTACACAAAGAGAGGCAAAAGATGGACATTTAGGCAATAGTTCTACTTAACCTAATTAAAAACCAAAGAAAATATATAAGCAGACCAAAAGAGAGAGAGAGAGAGAGAGAGAGAGAGAGAGAGAGAGAGAGAGAGAGAAAAGGAGCCATGTATTTAGATTTTTTTTTGGTTACCATTCAAACTTCTCTTGCAGTCTATTTGTTTTTCTCTTGCTGGTGCTGCTAGAACTTAGAGGCTGTGTAGACTGATGATAAACACTGGCATTGGGGCTGAATAGGGGCATGGCAACTGCACACCGGGTGCTCCGACTCTGCTCCCATGTTGACATG
This sequence comes from Sceloporus occidentalis, assembly GCA_023333645.1. NCBI lineage: Eukaryota > Metazoa > Chordata > Lepidosauria > Squamata > Phrynosomatidae > Sceloporus > Sceloporus occidentalis. The sequence continues at coordinate 6,929,821 of JALMGF010000004.1, read as the reverse complement.
ATGCTGTGTACCGCACCGCATGGTGGGAGGCATCATGGCGCTCCCTTGGAGCACCGTGTACACATACCGCACCAAAGGACCACTGAAAAGCCGTGGTGCCAGTGGCTTTGGTGCCCTTTCTACAGCGCAAAAAAGGAGTTGCATTTTGTGTCTCCTCTTTGTGCCATGGAAAGGCCAGATCAGGGCTGCGGCATGTGGTTACTATGACCCTGATCCAGCTAGAAAAGGGGTGGCATCCTGCCGTCCCTAAGGGGCTATCTGTACAGCCCCTCAGTTAAAACTGCTTCTGTGTTGAACGATCACTATGGCTATTGAACAAACAATGAATTTTAAATTTCAGAGAGAATAAAGGTTTATATGTAACATATGATAGGTTTTATTTATATCATTTATTTATATCATCATGACATATAATCTTCTCCTTATGTCATGAAGATGTTCACTTGGAAGACTGCTTGGAGTCTGAAGAATTCTGCTTCCTTGGACGTTCCCAAACAGAGTGCAAACAAATATACACAAGAGCATATTTTGTGAATACTACTCACTCAAGGAGATTGCAGGAAATCAGAAGTAGACTAGGAAGGGCAGCTAAACAAGTTCCTAAAGTGGGAAGATATAACTCCGAATACTAACATGAGGATCGTCCATCATCATATTTGGCTGTGAGAGCTGGACAGTGAAGAAAGCTGCCAGAAGGATAACTCATTTGAGATGTGGTGCTGGAGAAGAGTGCTGAGGATACTATAGACAGCCAAGAAGACAAACAAATGGGTTCTAAACCATATCAAGCCTGAACTCTCCCTGAAAGACAGAATTACTGAATTGAGACTATCATATTTTGCCACATCATGAGAAGGTAAAACTCATTAGAAAAGACAATAATGCTAGGAAAGGTGGAGGGCAGTAGAAAGAGAGGAAGGTCACATGCTGGATGGATGGTATCAGTCAGGAAGGTCATGACCCTGAATCTTGAAGATGTCTCATCCTCAGGGTCACCATGAGATGAGGCCAACTTGAGGGAAATTAACAACAACTCTCATTTCTAGTAGGTGTTTCTACTTCAGATTTTTCTTTAGCACAAAGTAAAATCACCTGCAGCCATGGGAGAACAGGTACATCAGAGCCTTCCCTTCTCCCGAGACCAGAAAGGCAACAGACAAAGAGGGAGGCTCCAACACCAGAGCCCAGGAACACCAGATCCCTCCCCAACAAGAAGACCAGAAGGCTACTGATGCTGCCAATGGGGACAAAGTGGGAGGCAGGGAGGAGGAGGGGAGGGTGGGAAAAATATCTAGGAGTGAAAAAGGGAAAGAGGAAATGGAACCAAGGGAGGGAATTAAGGGAGGAATTGAGGGAGGGAAAACATCAAGGAGTGTAAAAAGGAAAGAGAAAAGAGAATTGACGGAATGAAGAAGGGAATAACAGGCCTAAAATATAGGAACAGCTACTGGGCTGCAGCAGTAGTGGTGGGTGATACTGAAGTCAACTCTCACAGAGAGAACAGTAGTGTCACCATAGCTGACATTTGTCAGCACTGCACGAAAGGAGGCAAAAGGTGTCCCTCCTTGCAAGACCATTTCACCAAGAAAACCCTTTTAGTGAGCCAACTCAATAACCATAACTAGAGAGGGGGAGGCCAGACCCAAAAAAAACATGCCCAATAAAACAAGCATAGTTAGAAGCAACACTACACATGTAATTGGAACATGGCACATGAGACGCATGAGCCAGGGAAAACTAGACTTAGAGGCTAGACTCATAGTAAAGAAGGAAATGGAATGCATGAATATAGCAATACTAGGAGTGAGTGTGTTAAAATGGACAGGAATTGGTCACTGTGACTCAGACAACTATACAGTAATTTATTCAGGAAATGAAAAAACAAGAAGCAATAGGGTGGCTTTCAAACTAAGGAAAGATATAGCTGAAGCACTCAAAGGATAAAACTCAAAGTCAGACTGTATATTATCAATAAAGCTTCAGAGTAAACCTATAAACATCACAGTAATCCAGGTATATGCACCAACCACAGATACAGATGAAGAGGAAATTGAGAGATTCTGTGATGCAGTCCAGTAAGAAACTGACAACATACCATCACAAGATTTCAAACTAACCATTGGATACTAAAGTTGGCAACAAAGAAGAATCAAAAACAGCAGGAAGATTTGGATTAGGGGAAAAAAAGCAGGAGAGCATCTGATAGAATTCTGTGAGGCCAAAAATCTATTCATTGCAAATATAAAAGACTGCAGCAACTATAGGACAATAGCACTAATCTCACATGCAAGCAAAATAATGGTCAAACTTCTGCAGCATAGACTCCAACCATACATGGAGAGAGAAATTCCAGAAGTGCAAACAGGATTCAGAAAAGGAAGGGGCACTAGGGACCACATTGCAAACATGTGATGGCTAATGGAGCTCACCAAAGAATAATAATAATAAAAAAGAATCAGCATGTGTTTTATAGACTACAGCAAATCATTTGATTGTATAGATCATGAAAAGCTATGGAATGCACTCAAAGACATGGGGATGCCACTACATCTGATAGTCCTGATAAGGACAAGAGGCCACCGTCAGAACTAATTCAGGGAAACAGAGTGGTTCCCAATCAGCAAAAGGGTCAGGCAAGGCTGCATCCTATCACCTTACTTGTTTAACTTATATGCTGAAAACATCATAAGAAAAACAGAATTAGAATCAGAAAAAGGAGGAGTGAAAACAGGAGGAAGCAACATTAACAACCTAAGATATGCAAACGACACTATAATATTAGCAGATCACATTCAGGAATTGGAACAGCTAATAAGGAAAGTGAAAGATGAAAGTGCAAAGGTAGGTCTGATGTGGAACATAAAGAAATAATAATAATGACCACAGAAGAAATACACAGATTAAGTCTAGACAATGAGGTAAATGATATAGTTAAAGAATTCCCATATCTAGGATCAAACATTGACCAGAATGGAGACTGCTGTCAAAACATAAGAAGAAGACTAGGAATGGGAAGGGCAGCTATGAAAGAACTGGAAAAGATACTTGAAGAGCAAAGACATATAACTGAGCACTAAAGTCAGAATTGTTTAGGCCATTATATTCCCAATTATCATGTGCGGATGTGAGAGTTGGATAGTGAAGGTAGCAGGCAGAAAGAAAATCAGCTCATTTGAAATATGGTGCTGGAGAAGAGTACTTAGGATGCTATGGACAAACAAATGGGTTCTTGAACAAATCAGACCAGGGCTCGTCTTGGAAGCAAAGATGATCAAGTTGAGACTATTATACTTTGGCCACATAATGAGAAGGCATGGATCACTAGAAAAAACAATAATGCTAAGAAAGGTAGAGGATAGAATAAAGAGAGGAAGACCACAAACCAGATAGATAGACTCAGTCAGGAGGGTTGTGGACAAGGCTTGCAGGATCTGGGCAGGGCAGTGGAGGATAGGGATTCTTGGAGATGTCTCATCTTCAGGGTCTGGCAAACAGAAAGGTAAAGGGAAAAGTAATAAAAATACATAAGAAAGTTTTATTATCTAAAATATTCAGTAAATGCAGTGACAGTAGTTTTCTGGCATCCAGGTAAACAGTGTGTGGTCAAGGCAATACACTGTGCCAGAAAGTGAAAACAACAAGTAATGTATATACTTTTCATATACATACAAATAAAAAGTAAATACACTGCCAATGTACACAGAAGATTAGAGATATATGAACCTCAAAAGATTTCTCAGTGGGAGTCCCCCCCCCCCCTGAAATTGTGGGGAATTGATGCAGCTGGAAGAAATCCATTATCCCTGTTCTTCCTCTTTTGCTCTTCTGTCTTTTGGGGGCCTCTGGTACTGTTAAAGAGTTACTGCACAGAGCATCAGAAAGTACAGATAAGCATTTAACTCAAATGTTGTCACTAATAAAATTCAAGTTGACCATAAGGATTTAATCCATATGATAAATCAAGTAATTTAGTTTTCATATAAATAAAGAACAGTAAAAAGAAAGTCTATTATTTTTGGTTTTCCAAAATGGCTCTCACATGCCAGAGCAAGGACCATCAAAGAAAAACAATTTCTTGTAAATGAGAGAGAATGAAGATATAATTTTTCAAATCAATGTCATGGTTAGGAAATGACAGGGCCAATTTGTGAGAAAGATGGCAAAATCTTTCTACTAACAGGGAACAGAGAAAATGTAGAACTACTGAACACCTTCTTTGCCTCAGTCTTCTCTGAAAAGGAGAATAGTGCTCAACCTGGGGGAAATGCAGCAGGAAAAATTCAGCACAGAATAGGTAAACAGGTAGTACAGGAATGCCTTGCTGTTCTAAATCAATCCACCTGTCTAGAGCCAGATGAACTGCATCCAAGGGTATGAAAAGAACTGGCAGACGTAATCTCAGAACCACTGTCAATAATCTCAGAATTCCTGAAGAACAGGAAAAGTCCCAAAAGGCTGAAGGAGGGCAAATGTTGTCCCCGTCTTCACCAAAAGAAAAAGAAAAAAAGGGGGGAGGGTTGGACTGGAAGGCCCTTGTGGTCTCTTCCAACTGATTCTCTGAGTCTATGTATTTTAAAAATAAATAGAGAAAACCATATGAATACAACCAGTTAGCATAGGTTTCTCTGCCAAAAAGGCAAATTGATTTGTTTTTCCAGCCTAATGATGACCACAATCTAGAACTTAAACTGACATTGGGTATACACCAGTCTAGGGGAAACTGACTTTCATTTAGAACTGCCCAATGAATAACAACCTGGCAAAACAAACACATGTGAGGTTGGTGATGTATGTTACAATTTTTGCAATTTTCCCCCTCTAGAACATTGTAGGGATTTTTATTAGAATTTAGCAGCTCTGCTTTAGTTTCCAAAAGTATAAAATATGAGTAACCTACCTGAGGGGGCAACTGTAAGACACTTTGCAAGCAAGTTTCTGTCCACTTTTCCAAGTGTCATCTCTAAGCAGTCATATGCTGGATCAGTGTTGGCATTAGCTATTTTTAAAATAATCAAAAGAGCATGTGACAAATAGATTTTAAAGATGACAGAAGTGTGGTGTGCAATAAGTCTGGCATGTTACATATCCCTAAAAGTAGCTCTCTATGCCCAACATCTCATGCTTACTCAAAATAAAAATAAAATTACTAACTGAACTTAGACGTGGAAAGCATTTTGATGAACTGTTGTTTTAGATAAATGAAAATGCTGAGCAAAAGCTCAGTGGTGGTGGTCCAAGGGAGATGATAGGCAGTTCAGCACATTGCTTAAATAGCTGGGAGCAAAGCCAATTAAAGAGATATTCTCTTGTTCGAAACATCACGTTAAAATCCATGTAAACAGATTGGCAAACTCAGAAGAGTTCACTGGAGTGCTACAATGTGGATTTTTCTGTTTTGAACTTCTGAACATTTCTAATCTCCTTTGAGACGTGGATGCCAACATGATCTGCAGAAAAACACTTTTTAAGGATTGCCCATATGATAGCAGGAAACTTTAAGACCCTAGACTCATAGAGTTGGAAGAGACCACAATCCCATTTTGTCATGCAGGAATACACATTGAAATCAGTGGTGTCACTAGTTTGGTGTTATCTCAGTGTGGTATTTCATGCTGTCATCCTCAGGCTGCCTGGCACACACTCCATCCACCCCATTCTGCCACCCAGGCCACCTCTGTTGTGGTAGGGGCACTGGCATGCCTACCTCTGGTGTCACCTGGTGTGGAGGGCGAGGCCTCAAAGCAGAAGGGGTGGAGGTTCCACAAGGAGGCAGGGGGAGGCTGGGCTGAACCTTGCTGAGCGTGTGCGCCCCTTCTTGCTATGGCTTGGTTTTCTTCAGAGGAAAACCAGGCTATGGCAAGGACCCAGGCTGAGTGCACTCACATACCCCTCCATCCCTCCATGCTTCAGCTTGGTTTTTCTCATAGGAAAATGTCAGAGGCATGAAGCCCCAGGGACACCCCTTTTTCAGGCCACAGGGAAACGGCATTTGGCTGCTTCTCCATGGCCTGGAAAAGTGCCGGATAGGGGCCTCTGGGCTGCTGGTATGGCTGCCCTGGCTCCAATCCTCTGTGGAAAGGGGCGGCTGCGGACCACCCTTTTTCCGCAGTCTGTACAGGGCCCTAGTCTTGGTTTAAAAACCTTCAAAGGAGACTCCAGCATGTTCCAAGGCAGTGTGTTCCACTGCCATACCATTAGGAAGGACTTCCTAACTTTTAGTGATGGAAGCCTCACAGTTCTGCTTACTACAAAAAAATAAGCCTTTCTAAATTATACAGAAATATATCAATTAGAAGAATTCTTTAATATCCAAACTGAAAAAACAAACATGAGATATCCTTTATAAGCATGATATAAAGAAAAATACAAATTATAGATATAACTTTATTAGGTCAACTAGGAGGCCCAAAATTCTTTCTCGTAGCTATCAAAGCCTACTGGCTTTTTCATTAAGAAAAAAAACCCTAAAATGACTTCCAGCAGTGAAGGCAAGCAAGCAGGAGTGCGGAGTGCAAGCTCGTCCTGCGCTGCTACCCCACCAGTGGCAAACCTCAATAAACTGGCCCTCCAGGACCATAAAATTGAGGCTTACTACACTGGAGAAGGTGCAGCACAGTGGGGCTCATTGTAGGTTGGTAAATCCCTTATAGCTTCCCCTAAACCTTGACAGGCAAAGGAGGCAAGAACTGCAGAGCAGCCAGTGCCGCAGGCAGCAGCCTTGGAGCACTAGCTTGCCAACAACCACTTAAAAGCAGAAAAGAAAAAGAAAAGAGTGAAAAAGAAAAAGCAGAAGGAGAAAAAGTAAGAAATTATCCCTCTTAAGTTACAAATATTAAAAACTAAGAATAATAAGGACCTAGTTTGAAGGAGAGGAAGGAGAAGGATGCCACAAGGGGGGCAACAAAGGAGGAGCTAAAGAAGAAGTGGAGAATAGTGAGTGTGAGTTGGAGGTGGTAAAAGTGAAATAGAAGCAGTGGTGTACCGGGGAAAAACACAGAGAAGGAGACTGTGAGGGAAAACGCTTCGACGGTAAGGAAAAAGCTGAGTAAATATAGAGAAGGCAAAGAGTAATGCTGAGAAGGGAGAAACATCAAGGCAAAGAGACAGAAATACTCTTGAAATACATACATAAAGATCAGAATGGCTTCCTGCCTGAAAGGCATCTTAGAGACAATATAAGGACACTTTTGAATATCATTGAACACTGTCACGTTCACAAGAGAAAAAAAGCAGCAATACTGCTACTAGATGCTGAAAAGGCATTTGATAAAGTCAAGTGAAAATTTTTGTTTAAAGTCTTAAAAAGAATGGGGATGGGGGAATATTTTATGGAAAGCATAAAGCAAATCTATAAGCAACAAAAAATACGAGTGATTGTAAATGGGGAAAAGACAACAAATATCAAAGTAAATAAGGGGACATGCGAAGGCTATCCCCTATCCCCTCTACTCTTCATTACAGTGTTAGAAGTATTAAATAACTCAATTAGAGCAAACGAAAAAATAAATGGAACAAAAATAAAGGGGCTTGAAATCAAAATGAGAGCTTATGCCGATGACATGATCCTGATACTAGAGGATCCCTTAAGAAATATTGCACATGTACTAACAGAGCTAAAAGAACTTGGGCAGATGTCTGGATTTAACATTTAAAAAAAACCCCAAAAACTGTGATGATAACAAAAAATCTAAAAAAAGATGATGAGGAGGAATTAATAAAGAGACCAGGTATTCAAAGGAGGCAGAATACCTAAGGATATGGTTGTCTGATAAAAACTCTAACTTATATGAAAATAACTACAGACCAATGTGGCAAAAAGTCTGTGTGGACCTAAGAAAATGGGATAAGTTGAATATTTCCCTTCTGGGAAGAGTAGCAGTGATAAAAATGAATATCCTGTCAAGGTTAATTTTTCTTTTAATGAATCTGCCAATTATAACAAATAATGGTATATTTGCAGAATGGAATAGAGAATTAGGACGATTTGTTTGGAGGGGTAAAAAGTCTAGATTTAAGTGGAGTATACTAAAAAAAAGAATCAAATAAGGGAGGCTGTGCTTTACCAGATATGAAATTATATTCCCAAAATTGTGCTATGTTATGTATCCAAAACTGGATTAAACTGGATAAAAAGAATATAATAGAATATAATAATATAAAAGCTGTTAAGATGAATTACGGATGGCATGCGTATACAGGATATGGTAAAGACACAAATGATAGAGAATTCAAAAATCATACGTTAAGAAAACCATTGATACATATATGGAAAATAGTTAAGACATTTTTTTATAATGGTATGCCATTATGGATTTCAACTCAGGAAGCTTTCTTTTGTTTAGGGGCAGATAAGGATAGCTGGATACAATATAGGGATGTACTGATAATTGACCCACAAGGAGAAATAAGGATAAGATCTAAAGAAGAATTAAGAAGTAGGGGAAGAAAGACAAATTGGCTTGAATATTACCAGATCAACTCAAAATTTAAGGAAAACATAACAAAAGAAAAATGTGAAGTTCAACAAAATTCTTTGGATAAAATTATCTGGGATAACGATCTGGGAAAAATATCTAAGGCACGTTACAGATGGGCCCATGAGGTGCCGTTGTTATGCGCGAGGGGCGGTGCTTCCTGACACGCCTTGCCCCTCGCACGTAACAAGTGCATCAAAATGGCAGCGCCCTATACAGATGGGCGCCGCCATTTTGACGTCGTGGATGCATAGCATCCGGATGTCACACGGCAGAAGTGATGCTGCGAGTGTGTGCCTCGCGCCTTGCGGCACCACTTCTGAGGCACAGAAAGAAGCGCCATTTTGGCGCTTCTTTCTTGCTGTACCTGGGAACCACATGGTTTGGCTGCTGCGGTTCCTGGACGCAACAACTGGCAGTGGCGCGAGACTGCCCATTTTGGGCAGTCTGTAACCCACCTAAGATATATAGATTATTGATACAAAGAGAATTAGAGAGGGAAACAGTGACAGTAGCAATGACAGAATGGGCCCGAGAAAAAGGACACATTATTTTATTTGAAAATTGGGAAAAAGCTTGGGAACAATCAAGCAAATTTACAAGCTCCCAAGATCTCAAAGAAAATTACCTGAAAGTGGTAAACGGGTGGCATTACACTTCATTAAGAGTCTCAAGAATATATGGATTACAGGAAAAAATTGCTGGAAATGCCAAAGCAATATAGGGTCTTATCACCATGTGTGATGGTCATATCAAAAAATTTAAAAAATTTGGAGTAAAATACATAAAGCAGTCCAAAAGATCTTAGACTTAAAATTCCCACGTATCCCTGAGTTATACCTCCTTAATATGACTTTTAATTTGGGAGCAGATAAAGAAAAAACACACTGGAGAATGGTATTATATCTAGTAACCGCAACCAGAATTATATTGGCTAAATACTGGAAATTGGAAATATACCTACGATAGAGGAATGGCTAGAGAAAATTATAGAATTAAAAGAGATGGATTAAATAATGGTTTGGAATAACAAAAAGCCAACAGATTATTGGGAAAGAAAATGGAAACCTCTGACAAGGTATCTTAATAATTTGTGGGGGGATAAAAGAGAACATGTAAAGATATATTTAAAAAAAATTAGTCTAAATAAGCAATAATTTATTTGTAGGGGGAATAATTTATATAGGGAAACACAAAATTTGGAAGTTAAGAAAGTTTATGTATAGATACAAATGAGAAATATTGATATGTTGTTTCTTTATACTTTATGAAAAATCAATAAAAATAATTTTTAAAAAAACCAAAAAAAAAACCAAAACAAAAAAAAAAACCACCAACCCAAAACATAATGAAGAAAAAGAAATTTGATATTGTTGCCAGCTCAGGTCTGTACTTTGGTTGCTTGAGATATTATAGAGAGCGGGCCAATGCAGACAGAAAGTTTAGGCTTTGCCTCCTCCCTGTATGCTGTGAGGTAACAGAAGCACTATAAATTTCTTTACCTTTATCTGCAGGTATACAGACAGATCTCAGAAAGAACAGGATCCGTTCTTTCATCTCTACAATGCCTCTGTGAACACACAGGCATTCAAAGGGTAATCTCTTAGAGCAGTGTTAAATCTTAAAGGCATCCAGGATAGCCATAAGCATCCTAATTGTCATCTGCTGCACTAATAATGGGCCATATATCTATTTTATTTTATTTTATTTTGCATATGCCTAGATGTTTGTCTTACCAGAACTTACCAGAACTATCTTTCTCTTACCAGCATGGTCTCTTTACCAGCATCTCTGGACACTTTTTCACCATTCTTCATTGATGCAGACTGTTAAAAGTGCAATCTGCTGGTTCTATCTTGGCTTCTTTTATTCTCTCCCTAGCTTTGCATACGCAATCAGTTGTCCAATTAAAACATATCAAAACAAAGATGCTGACTTTGGAACTTGGCCACATAGCCCGAAAAACCCACAAAAACTATGGATGCCGGCCACGAAAGCCTTCAACTTCACAAAGATGTTGACTGTTCCTCATTTATGATATTCAATCAAAACAAAGGTCCTCGATATGAGTGTACTCCAGGTCCAGTTGGAGAGAATATAAACAAACTGTTTAGAGCCGGCTCTTGGCTTTTAGCTACTTTCCATCTGATTCCTTCAGCCGTTGCGCTTCCTAAGAGGCTATTCCCAGTTTCATTTGCTCACATCTCACAGTGTTGTAGTGCCACCATTCTTATTCCTTATGTACATTCTAGTAGGCATTTTGTCCAGATTTAAGGTTCCATTAGTTTCACACTAATACATATATACATTCAAATATATCTAGCCTTCTGTCTTATATCTTATACCATATCCATTATACTCTATAGGTTACACCAGGTTACAACGTGTACTTCATAGGTTTATTTTTAGCCTGCAAAGTTGGCAACTGAATATGTCTGGCTTGTAACATTTCCACCCCTGTCTATTTAGATTGGGGGACTGAAGGTCCTTTGCCATTTGTCAGCTAATCTTCATTCTGTCTGGAGCTCTTCTATCACCTTTTGTCTGATGGGGTGTCCAGCTTGTGACCCTGATAAAATTCAGACAGGCAGAGTTACATCGACATTTCACTTGAGCATTCTTAAGTATTGGAATCTCAGTATGTTTATATAGGAGAACGAGCAGGGTATCTAGTAATCTTTTAGCATATTTATTATAATCATAGATATACACAAGCATATATATTCATCTTGGGGAAAAACACAGACAAATGATCATCTGGGCATATAGTTTCCATCACACTGCATTGCATGCAAGTTATCATACATTCATTACATCCAGTATATGACAGGTTGGATGTAACAACTTTCATAAGGACTGATTTATTTTTCTTTTTGCATTTCTAAACTTAATACACAAAGGAACCATCCATCTTGAATAACAAACAATATAACTTCACTATTTATTCATTAAGAAAGTAAGAAAGAACCATTAAGAAACACCATCTCATCTGTTGAGTTACATGTCTTTATAGTTATCCCAGACATTAATATTTTTGAGCATTGCTATATCTGGCAGCATCCATTACATATCACTTAATCGTAATGGGAAATACATCTGTTTAGCTTGGCTTAGTTCTTCCTCTTACCAGCAGTATTCATTTCCATCTGCATGACTGGGTTATCAGTTTGGAACAGCAGGTGTTTTTCAACAGCCATCTTCATATGCTGCAGGCATGCCTCAGTTGACTCTGCTCTCTCTTTTCAGTTTATTTCCTTTCCAATCAGCTAGTCTACCTGATCCAATGAGGTAAAAAGATCTCTAGTGAATTTCATTTATGTCAACAATCTACTCTCCTCCAACCAGGTTCTTGGAGATAACAAAAATAACCTAGGTGCTATCAGATCTTTGCTTTTGGCTGCCTTCCACCAGATTACATCAACCAGCTGATTTTTTCAGCTATTGTTCTATAGTGTAATTTGACCATCATGGCCTCTGCTCAATCAGCATCATCATAAAGAGGTTAAACAACACTAGACTTAGGAAAGAACACTAGTCCCCACTAATCCTGTCTCTCCAGGATGAAAAGAAACCATTGATTTGGGTTTGGTCTGTCAAATCATTTTACAAATCCACCTAACAATGACTCTATCTCCCCACATTTTACCATCTTGTATGGAAGAATATAATGGGGGACCCTATCAAAAGCCTTACTGATATCAAGATACACATAGTTATTCAGAAAAGTAAAGGACTTAAGCCATGCACCATCATTCTTTCTTTTCTTCTAAAAGTAGGTTTTGGAAACAAAAAGAAGGTGGTGGTACAGCTCAGGCCTAGAATTTCACTTTTAGGGGCAGACTAAAACGAAAAAGGTCCCTGCCAGTGCAGGAAGTGTCCTGAGGACATTTTGTCTCATGGTTTGTGTTGTCTGGAGACAATTTTTAATAACTGTACTGTGTAATTGTTATATTGTCAATTTTTGTATTGGTAAATGACCGAATAAAATTTTGCTACTACTTACTACTTGTCTGGAGAGAGATGGCTGGCACTTTAGCCGCTGGATGTGGAACTCTGCTTTGCCTGTGCATTTTTTTCTTTTGCATTTGTCTGGGTGGTAATTGTGATTTGCATTGTCAAACATATAGTTTGATAGGGGTCAGACAAACAGTTGTCTTATAGTCAGTTTTGTGAGGAAATTACTTGTAACTAGTTACTTCATCAATTTCTCTTATGATGATAAGAGGCATGGAGGACAAAACATATGAGGAGAGGTTGATGAACCTGGACATGCTCAGTTTGATGAAGAGAAGACTGAGGGGTGACATGATTGCACTCTTTAAATACCTAAAGGGCTGTCATAGAGAGAAGTGTACAGGGTTGTTCTTTGCTATGCCAGAGGACAGGACCAGGATGAATGTCTGTAAGTTACAGTACATTGTAAGTAGATTTCAATTGAAGATTAGAAGGAAATTCTTAACAGTAAGAGCAATATGACAATAGAACCAATTGGCTAGAGAGGTGGTGCCATCTCCTTTGGGTCTCTTCAAAAAGAGACCGGCAGGAACCCTGTTGACAGAGTTACATCACTACTTCCCCAGAAGGTGGGGTCACCAGTGCAACCAATGGGGAGAGATAGTGGAGGGTGTTGGAGTATAGGCATCAATGCTTATTTTGTCCATCTATGTTTCTTTCCTTGAGAAGGGGTGTGTCTTCTATGCAGGAACACTGATGTATATCTTTATGGTCATTTGTTTAGTGTGCTTGTAAAGAGGACATTTTCCATACCCCTCCCTTTCTGGGGGTCAATAAACTTCATTGCCCTTTGTTCTCTCTCTTCCTCTCTCTGCTCTCACCAAACATAGAAGCAAAACCAGATGGTGCTATTAAAGATGTTTTTTCTTCTTAAACACATGAGAGTCAGCTCTAGGGACTCTTCTATCAAGAATAGTTTTCTCTATTGATTAGTTATTTTTGTAGAACCTAGATGTAGCAATAAAGTAAATTTATTTTTACCTACCAATGTATCCTGTTTATTTTCCAGAAGCTCAGATCTAGTTGTTTTTACCAAATACCTGTGGAGTACATGCTTATTGCTGTGTTGCTGCTGCTGCTAAACTGATTTAACCACAAATAACCAAGACCATAATTCTAACAGAGGGGCTCTCAATCACATAGCAGGAGCTTCTTCGGGTGGTGATGAAGATTTTGGGCTTCAGGGAAGACTCCACAACCTGAATAAAGACATATGGGCAGGGGGAACTGATCAGTGTCTCTACCCCATAAAACGTAACATCTTGAGAACAATTTTTGTGTGTTTCAAATAAAATTGGGACAAGTTCTGGTCCCCCCGCCCCCCCCATTCAGAGGAGGGCTTGGAATAATTTATTTTCTTGGACTACAGTTCCCATGTGTAAAAGCAGTTCTTGCAGAGGCATTAAAAACAGAACTGAGAAAAGTGTGTAGAGTTTTTGGGTTAAATGCAGAGCTGGAGAAACATAATATCTAAGCAGAGAACTATTTTCCTATTTGCTGGACTTTGTGTTTTCTATTTGAATGGCATGTCCTGAGGAACTGTTGTCAATGCTTAATGACACTGCCAAGACACACACCCTGTGACATCATTGGGGTTTACACTCAGTATCATCACTGAGGCCTGTTTCTTGTGATCGCTAGCTTCTCAAGTTTCCATTCTGAAATCTCAAAACTTAAAAAATGCTCTGTAGTATAATGGGGCTTGACATACCACCCAAAATTCTTTGACTACTCCCCAAATTCCTAAGACAGTCTGAGCTCAGCTTCTGGTACATGTTCAGTTCCATTCACTGTTTAGGAGAGGCCCTGTTTTGGATTTCATTGGTTCATAAGGGCTCGAAACACACAGGTCAAATGATGCAGATTCCAGCCACAATCAGGTTTTGCTCTTCTTCTTTAAAAATTATTAATTGTAAAATATTGTTTGTTTGTTCATGGCAGATTACATAACATTCATCTTTTTAATCTCTTGTTAGGTCTGGCAGTTTCCTATTTTATAAGTAACCACAGCTGTTCTTGCATGTGTGAGAGATTATGTGCTCTTTCTGTGATTTCTGGTAATGAATTCAAAAGGGGGAAACTGTGGGAAGGATATTTAAGTGTGTGCTTTCTTGGAAATGGTGTGAAGAGGTCCAGTGACTTATGCAACAGTGGGAGTACGTTATCTTAGGCTTAAGTGAACATTAAATAGCTAACAGAGACAAGCAAACAAAAAAGCCCTAGCCATTGCATGTCCAGACTCTGACGTGTCTATCAAAGTCTAGGATCATTAGTATTGGTTCACTGACTTAGCCTTGAAGGTTCCTGATGAAGGGGACATAACACCACGGTCAGGCCGAGACTAATGGGGGACAATAAACATCTGCAGGCTCTGATGTTACTAATCCATTGCCTACTGAGGATCAACCATTAGAGCAAGAGAATATTCCTGAAGCCCCTGACGAACAGAAGTTAAGGATTAGTTGGGCATCTTGAATTTCTAATATGGCCTCACTCTTCATTAGAAACAGTTGCACAAAAAAGGGAAAAGAAAACATTTTTGCTATGAATTTTTTTAAAAAAAACACATTATATTGTATTATTTGATATAACGTATCATGTTGATGTCTTAAGCAAAATTTGGTTTGTGTTGAGATTCATGTTGTTAGCAAGACTGTCTTATGCCTTATGATATATTACAAGGAAGAAAGTGCTTAGTAGAATAATGTTCTAATCACAGGTGATTGTTGGGAGCGGAGGAGCTAACAGATTCTCAGGCTCAGAGCTCAATTTCATATATACATCTGTAGTGCCAAAGTGACATAGACAATTTATCTCTTGAAGTATATGTTGTAGGCAGCAAGAGTGTTTTACATTTGAACATCCTTTGGATACACTTATTTTGCCAACACTTGAAGCATCTCAAGGAAATAGAAAAAGATTTTTTTCTCTCTTTTGGAATTAAGATTTTAGGAGTTGGAAAAGCTGATTTTCATTTGTCATTATGTTAGGATTAAATACAGATATCAGGACTAGGAGTTATTGATTCCAATTTCAACATATAGCTCATTCTGATCCAGGCTGTATATCAGGGTGGGCAAAGTGCAGCCCACCAGGAGACCTCTCCAGCCCCCAGCCTCACCCAATTTTTTATGGGGGGGGGGGGACAATTTTCAGGAAGTGTTTTTGCCTTTCTCAAAGGCCAAAAGCTGCCTAGATATACAGCATTTTTCTTCCCCTAGCCCTGCAAAGTCCCAGAAACCTCATAAAAATAAAAAAGAGTGAGAAAATGGCCAAATATCAGCCAAAATGGCAGCCAGATGTAACGTTATGTCACTTTGGCTGTACTAAAACTCACTGGTGCAGGCTTTGGATCGGTGCAGGGAGAAATATGCTCTCCACATGTTGCCTATCCCTGCTATATACCCTCATACAGGCAGAACTCATAGAATCATTGAGCTGGAAAAGACCACAAGGGCCATTCCGTCTAACTCCCTGCCATGCAAGACTACACAGTCAAAGCACTCCCAACAGATGGCCATCTACCCTCTGCTTGAAAAACTCCAAAGAAGGAGATTCCACCACCCTCCGAGACAGCATATTCCACTGTCAAACAGCTCTTACCATCAGGAAAGTCTTCCTAATGTTGAGGTGGAATCTCCTGTAGTTTTAATGCATGTTGTAGACTCTGGAGCAGCAGAAAACAAGTTTGCTCCATCCTCAGTAAGCTATCCTTTCAAATATTTAAACACAGTTATCATGTCACTGTTCAGCATTCTTTTCTCCAGGCTAAACATACCCAGCTCCCTAAACTGCTCCTCCTAGGACATGGTTTTCAGACCTTCCACCATTTTTGTCACCCTATCTGAACACAACACAGCTTGTCCACATCCTTTTTGAATTATGGTGCCCTGAACTGGACATTGTATTCCAGGTGAGGTCTGACCAAAGCAGAATCAAGTGCTACTATTACTTCCTTTGATCTAGATATTATATTCCTATTGATGCAGCCTAGGATCATATTCCCTTTTTAGCTGCTGCACCACACTCAGTGTTGGTAGCTGTTAAAAACAGCCTGTCTTTCCACTGGATTATCAAACTGAAATGAAGGGGCTTCTACTTGTTAAATTTGTTTCTGGATCAGTCCTGAACAGCCTGTTCAAAAACAAAGGTACAATGAATTTTCATTCAACCATGACTAGTTTGCATCATTTCAATCATTCAAAATTCAGAGATATGGTCCCCCTACCTCTCATTAACTGAGCTCTTGTTGAACAGAAGGCTGCTTTCTCTAAAAGACTGGCTCAAAATTTGTTATTTTTAACAGCCTAGTTGATTAAAGGAATGGGGCAACATGTGACCCTCTGTACTGAGAGTGTTCCTCAGACTTTTTGGGATCTCACTGGAGATTCTGAGTTGCATATTCACTAGAGGAAGCACAACAGCCTGGATATCCAAGTAACCATGAACTCTTGGATAGGCATTGTATGATAGAGCTGGTGCTGTTTCATATTACACAATTATAACATTATGATTGTAGTTTAACTATCAGGATTCCATGCTATGGAATCCTCAGAGTTGCAATTTAGGGAGGGACATTAGAATTATGATATTCACAGAGTTGCCGTAGGTTGAAGGGCAACTTGAAGGTACATATACATACACATTTAGACTCCTTAGCCAGAGAGCTTATCCAGTGACTGTGACCAAACTATAAACCCCAGGATGCCATATGATTTTGCCATAATAGTTACAGTAGGGTCATATCACTAGAATTGTATAATGTGGCTTGGGACCTTTTCACTCTAGACAGTTATAGTGCATTGATTCAACTTTCACTGTCATGGCTGCCTCCCATGGAATCCTGTGGTTTGTAGTTTTGTCAGAGTCATTGGAGAAGCTCTAAGGATGAAAATCTAAATGCTGCTTCTTAAACTGCCAGTCCAGGATTCCATCAGATGGAACCATGACAGTTAAAGTGGAATTATAGCACTATAATTGTGCAGTGTGAATGGGGTCTGGATTTTCTGTATATTATCAAGCTATGGGATCAAAAGAGTTCCACTTCAGCTATAAAATTATTGTACGCAGAGATATTATCTTTAATCACTGGTGGAATTTCCTTCCACCAACCATTTGTTAAAACCAGAGTACTTCTAGAAATTGCCTCCTTGTCTGACTCGATATTTAATGGCAACATTAACAGAGGGTTTCCTGCAAAGAGAAACCTATTTTCTGTGCTTAATAGCAAATTTCCTTTTCAGAAATGTTTTCTTCCCCCTGCCATATGTTTGACCATTTCTTTCCCAAATGGGAAAGAATCTGATGATGTCTGAATTTTCTCAGTAATCATTGGGAATCCCATTTTTTCATCAAGGAGTAGAAAACAAATGAATAAAAGAGAATAAAAAAGAGGGATAAAAGTAAAAGAGTGGAAGCTGTAAATTATTTGATTGAGGCCCAGTACAGATGGTGCAAAAGCGCCGTGCTGGCGCCAAAAGTAGGGCTGGGGAGGACACAGCAACTTCATCTTGGCATGGCGCCATCTTGGCATGGCGCTGTCCATAAGCAGCACGCAACAATGCCATCACACACGTGCTGCATCCAAATAGACTGGCACGTGCCTGACATCATTGCACCGCTGGAGGGTGCTTAGGACATCCTTTATGCGGTGTGAGAAGGAGCTTCATTTTGGGAGCTCCTTCTGGGAGGAAGCCTCATTCCCATGGCAACTAGATTGCCATGGGAACAAAGCCATGGAGAAAGGGGCCAAGCGGTCCCTTTCTCCTCTGGCTGCACCTGTCAGGATGTCCATGGGGCATGAAGCTCCATGGACACCCCTCTCCAGGCTACAGAGAAGCAGCGCTTTGCTGCTTCCCCATGGCCTGGAAAAATGCTGGGTTGGAGTCGCAGGGCCTGCTGGTGAGGCTGCCCTGCCTCAAACCCAGTAAGGAAAGGGTGGCTGAGGACCGCCCCCTTTCTGCCACCTGTACCCCACCATAGTTTATCAGAGATTTGGAAGAAGGGGTCAGCCTTCAGAAAGGAGGAGAACAGATTTCATGGAAATATGTTACATGTCAAATCTATGATGAGTGGTTGGTGGAAATCTAGCAAAATAAAGCCAGTCACACTGATCTCATTCCATTACACTTCCTTCCAGTTGGCCTATTATTGTATGGAGGTTTCACTGTTAGAAGCAGATTTACATTCACTAAAAATGCACACAGCAGTATTTGTTGAGAAAGCCTTATTCTTCATTACCTCGAAAAGTAATTTCTAAGACCCCAGTCTTTGTGGTCTCCTGAATCATTAAACACCCTTGTTGTTAGCTGTCTTCAAGCTGCCTTCAACTTATGGCGACCCTACAAAGGAGAGACCTCCAAGTTACCTTATCCTCAAAAACCATGTTCAGGTCTTGCAGGCTAGATGATGAAGGCACTGAAATCATTCAAGATTTCTCCATGCCTTAGTTCAACTATTAATCAAAATGGAGACTGCAGTCAGGAAATCAGAAGAAGACTAGGAGTTGGAATGGCATCTCAAGGCACCTTACTACACAAATTTACAAATGCATCTTCTTGTGCAGGAACAATCCAGTACACAAAATTTCAAAGCAGAAATGTGGACATGATCACCTGTCTAAGATAGAGCAAACACTTAGATGCCATATTTTCTGCCCTTCTCTAGTGAGATAGTGTAAGCAGTGTCTTTCCTGCCTTGGGAGTAAAATCAAGGTTGGCTCAGTTTCCTTTGCATTTTATGAAGTTCCCACCCTTTTTGTTTCACCTTGCTTTCTTTAGAGTTCCCATCTGTTCTTTTCTAGGAAGAGATCATCAAGAAACTTTTCTAGCTTGTGTTCCCTTCTCTTTATTTCCAGAATAAGAGTGCTGAGCTGAGTTGACTCCTAATAAGAAAAAGATCTCTTTCTGTCTCTCTTATTCTTTTTCTCTATCTCCCCACAGAGCCAATGCCAATTAATGAACTGGAAATAGATTGCAGTTCAGAGGGCAGGGCGCCAGTTTAGGAATGTGGAGATTCAAGTCCTAGTTATTTCTCAGCAAGTGATTTACACATTGACCTTTAAGCAAGTTGTCTTAAAGGTCAAGGCTGCCCATCACTTGCTGAGCAATAACTAGAAGCACTCTCTGCTTCTGTTCTCTTTTCTATGTCTTTCTGTCCCTGTCATAAAGTGAAGATTTTCTAGGGTAGAATAGGGAATCTTCTATCAAGGGTGAACTCTATGACATCTTAGCTGTGGTGTATTTCTGAATTATGAAACTGAAACTTCAGGTTTGTCACTGTTGATACTTTGTATCCTAATTGAATAGTCCAGGCATAGCTCAGTTAACAATTCCTCTGACAAATGACCCCCTTTTTACTAAGGGGCTCTACAGACCCGGTACTTTGTGCCAGCCTGTAGGTGCAGTGAGGGCTAAGCATCTGGATGCTCCAAGCCCTCATCGCATTGCCCATGCACCATTTTGGTGCACAGCCATCTACACAGTGCATGCCATGATGATCCTCATTGTGCACAGTGTCTAAACGCTGGACATAAACTCTTTTAGAACATGGCCACATAGCCCAGAAAACCCACAAAAAACAATGCTTCACTTTGTATTGCATCTGTCGCGTCCCCCCCCCCCCATGGTTGTGTTCACATTATTTACTTCCTAATACCTTTTGAGGCCTAAATGTGGGGCCCAAACTAAAAAATGGCTAGTCAGAACAAATTCCTCTATTCCTTCTATTTCCTTTTCCCTCCTTCTATTTCTGTCCTCCACTTTCACTGGCATTCACATAACAAATCAATAACAAATCAATCTATCCCTCCCTTCCCCCCTTTTGCAGTCTCTTCACATTCTGCTCTCACTTGTTCTCATCTATATTTCTCCTCTTCCTTCTCCATTCCCTCAGTGTCCTCTCCTCCTTCCCATGACAAGCAATGAGGACCAACAGAAGCTTTAAGAAACCTAAAAATGCAAAAAGGGAATTTTCAATGGGTAGTAATGTTCTGCTAACCTAGCAGTTCAAAAGCTTGTAAAAGAACAGGTAGATAAATAGGTACCACTTTGGTGGGAAGGTAACAGCATTCTGTGTGCCTCCGCATTTAGTCATGCTGGCCACATGGCCACTGAGTCATCTTTGACAATGCTGGCTCCCTTGACTTAATAACGGAGGTGAGCAGCTAGACAATCTTGTCAAAGGGGAAACCTTTACCTTTAATGTACTGGGAGGGGAGAACTTAATCTAGTATTATAATTAGCACTATCATTCACATTATTATTATATATTTATAATGGCTGGTATTCAATATTGCAGATCCATAACTGCTCTGTATGTATTATTCCTACACAGTCATGGCCCACCTTAGCTGTTAGAAGTCCTCAGTCCACCCTAAGAGCCAGCAGCTGGATCTGGTGAAAGGAATCTGTTTGCCTTTCAGTTAGGGCACTGGGAGGAGGATGACATTCCCATCCCTGTTTCGACCAAGTGACTGTGACAATCAGAAGCATGATCTCTGTCACAAGTTCTTCTTACAGCTTCACTCACTTGGACTTGGCCTGTAAGCAGATGTGTGAATTTTTGATGCGAGATGCTCTTTTTCTCACAGGTTTCTAGGTGTCTGGAAATGTTCTTTTACTTAAACTTCTTAGACCAATGAATTTTCTTTCCATCTGTATGACACCCCCCATGGCAATTAGGATTTTTTGCATGTTCCTATTAATGCCAATGAAAGCTTACTGAGGCAGAGGAGGGGCTGGGGAAGGAGGAGGGATGCTGTGAGCCCAATGGGGAGCTTCTGCAGGCAAGATTCAGCCCACTGGCTAGAGGTTCCCTACCTCAGAATTAGAGGGGGAACATCACTGACTACAGAGTTAACACACCTATCATGGGCTTGAATAAAGCACAGGCTTGGAGAGACAATGAAATAATTGTCAAAGACACAGTTCAAAAATATACTTTTTTGGACTACAACTCCCAGAATCATGCAATCAACATATTCGCAGCCATGCAAACTGGGGGATTCTAGGAGTTACAGTGCAAAAATGTGAGTGTGCATTTGTACTGGAAGGAAGAGTACAGTAATTTACCCTCATTTGTAGCTGGTGGCTTCCATGTCTGTAGCATGGTGAAACTAATCTGGTTTTGAATCCAAGCTTTTAAAGAAGGTGTCTAAGGTGCTGGACATATTTGGGGAGGTTTGAACAATTCACTACCCCACTGACTTGGAAGAAACTAGCTGCCACTATGCTATTGAGACATCCCACTCTGATCCCATGACAACCTGCTTCTTCAAAAGTTTTCAATAATCCATGTCACATACACTTTCTGAGTTTGTTCTAAAATTTCCCTTTTACCTATTTGTATTGTGTTTTGCTTTGTTTTTATATTTAGGAAACTGTGTCTAGCAAACATCTCCCTGAACACATTTACATAATTTAAAAAAACAAAACACAAACATGCTGACTAATGTCAGCCTTAAATAGATTCTCCTAGGATTTGCTAGACATATTCCCTATTGCCACCCCCTCTGGCAAAAACTAAGAACATTGAGATACTCCATACTCTACAGGTCAGTTGAGTAAACCTTGAAATCCCAAGTACAGTTGCATGCAAGTAAACATAACAAAACACAATAGAATTTCCACATAAAAATTCATAGGACTGGCCTATGAAGAGCTTTTGAGGCTAAAAGAGGAAAAGAGGATCTAAAGTAGCACCATGCTCTTCTAGTCTGCCATGAATCTAAATTAAGAAACTTCAGCTGGTGCAGAATGCAGAGGCTCCATCTCAAGAAGGTGGTCACATGCCTTGAGCAAATTCCAGTCCCACTTCATCTTGAGGATCAGTTTACTATTATTGCGATGGTATAGTTTAATTGTCATTTTCCTGAATGTCCAATATATAGTTCTACCCCACCTTCACGCCCCACCCCATAATGCCTTGGGGTAAAGGAATATGACCTTTTGATAGGCAAGTTTTCTCATTGGCTGTTCAGAAATTCTGGAACTTGTCTTGTGAATCTCTGGCGCGTTACACATGCGTCTAAAGTGCGTATTAGGGTTACGAAGGGGCATCACTTCCTGACGCCTCTCAACCCTAGTACAGACTGAGTCTGTACAAAATGGCGGTGCCCATCCACACAGGGGCGCCATTTTGATGTCGCGGATGCATAGCGTCTGGACATCGCGCGGCGGAAGTGACGCTGCAAGTGCATGACTAGCCTCGCGGTGCCACTTCCGGGGCGCAAAAAGAAGCGCCATTTCGGCACTTCTTTTCGGCTGCGCCTGGGAATCACGCGGTTTGGCCGCTGCGGTTCCCGGACACAGCAACTGGCGCCGCCGGCAGACCATTGCTTTTAGGTGGTCTGTAATGCTCCTCTAACTTGTCTTTGGAAGCTTTGGGATATTTTGCTGTTGTAGCTATAAAAGTATCTGGTGACTGAGTTAGTGCTGGAGGAAGTATAACTGGATTTTTAGTCTTCTCTGACTATTTTAATTTAATTTAATCAGTTGTTTGTGGGTATCAATGAAGGTATAGTTACACAGAGTGTCTGGATGTGTTTAGATAAAATCCAACTGCTTGTGGTCAATTCTAACAGCTTCAAGTGTCTGGATCAAGCCACAGGCTAAGCAAAGAAGGATGGACTGCACGGACCATTTCGGCAAACCCCAAAAGCCGCTCTTATTTCCGTGGGAAAAATGTGTTACATTCCAAGTCACAGGCAGGTTGAAGAACAGCTCTGCTCTGCTATTTTCTTTTGTGATTTTTCCATTGTAATGTGCAACTTTCAAGTCTGATGTATTCGGCAGAAAAACCTTCCTCCTGACCTCCCTTTTTAAGCTAAAGCATGAGGCGATATCTGACCAATTAGGCAGGAGATGCAAGCCATATGCAAATCCACTAGTTCTTCATCTTTTGATAGAAGTTATTGCCATTTCCCTTTATGTATAAATGGCTCTTTAACCACTTAGAGATTAAGTGGAGATTTAAAAGGGGGAAAGGGAAAAAAAACTTTAAAAGGTGTTAACGTTATCATGTGGCATAAAAGAGAAGATATTTAATAAGCCACCAGTACTTCTTGGGAGCATTTTTTTAAAGTTTAGTTTTATACTTTTGAGATAAAAAGATAATACAAAAATATGTACAAAGTACCATTTAGAAACTTTGGAAAAGGTCAAGGAGAAAATAGATGGATTTCAAAAGCTGAACTTTTCAAGGATTTCCTCTGATTTCTCTAAAACAAGATAGCCTCTTCCTCCTCTTAATAGTTCTTCAATGCCTTTTTGGTAGCCAAAATCTTTGTTCTTTTTTTAAGCAGCTTTGTAACAGAAGAACTAAAAATTAATTATGGCTATGGAACTTTTTTACACAGAAGAGTTTAAAAAGCACAGACGTAAAGAAGGGGAAAAGATGAGGGCCCATTTATCTTATATTGACAGGACTAGCTTCAAAAGATGACCTTGAATCATAATCATCCTAATGAGCTCAAAATATTTCACTTTAACAAGTGAAACTATAATCAAATCAGTTTCTGAAAGCTCTGCTAATGAGCATTTCCTTTGATGAAAACATGGTTAACTGTCTTAGTCTGCAGGAGGTGCCTCTGCTATAAGAGGCCAGCACATGACAACTCATTAGCTGACCTGGGGAGAGACTAATTTGAATGCTTTTGATAAAAATTTCAAGGCTTTTTTAAATAACTTAAATTACATTTTGTGCACTTTTATAAATACTGCAATGTTTCCTCTAAGTTGGGGGAAATTGTTAGGAAGACTTCAAAGCATGGAACGACATTTGTTTACAACATTTAGTCCATGAGATGCTCTACAACTTTCAAAAGACTTTCCAGTTTTAAATTGTTTTTTTTCCTTCCCCACCCACCGATTTGTCAGGAACAACAACAGTGGTGATACAATCTGATTTTTTCCCCCCAAAGAAAAAGGCTTATCTAAACTCGGAAACAAAACCTCTACTCACTGTTCCTTTTTCTCCCTTTTGTAAACACTTAAAAGTTGATAGCATTTAGCACCAGCAATATCTGAAAGCCATTGCTATTCGCCAGAAATTATATCAGTTATCCTCAGAAAAAGCAAGGTGGCCTCATTAGCAATTGCTGTAATTCATTCAATTTCTTTAAATTATCTAGATAACTTAAATGAAAGCTGATTATACAAATTTGGTTTACTAGGTACCATTTTCCCTCAAGGGTTTCTTTATTAGGAGTATGTTCGCTCCTGTTCTGCTTGACGTCGAAAGCCCTGTCTTCCTCAGCACTGCAGACTTGCTGTCAAAGCACTGCTTTACACTGAAGAATTCTTTGTTTGTTTTAAGTTTCTGTCACAGCCAGATCTTGGTTTTTTTTCCCCGGTCGTTTTCCTGTTTTATCTTAAAGCTGGGAGGTTGTGTGTGTTTTCTTTTTTTCTCCTTTTTCTCTTTTTTGCTCCAGACTTTAGAGGGGTGCTTTCCTCCTCCTTCAACCCCACTTCTGTGTTGTGTCAGTGTCTCCTCCTCACCACCTGTATTCTGTAAGATGAATGCACTTGCGTGTGCAACTTGTAGCTATTTAGTCTATTCCCTTTACTCGAGACTGAGGAAAAGGAGTGAGCATGACATCCTGGGTTTTTCTATTCAGTCTTTCTTTTTTTATATAAAATGTGACAGCTGAAAAGAAATGCAATTGTTTCTATGTAATGCTCCCCATCTCCCTCAGGCCATCAAATGGTTTGAACCTGGGGCCCTCAGCACCCAAGCACAGACCTCTCACATGTGAGCTGAAAATTCAGAGCTGACAGCAGAACTAAGTTCCATTGCAGAGGTACATATTCAGCTTACTTTTCAAAGCACACACTGATAGACTTTTCATTGACGTGGGTAATCTTTAGCTAAGGTTCAGTAAGACTACTTAATTCATTACACAAAGAACCATGGGTTGTGAATAGGGGAACCAATTTAGTCATCCACCATTAATAAAAAAAACAAGTTTAATATTGTATCACCAAAGGCATTCTTCCCTTCCTATTTCTACATGGAAATAGATTGACAAAATATGGCAAGATTTTAAGAGAGGGCAGATTTGCTGTGTTTGCCTTATGGATGATGAATAGTATGGCAAGAATGATTAGAGAATGTCACACATGGACTATGAATTCTTGCTGGCATGAAGCTTATTGGTTGACTTTGGGCTAGTCAAACATGTTGAATTAAATTTGTTCCACAACAAATTGGGGTTTGGAATGGATGGCCCTTGTGGTCTCTTTCAACTCTATGATTGTATGATTCTATGATAGTACCCCTCCCACCTGTATAACAGTCTTATTTACAATTTGTCGTTCTTAATTTTAATATATCTCCATCCCCCAGATCAAAATTTGTCTATTCCATGGAAGCCAATGCATTTCATGTAGTTTTGTTATGAGCAGAGAGTATAAATGAGTCCAAATGTGATTCATGAACTGCAATAACAGGAGAATAATATCAAACAATGAAATTAAACCTCTTTAGCCCATGCCATTTCAACTACTTGGCCTTGCACCCTAGCTTATAGAGGGCAGTCCTGTCTTTGAAGGTGTCCTTGATTTGGAGGATGCCCAGTCCATCTTTTTATGAATGATATTAAAAAAAATATGGAGAGCAGGGGCCTTGGAAATATCCATCTACCATTAGCAAAATGAGGCACTCAAGTCCACTGGACACAGTCTACTCCAACATGGAAAGGTGTTTAGTACTTCTATTTAAATTATAGCAATAATAAGAGAAATTTTCATCCAGACATAGAGACAGGCATTGCATGCAGACATAAGAGCATATGCATATCTTATGCAGCTCTGTTGTCCTTTTCTGGAGATGCATTTCATTTTTACATGGTCATCCTATTGGCAATATAGTCCCTAGATATTGTACTATAATTTTCTCTTTACTTCTTCACTCTCTTTCCAATTCCGTTTTAAGAAGAGCCTTGGAAGTTAATAAATAATTAGCAAACTTATCGAAAAGGGAATAACCTCGGGTTCAACTTTCTTAAAAAATAGTTAAATAAAACATAAGGTGGTTTGGCACTTTCAGATTTCAAAAGCTACTTCCAAGAGATGAAACTCAGTGTGCTTAGATATTAAAGTCTCAGTCCTACAGAAATTGCCAGTGGGATAATACAGAAGGAGAGATGGTAGGAAATTTAGAATTACTCATAGATTTAGGATGAAAAATTGTTAGAACACTACTAAAAATGTAGAATGACATTCTAAATATATTTTCCCCTTTCAGTGGATGTGGGATGCCACAATTGTCTCTGGCCAGCAGTCACCCCTTTCATTCTATTAAGAGTTTTGTGACAATAGCAAGTGCAGTTCTGAAACTCTTGTGCATAGAGCTATGCAATGAGAAGCTTCTTGGGATTCACACTTCATCACATATAATAATAATAATAATAATAATAATAATAATAATAATAAATAATTTGTTTTATTTATATACCGCTATTCCAAAGATCATAGCGGTGAACAGCAAATAAGCTAATTAGCAAGTAAGCTAATTTGCCCCCAACAGTCTGGGTAATCATTTTAGCGACCTCGGAAGGATGCAAGCCTGAGTCGAGCTTGGGCCCTTTTGCTGGTCTTGAACTCGCACAAGGAAAGCCACACAAAAAAATTAAGACCCATTGAAAGACATGCTCCAATGTCAATTTAGTTAATTTAGTTCACCTAGAGCTTTGTTGGAGACACACTATGCAGCCTTTTCAAAGCTAGTTTAAGGAAGACTGTACAGCTATGGTTAGCAACATGCTTCCAAAAGTGATACTGTGAGAAAGGGTGGGGACAATCTCCCTGTTTCCACCTCTACAAATCCAGCTTCTTGGGCCAATTTCCACTGGCATCACTTGTCTACAGCTTCATCTGATATGCAGCTGGCAACTGGAGGAGTAACCTGCATCCTTTAAGGATCTAATAGGCTTAGAGATTACTATACATTCTATACATTCTTCTCTTGCTGAAAAGATGTTTATTTCCCAGGAAGAAGACCAAGAGCATTTGTGGTGGTGCTAGTAAGAGTGGGAAAAGTAGATGGAATAGTGGTTCTGAAACTTCATTCTGTTATATATTAGTTTGGATTTTATCTCCCAGATTTCCACACTGTCACATTTTGAGAACCAATGGAATAGAATATAGTCCTATCACATATACCTTATTGTCCCAATCAATCCTATATGTAAGATTCTCCCTCTGCAGGAAATTTCTAGGTCTCTCTTTGCTGAGCAAATTGTTTCATATATCAAGCTCATAAGAAATTGTTTCATATATCAAGCTCATATTTGCCATGTGTGGCAGCTCAACAGTACCTCAGTGAACTTGGTTTTTTCTCATGCCTACCTACAATGGTCGGGAGAAACATCATGTCAGTCTGTATTAGTTTTAGTGTTTAGCTCTGTTAATCAGAAATTGTGCAGGCCTGGCACGAAGTTTTGCAACTTGTATAAACTGTATGGACAAATACTAAGGTGGGATAAAATAATAAAATGATGAATCAAAGCTTTAATATTTTATTTAACATTGATATATTATATATTCTTATGTATAAGAATATATATAATATATTTTTATAAGACTAAATTTTCATATTAACAGTTTTTAATCTATAATGTACAATATAGTGTAATTGTATTTTGAGATCTACAATGGCAGATTTCTACTGTTCAGTATTATTCGAAAACAGAAGCAAAATATGTAGCATTTTGTATAGAACAAGTTACTCTTTAGTGAAAGTCACCTGGCCCTTAACAAATAATATTCTCCTAAGAAACAAAACACATTAAAAACTTCTGTTTCATAATAAAATGCATAGTATTTATTAGCAGGCTTCATAACACCAAGATTGGCTCTGTAGCACCTCCATACGTTTTATTGCTTTTCCCAAAATAAGCCTCTTTAAATGGTATTTTGCTTTTAAATAAATTGCTCCTCTGTATCTGACCACAAATAAACAGGGTAGAATGCTTAACAACCAACAGTTTTCATTAAAAACCATTGAAAACCCATTAAGAGGATTTCTGTTTAATTTGCAGTTTGGTAAAGGAAAGCTTCTGATGGAAAGAAAAAATATTATCAATCAAAGACACCCATCCAGTGACAGGACAATGAAGATTAGTTTTGAGTAAAATGTAAATTTGGAGTCATTAACATAACAATCAAATTGCATGCCACTGACAGCCTAATGGCAGCATGTACACCATAAACAATAAAGGGGGACAGAATGCCACTCCAGGAAGCCCCCAATTTGTGTCCTCAAGATGAACACAAAACTCCTATAGCATTTTGTGGGCGGGATGGTTGCAGAATGGATTGAGTACCATTCAAACCAAAAGATTAATAACAACAAACATTCAAAAACTCTGCACAGTTATTGAAACAGACTACACAATATTGCCACAATGTTATATTGTGTATATAGCATAACTGAAGGAGTTCAAAATACAAAATCCCCAGAATGTTACACCCCAGAAAACCTCATATTGAGTCAAAACAAGGGGGATTACCACTTTTGCAACTCTTGGGCCAGCAAATAAAGGCTTAATTCTTTCTTCACGAAAGACTCTGATAGGAAATATTTGGTATCGGGCTAAATAAGCCTTCATCCGGAGTAGCATCAGAGGAATGGTAGAATGCTTAAAGGACATGAGGATTCATGTTTGATTTAATGACCCAGAGAGCCATTCAACAGTGTCTAAATCTATCTGGCCTAGTTGGCAGTGAAGAAGTTTTCCAGGGAGGATTTGATTACTTTCTTGGAAATCCATTGACCATCATTAACTCTGCTCTTATGGATACTCAATGCAATCCTTTCCAATTGGAGTATACAGTTATGTTTCACAGAAAAAGGTTTATTACTTTTTATGGCATCCATGGGGTATACATGATCCTCTTGTGATGCTGTTCCAGGCAATAATTGATTTGTTTCTTGGGGTAGCCTCCTCGGGTCTGAGTTTTTATCATTTCCTTTAGTCCTATCTTCTAAATCAACCAATTGGTCGTGGTTGTGCACAACTTAGTCCCATCAGTTTCACAACTGCCTGTACAAGAGGGACTAGTAAGTGATCTTGCAGATATCTTTTGCTCCAATGTCTCTATTTCTCCACTTAACATGTTCAATTTGTGTTGATATCAGGATAACGGTTTGTGTAGTAATCAGGCAGTATTTTGTCAAAGTTGTGTTGGGTTCTCCCCAGCTTGTTGCTCCCCATTCTGCATCTCAACATTTCTGGGAAATGTCCAATTATTTCTGGACTTTATTTCATAATCCCTACGATTAGTATCAAGGCAAATTACATGAGCTGACAAACTATGGTGAGAACCCAATTCTTCATCTTGGTTTTCAATCAACTTGACACTAGGGAGTGGGGAAGGCTCCAGAGGCTGCTTCGCACCTAACTCTGACTGTAAGCCAGTTCCCAGGGATTCAAATCTATTAGCAATATGAATGGGTTTTGATTTTCTTACATTCCCATTTCCTACAAAATATTTGTTGATTCTCGACTGCTTAGAATGTTTCATCGGGGGTAGCAAGTTTGGACTCCCACCCAACTGTTTCCTTCGTTTTCTCTTTCCCATGACTTATTTCAGACAGTTTTCTCAAAATTCAGGAACTTAAGTTAAATATTTGTCTTTGAGAAAAAAATTGTCTAAACTGTTTGCTATCTTTTACTATATAATGACTGATGGGGTAGAACTGAACATTGGAAATTCAGAATTGAGACTTCTACCAAGCTGGTGTTGGTGTTAGTGTCGGCATCCCCTTCAAGGCCACACTGCTCTCCGGCAGAAACAACCAGGGAGATGCTGGTCTTTTAAGCCCTCTGCAGGACTCCTCCTCCACAGCTGGTGGGTGGCCCGACATTTTTAAAAAGAGGAATAGGTGCAAATATTTTAAACACATTACCATACTAGCAATTAGCTTGGCCACTATCAGATAATACCCAAATTAAAAGGAAGGGGAAAAAATCCTTAAAATTCCTATCAAGGCTTATTAAAATTGGTTAAAAACCCAACTGGATTGCAATTGCAAAAATATATGGGGATTATATCTTAGTTTTGGTTTGCAGTAACTTTCAGAAGGCATTAAAATGGAAAGGAATCACAAAATCTTCCAGAGGTTATTGGACTGCACCTTCTAGCAGCCATAGCCAACACAGCCAATGTTAAGTGATGCTGGGAGTTACAGTTCAGCAACATCTGGAGAGCTGACCACCACAGCATTAATACTCCTGCTTACTACACATAAACTAAAATCATGAAACCTTTAATGTCCTCAAGACTGAATGGCTGGCATTCTGTGGGTGACATACGCAGGCTTCACTCAGGGTTATGTTCATGTATGTCTTATATTGGGTATGGTGCCTAGGGAGCTTTCTTGTGGGTCTAAAGCATCCCTCCCCACAGGCTGTTGGCAATTCCTGAGGGGGGCATTTCTGCAGATGTCCACTGCCTGGTGGGAAGGGCTTTGATTTAGGGAAACCAAGAAGTAGCTATCCCAGCTACCTCATATTTCTTGACCACAAAGCCACATGGGCAGCTTTCTTGATTGCCTCAGCTGCTTTTCCCTTCTTTCCCACAGCCAGTATACGGCAACAGTAATGCCCCATTCAGACTTTACCACTGCTGGGTTGGGAGAGATGAGCAGAGCAGTGCATGTGAAGCATTACACACAAGTGTGGTGCAGCACCTAGCTTATAGGTATGTATAGAATTACACAGAATTGAAAAATAAAATATTTGTCTGAGGTCCTGGATTAGAAGACATATAATAAAGTTCAGCATAGGCACATGACACATTTCTCCCCTCAATCTCAACCCACTTTTTAAGATAATGTTTCTGTAGCTGGATGCATAGCAGTGGTGCCACAATGTACTAGCTTGCATTCAGTTCCAATGAAATTTCTGTATTCTAGCCAGTGATTCAGTAACTCAGTGATTCTAATCTGAATTGTATTCTTGGTTCATTGAAGGGTCTTGAAACCATGCCCTATGAGAAACAGCTTAGGGAGCTGGGGATTTTTAGTCTGGAGAAGAAAAGGTTAAGAGGTGATATGATATCCCTGGTTAAATACTTGAAGGGATGTGATATTGAGGAGGGAGCAAGCTTGTTTTCTTCCGCTACAGAGAACAGGACCCGGACCAATGGATGCAAACTGCAGGAAAACAGATACCAGCTCAACATTAAGAGGAACTTCGCGACAGTAAGGGTTGTTCAACAGTGGGACACACATCCTCAGAGTGTAGTAGATTCTCCTTCCTTGGAGGTCTTTAAACAGAGGTTGGATGGCCATCTGTCAGGTATGCTTTGATTGAGAGTTCCTGTATGGCAGGGGGTTGGACTGGATGGCCCTTGTGGTCTCTTCCAACTCTATGATTCTATGATTGTCTGTCTCTAAATGGGTGTTCAAAAGCCAGGGCCAATTGTCAATTTGGACACACAAATGTTACTTTTAAACGTCTTGAAAAACATTTCAAAGAGAAGCTGAAAGGACCTCTCATGCATCTAACCAATTTCTCCTACCAGCGCGCCCCCCCCCCCCCCCACCGTGCGCAAAAGCAGGTATGGGGGAAGAAAGTATTTTGAAGTGAATAATGTGGCATTTACTTCTTGTCACCTTCCTATGATGTTTTGCATTCTTCAGATCTGACTCTAGAGATATAAAATTTCTGGAAATTTTGAAACCATGAGGGGGAAAACCCAGGGTTTTTTTAGTTTTTTTAATGGAAATTTTTGGAAAAATTGAAAAATGCAACATTAGCACTTTTTACAGACTGAAAGTCACTCTGTTACTTTAGGAACATAAAATATGTCTATAGACAATTTGATTTGGCATAAAATTATCATAATTGGTATATTAAAATACAGTATATTCAAACAATTATTACAGAGTTCACTTTTTAATTTTTTTATTTGTAACAAAATCCCTTCATTGGTTGCCAATTAGCTTCTGGGCACAATACAATGTGTTGGTTATTACCTTTAAAGCCCTACATGGCTTGGGCCCGGATTACTTGAGGGAACGCCTCTTCCTACACAATCCACCCTGCACTCTCATAACATCTGGGAAGAATTTATTAGAATACTCAAAGACCAGATTAACAATAACTTCTTACAGAGAGTATATAGCCATAGCCCCTAAATTATGGAACAACTTGCCGTAAGAGATCCGTCTTATTACCATCTTAGATGCCTTTAAGAAGGCACTAAAGACAGATCTCTTCAGGTGGGCCTACCCACCCGATCTTCTATGGAAAACGCTACTTTTGCCTGTAATACTGCATGTTAGATGATGTTTTTATTGTCCTGAATTGTAATTTTAAGTGATTATATTTTATTGTAATCTAGATGCTATTGTGGTTTTATGCTTGCAATCCTGCTTCAATCCATTGGGAGAAGCGGGAAATAGAAATAAAATTTATTATTATTATTATTATTATTATTATTATTATATGAAGCAATAATCTCCTGAACTTTGGTTTTGCTAGTTTATGCAGAACAGGCAAAAAACAAAACAAAACAAAACAAAACCATCTAAAGAAAAGCCAAAGATGAAATCATTAACATTAATAATAAAAACAATTATTTATATTTCCTCTCCACAGTATCAAATAGACATAAAGCACCCATTCCCATAAAAATAATTGAGGGGGAAAATATGTGGAAAGGAGGAGGAACTAAGAGTTAATGAATAGGCATGAAATTTAGGCCTGTTACAGACTGCCAAAATAAAGGTTAGCTTTGGGTCTCTTTGGAGGTATGCTATTTAAATGATGCATGGGCCCTAACAGTCCAGAGGTCGCGCCAAAGCCACACTCCATTCCTAAGCACTGGAGTGCAGCTTTGGTGCAGCTTCCGGATTCTTAGGATGCATGCATCATTTAAACAGCATATCTCCAAAGAGACCCAAAGCAGTTTTATTTTGGCAGTCTGTAACAGGCCATAATCAGACTTTTTCTGAGCTATAGGCCCGGTACAGACTGCCCAAAGAGGGCGGTCTGCCGGTGCCTTGTTTTGCTGTGCAAGGAAGCTGCAGCAGACACACTGCACAGCTTCCTCATGCAGCAAAAAGAACCTGCAAAAAGCAAAAATTTTTGTGATGCCATAATAATGTTGCACTGCGCCAATGGTGCACTCGCAACATCATTATGGTGCCATGATGTGCGGACACTATGCGTCTGTTGCCTCAAAATGGTGGCACCCATCTGTACAGGGCGCTGCCTTTTTGATGCCCTCGTCACGTGTGAGGGGTGTCTGGAAGCGTCGCCCCTCACACGTGACGAGGGCGCCCTATCGCACCCATCTGTCCTGTGCCTTTGTTATCAGAATCAGTTTCATTCTCTAATTCTGCTTCATTAGGTTTGTCATCGTCACAGTTATCATGGATTTCTGAAAACAGAAGGTTTGCCCATGTCACATGTCAGTTTATTTCTTTATTTAGTGTGAGTATTACCAAACATAGCACGAGGTGCAGAAATCTGAAGAAGGTAAGAAACAAAAGAAGTCAGAGGCTTTGATGTGCAAAGACCTTTCCACCATGTTGCAGGAGCGATATGTTTAGCAGAATCCCAGATTGCATTCCTGTACCAAATCCCTGAAGATGCTTTATATTCTGCAACGTTTACAAGTACCTTCCCAACATCAAGTCCTAAGTATGATGCTTGTTTTGGTACCCAATCAAATGCAGTAGCCGTGCAATCATATTACCACCTTTAAATCTTGGATCTAACAGATTTGCAGCAGCATAAATTGGATTACAACAAAATTCTTCTCTTTTTTAAAATATAATCTTTCACTTTATTTTTTTTTCTACAGTTATAACTAGAGATACACTGAGATTCTCAAAAACAGCTATTTTTATCTTGGCTATTTGATAAGAAATTTCTGATAGAAGTGCACTGTCTGATTCAGATGCAGTGACTGCTGCAGAAGTTGGCTTTAGAATCTTCAGAGAATTCTGTAGCTCAACCCAGAAGACATCCTCATCATGAGCAGTGTTTCTTATGCTCCTGTGTACTTTAAGATCTTCAACTATTCTTGAACAAGAACATTGAGAAAAGCTATGTGCACTTTCATCTTTATGGTCCTCTTCATTAAGATCCATGAAGGATTTTTTAATATCTACAGGACACTTGTTATGTACAAGAATCTGTTTTATCCTGGTAGTATTTTGAAATGCATATTTCATCTGATAGTATTTGCAAATCACATATTTCTTCTGAGAAGAACTTATGTGAAAATGCTTCCATATACTATATGTTGGTCACACCATTTTCCTGAGGGGAATAGGAAAGAAAAATAATTTAGTGGCTAATTTGCAAGAAAACACTAAACTATGGCATCAGAGGAAGAGAAGGGCAGACCCAGCTCCACCAGGCCCAGCCCAGAAACAGAAGAAGGGCCCTCCCTTCAGTCCATCTGCCATGGCCCAGGCTTTAGAGAAGAGCAGGCCCAGCTCCATCAGGACTAGCCCAGAGAAATAAGACTTGATCCCTTCCCTCGCTTTCCTTTCTGCTTCTCCTTTTATGTTATATATTTTAGATTGTAAGCCTATAAGCATGGAACTGTCTAAGTAACCATTTGTAAGCTGTTCTGAGAGCCTTTGTGGCTGAAGAGTGGGGTATAAATACTCCAAATAAATAAATAAATAAATAAATAAATAAGGTTCGATTTTCTGAAATCAGTTTCTAAGCAGTTTACAACATGTAAGTTAATTGCCACTAACAAGCTGGGTACTCATTTTAGTAATTTATGGAAGGATGCAAGGCAGGGTCAACCCTGGAGCCCTGGGATCAAACTCACAACTTTGTGGCTGCAGTGCTGGCATTTAACCACTGCACCATCAGGGCTCCATTCCTTTACCAGACATATTTACTAGACATTCCTCTTGGCAGGCTCTTTGCAGACAATCTTGGACATGTCACAGAACTCTAGAGAAAAATACATGTAACAGATCTGTGCTGTAACTCAGAGAGATCTTTTAAAAAACCAAAATAAAACAAATAAAAAATTTCAGGCTGTGCTTGTGGTTGGCAGTGGATGAATCTGTCAGTTTTGCTTTCCCTCAAATGTGAATTCATTACATCTCAAGTTCTTTCCATCCCTCTTAGGAAGACATGTGTGTATTTTGGCAAGCTGCTATTCTTTAAGAGTTTTTTAAAGCTAAGTACTCAGAGCAAACATGTCAGTTTCATATTTCTTACACCACATGTTTATCCCCCCCCCCCCCCAAATTTCATATTCACAATTGTCACATCACATTTATGGCAAAATTTGAGAGTTTTGGAAAATTCTTATTAAAAAATGAACTGAATGTAATTCTTACCCATCAAAGAATGTCTTAGGTAAACTGCATTATTCCTTCCAAAGATCATCATTAAGAAAAACTGTACACAAATGATCTTATTGGATCTCTGAGGTCTAATCTGCACTGCAGGAATAATGCAGTTTGACACCACTTTAAATGCCATGGCTCAATGCTATGAAATTTTGGGATTTACAGTTTTGTGATGTTATCACACCCTGCATACCCCGCATTATTTTGGGATGCAAATATTTTGCTATATTTTATTATAATAGCAGTTACAAAGAGGGGGTAAGTATGAACCTGGAAAGGTCAGATGGCCTTTAAGTTGGTCACAGACCTGAGAGCATGTGGCAAGGACCCCTGTAACTTAATGACTGTGATTATTGCTGCTTCCCAACCCCTGCAGTGTGTATTCCCTCTTGAAGATCACTGATAAAGGTTTGTCAAGCCTAAAGCATTAAACCAGAATTTTGCTAGCTCCATTGTAGTTTCTCTCACACCTGATCCTATCCCAAAATGCATTGGGTTGTCTTGATCTTGTGATTGCTTGATTGACTCAATGTCACTGACATCAAACAAAAATATTCCTTTTGTAACTCTGAAGTTAAAACCATCAACCAGGATCCCATTGTTTTTGGAATTCCTGGGAAACCCACCCAACTGCCTCAAGACTCTATAAAAAGCCTTCTTAGCATTCACATGTGGGTTCAGCCTGAAATCAGGTAGGAATACTCTCAACACAGGCTGGCCACCCCACCCACATATGTTTCAGGAAGCCTTCTGGAGCCACTGTCACTGCCATCATCCCCTGATTCGAGCTGTGCATCTGAACTGGTAAGGTATTGTTTTTCCTCAACCTTGTTACAAGCTAATACCTTTAATTTCATGTGTGTGTGTGTGTGTGTGTGTGTGCATGCGCGCATGCGTGTTTGGATGATGTTGTGTGAATTGTGATTTTCCCCTTTGCTGTTAATAAATAAAACTAAGTTGTACTTTGCACTCTGAGAATTCTAGTTCTTGGACCTGTCAAACACAGCCTTGGTGACCTAGCAATTTGGGTAATAGTGAGATATTTAGCCTTCTCTGTCAAAGAGCTCTGGTGCCACACCAAACAACAAATCCCAGGATTCCATAATATTGAGCCATTGCAGTCAGAATGGTGTCAAACTGCAGTGCAGATTAAACCTGAGCAACCAGTGATTTGAAGTGATCATGAGTTGTAAGTGTTTTGACTTTCATTGTCAGTAGTTTCTCAGTATTTTTTACTGAGTTGAGGTCGAGGAGGAAATGACTAGTTGACTGGGGGAGGAACCAGGATAAGAAGATAATGTAACTTGAACAAACTAAGAGCAAGTACTATTAATTAGCAGCCTTCAGTCTCAGAGGCTTGTGGTATTTCTGAATCTATTTCTGTGTCTGGAATGTTAGCCAAGAAGGCTTTTCAGCAGCACCATCTAGTGTGAAGTCTGTGGCACTGAATTTAAATCTCACAATCATAATTCATAATTTCATACATTTGAGACAGGTCTGTACTTCAGTGCTACATTTGTATCTCTTGATTTTGAGGACTATTCTAATGCTGAAATACTTAAAAAAAATAAACCCCAAAATGCTAAGTATATTGATTGCTAGGTGTGGGTAGTTAGGTGTACTACACAAAGGGGTTCTTTATGTCTATACAGGTTTCTTGTAATCTTTTCAGTACTATTCAGGAGGTTTTCAATCTCTTAGTAGGTTGGGGTCCACATATGAAGCTTGCACTCCCTTTCTTTTATATCCCAATGTGATTTCAAAGGGCAAATTCTCCATTTATTTATTTATTGGATTTGTTTATCATCACTCACCCCACCAGAGCCCTTGAGGTGATGTATAATGGCTAAAATATTTAAGCATTAAATACATGATAAACTAAAACTCAGGGAAGGCCACTGAAGCAGTGAAGGGCAGCACCCTTCTGCTCTCATATATTTGCTGCTGTAACAGACTGTACTGCTGATGTTCAGCTCCAGTGTATCATAGGAACCCCGTGTCTCCCACTGGAGGTGCTGAAACCCTCTAAGGAAGGAATGGCACCAGCATCCAGCCAGTCACGGACTTCAGATGTATCCTGATGTTCATCATCTTTCTTAAGTGAGTTTTTTTTTTTTATGAGAAAGGAAAGTCAGTATCACTAGTACACTCAACAAGTAGTTTCACATATATTTATACAAGCCCTGGAAACAATATAAAAGTGAACCCTGAGGAACTCCCAGGTATATTTCAAAGCCATAGCCATGTTAGTCTATAGAATCAGTATGTAGAGAGATCTGGTAGCACCTTTGAGACTAACTAAAAGAAAGAAGTTGGCAGCATGAGCTTTTGTAGGCTACAGTCTACTTCCTCAGATGCATCTGAGAATGTAGTCTATGAAAGCTCATGCTGCCAACATCTTTCTTTCTCATAGGTGCTACAAGATCTCTCTACATACTCCCAGGTATATGCCATTGAGAACAGCCCCCAAGCATTCATTTCCTAGCATCAGCTTCAGAAATTGTTCACCAGAATGAAGAAAATCCTCTGCAACATGGTGGTCCCAGTTCTGAAAGGTGGGCCAGAAAGATATCCTGGCTGGTGGGATAAAGGTAGTGCCAGCCCAAAGTATGGCAGTTTTAATATTTCCCCAGTTTTGGAGTGGACGTGGTCAAAGACATCAATTTTGCAGGGTGAGGTGCTGGAAAAAAGACATTCCTTTCAGGGAGAGGTGAAAAGTCATCATTTTAAGGGACTGGAGATGGACTTGATATTACAAAGGGCTAGTGAAGGTGCCTTCAAACCTGAGTGGCTTATGGATTCAATGGGGTGGCACTTCATTCTAAATTTGGGGCACCCCCTTACCAATCATGTGTATTTCCTATTATTGAAAGAACCATATGTCTTTCAAGTTATTTTCATTTAGCCAGAGTCCAACTGGCGTTTCAAGGAGCTCAGTCAAGAGGCCAGCACCATGGCAAAGACCTCCTTTGGATCAGCTCAATAGGGATGATGCCATGCCATGAAGCATTGTTGGGAAGAAACAATGGCTGCATCCAGGGGTCACTCTTCTCATCATTGTCCACTCCTCTGATACAAAACTACAGACAAGAGTGTATAGACAGAATGTAGGGCCAGAAACACACTCAGATATTTCTGTAGCTCACGTGGCAGTAATGAAGTTTATTCCTTTAATAAAATGTTTCCAAGAGGTTGAAGAACATTTCTGTTAGTTTAGATAGGGGTGGGCAGTACACCAATAGAATCTCCAGTGTGTTTTAGCAGCTATGTGATTTAGGGTTGCCATAAGTCAGAAACAACTTGAAGGCACATAACAACAAAATCAACAACAAAATTAACTATTTGCACAGTTTCCCTGACCAAGCACTATATGGCAGAAGGTATTACAGTGGACCATGTCATATCCACTGGTGTTTGCTTATCACTGCACTGACACTACACTGTGAATACATCTGGCAGAGACAGAAGGTTAAGAAAGTAGTCATGAAATCTCCATGTTCAGAGGTAGCAGAACGGGGAAGACAGAGGATCTTTCCAAATTGCACTTCCTGAGCTGCTGTCCTGTTGATGCCAGGGATTGTAACTGTATAGAAGCATTTGTTCTCTTTCTGAGATGCAGCTCTCCTGTGTGGCTTTCTTTGAAAACATACCTGTGATGGCCACCTGTTTTTGCTACAGACTTATATAATGGATCTTCTTCTATTTGTTTTTTAATTTGAATATTGTTGATTTTTTCTCAGTTGAAACAAGAAAGCAAAGGTCTTGACAATTCCAGTTCATTTTTGGAAAAAAAAAATCCACCTCATTAGCAGAGGAAGAATATTGGTGATATCTGTCCACATTTGTGCATGCTCTGCAGGTCAAACAATTTCTACATCAAACCAGTTTATTTTATTCATTTATTTTATTTTAAAAGAGGAAGCCTGAAGACTTAGTTACTGCTCATTCCCTAGTCACATCAGTTGGTAACATGGGATTTAAGGTGTCACAATGATGGAGAACAGTTCAATTTGTTTCAACATGTTAACAGTGCTCATGTACATATTAGCCAGTAATAAAATCTCAAAGTAGCACCTTCAGAAAGAATGGGCATTAAAAGGGAACACGTAATGGGCAAGATAAAATTAAAGCAAGTAATGATTATTTCATATTTTAATTTTTTTATAAAGAAAATAACTGGAACATAGTTTCTGTGCTAAATGAAAAGAGGGGCTTTTGGAAGAAAAAAAGAATAAAACTTTTCTGAGTTAATTGCTTGGGTCTAATTAGAGAATGTAACCTTTGGAGGAATGGTGGCTGTTGAAACTTGGTTTTATTTGCATATATTAATATGTACATGGCAATTACACCCCCAGAGAAAGTACAGCTTGTGCCCCAAAAGCCTAGTTTTAAATTTAGAACCAAAGAAGAAATCTAAAACAACTTAAATACATTCCACTGGCACCACAGAACCATGAGACATTTTATGAAATGTCTGCAGTGTTGAAATGGGACTCATCTGTCACACTGTCATCCGTTAGCTGATGTGCAATTCCCATGTAAGCTTCTCCTAGTCTGCAGAAATGTGCTACTGACAATGTAAATGTTGTATTTTTCAAATTCAATATAATAGATTCTTACTATTTTTTTAAATTCCATGTTATATATGTTATTGTATCTTTTGTGCTGTTTTTATAGGATATCTTGAGTTACTTTTATTAATTTAACCCACTGAGCCTTTCACATTCAAAAAAATAGAGACAACAAAGATATTAGCCAAGGGGCACAGGGGCATGCACCAAGGCCTGATCATCTTTGGGTCCCCCATCCACAGCAACGATGGATTGGCCATTGACCTCCCCAGATTCTGACTGCTCTCTATGTGTACATACTTCAGAAACAATGGAGCCAGTTATGTCAATCAAACAGATTATATCATGCTTCACCTCTTTTTCATTCTCATTTTATTCAGGCCACCACAATACAAAATGTTTGGCTGCTGACCTAATTATAGTTGGTATAGTAAGAATCATGGAATCACAAAATCTCATGGAATAGGGCTCATGGGCCATCTACTCCAGTGGTTCTTAACCTTTTCTTGACCAAGGGATGAAGAAGGGGGGGGAGCCAAGATAAAAGATCCAGTCAGAGCCTGAAGAAGTCAGCAGTCCTGCCATGGCCTCTCCATCCCAGGCAGCATCTTCTAATCAGGAGGAAGATATGGAGGCATTTTATCCCTGTAGAACATCATAAATTAAAATTTTTGGTTGCAAAAAACAACAAAAAATGCTCCACTCCACTTTAAATGCTCTGTTCAGTTTCTGGCAAATTCTTTATAGGTCGTGGACTTGCTCAGGACTGCTATTCTCATTTTGCTCTCAACCTTTCTGGACCATGCTTCTGCTTCTACTGAAACTATGTGTACAACCTGAAGCTAGCCTGGTTTTCCCCATGTCTCTTCCTGTGGATTGCAAGTGCATTTACCTGGACACTTGATTGCTTTCCTCTAAGACAAAGTGGCCCCAATGACAAAGAATCCCCATCCTGGACAAAGATTATTGCATGTGCCTTATGCCAACTTTTTTCTCATCTGATACATGCATGTTTAACTTCAAATATGGGTCTTACAGCATTCTCCCTGGTACAGCACATATGCAGCCCATTTGGAACCGGGGCTTATCCTGCAGCTTTTCAAGGATGGGGAAATCCCATCCTTGAAAAGCCACAGGATAAGCCTGGGTTGCATATGGGCTACAT
This sequence comes from Sceloporus occidentalis, assembly GCA_023333645.1. Taxonomy (NCBI): domain Eukaryota; kingdom Metazoa; phylum Chordata; class Lepidosauria; order Squamata; family Phrynosomatidae; genus Sceloporus; species Sceloporus occidentalis. The sequence continues at coordinate 6,888,257 of JALMGF010000004.1, read as the reverse complement.
ACAGGCTGCATATGGGAGAATGTGATAATACCCTTTGAAGTTAAACTTGTGTTTATTCCTTTCAGAAAAAGATGGGATAAGGTGTGTGCGATAATCTGCTTTTAAAGATTGAATATGAGTAGATGGTATAGGCAAGAAAGCATAAAATAGGGAAACGTGTTTCTCTTCAGTAATTGTTATTCAAAAAGATAAGCATAGCAAATAGGTTCCATTTGTGGGCTCCTGTAAACCTTTCGGTATGTGATTGTAAGCCTGCATGTGAATGAGCAACGGGATGCCTCACAAAGTGCCCTTGAAGAAAACAGATGGGCTATAAGTTACTGCCATGCTGAAGTTAAATTGGTCATTAATGACCATCAAAAGGAGGAGCAAAATGAGACACAGACTAATAAAGATATTTGTTTTTCCATTTGTCCCAGCAACGTGCAAAGGTGGGTGGGGTGGGGGGTCTATATACTTTCCCCCCCAATATGGTGACCTCCCCATGCAGTGATGTTAGCTTTCCCACAACTTAGTTTCTTCATATAATATGAGGTAAATAAATAGTTCCCCCTAAAAAAACTACCATCAACTATTTCTTTCTGCAAAATTCATCAGTTATAATAAATAGCTGCAATATAAGAACCAAACTGCACAAATACACACACCTTGACACCAGCCTCTTACTATTATCAGTATGGTTTAAATTCTCCTTAATAACTTGAGTGTTGTATTAAAATGGAAAGTATAGCAGTGTTTTAGCAATTGCTATACCTACAAGATTTCTTTATTACTTTGTCCACAGATATTTGCCTTGGGTGACTGACTGACAATATCTAAAAGATAATTTCAGGTCTTGAAGAATTAAACACAGGTCTATTTTTATGAGGCAGGATAGATTGGAAACCATTTTTTCATCTTGTTCCAATGAAATTGGAAATGGAAAGGAAGTGTGTCATATGAGGGACAAGTGTCACGAGGCCCATCTGAATAATGCTTCATGCCTTACTTTATAGCCTAATGTTCAACTATATCTATTTTTTCCTGGCAGTATTTTGCCCATCAAAAACAAGTTATTGACACTTATAACTTGAGCATAAATCATATCTGGCAGTAAAAGCAAAGGTGGTGCTTCTCTGAGAAAATGGATGATATGGGTCTAATAACATATTTGTTTTCACCTCTAGGATATCACTTTAATACCATTCAGAAACAATGGCAGAAAATCATTCCAATTAAAGGTTCTTAAAATATGAGACATAAAGCACATCCAGGTGATCTCATTCTGTCATGTATGTCAGAATAGGCACCACAGAATGGAGCAGATATAGCTTCAAATTTAGCTGTCTTAGCATATGTGTACAAGGAAATTGGATTTGCTTCAGTGGAGTCAATTAAGAAGGGCTCCCAACAAGCTAGGGTTGAAGTGCATTGACAGGGCACTGGGAAATGGGAATACCTCCAGTATTGATTGACATAGGCCTGGGTATGAATGGAACCAAGCAATCTGGTTTCTGACACTCATTTTCCCCATAACTGAGAAATTACAGTAATATATAAAATGATAATGGCTAAAACAGAAAGACAAAGAGAAGAAATTTTGGTTGAAGGGCAAGCTTTTTTTCAAATGTTCAGCTTTAACCCCATGAACAAAATGTACAACAGTAGCAAAAGTAAATGTAACTGAATTTGAAGAGGTAAGTGGGTGTAGCATTGCAGCTTAAATTAGTTTTGTTTTTCTGGGAATGTGTACCAAATAATAATGCATGCTTTAGTTTATAGACAAAAAATATACAGTATAACTGGCTTCCACCGTTAACTCTATATTTAAAATTACTAATGGCACTTCAAATAAAACTTTCCCCATTTATGAAAAAAGCTGTGTTTTTTGCTTTTCTTTAACTGTTTACTGCAGGTGAAAAAGGAGTATGAGCTATGAACATCTCCCAACAGATGTGCACATAGGTTTTGTTTGCTCTTCCTTCCTTATTGGCTAGGATTACAAATGTTGACTAGGCAGGAGACTTTGCTACTAATGATTTTATTGTCTCCATTAGAAGGAGTTTTATGCTGAGTTGCTTTATATTCAATTCTTGCACATTGTATTTTTAATCTTAAATTTGCTATGGTATGTGATAAGCTGCCCAAAGACAGCCAATATGATGTAGTCATTTGATCATTGATCTACAATTCTGGAGACCAGGATTTGTATCCCTGAATGGTCAAAGAAATCCCCTAGGGGGTTTCCATCTTGTGCAAGTCATACAGTACTCTCACAACCTTAGAGGAAGGCAAAGGAAGAAGGGAACCCAACAAGCAAGGGCTGAAAAAATTCTGCCAAGAGAACTATGATAGGTTCCCCTTATGGTACACAAAAACAACAAAGTTGTAGTGTAGTTAACATAAATAAAGCACACTCATCTGTGTTGTGAGTCTATATGAATTAAATGCATTCATGCACTTATGCACATATTTCATTTGCCATTGCCCGATACTGTTTCCCTCAAACTGAAAACTGGTAATATTAATATAGGGATGCAGTGGCTCAGTGGTTAAGACACAAATCTAGTGGTTAAGACACTAATTCTGACAACTGGAAGATTAGAAATGTGGCAGTTCGAGGCCCAAGTGATGCATGATGGGGTGAGCTCCTGTCACCAGTTCCAGCTTCTGCGAACCTAGCAGTTCGAAAGCATGCAAATGCAAGTAGATCAATAGGTACAACTTTGGTGGGAAGGTAATAGCGCTCAGTGCAGCCATGCTGGCCACATGACCACCTGAGTCATATTCAGACAACACTGGCTCTTTAGCTTGGTAATGGAAATGAGCACCACCCCCTACAGTCAGTTATGACTAGACATTCATGTCAAGGGACTACCTTTACATTTTTAATATTAGTATACCCCACCTCACCCCAATTGTTATTCTTTCAGGATTCGTACACATATCACACCCAAGCGTCACGCTTTGGGGACAATTAACTACAATTGCAGAAATCTGTATTTGTGTATTTGAACAAATACACAAATTTCCATTTCTGGGTGGAAATGAACAGATAACCTTTACTCCTCACATTCTGCAAGGTGATTCACAAACACAAAAAGAATTTCTTATTACATAAGGTAGTTTCTTATTGTTCAGAGATAAACATTCAGTGGGTCCCTTTTGTAACTTCTTAAATTTTTTGAGCTTAAATCTCCACATAGTTTTCTGTGTTTTTAATTTGCCATAACACTTCACAATCTGAAGACCTAATTTAATTTAATCTTACATTTTTGAGGCATTCGTCATGGTCTTTAAATCTTCTTTCACTTTCAGGGGAATAAGCACGCTGGCTATGCTACAGTAAGGTAAAGATGAATTCAAATAATAATATTAATTTTTGAAAGATTGTACAAATCACCTTTCAAATATTCATTTTGGATTATTTTAAAAAGAGGGGCATTAATGACTCACTTGCCTGGAAAGCACAGATATTTTTTGATCTAATAAAGGTGGGTCAAATACCTTTGATCAAGGAACAGCAGTATGTGAAAAGCACAGCCTCACTAGTTTGTCCAGGTAATTTTAAGTAATTTGAATATTCTTTGAGTATGAAAAATGTAGTTAATGATTCTGACTGAAAAGTCCTCAGTGGCTTGACAATAATTTTAGAATATAGAGTGGAAAAGAACTGTTCAGAATAATTTGTTTTTGCCTTTGTTTAAGAAATTCATCTGAATCTTTTTGAACAATAGCTCTATTTTCCTTAGGTAAACAGGTTCTTAAAAATAGGTTTTTAAAAAGCTTCAGCTATTAAACATACATGTTAGAAATCATTTGCTAGAATCTATAAATGTTTCTAACTGGATGTAAGGTAATTTTTGTAAACATTTTATTATTTTATGCTGGTTGTATGCCATAATAAATTCATTCATTCGCTAGAATCAGTTGTCAAAATGGGACTAACTGCAGAATGCTACTTGTGAACAATGGGAATAAAGCACTGATCTCCCAGGACTCAAATTGTTTAGCTGAGGATAAATCGGACAAAATCTCAACATGAGCATGAAGACAGAAATAATTGGTCTTGATGCCAATAATAGGGTCATAAAATCCAAATATCTTGCTAGGCCACCTCTAAGTACTTTAGAGGTAGTAATCTGAGGAGTTACATTTTACCTTTATTCTCCTCACAGAGCCCAAAGCAGAGGCAACTCTGACGTTCCTCACTCATTTTTTCAAACTATTTTTGCCACTATGTATATGCTGTGTGACTTCAAGTCATTTTTGAGTTACGGAGACTCTAAGGCACGCCTACCATGGGGTTTTCTTGGTGGGTTTTGTTCAGATGAGCTTTGCCATTCCCTTCTCCTGAGGCTGAGGACATGTGACTTGCCCAAAGTCACCCACTGGATTTTATGGCAGAGTAGGAATCAAACTCTGGTCTTAGAATTTAGTCCAGTGCTCAAACCACTATGCCATGCTGACTCTTAGACCCACTAAATTGTTTAACCCTGCCTTTCCTAGTTCCTGCCTGTTGAAGAGCTATCCTGATTTCAAAAATGGAGTTGCCAATTTTGAAAAACAACTAGATAAATGTGGCTGGGGTCTGGGTTGCACTCAATAGCCTCAGCTGCCCGCGATAACACACTTTTTTACTTTTCTATCCCAGCATGAATTGCAGGATCAATAATCTCCTATCTTTTGAGAAACACTGTTTCAGTTGCCCTGTCTAGCAGGTAGGGATGGCTGAGGATTTCAATTGTGAACGCTCAAAACTGATATCTCAAATTAACAGTTTGCTTAATGATCACTTTTTTTATTATTGTTACTCCATAGAGTGGGTTGGCAGCCACCTGTTTATAATTTTTGTGCCCACACTTGGGATGTTTTGTCAGTAATAAGCAGAAAATGTATTACTGCAGTTTGATCATTTTCATTACTTGTAACTATGCAAGAAAATCTCGGTGGGAAAGTAATACAAAGGACCTGGAGACTGAGAGAGATATTTTTCTAGCATATGATTTGTGGATTTAAGCCCATTTCATTAGATGCAGCCACTTTTCCATGGTGGAAAAGTGTAAATATAGGCGTGGAATCTGTAAAGTAATTACAGTGGTGGAGAGAGAAGTAGGCACATATGATTTTCATCCTTTCCCACTTTCTCATTTTCTTGGGTTACAGCTGCTGCAATAGCTGATGGGACTGTGAATTTACTCCTCTCCTCACCTTTCATTTCAAAGTGATTGCATAGTCTTAGGAGATATTATCTACCAACTGTGGCTATCTCCACCCAAGTTTAGTTCCTGCATTGGTTTTGTAAGAGTGTGATAATGTCTACAGATTATACACCTAGGAATACATTTAGAACAGAAGCACAATCTGTCACTAAAAATGAGGCAATATTGCTCTCTCCCTCATTCTGTTTTAAAAACTCAAAGGTTTTTTTTAATTATTATTCCTAAAGGTGAAAGAATTTCCTAGTGCTGGTAATTTTTCCCTGCAAAAATAAATGGAGCAAAGTTCATTTGCACTGGTGCAAAAAGTGCTGTAATTCAGAATTTATTTTGTATAAAATTCACTCATGTTTGTTTTGCACAGAAAATAGCATCATCTGCATAAAGGAAGATGGAAAAAAATCTGATTTTAACTTGAAAATGCTTATTACCGCTTAAAAACTCAACTATATTATTTATGTATGGATTGAAAAGGAGAGAGGTGAGTAGACACCCTTGCCTTCTACCTTTTGTAACTGGTATCAAATCTGTTAGGTGTCCTCCATCTAGTCTGATTTTTAATGATGTGTTTGAGTAAAGAGCCTTTATACATTCTAAAAACTACATATCAATACGTATAGTTGATTGTTTAGTCGAAAGAGATGATTCCTGTGAGATGGAATCAAAAGCTGCTTTGAGATCAACAAATGCTTGTCACAGTGAGAATCACCCACACAACTACTTTCTCAGATGGCAACCCAAGCTTTTTTACCCCATGACTGTCACCCATTTATGTGAAGTTGATGGCCACTATCCCACCAATTTGTCACTGTGAGACTCAAACTCGGGACTCTCTTAAGTGTCTCCTGCACTATAACTCTCATTAGATGCCGGCACTCTGGGTTTCAAATTTCTCCCCAGCTTGGCACCAACTGTTCTCTGACAGCCACACACCAACTATCTGATGTGTCCCAAACCTAAAAGACTTTTCTCAATGTTGGTAGTGTTTTAATGTGTTTCTGAAATCACTTCAGACAGCTGCTTGCTGAAACAAAGTAATAAATTTATTTACAAGTCAGGCTGAATAAGTGTCTCTTTTAGTAGATGGTGTTCACAATGGATATGATGTATAAATACTTTATTAGTTACACAGTTTAACAGTTTCTTTAGCTTGTTTTTATAATTGTTTCTTTATAGCTTTATATATGCTCCCTTACACCCTAAGTTCTCACGGAACCTTTATTGATCATTTGTATTTTATAACCCTTCTGGTTACCTGTTACTCCACTCGTCACCAAACCCTATGTCACCCGCAGGACATTACAACAATTTAATTAAGGACACTCTTTGTCCCTTTCCTGTGTACTTAAAACCCTTTCTATCTGCCCTCACAGCAGCTTAACCTTGCCTCAATGGCTCTTCACACCTCAGAGCACAATAAACACCACCAACAACAACCTCTTTCAAACCTGCTCTTCCCTCTTATATGCTCACTCCTGGCAGCAGCCTCCACCTTTTCCTAGTTTCGCTCCCATTTGCTAATGCCAAGGTGCCAATCTGCCTGTTGTCTTCACAATACCACATAAACATGTTTTACTATTCTTGCCAAATACTAATTGACAACATATTTTGATGTAAAACTGTTATCAAGGGTTGAGCTGCATGGATGAAAGCCAGCCTGTTCCAGGGCCAGCAAGGCATGTTCCTCAACCTAGTCTTCCAGTTTATCCAGGAGAAATTGGGCATAGATCATGATGCATCTAGAAGGCTTATTGGCCTGTAATTTGATGTATTATTTCTTGGCCTCTTTTTATATCTCAGGACAAGAAGGAACAAGGGGGCTGCCTTGTCACCATCCCCACTGTCTCTGCCAGTGGTGTGTATCTCAGCCATGCCAAGCTAGACACCACCTCCTCCTCTGCCTCAGCCTCCTGTGTGAATGCAGCAGTGGTAACAGCCTAAACATGCTCCTCCCTCTCGCCTGTGCAAGCTTTACAGCAAATGGAAGGCCAGCTGGCTGGCTGCTCGGTTGCTGCTTCCATGGGGACCAGGTGCAAAGGGAGCAGCAACTGAGCAGCCAGCTGAGAACTGACTGAGAAACTTCTTGCCCATGCCAGCCTTTGATGCAAGGCCAGCATGGGTGGAAAACTTCTCAGTCACTGCTCAGCCAGCTTTTTGGTTGGTGCTCATAAGGCTGCATAAGGATCAGTGAGCAGCTGGTCAAGCAGTAACCAAGAAGCCTCTCACCCACAGTGGCATTTGCCACAAGGCCATCATGGGTGAGAGAATTCTCAGTTGCTGCTCAGCTAGCCACTCAGTTCCTGCTCCCAAAGTGACTGGGTGCAAAGGGAGAAGCTTTTCCTTGGTAAGGAAGGATCCTCACTCCTTCTTTACAGGGGCAGAAAGGGAGGCAGACAACTTCCCATTTTTCCTCCAATGAGGAAAGACTCTCAATTTTTTATTGCTGTAATGGAAGGTTTCTCAATCCTTCTTCACTGGGGCAAAGAGGCATGCAGCTTGCTTCCCACTTTCCCCCTTGGTGATGAAGGACTCTCAGTCCTTTGCTGGGGCAGCCAGTGTGTGTGTGTGTAGGGGGTTTGCAGAGGCTCTGGACTGGTCACTGGCATGGATGGTGAAAATAAGAGATTTTAATTACTGGAGCCACTTGGAGGCAAAGGACTCTTTCCAAGAACTGATCCCATGATACTCTTTTCCATCTTTCTCTAGAGACATGTCTCCCCCATACAGCTTCAAATTGCACATTGTTGTTTCTGCTACCTCTTTGCTTGGGCTGTCTGATGAAATAAAGCAGGAGTAGCAGTGCTGCTCCAATCTGCCAACCAAATCCCGGCAAAGCTCAGAAAGCTTAGGCAAATTTGAAAGACCCCTTTTACCACCACTTCTTCTGACACACCACATGCTCTAACTTCTCACCCCAGCAGGCTGTCTGGCCCAAAATGGTGCACCTCTGAGAAAACGAAGTGATGCCCTGCATCCATCCTCACAAGAGTATCCCAGCCACCACTGCCACTATAAGTGAAAGACTTGGCAAAGGGAGTGAGCTCATGTAGGCAGGCAAAGAGATGGGGACACCACCATATAAAATAATTAACAAGGCTGTGCAGGGGTTAGCCATTCTCTCTGTGCTTATTGTATAAAGACATTTAAAACCATTGGCCATTTTTTTTCTGCCCACTGTTGGGTTCTTGTCCTACTGACACAATTCTCCATTTATTATTCAGGCTATAGACACCGCCCCTTACAGTTGGTTACGTGTAGACATTTATGTCAAAGTACTACCTTTACCTTTACCTATTGGCCCCAGTACTCAGTGTCCCTCTCCCATCTGGAATACTGTCTCCCTACCCCATGTAAATCTGTTTAAAGACTTCCTGATCAAGTTTGCAAAAAACATTTTCCCCAACTGGTGAGAAGTGTCATCTCTTGCCACATGTCCTTCTTTATCCAACTGCAGGGCACGCTCCAAGAAGTCAAATCTTTCCTTACAGCACCATCCGTGGAACCAGTTGTTCACTTCTAATATTCTTCTCCCTCTTGCTAAACCATGTACTTCAACAGAAAGGAGCAAAGAAATGGCAACCTGTGTCCCAATATACTTTGATTTCTTCTTTATGTTTTATAGCTCCATACAATATGTTGAAAGCTATAGCTTGCATTTTTGAACCACTTTAAAAGCCTCATTTAGAATACATTGGCCTGTTACAGACAGGCCAAAATAAAGCTGCTTCGAGTCACTTTGGAGATATGGTATTTCAATGATGCATGCGTCCTAAGAGTCCAAAAGCCGCACCAATGCCACGCTCCAGTCCTAAAGACTGGAGTGCAGCTTTGGTGTGGCTTTTGGACTCTTAGGACGCATGCATCATTGAAATAACATACCTCCAAAGTGACTCGAAGCAGCTTTATTTTGGCCTGTCTGTAACAGACCATTATGTCACCTGCCAGTGGTAGCATTGGGCAGGCAGTGTCTCTGAAGCCCTGAAGTGAATTTGTAAGCAAATGTAATTATAAGCTTACTAGGTAGACAGGATGCAATCACTGGCTGCAATCTTGTGTAGCTCAGTGTAGCATAGTAGGTGCTCATGTGGACCTATGCTAGGCTGAGCTATAAAACAAGTAATCTATTTACTAAATAGCCTCTGCAGCCATCTGAATGGCCATTTCCATTCAGGACTGAGGAAATATCTGGTTATGTCCATGTAGTCAAACATGAAATAATTACAGCAGTGCAGGGACCTTTTGAGGACTCTGGCAGATCTTGGAGTGAATGTCATCATTTCATGTCTGTCTATGTGCAGGCTGTTCATTAAGTCTGGGATTTGGTCTTTGGATGCTAACATAATGCAGCCACTGAATGTATAGTGTCTGGGTAAAGTCCTTTTCTGATACAGGAACTTCACAGCACATCCAACACAAGATTAGAAAGATTTCAGGTTTCTGGCAGTTTATTCTTTTGTTTGATTTTGTTTTATGTTTGTCTTTTGTCTTCATTATAAGTTCAAGCATTTTTGAAAAGATGTGTTTTCCTAGAATCATAAATACTTGAAATGTTTGATAACAGCATGGTGTATGCTTTATTTTTTACATTTTGTGTCCTTTGTAGTACACCTATCTTTAGCTTTTGTTATTATTTTTACCATTAGGAACTACCTAAAGGAAGCTTCATGATGTGTTTAAAAAAAAGGTTCAGCCAGAGCAGTTGCTTCAGTGTTTTTAGGAACAGAGTCCAGATGTACATAATTCCAATTCATTCTTACAGATGAAGCTTCATAATTTGATCAGCTTTGGCTCCCTCAGTGGTGGTCAGCACATCAAAGGAGGGCTACCATGGGGATAAGCATGATCGATGTATAGGTCTCAATTAGTTGGTCTCAACTAAGCAAAATGAATTTCTTCTTCATAGTATCTGCACCTACGCAGAATGTGTGGAAACTTCTGGAATCACTGGGCAGACTTTAATTTGCATCTTTTTGGCGGTAGCTCTGCCCACTCTTATATAGCCCCTGGTGTTCCCACTCTTTCCCCAGTTCCTTTCATTCGCTGCACTAGCAGCTCAAGTTAACTTTTGTTCTGGAATCACTTCTAGTTTCAATTTTGATCCTAATGGCTTTTCTTCACCCTATGACTTGTTTTTTGACTATTCCATTGGATTTCCCCTTGGACACTGTTTGCTCGATTGATTGACCTGGACTATTTTTGATCATCCTTTGGTTTTCTGATTTTGTACCACAACTTTGTGGAAAATGGTTTCCTTCAAGTGGTGTAACAAGTGGGGGGCTAAAATCCCCACTTCTGATCGCCTTAACTCCTGTGTCTTGTGCTTGGGGAAAGCCCATAACCCCAAATCCTGTTTTCTGTACACGTCGATGACACCCCAAGCCACGAAGAACAGAGATCTCAAGCTGAAAGCATCTCTTTGGAAACAGGCCCTCAGACTGGCCTTGGCTCTGGCCATAGAAGGCCCCTCAACAGCTTTTCCTGCTTCCTCGGGTAAGGAAAAATCCAAGCACAAGGGTGTGTGTGTGAAAAGGCCAAGGAGAATTCCTCTAAGGATACCAGGTCCAGGTCTGATAAGGAGTGAGATGAGAAGGCTTTCAAGCATAAACACACAGATGATAAATCCTCTCATGGTGACAAGTCTTCTCATTCAAAGAGAGATAAGCCTTCTGATCGTTCAGCTCTGAAACGAGTTCGTTTTGCCTCCCCCTCCACAAAATCGAGCCAAAAAGAGCCCCGAGCTTCGTCCTGGGCACCATCTGTGGCCTTAGGTGCTGACCATGAAAAGTTGATGTTGGGCCTGACTACTCCCCAGGCTTTTATCCTTGTGGATGTTTCCCGTGCTATCCAGCTCAACACTGATTCAACTAAGCCAGTAGTGACATCCTCTGCTTTTCTGACTGGGGTGCCTTTGGAGGATGTCTGCAAAGCTGCTGTCAGCCATTGACTTTCGTCAAACATTACAGGCTGGACACCAGGGCCAGACAAGATGCAGCTTTTCAGAGGGCAGTGCTACTGTCAGGTTGGTATTGAAATGTGGCTTTTGCATTACACATTCTGTGTGCTGTTGAAACTAAGGATGTTTACATTGACAATTGCATTGTTGTTATTCTATGTCTTTGAAACCAACAAATGACATTTACAAATGCGTTCATATTATATATGCTTTCAGATTGAAACAAATGACTTTGACAGTTACATTTTAAGTTCAAAAGTTTATTGTTGTTAAATAAATACAACTTGTTTCAACTTTACAACTTGTGTCATTACATTCCCTCCTCCACTGACCGAAGCTTGTCAGTCTAATCCATTTGTGTGATTTACAGAGACCACAAAGGAGGAGGACAGGTTGCTTACCTGTAACTGTATTTCCTCAAGTGGCCATCTGTGAATTCACACAAATCCCACCCATCCTCCCCTCCGTCATGTCCTGTTCACTGCTAAATTCTCTCTGTCACTGCTATGCAACATATTTTATAAAACTGGGGAAAGAGTGGGAATGCCAGGGACTATATAAGGGTGGGCAGAGCTACTGCCAAAAAATTGCAAACTAAAGTCTGACCAGTGATTCCAGAAGTTTCTGAGCATTCTGCACAGGCGCTGACATAACCCATTTGTGTGAATTCACCGATGACCACTAGAAGAAATACAGTTACATGTAAGCAACCTGTCCATACAAGAGATAGGTCTGATATCTTAGTGGTATGCTAATACACTGAGGTCCCTGAGACAGTCCAAAGTAATTGGAGCTGTAAAGTTATTATGTATTATGTACAGGCTAGCTAACACATATAAAATTAAGTTAAGTTCACATCACAGTCACGCACAGGCTGGTTTCATCTCTGTTGCTGGGTAGGCATCTTTTGTCATTTTTACCAGCATTCCTGACATTTGACTCACTGCTTGGATTATGAGATTCTTCAGAGGACAGAAATAAATAACTGGTCTCTTTTAAGAACAAAGGCTGAAGTGAATATATTTAAAAGCAGCACTGTGTTTTGATGTTATTATAGCAATCAAAGTCATAAAATCATAGTACCCAAGCAATAAAGTATGACATCAAAGGAAACTGACTGAAGGCAATATGACAGCTCAACAGTTCAGCTGTATTTATCAATGTAGTTTATGATATTACATATGCAAAAACACACAGCACATATGCATATATCATAAATGGAAGTACTGTAAGACTATCGAGTATTTAGATGTTTATTGGGTTGTGTGCTTTTTATTAAAATAATCTATGCAAATATAAATAATAGTGAACCACCTGTGCTACATTTAAAATATGTGGTACATTTTATAGAAGGAAATAAGAGCTAGGAAGATTATTTATGGTGAGAATTGAATATTAAAGTATAGGAAAATATCAATGACTTCGAAAAAAGGAAGGTCATTTGGTACCTGTAGTGTATTTTCCTGACCTTAAAATAAATTGTCTTTTTAAACCTTTTTGGTGCACATATATCTGTATGGATGTGGGTGTAGGGTGTCGGTATCTCTGCATTGTTCCCTTAATTTTTTCATCTGTCTTGCTGTGTGTGTGTGAGTGTGCAGATAGGCATAGGTTAACATTTCACAATGTAGATAGTAGCGTTATTCAATTGCTACATCCATTTAAGTTCAATGTTTAATTGATTTAACATCAATGCTTCAATTTTATGCACCTTGCCTGTGAATCCAGTGAATTTAGTGGTGCTTTCTTTTGACTATCTATGCACTGGATAGAGATGCACAGCTGCAAGCCTTAAACTACTTTGGGCACACATACTTGCTTTCTCTTTCTCTCTTTTTACAGGTGGGAAGAGAACTAATTTAATACAACGTCACTGAAAATTGGAAAAAAAGAGATATATCAGGACAAGGCTACACCTGATATGAACATATTAACTGTCATGGCCAACCATGAGGAGGACGAGGAGGAGGACTCAGCTCCTCAGATGCAGGAGGAACCTGAGGCTGTGCCAGGCCCCAGTTCTGCCCTGCCAGGTCACAGCTCTGCTCTCCCAGCCCCAGTGGATTTGGCTCAGCCAGACCCTAGCTCTGTGGGGTCTTCTCCAGTGGGGCCTGAGGCTCAGCAGCCCAGCCTTGCCCAGTAGAAGTGCCAGACTTGGGAAACAGAGCAGCAGAGCATTACAGTTCCTACCTTTAGCCAGAGAAGGTCAGAAAGGGCGTGCCTTCGGCGTTCCAAGAGGCTTGCTGAGAAGTGCTCATTAGGCAATCAGCAGTTGTGATAAGGGAGCTAGATATAAGGCACCTGGCAGATGCTGAGCTCTCTTGCCAGAGACTATTAGTTCTCATTAGTGAATGCTGTTCGATCTGGCTCCTGGCTTCCTAGACTCTTGACTGCTTTTGAATCCTTGACCATGGACCAGACACTTGACCAACCCTCTGGCACTCTTGACCTCGAACTGGATTGGTTGTATGGCTCTCTGTAATTCTGAACTTTGGACTGGTTAGTGGCTTAGTCTATTGGACATTGTTTGGCATTGAGGAGGAACTGCTTCTGGCAGCTCGGTGTGTTTATCTTGCCCAGCAGGCTCTTATCTGCCATGTGAGTGTCTGTGTTGGCAGCATTCCCAGACATTAACATATTTCCATCTGAATCCAAGTTAATAAAGATATTGGGCTATGTATAAGAGAACAAACAAAAATCAATTAACTTCAGAGCTGATTTAGTGCATGTGCGCATGTGTGTGCACACATAGACACACATTATATAATACATATAAAAGATGGCTACTGAATGCTTAAACTTGAGCTTTTGCAAAATGTCTCATTAATCTATAAACACCGGATGAAACGGGGTGTAGTGTCACAAGATTTGTTTTTTATTTTCCAGTAAATTCAGGAGAGCAGTGGAGACACCAGGAGGACTGAGCAGGGTAAACGATGATCCTCCTTCATTGATGCAAGAAACTTTAAATGGTTGTCCTCTTTAAGATTGAGTACTACAGACATACATTTAAAAAAGGAAAGGGAATGCAGAATAAGTTAACCTATCAATTTTAGTTTCTCTAAGGCCTGTTACAGACTGCCAAAATAAAGCTGCTTCAAGTCACTTTGGAGGTATGCTGTTTAAATGATACATGCGTCCTAAGAGTCCAGAAGCCGAACCAAAGCCACGCTCCAGTCCTAAGGACTGGAGTGCAGCTTTGGTGCAGCTTCCAGACTCTTAAGATGCATGCATCATTGAAACAGCATACCTCCAAAGTGACTCGAAGCAGCTTTATTTTGGCTGTCTGTATAGGGCCTAAGACTCATTTTCCTAATCTTAAATTTCTTTCCACAACTGTTTGTGAACAGTCTTTAATGTCTCAATGAACATCATCATTATGATTATGATTTGTATCCTGCTTTTCCCCCAAAACTGGGACTCAGAGTGGCTTATAATTTAAAAAACAGTACAATTAAAAACATAACAAAATGATGCATTGAAATAGAATTAAAGTATTACAATATTAAAATAGATCACTTGTTACAATAATAATATATGATTTAAAAATAAGAGTTTAAAACAGTACATTTTAAAACATTACAACACCCCAGCCTGTTGATTAAAGACTTTCTGTTTTAAAAACCTGTCTGAATAAAAACATTTTCTCCTATTGATGGAAGGACAACAAGGAGGGAGCCATTCTGGCCTCTCTGAGAAGGGGGTTTCAGAGTGTAGGGGCAGCCACCAAAAAGGCCCTCTTTTATGTCCCCATGTGATGGTGGTGGGACTGAGAAAAAGGCCTCTCCTGAGGATCACAAAGCCCAGGGCACTTCATACAAGGAGATGTGGCCTTCCAAATAGCCAGGACCTGAGCCAAATAGGGCTTTATAGCTCATAATCAGCACTTTGAATTGTGCCATGAGATGAACTGGCAGCCAGTTTCAATAGGGACATTGTGTGACTGTAATCTGCCCCAGTTAACAAGGTGGCTGCAGCTCTTTGGGTCAGCTGAAGCTTCTGAATACTCTTCAAAAGCAGCCCAGAGTACAGCATGTTACAGTAGTCCAAATGGGATGTAACTAAGACATATGCCACCATGGCCATATACAGCATCTCACGGAATAAGTGCAGTTGGTGCAAAAGCTTTAGATGTGCAGAAGTATGTGCCTGGAGATTTCAGGGGGAGTGTGTCCAACACAGGCGACATCCCTATTCCCCGATCTGCCTTACGACTGATCAGGAGCACAACTGTCTTGTCTGGATTAACTTTCAATTTGTTTGCCCTCATCCAGTCCATTACTGATGACAGACACTGGTTTAGGACCAGGACAACCTCCTTGGATTGGGGTGGGATAGAATAATACAGTTGAGTGTTATACACATATTGATGGCAGCACACCCTAAAACTCTTGATGACCTCTTCCAGCAGTGTCCTGTATATGCTGAATAGCATAGAGGACAACATAGAACCCTGAGGGACTCCACAGGCCAAAGGCCAGGGGCTTAAGCAGGAGTCCCCTAGTACCACCTTTCAGGTTCATCTCTCCAGGAAGGAATGGAGCCATTGTAAATCAGTACTTCCAATTCCCATCCCAGAGAGGTAGCCCAGAAAGATGCCATGGTCGATGGCATCAAAAGCCTCTGAGATGTCCAGCAAAACTAGTAGGGACACACTCCCCTTGTCCAGTTCCCTGTGTCCACCAAGGTGACCAAGGGCTGAAACAAGTAGTCAGGGCTGAAACAAGATTGAAATGAATGTAGATAATCCATTTCATCCAGAAACCGCTGGAGTTAGAAAGCCACCACATGTTCCAATACCTTGTCAAGTTGGACACTGGTTGATAATTATTCATTATAGAGGGATTTAGTAGTGGCATTTTCAACAAAGACCTCACAACTTCCTCCTTTAGGCAAGTTGGGAAACTGCCTTCTTGTAGGGAAGCATTGACTACCCCTTTCACCCACTCTGCCCTTTTTGATAAGGCAGGAAGAGCAAGGGTCTAACACAAACATGTGGTGGCTTTCACCTCCCAAGGATATCATTAGGCTGCATAAATGGAAAAATATCAATTAACAGGCACCAAGGTTACATCCACTGGCACTGTATCAACTACAGCATCCAAGTTGCACAACTTTATCTGCAAAGTGTTGTGCAAATACTTCGCAGCTGGCTGCCAATTGGTCTGCATTTTCTACTTGAGGGTGTGTGTACAAGACACCTCCTACCACTTGGAACTGCTCTGCTGGACTGCTCCCTGCAAATGCAATGCTGACAGTAAAAAAATTTCTTTGCTGCCCACACTGCCACACAGTAGACCTTTACTAGGCTCTGGCCTGTGTTTGGTCAGATTCACTTTGAGTCTTCCACCAACATTGCTCTAGTCTCCATCTCTATCACTGCCAACTCCCTGAAAAACCATGGGGCAGGTTTAGCTCCACTATATGAAAGTAGATGTTCAGGAACAATTGTTTTCACTGCCCTGGCCATTTCCCCATTGCAGAGCTTCAACAGAACCACCTGCCAAGGTGATAGAAAACTCCCCAAGAGTGATCATGAATCTTTTTGGATCCATCAGCCTCCAGGAATGGACCATCCTAATTGGTTCCCCACCTCTGCAGAAGTTCTGAGTCCCAGTGAGTCTAAACTTGACCAGATAAAGATCTGTTCATGACAATGGAACTAAGGAAGGTTCCTCTAAGATTATTATCCCATCCATTATCCATATTTTCTTCTAAAATATGAAGATTTTTACACACATCCTGCCAATATGCACATTTTTGTATATGTTTAATGGAAGAATTGCTCTGCAAAATTTTGAAAACCCAAGGATAACTGCACAGTTTTTCCTGAAAAAGTTATCTGACATATGAAAAAGAACTTTAAATTAGTTCCTTTCTATTTAAAAGAATATACTTCCAAAAGTATTGTGCATATATCCAACATATATTCAGAAATAAGCAGAACTGAATTTAATGGGTTATATCCCCAAGCTTCTTCCAACCTAGCAATTCAAAAGCATATAAAAGTGCAAGTAGATAAATAGGTACCACTCTGGTGGGAAGGTAACAGTGTTTCCTTCATCCATGCTGGAAACATGACAAAGAAGTTGTCTTCAACAACGCTGGCTCCCACGGTTTAGTAACAGAGATGAGCACCACTCTATACAGTTGGACATGACTTGACAACTTTTTGTACTCCCAAGTTAGATAAGATTGAAGCCTAAATTACTTTCAGCCGCGTTACAATAACATTGTCTTTCTTCAAATATGGGAGGCAAGATGGTTCATAGCAAACACAAAATAAACAATTACTTCCAGGCACATTCTCACGGCAAAACCAGATTTGCAGTGTACTTATGAAACATTACATTATTGAACTGCAGGCCTGAGCATACCAAATCATTACAAATGTCAGGTGTGATAAAATAAAATCATGTTGACTTCTAGTATTTTTTTTCTACTTCAAAATTCAGAATTACCTCCCCATAGCAAAATGCTATGATGGTTGGGAAAAATCTGTCAGTATGAATGTACAGACAATTCATTGTGCAATTAATTGACAATGAGATGCTGACAGCTTTTCACAATTAATTCAGTCATTGTTTTAGAAAATTACTAGCAATTAAGAGTACTTATTGCTTCCTGGTGATGGTGTACCCAGATATCTATGACAGTTCATTAATTTCAAAGAAAACATGGTCAGGAGCTAATATTAGGCAATGAGATGGTTATTTGCACACCATGGGTTTTAAAATTAGCAATCATATTAAGTTGATTCTAATAAATAATTCATACTGAACAAAAATCCAAAACAATTTTCTCTGGTTACTAGAAGTAAGAGGTTTAGAGAAAATGCCAAAAAGTCACCTATAGTCTCAACTAGTAGAAAACGTCAGGAAATGCAATGTTTTTTCTGATTTAGAATACTACATCAGGTAATAACTTATCATTAGAGTGATGTCCAGAGGTGCACATGACCTTCATAACTAGTAACATTGCCTCTCTCTCTTTTTGGCTGGTTACCCAGTTTTACTACTACTTCATGACATGCTGAAGTTACAGATTAGCTTGTTTTGGATTAACCCCGAATTAATAGGTTTTGTTTGGATGTTGTAACCTTGCTTCGTTGACATGCTATCTTGATACGCACTGAAGCATGTATCCACAAAGAGCATCTCACATGGATTGCCCATCACATGGATTGCCCAATGTTTCATTTAACAACACAGAATGTTAGACTACATGAAGCATCCAGAATACTCATATTTTCAGATCATGAAATTATACCCAGACCAGGCAGACTCCCACACTGCAAAATAATCCTCTTTGACATCCCCTTACCTGCCATGGCTCAATGCTATGGAATACTGGAAATTGTAGTTTGCTGTGGCACCAGAGCTCTTTGACAGAGAAAGCTAAATGTTTCACAAAACTACAGTTCTCAAAATTCTATAGCATTGAGCCATGGCAATTAAAGTGGTGTCAAACTGGATTATTTCTGCAGTGTGGACACAGCCTGAGAATCTTTTCTACTTATGGTTTCCTACAAATTTTGCAACAGTGGTCTAAAACATATTGCAGAAATCATCCAGTATGAGACTGCTTTAACTGCCCTGGCTCAATGCTAGGGATTCTGGGAACTGTAGTTTTGTGAGACATTTAGTCTTCTCTGTCAGAGAGCTCTGGTGCTACAATAAACTACATTTCCCAGGATTCCCTAACACTGAGTCAGGGCAATTAAAATGGTCTCAAACTGAATTATTTCTGTAGTGTGTTTTGAACCACCGTCATCACAAAAGAACTAGGTTTATCTAAAAATATTGGAGAAATGGTCTTAGCTTTTCTAATTTTATTTGATGCCTTATGCCTAGTACCCATTCACTGGAATCTTACTGGGTTCATGTCTCTGATTCTGGATGAACAGCCAACTCTCCAGATCATTGGATTCTGCATCCATAGCTTGAATTCGCCAAAAGCAAACTTTGATTTTGCTATTTTATAAAAGGAACACAATTTCACTACGCCATGTATATAATTGGACTTAAAGATATCCACATGGATTTTGATATGCATGTGGGATCCTGGAACCAAATCCCAGTGGATGCCAAGGGCCCACTGTAATTTATTTGGGCTAAATCTGTGAAGGAGTCTGCTAGAACTTTGAACAGAAATGATGGGAGACTGCCTATGCAAAGCCACACTCTGTTAAAGGTTGTTAAGCACTCATAGGCATCTGTATGGTGCTTTGTGACTTGTACATCTGGGTTTCTGGACTCATGGACAAGATAAAAATTAACTTTGGGATTAATTTACTCTCTTGCTCAGAGTTGCAAGACCCTGGGAGGAAGGAAGCTGGAAAAATTCCAGCCCCCTCCCCCCCATATCATGATAGGTATGGCTTGGGATGTAGGATCATTCTCTAACTGTGGGGCAAAACAAACAAGCATAATAAGACCACTTCCAGGCAGCTTGAGGGCCTGGGAATCACATGAAAGCCACTTCTTTTCAGAGCGCCATTCAGGACCATGACAGCAAGGCAGATAGGGCCAAGCACGTCTGTTTGCTGCAACTCCCGAGCAAGCCCAATCTGCCCTTTTGGGACAGTCTGTTTCACCCCTGTGTCAGGCAATCCTTGCCTGAGGGTTTCAGACAAGCTTCTTGCCTGTCGTACAAGGAATCTGACACTTAAGAGGTTGGCAGTTCCTCTTCATAGTTCTTGTCAAATAAATGTAGCCCTAGATAAAACTATTTCTTAAATTTTGTCCCTTTTATTTCCTCTTCTAGCTGCTGAAAGGGAAAAAAAATTCATCATCACTAATGATCAGGATGAATGGGTGCTGGATATAACATGGTCAGAAGATACTTCTGTACTAATAATAAATGAACCAAAAATCAGAATGTGGAAAGGTGCTTTGATACTGTGGGAGAGGAACTACTATTCAAGAGCTACTACTCAAGAAATGTAAAAGGAAGCAAACCAAAAGAACCTTTGCTTTGAATGTATCAAACTGAAACAAACCAACAAACCGCTTGTCTCCTGAAATTGAGGGTTTGGAAATATAGGACAACAGAATTGTCTTAAGCTTTCCTCTTCCTCCTCCTCCCCATTTTCGCATTGTACCTGGGATGGTGTAGCCAGGTAATACACACATTACCTTCCCATTAAAGTAGCTACAGATTTCAAAAAGATGGTTGCTAATTTTTAAGGTATCACCGACTATGGAGATTATTGCATTGACAAATAACCCAACTGCTCTCTAATGGAATGCATCTGGGTTGCAGGATGCAGGCAGACATTACTGCATGTAATTTTCCACTGCTGCTGCCATTTCAGAGGCCGCTTTTCAAAGTCGAAAAGCTCCTGGCTTCGAAAAGCAGCCTCCAAAGCACAGCTGGGATCTGGGATGCAGTCAGGACACAGCCGTGCGGTGGCAGTGGTGGCAAAATGCATGCGATAATACCCACTTTCATCCTGCAACCTGGCTGCATCCTGTTAGGAAGTAGTCAGGTTATTTGTCAATGTGATAATGTCATACGAAGGAAAATTAAAGGTAAAGGTAATCCCTTGACATGAATGTCTAGTCATAACCAACTTTAGAGGGCACTGCTCATCTCCTTTTCTAAGCCGAAGAGCCAGCGTTGTCCAAAGAGTGCTCTGATGGTCATATGGCCAGCATGACTGCACTGAACATTGTTATCTTCCCACTTAAGTGGTACCTATCTATCTACTTGCATGTGTATGCTTTTGAACTACTAGGTTGGCGGAAGCTGGGACTAGTGACAGGAGCTCACCCCATCATGCAGCACTCGGGCCTCAAACTGCCAACCTTCTGATCTTCCCGTCATCAGAACTGGCTTCTTAACCACTAAGCCATTGCATCCTTGCATGAAGGAAAGTTAAGGTTATTAAATTTACTCTTTTCTTTCTTTCTTTCTTTCTTTCTTTCTTTCTTTCTTTCTTTTTTTCTTTCTTTCTGTTTGACTTGTTGCCTCTGTAACTTTGAAACAAGATTAATATTATCAATAAATCACCACGTTCACTGATGAAAAACAAGACAGAATGCCTTGCTGCCCAGGCACATATAATAGCGATAAGTGCTTCAGCAATAGTTAGAGCTGTGCAGCAACAGATTGTGCCCTAAAGCAACAAATATCCTGTACACAAGAGGTTATTCTTCTATTTTTTTTTAGAAAATAATATAAAAAAGGTTAGTCATCTTTGCTAATGTGTCTTTCAAGTGAGGAAACCAACAAAGTGTGTGGAAAAGGTTGGCAGGCACTGAGGTAAGACTGGAAGAAGTGCTTTTGGTGCTCACAGGATTAAGACAATACAACCAGCTGTCAACATAATCAGTCAGAATTCTATCACATGAGCCATCTTTGAGACACTCACCTGGGCATCCCATAGAGCAACACTTGCTCATGTTGTAAACGTCTTATGACATAAATGTTCATATTTCTGTGTTTCCCCCATTTCAAGTTGATCAGCTTGCTGACAGCACTCTCTTTTTTTTTGTATCTTGGGGATATTCAGTAGGAGGCTGCATTCCAGACCTGTTCCTGCTTAACTTAATGAGAATTCTATAATTGATTTCAATAGCAGCAAGGTCAAGCCCTTGCAGTGTGGTGACTACAAATGGCAGGTGTTTACCTCAGGGCCTGATCCACTGATCTGCTGCTCTACTTTTATATCATAGGAACTTGGTCAGAAATTATCCTACTGTTAGACTGAAATAAAGCTGTGGAGAATATTTGCAAATTCCATTCTAATTATTTTAATACCTGTGCTGATTTAAACCAGAGAGATGTTGACAGTTTTTCAATGCCAAGCAAATTAAAACAAGCTTTGTGGTGAATCACAGAATCATAGAATCGTAGAGTTGGAAGAGACCACAAGGGCCATCCAGTCCAACCCCCTGCCATGCAGGAAATCTCAGTCAAAGCATACCCAACAGATGGCCATCCAACCTCTGTTTAAAGACCTCCAAAGAAGGAGACTCCACTACACTCCGAGGGAGTTTGTTCCACTGTTGGACAGCCCTTACTGTCAGGAAGTTCCTCCTAATGTTGAGGTGGAATCTCTTTTACTGTAGCTTGCATCCATTGTTCTGGGGCCTGTTCTCTGGAGCGGTAGAAAACAAGCTTGCTCTCTCCTCAATGATATGCCTTCAAATATTTAAACAGGGCTATCATATCACCTCTTAACCTTCTTTTTTCCAGGCTAAACATCCCCAGCTCCCTAAGTCGTTCCTCATAGGACTTGGTTTCCAGACTCTCCACCATTTTTGTCCCCCTCCTTTGGACACGTTCCAGTTTCTCAATGTCCTTTTTGAATTGTGGTGCCTTCACCCAACCAATGCCATGGTTGGGGTTTTTCTTCACTCACAGTGATTTTGCAAGTGTGAAAACGCTAGGGTGGATCGTGCTCTTCGAGAACCTCCCAAAGAAGCATCCGACGAGCTGCCGCTCCCAACCGGAAGTTGAGGATATCGAATTTCATGTTTTCTTGGTATCCAGTGTTTTTGAAAGGCAGTGTATGGTTCAGTGTGTGGTATCTTTTAATACTGCTGGCCGGGAAAATTATACTCCAAAAGAGTGGAAGTTTGAGTGCTGGACTAGGGCTAGCTTCCTAAATGGTATGGAACCTCCCCTACTTGCTTCCTCTGAACAAATTTTGCTCCAAAAAAACCATTTACATTTAACAGAAGTCAGAAACAATTTGAAACAACAGTCCTTTGCATATTTATCTAGGACTAAGCCCACTGTTACGTGATGGGATTTACATCTGAGTGAAGGTGCAAAGCATTGTGGAATGAACCGGCAAACTTTCTGTACCATATGATGCAATGATCCTGGTATCAGTCCGTGCACTATTGTATTTCACCAAATGAACAAATCATACCAGTTGCACTAACTTAAATCATTTCACTCAAGTGGCATATCCATGACGCTTCTCTCCACTTTATTTACTAAAGAATTCCACACATAGATATCCAGCATTTACTACCATCACCAGTGTACAATTTATTGAATTCAAAATTAGACAGGTGGATTGTGACCTGGAAAGAGTAACCTTGATTCCTTTTTGTTATGTATTCAGTTTTTCCACCTTAAGTTTAAACTTAAAAATTAATGAAGGTAAGATTTAAGGAGCAAAAAATGGAAAGGAAAAAAGAAACCCCTCAAGCTGCACCATGGGAGACTGGGAGCCCATCACCTTTAGCTGATGGCAATGAAAAGAATGTAATGTTGTTTTCACTGAATTTCTAGCATATCTGGACACACAAGAGCTAACTAAAAATAAATGTATATTCTGAAACATTAACATTAATTTTGTTCATGCTTTGCCTCCCCCATACCCCCTCCTTCCTCACAGCCATTAGTCTTATATCTATATATTTTCAAGACCTAACCTCTGAGTTTTCTTTGGCTAAAAAACCCCCCTATGCAATTCATGGAGTTACCATAAGTCAATAGGCGACTTGAAGGCATGTGCATGGATGTGTGTGTGTGTGTGTGTGCGTGCATTCTGTGGGATTTTCAGGATTTGTAGCACGGTGAAGACTTCTCTTGCCCCATCCCCTGGACTACAGCATTATATCTCTGGAATAGAATTTGCAATAACAATCACCAGACTACAGATCCCAGGATTCCATATGTGGAGATAGGGCAATTAAATGCAATCAAATATTTTCAATCATGTAGTATGGATACACCCATAGTCTCTAATTTATTTGATTTAATTATATAAATTCATTATATAAATGTATATAATTTACATAATTAATTGTATAATGTTATATATTTTATGTAATTCATTATATAAATTTAAATAAATTGAATTAAGTTACCACTAAATATTAGAAAATGTCTAACTTAATTGAAAATGTCATTGATAATGCCCCTGATATTGGTGTGTGTGTGTGTGTGTGTGTGTGTGTGTGTGTTATTTTCATATCGCAAAATGTTGCCTCTATCGGTCTAGTTCTGTGTGAATTCTACTTATTCCTACCCAAAAAGGAACTCTGGTGAACTATGATGTCCTATCTGATTCAGATTTAAAGTAACCACATGTCTGAATCCTAAATCTGGTAGACTTCATAATGGGAGTCTCTGTATTGTTTTGATTGCTTCATGGCTCTGTCCAGCTAGCTTTCAGCTATAGGACATTGGTGCTATAGAAAGTATATTAAGAGTATCCTCCAACATACTGGATTTTCAGGCTCCTAGATATGGATTCTTGTAACTTGAGCCTTCAGCCAGTGGCTTTTATTGTCTTCAGAGCTGTCCCTGTTTTTAGGCCGAGTAAAACAAGCGTTGCTGGCAGGAACTGCTAGAACAATCAGTGGCTACCACCATCCCCACAGCTATTTTCTTAAGTCATATTCTTCTCCACAATGTTGTTTGTGTTGTGTTTGTGAAACATCACTGCATCCAAAGGCTGAGAATGAGCGGGGAGAGATTGTGAGTTCATGCACTTGAGTCCATCATGTTATTTGGAGCCAGGCACAAAGTATCAGTTAAATGTTTGGGGCTACCCTTCTCTTTTTCCAGAGTTCCTATAACTATATTACTGTGTTACGCTAAGCTGAAATCCTCTGAATTTTGGTGTGTATGTTCTTCCTATGGCCCTATTAGGATACTGTACTCTGGGAACCATAATCTCTGAGGCAAGTAGTCATGTCCACACTATCCCATATGCACATCAAACAGAATAGTTTGGGAGTTGCAAATGAGAAACTTTAACACCTCTGAAGTCAAGAAGGAAGGCAATTGAGGCAGAATGTTTTCCTGGACAAGCCTGAAAAGGCTGATTTACAACTTCATTCTCAACCTGGATATTCCCAGACCAAGCAATCCTTTACAATGCAGATTTGATTTCCTTTGATGTAGGGCAAACACCTTTGCCTTCAGACTAGTTTTTGCCTGAAGGCACAGGGACACTTTGTCATTGTGAACTCTGACTGGTTCCCTCTCCACTCATCTGAATAGCCATCTCTCATGCCATCCCCTTTACAACTGGACCCAGAGTAAAGCCTCATCTTATGTAAGTTTCGCCATTAGTTCAGTGTCCAACTATTCCAAGCTATCTCCTGGTTTTCTTAGTCCTGGCATACATGTGTGAGTGAACAATTGTTGTGTGATTTCCCCCCTTAATAAAAGGGACACTTCATTCAGAAAATTCTGTATCTGTAATAGTGCTTTGATTTCTTTTATCTCAGTTTACAGGTGGGAAACTTTCCCATAAAGGTTGCTTGTAACACAACCGATTAATTAATTGAGCTAATTAAAATTCCCCTAGAGAGACTCATTGCTATAAGTGGTAATTCCCTTCTGGTGCCTTACTGATTCATGTGCTGTTGACAGGTTGTTATGAGTCATTCCTTGGGCTCTTCTCTATTGTGTTAAGACTTATGCTTATATATTGCATTGGGCACTCCATGCATCCTTTCCTGAGCTGCAGATTGGAATGTATGGATTGAGATCTCTGTGATTTGCTGGTGAATGAATAAATCTCCCCACATATGGTGTTATATATATATATATATATATATATATATATATATAAAATAGCCTCTTTGTACAAGAGTTTAGAAGGGAGAAACTCTGTTTTCCTGCCTTTAAAAAAAATGCTGCATTGAGGTGCTACAAATTGTTGAACAAAACCAGATAGTAAAGGCTAATACCTTTCCACTGACATGTGCTGGCCCAGTACTGATCAGCGTTGCCACTTCTTACTGTAAGGTAAAAAAAATGGGGGGGGGGGAAATAAATAGCAGCCCATTACATATTTAGTATATCACCAGTTGTCATGGCTTGTTCTGATGAGATGACATATTTTTGTTATATGCCTGTGTCACTGAAAACAAGCAAGTACTGGTGGCACATACATGGCAGCACTGCAAGTGCTCAAGTGCTTGCATTTTCCATTACTGTTGTCATTTTTGTTTTAGAATACAGAATTTTTATAGATGATTTATTCCATCATTAATTTATCTGTTACCCTTTTAAAATGATGGCTTGAATCCTATTGGGCAACTATGAATTCCTAATTACTATAATTACAATGCTACTCAGTGAATTACATCCCACCCTCCCCAAGTCCCACGTAATGGGAAACAGCCCAGTAACTTCTTTATCACTCAGGAAGCAGATGACTGATGGTGTCACCTACTCCTGTGAGAAGTCTCCATTGCAACAGGCGGAAGCAAGGTCTTTGCCACAATTCGGCCTCGTGCTGGAGATCACTTGTGTGACAAGGTGGTTGGGAAACATTAGTCCGCTGGTTCCTGAGTGACAGGGAAATGGACTCCCATCAATCACAGCAGCTGCTTCCTGGTATTACAGGCTGGCCATTTTTTTTTTCTTGCTAGCTTTGTGGCCTGGAGATAGACCAGTAAAGTACAGAATGTAAAAGAGAATAAGAAGGCAATGTAGGGGCATTGCAAATTAGTCACAAGTGTCTAATTCCAGATTACATTTTTTAAAACTTCCAAACAGGGTTCTAGCCAATATTTCAAAGATTTTTAAAAAGATATTATCAAGGTTAATATTTCAAAAAGGCTGTTAAAACGGATCTCTTCTGGCAGGTCTTTCCAAATTAGCCTCCCCTCCCTGAGCACGATAGCATCTTCTCCTTCCTACTATAGAATCCATTCCTCTTTTCCCCAACTCTGTTGATTTTATCATTATAATGTTTTATATTGTAATTTATTTATTTTTGTTTTAGTATTTGGGATGGGAGGTTGGGAAGGGAATAAATTTTGATTGGATTTTATATGTAACACATTGTTTTTATATACTGTAACTGTTACCCATGCTGCTCCATATAAATTTTGGTATAAATGATAACCCTTAATGACCCCTAGATGAACTCTTAATAGCCTGTCCACCATTGCCAGCAAGGCATGAGGACATGTACATACACCCCTGAGGGGCACCCACATCATCATATCTAGAGAGTCGCATAAGAGGATTATCATATGACCAGGAAGAGCAAATGTTTGCCTTGCCTGAGGCTATCACCCCCTCCCCAGGTCTGTTGTCCGAGCAGCTTAAGACCACTAAGACAATCAGACAGGGACATCCAGGTGAAAAGCAAGTAATTAAACACCTTTGTTCTCACCATCAAGCACCTTTGCCAGAGGCAAGATTTTGCCTATAAATATCATCAGATTTGCCTGTTCACTGGGCCAGTCTGGACTTCAGGGGGAAGCTCTGTCCCCTTGAACCCTGACCTGGCTCCTGGCTCCTGGCCAGTCATTCCATGGCTGAGCCTCATGCCATCCTCATCATATTCCATTTGGATTCCTGGAGGGAGTCTACATTCTGGTACGTATCACCCCAGTGATGCCTAAAATCCTATTCCATGCTAACCTATGCTTTTCCTGAGCCTTGTATGTGTGTGTGTATGCTAGTGAATCGTATGTGCTTTTCCCCTTATAAATAAATTGGTTATTAATTCTAAAAGTCTGTCTCAGCTCTATTTAGTGGGATCCCCTGGTCTACTCCGTATACATATCGGGAGACGATCTCGGTGGGCTCTTGTAGCCAGCCCCCCTCTTGCAATATTTGGACTAATAACAACATAATAAAATTCCCCTAAACAGACCGTTGGCTACAAATTGGTGGAGAAAGCTTGGGCATAGAACTCTCCCCCGAAATCTGGACTTTCCAAACTGATCACTTGGGCTGTCTAGATCTCGGAACGTAGAGAGAACAGGGATCCCAACAAAAGAAGCCGCTGCAGACAGGAATAAATAGGAAGGTGTGTGAGTGTGTTCTTGTGCGCTTGGCCATAAGGGCAAAGGACTATCTTGGGTTGGCTGTTCCCATTTCATTTCTTTGGTTAGGTGTCCTGCTCATTGGCTCTGGTACGCCATCCAGTGGTGGGCCCTAATCACCCTTGGGCGTGTTTGTCGGAGTAGGCTCCCGACGCCCTATTTTTGTTTTCTCTATCCGTGGGTTGGAAAAAGTTATTAGGCATCCTGAAAACTTTCCCACTCCAGAACCCAAGCTTACAGTTAAAAGTTAGTGCAAGGAACCACTGCAGCCAAATCCAGGCATTTGGGCTGCAGTGCAAAAAGGAGTCCCAAGGCAAACCTCCAGGTTGAGGCATCCCTCACATGGAAGAGCCTGTTTTAAAATGGTGAGCCAAGGAACCTTTAAGGTCTTGGCATGTTTGTTTTGAAGCCAGTGGGTCTTAACTCCTAGCTTCCCCCAGGTGTGTACCTCTTAAAGGTCACAGCCCATCCAGCTAAGTGGTTTTAAAACCCAGAGCTTTCTTTTTGGTGTGCCTTTTAAGGGACACCCCATCTGGCTGCATTGGTTTTAACCTCAGCCTGTCACCACTAAAGAAGCTACAGAATTGTGGGTTGGGAACAGACAGATCCCTTTCCATTGTGTTATCCCAAAACTAAGCCAGAGGAATAAAGGTCCCATAAAACATAACCCAAAAATCACAGTCACAAATCCCCCTTGGACGGGTGAGGTAGGCAAAGGAGGGAGACGTCCTGGTCCGGAAGCCTAAAGCCCGGGGTCAAGGGAGGGAAAGGCAGCTCCAAGGAGTGCCATTTGTGGGAGCCTCAGGGAGGTCCCAGGGAAGGAAAACTCAGGCAGGAGTCTAGCTGGGGGCCAAAGTTTGGGTTGTTAGCCAGGCCACGCCGGAGTGGAGCTACAGCGTCCGAACTCCCCAGTGAAAGTGAGGCAGGGCCAAACTGACTTCTGACCGGGTCTAAACGGAGGATCACCCCTAAGTCGCTACCTGCAGGAGCGCCGGGCCCTCGCGTGAATTGGGCGGCGTCCCTGACCCAGAGTTACATTTAGGGGTTCTGTGGAGTCCTCAGGGAGGATCCCAGGACAGCAGCTCACTGTAGGACAGAGAGTTGCACCAGGTTTAGGTGGGAAAAGAGGCCCCGGTTCCATAACCTCTCCCAGCCTAGGATTCAACATGGACATACCATCCGTAGAATAGCATAGTGTAGAAGAAGGACCCCAAAAGTCAGAACCCTAGAGGTTGCCTGGCTTTGAACTTCTCCCTTAGCAAAAAGAGGAGAAAAGTAGCAAGACGCCCCTTAAGGGTCTTGCAGTTTTGAGCAAGTGGTTTTAACCCAAGCTCTGCAGTGGAGAAACCTCTTAAGGTCCCCACCAATTTGGGCTAAAATTGGGTCAAAACCCTTAGCCCACCACACAGAGGAGATTTTGCAATTTTGCAACAGCCAGTTCCCAGCTCATTGTCCTCCCACCGGAGGTCAAGACACAGAAATATCCCAAGGACCCCACCACTAAAATGGAGAAGAAAATTAGAGAATTGGTAGCCCAAGCCAACCTCCTCAAGGAGGAAAGTTCCACTTTGGCAGCCAGGTTCCAAGAACAGATAGGTCCCCCTTTCTCCTGGGAAAAATACCCCAAGACTTGGAAACCTTTCCAGACAGGCATGCCAGGGAAAGGGAACCCTAGAGGTCATCCATCTCATCCCCGTGGTTCAAGTTGGAATGGCACTGGGAGATGTGTTCCCCCAAAGAGGCACCAGCCCAGCTCCTTGGAAGAAACAGCAGGAATAGGTGACACTGTTTCAGCCCAGTTCCTTGACCAAGAGGTGAGCCACACTGTCTCAGCCTCAGTTCCCCTGTCCCCCATCACATGGCAAGGAAGAAAGGCCCCAGAAAATGGCTTTCGAAAGGGAATCTTAGAGACTGCCCTTTGAGAAGCATAGAACTCTGCAGGCCCTCCAGGCATGTGCAGAGAACTTTTGTAAAGGTTGAGATTTTAGAAAACAGGGAGTTTTCTTTTTCTCTGCTATAAAGTCTAGTTTGCCTAATGCCACAGCCACATGGAAAATTTGGCTGCGAGGAGCCAAGAAAACTGAATCATGGGCAAAGGAAGTTGCAAAGCCCATCATCCTGGTTAGCTTAGGACTCAAATTCAGTTAATGGCAAATTGCCTTTGTTTCCCCTTTTGTGATTTACACCACTCAGGGTGTGAGTGGAAGGCTTGTCAACAAGGGAAAGGTGGTTTATCTGTGTAAAATTTGCAACACCATGTATGAGAAGGCTTGGAGGGAAAAGACTTCCCTCCCCCTCTTCTTTTCCTGCTTTGCAAATTAGAGATTGAGAAATGCCTCATTGGTTTCTGTTTGCTTACACTCTGCATGTGCTCAGATGCGATGCAGAACAGAAAGCTCAGAGCTGCAGGCTCAGGTTGTTTGCAGCACCTCCTGTTCCACGGAACTAGTTTGGATTTTGAAATCCATTGCAAATATGGTTTCAAGCCCATTCCCCCCTTGTGTTTGTTCATTATAGGTCACTTTTTGAGCTTCTTGGCATAGCTTGGTATAGCTAGGATTGTCATTCTGTGTATTTGAAGGTCTTAGATAGTGCTGGGTTTATAGCAGTTCTATATGGTTGTGTTGGTGTTCTGATTCTACTTTTGGCAAGAGCCCACAATTTGGTCTTTTCTTTAGTATAGGTTTATGCTGTTAGGATTTTGCCTTTTGGGTAAAGGCATGTAGTCTATCATATTGTGCCCCTCCAGTTCTAAGGAACACATGGTTTGGACCCAGAGTGTATCCCTGCTGCCATGTGCTCGGGGCTGCATAGGTTTTAAGCTGTAGTTTCCTGTTTCAGTTTTTTCTGCTCTCTTTACATGCTCAGAGGCCTCCTGCCGCCCAACACCCCCATCTTCTCTTTTGTTATTCTTGCATTGCTCAAGAGATCTACTCTTTTGTCTTGTCTTCAGTAATCAGTACTGTGTGTAAAGTTTTGTAGACCTTCTGCTCAGCCAAAGTTTTTCTTTTGCTCTTGTAAGTCTGATCTGGTCATCTTCCATGAGTCTTGTCCTACATCCTCCTTCCCGAGAGTAGGACTCAACAGAGTTACACTGTCTCAGCCCAAAACCAAAGTTTTGGTCTTTTCCTCAGGTGTTTTTAGTTGATTTGGTGTGCCTTTCTTCAGCTCCCCCTCTTCTAGTGATTACAACAGGCTTTTAGACTTTAATTTGGATGTTACTTGGTTAGACTATAGATCTCTTCTGTAATTATGTAAAGGGACAGGGCTTTCTAGTTTTTTTCTCTTGACCCAAATTTGGGCTACTTTTGTTGTTTTGGTTGTGATAAGAGAACATAGCATTTTGTGAAATAAATCTGGTACTTAGGTATTTGAAAAACTAGACTTTCCATAGTCAGGCTGCTCGATCAGGAAAACGGAGCCCCATTTGTCTCCCTTGCCTTAATTCGCATAGATTTGGCTGACACAGCAGGGTCAGGCATTGTAAAGTTGTTTGTTTGTTTGCTTGACTGCCTGGGATTCAGGAGTCTGAAGGCAACTTCCTCTTTGTCTAAAGTCTGTAGGCATTAATTCATGATCCCAAATGTCTTTGTTTTTCTGTTAAGTAGTTATAAAGAGCCTCAGGTCAGCATAGTCTATCTGTGACAAAAATATCTTGACTGCTGACTCTCAACCAAAATGCAATCCTTCTGTCTGCTTGGTGCCTCCATACATTGATTGGTATTTGTGTTTGTTTAAAGGTTTGAGATTTGGGAGTGTGAAGAAACTCCTTCCACTCTGTCCATTTTCAGAGCCTTGGAATTCATAGATGAGCCTCACTGGCTGAGCAGTCTACCTTTTTTGTCCTCCACAATTTATGTAGGACAGCAGATCCACTGTTTAATTGGAAGTGTGTTCCAACCAGTTTGTCTCACACAAGCGCCCCCTGTCAGTCACAAGTTGTTGCTCTCCTGCTTTTCTCTTTCCATGCTCAGAGACTATGCACTCTAAGCATGCTCAGGAATTCTTTTCTCCTAGGAATTGGGAAGGATAGATTTCCTCATAGTTACTCTGTTCTTTGTTCTTTGCTGTGAGTGTTGCCAATGATGCCACACAGCACCTCCTAAAGGTTTTACTTTGCTCTCTGCACATGATCAGAGGCTAGGATCATGCTGCAAATATACCCAGTTTTGTTCTGCCTATGCTTGGAGAACTGAGTGATTTCTTCCACAAGGCGGTGACGTATTTTTATGTGTGTTGTTTTGTTTTCATTTTGTTCTGCAACTTTGAGACAGAATGAAAGTCACACTCTCTCAGCCCAGAATTAGCTGTGCCTTCTCATTGTTGTTATTGTTTTGTTCTATTTTTTGCTGTTAGCCCCACAATACCTTTGTTTTGGATTCCACATTTTTGGCTAGCAGAGTTTTGGTCTTTGGATTGGTCTTTTAAGGCTGCTTCTCATACAGTGTTTGGTTAACAGCAGGCCTAGTGGTCAAATCGCCTGACTGTGTGCCTTTGTTTTCATTTTGAGTTATTTTCCAGTCACATTACTTCCCAATGTTAATTGCTGTTGTTGTTTTTGCTTTTCTTTTGCTTTTTCCATTTTTGCCGGTCAGCAAGTCCAATGGTTAGAATTTTGCCAAAGTTAAAACTTCCTCCACGGCTGCTCCAGTTTATTTTCACTGTTTTAGACGGAATGCTTCTAAAATACACCCATGGCTGGACGACTCTGTTAGAATGGTGCAAGTATACCCAGGTCCTGGTATCCAAAAATGATTTGGCTATTTCGGATGTAGTCTTGCTAAAAGTTAGACTAAATTTACACATTTTCACAGCAGCCTTGGTCAAGCCCGGAAATTGACCACAACCAAACAGTGCATTGCCTTACAAACCCCTTGGTTTTCTGTTATTAATGTTGTGTGTTTCTATACTCTGCATGTGTATGCCAGTCCTACCCCTGGCCTCTATTTACTATCTGTCTGCCTATTTAAGTGCCGGACAGTGGCCTCACTGAACTTCTCTGCCGCTGCTTTAAATGTTGACCTCTTCCGCATCCTTTACCTATCAGGATTGGCTCCAGCGGGGAGCCAGGGAAAAATTCCTATCTTTTTCAGTAATTCCCATGGCACATAGACATAATTTGGAGGTCCTATCCTTTTCTTACAAAACTGTCTTATAACAAAGCCAGCCTGGTCTCTGCGGGAGACCAGGGGGGGGAGGAGAGAAGAGACTGTCCTCTTCATCCTCCAAGGCAAGTAAAAACCATATCTCTTTTCCACTTCTATTTTAAAGCTGACCCGCTCTGTCGGGAGCAAGGGGGGGGGAGGAGTCTGTCTTCCTTCACCCCCACTGCATGTAAAATTCTATCCTGTCCTTGCTCTGTTCTCCTATATCCTCATGGGGAAGGTAAGCCCCAATATTCTTCCCAAAAGCCGGACCAGACCCCACAGATGTCATCCCATTGATGCCATGATACAGGACTCTCCAAGCTGTTTCCCAGCCTTCCTGATGTTCCCCGCTCCAAGGTTGAGACTCTTTTGCCTGCATCCTTCCTGTGGTGCCCTCCATCCCCTGCTGCCATAGACATCCTCCAAAGGCTACACAACCGGTGTTCTCACACCTCTGCTCCTGTTCCAGATGGTCCTCCATGGCCCTACCTACATCCAGATGCCTTTCTTATCACTGTCTGTCCAGATGACAAGCTCCACAGACCTATCGCTGTTAGCTTTCATCACTGTTTTCCAAAAGCTCATTGCCTGCATTCAAGTG
The DNA here is from genome assembly GCA_023333645.1 of Sceloporus occidentalis. Taxonomy (NCBI): domain Eukaryota; kingdom Metazoa; phylum Chordata; class Lepidosauria; order Squamata; family Phrynosomatidae; genus Sceloporus; species Sceloporus occidentalis. The sequence continues at coordinate 6,854,592 of JALMGF010000004.1, read as the reverse complement.
TTCCACATGTGGAACTACTCACCACAGGACTTAAACTGCCATCTCATGGACATTAGCCCACTTCACCATGACAAATGCCCACATACAAGAACTACGGCTCATCCTGTTGCCATATGGACATTGGCTGCAAAGAAATTGTTTCTTGCAGGACAGCTATACCTCATGCCCGCATTCTCATATCCATACTGAGCCATCTGGCTCCCGCTGGACAAAACCTAACATGGACTCTGTCATTCCATATACAAACCACCAACTGTTTGGACTCATGTCACATTCATTTGCTCTTTTCAGTCATTGGACTCATTTCTATTGGTTGTTGCTTTTTCATACTGCATATTGACTGCTCATGGCTTTTCTCTTGGCCTATTGAAGGCTTTTTCTCTTGCTTATGTTTCCCATAATTCCCTTTTTCACCCCCACTTTTGACTTTGTATAATCTTTGGTATGTATGGTGTATGATTGGGTTCCAGACAACCAAAACCTACCTGAGCATCATAAGTGTGATACGTCCCTTAATAGGATGCCCTCTCCAATATTCTCACACCAAAATTTCTATGGCAAAGATTAATTCGGAAAATACTCATCCCCACCCACCTGTGAGTCCTCGTAATTTCCGAGGGGGGGGAATGTTACCCATGCTGCTCCATATAAATTTTGGTATAAATGATAACCCTTAATGACCCCTAGATGAACTCTTAATAGCCTGTCCACCATTGCCAGCAAGGCATGAGGACATGTACATACACCCCTGAGGGGCACCCACATCATCATATCTAGAGAGTCGCATAAGAGGATTATCATATGACCAGGAAGAGCAAATGTTTGCCTTGCCTGAGGCTATCACCCCCTCCCCAGGTCTGTTGTCCGAGCAGCTTAAGACCACTAAGACAATCAGACAGGGACATCCAGGTGAAAAGCAAGTAATTAAACACCTTTGTTCTCACCATCAAGCACCTTTGCCAGAGGCAAGATTTTGCCTATAAATATCATCAGATTTGCCTGTTCACTGGGCCAGTCTGGACTTCAGGGGGAAGCTCTGTCCCCTTGAACCCTGACCTGGCTCCTGGCTCCTGGCCAGTCATTCCATGGCTGAGCCTCATGCCATCCTCATCATATTCCATTTGGATTCCTGGAGGGAGTCTACATTCTGGTACGTATCACCCCAGTGATGCCTAAAATCCTATTCCATGCTAACCTATGCTTTTCCTGAGCCTTGTATGTGTGTGTGTATGCTAGTGAATCGTATGTGCTTTTCCCCTTATAAATAAATTGGTTATTAATTCTAAAAGTCTGTCTCAGCTCTATTTAGTGGGATCCCCTGGTCTACTCCGTATACATATCGGGAGACGATCTCGGTGGGCTCTTGTAGCCAGCCCCCCTCTTGCAATATTTGGACTAATAACAACATAATAAAATTCCCCTAAACAGACCGTTGGCTACAGTAACCTGCTTTGATTCCCTGTGAAAAGGCAAGCTATAAATAAATCATATTATTATTATTATTATTATTATTATTATTTCATTCATTTATAATGAAAGTATTAAAATTATCCTGAAAAATATTAACTACTGGTTTGTACATGAACACACTGTTTAGTTATTTCACTTACCTTCATAGGGGGATGTAAAAAGTAAAGGCTGAAACATGAACAAAATCTGAATCTTAAATGTGGTTATTTTTGTCAGCACAGACTAGATAGTGGGTCAAAAAGACATTTTCTTTTGTTTGTAGGATTGGAGGAAACTTCACTTTGGAGTATTGAATAAGAGGAAAGGATGGGGGAAAACATAGTTCTATTTCAAAGAAGCTACACAGTTAACCATACTCAGCCAGATACAAGAAGAAAAACAACAGCTGTTGGATACCATACTATTCTGAAAGACAGTACTAATGATAATTAGGTCAGATGCATTTGGGTTCAAACAGAACACCGCTGTCCTTCAACAGCATACTAGTTGCATCATTATCAGTATAAAGATAATTAATATACTATTGGCAGCTGTTACTGCAGATAAAATGTATGTGCACCCAATAGAAATGTCAACATTACCACTGAGAAGAAAGGTGTGTAAAATAATCAAGAGTATCAGAAATGAAATTTTTATGAATCATGCTGGTAAGGCATAATGTACATGTATGCCATTTATAACAACTGTAGGCAGCATGATGTGTATTTTCTGTTCCCCCTCCATCAAAAGAGTGAATTCTAAAACTTGAATAGGATATGATGGATATATACATGTAGAGTAGTGATTAACGGCATGACATATTTTCACCATGATTCTTTACATCCCTGATGTCTCTTGCTCATCACTAGTTATCACATCTGTTATATGAGAACAATACAGTTAGCCTACCTTACAAAATTTGTGTAAGGATTACTGTCACAATTTGTGTAGAATTCTCTGAACATTTAGAGCGAAAGTGCTCAGGTCCTTTGTACTGGAAACAGATCCAAGTAAATGATGTATTTGTTTCTGAGTAATGGCGCAAATCTCCAAATTTGCCTTGGTGGTTTGCTTCATTGGATATTTCATTTGCATAGTTCCTTCCGTGTGCTGCCCTGCTAGAAAGATCTATAGCAACACAGCAAACTGTGTATGCTTAAATGTGTCAATGAAGAATATGATAAAAACATGTTTGCAAATGTCTGTATCATAGAAGTATGCTTGTTAGTGAACTCAGAATGGCTGCAGCTGCCATGTTGAGGGAACACATGGTAACCAAGTTCTCCTGTTGCCACATAAACCTGTAAAGTGCCCCTACCTGGCCTATATACCTATGCAACATATGATATATGATATAATAATTTATTTTAGTCCCATGTGCATATGAGGTTGTGAAAGAAAGGAGCTAATGTTATAAGTGAATAGTTAAGTTTTCTCATTGCCTCTATAGAAAATTGCAAATCTAGGATGGGGAAAACCTTGCTTGACAAAAGTACTGTATATATGAAAGGGATCTAGGAATCCTAGTACACCACAAGTTAAACATGAATCAACAATATGATGCAGCAGTTTAAAAAGCCAGTGTGATTCTAGGCTGCATCAATAGAAGTATAGTGTCTAGATCAAGGGAAGTAATACTGCATCTCTATTCTGCTTTGGTCAGGACTCACCTGGAATACTGTGTCCAGTTTTGGGCACCACAATTCAAAAAGGATGTTGAAAAGCTGGAGTGTGTCCAAAGGAGGGCGACTAAAATGTTGAAGGGTCTGGAAACCATGCCCTATGAGGAGAGACTTAGGGAGCTGAGTATGTTTAGTCTGGAGAAGAGAAAGTGAAGAGGTAATATGATAGCCCTGTTAAAATATTTTATGAGATGTCATATTGAGGGTGGAGCAAGCTTCATATATTTAACCTCTTAACCTTCTCTTCTCCAGGCTAAACATACCCAGTTCCCTCTCCTCATAGGACATGGTTTCCAGAACCTTCCTCTTTGAAACTGTTTGAAATCGTGCCTTCAGTATCTCCCTTTTTAAACATTTGAAGGGATGTCATATTGAGGAGGGAGTAAGCTTGTTTTCTGCTGCTCCAGAGACTAGGACCCGGAACAATGGATGAAAGCTACAGCAAAAGAGATTCCACCTCAACATTAGGAAGAACTTCCTGACAGTAAGGGCTGTCCGATTGTGGAACACACTTCATCAGAGTGTGGTGGAGTCTCCGTCTTTGGAGGTCTTTAAGCAGAGGCTGGATGGCCATCTGTCGAGGATGCTTTGATTTGGATTTCCTGCATGGCAGGGGGTTGGACTGGATGGCCCTTGCAGTCTCTTCCAACTCTATTATTCTATGATTCTTTTGGAAAACTCCCTTCCATCCTGAACTCCCTTCTCTTTTAGTATTCCTAGTCATGAGATCAACCCCAATATTTCCCTAAGTTTATTGAAATCAGCTTTCCTAAAGTCTAGCATATGTGTCTGACTATGCCTGGCTTCTCCTTTCCACTGTATAGCAAACTCCAGGAGAACATGGTCACTTCCACCTAAGGATCCCCCCACTTGCACCCCATTAACCAAGTCATCCTTGTTGGTGAGGATTAGATCTAAAATAGCTGACCCCCTTGTTGCCTCTTCCACCTTTTGGACCATGAAACTGTATTCAAGGCAAGTGAGGAATTTGCTAAACCTTGAGGATTTTGCTGATTGCGAATTCTTACAAATATCAGGATAGTTGAAGGCACTCATCACTACTACATCTCTCCTTTCTGAGTGTGTGGTCATCTGTTCCAGTATGGCATGAAACCTCTTGTGCTCCTTAAAAACAAATGAAGAAAACAAACAAACAACTTTCAAAGCATCTAGCCTGAAGAAGAATTCTGGTGAAGTTGAAAGCTTGCTTGGTACATTGTGATGTTTTTGTTGTACCAGATAACATTATATCCTTGGACGTTTCCAATGTAATATCTCAGCTACCTGCAATTGTTACCTAGAATTTTGTGTCTAAAGTCTCCATTTAATGTCAATTGGAAACCTTTTGCACTTGAAAAAAGAGGGGAATTGCTAAGAAAAAAAATTAATCTCTATTTGTCTGTGTTGTATATTAATCCCCTGCAAGGGAAGCTGGGCTTCTTTGAAAGGCGCCCTGAAATTGTAAACTATATCTGGACTCACAGTGGCCCTCTTTGCCCGTGCTGTATTACTTAATCACATCACTGTGTAACTTTCATTTGCTCTAATTTCCTTTCAGCCGGAAGCTTTTCCCACTCTGGATGGAACATTTGCAATATGCCTTTCTACTGTGCATGCAAAAAGTAGCATGTTTTTAACTTCTGAGAACTCATTCAAGGAGACAGCATCCTTTTTGTACATGGTGTTCGCTGGGAGTGCTGCGCATCCTGCATGCTTCGTTGGTAGCAGTTTAATGCTGTCATGGTTCTCCTGGGGTTTGTCCCATGTGGTTATAATTAAGTTTTAATGTCTGCCTTCAGGGCAAAACACTTAAGGGGTTAACCAGTTTTCTCCAAAAGAATGAATAGTTAAATGCTAACATACGTTTATCAATATATGGCAGAATTTGGATTAAAATGGTTAGATTTCTTTCCTCCTTTTTTACATCTGTTTCATTTGTGCCATGCTGGGACATGAAGAGGTCATAGCTCAGCATTATGCAACCCATATACAGCTCTCCAAGTTCAGTCCTGGCTATTTCAATTTCAAAGGGCCTACTATGGATGTGTTGCTAAGAACCTATCTCCCAAAGACTTCCCAGGCAAGGTGGATGAATCAGAGGCCTTCCTTTGCATATAGTCCCTATGTATTGTAACCTTCTCATGGAGAACACTGTGGTGCAATGATCTGACTAGGACACTGGGAGACGAGGCTTCACATCCTGGCTCAACCATGGAAATCCACTGGGTGATCCTGAGCAAGTCACACTCTCTCAACCTCTGAGGATGGCAGTGGCAAACCCATTCTGAAGAAACTTGTCAAAAACCCTATGATAAGTCCATCTTAGGGTCAGCATAAGTTGGAAATGACTTGAAGACATATAACAACAACAAGAAGAAGAACTGTCTCATCATAACTATTTCTACGTTTACTTCATATTCCAGTCTAACTCACCCAATCCCTATATAAGTAGACATCATGATAATGCCAGCATAGAACACTAAGGGACTAAACAAATCTAACTAACTAGGGGCACATTTAAACTGATTAAAAGTTCCAGATTTTGTTCATTTTGTTTCCAGTTTTATACTGGGTTAAAATAAACTGATCTGGGGAGCTGGTATAAAAAGTATCTGATCATGCTAGATGCTGACAGAAAATATTCTATAATAAACAAAACATGCGTGGCTCTCCAAAATAAAATTGAAAAGAACAGGAACAAATCTGGGACTTTCTGATCTTTTAAATTAATCTGGATGTTCCCAAAGAGACTGTAGTAACAGTCAGTGTCTTTCTTCTACATTAATAATAACAATCAACATAAAACAATCAAATCCATGACAGAGAGAACCTGCAAAAGGGGACGCTGACAAGGATAACAGCAAGTTCAGAGGAAGTTTCCTGGGAGGGGAGTTATTCACATGCTGAAAATAATCTGAGATGAATTCAGGTTGAATCCCTGTTGTACACACACACACACACACACACACACACACACACAATGCACCCGAATCAGTTTTGGTGAGGCTACCAAAAAATCCACTTAACCTGGGAAAATCAATACCTGTCCCCCCCCCCCCAAGTTTTAAAAAATGATTGACATCATTGGTAGTGTGAATGATAGGATAAGGTGTGTTAAGACCCTATCATACAAAGTTTTATGCTGAAGTACTTTTTAGCTTATTGCTACATTAATAAATTATATGCTTTGTACAAATGAAATCTGAACCCTGTAGGATGTTTCTTTGGTAGCTATCTTATGTGTTATACCTGGACTGAATCAAGCAGTAAGTGCCAATGCTACTTGCCTCCCACAACTTCTGCACAGGCTATTTGTTTGCTCTCTTGAGTGAGGTTTTTCTTTAGCATTTATGCAATGTCTCCAACAACAGATCCATCAGCAGTATCTTCAGAGCCTATTTTCCTCCGTTCCAATCTGTTAAATATAAGTGCACAGGCAAAGGGATCTGAATGAATAAATAATGCAGCACGATAATACTTCTCAGGTAATGTTTTACAAAAAGTCTTTTTTCCTGAAGTACCATGAACTGTTGCCCTTTTTTTGTTTTATGCTTAGTTGGCAAAAGGGTCTGGGACTAGCATGGTCCATCATCAGTCTGAGATTATCCTCTTTGCCTCAGATGCCACCTCATCCAAAAACTTTGTCACTAAAGCAAGAGCCTAGACTCAGTTCACCACATATAGTCCCAGAACCTGGAATGCTGGCTAGGTGATTCTGGAAATTATTGTCCAAAAATCAAGGTCTGGATACTGTTTAAAAGCTCTGGATGTTGTCTCTGAACTTGGAGGTTCCCTATGGCTCCCATTTTAAAAAGCCATTCAGAAATTGGGCATTGCAACACATTGAGCTCCCTAGGCACAACAAATTGGTGCGCTAGGAATATTTGAGGGGCTGGATGAAGCAGGTAGGGCAGACCTCGGGGCATCCATTATCTCCCTCTGGAGATTCTTGGATTCTTGTTTGCCCGGCTGCTCTGAAGTGTTACCATTGATTTGTTTAGAGAAAGTGGTTTGTCTTTGATCCTGCTGGACTATGTCATGCAGAAAGACTAGGTAATTATTTCAAACAGATGCAAAGTACCATGAGGGCTAGCACAAGGTAGTGGCTAAAAGACTGAGCTCAAGGCTTAAAAGTCCCTCACAGCAGTATCATCTCACCATCTGATTCTGGGCAAGCTGCTATTCTCTTCATCAACAAGTGTGCACTGTTTAATCTGGGGAGTATTCAGGGAACAATTCCTCCCTTGAGTTCCATCCTTCACAATGACATAGGAGGCCCTTAACTTAGACAAGTGCAACATATCTTGAGGAGCTCCAAAATTCATCTGAGATAATTTCCACACTTTATCCTAAAACAACCATTATTGCCTTTCACTTACTCTTCCTCAAATTAGAGACATTTGATAAAATGCTGATCAAGACAGTGTAAGAAGGAGAAAGTTTCTTTACTGCTGATGTTATGAGCTCAGCAGAATAGCAAGGACTCTGGAGGAACTCTCATACTGTGTTACTCTTTTCAGAGAAGCTTGGAAATCAGTGGCAGAATTTACTGCTTTTAAGCACTCACAACTAGGTTGCTTACAATTTTTTTGTAACCAGATACCAGATATGCCCTGTTTCAAAGGGCAGCAGCCTCATGATACTGTAGTCCCTTGTTTCAACTGTATTTGTGGATCCTCTGCTTGCAAAATTTGCACAGATATTTATGTATATACATGTGTGTGTGTTTTAAAATTAATAGACAGTGATGAAATAAATGCAAATAAAAGAGATGGAACATTTTTGTATTGAAAATATGTGCAACAGGTGTAGTTCCACAACACACTGCAGAAATAATCCAGTTTGAGACCACTTTAGTGGAAAATATGGCACTAACAGGGTGAAATGCTATTACAAGAAAATACGAGATCAATGTTTGAGATCAATGTTTGAAATAAGGTGTTGAGAATTACTCAACACCTTCTTTACCTCAGTCTTGTCAGAAAAGGCAAAGGGTGCTCAACCTGAGGAAAATGGAGCAGAGGACAGAATAGAGGAATTTCAGCACAGAATAAGTAAAGAGATAGTACAGGAATACCTTGTTAATCTAAATGAATATAAGTCTCCAGGACCAGATGAACTACATCCAAGGGTAATAAAAGAACTGGCAAATGTAATATCAGAGCCATTGGCAATAATCTTTGAAAACTCCTGGAGAACAGGAGAAGTCCCAGCAGACTGGAGGAGAGGAAACGTTGTCCCCATCTTCAAAAAGGGAAAAAAGAGGAGCCCAACAATTATCGTCCAGTTAGTCTGACATCAATACCAGGAAAGATTCTAGAGCAGATCATTAAACAGAGAGTCTGTGAACATCTAGAAGGCAATGCCATAATCACAAAAAGTCAACACGGGTTTCAGAGAAACAAGTCATGCCAGACAAATGTGATCTATTTCTTTGATAAAATTACCAGCTTGGTAGATGAAGGGAATGCTGTGGATATAGTATATCTTTGACAATGTTCTCCATGACATTCTTGAAAACAAGCTTGTAGAATGCTGGCTTGATAAGGTAACTGTTACATGGATTTGTAATTGGTTGACTGGCCGAAGCCAAAGGGTGCTCAACAGTGACTCCCTTTCATCCTGGAGAGAAGTGACCAGTGGGGTCCCATAGGGCTCTGTCCTGGGGCCAGTGATATTCAACATATTTATCAATGACTTGGATGACAGAATTGGGAGCATACTCATCAAATTTGCAGATGACACCAAATTAGAAGGAAAACTAATACTCCAGAGGTTAGGATCAAAATTCAAAATGACCTGAATAGACTAGAAAGCTGGGCCAAAGCTAACAAAATGAAATTCAACACAAAAAAAATGTAAGGTACTGCACTTAGGGCAGAAAAATGAAAGGCACAGATATAGGATGGGGGACACCTGGCTGAATGAAACTACATGTGAAAGGGATCTATAACATCAAACGTCAATAACATCTCGATCCAGCCGGTCCAGGAAGCCCGCAGTCTCGGTTTCATCTTTGACTCCTCTTTGTCATTTATCCCACAGATCCAGACTACAGCCAAAGTCTGTAGATTTTTTCTCTATAATATCGCCAAAATCCGTCCATATCTCTCAGCTTCTACCGCAAAGACTGGTCCATGCCCTAGTGGTCTCACGACTAGACTACTGTAACCTCCTCCTGGCAGGGCTTCCTCTCTCTCACCTCCACCCATTAATTTCTGTTCAGCATTCAGCTGCACGCATTATTTCACTCGCTCGCCGTTATGATCATGTCTCCCCTCTGTTGTCTTCCCTTCACTGGCTCCCTCTTCCTGTCCGCATCAGGTACAAACTTTTGCTACTCACCTTTAAAGCCCTGCATGGGCTGGCCCCTCTTTATTTAACTGATCTTCTCTCTCCCTACATCCCTACTCGCACTCTCTGCTCTGGTAGCCAAAATCTCCTCTCTCAACCCAGGATCTTCTCTGCCCCGTCCCGGATCCGTCCCTTCTCTCTAGCTGCCCCTCATTCCTGGAACCTTCTTCCTCTGCATGCACGGCTCATCACTTCCCTAACCAGCTTTAAAGCTGAGCTGAAAACCATATTGTTTAGGGAAGCGTTCTCAGGGAATTTGTGATTGTTATCTGGCTGTCTGACAATATTTGATGTGATGTGATTTGTTTGATATTTGATGTTTTTAACCTGTTTTTTTTCCTTTCTATATGGTAATTTTATCTATTCCTCTTTTAATTGTTATTATCTTAGAATGTACGCCTTGGGCAGGCTTTTATTTACTCCTAATTTTACCGACTTTGTACAGTGCTGTGTATAATTACAGCGCTATAGAAATAAAGTTTAATAATAATAATAATAATCTAGGAGTCCAAGTAGACCACAAGTTGATCATGAGTCAACAGGGTGATGCAGCAGCTAAAAAGGCCAATGCAAGTTTTGGTTGCATCAGTAAAAGTATAGTGTCTACATCAAGGTAAGTGATAGTGCCACTCTATTCTGCTTTGGTCAGGCCCTACCTGGAATAATGTGTCCAGTTCTGGGTACCACAATTCAAAAAGGACATTGAGAAACTGGAGCATGTCCAAAGGAGGGTGAATAAAATGGTGAAGGGTCTGGAAACCATGCCCTAAGAGGAATGACTTAGGGAGCTGGGGATGTTTAGCCTGGAGAAAAGAAGGTTAAGAGGTGATATGATAGTCCTGTTTAAATATTTGAAGGGATGTCAGACTGAGGAGGGAGCAAGCTTGTTTTCTGCTGCTCCAGAGAACAGGACCCGGAACAATGGATGCAAACTACAGTAAAAGAAATTCCACCTCAACATTAGGAGGAACCTCCTGACAGTAAGGGCTGTTCGACAGTGGAACACACTCCCTTGGAGTGTGGTGGAGTCTCCGTCTTTGGTGGTCTTTAAACAGATGCTGGATGGCCATCTGTCGGGTATGCTTTGAGTGAGATTTCCTGCATGGCAGGGGGTTGGACTGGATGGCCCTTGTGGTCTCTTCCAACTCTACGATTCTATGATACTATCTATCTCAGCTTCCATTCACCTGTTACCCCACAAGAACTAGAGAGTGAGCCAATTCATCCACAGACCCTTTCTCTGCTCTTGTGCAATGCCAGGTCAATAAAGAACAAAACCCGCATCATTTACACTCTGTTGATGGATGAAGAAGCTGACCTGGCATGCATTAAGGAAACCTGGCTGGGGGGTGGGTGGGTGATATTACTGTAATATGGGCTCAGGCCCTACCAGCCAGGTATTCTGTCAGTGAGCAGTGGGCGAGGGGGAGGAGCGGCCTTGGTCCATAAATTTTTTTACTTTGGTCAGGATACTTGTCCAGAAAACAAAACATATTGAATGTATTTACCTAAGCCTGAAGACAGAGGATAGTCTGAGGGTTCTGTTAGTATACCGTCCACCCCATTGTCTAACAGACTCCCTAACTTGACCTGACACAATTGGTCTCAGAGTTGATGTTGGAGTTGCCTAGGTTCTTAGTCCTGAGTGACCTCAACATCCCACTCGAGGCCTAACGGGTGCAGCTTGGGAGTTCAATGCTTCCATGACAAAAATGGGCCTATCCCAATTTGTCTCCAACCCACACTTTGTGCAGGTCATACCCTTGATGTGATTTTTAGTACAGAACAGGCATATCTGTGGGTGGAGGTAGTTAATATTACCGCATAGTCATGAACAGATCACTTCCCGATCAAGGTTGGACTAAAGGCCACTATTCAACCCCTTGGGGTTAGAGGATCTATTAAAATGGTCTGCCCACGAAGAGTGATGGAACTGGTTGGGTTCCAGAATCCCTAGTGGGTTAAATGTTTGGTGATGCCAGTGGTTCTGTTGAGGTCTTGGTTGGTACAGCATAACACACTTCTCTAATATCACTGAACTTCCTTTTTCCTTTTCAAATCTTTCTTCCGTTACATAGGAATCTGTATCTTATTTAGGTTAAACTCTCAACTGCACCTCTGGCAGTTCTAACTGCTCTCAGCAGCTCTTGACACACTCAAACCTCCTAATGGCTCCTCTTCCTTTTTATAGCTGGTTATCAGGCAGGCCCCCGCCTTTTTGGCTAGCCTGTCTCTAATTGGCTGTTTCAAACATTCCAGTCTGCCAGTGCTTCGCTACTAAATTAATCCAATCCTGACACAAATAATCCAGAATTGAATCCAGTTTTGCAGAACATAGTCCCTCATTATTCAAATATTAGTAACTTCTACAGTCAAGGATTATTGTTCCAAGTATTGACTGCTAGAAACTGAGTGGGGGGAGGAGGATGGAAATGTGTTCTGGAAGACTATTGGTTTAATAATGACCAAATGATTTCATTTCTACTATGACTGCTGCTTTGAATAAACATACTATAATGACAGTATGTATGCCTTAGTTGACAACATATCCTATCTTAGAAATAAATTAGTTTCAGCTGTGTGCACTGACTTGTACACAAAACCATGGGTCTCCATCTTTCTGCTAATGTCTTTTCTGAAATGTAAATTGGTTTCCATATGTACTGCTTAAGTTAAAGCCACTGAGGTGTAGAATAATATTGGTGCAAGCAAGATGAATCTGATATGAATTTTGTAAAAAGGCATCTGAAGTTTTAGTTTTATGGCAACATTCTACAGGAAATTGTGCTGCATATGATTTAATTCAGCTCAGTTCCTAAATATATAGCATAATGTCCAAAAATCAGAGAACAAATCAGGTCTAAGCTTCCATGTTGCTGCTCTTAGAAACAAAGAACCATAGAGTTGGATGGGACCTCCTTGGTCACCGAGTCCAGCTAAAGTATCCAGCCTCTTGTTGAAGACTTTTAGGAGACTCAGGGGCTGTACAGACTGGCATTAAATGCCGCCATGGGGGCGGAGTGGGGGCATGGTGTCTGCATGATTCATGCCCCAACTCCGCCCCTATGCAGGCGTGACCCCTCACGCCCCACTACATGGCAGGCAGCATTATGGTGCTCCTCTGGCACTGCATCCAGATGACACAGCACCAACGGAGAGCCGAAAAGCCGTGGCACCGGAGGCTATGGCACGCTTTCCATGGTGCAAAAAGGAGCCGCTTTTTGTGGCTCCTTTTTGTGCCATGGAAAGGCCAGATCAGGGCCGTGGCATGTAGTTGCAGCGGCCCTGATCTGGCACTGAAAGGGGCAATTGGTTCCATTGTTGAATCCCTCTTACTGTTAAGAGATTCCTTATGTTCAATAGAATCCTACTCTCCTCTAACTTAAAATCATTCGTCCTGGTTCTATCTCTTGGGGCAGGCGAGAACAGGCCTGCACCCTCTTCTCTGTGACAGCACTTGAGGTATTTAAAGAGTGCAATCATGTCACCCCTCAAGTCTTCTCTTAACCAGGCCAGTTCTTTCTACCTTTCCTATGTTTTATACTCTATACCTCTTACCATCTTTCTTGTCTTTTTCTGAACATGGTCCAACTTTTCTATATCCTTCTTAAAATGAGGCCTAACTAGCACAGAATATAGTGTAATGATTACTTACTTGATTTGGAAACTACTGTATATACTCATGTAAGTCTAGAAATTTTAGTCAAAAAATTGACCCAAAAAATCTGAGTCAATTTATGCACGGGTCAATATAGGTACTGTATATATGTAGAATTTTGTAGTGTCTTTGACATTGTTTTCCTTTGCATAATCCTTTAGATCCTTTGTTACATGCCTCTAGATTTTACCCTTGACTTATCCATGGGTCATATCAAAATCCATAATTTTGACCTCAAAATGTGCCCTTGACTTATACATGAGGTCAACGTATAGTCAAGTATATACGGTATGCTCCTATTAATGCAGTTTTTTGCCTCACTAAACCCTGCTTCTTCTTCACGCATGGCACCTTCAGCAAAAGCTGCTTGAAAAGTATGCAGGTTAGTTGCTTATATTCCCAGAGCTACTGCTGCTGCTCCTCCTCCAGATCATTTTAGAATGGTCTTCCAAATGCTTTGCACATATTAATTCAGCAATACTTGGAGCAATCCCATAAAGTAAGTCTATGGCATTTTTTCCATTTTGCAGATAAGCAGAGCCAAAAAATTTATCTCAATTTAGCAGTCAGCCAACACTTGTGCCTATCCCAGCTCTGATTATCTTTGAGAAGTGTTATAACCTGACATCATACTGATGTCAAGAAAAAAACCTAAGGTCCCAATAAGAGGGACGTGTCAAAGGACTGCTCACTAACCTTTGTTTAGATGAACAATGGAAGAAAGGTGGCTGGGCTAAGCAAATTCAAGATTTATTAAACCTCTAAATCCTTTTCAACAGATATTTTTATATTTCTTGGAGTTAAAAATAAGCTGAGGGACTTATTGGATCTATAAATTGGATAATGACTAGGATTTAGTTTCAATCACATCTTCAAAATTTTCCCATTGGTATCATCTGTTGAAATCAAATCACATAAGAGAGAAATACTTACAACCAATTACCATTGCCCCTCTGAGAACTGTTTTTACAGAACTACATTTCCAAACTATGATAGCATCTGTCTTGGATTGCAGATACAGAAATGTTCTGAGAGACTCTTCCAATTCTATGATTCTATGGAACTTTGGGGTTCAGTGTCACCAGTATGAGGATGACACCCAACTCTATCTCTCCTTTCCATCTGATTTCAAGGAAGCTGTCTCTGTACTGAACCTATGTCTGATGCCAGTAATCAAACAAATTGAAACTTAATCCAGGCAAGACAGAGGTGCTCCTGGTCAGTCATAAGGCAGGTCGGGGAAGAGGGACTTTGCCTGTGCTGGATGGGGTTACACTTCCCTTGAAATCTTAGGCTTGTAGCTTGGGTGTTCTTCTTGACCCAGCTCTGAGCCTTAATGTCCAGGTTTCGGCAGTGGCCAGGAGTGAATTTGTGCAGCTAAAACTAGTGTGCCAGCAGCACCTGTTCCTTGAGACATCAGATCTGCCTATGGTGACATATGCCTTGATTGCATCCTACTGTAACACACTCTACATGGGCTTCCTTTGGAAACTGTTTAGAAACTTCAGTGGGTTCAAAACACAACATGTAGAATACTGGCTGGGGCCAGTTATATGGCACATATAACTCCCTTGTTGAAACAGCTTCACTGGCTACCAGTTTGTTTCTGGGCACAAATCAAGGTGCAGGTCATGATCTATAAAGCCGTATACATGTTAGTTTCAGACAATTTGAGAGGCCATATCTATCTGTATTAACCAGCTAGAGCACTGAGATCTTCAGGAGAAGGCTTTCTCTCGGTCCCACCATGATCATACACTCACTGGTGAGGACATGGGAGAGAGCCTTCTCAGTGGCTGCTCCCACCCTCTGGAACTTCCTTCCATGAGAGGCTAGGCAGACCCCCTCTCTGCTTTCGTTTTGCTGGCAAGTAAAAATGTTTTCATTCAGACAGGCTTTTTAAAATCATGATAAGGTGATGTGTGTGTTTGAAGTTATAATTTTAACTTTTACATGTATTTAATGTTAATTACATACTGTTTTAACTGGATTGTTTTAATTTTGTGTAGCCCTGTTGGTGCTCTTGGACCTCTCAGCGGCCTTCGATACCATAGACCATGGTATCCTTCTGGAACGCCTGAGGGAACTAGGAATCGGAGGCACTGCTTTGCAGTGGTTCCGGTACTATCTCTTGGGAAGGTTCCAGATGGTGTCGCTTGGCGACAGTTGTTCAGCCAAGAGGGAGCTCAAATTGGGTGTCCCTCAAGGCGCGATACTGTCGCCAATGCTATTCAACATTTATATGAAGCCGCTGGGCGAGATCATCCGGAGACATGGGGCAGTGTGTTACCAGTACGCTGATGACATCCAAATTTATTTCTCTATGTCTTGGACTGTTTCAGCAACCAAGGAGGGCACCTCTCCTCTGAATGACTGCCTGAGGTTGGTAATGGATTGGATGAGGGAAAATACACTTAAATTGAATCCAAACAAAACGGAGGTACTGGTGATAGGTAACCCCAATCCGAGTATGGAGATATGTTCACCAGTCCTAAATGAGGTCACACTTCCCCTGAAGGACTGTGTCCTCAGCTTGGGGATGCTCCTGGATTCATCACTTCATCTATCCTCTCAGATTGACGTGACAGCCAGGAGCACCTGTTATCAGCTTCAGCTGATACGCCAGTTTCGTCCCTACCTGGAACAGCAGGACCTAGAAACAGTTGTACATGCCCTGGTAATCTCTCGTCTTGATTTCTGTAATGCACTCTACATGGGGCAACCCTTGTGCCATGTCTGGAAGCTTCAATTGATACAAAACATGGCAGCCAGATTGGTCACCGGAAAATCTAGGTTTGACCGAATTACACCTATTCTAAAGTCACTACACTGGCTGCCTATTAGCTTCCAGGCACAGTACAAGGTGTTGGTTATCACCTATAAAGCCCTACATGGCCTGGGTCCAGTCTACTTGAAGGAACGCCTCCTCCCATATAGTGCTCCCCATACACTCCATTTCTCTGGGAAAAATTTTTTACTACCATGAAAGACCAGACTGGCATTGACCTCCCAGAGATCTTTTTCTGCTACGGCTCCTAAAGCTTGGAATGACCTGCTGGAAGAGATTTGCCAATTATCCTCATTAGAAGCTTTCAAAAAAGTGACAAAAACCTTTCTCTTCCAGCAGGCCTTCCCTGAGTGATAACCACCCAGAACCGATTGCACTCGTCCTTCTTACTATATCTCCTCATCATTCGCGGATTGTAGAATAACCTTGTAGTATTAATATATATTTTGATCATGTTTTATTATGTCAATTTTATAGTTTGGGAGGGAGGTTTGGGTCAGGGTTTTGTGGGGGGTTTATTGTTTTTGTATTGTGTACTGCATAAATTCTTTTTTTAAAAAAATTTTATGACATTTTATTAATAGAAATACAGAAGTAGAAAATAAGTAGAAAAAAGAAAATAAAAAGAGAAAGGAGAGTAAAAGAGGGAAAGAAAAGAAGGAACTTCCTTTCTCCACAACAATTCTGGTATATCTTCATGCTTCATAAATAACGTCACTGTTAACAATTAGTTACATAAATTCAAAGATCTTCACTTCTGTTGTTACCCGCCTTGATCCCCAAACGGAAGAGGTGGGATATAAATAAATAAATAAATAAATTATTATTATTATTATTATTATTATTATTATTATTATTATTATTTTAAGTTGTAAAATTTTAAAAGGTTTTTATCTTGTGAGCTGGCTTGGGTCCCTTTTTTGGGAGACAGGCAACATAAAAATGAAACAAATAAATAAATAATACTTTCAGACTGTGGTCTTTATGTTACACACAAAACAGGCTTATTCATGTTTGTTATTTGAAAGATATTGCTATAGACTGTGCAGGTGATTCCCTAATTTGATGCTTTATACAGATGTACATGCATGTACATGTTTGTATTCTTTTACTGGATTTTATTGTTGTTGTTGTTGTTGTTGTTTATTTCTAATGGCTTTTAGTCAAATACATTAAACAATTGACTGACTGACCCATTGCTGTAATCTGTCAAGCAATCCCTTTTCCCCATGTAATTTCAACCAACTGGTAGAACAACAGAAGACAAGTGCACACAGTCCTCTACCTGTCAACGCTTCAGATATTTAAAGACAGCTGCCATGTCTCATATTAATCTTTTCTTCTTCAGGCTAAACCCATCCAACTTTTTCAACCTTTCTTCTTGAGTTTGATATTCTTTTCCAGGGATGAGCAACTGTCATAGGTGCAAAGAGCCAATTTTCTGATCATTGGAGCCACCAGTAGTCTTAGTCTCTCTCTCTCTCTCACTCTCTCTCTCACAAACACACAGAACCAAAAGTAAAAAACAAACAACCCCAAAATTGTTTTTTGACTTTGCATTAATGTTATGCAAGGCAGGGTGGCTCTGCAACCTACTTAAAAGACAAATTGTTGCTTTTGGAAGTTTTCAGGAGCAGCAATTGATCCTTTTTGTTGGCCAGGGAATTGGGATGAGCCAGGGTCCCAAAACCAACTTTGTAGGCAACATGCATCCCTATGGCTGAACTTTGCCCACCTTTGCCCCCACCCTCTTGGATATCCCAGGATAAATTTCAGTTTGCCAATATCTCTCTTAAAATGTGACTCTCAGAATTAAGCATTACAACCTTGCCTTGTTGTCCAGTTTCCTACAACAATTCTCTTCAGAATATCTTCTGTGGTCTGCACAACTCACTTACCTTTTCTATTGACCCAAGGTATGGGCATCACAACAGTGGCTGCAATCTTATATGACACAGCGTAGCATAGTTTTTCAGCATGCAGAATTATACTATGGTTGTTTATTCAACATTTCATTTGCTGCAGCCCTTCTGGCCATTCTGAGGCTGGTGAAAAGTGGAGGGGATCAGAGAAGCATCTAGATAGGTTTCCACAACCAGCTACCAAGACCATTCATGACTGGGGGGGGGGGGGGGGGGGGGGCTTCAGCAGCAACTCTACGGTAGCCTGGAGGGAGCAGTTGTGGTTGCTGTGGAAGGAGAAAAGGAATGCAAAACTCAATGCCAATCAAAAATAGGTATTATTATTATTATTATTATTATTATTATTATTATAAAAATAAGCATAGGATTAATTTAGACCTGTGCATGCCGCTAGCAGGATGTCAGCTATTGTATGTTTTAATATAATGACAGGATTTTACCAGATTTGACTTAGCTTAAGGTTATCAGCAAATAACAATGGAAATAGCTACTGAAGAAGTAATATGAACCACTAGGCATTTGGAAGCATCAGGCTAATACAAATACAAAGTGATGAAATAAGCTACTGAGACCTCTGGCTGACCTCAGTGGATGAGGTACACACTTCACATCTGCCTATGAGGACATAGCCAAATGTTTCTGTACTATGCTAATGCTGAACTATGCAGCATTGCCACCAATAACTGGCTAATGGCAGCCATGGAGTATGAGTCCTCCATGGATTCATTTCCAGTTGTCCATAGAAGACCAACACATGCAAACATTTCCACCATGTTTGCATAATGGAACAACAGGCACTCAGGATGGGAAGAAAAGGCATGGTCCAATTTACATGTATTCAAGGGGTGTTGAGTGATAGACTAATGTGTTCTTCCTCAGTCTTCAGTGCAGTGTAAAGGGACTTTAGCCAAAGAGTAAAACTGAACATTTCATTTGCATTTTGTCTTTCCCCCAATGCTTAATGTTCATGGCCTCCAAAGGGGCCACTGACATTTCTCACATGGCTGGCTGGCTCAGTGACTAGAAGGGTCCTAGTTGCTTAAGGTTGAGGCTGATGCACATGCAAGTCAGAGTCTCAGGGCACCAAATGGAGTAAGAAGAAAGTCAGTGAGTCCCAACCAGCTTTCACTACTCCATTAAAGCATTACTGCTCTGCAGTTTACTGTCCCCTGCTGCTCTGTACAAATGCACATAACTGCAGAATGCAAAGATCACATTCCTTTCCTCTGCATGACCCATGGCTTCACTGAGAAGTATGATATAACAAGCTGAGGATTTAAAGACACACAGAGATCATGGCCAGCATGGTACACCTTTTGCACAACATAAATATACACCATCTCACAGTTGTGCAGCCTTGAGCCCACCTGTCACGTAACAGTCAATTAGCACCCTATGCATCAAGTCAAAAAGTGAGGGTGGAACTGTGTGTGTTCTTGTGAAATGGTCAGCTGCACTAAGGACAATATGTAGGGAAGGTCTGAGGAAGTGCAACCACTTGAGCATGCATGTTTACATCACCCTAATACCCCAAAAGGTTTCTAGCCAATGAGGCCTTCTCCACAAAAATCAAGGTTGCTTTTTGAGGAAGCAACAACATCTACATCTGTACATCATTATATAACAGTTAGCTGGTCAGAGGTAAAAATAAAATCCAAAAGCATTGCATCACACACACACACACACACACACACACACACACACCTTTTAAGTTTTGTATCTTTTTCCTGTCCTCTGGAATTTAAATCTTGCTTTGGAGTTATTAAAAATGCTCTTGGCTTTTCCTCCCACCTTTTTTTCCTGGGCATCCCTAAAGAAAAGAAAACCATAGAGATTTTTTAAAAAAGATATTCAGCTTTTAGTAATTAAGCTTTTGTGAGAACTGAGAGAATATTTAATGCCATGCAGCTTTCACAGATTTGGAGAGTTTAGAATGGAAGTACAAGAAGACAATTTAGCAGAGTCACTGAAAGCAACCTTTCTGATAAGTTCAGACAATTAAGAAGCTGCTTTTCCAGGCTTAATACAGTGGGGGGAAATTTGAAGGCATGAAGACAGTTTTCTTCTCTTCTCGGTCAAACCCTTCCCCTATTCCTAAGTGCTTGATTTCTATCCTTGCTACTCAATGGCTTGCTTCTCAATAGAGCTTGAGAGAGAATTTTGGAAATGGAAGGCCTTTCTGTCTACAGCTAGCAGGGTCAATTCAGTGTGGCAGCTGTGAACTGGTGACATAGACTTATATTGACACGAGCCCCTTTTTGCTGCAGAATCACAAAGCAAAAGCACCCGGGGCTCTTCTGCCTTTTTCAATAAGATACAAAATTTTTGTCTTCCTTATATTAAGCAGAGATCTGTCATCTTGACTTGTACACTAAATGGTCCATTCTGACTGTCTTGTCTTGTGTCCAATCCTAGCCAGAATCTGGAAACATGTGTTAAACATTCGGCATGTTTGGGGAAGAGTTGGAAGGGCCTCAGGCTAGGGCTCCCTGATGTCTGCTGGAGGGTAGTCAATAATCATTAGCCCTTCAAATGGTAGATGCCCAACCTAAACTGTATTTATTTATTTAAAAAATCTTTAAGCTACAGGGAAAGGCATTTTAGAGAGGCTTCCCTGAAGTAATGAAGCAATGATGTAATGCATGGTGCCAAAGGAATGCAATGATAAAATATTGGTGTTTGGGATGGGCATTTAACACAGTGCCATCCAGGAAAATGATAAGAAGCTATTATGAGTAGTTTACTCATCCTTATGGATAATTTACTCATCCATTTAAGGTTCTCCTGGGTGGGTGGGTGGGGGGTTGTATGTGTTTGTTCAATTTTCAGTGTATTATCTGTGCCCACTCTGCTAGACCTGTGTCTCAGAGAGGAGGTAAAATGTTCAAATCATAGAGAAATGTGGTAAATTAAGTGGATCATTTCAATTTCCTAATGTTTGTGTGCCAGTTTTGAAATTATGCCTAGAGAATTATTGAGAAATTATGGAGCTTTTTGACTGGTTTGCATGGTGTTTAGCATTGCACTGCACTTTGCTTAGTTAGCTCACTTGCTCTGTGAGAGAGATGAGGAACATGTAGTCCTGCAGATATTATTGAATTAATTTTACCATTAGCTATGCTGGCACGGGTTAATGGGAATTGCAGCCCAACAACTTTAGAGGGCCACACATTCCCCACCCCTTCTCAGTGAAAGTTTACAGATGTGAAAGAGACTCAAGTAAAGGAAGGGAAAACATGATGAGTCCAAATGCAACTAGAGGAAGTATAAATAGAGAAGAAAATTACTTGGTGCTCTGACAGTGGAACAGGTGCCACTGGAGAACAAGACAGATGAGTGGAAGAAGGAGGCGGACGACCAGCCACTGCTGCCTTCCCAACCCCTGAGAGCAGAGCGGAGAAAGTAAAGGAGTGGGGACATGAGGGGATCAGGGAAACCCAGGGAAGCATGAGGGGACAGGTAGGGAAGTAAACAAACAATAGGAAGAATGATATAGGGAGGCAAACAGATACTTGGCAGAAGCAGTAGTGATGGGTATCATTAACATGAGAGAATGGCAGTGAATCATAGTTAAGATTTGTTGCCACTACACACAGGGCGATGGAGGTGGACCTCCTTGCATTATTCCATCAGCTATGGTAAGACATCAGAAGTAAGACACCGGCAGAACCAGAGCACTAACAGAAGGATTGGAAGAAATAAAGGGATATTACATTTGCAAGAATAGACAAGGGCATAAGAAAGATGGTGAGACAAATAGCAGACATGTTCAAAAAGGCAAATGCTATCCAAAGCAGCAACACACATAACATAGGGACACAGAATGTGAGGAGCATGAGTCAAGGGAAGCTAGACATAGCAAACATGGAAATGGAGTGCATGAATGTAGCAGTACTGGGGATGACTGAGTTAAAATGGACAGGAATGGGTCACTTTGAATCAGACTGTTGGGGCATGTAAAATCAGGATTCAACATGCAACATACAGAAGACATATGTTAGGAACAGGAACTCCACAGGAAGGTCTCTGTTGTGAAGCTCTGTGCAGGCTGCAGAGAAAAATTCTTCCCATGCAAAAGCTACCGGCTAGACAAAAACTGCTGGACTGCTGAGTACTCACACCGAGGCTTTACATTTGGTTTCAGTATATACAACAAACCATCAAAGTGCTTTGCCAGACTCCTGTTTACAATACAACCACCACACTGAGCATTCAGCTCACACTCTTATATACAATTTCCCCTCCTGGGGTTTGAGTCCATCCCACTACTGCTATGACACCCAGTTTCCTGTCACCTGACAGCTGTGACTCTGCAGAATTGAAGGAAGCAGGCTTCACCTCCTGCCCTTCTGTCATCAGCTTCCTGTGACTCAGGACTCTTCAAATGTTGAGTCGTCATGTTGCCCAACTGAACTCAGATTACCCCTTCACTTTTGTCCCAGTTTCAGGCCATAGCCATATCTATGACATTTTCTGCCCAGTGTGCACTTTACTTCAACACAGGCAATTACTCAGGGAATAAAAAGGCATGAAGGAATGGGGAGGCTTTCATGCTAAGAAAAGATATGGCAAAAGCAGTCAGAGGATACAGTGCAAAATCAAACTGAATCATCTCAATAAGGGTCCATGAAAAACCTTGAATATCACCATAATTCAAATATATGCACCAACCACAGAGGCAGAATAGGATATCAAGCTGATCATAGACTACTAGAATGCCAAAATTGGAAGCAACGAAGAATAAAAAACAGTAGGCAGACTTGGATTAGGCAAAAGAAACAGAGCAGGTAAGTGTCTGATAGATTTTTGTGAAGCCAACAACTTATTCATTGCAAAGACATTTTTCATACAACCAAATAGAAGGCTATACATATGGACATCACCAGATGGCCAACACAAAAACCAAACAAATTGAACCTCCATACTGGTAGCCAAGACTAGACCAGGCATTGAGTGTGGCACAAATCACAAATTACTCATATCAAATATAAGAGTAAAGCTCAATAAGAAAACTGATACCCAAATATGATCTAAACAATATCTTATCAAAATTGATCAACAATAATTACATAATTGTACTTACTTTAATATATAAAGCAAGGCTATCATATACCCTTTGTTTGAAAGAAAACATCTTTATTTTAAAAAAAACACAATTGAACTACTATAAATAGCGAAAAGTGCTAGTTTTCATCATTGGACTATAGCTTAGAAATTGCCAAGTGAAACCAGTAAGCAAAGCATCTGGCTCTGTAATTCAGCAAATCAAATTAAGGTTTCTAATAAAGCAGCTTGCTTTTTTAAAAAAAACAAAACTTTCAGCTATTTTCCCCGATATTTCACCTCTCTCTTGTGGACCCCCCAGAGCAGGAAATTTCTGTCTTAAAAGCTATGGGGGGCTCATTATAATGAAGTAATTCTAACTTTTTTCATTTCTACTGTTTCACTGAGTGTTATAATAAACCTGAAACTATTCCCAAATGTGAGCACATGTATTATTTAGAAACAACTTCCTTGGTTTTCCATTCCATGTTTCTTACTCATTGTATAAACACTTGCTGAGGGGATTAAAAGATAAGTGGTTTTAAAACCACACACACTATTCTTGATATCCTTTACAAAATAAAAATAATAAATGTTTCCAGAGGTCTGATGTACTGTGTAGCAGGCAATTAATACACTTTCCGTCTGGAATTTCTAATATTTGAATGAGCAGGGCTTAAGAAAAGATTGATACAGATAATGCACCAAGAGGTACAGATAATAACCAAACTTGGAATATGGAGAAATCATAACTTTCGTTATAGTCTTTTGTACCTCATACACATACTAAAATTAACACAAAGGGCATAAATAATGTGATCTACACTGTAAGCACTCTGGAGTTGTTTTATGCCTTTTATTAATGATTCTTCATCAGTGTCTTCGGTCCTGTCACTATCCTTCTTGAACTGTGGTTCCTAGAGTCAGACAAATTATTCCAAGTGAGGTCTAATAAAATGTGCCAGTTCACTGTTCCATTATGTGTGAGGAATTCATAGAGGCTGTTTCTGCAATCTCAGTGAATGTGGAAGGCATTGACAAATAATTATGCACCACCCAAAAATGTGCAACTGAATGGCTGTAATCCTGTTGGTTAGTCTCAACTATAGTGCACAAATTGAATAAATTATTGAATAGTAAATTGAGAAATAGATAAATCCAATTGATTTAATAACCCTGCTCTGCTTGGGACTAACAATAGGACTTAGGTCCATCTGAATGGTTAAACATTTGGAGTTCAGCTTACCCCGTCATAAACTGAGTACACAACTGCACAATAGCCAAAAAAACCACAGCTTCATGGCATATGAAGAAAAGCTGATGAAGCTGGGCTTGTTCAGCTTGGTGAAAAGAAAACATGATTTCACTCTTTAAATACCTCATGGGCTGTCACAGAGTTGAGGGAGCCAGGCCCATTCCTGGCTGTCCCATTGGGTAGGACCAGGTCTAATAGTTTGAAGCTATAGAAGAATAGATTTCAATTGAACAGTAGAAGGAAATTCTTGACAATAAAAGTGGTTCAGCAACAGAACCAATTTCCTGGAGGGGTCATGGGTTCTCCTTCTTTGCATGTCATCATACACAGGCTGGACAGTTACTGGGTGGGGATGCTTGAGCTGGAGATCTTGCACTAAGTAGGAGTTTCAATTTGATGACCCATAAGGCCACTTCCAGTTCTATGATTCTATGTGTAAGAATGCTTACAAAGGTTCCAATGAGAAGGAAAAATGGGAGATGTCCCAAGAAACCAGGATGCATGACTAAATAACTTTTAATGGAGCTAAGGTTTAAATGGGGCATGTATAAGAAATGGTAAAAAGGAGAAATTACTAAAGAAGAATTCATGCAAATAGCAAGCATGTGTAGGGGTCAAAGTCAGAAAAGCTAAAGCGCATAATGAATTCAAGCTTGCTAGAGGGGTTAAGAACAATAAAAAGGGCTTTTGGGGGGTATGTTCGCAGCAAAAAGAAAGAAATTGTAGGATCACTATATGGAGAAGAGGGGGAAATATGAACAGGGAACAGAGAAAAGGCAGAGTTACTCAACACCTTTGCTTCAGTCCTTTAAGAAAAGGAAAAAGGTGCTCAAACTGAAGAAAATGGGGCAGAGGAGATAATAGGAAAAATGCAATACAGAATAAGTAAAGAGGTAGTACATGGATGTCTTGTTAATTTAAATGAATTTAAGTCTCTAGATGAACTACATCCAAAGGTATTAAAAGAGTGGGCAAATGTTATCTCAGAGCCATTGACCATAATCTTTGAGAACTCCTGGAGAACAGGAGAGGTCCCAGCAGACTGGAGGAGGGCAAACATTGTCCCCATCTTCAAAAAGGGAAAAAAAGAGGATCCCAACAATTATCGTCCAGTTAGTCTGACTTCAATATCACTTTAACCATTCTAGAGCAGATCATTAAACAGAGAGTCTGTGAACATCTAGAAGGCAATGCCATAATCACAAAAAGTCAACATGGGTTTCAGAGAAACAAGTCATGCCAGACTAATCTGATCTATTTTTTAAATAAAATTACCAGCTTTATAAATGATGGGAATGCTATAAATATTGCATATCTTGATTTCAGTAAGGCCTTGACTAGCAAACAAGCTAGTAAAATGTGGGTTAGACAATGCAACTGTCATATGGATTTGTAATTGGTTGACTAGCTGAACCCAAAGGGTGCTGAACAATGGCTCCTTTTCATTCTGGAGAGAAGTGACCAGTGGGGTCTGTCCTGGGCCCAGTGCTATTCAACATCTTCATCAATGACATGGATTAAAGAATTGGGGGCATACTTATCAAATTTGCAGATGACACCAAATTAGGAGGAGTAGCTAGTACTCCAGAGGACAGGATCAAAATTAAAAATAACCTTAATAGATTAGAAATCTAGGCTAAAACTAATAAAGTGAATTTCAACTTAGAGAAATGTAAGTCACTGAACTTGGTGGGGGGGATAAAATGCATAGATATAAAATGGGGGGACATCTGTCTGAACGAGACTATGTGTCCTAGTAGACCACAAGTTGAACATGAGTCAACAGTGTGATACGGCAGCTAAAAAGGCCAATGTAGTTTTAGGCTGCATCAATAGAATATAGTGTCTAGATCAAGGGAAGTAATAGTGCCACTCTATTCTGCCTTAGTCAGGCCTCACCTAGAATACTGTGTCCAGTTCTAGGTACCACAATTCAAAAAGATGTTGAGAAGCTGCAGCATGTCCAGAGGAGGGTGACCAAAATGATGAAAAGTTTGGAAACCATGCTCTACAAGGAGAGAGTTAGGAAGCTGGGTATGTTTAGCCTGGAGAAGAGAAGGTTAAGAGGTGATATGAAGGGATGTTACATTGAGGATGGAGCAAGTTTGTTTTCTGCTGCGCCAGAGAATAGGACCCGGAACAATGGATGCAAGCTACAGCAAAAGAGATTGCACCTCAACATTAGGAAGAACCTCCTGACAGTAAGAGCTATTTGACAGTGGAACACATTCCCTCGGAGAGTGGTGGAGTCTCCTTCCTTGGTGATCTTTAAGCAGACGCTAGATGGTCATCTGTTGGGGATACTTTGATTGTGAGTTCCTGCATGGCATGGGGTTGGACTGGATGGCCCTTGTGGTCTCTTCCAACTATTGAACAGCTCTTACTGTTAGGAGGTCACTCCTAATGTTGAGCTTATGGACTCCGAGATCCCTTTCACAAGTAGTCTCTGCCCTAGTTGCAGTATCTTACATTTCTCCCTGTTGAAGTTCATTTTATTAGCTTTGGTCCAGCTTTCTAATCTATTAGGGTCATTTTGAATTTTGATCCTGTCTTCTGGGGGATTAGCTCTTCCTCCTAATTAGGTGTAATCTGCAAATGTGATAAGCATGCCCTCTGTTCCTTCATCCAAGTCTTCTACAACATTTCATCCAAATCTTCTACAACACTTTAGAAAATACAACAGCGTGTGCACTGCTTATTCTGGTGGATAAGGTTATTTCATGCCATTCTAAAAAGTTATCCACTGTATGTCACTAGCAAGTTTCTAGCCACTATTTGTAAAGAAACTTTCATTACATATGATGAACCTGTCTTTTCTTGCTAGATCAGTGGTTCTCATACTTTGGTCCTTCAGATGTTTTAGACTCCAGTCCCCAGAAGCTCCAACCATCAAAGCCAATTGTCAGGGATTCTAGGAGTTGAAGTTCAAAACATCTGAATGACTGAAGGTCAAGAACCACTATGTGAGATGAGCACTGCAGTATCTAGCAATACATTCACTACAACTGACTACAGTCTCATATAGTTGACTGTTACAGACAGCCAAAATAAAGCTGCTTCGAGTCACTTTGGAGGTACGGTATTTCAATGATACATGCGTCCTAAGAGTCCAAAGGCCGCACCAAAGCCACACTCCAGTCCTAAGGACTGGAGTGCAGCTTTGGTGAAGCTTCCAGACTCTTAGGACTCATGCATCATTGAAATACCATATCTCCAAAGTGACTCGAAGCAGCTTTATTTTGGCTGTCTGTAACAGGCCAGTGTTTCCTGACATCTTAAACTTTCTTTAGTGTCTGCTGCTCTGTGAATTGCACATCAGCAGAAGATTTTTCCCATAGACTCCAACTGTTGAAAGTTAAAAAATGATAGCAGAATTTTTATACCTTATCTTCAGCTAGCTGTCTGACAACTAACTTGAATCATTATTACAACCTTAATTTTGTCCTACTAAAACTGGGCAAGATAGTGATACCTTTGTGTCAATTTTTGAGCCTTAATTTGTAACAGGTTGGAGTAATTAGTAGGTCTCTGTGCAGCCTTTGTTTTAAAGCTTACAAGTCATGTATACTAGAAATTTTATGACTTGAAAATCCAAAATTAATCTGTCTATATAGTGATACCTCTGTGATTCCCTCTCCCCATCTTACATCCCTCTTTTAAACTATTCATTTTAAAACATGAATATCCAAATTGTAGTTTTCCAGGCAGGTTTTAGTTATGTCTATAATATCACAGGTTTCCTTATGCAGATATGCCTCTAGCTCTTTCATCATTCTTGTCTTTGTGTTTAGCAATTTAATAGCCCTCTGTTTTTAAATACAATTTCCCTCTCTCTGTTTATAAATTCCAAATGTAATCTGTTATTTAACTCATTTCCACTGTAAGTGCACCCTCCCCTTTATCTAGCCATTAAATATGTATCATTCTACAGGAGCTTTTAATCACCACAGGGATCTATTCCATTTCCATGTGAATTACTTGTTATTTTTTTATTCTATGCATTAAAAAGGAGAAAAGTTGCTTTTATACAGAAAGAGCAGCACATGATTTAGGGGACTAGCTACATTTCACCTCTAGACCCTCTTGAGCGTACACTTCCTTCTATTCACATTTCAAATGCACCGGATAAAACCCAGCATTTCATTTTTTTCCAGCATTTTCTTCTTTAGAGAACACTGTAATACCAATTTTATGAACCATTAAAACAGGGGGCATGGATAAAAAGCAATACAGAACTGTGTGAATTTAAATTAATAGTGTTATAAGTGAAGGAAGAAAATGGTGAGGGGCTACAGTGGAGATGCCCAGATCTAAAGGAGCAATGGCCAGCTGTCATTTCAATCAAGAGACACATTCTTGGGGCTGGGGATGTGTGTGATGATCTATTAAAGACCACCTACCAGTAACAGATAGCACTGAAGCCTTTGGGAAGGGTCACAGACAGAAACAAGTGGGGCTTGCTTTTTTAGATGATGATAATGATTATTTATTTCTATTCCACCTTTTCCTCACGGAATCAAATCGGATTACAACATTTTAAAATGACACTCCTTCTCTCTTTCCCCTTCTTTCTTCCATCCTCTTCCTCCTTGTACAGCAGGCTACTGTGAGAGGGAGAGAGCACTCTTGCCAGAGCTCTGAATGAAGCTGAGCGTCACAGGTTGCTCCTGCCCACTGCCCAGACTTTTTCTAAAGGATTGTAGGATGATTGTGTACCAAAGCCAAGCATAAGTCATCTGAACTCCTCAAATGAAAATAATATAACAATTTGCTTTTTAAACCATTATTGTGTCATTTTTAATGCTCTCTTTGAGGCACTCTGGATGTAGAAGATACAGCAAGTAAATAATTGAAATATATAAATGAAATATGTGCAGGAAGGCAGGCAAGCAGGAGCTCAGTAGACAGTTCAAGAGAATGTAACAGACAAATTCTGTGAGAGAGCTTTTAGAGGCCCATCCATATTTCTCTTGAAATGACCCACATGAATGACTTGTCTGGGTTGCTGGTATAGCCAATAGTGTCCTTTCTCTGGGGAGATTTTCTATGCCAGGACTGCCTGTTCTTGGCAGTGGCTGGTGCTGAGATGGAATGTGAAAGAATGTATACATTATTTACACCCTACGCCCTATAGAAGCCAGAATGTCAAAGTTGTTCCCTGCTTCCCCACCATGGTAAAGGTAATGGTTAGGCCTTTTCTGCATATCTGTTTTTACCTGAAGTTCTTATGTATTTGCCCGAATTCCTTAAGTGTTTGCTTCCAGTCCTGGACACAGAACTGCAAGGCCCAATTCCTATGAAATATATGGTATGCATGTTTCCTGCATCTGCACATGACCATTTATTTATTTATTTATTTATTTATAATAAAAAGGGGTTTGGGGGTCTGTCCATACCAAAAGGAACAAGAAGGAAATGGTAGGGCCACTGTGTGGAGAAGATGGTGAAATGCTAATAAGGGACATGGAAAAGGCAGAACAACTCAACACCTACTGTGTCTCAGTCTTCTCACAAAAGGAAAGGGGATACCTGAGGATAGTGAAGCAGGGGACACAATAGGGGAAATGCAGCACAGAATAAGTAAAGGTAGTACATGAATGCCTTGTTAATCTAAATGAATTCAAATTTCCAGGACAAGATGAACAACATCCAAGGGACAGAATCGAGGCCTTCTAATTTCCTTACGCCAAAGGAAAAAAGTGGGGATTTATTCTGGTTTTGAGTGGAATATCTGGAGTGTGGACTGAACTCTGTAGCAACGTAAGGTGTAAGACCAAGGGGAGGAGTTTAGAAATAAATACATTCACACACTGTTTTAAATCCTCACTCAGCCTTGGAAACCACGGGGTGACATTGAACAAGTCATTCTCTCTCAGTCTCAGAGGAAGGCAAAGGCAACCCCCCTCTGAACAAATTCTGCCAAGAAAACCCCATGATAGGCTTGTCCTAGAGTTGCCATAAGTCAGAAATGACTTGAAGGCACACAACAACACTTCTTTAACAGAAAATGTTGTACCAGATGCAAAAATAGCACGGAAAGAATAGGGATAGGAAAAGCAGCTCAACATGTTTCAGCAAACTTTTTATTAAAAACTAAAACTATGCATACCAGAAATGAAATAATTAGGTCAGGTAAGCCTTGAATAAGTAAATAAAAATGTTTTAATTTCCCAGGGAGCACTTGAAAGCATCTTCTAAACATTTTTTCTTTCTTTCCCAGTTTCTGCTTTTCTTACTAATTTTCATTTTGGTGACCAAACTCATAAAGCTATCCTTTTAAAAATAATTTGTAGCTGCTGAGGCAGGCTTAACTGCTTTCCCACTTTCTCTGTTTTACTGTTAACACAAGCTCCATAAATGATTCTGGGGGCAACTGCTATTTATCTTGCCTATTATAGGCAGGCAGACATGATTACAGTAGGATTGTCTTGAATTCCACTCTTTTTCTCCTCAAGCCTGATTGCAGCATTTACTGCATATACAGTGCAGTGCGGCAACCTGACACCAAAAGTCTGTATCTCTTCAGACCTCTTTTGCCATTCTGCGAATGCAGAAGGTGCTAAAAACTTGCAGCTTGACAGAGGATGCAGAGGAAAAGAAGGCCAGGGGGCCTTTGTAAAAAAGGAGTCTATGGCCCTGTACAGACGGGCCCTTTGCAGCGCGCCCATGATGTGCTAGGGTTGCGTGGGGGTGGGGCGTGCACACACCCCGCAACCCTAACATGTTATGGGTGCACCGCAGCTGCGCGGCACCATCCAGATGGTGCGTGCAGCGATGATCTGCCAGCTGCGCAGTGTCCAAACAGTGCTACGCCACTGGCATGTTATTGCACTGTCGCTGGTGCTTTGGCACAGCACAAGTGCACCACAAAAAAGGAGCCACTTCCGCAAGCTCCTATCTTGCTGCACAGCAGCACCACACAATTTTGTTGCTACGCTGCTGCTGTGGAGCAAAGAGAGGCACCTCCCCAGCGCCTCTTTTTGGCACTCTGTACTGTGCCTATGTTAACTAAGGTATGCCAGTACTAAAGGCTAGTTAAGGAAATGGTTAGTGCTAACATGCCTATCTGGCTAATGCTATTATGCATGAGCTGAAAGGCCAGGTAACTAGAAGGTGATCCTAGAGATAATTTCAAAGGGACATATGTTAGCTAACAATTGGTAGAGAAGCTTTAGTCCCTCATCAGATAAAAGAGATGCAATTTGTGGCAGTGTGGGAACTTGAACATAAGTCTGTCTGGACCTAGCTGTCCTATTGTTTCTGATGTATGAAAAATAATGATCAATTACATCTGTGTATTTCAAAGAGGCATACAGATTTATGTATGTATGTTTTTAATATGCTGCTGTTCTTTGAATATGAGACCTAAGGCAGCTCACATAGATTAAAACAAAATACAACTAAAGCAATTGCCAAGACTCTAGATCAGCCAAGTAGTGCCTCTTGGCCCTCCTCCATCCTGACTTACCATTGGCACCCAATGGAAGTGATAGGGTCTGTTGTATTATCAATCAGGATGGAGCCAATAGATGTTTCCACCCACGTCCTCCATTACACCAGAGATAGTTGGCAGGAGAGAGGCAGGAATGTCAGTTTGTTGCATCCCAATTGACAGAAAAACATACCCCTGTTGCTCACATTGGGTGCTGGTAAGTAAGTCAGGACTGGAGGTCTTTTATAATCCCTATGTATTCCCTACAATATTGAATATGTAGGGATTTTGACAAATCCATTATGAATAGTGTCACTAGGGTTGGCGTCACCCAGTATGGTAATTCATAGTGTCACACACACATCATTAACCTCCTCCCATACCACACAACACAGAATCCTTACTAATGCTTTTTGTACTAATGTTACTCATAAATTGTAATTCCCATAAATCATTGGATAGGAAGAAAATCAACTCATTCGAAATGTGGTGCTGGAGAGAGTGCTAAGGATTCCATGGACAGCCAAAAAGACAAACAAATGGGTCCTGGAGCAGATCAAGATCAAGAAATATTGCTTGAAGCCAAGATGACAAAATTCAAGTTGTTGTACTTTGGACACATCATGAGAAGGCATGAATCATTGGGGGGAAAAGGTAGAGGGAAGAAAGGAAGGCTGCATGCAAGATGCAGGGACAATATTAAAGAGGTCACGAGTATGAATTTGTAGGAGTTGAACAGAGCAGTGGAGGACAGAGGGCCTTGGAGATGTCTCACCAGCAGGGTCGTCTTGGGTCAAGATTGACTCGAAGTCAGATAACAACAACAAAAAATAGCAATAGTTGTGACATCAACAACTAGAAAAATCAAAATTATACAAAAAATTTAAAAATATTTTAATTTTTTTAAATTTCATTTTAAAATTTAAAATTTCATTTTCAAAAACCCTGGAGCCTCCCAGTTCTCTTGCCACTGAGCCTTGCTGCATGCACACCATCTCTTCAGCATTTTGAAGGGAAACAGGTGAATGCCAGATCCCAGTTCTGCCAAAAGGCAGATGTTTAGGGAGAAGTGGTGTCATCCCCACTTAGGGTGTCACCTAGTATGACCTCCCCAAAGTAATGTCCCTATATAACCCTAAGTTATGAATTTATAATTGCTATCATGGATTCCAGCCAATTATCATTAGAATTTAAAACAATTAAATACTCTGCCCTGTTATAATAGCATTTATTTAAAAGAGTTTAGAGGTATGTAAAACATAGCAATATAAGTACAATACTACTTTAAAATGATATTTCTACAGCCACCAGTTGGTAACTATACAGCTGCCTAAAAATAAAAAAGTTTTTGCCTGCAGTGAAAGTAGAGCAGAGAAGGGGCTAGCCAAGTCTCTCATGGGGGAGAATTCCACAGCATGGGAGAAAGCCAAACCTGCCTTTACAACAATAACATTCTAGGAAGCATGGCGATGTTTTTTTAAAAAAAGTAAAATTGGAAACTGAGTTAAGACCATGAGATAATTTGTACACAAATATGGACACTGAAGTACAAGATATATATGTACCACCTCATGTAGATCTTCAATGAAGTGTACACAAGTGATTCAAGGGTATTTTAGAATACAGTGAACAGACAGCCATAATCTTGACTGCCTGTGTTTTGTTCTTGTTTTGACAATGCAGTTGAATTTTACACATAGTATATATACTGAGTAGCAGCCTTACATTAATAGCATGAGTTGTACATAAAGTGCAACTGTTGGCACCATCAAGTCCTGTATATACAATCTCATCTTCTGTCAGTCATGAACAGCAGTATAATTTAAACAAAACAAGTCCAGACTGGGTGCATGAGTGGGTGTGATACTGAGCCATGCAATGAATATTACATGGACTAAGAACAGTAAAAAAGGCTAGGGATCAAAATGAAATCTTAAAGAGTCTTCACACTCACATGGAAACTTGTAAAATAAATACTTTGATGATTGACTCTGAACATAAAAGGTTTTTAGCTGGTATTCTTGACACAAACACACACAAATATTCAGATATCTTTTTTAAAAAAACATGTTTAACACTAGATAATACCCCTTCTCCCTCCCCCAGCTCCAGGAACACCATTACTAGGGGCCTAGTTAAAGAAGCTAATCTCTTAGGTCATGTCCTAACGTTCACATTACATGTGCAAGTTGATATTTGAGGATAGTGGGTTATTGTGATGTTTAACTGCAATCATTGTTATGACTTGTTCTCATAGGGAACACTCGTGTCATGAACAAATGTAAATATTCTCAAAATTTTGAGCAGCAAGTTGCTTATCTTGTAGTTATTTAAATGGTGGGGCTAGCTCAGTAACATCTTTTGGAAAAAAACATTATTATGGTACAACTGAGATGTGCAGACCATTGTCTAAATGTGGAGGGACCAATCTTTTAGGACAGTATAGCTCAATGGAAATGATCTTGAAGAGACCTGCTTTGCAGAACTTCGATTTGGGGGTTCTTGGCTGTCATGTTCAAGCTTGAGTCCATCTGCCCTGCAGACAGCTGGTATTGGCTCCTCTGACCTAGCTGGCTTTTCCCTTCTCTGTCATAGCCACGATTGCTGCTTAGCATCAGGGTTACAATACTTATGTGACACAAAGCTTGGAAAAAACATCACTGCTGGACTACAGTGCTTACTGGTGGAGGATTCTGTGAACTCCCCCATCCATTGTGGTCCCAAAACTCTGTGGATGAGAGACAAGAACTCAGATGAAAACATTTGCAGTAATTTAGCCTAGTATGGGAATCTGGGCTAAGGACTGTGCCATGCTGGGCCACTCAATTGCTTGGGATTTACAGACAAGTTTGTAAAGTGTGGGCTAGACAAAGTAGCTGTTAAATGGATTTATAATTGGTTGACTGGCCAAACCAAAAGGGTGCTCAACAATGGCTTCTTTTCATCCTTGAGAGAAGTGACCAGTGGGGTCCCACAGGGCTCTGTCCTGGGCCCAGTGCTATTCAACATCTTTATCAATAACTTGGATGACAGAATTGAGGGCACTGTTATCTAATTTGCAGATGACACCAAATTAGGAGGAGTAGCTAATACCCCAGAGTACAGGATCAAAATCCAAAATAACCTGAATAGACTAAAAAGCTGGACCAAATCTAACAAAATGAAAATCAACACTGAGAAATGTAAGGTACTGCACTTAGGGTCAGGCTCCACCAGAAATACTGTGACCAGTTCTGGGCATCACAATTCAAATGTTGAGAAACTGGAGCGTGTCCAAAGGAGGGCGACTAAAATGGTCTGGAAACCATGCCCTATGAGGAACAACTTAGGGAACTGGGTATGCTTAGCCCGGAGAAGAGAAGGTTAAGAGGTGATATGATAGCCCTGTTTAAATATTTGAAGGGATGTCATATGGAGGAGGGAGAAAGCTTGTTTTCTGCTGCTCCAGAGAACAGGAACCAGAACAATGGATCAATCTACAGGAAAAGAGATTCCACCTTAACATTAGAAGGGACTTTCTGACAGTGGAAACACACTCTCTTGGAGTGGGGTGGAGTCTCCCTCCTTGGAAGTCTTTAAACAGAGGCTGGATGTCGGGTATGCTTTGATAGAGAGTTCCTGCATGTCAGGGAGTTGGTTTGGATGGCCCTTGTGGTCTCTTCCAACTCTATGATTCTATGATTTTTTCAGCAACAGAGTTACAATACAGCATTTTACCTAAGACTCAAAACTTGGATTCAGAAATTATCAATTTTAATCTTAAATGTTATCACATGCTTTCAATCACATATGCATATCACATGTGCATATAAACATTAACATTCACATGACATAGAAAGATTAACTGCATGTGAATATGCACAAGGTCCTTTCCCATGTAAAACTGATTTGCCTGTTCTTCTAGATGATTGGTTTAAATATAAATATTTAGAATATCTCAGACTGTGTGCATTTATTCTCTACTCATGCTATCATTATCTAGGATTACGGTCCAGCACTGAATGTGTGTGTGTTTGAGTGGATAGGTGTGTGTTTATGTCTAGGATAGAGCAAGAAGAAATTAGAGTTTATCATAGTAGAAGGACCATTTCTAAACACAATGAATACAACAAAGCAATATCTTAATCCAAGAAACAAACTTTGAGATCAGGCAATCAATAAATCATTGAAAACTTAAACCAGGTCAGTCTTTGTAAGGGAAGCTGATCTGAAGCCAAGACTATTGTAGTCAATCATGTTTTGATCTCCTTCTTTCTTTCTTTCTCTCTCTTTTTGCAATAACTAGAACTGATGTTGCTTGGAAGCCCATCAATGTAAATATAACATAAATCAAAGTAAGCAAAGTAAAATGTTAATCACTTAATAACCAAAGACCTATAATGCATTTCTTGAAGGTCACAATGACAAGTATATGTTCAAAAAAGTACCGTAGGTTGCCTAACTGGTATTTAGCACAGCTGACATTAACCTAACATGCTAGCCCCACAGATACATACATACATACATACATACATATCTCTTAGTCTAGGTGAGAGACTATCCCACTCTTCCTTGATTTTTGTACCCCAGAGAGCCCATCATACCCCTCATGCAGGGAATCTGGTTACCTGTGCAGATTATCCTGCAAAGTAACTTGTGGTACTTATCCAGCTGTCCTTGCTTACAAAATCCAAGATCTGCCTTGTTGATTACTTTGATGTAATAGAGCCCTGAAGACATATAATGTTGTTACATTGTTAAAGCTAAATGACAAGTGTTAGCTTCGTTGGTGCCTGAAAACTAGTGCCTAGAGTGAGGCCATTTGAGCTAACAAACATAATCTGCCTCACTGCATGACATGGGGGGGGGGAGGGGGTGTACAACCAAAAAGCATGTTGAGGCACTCAGTAATAACTGAGTCAGTCCTGTGTAAGTAACTTGGCTCTGATTGGTGGGAATCTCTACCCTGGGGCTGCTTCACCCAGTAGCAACTTCATGCTTACATGGTGGATTGTTGTTTTTGTTGTGTGCCTTCAAGTCATCTCCAACGTAAGGCAACCCTAAGGCAAACCTATCATGGGGTTTTCTTGACATGTGTCTTCAGAGGGGATTGCCATTGCCATTCTCTGACCCTGAGAGAATGTAACTTGCCCAAGGTCACTGTGGGCTGGGAATCAAACCATGGTCTCCAAAGTCATAGTCCATTGCTCAAATCTCTAGACCATGCTGGCTTGTGGTGGATGCACACATTTATTACTACCAACTCTTTTTTTATGGTTGCTGGTGCAGACAAACATATCCCACCATACACTTTCCACTTCAAAGATGAAAATCAGCACTGGCTCCCTCCATCTTCTCTCATGTGTGGTGGCTGCCATTAAAACAGCTACCACCACTGTGTCTGTCATGGGCCAATATCTGCTACTACCATCTCCTTGTTCCCCTCCCTTCAAGCCCTGCCCAAGCAATGGCTGCTGCTCCTCCACCATCCAATTGCCTGGCTGTGAGAGCAGCATGGGGCTGAAGCAGCAGCACCATCAGCTTGGGTGGCTCCTTTGGAGGTGATGGTGAACTACTGTGGCTTGGCATTGTGGATGAAGCCTCAGCTAGGACAGAAAGAGGATGCAGGAGTAATGGTGGCAAAGAAGGGTGGAGATCCACACAGCCTTCCACCCAACCTACACAAGCTTTCACCAACTACCCTGGACACGGTGCTTTGTTGTGTTGAGGAAGCAGCAGTCGTAAAACCAAGGTAGAACATGACAACATGGTTTTGCCTTCCTTTTAATCTTTGCCACTCCTGTGTCCAGCTGATCTATCTGAGTCTTCACAGACCATGCCAGTGGCAAAGATGAGGACTAGGGCTGAGTCCCTATCACCAACTTTGCTATCACCACTGATGGTTCACACCCATCCCAAGAGGCAGTGCCTCACCAAGTAGACAATGGCTGCAACAGTAGCTCTGCCCAACTTAGCAAACTATCATTGACCATGTTGGGACATTTTTAAAGCATCCAATTTTTTTATTTTTTGAAAGGATAAGTAATTAAGCATGGCTGCCTACTTAAAGTGGGACAGTTGCAGGGCATATTCATCCTCCACACAGAGTTGGCAAGGCATTTTTCTTTCTTTTTCTTTCTTTTCTTTTTATGGATTTTTACCTTATTCTTCCACTAAAAATAAATCCTCACTAAAGAAAGACAACTTCCATGTATATACACCAGCAAACTATGAATGCATCTATACTGTAGGAATAATGCAGTTTGACACCACTTTAAGTGCTATATCTCCTTTCTGTGGAATCCTGGGATTTGTAGTTTTACCAGGTCTTTACAGTTCTCTGCCAAAGAGGATTCTGTAGGCTGGAGCCATGATAGTTAAAGTGATGTCAAACTGCATTATTTCAACAGTGTAGATGCATTGGCTATCACTTCCAGGAACTCTATGGAAGCTTAGTGTATTGGGTTTATATAATGATAACCAATACATTGAGGTTCTATACAAAGGCATTCTTAATATAAGTTTGTTTTGCTAAGGGCAGGATCCAATTCAAACTAGACTTCTGGTTTATCTCTCTCTCTCTCTGCACACACACACACAGTGTTTTTTTTTTGTAACGCTTTTATCATTACACTTCAAATGTCTTGATTTTGTAGGAACAATCCTAATTAATCCACTGTCATCCCATTTTTCAGTTGCTTTTAAAATCTCCCCATTTTTCTTCTCCTACTTTCCTCCTTTGTTCAGGGCTTACTTCACTTGCTGCAACCTGAATTCAGGGGAGAGGATGGTGTGAGGAGTATCTTGCTGTTCCCCAAAGACTCAGGCAAGAGCAAACTGCTGTGGCCTCTTCCAGCTTGTGATTTCTTTCTCATTAGTAACTTTTTCTGAATTGACTCTGATGTTGCTTTGCCATGTGTGTCTTGGTTTTCATTTGTGAAATGTTGGTGGGCATGGTATTGAAATGGCATCATCTAGCTTCTTCATGCCCTGTGTTCTGAGGTAGCTGTGGTCCTGTTTCTCTCCCCTTTGGGTTCAGGCCTTGTTGTGATCTTTTTAATGTTTAGCAAAAGATAACAGATTAAGCTGAGTGCAGGGATAATGAAATATAAATTAGTAGGTTTGCCAGCCTTTATCCACAGCACTGTCAGAGTGTATTATCTGGTATATCTAGTTCAGTGCAGTCAGTTAAATTTCCCCTTATCAGAAAGTGAGTGTGAAGTGTGGTAATGTTGCTAAGTGCAGAACAAAAATCTCTCTTTTTTTCCATCCCATGACTGCTCCAGGCAACATTCTTGGAAACCTCTGACTACGAAGGAAAAGAAGACCCTGAGATATATACACTGTGACAAGCCAGGAGGCTAAACTATACCAGTAAACCATCCTATGAGCAGCAGTCGCCTGTGGCTGTGACATTACCACACTTTGCTCAGCTTCAGAAAGGAAAATTTAACTGACGACTGCTATGAACTGAAGCCACAGCCTAAACCAGATAATACAGCCTGACAATACTGTCAGGCAAAAAGGGCTGTGTTCCCATTGATTTCATCACATTAGAGACATATTACCCTGAGCTGTGTGTGTTTGAGGGTATATGTGAACACTGTGGGAATATCAAAGGGAAAGACACACTGATTTGGGCAGGAGCAGGCCTCACGGAGAGAAATCCCCAAAGTATCCTGACTGAAATATATATTACTTGGTAAAGCATGGAAGGGCAATGATATTGACTTTAATTATAGCTTAATCCTCAGTCTATATCCGATGTGTGTACCCTTCTGGCTTTATTTTAACAAGAAGCTGAGAGCTTTTTGTTGTTGTTTTAAAAAAGAAGACAGCATTTTACCTTGTTTTTCTACTGCTAAATAATATGATAAGAGATACTAGTCCAATAAAGAGGTGTGCATAGTAAGCCTTAGAGGTTTCTGCTGGTTTCTCTTTGCAGAGGGTCTCAATTTTCCTTATTTTTTACAGTCCAAATGAAATGCATATTTATTTGTATTTAGCATTTATTATGCACACATGTAATCTATCATGTTTGGTACTGAAGCAGTCAGCAAGAGGGAGAGTTTAATACTTGATTAAGTTTACCTTTATTTGCTTAGTTGATGGATACCATTGTATCCTTCACTGATAAGGCTCTGTCCTTTGGTTTTTTAAAAATAGCTTTCCTGTATTCTATCAGAGTCAGACTTCGGATTTCCTAGAGTGTGCTAAGGGAAATTCCTTGCCATCCACCACACAGGACTTGCCCAGTTGTTATCAGAAAGATTAGTGCTCATACAAAATTATGTTTTGAAGTCATCCCATGAAAGTGCAAGTGTGGGGTGGTTTGATTCATACTGGTTATGCACGTAACAGTAGGAATCGTCCTTTATATGCAGGATCATAGATTCCTAATGTGGCAGAAATGTGTGTTTGTCTGTGGGGAGCATTCCAAAGTAGTTTTCTTTTCTGCTGAGACCTTTGAAAAGTTATTATGTGACTTTGTCAAAACTGGCCCTGCACCTCTTGGCTGCTGCTTACAAGTCAAAGCTCCAAAGACAAAGCACAATTCACACTCTAATCCATTTTGACACAAATGAGAGAAAGAGTCTTGTCTTGGGTCCAAACATAGCCTTTAGGGATGAAGGGCAAGGTATAAATACCATAATAAATAAATAAAATGGCATTTTCATTTTTCAAATGCAATGCAAATGTTTACCTTCTCCTAATTAATACAACCCAGCTAATATTTCCCCATAGCAGAGAATATTTCCCTTGCTTTTCATATTTCCCCCT
Source organism: Sceloporus occidentalis (assembly GCA_023333645.1). Classification (NCBI taxonomy): domain Eukaryota; kingdom Metazoa; phylum Chordata; class Lepidosauria; order Squamata; family Phrynosomatidae; genus Sceloporus; species Sceloporus occidentalis. The sequence continues at coordinate 6,814,249 of JALMGF010000004.1, read as the reverse complement.
CCTTATGTGCAGGTGGAAGGGGGAGGGGGCGATGTTCAAAGAAATCTTCAACTTCCTCAATGGTAGTAACAAGATTCCAAGCTCTAGGAAGGAATAAGGTAAAATAAAATAAAAAGATGTGCAATTATTAACCTTTCCCCTAAATGAAACATAACCATTAGTACTTCAACAATTCACCAACATCAAGCCTCAAACATTGAGCTCAGACAGTAAAAGTGGATCTGTGTTAGACTGATGTTTTGTTTGAAATGCTCTGCAACAGCTTTCTGCTAAGAAAATTAGCATTAGACAGCACCAGAGGAAACAGAGGAATTCTCCTGTGTTGTACAAAGGCCTATGTGAACTTTTGATCTCATTACTGACAATATCTTGACCTCAGACTTTTCATGCATTGACCCAAGGGCTGCCTTTAGAGCTGTAATGCACCCACACCCACACCCACATCTGACATGAGTGCTTAGATTTACTAAGCCAAACTGCAGTGGATGACAGTGGTGATAATAATGATAATAGCAGCAGAAGCAGCAAAAATTAATAATTGTTGATGAGCCTGTTGATTATAAAAAGTGGAACTGTTGTTTTTTTTAAAGAAAAAAACCATAGCCAAGCAGGGGAATGTTGGAGCCCTTGTTAGAATGCTGTACTTTGACTGGTATTTAGTGTTGCTTGAAAAGTCAGGCTAAGCCTGTTGAAGCCCATCCAGAGAGATGGGATTAAAAGCTCTGCACATACTTACACTGCCGTAGGAAAACAAGGAGGGAGGGAGCAATAGCTGGCAGCCTCTAAACCTCCTTCTTGCTACTCCAGTGAGCCCAGTTTTATTTGGGAACATCATTCAACAAGAATGAAAGACTTGCAGTTGGGTTAAGCCTACAGGGAGAAGAAACTATCTTTAGTCTGAAAAAAAAGGATAAAAGATTTAGAGTTTGAATCAGTTTTAAGGATTATTTTGGGCTACAATCTGGAGCATGATGGTTGACTTGAGGAAAGATATTGCTGTAGTGCCATGGCAAAACAAGGACTCTTTGGTCCAATGCACAGTGAGCATTTTAATTTTACTCTTTCTCAAATGTAACTGAAGTTTTTGGATTAAAAAAACAAACTGAATGCAACATGAGGTACTTCATATACCAGTGCTTAAACCAGGTGATACACTAGCAAGGCTCCATAACTATACTATTTACAAAAACATGACATTTATGCTGCAACAAGCAAGAAGTTACCCTGAACAAGTTACAATCATAACATAATGTAGCTCTAATATTGATACCAGGGAAGGAACTAATTATAATGCATCACTTGTAACTAGTTAATTCCAAGATGTAGACCAAGGAAGCATCACTGTGGATAAATAGATGTGAGGAAAGTGGCTCATAGCAATCTGGCACCAACTCAAATTCCAAAGAAATCTTGGTTATGGATTAGCTGGTCAGCCAATGAGTGGCGTGTTACAGACGCGCCGAAGGGGTGTACTAGGGTTAGGAAGGGGCGTGTTAGGGTTGAGAAGAGGCGTCCCTTCCAGACGCCCCTCAACCCTAATACGGACCGAGTCCGTACAAAATGACGGTGCCCGTCCACACTGGGGCTGACAGTTTGATGTCGCAGACACGTAGCGTCCAGACATTGTGTGGCGGAAGTGACGCTGCGAGTGCACGACTAGCGCCTCACGGCACCACTTCCAGGGCCCAGAAAGAAGCGCCATTTTGGCACTTCTTTCTTGCTGCGCCGAGGAGCCACGCGGTTTAGCTGCTGCGGTTTCCGGACGTAGCAACTGGCGGCAGTGGCAGAGTGCCCTTCTTGGGCACTCTGTAATGCGCCAGTGATTACTATCCACCCAGTTGCTCAAGTGATGCACATATAACACTTAATATTGGAGGCCCAGATCCATGTAAGAGATACCAGTGCCTGTAGTGCTTCAAGTGTGGCTTGCTGTCCACTTTGAGGGGGGGGGGGGGAGGATGATAGGAAGCTGCCAAATGAGAAGAAATGTCACATCCCAGTTTATACTAGTTCGAGAAATGCATGTATGCCAAAAAATAGGGAAAACAAAACAGTGGCTAATACACTGGAAACAACCAATATACATTCCCATATACAAAAATGAGACACTCAAAAGACTGCATCAACTATAGTACCATAGCATTAGTTTCCCACATGAGTAAAATTGGCCCCTGCCTGCAAAGAAGACAAGCCCTCCTCCCGACCACCATCTTGAGGGGGAGAGAAGCAGGCCAGCAACAACAGGCCTCTGCCTGCAAAGAAGACAAGCCCTCCTCCTGACCACCATCTTGCTTGTCTTTATTGCATGTTGTTCGGTTTTTATTGGTTTTTATGATGTGTAAGTTTTTAAATGATTCTGTGAACCGCTTTGATCACCTCGGAAAAGCAGTATAAAAATAAAACATCATATTATTATTATTATTATTAAAATTATGCTCAAAATTCTGCAGTGTAAACTCAAATCATAAATTGAGAATAAATTGCCAGATGTCCAAATGGTGTTCAGGAAAGGCACTAGGAATCACATGGCAAACATATGATGGATAATGGAGCACACCATGGAATCCCAAAACAAAACAAATGTGCTTTATAGACTATAAAAAACCAAGAAGACTAAAGAAAGAGGGAAATCTAAAGAGAAATGAAGTTCCTATCATGGAACATGAAAGGGATGAATTCAGCATACAAAAGGAAAAGAATATTTCATATATGAGAAAAAGAGAAAATTGAAATAATAAGTATACAGGAAACAAGAATTCAAAAATAAGAAGAAAAATACTTAAAACACCTTAACTAGGTCAATTTTTTTTAAGTGCTGGAAGGAAAAAGAAAAATGGAGTAGCAATATATGTAAAAAACCAAGTAACAGCTAATGAAGTAATAAATGACATAGAAAGAAGTTATATTGGAACTGAAATAACTTTGAATGATTAAAAAATCCTTTATTGTAGGAGTGTATGGACCAATACAAAACAAAGGATCCTTCTATAAAAACTCCTCGAACAAATACAGACATTTAAATATGAACAACACATTTTCATGGTCCAGATACACTCTCATAGAAAGTAATGGGTTCATTTATAAAAATCCTGGGATTTGTTATGAAGTCAAAGGCTTTCACGGCCGGCATCCGTAAATTTTTGTGGGGTTTTCCATCTCATAGCCTGAAAAACCCACAAAAAACCTGGGATTTGTTGTTCAATGAAATATTTAGACTTTTCTGATACTTCAGGGGAGTCATCTTTCATTCACTAGTAAGAAACTCTGAGTACTTCACCAAACATAAAAATGCAGGATTTCATATGATGGAAACATGGCAGTTAAACTGATATCTCAAATTGCTGTAACCCTCTAAAGGAGATAGAAGTTTATGCCTTTTGGAAATCGTTCAAACGTGTATACATTGCTTATAAAAATAGGCAGTATAGCTGAGAGTGAAAATGAATACATATATAAATGGCAGCCAATGAAAACAATATTAAAATATTGATTTAAAAAGCAAGGCAACAGAGGGGGAAATGCTCAGTATGTAGAAGCAGAAATTAATAAAAATCTGGAGCAATTACTGAAGAAGATTGAGGAGGAAAATGCCAAGGTAGGTTTGCTGCTGAAAATCAAGAGAACAAGAATAATGATCAAGAAAGAGCTACAAAAATTAAGCTTAGATAACAAGAAAACTGAAATAGTCAGAGTTCCTATACCTCAGATTGAACATTTATCAGAATGGAACCAGCCACGGAATTAGATTAGGAGGCTAGGATTGGGAAGGTCATGTATGAAAGAACCAGACAAGAAGTTAAAATGTAAAGATAAGACTCTGAACACTAAAGGAAGGATAATCCAAGCCATTTTGTATGGATGTAAGAGTTGACTAGTAAAAAAAGCCGACAGAAAGTAAATAAATCCATTTGAGATGTGGTGGTGGAGAAGAGTGCTGAGAATACTGTGGACAGCCAAGGAGACAAACAAATGGGTTCTTGAACAGATCAAGCACAAACTCTCCCTGGGAGCCAGGATGACTAAATTGATGCTGTCATACTTTTGCCACATCATAAGAAGCATGAATCATTGGAAAAGACAATAATACTAGAAGAGATAGAGTCTGAACCTGCAAGACCTGAGCAGAGTAGTGAGGAGAGAGGGTCACTATGAGTTGGGGTCAACTCAAGGGCAGTTAACAACATGTAAGAATGGGTTAAAATTTCATTTCAGTTCACATTTGATCAGAATGTGTTAGGTTTTGATCTTTTTTCTTGCATATTTTACACATCTGAAGTTCTTCTCATTATAAATAAGAAGAAATGCACAAATTCTGGTATTTGATATTTGTGCATTTCATCGTATTTGGGATGGGAAGAAGATCACATTTTTAAACATGCAAATAGAGGAGAAAGTAAAAGTAACAAATTCATCTTTCTAGGCCCGGGACTTTGAGTGCTGAACTTTCAAAGTCTGGCTTTGAATCCACATTTGTACTCAGCTGCATTTGTCAGGCTGAATTGGGCAGGCCCTCTCTTTCTCTTTTTCCTTACAGTCACCTCATCTTTAACAGCTTTGGGTGAGTACAGGCATAGCTTTCTGCATCCTGGAAACATCTATATCTATTTGAATTTGGCCAGGGCAAATAGGGAGGCATTTTGTTTCAGTTCATTTGTTGCAGTTCATTATCACAACTATGCTGATTAACATATGTAGGGAAGCCCTGATGGCACAGTGATTAAATGCCAGTTCTGCAGCCAGTATTACAGCCACAAAGTTGTGAGTTTGATCCTGGGGCTCCAGAATGGGATGGGATGGGATGGGCTCAGCCTTGCATCCTTCCATCGGTTGCTAAAATGAATACCCAGCTTGTTGGGGGCAATTAGCGTACACATTGTAAATGGCTTAACTATGTATGAAGTACTATAGAAATGTAAATGCTTATGCTAATGCTAATCTTGGGAATGGAAACATTTTAAAAATCTGAAAGCAGGAGTAAGCAAAATTGATAGATTTCCACAAACTTATCTTGAATCCAACTGTCAGTTCAAACAAACATTTTTTGCTTGCCAGTAGAAGCCAATTGACAAGTTGGTGTAGGGAGTTTAAAGGACTTTCCCCTATGCTTATTTTACCAAATGTCATTGTTGTTGCTTTGTTTTTTATGTTTTGCTGACTGCAGTTTAATTGGTTAATTAAAGTTTTGTATATAATAATAATAATAATAATAATAATAATAATAATAGGATTTATTTATATGCCTCCCAATCACTAGGAATCCGGGTGGCTTACAACAGAGGGGATAATAGACGGTTCCCTGCCCTCAGGCTTACAGTCTAAAAAGACACGACACAAAAGGAGAAGGGAATGGTGAGGGAGGGAGGGGATGAGGTCCAGCATTCTTCTCTCCCTCTGAGGCCTGGACCAAGGCAGATGGACTGGAGGGAGGGTTTTTTAGTATGAAATTATAATTAGCTGCCATGTAGTTTCTTTTTGGCTCTAAAAGGCAGATTCAAAATATAATAAATCTTAAAATAAAATTTAATTAATTAATTAATTAATTAAAATGCTACAAATCAGTGGACAATGAAACTATTCATGAGAGCCAGCCAGCCAGATGTAAGTGTTTGCAAACGAAATCGTCAATTTGGCCAAGAGCATTTTCTGATATGCAATGTGGTCATCATTATCCACCTTAAATATACATAGCTTTTTCACTTTAATGTTCTTGACGCAGAATTGGGATGTAGCAAACATTCATTGGAGGATGTTTCCTTAATTGGTTTTTCAAACAGGCAATATAAAGGCATTTCTTCTACATGGCTATTTCTTTCTACTGCTTCTATTCAGCAGCCACTGGCTGCTACCCTGATTAAACTTATATGCAGGGGTGAATAAAATATAAAAGAGGTCTTGAGCACCATTTATTATTTATTAACTTGCCCGATAAGTATGATCATATTTTTAAGGATCACAGTATATTTTTAGACACCTTCTAAAGCACTCAAGCTTTTGCTTAGAGTAGGAAGAGTGTAAGGTTTAATAAGCCAGTTGATGGAGCATTAGAGACATCAAAGCATTAGGGAAAAAACTCTTGTTTGCTTGCATTTTCTTTCATCTGACTTTTAAATACGCTGAAACCAACAGCACTAGGAGAGAAAAAACATATGCACATTTTAAACATATGTAATTAAAAAAGATATGATGAGCTGTTTTGGACACAAAATGTAAATTTTCAGGAAGCCATGAAATTTATCTTCTTCCAAACGAAGTGTATATTTATGGATAACATGCTGTTTCAAACTCAATTCCTTGTATAAAACCCAGTTTTTATACTATTATTTGTTTCCTCACTTTTTAGCAGACATGTTGTGTTGAAAGACTAAATTGTTCTTAAATGAGTTAGAAGTTAGGCAAAGGCCACAACCCAGGCAATGTCAGCACATGGAAGGGTTCAAGCCCTATTTTTCCAGAGTCACTACTGGTTACCATGTAGACCAACAGTGGGAATCGTATGGCCCTCCAGATATAGTTGAGCTGCTACCCAGCATTCTTCACCAGTGGCTATGCTGGCTAGGCCTTTTAGGCATTGTGCTCCAACAGCATCAGGAGGGCCACCATTATTCCCACCTGTGAATGCTAATCTTCATAGACAATTTATCTGATTCAGTCTAAGGTACCTTCCCATGTGAGTTGTTTTCATTAATAACCCGAAGTACTAAGGCAGCAAAGGACAGGCTGTTGACCACATTGCCAGCAGATCAATCTTCTCTGCAGTTACCCACTACTCTTGTATTTTAGCCTTTACATTTCTTGAAAGAGGCTTGTAGAATACCTAAAGATACACAAAAAGCACCAGATAAGTTTTCCAACTTCATTGACATTTTCTTAATTGCCCTTTCAAATGTGCATATGCAGGATCCTCTGAATTTACCTTAAATTTTGCTATTGTTAAAATAACAATAAAGATGTGTGGAAGTTCTCTTGTCCTCCTGATAATGCTTACTAATTTAACGAGCATGGTTTAAGTTCCTCTAAAATTCTGATATTTGTTTCATCTGAGTAAGACCCTGCATGTTCACTCTGTCTGCCCCTCATTTTAGCCTAATTCATTATCTGTTCCAAACAGACAATGTTCTCATTGTTCTCATTGTGAGAATAAGAGTTGCTCATGAAAGCAGTTGTTCATGCTTCTCCAAAGAATAGAGGGCCTGGCACTACTACTCACTTGAGTTGTTTTTGTTTTGTTTTTCCTATGACTATGGGGTCAGAAAGGTAGGCAACTTGATGCAGCTTCTGTTCGCTCCAGCTGCAATCGGCCCCTGGTCAGCCTAGGATTATGGCAATTGGACTGCAGCTTCCTAAATGGGCCACTGGCAAGGAATGGCTTTTTGCTGCTCCTTTTTTGGCCACCTTTAGGCTGCCTTAGCCAGTCCCAGAGCAGCTTCCAGAGAATGGGGAGGTGTGCATCATCTATATGCCAGGCCCCGAAGCGACCTGAAGCCAGCACTTTTTGCCCATCTGTTTTGTGCCTATGTTTTAGTCTTATTTGTGAAACATAGTAATAGAATCATAGCATTGGAAGGGGCCTCATGGTCATCATGTCCAATCCCTTGCTCAATACAAGATCTCCAGCTAAAAAACTCAAACAAGTAGCTGCCCAACCTGATTTGAAAACACCCAAGAAGGAGACCTCCAGCTTTTCTAACTGCTTGATCTGGGCAATGATGGTGAAATACACCTATGAAATGAGTACCCAGTTTCCAGCTTGGTCAGCACAAAGGGAGATGTATAGTGGACAGACATAGATTGTCTGTTCACTAAATCTAACTGATCCAATCAAAACCCCACCAAACAGTGATACCTTTATTGGCCAACCAAAATGCACAATATACATGTTGCTAGCTTTCAAAGCTTCACTGGCTTCTTCATCAGGCAAGGTGTTAAAAACCAAACAGGAGAGAAAAAAATTGAGATGCTATACATAAGCCTGCATTTTGCTGCTTCTCTTCTTAGTTAAGATGGTATAGAGGGGCATATCTTTCAGGCTGGTGCCTCCTTCTTCTGGCCATTAACTAAGAGGAGAAACAGCAAAATGCAGGCATATGACTAACATCTTCATTTTTTCCCCTCCTGTTTGGTTTGTAATCTTGCCTGATGAAGAAGCCAGTGAAGCCTCAAAAGCTTGCAACATACAGTATATATCATGCATTTTGGATGGCCAATAAAGATGTTTGGTGGATTTTTGACTGGATTTGCTAAGTGGCCAATATGGCTACCCCTGGATGCAAATCTAACTGAATCTATCATAAGTGAAATCTAACTGGATTTAATGGACTCTATGATAAGTAGTGTGTATGTATTGTTAATTTGTAACAGTTTGGAAAATTTCATGTGTATAACTTTTATTGTTGGGGAATGATGGGAGGTATCATGCTGGTTTAAATCCTTAATAGTGGTGCAAAAGGAAGATTGTTGCCTGGCACTGGAATATGCAGATGTCTGGGGCAGGGATGTAGCCTTGGGGTCTGGACCCCCCTTACCATTAGATAAAATGAATGGACTCCCCTTTCCATTAGATAGAATTACTGCCGCACCCAAGCTCCATTATAATGGTGCCACTTATCTGGACCCCCTCCTTCCCAGAATCCTGGCTACGTCCCTGTCCCTGTTCTTACCCAAGCCAGCATTTCCATAAGGCTGGCATGGAAAAGAGGTTTCTTGATTGCTGCTCAGCCAGCTGCTCAATTGCTGTTGTCATGATGACTGAGTAGCAACCAAGTAGCCAGTAAGGCTGGCACGGGCAAGAAGCTTCTCGGTCACTACTCAGCCAACTGCTCAGTTTTCTGAGACCAGCATGCTGTAAGACTAGCATAGGTGAGAGGGAAGAGCTGGTCTGAGTCATTGCTGATACTGTATTCACACATGAGAGGCTGAGAAAAAGGAGGAGACTGTGATGAGCTAGTCATGGCTGAGGTAGACAGTGGTGTCTGGCTGGCTGGCTGCACAAACAGTAGACCTAATATTAAGCAATAAGTATGGAGTGGGGGAAGAATGCTAGGGTTGCCACCCAAAAAGAAAGGGGTGGTAGCCTGAAAAAGTTTGAGGTCACTGTTCTAGGTTATAGTGATCATTCCAAACTTTTACTTGGTGAATAGTGCCCTCAAACAAATGCCTCCACATTTCAAATGCTGCCTTAATGGCTAATAGTAACTTCTCCCAGGTGACATAATTATATTTGGCTAGAGTCAGTTTGTGAGAGTAGTACACACATGGGGGCTGCTACCCATCTTGTTTATGTGGTTGTAATGGCTGCTCCTATGACCACATATGAGGCATCTTCTTCTACAAAGAAAACAGTTTGCAGGTCTGGATGTTCAGGTCTGGAGGATCAGGTCAGAGGTGGATCACGGCTTCAGGTACTGGAATGATTCTTGAGCCTTGGGATTCCACTGGAAGTGCTCAAGGGATGAGATCAAATCTGTCAGGAGTGCTGTGATTTGGGCAAAGTCTGCAATGAACTTGTGATAGTTTTGGCAAAGCCTAAGTGTCTTCTCTTTTTGAACTGAACTTTATTCTGTTAATGATGTGTTTTAATACTGTAATAGTTTAATACTGTTTTAATACTCACTTTTGTATGATTTTAAGTGTATTGTTCTTTTAAATTGCTCAAAGATCAGCATTAAAAAAAAAACACCTAATTTGGTGGATAGAGGGTTTGGGGACTTTGGTGGCTTCTGAGTGCTTCTGAGGCTCAGGACTTAGGGGTCTCAAGGGTTTCATGTGGCCAATGGGCTGCACCTATGCCCAACCCCATTCTGTGATATTCATCAACTGTTTAATGAGCATTTTGTCTGTAAATAAATTTCTTTTTTAAAAAAAAAAAAAACCAGATGGAACTGCACCCATCTATATGATAAGCTTGTACTTTTAGCGTCTTAAAGTCTTGCAAACAAATCCTTTCGAGAGGATTACCAGCTACATTCATTGGCTTTTTAACAAAACAAGTTGAAGTGATATTCTCTCTCCCTTCCATATAAAGAACTTACTAAGTCACTGTACTGCAAAACTAAGACTAAAGCTCTACTGCTTCATATTTTTAAGACCTGACTTTCAGGCCAGGTCCCTCCTCCCTTTGCTTTACAGGGATGTTTCCGTATTGATTTTGATCATATACTCTTTCACACCCTCTATCGAAGATAGTAAAAACGAATTTGTAAGGTGCCATAAGCAATGCTCTCAGAAGTCTAAGAGAAATGAATATGACAATAGCTTTCCTACTAAGTTCTCCTTCCATGTGTTTAGTTCACTGAGTGTTAAAGATGTTCTATCACTCTTTAAGCGAGTCAGATAAGAATGTAATCAGAATTCACCAGATAAGGTTATATCCTCACTAAACTCCATTTATTGTGTATGTCAGAAAATTTATCTAATCTCCTGACCTGCTTGGAAGAAAGTGGTCTGTCTTCTTTAAAAAGACATCTTTTAGAAAGGTAGCAGAGAGAAGGAGGGACAGATGTATTCCCCCCCCCCCCACCACCACCACAAAGCATGATAAAGTCCTTGTAGTGGTTTTCTAATGTCAGGGATCACTGCCTACCCACAGTGGAACCCCTTTGTAAACCGTTACAAGCCATCCACTATCTATCTATCTATCTATCTATCTATCTATCTATCTATTTATTTTATTTCTATCCCACCTTTCTCCCAAAAGGGGACCCAAGGCGGTTCACAATATAAAAACACATTAGCAATTGCAATAGCATCTTTATTTATATACTGCTTCATACCACCTAAGCAGTCTCTAAGCGGTTTACAACTGTAAGCTAATTAAAACAACATTTTAAAAAATAATTAAAATAGCATGGAGTCAAAGGTTTTCATAGCTGGTATCCATAGTTTTTTGTGCGGTTTTCAGGCTATGTGACCATGTTCTAGAAGAATTTCTTCCTGACGTTTCGCCAGCATCTGTGGCTGGCATTTTCATGAACCCCAAGTCCCCTGAAAATGCTACAAAAGGTTTCTGCTGAATAGGATGAACACAGGTACTGGGTGGGAATGGAGAGTCACATAAAATCAAGTAGAGCATCATCCTTTGTGGGGATTTATTCTGATTAGACATGTAATTTAAGGAACTATTAAGTGGCATTGCCCAATGTTTTGTTCCTCTTTAAAAATCAGGAAAAAAAATGAAAATTAGCCAGACACATGCAGTGCCAAATTTAAAAGCACTGTCTACACTACAGATTCCAGTGCTTCCAGTAGTGGTTTGCTTAAAAGGGGCTGGAGTAGACAAAATGAAGTGCAGAGTTAAACTACGAAATTTTCTGTCACAAGATGTAATACAGGTCACCACCACAGTGTGAGAATTGCGTATTCTAACCAGACCTTAACAACAACTATTGTAACAACAAAAAAATATTATAAAGGAAGTAGAAATACACTGGATCACGTTTTTGCTGAATCTGAAGGACTCCCAATAGAAACTGCATTTTAAAACCCCAGATCCCCTTCCCTTTCCTCCTGTTCCGCCCAAATAGCCAACCCCCCCTTTTCCCCCTTCATCCCAGAGAAAGGAATTCTACATCAAAGCTGCCCTAGCGAAAGCGTCATTTGGTTCCTAAGCTCCTCTGTCCTGAGAAATCTATGGATGCCGGAATAGAGGGTGTCTGTTAACCATCACTCCATCATAAAACTGCCTGAATGGCACCAATTGCTTGCTGCTCTCAGCTTACAGTTCCTGATACGTGATCATCCACAGCATATCCCATGGTGGCCGCAACTCCTTCCCAGAATGCCTTTCCCTGAGAGAATTAAATGCAAGTGTTGTTGGTCTAATCCCCATCATGTCTATCGACCTATCTATATCTCTATCTCTATATATACTATATATGTGTTTACATATCTATATCTCTACCTATCTATGTAACTCTATATATATGTGTGTGAGAGCTTACTCACTGGCCTCCCTTCTGCAACCTCCCTCGTGTCTAGAACTATCCCTAATCATCTCCCTAACCTCTACAATCCTTATGCCAGAATACATCCTGAATCCCTGCATGAAGGTGGATTCTGACACACAGATTATTTTAAAAGCAGATTAGACAAATTCAGTGAGGATAAGGTTATCAATAGTTGCTTATCATGAGACTTACCCAGGTCTGAATAAAAATGTTCTCTCTAGGCATTTCTAGCTCCTCAGGTGTTATTCTGTGGTCTACCTCTGGCCCAAGCATACAACAGAATCATGCTGGAGGACCTAGAAATACCTAGAGAAGTGTTCCTCCTGTGTGATTCTATGGAAGTCTTTTGTCTTATTGAAAATCATAGGGGTCCTTATTAGCCATGGTTTTAAGTATCCATGGGGGTCTTGGAATGTAACCTCAACAGAGATGATGGTTGTGGTGTATGTTAATGTATTAGAAGCACTATAGGTTGCAAATCCAGTTGCTAGGGAACATGAATTTCTGGGGAATCTAATATACTCTTCCTGCAGCTGTAGACTGCTATCTTGCTTGATCTGCATCTGGTTGACCTCACTGGGTACAGGAATTTAGCCTAGATAGTGTTTGGTCTGATCTATACCATGGTTCTTGTTATGTTCTTAAAATGCCACACCATGCATCTTTAACCAACTCATTCATCTCTCAGATCTGTTGTAAGATGGAAGGCAGCATGTATGATCTGTATTTCACAGCAAAATGTTCAAGGGGATGATATTTAAAAATGTAAACAGAGAATACTAGTATTCTAGGGATACTAGGTGACAAACTGCCACATGGTGTTTTCTTATTTCTTCCTGCACCATGTGCTCATTTATAAATAACATAATTTTCATTCTAACATGTACACTGCCTGACTTCCTGAACCATAGCTGCAGAACAGCAGTATTTTTTACTATTTTTATGATGGATTTATCTTGTGAGTGCTATCCACAAACCATAAGCACTGAGCCTATTTTCAATATAGAACTTGATATCTAATTGCCTTTCCATGACTGTTTGAAAAAGGAAAATGCCACAATCCTTCTAGGAGTAATCAAAGGTTTTAATAAAAATAGGGCTGTGGTGCATAGTTGTGGCTAATCATATCATGCAATGATATGCATAGAAAAAAACTTGAATTGATATTTCTATAAATTTCATAAAATGCTTCTCCGTTTGAACATGAACAGGGCCCTTGTTATTTATGATTATTGAACAGAGTGGTGGAGATCACCTGGAGAAATAAAATTGTACCTAGTGTCTGATTAGAGTAATACTGATATTACCAACTTTCAATTAAAGAAAAACAGTTTGGGTCCATGGAATATGTAATACAGTGGGCCTTTCATATTGACAGGCTGGCAATCTGTGGATTTGATTGCCTGTACATTGCCATGCCTCATATTAATAAGTGGTAGCACATGCACATGGGCATGTTGACCCATCAATATGCACATTGCCTCCATTGAGTAATATGGGCCATGACTGTCTTCATTTGTTGTCATCCATGGGGTGGATGGAACCAGACCACCACAGGTGGGGAAGATCCACTTGTATGAGAATCAGTGTGTGCATGCACATTATCACATACACTCACGACACAAATCAGCATACTTTATTTCTGTTCACTACACTAAAACTTTGTTCTTATTGTGTGTTTGCATGTCATTTCTGATGTAAGGTGAATCTAACACAGGTTTCTTGTGGCAAAATTTGTTCAGATGGGGTTTGCTTTTGCCTTCCTCTGAAGCTAAGAGAGTGTGACTTGCCCATGAATTTCCATGGCTGAGCAGGAATTCAAACCATGGTCTCCAGAGTTGTAGTCCAATGCTGAAATCACAACACCATGCTGGCACTTGCACTAAAATTACTGTAGCAAAATGATTAATTACAAGGTCAGTGTTAAAGGCCACAACTGTGTGAGTGTAGTGGTATGGCTACCTATATTGGTGTGAAATAGAATTAAATCCACTCTTTTGAAATGCTATAGGAAGGGAGGGAAGGAGGAAGGAAGGAAGGAAGGAAGGAAGGAAGGAAGGAAGGAAGGGTAGATGCCAGTTCTTTAAAATATTTCCATAATGTGAGTCTGTTATAACTGGAAATAGATTAAAAGCATGTTTAAAGGTATACCTTTAAATGACTACAAATAACTGTTATACGTAAGTTGCCTGGAGTACATCAGTAGCCCCCTAAATGATCAAAAGCAATAGCTTCAGGCAAGGTCCAAAACCATCTGCTTATACAAAAGATTTATATGAGCCAGCTGATATTCTACATTTGCATTGATCTCCTTTTAAACATTGCGATGGAATCAGTATCCAAATGCTTAAAAGATGGAAGAACAGAAATTTCAGCAGAAAAGCATGATCTTTTCTTCCTTGTCTTCTCCTCAGTTTCACCTCTTTTGCTTCAGCATCCTCACACTCTCATTTACAATTTCTTTCCCCAGTTCTCTGGAATCCCTTCCTGTTTAGTGTAAGATGTGCAACAGGAAGGATTATTTGTGAAGTAATCAGATATCCAAATGGAATAGCATTTTATTTTGAAGACACATCTGCCTTGCCATCCTTAGGCATTTAGAGGCCTGCAAATCACATCTATATGCAAAGCATAGAAAGAAAGAAAAAATCCCATAGGTATCCTTTTTGATATGAGTCATACCTTACCTTATAGGGAATTTGATTATAGATGGGGAAGTTGCATGACTCAAAACAGGAGAAGGATGTGACATGTGGGATGTGCTCTAGAATGCTGTAGTGTTGGTTCAAAAGGGCTGCCTCCAGCTGCCCCTTTTACAACCACATCAGGGCCTCAGCAACCATACGCTGCAGCCCCAACCTGGCCTTTCCAGGGTGTGAAAATGAGCTACAAAAAGTAGCTCCTTTTTGTGTCCTGGAAAAGGCATGATAGCAACAGCGCCATGGCTTTATGGCACTCCTTCAGTAATGTGACATGTGGACGTAGCACCAGAGAAGCACCATGACACCATGCACCGTGCAGTGAGCCAAGCGGCATCACGCCATCATATGGACTCTGCCCTCAATCTGGCCTTTAAGGGCGATCTGCACAGGGCCAAAGAAGATTTTCTGTTCCCAAAGAAACTTCCTTATTTTCCTGTGTGATTATTGGTCTTTTCTCAGTACAACAGCTAAGGCAGGGATAATGTTGCAAGTAATGGGCCCTCCATCTCTGAGTATCATTTTGGTGTTGTTACTGTGTTCTTGGGTTGCTGCTTCTTTTAGACAATAGAATGTTGGCTCATGTTTAACAGATTATACCAAAGAATGTATCTTTCATTGTGCCAGTCAAAAATAACAACAACAAATAACAATGTAATTATTTTATTCATTTATAACCCCCCCTTCTCTCCCAATAATGGGACTCAAGGTGGTTTACAACATATTTGAAAACAATATTGATTACGAGGCTGTAATAAAAATTAAATATTTAATGAAAATTAAAAATGTAATAAAAGTTAAATTTAAAAATATAAGTTATTTGAAAGACAATTAAATAATTTATAATTTATAAAACATTAAAATTTATTAAAATACTATACAACCCATAAAATAGCACAGCACATCCTTGGAAGGAAATACAGTCTTTCAAATAGCCTGGGCACAAGCCATAGGTGTCCTTTCAGTTGCCCACCTAGCAAAATATTTGAGTTTTTAAAAACCCTGTTGTATGGCACCAGGTTTGTATATTGCATCTCTTTTTGTTGATCAGCAGCTTTTTCTTGGTCCTGGACCCTGGCCATGAGCCAGCTTCAGACCTTAATCTACCTTTCTTCCAACTTTCCTTTTAATAACTGCCACCATTTTAACTTAAATGCCTCTTTCTTGATGTTGAAATGTATCAGATGGGTTTTCCCGAACTGCTTGACATATTAACATTCAGGGACTGAGGCTTTCCACCTCAAAATTCATTTTCATAGAGCCCTTCTGCATAATATCAAAACTGTGAGTTTCTCCCTCTCCAGATGACAAATGGGAAAGAGACTGGGGAAGAAACCTAATTGTGCATGGAATGAGTGAGAGGTGTGCCTGTCAACCAGATTTTTTATTGTGGAGAGCTCCACAATTCAGGAATCAAGATATATTTTGTCCAAATAATTATTATACTTGGCCTTGTGGTTCATTTCTTTGTCTTGATGTTTAGTTCCATATTAGGTCAGTTCTTTTGTTTTATTCTGGACTGGGTTACCCAAATAAAGCTGGCAGACTAGGGGCAGGGCCCAACCAAATATGTCAGGATTACTTTAAATGTTGGAGAAATTAGCTTTGAAATAGGATGGGCACCGAGAAACTTTGTATGGAGGTAGACAACCATGTGTTTAAGAAGTAAAAGTGTAAGAGATGAACATTAAGCTAAACAGTGAAGATAGCTTGCATTCAATAATTTGTTAGATTTGTGTTTGTGTGTTATGCTTGGTGTAAATATGTGCTTTATATTAAAATAAAAAAGAAAATGAAAAAAGAAAGAAAGAAAGAAATAGGATGGGTAATATTTAGGACCATTAGAACCCGTGTATACTGGAAATGAGTGAGAACTCTAGGTTTGGGTGAATTAAGAGGGTTTTACTTAGAAAAATGTGGAATGCATTCAGGCAAAAACAATAGCAATTCAGACAGACACATCATTCAGAGCTAACCAAAATGGAAATATAGAAATTGAGTAGCACAGTTTGAGGTTTTTTTTAAAGAGGGTGATATTCAACTGTCTGAAGGGTAGAGTACAAAAGTGTGGGAGTGGCTCAGACTGAGGTCTGAGGTGACACAGAAAATACACAGAGCACAGTCTGGGACAACTGTATGCATACTGTGTGCATAGAGGCTAGGTTTTTTTACAGCAATATTTATACCTGAAAACTAGTCTCTGGGGATATTTTGTAACAAAAACGTGATGTTCTTTTCCAGGAATTGACAATGGGATTGTGGACTGGTTGATGGCTTTAACTTTAGGGTGACAAAAATAGTGATTGGATCAGGACAACCCCAGGGTGGTTGGATAGGAAAATTGGCTGAAAACATGGCAGGGAGTAGGTGGCTTACTACTGTGGTAGTAAGGAGACTTCCTTTGTTTCTTGTTGCAAGAGGAAATGCAGAGGACTTGGGAGGAGGAAGGGGCAATTAATACACCCATTTAGCCTCTTTTTTGTATTGTTACCTGGATCATCTATATACCCTTTGGTCTTTGTTTCTTTTATCCTAGGAACCTTACCTTGTACTCCTAAATGTCATCATGACCTCTCAAGAAGATGCTCAAGAAGATGATATGGGCAACTTAAATAGAGCACAGAGTATGCAGGGTGTTCTAACAACTATACAGATTGGTTAATATTTTTGATCATATATTTGTCCTTTGGCACTTTAGTTACTGCTTTATCACACTAGGGAGCAAACAGGATTTAAACGAGAGTTAAACAAGAGTTAAACAGGAAATGCCTGATGATTGTCACACAACATTTCCTGTTTAACTCCTGTTTGCCCCTAGTGTGATAATGCAGATAAATTTACAATTATTTCATTGTGTATGCTTTTAATTGTTTAATTCATCACTGTTCATTTGATGCACTGTGAAACACAAAAGTGGAATTCTAAGAAAAAAAGCATGTCTTCTGAATATTTGTCATTGAAATAACTGAATAGTTATTTACATGCATTATATATCGAGCCAAATCAAGTTTGGAAACTTTGGATTGCTTCATATTAAGATAGCACAGGCACATCCATTCATATACATGCTTTCATCAGCTGCAGCAGAACAGTAATTAGGCTAGAAAACAAGGGCAGAAGGTTTTTGCATGTGTTGTAAAGTGCATCTTTTGCAGGAGGGCAATTATTTACAGGTCGATATATAAATCTGAGAGGATGGTGGAGGAAGGCAGCAGGGGCTTTCTCGCCAAGGCATCCCTTCCATATCTGTATCCCTTCCTTAGGTAGAGCTTTGCAGTTACTATCTGGAAGCTCAGACTCTGGATCCTAGTCTTCTCTTTTGATTTTTAGCTCTGTCTAGGCAATGCTAATGCTATGAAACAGCCATTGGTGGTTATTTGCATTTTTGAATGCAATTTAATGAAGATTAGGACAGACCTAATATGAAGGTATAAGACTATAAAGAGAGCTATGGCAAATCAAATTCTGTTCCCATACTGGTCAAACATGGTTAAACATGAAACACTTAAAAGTGGGATACAAATAACAAAAGGCCTAAGTCTTCTAAATATTTGGCACAGGAATAATGATGAAGCCAAATATATCAAGCCAAATGAAGTCTGGAAACTTTGGATTCTGCTCATGAGCAGAATTTGTGTTTCTGGTGTAACATTAATAGATATACTGTTTCTGACATGGGGAGATGTAGCCATCATGACTTGCTGCCATTGCAGAAAGCAACCACACCAAATTCTTTTCAGTTTTGTCTTCCACTGTCATCATGTACATTTTCAGAGCAGCCTTTAGCCTGCAGAAGTGGCACTGCAGGTGCCAAGCTTCTAATGAAAGGGGTAATCTGTAAAATCCCATTGTATAAGCAGAGATCCATTCATCTGCCTCTGATCCAACCTCATCCATCACCCCTTGGAAACTAGTCTTAGCTGTTGCATGTCAACAGCTGCATGAGCTTTCTTTAAAATCAGAAAAAATAAGGATTACATTTTGTTCATGTGTAGCCAGGCAGCTCTACCTTAGTCTATAGAGTGGATATTCTGACTGGTTCTCTCCCCTCCACTCTCTCCATGCACATACACATACACTCACCATCACCATCACACCCCTGCTAGAAAAACCTTTTGGCTGACTAGGAGCATAAAATAGAACTCCACGAAGAATCCTAAAGGATAAACCTGAAACAGAAATTGATCATTTTTTCTCTCCCCTGTGACTTCTTGCACAATAGAACCCTTTTAAAGTGACCTTATTGTCAAAGAAATTTACCCTTTTATAGGAAAAAAATGACATTCTTGTGCTCCTCATTTATTCTTCATTCGTAACGTCCATGGTAAAAAAAAAAGTTCCTACTTTTGAAACAGACAGAAGGTATTTCTTATAAAATGATAGGACGTCTCCACAATTATGTGTGTTGCTCATAGCCTAGGAAAAAAAAAATATTTACAATGTCTGGGGAAGGGGGGAAAAAAGCCACAGCCAACCTCAGGGTCTGAAAGCCTCTTTAAAGATGTCATCCTTCTCTCCAAGGTGCTGAGCCAAAGTCGATAAAAGACCTCTCTTTGAGAATAAAATGCAAAAAGTCAAAACAGTTTTTTCCCATTTCATTTTAGAGAGCTTTTCATTGTGTTTGCCTATTGCCCCTTATTTCAATGTCTTTTGTTCCTCTATAAGCTGTCAGCATGGAGGCATTACATTAATGAAAAGAAAATTGCTGGAAGCATAATACCCATGAGCTTTTTGAGGGGAAAAATTAAATGACAATATTCATAAAAATATACATAAGATCTGCCTTTAGGACAGGATAGTGTAATAACTCTCTAGGTTGTAACTTGGATCTCAGGAGATTTAAGACAATTTCATTGCTCGCTCTCCTCCACCCCACATATTGGCCAAACTTAAATAGGAATATGGGAAGCTAAGTCATTTGGGGTGGTTTTCAATCATCCTTCACTGGGGAGTTATTCTTTTCTTTCTGTTGGACAGGTGACTTCAGTGCCTGTGCTTTATATCTTAATGTTTCACCAACTGAAGATACAGTAGCAAGTTACTTTTTGGAACTCTACCATGGGATTACACCTTGGATTTCCTGTTGTGGAAATAAATGGGGTTCTCAAACTGCAATAACAAGTGGGTGACTTTCATCACTGTAAAATAATCACAGGGAATCATAGGAGGGGCAGGTAAATCATCTTGTACAATACTAAGCAGTGTAGATCAGTGTCTAGGATAGGGTTGCAATTTCTGTTCAGTTAAGCTTTGTACAGGTCTTGACCCAGGTTTTTCACATAGAAGATGAAAATATGATCTAAGGAGTGTAATAGTAGGTAATGAGTGTGTTCACTGCCATTGCTGTTCTTGTTGTGTCCCTCCAGATCATTTCAGACTAAGGCAAAGCTATGGCATTTCTCCCCCAAGATGTCTCTAGAGGAAGTTTGGCTTCCTCATAGGCTGAAAGAGTATGCCTTTCTAAACTTCCCTGAATGGGCTTCCAGGGTAGACCAGAGATTCAAGCCCTGCTCCGCCAGACTCCTTGTCCAACACTCAAACTTCTACACCTAGGGTTCTTAACCTTTTTGACTCATGGAGCCCTAAGGGATCCATGGAGCACAGGTTGGAAACCACCGCTCTACACCATCCTGGCTGGTTCTTTGTCTATATTATGGTAAAAAAATAACTCCAAAGGGATTTGTAAGAAAAATTGTAGGTCTAACAAATTCCTCTTGCCTTGCATACAATTCCATTGTCCAGAAGGTGGAAGAAGCAACAAGGAGATCTGATGTTTTAGATCTGATACTAACCAACGATGATGAGCTGGATTATCAGGTGGAAGTGATGGGATCCTTAGGTGGGAGTGACCATTTTCTCCTGGAGTTTTTTATACAGTGGAATGGGGTAAACAAGTATAGATTGTTTTAGACTTTAAGAAAGCTGATTTCAGTAAAATTAGGGAAATACTGGGATTGGTCCCATGGTCAGGAATACTAAAAGAGAAGGGAGTTCATGGTGTGTGGGAGTTTTTTTTAAAAGCGAGACACTGAAGGTACAATTTCAAACAGTTTCAATGAGAAAGAAAATGAGAGGTGTTTAAAGAAACCAAGATGGATGTCTAAAGAACTTTCAGCTGAGCTAAGATTTTCAAAGGACATGTACGAGAAGTGGAAAAAAGGGGAAATCACCAAAGAAGAATTCAAACAAACAGCCAGCTCATATAGGAAAAAGGTCAGAAAAGTTAGAGCACAAAATGAGATCAGGCTTGCTAGAGTAAAAACATTTAAAAATTGCATTTTTGGTAGTGTCCATTGCAAAGGAACTACCACAAGGAAATAGCACAGCTGCTGCATGGAGAAGATGATGAAATGTTATCAGGGGACAGACATAAGGCAGAACTACTCAACATCTTTGCCTCGGTCTTCTCCGAAACAGTGTCTGTTAAACCTGGGGAATATGGAGCAGATGATGCAGTAGGAAAAATGCAGCACAGAATAGGTAATAGAGAAAGGTTGCAAAAAAAAATACCTGGCTACTCTAAATGAAATAAGCTTTGAGAATTCCTGGACAACAGCAGAAATCCCAATAGACTGGAGGAGAGCAAATGTTAGGACATTTAAGAAAAATGGAGGACCTTAAATGGTCTACATTTTGGGCTAAAATTTATCCTACAATTGTCCTATATTTTGGTCTAAATTTTGTCCTATGTTTTGTCCCGGTTTTTAGTAGAGAATTATGGCAACCCTGGAAGGGTGACATAACAGCTTAAATATTTGAAGGGATGTCATACTCAGGATGGAGCAAGCTTGTTTTTGGCTACTCCAAAGACTAGGGCAAAGAGACTCCACTTAAACATTAGAAAGAATGTCCTGATGGTAAGATGTGTTCAAGAGTGGAATATGATGCCTTGGAGTGTGCAGGAGTCTCCTTCTTTGGAGGTTTTTAAACAGAGGCTGAATGGCCATCTGTCAGGAGTGCTTACTACATAGCAGGGTGCTGGACTGGATGGCTCTTGTGGTCTCTTCCAACTTTATGATTCTTTGATTCTGTTATTATCATGTGAACTATGCACCATATGGTCTGCATGGTGCTACTGCAAGAAACAAAATCAAAATCTAAAAAAATATTTTTTGGGAGGAGAGCTTAAGTTAGTCTTATTTACACAAAAAAATAAGGTATAGTGAGAAGCTACACATACTCCTGCTCGATTTGTACCACAGCATCACATTGATTGGGACATTTCCTGCACTCCCTACAGGAAGTCAGTCAGCAAGATTGTGGTTCTGATTGTTTGCACTGAAAACTCTAGACACCATTAATCATGTTTTAAATGTGTCTGATGTGGCTTTTCATTCAGGTAAGCAGCACACATATATTTGGATGGCATGCTAAGTTATGCAGCCCAAAGTGCATATAGAGGAGCCCATGTTCAGCTTTTGACATTTTCACTTAAAGCTCACAGATATTTGCTTGAGATATTGGATAGCTAGTTTTAGCCAGAGAGAAAGTACTGGTCTGAAGTTTGGAAACTCAGGTTCAAATCACCATTGTGCCATGAAGCTCACAGTGAACCTTGGGCCAGAGATTTTTCTCCTCCTCTCCCTGCCACTTCCCCTACCATATCACAGTGTTATTGTGATGATAACATGTTGAAAGGGGAGTCATGCATACTGCATTGAGCTCACTGGAAGAGACTAGAAGTCAATTTAAATATAAATGTAACAGACTAACAAATAACTGTAGGATTTGTAGTGTTATATTGATTAATTAAGAATTCATGAAAAAAATGGCTGTCTTTAGTCCAAAACACACTACAGAAATAATCTAGTCTGAGACCGCTTTAACTGCCCTGGCTCAGTGCTAGGGAATCCTGGGAACTGTCATTTATTGTGGCCCCAGAGCTCTCTGACAGAGAAGGCTCAATGTCTCACAAAACTCCAGTTCCCAGAACTCCCTAGCATTGGGTCAGTTAAACTGGTGTCAAGCTGGATTATTTCTGCAGTGTGTTTTGGACCTTTGAATTTATTTACATGCTGCTTAAGTAAATCACACTGATATATTTATGTGATGCCAATCTTAGTGTTACCTCCATCCCAGTTAACTAAGTATTATATATATGTAAAAGTGCAAACATTCCATTGTATACTAGGTTTCAACAGCCAGTGCCGCACACTGTTGTAAGTTGAACATCAGCTGCTTCTTTCTTGAAAATGCTGATGAAGAAACAAGTGGTGGTCGGTAGCAAGAGATAAGGTAGCTTCCTGCTGGAGAAGGTGCCTTCCACCACCTGCCTATTGCAATATGGAATATAGGAGACCAAAGTAAATATCTATTGTCAACACTTGGAAGTAAAAGATCTCCTGCAGAGTTTGATTGGCAGGGTTTGCCTTTAACAAGAGATGCTTTACAAGACAACAGGACAGAGACAAGCAAGCAGAGTTCAGAAGGCAGCTTAAGAGCACCATAGGCTCCCCAAGACAGGTTTGTAAAGGAGAATGCTCAAAGCTACCACCTCTGTAGTTTCTAATTCACAAGTTACTGGTGCCTTTAAGAACTGAAAAAGAGAAAGAGAAAAGAACAAGGAAAATCTAAAGGGAAAATTGACATATTTCTTCACCAATAAACTGTTTCACATTAGTTCGTTAAAGATATACAGTAACAGGGTAGCTTGAAATAGTATCATTTTCTTAAATTGTTCTGTTGTGCTAATATCTGAAAGTATGTTTGAAATATTTATAACACAGAAGAGAAACTGGCACATGTGATTTTAAGTTGCTTAGTGTCATTGTATTATCTGTAGGAACAGGAGATGCAACTAAAAAGAACTTGAAATCATCTTTGGTTTTAACATTTGTGGGATAGTTTTACTCCTTCAAATGACAGATTTTATGATTTGGATTATTTATGAACATTTGTATATTTTATGCTATCCTGAATGTTCTTTTGATATTGTATATATCATTTTAAAAGTGTAACCAGTGATGTAGCCCCTCCTCCTTTCTGTTATTTTCTGTTTCATGAACAAGAACATACAGATTACCAACCTTGTATCTCATACTGGTTGTAAGGTATGTTTGGAAGTGAAGTGTCTGCATATATTTAAAGTGAATAACATTCATTCCATAAACTATATTAAAATAAATGAGCAAAGTTGCTGTGTTGCTTTATTTAGAACAGAACAGGAACACATCTAGAAACATCTCCATGCATAACTAAAATGCACACACAGGTGTTTCTGTGTGTGCCTTTGCACTTTCACTTCCAATGTACTTCTTCATACAACACTGATTCCTAGAGCATCCACTCTAGACACTACCACTACCTTCATCCCCATTATCATAAGGACATTAGTTTTCCTATTTTTGAATGCATGGAAAAAAGAAAAAGACATCTTCTCCAGACAGAAATAGATGTCAATCCAAGTACATTATTATCGTCTTCCCCCTCCATCTCATTTTCTTGAATTAAAATTATTCTGTGCAATTGAAAAGCTTCTTACCTTTATAATCATAATGACATATTCTGAATATTTCAAATCATATTTGGAAATGTATGGAATATTTTGTTGGGTATATATTTTGCTATCTCCCTTAAAAATATTCCCTTCCCTGCTCCCAAATACTGTATATTTCCAAAAATAAATGCATTAGTTTCCTCATAAAATATATTACTTTGAGGCATTGGAACCTTATGTTGAAAACATAATAATTTGTGAAAGCTTATTTTTTCCCCAAGTTTAAAAGATACACATGTCTATTCATTCCAGATTTTCGGCCAAGAACTAAAAATGGTTTGCAGTTCCAACCAAATATAGCATTTTTTCTTATTTTGCTTTTAATGCTTTCTGTTGGATGATGAGACATTGTTTATGAAGTGTGCTTAAAAGGAGTTGCTGAAAATTAACACAGAGATACATTTACAGCTAATTAACCTATTCTCAAAGAAAGCAACTGGGAAATGGCTGATTAATGTTTAAGGTTGAGATACACATACGTATACTCACTCACGAAATGTAGGAAAACTTCATTGTGGAACCCAGGAGACCTGTGTGTGACACAAGCTAAAGTCTGAGTGCAGCTTGCTCTCCACAGGAACTAATTTTGAAGCACCAGAATGCTGTGGAATGTCTGTGAAAACACTGCAGAAGAAGCTCAACACAGAACAGAAGGCAATGCTTTCCTTAGGAAGAATGCTGATAAAATTTTAATGAAGTAACATGTTGCCATAGGGATTTGTTGCTATTCATTAATTCATTGTGCTTCAGCCTCTATAGTTTTGCTGAAGCTGAGTGACAAATTGTCAAGAAGCAGTTTTTGGAGGCTTAAAGTTTTCTCATTGATAGTCTAACTTTTCTGCAAATTGCACAGAGTGTATTGTATTGGGATAAACAACACTGAAATGAGTGTGTGTTTGTGTTTATACACATAGACATAACACAATTTTATATGTATAAACTGTGAGAACTAGGCAATGTATGCATTCATTCTGCCACTCCTAATAGTCTCAACAATGATTTATCTCCTAATCTTATCATTTCTTGCCCAAATATTGTGAATGTGACTGTTTGGAGTCTCTTGCCTCTTGCAGTGCATAATATTAATTTCAAACTTCCTTCAGTTACTTTAGGATGAGTCTGTACTATTGAGAGGGAAGCAAAATATAAGCCAATATCCAGTGTTACTTTCTTCCACTGGCTAATACGCCTTTACAAGTCTCAGCCTCAGTTTATGTGAACACAACAACACATGCAACACAGAGACCATTATATGCCAGGATGTTCTTGTTTCCTAGGGCAGAAAGCATGCAAAATTATTTTCATTGTTAAGTAACCACAACTTTTGGGAGCTCCTATACCTACTCTTAACCTCCTAATATATCCTAATTTATGAATGGAGCATAGTGCAGTTGGAGCAGGATGTTGGAGAAGAATGACTTGAGGGGCAAGCAATTTGATAGAAAATTCTTTTGTGGGAGGAAAATATTAACGGTGATCATCCTGTAGAAGCTGGAAAAAGGCTTGATGTTGTGTACCTGAAAGTCATTCCTGACTTACGGCAAACCCAATGTTTTTCTTGGCTAGATTTGTTCAGAGGCATCTTCCTCTAAGGCTGTGATAGTGTGATCTGCCCAAGGTTTTCCAGTGGGTTTCCATGGCTAAGCAGTGATTCGAACCCTAGTTTCCACAGCTGTAGTCCAACACTGAAACCACTGCACCATACTGGCTCTCTGATGAAGTTTAGAAAGCCTTGGTGGAGCAGTGGTTAAATGCCTGTACTGCAGCCACTCACTCACAAACCATAAGGTTGTGAGTTCAATACCAGCCTATGTTTCTTAAAACATATTACTTTTTTGATTAAGAAGGACCAACATTATCACTTGTTAAGGCAGGGGTGTATAAATTGCACCACTTGGGCTGTTTGTGGTGAAGAGAGGTTTTTGGTGCTCCCGAGACTGGCTCCCCAAACCACTGTATTCTCCCCCACCAAGGAGGAGGACTGACCAAACTGGTTAATTCTAGAGATTTCTAGAAGTGTGAGAGACCTCTAGAACACCCCCAAGTTCCAAATGTAGCCCAAAATGTTTCATTTCACACCATTTCATTGAATTTCTGGGGCAGGGAATTGGCACCTGCATCCTTTTGCAGGTGCCCACTACTTATTTAAGGCTTACTTTTTTAAATCCCACTACAACTGTGGTTAGAAAAAAAAGATGGGATGAAGGGCTGAGTTTTAAGTGAAATATGAATAAGGGAATATCATTTTATTTATTCAAGGTATTGTTGTAGATCAGCAGATGATGGAAGGAAAGAGGCTTGGAAGCTCAAAATGCACAAGCTGTGGTTTGAACTCTTTTATTTACGATAGCTCCTGTGATGCTCCAGCCTACATATTTTAATGAAACTTCCTTATGTGTGTATATATATACTTTAATGTACAGTTAAATATGTTTTAAAATGGTCACAAATAAAATAAACTCTAAAATTTACCCATGCTGTTGGAACACATCCATTTTTATCCCTTAGCCAGACTCCCCACTCACAAGCTGCTGACATTATTTTTCTGTTATTGGCTGACACTTCTGTGCCTTGAGTGTTTCTCTCGCTGTAGGGTTAGTAGGATAATTGACAAACCACAGGGACTGGATCCCTGGATTAGGTTGACCAGACTGTCAAAACAGCCATGACAAACTCTCACATCAACTTCTACTACAAGTGAAGTCTATGAGGAAAAAATGCACCTTGTCAGGTCCAGGAGGAAAGTCTTTAACTGAAATCTTTTCCTACCACAGAGGAAGAAGCTGGGATAGAGGTGGATGGAGAGGCAAAGGCAGGAATGTTATTGCTTAATTCATAGAAACTCTCTTACCAGAAGTCATGATTAATTACAGAATTCATATAAATATTTGGCGGGTCTTATTTGTGTACACTATAATATGTGGCATACTGTCATTGCTAATCCTTATTAGAGGAGTGACATTTTACTGTATATTCCATCTCTATGCATAGCTGTGTGTGGTCATGAATATATACCATTCATATAATACGTAGCCTGTTCTTTCCCCCTTCCAGGCTGCATAGATTGCTTCTAAATAATACAAACTGGTTGCTGATGGTATGTTGGGTCAAGTTATATTGTTTGCCAGTAATTTTACCTAATGTATTAGAGGCATTGGAAAATACATGCACATTTCAATGTCTTCAAGCTCATGCTTTAAACATTGTTCTGCATGTTGGTGAGCCTCGTAAATTCTTGCCAGAGTTTTAACTTTTTAATGATAGCTATGCATTTTATTCAATTGCATGATTAGTAAACAGATTGCTTTTTTTGCAATACACCATTTTTCAATACTTTTTTTTTTTGCAATACTCCATTAAATCACAAGGGGAAAGGCAAGACTGAGAATGACCCTCCATATGAATGTATGTAAAGGAAAAGTGCACATTGTGCAAATGCTTGTAACTGTGTTTTTGTAACAACCACATTTTTACAAATAAATACAGGTTGACGTTGCAGGAGGCCAAAGTTAGTGCTTAATTCCTTGCCCATCTGCTAATTCTCTTCTCAACATCAGTCCCTAGTTGCATCTCATCACATGGGCAATCCTGTGGCAGGCATTCTGGAATTTTCAGTGAAAAAAGTAGATGAGGGAAAAGTAGATGGGACATTTGTTGTTGTTGTTGTTGTTGTCATGTGCCTTCAGGTCATTTTTTCCCTTATTTGACTTAGCAACCCTGAGGCGAACCAATCATAGGGTTTACTTGGCAAATTTCTTCAGAGCAGATTTGCATTTCCATCCTCTGAGGCTGAGAGAGTGTGACTTGCTCATGGTCAAACTGTGTGTTTTTATGCTCAAGCTGGGAACCAATCCCTGAGTCATAGTCCAATATCTGAAAAGATCTCACAAAAGGAAAGTTTAAGCTTATACTCCCATTTCTATCATCCAAAATTGCAGTCTCCCAAAGTTTCTTTATGGCACTTGCTGGGGCTTTATTACATGCGTTTCCAAAATGAATGAGTTAAGTTTAGAACCTGGGTTCATATTGCTGGTGAATCTTATGCCACAGCTGTTGAAAATATGACTGGATTCACCCTGGGTATATGGTGTATAAATAAGTCTTTATCAAATATAATTAGAGCTTAAAATATATTAATAATTTCAAGCACTTTGGAGATTTAGATTCTACAGAAGTGTTTGCAGTTGACTTACTGGTTTCCTCAATTTTCATGCATTTAAATGAAATAAGTTCAAATAATAATCCTCATTTGCTTTACCTCCTGGCATTTCTTAAGCATTTCTCTTGGATTTTCACACAGTCACCACAGATCTTTGAAATGACAGCTTGAGTGACATCTATTTATACAAATATAAGAAAAAAAGTGTTCCCTGAATGAATACCTATATTAAAGAAAATTAAAATGCAAATGCCAAAGAGAGTTATTTACTTAGTTCTGCCAGCTAGCACATGGGAAAGGCTCACATAGGAGTAGAAAGATCTAATTATTTTTAATATTAAAAACTTAAAGATTGTTCCTCATATCTCACTTGGGTTTTGAAATATGATCAAAAAGCTTTTAGAAAAATCAGTGTTTCCATCTCTTCTGTCTTTTAAATGAAAAGTTGGGGAGAGACAAATTCATGAGCCTTTTACTTCTTGTTAACATTTGCACAATGATGTAGATGCTGTGCTTAAATATGAAGTCATCATATGAAACTCTAATTTAGAAAACTGAGGTGCATTACAGACCGCCCAGAAGGGGCAGTCTCGTGCCGCTGCTGGTTGTTGTGTCCGGGAACTGCAGCATCCAAATCGTGTGGTGCTCCGATGCAGCAAAGAAGAAGCGCCAAAATGGCGCTTCTTCTTCTGCCCTGGAAGAGACGCCGCGAGGCGCTACTCACGCACTCACGATGTCTCTTCTGGGTTTGGACGTGTGGACGCAAAGCATCCGCTACGTCAAGATGGCGGCGCCCATCTGTATAGGGCGCCGCCATCTTGACATATCAATTACGCGCAAGGGGCAAGGCGCATCCGGAAGCGCCGCCCCTCACGGGTAATCGCAGTGCGACGACGGCGCCTCTAGGGCCCGTCTGTAACGCACCTGAGTTTGGTAACTGTGGCATATATTCAGTCTCAGAGATTGGGACACTGTGTTGACCATTGCTCTTAACTGTCATCAAGCTCACTTTTATTTATGGTGACCAAACATTGTGGTTGTTGTTTTCTAATGAGCCTTGTTATCTCATGATATGTCCAAAGTATGATAGTCTTAGTTTAGTCATCTTGGCTTCTAGGTAGAGTTCAGGCTTGACTTGCTCTAGGACCCATTTATTTATCTTTTTAGCAGTCAATCCATTGAGCTCCGTATAGCACCACATTTCAAAAGAGGGGCTTTTCTTCCTATCATCAGTCCAACTTTGCATTATATCTTTTGACTGCTTTTGCTACATCTTTCCTCATTGCTAATGCCACCTCATTTCTTCTTAGATTTTCATTTCATGAGAAAAACACTGTGTCGTTATCTGATTCAACGTGTCCCATTCCTGTCAACTTTATTTCACTCCTCCCAAGTATTGCAATGTTTCCATTTCTTATTTTACTATATCTAGTTTCCCCTGATATATTATTTTAACATGCTCTATTCCTATAATATGTGTTGTGTAGCTTTGGACCTTCCTTCACATCTGAGCACATCAACAATTGAATGTCCTTTCAGTTTGAACCCAGTTATATCATTAGCCACAGTGCTATTCTGTTGACCCAGTGCCTTTTGACCTGGGAATGAGATCTTCTGGTACTGTCTCTTGTTTCATTTTGGATTATCTCGTCATATTGTTTTCTTGATAAAGGACATCCAAAAGGGGTTTACTGTACCTCCTTCTGTGCAGCACTAACAAGCATTAGCTATAGTGCAAATGCCATTGTCTCCGAGATTTTTGACCAGTATCTGTTTAGTCCATTTAGTCTGTCTCTTCAACCTGTCTGACATGAGGTATTGTACCACCAGCAGAGCTACCATCAGCCTAACTTCTTGCCTCACAGGAACATGCATTCTCACTACCATGAAATGGTAGTGTCATGGTGCGTGTGTTAACCACTGGGCAGGTGTTTTTTTTTCATGTTTGAGAAAACTGTGAAACAACTATTTCTTTAGAGATAAAAGCTCCACTTTTGCAAAGTGTATGTAGACCTGGCAAAAGTGCTATGGATAGAGAGCATTTCTAAAAAGGCTGAAATCCCGCATATTCACTGATGGTGAAGAAGTGAAAGAATGGGAGACTAGACTGATGGTACTGCTTTGCTTCCTTTCTCAAACAGCTAATCAGCCTTCGCTGCTAGAACAGTAATTGTTTTAGACCAGGGGCTAGCAAGTCTAGGAACTCCCAGTTTTCTGTCCCTGGGAATCACTTGAGGGGAGGCTCAAACACAGAGAAGATCATATATATCATTATGAGATAGTTGAAAATATTTGGGTAAATTTTTATTATATAGCAAGCACTGTAATATTCTGGAAATTTGTAGTAATCTGGATCCAGATGACCTCCATAGTAGCTTAAACCATAAAGGAGGCAGAGGATGTGCTGCTCTTTGCTTTGTGCTATTTTAGCTATTTGTATGGTCCAGAGCCTACTGTTTGAGCGTATACCCTTTATGTATCTATTTTGTCATTTGACCAAAACAAAGGAAATTCAGATTACTATATGAAAAGACCCTCCACACACACACACAAATTACTTGTAATTACTAACCCTTTTTATTACTAACATATATGTCATACCATTACTAAATGAACTGTAATTCTCAACAGTAATACAAATACAATGATATTGCATGTACCAGTTCCCTGGTGCATTTTATGCAATTAGCACAACATTTATAAGCATACCTGGTAGCTGTCAGAATATATCAGGTTTGTATAGGTGTAAGTACCCTGATTCCAGAAATTGATGATCCTGCTGTTAATACTAGTCACTAGTGACCAACCATTCTATGGTTGGGGCATTCACCAATGCAGCCTCTGTAGAACTGTGTAATCTGTCAAAGCAATACAAAACTTTACTACTTCAAGGAAGGGTTTTGCATATCCAGTCATGTTCTATGGATATGTTCTGCTCCCATGAGGAAAAAAAATGGAGGTGAATGAAAGTGGGTATTTACTGAAGTCTCCTCTAATAGAACATGACTGAAATCTCCAAGTTAGTATTATATTAATAACACTAGAGAGTAATCAACTGAATAGGCTTTATGAAAAAGACGGGAAGAAACACAATAATTCCTATATTTAAAAACAGTTTTATAAAATATACATAATAGGGAGAAGTAGCCTAATAATTAAAATCCTGAATATGTTATCAGGGGCCACTTGAAATGAAGTATTTGGATTTAAACAGATTAATAAATTCACTTAGGCTATAATCTTATATTCTTGGAGACAATGTCCCTGGAGTTATAGGACAGATAAAAAATCTCCCTCTGAGGACAAAAAGAGAACTCTAATCTTGGAGTGGGACATCTGATCTAATCCCCCCCCCCAACTATCACAGATATTTCTGCAGCCTTTACATCTCCCCAACTGCCGTTTATGTGGGGAGGACAGTGGGCAAATGAGGGGCATGGTGCACCTGACAGCTGGCCTAAATATTTGCCTCCCATCACAAGCAGGGACCTCCCCTGTAGATGCCTGTTGCAGCACGTCTGGCTACTGGAGAAGAGGCAGAGGCATCCTGCTCTCCAGCACCACAGAAAGGACCATAGTGGGGGGTGCACTCAAAAGGCGGCTCCCTAGCTACATCTCCCAATGCAGGATCTCAGCTGTAATCTGTACAGTTTCTATTCATATTAATGTCTGATATTTTTTAAACCTGAACTCTGGATTAAAGTTGGAAATCGTTCACTACCTGCTTTATGACAATGTCTGTTTAAATATCAGAAAACCATTACCCACTCTTCCTTGGCTTTGTCATCTTTTCATTTGAGCGTATTCACTTCAGTACCCAGATAGATGTTTCACAAGCAATAAGTTACAATAAAACACAAGTGCAGCAAATCTGTTTCCTGAAAGAAAAAGACATTTGGCTTATACAAACTCCATTTGGATATGTGTTATTTAATTTCTTACAGGAGTGTTTATTGGTTTGGTTCAGGATAATAGACTATATATAGCAAACGCAGGTATAGGTCCATGCTCAGAAATGCCTGAAGTTCTATGGGAGGGGGGGGGATATAAAACTTGCAGATTCTGTATAAAAATTCAAATAGACTTTCGCATTTACAGCCTTGAAAATCAATGGGTAGATGGAAAGGTAGTTTAAAAATGCCCAAGGGGGGAAACAGTTGCTTAATGAGGATGCATGGAATGGAATTAAAATACAGGCTAATAAAGATAAATTTAAAGTGTGATGCTAGCAGGAATTGTGCTATTTCAATAGCACTTCTATCCAACAAGGTGTGTCTATTTGAAAAATAAGAATGGACGAGTACATTTTGATTTCTCATGGCGTACCTAAACAGCAAGCCAATATAGTCAAGTCAGTCAGAACAAGTCAGAACTGTGCATCAGTTAAAACAAATTTGACAGTGGAGCTATATTAAAGAAATGGAATTGTTGTGAGCCTTGGGATTTTGAGAATATTGTTACATGCCATTTCTCTTCCTGGCTTCCACACTGGCAACAGATATGGCTTTGAGGCATGATCGGCATAACCTTGGTACTCATAAGTGAATATTCCCAAAATGTCTGGAAAAGTCATCTACAGGAACTGTGTAGACTCTGGACTATTTTTCATAGATTAGGTTAAAAGATTATTAAAAGAGCAATCCCATTATCCTAGTGAAAAGTGACTTAAATGGGAGCAAGGGAGAGCACCCGGTGTAGTGTTGGATGAGGGGATTTCCTTTTATTTCATTTTTGATATGAAATTAATGAAATTTACAAAGTTCTTCATATTCTAGATGGAAAGGACTGGAGGGTTGTGTTTTTTAAAAAACAAAAATAAAACACAACTCTAACTATTGGAGAAACTAATTTTTTCCAATTTTCTAGTACAGACCTGAGTCTGATTCTTCATTCTTACAAGTCTGGCTCTGAATCCCTGTATATTCAACCATTTTAGTGCTAAATTCAGATTGCCCCCCACTCCCCCCCACCCAAGAGGCTCTTCACTTTTAAAACCTGTATGGCAAGTAGGTAAAACATAGACCTCTCTGTCCTTGGAGCAAATGTACCTATTGAATTTCACTAACTCAAATGGAGGAGTTATTTCAGTTGTATTTTCAAAATAAATTTACCAAAATTCGTACAATCATTTGTTTTTGGAGGAGAGAAGAGGAGAGGATCTTAAGGTTTTATAAATGCAAATATGGAGGAATGCAAAACAGACAGCTTTTCCCATCTCATATTGAGTGCGTTTGCATGCAAATCTTCAGTATCACACCTAAGCTCAGTGCTTTTGTTTGTTTGTTTGTTTGTTTGTTTGTTTTGCTTAAACTTGGATGGATTTTTCCTGCCTCATTGAAAAGACATTTTGACGAGTCAACAGTGATCCAGTGAGGTGTCTATGCTGGAGGGTGGAGAACAGATATCACATTGTAGGGAAATGGAGGACCCGGTTTGGGTTGAACGGGTGAGGGAGGAAGGGAACTGGCGAGGGGATCCAGTGGAGGAGGAAAAAGCAGGAAGGGGCAGACTGGTACAGGTGGAGCGTGAGTGGAAGCTGAGGGCCCCGCCCAAGGAAGTGGGGGAGGGGTTAAGAAAGCCCTTAAAGGGTGAGGGAGAGACGCCGGTGGGAAGGAGTTCCAAGGGGTGAGCCCTACAACCCTGACATAGGCTGCAGTCCTCGGGACCCCTATAGCCCGGAGACGACTTGGTGGGATTGCAAAGGCAGAGGTCTCAGTGGAGGGGCCCAGACAGTGTCTCACGAATGGGCTGAAACGGAAGCTGTGGAAAGAGGCTTCCGTCCCTCCCAACCTCAAAGCCAAGAAGGTGGGAGTGAGGACTCAGGACAGACCTACGCATTTAATATGTGTGTGGGTGGAGCCGAGGGCCCAGCCTTGGGAAGGGCTCCTTTGGGCTCCATGTGTGCGTTCAGCTGTTCAACAAAGTACACGTGAGACCACGGAGAATGCTTCAAATGCTAAGAAACAAAACTTTAATGGCTAACAACTTCTGGGCCAATGTGGTCCAAATAAGTTTTGTTTCTTAGCATTTGAAGCATTCTCCGTGGTCTCACGTGTACTTTGTTGAACAGCTGAACGCACACATGGAGCCCAAAGGAGCCCTTCCCAAGGCTGGGCCCTCGGCTCCACCCACACACATATTAAATGAAGCAATCACAAAAGTAATTTACCACCATATGTGCTAAGGAAGAAGCAAGATGAAGTGAGTTAACTCTCTGATCCACTGTGATACTGGATGCACTGGCCAATTTGATGCTGAGGTACATTATGAAAATGGGCGCACTGTGCCTACAATTCAGTAAAATACACTAAAGGTAAAATTATTCCCATGATATGTTGTAACTAATTGTAGGAGGCGATACTCATTTCCATTACTAAGCTGAAGTGCCAGCATTGTCTGAAGACTACTGTGGTGGTTATGTGACCAGCATGACTGCACTGAACACTGTTACCTTCCCACCGAAGTGGTACCTATTTATCTAGTTACATTTGCATGCTTTTGAATGGCTAGGTTGACAGAAGCTGGGGCTAGTGACAGGAGCTCACCCCATCATGCAGCACTCAAGCCTCAAACTGCCAGATTTCTGATCTTCTGATCATCAGAATTGGCATCTTAACTACTCAGCCACTGAATCCTGATACACTACTTGTTACCAAATCATGCAATGTCTCCAGTTTTGAACAGACTCCTCAATTTGATCCTGGAGTATAGAATCATACAATCATAGAATTGGAAGAGACCACAAGGGCAATCCAGTCCAACCCCATTTTGCCATGCAGGAACACACAATCAAAGATGACAGATGGCCATCCAGTCTTTAAAAAAAAAACTCTAAAGAAGTAAACTCCGCCACACTCTGAGGACGTGTCTTCCACTATTTAACAGCTCTTAGTGTCTGGTTTCCAGATGCTTAACCATTTTGGTTGCCTCTTTTGAACATGCTCTAGCTTGTCAACATGCTTATGGAATTTAGTACACAGTACTGGGCACAATATTACAGGTGAAGCATGACCAAAGCAGAATAGATTGGTACTATTACATCTCTCAGTCTAGACATGCTTCTATTGATGCAGCCTAGAATCACATTGGCTTTTTAAGCTGCCACATCACACTGCTAACTCATGTTCAACTTGTGTCCTACTAGGACTCCTAGATCCCTTTCACATGTAGTCTTATTAAGCCAGGTATTCCCCATCCCATATCTTTGCTGCTGCTGCTGCTGCCTGCTGCTGCTTCTTTCTCCTAACCTTACATTTATCCCTGTTGAAAGTCATTTTGGTGCGTTACAGACCGCCCATTTGGGATGGCCTGTATCCAGCCCTTTCCCCGCCGGATTGGGGCCTCAGCTGCCACAACGGCAGCCTCTGAGGCCCCGATCCACCACTTTCCAGGCTGTGGGGAAGCGGCAAAAGGCCACTTCCCCGCAGCCTGGAAAGGGGTGTCCTTGGGGCTTCAAGCCCCAAGGACACCCGGCAATGGTGGGGAGGAGGAGAAAGGGGCTTCTGCTCTGCGTCGCTGGTGCAGCCATGTAAAGGCTGCGCCCAGCAACGCAAAGGTGGAAGGAGCTCCGAAATGGAGCTCCTTCCGGGGCCGCAGATAGGGCACCCCAGGCACCTTCATGTCACTTCCACACCGCCCCATTTGGATTTGTATTTAAGGAGCAGTCAGGGGATGATGGGATAGGTCTCAGGGGTCACTGGGGCCAGGATTGGGATGAAGGAGCAGCCATGGGATGATGGGATAGGTCACAGGGGGTCACTGGGGCCAGGATTGGACTGAAGGAGCAGCCAGGGGATGATGGGATAGGTCGCAGGGGATCACTAGGGCCAGGATTGGACTGAAGGAGCAGGCAGGGGATGATGGGATAGGTGGCAGGAGGTCACTTGGGCCAGGATAGGACTGAAGGAGCATTCATGGGGTGATGGAATAGGTGGCAGGGTGGCAGAGAGGACAAGATGGCATGAAGGAGGAGGAGGGAGATGAAGGAGCAGGACACAGGGGGCCAAGGGTGGTGACTTTGGAGTGATCTTCCACACCAGACCAATTCAAAGTGAAATCCAAGTGAGCTTGAAAGTGAATTCTGTGAATTCACTTTTTTTACTGATTTCACCAAAATGAGGGGCCACTTTGGAATCACTGCAGAAGCACCATGGAAGGAGAGCCCATAGAAAGGAATCTCATCTGATAATACATTCACGTTATAACATGAATTTGCATTGTTGGACCTGCAGTCACCCCGGATTTGAACTGCAAAATCTCCAAAAAGCTCAGTGTGATAAACACCTAAGAAGAGATAAAGGGGTTCTTACCTGGTGGACAACTGTTCTTCTCCTTGGAGAGTGGTGGAGTCTCCTTCCTTGGAGGTCTTCAAACAGAGGCTGGATGCCCATCTGTCAGGGATGCTTTGATTGAGATTTCCTGCATGGCAGGGGATTGGTCTGGATGGCCCTTGTGATCTCTTCCAACTCCATGATTCTATGCTGCTATGATCCTAGGTAGGCGAGCATATGGACCACTTGGTGTGGTTGGTATCCCATCTCGTCTTCCCCAGTTTTTGAATTTTTAAAATATTTATTTATTTATTTATTTACCTGCCTTTCTCCCAAGTTGGGACCCAAGGTACCTCACCACACACACACACACACACACACACACACACACACACGTTTAAACAACACTTTTAAAAACAATTAAAATAGTCCATTTAAAACAGTAAAAAGTTTTTTAAAATTACAACATATATCTAAACCAATGCTCCATCCCCCAATAAAAGGAAGCAGGTGTCTTTAAACCTAAAAACTGAGTCAATAAAACCAGGCAGGCCTGCATGATTTTAAAAAGCTTGTTTGAATAAAAATATCTTTGCTTGCTGGTGAAAGGCCAGCAGGGAGTGAGCCAGCCTAGCCTCCTGTGGAAGGGAGTTCCAGAGGGTGGAAGTAAGACTGTTGCACTGTCTTCCTTATCTGTACTTGTTACTTTTGTTATCACGAGCCATTTTTTAAACCTGCCTCCAACAAACTGGCTTCATCACTGCTTAATGTATTACAAGAGAGAAGTGACTTCAGTACATTCCTGACTTGACATCTTGAAATCTGAGTCTTCATCTTACATTAGCAGCAACATTTATTACATAAGAAAGATAGTTGTAAGAATGATGAGGGGAGAATGCTGGGAACAATTCTCTCTCTGGCAAAATGGTAGTCTCACATACTGCTAACCGCCGTTAGCACAGCAACATTCTGCATGTACAGCTGCAAGGCTTATTAGGATTCCAGTGAACAAGCTTCTACAGTTATGATTTGATTTTAATTAGTTTAGATATTAGCAGAATGGGCCCCAGCAGCCTTTAAATGTCACTGCGTTTCCCAGAATGCCAAGGGGGTATCAACTCTCTTAACTGGCTTAGTCCAAAGGGCCTCAGGGAAGTCAAGCAAAAGCCAAGGAATATCAATGATTCCAGTATACTGTGGACACCCACACTAATCAGCATTGAGCCTGTTAGGTGTCTCTTTGACTTACAATACCAAACCCTCTAAAAGAAGCACATTTTAATGATTTCCAGAAATTACCCACTAAGGGCATAAGTAACATTTAGATCATTGCACTACCCACTGCAGCAACATCCATCAATCATCTACAGAATGCAATTTGCATGTTAGCAGAATATCCGTTTTCTGGAGATCTCCGGCGTTGTTTTGTGGAATCCTACAGAACACAGTATTCTAAGCTGCTTGGGCAATGATTAGCCAGAAAAATATGGTGACTTGTGTGATGGAAGAGCACAGTAACCAGAAAGCTCTCTTAACCAAAAGTGGCTTTCATTTGACCTAAATAGATCTCTTTTGCTTTTGATGGTTGGAGGTTATTACATGTTTGGTGCCCTAACTTCAGACTGATTTAAAAAGAGTTTATTAATTTTTGTTTTAAAAAATTAGACTGCAGTGTTTAGAGTTTGGAAAAGTTAAACTTTGGACATCATTTTCCAGAATTCAGAGCAAGCATGGTCTTACTCACAGAATCATAGAGTCTTAGACTTAGAAGGGACCATGAAAATGCATGTGTGACTTCCGTTTGCAATGGCGGATTGAAAAGACATCTTTTGAGGTAGCTCTCGAAAGAGTGCTCTACAAGACGCGGTGCCGGGGCTAGCACAGCGCTGGTCGAATCCCTCTTAGTACTCTTAGGTACAGGAGAGTCAAAAGGGCTCTATGCAGACCCAAATTTACCCAAAAAAGGATTGTGAACTGAGAAACAACTGATCCTTTGGAGTAAAGAGTCAGAGAGCTTACCGTGACCGCATCTATGTTGTGCTATATGCACAAAGAAACACCTGCAATTTCTTTTAAAAAATCATTTCTTAGTCTTGGGAGAATAAGCTTGGAGAACATTTGGACTGTGCATTGTTTAATCCTATTTTGAACACCTAGCCAGCAAAAAGAAAAGGAAGCAGGTGTCTTTAAACCTGGAAATTGAGTCAATATTTTGTGAATTGAACAAGAAACAGAAGGTTTTGAAAGGCTGTGAAATAATTGTTGTATTTGTGATTTGAAATAAGAACGAAAACAACCCCTATTGTGAGTCAACATAAGAGTAATGAAGATAAACAGGAGGAGTGAAATAGTAACAATATACAGTGGATCCTTGCCTTATGTGGGGGATCCATTCTGGACCCCCATGTGTAATGTGAATTCCACCTATGCTTGAACCCCATTCATATGAATGGGGCTTGTGCACACAGTGGTGCGGTGGTGCGCACGCCCCATAGGCATGCGCCCCATTCATTTGAATGGGGCTTGTGCACACAGTGGCGCAGTGGTGCGCACGCCCCATAGGTATGCGCCCCATTCATTTGAATGGGTCATGCCGCCTTTTGCGCTCCCCGCAGCTTGAGCGCATATGCTCAAGTCCACGTATAGCACGCCCACATATAATGTGGGTGCACTGTAACAAGAAGAACCCATGAGTAAAAAATAAAGTGGAAATCCTTAGGTTGTGAGAAGTGAAAAATAATTTCAAATAATTTTTTTGTTATAGACTGTATGAATTTTTAAGTGCTATTGGAAATTTGTTTCAGGACTTTTAGTTGAGAATTTCCAAAGGTATTACTCATGAGTCGGAATAGTGACTATATTTCAGCTTGTGAGAAGCGTTACCCAGGTGCATCTGATAACTTGAAATTGTAAAGGAATACAGGTGTGAAGCCTTACAGGTTTTACAGATTTGTTGATTGTGTGGAGATAATAATAAAAAAAAACTTTAAAAATATGGATGTCAGAAAGAGAAATCAGATGGGAAAAGTACAATCAGCCCAGCAATGAAGACCTTCATTTGATCAGTCACAAGGCCCAAGTGAACATAACCTGAATTGCCTACAGGTAATAAGGAAAATTACTTTGGATTTAAGTGAGAAAATGCCAGATTTATCTAAGGAGATGTCAGATTTCTAAACGGAAATCAGTGCAGAGATAAGAGCCAATCCGAAAGAAATAAGAAGATCTATGGATAGAACCTCTTTGGAAATAGTGAAAATTAAAAAGAAAGTTGATAGTCTAGAAGAGAAGCACAACATCTATGATAGAAAGTTTGAGGAACTCAACTCCACTCAGAAAAGCCAAATGGAAGAAAATTTAAAATGGGAATGTAAAACAAGGGAAAGACCCATAAAGATTTGAGGACTTTAAGAGAGGGAAGGAGAAGATTTAATGGATACACTGATCCCCAAATTGGCAGAATATTTGAACTGCGATTTACAAATCTTTGTTTTGGGGACAGACCGTATTTTTAGACTGAACTCCCAAACTGCAAAACAAAAGAAGATACCCAGAGATGTTGTAATAATTTTTTTGAGAAAACAATCTTGGGACCAGATACTGAAAAAACAATGAATCATCCTTGATGATAAATAATTAAGAGCTTCCGATTTTTAAAGATGTGCCCTCCAAAATTTTGAAAAAATGTAAGGATTACCAATTTTTGACTTTTTATTTAAGGAAAGTTAATATTCCTTACCGTTGGATTTTCCCTGAGGGGTTAATAAATAATAAAATAATAATAAAATCTTTATTTATAGCCCGCCTTTCCTTGGTAGATCAAGGCAGGTTACAAAATACATAGATGTACAATTCCATAGTAAACAAATACAACAATAAAACAGCAATAAAACAAGTTAAAAATTACAGATTAAAAAACTCACATAACTAGCTTAAAGTGCAAGTGCGATGGAGGGGGAGCAGATATTACATCGAATTAGGGGAAGGCTTGTTGAAAAAGGAAGGTTTTTAACCCCTTCCTGAATAGGTCAAGGGAAGCGGCCAAGCGGAGCTTGCCGGGAAGAGAGTTCCAGAGCTGCGGGGCAGAGACGGAGAACGCCCTCTGAGCTGTCGCAGAATATTTTGCATCTGGAACTCTCAACAGTTGCTTCCCGGCTGACCTGAGAGCGCGGGGCGGATTGTATGGGGAGAGGCGGTCCTCCAAATACCCTGGGCCCAAGCCATTTAGGGCTTTATAGGTAATAACCAACACCTTGCATTGCGCCCGGAAGCGAATAGGTAGCCAATGTAGGTCTTTCAACACAGGTGTTATGTGACTGGCCCTGGAGGATCCAGTGACCAGTCTTGCTGCCATGTTCTGAACCAATTGTAGCTTCCGAGTATGGTTCAAGGGTTGCCCCATGTAGAGCGCATTACAGAAATCCAACCGAGAGGTCACCAGAGCATGTACCACCATTTCAAGGTCCCCCTGGCCCAGGTAGGGTCGCAGCTGGCATATCAGCCGGAGCTGATAACAGGTGCTCCTGACCGTCACATCCACCTGAGATGTAAGGAGCACCCCCAGGCTGCGAACGGAGTCCTTCAAGGGGAGT
The DNA here is from genome assembly GCA_023333645.1 of Sceloporus occidentalis. Classification (NCBI taxonomy): domain Eukaryota; kingdom Metazoa; phylum Chordata; class Lepidosauria; order Squamata; family Phrynosomatidae; genus Sceloporus; species Sceloporus occidentalis. Next base: position 6,773,091 of record JALMGF010000004.1, on the reverse strand, counting down.
GTGACCCCGTTCAGGACAGGTGGACAAATATCCATCCTCGGGCCCGGGGAACCTAACACGAGCACTTCCGTTTTCTCTGGATTCAAACTGAGTCTGCTTTCCCTCATCCTGCCCATTACCGACTCCAGACAGGCATTTAGAGGGGAGATGCCATCCTTGGTCACTGCATCAGTCGGGGACACACAGAAACATATTTGGGTGTCATCAGCGTACTGATAACATCGCGCCCTGTGTCTCCGGATGATCTCTCCTAGCGGTTTCATGTAAATGTTGAATAGCATGGGGGACAGAATGGCTCTTTGAGGGACACCAGATGTAAGTGCCCTCTTATTGGAGCACACGTCCCCCAGCTGCACCATCTGGAACCTGCCCGAGAGGTAGGAACGGAACCACTGGAGCGCAGTGCCCCCGATACCTAACTCCCTCAGGCGTTCCAGAAGGATACCATGGTCAATGGTATCGAAAGCCGCTGAGATGTCTAAAAACACCAACAGGGACACGCTACCCCTGTCCATGCCCAGACGGAGATCATCGACCAGGGCGACCATGGCAGTCTCAACTCCATAGCCCACCCGGAAGCCGGTTTGAAATGGGTCTAGAAAATCAGTATCATCCAAGACCGATTGAAGCTGGATTGCAACTGCCCTCTCGATCACCTTCCCCAAGAAAGGTAGCAGCGAAACAGGCCGATAATAATAATAATAATAATAATAATAATAATAATAATATGTTTTATTTTTATACCGCTTTTCCGAGGTGATCAAAGCGGTTCACAGAATCAATAAAAATTAACACATCATAAAAACAACATGCAATAAGACAAGCAAGATGGTGGTCAGGAGGAAGGCTTGTCTTCTTAGCAGGTGGAGGCCTGTTGTTGCTGGCCTGCTTCTCTCCCCCTCAAGATGGTGGTCAGGAGGAGGGCTAGTCCTCTTAGCAGGCGGAGGCCTGTTGTTGCTGGCCTGCTTCTCTCCCCCTCAAGATGGCGGTCAGGAGGAGGGCTAGTCCTCTTAGCAGGCAGAGTGTCATGGCCAGCCAAGATCAGCTCTCGGAGGATGAGGAGGAGGATGAGCCTCCTCCAGAGCAAGGGCTGATTGAGGCAACGCCAGGTGCTGTTCCTGCCCTGCCAGGTCCCAGCTGTGATCCTCCAGTCCCAGAGGAGGAGATTCAACCAGGTCCTAGTGCCACAGAGAGGCTTCCTTCGGTACCACAGCCTAGTGGTGAGTCTGGAGACGAAGCTTGCCTGCAGGTGCCTTCCTATCAAGAGAGAAGGGCCGAGAGTGCTTGCAGGCGCAGATCCAGGAGGATTGCAGAAAGACAGTTAGCAAATCAGCCTCAGGTGGCTCGAGGGAGAGCTTCCCTGATTTAAGTGGAAGAGAGGCTTGAGTTTGTTGCTAGAGTTTATTGCATGAGGCCTTGGTGTGATTGCTGTCGCTCTAGCTCCAGACATCTTGTTACCTTGCTTCCTTGCTACCTTGACCTCGGACCGGACCTTTGTTATCTCTTGGCTATTGTGACCTCGGACTGTTTTGACCACGCTGCTTTCTGGCTTCCTGACCTCGGCTCGTCCTTCGGCACGCTTGACTTTCTGCAACCCCGACACCGGCTTGTTTCCTCGGCTTGCTCTTTGACTGCTTCTCCACAAGGTTTGTTTTGCCTACACGTATCAGCATAAGTCAGAGATTGCTGGCAGCAATCCCGGACACAGAGGCCTGTTGTTGCTGGCCTGCTTCTCTCCCCCTCAAGATGGCGGTCGGGAGGAGGGCTTGTCCTCTTAGCAGGCAGAGGCCTGTTGTTGCTGGCCTGCTTCTCTCCCCCTCAAGATATGCATCAGGGGGTCTAGGGAGGGCTTTTTTAGCAGCAGTTTTACTATGGCCAATTTTAAGCTGGATGGAAAACACCCTTCCCTGAATGATGCATTGATTATGCGGCACAACATGGTGGTTACAGCCGCTCCCCCCTGAGCCGCTAGCCACGAGGGACAGGGATCGAGAGAGCAAGTTGTCTTCCTAACACTTCTAAGGATCCACTTCCTCGGTACTCACAGACTCAAAATGATCCAGTACAACTGAGTCCATGGAAGCTCTGGAGACCTCTACTCTGGTTCCTGAAAAAATACTGGTGTCGAGATCAGCCCTTATCCGAGAGGTTTTATCCACGAAGAAGTTGTTAAACTCGTCACAGCAGGCCTTGGATGGTTCCAAAATAGAGTTCAGGGAGGAGGGTAGCTGAGTAAGCTCCCTCACTACCCTGAACAGCTCTGCCGGACGCAACTCCGCGGACGCGATACGCGCAGCATAGAACGAGTTCTTTGCGGTGCTTATCGCCACTCCGTAGTCCTCCAAAAGAAAGTCCAGGAGTGCCTTGTCGGCTAAATCCTGGTGTCTTCACCATTTGTTATTGTTTTGGTTTAAGAAGAAACGGTATGAAATTAGATCCGTGGATGAAGCTAAAAGAGCACTGAATTATCTTTCTAAAAATCAGAAAAAAGAACCTGATCAGGACCTGACCTCAAACTCACTATTAGAGAAGAATGTAATCTCCAATTTTAATTGTATCATGTTTAGTCCTGTTTTAAGAGGGGAATTTGGGACATAATGTTGAATGTGGATATTTTAATGTGTTGTGAACTGCTTTGATTGTCTCGTCACAGAAAAACGGGATAAAAATAAAAGGTTTTATTATAATATTTTTATTTTTAAATGGTGCTGGAAATAAAAAAAAAATGGAATACAATCTATGATTTCCTAGATGCAAGACGATAATGGACAAGGAAAGTCAAGAAAAGGAGGATAAAAAGGGAGAGATTTCAACACCCGTCCTCCCCAGTCCTGTAGATGATACAAGCTCAGAACCTGTACATATGGACAATGAAAGCCATAAACAACACAACTATGAGGAAGAGGTGAGTGATGAGGAGGAATCTTATGCAAGCTCAGAAGAAGAAGAGGCAATAGACCAAAATTTGGACGTTAACCAAATTCCATTAGGAGAAAACGCTGACACCCTGATACCGGATGAGTAAGAATTTGGGATTTATTTCATGGAAAGTTAAAAGTATAAATAGATTAATTAAACAGAAAGCTTGAAATATGACATTTTCTGCTTACAAGAATTTCATATTAAAAAGGGAGAATTACAGTATTTAAAGAATTTTAAGTTAGGTCAACATTTTGCCTCAACTTCAGAGAAGCAGAAAAAAAGGGTGGTCTTATATGTTAACAATAGGTTAGAGGCAACTGAGATTCTAAATTATATGAATGGTCATTACATTGGAGTTATAACTAATATATTAGATCAAAAAATCCTGCTTCTGGGAGTATATGCTCCTATTGAGATTTTATCAAAAATTGTTAAATAAAATTAAAGAAATCTCTTTTGATTCTGCCATTTTAATGAGAGATTGGAATGGGGTCTGGGAACCTTAAATAGACAGACTATCTAATCAGAAAATAAAACCTAAACATGGAAAATTACCAAAAAGCTTTTTTGATTTGGTTGAATTTTGGGTTACTTATAAAGAAATATTAAAGTATGAAAAAGAAACTAATAAACTGTGTTTAAAATCACAAGAAGAATTGGAGAGAGAAGGATACTGTTTCAATTCATTTCTATACCGTCAATTTAAGGAAAGATCTATTCGAAATATTAAGAACATTGATATAGAACCAACAGCTCAGGAATTTGATGAAATCATTTTTGCAGAAAACCCCCAAAAGATTTCTATGTTTATATAATTTTTATTTAAGATTAGAAATGCATGAAGAATACATTAAGCCTTCTATGTTAAAATGGGCTCAGGATCTAAATGAGAGCTTTCCTTTGGAGCAATGGGACTAAACATGGTGTAAGAGATTAAAATACACAGTATGTATTGATGTAAGAGAAAACTATTATAAGATGCAAAATAGATGGTATCTGACACCTTCCAAACTTGCTTGAATCTAAACCAAACCAAAGAACCAAAAATCAGATTGTTGGAAATGTGGGAAAGCCCCAGGCTCTTTTATACATACGTGGTGGCATTGTGATTGTGTTAAAAAATGTTGGGTACAAATCCATAAGGAAATGCAATAGATATTAACCTGGCAAGTTAAGTTTGATGCAAAATTATTTTTATTGTGTATGATTTCAGATACTAAAACAGAGGAAAAATTCGGGAAATTATTGTTATATATGATTTCTACTGCCCAGATGGTTTATGCTTCTCAATGGAAGGGGGCTGAATTACCCACTTGGAAAGGATGGTTGATGAAATTATTGGATTATATGGAAATGGACAAACTCACTTGTTATGTTAAAGGACTCACCTGGGAAAAGATGAAAAATGTATGGGAACCTTTAATTACTTTTGTTAAGAAGGAAGAAAAAGTAGCCAGTTTTATTGGTAAAACTCAAAATAGTTAAGTCCTGTATGAAATAGAAAGAGGATTGGCAAGAGATAAAACACAGAATATAACTGAGAAAGAAAGCATGGTAATTAAACATAATAAACATGTGAAACATATCAAAAAAAATTAAGATAAAATGGCAAGCAGGGAAACCATAGTCAAATATATTAATATTAATGTTTGTTTCTTGGCATAATCAGGTCATTATGGCGCGTTACAGACCGCCCCTTTGGGGCGGCCTGTAGGCGCGCCTTTCCCCGCTGGATCGGGGCCTCAGTGGCCAGAACGGCAGCCACTGAGGCCCCGATCCGCCACTTTCCGGGCCGCGGGAAAGCAGCAAAAGGCCCCTTCCCTGCAGCCTAGACTCGGCAGTGGGGACTCTCAGAAAGGGGCCACTTGGCCCCTTTCTGATTTGCGTCACTGGTGCAGCCTTCACACGGCTCCGTTTCGGAGCTCCTTCCTGCATTAAGCGCCCTCGCACGGAGCGATGGCGTCATGTCCGCTCCGCGTCGTTTGGAGGTGGCGCGTTCGTGACGCCATCATGGTGGCCCCCATGTAGATGGGGCGCCACCATCTTGTACGGACTCAGTCCGTACTAGGGTTAGGGGCGTCCGGATTTGACGCCCCTTTTTAACCCTAGTACGGACTGAGTCCGTAGTTTAAGACCCGTCTATAACGGACCTATGTTTCTCCTAGGAAGTCAAGTTATTGTGATTTTGTAATTTGTCAATGTTAGTTTTATGTGTAATATGTTTTGATTTTTGTTTGTATATTGTAGTGTATTGTCATTGTTTTTAACTCAATAAAAACTTTAAAATAATAATAATAATAATAATAATAATGAAACACTTAGAAGGGACCACACAGGGCATTAGCATAAGCCCTGTCATGCAGGAACACACAGCTAAAGCACTCTTGAAGGAGGCCTATCCATCCTCTGTTAAAATCTATGCCACTGTCAGACAGTTCTTACAATAAAAATATTCTTCCTAATGGTATCTCTTTTTTAAATGATATATTTATTAGTTTTATACAAACAATCTAATTTACAAACAAAACCATAAATGTTCAGAAAAAACACATAAAGAGAAAGAAAAATTAAAACAAGAGACTTGAAGAATATATATATATATATATGTTGCAAAAAAGATAGTGTTAGACATGAATACTAGGTAAACCTAGCAAGGATTTCCTTTGTTAAGAGCCATTCTCAGAGGAAAAAAAGCTGCTTATGACAGAAGTTAATGGAGACAACTTTGTATGAATTAACATCCACTTTTGTGTAACAATCACACCCCAGTTTTAGTAACAATACTTTGATTGTTGAAGCTACAGGATGTGAGTGACATACTTATACAGTGCAAAGTAGGTCTTCAGTATAGCTCTTTCTTCTGTTCTTTTTGGATATGCTTGTGCTTTTTCCGTGTGAAGTTTATTTGATACAAAGAAAAAGGGAAGCCAAGGTATGTTACATTAAAGGCTTGCTCATTGACAGTGCTTTATATTTAATTACAGCTTTGATTCCTGTTTGAAAATAGCTATAAGGCATCTTATTGTTTACAGTAACCTCTGTCTCATTAACAGCAGGAAAACTTTCACTGCAAGGTTTTTTTCCCTTGTGTTGATGCTGCTGCAAAACGGTTAAGCAGTGCTGCTTCAAATGATTCCTAAAACCTTCCAGATTTTGTAGAACCTGATAGACATTTTGGTGACTGACAGAGCAAATGCTGTGTTGGTACCTATCAAATATTACAGAAAAGGCAAGCATCACAGTTTGATGTGCAAGGAAGCTCTATTTTATACTGATCCGACAGTTTTGTCATGCATCTGTCTTACATTCCTTTGCCTCCTTTATCTCTCTTTTACCCTTTCTCTTCTCACTTTACTACAGGACAAAAATAGTACCTTATGATTATCCCTTCTAAAAAAGGAGCAAGACCTGCCTTGCAGGAACCCTGCCTGATCTCAAGTTCCATTACATGTGGGCTACTACTAACATTGGAACTGGCTCAGATTTTCTGTTGACTAGAGGCTTGGTGCCACAATAGATGAGATTCGGGTATCTCTTGCTCTTTTCACCTCACACATGTGAAGAGCTAAATCAAATGTGATCTAGGTGTAATTTCACCCACTTTCCTCCTCCAGCTATCAGGAGTGTCTGGTTAAGAGGTTGTTCCAAGCCCTCTAGAGGAGCTTTTTAGGGGAGGGGAGGTCATCTATCTCTCACTTCCATATGAGAAAGCAGCTTCTGCCTGTAAAACCACTGAACTGGGCACTGGCCCCATTCTATTGGCTTTCATATTAGACATTTAAAACCATTTAATTATTTCAAAGACTGCAGCCAACATTCTATCTTGTTGTGGCAAGTTGCACAGTTTCATTAGATAGACATGGTCCATTAAAAAAAATCATATCATTCTTGTTTTGGTTGGAATCAGTGCTCATTCTTGGTGAAAAAACATGCACATATACATATGGTTTAAGAAAATTCAGCTTTTCTTTAGTATTAGCATGTTATTTTTTTCTAGTTTTCCCAGACCTACCTGTCTTTGTAACCGAATACATCAAAAGATCAATCTCATTAATTAGCTTAGGTTTATTAGACTCAATTCCCCCTTTGGAGCATAAGCAAAACATAATCAAAAGGTTGTTTTGTTAGTAGGAAGGGAAGAGGCATTTAATGAAACTTGATATCACAATTAATCTAACCACCATTTAGCCAGTGCTAACTCTGCTCTAATTAATGATAATTCCAGCATTTTAGAGATCAAAGACATGCAGGCTGGCTGATTAGTTTTTAAAGTTCTGATTTGTATCCTACAATGTAGGGTGGAAATCATCACTCAGAGATTTGAGATATATTAACCGAAAGTACAAATTAACCACGGATTTATTATAAGCTTTCCATTTGCACTCAGTGATGCTGGGTGGCTTCCATGTCATTGGGGTAGTGACTCAAGATTTTAGTCAGAACCTCAAAGGAGCTGTCGATGGAGTTGACCTCTATTTCTAAAATAGGCTGAGCTCTTTGGATGGTTTCTATATAGAGAAGATTCATTGCCCCACTGACATATAAGCTACCAGCTATGAGCTTTTACATTAGTAAATATATAAAACTTTAGAGTCCCCATTCATAGCTACTATTCTTGATTTTTTAAAGGCATACTCTGGAGCCTGTTAGAGCTACACCAAATCAGTCACAATACCATAGGAACATTGAGTTCTGTGGCTTCCTTCTTAGCTACTCCAGATCATGAAAATCAAGAATCTAGACAAGGTATTTCCTTGTATCTATTATTCAGTTACTTGCTTCCTATGGGGTATCTGCATTACGTTGTCAACCAACAGTGCCATCTCCACATTTTAAATTTCAATTTTGGAAATTCTGAAATTTTGAAAATTTGACTCCCCCCCACAACCCCAGTTTCTTTACTTTCTCCCTCCTCTCCTCTTGGGCAAAACAGACAAAATGAGGGATCCAGACTGTGGAGGGTAATTATCATTATTGCCCATTCTTATACAATATCCTAATATGAAACCTAATGCAATACAAGAAAAGTCCCTGACACTGATTGAGGCCTCAAACAGCCCTATGCTCTTGCTGACATACAGGAAATTTTGTTCTAGGACTGTTTAGCTGTTTGACTGAAAATCACTCCTAATCTTGCCTAATCTGATTAAGTCTGAAAACTCCCATCCCATATAAATATTGCCTACTGGGAAATAATTTATGAAATAAAATAGTAAAATGGCAGGTTCCTTCTAGAGATGTTATTCCATATTCAGGCAGCTAAATTCTTTGTTCAAACTCACTTTTATTAGTGCTCTTTTCATTATCCTACAGTATACTCTGGATAGGTTTTCTCTTTCACTTCCACTTTTTTTCTTTATAGTGAAACTTTTAGGAAGTTTATATAAATTAATAAAATCCTGGGTTCTATGAAGCCAATCTAGCTTTGAACATGCTTTTATTGATCTTTCAGGTAAATCTACTGTGAAAGTTATGAGCCAAGCCCAGCTCACTGACTTCAAACAGAATTGGAGGTACCTGTAGAGAGTTACCCTGGCAGACAAGCTTTCACTAAAGCCAGCAGAGCAGAGGTGAGAATAAGGGGGAAAGTTGCTTAATTAACATTTCACATGTATTGCAGGTTGTGATTTAAGGTAGCTTAAACTATCCCTATTGGACACAGAAGAATGTCTTTCTTTTTCTCTGGTACAGGTATAAAACTTCAACAAATGGCAGATATATTTTGTGTGCACTAAACAAACAAACAAAAACCCCATTTGTTCAAGCATAGTAATAAACTGCCAACCAGGCATTGTGAAATGCACCATGAGCTACAATGGATGTCACTTTTGGAATGAATTGGGGGGGGGGGGAGGACAAGCTGTATATCCACTCTGCAAACTTATATTGGCTTTGTGCTAGTTTCCATAGGAATTAAAAATCCTGGTAATTAAGAGTTTGATGAGAGATTGACACCCCATATTCAGAAGTCCTTGTATTAGTGCAAAGCACCTTCCCACATAAAAATCTACATACAGATCCAGAGTCCCCTGGGGTGGTTAAATGGCTGTGGATCCAGTTTGATTCTAGTAGAGTAGACATGCTGTACATTCAAGCTATGTTCTGAATGGACTTCAAGGTAGCCTACTGAGGTGAATCATCAGCTTACATGAAATTTTACTGAAAACTGGGAACCAAGGACAGTCTAATCATTGGAATAGTGAGATAGTCTTTTCAGGCATTCAATTTTGTCTGTGATGAGAGGGAAACCATCTTGTTAGTTATTTAATTTGTTATTGTGTAATTTACTGCCACAGATGAGAAAAGCTGCTTGTAGAATTCTTCCTCGTATCCTAGAATAACATGACTGGCCTTGATTGGTCTTAGAGGACACACACCAATATTCTTTGAAAAATGAAGGGTGGTGAAGTAGGGTATAGTGAAGGAAGTAGAAGTGGCATACTTTACCAGCTTTGCTTGCAGGGAAACTTACACAACTCCTGAGCACATTGACATGATATGATAGATGGATGGATGGATGGATGGATGGATGACACCTTGGATTATTCAAATAAGAAACCTCTAGCTTGCTTTTATTCCATTACTAACAATGAAGGTGCAAGCTTGGCAAGCACAGGAATTGTTCTCCCCTCTGTTATTTAAAGATACATTTTTAAAGCCTCATATTATATTGTGTCACATAAGCCAATAATTCACTTACTTGGTCAGTGGGGGGATAAAGAAATGAGAAGAGTAGTTCAGTATAGGTACGTTAGATCATAGAACCATAGAAACACAGAGTTAGAAGTGACTACAAGAGCCATCTAGTCCAATAAAGTCCTGGCCTAAAGTGTCCATATTCTGGTCAGCTATTTTGCCCAGGCAAGTATGGCCAGGCAAGAGAGACTGCCCAAAGATGAGTTAATAGAGAGGTTTGGAATGCCACTTTTTGCCACATCCCCAAATATTTTTTTTCTAAAGCCTGAGCTCTACAAAACTGATGGTGTCCACCTATCTGAAATTTCAAACCAGGGAGCAAGTCTGCTTTTGGCCAGCCTGAGCAAGGTAACGAGGGCTAAGCAGAAACCTGCCCTTTATCCAAGACAGGTAGTGGGGGGAGAAAGTAGGAATTCAATAACACCTCTGGCAAGCATTCCATGAAGGAGAGGTTTATGGAACTGCCTCTATGGGTCATGCTTCTACAGGGGTGGGGAAGGCTATCCTTGGACTGGCTTGAGGTTTTAGACCTAACATTAAATCATGCAACTTGGGGGATGGAGCTGTGAGAGGGATACTTAAAACTGAGTTTTTAAGAAGCCATTTTGTATGGCCAAAACACAGTTTGGATTTGTGTGACTCTTTCTCAAACAGCTGTGCCCAAAAACAGCAGACTCAGCAGTCTTGAATGTTATGGCTCAGTGGTTGGTAGGCACCTCAAAGAGGAGGCCAGAATAAGATATTGTTTTCTGTACTCCCTAGCTTCAAAGTAGAACAATAAGAGATATCTGGGTTTTGGATTGTAAAACAGGGTCAGTAATATGACCATGAGACTGTTTTAAGTTGAAAGATACAAAGAGAGGTGCCTAATGGGTGACAGTTGTACAGACTGATGTGTTGAACAAGACGGAGCAAGGATATTGTGATGATGGGATGGAGTCATCAAGGAAAGGATGTCAAGATAACCCAAGTAGTTAGTCAAGCTGCTGATGAGAGGTGCCAAATAAATTTGATACACATGACAAGTAGAAGTAGAATATGTAATCAGTATAGGAGGAGTTGAAATTCTAGCTTGTAACCATTCATAAGTCAGAATTATACATTCATTATTGTAACCCAAAACTAACTGTGTAAAAATACCAGCCTGGCAAGAACAAACGGTCCCTCATTCTGTGGCACCCATGGGCCCATGTACTGTATTCTGCTTATCTGCCAATAAACTGTGAATCCTATTCAAGAAACACTCATGCTCTGAAGTCAATTTCCTCTGCCCTTTGGGAGTGTGAGGTGGCAGAGTCCCAGGTTGGCCTTTCAGTAGTGGAATGGCCAGGGAGCAACCTAACATTTGGATTCTCCTTGGGGCTCAGGTGTGTCACTCGAAGGAATCAGGGAAGAGGTCAGAGAGAGAGACCACCTGTCCCAGGTGCTCCCATGCTAGGTTGCTGCCTGCTTTTGCACATCTCAAGAGTTCAAACCTAAATAGACTGATAGTTTAAATAAAATGGCCCATATTCAACCCACCTCTTCTGTGTGGCCTCGTTATTTTATGGCTGGTCAGCAAGCATATATCCAAAGTTTGGAAAAGTTGTTGTTGTTGTTGTTGTTGGAGTACAGCCCCTATAATTCCCCAGCCAGCATGGCCACTGGCTATCCTGAGAAAAGAAAAGAAAAGAACCATGGGAACCCTAACTCATTGAGGACCAGTAGTAAGATGCACAATCACTCCCACTTGCAACAGGAGCTATTCAACAAATCACAGACCATCAATCTGAGGTTTGTTTACAGTCTGATTCAGATTCACAGTAAAGATATCTCAGACTGAAGATCCATGATCTGAAACTATATAGCAGCAGAGGGTGTCTGGGAAAGAATCCCCCAAGTTTGTTCTCTGGTTTCCTGGGAATGGGAGAAAAATCCAGAGTGACAGCTTCTACTGGGTTCAGAAATTGTAGCAAACAAACTGTGGATGGAAAGTCCATGGTTCATCAGAGGTGGCTATCATCTCCAATGCTTCTGAGTGGTGAATTCACACAGGGTGTTATTAGAGATTTATTCAAGATGGATTTTAACAAAAGCTATGAAAGATACTGTATCTGTTTTGGGAACAAGATTCAGCATGTTGAATAGCCCCTGTGAAATTCAGGATAGACTCATTGCCACAGATGGATGTAGCCCGCAGCCTTCTTTGTCCTAGACATCAAAAATAATCTTGAGTGCCACCCCACCCCCCCTATTCCTGCCATATAACATAAATAGGTGCATTCTCAGGGGATAGTTTCTGGTAGCATTTGGTAAAACAGTACAGAGACACTGTTAAAAGCTATGTGGAAATTAACACTACATCATGTTAGTTTTCCATGCTTTGGTACTTAGAAGATATCTGGATAGTGGGGTGCATTGTGTTTGCTGAATGCACCTCTCAGAGACGAATATTACCTTGTATTTCTGTTGACATAGTGCACACTAGGTGAAATGGGGGATGAATGATCAAATGTCATGTAAAGCCTTAAAAGACCTTTTGTACAGCTGCCCAGTCCAGATATCATTAGACTTTGCCAGGCATTTTATTTTGCAGATAGATGCCTCCAACATGGGACTCGAAGCCATCCAGACTTAATACTGGTGTGACTGCAAACATCCAGTGCTGAATCTCAGTTACAAAACATAATTCCATCATGGATGTCTTCAGCATGTCACTATGTCCATTTTTCTTAAAAGTAACTTTCCAAGCTTTGTTTCAAAATAACAAAATAAAAAGTTCATTTCTGAAACATATAGTCTATTGTCTGTCTGAAGAATTTCAAAAAGAAATATTTCCCTTTGGACATCTAGTTCTATCACTCACTCATTTATGTTATCTGACCAGGAATGAACAGAAGGATGATGGCCTTCTGAATTTTCCATTCCTGTTTTCCTCCACAGCATATCCTGCCTACTGAAAAGCTTTGTTGAAGATTCCTTGAGACACCCTATTGGTATGTAATCATAGAATCATAGAATCGTAGAGTTGGAAGAGTCCACAAGGGCCATCCAGTCCAACCCCCTGCCATGCAGGAAATCTAAATCAAAGCATCCCTGACAGATGGCCATCCAGCCTCTGTTTAAAGACCTCTAAGGAAGGAGACTCCACTACACTCCGAGGGAGTTTGTTCCACTGTCGAACAGCCCTTACTGTCAGGAAGTTCCTCCTAATGTTGAGGTGGAATCTCTTTAATAGACTGAAAAAGATTGTAGTGGGAAAGAGAAAACAAAGGATGGAATCTTGCTGCACATATGGAACCACTTTTGACGGCTCTGTGAGTCTCCAAGGATGCCAGCTAATCGTAGAAACTGTGCATTGAATACAGTATTTTGTAGCCCAATTCATACATGTCGTTTCAGTAGATAAGCATGGGACTTACTGGAACAGACCTAGGATTCAGACTGGAGCCTTATTTTATGATTTCCTGAATTATATGCCATTCAGAGTTCTTATATTTACATTTACACTTATACGTATGATTCTTATTATTTCGATAATTTGCTCTGAAAGTTTTAAAGTACCATATATACTTGCGTACAAGTCGACTTCATGTATAAGTTGAGGGAAGGTTTTAGGGTCAAAACCATGGATTTTGATATGACTCATGGATAAGTTGAGGGTAAAACGTAGGGGAGGAGAAGGCTATAACATTGGTTAGAGAAGGAAGGAAGTAGAGGGAAATGAGGTGTTTGGTGGTCAGAGAGATCCAGAGGAGGAAGAGGATGGGGAGAGAAGGTTTTAACATCGGATTGAGCAGGGAATCACCACACACACACACACCTTCCTCAGCAACTCTTTCAGAAATCACTGCCAAGGCATGGAGAGTGGGGTGTCAGAGCTGCTTTTTAAAGGACCCTTCTAAGCAGTATTATTGGTTGTTGTTGTTGGTAACTGCCCTCCAGTCAATCTGGACCCATAGTGGCTGTACTGACCTGTATAGAGTATATGATGACTCTGGATTTTAGGATCAATTTTTGGGCATAATTTTTTTGACTTATCGATGAATATATACAGTAAAAATCTCACTAATATCTTTGGACAATCTTTCCTTTGTTTGTATAAGACTCCAGCCAAAACAACACATATAGAAACAAAGATAGCCAAGGTGGTACATGATGCAAAAGGATCAACATCCATAGCAATACCTTTATTAGGACCATGCAAAATGCCACAAGACTGTGCAAACTTTCGTGTTTCCCCAAAACAATAACATTCCACAATTTGGGTAATGGGAGAAGGACCAACATTACTTTTGGTTTTACATTTTATACATTTTTGGCAATGCTTAGCCATCTGGGAAAGAATTTACCATTAGAAGAATTTGATTTTCTATTACCACAAAAGTGTCTGCACTGAAGGTTCCAGTCCCTTTAACCACTAGTTAATACTCACAATTTGACCACAAGTGACTTTTATGTTAAAGCACTGCAGCATATTTAATCTCCATCTTCTCTTCACCAACTGCAGGTTTGCCATCCATGAATTTAAGCTTCCGCAGATGGCAACCTCTGGCTTTTTAAATGGCCACATGTGCATGCATCCACATAGCCACTGAAAAGAATGGGACTTAATGTCTCACATTTTTTGCTATCTACGGGGGGTGGGGTCCAGAACGGATCCCTTGTGGATAGCAAGGGACTACTGTTCAGAGAAATGTGACCATTATTTATACAGTAGTTCCTTTCTATCTCCCTTAAGAGCCCACAAGATCATCCAGGGAAGCCTTTCTCTCTGTCCCATCACTTCTCAGGCTCTTTTGGTGGGAACAAGGGAGAGGGCCTTCTCAGTGGTTGCTCCCGGGTTTGAAACTCCATCCAAGAAGTCCAGGATGTCCCCATCCCTGCTCATTTTTCAGTGGCAGGTAAAAACATGTTTGTGTCATCAAGCTTTTTAAATGATGAGGGCTGTGTTTTTCATTGCAGTGCAAATCAGGTCCAGGTCTGTATACAGTTTTTAATACATTTTAATATTGTTAGTGTGTAATTGTTTTAACTTTGTTTAATTGTTTTTTAAATTTTTCTATTTATATTTTATTAATGTTATATTGTTTTTAAATTGTAATGTTTTAATTTTTTGTTAGCTCCCTATATTGGGAAAAAGGTATATAACAACAACAACAACAACAACAATGTAATGGCATTGCCCAACTGTCAATGTTAGCCACTGCCATCATTATTTGTATCCTGCTTTCCTCAAAAAATTGGGACTCAAAGTGGCTCACGAAAAAATTAAAAACATACAAAAAATGAACATTAAAATAAAATTAAAATATGTACAGTATTAAAACTATTCACCCTCAAGTTAAAACAATAAAAAGCAATTTAAAAGCTATTAAAAGAGATTTAAAAGTTCTTTAAAACAGTTCAGTTAAAAACTGAGCTGCCTCTGCAACCCTTGTAGCCTGTTTTTAATATATCTTTTTTAAAAATCTAAATACAACCACAAACAATTTTATATACATCTCTAAAACACATATAAATGAACAAAAATAACAAAACAAACTTAACTAAACTACTGACAAAAGCAAACACACACTACTGAAACCTCCAGTTAATGGATATACACTATTATTGCTTTACTTCCTGATATAGTATATGAAACTAAATTCATGTCCTGACAACATACTAACTCTTATTTGTTTTACAAAATCCAAGGCTGATTCATATCTCCGATGAGACTGCAAGTATGTGATAAAAAATTCTCAGTCTTTTTGTGGGTTTTTCGGGCTATCTGGCTGTGTTCTGGAAGAATTTATTCCTAACATTCGCCAGCATCTGTTGCTGACATCTTCATTTTCTCTGAAGATGCCAGCCACAAGTGCTGGCAAAACATCAGGAACAAACTCTTGCAGAACATGGCCATATAGCCCATAAAGCCCACAAAAAACTATGGATGCCAACCATGAAAGGCTTCAACTTCACAATTCTCAGTCTTTCTTTAAATTATTCAAATATTTCTCTTCGATCGGGATTGTCAATTTGTCCATTTCAGCAAGTTCAGTTGTGTTCAGCCAGTCTTCCTGTGTTGGAGTATCCATGCCCGTTCATCTCTGAGCATATATTATTCCTGCTGCTGTGATCATGTATTGTAAAGACTTTCCATATTTCTTTTTGATTTGATTAGTCTGCATTCCAATGAAAAAAGTCTCTGTTTTCAATTGTGTTTTACCTTTAAAAATATCTTCCAACATTAAATGAATTTGAGTCCAATATTTTTGTGCTTTATTTTAGGTCTATTACATATGAAAGAAAGACCTCCATCTTCAACCATTGTAGGGTTGAAATGTTTAAAGGTGTGGATGATAACTGTGTGTGCCTTTTTGGGGGGGGGGGGGGGTTACACACTATTAATAATACTTCATCAAATAGTTTTAAATTGGTGTATTATTACAGATCATTCTGGCTGAGATGTAAACCTTAGATAGAAGAAAGCATCTAGATAGGAATGATAGTAGCATTGGCCGTATTTTTCATAGCACAAGTTTTAATACAGCTGTTTTTATTGCTTGTACATCTGACTGATGAAATGTCATGTATACTAAAAAAGGATATATGAACTGTAATGACATGACTGCAATACCAAAAGACTAAGTACAGTCTTATTGAAAATCTCACCAATCAGATATATCAGTATGACCCCCTCCCCCCCAAAAAAAATGACAGGGAAAGTCTCATCTGCACAGTCTTGAGCCTATGGTGCCTGTCTCTCAGAGTCACATCAGCAACAATACTTCTTTCCCCCATGACATGTCCAGAAGACAAGAGACAAATGGATTGTCCCTGTAGCAGCTGGAAGGCAATGACAATTGAATTCCAGGAAGACTTTAAAAGGATAGGAAGACTTCCTAGGGAACTTTAGAGAACTCTTTTGTTCAGCAACAGTTCTGTGCTGCTTGCAATGCACAGATTTCATTTATATTTTCTTGGCACATCACTGTTCAGTGAATGATAAAAAATAATGTCCATGTTCAAAAGAGAGAGGTAAATAGTTCAACGCTAATTGAAACTACATGTGAGGTGATCCCTGCAAACATGTAAGGCTCTCAAATGGAAAAGTGAAAATGCACAGAAAACAAACCACCCTCTGCCTAAAGATTCATATAGAGGAACCTAGTCAGAGTCTGTTGTTTGGCACTGCCTACATTAGCTCTGCTTTGCAAGCTGCATGGGCATTGAATAAATATTGTAAATCTCAATAGGGGTAGTTTAGTGACCCCCCCCCCCAGCTGTGGACTAGGAAGTTTACCATTAAAATCTAAATTTGATTATGAATTTACCAGGAGCTCTTAGTTAAAACACCATTAACTCAGTGTCACTCCTTTGTATCTGTAATATGGAGACAACAAAAGTGGCTTACCTTACCAGGCTGACAGATGTATCTTGCTGCTGCTGCTACTGTTATTCATCCTCAGACTATCTATCTTGTTTTAAGTTTCTATTGTTCAGCCCAGCAGAAATTGATATTTATTCTGTGGCTTGGTAACTTGGTATCCTTAAAATGCATATTTCTACAGTTGTGTGGGAATCTGGAGCAAACAAAGTGTATGGAAAGGGCCAATCTTCTAGTCATAAATGTATGATAAATCCATTTTTGTTTACAGGGTTGCATAATATATCAAAGGTGCCACTTCCATTTATGAATGTTTCTGGAAATGTGAAGTCGAAGGCTTTCATGGCCGGCATCCATAGTTTTTTGTGGGTATTTCGGGCTATGTGGCCATGTTCTAGAAGAGTTTCTTCCTAACGTTTCACCAGCATCTGTGGCTGGCATCTTCAGAGAATGCTTGCCTGGAAAGGAGATGGGTATATACTATATATTGTGTGACCTGGAAAGGCAGGAGTGATTTGCATGTGCATTGTTCTGTTGTTAATGGCAGGCCTCAGGCCTGAAAATTTTAGCCTAGGGATTACATTCTTTATCAATTGGTTTATTTTATTCCTCTTCTTGTCCTAGACTTTGCCCATGGAAAATTAGTGCAACGGTTATGTAATTACTGCAGTCTTTCATGTCTCCTTTTTTGTGGATATGTATATTGGAAATGTATATTGATAGCTTTCCCCATTTTTAAAATAAAGTTTTTGGTTCAAAAAATCATACACAGAAATGCACGTATTAGGAAACGTGAACAAAAATGTGTGTGGTGGAATCATAAAAGTAAATGTGAATTTTCATTTGTGTCTATCTTATTCTCAGGTTTAACTGGAAATTGGTTGCATCAGTTTTATGAGTGGTTACATGTAAAACTGACATAGAATGGACAAAGGATTCATCCATTCCTTCTGGCTGTGGCTGTCAGCTCAGTATCATCCTAGATCCTGACATTTATGGGCCCAAGCCTGAAATCAAGGCATCCCCCCCTCTGGTTCTGCCATCACACTCCCTCCCACCAATTAATCCTGCCTCCCTGCTCTGTGTACTACTCAGCATGCCTTTTGAGGTTTTTTTAAAGTATTTTTTTAATTTTAATCTTCACCTTTTCCATTTAGTTCCAGAGCTCTGCTACCTCAATTTAATTTTTAAAAAATAAAGAAAAAGGAAATAATAGAGGGAATCCGCTTGTTTGGGAATAGCAAGGGGGACAAGGGACAGGGGATGCATAGGATACAGTGACACCACATGACTGCCAATATCACAACTGCCTTAGCAGTGATGTTTCACATGATTGCAAAGTCATTGATGGGTTTCCCCTGTCAATGAAAAGGTATTCCGTAACAGTGCTCCAGGAACATAGCAGCTGGAGGTGTCATTGTACAAAGCCACTTTTTTCTGCCTCTGATCACATGTTATAAAGCCACAGGTGATAAAGTCTAAGACATCAGTCATAACTAAAGGGGCTGTTCTCAGATCAAGATGAAACAAGAGAAATATCCTTTCTCGCCTATTTAGGATGATAAGATAAATAATGTTTAATTTAGCTTGCTTAGTTCTCACTATGAAGTAAATGGAGAACAGAACAGAAATCCTTACACCAGCTACAATGGCAAGGAAGGTGGAAACTAACTGATACATAGAAAGCTTTCGCAAGTTGCAGCAAGAAATCAATTAATCTTTGGGCGTAAATACCATGTGGTACCAGATCCGGTCTGATCTTGAAAGCTAAAGCAGGGTCAACTATGGATAATACTTGTATGGGAGCCCACCAAAAAATACCAGGTGCTGTATGCTATATTTCATAAGATGGAAGTGACAAAACCACCTCTGAGTATTCCTTGCTTAAGAAAACCCTGTAAATGCATGGGGTCCCCCCAAGTAAACAGGTGACTTGAAGTCAAATATACAAACATACACAAAGGAATGATAACAAAGAAGCCAATTTCATTCCAGTTTTGTAATTGGGATATAATAAATACATATTCATAACACTGCTAGGAAAAATGTGCCCTTTGGCTTATGGAAAGAGTATGTCTTTTCCAGATTTTCCTCCTGAAAATCCTCAACCTTTCTCTTCAAATACAAACAATGTGTATTTCAGTAATTTACCCATTGCACTGATTGGTGAGGGTTTTAATAGCCAGTGAATTTGGCTAGAGATAGACAAACAACACCTTGTAATTATCCAAATTGATTTACTACCCCTGGAAAGACCAGATGATAAACACCCTTACCAAGTTCAGCCCATGGCAACTGAATCATTTTTATATCTGCACTGGCCATCCAGCTTGTATAGAACACAAAATTCAGTGTATGGCCTGGAGTTTATTTTAAGCAAAGATCACCAGCACCAGCAGGAGTGACTTTGTGCCAATGAAAGCAGAGGAAAACATCCCTTCTTTAAAGGACTCTTCCTCATCCAACATATCTCCCACCTAACTGTTAAGAAAAGACAGGGGGAAAACTAATGCAATGACATGCAATTATGTGTGGAAATACATAATATGTATGGTAAAAGTTTCTAAACAAAAATTGCTACATTTCCTTCAAAACCCAATCCAATCCAACATAGTCTAACATTTTGTTCCCCTCAAGATCAATCAGGCACCTTTGGGCTCTTCACAAGATGATTATGCCATGTGTATTTTTTAGTCCAGGATCTGACCCTCAGAGTTAGATTGACTGACTGAATTTGCATCCCACCTTTCTCCCAGATGGGATACAAGGCACCTTCCAAAAGTTTAAAACAAGGTTAAATTAAGATATACAGTATTAAAAAACCATGGTTAAAATGCATTTAAATCATAATTACAAACAACAGGTTACAAAAATAAAATAAAATACAGCATACTGCTGTATTATATACTGAGTTTGAAACTAGAAATGAGGGGCCAGTACAGTTTTGAGGGGACCATGTGCAAAGTGCCACCTTGTGATCTTCCTATAATAGATATCAGTAGGCTTTCCTGACCTACTTGGCCGTGACAAAGTGGTGGGCACTGCCAGTCAGCTGCATCTAGCTGTCATTTCATTTCCCCCCAGTGATCTCAGTCTTGTGCCATTGTGGGAAACTAAATTGGTGGACAGATAAAGCCAACCAGTGTTGTCTTCAGTGACAGTCCAAAGCAGGCATCAGCACTGGCACCTGTCTGGGTGTCAGGGCCCCAGCAGCTGCCCAAGAGTACCACATGCTGGTGCTAGCTCTGGTGGAGATTATAATTACTGCCACATAGAAAAAACCATTAAGAAATCTCTCCTCTAAGTCTGTCTTGCCCTTGCTAATAGCAAGTGTAAGCTAGTGGCAATCCCCATCTCTTAAATGTGCTGGATTCAATATGTTAATTAGTTGTCATGTGCACAACTACTTTCTTTTTCTTTTCTGATATTCTTCAATCTCCAAGTTAACAAATTCCTTGGAATAAACCTAAATTTGAAAAGTGGTCTAGAGCCAGTTTCAGAATGGCAACTGGGCATGCATTCAAGCCACTGCTGGGTAAGGCTTTAAGCTGGATATGTAACCTCCTTGAGGGGCAGGATGGATTTCTCATCCAAGCTTGCACAGATGTTTCTGAAATCCAGCCTACATCTTCTCCTGCAATGCAGTTCTTCGCATTCCTAGTTAAGTCAAGCTGATCCTTCCCAATTAACTGTGACTGTCAATATAATTTTAAAGCACTAAGTAGGATGCAAGTTTAATAATAATAATGTGGTGGTGGTGGGGGGGGGAACACACCCAAATCTGCTGCCAAATTGTGATTTAAACTGAGATTGGCATCAGCAGACATTTCTGCATCAGCCTGTAGCACATCTGGTCCAGACCAAACAAACAGAAGATTTATTCTGTCAGTGAGATCATTTAGCATTCCTTTTTATGCTTCAGAAAGAGCCTGTACCTGTCAGTCACCAAAGCACTAGCTTTTGGTGGCTGGGCTCTGTTGCTCTTTCCGACTAGCCTTGATCTGAGACTTCTAAGGAGGCTTGTGTGCACCCTCTCCACCTGGGAGACCAGTACCCATGCCAAGTTCATTTCCATAGTCTTATAAAAAAAATCTCCTGGAGGATTTCAAACATCTGCTCATAAGTAAAGAAACATTGTCTTGAGATATAACAATAATATAAAGGGCAGTAGAAACTTCCTTGCAAATAAATCCGAACTAATAAATTATTTTGCTTCACAGCATTTTTAAAGACGTCGAACAGGCCCTGAATAGAAATAAACAGCCTCATAGAGATGTTAGGCATAAATGCATTTTCTTTTAAAATCCTTTGAAGAGACGATTGGTCACAAGAGTAAATTAATTTATATTTCTGATATGATTATAATTATAGGTTTTGTTTTTGGAGGCTGGGCCAGTGATGCTGTTACTAATAATAAATTATGTGAAAAAATAATGGCTTCCACTTCCATGTTGTTGTTGTTGTTGTTGTTGTTGTTGTATTTCATTAATATGTGTATTTCATGTTAATACTAAAATATGAACTAATGAAGTATTTCAATCCCCTCTTGAATCATGTCAGAATTCTATCAACAATTGTAAAAAAAAATACTTCACCCATAATGAGAATAAATTCAACCCTGTTATCAGATGTGATGTCTGTTCAAAGTGTCTGCAACACACAATGCAATACAGTACAAAATTGTATACACCAAAAGGAAGCAATTAAGAGCAAGAGAGAAATATGAGGTACCACAACAAGGGATGGTCTATAAATTTGTTCTGCCTACATTTGGAGACTGTCAGCACTTACACATTTACCCCTCTCAAATTAAGGTATGAATAGCAAGATTCCAATACAGTTGAGCCTTGCCTTATGCGGGTGATTCATTCTGGACCCCCCCCCCCCCACTGCGTAAGGTGAATTTCGCCTATGTTTGAACCCCATTCAAATGAATGGGACTCATACGGCTCGGAGGCTTAGCAGTTCAGTGGCATGCATGCGCCACAGGCACGCGCCCCATTCATTTGAATGGGATGCACCACCCCGCACGCCCCCGCGCTCCCCACGGCTTGAGTGCATACGCTCAAAGCCATGTATAGCACACCCACGTATAACGCAGGCACACTGTACCTCACTTTGGTGAATGCTGTGGACCAGTTTTACATTAAAAATAATACAGCCAAATGCATACAGAAATGATTTGTTGTTAACTGCCTTTGAGTCAGCCTCTACTCATGGTGACCCTGTGGATGAAATAGCTTCAAGAGTCCCTGTCTTCCACTGCTCTGCTCAAGTCCTGCAGACTCATGCTTGTGACCTTGCTAATTGAGCCCAGCCATCTGGTGTACAATCTTCCTTTCTTTCTTCTACATTTCCCAGCATTAAATCTTTTCCAATGAGTCATACCTTCTCATGATGTGGCCAAAATATGATAACCTCCATTTAGTCATCTTGTCTTCCAGGGCTCGATCTGTTCAAGAACTCATTTTGTTTGTCTTTTTGACTGTCCAAGGTATCCTCGGCCCCACATCTCAAATTCTTTTTGAATTTTGAATTTCAAATTATTTCCTTTTTATCCATTATTCATTCTTTTCACTGACCAGTTCTCATATCTATACATAGTGATTGGGAAAAACCATGGTTTGGACCATTCTAACTTTAGTGTTCAGTTGTATGTCTTTACTCTTTAGGCTCTTCTCTAGCTCTTTCATGGCTTCCCTTCCCATTTCTAGTCTTCTACTTATCTCTTAACTGCAGTCTCCATTCTGAACTATGGTTGATCCCAGGTTCAAGAAATCTTTAGCTATTTCAATTTTCTCATTGTCTAAATGTACATTTATGTGCTTCCTCCATGGTCATTATTTTTGGTTTCTTTATGTTGAGCAGGAAGCCTGCTTTTGCACTTTCTTTCTTGAACATCCTTTGTAAGGGTTCCAGGCCCATGATGTTTTCCACTAATATTATTGTGTCTTCCCCATATCTTAGGTTGTTGATGTTCTTTCCTCCTACCTTCACTCCTCCTTCTTCTTAAGTCTAACCTTGCTCTTCATATGATTTCATCTGTTATCCATTCTGTCTTCTCATTCTTTTTGTCCACGGTAAGTGACTTACTGCCTTCTTTCTTTACTATGTCCTTGACTTTTGACCATAGTTCTTCTAGCTCCTTCTATGCTTAGTAGAACGAATCTGTTTGTTATGTTCTCCTTAAATTCTGCTGATATATTGTTCAGATCATAGTTTAGTATTAGACTGTTTTTGCTTTCTTCTTCAGCTTTACTCTAACTTTTGAGATCAGTACTATGAATAACAATAGAAATGATAATTGAAACAATAGAAATAATGATTACTAACAATTAGACTGTTTTTGCTTTCTTCTTCAGCTTTACTCTAACTTTTGAGATCTGTACTATGAATAACAATAGAAATGATAATTGAAACAATAGAAATAATGATTACTAACAATAGAAGTTGATATATATAGAGAGAGGGGGGAGGGGAGGGATGCAATTAAGAAAACTGAAAAATATAAGCAAAATGTCTCAGCTTCCACCTTTTTCAGATGCTAAAGGTGAACCTCGGGCCCCATTCCCACTTACATTTAAACTGATTTGCAATTTGCCTTCACTTCATGTCAGTGAATCTATTCCAAAAGGTCCATCATTCCCACTATAAAAATGGATCTCTTCATTATCCCCCTGTAATTGCTTCTTTTTTTGGCACAATTGTCGCCCCACTAGTTTGCGCCACTTAAAAGTGCATGTTAATCATTTGTGTGTCATTGGTGATGTAAGCAGCAACTCGGCTTGGGAACTTTTTTTTTAATTGATAGAAGATTTGATTCATTGGTTTTGCAACTACTTGCCTCACTGAGCTGCCATCAGCCCAATCACCTGGCTTGCAAAATCAGTGAATCAAATCTTCTATCAATTTTTTAAAGAGAAATCATGCACCCATAGGTCACACCAGAAGCACAAAGGCAGCACTGGGGGGTGGAGAATGGTCAATCTACTAAAAATTGAGGAGGGATGTAAACATCCCTGTGCCATTAGTCCCTCTCGTCCAGAATGATGCAGTTCAGATCAGTCATTCCTACTTGTTGAACACACTTCAGAATTAATTTTTTTCAAAAGAACCACCAAAGAACTAGTGTCAGGAAAAAGTGAGGTTTTTTTGCATTTGCCTTGCTTTGCCGCGATTAAAACCGATCACAGTAGGATGCAAGCCAGGTTCAAATGGGAATGATGGTCATATAACCCGATCACCAATTTGCTTGAAATCATAATGGGAACACGGCCTAAACTGCATACATGGTGGCAGTTCAGAACACACTATTTATAGCATTCTTTAGTGCAGGATGGTATTACCCACTAAGCTGAGGCTATGTGGTGTTAGGGTTTTAAGAGTATAGACCAATAATAATAATAATAATATTCCGCTTAATCACTTGGAATCTAAGCAGGTTACAACAATAAAACAAGATACAGTTAAAATTCTAAAAAACCCTATCCCTCCCCTCCAGTATAAAAACATAGTAATACTAAAAAGAGATTAAATCAGAAAGATATTAAAACAATAGTATAAAATCACAGTTAAAATCAATGGAAGATATGTAAAGAAGAAGAAGAAGAAGAAGAAGAAGAAGAAGAAGAAGAAGAAGAAGAAGAAGAAGAAGAAGAAATGTATAGCAGGATCCAGATAGGATGGAAAAGGGGATGGAGAAAAGAGGAGAGAAGTGGAGGGAGGGTAGGCAGGAAAATAGAGGTGGACCTAGTCTGGAAAGGCCTGCTGGAAGAAATCCATCTTAATAGCCTTCTTAAAGGTTTCCAAGGTGGTAATCTGATGGCTCTCATCCGGCAGGTCGTTCCAGAGTCTTGGAGCAACTGCTGAAAAGGAACGCTGAGTCACTGCCGAAAGTCTAGTCCTCTTTGGTTGAAGCAGATTCTTCCCAGCAGAACAAAGACTGTGGGGAGGATGATATGGGAGAAGGCATTCCCGCAAGAAATCAGGACCCAAGCCATGTAGGGCTTTAAAGGTTAAAACCAACACTTTGTATCTTGCCCAGAAACTAACAGGCAACCACTGAAGGGATTTTAAAACTGGTGTAATGTGGGCAAATCTAGATATGCCAGTAACCAGCCTGGCTGCCATAATCCGTACCAGTTGAAGTTTCCGAAGTTGACACAGTGGTAGCCCCATGTAGAACGCATTACAGAAGTCAAGCCAAGAGGTTACCAGTGCATGTACTGCTGTTTCAAGGTCTTCCCGCTCCAGGAAGGGGTGCAGTTGGCATATCAGCCAAAGCTGAAAGCAAGTGCTCCTGACCGTCGCATCCACCTGAGCCGTCAGATGGAAAGATGAGTCTAGGAGCACCCCCAAACTGTGGACACAGCCCTTCAGGGGAAGTGTGACCCCATCCAGAACTGGCTAGCATAAGTCCATTCCCGGATTGGGAGTCCCTATTACTAGTACCTCCGTCTTACTTGGATTCACCTTGAGTTTGTTTTCCCTCATCCAGTCCATTACCGATTCAAGACAGGCATTCAGAGGAGAGATGCCTTCCTTAGTCACTGCAACAGTCCAAGACATAGAGAAATATATTTGGGTGTCATCAGCATACTGATAACACCCCACCCCATGTCTCTGGATGATCTTGCCCAGTGGCTTCAGGTAAATGTTGAACAGCATCGGGGACAGAATCGCGCTTTGAGGGACGCCCGACCTGAGCACCCTCTTGGCCGATTAACTGTCCCCAAGCGACACCATCTGGAGTCTACCTGAGAGGTAGGACCAGAACCACTGCAAAGCAGAGCCTCCGATTTCCAGCTCTCTCAGGCATTCCAGAAGGATACCATGGTTGATGGTATCAAAGGCCGCTGAGAGGTCCAAGAGCACCAGCAGGGACACACTTCCCCTGTCAGTGCCCAGACGGAGATCATCAACTAAGGCGACCAAGGCCATCTCAACTCCATAGCCTGCCCTAAAACCAGTTTCAAATGGATCTAGATAATCCGTTTCATTCAAGATTGCTTGGAATTGAATGGCGACTGCTCTCTCAGTTACCTTTCCCAAAATGAAACAATGAAACAGGCCTATAATTGTTTCTGTCCAGGGGGTCAAGGGGAGGCTTCTTTGTCTGAAGGCAAAGGCACTTAATCTCAAAGAAAGACAAATCAGAGGGATATTTTCAGATATTTACTCCTGCATTCAAACCATAATGAATTGCTTTTTACAAATGGAAAATGGATTGAAAAACCTTCACATCTCTGATTAAGGCAAACATTTAACAAGTGTTTGACTTTCAGTTAAGAGTCACTTAAATCATTGTGAACTACTCACATGGAACCTGTTGAATAGAGAAGGAGACCTATCATAGAAATTTCTCATTTATGACACAGAATATGGCTTTGGACCATTAATTTCTAACATGTGTACACTGTATCTTTGGATATGTGTGCGTGTGCGTGCGTGTGTGTCATCTTGGGGGCATGTGGCATCGAAACGTGACACCCCCAAGCCATGCAGAAATCAGCTTTGTCATCCAGTGTGTTCCAGCCCCAGTGCTTTAATTTCCATGACTCGATGCTATGAAATTCTGGGATATATAACCTTATCTGTCAGAGAGAACTGGTGCCACAACATATGACTAGTCCTAGGATTGCATAGGATGGAGCCATAACAGTGGTGTGAAACTGCATTAATTCTGCAGTGTGGCAGTAGTCTCAGTTTTCTGATTTCTTGACTACAGTCTCTCTTTTGGTTAATGACTGAGCTAAAGTAGAAAACTTCTTTAACTAATTCTGTGTCTTCTTCACCCACTTTAAAGTTATATAGACTTATCTGCTTTTTAAAAATCTTCATAACATTAATCTGTGGCCCTGGAAAAACTATACGACCGTTTAAAGATATCAGATAACTTTCCAGGGTTAGACCCAGATAGGAACTTCTTAGAATATTCCATCCTACTGAGAAGACAACAGGGTAAATGGCTTCAAAACTCTCATTGCCACCATCATCACCCTTCCATGCACTCTTTTTATAGTACCATCTATGTGGCAAGCTCTTATCACTCTCTTTTTCTAAATCCCACCCCCCACAAGGGTACACTGCTCACTTTGAGAATCACTGCTCTAAGGTCATTAGCCTTGCATTGACCTTACAAGTTGTTTCTTTAGCAGACCTTAGTAGGGAATGGAGTATGATTACAGAATTCTTTTAAACAATAGAGGACACTACCAAATTTCTTAGCCCAGTTGTTTTTTGTCTTTCCCAGTCTATTCTCTCTTTATGTACATATCTATAGCATGAATGATGGAAGCACAATATACATGAGTAACTGGTAAGGAAATATACTGGGCTGTAGATAAAAAAAAATCACTAGGTTGAGTGAATCTCTCTCTCTCTCTCTCTCTCTCTCTCTGCCTGTCTCATTTTCATATAACTTGTTCAGACCTCATTGGAAAAACAAAGATATAACTCTCAGGTATATGCTGCTTCCCTCTGCATGTGCTAAACATTCCACATAAGGATTTTAATGACACATGCAAAGGAGACCATTTTACCATAGGGTGCTCTTTGCTTCTTGTCTATTCACTGCCAGGAACCTATTATAGAATCACAGAGTTTAAAGGGGCCACAATGGTCATCCAGAGGCAGATGAAAGACCCTCCCTTCATTCCACCTGTCATTGCCCTAGCCTTGGAGAAAGAGAAGAGGCAGGCACAGTTCCACCATGTCTAGCCCAGAGGCAGATGAAATGCATTTCCTCCATTCCATCCGCCTTTGCCCTGGTCTTGGAAGGAAAAAAGAACCAGTAGTATCTGCTGGACTTGATCCCTTTCCCCACTGCCATTCCCTGCTCCTTTTGTGTTATGTTTTTATTAGATTGTTAGTTTGAGGGAAGGAAACTGTTCAATTAATAATCTGTAAACTGCTCTGAGAGCCTTTGTGGCAGAAGAGCAGGTTATAAATACTCTAAATCAGCGGTCCTCACACGGTGCCCTTTAAGAGATTTTGGACTTCAGCACTCAGAAGCCTCAAGCTTACAATCTAATGTAAGGCTAATGTTGGCCACTAGTCTGGGATTCTGGTAGCTGAAGTCCAAAATCTCTTAAAGAGCACAGTTTGGTCTACATGGATGAAATGAATGAACGAATCCTCTGGCATGCAGGAATACATAATCCAAGCACTCCCAACAGAGGCCCATCCGGCCTCTGTTTAAAAATCTCTAGAGAACGAGACTGTAGCTTGTCAATATCCCTCCTGAATTGTGGTGCAGAGATAAAAGTATGAAGAGGGAGGGTGGAAGACAAGGAAATCCTTCAGAAATGTTCACACTATACCAGTATGGGCTATTATTCCATTTTAACTTCAATGGTTCTTGTCCCAAACACAATCTGGGCAACCAAAAAAAAAAAAAAAAGGATGATTTCCACACAGCTTCTAGCCAGCAGTTTATGAGCAAACCCAGTCACAAAGGAACTTACAGTTCAGCACTCTGCTTTAGTAAACACAAGCTTTAAGTTCCAAACAGAGTTCAGCAATGTCCAAGTCAGGTATATGGCATCCAGAGTCAACAAGCATAGTATAGGTCATACCCAGAGTTCAGGAACACAACAGAGTGCTAGGTAGTTCAGATAATCTCCAACAACTGCTGGAGGGCTGGGTGGGGGGATTTATAGATTAGCAGCTCAATGTAGTTTATGCTTAATTAATTGCTGCATCCTATACATCCTCTGAGACCTCCTCAAGCCCTCTCTTTGTTGTCTTCACTCAGCGATGGTAGGTAGGGTAAGTGGGCTTCTATAGCTGGACTCTCTGCAAGAGGTGGTACTGCACTCTGGACTGTTTCTCAGACATGTGGTTCTGGAACCTCCTCCTCTAGTTCAGCAGCAGGTCCCAGTCTGATCACCACTTCAGTCTTTGAGTCAGAGTCCACATCCATGTTCTCGAAGCAGGGCATGACAGTTGTGTACTATGGAATTTTCTGAATTTGTGGCTTATGGGGTGGCATTTAGAGTTCTCAAACAAAACATTCCAGTACCTTACCAAATTACAAACCCCAGGATTCCTTAGTATTGAACCATGAAACATAAATTGGAATATAGTTGTATAGTGTGAATGGGACCTTTTTTGACCCAAAATGACAATTTCTGGCTCATGTGAGCCTTGGGCTTCATGAAAGCCAAATATCATAATAGCCTCCACAAGCTTCTTCTTCCTCATTCTACCTTTAACTGCTTCTGTAATCCTAGAGAGAACAAATTCAACCAAGTAGAAGTTTCTGACTATGTGATACAATGCTGGAAGTGCTGAGGAGACTGCATGCAGTGAGTCTCATGATCATCAATGTGAAATAAGAATGCAAGGTCCAACAAATGGCCTTCCTGGCAATTTCATTTTTCAGAAAGTGGAAGAAGCAACAAGGGTGGTAGATTCTTCTGGGCCTGACCCTTAGAAGAAGGATTGGTCAAAGAGATGGAAGTAATTGAAAGCTTGGTTAGAGGAAACCATATGCTCTTGGATTTGTTGTGTACAGAGGAAAGGGAAAATTACGTGTAGCCAGAGGAAAAATAATATAATTTTTTATTTAAAAATTCAGTAGGAAAGAAACATGTGAAAGGGTTGTCGAGTAGTATGAAACAGAAAGTATGTTATCTGCAGTTTGCTGGTGTAGTCAGCGGGATTAAGCTCTACAAAGAGTGTGCTGAGGCTTTCCGTCTATGTGGAGATAGCTATCACTCTAACTGCATGGGAAGGATAGAGCTGCTATTCTTTAATCATTATCTTTGCTTATGCTCAGAAGCACTCATTATTTAATTGTCATTTTGCTTATACTTGTAAAACGTACATGCTGGTCATTTTAAATTTGTCCTTATACATATAAATCAGCAACATTCAAACTTTTATGTAAATATGCATAATCCTTTATGTATCTAGCAAGACTCCTGGTTTAGAGAAATACAACAAAAGTATCTACTGTGCAGATGAAGACCAGTTATTCTTACCATTGTCACTTTTCTTCCTCTATGTGATTTTTTATTTATTCATCATTGTCCGATGAAAAGGCCAGCTGGCTTCAAAAGATAGCATGAAAAGTTGTACTTTTGTGTTGGCCTAATAAAGATATAATCACAATGGGTCTGTTGGCTTTTTTTTAATGGTCAGTACAGCAATCCTGCATTTTTATTTTTATTTTTGTATTTGAAGACACCATACTTAGCCTCTAATTATTATTATTATTATTATTATTATTATTATTATTATTATTATTATTAACCTTTATTTATAAAGCACTGTAAATTTACACAGTGATGTACATACAATCTTTTAATTAGGCGGTTCCCTGCTCTCAGGCTTACAATCTAAGCTAGAGGGAGTTAATGTTGTGTAATCTTACACTGGAATTTAATTTTTTAGGAGCGTGTTCCCCCCACCACAGGGAAAAGTGATCTGATTTGCCAACCGTTGACATGCTTTGCCTGTTCCACTGTGTACATTTATGTTCAAACCTGAATATTGGCTGGTTGCCTCGCTTGCTTTATTTATTTATTTTCCTGCTTTCTCCCAGTACAGGACCCTTAGGAAGTTTCCTTAGGAACTCATTGCACTTGGTTTGTGAAAGGGCCTATGACCTCACCTAAAATAGAAAATTGACCTTTTTCTCAAAGGTTGGACTTTGTGGCTGCAAACAGAAAAGGGAAATGTGATTGTCTGTATCCCTGCTCATCTCATGGCCATGGGGTACGTGTGGAATACCTTTCCATCAGTGCAGACCCTCTCCTTAGTACCATCTCAGACATCATAAAGACCAGGGACTATGGGGCTGTACAAACAGCCTCTAAGAGATGGCATGAAGCCCCTTCTTCAGCCAGATCAGGGCCACAGCAACCTCATGCCATGGCCCCAATCTGGCTTCTGGAGGGTGCAAAAGGAGCCACAAAAAGTAGCTCCTTTTTGCACCCTCCAAAAGGTGCCATAGCTATGGCGGCATGGCTATATGGTGCCCCTTTGGTGCTGGTTCATCTGGATGCAGCACCGGAGGGGCATCATGACATCACACACCCTCTGGAGCAGTGCACGCATCATGGCACCCTGGTGGTGTCGTCAAGGGCATGTGTCACATGGACGCGATGCCCTGACTCTGCCCCCAGGCCAGCACAAAGTGCCAGTCTGTACAGGGCCTATAACAATTTCACTTTTCTTCCCATTTATGATTTTTAACATCTTTC
Organism: Sceloporus occidentalis; assembly: GCA_023333645.1. Classification (NCBI taxonomy): domain Eukaryota; kingdom Metazoa; phylum Chordata; class Lepidosauria; order Squamata; family Phrynosomatidae; genus Sceloporus; species Sceloporus occidentalis. The sequence goes on along the minus strand of JALMGF010000004.1, from coordinate 6,741,912 downwards.
TTGATGAAGAAACCAGTGGGCTCCAAAGCTAGCAATGGCGGGATACAGACAGCCCAGGCTGCGCCTTGTTTTGTTGCGCAAGGGAGCTGCAGCAGACAAATTATGTCTATTAATGGACTCTTGAATCAGTCATCATCAAATTGTTCAAAATGTTCTTCGGAACAATTCTGTCTGTCTCACTCCTTTCCATGGCCAGCCACAAAATCTCTCTGTCTTGTACACAATAGCTCCATCTATCTGGATATGCCAACCAGTTGGCTTTCAGCATGGAAATTCTTCTTTTTTCCATAGATGTGCCCTGGGGGAAGTTCTACTCACACCCAAGAACTGATGTCAGTTAATATTTGGACATGATTAATTAAGAGAACACCCTAAGGCAAAGTGCTATTACAAAAATAAGGCAATAAAGCAGATTGCATAGTGGGACACTGATATGACAGAATCATCCCAGATGCTCAAGTATTATTTTATGAGACACAGGTCTGGACAAATTACCTCTGTCTCTTTTGGACTTGAAATCCTTCATCTGGGTTTAATCATAGAGCTCTTTAGTGGCATTATATAGAAGCTCAAGATAAAATCTGTTCACATAAAATCTTGGGCTGGCTGCATGTTTGGAATATGAGAATTGTACTGAATTCTCATCTAATTTTGTTTTTCGTATCAAGGATTTCTTTATGTTACCCACTCAGTGCTCTGAAACTGCCCTCACTGCTTTGAGTCGAAATGTGCCTTTCTCCTCTATGGTGGAATTGAGGAGGGGCATTGTTCTCGGAAAAGGGGGAAAACTTTTTATTCGAGCAGACTTTTTGCATCTTGATTGCTGGATTTGTAATGTGTTTTGTTAATATGGGGTCCTTAAAATGTTTCAATGGATATTATAAATTAATGTGCAACTTAACATACTATGTTGTTCTGAGATATTTTAACATGTTGTAAGTTGCCTTGATATGCAACCTTGGGGCAAAGGCAGAATATATATAAACTAAAAATAAATATACAGAAAAATAATGATTTTGGTGGCTGTGTTTATAACAACCATCCTGCATTTGGAAGCCTTTCCTGGGAAATGCAGTTTGCTGTGGCACGAGTGCTCTCTGACAAAAAAATAAAATAAAATAAAATAAAAATAAAAATAAAAAATAAAAATCTAAATGTCTCATGAAACTACAGTATCCAGAATTCCACTGCATTGAGCCATGGCAGTTAAAGCAGTTTCAAACTGTATTAATTCTGCAGTGCAGATGCAGCCATGAGCAACTAGAAAAATTAAAATGATATCTTTAAATTATGATGTCATGTCCTAAATGTATTGGCATGTGCCTAGTTTCATGTGGTTCAAGTGAAAACGTAGTAAGGTGATATTTTTAAAGAAAAAGGTAAAAGAATGTTTTTTTTTAAAAAAAAATTAAATTTAAAATCCTGGGGCCTCTCCTTTCTCCTCTCAATGAGCCTCACCCCACTCACACCATCTCTTCAGTGTTTTAAAGGGACACAGGTCACAACCCATTTCTGCCCAAAGGGGTGAGATGCCATCAATATGCGGATGACACCCAACTCTATTTTTCCTTTTCATCTCAATCCAAGGAGGCTGTCCTGGTTCTAAACCAGTGTCTGGCATCAAGTAATGGACTGGATGAGGGCAAACAAATTGAAACTTAATCCAGACAAGACAAAGGTGCTCCTGGTCAATCAGAAGGCAGATCAGGGAATAGGAATGCAGCCTGTGTTAGATGGGGTTACACTCCCTCTGCATACACAGGTTCACAGTTTGGGCCCAGGTCTCTACAGTGACCAAGAGTACTTTTGCACATTTGAAGGTTGTGTGCCAACAGTGCCCATTCCTTGATATGCCAGATCTGGGAAAGCAGCAGAATATGAATATGAATATGATGATGATGATGATGATGATGATGATGATGATGATGATGATGATGATGATATTTGAGGAGCAATGGTGTCACCACCCACCCACCCACCCACTCACTATACATGCACTTTGCATGTGTTTGATCCGGAAACTTCAATTAGTTCAGAACATGGCAGTCATCCAGAAGAGACCATATAACACCAATCTTAAGATCACTCCACTGGCTGCCCATCAGTTTCCAGGCCGAGAACAAGGTGTTGGTTATTACCTTTAAAGCCCTAAATGGCTTGGGTCTAACCTATCTTTGGGACCTCCTCTTTCCGTATGTGAGATCTGGGATTCTTCAGACCAATGTTCCACAAAGAAAACTCATTCCAAAAGAAAGTTTATTGAAAAAATAAGGCAGAAACAATAAGGCAGTGGCATCCTAGAGGGTGGGAGGGGTTCGGACCACACCAGGTGACACCCTAATAATAGTAATAATAATAATAATAATAATAATAATAATTTATTTATTTATTTATTTATATCCCACCTCTCTACAAAATGCAATCGGGGCAGTTTACAAAGATTACAAAATTTACAATCCAAAACCCTCAATCCTGGGAGGGCTCAGTTTCTTTAGAGAAGGCCTGTTGGCATTGGGCCTACCTCCTCTCTCCCTCAGAAGCCAACTAAAACTATGATTCTTCTTTGGGGAACCTTCTCATGATCTTCAATGCACCTTTAGATGTCCTTCCAAGTTTAATCCTTCAGTTCAAAATCATAATATAGCCACTTTAGGAAAAAAAACTTCATTCCACTTTTCACACTGAAAGAATGAAGGATGGTTTGGAAACATTTGAGTCACTCCATACTGCAAATTCCTCAGAGGGATCTTCCTTTCATAAAGCAGGATATCTGTCAGTAGGGAGAGAAAGGGAATTGAAAGGCAATTATGTTTTCTGCATTGGGGAATGAATGAATACTAGTTTTTCCTTCTGTCATGTTTTTTCAGAACCTCAAGATCTTTCTCTTGCTTATGAAGAAATTTGTGAATTTAGGGAGATCTTTTTAAAATACAAAACCCAAACCTCCTAATTCATTCAATTTATAGCACACCATTTTCACAGCAGAGGAGACAAGGTGGCTTACAACTTAACAGCAAAAAAGCTTCTTCAAACTATTTCTGTTGTCATCATTGTTATTAACGACCTTTAAGTCGATCTTGACCCATTGCAACCCTGTGGATGAGACATCTCCAAGATTCCCTATTCTCTGCTGCTTTGCTTAGTTCCTGTAAATTCATACAGGGAACTCTTTGATAGAATTTATTAATCTAGCATGCAACCTTCCTCTCTTTCTACTTTCCTACACCTTTCCTAGCATTATTGTTTTTTCCAAGTGAGTTGTGCCTTCTCATGATGGTCAAAGTACAACAGCCTCAGTTTAATCATCTTGGCTTCTGGGGAGATTTCAGGCTTGATCTGTTCAAGGACCCATTTGTTTGTCTTTTTGACTGTCCACAATATCCTCAGCACTCTTCTCTATCACCACATCTCAGATGAATTGATTTTCTTTTTATCCGCTTTCTTAACAGTCCAGCTCTCACATCCATACATGGTAATAGTGAATACAACTATTAACTGTTATTCTAAACTATTAAGCAATCCTATTAAAAACACCAATTTAAGCCAGTTCAAAACACATATAAAGAAGATAAAAGTGCCGCACATGCCACTGAAAAGCTAAACAAAAATTTTGTCTATGTTGCTAAACTTCAATTGGTACAGCTATTCTCAATATGGTGAAAATCATGTTGTATCCCTCTCTCATATATGTGCTGTAAAAGAAACCATCTGGGGAAGGGAGGGCAGGAATCGGAGGGACACCATTGATTCAGCAGCAGCATCTCCATATTCAAAATCTACTCTTCAAAGAGTTAAACTGCCAAAGCCCTGAGTGTGGATGGACAAATCTCTTACAATCAGTCGTTTTCATCTCAAAGATCTCTCCAACATCTTTATGAAGATATTGCTGAATTCTGGTCAGTTCTTGCCAAAAACAGGGACAAAATATGGAACAAACTTCTCTCCCTCCTCCATTTTTATTCCTTACAGCAACAGAGACAAGTTCCTTTTCCCTGGACATTGAGAAAGTGACTCTGTGGAAACGGTTTGATGCATGGCAGCCTCTGGTTTTCATTACTCTTTGATAAGTGAGTAGCAGTCTACGTCCCCTGCCCCTGTATACTACATGGTGTGTGTGTCTGTTTTGGCAGGACCAAACACAAGTATGGAGGGTGTGTGGAAAGAACACCATCCCAACCCTAGCCTTATACATATAAACACCCCACTGGATGTGGCATATGTTATGCCTATTCCATTAGAATGAAGATCCTCGTGATTTCCCATGAAATGTGTACAGGAGAAGTTGCCCAGTGGATTGTGCCCCAGCCATCAACTTGCAAAACATTATAAAAAGGGCTAATTATCTGGACACTTATAGAACAAAAATGCAGATAATGACAACTTAGCATTGAAAAATTATCAGAGAGGCATTGCTATTAAAGGTGATTTGTTCTTTTGGAAGGAGGAAAAGTTAATTGGTAATTTCTCCAGCCACCCACTTGCCTGCCCAGTTTGTATCTTCCAACTGCAGAATGTTAGTATTTGCCAAGCAAAAAGACAACACAGTGAGAATACTGAATGCTGTTTCATTTTCCACAGTCATTGCTTCTCTGCCAGCTGATTATGCAGCCATGTTGTTTGAAAGCTTGCATAATTTACATTAGCATGCATAAGATCTCAGGTGACTATGCCTTTGAGGTCAGCCCAGCATCCCCAGTGGACTAAGATTTGATATTCTTCCCAATATCTGACCCTTTTTTCCTTGTTAATTACAGGCAGACCTCCCTGGCTTGCGCCTGGATCTGCACCTGTTTCCCATCTTTGAGCAGCTGCTAATTGGGTTGCAAATGGTGGGGATGGGCAAAACAAGCCACACATGCTTGAGTAGTCTATTGATCAGATTGGCATGTCATGCATACAATAAAGATTATCTGCTGGACCTGCTTTCCAAAAGAAAAGCCATTTGCAAAAAACTCCAGTGCTGAAATAAAATAGCATTCTTCATTATAGTCACACCATTTGTGGTATGCATAGAAAACCAATGTGTAGAGTATTCCTGTATCTGAATACTTTCATGTGACCCCTCCTCCCATAAAAGATATCACTTGAACTGAATAACAGAAGGTTTACAGTTACTCTTAGAGATGCCATTATAATGGGGAAATCACCAAAGGGGAATTCAAACAAATAGCGATCATGTGTAGAGCTAAAGTCAGAAAAGCTAAAGCATAGAATGAACTCAGACTTGCTAAAGAGGTTAAGAACAACAAAAAGGGCTTTTATGGATATGTCTGCAGCAAAAGGAAGAAGGAGGAAACAGTATGGCTACTGCATGGAGAGGAAAAGCCAGAATTACTCAACACCTTCTTTGCTTCAGTCTTCTCAGAAAAGGCAAAGGGTGCTCAACCTGAGGATAATGGAGCAGAGGACAGAATAGGGGAATTTCAGCACAGAATAAGTAAAGAGATAGTAGAGGAACACCTTATTAATCTAAATGAATTTAAGTCTCCGGGACCAGATGAACTCCATCCAAGGGTATTAAAAGAACTGGCAAATGTAATATCGGAGCCATTGGCAATAATCTTTGAAAACTCCTGGAGAACAGGAGAGATCCCAGCTGACTGGAGGAGGGCAAACGTTGTCCCCATCTTCAAAAAGGGAAAAAAAGAGGATCCCAACAATTATCGTCCAGTTAGTCTGACATCAATACCAGGAAAGATTCTGGAGCAGATCATTAAACAGAGAGTCTGTGAACATCTAGAAGGCAATGCCATAATCACAAAAAGTCAACATGGGTTTCAGAGAAACAAGTCATGCCAGACAAACCTAATCTCTTTCTTTGATAAAATTACCAGCTTGGTAGATGAAGGGAATGCTGTGGATATAGTATATCTTGATTTCAGTAAGGCCTTTGACAAGGTTTCCCATGACATACTTGCAAACAAGCTTGTAAAATGTGGGCTAGACAAAGGAACTGTTACATGGATCTGTAATTGGTTGACCGGCCGAACCCAAAGGGTGCTCAACAATGGCTCCTTTTCATCCTGGAGAGAAGTGACCAGTGGGGTCCCACAGGGCTCTGTCCTGGGCCCAGTGCTATTCAACATCTTTATCAATGACCTGGATGACAGAATTGGGAGCATACTTATCAAATTTGCAGATGACACCAAATTAGGAGGAATAGCTAATACCCCAGAGGACAGGATCAAGATTCAAAATGACCTGAATAGACTAGAAAGCTGGGCCAAAGCTAACAAAATGAAATTCAACACAGAGAAATGTAAGGTATTGCACTTAGGGCAGAAAAATAAAATGCACAGATATAGGATGGGTGACACCTGGCTGAATGAAACTACATGGGAAAGGGATCTAGGAGTCCAATTAGGCCACAAGTTGAACATGAGTGAACAGTGTGATGAGGCAGCTAAAAAGGCCAATGCTATTTTAGGCTGCATCAATAGAAGTATAGTGTCTAGATCAAGAGAAGTAATAGTGCCACTGTATTCTGCTCTGGTCAGGCCCCACCTGGAATATTGTGTCCAGTTCTGGGCACCACAATTCAGAAAGGACATTGAGAAACTGGAGCGTGTCCAAAGGAGGGTGACAAAAATGGTGAAGGGTCTGGAAACCATGTCCTATGAGGAACGACTTAGGGAGCTGGGGATGTTTAGCCTGGAGAAAAGAAGGTTAAGAGGTGATATGATAGCCCTGTTTAAATATTTGAAAGGATGTCATATTGAAGAGGGAGCAAGCTTGTTCTCTGCTGCTCCAGAGAACAGGACCCGGAACAATGGATGCAAGCTACAGGAAAAGAGATTCCACCTGAACATTAGGAGGAACTTCCTGACAGTAAGGGCTGTTCGACAGTGGAATGCACTCCCTCGGAGGGTGATAGAGTCTCCTTCCTTGGAGGTCTTTAAACAGAGGCTGGATGGCCATCTGTCAGGAATGCTTTGAATTGGATTTCCTGCATGGCAGGGGGTTGGACTGGATGGCCCTAGTGGTCTCTTCCAACTCTATGATTCTATGATTCTATATGAAATGGATCTAGGAGTCCAAATAGACCACCAATTGAACATGAGTCAACAGTGCAATGTGGCAGCTAACAAGGCCAATGTGATTTTAGGCTGCATCAATAGAAGTATAGTGTCTAGATCAAGGGAAGTAATAGTGCCACTCTATTCTGCTCTGGTCAGGCCCCACCTGGAATATTGTGTCCAGTTCTGGGCACCACAATTTAAAAAGGATGTTGAGAAACTGGAGCAGGTCCAAAGGAGGGCGACTAAAATGGTGAAGGGTCTGGAAGCCATGCCCTATGAGGAACAACCTAGGGAGCTGGGGAAGTTTAGCCTGGAGAAGAGAAGCTTAAGAGGTGATACGATAGCCCTGTTTAAATACTTGAAGGGATGTCACATTGAGGAGGGAGCAAGCTTGCTTTCTGCTGCTCCAAAGACTAGGTCCCAGAGCAAGGGATGCAAGCTCCAGGAAAAGAGATTCCAGCTCAACATTAGGAGGAACTTCCTGACAGTAAGGGCTGTTCGACAGCCACAATACGTGCAGAGAAGAAAGTTTTATTCGCTGCATGTATTGCCACTTCAAAAGAATGCAAGAATTTTTTATGGTGTGTCTTGTCAGATAAGAGTCGAGTTTTCTGCCAGTGGATTCTAGTGATTGTCTGATCCGCTTCATGTTCCTAAAATCTTCTGTATACCATGAATTTTGATTTGGGGTGGATCGGAAAGTATGATTTGGAGCAATCGTATCAATAGCCCTGGTGAGATTATAATTCCAAGTATTAACTAGGGTGTCAACAGGATCACCTGTGGAGCCAAACATTAAACCTTCCAAGGCTCTCTGGAATCCTGTTGGTTCCATCAGTCTTTGAGGGTGGCCCTTTCTAATGGGTCCTTCATCCCTTTGGGGGTAGATAGTGGCCCTAAATTTAATCTTGACCAGGTAGTGGTCTGTCCAAGACAATATGGTTTTATTGACCACTTCCGCCCATGGTTGTGACTGCTCCATACTAAAGACCGCATCGAGGGTATGACCTGCACAATGTGTAGGCCCAGATACTAATTGGGATAGGCCCATGTTAGTCATAGACATCATGAACTCCTGAGCCACACCTGTTAATTTTGTCAAACTGGTCTCGAATGGGATGTTGAATTCATCCAAGACTAATAGTCTGGGTGTCTCCAACGCCAACTCTGAGACCAGTTGTGTAAGATTGGCTAGGGAATCTGTTAAACATTGAGGAGGTTGATATATCAACAGAATACCCTTGGATGTAATTCATCTAAACTTGGAGACTTATATTCATTTAGATTAACCAGGCATTCATGTACTATCTCTTTACTTATTCTGTGCTGAACTTCCCCTTTTCTGTCCTCTGCTCCATTTTCCTCAGGTTGAGCACCCTTTTCCTTTTCCGAGAAGACTACGGCAAAGAATGTAGTTCTGCCTTTTCTCTGTCCCCTGTTAGCATTTCGCCAACTTCTCTGTGCAGTGGCCCTACTATTTCCTTCTTCTTTCTTTTGATATGGACATATCCAAAAAAGCCCTTTTCATTGTTCTTAACCTCTCTAGCAAGCCTGAGTTCATTCTGCACTTTAGCTTTTCTGACTTTATCCCTATTTGTTTGAATTCCTCTTTGATGATTTCCCCCTTTTTTCAGTTCTTATACATGTTCTGTTAAAAACTTAGCTCCGCTGAAAGTTTAGTCATCCATCCTGGTTTCTTGAGACACCTCTCATTTTTCCTCTTTGTTGGAACAGTTTGAAATTGTGCCTTCAGTATCTCCCTTTTGAGAAACTCCCATCCATCCTGAACTCCCTTCTTTTTTTAGTATTCCTGACCATAGGACCACTTCCGGTATTTCCCTAAGTTTACTGAAATCAGCTCTCCTAAAGTCTAGAATGAATGTCTGACTAAGCCTAGCTTCTCCTTTCCACTGTATAACAAACTCCAGGAAAACATGATCACTCCCACCTAAAGATCCCACCACTTGCTCCCCATTAACCAGGTCATCCCTGTTGGTGAGAATCAGATTTATAATAGCAGATTCTCTTGTTGCCTCTTCCACCTTTTCTACAATGAAATTGTCTTCAAGGCAAGTGAAGAATTGGTAGACCTTAAAGTTGTGGCTGAATTTGAATTCCAACAGATATCAGAATAAGAAGTCACCCATCACTACTACATCTCTCTTTTCTGAGTGTGTGGTCATCTGTTCTAGAAAGGCATCATCCAGTTCCTCCATCTGACTTGGGGGTCTGTAGTAGACTCCCACAATAACATCCTTGTTGTTTCCCTCCCCTTTCATTTTTATACAGATATTCTCCACTTGGCCTCCAGGACTGAAGTCCTGGATCTCTTCACTGGTATAAACATCCCTGATATATAATGCTATTCCTCCTCCTTTCCGGTTTGGCCTATGACTCTTTAAAAGGGTATATCCCTCTATTCCAATAATGAGATTCATCCCACCAGTTTCAGTGATCCCTATTACCACTCCAACACCTCACAGCCTTCTCCGTGGGCATAATTATGAAATTAAATTTGTCTAGCAAAACACTAAAATACCAATAAATGTGTTATAGTGTACATTTTCCTGAACAGAGTCCATGAAAAAACAGATATTCAGAAAAAATAGCCCTGTATAGTGTGGAACAAGCACATGAAAAAGGCCCCTAAATGGTAAGATAAAAGAAATTTCCTTGTCTTTTCTCTAGGTATTATGGAAATGAAATAATGTTTATTTTAAAATAAGTTTCAAAAGGCAGCACTGATTAAGTTGCTTTGATTTGTTTACCATGCCAAGAAAAGATCTAGTTTAAGGTATTAAATATACAAGTTTTTTAAATGATTGGTTTATAATAAATAATTTCATATACCTAGAGTTAATATTCTGAAGCTGACTTGGGAGCTGCATGGAGTAAATCTGGAAAAGAACTGCTGAATAGGTAGTGGGTAGATTTTCAAAAAACATATTGCTCTGTTTATATGTGAATATGCTCTTGTTAAGTGCATTATGAAAGATTTAAAAAATGTTGGTCTGGCTTTTAAGCTGGAGTTAATTAGCAATTTGTGCAGAATGAAATCAGTGGAGATTCTGAATCCAGGACACCAAAGTTCCCTTTATCTTCTCAGTGTGCACATGTGTTCAGGGCAATGTATTAAAGAATATCTAGGGACAAGTTCTACTCTCTCTGCATACGTCTGATCATCTTAACTTTGCCAACCCAGTTTTCTTCCCTCCACATTCTTCTTGACTGTTGGTACTCTCCACAGAAACTTTGCCACACAGCCAAACCTAATTGAAATACAGGATGGAATATATTTAAAATAGACCATTTAACCATTTGCTGTATTACACAGTGCAATGTTTAAACTCTGGTTTCTCTGACTTCTTCTTTGTCTTAAGTTCTTTTTATGAGCCACTATATCATAAAATGGAAGGACTTTATCTGGAGGACGTCTCCTTCAGTTTTACACTTTCTGTTCACTACTCCCTTAAGGAGCTTGTGGGGACTTGCTCAGAGGAAGTGAGTCAGAGACTTGCCTCTGAAACTAGCTAGTAGCCAGGAGCTCTGTACATAACTAGAGTCCCAGTTGACTGAGCTCGCTAACACAGGAGTTTATTGTACTGGCCCTGAAACGGGTCCAGTGTGTTCTAAATGTGCACGCGCAGGTGCGCACAGAACGAGATGGGGTCAAGAACCCCATTTTACTGCACAGTGGAACGCTGCCTTTTGCCTCCAATTGCATCCCCGTTCCATCCCAGAGGGCGCCATTTCTGAGAACGCTTTAGAACAGTTCTCAGAAATGGCGCCTTCCCGGATGGAACGGGGACGCAACTGGAACGCCCAGCGGCAAAGGCAGCATTCCAGCGTGCGATAAAAGAGGTTCTTGGCCCCATCCCGTTCTGTGCGCGCCCCCGCGTGTGCACGTTTACAATGCACTGGGCCCGTTTCAGGGCCAGTACGATAAACTCCTGTGTTAGTGAGCTCAATCAACTGGGACTCTAGTTATGTACAGAGCTCCTGTACATAACTAGTTTCAGAGGAACTTGCTGGGGAGGCGGAGGTCATAGAATTATAGAATCATAGAATCATAGAAGAGACCACAAGGGCCATCAAGTCCAGCCCCCTGTCATGCAGGAAATCTAAATCAAAGCATCCCCGACAGATGTCCATCCAGCCTCTGTTTAAAAACCTCTAGGAAGGAGAGTCCACTACACTCCGAGGGAGTTTGTTCCAATGTCAAACAGCCCTTACTGTCAAGAAGTTCCTCCTAATGATGAGGTGGAATCTCTTTTCCTGGAGCTTGCATCCATTGCTACTGGCAAGCAAGTTAGAAGCCAAGTTCAATGGGGACCCCGAACAGCTCCCCTTCTTCTTGGCCCAGGTTGCGGGGTTTGGGGTTCTTCTTCATATGATTCTTCATTTCATGTGTCAATCATTTTATCACCTTCTTAATACAGCTCTTTTGTGTATTGCTTCCACTGTCTTTTTATATCTTCTTGATCATGCAGTATGTTCTTCTGATTGTAGGGCATCACCACCCTTGGTTTGAACTTCCTTTTTAATGCAAGTAACTAAAAATGTAGCCAAAGTTAGAACTACAGCTATTCCACACACAATGACAAAATTTTACAAGGGATGTCCTTACGGCAACCTTTGCTGTGAAAATTGCACTGTTATGATAACATATCGGAGGAAGTTAAAATTCCTGGGATTTTATTTTATTTTTGTCTAAATAGTACTCCAGTGAAATGGTTGGGCCAGAAATTTTTTTTGAAATCAAGGGACTTTGTCACACCAGCCTACTGTCTCACTGCAATCACATTAGTTTTAAAGAAATGGAAAAATACCACTTTGGTGTATCACATTCATGACCATGCTCCTCTGCAATAGTGTTAAGGAGCTGCTTTGGCAGTCTATAGCCATGTGGTTATCTTCTACATGGCCTCCACAACCTCATCTTCCTTCCCTATCTCAGTGTGCCTTTCAGTTTTTTTTTTTATTTATTTCTATCAAATTATGAGCACTTATGGCATGGTGATGAAGTTTTTAAAAAGTACAGTAATAGGAAAGTAAAGTAAAATAGCCTGCTAGGCTGGCAAAGGCAGGCAATAAAAAGAGGGAGACCTTTTCTTCACTTTCCCCAGCACTTTCCCCTATTTCCTACACAATGGTGAAGGACCATATCCTAGAGCCACACACAGGAATAAAGAGGCCTTGGATGCAGCAGATAAACTCCTCTAATGTAAGTGTTCTGTAATGGAGCTGAATGGCTGCCAGAACATTGTCCATGGAAGATTTACATCTGTAGCAGTTTTTGTGGCTGTACTGGGATCTTCACAGTGGATGTGTTACATGGTAGGGCTCTTCTCCACTGGCAAAGGGACACTTCTACCCCATCTTAACTGCCTGAGACAGTTATGTGGGGGAATTAACATAATCTGATAATGTTTGCACTGAGAGATTTGCATTTAATGTTGTACACATTAAAATCCACCCTCTATCATATAAACAGTGTGATAGAATCCTCTTACAACATTTTCTTACTTGCCCATATAAATAGTGAGAAATTTCAATTGCATGAGACTTCTTATATACAAAATAACTGGTCCAAATCCAACCAAAGTTATTCATGATTCATTCCACTATGCCAACATGGGACTGCCACTTGCCCTTCTTGCTGCCAAAGCAGCTGTTCAAAGAGGTAGCCACTCTCCACATCATGGGAAATAGCTTCAAACGCTGGACTGCATAATTATTGCCAAGTTGAAAATCTCCATAATCCTCCATAGACTCTGGTGGCAAAGTTCTTCAAGTAGCTGCTCAAGTCCTATTTCTAGGTCAAGCATGACCACACTAAAATGTTGTCAATTTTACTCAGTGTTTGAACTTCTTGGTATATGTGTGTGTTTTAAAAATACAATTTTGATCTGAAGTTCCTTCTCCAATAATTATGCTCTATTTTAACCAGTTTATCAGCAAGCATCTATGTTGAAGCAAAATAAAGCTTAGACTTCTTACTGACATTTTTAGTTGAATCAATTATGTTGCTGGTGTAATAATTGTACTCACTTATTGATGACAAAAATGTGTGAAATTGCTACCAAAGATGAGCCTTCTAGCTTCTAGCAACTGTCTAATGGCAGGAGGAAGGATGGGGGTTAATGAGCATATTGTGTCTATGCTCTCTCACTGGTTATGTGCACTCAGTTGCATTTTATTCACAACATATCCATAAAATGTCATCATAGTATGCAAATGTGCAGCCATTTTTATAGGGCCAGAGGGTCAGTTTGGTGTGTGCCTCCAAGGCGCTATCCAGACCGGCACTTTGCGCCAGCCTGGATTCATGCTAGGGTTGCACGAAGGCGGCACCACTGCATGCCCCGCAACCCTAGCATGTTGTGGCGATGTCAAAATGGTACTGTCCTGCCTACATGGGCACTGCCATTATGATGTGATGGACGCATAGTGTCCACACATCGCGTCACACTTGAGATGTCATGAGTGCACGATTTGTGCACTCGGGCATCACAAGCGCAACGAAAAAAGAACCCGCTTTTTGCGGGTTCTTTTTCCACCAGCGGGAAGCTGGGTGGTTTATCCACTGCGACTTCGCACTGGCAGAAAAGGAGGCGGCGGCAGACCGCCCTTTTTGGGTGGTCTGTATCCCGCCCAAGTTGTTTCTGACTTATGGAGACCTTAAGGTGAACCTAATATGGGGTTTTCTTGGCAGATTTCTTCAGAGGGGATTTGCCATTGCCATTCTCTGAGGCTGAGAGAGAGTGATTTGCCCAAGGTCACCCAGTAGGTTTACATGGCCAAGCTAGGATTTGAACCCTGATCTCCAGAGTCATAGTCCTACCCTTAAACCACTACACCCTGATGGCTCACTAGGGGGTCAGTACAGGGAGGAATATAACTCTGGCTGTTCTCGTTGTCTTTCAGTGTCATTTCAATTGACCAGAAAGTAGAAATGGCAAAAACAATGCACCTTGCAATATTGTGGTGTATACATATCATCTACAGGCCACCACCTAAGGTTATATAACTTGTTTTGAAATGCTTTTTTTAAAGTCACTATCTAGAAATGCAGTAAGTATTAAACATTTTTTAAAATAATGAATAGTTTTGTCATGATTTTAGGATGCATAGTATAATCATGGCTAGTTCAGAAAGACTAATTATAGTACAAAAATAATTTATTAAAAACTGAATGATTATCCTTAAATTGTTGATTTTTAAAAGAGCAAAAAGAAGGCAGTGGCAAGAGGTTTAGTGATCTCTAAGACTATCTAAAAGCCCTGTCACATGACAAAAGAAAGCTGAGAGACAGCGAGACAGAAGCTGCTTTCTACTCGCTTCTCCACAAGCCATCATAGCACTTCTGTTTTTCTTTCTGAAGAAGCCAGTTGTGAAAGCATGCCTTTTGCCAAAAAGATTTCCCCAGCATGAAAAAAGACATACTTTTACAACCATCTCCCTTGGGAAGAGAACAGAAAAGCTTTGATGTCATGTAGATAGGTACAGAGAAAGCAACTTCTCGGCTTTCTTTTGTCATGCAATAAGGCTCTAATAGAGACTATTATAGGTAGATAAGGCAAGAGGAGATTTTTGGTCAATAAGGCCTTGCTTGCATAGGGCAAAGGGCCTGTTTTCCCATCATTCTGGCATTGTCCTCTTTGGACAATGCACAACCCAAACCCTGGTTCTGATGCAAGTTGTCTGGATGACATATTCTGCAGCAGAAGCAGGTTATAAAATCCTTAATCTGCATTTTAAACACGTACCTGTCACTCCACATCTTCCAAGAAGATCCAGAACCCTCCATCCCTCTCCATTCCTATGCCACCGCAACTATCTGCATGGACATCTCACTGAGCCATGTGACGGTTGCTCAGCACCTCATTCTGATCTCAGCATTGAGTGACCCATAGCAATAGACACACTGAGAGACTGGGTAGCATACCCTTGCAGACAGCTGCAGTAGCATGGAAATGGAGGGGAAGGTAATGGGAGGAGATGGGGCAATTGTGGGGCAAGGATACTCCAGGCTGCCCCCAGAATATCCTGGCCAGTGCAGACAAAGACTGAAATACTCATTAAACCTATCACTACATCTCTCTCTCTCTCTAAGGCTGCATCCGCACTGCAGAAATAATCTAGTTTAACACCACTTTTGCTGCCGTGGCTTAATGCTGTGGAGTTCTGGGAACTGTAGTTTTATGAGACATTTAGTTTTTTCTGTCAGATAGCTCTGGTGCTACAAAAAATTACAGAACTCCACAGCATTAAGCCATGGCAGCAAAAGTGGTGTTAAACTAGATTATTTCTGCAATGTCTAAGATGTACTTAAATCTTTATGCACATAACAAAGTTATTTAATAGTGATGTTTCTGTTGCTAATATTCCCGAGGTCTAAAAATGGCAGAAAAAGAGGAAAGGGCTTTCTGGGCTGCTGCTGCTGTTGCCAAGATGCCTGGGGTTAAAAGGATAGGCAGGGACATAGAATGCCCCATGGTTTTAGGTACATATCTGTGAAGTGCTAGGTGCCATCAGCTACAAAGCAGTGGAGGACTCTCCATGCACTGCTCCTGGGATTCTTAAACAGGGAAAAAAGTAAAGAAAGAAGGAGAGAGCTAAAGCACAGCTGGTAAGATTTCTGAAATTTTAAAACTGCAGGAAAATGGAAAATGGCTCTCTAGAGTGCTGTTGATAAGATTTCTAAGGTAAAAATGGGGGAAATCAAAAACAGAGGGCCATGATGATCAGCTTTTTAGATTTTTTGGTACTGATCCAGGCAGTGCTAGAAGCTAGGAAGATTTTTTAATTTTTTTTAAAATTATTATTTTAGTAAAATGAATTAATTCATTAAAAAACCAGCGTAACTTATGAAGCTAAAAATTAGGAAAATTGTCAGTAAAATTTCTGCACAAATACATGAGTCTTCAAGTTGATGGCAGAAACACCCAGCACAGAGAACTCATCCAGTTTCAATAAGGAGATTGTTCTACATAGTGGGAGCCACAACAAACTGAGAATATCTTCCTCATAGCCTAGCCAAATGTGCCTCACTAGGCCACAGTACTGTAAGCAGATTACCCTGTAAGCCGAATATCCATAAGGAGTAGATAAATCTATACAGGAAAAGCATAGACAGGACAGTGTCTTGGATGACCTAGTCTTGAGTTATATATGGTGTTAAATATCCTCCAACATTTCACGTATTAAAATTGGGATATAACTGGCCAAGCAACATTAGATTGTGTTCAATATGCAAAAAGGTTATTAATGGGGAAGAACACACAGCTGGGAGTGGCTGCAGCAGTTAGCTTTTGCCTAAGCCTGATGAGAATGGTAAAATTCCATCCCTCCCCCTACTATCACTAAGTTAATTTAGTACAATTGAAGTAAGCCAAGGACAAAGATGAAAGAAGAAGAGAGAAGCTAAGACATTTTCAGCTGCTTTTTAAAGTGAGAACATTGGGACTTTCATTGGGACTTTTCCTGCCAAATTGAGACATTATAGCCTTAAGCCACCCACTAGTGGGATCCACCCCCAGCAACTCCCACAACTGAGAAATGGCTCCTGGCTGAAAATGGTTCCCCATATCTATTCTGATAGGGAAAGACTGGTTTGCTTCTAAAAGTTGAAAGTTCATTGTGGTACATGTTACAGTATAAAGTTTCAGTCTGCACCCGCTAAAGATTCACATCACAAAGAGACCTTAATAGACCTGCTGGCCTAGATGTGACTGCATTTCAAGCATGTGCACAAAGCAAACTCTTGGACAGCATGAGGGCACCTACCACAGTTGTGGGTTCAACAAGCTGTCAAATGTGATTATACCAGCCAGTCAATAAACAAGAACTCACAGTGCTACCTTGAGGATAGAAAACTAGTTGCAATTGGTGGATGATTGAGAGCCTCCTAGTGTGAAGGAACAGGCTCTTCAGCTCATTGCCTGGCAGATCTGAAAAGATACTACCAGAGCTTTCAGTCTTTAGCCTTAAAATTATGGAATAAGGGTATAAGCAACCATGGGATTCAGATGGAAACAAGATTTATTTTAATAATTGCTTTCTGTTGCCGGCTTACCATTTTGACTGCCACTTTCCAACTGCGATGTGCATCTGAGAAGCTAATGGTTCATTCTTATTGTTGACTTCCATATTCAAAATTCAGTTGATGAGAAGGATGGCCACTGTATCCCCCTCAGCTGGGAGAGATTAAAGAAAGGCATTTGGGCCGATACTGCATGGTGATTATGCTGGCATAATGTTGTTACAACATAACAATGACTGTAATATGAACAGAATAGCATGAGGGCCGAAAATGAGCATTCTTGGGGCTGTGGTAGAGGAGAGTGACCTCATCTGAATCCTGTCCTTTCTCGGAGATTGACCATAAGCATTAATAAAATTATCCTGCCCAAAAAAAAAACCACCAGGTGGTGGAAGTAAAAGCACTTCCACTGAAGCCCTAAGTCTTGTCTCATACTTCCCTCTCTGCCTTTCAGCACAGAAGTATGGCATAGTTTTAGCTAAACTTTGCAGCTGAGCCTGACATACTTTTATGGTTTGAGTGTTGGACTGTGACTCTAGAGACCAGGGGTCAGTTCCCTGCTTCGCCATGAAATCCACTGGGTGAAATGCACTCAACCTCAGGGGAAGGCAATGGCAAACCTCCTCTAAACAAATCTTGCCAACAAAATCCCACAATAGGTTCACCTTAGGGTCACCATAAGTTGGAAATGACTGAAGACAAAGAACAACAAACAGAAAGATGAGGAAATCCCATGGATCAATTCCTTTCTGGCTTGCTCCAAAAGTGGGCTTAATAAACTGAGCTATTTTCAGTCAAAAATTCTATCTCTTTTTTCAAGCCCAATTCAGAATCAAGAAACCCTTTTCTTGTTGTGTTTCTTCAAGTTATTTTCTACTTATTACAAGCTGAAGGTAAATCTATTACTAGGTTTTCTTGTGAAGATTTATTCAGAAGGAATTTACCTTTGCCATATTTTTATGATGAGACTATGGTGTTTATCACACGGAGGTTTTTGCAGCTTTTTGCAGCTCAGATCCAGGGTGACTGCGGGTCCAATGATGCGAATTCATGTTATAATGTGAATGTGTTATCAGACACAATTCCTTTCTATGGGAGCTCCTTACATGGCACTTCCACAGTGAATCCAAAATGACTCCTCATTTTGATGAATTCGGAAAAAAGTGAACTCACAGAATTCGCTTTCAAGCTCCCTTCGATTTCACTCTGAATTGGTCTGGTGTGGAATGCAACTTTGCTTCTGCTCTAGTACACCACCACAAACCCCCCTCGGGTTGCAAATTTCCCATGATGTAGCACTGCAATTTCCCCCCACTTCCTTTCAGTGGTCCTTTCACTTTCAGGGCAACTTTTAGGGCAACTCATTTTTATATGTATGTATCTTCATGAATGTGAATAAAGATATGTATGTATAACTATCTATCTATCTATCTATCTATCTATCTATCTATCTATGTGTGTATGTGTTGAAATTGCTGAAATGGAAGGGAAAATATAAAAGGGGGATGAAGAAGACACAGAAATATTCATGAGGCAAATATTCATGCAATCATGCAATTACGAGAAACAATGAACAAGAACTTGCGCCCCTTTCCACTCCGGAAAGTACAAGGTCATGATGTGTTCAGACCCCCACTGATCATGTGCAAGGGTGCCGTTTCGAATCAGTGATGTTTATCACACTATACTCTTAAAGTGCTACTATTCCACTTTGACTCCTCTAGCTGCCTCCTGTTGCATTCTGGGATTTGCAGTTTTAAGGAGGGGTATTTAGAATTCTCAGGCAGTGGAATAGTAGCACTTTAAGAGTATAGTGTGATAAACATCATTGAATCCCACCGGTGTGGTAATACAATTTGCACTCACTCTGCTTTGCTTGAATCCGCATCATGTGACTTGCCTTGGATTCGATTCCCCCTTGATTCGGAAGGGCAATCAGGTGTGATAAAACATTCACATTATAATGTGAATGCGCATAGCTGAACCAGGAGTCTCCCCGGATCTGAGCTGCAAAAAGCTCCGTGTGATAAACACCTGTGTAACTTGGCAGTGGGTTTCTATGGCTGTGCAGGAATTCGAACCTTGATCTCCCAGTCCAACTCTGAAACCACTATTCCACTCTAGTCTCCAATCCTATTGTACACCTGATGAAATCATTAGAAGTGTGACAGCGTTCACAAAAGCCTTCCCTACTGTTGAGGCTTCAACTGCTTTCTTTCCCTTTGTACTTACCAGGTGTGGCAACAGCCGCAGAAATGATAGCTACCCAGGGATCAAATTTGGAGATATATGGGAGTGTGCTTTTGCTTCACCACTCTTTCCTTCTTTGGGAGATAATGTGCTAGATGTGCAAAGGTTTTTCTTTTCTGTCAGAGCTTTGTGCCAGGTGTCATAGTAGTTCTCAGAGTTTCCTCTTTACCTTGCTTTGTCTGACTTCCCCTATTACTCCACTCAGCTTTTGACAGGAAAAGATATGGGCATGTTAAATTGGGGTTGGAAAAGTCTTCAGCTTAGCCTGAGCTGTCTTCAATTGACCTGATTTGGCAAGGACAGTCCTGGCAGACAATCCTCTGTCATCCCACTCTTCCAGCTGCTATTACAATGTCTAGTTTCTCTCTTCAGTTACTCCAAACTGCAAACTGAGTTCAAAGTAAAAAGTAGTTTCCACTCAATTAACTTAGTAGGGGAGAGAAGAGAAGCAGGCAGAATGTTCTTTTTGTTTTACACCCCCACCCCTGCATAACTCATGTTTTACTTTGGGGTCCTCATATTTTCAAATCTCATATCTGGAGGTAGCATGTTTCTGAGAGATCAATTACCTTTCAGGAATGCTAGGTCATGTTCCTAGGACAAAAGAAATGTATCCCAAGGCCTGTGTACATCCAGATAAACAAGACCATCAATTATCATGAGTGAATTAAGTGCTCCTTCCTTCCCTCAAATAATCTGTAAACAAGTAACACCTGGTTAGCCTGACATCACAACTAGGAAAGATTCTAGAGCAGATAATTAAACAGAGAGGTCATTCAGATATCATTTTTTGGGTGCAGCGATGCGAATCATCTCACTCATACATTCTGGGTTTGTTATTCACACTATGGAACTGGATCGATATGCATCTCTGCAAGTTCCATTACTCACACATGTAAGCATTCAAAGAAAAATGGAGTCGATGATGGGAGTGCATTCAGAACATTTTCATAGAATCAGAGTTGGAAGAGTTGAATCTCCTGCCATTCAGGCAATCACAATCAAAGCATCCCCGACAGATGGCCATCCAGCCTCTGTTTAAAGACCTCCAAGGAAGGAGACTCCACCACATTCAGAGGGAGTGTGTTCCACTGTCGAACAGAATTCAAGGCACGCAGAGTTTTATCCCAGGTCTATTCACCTCTGTTCACTCTACCGATGATGCAGTATAGTCTAGATCAAGGGAAGTAACAATACCACCCTGTTCTACTGTCTCCAGTTCTTGGCACCACAATTCAAAAAGGATGTGGACAAGCTAAAGTATGTCCAAAGGAGGGTGACCAAAATAGTGAAGGGTCTTGAAACCATACCCTATGAGGAGAAACTGAGTATGTTTAGCCTAGAGAAGAGAAGGTTAAGGAGTGATATGGGCTTGAAACAGACAGGTCAAAAGTGCCAGCTTCAGCCCTTTCCAGGAGCATTGTGTTCAGATGATGCATACTCTCAGATCTGGGGGAAACCCACTCCTTTTTAGTGGCTAGTTTAGGACTGCAGTGGTAGCCCAGGTTAGGCCTGGGCACATGCTGTCACCATGATAGTTCTGTTTAAATATTTGAAGGGATGTCAAATTGAGGCTGGAGCAAGCTTGCTTTCTGCTGCTCCAGCAAATAAGACCCAGCACAATGGATTCAAACTACAGGAAAAGAACTTCCTAACAGTGAGAGCTGTAAGACAGAGGAACACACTCCCTCGAACTGTGGTGGAGTCTCCTTCTTTGGATGTTTTTAAACTGAGGCTGGATGGCCATCTGTCAGGGGTGCTCTGGCTGTGTGTTTCTGCATAGTTTGGACTGGGTGGCTCTTGTGGTCTCTTCCAACTCTATGATTCTTCTTGCAGCTTGAGACAAAGTATCTCCTTACTCCCAAATTCAGTAATTCTCTGCCTACCTCTTGTTGTGTCCCCAACCAAACTTCACCATCCACCCATCTCAGTTATATCCTGATCTGATCATGGTTTTGTCACACTAACATTAAAGCCATGAACCAGTCCAGAATCTGGAGTGCCTGTCAGTTAGTACTTGTATAAACAAGTGCAAACAATATAAAGGTTACTCAAACCTCTTGCAAAAGCTAACTTCCTCAACCTTTGAAGTAACTTTGACAGTTGTTGGGGACCCCCCAGACCTCCCATCTGTTCTTTGATTAACACCTGGTAGGCTCAGGCAAAAACAAAATGCATAAAACCCCCACCCCCCACCCCAGGAATTACAAATTAAAGCAAAATCTCATGAGGAGTGACAATTTTATCAAAGGGATGTCACAAGGTGTCAAGATACTTGTTCTCAATGAACATTTGTGAGTATACATGTCCCTAGCTGGGATATGTTTTGTATATAGGATAGATCTTTAGCTTATAGTTGTTCATTTAAATCTTCAGGGGCATCTGGTTTTGAAGAAATTCAGGCCTTGTCTACACTGGCTAGGATAATCCGTGGGCAGCTCAGAGTATCCTGGCCCCTCAGATGCCTCTACCTGCACCCATAACCTGGCCCTCCATTCCCATGCCACTGTGGCTGTCTGCATAGGTGTCCGGATAACATGTTTTTCTGACCTCAGAATGAGAGGCCCGCAGTGGTGGAAAATGTGTTGCCACCCATGCAGACAGCAGCAGGGGCACAGAAACAGAGGGCTCTGGGTCTTCCAGGAAGATCTGGAACAACAGATACTTTTTTTAAAAAAATGCATTAAGTGGGTTAATCACCAGAACCAGGATTTGGGCCTTGCATTGTGTGAAGAGGACAATGCAAGAATGAGGGGAAATGGGCTTTTTGATCTGTGCAGACAAGGCAAAAGTGGCTGAATTGAACAAGTTTTCTTTGGTTCCTACTAGAACCTTATCAGCCCAGGATTTTCCTAGCTTTTAAGGAGGTGATGCTCCTATTGACTTCCACTCAAAACTGAAATTCTCTGCTTCCATTCTTCTCTAGAGCCAGCTAGAACTGAGGACTACTATTTTTGCCTCTTAGAGAGAAACACTTAACCATCATCTAAAAAGCCCAGCAGTCGAAAAAGCTAACATACAGGAAGTGTGAAAGGGATGGGACAAAGCCAAGTGGGGGCAACATGGTAGCATTTCTTGAGGAGGGAGAACAGTGAGATAATTGTGGGAAACATGTTGGATGAATCTAAAATAATATGATTTCAACTTGTCTTACTGACATGTGCAGCACACGGGACTTGTTCACGAGAGTGAGCTATGTGTGATGTTAGGAAGGATCTAATTAGGGGAATTTTAATTAGCTCAAATATAGTTGTGAGGTGGCCCTAATAACACCACATGCCGGAATTGGGTCCCAACAGTGTATACCAGAGGTCGCCAGCACACCCCAAAAGAAAGAGACGCTGATACCAACTAAGTCCAATTAAAAGGGTAACTTATTATTATTATTATTATTAAACTTTATTTCTATAGCGCTGTAATTATACACAGCGCTGTACAAAGTCAGTAAAATTAGGAGTAAATAAAAGCCTGCCCAAGGCGTACATTCTAAGATAATAATTAAAAGAGGAATAGATAAAATTACCATATAGAAAAGAAAAAACAGATTAAAAACATCTTTATTATAAATAAACAACGTTTATTAAAGCACAGGGAAAACCGCACAGCAAAAGGGAAACATACACACACACATTCAATGCTACAGCAGGGGATGGGTGAGTTAGGGAGATAGGTTTGAGAAAGAGAGGCACCACTAGGGAATACTACCTTAGAAGTCTTCTCTGGGAAGTCTGATGAAGCTTGGATGGACAGTGAATCACGGCCACAGGAGCGGGGGAAGAGGGCCGCAGGAGCTAAGAGCAGAGTTCAAACTGGTGTGGACCAGTTTGCACCCAGGTACTAGCACGAGGAGGGCCCGAAAACCCAGGGGTTTTATAGGTTGAAACGTATCCGGAGGCTATGGGGACTTGCTAGACAAAGGTGTTGATTGCTTGGGCTTGGTTAAGCCGAGAGCAAGTAATGTGTTGCACAATGCATTTAGGTCTGGACACAATTTGGAGGGGCATCCGACTTGATTACTAAGTCGTTAAGCTGATCACTGGCTCATCAGGTGTGGAGCCATGTCTATTGTCTTACTTGGGCAAGCAGTGGTGATTCTGACTTGGCGACTCCCAAACTTCCTATGGAAAATTTCTAATTCCATCTCTTTCTAGGGCTCTGTTTTGCAAGGTGAGCTGCCTACGTGGTCTCCTCACCTTTAGGTTAATGGTGGGTACTCTATGGGGTCAGTCAGGGGTCACAGCACAGACCACATATACCCAAAATTTTATTAAAACCAAACTTGGTAACAGTGGGGAGCAAGGGGAAACCAAGGGGAGGTACAACGGACCACTTGGCCAGCCAGAGTACCAGGGGGCTGGATAATCAAACATTTCTCCCTTTCCCTGCCTTCCAATGCTGCTGAACCTAGAGCAAACAATCCAGGAGGGGCCTTGGAACATGGAGCGGAGACCTATGTCTAGAGCAGTAGAGGGTGTGGTGAACCCTGCTGCCCACAATGATTTCTATGATGTCAGTTGGTTGCATGGCCAATGCGGGTGGCAGGTTCACCATGGGGATGGGAATGGGTGAACCACAGGCAGAGCCTGAGGCAAGTGCAGAGTATTTTGATGGAATTGCTCTGGTGAAACAGGAGATGAGAGCTTTTGCTTAGATGTTGCTATATACAGTACCATTTATAAGCTGAGTAAAGACTAAAAAAAAATCCTTTCATTAGAATAATTGCATCCGTTCTCCAGATGTGATACAGGATTTTTTTTTGGGTGGGGGGGAGGAGCTATTGATTTTTTAAACAAAACAATAATACAAAATCCCTCAACTAACTCTTCAGAATCCTAGCTCAATGTATGTATCACAAATACATGTTCCTTCTATCTCCTGACCTAACTAATTGTTAGTGTCTGGCTCTTTTCTTCCCCTATCTTCTTCCTTTGGGCAGAGTAGTGATCTCTGAAGTTTAAGGAACTTTCTTTTGCTTTATAATTTAAATTAAAGTCTGTTTAAGAGGGGGGGAAACCCTACAAGACATAGTGCAATTTTAAAGTCATTTGGCAAACTGATTCTGTCAAGAAAGCTTAGTTTCATTCTGTTTGCTTGCAACAGCTTCCCCCCTGCCCCCATAACTCTGCTGTTCTTGTTCTTTTAATACATTTGGGAGGCCTGTCAAGGCCTATCCACTCTCCAAATAGCTTTGCAGATTAAATTTTTAACTCTACCCTCTTCATGCAGATGTATAGTTCTGACAAAGAATTGTACTGACATGTCAGCTTCCATCTTTCTCACAAGAGAAACATCTATGTGCAAGTATTACTAGAAATTCAGTATGTGAATCTCTCTAGTAGAGGAAGGCACACATACACTGAACAATATTGCAGAACCTTGGTTAAACTAATTTTACTCCTCATGATTGTTGTTACCTTTCTTTCCACCTCAACAACACTCAGACCCAGTTATGAAGGATCAGGGGATATGACTCAGACTTATTATTATTATTATTATTATTATTATTATTATTATTATCAGTAGTATTGATACCACCAAGGCTCATGAACCTGAGACAAAATGATAATACTGTACAGCTCACTTTGCTTCTCCACCTAAGAACTAGTATTCTTTTTCCTGTTGTTTTCTCTCCCTTCCCCCAAATCCAGATAGGAACATTAATAAAATACAATGGCATCCTGTATAGCATTGAGATGCTACAATATATATTCATAGAATCATAGAGTTAGAAGAGACACAAGGGCCATCCAATCCAACCCCCTGCCATGCAGAACTCTCAGTCAAAGCATCCCCAACAGTTGTCCATCCAGCCTCTGTTTAAAGACCTCCAAGGAGGGCGACTCCACCACACTCCGAGAGAGTGTGTTCCACTGTCGAACAGCCCTTACTTTCAGAAAGTTCCTCCTAATGTTGAGCTGGAATCTCTTTTCCTGCAGTTTGCATCCATTGTTCCATGTTCTGTTCTCTGGAGCAGCAGAAAACAAGCTTGCTCCCTTCTCAATATGACATCCCTTCAAGTATTTAAACAGGGCTATCATATCACCTCTTAACCTTCTCTTCTCCAGACTAAACATCCCCAGCTCCCTAAGGCGCTCCTCATAGGGCATGGTTTCAACACCCTTCACCATTTTTGTCGCCCTCCTTTGGACACATGCCAGTTTCTCAATGTTCTTTTTGAATTGTGTTGAACACAACTGGAGACAGTATTCCAGGTGGGGCCTGACCAAAGCAGAATAGATTGGCACTGTTACATTCCTTAGTTAGCATTAGTTAGTAATATTTTGAATTTATTATACTAGGATTAGAAAACTGTTCCACTGTGGGAGCAGGAGTTCAAGATCTCTCTTACTTGTTTTTGCAAGGATTTTGCCAGGAAAACAAGAAAACAGAACTGAATATGCCACACCATTAATAAAACCTGCTTCACTATTGAATTTGTTTATTTGGGTACATTTGTTTATTTGGGTACATTTATAGTAGTATGATAGGTTGACCTAAAACCGTAAGTCGGAAATGAACCAAATGCATGTTTTTAAAATTATGCCTTACCAATAATCCTATAATTGTGTATACAGTTATGCAGTCATTTTTGTTCTGTATTTCCTGAATCCTCATAATGACATAACACCAACTGTTAAATTATTTCCATGTGCCCTTTGGGTTCTCGTGGCAAGATTTGTTCAGAGAGGGGTTGCCTTTTCCATCTTCTGAGAAGGTGGCTTACCCAAAGTAACTGGGTTTCCATGGCTGAGCAGATTCAAACCCTATTCTCCACAGTTGTAGTCCAATACTCAGATCATTACGCCATGCAGGTTCTTTCACTTCCCTGACATTTATTTTTAAAAGTGCTCTTGAACCGTTAAAATATATAGAAGCAGTCCATGTGGTGTAGTAAAAAAACAAACTATTCAGCAACTTCTCTGGGTCTACAAAAATAAATATTATTTTTTTCTGTGTATTTTTCAGACATAGACTGATGAAGAAATGAATGGAATAGAAGAATCACAGAGTTGGATCACAAGGGCCATCCAGTCCAATCCTCTTCCTTGCAGGAACTCACAATATAGAATCATAGAGTTTGAGAAAGAACAAACTTCATGAAGGGCAATTTAAATATTGAGAGGAATCAAATTTGACAAAATGTCCATCACTTGTCCTAGCTGAATTGATAGCAAATAAGGAATATAGGAATAAGAGGGAAGGAGCTAAGGGAAAAGAGTGAATTGCAGGTAGAAGGTTGAATGGCCAAGGCAGAACTCCAACTCAGGCCCACTCAGCATTTCCAACTTAGTGAGGTGGACTTGCCATGCAGGAAGACACAAACACTCCCAACAGAGAGTCATCCAGCCTCTGTTTAAAAACCTCAAAAAAAAAAAAGTAGACTCCACCAGTCTCTGAGGCAGCATATTCCATTGCTGGACAGCTTTTACTGTCAGGAAATGCTTCCTAATGTTTAAGTGGAAACTCTTTTCCTATAGTTTGAATCCATTGCCCCATGTCCTAGCCTTTGGTGCAGCAGAAAAAAAGTTTGTTCCATCCTCAATACGACATCTCTTCAAATATTTAACCGTGGCTGTCACATCACCCCTTACCTTATCTTCTCCAGGTTAAACATATCAAGCTCCCTAAGGCACTCTTCATAAGGAGTGGTTTCCAGAGCTTTCACCATTTTGGTCACCCTCCTCTAGACATGCTCCATCTTCTCAACATCCTTTTTGAATTGTGGTGCCCAGAACTGGAAACAATATTCCAGGTCTGATCAAAGCAGAATAGACTGGCACTATTACTTTCCTTAATCTAGACATTATACTCCTATGGTTGTAGCAAAGTATCATATTGGCTTTTTTAGCTGCTGCATCACACTGTTGACTCATGTTCAGCAAGTGATCTACTAACACTCCTAGGTACCTTTCACAGGTAATGTTGTCAAGCCAGATATCCTCCATCTGTACACTTTATTTAATTTCATTTTTCTTCTTTTTTCCCTCCTAAATGGTAGAACCTTACAATTCTCTATGCTGAAACTGATTTTTGAGTTCTGTTCCAGCTCTTTAATCATTTTAAATTCTGATGCTGTTGTCTGGGGTATTAGCTACTCCTCTTAATTTGGTGTCATCTGCAAATCTGAAAAGCACACTCTCTATCCCTCCATCCAAGTCATTCATAAAGATGTTGAATAGCACTGGGCCCAGGACAGATCCCTGTGGCACCCCACTGGACACTTCTCTCCAGAATGAAGAGAATCCATTGTTGAGCACCCTTTGGGTTTTGTTACTCAACCAGCAACAAATCCACCTAATAGTAGCATTGTCTAGCCCACATTTTAGTAGCTTTTTTTGACAAGGATATCAGAGGAGACCTTACCAAAGCCTGTACTGAAATCAGAATATATTACATGCACAGCATTCCCTTCATCTACCAAGCTAGCAACTCTGTCTAAAATAGAGATAAGATTAGTCTGGCATGACTTGTTTTTGAGAAACCCATGTTAACTTTTAGTGGTCATGTCATTTCTTTCTAAATGCTTACAGATTAATTGTTAAATGTTTAATTATCTTTCATAGTATTGATGTCATGCTGAATGGGCAGTAATTATTTGGGCCCTCTTTCTTGCCCTTTTTGAAGTTGGAGACAACATTTGCCCTCTTCCAGTTTTCTGAGATCTCTCTTGTTCTCCAGGAATACTCAAAGATTATTGCCAGTGGTTCCAAGATTGCTTCTGCCAGTTCTTTTAATATCCTTGGATTTAGTTTATTTGGCCCTGGAGACTTGAACTCATTTAGATTAGCCGGGGTTTCCTGTACCACGTCTTTACCTATTCTGTGCTGCATTTCCCCTATTGTATCATATGCTCCATTTTCCCCAGGTTGAGCACTGTTCTCCTTTTGGGCGAAGACGAAGGGAAAGAAGATTTGAATAAATCTACCTTTTCTCTGTTCCCTGATAGCATTTCTCCATCTTCCCCATGTAATGGCCTTTATGGATGAGAAGAAGTCTTGTCACTGTTCATTAAACATATGAGACTCAATGCTTCAATTGAGTTTAACAAGCTGTAAAAACTTGCAGCTTCTTGACCAAGTAGTAAGATTTTTAATTTCACGTCATTTGCAAATGAAGTAAAGGGACAAGATGTTTCAGAAGAGAATTTGATGTGCAAGGTTACATACTTTGGGTAAACAACCATTCAGACAAGATCTTAAAAACAACAAGATCTGTTTGCTTTAAAGCTTACATTATCACTGATAAATATGATAGCTTCACTGTAGAGTTTCCATAATTCTGAAATCACTTGAAAATGCACAATAAAAGACAGGTAAATAGAATGAGATATATGCATAGGAAGATAGATAGATAGATAGATAGATAGATAGATAGATAGATAGATAGATAGATAGATGATAGACAGTCAGTCAGTGTGGAAGAGTGGTTTGAGAGCTGGATTAGGGCTCTGGTTGGGGATGATAGCAATTGTCGTCCAACCATTAGGAAGTTGTCCCAGGTTGAGGGCAGCTAAATCCAACCATAGCATTCAACTACATTGATGGGACATGTAGTCCAACAGAGTGCATCCAACTACTAACCAGGGACAGCTGTCCAAGAAAACTCTAGTAGAGGGTCTCCCAGAAGCCACAGCCATCATTGTCCATAGACAGTGCTGAAGGCTGCAGTCCAACATCTAGAGTGGAGCACTCTGCCCACCCCAATTAACTACATTGATTGACTACAGCTGCCAAAATCCCCATCCTGAGCTATGTTGGCTGGGCGATCCTGGAACTGGGAGTTGAAGATTGTAGTGTACTGAAATGGTCTGGGGTGAGATTTGGCCCATAGGCTATATTGGGAACCCAGGGGCAGAGTGGAGTTAAGGTTGCCTCCTCTCCTCCCCATTCCTCTCTCTTCCTCCTGCCTCTCTCTCACACACACACTCATTCTCTTCTGTGAGAAACCCAGTATCTGTAGAATGGGAGGAGGACAAGGCAGAGAGTATTTTATGGTACCTTTCCAACTCTAGGATCCTGTGTATTCCTGCATGGCAGAAGGGAGTTGGACCGTAGGGCTCTTGAGGGTCCCTTTCAATTCTAGGATCCTATGTATTCCTGCATAGCAGGAGGGAGTTGGACTGGATGGCCCTTGGGGGACCCTTCTAATTCTAGGATTCTATGTATTCCTGAATAGAAGAAAGCGGTTGAACTGATGATCTCCAGGGGACCCTTCCAACTCTAGGATTTTATTTTTTCTGCATGACCAGGACCAGATTTTGCATAGGAGTCAACTAGTCAGTGCAAGATTAAACTCAATATTTCTTAATCTGAAAAGGGTGTCAACAAAATAATCCTAAATATAAACTGTGGAGATTATCACATGGGGAAAAGGATGGGAGCAAAGCAGATTGCTCCCATCCTTATCCCGTCCTTATTGTGCTTATTCTGTCTTTCTCCTGTCACTGAAGTGGAATAGCCCAATCACTTTGTATAAATGGAAGCTTCCATTAATTACAAAGTGATGGGGCCATTCCACTTCACTGATGGGAGAAGGACGGGATAAGTGTGATGTCATCAGATAATCTTTGGATGATCTCATGATAAAAATGGCATATGAAACTACGTGTGAAAGGGATCTAGGAGTCCAAGTAGACCACAAGTTGAACATGAGTCAACAGTGTGATGCGGCAGCTAACAAGGCCAATGCGATTTTAGGCTGCATCGATAGAAATATAGTGTCTAGATCAAGGGACGTCATAGTGCCACTATATTCTGCTCTGGTCAGGCCCCACCTGGAATATTGTGTCCAGTTCTGGGCGCCACAATTCAGAAAGGACATTGAGAAACTGGAGCGTGTCCAAAGGAGGGTGACAAAAATGGTGAAGGGTCTGGAAACCATGCCCTACGAGGAACGACTTAGGGAGCTGTGGATGTTTAGCCTGGAGAAGAGAAGATTAAGAGGTGATATGATAGCCCTGTTCAAATATTTGAAGGGATGTCATATTGAGGAGGGAGCAAGCTTATTTTCTGCTGCTCTAGAGACTAGGACCCGAAGCAATGGATGCAAACTGCAGGAAAAGAGATTCCACCTCAACATTAGGAGGAACTTCCTGACAGTAAGGGCTGTTTGACAGTGGAACAAACTCCCTCAGAGTGTAGTGGAGTCTCCTTCCTTGGAAGTCTTCAAGCAGAGGCTGGATGGCCATCTGTCGGGGATGCTTTGATTGTGATTTCCTGCATGGCAGGGGGTTGGACTGGATGGCCCCTGTGGTCTCTTCCAACTCTATGATTCTATGATTCTATAAGGATGGGATAATAACACAATAAGAGTGACGTTGTCATTGCTTCCAGGCACATTCAGCCTCAAAGCTCTCATCCACAGTGTCAAAGAATCATAGAGTTGAAAGAAATCCCCAAAGATCATTCAGTCAAACCCCCTTCTGTCATACAGGAACACACAGAATATTATAATCCTACAACTGCCTTCATCTGTGGCTGAGAGAGTGTCCCAGAGTCACCCATACCAGGTGACTACCTGTGACCAAATGGAGGAAAGAGTTGATCTTTTCAGCTGCAGCTCCTGATAGACACATGGACACAGGATTATGGGCAACCAAGTAAAGAAAAGAGGAAGTCCATCCAGAAAAACTAATATAACTCTCGTCAATGGAGTTGACTGAAGTAGGTAAAGTCAGCTCTTCCAGATGTTGGACTGCAGCTCACAGCATTCCTGGCCTATGGACAATGCTCTGAGGCTGAGAGAGTTTTCAAAGGTCAATCATACTACAACTCCTAGGTTTGCTTCTGACTGGTTGTCCCTTGGGGGGGGGGGTCCCTTCCAAATAGGATTCTATGTATTCCTGAATGGCAGAAAGGGGTTGGACTGGATGTCCCTTGGGAGTCCCTTCCAAATCTAGGATTCTGTGTATTCCTGAATGGCAGAAGGGGATTGGACTGAATGGCCTGGGGTCTCTTCCAACTTTAGGATTCATTGTTTGAATTCCAACCAAACTAGATGTGCTTGTTCTTGTTGTTTTTATTGTGTGCCTTCAAGGTGTTTCAAGCTGTGGAAAGTTCCTTGTTTGGACTTCTGCCAAACCCATATCTGCCTTGTTGTTCTGACCACATTTTGCTTTGAATGGGGGGAGGACCTTCAAAGGAAGCTCTGTAATGCAAATGAAATTAGCACCCACATACGTAATTAGCATAAATGTTTGCTTGTTCCCTTTAGATCATTTGGGAAATTTGTCAACAATGTCTCTCTCCTCCCTGAGAGGGAGGGACAAACAACTTTAAAAACTCACTTTTTAGGAAAGAGAATTTTTTTATTAAAAAAAAAATTGGACCAGGTTCTTCAAAAATGAAACAAAAATTGATTTGACACAACACGAGTGGCTTTGCCATTCCCTTTTTCTTTCTTTTGAAACAGATATAACCAAAAGGCCCTTTGTATTGTTTTTAATCTCTCTAAAAATCCTGAGCTCATTCTGTACTTTAGCTATTCTGACTTTCCCCCTACACATGCTAGCTATTTATTTGAATTCCTCTTTGCTGATTTCCCCCTTTCCCCAGTTCTTATATATGTCCCTTTTAAATCTCAGTTTTGCTGTAAGTTAGTCATCCATCCTGGTTTACTGAGACATCTCCCATTTTTCATCCTCATTGGGACTGTTTAAAATTATGCCTTCAATATCTCTCTTTTGGGAAACTCCTATCCATCCTCTCTTCTCTTTTAGTATTCCCAAGGATCACCTCCAGTTTTTCCCTAGGTTTTCTAAAATCTGATTTCTTAAGGTTTGGAATATGTGTTTGACTATACATGGCTTCTACTTTCTGCTGTATCAAAACTCCAGAAGAATACAATCACTCCCACCTAAAGATCCCACCACTTTCCCCCTCTGAACCAGGTCACCTCTGTTAGTTAATTTATATCTAAAACAGCTGATCCTTTTGTGGTCTCTTCCACCTTCTGGACAATAAAAATGGCCTGCAGACAAGTGACGAATTTGTTGCACCTTAAATTTTGGGTAGAGTTGGACTTCCAACAACTATCTGGATAGCTGAAATCTCCCATTACTACTATATCTCTCCGGTCTGAATGTGTGGTCATCTGTTCCAGGAAGTCATCATCCAATTCCTCAGCCTGACCTGGAGGTCTGTAGTAGACCCCCACAATAACACTTTTACCCAGGTGCTGTCCATTTGGCTTCCAGTATTTAAGTTAATGGATCTTTTCACAGTTGTACATATCCCTGATGTATAATGCTACTCCTCCCCACTCCCCCCTTTTGGGCTCTTATACTATTTGCCTTCTTCTCTGTATAACAGAGAGATCTTGTAGCACCTTTGAGACTCAACAAAAGAATAATTAGAGTTCTATCATGAAAATGTACCTGTACCCCACCTATAATCTGATAGTTACTTTAGTCCTTTACACACACATCCTTTATAAAGAGAGTCTCAAGAGAAATGGTGCTGTATGAAAGATACATTTGGAAACAGTGTTTCCTTTAAGGTTCATAGCCATCAGTTTAGAGAAGGAAAACATATAGTAGTATGTCATCTATTGACAATCCAATACACATCAAAGAATATTTTACAGGCTGGGTTTAAACTTCTGTCAGTGTTTACCTTTATGAGTCATTCTGCCAATTCCTAGGAGAGGTTTAAACCTGATAATTGATAGCAAAATGTTTATTTCCTCCAAGATGGATAGACTGAGTTTTGTCTATTGCCAATTATCCATTTCATGGCCCTTGCAAATTAAGAAACAAAATGATTTTTTGAAAGTCAGAATAATAAAATTATGTTTGATATATATTCCATTTATTTTGTTTGTTTTTTCTGTTAAATATTTCTGTGTCCCATCACTTGTTGACCAATATTCCTCTCCCTGAAATATTCATAGCTGCTGATCTCAAACCAATGGTAATCTAAATAGGATTCAGCCTGTTCTTACGCATCTGAATGCCTGGTCTGGCAAATATTGTCCTCTGTCCCCACCATCTATCCCACTGTTTTGAAAAATACAAATCTAACCTCTGCTGTCAGAGTTTGAAAATGTTCTTGGCTCCTAACATGAGCTTTCTGAAATGTAACACAGCTGATTTGTTGGATAATGAAATCCAAATTGTTCCAGAAAAAGGTGCAATTATACAGCGTGTAATACACAAATAAATTGACTTAATGCTACATTATAATGGAAACTGTGCAAAACCCTCTACACAAGCACAATAAAATAATAAAAAGTAATAGAACAGGTAATAGATGTAAAATAAATGCTAAAAAAGTAGTTCAAATCATTTTCATACCAGTCAAAAGATACCAAGAAGGGCGCATCCAATCACAATAAAACACCAGAATGAAACACTTCTAAATAGTAATATAAATTTTTGTGGACACTTCATGTCCCATGATGTGGAATTGACATATAGTTTGATTTTCTCCTTACTAATGTAAGCCACAGTTTTACAGTGCTAGTGAAAACATTTTATTGCTGTGGGTGTATTAGACATGGTTCATTTCCCTCCTCAGTATGGCTTTAATTTTCCACATCCATGGCTTGACATAGACCCAAACACCAGAAGATGGTTGTCTGCTATAAACACTTTGGTGTGTGTGTGTGTGTGTGTGTTTCCCTCCCCTTTGATTGCTTTACAATTTAATCTATAGTTCATTCCATTAACCCTTTCCATTTTAAAGTTAGCAAAGCCTTCCCCTCTCCTTAACGCAAAGATGAACATCTCCATTACCCAACAGTTTATGCTTGTATGCCCAGAGGATTACCAGGATGGAGAAAAGGATAAATTTATTTTCCTAGCTAACTTTGTTTTCCCCTCTTCTGTGCAGTCAAATGTGCATTCTGCTGGTGATTGAGGGGTGTTCCCTCAATACACCCCCACTTCTGTTTTCCTAAGGCATTCCTAATTATTCATTCATTCTCTTCGGTCAGACTCATTTGCAGAGCCAAGAATGTGCCAGTGTCATTTTAACTTTCTCCTCAATCCCTGATCTTTAGAGAGGATAAGGCAAAGGGGTGGGGGGATAAAATGAAATAAATCTTTTCCGTCTGCAGTGTTGTCACATCCGATCTCCTGTTCCTTCCGGCACAAAAAGAGGATCTGGGAGGGTCACCGGAGCAGGCTGTGCCTCAGGGCTCCTCGCCTCCAGTACAAAAGACTCGACTCAACTCACGTTAGCCGTCGAGGTGGCCTATCGGTGGTGACGGACTGCCAGCTCGGTCTGTGGGCTGGCCGTGAGAACCGCCTTGAAATGCTAAGTGCTTAATTAAGGACCTTTCATATCCGTTATTGAGGGCTCCATCTCCCATAGCCCAGGGCATTGTACTTGGCAGAGGACTCCCCAGGGCCTATGCCAACTTTAGTGCTGTGACAAGTTAGGAAGGGGGGGATGCAAATAGAAAGAAAGAGAGAAACAAGTGGTTTTAAATCCTCTTGCAGGCTCCCAAAATCTAAATAGGATGAGACAGCTGAAGAGACATCAGGCGTCGTCTTCTAAATATATACTTTTGCATGTTTGGGAAAATATTGCTTGCTAGTGTTTGGGGAAAGCTCAAAAGCCATGTCTTTTTGACAAGCAAGGATAGGAAGGCTTGCCTTAAGTGGCAATGGCAGTGCTGAAGGCTCTCACTAGTCTCCTTCTGCAGGAACATTTGGTCCAAGCCAAGGGAGGATGTTTATTTACATATCAGCCCCAACATATATTTGGGTTAAATCTTGTATAATTTCCTCCTTGTGTTTTTATAGCTCTCTTTCTCTGTAGTCTTGTAGATACATAAAAATATACATAACAAAATATTATGCATACACATGTGCACACACAAATACATGCACACAAACAAATGCACGGGCAACAGGAAACTTGCTGTTCAAAAGTAATAAAAAAAGAGACACATTCACAAAAACTGCTTTGCTTCTCCCTCATAGGACATAACGCTAAACAGAACGCAGTCCAGTTTTCTGTTATCTTATCTTTAGAATGAAAGTGGGAGAATAATATGTAATATTAACATTTTTGCAGATAAGAAAAGAAATACGAGCCTAAACTTTTAAGGGCTCATAAACATGCAGTGGGAAGCAATAATGTCTGAGTCTGAGACTGCATCACTTCAGGACAGACAGTGGCAGTGAGGAGCTTGGTGGCAGCAGTGGCAATGAGTTCAGTGGCGGCAGAAAGTTTGGCAGAAGCAACCAGTTCGGTGGTGACAAGACTGATGGCAATGTTGGGAGTGTGGTGGTGGCGCAAGCATGTTTGATGGCTATTAGCCTCTCCAGGGGCCACTGTGTGCTGCTGCATGCTCTGCATATGGCATAGCACCACCCTTATCAGGGCGGTGGGGAAGTGTCCCAGTTCAGAGCTCAGGGGTCCCTGTCCTTGCACACCCCTCCCAGCACAATCCCATCATCACCACCCATCCTGTTCCCTTTCCTGGTGCAGGCCATTGCCCCCCCAGGGGTCCCCCTCACTCATATGCCCCAACCTAAGGGGCTACCCAATAAGGGGCAATGAGGGGAAGCCCCCCCCCCATCCTCACACTAGAGGGCAGGCTGGTCAGCCTAGGAAGGATGCAAGCAGGTTTCAGCTCCCAGCACACTGGTTCCTCCTGCCAGCCTTCCTCCTTCAGATGGTGGGGCCAGTGTACTAGCTGATTTTCCCCAGACTCTCAGTTTGCTGGTTCAGAAGGTGGACTAGGTGGAATCACAAGCCTCATCAGCAAATGTTACCTCACCAGCGGACACCAATGGCTCCGCTTCTGCAGCCTGGTCAAGCTAGGCAAAAGGGACCTCCAGGAGCAGCAGGAAGTGACAGTCTCCATCTAACAGTAGCAGTAGCAGCAGCAGCAGCAGCAGCTCTACATCATGTGGCCAATTAGCAACAGTGGGGAAAAGATCAAGTAAGCACAAAGAAATGGTGGCAAGAGAAGGAAGACTCATGATGGAGAGGAATCAGACAGTGGAGGGAGGGCAAGTGAGGCCTCTGGGGAGGTCAGGACAGGGAGGACCACTGGAAGGTGGCTGTCTACATGCCAGGTCACACTTCCTGGGCTATCAAGCCCAGGAAGCAGGGGGCATCTAGCCTGGGAAAGTGTGGGAGGGTGAGGAGTTGCCCACCCTGGCTATGTTCACAGATCATGAGGTCTCTCCAGGCATCCACCTCAGCAAGAAGAACAAGAAGAGAATCCTTAAGGGCTGTTATTTTCTCTCTCCTAAAGCCCAATGAGGAAGAGGGACACTCACTCAGGTCCAGTAGGAAGAGTAGGAAGGAGGCAAAAAGTGAACCTGTGAATCATTCGTTCTTCAATGGTCTACATGGGGGTGGTGCAGGTGGCCTATCCTGATCGGGGCTGGCAACTGTCCAACCATCTGGCCAATGTGCTCCAGGCCCGAACTTTGGTGGGTAATGCCAGTGCCATCAAATATACATCACCTTCCGCAAGCAAGCATCTCAGAACAGCAGAGCCAGGTGCGATCTCATAATGATAAGCTCTGGCTGATGTCTGCACATCAGGATAGGCCTGAGGGATCCAAGCTTTGCCATTGGGAAGGAAAATAAGATTCTCTCAGATTCCTTGGTTGGGATCAGGGCAAATGTTTCAGGGCATGCTGCAAGTTTGAGCACAGTTGCAAGCCATGCTTGGGGCCACATGCCAAGCTGGCAAGCTTTCATTTGTCTGGCAGACAGCAGACCTTTGGTCCAGGATGCCCCAATGCAGCAGCCACCAGCAGGGAGGAAGGCGGTAGCAACTCAGGATCGAAGGATTGGGTGTCCAAAGTAGTCCTATTGGGCTGCTCATCAAGGTTTGGGGCTCTCTTTCTCACCAGTTCACCAATGTAGGAACCTGTCTTTTTTGGACTGCTTTCACCACTGCCCTCTACAGGGCTTTGTAGGTTGGTGAGCTAGTCCCTTCAGGAATGACAAGGCCATGAGGGAGCTGCTACAAGGGGACATATTCTTTGAAGTGGAATCTGTCTCTTTATGCATCAGACAGTCAAAATATGACCATTTGGGGTGGGGGCACAATCAGGCTGCCTAGACTAGATGTGAACAGGCTGTGCTCAGTTAGGACACAGGTTTCTAGGATCATCAATATTCATACATACTTGGTCTTACCGACATAGTTATTTCTAACTAATAATAATAATAATAAATATTTATTTATATCCTGCCTCTTCTGCTTTGAGGATCGAGGCAGGTAACAGTAAAGTTAATACAATATAAAACAATAAAAACAACAAGCCCCACAAGACCCCGACCCAACCCTCCCTCCCAACTATAAAATTAACAGTAAAAGATGGTTAAAAAGTACATAATGTTAGGAAGGATCAAATTAGAGGAATTTAATTAGCTCAAATATTACGAGAGGCGTGTCCTAACAATGCACACAGTGGGATCATGTCCCTATGTGTATACCAGAGGTCATCTAGTCCAACCCCAAGAAACAGAGACTCCAATGCCAATGAGTTGCAATTAAAATATAAACATTTATTAATGCCACACAACAAAAGGGATCACACATGCACACACACATTCAATGCTAAAGCAAGGGAGGGGAAGAGTTTGGGAGTAAAGGAAAAAGAATAGAGGCACCGTTGGAATAATTACCTTAGGAGCCTTCTCCAAGCGACGGATGTGAGGGATGGTGGATGGTGAAACACGGCCGCGGGGAACGGGGAAAGCAAGTGACGACCGTGGTGGCTAGGAGCTGAGTTCCGGCAGGCAAAGCTAACTAGAGGCCCAAGAGAGAGAGGGCTTTGGCTTTGCCCAAGTGATTTCAGCAGAGCACAAGGCTCGGAGAACTCAAGCCTGGATCGGCAGCTCTACAAGCAAGGTTTCAGGTTTGGAACTCAAAGCTCAACAAGCCCACTAGAGGCTGGAATCGGGGTCCTTTTATACCCCTGAACATATCCTCAGGCTATGGCTACCTGGTGAACAAAGGTCTTGATGGCTATCTTTTGTCTAAGCTGAAACTTACACAATGGATACACAAAGAGGAGGTCTGGCACTTTTCAGGGGGAGACAAATATCTTGATGGCAGAGCTGTTAAGACAATCACTCGCTCATTGAGCAGGAAGCTACCTCTATTGTCCTCTCTTCTTTGGGCAGCTTGTGAAACCAGTAGGGCAACTCCCAAAACTGCTTGCTTTAAGGTTTAAAATGTCCTTTTTTTCTGTGACCAAGCCTAGCAAGCTTGCTGGCTATGTGGTCGGCTCGCTCTTAGGGTAATGGCGGCTTGCGATGGGGTCAGTCAGGGGTCATGATTTTTGATCGCATAGCACCCAAAATTTATATAAAACCAAACTTAGTAACAATAACAATACATCAAAATTAAAAAAATAGAAAAAAAACAGACTACAAATAAGAAAAATAATAAAAGGAGGGGGATTCAAGTGGTTCTGGACATTATCAATCGGGGAAGGCCTGCCGGAAGAGAAAGGTTTTTGTCACCTTTTTAAAAGCCTCGAGTGAGGATAACTGGCGAATCTCTTCCAGCAGGTCATTCCAAATTTTTTGGAGTGGTGACAGAGAAGGACCTCCGGGAGGTCACCGCCAGTCTGGTCTTTCTAGATTGTCAAAGGATTTTCCTGGAGGATCAGAGTGTACGGGAAGGATTGTATGGGAGGAGGCGTTCCTTCAAGTAGACTGGACCCAGGTCATGTAGGGCTTATTATTTATACATATTTGCTGAAGCTCTGCCCCTTTTGTTTCTAGAGCATCAAATCTATTGCATGTAGGAGTGGTACATTTATTGTTATTTAATGTTGACCTACAAGAGTTGAAAACCCCATAAATTTTAGATTGGAAGACAGATTAGTGGTTCTTTGGGAAACCCATCTTATCTGACAATTAAAAATAAGAAGAGGATCTAAAGGATTATTCCTGGCAATCATGTCTGACCTTTTATTCCTCTTTCAAAACTAGATAATTTAATTTATGAGAAGTATTTTTCACTTTAAGCGATAAATACTTTAAGGGAATTAC
Organism: Sceloporus occidentalis; assembly: GCA_023333645.1. NCBI lineage: Eukaryota > Metazoa > Chordata > Lepidosauria > Squamata > Phrynosomatidae > Sceloporus > Sceloporus occidentalis. Next base: position 6,702,616 of record JALMGF010000004.1, on the reverse strand, counting down.
CAGTGTGGTGTAGTGGTTTAAGTGTTAGATTATGACTCTAGAGAGCAGAATTTGAATCCCGACTGGGCCATGGAAATCCACTGGCTGACCTTGGGCAAGTCACGGTCTCTCAGCCTCAGGGGATAGCAATAGCAAACCCCCTCTGAAGAAACTTGCCAAGAAAACCCTAGGATAGCGTTAGGGTCACCATAGGTCAGAAATGACTTGAAGGCACACAACACACACACACAATATTTTATTTATCCTGTTTTAAAATACTTACAAGTATTCCAATTACAATAATTTCCAAGTAAAGCTTTGTGTGTCTCACTGTGCACATATGCATGAAAGAGTGAGGGAAAGAATGAGTGAAATATATATGTGTGTGTGTGTGTGTGTGCAGTCATATACATATTTACTCAGAAGCAGCTCCCACTGAGTTCAGTAGAGCCTATTCCCATTAAGGTGATATAGAACTGGAGCCAAAGCATACTTTTATTGTATTTTCTACTCTAATCAACTTTTAGATTTTTCAGATATTTAGCTATTATATAAGAAGAGCCCTGGTGATGCAGTGGTTAAATGCCTGTACTGCAGCCAATCACTCATAAATCACAAAGTTGTGAATTCAATACCAGCAAGCTGCTCAGTGTTGACTCAACCTTTCATACTTCCAAGGTTGCTAAAATGAGTACCCAGCTTTTGGGGGGCGATTAGCTTACACATTCTAAACTGCTTAGGGAGTGCTTATGCGAACTGATAAGAGGTACAGAAATGTACTTGCTATTGCTATATAACAATGACACTGGATCCTTTTTTAGTTTTGTTCTCTAGCTGTCGATAAAATGGAGAAAAGGGGAACTTTTTTTCTTAGAAAACTCATATCAATACAATAAATTGGTCATTGTTCCTTTTTCTTTTCAAAAGCTAGTGCTTTTTTAATGCTCAAATCACAGGGCAGGGGTAATAATCTCTAACTAGATATATATTGTTAAGATAATTTATATCACATCATCAGTCATGCCTAGTCAGAAGTATATATAGAAGTAAATATTGAATGAATCCTCTTCCCAAGGAAGTGTTTTGGTTAGGACTGCACCCCTAGTTTAAATTTATTACTAGTTCATTGATTATTTCCAGTATTTTTAAGAATTAATAACCCGGACTAAAAAACATTATAATGCACATTTGACTGCCCCCATGTCAAACTTCTCTGAGATCAGAAAACTAATACAGCATTATGAAGGTTTGGCTAGAACCCTCCAGAGTTTGGAGTGTTAACTTGTTACTTGTTATTATATGATGTTAAGTAGATAATTGTTACTAATGATTGAAATATTGCCCTTTAAAAATGTAATTCACATACAAATATAAAGCCGGCTCTAAATTTCCTTATAAAAACCCCTCCCAATGAATGAGTAAACATTACTTGTTGCATTTTAAAAATGAAGACATAACCAGACAGCAATAGTGATATCATCATTATTTTGTTATCTCCAAAGATAATGAGTTACATGTAATGTTGTTATCTGTAACACATTATGTCCAATTCTGACTTCTTCCTCTTTGACATGCCAGCTTTCTATGGTATTTGGGCATTCTTAGTGTTATCAGCTATTTATATGAGGCTCTTTTCCTAAATTAGAAAAAGTTTCAATATTTTTAGATCACTTTGTACTTACAGACAATAAAAGGGAGTTTTCAAAGGTAAGGTTTGCAAAGGTAATTGCTGCCCATTCCACTGAAGAAGAACAGAACTGTTTAATAAACTACATTTCAGGAGGAAAAACTTACAATGTTTCTTATTATATATTCAAAAGTTGGATTTCTTCTTAGAAATATTCCTGCACCCCCTTTTTTAATCAATCTGTTTTCTGCTCTTTGATGTGTATGTAGCTTTGTGGTTGTTTTAGTCTTGACTGATGAACAAGATATTGATCTCTACAAGCTAATGATATGTAGGCAGTTTTTAAAGAAAACAAAAACAAAACTTAAGTTATTATTTTTACTTTTAATAAGTACACTCTTCTAGAACTCAGACAGTAGCTGTGTTACCATGAACAGTTGCACATTTGTTAGCATCAAGGTGCTTCAAGTCCTACTGCAGAATAATCATATAGTACTTTGAAGTTTAGAGCTTGTTTATGCATACAGGTAGAAAACATCATTATTCTGGGCTTAATTACTGATGGGTGACAGCTTTATGTGTGAACAGATTCTACTAAAATATGTTTACACAAAATCTGTAAGGGGAGACAAAGATAGATATGAAAATGCTATCTGTGGTTTTAAACACATGATGATAGTAATACTGCATGTATTCATGAGTCACCAAGAGGTAATAATCATAGAATCATAGAGTTGGAAGAGAAGAGATAGTGCCAGTGTATTCTGCTTTGGTCAGGCTTCATCTGGAACATTGTGTCCAGTTCTGGGCACCACAATTCAAGGATGTTGACAAGCTGGAGCGAGGGCGACCAAAATGGTGAAAAGCCTGGAAGCCTATGAAGAGTGGAATAGGGACTGGGAATGTTTAGCCTGGTTTAAAAAAAAGTTAAGAGGGGACATGATAGTCATGTTTAAATATTTGAAAGGATGTTATATCAAAGGAGGAAGAGGCTTGTTTTCCATGGCTTCAGAGACTAGGACAAAGAGCAATCTAAATCTCAGGGGAAACTTTCTGAAGGTCAGAGCTATGGATTCGAACTACAGAAAAAGAGATTCCAAGATTAGGAAGAACTTCCTGACAGTAAGAGATGTCCGACAGCAGAATAGTCTGCCTCAGCATGTGGTGGAATCTCCTTCTTTTGGAGGTTTTTAAACAGAGGTTGAATGGCCATCTATTAGGATTGCTTTGATTGGTGTACCTGCACTGCAGGCGGATGGACTGGATGGCCTTGTGGTCTTCTCCAGCTCTATGATATTGTGATTCGATGATTCCACTTCACATTTAGTTCATCCAAAGTGCTGAGTCCTGCCTCCTAAACAGGTTCAGCATCTTGGATAGCTCTCTTAAAGATTGGATTAAAGCATGGAGCATAGTCACCATCCCATTAACATGGAAGCCACTGATAGTAAAAGATTATATGTTTTAATCAACTTTCTCTTTTTCCCAGTAAAATATATAGAAGCAGCTATTAAACTCTTCTTAAGCATGAAAGTGTATGACTGAGAAGTCTGGACGAGTAACAATTTGCCTGATTTCCACTGTGAGATAAACAGCCAGTCATATAGCTGTGTGTGTACCTTAGGATTGATGTCTAGGACCCCACTGCCCAGGCTACCCAAATCCACCCCACTCCCCACTCCAGAAACAGGTCTAAAACCAGTACCTGGACTGACAAGGACACTAAACCTGAGCCCACTTTCAAGTCCTTTTATAAAACATCTTTTCAAAGGGAGAAAATTGGTTATAGATCTTCATTTTATTGTTTTTACTTTAAAGATGTATTTTCCTTTTCTCTATGAAAATTGTGCTGATTTCCAAATAAATATGTTTAATATCAGGATAGCCAAATTAGACATAGGGAAGAATTTCATTTCAGTTCCAATATTCAGAAATTTCTTCATGTTGAGGAAAAAAAAATTAAGAGAAAGGAGGATGAAAAGAAAATGGAGATGCTTACTGCTTCAACATTTGGGCAGAGTTAATGTGTATTCAATCATGTTAGTGATCTATTAGAATCATCTAGTTCTTTTTTTAATGATTTTTATTAATTTTTAAAAACATATAAAAAGAAAAACAATATTTGACAATCATCCATGATATATCATAACACATAACTACTGTCATGTTTATATTCTTCAATCGTTACTTCCTTACTGTCAATCTCTTTATCCTATCATTTTCTATTTTAGATTATCTGATAAACAGTAATGATAAATGTTCTAAATACATTCCCCCCCGTCATCTTCATTTCATATATATAGTTATCATAACGTGTCTTCTCTAAATTACATATCATTAGAGTTAACCACTATACACATATTCATTCTATCAGCTGTTATCACCCTGAGAAACAAAACTTTCATTTCCACTTCAGCTTAATCTATAACGAAAACAGCATTCCCCCCCCCCCATTCTTTTTGGAGAAAGAGAATAATGTTATTCCAATCTTCTTTATATACATTCTTGAGTATATTCCTGATTGCTCTCAAAAGCTTGTTCATCTCCATCGTGTCTAATAACCTGAACATCCAGTCTTCCTTGGTAGGGATTTCATTTAGCTTCCATTTCTGAGAGTAGACTATTCTTGCCGCTGATAACATAGAAAATAATATTTGACCATACTTCCTCTCTAAATCAAGATCAATTATATTCCAACAAAAAGACTTCAGGAGTTATGGCAGTTATTTTCTTGACTTCAAAGATTAATTTCCAAAATTTACATGCTACCCGACAAGTCCACCGCATGTGATAGATTGAGCCTTGTTCTTCCCCACATTTCCAACACAAGTTGCTACAGTTATTATACATTTTGCTGATCTTAAGAGGAGTTAGGTACCATTGAAAGTAAACTTTATAATAGTTTTCTCTAAGGTTTTTGCTACAAGTATATTCCAGTTGCCTTATCCACATATATTCCCATATATGGTCCAAATCAATAGAAAAAACAAAATTTTGGGACCACTTAATCATATTGTCTTTAACAACTTCTTCTTCCATATACATTTTAAGAATACATTTATACAGTCTTGACAATAAGGCATCTTTGTTTAGCATTAACTCCCGCTCTATTTGATATTTACCAATATCATATTGTTTTTTATCCATAAGAAATCGTTCCCTTAGTTGTCTATAAAAGAACCACGATATTTGATACCCTTGTTCAGTAAGGTTTTCCCATGTCTTTATCTCATATCCATTATTATTTATCACCATCAATTCTTCATAGATAATACAACTCTCTTTCTTAGGGTTATGTTTAAAAAAAGCTTCATGGGTAGATTCCCAAAGGGGGGTTTGGGACATATTCGTTTTTTGTATTTTTCCTAAGTTCTAAGTAAATCATGTCTCCCAATATGATTATTAAAGTCCTGATTTACTTTAGCCTTATCATAAAATAGGTAGGTGTGCCAGCCAAATCTCAAATTCACACTTTCCAGATCAACATCTTTCTTAAATTTCTCTAAACAGTGATATAGGCCTGTTACAGACTGCCAAAATAAAGCTGCTTCGGGACTCTTTGGAGGTATGCTATTTAAATGATTCATGCATCCTAAGAATCTGGAAGCTGCACCAAAAGCTGCACTCTAGTGCTTAGGAACGGAGTGTGGCTTTGGCGCGACCTCTGGACTCTTAGGACCCATGCGTCATTTAAACAGCATACCTCCAAAGAGACCCGAAGCAGCTTTATTTTGGCAGTCTGTAACAGGCCATAGTTTCTTTCTTTTTATAGGTGAGTTTACTCTTTTTATGTTCCATGATAAAATGTCCATATTCAGATTTGGCTAACTGTTGGGGTTTCTAGTTTCCCTTTTTTTTCTTTTATTAGGTTTTATCCCCCCCCCTTCTAATGTTTTAATATTTATCTTTAATTCCTCCTCTACTAGGTCTCCTTCCTCTGTCGCATTCCTCTTATCATCTTCTTTGATTTCTTCCTCTAGATTTAGGTTAATGTCCTGTTCATCTTCATCACTGTCAGTCTGTCCTGGTTCAGTGTAGTCATTTGGATTTCCATTTTGTTCATTGTTTTGGTCTATGTATTCATTTCTCTTGTCATTTCTTCCTCCAAGTCCACTTTCAATCCTCTTGCTATATTTAATCCAGAAGTCCTTCGCTTTTTGAACCGTGTTCAGTTTGAACCATTTTTGGTTCCACTTTACTAAGATTCCCTCCAGCTTTTCCCATTTATAAAGGATTTTATATTTATTAAGGATCATTGTTGTGAATTTGTAATTCCCCCTTTTTTGAAGAATTCTTTTTGGGATGTCTTTAAAAAATTTTTATCGTGCAACCTTCTATTTCCAGAGGGCTTTCATAACTCAGGAATAAAAGTTCATCCCGTATTTTTTTCCTTCCAAAATAAATAATGATGTCCCTGGGTAGGCTTTTTGTCTTTTGCAGTCTGAGAATTAATCCTAAAAGTTTTGTTGACATCTTTAATAAAATCCTGATAGAGGATCTCCATATAATCAGCTAACGCTGGAACAAGATATTCATAGAGGTTTTCATGTTTGATTTCCTTCAGTCCTTTTATTTTTAATGAGTTTTCTCTTTGCTTTAAATCATCCAATGCTTTAGCGTCCAGTTGCATTTCCTGTTGTTGAATAAAAAAAACTGCAGATTTTTCTTCTAATGTTTGAGACTTTACTTCTAATTTATCGATTATTGTGGTAACTTGACTTATTTCTTTAGCAACATCCTCTAGAGATAGTTTGATTTCTCTTAATTCTGTCTTCAATTCAGATTTCACATCCTGTTTCAAATCTTTCCATAAATCATTTATCTCTTGTTTTAAAAAAATTTCCATATCTTTTCCATTTTGTTTCCATCTGTGCCAATAATCTCCTGATTTCTTCCATTACTGAATTCTGCTCCAAGGAGTTTCTCCTATTTGGTTGGGCTTGTTGTGCTGAAGCTTTTGCTGACATCATTCTAGTATTCATTTCCCTTTCTATTTGTTCTTATTTCTTCAGTCTTTACTTTTCCAAGTTATTTCTCAGTTCTCTTTAGTCTCCTTTCACTTGCTCTTCTTGCCTTTCTCTCCTCTTCACCTCACGCCTCTAGGCTGCTTGGCTTCTCTCCTGTCTCTCCATCTCTGCTCTCAAGCTCAATCCATTTTCCTCTTAGGGTTCTGAGCCCTCTTCTATCACCTGTTTCTTGGGTTCTTTCCAAACTTTCCAAACTTCTTCTCGTTGTTCTTCACTCACCACTCTTCTTCACTGCTTCCTCTCCCCAACTCTGACTCAAATGTTTTATTAACAAATTCTCTCAGACACCATGGGCTCCCCACTTTTCTTTCCAAGTTTAGTACTCACTGCTTCTTTCCATTAACAATCTCTCTTCTCCATCTGATTCTGAGAAGCTCCCCGTCTTTAACATTAACAAGGAAAGCAGATACATGTTCTTTTCCATGCTAGGAATAATTGCACCAATTGACTGTGGCTAGTACAGATGGTGAGGATCTGTTTTTCATATTAGTCTGCTTTTGAGGAAGTTACAAACACTCCCACTCTTCATATTTGGAGCAGAAAAAATATGATTTAAAAATCTGAATGCAGGACAAAACAAAATTGAAGGTTCCCTCATTCATAGGAAGAACCAGGTTTTATTTTATCATTGTAGACATGATGGTGTTGTGATACAGGTGAATTTGAAATGCAAAATTACTCATGCTCAGTGTGTTTCTTTAATTATTATTGTCAGTAAACAATTCCCTATTTGTTTTTGTGTGTTTGAACACACAAGTAATGCCAAAGTGGTTTTAAAGTATGGAATGGTAGGGTGGGGAAGAGAAGAGAAAATTTATATATGGCCATGGGGGGGGGGGAGCAGAAGAGCAAGAAATCTAAAATAGACTTAAAATTGGTGACTGCGCCACTATAAAAAAGTTGTTATTTGAGAGACAAATCTAGTGTGAAATTTGTGTTTTTATTCTAAAACGGGTTGGGATACATATATGTGATGCAACATGAGATACTTCTATATATGAGATATGAGGGCCAGTCTGTTGTTGAGGTGTGATTGTTGGCTTAGGACTCTGGTAGACCAGGGTTTGAATCCCCACTGAGTCATGGAATCACTGAGTCAGTGATTGGGCAACATATAAATAAATCCTATTATTATTATTATTATTATTGAAAACTCTTGAGTGAGTCACTCTCTCAGTCTCAGAGGAAGGGAATGGTAAACTACCACTGAACAAATCTAGTCAGGTAAACCTTGTGATAGGTGAGCCTTAGGATAGTAACCCTTAGGATCACCCTAAGTGAGAAACTACTTGAAATCATACAACAAATGTGGGATGTAGAATTTCAGTAGGTGGCTGACAGGGTTTTGTTCCAGAAAAAGTCTAGAGTTACTGAGATAAGGCTTGTGTTGTGTAGTAACTAGATGAATTGGATAATAGTTCATTATCCTATATGTTATGCACATGTTGCTCCATTAATACTCCATAATCAACATCTTTGCTCTTTATTGCATGAATCCATAACTCATAGAATTGGACCTGGAAATCCCCATGTTGGACTAAAGTGCAAGCTATATGTGTGCTACTGGATGCACAAAATAATGCAGCTCATCTGCTCCATTTGTACAGAAGAACAGTGTGAAATATTTATGTTTTCGTCCTGTGTCAGAAGTTGTTTGGGGCTACTGAGAATCACACTGTTGTTTCTTGGAGTGATAGAATCTGTTCTATGTGGGGTGGAAGAAACACATATCCCAATATTCATTTCATTGTATTTGCTGTTCAGGAGGTTAAAGGTAGTTCTGGATCTACTAGTAGATTTCTGGGTGATTTGCAGGAAATCAGCAAAGATCTGGGTCCCATTTATTTAAAAATGGCAGTAGAGGTATTGCCTCCCCCCAGCCTAATTTACATATCTCTGAAATTAAGATATCTTTCAATAACCAGAATTGAATTTTTTATATATAAGGACAGGGAACTCCATTCAACTTTAGTATTTTAAGTCTACTTTAAAAGGGAAACTCTCAGCTTTAGTTCTTTATTTAATTCAGAAGAAGAACTCTAATTCTAAGTGTATGTTGTTTGAGGATCTCAGGGTTCTAACAAAAAGCTTTCGTAGGCTACCCGCCCCAACCAATGGATAGAAGCAAAAAGTCTTGTCTAGTATGGCAGTATCATTTGGAAAATGTTATTAGGCTGAATATTCTTTCATCTGAAGTTGCCATTAATGTGACATCCTTCTTAACTAACACAGGCATCAGAGAGGCTTCTCATTGTTCTCTTGCATGCAATTTTTTCATGCCTAATTTAGCAGATTATTTCCTGGCATTGCCATGTGCTGATGAAAGAGGCACATCCAACACATGGGGGGGGGGGGTTAAGGGGGTGAAACCAGTAGTGGGGAGGAAAGGCAATGAATAAGTGGAGATACCCATAATGAGTGCAAATGATTCATTTGGTTTATAGAATATGATGGCTATTAATTCAAAATTTCCTATTAATTCAGCAATGGTAATGCTGCTGGTAATTCTTTGCCATCACACTGTTGTGGGTAGAAGAACAGTAAATAAGCTATCAGCATGGAGCTGCATGGCAAACTGGCATTCCGATGGAACATGTTTTCTTGCACCAGGCTCCATCTGATGACAGCTACAATCAAGAGTGGCTCCAGGCAGCTGCTTTGCTGCAGGCCACATTCAATTATGTCAGACTGCATTAGTCCCTGGTGAAGTTGTCACCTTCCAGCCTGTGAAGTGATAGCATGAAGAGGTTCCTGAAGTCTTGGCAGTTCTTGCTTGCAGTGCTGGGGAACAAGGGAAGCCATGTGGCAATGCAAAGACCAGGCGCATGCTGACGGCTGCTCATTGCATTGTGTATTGTCTGGTGAGGAGAGGTAAAAAAACAAACACCATCAGATTAAATGAGTCCCAGACTTGTGAAATTGTGTTCATGGAGCTTTAAGTATTTTAGTAAGTTCATGGAGCTTCTCTCCTTCCTAACACATGAGTCCTATTTAGAAAGCAAGAAGTAATGAAAAAAAGAAAAGAAAAAGGTGTTCCATTCATAGATTTCTTACCTTTCTCTTTTCTCTATTTGTCCTTGCTCCCTCCAACCTTCACCAGAGAAGATTTTATTGTTCATACTGCAACAAGAAACTGTTCCAGCACAGCATCACCTTCCTCCAATGATTTCCCAAGCAATCCCTTGATGGTTTCAGAGGCAGTAAGCCCTGGAGGTGTCCCACGTTCAGGGTGTATTGTTTCTACTTCTGTTTGTTTTCAGTTTTTGCATAAATCCCACTCTAAGTGTTGACTGTGTCTCCTTTGGGTTTGAGGCTGGATGACAACCCTTAGGGAGTGGTAACAGAATACAGAGGCTTTTGTTACAAAAAAAAATGGGTTGGTTTGTATCTGTCCTAGGGCTGTAGTGGCTGCAAGATGGCTGTTCAATGACCTGTGTGAAATCTGCCTGAAAGCTGCCTTTCCATTGACAGAATCATAGGTGCAAACTAGTAAAGAAAGGAATAATGCTTGGGCTATGGAACTCACTTCAGAAAGGAGAAAAAGCTGTCTTCTGCCATCCTCCTCTACCCCAGAATTTGGAGGACTGTAAGGAAGGCCACTTTCTACACTCACAAGGCTAGCAGAATAGGCCATGTATAATGAAAATCTTGTAAGTCCATAAGTATAATCTTTCTGCCATGAAAAGGATAATAGACTTATGAGTCATACCTGAAGAAGCAAATATTTTCCTCAGTATACATCATGTTTGATCATGGGAAGCCTCTACCTGTTTGAAAATTAACAATATTTTTTCCAAAGTGAGGCACAATATTATAGTACTCATAAATTTGATTATTTTTCAAAGAAGTTGGCATTCTGTACATTCCACTGCTTTGGCAAACCTCTGGATTCTAGCATGGCATTTGATTTTTCAACTGAGATATACAACCAGAGAAAAGGTTGGGGAGACACCTGTACAATCTATGACAAAACATCTGGGCACAGATCCAGGGCTAAAGAGTCATTTGAGTAAGGTTATCCCTATTGTATAATTCAGAAGAACCAAAATCTAACCTGTGGAACTGCTTTTCTTCAGATTTTTCTTTGAACAAGAAGGTTGAAAGGATGCCTTTAGCATGCCCAGATCTGGGGAAGCAATCAGAACAACCAATATTTTTTTCAGATGCACTATAACACAACTGGAATGTGTGCACCTGTTGACAATAGTAATTCTTTCAAACCACTTTGAATACTCAGAAAAAGGACTTCTTGCACCCAGGCATAGATCCATATTCTAGCTATAATCAACTGTCATACATGTGTGTTCTATTTAAAGTGAAATTTGTTTTGTGATCTGAAATTATGTATTTGTGTTTGAATGATTAACTGTGAACCTCTGTAACAAAATCTGGCAAGGTGAGAGAAATTTGCCAATAAGGTTGGTAGAGCATGAGTGTGAAAATGGAGAAGAGCAGCCTTCCTTAACAACTATTTCCGGAGGGGGGGGGAGTGGCATGAAAACTCTCATTCAATTGAAATTATCACACAGGGACAGGAAAAGGACAGGATCGCTCTCCTGACCTTATCCCATTTTTTTACTGTGATCCCACAAAAGGCTTTCAGATTGCAAAGCTATTGTCCTGTCATTAAAGCAGCATTGCATTAATGTGAACTCCTGCTTATGCAAAATGCTGGGCAATGCCGTTTCAATGATGGGACAATGATGGGATCTGCATGGCATCGTTTGAAACTCTTTTGCACAATTGTAGTAAGTTGTGCTTTCTGGACAGGATAATGTCTGGATAAGTGCAACATTGTATGGAAATCTTCTCACAGTTGTGCTATTAGTATGAGAAAAGGACAGGACAAGGACGTTTTGTCCCCATCTGATAATCTCCCTTGTCTGCTAATTTTTCAGTTTGAAGCGTAATTCTGTTCATGTCAGCTTAGAGGTAACATCTACCAAGTTCACCTGGACTCAGGGGCAGAATAGACCACCCCTGTGAAAGCCTGGTTGGGGCCACAGCAGTTGCACACTATGACCCAAATCCTGCTTTTTGCTAGCCCAAAAAGAAACAGCAAATTGCTGCTCCTTTTTTTAACTAGCAAAAAGCCATCTTTTCCTGCATGACGACAGCTTTATGGTGCTCCTGCAGCATGCAGTGTGTAAACAGCATGCTGCTAAAGCACCTCAAAGCTGGCCCACATATGAGAGGGTGGGTGGCATGATGCTGACTTCCAGGTGGCATCAGAGCATGTGGCATCAAAATGCCATGCTCTGAAGCTGCCTGGAAGCTGGTGCAAAGGGGCAGTCTGTTTTGCCTCTCTGTTCCAGGCAAGTATGTATATGTTGTACTGCAAATCTCTTTCTGCAGCTGCTTCTAGAAAATTCACACTTTTAACTACAGTGCACCCTTTCCTTAAGTGGGGGATCCATTCCTGACCCCCTCCCTCGACTTAAAGCAAATGCCACGTATGCTCGAGCCCCTTTAAAAACAATGGGGCTCATGGATGCGGCACAGCATGGCATGGCTTGTGCACCATGGGCACACACACCATTGCCTCTTCCATCATGCGGCTTTCAGCATAAACTGAAAGCCACATATGATGCGGGCTCACTGTATTTTTAATCCCTTTCCCAGTTAGATTTGGACTTTATTGGCAACCAATTACCAATTCTTTGGTAAGGGATTATTACACAAAATCCCTACATGTCACTCATCTATCTTCGATATTTTCACATTGCAAAACCATAATGTGCTGGTTTGAAAGGCAGATCCAAGTGCTCTCATAAACATCAGTAAGGAATAACTCATTCAAATTTTAGAGTCTTTCTCAAAAATCATTTAGAGGCAGAATAGTGGTATAAATGTACATGAATGGTGAGCTGAAGAATTTGTTGTTGTTGTTATGTGCATCCAAGCTAACTCCAACTTATGGCAATACTACCACAGGGTTTACTTGATCACATTATTCAGATGTTTGCCATTGCCTTCTTCTAAGGCTGAGAGAGTGTGACTTGTCCAAGGTCACCCAGTAGGCTTCCATGGCTGAGCAGGAATTTGTATCTTGGTCTCCTGGAACGCTTGTACAACACTAAGACTTCTACACCATGCTGTATCTCTCACAGAATTTCATTATGACTAAAGGGAAAGCAGGTTAAATTAACTGAAAGGATTAATTTATATTCAGGAATTTTATGCATACATTCAGTGCAGCTAAAATAGCACAACTTCTCTGCTACATTTTAAAAAGTGTTAAATAGAATTACTATTTAACTATAGAATTCCAATTAGTAGCACAAACATGTTTGCTACAGAGCATGGAAAAACATTACATGAATAGTAGTAGATCACTAGTAAATTGGATAATGGCAATTTGTTTTGCTATAGCTACATAACAGCAAAAAGATCAAGTAAGAGGTTTGGATAAGAGATGGTTACTGGGTGTTGTTTTTAACGGCATTATCAACTTACTCTGGACAAAGGAGTTCTCATTTGCAATGGCATTTACAGATTTGTTCAAAACCTATGGCAAAATGAGGAAGCACTGCCACAAAACTAGTGAGGAGTTTGATTTTTCTTCTTTTAATCCTTCCACTCCCACCCCCAGTGATTTTCACTGGTGCCAAACTATGCAACCTTGTATGAGTTCGTTTTCCTAACTAGACCTCAAATACCCTGAAGAACTTTGAAATAAATGCTAAAAGATGTTCAGTGTGCAAAAACAATACATATAATGAAGAATTAAACTGGCCTTATATTGCTGAATGAAGATTAAGGTGGGTCAAAAATCTGGATAGTCAGGTCATTATTGTTTTTGGTATTGATGGAAAAAATCAGGGTAGGTTCAGATAACCTCCAAACTTGTTTCATTTTTTGTTTTAACCTTCAAGACCTATATAGAATTATAGAATCAGTGAGTTGGAAAGGACCACAAGGGCCAGCTAGTCCAACCCCCTGTCATGCAGGAATAGACAACTAAAGCACTCCTCTGCTTAAAGATTTCCAAATAAAATAATCAACCACTCTCTCAGGAAGTTATTTCACTGTTGAATGTTTCTTACAGTAAATATGTTCTTCCTAATGTTTAATATTTAATAAAATACAGTGGTACTAATATTTCCTTTAATCTGATTCTTGTTGATGCAGAATAGAAAAGCATTGGCATTTTTGGCTACATCACACTGTTTGGCTGCATCACACTATTTACTCCTGTTTAAATCAGATGAAACCCCTGTTGAAATTCATTTTTAAAATTGTGTCCCAGCTCTTCAATCTGTCATGTTCATTTTGAATTTTGATCCTGTCCTCTGTAGTAATTTTTGTATCATCTGCAGACTTGATTAGCATGCCTTCCATTTCATCATCTAAGAGCTGAAACAGACCGGCAAGTTAATCTGCCTTCCGGGTAGCTTGGGACTGCGGCGTTTGCTTGCTGCATGCTCCCAAGCTGCCCGGAAGCTGCCAGGCCATTTACACAGGGGTGGCGTCTTGGTGTTCTGGTGGCATGGTGTTTACATGTTGCATGTCACTGGAGCATCATGAAGCTGGCTTCTGGCCCCAGCGTAGGCGCAAAGCCAGCTTTTTGCCGCCCGAAAAAGGAGTTGCTTAAAGGCGGATTGGGGCAGTGGCATGCAGTTGCCATGGCTCCAATCTAACTTAGAAATGTGTGGGTTCAAGGTGGATTGGGGCCATGATGTGCAGTTCCCATGGCCCCAATCTGTCTTTGGAAAGGGTGGCCCTAAGTACTTTATAAAAATATTGAGTAACCCTGAGGCACAACACTAGTCATTTCTCTTTAGGATGAAGAGTGACCATTGGTGAATACTCACTGGATTGTTCAGACAACCAATTACTAATCTACCTGTGAAGTCAATAGTTCATCAACTTGCCTGCAAACATATCATGATGTACCTTCTCAAAAGCATTACTATTTTTTTAATGATATGCTACAACCTCAGCACTCTCCTGATCTATGAAGCTTGTACTGTTATGTGTGTTCAAGTCATTTCCTGCTTATGACCATCCTAAGAGATTTTCTTGGTAAGATTTGTTCAGACAGGGTTTGTCATTGCCTTCCTCTGAGGCTGAGAGAGGCTCAAAGTCACCCAGTGAGTCTGTCTCTGAGCACAGATTTGAAACCTGGTCTCCAGATTAACAGTCTAACAGTTAAATCAGAAGAGGAAGAGATTGGTTTGACTTGATTTTTTATTTATTTATTTATTTATTTATTTATTTATTTATTTATTTATTTTGGCTGGGAGAGAAACTTGCTGGTTCTTACAGCATTGTCTTCTAAATGTGTACCTACTGACTGTTTTGTGATCTGTTCTAGGACCTTTCCTGATATAAGTGTCAAGGTCGGTAGTTTCTTCTGTGCTCTTTTTTGCCCTTTGTGAGGAATGTGAGGACAACATTTGCTCATCTCCATTTCATTGGGAAATCCCCTGTTCTCCAAGAATTCTCAACATTATTGACAGTAGTTCTGAGATGACATGTGCTCCTTTAGTACTCTTGAATGCAGTTCATCCAGCCCTGGAGATCTGAATTCATTTAAAACAGCTAGGTATTCCCTTATCTCTTTACCTGTTCTGAGCTACAGTCCCCTTATAGCCTCATTTGTTCTATTTTTACCAGGGCAAAAATTGTTTTTCTTTGGGGAGAAGACTAAGAATGTGTTCAACAGGCTCCTGCATGGCAGGAGATTGGACTGGAAGGTCCTTATGGTCTCTTCCAACTCTATGATTGTCTTTCTGTGCCCTGTTAGCATTTCACCATCTTCTCTATGCACTGATCCTAAAATTTTCTTGTCCTTCCTCTTACTTGAAACATAGCCAAATCCCCTTTTTATTATTTTTACCCTCTCCAGTGAGCCTGAGATCATTTTACAATTTAGCTTTTCTGACTTCCCAGCCCCTCCAACTATTGGCTATTTGTCTGTATTCCTCTTTGGTTATTTATCCCATCTTCCTTTTCTCAGATATGTCTCCTATATTTCATAGAATCATAGGGTTGGAAGAACCACAAGAACTGTCCAGTCCAACCCCCTGCTATGCAGGAATACAAAGTCAAAGCACTCCTGACAGATGGCCATCCAGCCACTGTTTAAAAACCTCCAAAGAAGGAGACACCACCACTCTCCACACTCTCTAAGGGAGTCTGTTCCACTCTCAAACAGCTCTTGCTGTCAGGAAGTTCTTCCTGATGTTTTGGAAGAATCTCTTTTCCTGGAGCAACAGAAAACAAGCTTGCTCCATCCTCAATTTCAGTTAGTCCTAAATTTCGACACCTCTCACTTATTTTTTTCCACTGGAGTTGTTTGCAACAAATCTCATGCATCATGAATTCTCTTCTCTTTGAGCATTCCTATGCATCATAAACTACTTTGAGAATTTCTGACCATGAAACATAGTAATTCCTAAAACATTCTGAAAATGGCCTTTGCCCTTACAAGTACTGGCTAATCATTTGTATTCCTGTTTGGTGATATGCACCTTCTTCTATTTTTTATACACATTGACCCAGTTTTCTTTTGACAACTCCTATTTTTCTTGCTCAATGGAATTTGAGGAAGTAGACTTAAGCTTACAAAAGCTCAGGCTGCCAACTTCTTTCTTTCTGTTAGTCTCACAGGTGCTACAAGATCTCTCTAGACATTGGAAATTTTTGCAACTGCACCATGAGCTCCCTTCCCTTTGAATATCTCTTACTATGTTATCTCACCCACTATTTCCTCAAGCTTACTGAAATCAGCTGTCCTGAAGTCCAGGATGCATGTCTGGCCTTCTCCTTCCCTTTGATTTCTATTCCAAGAATAGACAAATGTAATTTGTCTTGATGTAGGTCGTGTTCCATGAAATTGGAATAAGTATAAACAACAATTTGGTTATTTAACAAATACTGATAATATAAAAATCAATAGCACTATAATCTTTTACTAAAATAAATTCAGTTGTAACAAGAATTTCAAATTTCACAGATTTCCTCTATAAGCTATATGCTTCAGCAAGGTAGAACAGGAGACAAAGAACAAAAGCTGTTTTAGGACATGAAAAGTCCCACAGTTTTCAGCTTGTATATACCTGGAGATACTTTACAGGGCTGTCGTGACGGCCTACAGTGCTTTAGTCTGAAGATTGTGCTGTCAACCCATTTAGACCATGTTGGTTGTTCACTCTTTGAAGATATAAAAAAGCAGCTATTTTTCAGATCTCTGCTCTAGTGCTAATTGGAACAGATAAGCAGAGTTTGGAAATGATGCATCAGAAGTAATTATATTAGCTGTGGTGTGTTACTTCAGAGAATAAGATTGGCATAAAACTTTATTTTATCATATGGGCAATAACAGTATTGTTTGGGGTGTGTGTGTAATATGTAACATTTCTAAAACTGTGGGTATTGAGCAGCCTTTGAAGCCATATTTCTCCTTTATGTATCATTTTTGTTGTTAAATGTAATAGAAAAGGTTTTTACTAATGAAGTACTTGCAAATTAACGCATAACAAGTGACAAAGTAACTTATTTTAAAGTAGTAATTAATATTGTTATTTTTTTAAAAAAATAACAATGCTAATATTAATTAGTATTTTCAAACAAGTTGTTTTCCAAATTGTATATTTTGATCTCTGGTGAGGCAGAGACCAAAATAATGGAAAGCATGGTCATCCTAATATTAGCAGAATTTGAGATAACTTTAGGCAACCCATTTAATAATGGCTAATGTGCTTAGAGTCATAGAGTTGGAGGAGTCCCCAAGGACCATCCAGTCGAACCCTTCCACCATGCAGGACTATATAATCAAAGCATTCCCAAAAGATGGGCATCCAGCCTCTGTTTCAAAACCTCCAAAGAGAAAGAGACTCCATCACACTCTAAGGCAGTGTATTGCACTGTCAAACAGCTCTTACCATTATAAAGTTCTTTGTAATGTTTAGGTGGTCTTTTTATTTCTTCCCCGTACCTGACAAAGGATATCTATATTCCAGAGTATAAGAGATAGAACTAAATTACTGCCTACTTATCTCAAAGGGAGAATAAGGATAGAAACATCTTCATTCCTAATAAAATCTGCATATCATAATACTTCCAAACTACAGGCAGCTGGGCTATTTAATAAAGTCCTGAAATTTTTTCCATTCCTTTTTTTTTCTTTTATTGATTATATTCATTACTATAACATACATTGTTAAAACCATTCATTCGTAACATAACCCGTATGACATAACTTAACCTAATGTCATGACGAACATAATGCATATGACACACATCAACTTCCTACCTAGCAGTTCTTGGTTTTATGTTTATTTTTGTGTTCTTCTATAATCACTGACATTTTCTTCTTCAAATATAACATTTGCAAAGAAAAATGGTGCAGTGGCAGCTGTGTTGTTGTTTTTCATTTGCACACTTGCACTTGTTGTCCATAGACATGCTGCCATTTGTAAAACTGGTCCTGCAACTAGGTCTGGAAGAAGCTATGGAACAGGCTGCACAATTTGTTTTTCAAGATATGCAACTGGAATCTGCACTAGGACATCACTCCCAAGCACAGCAGGCAACTAGGTATCCATGAATGCAGCATCATATATGCTAGCAGAATGCACTACTGGGTACTAGCCAATGGGACTTAAATTAGCCACGACTAACTTATGTTCCATTTCAAAAAGCCATCTCTAAGTAGGAATAGAAAAGAAATTGATTTTAAGCATTATTTTTTATAGATATATTCAATTTGTGGTTTGCAAAATCATTAATGGAGGTGCTTCCTCTTAGGAAGAAATCATGAATGCAGTTATTTTTGTTCTTTTTTCCTTTTTATAAACAAATAAAATAAATGTGAACAAATAAAAATGCAAAAATTGAAATGTGTTATCTTTGGAAAATGTGCATTAACATACTTCAGACAATAGGGAAGATGCATAAAAGGCACACATTAAGAAAAGTGTGTACCAAGCTACACATGGATTTTCATGGAGGAAGAAACAACAAAGATTTACTTTGAAACAAGGATAAGGAAAAACTGCAGGTGGGAATCAAAGAAATTAGTCAAAATGGGATGTGAGTCATTTTTTCACTTTCACAAGCTTTGAGTATGTATAGATCTGGATCCAATCTTCCATTGTATTTCACTGGTGAATGACAAACAAGGGCACAGTGCACACCCATGATTGTGCATTTATCTGTGTGTTTATATGAGGATATACGCAGGGCTCTATAAGAGCCACCCAGTACCATCTCTTCCCATTGACAAATCCATAATACTGTTTACTAGGTCTTCATTAGTGTGTTATTATCACAGAGCATTAAAATAAAATATTAAACTATTAAACCTGACCTTTCTTTCTACTAATGAGAAGACTATTTATTTACTATATTCTCAGTAACTTTACACTTCCCTTAATTATCTTAAAAGAGACTTCTGTGTTGAAATTTTGGTCATATACACATGTATGTAAATATAATTGCTTAATTGATTAATCATTTGAAAGATATATGACAAATCAACATTTTGTTCTAACAACATCTCTAGGCTTTATACAAGAGAGAACAGTGAAATAGGACAGCAGATAAAGATTTCCAGTAATTTCAGAAAAGTTATACAAGGATACTGACAAGCTTTGGAGTGTTGTAATGACAGATTAATTTTCCATTAATAGATGCATTATAAATATATCCACTATCTGTTATCATAAACTTAATTATGATAAAAATAATTTGAATAACTAAACATTTCAGATAAACAATATTCAGCTAGTAACCAATTTTAAAATATTTTTCTAAGTCACACTGCTTAACATTTTACTTCCACCTCTGAAAAATGTTTAAATGAATGGTCAGTGTTGTCACTTTATTAACTGCTGTTGTATGGCTATTCCAGGTTTTTAAATTGTTTACTTCTTTTAAAACATTTATCTTCACAGAAATCGCAGTACATATAAATACCACTGTATAATAGAAACAGAAATGCAAACCTATTCTGAGAGAAAACAGGCTTTTTAAAAATAGAGTGAAAAGTTAGATTTTCCCCTCTTGTTTAACTTGTGGTCCCTCTAGTGGCATTTTAGGAGCAATACTGGGGGAAAATGCACCACGTTTTTAAAATGCCTGAATGCTCAGACATAGTTTCACTGAATATCAACAACTGAATCCAAAGCACATTGAACAAGATGATCAGGAAAAATACATGCAGTACTTCTCAACATCAGTGAGCATATCTCCTGAACATCAGTGACCAGATACAGAACATGTGATAGCAGAAGCATGGCTAATATGAAAAGGGATGTGTGGGACCTTAAATGTATATAACCTTTTATTTCCTAACTTTGACTTTGATCACATTTTGTATTTAAAATTTTGTACATTTTTTTTTAAAAAAAGAGTCACATTCATAACTTTTTAGATGCTGAAAGTTGACTTCTTCTTCTCTCTGCACATTGTTTCTGTTCTCTTCTCTCCCTCTAATCGGAGTCATTGCTTTGACCATTTGCTATGCAGTCCAACTTTTTCTCTTGTTTTGTCCTTGCAAACCACACAAACAGCTCAAGTCCGAATCACCTTTTTCTTTTTTCATTTCTTTTTTATTTGTTGTTCCTTGCTTATCATTCCCAGACTGTCTCAAAAAAAGATTCTGTGCTGGCATGCCATTGATTTTTTTTCTTTTCTTTTTCAGTCTAATTGTGTTTGTGTTTGCAGAAAATAGAAAGGAAGAAAAACTAACCCCAACATGACCATTCCGGCTTGTAGGACACACATATACACACACACACACACCAAGAAGTTTTATGAAGGTAGATGTAGCTTGTCCTACAGGGATCTCTGTCAACTTCTCTATTTATTCATTTAATGTTCTTCCCCAGTGATAGCCTAAGGGTGCTTTTGCTAAACAATTAATGTAAGGCTTCTCTGGGGAATCTAATGGGTATTTAGCAATAAGTTCACTCCCAGCGAACTGTATAATGTGATATTTTGACAATGGATACAGTGAGATTCTTGAAAGGTGAAGGGTGTCACCCCACCACCACCGTATGCACACTCCAAATATAAAATGAAAATAACAATAAACAGAATGGCGTAGAAATGGTAGCTAATTTGTCATAGCATAATATTAAAAGAGAGCTTGCCTGCAATTTCATTGTCATCCTGTGATAGTCACCTTCACCAATACAACGTATAAGTCATAATCTATTACAGAAAAGAAAATGTACTGTGACGATTGATATGAAAGCTGCTAGCAATGAATACGTCACTGCTGCTACAGATACTTACATTATGTTAATAAAAAGTGATAGTAACATATGAAACTATTACCAGGCAGGGAAGAGAAGCAGCTTCATATGAAGAATCACCGAAAAGTAAAATGAATTGGGTTTTTAAAAATGTAACTCCATATTTTCACTTTCCATTCCATTCTACAGTCATCATAAAAAACAACAACCCTGACTTGTCTTGTCTCATCATTACAACGATCATATTGTTCAATAATTTAGTGGCTGTTGTTTGTATTTTTCCAGACTTTTTAAAACCTTCTTTGGAGAGAAAACTGTCCATGATTCAGTGTTTATTTTGTTTTGTTATTTTAATGGAATATTTCAAGTACCTGTCATATGAATAAGACAATATGAATCCACAGTAGTTTTATGGAGCTACGAGAAATATGTGCATATAAGTATATGTAACATTTTTCAGATAGGATAGTATTCTACTATTTTCACCTCAGTCTTAATTCTCTGTTAACTCCTGCTAAGTCCCAATTATTTCAACAGAAGTTGTTTTCAGGTAAGTTTGCTTAAGATGGCAGTCTACCTCTTCTCTGTATTGCTACATAGAAATTGATATAGTTATAGATAAAGTAATTCCTTTGTAGAAATATATATTAGGAAATCACATGAAAGATATGCAAATACAGATGCTACCACATAGATAATACAGATGTTCAACTCACTATTCAGTGCTACTTGTTCTTTGCAAAGTAGTTTTACAAAAATGAATAAATTTGTGCTGATTAACAGGAAATAGTGATTCAATAAAGAGGCAGTTGTGATATCTTTACCTTCCTTCTTTACTCCTCTGGAATTTTTGAAAGTAGATAGGTTCAGTACTAAACAGATAAAATACCCACTGGTCATAATTTGTCTGTTTAATACATGTTCAACTACAGGTTTCTTCCCAAAATCTGGGAACTAATGGCAGAGCTATGTATTGCTTGTTCACAAATTTCCCTTCCTCTTCCACATGTATGTAGAAGATACGCAATGGGCGGTGGGAGGGATTCTTGAAAGAGAACTTCTATATGTTTACATGCTTAAAAGTGCTTTTAAGATCTCAAATTGAATAAACAAAGGATGGGATGGGTGAGCACTATCCCTCCTTCTGCATCCAATACATGCAAGAAGGAGAAAGTCTGAAAACATATTGTAAAACTATCATAAAATATGGAAATAAATTTAATCAGAACTGAAGATATGTCCAGCATTTAACAAAGAATCAAATAAAGGAAAGCCTCTGTGTTTGTGTATTACTCAACATTCACTCCTTTTTATAATAATCAAGGTAAAACTGTACATTACAATTGTAATGTAATGATGGACAAATTCACTCCTTAGTTTTATAGGCTTGTTACAGACTGCCAAAATAAAGCTGCTTGGGGTCTCTTTGGAGGTATGCTGTTGAAATGATGCATGGGTCCTAAGAGTCCGGAGGTCGCTCCAAAGCCACACTCCATTCCTAAGCACTGGAGTGCAGCTTTGGTGCAGCTTCCAGACTCTTAGGATGCATACATCATTTAAACAGCATGCCTCCAAAGAGACCCAAAGCAGCTTTATTTTGGCAGTCTGTAACGGCCACAGTTAGAGGTTGTGTGCCTCCCTCCCTACTCAGCTATTTTTGTAATAGGCTTGTCGCTTTCTGATATACTTATATATATGTAACTGAAAGACAACTATTACAGTTACTTTTGAATAATGAAAAAATGGACAATTACTTTTAAGATGAAACTGTTGCAGGGTCTTGGTAACTAATTACCTTTAAAGTAACAGCAAGCTCTGGTGCCTTGTCTTTGTATAATACCCAGAGTTTCTCCTTCAGATTGTTTTTACCCTCATAGATGAAATGATCTGGCCAAAGTAAACAATTTTTAAAGTGTAATCATGCATTGGACATGCTTAAAAGTGTTTTTAAGACCTTGAGTTGAATGAACCGATCTATTTCTTTGATGAAGTAGACTTAAGTCTACAAAAGCTTATACTATTTCTCTCCACTAGTCTCAAAGGTGCTACAAGATCACTTTGCATACTGCTCCAGACTAATACGGATATGTTTTTGAATTCTGCTATATTCACTGGGGGATATAGACACAGCCTGGTTGTGTTTTTTCTCAGAAGAAAACCCTTTTGCTTTCAGTTGGTCTTAACCCCCAGGCATCTGTACAAAAAATTTTACTCACTGAAATCCACAGGAATAGAATACCCTTTTTCCCCACATCAGAGTATCTTGAGTCCCTCATTCCACCTCAGTGAGAATAAAAACCTTGTGCACACTTACTTGACAGTAGTTTCATCACACTCTAAAAGCCATCGAACTTACTTCTGAATAAACACATTTGAGGCTTATGTCTTTTTATAGCTTGTAAGTTTCTTTTAAATAGACTTTTATTTTAAATTAAAAACAAATGCTTAACACAAATTTAAGCATTGTTCATCTTTAGTGGGGTAAACTAAAGCATCTATCAAAAACAGATAAGAATTAGAACCTGCTAAATTCAGCTGGATTTTGACTCAGTTTAAAAAAAGTATAATCTAAATTGTTATCTAAATTGATTTATTTTTATTGTACTAGATATTTTCTTGACAAATTGAAGCTAATCTGTTTCATATATAATTAAATGTAGAATCATAGCATCATAGAATAAATCTAGCCATTGTTTTGATGTAAACATTTTCCAGCATTATCGTGCACATCTGGATGCATTTTAACTATTGAGAATGCTGCCGCGTTTCAGAAAGGGGAGCTTTATGGTAGATATTAGGCCAATGAGCATAAAAATATGTGCCTGCACTACAAGATAATGTGCTGTATCAATTTACCTATGTTTAATATTTAAAGGCACAAGATTGAAACTGAACATTAGTGAAGCTCTAAATTATAACGAGCTCTCAAATAGACAACACCACAATATGCTTTGAAAGGCAAAGTATTCTATTGAATCTAACTCAGTATTCTCCACATACATAAAACACAGACATAAATCTAGGTTTGCCAACAAATTTTTCACACTATCATGGAGTTTGCAGTCAAGTATACCATCCTGACCAAAGTATTTATTTATTTAATTTATATCTTGCCCTATCCTAACATGGAATCCAGTGTCACATGGAACCTTTTAAAACGACTGAGGTGGGGTACAGACTGCCCAAAAAGGGTGGCCTGCCGGCACCTGTTTTTCCACTGGAGGGAAGCCTCAGCAGCCAAATAGTGAGGTTTCCTGCCGGCGGAAAAAGGACCTGCAAAAAGCAGGTTCTTTCTATGCCGCAGTGGCAGCATGATGAGTGCGCCACCGTGCACCACTGGCGCACTGATTACGCAAGTGCCATGTGGCACTGTGCAGATGCCGCTTGCATAACAATGGCAGTGGCAGTGTGTACAAGGCACACCATTTTGACACCCTCATCATGCGTGAGTGTTGTGGGGCATCTGGAAGCGCCGCCCCAAGGCACCCGTCGCACATGGCAAGGGCGTCCTTTCTGGTCCATCTGAACTGGGCCAGTGTAACTAAGAAACTCCAGATGAAAAAGTTAAAGCATGATTAAACTAATGAAAAACAGTTAAAAGGAGCATTAAAAACAAGTTAAAAAGATAATTAAAAGACTCTTAAAAATATAATAAAATAAAAACACTACCAAACCCTCCCCCCCCCCCCCATTAAAAGCTTTATCTGCAACACACGTTAAATACCAAGAACTTCCTTAAATAGGACATACAGGAGGGAAGAGGCCAAGTGGACCTGCCAGGGAAGGATGTTCCAAAACCTGGGAGCAGCCACTGAGAAGGCTCTCTCTTGTGTTCTCACCAGACTTACCCAGGATGGTGGCAGGACCAAGAGAAAGCCTTCCCTTTCAAATCTTTAAGCACAGGCAGACTCTTAGAATTATAGAACTGTATGATTCTAAGCGCCTGAACTCCAAAATCTGCAGGGGCAGGCTCCTCTTGGCCCTCCTCTTTAATTAAGAGAGCCTTCTCAATGGCTGCTCCTATATGAGTTATATTTATAATATAGATCTATCATATTTACATTTATCCTTGTATGTGTATCATTATAACATCTCAGATGTAAGATGTAATATTATGAAAATACTCTGAAATTGTTAGTGTATTTCAGATAGCTTCAGATGAACATTTATGTGGCCATAAGCCACTTTTTAAAAAATATATGCTGACCTCTCATAAATGCATACACAATATGAAGGTGCACAAAATATTTTGAAAGGATGCTAAAGGTAGACAGGCCATTTAAATAGCAGGCTATCTGATAATTATATTTAAACAGGGAGATATCAGATACTTCATTGTTACTGAAATTAACATGAGGTAGTGTGGCATAGTGGTTTGAGCGTTAGATCACAACTTTAGAGACTAGAGTTTGATTCTCCACTTGGCCATGAAACTCACTGGGTGACCTTGGGCAAGTCACATGCTCTCAGGGGAAGGCAATGGCAAACCTCATTTGCACAAATATTGCCAAGAAAACCCCATGATAGGTTCACCTTAGGGTCACTATAAGTTGGAAACAACTAGAAGACACACAACAACAGCAACCATTTTTCTCCAAGCACAATACACACAAAAAGAAGCTTTTGATGCAGGAGGTGCACATTCAAAGCTTATATGCCTAATTTCACAGCCATTAGCATCTGTATCATACCTTATACAACTTTTTAAATACTACGTTCTTTTTCAAGATTTCTTTAATTTGGATTACTACATTTAATTACTACATTAGTAAATAACAATGCACCCTCACAAACCAAAAAATAAATATATTAGTACAATCAACTATCACAGTCTTAGAAAGCTTACACCTAGCATGCTTACAGACACACCACATGGATTTTCTTTCCATGTATAAATCACTATGTCAAAAGGTACTGTCCCCAAAAGTCCAGTTTTGGGTCCACTGCTGTAGCCAAATCCACAGTATAGAAAAGAAATGGTGATCAGATTTCTACAAAACTATCTTTTTGTGGGTTTTTCACATTATGTTGCCATGTTCTGGAAGAATTTATTCCTGACTTCTTGCCTGCATCTGTGGCTGGCACCTTCAGAGGTTGGTGGCATGGAAGTGAATGGGAGATGATAGATAGATAGATAGATAGATAGATAGATAGATAGATAGATAGATAGATTGTTATACTTGGTTGGAAGGAATTCTTTCTCTATTTCCCTCCTGGTCAAATGATAAAGTTGAATTTTCATCTAAGGAAGCAGACCAAGCTAAGGAAGTAGACCAAACTCTATCATGTCAACTCTTAATGTGAGACCTTGTACAGTTTTCCAAAATTGAGGGCCTTGTCAGATGGGCATCAAAGACGGGCATCAGGGCCGAGTGGGGGCATGGCATCTTCACAATGCACTTGACTCTGCTCCCATGCGGCATGATGCTGCACACCCCACAACATGGTGGGTGGTATCACGGCGCTCCTCTGGTGCTGCGTCCAGATAACGCAGCACCAAAGGACCATCAAAAAGCCACAGCACCAGTGGCTATGGTGCCCTTTCTGCAGTGCAAAAAGGAGCTGCTTTTTGTGGCTCCTTTTTGTGCCATGGAAAGGCCAGATTGGGTCTGTGGCATGTCAATGTTGTGACCTCAATCCAGCACTGAAGGTGGTCTGTTCAGCCCCTAAGTTCAAAGCAGCCAGTGGGGAAAGAACAACTAGATGAGAGAGACAGAAGGAACAATTCCCTCTAAACCATTTCCACACATCATAGTTATCCAATGTTCAAAATAATACATGCTGTGTGGGTAGTGATGGTGCATAGAAGACAATACCTTGGGCTATTCCCCCCACCCACCCACCCACCCACTGCAGCAAATGAGTAAAATGATTCTGGTTAAAGCTTTTGACAGTTTCAGGCATGGACATTTTTAGAAACATTTACTCAAAACAGGTGCCGCCTTCTGCTAATTCAACCTACTGAGATACCTGGTTTTCTGAAAAGCTTTGGGAATCAAACAGCAGAGAGGGCAACATGAATGATAATAGCAGAAGAGTTTCAGTGAATACTACCAAAGATGGGTAAGAGTTCATTTTCAAGCTTTCTGAAGAGATGTGATGGTGACAAAGAAGCAGAACCATCACCTTGCATCTGTGCAACACTATATAGATCAAGGCCAAAGTTTAGAAAGTTGATTTTTAAAGCAATTAGTTGCCCTTGCAAGAATCAGAGGTAGTTACTTATGTTACACTTATAAAAGTTAATTTTCCCCACTTCTCATAAGTAACTGGAACAGCTATTTTGGATTTCTTGAGTGTGTGTGTGTGTGTGTGTGTGTGTGTGTGTGTGTGTGTGTTTATCAGACAAGACACCTGACCTGTGGTACAAAACCCATTGTTCTTCCATTACCCACAGAGAACCCAAAGCAAAAATAGAGAATCACAGAATTATATAAGTGGAAGGGACCGCCATCTAGCCTAACACATGCCATGCAGAAACTGTAACCCAGGGGGTTAACCCCTTTAAAGGGAAACAAAAATATGCAGGTGTAAAAGTTAAACTTGTTAGAGTTCAGCTTTCATCAGCAGAATAGCAAAAGTGTGACTCATACTATTATTTTAAATCAGTCTTCCTAAAAAAGTAAAGACTTACTCCAAAAAATACATACAGTTTAAAAACAAATAATAATAACTTTAATAAATAAATACATACATAAATTAAATCTTATCCTAACTGGTGTTAATATAGCAGGAAGAGACTGTTACTCCATCTTAGACTCAGGAGCTTATCACTTTACACTCTTAAAATGGGGCTAGGTCACTTTAAATGCAGTCCCTGCCTCCTGTTGCATTTTGGGGTTTGTAGTTTAGGAAGAGGCATTTAGAATATTCAGCCAGAGAGCTCTTAAGCTTTTGTGTAGTACAAACCCCAAAATGCAACAGCAGGCACAGACTGCATTTAAAATGACCCAGCTCTGTGACAAGACATTTACTGTACTGAGAGGAGACTGTTTAGAATCTTAAGAGAGAGTCTGTTAAACAGCCTCCAAGATTGAGTGAGACATACCCAGCACCCTCGGTAGTTTCTCATAAGATTTGGTTTCCAGACTTCTGATAATCTTGGTTGCCCTCCTCTGGACATATGGCCCAGCCTGTCAATGTCCCTCTTAACCTGTAGTGTCCAGAACTGGACACAGGATTGCTTCAGTTCAGTTGAGGTCTGGCCAAAGCAGAATAGAGTAGAATTAATACTTCCCTTGGTCAGGACACTGTTAGTTTGCATTAGGGGGGAAAATCCACCATGTATAATATGTCTTTTAACACACTCTTTTAAATGCACAAATAGCTGTGCATATTTGCATAAATACTTTCCCAGATATATGCATTTTTTTTGCAAACCGTGTCTTCAACCATTTGCTTTTTGCACACATTTTTCTAATAACATATTTTTGATTTGACACTTTTTAATGTATCTTCCAATACATGCATTTTTAAAATTAGAAAACCACCTTGTAAAATTTGGAGAAACATAAAAACTTAAGCATGAGGCCGAGGAGAAGCCAACAATTTAACCAGCATTTGGTGGAGTCACAGCTGTAACAACAAGTTACCAAAGGAGTGAATTTATGTCTTGTTAAATCATGGTTATGTGGTAATGTAATTGAACATTTGTTATTAGAAAAACAAATTAATTAAAAGTACTTACAGCTAGTTACTTCTAACCTCTGTTAAGTTCACCTGCCCTAGAGATGGATGAACCACTAATACTCTGACCAACTTGCATTGCATTTTGCAAATAATTTGGCTCACATCCAGTCCAATCTAATACATTAAGGACAAGTAATGTATTCGAATTGACTTATGGACTTTTTCCTGTTTTGTTTTCACCTTCTAGAACTTTTCATTTTGTGCTGCCCAAGGACGTGGCCAGGATTATTGGAAAGATATAGCCCCAAACTAGTATCCTTGGTTCATCCTGGTTGGTTATACCATGTAGCAAATATAAGTCAACGTGGTTGTGAAGCCAATGAATACCTCTTTGAAGGAAATGCAGACCCCTGAAAGAGATCTGTTTGTTTAGGCAACTTCAGATTAACCTCCAGAATTTTTTTCCACAAGGTACTAGATTACACTGGGTAATCACAGCTCCAAATTTTGTTTTTGTTTAGCTGAAGCTATTTATTTTTATCCATTGCAGTCTTGCTCCTAACCAGAGGTAGAGATAGTGAGTCTACCATGTTGTTTAGTTTTTTCAATAGACTGGGAGTATATTTAATGTATGAGGTGGCCTTAGATGAGCTTCCTTGAAAAAAGGAGGAAACAGCCATTCCTGTAACTAAGACCAGCTAACCAGAAAAGAAAGGGGATGTGAGGAGAGTGGAGGTATAGGAGGGTAGAGTTGATAAAGCCCCTTGAAGAATCTCTTGAGAGTAGAAGTGAAGAGTTTGGAAGACGCTGTACAAGGAGGTTGGTTAGGAACAATTGCTGACAGGTAAACCTTGAGAGAGGAGAAGGCCAATCCCTGGCCACAGAGGTAGAGAAGGAAATGCAGAGCTGTGGAGAGTTGAACAGGTGAGGAGGGCTCTGCTTTAGCCTGAGCAAAGGCACAAAATCACCTCCACTTATAAAAATAAGACTGCTTGGTGGAATCTTTTCTGCAGGTAGAAAGGACCCGGAAAAGATCATAGGCCATCAAAGCTGAATCTTCCAGGCTGTCAGGTGGAGGCTGTGGAGATCCAGGTGGAGAACCTCTCAGTTGGAATGAGATAGAAGGTCTCGGCAAGTGGTCAGCTTGAAGATGCATTCCCAGACAGGTGGAGGAGAGGGGCAAACCAAGGTTACCTCGGCCAGTAAGGTGCCGCCAGGTTTGCATTGGATTCATCCTCTGTCATCTGTCACTTCCTGACAGTAAGAGCTGTTCGAGAATGGAACACACTCCCTTGGAGTATGGTGGGGTCTCCTTCCTTGGATGTCTTTAAACAGAGGATAGATGGCCATCTGTAGGGGATGCTTTGATTGTGATTTCCTGCATTCTAGACTAGTGACCTGATCAAAAAAGAATATAAGGTTAGTTTGGCAGAATTTGTTGTTGACAAAACCACACTGGCTCCTACTGATTACTGTGTTTTCATCAAGATACTCCTGTATAATCCATTCTAGTACTTTTCCTCAACTTGAGATTTGGCTGACTGACCTGTGGTTTCCTGGATCTTTCTTTTTCTTTTTCTTTTTCTTTTTTCTTTTTTTGAAGAGAGGGACAATGTTTGCACCTGTCCAGTTCTCTGGCACCTCACCCATTTTCCAAGATTTCTCAAAAATGATGTCAAGTGTTTTACGTCAGATGTAAAACACAAGATTAAGACAGAAATGAGGGATATCAAACAAGTTTTAGAAGAAGTCAAAACAAATTTAACACATACAAATAAACAACTTACACAGATGGAAAACAAAACAAAACAACTGGAACATACAACATTAAAACTTAAAATAGACAGAGAAAGAGAAAGAGAACTGGACAGGAAAGCCCTAGAAGATCAAAAGATGAGGGAGAACTGCATAAAACTATGAGGAGTACCTGAGAAGAGAAGAGAAAAGAAAACCAATTTGAATATCTGATTCCAAATTTGGCAGAATTTATAAATACCATGGAAGTTGAAATCTTGTATGAAATAAATAAACAGTACTGTATTAACTCTTTAGTTGCAAAAGAAAAAATCTCTCCAGTGATATCGTCATTTATTTTGTGAGGAAAAAAGTTCGGGACAAATTTATTTCTACAAGTTATGAGAAGAGCCTGTTGATTGAAGGTCGAGAGATTAAGATTTATAAAGATATCCCTAAAGAATTGTCAGAGAAAGAGCCAAATACAAATGTTTGACAACTCAGTTGAAGAAGAATGTAATTACTTTTAGGTGGAAAAAATTTGAAGGCTTAACTGTTAATTTAAATCAAAAATGGTATAAATTAGATTTGGTACAAAAAATGAAGGACTTTTGGGAAAATATTCAAAGAAATTCAACAAGAGGGATCAGAGAAGAAGAAGAAGAAGAAGAAGAAGAAGAAGAAGAAGAAGAAGAGAGGAATTCAGAAGAAGAAGAAGGTGAAGGAGATGATGGTGAAGCAGACATATCCCTAGAACAAGATCAAACATCAGAATAGGAGGTAGAGGAAGGAGAAGAAGTTAATCAAGTAAGATCATAGGAAGTAAGGTATGTCTGATTTGGAAAATTTATCTATTATTTCATGGAATGTAAAAGGACTAAATGGATCTCAAAAATGTAAAAGAACATTCCACCTTTTGAAAAAAATTAAAAACAATATTTTGTGTTTACAAGAAACTCACATTAGGGATAAGGACAAAAAAACTTCTTAAAAATAGTTATTTTGGACAAGAATTTATTTCAGCTGGGGAAAAGAAAAGGGGAAAAATAGTAGTGTATACCCCTTCAGATTTAGAGGGAAATTAGATTTTTAATTACTCAAATGGTTATTATATAGGAATACAATTTAAGAAAGGAAAAGAAAATGTTATGTTTGTGGGTATATATGCCCCACAGAAAAACAAAGGAAAGTTTTACCAAAAAAATCTACCAGTTACTTCAAGAACAGGAATTTGACATTTCAGTAATGGCAGGGGGCTGGAACGGAGTCATCGATCCAAAGCTTGATAAAGCAACAAATAAGAAAAAATTAACAAATCAAGGTAAACTCCCAAGATCCTTTTTCAGAATTTTAGAAGATTATTTTTTAGTTGATGCTTAGAGACACAAGAATGAGATGGTAAAGGATTTTACATTCTATTCAAACTGACATAATACATTTTCAAGAATCGCCTTTTTCTTAGTTAGTAAAAGATGAGTAAGCATGATTCAAAAAGCAGAAATACATCTGAGATCATTGTCTGACCATGCATTAATAGCACTTAAAATACAAAACAATAAGAAAAAAAGAGTATATATGGCATTTAAATGAAAACGTATTAAATAAAGGAGAGATTGTAGAAGAAGTGAAGAAACATCTAAAATGGTATTTTGAAGAGAACAACGGGAAAGGGCAGAAAATGTCAACACTATGGGACACAGGGAAAGCGGTTTTAAGGGGTATTTTTATGAAGAAAAATTTTGAGCAGAAAAAAAAAAGAAAGATGGAAGGAAATTTCTCAAAATCTCAAGGACAAAGAGCAAGAATTACAAAGAAACCCAGCAGATAAAAAAAAATCCAAAAAGAAATGAACTTATTACAGAAACAACTTTCTAAAATAGTGACTGAAGAGATGGCTAAGAAATTAAAATTCACACATCAACATTTTTTTGAAAATGCTAATAAACCAACTAAATGGTTGGCCTACATGTTAAGGAAAAAGAAAGAGAAAAGTATGATGAGTAAACTTACAGTAAACAATAATATAATAACATCACAAGTTGGAATAAGAAACATCTTCCAAAAATTTTTCATACAGTTATATAATAAAACTTAACATCCATCAGAAGATATAGAACAATATTTTGGCAAAGCTAAAATAAAACCCCTAAATGAAGAAGAAAGGAAAACTTTAAATCAGTTAATAACCAAAGAAGATGTACTTATGGCAATCAAAAATCCAAAGTAGGAAAGATTTCAGGACCTAATGGATTTCCATCCAGCTACTATAAAATATTTCAAGAAGAGCACGTAGATCCTTTGACTCAAACAATGAACAAGATTTTAGAAGAATAAGTTCTTAAATCTTGAGAACAAATATTGTTTTGATCCCAAAAGAAAATAAGGACCACACAGATCCTAAAAATTATAGACCGATTCCACTGTTGAACTAGGACTACAAATTCTTTTCTATAATTTTAGCAGAAAGATTGAAGAATATTTTGGTTGATAAAATTCATAAGACCAATGCAGCTTTTTACCGCAAAGACATATGGGAGTTAATACAAGACGTATTATAAATCTTCTAGAATACCATGACAAATATTTTGATAAAAAATTGGCTTTAATTTTTGTTGACCTCGAGAAGACATTTGATAGTGTAAATTGGGATTTTTTGTTTGCAAGCTTGAATTTTCTGAGTTGGGAGAAACTTCAGAAATTAATTGAAAGCAATATATCATAAGAAATATTCACAGATAATAATTAATAGGGATGAAACAGATCAAATAACCATATGTAAAGGTACTAGGCAAGAATGCCCACTTTTGCCATTATTATTTATCATGATTTTGGAATTTTTTTGACAGAAATAAGAGAAGACAAAAATATAAAAGGGATTAAAATCAAGGGTACCAAATTTAAGTGTAAAGCATTCGCTGATGATATAGAGATTTCATTACTCAACCCTTCAGAAGACGTGAATTTATTACTAACAAAATTTAAAGAATTCGGAAAATTAGCTGGCTTAAAAATCAAATTTCAAAAATTTCAAAGCTAACAAAATGAAATTCAACATGGAGAAATGTAAGGTACTGCACTTAGGGTGGAAAAATGAAATGCACAGATATAGGATGGGGGACACTTGGCTGAATGAAACTATGGCGGGTTACAAACGGCCCTCAAGGGGCCGTTTTCCCACCGCCGCCATTCGCTGTGTAGGGAAGCCCCAGCTGCCAGACCGCGAGGCTTCCCTGCGCAGCAAAAAAGGAGCGGCGAAATGCCGCTCCTTTTTGGAACGCGGAAGTGGCGCTGCGAGGGGTGGAGTGCGTCCTCGCGACGTCACTTCCGCCGCGACACGTCTGGACGCACAGCGTCCAGTACGTCAACATGGCGGCGCCCATGTGGATGGGCACCGCAAAAAAGTACGCGCTCCGCGCGTACTGGGAGGAAGGGCTGTCAGGAAGGTAAGAACCTTCCTAACCCTAATACGGCCCTTCCTAACCCTAGTACGCGCGGAGCGCGTACTTTATGGCGGTTTGTAACCCGCCTATGTGTGAAAGGGATCTAGGAGTCCAAGTAGACCACAAAGTGAACATGAGTCAACAGTGCGATGTAGCAGCTAAAAATTTTCTCTAGTTTTGTATATAGGTGTCCATTCATGTAAGAGACATGCTAAGGTTTTACCTCAAACACTTTTTATAAAATCATTGTTGTTTTCAGAATGATGCCTTTAAAATAGGGTGAGGACATTGTTTATGTTGTCCATAGACAATGACATCAATAAGTTGTGTGATGCTCTTCGATCCTAAAGCCACTCCTGGCTGCAAATTGAAAGTTTCCTTTCCTTTTAGCAACCATGGAGGGCTAATATGGATCCCTGCCAAGCTCCTTATTTCCCCTTTTACTGGAGGGGAAATTTAAAAAGAAAAGTATTTTTAATCTGATTTCTAGCCCAATAATGTATTTCAAGGTTGGGAGCAAGTCTTACTCCTGACCTTTCATGGCATCTCTCACTGGAAGTCTTTGATTCCATTCAAAATGCTGAGTAGCCAAGACCACTTTCCCTGACAGTAAAAGATGCCACTAGAGTCTTTCTTCCACTGCTGGGCTGTAATCTGAAGCAAATACATTCCCATTGACCAGAACTACATATGACTAAAGACCACTCAAAAATCTCTCTCTTCCTCCCCTCACATTTGAAGGCAGGAAAACAAGAAGGAGGATTTCATTGAATTTCTCTAGAGGAGAAATTCTGGGCTGAAACTGGCAGTAAGTGCCAGTTTAAGGGTGATGTGGGGTGTGACATTTAAATGACACATGCCCCAACACCACTCCCATGCCAGTGTCATGCTGCTGACTGACCAGATGGCAGGAAGCATTGCAGGGCTCTGGCAGCGTGGCGTTCAGATGCCACACACCACAGGCGTGCAGAAGAGCTGCCACTGCGGTGGAAAGGGTGGCTTTTTTTCTGCCCCCAAAAGGAGCAGCATTTTGCACTTCTTTTTGGGGTGGAAAAATGCTGGATCAAGGTTGATCTGGCACTCAATGGGACACCATCAAGCTGCCCTTTAGGGCTGCCTGTACCAGCCCTCTGTCAGTTTCGCAGTGCTGGAGCTCACTCTTAACAGTGGTTGTTGCAGCTTATTTTTTCCCCCCAAACACTTTTGGGGTTTTGTGCTGCCACTGCCAAAGGCAGCAACTTTGTTGGCATCCAGGCTACCATTTGGAATCTGCTGCCTTCTAGGGCACTAGCGTGGAGCAGGGAAACTTCAGATACAAACCTGCAAAGTGTTTCTATAGTATTTCTAGGGATGAGGAGAAAGGCTCAGAATTTTTGTCAGGAAAAAAAATCTTCTGAAAACTTTTGTCTCCACTTTAGTTGTCATTCTTCCTATCAAATGTTAAATATCTGAGGAGTGATTTTGAATACATCTTCTCTCACACAAAGATGCCTCTTTTTCTGCACAAGCTCTCTAGTTGGTTTGGGGCACATTTCAACACATTTCAAATGGAGTTGGTTTGGGGCAGCTCCTCCAGGGAAGAGAAGTTACTGCAATGCCAAAAATTGTCCTCCAGATTGCCTATGGTCTCTTGGGCTTTAAAACAAGCCAAAAAGCCAGGGAAGCAGAAGATGACTGAAGAGATTATTATACTATGGAAGAAAGGACTGACTTTCTCTCTCTCTCTCCCTTCACACACACACACACACACACACACACACAGCAAACCTTGAGCACCTCAAAAATAATATGTGCAAGAATCTCACATCTCATCCATAAGTATCTTTTTTAAAATTAGTTTGTTGAACCAAAATGGTGATGTTGGGGGAAAGACAGAGAAAATGTTAACACAGCCTTAGGATCAGTCTACTAATGTGAATGGCCACAACAGTCCTTTAGGGTGAAGTTACTGCTGAGTGCTGGCCATAAATATGCAAAAAAAACCCCACCAAAACAAAACCACAAAACAAACAAACAAACAGCCCATCTTTTTTAATCCTGAAAGGAGAGAAGATAGCTGCCTTCAACAGCAGCCCTTTGGTTGTGTATGATGTACACAACGTACAGTACATCTGATAACAATACTAAGTAAAGGGTCAAGGATTACTGGCATAATATATCTGTTGCGATTTTGTCAGCCTAGCATAAACCAAGTGTAATCCTGTCATTGGGCAGAGTGGGATAATTGTTTCCGGAAGCAGATGTTGATGGTCATGAAAATTACAAATGGTTATTGCTAGGAATGGGAAGATGAGCTTGTGGGATTTTCTGCCTCATATTTTAAAATGAGTTGGCTTTTACTACTGTGCAGTTTAGTTTGGGGAAAGTACCAATTGTTGTCCCACCACAGATTAAGGTGGTCTTGGTAAATGCTAAGAATTCTCATTCTCCTCACTGTGTCCTAGTTTTTGGTGCAAAACTGAGGAGGGTGAGAATACCTATATGACTGTGCTTCTTTTCCAACACTCTTTCATAGTTCTAACAAGATTACTTCTCTGAGGAGTTTCTTCCTCAGTTTTCCAGGTGTTGTCTTCATTACCCATTTGGCTTTGCATTTCTCATCCAACTTTGTACTCTTCATGAGGCAGGTGTTTGGCTTAACAATTTATATGCAAAGCACTAGAATTTTAGTGAGGAAATGGAGCAGAAGGGATGGGAAATTTAACAGCTTGTAAAATTTTAGAAGTGGAATGTGTCGGGAGGAGGCACACTCATGTTTTAAGAATGAATGAAGGCTGCACGGGCACAATCTAAAGAATTTATAAGGCCAGGCACTATCTTGAAATTAGGAAAGAGAAAATGAAATACAATTCCTGCCAGTTATGAATGAAAAAATGTGCTACATGGCCAGAACAGATTCTAGCAAATTAAAACATAGCTGTTTCTCCAATTACATGGCTTGCTTCTGGCCTGTGAGTTTTGGACTGCATCAAGACAGAGTTGATGTTTTAAGTGAGCCTTTTATATTCTTAAATGAAGAAGTAAAATTTATCTCTCAGCTTTTATTGCCTTTCTTCTTCACTGCAAACCCAGAATCATTGGAACTATGGTCTTTGGAGATTAAATTTAATTTGACAGCCCACACACCTTTCTGCTCATGCCATCTGAATACAAAATGTGGGTCACATGTCCCTGAGATGTCACTTCCCTGTCCCCTGGAATTAGAGTCCCAAAAGATAACACCAAGGGATGTGTGCATTTTGGTTAGTCCACAGATTGAGAAGGTTTTCTGCATGGAATCAACACCCTCATATGTAGTGGTCAATGAGAACTGCAACACAGGGGTCAAAGCAAGCATATGAAAATGCAGTCTGCTTTTAAAACAGCATTAAGAGCACATCTCTTCTGGCAATTTTAAATCATGACATTTTACTTGTATATTATTAATAATAATAATAATAATAATAAACTTTATTTATATAGCACTGTAGATTTACACGCTGTATATGTACTCTGAGTGTATTTTAATTATTGTATAGTGTTGTATTTTAACTGTGGATTTATGTGTTTTAAATTATGTTTTGTATTTTAATATGTTGTACCCTGCCTTGAGCCTTGAGGAGAGGTGGCAAAGAAATAATGTATTATTATTATTATTATTATTATTATTATTAATTATTTTGTCCCACTCCTCAAATGTAAAACTTCAACACAATTAGAATCATAGAGTTGGAAGAGACTGCAAGGGCCATCCAGTCCAACCCCCTGCCATGCAGGAAATCTAAATTACAATACCTGAACAGCAATAACAGTATTATAACCATATATGTGTGTTGCATTTTGTACAGTTAACCACTTCACAATAAATAGAGTGACAATAATTACAACTATTATATGTTAGCATCATATCATTAGGTAACAAAAGTCTGATGAATATAAGATGTACCAGCAGGTCAAACTGCAATATTAAGTCCCAGTACTATCAGTTTCCCATTCCTTTCAGCAATTAATTAAGCAGTTGACAAATAAATTAGAAGCTTGACCATAAGATACTTTAATCAAAAGCTACTTGCACCAAGAAAGAAGAAAGCAGGTGACTCCAGACAGAAAGCCGAGGGACGTCAGACAGACAAGCAACAGAAAGGGACACTCCTGTCACCAGCACTTCATGTCCTGTGGCAAGAAAGGGCAGTCTCAGCCCCATGGCAACTCCCCATTTTGCTGTCTGTAGCAGCAAGTCACCAAGAGGAGAGGCAAGATGGGCAAATGGGTTGATGTCCTCTTTGAAAGACACAATGCTGAAGACAGCACAAAAGCTTTCACAGGTACTAAAAACAACAGTAGTTCTCTTCTGGAGATTCTAAAGATCAAAAAACAACCTAAGAGCAAAGACGTTTCCTCTGCCCTAAGTCTGGAAGAAATGGAAGGATGAAGGAAGCTAAATGAGCCACCATAAATTACCACCATTTAACATCCTCCATAATATCAATAGCAATAGCAGCTTCATTTATATAGTGCTTCATACTGAAACTGAGCAGCCTCTAAGCAGTTTTCAACTGTAGGCTAATTGTCCCCATCAAGTCATTTTAGTGACTTTGGAAGGATGCAAGGTTGAGTCAACCCTGAACTCCTTGCTGGGAATGAACTCAGAACTTTGTGGTTTGTGAGTGAATGGCTGCAAATACTGGCATTTAACCACTCTGCCACTAAGGCTTCCCAATTCCAGGACACTGGTGCTGATGTTGTGGCAGTAGAAGGAAGCCCCAAATAACATCATTGCAAAGTGAGATTTGATGGATAACAAGGGCATTCTTTTGGCTGTTGCTATGTGCCTTCAAGTCATTTCTGACTTATGATGACCCTAAGGTGAATCTACTATAGGATTTACTCGGCAAGATTTGTTCAATGGAGGTTTGCCATTGACTTCCCCTGAGGCTGAGAGCATGTGACTTATCCATGGCTGAGCTGGGAATCAAACCTTGGGCTCCAGAGTCATAGTCCAGAGCTGCTGAAGTATTCGAAATGGTGTCACATTGAGGATGGAGCATGCTTGTTTTCTGCCACTCCAGAGACTAGAATATGGAACAATGGAGCCAAGCTACAGGAAAAGAGATTCCAACTCAACTTTAGGAGGAACTTCCTGACAGTAAGAGCTGTTTGACAGTGGAACACACTCCCTCTGAGAGTAGTGGTGTTTCCCTCCTTGTAGGTCTTTAAACAGAGGCTGCATGGCTGTCGGGGATGCTTTGATTGTGATTTCCTGCATGGCAGGGAGTTGTACTGGATGGTCCCTGTGTTCTCTTCCAACTCCATGATTCTATTATTCTAACTGCCATTGATTCCATCTGGACGTGACACCTCCACTCTGCTCCCAGGCCAGCCTGTACAGGGCCTTAGATAGAGCTCACATCTAGCTACATCAGACCCTTAAAGACCAGACATTAACATTAAACTGACAGACTCTCTCAACTCTAATCCTCCATTTACTCACTTTCTTCTCAAGAGCGCCTGCTATCAGCTTCGGCTGATACGCCAGCTGCACCCTTTCCTGGAACAGGGTGACCTCGAAACTGTAGGACATGCGCTGGTAACCTCAAGACTTGATTTTTGCAATGCGCTCTACATGGGGCTACCCTTGTGCCTAGTCCAGAAACTCCAGTTGGTACAGAATATGGCAGCCAGGTTGGTCACAGGAACAGCAAGGAGTGACCATATAACACCAATACTGAAGTCACTCCACTGGCTGCCTATCAGTTTCCGGGCACAGTACAAGGTGTTGGTTATCACCTTTAAAGCCCTACATGGCTTGGGCCCAACCTATCTAAGGGATCGCCTGCTTCCATATAATCCGCCCCGTACACTCAGGTCCTCTGGGAGGAATTTATTACAGCCCTTAAAAACCAGGTTGATGGCGACCTCCCAGAGGACATTCTCTGCAGTCGCTCCCAATTTATGGAATGGCCTGCCGGACGAGATCCGTCAAATTACCAATCTAGAAAGCTTTAAAAAGGCCATTAAGACGGATCTCTTCCGGCAAGCCTTCCCAGAATAACATGCTCGGCCACAAATAAGACTTCCCATCCAGTGAACTCTGCCCATGATGATTTTATTTAGCTTAGTCGGTTTTAATATGTAGTTTTTAATCTTACATTGTTTAATCTTGTTTTAAGGGGGTATTATGTATATATGGATGTATTTTAACCTGTTGTACGCCACTTTGATTGCCTGGCAAAAAGTGGGATAGAAATAAAAATATTATTATTATTATTATTATTATTATTATTATTATTATTTCTTCTAACTACCCTAACTATGAGCATAGTGTTTTCAGTGTTAGACTATGGCTCTGGTGACCAGGGTTTGAATCCCCACTCAGTCATGGAAACCCACTGGGTGACCTTGGTCAAGTCACATATTCTCAGCCTCAGGAAACCCCATAATAAGTTTGCCTTATGGTCAGCATTAATGAGAAATCACCTGAAGGCACACAACCACAATTCTGATTAGATCAACTGTCATTCCACCTGTTATTTGCCAGCCCTATTTAAATATCTTCAGACATCCCACTCACTCTCAGCTCTCCAATGTCTCACCCTTTTCTGGCCGCCCCTTACCTTATACACAGTGCATTTCATATTTACGCCACCTTTCTCCCAACAAGGGACTCAAGGTGGCTCACAAACAAATAAACAAAATTAAAAACCTTCCAATAAAACTATATAAGTTTTAAAACAATTACCTAAAATACCTAATTTACCTAAAACAAATACCTAAACACATTTTCATATCCATGGTGAGTCAGGAGTTGGAGTTAAAAAGGCCACAACTATTTATTGGTTAAAGCTGCAATTGGTTGGCACATGCATGGGATCAGATCCGGGCATTGGCCAGCCTGATTGCTGCCCAGTGAGACCAAAACTTCCAGTCTCCACCGGTGAACAGAAGTAGAGCAAGGGGACTCACCCATCTGGGAACCTCCCCAGGCAAGGAAACCTGCCTCGATTTGAGTGGGGAATGCAACAGTTCCACCCATCTGGGCTGTCGATTACCACTGCCCCCCACACCAGGTTTCTCAAGGAGATCCCCCCTCATCAGTACTCTTTCCAAAGGAGCCAGGAGAAAACTGCCACAGGTTGCCCCCCCCCCCCATGCAGGAATATATGCTGTGGCAGCCAACCTGAGTGAAGACTGCATGCAGGCAGTCTTCTCTCTGGTCCAATCCGCTCCAACCAATGGGGTGAAAGCAGGCAGCTCACTTAACATTGACTCACACGGGCTCTGCCTCCCCCCCCCCCCCGCCTCTGAGCCAGTCACAAGGGGTTCTGGTAAGAACCCCAACCAGTGGCCATTGCCAGCCATGAGGTTTACCCTCCCACCCCAGATCCCCCCCCAAAAAAAAACATAGTGGGTGTATGCCACAACCTTTTAGTTTTTATCGTAAACTAAACAACATTTTACATCAAAGGTCCATGAAATCACACCATTACTTTGCTCTCTAATGACAAATTAAGATGAAAGAGGCTGCTTTCAAGCCATGCTGCTGCAGCAGGAAAATGGGTCAAACACAGCATCCTTGTTTTAAATAAAGAAAAAGTAGACAGCAAAATACCATCACCACTGACGCCCCAGCCACCTTGTATTCTTAAGGTAAGTAACAATTCTGTCCCCACAACACACACAGTGTGAGGAATATGTCGCCCTTTAAAAATAACAAATTATTTAGGGAGGGAAGTGTTCAACAAATAACATAATGAATTACTATTCAATGGTAGCATTCCAAGCTCTGAGATGTCTTTGCATGGAAATTAGAAACAGGTAAAATCTAGTAGCACACACAAATCTACCTCTTTCCTTCAGTCATGACTGTCCTTGTTTCTCCTAAAGGAAGCCTGAGATCTACGAAGACTTAAAGGGAAATTTAAAAACATCCTCACAAAGCCATAAACCTCAAGTTTTGGGGGGAGAAGCAATGGCCACTAGCCTGGCTTAAGACACATTTAAGGTTCAATGCAGGTTCATTACAGAGGTATTCTATGGACATCTCAGGATTACTGCATGACACTGCAAAGGAATACAGAGGGCAATGAGGATATGATTCAGTGAAACAATGGGGCAAAACAGACTGACACAATACTCTGGCTTGTGGGTGGCATGGTGTTTAGATGACACATGCCCGGACACCGCCCCCAATCCAGCATCACACTGCCCATCTACCCAACCAGACACCGCACACCGCAGGCCACAGGAGTGCCAAAAATCTGGTGCCAGGGTGGAAAAACTGCCATTTCCCCCCCCCTCCAAAAAGGAGCGGCAAGAATGTCATGAGAAACCTTGTCAAAGGCCTTACTGAAATCAAGATATACTATATCCACAGCATTCCCTTCATCTATCAAGCCGGTAATTTTATCAAAGAAAGAGATCAGATTTGTCTGGCATGACTTGTTTCTCTGAAACCCATGTTGACTTTTTGTGATTATGGCATTGCCTTCTAGATGTTCACAGACTCTCTGTTTAATGATCTGCTCCAGAATCTTTCCTGGTATTGATGTCAGACTAACTGGACGATAATTGTTGGGATCCTCTTTTTTCCCCTTTTTGAAGATGGGGACAACGTTTGCCCTCCTCCAGTCTGCTGGGATCTCTCCTGTTTTCCAGGAGTTTTCAAATATGATTGCCAATGGCTGCTATATTACATTTGCTAGTTCTTTTAATACCCTTGGATGTAGTTCATCTGGTCCTGGAGACTTAAATTCATTTAGATTAACAAGGTATTCCTCTACTATCGCTTTACTTATTCGTGCTGAAATTCCCCTATTCTGTCCTCTGCTCCATTTTCCTCAGGTTGAGCACCCTTTGCCTTTTCTGAGAAGACTGAGGCAAAGAAGATGTTGAGTAATTCTGCCTTTTCTCTGTCCCCTGTTTGCATTTTGCCATCTTCTCCACGGAGTGGCCCTACCATTTCCTTCTTCTTCCTTTTGCTGTAGACATATCCCCAAAAAAGCCCTTTTTGTTGTTCTTAACCTCTCTAGCAAGCCTGAGTTCATTCTCCACTTTAGCTTTTCTGACTTTACCCCTACACAGGCTAGCTATTTGTTTGAATTCCTCTTTGGTGATTCCCCCCTTTTTCCATTTCTTATACATGTTCCATTTAACAGTTAGCTCAGTTGAAAGTTCCTTAGTCATCCATCCTGGTTTCTTGAGACACCTCCCATTTTTCTTC
Source organism: Sceloporus occidentalis (assembly GCA_023333645.1). Lineage (NCBI taxonomy): Eukaryota > Metazoa > Chordata > Lepidosauria > Squamata > Phrynosomatidae > Sceloporus > Sceloporus occidentalis. Next base: position 6,659,774 of record JALMGF010000004.1, on the reverse strand, counting down.
CTCATTGGAACTGTTTGAAATTGTGCTTTCAGTATCTCCCTTTTCAGAAACTCCCATCCATCCTGAACTCCTTTTTTAGTATTTCTGACCACGGGATCACCCTCAATACTTCTCTAAGTTTACTGAAATCTGTTCTCCTAAAGTCTAGAATGCTTGTCTGACTATGCCTGGCTTCTCCTTTCCACTGTATAACAAACTCCAGGAGAACATGGTCACTTCCACCTAAGGATCCCACCCCTTGCACCCATTAACCAAGTAATCCTTGTTGGTTAGGATCAGATCTAAAGTAGCTGACCCCCTTGTTGCCTCTTCCACCTTTTGGACAATGAAACTGTCTTCGAGGCAAGTGAGGAATTTGTTAGACCTTGAGGATTTGTCTGAGTTTGAATTCCAACATACAATTTTTTATTCCTGTGTAACCCTGTATAACACTGAATTAAAGTTAGAGGTGATGTATGGATGGCCATGCTGTCTATACAGGCTGGGGGACTGAAGCAGGTTAGTAAACTTTCCAAGCTCTGGCAAACTGTATGTATTAGTGAGAGAAATTATATTCAAATATTCCATTTCAAAAATCCATGTTTCCCAGCTGTTGGGAAATCCTGGACAAGAATGTCTGCAGTCTGGGACTTATTCTGCACAAATTCCACATTTTTTAAAAGCAGAAAATACTGTTTTCTGTCTAAAAAGAAACCATAGGCAAATTTTGCACAGAATATGTCCTTCTTATCTCTGTGCAAAAGATCCTGCTTTTAGTGCAAAATAGTGCTAATTTTGAACAGAGTAAGACCCACCTGAGAATAGTTTCAAAAACTGCAGAGCTTTCAAAGACTTTCTGAAGGCAGGGATAAAATTGATGAAATTACACATTGCTTCCTTTAAGAACAAAATTAGTGAAGATTTACATTCTTAGTATGTGTGTGTGTTTACACACACACACATATGTTCTTGAGGGATATCAAGGCAACATGTAGCTTGGAGAAGGACATTTCTCTGCCTTTTACTTTCTATAAGTAGTACACTATTCAGTTTAGTTTTAGCCTGCACGGGTGATTTCTCTTTTTCCTCTGCCATGTACTTAAACAGATAGTGAAATTCTATTTCAGATAGAGTCTATGTGGTAAATTGTTAACAGATATCCAAGTTTGGAAAATAACTCATGGTTTAATATAGTGTAGTATAATAAAATTAATGTGTCTTTCATAACACTGTTGCCAAATTCTTAGTGCTTCCCCCCCCCCCCCCCCCAGTTGTGGCACCTCTTTTGCACTTGTTTCCCAAGGAAATCCACCTAGCCCCTTTCTTCAGGCTTTCATGTGCACCAGGAAGAAATTCCTAATTTTAAAAGCTTTTTGTTAAATTAATTATGTTTGGGCATTTGCTTTTGGATTTAATTTTATTGTCTGTGATTTCTTATTTTAAATCCTCTTAAACACTGGTGTTTGTTTTGCAACCTGTCTTTAGGGTCTTCTTATTTTAAGCCAAAAGACAGGCTATAAATTAAATAAGAAGCAATGTGAGGACTGTATTAGCTTAAATGTGCAACATTTACTGTGATGAGATGGAAAAGGAAAGGACAGTAACTGCACATACGTAGCTTTGGGGATGGTTTGACAACACTCTTTACTAGTTATGCAGTAAAGGCTTTTAAGGGACTGTGTATGCTGCACTTTTATTCTTATTGCTTTGTTTTTAAAATACTTTTATACTACTTTAAATTAATTCATATTCCATGATTATGTGGTCACAATAATGAATCAGAGCAGAGGCAGCTGCCTCTTTCCTGGATGCTGAGAGGCAGGAGAGAAGGTAATTTCTATGGTGGGAATATTGACTGTTCAGTTTAAAGAACAATATGTATAACTATGGCAGCAGCCTGCGAGGTAGACCAGCTGAAATCCATCAACTATTCAATTCATTGGTTCCAAGGATCAGTGGATTTGACTTGTGTACCAATCCATTATCTTGAGACTCCGCTTAATGCTTTGGAAGATCATCCAGCCACCCAGGAGACTGCAGTTTGACTTTAGAATCATAGAATAATATTTGAATAGAATAAGATTTGTTAAAGCTATTTAAAAAATTTGGAAAAGTGGCAGGATATAAGATAAATTCGGACAAAACAAAAATCCTTACAATGAATATGGGGAAGGAAGAAAAGGAGGAGTTGAGGGAAAGATCAGGCTTCCAAATAGTTAAAAAGATCAAATATTTAGGAATTAATTTAACGAATAAAAATATTGATTTAGTCAAAAACAATTATGAAATTGTATGGAAAAAAATAAAAACTGATTTACAAAATTGGGGAAAATTGAACATTTCATGGAATGGTAAGATGGCATTAATAAAGATGATGGTACTACCAAAAATTTTATTTTTGTTTCAAAACATCCCAATAATTAATAATACTCGAATATTCAAAAATTGGGAAAAAGATATCTCAAAATTTATATGGAATAATAAAAAACCGAGAATTAAAATACAGATATTACAAGACTCTACAGATAAAGGGGGTCTAGCTTTACCCAATTTAAAATGGTATTTTCACGCATGTGTACTTGATTGGCTACTGGATTGGATAAAATTACAGAAAAGGAGAACAATAAACTTAGAGAAATTCGAATTAAAATTTGGACTTCACGGCTATCTATTTTACGATAAGTTAAAATTAGATAGAAATTTCGACAATCATATAGTAAGGAAAAATTTACTGATGATTTGGAACAAGTATAAGAAAATATGGTGTACCAAACTACCGATCTGCACCTCTCCAAATGAAGCCTTATACAAAAGGGAGATCTTAAAGAAAGAATACTGGGTGACATATAAAGATTTGTTGAAGTTAAGAGATAATGAAATAATAATGAAAACACAGGACGAATTGAATAAAGAAGGCTTTACGTGTAACTGGTTCACTTACATGCAATTAAAAGAACGATTCTCAGTAGACTTAAAAGTAAACGGAATTGGTCACATGGAACAAGAATTTGAGAAAATTTTGAAAGACCCTAAGAAACAAATATCGAAATTATATAATTTAATCAGGAAAATAGAATTGGAGAATGAGACTATTAAAGAATACATGATTAAATGGGCAAAAGATGGTGAGGAACAAATACAATTGGAATCTTGGGAAAAATTGTGGCAAGTTAGATCTAAATATACGCCATGTGTTGCACTGAAAGAAAACCTATATAAAATGATGTATAGATGGCATTTAACACCCTATAAATTAGCTAAGATGTATAAAAACACAAGTCAGAATTGTTGGAAATGTAAATCAAAGATTGGCACATACTTGCACTGCTGGTGGAACTGTAAGAAAACCAAGAAGTATTGGGAAAATATACATAAAGAAATTAAAAAGATGATTGATTTAAAAGGAGGACCGGATTCAAGGCTGTATCTTCTAAACATCTCAGATAAACTAAATCTAGACAAAAAACAAGACAAACTTATCTTCTTCCTTATTGTAGCGGCAAGAATGGTGTTTGCAAAATTCTGGAAGAATGAAGAAACCCCAAATATAGAAGACTGGAGATTGAAGGTGATGGAAATATGTGAAATGCAAAAATTAACAATTTTATTAAGCGAGGAGGTATTAGATAGATATTACGAGGTGTGGAATCCATGGGAAAAATATATACAAAGTGAAAAGAAAGAATGTAAACTATTTGAATTATAAAAATTAAAGTAAGATAGCATTCAACTAGATATAAAGATTAAGAATAATATGAAATATATTAGCTAGGTACTTTTATCTTTTTTACAATAGGTTCCTATGAGAATGGTCAAGTAATAGACTTAGAGTTAGTAAGAAGATAAATACTCAAAAAAGATGGGTCTTTGGAAATGAAGCCTGAGGAAGGGAAGGACAAAAGCTAAAACAAAAGGAAACATTTTGTATAAATTTTTTTCTACTAGTTTTTTGGTACATATGTAATTTTAATGTATATTTGCAACAATAAAAAAAAAGAATCATAGAATAATAGAGGTGAAAAGAGACCAAAGACCATCTAGCCTGTCTCCCACTAGTGTAAGAATCCATCCCAAAGATCGACATATAACCTATTTTTAAAAACTCTGTGAAGATATTGCTACCACCTTTCAAAGGGGCCTATTGCACTTTCAAACATGTCTTACCATCAGGACATTCTTCTGGTTTAGTCAAAATCTCCTTTCTGTAATTTGAATCCACTAGATTTGGTTCTGTCCTCTACAATAGCAGAAAACATTCTCACACACTGTTCTACATAACATCATTCCAAATATTTAAATCTTTTCTTCAGGTTAAAACACTCAACTCCCTCTAGCTTAACATGAGTCAACAGTGAGGTGTGGTGCCAGAAAAAGGTAATGCAGTCCTAGGATGCATCAAAAGAACTATTGTGTCCAGATAGAGCAGTGGTCCCCAAACATTTTGGGGTTATCATCCCCTTTCCTCTTGAATGACAACTCTACCACCTCCCAAAACAAAAAGGAAGGTGCTATCGTCTCACCACCATTGCCCCTTTCTTTCTGCAACAGCCAGCACCCAGCAGCATCTACCTCAGCTATGCCCATCTCACCAGTGCCTCTGTCTCCACCTCAGCCTCTCATGTGAAAATACAGCAGTGGTAACAGCCCAGGTCTGCTCCTCCCTCTTGCCTGTGCTGGTCTTACATCAAAAGGAAGGCTGGCTGGCTAGCTGCTTGGTTGCTGCTCCCAGGATGACTGGGTGCAAAAGGAGTAGTGATGGAGCAGCCTGTCAAGCAACAGCTGCAAATCCTCTCACCCGCACAGGCCTTTGCCACAAGTCTAGCATAAGATCTTGGTTGCTGCTCAACCAGCTTTTTGCTTGTTGCTCAACCAGCTTCTTAGTGCCTGCTCCCAAGGAGACCTGGTGCAAAGGGACAAGCTGCTCCCTGGCAAGGAACAATTCTCAGTCCTTCTTCACCAGGGTGGAGAGGAGTGGAGCCAGTTTCCCACATTTCTTCTCAGCAAGGAAAGATTTTCAATCATTCTTGGCCAGGATGGAGATGGGTGTAGCTGGCTTCTCAGTTTTCCCCTAGCAAGGAAGGCCTCTCAATCCTTCACCTTGATGGAGACAGATGCAACCAGTGTGTTTGTAGGAGGTTTGCAGAGGCCACATGCTCTGGACTGAAGACTTGCATGTACAGGGAAAAGGAGAGATTTTTAACTATAGGAGCTTGCTGAGCAATGTCCACTTCATGGTGTCAACTGATTGGAAGCCCACTTCTAGAATCGATATACTATTGCCTGCTGCAACCCTTCAACTTTGCTGTCTGCAACCACCTTCTATTGTGGTGGAAATATTCCTTGTTGAAATAAAAAAACTATAGAAAGATGGAGTCACCTTTGTCAGCCAGAGAGATGGTTTTTGAAATAAAGGCTTGGAGTTTAGAGAAACTAGAGCAAAGGAATAAGGAGTGCATCTTGACCTGGATGGAAGCTGGCACCAGTAAAAAAGACATAACATAAACTACTGAGATAAGGACACATAGTTGACATTCAGAAGCAAGGTTAGGAGGAAGGCTACAGGAGGGGGTAAGGAGTGATGATGCAGTTTTAATGTATGCATGTATTTCTGTTCTGATTGTAAGAATTCTGTATGTTTAAATTGTAACTAGCCAATCAGGTGTATAGAAGAAGCTTCTTTGTCTTGAATAATATAAAAAGAGCCATTTTGTCTTGTTCGGGGTCTCAGCTTTTGGAACTTGAATTCCACTGAGTTCATTGTTTTCCTTTGTCGACAATTGGAAATAAACTTATGGATTTTCAATTACTAGGTCCTCTTGCCAATCATTGCTCTGTCAGTCCTAGAAATTTAAGTTTCCTGAAATTTCTGTTACACTATAGTGTTAGTTCTTGGATGTGTGCATGAGAGAGTGTCTTTGAATGGATGGTGATTTCCTTGTGATTAATAAGTGAAACTAATTTGAACCTTACACTCTGGAATTCTACTTTTTGGAATCGGTACATGCAGGCGAGATCCCTGTTTTAAGTTGCCCAACCATTTCTCTGCTTTCAATTAAGATAATAAAATTCCTCCATTGAGTATTAATTGTGGGTGTCTTCCCAGGACCCTGGCATTTAAGTAACACAGCAGCTACAAAAGTCAATATGATTCTAGGCTACATGAACAAGAGTGTAGTGTCTTGGTTAAGAGAAGTAATAGTACCACTCTATTCAGCTTTGGTCAAATCTCACCTGGAATATTGCATACAGTCCTCGGCATTACAGTTCAAAAAGGATGTGGACAAAGTGGAGAGTGTCCAGAGGATTGTTGAAAGTCTGCAAACTAAGTCCTCGCTCCCAAACCCTAGCACGCAGCATTAGCACCATCCTGGCTGCCTCCCATCCACATGGGGGCCACCATGATGACACAAGCGCGGTGCAGCATCCACACATCGGAGCACAACACTTGCATCATTTGAAGGAAGGAAGGAAGGAACCAAAATGTCCCCTAAAGCTTTCTCGGGTTTGTAAGGTGTTCACATTTCTAGGCTGACAGGCTATTTTAGCTGAAGACAAATCTTGCTTTAAACACGAGGCACTGAAGAAGCTGAATTCTGGGTTACTTTCTATGGAAATAAAAAAAACCTCCTAAGAATCAAACGGTTCAGGTGGAGCAAAAGAATGGTGAAATTATACAGGGGATCTTATAGGAGTGTGCCCCGCACAATATATAATACAGAATCATAGACTTGGAAGAGCAGACAAAGGCTATGTACTGTAGTCTAATCCTCTGCCATGCTGGAATAGGCAACTAAAATACTCCAGAGATATGGTCATCCAGCCCCTGTTTAAAGATTTCCAGTGCAGGACAGTCTACCAAGCTGCAAGGCAGTCTTTTCCATAGTCAAATAGTTCTTACAACCAAGAGGTTATTCCTAATGTTTAGACGGAATTTTTGTTTGGTAATTTGAATTTATTGGTTGGTAATCTAGTCTCCTGATCTGCACAAAACAAGCTCACTCCATCTGGCATGGGACATTTCATCAAAATCAAAATACAGAAATAAGCCCAGTTGACTGCTTTAGGTATCCAATACTCAGTGTTGTCCAGGCATTCATTAGTGTTTTAATGTTTCTTTACTGCTGATGAAACTTCTAAAACAGAGATGGCTGCTGAACTGTCATAGTGTTTGAATACTAATGAATGCTCCGTTAGTATTTTTGCTGTTGAGTGGGAGCCATGTAAGGCATGTAAGGAGAATTACAAGGGAGTAAAGCAATTGCCTTTGCTTAAGAGAAAGCTTAGTACAACAGTGTAACATTCTTTGAATAATAAACTGAAGGTTTTACTGAATTTATTTCCTATATCTTCCACTCCTGGTATGGACAATAACTGCAAATTACTAAACTTGAGTTGAGTAATATACCTTCTGTGAATGCAAGATTTGCATAAACTTGTTTGCTTCATAAATATAGTGGGAACTATGAGAAAGGGGGCAAAATATACATAGACCTAAAATTTTGAAAATTTGAACAATTAATTGAATGGATGGATAGATCAAAACTTTCAATGAATGGCAGAACAGAATACTGAAGCTGAGAGATAAATAAATGATAGATAAATTATAATCAGCATAGAAAATAATTTCAATTTTTTGTTTTATTTTTTGTTCTCAAGCTTGTGGTGTTGTGTTACAGTGGTCAGTGCCTTTGGGGATCTATCCAGTCATTCAGTTAACTGGTCCAATATAAACTTATGCCTGGGTGAGATGTTATGTCAGAGTGTATTTTCTGAATGGCAATTTTGGTAGTGCTTAGATTTTATTACTTATTTAGAAATAGTTATTCCACTGCAAGGCCATTATTTTTTTTAAAGTTTCATTATTCAGATGTTGATTGATCCTAGGGAACTGACAGTTTATTGTGTTCCCATAGTGTCTGCTTCAACCTCCAGCTATACTCCACAGATAATGATAAGACCTGCTCCTATTTCCCCTCACCCTTCATGAAGTGTATATGTCTGCCAGTGAAACTGATGACTATGTTGCAGAAATAATCCAGTTTGACACTTTGATTGCCATGGCTCAGTGCTATGGAATTCTGGGAGTTTTAGATTTGTGAGACATTTACCCTTCTCTGTCAGAGAACTCTGGTGCCACAACAAACTATAAATCCCAGAATTCATAGCATTCTGCCCTGGCAGTTGAAGTGGTGTCAAACTGGATTATTTCTGCCTGAGTGTTCACTCTTTCTGGCAAACAGGAAGCATTTCAACACCTTGCACTTTTGAACCTTTCTTGTGTTCTAATTAAGTGTATGTTAATATTTATTTATTTATTTATTTATTTACGGTATTTATACCCCGCCCTTCAGCCCTAAAGGCTCTCAGAGTGGCTTACAATTATTATTATTTTTAATTACACGGTTCCCTGCCTTCAGGCTTACAATCTAAAAAGACAAGACACAAAAGGAGAAGGGAAATGTGGTGGGGTAGGGGATCAGGTCCAGCAGTTCTTCTCTCCCTCTGAGATCTGGACCAAGGCAGATGGACCTGAGGGAGGGCTTGGCTTCTTAATCGAGGCCAGGCCCGATGGAGCTGGGCCTGTATCTCTCCCTCCATGGCTGGATGGCACCAGATGGACTGGAGGGAGGGCTTTCTTCTTAGCTCTGGCCAAGCCTAATGGAGCTGGGCTTGTATCTCTCCCTCCATGGCCGGATAGCGGCAGATGGACTAGAGGGAGGACTCTGCTTCTTAGCTCAGGTCAAGCCTAATGGAGTTGGACATGCATCTCTCCCTCCATGGCCGGATGGCAGCAGATAGAGTAGAGGGAGGGCTCTGCTTCTTAGAAGGCACTTGGGAGGCAGAGGTCCAAGTAGCAGTAAAAAACCCTGGCCCAGATAGTCACTATGGTCCTCCCATTCTCTCTGCTGGGGTGTTTTGCAGCAGAGCCCTGTCAAGTGCTGAGTTTATAGTCCAAGCAGGCAAAGAGCTGTGAGTGATGGCAAACACAGTGTCTACTGAGTCAGAGCCTCAGTCCTGAAGAGATACTTCAGTATTTGGCATCTCCTGGTAAGACTGAGAAAGACTGCTGCCTGAAACTCTGGAAAGGTGCCCAGTCATAGGAGTTTATCACACAAGAGGGTGTGATAAAGTGGATATATTATCAAATGATGTCCAGGTTAACCCAACATTAATCCAGACAGAAAGTAGAAAAGACACAAAAAGAGCAATTGATTTTCAGACAACAGCACTGTTAAGGTGCATTAACACAACATTAACCCGGCTAGAAAGTAGAATAAAGTCATTCTTTTTTCTTCCAAAAAATCCCCACCTTCCAGATCTGAAGCTATACTATCAAGCTAATGTACTTAACTGGATAACAGACTGGATAGAACTAAAAAATGAAAAACTCCTCGCACTACAAGGATTTAACAACAGGTTAGGATGGCATGCCTATATCTGGTATGATAAGGCAGCCATCCATAAGGAATTCCGACGCCATGTAATAAGAAGATCTCTATTACAAACATGGGAAAAGGTGAGAAGAAAAAGTTATTGAAAGATCCCCCTGTGGATATCTCTGCAAGAAGCTTTTAATAATAATAATAATAATAATAATAATAATAATACAATTTATTTATATTTTCCCACCTTTCCCAGATGGATCGAGGCAGGATCACAATCTGGTATAAAATACAATACAAAATGAAATACAACAATTCAATAAAATACATAAAAATTGACAATTAAAAACAGGGTATATCACAAGGCGACAGTGGAGCAAGGATGTTCTCATCCTATTCAAGGAGGTGGATCTGTGTCTTACATGAGATCGGATGGATATGCTCACTGGAAGAGCTCCGTCTTAACTGCGCTCCTGGGAGGTAGTAAGACGGATCTTTATAGGCCGATGGAGATCTTTAGATACATGGTTGACTTATAAAGACATCTTATACAAGACAGATAGAAACAATTATGAAATGAAACCAACTGAGACACTAAAACAACGGCCTGTTACAGACAGGCCAAAATAAAGCTGCTTCGAGTCACTTTGGAGGTATGGTATTTCAATGATGCATGCATCCTAAGAATCCAAAAGCCGCACCAAAGCCACACTCCAGTCCTAAGGACTGGAGTGCAGCTTTGGTGCAGCTTCCAGACTCATAGGACGCATGTACCATTGAAATACTATTCCTCCAAAGTGACTCGAAGCAGCTTTATTTTGGCCTGTCTGTAACAGGCCAACATGACTCAAAAGTATACTGGTTCCTTTATATACAGTTAACAGAAAAATTCAAGCTAGATCAAAAAATACATGACTTTGAGACTGAGACAACAGAGTTTAACAGCATTCTATTGGAAGCAAAAACTCAGAAAATTGCAAAACTATATAAATTTCTGAGAAATTTAGAACAAGAAAAGGAACCTGTAACAGATGTGATGATTAAATGGACCTCAGATTTAGGGCATACTATTGATATGGACAGTTGGGAATTAGCAAGGGATAAAAAGCTGAAAAATTTACGAAGTCCCAAAATCTCCATGAGAATTATTGGAAGATGGAACATAGGTGGCACTTAACTCCCAACAAGATAGCAAAAATTTACAGAACAGGCTCGGATATTTGCTGGAAGTGTCACAATGCATCAGGATCATGGATCCATATATGGTGGAGAGGCCCAAAGTTAAAATTATACTGGAAAAATGTACATAGAGAAATTGATCAAATATTAAAAATCAAATTTGAATTAAGACCAGAAATTTTTCTGTTAAATATGTTGGACAAGATCCCTTTACAAATTAGGAAAAAATATGAAAGGGTTTCACTTTGTTTCATAACTGCCGCCAGAATCACAATTGCTCAGTTTTGGAAAAATCAGGAAACACTGAATAATGAGGTCTTGATGTGGAAGATATATGAAATGTGCAAAATTGATAAACTAACGGGCCGCTTAAACCAAAAAGATATAGAATTAATAGAGGAAGAATGGGCTCCGATACTGTTACATTGTAAGAACAAACAATAAAGGTGCAGATCATGATTTATAGAAAGCGATTAATATAAAATAATGTTGAAATAACAAAGGTTTTGGATAATTATACTCTGTGGACACAAAAAGAAATTAGGAAAGAGGTAAAAAGAAGGATATTTTACAGTTCATAGTAAAAATTTGTGACCAGGCTTATGCGGGTCTGTGGAAGTATTGTATCAATGTATTTTCTTGTATTCTTTTAAAAAAATTGATAAAGTTTTATTTTATTTGTTTTTAAAATAAAATAAATATAATGGGGGGAAATCCTGAAAGTAAAAAGAATCATGTTTTGTCAACTTTCTAGCCAGTTTAATGATGTGTCTGAAAATCAATCGCTCTTTTGTGTGTCTTCTTAGGGTTTTTTTCCAGGTTTAAAATCCTGCTTTTCCACAGGACGCCAGAGTTTATGACCTGAGAAAATCAATGGTCTGACTGAGAACAAACCAGCTTTACATGTTGCAATTCACTAAAAAGCCATTGGTCACTATAAACTGTTCTAATAGCATGAAACATTAAAGGAACATGGTGGGGCAGGTCTAAACTAAATACGCAAAAATGAAAGTCTTATTCAGTCATTCTCCTCATGCGTAGTCTGTACAGATGAAGGATGACATCACAAGTTCTTCCTCCTTCTTTGCTGTTTTTGTCATCCTCAACAGTCTGCATCCTCTGTCTGTTAAAGTTCTTCCTGAGCTTATGGAATGTTGGTTTTCCTGGTTCAAAACTGAGCTACTCTCTACAGGAAAAAGAGGGGGAAAGCTCTTCTCTACATCTATGGAAAGCAACAAAATAGGAGTGGGATAGCTAGCCACCAATTCTCACTTTCCACTTGACATGAGAAGAATGTAGTACTAAACTAATTTAAAAATCTGGAGTTCCTAGCAAGGGAATAAGATAGTAAATGAGACAATAATACAGATTTTTAAAGCCAGCAAATATACTTAAAATTGATTTAGCAAGGATTATGTGCAGTTTTGCTTTGCAAACACCCTATAGCAATGTTTGCTGGGGTCTTTGAGTTTCATTGCTCCCAACATCGAGGGATGGAGAAATGGGGAAAAGGAAATGCCCTTCCATTATTTTTTTCCCTTCGTTTTTGGTGGGACAGTTATTTCAAAAGGGTTTGCTTAGGGTTTGGGGGGTTTTTGGTTGCAGGGGCTTGTTGTTGTTTATTCCCAGTTCTCTTATTTGGCAGGCATTATTAAATAAATATTGCATCTTTTCTTATATGACTCCATGGTTTTATCACTGTCATAATCTGCTGACTATATAGATTGTACTTGAGTTGAACAAGTTTGTGTTGTTTTCCAGTTATTAGTATTGCTATTCGTTTCCCATGTTGTTGTCTCTGTCAGTTATGTAAAATTGTTGGGATATCAATGATCATTCACACTTCTGTTTTCATGATTCAGTCTTGCTGTAATTCAAATTAAAATGACTAGTCTTCATCCAATCCTGTAATTCAGGTGAATATCAAGTTGCTCAGGTGGAAAGGAGAAGTGGATTTGGGCATCATTTATTTTTCACAACCAACAATTAAATACACAATATATACTACTGTGCTGCGGATAAGGTCATTTTGCTAACCTCTGATCTTTGTATTTCTATAAAATCTTCCCAAATAACAGCTGTTGTCAAACTGATTTCATAAAGGAACTGATAAGAAATGAGCAAAGCAGAAATTGCTTAACTATAAACTGCATGTTTAATAATGCACTGATAAATCTGGAGTATTTGAAACCATAGAATAAGTAACTTTCTAATGTGAAGAAATATAAAGTTTTCTTAAGGAATATTTCAAGTCCCAAACTGCAAGTTTCTAACAAAAATAGTGCCTTTGGAAACATGTTTTTCCTATATTTGGTGTGTGCATGTGCATAAAGAAGACCTTCATTTTACAGCTTCCTAACCTTGCGGCTTCAAGTACCAAGAAATCATCCAATAGATAACAGCCTGTCATAAACAATTCAATTCTGATAGGTAATATATATCAGATATATTTTATAGTTTTAATAAACACAGACCCACAGAATCAGCTCTTTCAAAAATCAGGAAGGAGCTACCACTGCTATGGTACCATTTTAAAAGCCTCATGCATTAAACATCATGGAAGGGAGTAGTACTGCTCCAGTTCAATATGTGACTTGTGAGCTATCACAGGGTCTCTGACTCAGTATTACTAAGAAATGTTCACTGACTGTCACTGCAAAGGTATGAGAGTAAGACTCTCTAAGGACCAATTAATGGGAATGGAAGAAAATTCTGGTGGATTGGATGCCGGTGGGGGGAAGGCAAGTGGAGAGTGGTGAGGAATAATATGTGTTTGCAATTTACTTATTAGTTCTATATATAAAAAGAAGAAAAGTAACTCTTGCCAAATGAGAGATAACAAAAGATCCTAGGAGCATTTGTAAATACCACTTTAATAATTTAAACTATATGTGAATAGAAAGTCATTTTCATATTCATTCTATACTCTTTTCTCTCTTTCTTTAGGGCCTCCATTGTTAATGAACTCAGCGGCCTCATTGTGTGTCAGAAAGCAGCAGTGCTCTGCCGCAGAGGAAGTTTATTGCTCCAATTTCTTGCTGCTTGTAGCCTTTAATCACAGCTGAAATAATGGCATCTTCAGTCGGAGATATTCATGTTGAGATTTATTATTTTGCTGTTTTCTCTTTTAATTTTTTTAAAAAATGTTCCCAAAGCATTTTTCTCCATCTGAAGGTCTTAGGCATTTTTAACAATGCTAATTAATTGCACTTCAGGAACTCCTTTTCAAAGGCAGGACTTGCCAAATGCAACTCACCTAATGTTAGGTCACTTTGGTTGAGTTTGACAGGTGGTAATTTTCTACAAAATGAACATTTGTGTGTTTGTGTAGGGTGGGTTGTTTATGCATATTTTGATCCTCATTTTCACTGATTCAGTTTAGTGTGGCATCTAGTTTCAGAAATAGTTTAGCATATGTCCTTGACTGATGCTCACATTCTAGCTGAGAAAAAAGTTTGCTTCTAAAGTAATTATTTCTCTCCCATGAGGCTGATAGAGAAGGCTATGGAATTTCCTTTTTCTGGATTTCACTTTTTAAATACTCAGAATATCTTCCTTACACAAACACACACAGAGAGAGAAAGTGAGAAAAGCCCACAGAGGTCCCCCTCTACTTCTGCCCTTATGTGAACCTATATAAGAAAACTTTGAACATATGACTCTTTGCACATACAGTATAGAAAGGAAAAAGAAGAAAATAAAAGGATTGAAACTCTTTCCCTGTTGATCTCTACACAGCTTTCATTTACTCTAGCACCGCTAGTTCAACTGCCACCATCTCTCCTTAAGTCCTATCATCCACTCATCACTCGTCAGATTGGTTGTGGCTGAAGACAACCTGAATCTGACAACAACTGCAGAATCACAGATCCCTCTTCTTCATCTGCCTATCTAGATCCATTCAGTCCTTAAGGTCATATGGAGAAGCCTTCATGGTGTCATGTGCAGGATTACTTCAGTTCAGAAATTCATGCTTCAGTGGTAAACCAAAGATGTTTCCAGTAGACATATCTTGTCAGGCCTGAGAAGTCAGTGTTATAATATAATTAGAGCATACGGTAATTCAGATTTTGTGCAAGCTGACACCCCATTTGCCCATAAAACCAAATATTCTTAACGCACTCAAATTACTATCCAAATTTCAGTTTTTCCCTTACTCACAGGCAAGTCCACAATAAAGTACTGATCTGTGCCCAAAGTTGTGTTAGAGTGGGCTATTACTGTAAGAATCTGCAGGGCTTTCTGCCCACCACTTGCTGCTACCATACATACTGGGCACTCATGTACATATGTCTCTACATCTTGACTTAAACTTGGACACCAATAATGTTTTTTGACCCAGTGCGAGGTTTTTACCAATTGAAAATGCCCACCAGGTTTTATATCATGACACAATTGTAATATTTTTGCTCTCAGTCCCTCAGGTACAAACACCTTGTCCACCTTACAGAACGCACCATTTTAAAGTCCACTTCATCTGAGTACTGTTTTGCTCACTCTGCTTGTTCAACCCTGTTTAACAAACTTTTCTGAAGGGACTGCTCGTTTTATCCAGGCAGTTTTGCATTTGCTGCATGACTACAAAAAGTGCCCAGCTAGGCTTGAGTGAACATTATATCAATAGTTTCTTCCCTCTGACTCTCATGTTGTGTCAGTTTGGACAGAGCACCTGTGAAGACATTTTTCCCATCAGGTATGCATTTTAGTTGGAATTTAAATTTCATAAAAGAAATCAGTCCACCAAATTTGTTTAGGACTTAACCTTCTGGGCATTTGCAATACCCCAAAATTGGTGGAGTTCACACCTTGAAAGTACATTTCAACCCTTTCAGAAATGCAGCCCCATCTCTTAACACTCATTTCACCACAGAAGCCTCCTCCTCTCACACGGAACCAGGAAAAAATTTTTACAAATAAGCACAGAGTCTAAATGGTCCTTGATCATGTTTTTGCAACCAAACCACCCTCAAAGCAGTGTCACTCACATCAACTTGTATTGCAACAGGCTAGTTTAAGTTCAGGTGCATGAGAATTGGAAAACCTGTTAACACTGGCGGGATACAGACCACCGATTTGGGGCGGGCTGCAGCCGCCCCTTTGTGCCACATATTGGGGCCAGGGCAGCCACAGCGGCAGCCCAAATACCCCAATACGGCGCTTTTCGGGACCAGGGAGGAGCGGCAAAATGCTGCAGCCTGGGGGGAAAAGGTGCCACTTGGCCCCTTTCCCCCTGGCGCTGTTCCCGTGGCAATCTAGTTACTGCGGAAACGAGGCAACCTCCGGGAAGGAGCTCCATTTTGGAGCTCCTTCCGGCGCTGCTGAAAGGGCACCACAAGCACCCTGCGGCGGCGCCAGGACGTGATGGCCGTGCCGCGCCATTTGGACATGATGCGGCCGTCATGTCAAAAGTACGTCACATCAGTGCAACTGTTGACGTACTTGCCCCATGTAGACAGGGCGCCACCATTTTGATGTCCTGGCGACATACTAGGGTTACTAGGGAGTGTCTAAAAAGGACGCTCCTGGGCAACCCTAGTACGTCACCAGGACGTACTAAAAGGCTCATCTGTACAGGGCCACTATTTCACTTTGGCACTGGGCTTAGGTTTTACTCAACCTGGTTCCTTGCCTTTTTTTCATCTTGAGTAGGCCAGTCAACGGTAATGCCACATGTGCAAAAATGAGAATAAACTGCCTATAGAAACTGACAAACCCAAAAGGGCATTGCAACTGCCACCACATTTTTGATGAGTCTCTATCTGAAACCATAGATACGTTTTCTGAGTACCTTTCTGTGGCCCAGGTGGAGATAGGGTACTCCAAATAGTATAATTTTTCTTTATGAAATTTGCATTTTGACATTGTCACATACAGTTGATTTTCCAACACCCTTTTCAATACATTTCCTACCAATTTTACATACAATTTCATGTCCTGCTAATAAATTAACACATCATCTAGATATACAAATGCCCCCTTATACAGAAATTCATATAAAACTTTGTTAATCAGATGCATAAACACTACTGAAATTCACACCAACCCAAATAGTCCACTAAAACACTGCCAAAGGGCAGTTAAATGTGGTTTTTAAATGCATCCCCCTCTCATATCCTTATACAAAAGTAAGCATCCCTCAAATACAGTTAAGCGAACAGTTTCCATGTGGCCAGCTGACCCAACAGATCTTTCATTAAGGAAATGGGATATTTATTGGCAATACAAATGAAAGTCTTTGGCCAGCCTCAGCTCCTCCCTCCTCCTTCTCATGGAAGAAAATGAGAGTAACCATTAGTCAAGTGGCAAGAGTGTATAACTCCTCATGCCACGTATTTGTCAATGAACTCCCAAAGAGCTACCATTTCCTTGGGAGTCATAGAATACAATTTGGATTTGGAGACATTGGCTCCTGGTCCCCATTCAATAGCACAGCCCAATTTTCTTTGGGGTGGTAGAGTGTCTGTTTCCGTCTCAGTAAAAACATTCCTCAGATCAGTGTATTCTGTATGAAGTATCAAGTCCTCTTTTACTTGCTCTCCATTTCTAACTTCTCCCCATCTACCCAACACTCAATTGCCACTCTCTTTTAGCAAAGAGGACAATATCAATCTGTGTGAGACAGACAGGCAAGAGTCAGGAAACTTATTTTCCTGCTTTGCCACTGTACCCTTGGAACATGGAAATCCAAACAATCCATCCCCAGAACCAGTGGGTAAGCAGGAATAGGAGCCAACACAAATTGAATGGTTTCCCAATGATGTCCCAACCCCAGGAAAACTGTTGAGGTCTGCTGCTGAACTGTTCTCCTCCATCATGTCACTGCCATCCATCTGGATAAAATTAATAGTGGTTTCCAAGTCTGTAACCCCACCCCACCACCACAGCTTGGTTCATGGGTCAGTGTTTACACCCCAAATCTAAAACCACCACAATGTATCTGCCCCATTCCCCATTAGTTTGACTGACAGCAAGAATGAGCATTGCTCATTATGGTTGTAATGTCCCTATTGTCAGCATGCCTTTGAGCACTTTTTAAAGCAGGCTTTCGTCATTTCCTGCTGGCTCCAGATTTCTTCTCAAGCTCTCCATAATAGTATCAGGGTTTCTGTCATACCTTCAGTCTTCTGGTCAGGGTGCTGCCACCAGCACCATTGTAGCCATCTTTTTAGTTCCACTCCCTGGTGCTCATGTCTTTTTTTCTATGTGTGCAGTTTTTCCTGACATTGTTCTTTAGGCAACTGGCTGCCAGATTATTTTCTTTACCACACTGTAGACATCACATCACAGACCCTAACTGTTTATGCCTCTCCATCTCTGTTGCCTTTTCAGCATTCCACATTTGACTGGCTTCTCTTAGCTATTTGCTTGGAGGTCAAGCCTTGCCTCTGTTGGGTGAACTTGTTTCCTTGACCATTTCCTCTTCACTAGCCAGAATGATACACTCCATCAGGGTGCCTGGGTTATTCTTAGGATGGCCAGATGAATCTCAGAACTACTGATTCTTGGTGGCCTTGGACTAATTCGGCATCCACACTGCCAGCTCTCTAAACTCCTCAGCATACTCTGTCACCAAAGCGCATGCTGCCTTAAAGTCATCAGTTGTGTGCATGCCTTCTCCTACAAGAACACATTCTCAAACATGTAGACTTATGTCAGTATTGGTTTAATCCCGCCATGGTATTCTGCTGGGGAATCTTGTTTTATATCAGATGTTTGATCAACTGTGATGTATAATATTACAATATGTATGGTTTCAACTGTAAGACATAATATGGAGGTTTGCTGTATATAAACACACTGTGTAATGAGCTTTTTACACCTGGAATTATCATGTTATATATAATTACAGATTTAGGATGAGGAGATGCTTTTATATGTTTAAAGAAGGTTAACTGCATCGTCTGAAACAGCTCCAGAGAGAGGGCTTGTATTAATTGGAACTGCTGAATGCCTGGTAAAGGAATGTGGGGGAGTAAAGTCGAAGGCTTTCGTGGCTGGCAGCCATAGTTTTTTGTGGGTTTTTCGGGCTATGTGGCCATGTTCTAGCAGAGTTTCTTTCTGACGTTTCGCCAGCATCTGTGGCTGCCATCTTCAGAGAATGCTTTGCCTGGAAAAGTTGGGTGTATATATACTGTGTGAGCCTGGGAATGCAGGAGTGATTTGCATGTGTATTGTTCTGTGTTGATGGCTGGCCTCAGCCTGGGAGGCTAATGCAAAAGAAGATTAATGTCTGCTAATTGGTGATCATTATCTGCTGGGAAAGCCCCCGACTCTGAATGGTTTCCCATTTGCATTTGCTGAGTCCTTATTTTGCTATTCCTAAGGACTGGTAGCCAAATTTTGTTCACTTTAAGGGTTTCTTCTTTCCGGTTGAAATTGTCCAGGTGTTTGTGGATTTCAATGGCTTCACAGGCACAGTCAGGGGCTTTCCCAACAGATAATGATCACCAATTAGCAGACATTAATTCTCTTTTGCATTAGCCTCCCAGCCTGAGACCAGCCATCAACACAGAACAATACAATTCTGGAAAGGGATCCCCTGTACAGGAGAGCTAAAGTGTTTGGTTTTTAGAGAGAATATAAATTATGTAAACAATCTAAATAATAGCAGTTCAAGCCAATAAAACTGTACTGTTATTATAAATTTGGGAAACAAAGTTGACTTGTTCTGATACCCAAATGATAACAAACAAGGCACCAGATAAATAGGTCTAGAGAGGAAGTTCCACAACTGGGAATATTATCAACAACAACAAAAATTAAAAAGATTCTCTATCTACTTCTCACTTCAGAAGGTGAGAATATTCAGAAAAGAATCTTAAATGATTATCTGAAATGATACTCATACGAAAGAACACAATTTAGAAGCCTGAACCAAGGACCATTTAGGCCTTTGAAAACAAAAGCTTCATCTTTAACATTTTGTTTACATATTGCTACACTTAGTCTTACAATGTTGTTGGAACACAAAATTATGTTCACAATGTTGCATACTCCAAGATACATGTTGGGTGCTCAGCAATCTGCTTGCTTCTCTTAAAAATCTATTTTCCTGACAAACATTCATTAAAGTATCTTCACATCTGCCAAGCATAAATAAATGAAGCTGGCAAGGATATTACCATTTGGTTGACACATTTGTTAGTTGTTTTGACATTATTCAAGAGCTTCCTATACTTTTCCCTTTCTTTCATAAAACTGCCCTTTTCTTTCTCTTCTGAAACAATAATGTGTTCCAGCAAATGCTGCAAAAGATCAAAAGCTGTTCAGATCATATTTACAGAACTAAAGGCACAATGAATGTCCCTGTAAATGACATGTAAATTACCGAACAGTGATTTAACTTCAGTCAGGTTTTGCAGATGAATTGAAGGACCTTAATTCCACTTTAACTCGGAGATCTGATTATTCTGCTGCTTGTATGAAATTAGCTTTAATCCTCTTTTAAATGTCATTCAACAGGTTATTACTGCTCAAAAGATGCAAATGAGTTTTCTTTTACAATATCTTTTCTCTTTCGTTTTTCTTCCACAAGACATTCCTAGAAATAATTTAGATCTAAAGTATCAAAATGATAGCTATTCTAGATTAGACAGGTTAAAGGAAATACTGCAAAACAGCCCTGTCAGTATTTTAGACACTTTGGCTCCGTTCATGTTACCACTGCTTCAGTTTTGAGTTCTTATCCTCTGTGGGACGTCTAGCTTGCTGGAGTCAATCCTCCAAATTCTGTAGCAAGAAATCTCCACTTCTGCAATCACATATGCAGTATATTTTGCAACTCCAACTTTCTGTAAAATTGCTTTCAAATAATGACTAAGCTTTTCTTTCACCTAAATTGTAATGCTCAGCTTGGCCTTTAAGGACAATATTTTTAACTTGTTGTGCCAGAAATTTAAACATGATTTATCAAGTAATTTGATGTTTCTAGGACTTCATTTGTGGCTGAAATAATTTATTTCTATATAATCCAAAGAATTTAACCAATTATAGTGTTAGTATTTTTTTTTGCGGGGGGGGGTACCTCTAGTTAATAAGGTACAGTATGAGGGGGAATCTACAACTCTCAAGAACTGTTAATGGTGATTGCCGTTTTTCTTGAGTTATAATAGTTGAGGAAATGGTAAATTAGTCTTTAAAGAATGCAAACGGCAATTTAAATAATGTAGAATAGAGTTTCTGTCTGTAGGTTTATAGAAGTTAGAAACAATAATTTTATGATTTTCAATAATAATCTTAATATCTAAAAAAAGTCATAAATCCTTGGTTATACTGAAATGTGAATTTTATATGCGATCTAAAAGTGTCGATCCAATTACCATTTTTTGTACTTTAGTAATGTTCTGAAAAATTATTTTAAAATATCATCAATGTAACATGAGTTAAAAAGAAAATGAGGTTTATAAGGATTAGTTTTTAAGAATTAGCGGAGTGAATTCTGATGTTTTAACTTTTCTTTCTTTCAATTGACCATAGAATCATAGACTTTTAGAGCTAGAAAGAATCTCAAGTCCATCTAGTCAACCCCTTGGAATGCAGCAACACTGAACTGAAGCACTCCTGAAAGATGTCCATCCAACTGCTGTTTAAATAACAACAACAATAACAACAACTACAACAACATTTAGTTTTTTTGTGAGTTTTCATAGAATCACAGAGGTGGAAGAGACCACAAGGGCCATTGAGTTCAACCACCTGCCATGCAGGAACACTCAGTCAAAGCATGCCTGACAGATGGCCATCTGCTTAAAGACCTCCAAGGAAGGAGACTCCACCACTCTCTGAGGGAGTGTGTTCCACAGTGAAACAGCCCTTACTGTCGGGAAGTTCCTCCTAATGTTGAGGTGGAAACTCTCTTCCTGGAGCTTGCATCCATTGTTCCGGGTCTTGTTCTCTAGAGCTTCAGAAAACAAGTTAGTTCCCTCGTCAATATGGCATCCCTTCAAATATTTAAACAAGGCTATCATATCACCTCTTAACCTTCTCTTCACCAGAATAAACATCCCCAGACCCTTCACCATTTTGGTTGCCCTCCTTTGGACATGCTCCAATTTCTCAACATCCTTTTTTATTTGTGGTGCCCAGAACTGAACACAGTATGCCAGGGGAGTCCTGACCAAAGCAGAATAGAGTGACACTATTACTTCCCTTGATCTAAACACTATACTTCTATTGTTTTTCTAGCTATGTAGCCATGTTCTAGAAGTGGCATCTTCAGAGAATGCTGGCATGGAAGTGACTGATGTGTAGATAGATAGATAGATAGATAGATAGATAGATAGATAGATAGATAGATACTGTGTGACCCTAGGTTGGAAGGAGAGGTTTACAGGTTAATATGTGTATTGTTCTGTTGTTGAATGGAAAGGCCTTAGGATGGGAGGATATGCACGGGGGATTTGTGTCTATTTAATTAATAATCCATTGTCGGTTGTGAAAACCCCTGTTCCTGGGTGGTTTTCACTGGCATTTTGCTGGGTCTTAATTTTAGTGTTTTTCAGGACTGGTGGCCAAACTTCGCTCATTTTAAGGGTTTCTTCTTTCCTGTTGAAGAAGGAATACTGCATACATGGTTCATAAATTAGGTAGGAAGGGAGGAAACAACGAATGGGTATTCATATTTCTAGATCCTTTCATCCCCAGTCGCTCAGTCCCATATCCCATTACCTGCTGTTTAAGAGGAATAGAATGACAGACATACAGACAAGCACAGGGAGAGGCATTGTGCCCTGCTGATCTTGCACCTAAAATATGTAACATATCAAGAACCCAGTCAGGGCAGCTCCATACCTTACATATCAAACACAATTGCTTCAGAGACGCCAGTGTTATGCAAATGTTTCCTACAACAGACACGTAAAAGTGTACATGAGAGATTTGCATCTGTAAAACATTCATGCACACATGACTAGGAAACCTGGTTGAACTGGAGTTTCTGGGTGCATTAATATTGGTCTTTTAAGATGCATAGGTGCTATTGTCACTTTACATGTTTGCTATGGAAAGTACAGGTGTAATACTGGTGTATTCATGACAATTATATCTGCTGCATCAGATCTGAGTTATTTACACCTGGTGAATTAGTTCATATTTTTCTGTACTTTCACCACTGCTTCCCTCCTAAGGTAGGGTTACTGTATTCCAGGACCACAAGTACAGACACTTGTCTTGCATGTTATGCAAATTATTATAATTATGTATGTTATTAATTTCTGTTATTGCTATGCAAATTCAACATATTAGTCCTTCCGTTTTTCTACCACTATCTTTCAGTCCTGGTACCATTTAACACTAGTAAGTAATAAAAGAGATGCTAGTAAGGGGACCTAAAATATTTTCATTGAAATAAAAGTTTCTGTTTGTTAAAAACATTCTTAAATTCTTGTTTATGCTTCCTTTTTCTTCCCCTTGAAATTTGAAGGCAAGTCTTAAAAATTTAAAATGACTATGTACAAATCTTATTAGCCAAGGCCGTATTTGGCCTGATGCTTTCAGTTTGATAAGATGTGACCCGAATTTCTGCCCTAATGTAACTCTCTTATCTAGTCCTCATCCAAGCATTCCCATGGGCAACAGAGCTTAACGCTTTGAATATGAGAAAAGAGTCTCTGGCTTTGGAGAAAGGAAGAAAAGCACAACAGTGTGATTGAAAAAGCTTTATGTGTGGTGCAGGGTTTATTCCTGAATTCTCAAATAAAATTGAACATGGAAGCAACATCTGAGGAGAAGATGTTCCCCTCCCATTTATCAGATATTTCAAAATAAATCTCATAGATTAAACATTGCAACTATGATATGTAAAAAAAAACCCTGCTTTCCAATAAAGCGCGGGGGGGGGGGGGTTAACCTCATCAAAAGCTTTGGACAATATTTTTCCTCATTGTCATCCCAAATCAGCACTTCTAGCAGGAAAGCTTGGCAGCAAGAGGACTAGGCATGCTATAGAGGTAGAATCTCAGAACTGCCTTTACACTTGTGTAGGTTGATGTGACTTTCCTATAGCAGCAGATTTCACAGTACCCTCAAAGGCCCACAGTCTGGAACTAACACTTTTGCAGTCTTATCAGCCCATTTACCTATAGTATTCCCCTATTTTCTTAGAACCACAGAATCACAGCATCTAACGTTGGAAGAAATCACAAGGACAATCAGTTCCATCTCCCTGCCATACTGATTCCTGTATGGCACAGTTAAAACAGCCCTGAAAGATGCTATCCAACCTCTGTTTTAAAACTTCCAAAGATGAAGTGCTGACAGCCCTTTGATATAATCTATTCCACATCAAACCACTCTTACAGTAAAGACATTCATCCTAACATTTAGTTGTAATCTTTTTTCTTATAAATTGAATCCTGCGGCTTGTGATCTAGTCCCTGGAAAAGCAGAAAATAAGATTGCTCTACTTTCTCCATGACCTTCCTGCAAATGTTTAATGACAGCTATTGTGTCTCCTTGCAGTCATCTCTCCTCCAAGCTAAACATTTCCAGCTCTCTAAATGGTTCTCCAGACCTTTGATCATCTTGGTCACCCTTCTCTCGACACATTCCAGGTTGTCAATATTCTTCTTGAATTGTGGTGCCCAGAACTGGTCACAGTATTCCCGGTGGAGTCTGACCAAAGCAGAACACAGTGCACTTTCTTCTTTGACTTTCCTTAGTAATTGTTCCAACTCTATGATGTAGCATGGTATTATCCTCATATCTTAGACTGCCAATGTTCCTCCCTCCTATCTTCACTATTCTTTCTTCTGAGTCTGACCCCCGCCCTTCTATATGTCTGTACATTTCTGCATACAAGTTGAACAAGTAGAATGACAGAATGCAGCCTTATCTGGCCCCTTTGTCTGTTTCTGTTTTAACAGTTGCCTATTGTTCTAAGTACAGACTACTCATCAGGACTATTAAATGTAGTGGTACTCCTATATCTTTAAGAGTAATCTATAGATTTTCATTATCTATGCAGCTTATCGCTACATACACACAACAGGGTTCTGACCACATCCCCCATCCTGACTGTAATTAAAATATTAAGAAAAAAGGGGGGGATAAATCTATAATTACAGATAGAATTAAATATTTCTACTAAATGTAGGCTTTCATGGCCGTCATCCATAGTTTTTTGTGGGTTTTTCAGACTATGTGGCCATGTTCTATAAACTCTTCTAGAACATGGCCACATAGCCCAAAAAACCCGCAAAAAACAATCCTACTAAAATTACTGACAGCCATTGTCATAGATTTCTTACTGTCCAAAAACCCATAAATAGTTTCCAAATGGCTTGTTGTTTAGAACCCACCTGAATTTGGCCATTTGGGCTACTCCACCAACCATAACAATCTATTATTCCATTGCTGGTGCTTCACTCCATTTCCAGGTTTGAACAAACAATATTCTTGCTTAGTTTTTTGTGGGTTTTTCAGGCTATGTGGTCGTGTTCTAGAGGAGTTTCTTCCTGATGTTTCGCGAGTATCTGTGAAGATGCCAGCCACAGATGCTGGCAAAACATCAGGAAGAAACTCCTCTAGAACATGGCCACATAGCCCAAAAAACTATGGATGCCGGTCATGAAAGCCTTCGACTTGACAATATTCTTGCTGCTGTTGTGAAATATCAAATAAATACTCATATTTACTATCTAGTCCTTTATTTATATGCCCAACAGAAACATTTCTGGTAAAATTACAAAATTTACCTTGAGATTATTTTTTTTAATTAACAATTTCTTATTTCATACGTAGAATCATAGAATCATAGAATAATAGAGTTGGAAAAGACCACAAGAATCATCCAGTCCAAACCCCTGCCATGCAGAAACTCTCAATCAAAGCAGATGGCCATCAAGCCTCTGTTTAAAGACCTCTAAGGAAGGAGATTGTTCCACAGTCGAACAGCCCTTACTGTCAGGAAGTTCCTCCTAATGGAACACACTCCCTTGGAGTGTAGTGGAATCTTCTTCCTTGGATGTCTTTAAGCAGAGGCTGGATGGCCGTCTGTCGGGGATGCTTTGATTGAGAGTTCCTGCATGGCAGAGGGTTGGACTGGCTGGCCCTTGTGGTCTCTTCCAACTCTTTGACTCTATGATTCTATGTTGTTTATCACACTGAGGTTTTTGCAGCTCAGATCCGGGGTGACTCCTGATTCAGCTATGCGAATTCACGTCGTAATGTGAATGTTTTATCACACCTGGTTGTCCTTCCATTGCCCTTCTGAATCAAGGGGGAATCGAATTAAAAACAAATCATGTGATGCGGATTCACGCAAAGTGGAGTGAGTGCACATTGTATTACCACACCAGTGCATACCATGCGGATTCAACTATTTGAATTGGGACCCTTGCGCATGCTCAGTGGGGGTCTGAACGCATCCTGAACCTTTGCACTTCCGGGGTGAAGAAGGGAACCTGGTTCCACTTTCACGTGAATGCTAGCCTCACATGAATGATGGCTTCACGTTTCTTCCTCCCTTCTATTTTCCCATCCCTGGCAGCCAAATTCAAACAGGGTCGTTCTCCTCATCCATTTCAGCCACATCTACATTTATTCTCCTGTCCTTCTCCTCATCCATTTCAGCCATATCTACATCTATTCTCCTTTCATTCTCCTCATCCATTTAAGCCACATCTATATCTGTCCTCCGTGTCAGAGCCTCCATCCATTTATCATTATTATTAAGGAATTGTTATTGTTATTGTTATTATTCACTGCAAAATAATCAGTGTAGAAGCTGCAGGTTTACTTGGAAATAAATCCTTTGGATCTGAAGGAGACCCATTTTGGAGGATTGCAGAAATGATCCAGTTTCCCTTATTCTCCATGCTCCCTGAAGTACCACTTCCCTGAATCCAATCCACTCTCCTTCCCTTTGTAACAGTTGCCTTCTCTCAGGTTGCATCCGCACTTGGGAAATAATCCGGTTTGACTCCACTTTCACTGTCCTGGCTCAGTGCTATGGAATTCTGGGAGTTGGAATTTATTATGGGCTCCTTGGTTCGAGGCTATGGAATTCTGGGAACTGGAGTTTGTTGCTCCCCCAGCCTCTGATGGCCCCCTCCGTTGCTCCCATCTCTCCCCGCAGTTCCTGTTTCATTCCCTCCATCCCTGTCATCTACCCTTCCGAGCAAGGGAAGCAATTGGGGCAAAACTGCAGCACAGCATCATGGGAAATTTGCCTCTTTGGAGGTTTGGGGGCATGTATCGGGACAGAAGCAAAGTTGCATTCCACATCAGACCAATTTGGAGTGAAATCAAAGTGGGCTTGAATGCGAATTCTGTGAATTCACTTTTGTACTGAATTCACCAAAATGAGGAGTCACTTTGGATTCACTGCAGAAGCGCCATGGAAGGAGCTCCCATAGAAATCAATCACATGTGATAATACATCACGTTATCACGTGAATTCGCATTGTTGGACCCACAGTCACCCCAAATCTGAGCTGCAAAAAGCTGCAAAAACCTCAGTGTGATAAACACGTATGATTCTATGATCAAAATCACTGGGTGACCTTGGGCAACTTACATTCGCTCATCCTCAGAGGAAGGCAATTGCAATGTTTCTCTGAACAAATCTTGGCAAGAAAACCCCCTGGCATTAAATGGGTCGCCATAAGACAGAAATAACTTGAAGGCACACAGTACACACATACAATATTCCTCAAAAGCTTTTACTGTTTTCAAATTATCCATTACAAACTGATCTCCTTTCTTGATCATTGTGAAATTTTTCTTTATCCCATCTTGTCTCAGCTTATAGGAATGCCATTTCCCAGGTTTATCTGTAAATTCAAAATTCTTTGGCTTAAGATACAATGGTTTGCATTCATTTCTTGGACTGTAAGTAATAAGAGCTATTGTTGTAGGAACCTAATTTTGTGTTCCGTCTCTTTATCAATGTTCTCTTCTGTTTTTCCACAAATTGTATTTTTTCTCCAGTTTATTTTTACTTTTTTTCAATCTGCAACTATATTTTATAAACTGCCCTTTCATATAAGATTTGCTTGTATCCCAAGCAATTGTGGTCTCTTATTCACGTTTAGCTCCAAAATTTTATTCAGTTCTAGTTTACATTGTTGCAATAGTTCCATATTCAGAAATAAATATTAATTGAGTTGCCATCTACATTGTGCTTGATCTGTTTTCGGACATTGAGATCAGATTGTGATTTTTCTTTCTTTTTCTTTCTTTTTTCTTTTTGTAAAATGTTCATACTCTTTGTGAAGACTGTATCCACACTGCAGAAATAATCCAGTTTGACACTGCCAAGATTCCATTCTATGGAATTCTGGGATTGTAATTTTTTAAACATTTGATTTTTTTTTTTTCTGCCAGGGAACTCTGGTGCTACAGCAAACTACAATCTACATCGGGGTAGGCAACCTTTTTGAGCCGGGGGCCAGGTTGCTGTCCCTCAGACAACTGGGGGGCCGAAGCCAAAAAATAAATAATTATTTTTTTAAAAAGAAAAATAAATATATAAATAAACCAGGACAAATGTAGGACAAAATTTTCAAATGGAAGACACTTTTTTAAAAAAATGGAGGACACGTGAAAAAATTTGCAGATTTTTTAAAAAATGTTAATATAAATGCATGTTTCTGAGGCTTCTATAGACAATTGCCCCCCAAAGGCCCCAGAGGCAATCGGCGGCAGGACCAGGCTGGGGCCGGTCCCAAGGCCTCGCCGGGCCGCATCTGGCCCGCGGGCCGCAGGTTGCCTACCCCTGATCTACATGCAAATCAGATTTTGTAGCTGTAGCTCTGATGCATTTATAGACATATTTTTATAGGATGTTGATTTTTTCATTATTGAGGCCATAAATACCCATTAATACATTACCTTGCCATTCCAGTTGATTCCCCTAATTACATATTTACTTTGTCCATCTTCAAAAATCAATTTAGATTGTAAAGTTTAATTTAGGTAAAAGACTACTCCATTTCTTTTAGTCTTTTTTTGCAGACACAAACTTTTATGCCCATGCTTCTCTTCTGTAAAACTCTATGCACTCATTTTTTACACTTTATATTTTGTCTTTATGTTTTGAAGACAAATAATTACATATTTGGGAATTTTTAATGTCATTTTTTCTGAGGTAATTCGGTTCATTTAAACTGTATAAAATTATTTTCAGGTTTATTTTAGTTGTTTTATTAAAACTGTTGTTGTTGTAAATCCCCTTTCTTTAATATTTTGAACTCATCTCTCACTCTCTGCGAAGAGGTTGTTCTATATTTTTGTAATTATAAACCTTGTAGGGCTATCCAGGTAAATCATTTTTTCCCCTCAGCTCTTCCATCAAGAATTTATAGTCTATATGTTTCAGTACTTTTTTGGCAAATTCTTTAAACATAATTACCGTATTTTCCAGTGTATAAGATAACTGGGCATATAAGATGATCCCCAACTTTTCCAGTTAAAATATAGAGTTTGGGATATAGTCACCATATAAGACTACCCCTCTTCCAATTAACACCAAATAAAAATAAAAAAACATCAAATTTGATTTCAATATGGTAATTTCAATTCAAATGCTTATGACATGCAGGTATTTAGCAGGAAAACTTGTTGTATACAAAGCCTACTTGGATTGGTGAGCTCTCCCTGCCTGCCCAGCCCTCCCTGTCTCCAAGACTATCAGAGCAGTAGCACAAACACGGCTCTTTTTTCCATACCCCAGGCATCCCAGACATCTGCAGCTTGCTCCGCCCTTCACTTACATCTTCCCGGTGAGGTGCCCCCTCAACTCATCATCGGGACTGCATTAAGTCACTTCTTTCCATGAATCCTGGTGAGTGGATTTTCTTCTACCGTACTTGTACAGCGCTGCCCTTGCTGCTTTCATATGGTTGTTGCATATAGCGGGGATGCGGCCGCAGCTGTTTTTTAGCTCCCTCCACCATATGTGGCAACTGCAGATTCTCCAGTCTGGCTCGGAAGTTTCAGCACTCACCCTATAAGACAACATCGGCATATAAGATGACCCCCAACTTTTGAGAGGATTTTCCTGGGTTAAAAAGTAGTCTTATACGCCAGAAAATACAGTATTTCATTTTCATTTATTTTAAGTCTTTTCTTGACGTGTGCTCTCAATAGTTCATTTCTGACACTTTTATGTGTGCAATGAATTATCACATCTCTTGGAAGTTTTTTCCTCTGTGCAGCAGCAGAATTTTGCCTATGTGTTGCTTCTTTCTTACTGTAAAATTCTTCACCAGAGCTGTTTACAAGGCCACCAAAGTTTTGCAAACTATTTTAAGTCAGTTGGCTCTTCCGGAATGGCTATTAACCTAATCTGTGTTTCCTTTGATTTTAACTCCATTCTGTCCTGTGTCTTTTTCAAATCCTGCCATGAAAAATCCATTCTGTTTGGATTCTGTTTAATAATAATAATAATGTTTATTTATATACCGCTTTTCCAAATTAGATCAAAGCGGTGTGCAACAGGAAGTACAATACAAAGTCAAAATAAAACATAACAGGCCTCTCTCCCCCTTAAGATGGTGGTCGGAAGGAGGGCTCTTAGTCTTTCAGGCCAGGCCTCTCTCCCCCCCAAGACGGTGGTCGGAAGGAGGGCCCTTCCTTCTTTCAGGCAGGCAGTTGGAGCTTGCCTGCCTCTCTCTCCCCAAGATGGTGGCTGAAGGGAGGGCTTTTCTTCTTTCAGGCAGGCAGTTGGAGCTTGCCTGCCTCTCTCCCCCCAAGATGGTGGCTTGGTGGCTGAATTATCACCATATAATTATATATAAAATTATATATGAATATATATATATATATTTAACATATATATATATATATAATATATATATATAATATATATATATAATTATATATATTAATATATATATATATATATATATATATATATATATATAATAAATTTATATAAATTATATATAAATTATATATGATAATTCATATGGTGAATTATCATAGTACTTCTGTTTAGTTTGTGTGCAATTATGAGATTCTGAATTGATACCATGATCAAATTGAACTGGTTTTCAGCAAGCTCTTTAAAATGATTTACTTGATTTATAATTTCTAATCTTAACAAGTCTTTTTTCTTCTGTAAATTCCTTTTTTTTTTTGTTACATGTTTATTCAAATCTAAAATCTGGCAAGACATCTCAGATAAGTAACACTTGGATTTTAATAAGCACAAATTCAGGTTCATCTAGCCCAGCTCTGGATATTTTTTCTGGTGGCCATGAATATGACATTTTATAAATCAGTAGTTCTCAAATGGTGGAATGGGACCCCCAGGTGGTTGTAAGAGTTCCTCAAGACAGGTGCAAGACTTGGAGGCCCTGATTCCCTTTTTTTATTTCCCTTTCCTAAAATATGATTTCCATATAGATCTTTTAATTAAGTCTTGAAAACACCAATTTTATCCCTTATTTCCAGTCCAAATTGCCACTTAGTTTGATCTTCAATTTTGGAGCACTATTTGTCTCTCTCAGCTCTTAATTTCACTTAGGGGCTAAGCCAAAAAGCCCATGCTCCCCCCACCCCCACAGCCTGCTGCTTCTGTTTAAACTATGCAGACCAATAGTGCCAAATCAGGTACAGACAGACCAGATGCCATTCCAGAAGATCTGGCCTGGCTCCAGCCCAACTGCTCCTTAGCCCAATCTAAAAAGACCAGCTGTTTGTGGTGGAATTTCCTAGAAACTCTGCCATGACAGCTACTAGACCAGATGGTGTATGCCCCCTTGCCTACTGCCACCACCACCTTTTCACAGGCCTCACTTGTGGCCCATGATGACAGAAGGTGACACCTGTCTGTGTGGGTGAATCCAGTCTGCAGTGATGGGCAAAACAGAGACAGTGACAGTTCTACAATGCGGTGGCTATCACCATGCTAGACCAGATAGTTGCCAGGGGTGGGAAGAGGATGGATCTGAGCAGGATATGCTGGTATTGGACCATTGTATCCTGCCTGTGCATTCAGGCCCTGTGTTCCATTTTCATATACTTTTGCAATGGAGACTGAACTCTGAATGTTTATGGTGCAAATTGTTTATACTCATTTGAGAGTAATAAATCCCCCACAAAGTGGGGGATTTCTCCATCCAAGATCCTTTGAAATATTGTAAACATTTGTTTGGAGAAGCTTCTGTCTGGGTGATTTTAATGAGATTCAGATTCTTCAGCTTTGCAGTGGGAAATGTTGTAGTTTCTAGGATGTGTGTCTCTACTAGAAAAGTCCTCAGCCCATTCCAGAGCTGGGGAGTTATCCAGAAGAGTGCATTTCTGCTCTGTGAAATCCTTCTGTATCTTTATATTCTTAAAGATAATTATACAGTGGACCCTTGTTATACGCTGGGGTTTGGTTCCAAGGTCCCATGTGTATAACAAAATCCATGTATGCTCAAGTCCCATTAAATATAATGACATACAAAATGGTGTCCCTTATAAAAAATGGAAAATCAAGGTTTGATATTTGAAATGTATACTTTTTTTGAACATTTTCAAACCATGCGTGCTTGAATCCATGTATAAAAAATCTATGTAGAAGAAAGGCCGACTGTAAATCTTGAAAGGCTAGGAGCAGCGTGTAAATCATGCTACTAATAGTCAGCCATTTTGGGTTGAGATAAAGTCATTTTGTATTCTCATGCTGTCCTCTGGGTTATTTGGTGTCATCTGCAGATCCGAGAAGCATGCCATCTATTCCATCATCCAAGTAATTTCTAAAGTTGTTGAAGAACAACAACCAGGCCAAGAACAGAATCCTGAGACACCCCACCAGGCATTTCTCTCTAGGATGAAAAAGAATCACTAGTGAGAACAGTTTGGCTCCAGTCCTTCAAACAGTTACAAATCCACTCACAACAGCACTGTCTAGCTTCTTTGCAAGAATATCACGGGGGAATCTTGTCAGAAATCTCACTTTACTCCTCCTTTCCCCCCTTTTTGAATTTGGGGATAGCATTTACCTTTTACGAGGCTGCTGTCCCTTCCTGTGCTTCATAATTGCTGGTTAAGGGAAGAACTTGGATGATTGGGTAGCTCTACCTCACAACACATTTCCTGATCATTCTGCTTCTGTATATTGCATTCTTCCAATTATATGTCTCCTGTATTTGGGAACTGTAGCCTTCCCTAGAGGCAGCCCCTGTGTGTGGTCCTTCCAGGAGAGTATGCTGTGCTCTTTACAGAAAAGCTTCATCCTTCATGATAAGTGGAAGTGTAGATACATGAGCCTCAAGCTGCTGCTCCTTCTCTTCCAACATAGTAAGCAGCTTGCATTTGTTGCAAGTATAGCATCCCTTCACCCTCTCCCATCATCTTCATTCAAAAGAGTGTGTTCTGCCATTGAACTGCAGCCCTTCCTTCTATAATATCAAAGATCTCTGGAATGGTTTTAGGATGTTCTTAGGAAACAGCCTTTGTAGGTCTTGTCCACCCAACTTTGTGGTGTGTTGTTCTTAGGTAAGCATGTTCAAAACAAACATATATCAAATGCTTCCCCCCCCCCCCAATTGGGTTTAGTGGGGATATCAGTTGGAGACCATAGCAGTTATGTGTTCATTTGTATTTAGAACCTCACAAAATCACAGGAAGAAAAGTGACTTGCCTCAAATGAGTGAGCAAGTGGAACCCCTTCTAAATTTGCTAATATGTCCAGCGCTGCTCTATTCACTGATGCCCAACACACACCGCATAAATAACCCAGTTTGAGACCACTTTAACTGCCCTGGCTCAATGCTAGGGAATCCTGGGAATTGGTGCATGTTGTGTCACCAGAGCTCTCTGACATAGGAGGCTAAATGTCTCCCAAAACTACAGTTCCCAAGATTTCCTAGCATTGAGCCATGGCAGTTAAAGCTGCCTCAAACCAGATTATTTCTGCAGTGTGTTTGGAACCTGAGTCACCCTGTTTCTCTAGCTAACTATTCCAGCATCCCTATCATCAGTAAGAGTTAGGCTGCTGTAGGGAACACCCAATTCCCATTAATGCCTTTTGTTTGACTTGAAAAAGCCCTTTGATATTTCTGGGTGTTTGGGGGGGGGGGGTTGGTCTCCTCCCCCTGGGCACATGGGATATTAATATGATCCCTGGGACAAGCCACAGAAGAACTGAAGCATCTAGGTAAATACTACGAGTGAGATTAAAACTCTTAGCGTTCTGATCTAACCCTGTGACACCGAGTTTCTAGCAAATTAAACCAAATGTACAAGTATTTAATGACTAATCCTTTTAAGTATTTTAATGCCCAAATGAAGATTTCTTGGGGGGTGAGAGAAACCATATGTGGTTTCCGTTAGAGCTTGCCTGCAGGCGTAGAATTGAACAGATTGCCTCTCCCTCCCTCCCTGGCTCTTAATTAATATTTCACTTCTTTTGTATTTTCGCGGGCAGGGGCCACGTGGCGGAGGAGGAGTGCTGAATGGACAGCTCCCTCTGGAAGCTCCTCCGAAGGGCAGGAGGAAACAGGGGGCTAATAATCCTCTTGCAGAAGGTACAAAAAGAAAGGCATGCCAGACAGGCTGGCAGCTTACCCACTCTCATAGGCTTCTCATCCTTTATTACAAACAGCCAAGTAGTTCAGAGGCTGTTTAGAGGCAGTAAAAGAGGGCAACGTTTAGGTCAGTGGTCCCCAAACGGTGCCCTTTATTTAGAGATTTTGGACTTCAGCTCCCAGAATCCCAGACCAGTGGCCAACATGTCTGAGGCTTCTGGGAGCTGAAGTCCAAAATCTCTTAATAAAGGGCACAGTTTGGGCGGTCACTTGATTTAGGGAAACATCCAGCAAAGCAGGGGATGGGACCTGGGACTCCACAGGTCTTCTGCTGCAGAAGGCACACATGAAAAAGGTAGAAGCAGGGGAGTATGGGAGGCCTGGGGGGGGGGGCAATTCATTTTTCCAGTTGACATGTTGGTTTGCCTTAAACGGTAAGCAAAAACAGTAAACAAGACAAGCCACAAGCTCAGACACATTTCTTTTTTTAAAATATGTTATCTTTATTGTAATTTGCAAGAAATCACAATAAAACAGATAGAGGTGAGATAAAGGCCAAATACTACTAAGGAGGGATACATGAGGGTCTACAACAAACAACCATATAAGTATAAACCGTCATTGTCATTAGGCTTCCATAAAAGTCTCTTTCCAGAAATTCAAATGCTGATCTGGGGGCTTTAGCTGACTTGGGTGATTGCTAATATATTCCAAAAGAGGACACCATCTCCTCTCAAAAGAAGCACAATAGAGGTTATCCATTCTGTCCAACAACTTTTCCATTACTAAACTGTCCCATAGTCTAAGCCACCAGTTGTCCATTGTTAAACCGCCCATCTTCCAGTTCTTGGCTATTTCAAATCTTGTGGTGGCCAGGAGAAAACAAATCAGTGGTTTATTTTTCAAGTGTTTGTTCACTCCCAGAAATAGAGAGAGCAATAAAAGACCCAGGTAGGGAGCTGTCTCAGGCACATTTCAACTGGAACATCATCAGAGCAAGCTGACAAGAATGGAAATGGCAGAAAGTGGAAAGCAGTTCATGCCACAATCTTGCACACAGTTGGAGACTGTTAGAAGTGGCACCAATTCCGGTCACATGAATTTGTTTGGAAGTGGGGCAACTCTGAGACCAAAGGGCTCACAGAACAGTTAGGGTTTAAGGGAAAATGTTGAGGCGGGATATAATTTTCTCTGTAAATGGAAGAGTGTAGTTTCTCTTCCCCATCCCCCGTCACTTCATTTAGCAAACATTTTTAAAACACCAGCTCTGCATTATTCACTATTTCCTAGGCATATATATCTGGAAATAAATTTCACTAAACATGAGAGGACTTACTTTCACTGTTTCGGCTCAGGCTGATAGAATGACTGTTAGAACGACTGACCAATACGAATGAAAGTGCATCCCATGACCTGGTTAAGTCTGCCTCAGTGCCACTAACTTCAGTGGCATCGGTGTGTCCAGTTATGTCCTCAGGATTCTAGCATGTTTCTGTAACACTGGAGACTGATGGAACTATTCAAAGAAAATGAGTTCACTATGATACAGATTCAAGTTTGGGTTGGGTTTGAAATGATAAATAGTAAGATGTTTGGATGCCCTGAAATGCATTCCATCATGAGAATCTTAATGGAGTTACTTTGATTTATACCAATGAGCATAAATCTAAATTTCTGAATATACCCTTCATCCTATTTCTCTGTTTTAAGGCCACATTCCCAAGCATGCTTGCTTTGAAGTATGCCCTGTTTAAAGTAAAGATACATAGTTCTCTGTGTAGGTGGCCCCTGCTCTTGTTAGCTAGCAGGAGAAAGGAAAGTTTTGTGCGTGATTAAATTAATTTCTGAGTGATGCCAGAAAACTCAAAGAGCTCAATGTTGTTATTATTCAGATTATTGTTATTATTGCAGATCTTGGCATTCTATGTTGTGCAATGAAAATTACAAATGCTTTCAAATGGTGTTCCAAATATGTCCTTTTCTTCAGTTGTCACTTCAGCAGAGAGTTGTGGTAGTTGTAGATTAATTCAGAAAGTTTTTTTTTTCTTTCCAGCAACTTTGTGAAGAAAAATAGTATACGTATTTTAGTTTCTAGGGAGGCATTCATTTCTATCAGACTGTGGCAGGGAAAAATAATATTGCTGAACATTTTAATAGGGGTTTTCTGGGTTACTTCCTACTTGTGGTTTGAATCTTCTGTCGAAAGATGTTTTGGCTATACACCAAACAGCACAACAGACACGTTTTTGTTATTTTGCAAGTCATACAGGATCATAAATCAGGAAGCTGAGGTTGTCTTTGAATTCAGAACCAAACTGGGCATTACATGCAAAAACCCATAATTTCTCCTATCTCCCACCACTACTACTTTTTAAAAGAGAGGTTTTTTAACTTCAGAGACATTTGGAGCCTAGACTCAATGGGTGGGGAAAGCATTGAGCACTTTCTCTCTACCCCTTCTGCACTCCTAGTTGACACCCCACAGTCTGTCACTTTTTGCTCTGGTGCAAAAAGATCTCTATAGATGATTTTTATATGTTCTCAGGTGAGGTGCAGTTGGGGCCTTCCTTGATGGTAAGTCCAGATGTCACATAGATGGGACCCATGTGTATCCAATAACTAGTGTGAACTCACATTGCTTATCCATTCCTCTTCTCTTTCTTTCAATCGAAACACAGTGAAAGCACAAATATTTGTTTAAGGCTTCATCTTGAGCTTGGCAAAGTCAACTGAAGATTCTCTGGGTTAAAATGAGAACTGGATGTCAGAGTCCCACAGTTCTAGGGCATTGATCCTTCAGCCTTCACTCACTCTGTGGTCCCACAAGGATTCAGAGGACCACTGGCTTAAGCTAAGATTGTGGGGGGTTGCAGAACTGAATCCATAATTTTACTGTCAGCATGTCTGTTTTGAATCTCTGCTGGCTGTTTTCAAAAGAACCGCTCCTTTCCCTCATCCCAGGACCAAATCTTGCTGATTTAAAAAAGCTGCCACCACTCTCCTTATTGCCAGTTTGATAAAGATACATTTTCCTTCTCCGTATGATTTTAATTGTTAATTTTAAAGGACTAATTCTGGGGGGAAATCTTGATTTTATTCATGAACTCTTATGATCAATGGGGAAATTAAAATATGTTTTAAAAACATAAATACATATTCCCCAATGGGCTCCGGTGTCTCTGAAGTAGCTGGCTTCAGTCTGGGGAATGCAGCATATGCATTTTAATAGCATAAAGGCCTGAATTCTGAA
Source organism: Sceloporus occidentalis (assembly GCA_023333645.1). NCBI lineage: Eukaryota > Metazoa > Chordata > Lepidosauria > Squamata > Phrynosomatidae > Sceloporus > Sceloporus occidentalis. The sequence continues at coordinate 6,622,524 of JALMGF010000004.1, read as the reverse complement.
TCAGTTGAGGTAAAAATAATGTATGCAATGGTTCCTTTGCAACCATCCTGAATTCTTGGGTCAATAAAAGCCTCCTGTTTCAAAAACATGAATAAATATGTGCTCAATTTTATTTATTTTATTTTATTTCTTTACCAAAAAAAAAACCACCTTAATCATAAAAACTGATTTGTTCAAGCTGCTCATGCTCTTGAGGAAAAGAGTAGCTTATGCACATTAATAGCATTACACTGAAGCATAAGGAGCATTCAGTGGTGAAATATTGCTCTACAACTGGAACAACAAAATAAGTCAAAACATTATATATCTATCTATATCTATATCTAGATAGATAGATAGATAGATAGATAGATAGATAGATAGATAGATAGAGATATAATTTATAAAACATGCCTATGTGTGCATGTGCACACATCCAAGTCGCCTGTTGACTTATGGCGACCCTATGAATTTTATAGGGTTTTCATAGGTAAGGAATGCTCTGAGATTATTTTTCTACTTCCTGTTTCTGAAAAATAGCCACATCACCTGATTTTTATTGACAATTTCCCATCAGGTATTAGCCAAGGTTTACCTTATCATAAATAGCAATCCCACACATATTCTCACTGTTATCAGTCACTTTCATGTTTTCCCACTTGTTGGATGTATTCTAGTGGATTCTGACAACCTAGTTGAGCTGAACGTCAATACTTATTGTTATATTTCTGAATTTATGAACATTCACAAAATTAACCTGGCTTTTCCAGCAGTCACTTAGTTGTTAATGCCAATGTTCACCAGATTTCTGCTGCTATAAATGGGAAAGCTACTAAGATGATCTAAGGTACCAGTGTCAGACTTAATTCTGAATGAATTATTTTTTAAATTGATGCCAAAGCCTTAATGTTATTTAAATATACCACAAGGCTGTGTGCGTTTAATTAGAGAGAGAAGCATGCTTGCTCTTACTGGTGGTGCATAAATATATGAGTACTGTAGATGATCCTCAACCATCTAAAGAACTTGACACTATATTATTTATTGAAATGTCTGCATCAATTATGGATGATCCTAATATAAGGTACATCTTTAATACATCACAGTCTACAGATGTTTTCATTCTCAGCTACTAGAGAGAAGTTTAATGACTGGATACAGCCTCAAATATTGAAATGCATCTTGTAAATAATGTTGACTTAGGTTTTTTGATGGACAAACAACAGTCTACAATCTGGACAAATATTTTTCTCAGCCAGATGTATTTATTACAGAATATGTAATCAGTGTATGATTTATAACTTGGAAGCATTTGCATGTAATTGTTGGGTCTGACCATCTTTGATTATTGGCACAACCCTTCCAGTACTTCAAAACATTAAGGAACTTCCAAATGGAAGGGTTCCTAAATTTAAGAAGAAATCAGCAAACCAACCAGTCATTTTCCTTAAAGGCCAAAACTGATCCTCTCATCCTAGAGTCCAACATCATAGTGGCATAGACCCTAGAGTACCATTAATGCTATGATTTTGTTACTTGGTCTCTTCAGCTGTTTCTGGTGAGGCATCACTGGGAAAAGCTGTCACTAGGAACAACACTTCTTTAGACGTATTTATATGATGGTTATGACAGAAAAGATTACTATATATTTCATAGGTGCTTGTACAAATGTGTTGTTGTGTGCCCTCAAGCTGTTTCCAACTAATGGGGACCCTAAGGCAAACCTATCCCAGTGCTTTCTTGGTAAGACGTGTTCAGAGCCTTTGCCTCCCCCAAGGCTGAGAGAGTGTGACATGCCCAAGATCACCCAGTGGGTTTCCATGGCCAAGTGGAAATTGAATTTACAGGAAAAGAGATTCCACCTCAACATTAGGAAGAACTTCCTGACAGTAAGGGCTGTTCGACAGTGGAACACACTCCCTTGGAGTGTAGTGGAGTCTCCTTCTTTGAAGGTCTTTAAGCAGAGGCCACATGACCATCTGTCAGGTATGCTCTGATTGAGATTTCCTGCATGGCAGGGGGTTGGACTGGATGGCCCTAGTGGTCTCTTCCAACTCTACGATTCTATGATTCTATGATTCTAAGTGGGGATTCAAATCCTCATTTTCCAAAGCTGCACAAATTATACTATCCACCATTCTGATTGCAGAATCCAACAGTTTTGGAGTTGATATGTGATTAGCCTCTGCACAGAAGAGATCGCACTGTGAGTCCCACGAAAGGCACCTGTGCCTGTTGTGTTAACTTTCCATACCTCCTGTTCAGTGTATCACCAAACTAGAAACATGAGGATGCATCATTCATTCATGAATCAGTTCTCACTGCCAAATAATTGCTGAAGAGAATTACAAAAGAAAACATGAAATAATCAGGATAACAGAGAAGAAGTTATAAATAATACAACTATCAATCTACAAGTAACCACTGGTGGCGCAGTGGTTAAATGCCTGTACTGCAGCCATTCACTCGAAACCATAAGGTTGCGAGTTCAAGACCAGCAAAAGGGCCCAAGCTCGACTCAGGCTTGCATCCTTCCGAGGAGGGAGCTAAAATGAGTACCCAGACTGTTGGGGGCTAATTAGCTTACTTGCTAATTAGCTTACTTGCTGTTCACCGCTATGATCTTGGAATAGCGGTATATAAATAAAACAAATTATTATTATTATTATTATTATTATTATTAATAAAGCACAATTTGAAACCACAGCAAGTTAAAAGGTTTCATTGCCAGTATTCATATTTAAATCTCACATTTACATCTTATATTTACATCACACAATCAGTAACCCAGCAGTTTCTAGTGCCTAAGTGTCTGGAAAATAAATACTGACAATGGAAATGACCATCTTCCTTGAGGAAAACATTTCCTTGCCATGAGGCAATGACAACAAAGGCCTGTCCATGAATGCCACCATACCCTAGCCTTTCTTTTAAGGGGCACAGAACCTCAGGTGACAGGGTCTGGGTCTGGGTAAGCTTATATGGGCAAATTTAGTCCTTAAGATATAGGGCACCCTAGTGACATCTACTCATGAAAATGTTTCTTTTTGAAAAAAGAAACCAACCAACTAGTGACAGAAGCCTGGCTCAGATTAGAATTCACACAACTGATATAGGAGACATCCCCAGTTCAAATTGGGACAGAAAAGTAAATCTGATATTTGATGCTTCTGAACGCATTTTGGCTTACTCTCTTACGACATGCTGGAGGCTGGATCTCTCTCTCTCTCTCTCTCTCTCTCTCTCTCTCTCTCTCTCTCTCTCTCTGTCTCTCTCTCTGTCTCTCTCTCTCTGTCTCTCTCTCTCTCTCTGTCTCTCTCTCTCTCTCTCTGTGTGTGTGTGTGTGTGTGTGTGTGTGTTAAAAAAAATCTATTTCATATGAATCTCAACCCCAAAGTGGATAATTCAAATGGTCATGAGTTACCACTCCCATTATTGTCCTTGACCATTGGTCACACTGGGATTAGTTGCTGGGGACTGGAGTCCAATAACATTTGGAGGACCACAGGTTTCCCAGCCTTGCTCTTATATCCAGCAAAGTCATGATGATATGTACATGTTGACAGGACTTTCTCTGTAGCAGCACCCCAACTCTGGAACTCCCTATCTAAGGAAGTTAGGCTGGTTCCCTCTGTTTTTAGCTTCCAGCAGGCAGCCAAAACAGTGCTGTTCCACATGGCCTTTCATAGCTAAAATTACTCTGTTGTAACTGTTTCAAAATTGAAGTTTAGGTGTGTTTTAAGTTGTTTTAATGGCTGTAAAAGAATTTTTAATGTGTTTTTCAATGTTTTTTTTCTTTGTATTGTTTTAATTGGTTTTATTTCTTCATTACTCCAGGCGTCTTTGTGAGCTGGAAAATGATACAGAAATATCTTAAAGGAATAGGGAGAGAGAGAGAGAGAGAGAGAGAGTATTGTACTACCACAGTGAACTTGTATACTCCAGCTTTATGCTCTGAAAGTAACTGATAATGTGACCTGCTGATAATTGACTCCAAAGGACAGGTCCTCATGTTTCTTGAAGTGGTTTGATTCAGGAATGATATTCAAATTATAACAGGACAAACTAAGTAACCAACCTGCTTTGTTTCTAGCAGTTATCCATGAGACAGAAACATGCAACACACTCCTTCTTCGGAGTGTAGTGGAGTCTCCTTCCTTAGAGGTCTTTAAACAGAGGCTGGATGGCCATCTGTCACAGGGGATGTTTTGACTGAGAGTTCCTGCATGGCAGAATGGGGTTGGACTGCCCTTGTGGTCTCTTCCAACTCTACGATTCTATGAATCTATGGAGTTTCACCATGAAGCCTTCTTCTACCTAAGCAGAATTCCATAATGCCCTTTCTGAGAAATGGAAATGTGATGTTGAAAATATATTGTGCAAATGACCCAAACAGTACAAAAGGACAAAATTACAAAAATGTGATTTATAACAGTAGTAGGAACAGATAATATGTGGATTGTAATGCACTTACATTTAGACAATTAAGACAGCATGGTCTGGATCTCTGGATAATAAAAGTTAAATATATCAAATTAAACATATTAGACATCCTTTCATTGGAATGTTATAGACAACAATGAAATGGAAAGTTAATCCTCTCTAAATGAATCCCCACAGGCACAGTCTACCACAAACATTAGATCGCATAAGGAATGGCTCCTACACTGGAGGCAGTTCAAACTGCAAAAGGCGTATCCTTAAAAAAAGATTGTTACACCAGGGAAATTATTTTGGAAGGAAAACAGCCTGGCCAGAATCCTAGTTGCTGTGTGTAGTATATGGAGGGAGGATGCATCTGAACATGCAACCATCACTCCATCTTCATTCTGAAGAACAGCCATTCGAAGTAGATTTAGAAAAATCGCCTAGAAACTGAAACCATCAACACCAGTTACAACTAGATTATGTAGAGGTATCATGATGGGAGACTGCAAAATGATGCAGTTCTGGATCTGATCATGAAACTATTTTGATGCCTAGTCATAGGGATCATGATGAGTGTGAATTAAGTGTGTAGTTAATAGAAAATAAAGAAATCTGCAGAGAGAAAGACCAAATGAAGAAGGAAATACTGCCTTATGTTTCCCAGATAGATATGTTTCAAAACTGATTTCTGCCTGACTACTTTTTCAACTTCGTTATCTATTTTGATTTTTCACTAATATAGTCATAATCTTCTAACAGTGTGCAAATGCACTTTCCCCCCAAGCTATTGTGAGCCTCTGGTCTTCTGCCCTTCGCACAAGATGGATTTGCTGTATGGACATCACATGTGCAAAACTGCATGTGCTCCATCTGTATTTCATCAGTGTACACCAAAATATTTCCAATGTCTGAACGTCTACATGCAATTCTCCATAGAAATGCCTTCGCTGGTGATTCTTGATAAATGTAGGGGAGTCAAATAAATGTGTGTACATTTTTCAGATAGGCCCATGATTTCATCCAAGTGATACCTGCACAGGGTGGTTCATCCACAACTCTGTACTCCTCACTTTATGCTTAAGTGCAGCAGTGATGTGATGAAATGTATGCACATGTGTGAACAGGAGTTGGGCTATTGCAAGTTTAACACCGCAACAAGACTACTGTCACCCAAGGTGGCATCGGAAGTCATTGCTTTCCAGTGAAGTCGTTCATCCACGGTCTTCAGAAATAGTGAAATCGTAGGAAGGCGACTAGAGCATTCTGCACAAAGGTCCAGATGGCCTCAGGAAGCAACAGAGGAATATGGTTGCCTGATCTATTTGAAGGGATGTCATATTGAGGAGGGAGCAAGCTTGTTTTCTGCTGCTCCAGAGACTAGGACCCGGAACAATGGAGGCAAGCTACAGGGAAAGAGATTTCCTGCATGGCAGGGGGTTGGACTGGATGGCCCTTGTCGTCTCTTCCAACTCTATGATGTGTATGAGAAGAGAATGTATTTTTATTCTGTTTTTACATGCATTAATTTAAAAAAATAAACACAAGCAGCCCTCCAAGACCAGCTCAGAGGGAGAGGGAAAAGCCCCCCTCAACCCCAAAGTGTACACTCTTTCAGAGCAAGAACTCAAGCCTAAGCACCCCTTTCGTTTGTGGATGAGGAGCCTCATCCAATTCAGCAGAATGTCCGAGGGCCTTCCGACAGCCGACAGCGCCAAAGGCCCAGGCCGCTGAAGGCAAGGGAAGGCCAGGCAGGAGCCCTAGACCCGGATCGTGGCTTTTCACCGCGAGATTCCTGTCCAGAAAGGAGGCTTGTTTTCGGTGCAGGGTGCCCCTTGCACAAAATGGCCGGGACACAGCTTTTGAGTCAATGCGTGACGGGTGAGGTGTAAAACCGACGGGAGAGAAAAAATATTGCTCTCCAGTATATTTAGGGAGAAAGAGGACCCATTGAAGGGAAGGCGGCCACCTCAGTGGCAGTCCAAGGAGTTCTGAAGCCTTGGAGTCCCTTCTCTCAACAGCAGCCAAAAAGTTGTCCCCCTCCAACCTTGGGGCAAGTGAGGGGGCGGGGAGGAGCACATGCCTTCCTCTCCCAGGCGGCTCAGGGCCAAACGGAGGGAAAGTCGGGACGTTTTGCTCTATCCTGTCCCCGTTTAGTCCGGGGAGCCCAAACAAGGCGAGACAGGCGTGCAGAGATGAGGCTGACAACAACATCCTCGGAAAAGCCGGGGCTCCTCAAGAGGAGAGCTTCACTCTTCCCTTCCCTCCGCCCACTCGGCAGGACTGCCTCCCCCGCTTTGGCAGCCCAGCGCCAGGCGCAGACGGGGGCCAAGAAGAAGAGGCCAGACGGGGCGGGGGATGCGGCCCTCTGGGATCTGGAACTGGGGCGGAGGGGGGGGGGCTTTGAAAGCTGCCCCCTTGGTCCCTCCATTCCCCCCCCCCCGTCGCCCCAATCCAAATGGCCAACCCAGACACAACGGCGGGGAAGCTTAGGGAGGACTCCCGCTCCTTCGAAAGCGCAGAAGGTCCCAACGGCTTTAAGGCGGGTGCGAGGCGCGGGGGAAGGAGGCTAGGCCAAGCCCAAACCGGCCTGCGGCTTCTCTCCCCTTCTGGTCCCCTTTTTTGTTTTTAAGCTACAAAGCTTGGTGTTTTTGCCTTTGTTGACGTCGCGGGCCTTCAAGTCCTTTCCGACTTTTATGGTGAAGCTGCGGGTTTCTTGGCAAGATGCTTCAGAGAGGTTTTTTGCCCTTGCCATCCTCTGAGGCTGAGAGGGTGTGACTTGCCCAAGGTCACTCAGGGGGTTTGGAAACCTGAACCGGGATTGGAACCCTGGTCTCCATAGTCTTAGTCCAACGCTCAAACCCTACAAAATCCTGGGGTCACTCTCTGGCCCTGGGCTCCAGAAGGGAACCGAGAGCCCGGATCTTGGCCCTCCAAGGCTGGGCAGCTCCTGGGCAAGATCCGGGGTCCGACTGGCCTCTCCGTCTCATAGAATCGTAGAGTTGGAAGAGACCACAGGGGCGGCCCTTTCTTTCGCCGGGACTCTTTTGCCCTCTCAAGGCCCTGGAGAACCGACTCAAACCAAGCAAGGCGCCAGAGGGCCTGGCTCAGTGGAGGGTCCCCTATTTGCCTCCCTTCTCGTTGCCAGAGGGCACCCGGCTGGCATCCTTCCTATAGACCTTTCTCCCAGGGCAGCAGCACCCAAGGCGGCTGCCAACCTGAACGCTGCAGCTAGGAGCACCTTCGCGCAAGGGAAGCCAGTGGCACCTCGCGGAGCACTTACCCAAAAGCTTGACTTTTCCTTTTGTTTCACAAGACAGGGCCAAAAGGGAGCCCATCGTTCCGTGATGCGCAGAAGAGCCAGTCTTCCCTTCCCCTTCCCAGCAGCACAGCCTTGGCCCGGGGCAGCATTTTCCTGGTCCAAGAAATAAACCCGAGTCCCATCCTCCCCATTCAGGCGGCCAAAGGAGAAAAGGAGAGAGGGGGCTCAGGAGAAAGGGACCCTCGGAAGCCACCCATCCAACCACCTCCCAGTCCCTCTCCATCCCTTAATCCCTGTCCAGATGCCCTTCCAGTTACTACCAGGCGGTTATTGGTTGCCATTTTCCAAGCAGGGAATGGGCATTTCATCCCCTGCTACCACTGATTCTCCTTATAAGATCTTCCGAGTGGTCCATTATTACTATCACTTCACGCATTCCTTTGGAAGACATTTATCATCCACAACGAAAAAGCCTATAGCTCTTCGGAAGAAGATCATAGAATCATAGAGTTGGAAGAGACCACAAGGGCCACCCAGTCCAATCCCCTGCCATGCAGGAACTCTCAATCAAAGCATCCCCGGCAGATGGCCATCCAGCCTCTGCTTAAAAGCCTCCAAAGAAGGAGACTCCACTACAGTCCGAGGAAGTGTGTTCCACTGTTGAACAGCCCTTACTCTCAGGAAGTTCCTCCTAACGTTGAGGTGGAATCTCTTTTCCTGCAGTTTGCATCCATTGTTCCGGGTTCAATTTTCTGGAGCAGCAGAAAACAAGCTCCCTCCTCAATATGACATCCCTTCAAATATTTAAACATGGCTATCATATCACCTCTTAACCTTCTTTCTCTAGGCTAAACATCCGCAGCTCTCTAAATCGTTTTCCTCATAGGACATGGTTTCCAGACCCTTCACCATTTTAGACGCCTTCCTTTGGACTCACTCCAGTTTCTCAATGTTCTTTTTGAATTGTGGTGCCCCAAAACTGGACACAGTATTCCAGGTGGGGCCTGACCAGAGCAGAATACAGTGGCACTATACTTCTATTGATTCAGCCTAAAATCTCATTGGCCTTTTTAGCTGCTGCACCACACTGTTGACTCATGTTCAACTTGTGGTCGACTTGGACTCCTAGATCCCTTATAGAAAAAACATAACAATTGTAACATATACATAGACGGTTTGTGTGTAGCCGACTTTCCCGTCTGGGAGGCCTTGGGGCCCTTGGCCAAGGGGCAGGAGGGCCCAAAGGCACGGAAGCCTACAACCTCCCCGAGGCCTCGGAGGGGCTCCAGGCGGGGAAGGGAGGGAGGGAAAGGGGAGGCCACCTTGACTATTCGAAGAGAAGGACGGTTGGACTCCTCGGGTGGGCAAGCCAGAGCTTTAATAGAGGAGGCAACCCGAGCGGTGACCCGGTCCTTTCGGGAGGCCCCTCCGAGAGCGAAGTCGGGTTTCCCCCAGGGACCGTGCCCTGGCTTCCCTGAGCTCCCTGCTGGGGGTTACCCACCGAAGATGCCCGAAGGCTAGGGAAAGCCAAGAAGCGTTAGCTAGTTCAGTAATGAATCCTATTTCGTGTTGGAAATGTCAGGATCAATTTCTTACTTCTCTTCCTTCTTTCTCCCCCCTTCCCCCCCCCCCATCCCTTCTTTCCTTCGTCCTTTCCCATGAAGGAGTTTTGCAGTCCTTGCCATCTCCATCCTGCTAAAGAGTAGGTTGGGGAGGCAAAAAGGGGGGGGGGAGAGTGGGGGAGAAGAGGGGAAGGGGGGAGAGAAAGGTGTTTGCTGCTGACCCCTTTCCTGGTCGGGATCATCGCACTTCACCGTTTCACATCGAGCATTTCCAATTCTGGTCGTGTGCCTTTGTCCATTTGTATAAAAGAAAAAGAGGCTTGAATGACAGAAGCTCGTGTGTGAGCCCGTATGAACAGCTACCAAGAACAGCCCTCCCCAAACCTGGCCCTTAAAAAACAGAGCCCACATGGCTCTTTGCCTGCGGCTTCTTATTAAGACACCTTCGCGGTTTAAACACTTAAAAAGCGGGCCAAATTAAATGGCAATTAAAAGCGAGTTACACCCGCGTCTGTCTCCAAGGCTCATGATTGCAGTTCGCCATCAGCACACACACACACACAGGAGAGAGAGGGAGAGAGATGGGAGGAGGAGGAGGAGGAGGAGGAGGAGGAGGAGGAGGAGGAGGAGGAGGAGGAGGAGGAGGAAGCGCTTTGGCGGAGAAGAGCCTCCTGTCCTCACTTTCGGTCCTGGCAAGGTCCATTCGTTCAGGAGAGGGGGCTGAGATGGTAAAAGTACACCCAGCACGCAGAGGAAGCCTCTCCTGGGATTGTCCTAAATGTGTACATCAGTAAATATAACCCTTAAATCAGCCTTCAAGCCCATTCCTCCGAATAAAGTAAACAAAGCCCCAGTAGAAGTGGACTGACTGTCCATTCGGACACAAACGCCCAAGGTTTGTCACTTCTCCTCTCCCTTTTCCCTGGCATTCCGCCGCCGCCTTTGCTTTGTGTCTGTGAGCTTGCGGGTCTCTCTCTCCCTCGGTCTATATTCAGCCTTTATGACTGGAACATATATCAAGTGTGTGTGTGTGTGTGTGTGTGTGAGACACAAATCTCATATAAGTTATTTCCTTCAAATGCTGTTATAAAACCCAATGTAATTTTGCCTAGGTTGTCCTAGGGATGCTGGGCTATGAGGGTGGCTTTAATTTCGGATCTAGTGTTTTAAAGAAATCTAGACACCTTCCTGTAATTCCAGTTTCATACTAATCCAGTCCTCTGTTTTGGTCACTATTGGGGAAAAACTAAAGGGGGAAAAAAAAAACACCAAACCAAAACAAAAGCCGAAACTCTGGAGTCAACAAGAAGGAGCACTCACCTATTGAAAAAGAGTAGTTGCAATTAATCTAGATTGCTTTGAGATTTAACTCTTCACAACGATATCTGCCTAAAAAAGGCCCCTTTCGAAAAGATGAGATCCCGCATTAGGTCTGCGAAGGGGCGAAAGAAAGGCTTCCTAAAAGAGTGAAGGCGAAAATGTGTAAAAACGTTGAAAGAACCTACAGTTCCTTATTAGGCGAAGATACAATATTTATTCCTTGTCTCCTGGGATGAAGCTGCTCTATCTATTGTCCTCCCAGTTCTCAGTGCTGATGCTTAATTTTCAAAACTTCTATATTACCAAGGGACCTACGACATCAGCCAAAGAAATACCCAGCAAGTACAAAATCTGATCCGGGGAGCTGCTTTTGTGCAGAGGGGAAAAATTGTTCCTACAGGTTTTTTAAAAGGCTGAATGGTGGAAAAAAGCTGGAGACTCTGCGAAGCCTCTTTGTCTTTAGATAAGAATATTCTCTACACGTGTATATTATATATATGTAGATTCACATCTGGGGGAAAACGGGAAACGCCTGCATTTTTTATTTTTTAATTTTTTTAAAAAAAAGAATTATTGCCAGTTTGATGGTCGGCTTGGTTCTTTCTTGTCCTTTTAAATTTGGAGAAGGGATTTCATCCTGAGCCTCCTTCGGAAGAACCCAAAATGTCAACTACCTTTCCAGGACTCGTCCACGATGCGGAGGTATTGTGTGTGTGTGTGTGTGTGTGTGTGTGTGTAGGAGAGACAGAGAGAGAAACTGTGTGTGTGTGTGTGTGTATGTGTGCTTGTGTGTGCTTATGCATGTGTATGTATGTGTAAGAGAGAGAGAGAGAGAGTTCCTGTGTGTGGTTGTTTCCTTTTCTTTTTTTTTGTTAATTCCACATTGGACCGTTACATTTAATTATAATCCGGCTTCCAGAGAGAACCTCGAGAGAGGAAAGGGCGAAAATACGTTATGACATCTGTCACCAGGAAATGGGGCGAACCCCATTGCCGCATCCAAACGGTTGCCGGGACGGAAAGAGACTTACCGCCCTAAAAAACACGGTGCTAAAATGGAAGGGGCTAAAGAGTAGTACTACTATTGCGAGTGCCGGGGAGGGAGAAGGAGCAATGGGGGGATCCGGGGGCCGAGCAGGGACGGAAGGGACCGCTTTGGAACGGAGAGCCTTCGCCCGAGAAGGGTTTCCAGGCACGTCAGGAGAGAAGGAGAGAGTGAAAGAGAGAGATCCAGGGATCCGGGGATCCGGGGGATGGAACCCATCTGAGGGCAGCCCTACTGGACGTGGAGGGTTTAGGTTTAGTTGGGGGCACTTTCTCCGGCCAACAGCCCAGCAGGCATCAGCATCAGCATCAGGTGGATTTCCAGGCGGTGTGTTGCCTCCTGGCTGTGGCTTTGGTACCAGGGACATGGGGGGAGGGGGGGTCCTCCTCTCTCGCTTCCTCGGGTTTTGGGTTTTTAACACCTAGGAGCTCACCCCCTAGCCCTGCCTGTCGGGTGGCGGCATTGCGGAGGCGAGCCTCTGGGAGGGCGGCCCGGGGGCTCTTCCCCGATGCCGAGCCGGCCCTGCTGGCTTTCTTACTACTCCCTGTTCCCTTCTGCCTGTCCAGATCCGCCATGACGGCTCCAACAGCTACCGCTTGATGCAGCTAGGCTGCCTGGAGTCGGTGGCCAACTCCAGCGTCGGCCTACTCGTCCTCCTCGCCCCCTCGCCTACTCCGCCACCGGCACGGACTTCGCCTCGCCCTACTTCTCCGCCAACCACCAGTACACCCCGCTCCACCACCAGTCCTTCCACTACGAGTTCCAGCACGGCACCCGGCCGTCAACCCGGACGCCTACTCCCTCAACTCCCTCCACCACTCCCAGCAGTTACTACCAGCAGATCCACCATGGCGAGCCCGCAGACTTCCTCAACCTCCACAACGCCCGGGCCCCTCAAGTCCTCCTGCCTCGACGAGCAGCGCCGGGAGCTGGGCTGCCTCGACGCCTACCGACGCCACGACCTCTCCTCATGAGCCACGGCTCCCAGTACGGCGTCCACCCGGACCAGAGGGCTCCTGCCCGGACCCAGCCTCGGCCTGGCCGCCTCCGGGCCCGACGAACTCCAGGTAAAGCCCCGAGGGAAAGGCCGGCTGCCCCGGGCCCCTTCACCTCCTCCTCAAGGCCTGGCAAGGGAGGCAGAGAGGCCCTGCGGTCCACGACGGGATGAACACAGGCGGAGGAGGAAGGGGGCTCCCGTCGGTGCAGCTATACAGAGGGCGGGAGGGGGGACTTGTGTGTGTAAGAAATCGGCCTAAAACGCCATCCATCCTTCCTTCCAGGCCTTTGCCCCTCACTGCCCACCTCTCCCCACCTCCAAACCTGGCTTCCTTTCTCTCCTTCCGCACCATCTTCCAGTTTTGCAAAGATGGAGTCAAAGTTTATTAGTGTGGGGTTTTTAAGGGGGAGTTGGGGGGGGGGTTTCCCAGCTTTGTGGCCCTGTTCTAGAAGTGTTTATTCCTGCATCTGTGGCATCTGGCATCTTCAGAGAAATCTTCTCTGCATCTTCTCTGAAAATGCATCTTCTCTGAAGATGCCAGCCACAGATCTTTGGCGAAACGTCAGGAACAAATTCTTCTAGAACAGGGCCACAAAGCCTGAAAAACCGACCAAAAAAAAACTATAGATGCCTGCCATGAAAGCCTTCGACTTCACAAACCACGAAGAATTCAACTGGGCGGGTTGAGTATTCAGCCCTTTCCGCCGGTCGGGCCTGGAGTTATAGGGAAGCACCTTAAGGCGGCTTCTTTCTTGTCTTTTCCAAGCCCGATATCTCTAAATTCAGACTCCGCTTCTCCAGACATCTTTTCAAGGGGGAAGAGGCGAAGGAAGGCATGCTTTAGCATTGCTCTCAGAGCCTCCCGTGTTTGTACAGCTAAAAATCTTGTGTTTCTGTCTGTGTTTGTGGCGGGGCTGGAGCTGGAGCTCTCACTGAAGGGAAGGGCCTCCCGCGCGCAGACCTTGTACCATCTACACCAGAATAAAATAAATTGGGCCCAGAAAGAAGAAATCCCTAAAACATGACTTTCTGCACTGAAACCCACCCACTAATTTCCTCCGCTTCTGTATCTCTCCCCCTTCCCCCCCCCACCCTCCTCATTTCCAACAAGGTTCTCCTTCTGTCCCTTCTTCCAAATCTGCCATTCACTATTTAGCTTCAATAAGACCTATCCCCCCCACGCTTTATAACCACGTCTGCTGCTGATTTTTTAGCTGTACTTTTTCCCCCTTCCTACACCCGGCACAAAGCCTTGTATTTTTTCCCCGAAAGGAGGGATTAGAGACGTTTGCAAGGCTACACACAATGCCTAAATCCTGTGCAAAAAGCACCATAGTTTATCCAATTTTCGACTTAGTGCCATTCAAGTGGTCACTTATGCAATGTCGTCCGACCAAACAACGCGTCCCCCCCCCCGCACCCCTCCCCTTCTTCTGGCCCAGAGCTAGACAGCGGGTTCATTTTTAAGAATCATTTCTAATAAATCAGGATTGTTATTTCACTTCCAAGTTTTAGACGGGTATCTGTTGGTTTTGTTTTAAAGTGTCAAAATGGAATTGTGTGAAGGGCAAGGAGTGGAGGAACAACGTCGGCCCAGGGATTACTAGCGAACTAGTTTTCCAGCCTTTTTGTTTCCCCCTCCGCCGGGGCACGCCACGCCACGCCAGCCCCCCCGACTCCCACTTCCTTCATCAACATATGCCTCATTGCTGATGCAACAAATGTAAATATACTTCCCTCTGCCCAGAATGTTAAGTGAAAGTCCAATAGTTTGGAAGGCTGTTTAAGTCAGCCTAACAGATGCAAGGAGTCTTGGCTATCTTTGAGGTCGCTAAAAAGATTTTCCATGGCCAACAAAGGAAACTGTCACACCTTTTCCCATCACCGCTTTAATTTATGCTCAGTCGCCCCGTTTTTGTCCATATTGATTTCATAATCACTTTAAAGCAGAACACTTAAACTCAAAAGAGACCTTGGAAACGGGTTTTTTTCCCCCTCGCCCCGCATCAATATGGCGAAAGGAGGGCGAAGGCTGCAAAGGTTGTTTTTGTCAAGTGGAGGGGCTCTCTTATTATTGTTATTATTATGCACCGGCCCTTTCTCCCCATGTACTTAACTCTTCACGGGCTGTTGAGTAGGTTAACACCCTTCGAGGCCCCTTTCATGTCCAATACCTCGTTTGTTTGTAAAGGAAAATGCGTCTTTTGACACAGCTACACCGGACAAAGGGATTCAGGGGCTGCGTTGGCAAGAATGCACAAACACACAGAAAGGGAGAAAAATGTTTGGGGGTCTTTGTTTGTTTGTTTTTGAGGTTTCCAGAGCATGGATCAGCTGTCTGCTTCATCCAGAGAGTCAGGAGCATTTTGACGGGAAAAATGCTTGCCTTGCAAGCCAGCAGCAAAACCCGCCATCGGTTTTTTTCCCCCCTTTTATAGTTTTAGTCCAGAACAGTTTCACCCAGGAAACGTGCACATGCATCGGAGTGCTTGTCCCTCACTTCCCATTTATGAGAAGATGGACTGTCTAGGGCTGCATCCACACTGGAAAAATAACCCGGTTTGGTACCGCTTTAACTCTTTTTCTGGCTCAAGGCTCTGCTCCACTCTGGGGCCACAACAAACTCCAACTCCCAGAAGTCCATAGCCTTGAGCCAGGGCAGTTCGAGCGATGCCAAACGGGTTATTTCTCCAGTGTAGATGCAGCCTAATGTCTTCTCTTTCCTTTTGGTTCCGAGTCTCTACAAATCGCCTTTAATCCCCTAACACCAAAATAGCACTTTGGACCTTTTTAAAAATCTCTAGTCATTATTTTTGCTTAGATGTCTGCCTGTCGGGCAGACAAAAGACCGCTGTATCTGACTGGGGTTGTTAGCTTTGCAAAGGAGTGGCCCTCTCTCCTAAATGCCTGAAATATACAATGCCACAGTGCGGACGCCACAACAAACCCGGCTCCGTCTACCAAGCCCTGTCTCGCACCTTTTGCAGATTCCTATATCTAACCTTGTTTTTATTTTCTTTATTCAAGGGCTCCGTGGAAGCCCAGTGTGGGCTAGTCTTGAATGGCCAAGGTGGGGTGATAAGGAGAGGTAAGCAAGCTCCGAAACCATGCTTTCGCTTCTTATTCTAATAGACACGTGTTTTACACGCTTTCAGTATTCTGCATTTATCGTGGATCGCCAATGAGTCCTAAATACAAGGGGGGAAATCCTGTCTCTATAATGAATGAGAGTCCTGGTCTGGTTTTATATTCTCCCCCCCCCCCCAAACCCTCCTCAAAATGTTGTAAGAAATTCCTAACCACTATTTGGAAAGACCAGGAAGCCTTTAAGCAACCGCACTCTTCTGAAGGAGTTTCAGACTTGAACTGAGCCTTTGTTAAATGAGAAATAACATGTTTAGGTTTTTTGTGGGTTTTTCAGGCTATGTGGTCATGTTCTAGAAGAGTTTGGTTTCGCCATCTGGCATCTTCATCTCTTCCCACTTCTTCCCACAAAAAACTATAGATGCCGGCCATAAAAGCCTTCGACTTCACAATAACATGTTTATTGAGATGTTCAAAAACCAAAGGCAAACCCTGTTCTCTGATCGTGGGAATCCGATTTCTTCATCACCTTTGCATTCACCTTTCCATCTCCGCCCCCCCCCCCCTTCCCTAAATGTTTTCTAACTTTGCCGTTAAAACAATTTGCATGGAGAAAAGGAAAAAGCTTTCAATCGCAAGGAACAATTTTTGTTCAAAAACAGAAACGTAAAGAATAAAAATAAAATTAAAAATCTAGGTGATCAGAAAGGCTATCCTTATCATCCTGGAGGGAAGTTTATCACCCGCCGTTAACCCTTAATTCCGAGGCTAAGCGCCTCAGGGCTGGCGGGGTGCTATCTCCTTATTTCCTTTTGAGAATCAGAACTAGATTAGAGGAGGGACAGCAATGCCATCCCTGTAGTAGCTAACTCCCTGCCTGGCCTCTCCCTTCTCGTTGTGGTTGTTTGTCGTTTCAGACTTATGGCAACCCTATGGCGACCTTATCATGGGGGTTTCTGGGGCTGGGAATGTGTGACTCGCATACTCAGGACAACAACAGTGACAAAGAACAAAACTTTACTCAGACTTTGAGGAACACGGGGAGAAAGAATATAATATTGAAATATTATTGAATATTTATTGAATAAAATAAATAGTGAAACAATGAAAGGACGGCTTTGGTCCCTCCATCTACCACAGACAGAACTGCTAAAACCAGTGATAGGGTTCTCTAAAGGCATTGAATTGATGTGTCCAAATCGTTATCTCTGAGAAAATGGATAAATACTTTGCTTTGTATCATAGATTTAAGTATTTATTTATTTTTAGTCTGAATGGTTTAACATAAACACCCAAGACCCATTATTTGAGAATGAATTCAGCAAAACAGAGGATTTTCAATGGAGTAAAACAGGTCTAACTCAGAATGAGAGTACATCTGGTCCCCCCCCCCCCAAAAAAAAACTTCTTAGCCAAATTTGGACCTCTGCTAAAATGGAGTGGGAACTCAAATTGTGTTTTTGACTATAATTTAGCGTTTTGTTCTACCGCTAGCATAATTGATTTTATTTTAGTTATATTTCAGCCTAGAGTGAGCCAAAATTAACAAAAGGGGACTCCTTAGTCTTCATTGATAGTTTGCGTATTGATCCAGGTGCCCTAGACTTTATTTCAGAGGAAGGCAGTAACAAAGCACTTCTGAGTAGCCCTTGTTTATGACAAGCCTGTGAAATTCATGGCGTGGTCGCCATAAGTCCACAGGCGAATTCAAGGCACACGCGTTCACACGGCAGGCGGGCAAACAAGGGAGTCGTCTGAGGCCAAGGGGACGGCCGCTTTGCCGAAGCCGGGATTCAGCACTAGAGACATGGACAGCGCTTTGGTCACGGCGGCAGGGAAAGTGGGGTCTGGTTGTCAAAAACGAGAGCTGGGTTGTTGTTTTTTTATCTAAGGCAGAAATAATCCGGTTGGAGCGTGTCCAAAGGAGGGCGATTAAAGTAGTGAAGGGTCTGGAAACCATGTCCTATGAGGAACGACTTAGGGAGCTGGGGATGATTAGCCTGGAGAAGAGAAGGTTAAGAGGTGATATGATAGCCCTGTTTAAATACTTGAAGGGATGTCATATTGAGGAGGGAGCAAGCTTGTTTTCTGCTGCTCCAGAGAACAGGACCTGGAACAATGGAAAAGAGATTCCACCTCAACATTAGGAAGAACTTCCTGACCGTCAGAGCTGTTCAATAGTGGAACAGACTCCGGCAAAGTGTAGTGGAGTTTCCTTCTTTGGAGGTATTTAAACAGAGGATGGATGGCCACCTGTCAGGGATGCTTTGATTGAGATTTCCTGCATGGCAAGGGGTTGGACTGGATGGCCCTTGTGGTCTCTTCCAACTGTACAATTCTATGGTTTGACACCTCTTTAACTGCCTTGGCTCAATGCTAGGTGACTACTCTGGGGCCACAACAAGTTCCAATCCCCAGAGACCCCTAGCATTGAGCCAAGGCAGTTAACGCGGTGTCAACCAGGTTATTTCTGCAGTGTAGTTGCATCCTAACTTTAGGCCATAGACTCCTTCTTTGGGAGTAACAGAAAGGCTAGTATATTTTGTATCTACGCCCCAGCCACAAATTGTTAGAAACAGATACTGTAATATCAACCAACACCACCTCAAACCAGATTTTCTCCATTCCACAGGATTTTACAACAGTCATTCTTTCCCTTCCATTTCTGCAAGGCTTTTTGGAGGGAGCCTTAGATCAGGTCTGAGAGGAGGGCGTTGTAAGGTCCTTGACTCTTGCCATATATGATTATTCATGTGTAATTCATAAAAACAGCAAGTTGGGTGTGTGGAATTAAAAGGTTTAGAAGAGACGAAAATTAGATAGACATCTTTTTAGAGGAGCTGGCAAACGAAAAAAAGAATCAATTTCTCTGTGCTAAACTCACGAGAGAAAGAGAGAGAGAGAGAGAGAGAGGTTGGCAATACCTCCAGCCCTCTCATCCCGACAATTCTCTTCCCGCCTCCATTTGAGGAAGTGGGGGACTTTGGTTTTTGTGTGTGTTTGTTTTGCTCTTGTTTTTGTTTTTAGTTTCTTGGAATTTAAGTAATGTTTATAATAAACAAGATATTGGGGGCTGCATAGTTACTGAAGACAGAGGCCAGGCTTCCAGCAATTGTGAAGAGAGTTTCTTGCTCGCTCGCTTTCCCTGTGCATCTCTCTCTCTCTCTCTCTCTCTCTCTCTCTCTCTCTCTCTCTCTCTCTCTCTCTCTGTATGTTCTGTTTGACTGGAATCTAATCTCGCATCTGAAGCCTTTTTTTTCTTTATCTAGTTCTTTGTATGCGATTTCTCCCAGCTCTTCCCCCCCCCCTCATAAGAAGCTCCCAATTACCTGAGTGACTGCTTGTAGTTTTAAAAGAGCAAGTGTACTCTCCCACCGTCCCTCCCTCCCGCCCCCTCGATTTTTCAAACGGAGTTCGAGTTATTCAAGGATTTAAAGATTGATAGTAAAAAGAAAAATCCAGCATGAAAATGTTGCTAAAGCGTCTTTCTTGACTAATCTTAAGAGCTGAGCGGCTCCTGCAGTCAGAGCCATCCACCTCTTAGGGAAACGCTGGAGGTATATCAAAGACAAACGGATACGTTTCACAGCTATACTCAAAATACCTAAATAAACATTTGGTCCGACTTGAAGGGGGGGGGGGCTGTTGGTGCTAAAGAAGAAGGCTGAGCGCTGTTCCTCGAAATCAAGCTGGCCTCCGGCATCAATAAAAATAGATTAAGCCAGGATTCCCGAATAATTTAACTGTCTTGTGTCTTAAGAAGGAAGGAAGGAGAAAGACTCGACTTAGATGTATGAAAGAAAAGAAAATTACGAAGGAAGGAAGGAAGGAAGGAAGGAAGGAAGGAAGGAAGGAGAAAGACTCGACTTAGATGTATGAAAGAAAAGAAAATTAGGAAGGAAGGAAAGAAGGAAGGAAGGAAGGAAGGAAGGAAGGAAGGAGAAAGACCCGACTTCTGACAGATGTATGAAAGAAAAGAAAAAGAGGAAAGAAGGAAGGAATTTCATTGAGTGAAGAAACGGGAGGCAGACAAAACTGGTTTCGTAAATCAGGATTTTCTCATTCCAAAGAACAGAAGAAGAAAAGAAGAGTGTAGTGCTCTGGGTGTTTGACTTTCTCTGGAGACCAGGGCTGAAATCCCTGCTCTGTCGTAGAAACCGCTGGGTGATCTTGGGCAAGTCGCACTCTCTCAGCAGCAGAAGGCAAAGCTAAAAACCTTCTGCCCAAATCTTATCAAGAAAACCCCGGGATGGGTTCACCTTTAGGGTTGCCATAAGTCAGAAACGACTTGAAGGCATCCCACCGCCGCCGCCGCCACAAACCCGGTTTCTCTCGTTCCAAGAGAAAAGAAGAAACCTGTGGGCGAGGATGGAATTTGACTCTAGGTGGGGACTTGACAAAGAGGAAGGAAGCTCTGGTGCACACTTAGAGAGCAGTCACCCACAGAAGGAGAAGGAAGTTGCCCTTCGCCCTCCCGTCCCTTGCTCCTGCCGCCAGGACTCTCCTTCTGGGCCCGCAAGAGGCATTCAGACGAGCTTTCTCTTCGCCACGGAGGGAGCAGGAGCGGCCTGGCCCAGGCGAGGCTGGGGCGTTTGGGGCCTCTACTTGGCTTTTTCAGAAGTCCAGTCTTTCTCCTTCCTTCCTTGGCCAAAGCGCGGGTCTCTTCTTCTTCTTCTTCTCCGTCTCCTCCTCCTCCTTCTTCTTCTTCCTGCTCCTCCTCTTCTTCTTCCTCTTCTTCTCTTTTCCCTCCTCCTTCTCCTCCTTTTCTTTTTCCTCCTCCTCTTCTTCTTCCTCTTCTTCTCCTTTTCTTCCTCCTCTTCCTTTTCTTCTTGCGTGGCCTCGGGTGGCGGTCGGGGCTGGCGAGGAGCTCATTCCCAGCCGGGGCCCTTCTTTGCCGGGGATCCGGGGGCCGGGCTCCCACCGCCATCACTTCCAGTTAATGGTGTGCAGGATTTCGCCCGGAGCTTCGCTCCTCGCCCCATCACAACCAATAATCTTTACTTTACCTACTGCGAGCGTATCGATAGCTTCTCTTGCCTCAGGCGCCCGCTTTGATATGGTAATCTTTCCGAGGGCCCAAATTCTGCAGAGATCATATTAATGTTGTACATACAGGCGAGTGCAGCTTCGCCTTAAAAGTTGAATATTCAGATCGGCCTTTTCAAAAGGAATCACTTGCCGAAGAGAGGGATTTGCTCTTTCTGGGCGTTGCCTGCGATTTTTAATCGGGAGAAGGAGGAGGGGAGACATAGCCTTACCCCATTGCCACGCTCTCCCCCCATCCTCGGTTCGTTAGAAACTAGTTTTCTATAGCAGCAACTTATTTGTAGTCGTGAATCTTTAGCCTGCTTGATTATGACTTTTAAAATCGTGTCCACTTTGTTGAGTCCCCTGCATGGGGGGGATCCGGGGTCAGGACCAGTGGCTTCCTTGCTAAATATTTTGGGAGTCTTAAAAAAGGAGGCGGGCGGAGAGACAACACTGTGACACTTGGCCCTCTTGTGTCGTTGTGGGAAGTGGCAAACTCCGCACCCCCCGAAAAGGTAGAGAAAGAGAGAGAGAGAGAGAGAGAGAGAGGCAGGCAGCACCCGGCTCTTGTTTGGCTTTGTGATCATCCATCTTTCCCTGCCCGAGGCTAATTTCAGAAGCTTAAATACTGCTATCGCCTCTGGGCCATGAAGAGAAAAAGGGGGCCTGGGCTATCTATCGGCAATCTCTCTTTCCCGATTGCCCTTGGCAACGTGAAATACAAACTACTTTGAATCAAAACATTTTTGGGGGAATTAATATGATCTGAACCCTTCCCGTTTTAAGAGATCTTGAGTTTGTCAAACCGCTTAGAGGTGACTGACATGAGAAGGCTGAGGCATTAAATGCCGAGCTAGGAACATTGTCAGATCTTATTTGATTAAAATAAATAAATAAATAAATAAATAAATAAATAAATAAATAAGAGGCTCTTAAAAGCCAGAGCATCAGTCACCCAAAAGCAGCCCAGCCAATAGAGGGCCGCGGCAGGCGTCCCTCTTCGCTGCCTTTTTATGTGTTTACTTAAGGCGCTGCCTATCACTCGGTTTGATCGCGGGCCTTTGATCGGCAATTTTAATTTCAGGCACTTAATGATGAAACTGGAGCCTAATGATTCATTCATTCGATGCTGGCGGGGGCCGGGGAGGAAAGGGAGTTTTTTTAAGCAGGGGGAGGGAGGCGCCAGGGGGAAAACGAGCTAAGACCAAACATTATAATTTAAAAAAGAACAACAACCAAAAAAAGCCTCCAACTTTTGCGTTCCCTGTCAAAACACACCACGCCGCATATGTTGTGTTAGGATAGAGTCTGCTCTCACCGGGTATATAGAGAACAGGGAATTAGGAAGAGAAGCCAGATGGGACAGAAGAGAGCGGGGCTCCGTTTGTTTTAAACGTAAACGCCGAAACAGAAGGTAAAAACCTGAAGGGAATTGGTTCGTACTGTATTTTCTGGCAGATGATTCTTCAGATCAGAGCAGGGAAAAAGATAAGAAGGGGAAGACGGCACAGGAGAGGGCAGGGCGTGTTGACGGATCACATTCATCCGCTGGTTATTCCCCCCAAAAATAATGACATGTTGTGTTTGAGAGATGGGTAGGGCAGCGGCCAATGGAAGCAAAAGTGCTGGACTTTCTCAGCTCCAGTTTGCCCCAAGTCTAGGCATCGTGCTTACTCCGAAGTTAGTTCCACCGAGTCCAGTCTGGGCCCAGGGAGGAAGGGGGCTCGACTGGATGGCCCTTGTGGTCTTCTCCAACTCTATGATTCTATGACTCTATTGTTTCCTGGCATGGAATGAATATTTTTTTTTCCCTGTAGCTTGGATCCATTGCTCTGTGTCCTAATTTCTGGAGCAGCAGACAACAGCTTTCTCCACCCTCAATATGACATTCAAATATTTAACCTTAGCTATCATGTCACTCCTTAACCCCATGCAAGCTACAGGAAAAGAGATGACACCTCCACATTAGGAGGAACTTCCTGAGAGTGAGAGCTGTTCGATAGTGGAACACATAATGGTGGAATCTACTTCTTCGGAGGTCTTTAAACAGAGGCTGGGTGGTCATCTGTCGGGGGTGCTTTGAGTTCCTAAATGGCGGGGGGGGGGTTGGACTGGATGGCCCTTGAGATCTCTTCCAAATCTATGATTCTATGATTCTTTCTGCTGCGCTCCCCTTCCCTTTCCGTTTGGTTTCCTTGCACCTCTTCGCTTCCTCTCGGTCCAGTTCTTGCTGCTTTCCGGTCCAGCTCAGCCCTTCTGAGCAGAAAGGCCGACGGCGGCCCCGGTTCCTTCAGCCTCTGGCTGCCCTCATACCCTCCTTGATCGCCCCTTCTCCCTCGCTGTCCCGGGCTCCTGACCGCCCTTCTGCCTCCAGCCTCCGGCTCTTCCTCACCCTCAGGCGTCTTCTCTGCTTGGACCACCTGCAGCCCAACAGAAAGGGCACCGCATCCTAGAAAAAACCTGCAGGGCTTCGGAAAGCAAAACTGGTGGCTCCTGGGCGACTACTGGGACGGAAGGAGCTGCAGACATTCGCTTGGAGAAAGCCATAGAGCCCCCCCCCCCCCGGTCATGCAGGCCCCCTTCTCTCCCTCCTCCGACCCCCCAATCTACGGATTCCCCCCTCCCTCCCTTCAGCTCTTATCTGATCTTGATAATCCCATAACATGTATAATTTGCCCTTAATGTGTTGTCATTAACGCTGCTGTCTGGTCTTTCTTTCTTTCTGCCTTGCTTGCTTTTCTTTTCTTTCTTTTTTCTTCTTCCAGGAAGCAATTTGAGTCCCATTAAAAAGCCTTAATGGGCTTGTTTAATTAATAGCTCCAGCCGAGCTGATTGCGAATGGAGTCACAACAATAAGAGGGGAGGCTGGGGAGAGGGGAGGGGGCAGAAAGAGAGACAAGGAAGGAAGGGAGAAAGGAAGGAGGGAAGGGCCGGGCCTTCCATGGAGAAGCCACCCGACGGGGGAGCCCCCTAATCCTCCTCCTCCTGCTGCTGCTGCTGAGCTTTCCGGGGGCTCACAGCTGGGGAGAGGGGGGGGGGTCTGGAGGCTCGGCTTGGCTGGGAGATTAGCGGCAGGGGCCTGGCCAGTTGCCTCTGCTCAGACCCGGTTCTCACGGGAGAGTCTGGCTCCGTCCCACGGAGAGGACGGCGACCACCCGTTTCCCCTTCACTTCTGCCGCCCTCCTTCCAAGGGCCTTAAGAGTCGCCCTTCACTTTCCGTCAGGTCCTCTGCATGCTTCTGTGGAAGGAAGGAAGGAAGGAAGGAAGGAAGGAAGGAAGGAAGGCCCGCTGTGTTTCTCTGGGGGCTTTGTTGCCAAGGAGTGGCTTCAGTGCCTCGGTTCTCTCGGCCTCCTCAGGGCCCAAAGACCAGGGCTAGGACACTGCAACCTGCCCCATTCCGGAGAGATTCGGCTCCGAAGGTTCCTCAAGCAACAGCTGGCTCTCCAAAGCGACCTCCTCCTGGACCTTTTGTCGGCCAGGGAAGGAATAGTGTTTTGTTTTTAATGTTGTAACCCACCTTGATTCCCCCGTGAAAAGGCGGCTATAAATACATTATTATTATTATTATTATTATTATTATTAAAGGAGGGGGAGTTGTGAGCCTTCACTCCTTTCCAGCTTAGGGAGACCCTATCGCGGATTTTTTGGGGGGCAATATTTCTTTAGAGGGGGTTCGCCCGTGCCTCCCTCGGAGGCTGAGAGAGTGTGACTCGCCCAAGGTTACCCAGTGGAATTTGAACTTTGTTCTCCAGAGTCGTAGAGCAGCGCTGAAACCACTCCAGAGAGAGACATACACTTTATTCAGAAAACTTCATGATTCTCTTCCCTGTTTTTTTTTTTTTAAAATCTCATATAATATATATTAAATTAAAATGAAGAAAAATCCCTAAAACTCTTACCGATGCTTAGCTAAAAGCATTGGTAAGATTGGTAAGATGGGAATCTTACCAATGCTTAGGTAAAAGCTTCTCCATGCTGTGTTAAAAATGCAACCGACCTGAGATTGACTATATAAACATCTATGGGGATTTTTAAAAATTTAAAATAATAATAATAATAATAATAATGTGTGTGTGTGTGTGTGTTCTCCAAACTGTGTTAAAAATACAACTGACCTGGGATTGACTATATAAAAACACACATATTAATTTTTTTAAAATTCCCATATACTGTGTGTGTATATATATATATATATATATATGGGGATATTTTTTAAAAAAATTAATATGTATGTTTTTATATAATCAGTCCCAGGTCGGTCGTATTTTTAACAGAGCTTGGGAAAGCTTTCATCTGAGCATAAGCGTTTTAGGGATTTTTCTCCTTTTTAATTCAGGTATTTTTTGGTGGCGGGCAGGATAATAAAAATTGCTAGGACATAGCACTGGGTTCCTCCTTTTAAGAAAGCAAGGAAGAGAGAAACAGACTTTCAACACAATCTGAAATTCAGCATTGCCATACAAATATTACAGAGAAGCTTCCACACGCACAGTTTCTATGAATAGAAGAAAGGGCACCCCAAAACCATTTCTTTTAAACTGTCCTGCTCTGCTTCTCTTATCCAGAGCCAGCCGCAAGCGAGGTCCTGCGCAAACGGAGGGGAAAGCCTCCTGGGCCTGATCCCGTCTTTAACATCTACAGTCGCTGCATAGACCTTGCTGCTCACCGCCCCTTCCCTTACAGCCTATATGGGAGTGGGATTTCTTTACCAAAGGTTTCCACAGGCCCTAAAAGTGTAGACAACTTTCTGTAGATTGCATCCATTGCGTGAAGTCTAGAACCCTGGCAGCCACTGGAATTTAACCGAGAGAAAGAATTAGCTTCTTTAAGACGGAAGCGTTACTTTGGCTCCGGTGGATGCCACTGCCATTGATTCCATCAGGAGGAGAATGAAAGAGGACTAAAGCACAATTTCAATTGAAACAAGTGTGTGTGTGTGTGTGGGGTGTGTGTGTGTACTTAAATAGATGAGCGCGGTGCTGCCATGGTCTTCACAACCACACAACTGCAGTTCACAACTTTGCGGGGTTTTCCTTCTCTGTCGATCTTGCAGAGACCTACCCACTCACCCATTTTCTTGTTGTCGTCAACCTTTATCATCAGGTTGATCTGATGTTCAGCACAAAGAGCTTCCGCCAGTTTGACATACAGTGAGTGAGAAGGCTGCGATCCTAAAGAGGGGTCCGGGTGGGATCAGGGGAGGAGACCCTCTTTCAGGACAGCAAAGAGGTGTTCTGTATTCCAGGGATTGTGTGTGTGTGTGTGGGGGGGGGGGCTATGGTTGGTCCCTCCTGTCACTGGCTAAGGGCAGCTTTCACAACCCTCCCCATCTGCCCCCTTGCCCCTTTCCTCCAGATCTTGGCATTCCGGATCAACTGGGCTCATTTCTGGAGCCAATGCGGCGGGAATCCGCCTCTAGAAGGTCTGCACCTGGAGCCTGGGACCCAGGGGCTTCCTCCTGCCTTGGGAAAGAGTTTCTGGGGGGAAGCCCCGAAGGACTGGGGGGCCCTGGCCAGTTCCCCCCCTTCCCGAGCCAAGCAGGCCTCCCTATTCGGATAGCGATTGCACTGATTGCAAATGAACTTCCCAAGGGCCACCAAAGGCTAAATACACTTGTCCCTCCATATTCGCTGGGTTTAGGGGCACAAGACCCCCGTGAATATGAAAAAACCGCAAATAACAAAACACATGTTTTTACCTGAGAGGACACCTCTCTGGGAATCTCTAGGTCCTCCAGGGCAACTCTGTGGTCAATGTCTGCCAGAATTTGACCATAGAGCTGCACTGGAGGAGCTACAAATCCCTAGTAGAGTATTCTCTCTAGCAATCTCTCGGTCCTTCAGTGCAACCTTTAGTTAAAGTTGAACACAGAGTTGCACTGGAGGACCTAGATATTCCTAGAGAGAACATATTAATCAAATCCGTAAATAATCAAATCCACAAATATCAAATCCGCAAATATGGAGGGGTGAGTGTACTTTGGAAATCTCTTGTGCTTTCAACCATAGGCAGAAAGCACAATATAGAGGCGGGTGGGAGTTGTTGGATGTTTTGTTTTGTTTTTTACTGCTTAGTAGTAGGATTTGACTCAAGGATGCTGGTTTCCAGCTTGACTATAACAGCCCGATTCCTGGTCATTCGCCTTGAACCGCAGGCCAGATGGTTAGAATCAAGGAAAGAGACCCCAGGCCCTGAGCAGAGAGAACCATAGAATCGTAGAGTTGGAAGAGACCACTAGGGCCATCCAGTCCAACCCCCTGCCATGCAGGAAATCCCAATCAAAGCATACCCGACAGATGGCCATCCAGCCTCTGCTTGAAGACCTCCAAGGAAGGAGACTCCACTACACTCCGGGGGAGTTTGTTCCACTGTCGAACAGCCCTTACTGTCAGGAAGTTCCTCCTAATGTTGAGGTGGAATTTCTTTTCCTGTAGCTTGCATCCATTGCTCCGGGTCCTAGTCTCTGGAGCAGCAGAAAACAAGCTTGCTCCCTCCTCAGTCTGACACCCCTTCAAATATTTAAACAGGACTATCATAGAGGACAAGGGGGGCTTGGAGATGTCCCATCCATGGGCTTTGCTTGAGTCTAGGGCAGTTAACTAGAGTTTGATCTCACGTACTTAGCTGTGTGGATTCAGCAATTGATTCCGTGGATTTGCTCCCGTTGGAACTAAAGATTCCCGGCAAGAGCTGAGCCCTGACTCGTCTTTGGAGATGGCGGTTTTGAGACAATAGTGTTTTGCATGAGCAGAAATTCTATTCCGGGGGGGGGGGGGGGGGGGAGAGATATAAAATCATTCAATCAATCCTTTTCAAGAGTTTCTACCTCCTCCTGTATTCCATCCAATATCCTCTTCCTGCTCTTCCTCACTTCCCAGGAATGGCTTTTTCAAAGTCCTGGGATTTGGTGGGGAGAAAGGCACCATCAAAAGCCCTGCTTCTTGAGGAAAATTCTGCTTGCATTTCCCTTCGGCTGTAAGCATATCTAACCTATTAATTAATCCAGGTTTTGGTAGTAATTACTGACCTGTGCAAGAAGATCGCTGAGTTTAAAAAAAAAAATAGTGCATTGCCATTTTAGCAGCATATGCACCCATGGCTCCCTCCCTCAGCCCAGGAAAGGCGAGTACTACACTGGGACGACCTTTAAAACCATCTCAGTTTGTAACTGCATGCTAACCCTGCACTCCTGTCCTCTGCCCAGTGATGCGAAGAACAATAGAGAAGAGAAAATGATGAGAATTAAGGAAGAAAAATATAAGGAATATTAGTAGACAAGCCACAACCGAAGTTTGGGGAAACCAAGCCAGGAGTTAAGGGAAGCAGCTTTGCAGGTACTGTACTCAAGAATTGGCTGCTGGTGGTTTCCTCTGGGACCAGGTGTTTTGTCTAAGGGGAAGAGCAGGCAGTTGGTCATATGTAATAATAATAATAATAATAATAATAATAATAATAATAATAATAATAATGTAATAATAATAATACTGTAATAATAATATTAATAATAAATATTATTAATAAAATTTATTTATATCCCGCTCCATCTGCACTCAGGCAATCGGGGCAGCTTACAGCATTAACCCTTATACAAATCATATCCCCCAACTCTCCCTCCCTTAAAATAGAATTAAACACTTTACAGTTAAAACATGTTTTAAAAGATCAATAACAATTTAAACAATAAACAAAAACAAACAAACAGCATGGTGTTTCCAGAGAAGGCACCCACCTCTCTATAATCAGAAAACAAAAGTAATGACCACTGATGAAATGTGTTAAGTCAGTCTAGAGAATGAAGAAACTGAAATAACTAAAGAGTTCCCATGCCTAGGCTCAAACATCGATCAAAGTGGCCACTGCAGCCAAGAAATAGTAAGACTAGAAATGGGAAGGGCACCTACTGAAGAACTAAAGAGATCTCCTAATGTCTAAGCACTAAAGTCAGACGCGTCCAAGCCATAATATTCCACATCACCATGTATGGATGTGAGAACTGGACAGTGAGGGAAAGGGAAAATCAATTCTTTTGAGATGTGGTGCTGAGGACAGACAAGCACATGGGCCCTTGAAGAGATCAAAGCAAGAAACCCCCTGGAGACCAAATGAGGAAACTTAGGCTGTCCTAAATCAGGAGAAGGCATGAATCACTCAAAAATACATTAATGTTTCGAGGGCAGCAGTAAGAGAGGTAGACCACACACTAGATGGATAGACTCAATCAGGGAGGTCATGAGCATGAACAGGGCCTGATCAGAGGAGTGAAGGATAGGGGATCTTGGAGATGTCTCATCCACAGGGTCGCCATGAGTGCGGGTCGTCTTGAGAGTAGTTAACAACAACAACAACAACAACAACAACAACGAACCCACTTTATTTATGATCACAGCCTTATGGCAGTGCATAAGTAAAATACTTTACTGGGGAACTGCATGTGCCCAGTCCTTTATTCCCCCTTCTTCCCATGAGTGACTTCTCCTTGGCTGAGATCCAAGCAAACATGCAGCTGTGTTCTGCATGCCACAGGCAGATTTGGGCTTGCACTTGTCAAATAGCAGCTGCCAAACCACATGGAGAGCCAATCTGGGAAGTGAGAGAGAGCGCTTTCAAAAAATAGTCTCCATCATCTGGCCTGGGCCTAGCCCTCTCAGAGAGAAATAGCCCACAAAGCTATAAGGTCCTCTCTGCCCGGAGGAACCTGGAGGAATCCTATGGTCTCTGGCCAGTATTTGCAATCTCCTCTTCCTTTGTTTGCAGCATGGTTCTAAATAGTCTCACTTCATCAGGTGGTTTTGTTTTAAAGCCTTTCCATGACTTTGAGGAAACATATGCTTTTTGTTCAGTTATAAACCCTGCATTGAAAAAGCTAAAGCAGGTGGGAACAAAATGCTTTCCTATTAAAGGAACAATTGTTTATTCAGCACAAATGGTTTATGCACACACACGGGTTGGTTTGTAGAAGAGAAATATTAATATTTCATTGCTGCACTTCCTCATTGTTTGCAAAATCTAGACTTGATTTGTGCCCTACATTGCAATATAAAGATCTATGACTGCAAGCAATTCTTCGTTTGCCTTTAAGCAAACCTTTCAAGGGCTAAAATGAACAATGTCTTCCAAAATAATTAACCTCATTTACTCATTATCTGGCTGAATTGTAAATCTGGATGAGCAGAAAAGTATTTCCTTAGAATTATAAGTGTATAGAAATACAGAAAAGGCAAACATTTGCACTGAGGGGTGTACCAAATAACTACGCTTTCCACTTTGAACATTGGGCTACATTGTATGTTAAACAAATTGACACTGTGGTGGATCTAGACCAAGCTCCTTGACCTCAATTTAGATTTTGACTCACTACTGATTTGCATCTCAATTACTGTGGAAGTACAGTCAACTAACCAGATTCAACCTGATACATGTCTCAATAGTCTCAATGCACTGCAGACATAATGCAGTTTGATATTGTTTTAACTGTGATGGCTTAGTGCTATAGAATTCTTGAATTTGTAGTTTGTTGTGGCTCCAGAACTCTCTGACAGAGAAGGCTCACAACCTACAAATCCCCGAATCCCATGGCATTGAGCCATGGCAGTTAAAGCAATGTCAAACTGCATTCATTCTGAGGTGCAGATTAAACCTTTGTAAATAATATATTCATTAAGAGAATTGAGATTCAGAAATTCTGTTGATATTTCAGTATTGGCAAAACCCATTAAATTCACAATGTACAGAGGCCTTACATTTCATTAATGAGAGTTTAGACTGTTATTATATTTTATTTCATCTGGTTTTCTGCATTTTAGCAGCCTAATTTAAGGTGGAGGGAATAAGAGATTTGTGGTTATTAAACAGATGACAGTCAAAGTCCCTTGCTGAACTATCACATATCCCCAGAGATCTGCAATATATTCTCATCTGCTGTCTTGGGTCCCCATCCCAGGAGAAAGTTTGGTTATTAAGCAAACAAGCAAACCTGCCTCAGAGTGTAGTGGAGTCTCCTTCCTTGGAGGTCTTTAAACAGAGGCTGGATGGCCATCTGTCAGGGATGCTTTGATTGTGATTTCCTGCATGGCAGGGGGTTGGACTGGATGGTCCTTGCGGTCTCTTCCAACTCTACAATTCTATGATTCTATTACTGCCATTTCCTGGTTTACACCAACAGCAGATCAGGTGGCAAGGTCATTTTATCTGAAGGACTGCATGCTTGAGTGCTCCTCATAATGAGATCTGGGCTGGGAGCAGAGACAGACACAAGACAGACAGACACACAACACTAGTCCTCTACTTTCCACAGACATCCAGTTCTTTTTTAAAATTAATGTTGAATGAATATTTTATATAAGGATTCAGTTATTGTTCCATCTTCTTGTCTTCTGTGAATGGTACAGTTCAGGGGTTGTTTTGTCCTGAGATTGGCTGTTGTACTGATGATACTTAAATGCCATTATCATGCTTATGTTCATATTTGGGCAATTGGAAACTCTAGAGTGGAAATACAAGAATACCACCACCACTATGACCATTACCAGCAGATATAAATGGGCAAAAACTAGCCACCTCTATAGATGTGCTTTGGTAATTGTGGCACAAGAAGCCACAAACCTTTCCCACAAGCCCCCTTTGGGCCTGGCAGGCCTGGCCTCGATTAAGAAGCAGAGCCCTCCCTCCAATCCATCTGCCTTGGTCCAGGCCTCGGAGGGAGAGAAGAACTGCTGGACCTGATCCCCTTCCCCACCACCATTCCCTTCTCCTTTTGTGTCGTGTCTTTTTAGATTGTAAGCCTGAGGGCAGGGAACCATCTAATTAAAAAGATTGTATGTACGGCACTGTGTAAATTTACAGCGCTATATAAATAAAGCTTAATAATAATAATAATAATAATAATAATAATAATAATAATAATAATAATAATTCCTAATTACCCATAATTACAGAAACCTTGGTGTGTTGAGATCTACAGCTTTACAGCCTGTAAAGCTCATCCTTTTGTGTGCTTGTCATCTTTCAGCGGGATAGTCCCCAGATCAAAATAGTTCAGGCAGTGGTCATGGGCAGGCCAAAGGTGTAGAGAGTTTTATTCCCTTTCTTGCCTTTGGGATAAGCAAAACAGACCAAGAAAATTGTCAGGAACTGAGGCTTGATGTTGCCTATGGCTAGAAGCTGGCTATGTTTCAATAATGAATATGTTCATTATATTTGTTATCATGCTGGGTACTCAGAAATCTGTTAAGAAAGCTGGAAGCAATGCTGGAGACTACGTTAGAGGTGGGAATCATGTGTCAAAACTACAGCTCCCAGAATTGCCCACCATTGGCCATTGGTGGAAGTTGTAGCCCAACAATATATGGAGGGGCACATGATTCCCACTGCTGTCAACCACATTTCTTTTTCAGTAGGGAAACTACATCCCAGGACACTTAGCTGATGTGTCTCCATGGGAGATAATTATTCAGTAAAGGACAGACAGGACTTTTGATTGATGTAAAAGCTGTTCTTCCCTGTGCTGCCAGCATGCAAGCTACAAATTTTACTACCAGTTTTACATATTGTTGTTGTTATTATTTGGAAACAGTCTATTATAATTTTTTGTGGGTTTTTCGGACTATGTGGCCATGTTCTAAAATAATTTATTCCTGATGTTTCGCCAGCATCTATGGCTGGCATCAGGGAATACATTCTCTGAAGATGCCAGCCACAGATGCTGGCGAAATGTCAGGAATAAATTCTTCTAGAACATGGTCACAGAGCCCGAAAAACCCACAAAAATTAAGGATGCCGGCCATGAAAGCCTTCGAGTCCATTATAAATGCCTATTGCTAACACAGCCAATGCTTATATGTACTGTAACTCCCCTTTTAGATATTAAATTGCATTTTAGAACACATGCACAGTTCTGCTATCAAATTTTATTTTTCAAAAAACTGTAATATATGTTCCCTGACCTATCTTCCAAGAAAATTTCAGCCCCAGTCCCAGCCTCTCATATACCAAATCTCCTTCTAATGCATGTCATGTATACCTTTTCAGGTGGCACATGTGTAGTTAACCCTACGGATCTCTTTTGCTCGGTTCCTGGGCGCTTATCTTTACTCAGCTCCACTTCCAAATACAAAGTGACCATCGCAGAGGTGAAGAGACGCTTGTCACCACCAGAATGCCTCAACGCCTCTCTTCTGGGAGGCATTTTGAGAAGGTAAGAAAGAGCTTAGTGAAGCTGTAGCAGAGAAAGTATCAGTACATAGACATAATGTTGACATTCCACCTCAACATTAGGAGGAACTTCCTGACAGTAAGGGCTGTTCAACAGTGGAACAAACTCCCACAGAGTGTAGTGGAGTCTCCTTCCTTAGAGGTCTTTAAACAGAGGCTAGATGGCCATCTGTTGGGGATGCTTTGATTGAGAGTTCCTGCATGGCAGGGGGTTGGACTGGATGGCCCTTGCGGTCTCTTCCAACTCTACGATTCTATGATTCTATGATTCTATGTTTTGAGTTGGTCTTAGTAAGCCTTTTAATCAAACACCATTGCACTTGGTTAACCACACACCTGCACAGTACTAAACACATCTATTCAGAAATAAATCCCATCACATTTTGGGGAGACTTACAGCTCTTCCATGCTGCAAGAAGAAAGCAGTTTGATAATACTTTAATTGTCATGGCTTCATCCTGTGAAATCTTGGGATATGTAGTTTGGTGAGGTATTCAGCCTGGACTATCAGAGAACTCTGGTGCCTCACCAAACTACAAATTACACAATTCTGTCAGACAGTGTCACGGCAGTTAAAGTGGTGTTAAACTGCTTTATTTCTGCAATGTGGGTACAACCTTAATTTCAGGTGAATAGCTGCAGAATAACATAAAAGTCACATTAATTAGGTACTTTTTAAAAAACAAATCAAAAAAGGAAAAATTATTTATTTAATAATTTTAGGTTACCTATTTAACATGTCTCCATACATCCATCTCAGGTTCTTCTTTGGAAGATAACAAACTGTGAGAGCGATCACAAAATGGTGCCCCCTTTGGAATTTACCTCCTGAAGGGATTACTTCATGTAATGTTATGCCAGGGCTGGATCATGGAAGAAATGGATAAATTGGTCTATCTACAATCCATGTCAGTTTCCCAGTAATTCAGTCAAAAGCCCATTTCCACATAATTCTCCGGTGTTGAAAGCATTTAAAATAATATATTTTCACAGCCAAGTTTGCTAACCTAGGAGCTGTACAGACCAGCAGGAAACACCAGTCTGGGGACAGAGTCAGGACACGACGTCCACATGACGCATATCCCAACTCTGTCCCTAGGCCTGCGTGAGGCCGCATGCTGCACCACATGGTGCATGGTGTTACAGCGCTCCTCTAGCAACACCAAAGGACTGCAGAAAAGCCGTGCATGGGCAGCTATGACACCCTTTCCATGGCACAAAGGAGACACTTTTTGCAGCTCCTTTTTGCACTGTGGAAAGCAAAGATAGGGGCCGTGGCATGTAGTTGCTGTGGCCCTGATCCAGTGCTAAAACGAGTGGTCTGTTGAGCCCCTTAGACATTTTGACATATTTTTCCAGCTTTGGCATTTTTGCCTGCGAAATTATTAAAAACAAATATGCTTTTATATAATTTTCTATATGCTTTCTTTTTTGCATCACATTTTTGCCTCACAAAATTTGAAGAAGTGAGCAAGATATGAGATAACAGTGTTCTGATCTTAACTTCAGTCCAGGAAGTAGAAATCTGTTTAGTCTGCTTCAAAAAACACAGACAAAAATATCAGTTATCCTGATCAGCTCCTCTGAAAAGGGGTGGGGAATACAAAGGGCAGCAGCAGCATAATGTTTAATGTTGCATTTTGTTGATTGCTTAGCTGCACTAGGGGCTTTCTGGTATGAAGCAAGCCTACAAAAAAAATCAATTAAAGTAATGAAAAGTATAATAAAATTAAAGATATAGCCACATTAGTCTGTGGAATCAGTATGTAGTGAGATCTTGTAGCATCTGTAGTAATGCATCTGAAAAAGTAGACTATGCCTTGTGCAGACCGGCACTTTGGGCCAGCCTGGAAGCAGAGTCAAGGTGTAGTGTCTGCATGTGACACCACACATTGCACCACATGGCGTGCAGCATCATGGTGTTCCTCCAGTGCTGCACCTGCATGAAGGAACACTGGAAAGCTATGGTGCTGCAGCTATTGTGCCCTTTCCAAGGTGCAAAAAGGACCCATTTTTTGCAACTCCTTTTTGCACCCTGGAAAGGCCAGTTTGGGCCTGAAGTGTTTGTTTGCCATGGCACCGATCTGGCTGAAAAAAGGGAGGACTAGGGGCCATCTCTTAAGGGGTATTTGCACAGCCCCTTCAGTCTATGAAAGCTCATGCGGCCAACTTTTTTTTTTTAGTCAGCCTCAAAGGTGCTACAAGATCTCTATGCATATAATAACATCAGTTTAAGTAATGTAAAATAAAATAATCACCCTTCCTGTCTGAATTACCAGCTTGGCATAGTAAAACTTCTGAGCAGGAAGGGCACACACACCACAGTGGTGATTGGGAGCATACTTATCAAATTTGCAGATGACACCAAATTAGAAGGAGTAGCTAATACCCCAGAGGAGAGGATCAAGATTCAAAGTGACCTGAATGGACTGGAAAGCTGGGCCAAGGCTAACAAAATGAAATTCAACACGAAGAAATATAAGGTACTGCACTTAAGGCAGAAAAATGAAATGCACAGATATAGGATGGGGGACACCTGGCTGAATGAAACTACATGTGAAAAGGTTCTAGGAGTCCAAGTAGACCACAACTTGAATATGAGTCAACAGTGTGATGTGGCAGCTAACAAGGCTAATGCGATTTTAGGCTGCATCAATAGAAGTATAGTGTCTAGATAAAGGGAATAGTGCCACTCTATTCTGCTTTGGTCAGACCTCACCTGGAATACTGTGTCCAGTTCTGGGCACCGCAATTCAAAAAGGATGTTGAGAAACTGGAGCGTATCCAAAGGAGGGCGACTAAAATGGTGAAGGGTCTGGAAACCATGCCCTATGATGAATGAGTTAGGGAGCTGGGTATGTTTAGCCTAGAGAAAAGAAGGTTAAGAGGTGATATGATAGCCCTGTTTAAATATTTGAAGGGATGTCATATTGAGGAGGGAGCAAGCTTGTTTTCTGCTGCTCCAGAGAAGAGAACACGGAA
The DNA here is from genome assembly GCA_023333645.1 of Sceloporus occidentalis. Taxonomy (NCBI): domain Eukaryota; kingdom Metazoa; phylum Chordata; class Lepidosauria; order Squamata; family Phrynosomatidae; genus Sceloporus; species Sceloporus occidentalis. The sequence goes on along the minus strand of JALMGF010000004.1, from coordinate 6,586,630 downwards.
CAATGGATGCAAACTGCAGGAAAAGAGATTCCACTTAAACATTAGGGGGAACTTCCTGACAGTGAGGGCTGTTCGACAGTTGAACAAACTCCCTTGGAGTGTGGTAGAGTCTCATTCCTTAGAGGTCTTCAAACAGAGGCTGGATGGCCATCTGTCGGGGATGCTTTGATTTAGATTTCCTGCATGGCAGGGGGTTTGACTGGCTGGCTCTTGTGGTCTCTTCCAACTCTATGATTTTATGATTCTATGATTCTATGAGTTGTAACCCCTTCTTTTGGACCACTGACAACTCCTGAGTAAGCATGTATAGAAATAAATTTATTTGGTTTAACTTTCCTTTGTTTTTAAATGAGTATGTTAAGTGAAATATAGGAAATTTTCTTATGGCTTGGAAGATCATTATGTCATCTATCCCACAGTTGGATACCATCCTCACTTTTTTGGACCCTGAAGCCCCTTGCATCGCCATTTTTAAAGGAGCAATTTGGGGTAAAATCACCTGAAAAATCATACTGAAAGCCCACCCCCATGTGTGGTGGACACAGCATGGTGTAGTGGTTTGAGTGTTAGACTACAACTCTGGAAATCAGAGTTTGATTCCTCGCTTTAGCATAAAAACCAACTGGGTGACCCTCGGCAAGTCACACTCTCTCAGCTTCAGATGATGGCAATGGCAAGCCTCTTCTGAAGAAACTTGCCAAGAAAATCCTATAATAGGTTTACCGTAGGGTCACCATAAGTTTAAAAAGACTTGGAGGCACACCATAACAACATGTAAAGCAGGGGCTCTGGCACTGAGCTATAGTCTCTCCCAGAGTAATAAAAGGACACAAATTAGTTCAGTTTTTATGATCCTATTACATGCCCCTTCATTTATTCATGTCTATTTATCAGTTGCATTCTCCTGATGGCTAATTTTGCAAAGTTGATCTCCACAGCTGCTCCTGGTGGCCTCCATTTTATTTTGTCTAATTCACCTGGATGGACACTACATTCTTCCAAGACATGCAGGGTACATCAAAAATATTCTATTCAGCCACCTCTAGGCAATTGCTAGGTTCATGCTATTGCGCAGGATGTGTAAGCACATGGCTGCACAAAGTGAACAGTGGTTGGGAGGGAAAGACAGGAAGTGGACATTCTAGACCCTGCTACCACACAGAGGTATACTAATCTTGATATGTCCCCATCCAGCCCAAAGTGACCCCATGGTATCACCACCATCTGGTTGCAGTCAGAGAAGTAGCATTTTGCTCATTGCCATGTGTGCATTAATAGCACCAATACTTGCAAATTATGACATGTTTACTTAACGTTTCTTTCACAATGGTAAAATACCAATATGCCCAGGTGCTCTCACAAATAAATAAAAACAAATCACCATCCTCGTCATCCATGTCACCACTATTACATCTATTTATGACAAGGCTTATTAAACTTAAGACAAAAAGTATTTTACAATATTAAAATAGGTTAAAAACATGAATAACAAATTATAAGTATAATTAATAGGCATATTGCCTATATTTTAAATATAAGCCACTCATAGAATCATAGAGTTGGAAGAGAACCCAAGAGCCATACACTTCAACCTCATGCCATGCAGGAACTCACAACTAAAGCACCCCCAACAGATGGCCATCCAGCCTCTGTTTAAAGACCTTCTATTTAAAAATATTCAATAGTGCATCAGATGTCTAGAAGGACAGGAAAGAGTTAACCTGATGTAAGAGGTGAAAATGTTGGGGCCAAGTGGGCCACACTGGAGAAAGTGTTCAATAGATAGGGGCTGCAAGTGATATATTCCTATCCTGTATCATCACTCTCTGATCATGAAGGAAGGGCTCAAAGGGAGGTCTCAAATGCTGATCCCAGGATACAGACAGGTTAATGTCAAGAAAGGTGGTCCAACAAATATTTGAAGTCCAGCACTTTTTATTCATCCTGGAAACATATTGGGAACCCACAGAGCTTGGCCAAAACAGAATGAATGGTATTTTTTCAAAATCTTCAAATGCCCCCTTGAATATAGCAAAAGGAATTTGGATACAATTGTAGGTACGATCAGGCCACAATATCAGGCACAGAAACCCCTCTGTAATCTGGAGAAGGTGGGGAAAGGTCTGAAGGATCGGAGAACTGGCACATGGAACATTGCCAAAATGGAAATCTGTAAAACAAATGGAAATCTAGAAATAAAAGGAGGGAAATCAAAATGCTTCCATTTCATTCTAGTAACAACAACAGATCTTACAAAACTCCAGGAGACAGGAATTTCAGAACCCACCACCACTACATGTGATTTGCACCATGAAATTACTGTATGGAAGGTACAGCCAACATTGCTTGCCCCGGGCATTCCCTGGCCTGGATCCAACTGCTTTTCTCATGGGGCTTTGGAGGGAAAGAAAAAAATATCAGGAGATCTGGTCATGAATGTCTTGCAGTTCAATGTAGTCCTCTGGCCCTTGGCAACTACAAAGGTACTATTTTTCAGCTCTAGTCACAGAGATTTTCTGTCAGTGCCTGCCGACAAGGCCCATTAGCTGCAAACTGCTAATATGCCACTATTATATAGACATTTGGTGGTTTGTGTTTTTTTTTTTAAAAGAATTTTAAAAAATGGTAAATGGCAAAATAATAAAAATGAGGTTTTCTTCACCACCACCCCACACCTTTTCCCCCTCACAGAGCAAAATCCAAGAATGGAGGACGTTGCTTGAGAGAAAAACTGGACAGACTGGGCCTCAATTTGCCTGCTGGGAGGAGGAAAGCAGCAAATGTCACCCTCCTAACATCCTTGGTAGAAGGTAGGCTCTATGATACAGGTGTGCTTGCTGCCCTCTTGGTTTTTAACTCAGGATTTTAGCTATCTTTTATGTACTTTCAGACAAAAACAAATTCTTCTTGAAATACTTCAGAAAATCATAACACACAAAAAGAGGAGAATGCTACAAGTGATCTATTTGCTGCATGTTTATATCATTCAGAGACCACACTTTCTTTCTGCTCACTCCACATTCAGGTCATGGAAAGGAATTTTTAGAAGAGAGGGAAGGGAAAAGTGATGTTGCTCTAGGTTAAATGTATAGAATTGTAGCCTCGTTGACTTACAAAAAACAGATATCATCTTAAAATTCCTACCTTAAATGTTTTGCCTCTTGTTTCCACTTCTAAGCATTGTGTGTGTTTATGGAAAGAAAGCAGGAGGGTCTGTATACTAAATAGAAATACAGTAGGCTCTGGGTATCTTCTGGGGTTTGATTCCAAGACCACCCATTGATAGCAAAATCCATGGATGCTCAAATCACATTAAATACAATGGCGTAGTAAAATGGTATCCCTTATATTAAAATGCCAATTGCTTTTTGGAATTTATATTTTAAAAAATATTTTCAAGCCGTGGATAAAAATTTGTGGATATGGAGGGCTGACTGTATATATTAATTTATGCTATTTCTTTATTAAAATAATTAGGATTCTTTCAGAGACTCTCCCTTGCATCTTAAGCATTTTAAAACATGTGGAATATTTCTTTTTTTTAAAAAATAGTAACAAACCCCTCAATTGGTTCTGCTGCTTCCCAAGGTGGAACTATCTTTCCCTTCCATGACCTACCAGGAATGAAGTTGAATCTCAGATGAGCTTCATGTAAGGTTCGCACCCTGAAAAGACTGTAGATAACCTCCTCCTCCTCCACCACCACCCAAAGGCAAATGTTAGGCTTCATTTCTGTAAAAAAATCCTAGGCGAGAGGAGAATAAGGGAGAGCACTGGCAAAGGACAAGTCCAGCTTCTAATCCTAGAAAACATTTAATCACATGGTCTTTCAGAGCGGCATTGTGGTTTAAAACATGAAGTGTCTTCCTCCTTCTGTTCAGTTTCTTTGACAAGAAGTGTTTCAGATTTTCCAGGTTGTGGAATGGGATGCAGATGGTTTCAAATTCTGGGTCTACCCCCACCAGCCTTTTTCTTTTGCCCTTCATCCTTTGCAAATGTTTTGACTCATTTTCAGACTTCTCTCTGCAGTGTAAAATCTTTCTTCAATTCATGATATGCCCCTTTGCGTTGCTTTTAGACTTTCGCCTCTCTTCTTGATGTTTTGAATATGTTCGCTGCTTACTGTACAATTGAGAAAGTGAACCCATCATTCTTTAGTTGGGAAAAAGAAACTATTTATTTGAATTCAATGTTGATGTGTGTGTTTGTGGGTGTGTAGAATTTAGGTAATTAATCGATATCAGGAAAAAGTAGTTACTTATTTGAATGAAAGTTTCCAAAGGTCTGCATGATGTGTGTTTCATTCAGTGTCATCATTATACTTTGTTGTGGTGCCTTTAAGTCATTTCTGACTTATGGAAACCCTAACGGAAACCCTAAGGAGAACCTATCACAGGGTTTTCTTGGCATAATTTGTTCAGAGAGGGTTTGCCTCTGAGGCCGAGAGAGTGTGATTTGCCATTGGAACCCATTGGGTTCTGGTGGCTGAGTGAGGAAGTGAACACTGATCTTCAGAGTTGTAGTCCAATGCTCCAACTACAACATCACACTGACTACTATTACTGTATCTCAGTATGCATCTTGCCTTTCCCTTTCTTGTGTAGAACATTAAATGTGAGAAAGACTGTTGAATCCAACAGCACTATTTTATTCCCAGTCCATTTTGATTCGGTTCTGAGCCTTCTTTTGAAGCTTCATTTATTCAATGTTTTCTTTCACCAATTTCTTTACTTCTCCTATTCTTGTTGCTGCTGCTACCACTGTTTTCTAGCTTTCCTCCTATTAGTTTCTTGACCGTTCTTCTCTAATAATTTCAATATGTTATTTCCACTACTGTATATCGTATATTTGTCTTGTGTTGTTACACACCTTTTTCAGTCTGTCTCGCTTTTCTGCACATCTTGCCTCCTCTGAGACAAGCACCTTAATCCAATGTGGATATTTTTCCTTTATAAGTGGGGAGGAGCAAGGGAAGAAGGTGTTGTGAATTCCAGACAATATTTGTTCTAGTCGTCTTCCTTTCTTTGTTTCAGTCATTAATTTATTATTATTATTTTAAAAGAAATTATTAGATGTGATCTGTAAAGAAGGTTAAAGTATGTTCTAATTAATACTACTGCAACAACTAGCATTAGTACCTAGGATATTATGACTATGAAACTGTTCTGTGAAAATTCCTTTTAAACTGTTTTTAGACTGTTAAGGCACTTTGAATCCCAACTTTGGAGAAAAAGTAGGGTAATAATAATAATAATAATAATAATAATAATAATAGCATCTGCTGTTAGTGTAGATGCCCATTTAGGGTATAATCATGCCATACCCACTGCCTCAAAAAGGTTCCTCCCTACAAACAAGTAACTTGTATCCTCCTGTCATGAATGGCCTTCAGGAGGCATTCTGGTGGTTTTTTTTTTTTCTTATTTCAGTAAACAAAAGCTATAGGAAACATTTCATTAAATGCCACCAAGAATTCTGCAACAACTCTGAATGCAACTCTGAAGTAGCCACAATCTTCTGCACAGGCCTGGGCTAAGGTATGCTTTAATCCATCAAAGGCAAAGTCTAAGCTTGTCTTTGTGAACTTAGGGTGCACTGCTCATTTACACTGCAAAGAATGTTCTCTTTTTAATAGAGGACAAAGAAAATAGCATTTCTTTCTGTAGCTTCAGGCTAAAGTAGTCAAACCATCACAAACTGTTGCCCTTGCAGGGTTCATGTCTAGTAAAAACTTCAAGGAAAAGTACATTGCCTTGGCATGGCTCCAGGCTAGTAGTCAAACCTTCATGGTATGATGCCCTTGCATGGCTAGTGTCTAGTAAAACTTTCAGTGAAAAATACATGGCCTTGGCATGTCTCCAGGCTAGTAGTCAAAGCATCATAGTATTGTCACCCTTGCATGGCTCCTTGTGGCCTAAAGTATACCTGGGGGATTCATCAAACCTAGCTAGGAAACCTAGTTAGATTTCTGAAAGTACGCTGCTCTGCTCAACCTCCCTGTAAATAGGGCTTTGTTTGTAAAAGTGATACCAAAAAAGGTTTATTCTTCAGGTTGTCCTACCCTTTGATCTTGTCACAGGAATATTGCACACCACCTTACCATCTTGCTGATGCATTCAACTGTCCTGTTGACTTGCATTGATAGGGTTCTCCTTCAAACAAATACAACTTAAATAAAAATAGTAGTAAACTTTGTCTTAGCCTCACACTTGAATTCATCAGCTGACCATGAAAAGATCTGTTGAGAAACCCTGTGGGCATTTTTCCATCACTGCTGCTTTAGCCCCTTTTGGATATCAATAGCATCCACTGATATCTAGTAACTTCATGAGATGGCTATCTCTAGTGCCATTATGTGTCATTGTTCAAGTACTTTCAACCCAGATTTGTTGCTTGTTATTAAATTGAATCGACCGTGACTCATGGCAACCCTGTATAATTTATTAACACAATGTCCTAGTGAAGCTATACAGTTAGGTGGAAATGCTGGTACAGAAAAGATGAGGTGGGCCTAGTTGAAGGTGAAGAAAACTATTCCCACCCTGGAAATGGATAGTTTAAAATAAATGGACTTGTAAGAAAAATAATACAACATTTTCTTCCATCTCTGCTCTCTTTTCCAGTATATTAAAACAAGAGCAGGTGGTGGTGGTTCATTAAACCTAAAACTTGTTAATTCTCCCTTCACAACACTGACATTGTTGCATGGAAGTACATAAAGCAAAATAATACAACACTTAGGCAAAATGGGCCAAGATAAGATGGGGTTCTGAACTGTCCATTCTTCTACCACCACCATGTGTCAATATTAAAAAGGACTTAAACTGGTCTTCAAATGTTATAGCTATACAGCATTATGCCTAGCCATCTCAAAATGTGCAGGTTTCATATCTGGGGATACCTCTTTGACATGTGTTGTTTCTATAAAAATTGCTGCATATCCACTAAAAGAAAAGGAAACACACAAAGAAGGAAAGCCAACCAGATCATTCTCTCCTCAGGAAACCTATAGAGAGGGCCACCTCCATCCTGTCTGTCATTTTTGAGAACAACAGCCTGCAAGGAACCTAGGACAACAAACCTATATTTTCTTTTTCTTTTCTTCTTTTCTTTTTTTGGATGGGTGTTGTTGCATACAAAGACCCTACATCGATCCATATAAAACTCTTCAGCCTTGTTTCCTTCAAAAAAGGTGACTGCAAATTTTGTATGGTTCTGCCAAAATGGGGGGGGGGGGGGAGTTAAGAGTATCTTTTGTTTTGTTTCCAAGTAATAACAAATAGGAAATAATGTTAACTTGGATTCAGAATACAGATCACAGCAGTCTGGTTCCAAAAACATCCTAGCTAAAGAACATATTTTCCTGAAACACCGAATTGGGTTTTGAACCAAATGTTTTAGGTAGTCCTGAATTCTTGTCAAAATTCACAAATGAAAACCAGGAATGAAGTGAGCTAGCCTCAAATCCAGTTCATCAAAACAACAAAACAACAGATGGGGAACAACATAATTGGAAACCCCCAAATGTTTTCCAAAATAATTTGGCTGGGTCTGTAAAAAATCTCCAGGCAAAGAGTGAGGAAAACTTCCCTTGAGACAGAGTTCTGCAAGTCTGACATCCTTAAGTTGTTGTTCCAACTAGCCATTCACTACACTACCAATGAAAGGAGCATGTGGATGAGGTATCCAACAAAGATCTAAACATGCAGTGTGTTCATGCACTACTGTATGCATATAGGAGCATGTAGGATTACTCAGGACAGAACCCTGAAGTGGCAGAATCCTGAACTAAATCAAAGTGAGATTGAATCCAAATCTGAACCCTTCCAAACTCATTTGCAACTGGGAGTTTTAGGGAGACATAGAAGTATAACAATTATGTGTTCAAAAATCTGATAAATGCCTCCCCAAGTTTTCCATGTAATGAAAATGCCAGGATGAGAAGAATGGGGGGCGGGGGGAGACGTGTTTTCAAGGCTGCCAGCTCAGGATTCCAAGAGGGCTTGCTGGGATACTGAACAAATTTATAACGGGACTGTTTCAGTGTTCAGTTCTCTCTTCCAGCACATGATCTAAGTTTTGATGGACTTTGTAGAACCTGTGAAGTTGTAGTGTTGCAGACGTTTAGAAAATGCTTGGTTTTAAAGTCCTATATTTATATCTATCATTCATCCCTGTTGTCCTTTCTGCATGTTCTGTGCCAATTCAGCAGAGTGCAAACTGTCTCCGTTGTTTTGCAGTAAGGAGTCCATGGCCCCTGCAACTACGCTTCTAAAATTCTGCAGTTCTCCCCCAGCCCCCAGGGACGGCTCTGTGATGCATTCAGTTTTTGTACAAATTTTCAGCTTCTCTCTCCAGCAAAAAAAAAAGTGAGAGAAGAGGACATCAAGGGTTCTGCCAAATTCCGGAAAGATGCCTGTTTTGTGCATCTAGCTGCAGGAGCATTACTGGCTGCTTGGTCACCCCACCTTCCCCTAGCCACAAGATGGTTGGAACAGGGCACCAAGTCAGGGAGGTTGTGGTAGACAGAGGTGTTGGATACCTCTGACCCTGGCAAGAAACAAAGAAACAAACCAAGGTCATACAGAGATGTAATTTGCAATTATGTCACCAACAGGATCCTGACTTATAATTTTAAAAGGCAGAAATTTGTTTTTCTTTTATGACAACTCAGATCTGTTAACTGAAGTGACTACATCACTTTATGGCCATCTCAAGATCAATAAGACTGATCCTGACCAAGCCATCAGCAGAGGCTTAACATTTAATTAGTGAAAGAAAATACTTAGTGGTACACCTTCCCTACCTAAATAAATAAATACTCTTCTCAAAAATGCTTATGTTGAAACCATGGTCAGCTATGGGCAAATTCTGAGTGTTGCTATACAGAGAAGTGGCCCTTCCAAATCTCCCAGAGAAAGCAGCTTCTGTTCTGGGGAAAGCCATCTTGACATACCAGTGCCTCTTTTTCCAGAGGACTCTACATAGGATGCTGCTTCCTAAAGTACCCACAGTGTCACACTATGGCCTGGAGACAGGCTGCTGCCTTGTTTACAGTTAGAACTGGTGCTGAACAAGCAAGACTTTTTTCCCTTTTGTTTGACAATTGCATGATTGAAAAAGACAGTTGCTGGGCTAAGCTGGCAAAGAGAGCTCTGGAAGTTCCCAGTGGAGGGACCAAGCTGCAGATCTTGACAGGCTTCTACTGGCAGGTGCAAGGAGCAGCCTTATCATCTCCTGGGCCAGACTGGCCCAAACTCCTAACTGGATGCTCCTAAGTGCAGTGAAAGCCAAAAGCCAGTATCCTAGTAGAAAATTTATCTTGAAATTTCTTAACCTCCTTGTCATGTTCCTGCTGTTGTCGTCTTCTTTTTTCCTTAAAGAACATGGGAGTTAATAAAGGCACAGAAATATTGCTTTGGGAACAGGACAAAAGAGGTGAAAATAGGGGCTGGAAGCAATATGAGAGAATGAGGATAAGAATGGTTTCCATTAGGCTAAGAAATGGACTGCCTCTTGTTTGTTTTAAATTGCAATGCTTATTGCAACACTACTATTGCTATTGCTACTGCTACTGCTAGCGCTACTACTGCTTCTTTCATTTATTTATATGCCACCCTCCCTCCAAAATTGGGACCCAAAGCAGCTCACAATTTAAAAGAACAATACAATTAAAACATACAAAAAGTTAACATTAAAATAGAGATAAACACTGAATGGGGCCAGTTATTGCAGCATCCTTCTTATGCTGTCCCATAAATTATGATCATGAAAATTCTCTGTGAACATTCTCTATTTCTAAATTAATAACACTACACAAAGTAAACTAAAATTGTTATTACAAGTGTTTGATGTTTGGTTCTTTCTATGGTTGTTGACTGATTTTTTAAAGTGTTATATATTGTCTCAACACACAGTCACTGAATGAATGAATGAATGAATGAATGAATGAAAGGCAAATCTCAACCAAACTACTTTTATGAGGATTCTAAAGGAACAGGCATAGATTCTCTGAAGTGTGAGTTAACTTAATACTTAATAAATAGAAACAGTGTGGTGTGGATTGGTTGGTGATTTTTGTTGTTGTTTTGAAAAGCCATTTTTCAAATATTCTTTACATTCACGGTTATGAAGTATTCCTTATAACTATAATGTGCCAATGTACTGTAAGTTTGGAAAAGTGCACACCATCAAAGTGACTACTTTTAACCAAGCCTCCCTTCAAATCAGAACAAGCTGTGGTGCTTTCCGATCATTGCCATACTACGTATAAGTATAGAGTCATTCTTGAATTTCAGAATACAGAAGGAAGGAAAGGAAAATAGAACTTTTTCATACTTGAATATTTAAGAGTTGTCTGATCTCTTGCAAACATCTTTAAGATGAGAAAATGAAAAGCCAGCAGTTTGCAAATGTGTGCTGTTTTGGGGGGATGGGTGGGCAGAGGACTTAATTCAGTGTACAATGGCTATATCTATTTCGGTTTGTGTCTGGCATTTTCTCTCTACGGTTGTTTTCTGAACAGGGGTGCCAGAACCAATTTTTAACTGCTAAGATGGGCTTGTGTAAGGGATGAGTGGCCATATTTTCATCCCTGCTACAATGTGTGAGTTTGCATGCTCTGTAGAATTGTTGCCACTTTTCAAAGCCAGTTGCCTTCTTCCTACATTTCACCAGCACAAAGAGCTGTTAGAGTACAGATTCTTCATTTGTTGTTGTGGTAACTTGAGAAATCTCTGACAATACAGTAGGACATTCTGGTGAAAAGATTACCTTTGGCACTCTGTATTCACTCCATCCTTCAATGGAATTGGTCCTGTTTCATGTTATTCTCAGTACAACCCTAGCAGTAGGTAGGTTGGAAGAGAGATTTGCCCAAAGCTGTTCAGTGAACTTCATAATTTCACCCAATCCAAGACCAACACTATCCAGTATATTACACAAGGCAGATGGAAAATGGGTCTCTCCCTCTGCTACCATTATTGCAATATCGAGCTCTAAAGTTAATGCCTAGGTATCAGTGACTACATCTTGAAGGGTAGTGTGGAAAACAAGAAGTGATATGGACAGTCAGTGCAGTATTTTCATAGGCATTGTATATTTCCTGGGTGTTTCACCACACAGACCTCTGGGTCAGGCCTGGACAACATACTGCTGGACTGCAACTCCCAGCATTCTTCACCATTGGCTTTGCTGAGCAGGGTTGCTGGGTGTTGTAATCCAACAAAATTTAGAGGGGCATATTTTGTCCAACTTGGCATATGTTCTGGTAAAAAAAAAAGAATTAATAACCTGGATCTTCTATTCAGTCTGAAAGGGAAGGAGTACTGGAGGGATTGCACAGTTCTGCAGAAAATCATGTGGCCTAGATAGTCCCAAGCAGTATTTGCTATTCCCTTGTCTGCTCATTTAAGACAAGCTTCACCATTTAATTAAACAGTGGAAGCCCACACAATCAATATACTTGGATAAAGAAAATAGGCAGAGCAATGAAAAATCTCTCCAAAACACACAAAACACTTGAGTAATCAGACACTGGGGAGAAACACTGGACTCGCAGACACTGTGAGTTATTGTTAGTTTAGGGGCTGCCTTCAGATTATTGCTTTTTTAGAGATCTGGTGGTGGTACTATAACAGCAGAGCTTTCGTGTTGTTATACACACATTAATTTGTGTCTGCATCAGCTCATGGATGTGCATGTGCCTGTTTGTGTGTTCCTCCCAGCTAGAAATCAAAACTGTAGTTACAAAAGCTGATATACATTTGACTACATAGGTGTGATTGTTGATGATATCTGATGAATGGCATCTATGATGAGCTGTAGTTAAGGTTTTTTAAAAAGACATCCCATAGGAAAACAAAGATACTTTGTACAGAAATAAACTTTGTATTATTAAAAAGAAAAATGAGCTTGGTTGTATTTGGGAGTATTATCGACTAGAGAAAAAAATCTTCATAATCGTACAGACTTGATGATAAAAACAAATAACTCTCATGCTTTCTCGCCATGGTTTGGGGGATTTTCTACATAAAAAGGGGGGCACTTTAATAGAAAAATGGGATTTCCTGCATAAAGAATCCTGTATGTCTGCATGCACATACAGATGCATGTGTACACACACACACCAAGTAGCAAATTTTATACAATGTGCAGTATCCAAGTGTGAAGAAACTTGTCACATTCGGATTCCTCTCACAGAATTTCCTGGTGTTTATAAAACTATTTTTAAAATACTGATTTGAATATGTCTAATATTCTTTCCATCCCTAATAATAACAATGTTTTTGCTTTCATTGGGCAGTACAGGAAGCAGCTGTTAACTGAGAATTAGAAAAGCAGAGCAAGCATGCTTCCTTTCTGTTATGAATCTTCCCTCCCCTCCATCACTAAAGTTACTGAGACACTAACTAGCTTCCAAGAAATGAATACTTCTTCTTGTTGTGTGCCTTCAAGTAATTTCTGGTTGATGCCGAGATTTGTTTGACACTGTCCTCCTGTGAGGCTGAGAGAGTGGGACTTGCCTAATGTCCATGGTTGAACAGGGATTCAAACCCTGGCCTCCAGAGCACACACCACTACATCACACTGAATCTAAACAAATGCTTATCATAGAATAAAAAGTGCATGCAACTACTACTATGGCATGAATAGATGTATAGTGACTAGATCAAGGGATGTAATAGTGCCACTCTATTCTGCTTTGGTCAGGCCCCACCTGGAATACTGTGTCCAGTTCTGGGCACCACAATTCAATAAGGATGTGGAGAAAGTGGAGTGTGTCCAAAGGAGGGCAACTAAAATGGTGAACGGTCTGGAAACCATGCCCTATGAGGAGAGACTTAGGGAGCTGGATAAGTTTAGCCTGTAGAATAGAAGGTTAAGAAGTGATATGATGGCCCTGTTTAAATATTTGAAAGGGTGTCATATTGAGACGGGAGCAAGACTGGGTTTTTTTTCTGCTGCTCCAGAGAATACAATCCAGACCAATGGATTCAAACAGGAAAAGAGATTCCATCTCAACATTAGGAAGAACTTCCTAATACAGTGCACCCACATCACACGCGGGCTCATTATATGCTGCTTTCAGCATACGCTGAAAGCAGCGCTGGAAGAAGCAGCGGCGTGTGCACTGGAAGAAACAATGGCGTGTCACCACCACCCTGCGCTGCTGCAAGTCACCGTCGCCCCACGCCACCGCAAGCATTAGCCCCTTTACTTGTAATGGGTCTCGAGCATATGCGCTATTCCTTTTACGCGGGGGGGATCTGGAACAGATCCCCCACATAAATGAAGGGTGCACTGTAGTGAGAGCTGTTCAACAGTGGAACACACTCCCTTGGAGTGTGGTGGAGTCTCCTTCTTTGGAGCTCTTTAAACAGAGGCTGGATGGCCCTCTGTTGGCAGTGTTCCTGCATGGCAGGGGGTTGGACTATATGGCCCTTGTGGTCTCTTCAAACTCTGTGATTCCATGAGTCTATACTACCGCTATTTCATCTTTGTCTTTGTCTTCTTATTGCATCCTTTCTCCAAAGAGTTCACCAAACACACACACATATAACGTTATCGCATGGCACTTGGAGGAACGGAATGGAATGGAACCGGTGTGTGTGTGTGTGTGTGTGTGTGTGTATTACCACATGGGAAAATGCTGGTGATGCTGCTGGGAGTCCCCAGATCATTCCCCAGATGTTCCATGGCAGCCAATTTTGAAGAACGGTTCAAAATAGTCCTTCAAAATCAGCTGCCAGAAATGGTTGGGGAATGGTTTGGGGACTCCCAGCAGCATCAGCGGTGTTCTCTTGTGCGGTAGCACATGTTTTCCTCCCTCTCGTTCCATTCCATTCGCATTCATCCAAGTGCCATGGAATAAGCTTAATACATACCAAAGCCAACCATGACATCAGACTGGCCCATTTATTTAAGCAGTTAATTCTTTCATGTGTTATTATTGAACATGTTTTTAATATATAATTTTTAAAGTTTTAATGATAATTTTGTTACTTGTGTTTACATTATATGGCTAGCTTCATTCTGCACATTTTAAAATAAAAGGTAAAGGTATTCCATTGACAAGATTGTCAAGTCATGTCTGACCATAAAGACCGGTGCTCATTTCCATTACTACGTCAAAGGGCCAACGTTGTCAAAGACTACTCTGTGATCACGTGGCCAGTATGATTTCACAGAATGCTATTTTTTAATAGAAAGGTGTTAATAAAATATATGAATAAGAACACCCGTGAACATTTTGCTTGGGTTCAGGACTCCCAAATCTTAGTATAACCATTATAACATACTAGTTCAACAGTCTCATATATGTTGTTCTGAGATGCTTTCAGGTAAAAGGTGCAGAAAAAATACTCAAAATGCATGTAAGGGACACTGTCTCAACACTGCCATCAAGTAACCCAAAGTGGCCTATGAAATGACAATTATTCCTGTCTGCTCACAGGAGAAGCTTTACATTTGGCCAGGGATTTTGGCTACACCTGTGAAACTGAATTCCCAGCCAAAGCAGTCGGGGAACATCTCGCCAGACAGCACATGGAACAGAAGGAACAGACAGCGAGGAAAAAGATGATTTTAGCAACCAAGTAAGTAAATTATAAGTCACATAATTTACATGTGGATTTGAAAACAACACTGAGGCTCCAAGACCAAGGTTTTCTTGTTTTTTTAGAATTGACATACTGAATTGATAGTATGTTGGCTGCGAAAAACAAACACACACAAAACCCCCACACAAAAATGCACCTCATGAAGCAATGTAATATTAGAGATGAGAAACTACACAAGATTTTACCTTTACTGTTTTTTGAAAGTCCATCGCCCCTCCATTTTTTGTCCATACTTGTAAAGAAGGACCCAGACACACATAGAATTTCCATTGTTAAACTCTTCATGTGAGCATGTCATTTTGATGAGAATGAGAGTTTGAGATGGAGATCTCAAGTTTGGAGCCGATGGTGCATCACTGGAATCAACTACCTTATGAATGGTGGCTGGTGGTGGTGGTGTGTGTCTTCAATTTTGTCTGTTTTCTAGCATGTCTTTATTGCCCTCTGATGGACAGAATAAGAATTGCATAGTTGCATGTTGCAAATGTGTGAGCCCTGCAGCCATTTCCAATTAACACTGTTCTAGACCAGAAAAAACCTTCTTGGAACTTTTATTCAGAAAAAAAAACACTTGGCAAACATGGGGGTTATTCCTTCAGAAACTTTTTCGATAGGCATGCAAATAAATTAGGTGCATGAGGTTGTGTACTTGGCTTACTTATTGATGGTGAATCTAGTCAAATGCCTACAGAGCACCACTGAGGAAAGGATTTTCAATACAGGGCTACTTCCTGTATCTTGTTGAGAGAATTATTCAGTGGGAAGTGTGCAAATCCCACTGTTTACACATTGATGCAAAGTCCAGTGTTATCAATAATGTATTACAAAGTCTATATTAAAATTCTTGAAGCGTGTAGAAATATGTCCTTCGATTAATGAGGATGTGCATTACGAAGGTATTCTTGGTCAGAAAGACAGATATATAACAGATTTTGTTGAGAGGTCCGGCACAGAGCTGTCTAATTGTTTCCTAGTGAGGACCTGCCAGGTCTTACAAAATTACAGTATCTAATGTAGAATCACAGAATCATAGAGTTAGAAGAGACCACAAAGGCCATGCAGTCCAACCCCCTGCCATGCAGGAACTCTCAATCAAAGCATCCCCAACAGATGACCATCCAGCCTCTGTTTAAAGACTTCCAAGGAGGGACACTATCAATGGAAGTGTGTTCCACTGTCAAACAACCCTTACTGTCAGAAGGTTCCTCCTAATGTTGAGGTGGAATCTTTTTTCCTGGAGCTTGCATCCATTGTTCCGGGTCCTGTTCTCTGAAGCAGCAGAAACAAGCTTGCTCCCTCCTCAATATGACACCCCTTAAAATATTTAAACAAGGCTATCATATCACCTCTTAACCTTCTCTTCTCCAGGCTAAAAATCCCCAGCTCCCTAAGTTGTTCCTCGTAGGACATGGTTTCCCGACCCTTCACTACTTTATTCACCCTCCTTTGGACACGCTCCAGTTTCTCAATGTCCTTTTTGAATTGTGGTGCCCAGAACTGGACACAATATTCCAGGTGGGGCCTGACCAGAGCAGAATATAGTGGCACTATGACTTCCCTTGATCTAGACACTATACTTCTATTGATGCAGCCTAAAATCGCATTGGCCTTGTTAGCTGCCGCATCGCATTGTTGACTCATGTTCAACGTATGGTCTACTTGGACTCTTAGATCCCTTTCACATGTAGTTTCATTCAGCCAGGTGTCCTCCATCCTATATCTGTGCTTTTCATTTTTCCACCCTTACATTTCACCGTGTTGAATTTCATTTTGTTAGCTATGGCCCAGTTTTCAAGTCTGTTCAGGTCATTTTGAATCTTGATCCTGTCCTCTGGGGGACAATTGTCCATCGCCGACCAGTCCACAAGCTATCTGGGATAACATCATCCAATTTTATGCCGATCACATTAGGTGCAGTAGATTGATTGAGGGTTTCATGGCCAGCTCAAGTATTTTACACCCTGAAATGAGGGATCAAATGGTGTCCCCACCCCTAAATCAGGATGCATAGTGCTGAACACTAGGGTATTTTGGCAAAGATGGAAGCAGAAAATCCCATAAGTCCCTCTCTCCATCTTTAGCATGAGAAAGATAATAATAAAAAGTTAACTAACAATTTGCTGTCCTTCCATGACATCTGAAGTCTACAGCCTTTCGTAGCGGAGTTCCTCATCCATTCTAATGGGCCAGCTCTTTTCATAAATCTGAAAACATTTCTCCAGGCTGAGATTCTTGCACATACTGAGGCAAAGTCCTGTTGATGCCTTACACGAGTGTAGTATGCCAGAGTAAGATATTTTTTGGAATGGTATATAGCAGCAGTGGGAGGGATAGCAATCAAAAAGCCAACTCTATTACCATAGATAATATTCTGTGAGCTCCAAGTAGCATAGGAGCTGACAGAATAGCCTTTTCTCCTAACAAACATTGCTTCCAGCATGGCTGGCCCCTTGTCATCTCAGCACCAGTGGGCATTTTATCCTTGCCACCACATCACCACCCATGCCAGTGTAGTTACATTGGCCAATACAACAATGACTTGACTCTCATTTTCATTCAGTCTCACTTAAAACTCTCTCAGATGGCATTCTAGCACAGTGTAAAACCCCTTACAGGTATTACAGTCTAAATAGCTAAGGAAGAATAAGTTCCATTTCCTCTCCTTGCACATTTCCATAACTCTGCTTATGGCAAAAGTGAATTTCTAAAGAGTTATTCCTTTTCTTTGTGCTTTTATTGTGCATGGCTAAAAGGGGATATAGTTACAAATACAGTGGACCCTTGTTATACGCTGGGGTTTGGTTCCAAGATCCCCCGTGTATAACAAAATCTGTGTATGCTCAAGTCCCATTAAATATAATGACATAGCAAAATGGTATCCATTATAAAAAAATGGAAAATCAAGGTTTAATATTTGAAATGTATACTTTTTTTGAACATTTTCAAACCGCGTATGCTTGAATCTGTGTATAAAAATTCTGTGTATAAGAAGGGCCGACTGTAGTTCTGCTGAATGCAACAGAGCCAAAAGAGCTGTATTTGGATAAGTACATTATGAATTGCAGCTTTCTAGCCTGATCCACAAACCATTTAAGCTCATATATATGACACCAGCTAGTTCATGCATGTATGTGGCTTAACCTAAAGCACTCCCAATCCAATTGTTTTATCAGCCAGACCATATTTTTGCATAGGGTTGAGTGCTAATTTATGTCCCAGTCCAGTGGGCAGACCTTTCAGTCCTGACAGATTTCTGACCTTCATCCCTGATGTGTTTCTAACATTGTCAGTACCATGACATGAAGCCTGGTGGCAAGAATCAGGTAGCCACAAATAACCTATACAATATCAAAGACTCCCATGAAAGTAGCAAGATTTCTGCTTCCTTGAAAAGTGAGCCTCTTTCCTACTTGATATGTAACCCCTCTTCAAACAATCTCCTTTGGCTATATCTAGCATGAAGTGGTCTACAAATCACTTAACAACCACTACTTTTATTAGGCCACATGCAGTCATTAGAATCAGAGTGTTCAAAAATGCACAACTATATAGCAGAGGCAAACAGGCCTCTGTGAAGCCCTTTGTCTTCCCAAAGGGGCCATAAAAACAATTACTCCACCTAGACTGTAAAGATGAAACAGAATCTTAAAACATTTGCCTAAGACTAAGAACCTTATCACACATGAAACTGGAACTCCAATCTGGGGCCCTTCTGCAGTGAGGGAGAAGCAAGGTTACTTCAAATACAAGGCAATTCATGTGATGTATTATCACACGTGAAGAACAAAATTGTGGTCACTACTGGGGCAAAGAGTTCATATAGCTATATACCCATTGGCTTGCCATTTCAAAATGACCTCTTCCTTCCAAGAGTGATGGACCTTCACTCAAGCTGCATTCCCAAAGAAAGAATGGAATGAGCATTTCTTTAGGCTTATTCACTCCAATGATTCCCATTACAGATTGTTGGAGCCAGGATTTGACACTATAAAGGCTGAAATGAAGGGGAAATAACCCTCTACTTTCATTTTAAAACAGTTTCCAAGCAATCTGGCTGGGAAAATGATGTCTTCTCTCTCTCTCTCTCTCTCTCTCTCTCTCTCTCTCTCTCTCTCTCACACACACACACACACACTGTCACAAATGTATGCACTTTTTGTGTGCTGCAATGGAGAAAAGACAAGCACCCCACCTAAATTTAGTTGATAGGGACCCCAGGGCTGTAATCCAGACTCCAGGAAGAGAAGAGGGGAGGGAAATGAGGCCTGGTAGCTGACACACTCCCAGGTTGAAGGGTCACTGAGCTTTTTCCAAGTCCGTTGGAATATCACCATGATATTTTAGATTATTCATTTGGAACACTTCTCCACTTGGGAGCCTAGATTACAGCCCCAAGGGTTCCTATCAGTCATAACAAGTACAGTAATAATAAGTAATAATGATGCCAACTTTGTCCCCACTTCTACTTTGGGAGCAATATTACAGGGGCCAATAACATCACCCACAACATCAGAGGTGCATTTATTTGTTTTTCCTCCAATGTGATATATGCCATCCTATGCCAGCAAAGACCACCTACACTGTACAAACAGGACTGTACAAACAAGATAAATAGACACAAATCTGACATTAAAAATGGTAATACTCAGAAAACAGTTGCAGAACATTTTAACTTTCCTGGACGTACAAGTAAGGGATTTACAGGTCACAGTCCTTGAACATGGAAATTACAAAAGGAAGACTAGAAAGAGAAACAGATGGACTGAATCATATTCATAAATTCCAGTCCATTAGCAGAGGTAGGAATAATGACAATGGCTTCATGATGCACTAGACATATTAGCACAGGAGTACTTGCTACTGCAGAAAAAGAATCTTTTCAGAAAGAGTTAAATTCATTTTTTCAAGTATCTAGACATAACTAAATTGCATTATGACTGTAATTTAACAATGGAATTTCATTCCTTTTGAATTGTAACATGGATTTTTAGTTGCTTGCATAGTTGTAGGACATAACCTCACTAATAAAGGAGAAAGAATATCACATGGTTCAATCACTAGCTCATGATGTTGCCCTATACTTTGTTGTGGTTATTGGAGTGACAAGATGATAAAAAAAGAGAAGAGTATTTGTGTAGCACAGGGCATAGTCTTGAAACATTTGGGTGTTCTTGTAACATTTGCTTGTTTTTTAAGTAATTAAAAAGAAATTACATTAGCTACCTTTAAGAAATAGGAAAGTAAAAAGTTATTTTAAATAAACAGTAACTATAATATAATTAACTACGTGAACTGACTTGTAAGTGTTGGAAACTCTAACCACAATGGACTACTATTGACTGATTGATTGATTGATTGATATTAATTGATAGCTTGATTCAGTAAGGCCTTTGAAAAGGTCCCCCACTATATTCAATAAGCTAGTAAAATATGGCTTGACAATGTAAGATGTTAGGTGTTAAGTGCATTTGTAATTGGTTGACTGGCACAGATGAAGGAATAGAGGGCATGCTTATGAATTTTGCAGATGATAACAAATTAAAAGGAGTACCTAATACCCCAGAAGAAAGGATCAAAATTAAAAATGACCTCTCTAGATTAGAAAGCTGGGCCAAAATTAACAAAATGAATTTCAAAAAGGAAAATGTAAGGTACTGCTCTTAAGTAGAAAAAATGAAATGCATAGATATAGGATGAGGGACACTTGGCTTAACAAGACTACATGTGAAAGGGATTTAGGAGTCCTCGTAGACCACAAGTTGAACATGAGTTAACAATGTAATCTGACAGCTAAAAAAGCCAGTGTGATTCTTGGCTGTATCAATAGGAGTATAGTGCCTAGGTTGAGGGAAGTAATAGTGCCACTCTATTATGCTTTGGTCAGACCTCACCTGGAATACTGTGTCCAATTCTCTGCCCAAGACGTAACAGATGTGAACAAGCTGGAGCATGCAACCAAAATGGTGAAAAGTCTGTCAACCATGCCTATCAGGAGTGACTTAGGCAGCTGGGTATGTTTAGTCAGGAGAAGGGAAGGTGAAGAGGTGACATAATAGCCCTGTTTAAATATTTGAAGCGATGTCATGTTGAGGATGAAGCAAGATTAGTTTCTGCTGTTCCAGAGACTAAGATATGGAGCAATGAATGCAGACTACAGGAAAAGAAATTCTACCTCAACATAAGGAAGAACTTCCTGACAGTAAGAGCTGTTCGACAGTGGAACGCACAAGAGTGGTGGAGTCTCCTTCTTTGGAGGTTTTTAAACAGAGGCTGGATAGCCGTCTGTTGGAGGTGCTTTGATTGTGTGTTCCTGGATGGCAGGGGGTTGGATTTAATGGCCTTGAGGTCTGTTCCAACTCTATAATTCTATGATTCTAAAAGCAACTTCCAAATCATCCCCTGGATGACTACTCGAAGACCAGAAGCCCTCCCTACTCCAACTTGGCCATCTCTGGTTTAACTCATTCTACTGACAAAATTTAGAAAATATTATTGTTGTTTGTTGTTAGCTGCCATCAAATTGACTTCAACATGTAACAACTCCATGAATGAGAGACCTTGATGTCACCTTGTCATCACCTTGCCGATCCAGGGCCTTGGGTTCCTTAATTGGGCCAATCCATCTGGAATGCAGCCTTCCTCCTTTCCTACTGTCTTCTACCTTAACAAGCATTACTTTTTAATGAATCATGCCTTATATTCGATACTGAAATTAATAATACTACTGCAGTGGTATGAATAGGACATATGAGGGGGAAGATTACTTTCATAACAAACCTAGCATGTGACCTTGACAGTTATGCCTCTGTTCTGATTCTAGGCAAATATGTAAAGAATTCCAGGACCTCCTTAGCCAAGACAGATCACCTTTGGGATCCTCTAGACCCACTCCAATATTGGACCTTGACATCCAGAGACATTTAACACATTTCAGGTATGACCTTCTAAGTTTCTTTTATGGAATCATTTACCTAGAGAAATCTGAAATGGGACATGTTGGTGATCATTTTATCTGTCATTATGCTACTTGAACAGAAGCTGAGACAATGTGTACTTCTGCCAGCACATTTGACATTAGGAGCAGGATGTGTTAAAACTGCAGAGTGAACTACCAGTCATTCACGTTATGGGGTGGGTAGGTGGAAGGAACAAACATCTGCACAATTCATTGGTTACCAAATCTCAGGAGCTTTCGACAGCCTAGTCCTTGACAGCAGGCGCATCAGGGAGAGGAGGAGAGAGGAAGGAGAAATCTGGAGGGGGACTTCTTCCACAGTTCACTGCTGACAGTTAGATTAACAAAATTCAAGGGATCTGGGAGGAGGGAACCTTGCGGTGGGGAGGAGGTGTGTGTGGTTTTGTGCACAATTCTCTGCCCAAGACGTAACAGTAAGAATTGATCAAATGGCTGCACCCAGGCTCTGGAGGATTTTTTCCTTCAGATAGCTAAAAACTCCCTGATAAGAAAGCTAAACAGAACTATGAAAATTTTCAAAGCTCCTGCATTGAATTTGTTTTGATTTTATTACTGAAAGATAGTAACTTGTTTTAATAAATGCTTTGTACTTGTTTCTTCTACCTTGGTAATTTTGTTTGACTTAGGTTTGTTTTAACAGTTAGCTGCTTTGAATAGTTTAGATGATAGATGAGATGTGTGTATTTAAAATTAATAATTAAACAACTCAAACCATTTCAGTTTTTCTATGAATTGCATGCATCTTTGATGGGGGGAAGAGTCTCTGGTCACAAATTCAGGGTTGAAATCTGATCTCATGAAGATGTGCTTGCAGACGAAGGCTAGGATGCAAAAGAAACATGTTTCAAACTCATTTGTTAAAAGTAAGCAGTGAAGTGCTCTCTAGTGGTTCCAGAAAGAAGCAAAGGTTTCTTTTCTACCACTCTGCTATGAACAAAGGAAGTAGTAAGAGTATGTGTATACCAAGTCAGATGGAAGCAGGAATGGAGTACTAGATTACTTGTGCTGCACCTAAATGGACATTTGTTCTTGGTCTAATCTATTTGATTAGATTATTGCAAGTATCAGTTTTATCAATGTAGCTGAACCAAATAGATGGAACAAACATGCCTGATACTTCATGAAGTACCCATGGTCATTATTGGATAGTGTAATAATGGGATCCTTCTAGGGTTAGCTTCTAAACTGTGGAAGTGAAACAGTTTGTAGTGTTATGGCAGTGTATCATATTTTCCAGAATATTATACAGTACTGCAATGCTGTTGTTGTTGCAAAAGAAACAGAAGCACAGCCATCAGATCTATTGTAGAACTTTTTATAGCATTTAATAATTGTATGTGTGGATTCCAGCAGCACAGGTAGCATGGAGACCACTAAAAGTGTAGTTGTGGGTTCCACATTTATTTATTTATTTATTTGCGGTATTTATACCCCGCCCTTCAGCCTAAAGGCTCTCAGAGCGGCTTACAATTATTATTATTTTTCATTGCATGGTTCCCTGACCTCAGGCTTACAATCTAAAAATGTAATCCTCCCAGTGATCTATTCTGACATCGGCTTAATACACTGCCCAACACTGCCCATCAGAAATGAGGAGGCTGTGCTGATAGAAACATAACTGATTATCAGGAAACCATCTGCAGGGGACAGTGACTGCAAAGAGCGGGGGCTGCATGTGTACTTGGGAAGAGTATTCATTTAACAGGGAAGCTATAGCCTCGACAACACTCTGAAACAGCTCTGTTGTTTAAGTTTTTCGATTAGCATCTTGAATAGGTTGTGAAGAAAAGACCAGAAATTGTGGAGGTTGCTGGTAGAGATGGTTGAAGTCAGAGGATTAAATGCTTTTCCATAATGAGCAGGGCAGAAGAACATGGATCTCTTTGAGGATCATCTCCCAGCCACAGCATGTTGTAAATATTTGATAGCAACTTCTGCTCTTAGAAAGATACAGACTTGGCCATTGCTTGAAATTGGAGATAGGCAGATGGTATCGTCCTCATGTTGCCCCCCCCCCCAAATAGCACATGGAAATGTTTCCTTTGCAATAAAAGTGAGCTATTTCACCCTGGGGGTGGAAGGGTGGGTGGGAGTGGGTGAGAGAGACCTTGTGACTGCCAAAGAAAAGTCCAAGACTTGGGGCCATTTTGGCTGCTTTCACATATATGAAATGGTATCATTAAAACATGACAGAGGCCTGCCTTCCTCTAGACACAGTTGCATATGTTAACATGTATAATGATGGGCTATATATACTGCAACTCCTCTCTGATCTCCCCCTCCCCCTTATATTTCTGAATACTCTATAGAAATATGAATGATTATTTTGTTCCTCCAATTACTATCTGGATTGTTTTAGTGGGCTAAATGATTTTTTTCCAGACTCCTACAGCTATCAGTGTCATTCTGCTACTTCATCTGCAAAGCAAAGGAGGGAAGAATTATTGCCTATACTATCAGAGTCTAATGGGTGCTCCAAAGAGTCTATACCTTTGCCCACCTGACACTTTCTATAAACTGAATGACTCTTTTTATCAGCCATTCACAGAAGATAGTGTCCCCAGCTGTATTTCCCTTTTGCTTCATGAAAGGGTGACTTTGGACCTGTGTTAAGACAATTATTAATAAGTAAGACTTCTGGCATTATTATTGTTATTATTATTATTATTGGACATAAAAACAGGAGCCACAATAAATAAAAAAGGAAACCTTTAAACCATGTTGAGAATCTTGTAATGCTTTAAACTCACGCCAGATTCTGAAAAGACAACTCTAGGAGATTTACGACTTGATGATCCCAAGCTTTCTCTGCTAGAAGAACTAAAGCATTTTCTGCTACAGATGATGAATATTTTATCATCTACTCTAGTGAGTGGGAGTTATTGGGGGTGGTTCCATTAATTTGGCCTCCTAGCAGCTGATACAGGCCACCACAGCCAACTGTGCTTCAGGATATGCTGGCAGGTAGTTCCAAGTTGGACTTATTCCAAGAACCTATAAAAAGTAATTCATTAATTTCCAACCATGACTGTTAGAACATAATCATAGCAACATAGAATTGGAAAGGACCTCATGGGCCATCAAGTCCAACCCAGCTAAAGCTTCCTCAGCAGGTAGCTGTCCACTCTCTTTTTGAAGATGCCCGTAGAAAGAGACACATCCCCTCTTTAGGCAGCTGGTTCCATAGTTGAACCTCTCTTACTGTTCAGATGTTCCTTCGAATGATCAATTGAAATCTATCCCCATATAACTTAAAACCATTAGACCTGGGGAAGACCTGCCCGTTCCTCTCCGTAGCAGCCCTTGAGGTCTTTAAAGAGTGCAGTCATGTCTCCCCTCAGTCTTCTCTTCATCAGGCTGAACAAGCCCAGCTTCTCCAACCTCTCCTCTTATATTTTGTTCTCCATAACTCTTAACATCCTTGTTGCCCTTCTCTGAACCTGTTCTGACTTGTCTATATCCTTCTTAAAATGAGGTGCCCAGAACTGGATGCAGAACTCAAAAAAAGGCCTAACCAGCACACAGTATTACTTCTCTATTACTTGACTATTACTTCTTTCAACTTGAAAACTATGTTTCTTTTAAGTCAAGCTAAAATAATATTCACCTTCCTTGCTGCAGCATCCTATTGCTGGCTCATGTTCAATTTATAATCTTCAATAATTCCAAAGTATTTTTCACATGTAACTCTGCTGAGCTATGTATTCCCCATCCTAAACCTCTGCATTTGGTTGTTGTAGTCTAAATGTAGAATTTTGCATTTGTCTCTATTGAATTTAATTTTATTAAATTTTCCCTGTTTTTCTAGTTTATCGAGATCCTTTTGAATTCTGCTCCTATCTTCCAATGTGTTAGCCACCTCTCCTTGTTTTTTTTAATCATCTATAAACATAAGGATTTCCTCCACTCTGTCATCTAGGTCATTGATAAAAATGTTGAACATTAATGGTCCTAGGACAGAGCCCTGAAGAACTCTACTAAAGACTTCTTTCCAGTTTAAAGGTCAGACATTTTAGTTAACTAATGACCTGATTTAAAAAAGATATAAGATTAGTTTGGAAGGCTTTTTTCTTGATAAGCCCATGCTGGCTGTTGCAGATAATTGTCTTGTCTTCAAGAAACTTGCAAGCAGGCTCCTGTATGATCTGTTCTAATATTTTTTCCTGCTATTGAGGTCAGGCTGACTGGTTTGTAGTTTCCTGGATGACCATCACCTCCACCACCACCATCATTTCCTCCTTACCTTTTTAAAAGAGATGGACAACATTTGCCCTTCTCCAGTTCTTTGATGGCTCACATGTTCTCCATGATTTCTCAGAAATGATGACAAGGGCTTCAGAGAGTACATCAGCATATTTCTTCTGTACTCTGGGATGCAGTTCATCTGTCCCTGCAGATTTGGACTCATTTAGGTTATCAGGGTAATTCTTGACTAAATCCGTATCAGTCTTGATTTGTAATCCAGATTCCTTGGCAAGGTCTGCTATATGGAAAAACACAATTTGTTCAGAAATTCAGAAAAATGAAGTGAGTTAAGTATGGAATAGTTCTGCTTTTTTGTTGTGACTTGTTAGCATTTTATTGCATAGTGGCCCCATTGTCTCCTTGCCTGAAAACTTTGGGGGGAAACCCCTTTTTGTTACTCCTTGTTTTCCTAGCAAGGCTCAGCTCATTCATAGCTTCAGCTCTCTTTTTATAGTATTAATCCTGGTGGTTCATCCTTTCTTTCATTCCATGTTTGTTCTTGTGTTACATCAAGTTGTTTTTGAGTTATGGTGATCCTAAGAAGAACCTGTCATGGGGTCTTCTGGCCAGATTTGTTCAGGGAGGATTTGCCTTTGCCCTTCTCTGAGCTTGACAGAGTATGACTTGCCCAAGGTGGGTTTCCATGGTTTAGCAGGGATTCAGACCCTGGTATCCATAATTACAGTCCAATACTCAAACCAATACGCCACACTGAATCTCCTGCTATTCTTTATAATACTCTTTTTTCTTCTTACTTTATTCTTGATTTTGATCTGCAGACACATTGGCTGTTTCAAAAGTTTACCATTTTTCTCCTTTCATGGGATTGTATGTAATTATGCTTTTTGCATCTGCTTCAAGAACTCTCACCCCTTGTCTTTTTCATTTAGTGTCTCTAACCATATGATTCTAACTAGCAATTCCCTGAAATTGTTAAAATCAGCTTTTTTAAAAAAAATCCAAGGTCCATGCTTGGCTATAGTCTTCTTTGCCCTGTCCCACAGTTATGGGCCACTCCCCCCTGAAGTACCAACTACAGTGGTCTTTTCCCTTACGTGGGGGATCAGTTGTGGACCCCCACCCCCCACGTAAAGGAAATTTCGCGTATGCTCGAGCCACATTAAAGATAATGGGGCTCATGCCCATGGCAGCGTGCAGCATGTACATCACTGCTTCTTCCAGCGCACGGTGCCGCTTCTTCCAGTGTGGCTTCCAGCATATGCCGTGTAAGGCATGCCTGCATATGACGCAGGTGCACTGTACTTTGATTCCAGTGACCAGTTTCTCTGTATTGGTCAGGATCAAGTCTGCAAATCCTGTAATTCTGTCCTGTGTCTTCTGAAACAGAAAATTATCTGCAAGGCACATCAGGAATTTGTTGTACATCCTATCCTTAGCAGAATTAGTCTCTCAGCAGATATCAGGATAGCTGAAGTTCCCCATAACTGCTAATTCTTGAATCACTGAAATTTCTGAGATTTGTTTCTGAAAACTTTATCCACCACTTCTTCTTGGTTTGGTGGTCTGTGGTAAACTTCTACCACACTGTTAATTCATTTATTTTTACCCAAATGCTCTCAATAGGTCTACTCTGATCACTCTCATGGATTTCTGTACAAGTGAATTTGTCTTTGTAACACAAAGCTACTCCTCTTCCTTTTCTCCCACATCTGTTCCCTTGGAATAGGTTATAAACTTCTTTTTTTATATTCCAAACATAGGAGTCACCCCATCAGGTCTTTGTTATGCCTTTAAAGTCAAATTTACCTTCCTGCATTAAAATGTCAAGCTAATCTTGTTTTTTTTCCAAATTCTGTGCATTGGGACATAGGCATTGGAAGCTTTTTTTGTTTTTTTTGTTAACTTACTTATTTACTGTTAGTTTTTCTGTGGATCCCATTCTCTCCCTCAGCTTCTCCTCTAGAATTCACATGCTTGCTTGCTTGCTTATTTATTTATTTATTTATTTATTTAATTTCATTGACATGCTGCCTTTCTCCAAGAAAAGGACCCAAGGTGGCTCACAGATAAATTTTATTAGCAATAACAATAGCAGCTATATTTCTATACCACTTCATACTGAACTAATCAGTTCTCTAAATGGTTTACAAAGTTGTAAGCTAATTGCCCCCAACATTTTAACGACCTTGGAAGGATGCCAGGCTGAGTTGACCCTAGAACCCCTGGATTTTATTGAACTCACAACTTTGTAACTGTGAGTGATTGGCTGCAGTACCGGCATTTAACCACTGTACCACCATTTAAAACAATTTTTTAAAACCCAATTAAAAACAATTTTTTAAAACCCAATTAAAATCATCTTGCTAAAACAATATAAAATTATTTTAAATATACAAAAGTTTAAAATGCAAGTAGAGCACACAGCCCATATAAAAGCCTCCCTATTAAGATTATATATTAAAAGCCTATTTAAATAAAAATACATTTTCCTGCTGGTGAAAGGAAAGCAGGAAGGGGTCCAGCCTAGCCTCCCATGGAAAGGCATACCAGAGAGTGGGAGCATCTACTGAGAAGGCCCATGCTTCCCTTTAGGCTCCAAATCCCCAAGGATTTAGTCTGAAGCACTATTGATCAGACTTACCATGCTCATAACAAAGACATTTTTCCAAGTCTTTGTGATGGCCCATCTCTAGCCAATCATTTTCTGTCTAAGAAGTGAAGACTGTGGTCCCAAAAACCAAACCTCTCACATCTGCACTATCTACATAGCCAGTCAATTACTTTTAGTATTTTCCTGTCCCTAAGTAATCATCTATCATTCAATGGCAGAATTTGTGGGGATACCATCTGTGCCTTATAAACCTACAGCTTCCTGTCCAAAGCTTTATAACTATATGGTGATTTACTCAAAGGAGGAGGACTCTTTTGGTTACTCCTCCCTTGGCATGCAGGTATACCCTGTTGCTGATTTCCTGTTTGAGTATTTACACTGCTGCTATCCTCATGAAGATGTAGGAAGTGATTAACTGGAGCAGTTCTGAATACCTTCTGTATAGTCTGATCCTGATAGTGACCGTTATTCAGGACATTATTTCACTGTTACAGACCTCTTTCATTTTCCTTAGCAGTTTCTTCCTGTTGGTTCTGTAAGATCAATTCTCCCTGTGTTTTATCCGGGAAGTCCTCATGTTTTCTGATGCACTGAAGGGACTCCACAGACAGCCTTAGTTCACTGATCTTCTCTTCCAAGAGACCTACCAACTTGCACTTGCTGCAGGTGTAGCTGGTGATATTTTCTGGCAAGACGATAAACTTTGCACATAGACTGCATCAGACAACTATAGATTATTCTGCCTTCATCTCTACAGTTATTTTTCTATTCTTTTTCCCTGTGATATCTATATGGCCTATAACTGCACACACTGCAAGGCACACACAGACATTGCTCCTTCATCCCACCTGGCTGCTTTTTTTGGTTATAGGAACTTCAGCAAGGCTGATGAAAATAAGCACACAAATAAGTTGCTTCATTTTCTCAATTACTAGCTCATCTGCCAGCTCAAAATCTTACTGTCTCTCCTAACTCAGTTGGCATTTTTCACTTACACTAACTTCAGCACAGGCTGATGGGGAAAAATAGAAAGACAAGCTATTACATACAGAGACCTTCACCTACTTCTCTGTTGTCTCAAAAGCTTACTGCTTATCCCAGCCCAGCTGCTTTTTTGCTCACAGTGACTTCAGCAAAGGCTGATGGAAAGATATGCAGATGAGCTGCTTCTCTCCCAAAGCCTCACTTCCTCTGCTAGCTCAAAAATTTGCTGCCTCCACCAACTTGACTGGTTTTTTTTGGTTTTTGCTCACATTGCAATTATAGTTTAGCAAGCATTCAAGTTACTCCTTTTGTTTCATAATTGTAACTTATAAGGAAGTGGAAATAACTTTGCACAAGCTCACCTCCACTATGCAAGAAGATATCTGTTCATCTGCTGAGGGATGGCTCCTTCTTGAGGTATTACTTCCCTCTTCCTCAGATAGATGCCTCCTCAGACCCTTCTTCATTCTTGTTGCAGTTATCCAGGAATGTGATACCATGGTCCCTGAAGATCTTCTCCCCCAACCTCTCTGCCTCTCTCAAGTTCTAGAAGTCAGGTGCCCAAGGCCTTGAAAGAAAATACCAATTTCCCTAAAATGTAAACAGAAAAGATGTATTGGGATTAAACAGGACGTCATTTTTGTTAAACTCAGCCCTAGAACTATAGTGTGCAATCCAAAAGCATAGGCCTCCTTACTCAATAGAGATAGACACTGAGTCCTATGATGTATTCTAAGAGATTGACACCAACCTAGCACCAAGGCCAGGTCAGAAAATTTTCTGGACTGAACTTATCTTTGCATTGAGTACAAGCAGAGGAGGAACCCTGCATCTCCCATTGCTTCTAGTCAAGATCAGTAGGGAAGCCTTAATGTTTAAATGGAATATTCTTATGTTACAGGCCAAATGAATTTTAGTTGGTGACTCCTAAGCCTGTGCATATATCATTAAAATGTTTAGCTATCATTACATAAGAGCATATAACCTGATAGAAACCTATATATGGCAGTATATAGAACCTAAGATTCATGACATTGTCTCCTCATTGATTGTCTTCTAAAAAAGAAAGAAAAATCTTGTTTAGATCTCAAGTCTGGGAAGACTGCCAGATGCTTCTTTCAAGAATGTAAACACAGGGCCCATACAGACAGGCCAAAATAAAACTGCTTCGGGTCACTTTGGAGGTATGCTATTTAAATGATGCATGTGTCCTAAGAAGCCAGATGCTGTGCCAAAGCCACGCTCCAGTCCTAAGGACTGGAGTGCAGCTTTGGCGCACCTTCTGGACTCTTAAGATGCATGTGTCATTTTAACAGCATACCTCCAAAATGACCTAAAGCAGCTTTATTTTGGCCTGTCTGTGCAGGCCCATAAACTACAAAGAATAATCTCAGGTCACCTGTTAGTTCATACATGAGAGATAACTGACAAAAGGTTCTGTTTTAAAAGTGGGGTGTGCACTAGATGCGAGTGCACAGGACAAAATGTTAAGAATCTAAACATCTGATTGGATAACCAAGACACTGAATGGGCATGAGAAGAAAATAAAAGAGCTAAGAGTGAGTCACATAATTAGGCCACTTAGGCAGACCTCCGGTGTGGAAAGTGAAGGCTACATGTAGCCTTCCTGAGATAAGCCCTGTCATGCTGCCCTAAAATGCTGGTTTAGGTAAAGTTGGGAGATATATGCTTACATGTAATAAATGCAGTTAAGACTTGCTTAAGAAGTGCTTAAGGGTTAATCCTTGAATACCTCTGTTACACAGAAGCATGTTAAGAGTTGTAACATTCCTCAAAAAGATGAAAATGGCTTAGAATATGATAGAGGATAAGATGGTGAATATGTAAAATATATAAAAGCCTTTAAGAATTATCTGCATGACTTGGCAGACATTCTGGAAAACTATATGATTAGTGGGAAACTGATTATGATAACAGAAGGAGAATGTTGTATGTTAACTGGTTTAGAAGGCTGATGTTCCTACATGTATTACTTATTGCCGAGCCTGTTAAAGAGCTCAATAGAGAAAGTCCCTATGAATGTCCTAATTATGTGATAGTTATAAAGCTTAGTATAAGGTGCCATATATGGAACTTAATGGGATAATAATACCTTCCATATAATGTTATGGAATATAACTAAATAACTAACTAAATAACTAAAGCTGAAATGCCCAGACAATGTTATGTCTCCAATTCTCCCTAAAGCAGTGGTTCCCAACCTGTGGGTCGGGACCCCTTTGGGGGTCGAATGACCCTTTCATGGGGGTCGCCTAAGACCATTAGAAAACACCTATTTAATTGAAGTAGCAATGAAAATAATTTCATGGGTTTGGGTCACCACAACATGAGGAACTGTATTAAAGGGTCGCAGCATTAGGAAGGTTGGGAACCACTGCCCTAAAGGGAATGCATATGTACAGTATATCCATGTATCTATATGACTCTTTACAATAAATAGCCTGAAACAGTACCAAAAGGGCCTGTCCCTTCCCAAATAAATATCCCAAATAAATATTCAACTCTTAGACTTGAAGATATTTAAGTGGAGTGTTGATGTAAACTTGGCCTGTCTTATTTAATCTCTATCATAACTTGGGTGACCATAAATTGATAATGGTGACTCCAGACAGAACCTAGAATTAGCTGATAAATGGCAAGTGCCCTAAATCCCTGAGAAATAGTCTAAGAGTAGGGATGGGGAACCACGTCTGTTTAAGTCTCCACAGAGAATATCATCCTAGCCCCTGGTTTGAGAACCAGATGCATGGATAGTCCACCAGACACTGTGCCGCCAAGTGTTCACTGGGACAACCTAAGCATTTAACATCACACCCAACCTCACTCCCAGGTGTGGCAAATTAGAGCCAACCATCTGAGTAAGTCCCAAAAACGCAATCCTGTAGACCAATTGAGGGCTGATTCCTCTTCCATTCCTATTTAACTCCAACAACAGAATAGATAAACTCATGTTGCATAAAGGGAAAGGATAACAGGATATTGCATGGAGACATAAGAGGATGAGAAAATAGCTGCCATACAGCCACTTCCCTCCTCCATCCCCGTCATCATTGATGTCCCATAAGATCAGAAATCTTATAATGCTTCAGGACAAGACAGGTAGTTCATAGACACCCAAAGCTGTAAAAGACTTTTGAGAAATGGATATAGGTTGTCAACATTTTTCCCACTGGTTTTGTTGCTGTTTATTCACCAGATATGTAGTGGAAAGAAATAAGCATGTAAAGCTTTCTCTACCGCTGAACTTCCATGTCAAGAAACTTCATTGTAACTACTAGGAATCTTTTAAAGGTACTTAGGCATCTCCCAGAAAAGCAGTTGCCAATCCAAATTCAATTCCCAGTGAAAACCAAATTAAACACAATGCAGTAGTTACCAGAGAGAAATCTGATGCCTCTGTCTTCTCTGAAATGTAATTTAGGTAAGAACCATAAATTTTAGAAAAGATTGGGAATAACACTGTAGCTCCATGCTATTCCTGGATGAAAATGGCTTGTTCCGCTCCCCATTTGTATTAGCCAAAGGGGGTAAGGAATCATAAGCATCTATATGCTTTCAACATATGACACACTGATAGACATTGTTATTGCTGTGAGGTTATTATTAACCTACTGAAAACCTGTAAAAGGTGTAATGGATATTAGTGGCCAGATTTGTGTGTCTGAGTGGGTCACAAGTCATTGAGGAGTACAATACTGATGTTCCTTACAAGATTTGTAATGTCTATAATCACTGTAGCTTTGAGGTTGGGTGTGTGAGTATGCATGTGTGTATGCACATGCATGCACATACACTACCTCATCATCCCACTACCCGGTCTTATTGAGAGTCACATTGTATTGCTTTGGAGAATGTAACAGCCACACCTTATGCCAGAAGAATTCAAAGATCCCTCTTGCAGTGCTTGCAGGGTGAAGATCTGGTCTCCAGATGCTTCAGACCCTCCAACCAGAAAATCAACCTTTGAAATTGTGTCTGGCCTTGATTTCTTTTCCCCTCATCTTTTCTCAACAGTAATAAATATTTTAGTGGGCAAGTCTTCAATTTCAGCAAAATGAAAATCTGTGTGCAGTAAACTCTTCAATATTTCTCTCTCTTTCTCCCTGCTTTACAGTTTGATCACTCATGGCTTTGGAACTCCAGCTATATGTGCTGCCCTCAGCACTTTCCAAACTGTTCTCAGCGAAATGCTGAACTACTTGGAAAAGCACACAACACACAAAAATGGTGGAGCAGCAGAATCTGGCCAAGGACATGCCAACTCAGAGAAGGCCCCCCTGCGGAAAACTTCAGAGGCTGCTGTGAAAGAGGGCAAAACAGAAAAGACAGACTAGCTACATCAAACAGAATCTATTTCCAGAGAAACATGCTGCTGATATTTTTTTTAAAACATATATCTATCTATCTATATATATATCTATATATCTATATATCTCATTGAGGGTGACTTAGTTCCACTGGACCAAACTGACTCAGGGGGAAAGGGTTTTCCAAACTCACCAACCCTAGCAACCTGAAGGACAGTGATGTAGAATAACCATGTGAAGAAGTCACTTTTTTAAACCATTGCTCTCTAACCTGCATTTTGTGTGTATGCGTGTGTGAGAGTGTGTATGTGTTCACATACATTTAATCATCATTGCATATGATACTCTGATGCATTTTATTTCTTAGAGCTTCCAGACATGGAAGAAGCAACACTACACTAACCTATTCCAGTTTAGTGATTGGACAGTGTCATCAGAAACTAAGAAAATATGACATCATGGGATATGCAGCTCCTGGTGAACTTGTATCTCATCACCCATTCAATGGATGAAACCAAAAACAGTGCCTCTTTCTATTGCCCTTGAGAGATGATATGGAAGAATGCCTGGAATGGGAAATAGAAGAACTTGAAGACCTTGCAAATAATAAACACAGTGTTACTGGAGCTAAAAACTGAGGTCTGGGAGTTTATGGGAAATCCACATCAAGGTTATGCCCATCTTTTTCAAGGAGTATCCTAGGTACCTTGACTTGGCTGGGTGGCACAGATTAAAATGCATGAGCTTGGTGACTGAGACCATATCCTTCATCTCTTTGGTCATAATCAATAACAGCTTGACCATCCTCTACCACCCTTGGTCTTGGTATCTGAATTCCAACTCAGCAGAAAACCATATATCATTGCATGTTCTGTTGGGTTAAAATAGGTGACTGGAGAAGTCTATTGTGTTTTCTTGATTTTATGATGCTTCCATCTCTTCCCCCCACACCTTCAAGAGTTTTAGTTCAACTAACCATGACTGGCAGCACTGTTCAGAGACTTCCCAGAAGAATATAGAAGGTGAGCCAGGATCATTCCTAGGGGCCCTATACACTTTGGATGTTATGTCTGAAAACGTTTGACACAAGAGATGTATCTAAGTAGGCTTCAGTGGCACATCAGAAATGCATAATGTCTGTTACAGTAAGTAATCATAAGGAATCAAGGTATTGTCAGCAGGATTGATTAGGCAGCATTATGGTCCCCATTTACACTCATTCAGAGAATGTTGGAATATTGTTAACATTTTTTAAGAATACACATTTATAATAGCTGTTGCTTAAAGAGTAACCCTTGGATTAACCAGTAAGCCTTAACCGAAGTCTTTTTCTTCTTAAAATAATATCACACTCTAATGTAATATAACTGCTTCATAACACCTACCAAAACCCAGAGTGTAAGCAACCTTTCACTGAGAGCCAGTGTGGTGTAGTGGTTTCAGCACTGGACTATTATTTAGTTATTTCCATTTCTCTGGAGAATAGGATTTGAATACTTGCTCTGCTATGGAAACCAACTGGGTGACTTTGGACAAGTCTCACACTCAGCCTGAGAGGAAAGCAAAGGCAAACCCCCTTTGAACAAATCTCACCAAGAAAATCCTGTGATAGGTTTGCCTTGGGGTCTCCATCAGTCAGAAATGATTTGAAGGCACATAGCAACAAAAACAATTAACTTTTCATTAAAGACAATGGAACATATCCTACTTCATAATGTATCAGATTGCTCATTTTGAAGCCAACCCTTGTGTCTTTAACAGTGCCTATACTATCCAAAATTATGAGGTGATACTTGACATATGAAGGGATATTTGGCCTATTTCCCCATGCAGAATTCATGTGGCTCAAGTTTATAACCTGACAGTATATGATAATTATCTAAGATGGCATTGCACACACTGTAACCTATGCCATTGGAAACCCACAGAATTGGTTTTGATAATACTATAAATCCTGACTTTACTTATTTGGACTACAACTCCTCAAATCCCCAAACCATGTACATTGGCAATGCTGGCCCTGAAAATCTGGGAACTGTAATCTAAAAACAAACACTTGTAGGCTGTGGTTTAAACCTATTGGTTCACTGGAGTGTTTTGCTTGAGTAATATTTATCCTGTGATTTCACATTGAATCATGGCCCCTGCTTTGTACACTGAGAAAATTGCAAGTTCTGTTTTTCCGGTTCATATTTAGAAAGGGAAGTTTTGTATGTGTCTGTGGCTTGGATGTTCCACTGCTCATGTGAGTCAACTTCTCACTTAAGCAAGCTAATGGGTTTCTTGAGGGGGGAGCGGATGCTGATGAAGACCTTTGACCTCACAGTTGATTGGCTTACTCAAGTTAACTTACTGACTTTTGTCAAAACTGGTTGACAGAATAATAGTGCCAGATATTCACAGTGATCTGTGTTAGAGTTTATTCACCTCATTGTGGTCTGAGTTTAGTGAAGAGTAATGAAACATATCAGGGGTTGCAAATTATGAAGCCAGCCCTTCTGTCTTTAGCAGAGGCTAGATTATCCACGACAAGCACAATAACCATGATAAGCATTTCTGTTCCCATGCAGAGATTATGAAACAAGTGGCTGATTCAATAATTTGTTCCATTGGAGGGGGGGGGGACAAAAGGGTGCCTTTAAAATCAGTGGCACTACAACAGAACTCTCCGCATCTACATTTCAGTTTATTATAACTTAACCAAATTGTACTAAATGTATGATTGTATAAATGTTGTGGATGCTCTCCAAACTATTTGAACAAATTGTGTATACCTTTGGGTCCAGATTTCAAATTAACCATTTTGATTTCTTGTTAAAATGGCAGTAATATTCTGTGTGGAACAAGGGAAGCAGTTGTCCAGTCTGCTCTAACTATCATTAATTACACTCTTGTTGTGCCCAACAGACATTAATGATCAGATCTAACAATGGCTGCTGCTTTTGACAGATTGTGTTAAACGCTCAGACATGATCCAAATACTTTCTTGATCAAAGGTGGGTGAATATTTGGAGCTATGTGTCCAAACTTTTTGTGATATTTTGTGAAAAGGCTCCCAAGGTAATCAGGCCACTGCATTTCAAGGTGGTAAAAACTAAGAATCTCCCCTTAAATTTGAAACACTGCCAAATTGTTTCAGAACTTGAGGTGTCCTCCCACCATTCATATTCAGAAGTAGTTAAGAATTGTTTTGTTGCTTCTCTTGTTCACCATCAAAAAGTTGCCATCTCTTTTCTCCAACAAGACAGGACATTAATACTTAGGTCATGTTTTAGGTGTTTAAAAAACACCTAAATATGGACTGTATGGACATGTAAAACAAATGTTGGAAAAAAATGTTTGTTTGTTTGTTTTTCGGACAACAACACTTGTCAGAAAACTGGAGGTGGTCTGCAGCTTGAACATAGCATAGCTTGAGTGCTTCCTGAGCATTCAGTTGCAAATCATGATTGTTGTTGTGACATGTGTGAAATGACACACTTTCAGCTCTGATGTGATATTCTATAAAATATTACAAGCAAATGCAATGTACAGTTTTCTCAAACCTCTGTGTAAATACCACCCACAGTTGATATCTTTTGAAATTTCCTCACAGGCATGTTTGTTTTATCAAAGCACTAACCTGGGGACATCCTGTTCTTTATTTGCAACTTTGAACTCCACTCCATGTAATCTTGGTTGATTTTTAAATATATATGATTTTATCGTATTTTCAAAAATATATAATTGAAAATAAGATAAAAAACCCTTTTTGCTCTAGAAATTAACAAACCATAAAGGGCTGCCAATTAATCCAAACAAAGCTGAATTTCTCGTAATGTTCAAAGAAGTAACATTGTTATTCCAACTGTTTACTTTTTAAAAGGCAAGAGGAGCAGGTTGTAAGAAACATCATGGTAAAAAGAATTATACTGGATGTGTACAATTTCAAATACTCCATTGAGGATTCGACCTGATAGCCATAGGTCTATCCAAGTCTATGATTCTATGATTCCTCCTTGGCTGTCTCATGGACAGTGTAAAAGTGCTGGCTGAGAAGATGATCTCATTTTCCTACATCAAGTAAAGGTCAGATGTCAATTTCTTTTACTGGTAGTAATTATAAGCAATTCTCCTTTTGTATGATGGATTCTGTTCTGTATAGCAGTTGTTGTGATTGTACTTAAATGTGAGTGAGCACTTGGTCACAAGCGAAGCAAAGATCATTTTTTCTTCCTCCCCCATACAATGCAACAAAGTTATAATTTGGTGGTGAAATGCATCCTCCATTATCATTCTGTTTCTTATATAACTTCTCCACAAGATGAGTCTCTGAAGATGATGACCACATTTAAGTGAACATTTCACGACAATAAAATCTATGTTGATTTATGAACATGGAAATAACTTCAGTCTCTAAGATTTCTGAACAGTAATAGCATGGGAAAATGGAGTTGCTCTGCCCACTTCTCCTTTTGCAAGAAGACCAGTGTCTTCCACAACTGCAACAAAGCAATGGGCAGGCTGTAGCTTTCTCCATTACTATACTGTCATTCCTTGTTCACCTTCTGCCTCTCAGATAATGCTAAAGGGACTGAAATACACACACACACACACTAATAACTATATGCACAGAGCCTAATAACTAGCAGCATAAGAAGGTCACAGGAAGTCCCGTTAAAAGTCCCCTTCTGTTCATGGAGAATTATTTCATAGCAAACGACAATCTCTCTTCAGCTTTTTTTTTAACCTCCCATGACTACAGAGGTATTCTAAAGGAGAAAATTGCACCTAGTGAAGTTCACCAACTGACTTGGAAGAGAACATGAGCCTTATCAGGCTTGGACCTATCTGTCAAATGCATGACATACATGGGGCAAAGTCCGTTCTGGACTAGTGGGTGGAAACATGGCCTGTCTTACTTTTGTGGCTTCAACATCATTCTGACACAGAGACATCAGTCAGTGAAGCTTTTAAGAGCCCAGCCCAGCCCAGCCTTCTCCTCAAAGATGCTACCAACCATAGTGGGAATGTGTGAAGATCAACATTGTGTGTATGTGTGTGCAATCACCTTCAAGTCACCTCTCAACCTATGATAATCCCATGAATGTCATGGGGTTTTCTTAGGCAAGGAATACTCAGAGGTGGTTTTGCCAGTCTCTTCCTCTGAAATATAGCCCACAACACCTGGTATTTGTGGGTGGTCTTCCATCCATGTACTAAGCAGGGCTGACCATGCTTAGCTTCCTAGATCAGACAGGATCTGGTGCCTTTAGGTCAAAACAAACACTAGACTGAGAAATTTAAATTGAGGAGGCCTATAACCATGGCCTCTGGCCTCACCTCCTAGATTTGGGACAGTCTGGCCATTGATCTCCCCTGCATCTGCTTGCTCTGTCTGCCTGGTTATTTATTTCTTGATGGAGGAGATGAAGCCAGTTATGGTGACTAAACATAATATAGTCATAGTCACTCTTCACCTACTTTTCATTTAACCATACTGGTCATCCTCAAGTATATTCAGGCTACATCCAATTCAAAATATCTGATTGTAGGCCAGAGGACAAGCCCTGCTCCCCTGCATTTGTATGTAAAACAAAACAAAACAAAACAGGGAGGGGGATGTAGGAGCAGAAGAAGAAGAGAGAAGTGTAACACCCCTACTGACAAATATCTTAAGGAAATTCCATGATGCAATCTCCTAATTGTGATATTGTTCACTGGGGGTCTTCTTGTTACAGTCATTAGATGCAGAGGTTGGTAACATCCTTAAGGTGGTGGAGAAGCAAAAAGACAAGACATTTTGGCAGGAACAAGCCTTTCCTCTGTAGCACAAGATGGATTGACGAAAGCCAAATTTGCCTTTCTTCAGGCAAATGACAAATTGGGAGCCCCACATGCCTTTCTTTGAGGTAGAAACAATGCAGTGGTCTGTGTCTCTGCCTTAGTGAATAATATCTTTCAAAATATCTCTGTCAAGGGCCAGGAGTGCAAGACTCAGGCCGGGGCTTATGTTTAGGACTATTTATCCCAGGATAGCCTTTTACCTACCTCAACTACTGAACAATGGATCTCAAATCATTGGTTATCAGCAAGTAACATGTTAAATATGACACAGGATTTTAAAGATTCACAAATATCAAGCCAGCAAATAGGGCTGCCACTGCCAGCTTCTCAGCTGGCCATTATAGTTATGTTTTACTATATGATTGTGTACAGTCATTAACAGTTGATAGCAGGTGCTTCCATGCCCTATCTAGTGGTGGCTTAATGGTTAAGATGGTGACTCTAACAATTGCAAGGTTGACAGGTCAGCAGTTCAAGACCCAAGCATCATGTGTTGGAGTGAGCTCCTGTCACTAGTCCCAACTTCTGCCGACCTAGCAGTTCAAAAGCATGCAAAAGAGCAAGTAGATAAATAGATAATTATGGTTCTATGATTCTAGGTACCACTTCAGTGGGAAGATAACAGCATTCTGTGCAGTCATGGTGACAACCACTGAGTCCTCTTTGATAACGCTAGCTCCCTTGCCTTAGTAACAGAGATGAGTACTGCCCCCTATAGTTGGACACAACTAGACAAGTTTGTCAAAGGGGAAACCTTTAACTTTACCTTTTATCTAGAAACTCCTTGGAGGGTAGTAGACTCTTGTAAGTCAGCCTTGTAAAGATGTATAGGTTGTCATCTCATGTCCCAGTTGAAGGGCATGGCCCAGGAAGGGAGGGAAAAATACTAAGGTGAGGAGGAGGAGCTAGAGCCTCATTCTACAGAACTGTTGGTAGAGGAATTCTGGGACATACCTTGCAAAAGGGAAGCCTGGTTTTCTATGTCCAGTTTGCTTGGGTAAGAGCTTAAAATTTTAAAGTGGGAGCCATTTCTTTTGGTCGCTGGGCAGAGGAGGAGCTAGAGCCTCATTCTGCAGAACTGTTGGAAGATGCATGCGCCTAATGGCGCACAAATTTTTCTTTTCACATTCATTTTTATTTTTATAGTCAAGGAGGGTTTGGAGTACAGAGGAGAAGGTCACCTGGGCACAGTGCTACAGGACATCTTCAATTTTACACTTTTCTGTTCACTACTCCCTTAAGGGGCTTGTGGGGACTTGCTCAGAGGAAGTGAGTCAGAGACTTGCCTCTGAAACTAGCTAGTAGCCAGGAGGTCTGTACATAACTAGAGTCCCAGTTGATTGAGCTTGCTAACAGAGTTTGGGGACAAAGGCCAGGCCCACAGGAGTTCTTTGTACTGGTGTTTAGCAGGGGAAGCCCACAGCCTTGTTCAGTGCCTCCTTAAGACTTTTCAGTATGGACACTGAAGGCTCTGCTGCAGTCACCTGTAACACTTGTGGGATGTTTGTCTTCTTGCCCACAGATGTGGGGAACTTCACCTGCACTCAGTGCAAGTTGGTAGCCCTCTTAGAAGAGAAAGTACAGCAGCTGGAGGCCCAGGTATCTACACTTCAGCATCATAGGGAGCAAGAGGTTTTCCTGACCAGAACGAACCAGATGATCCTGAACAGGAAACACACATAAGAAGTTGCTGGGGAGGAGGAAGTGATATCATAGAAGATACCGCAAGGGCCATCCAGTCCAACCTCCTGCCATGCAGGAAATCTAAATCAAAGCATCCCCAACAGATGTCCATCCAGCCTCTGTTTAAAGACCTCTAAGGAAGGAGAGTCCACTACACTCCGAGAGAATGTGTTCCACTGTCAAACAGCCCTTACTGTCAGGAAGTACTTCCTAAAGTTGGGGTGGAATCTCTTTTCCTGGAGCTTGCATCCATTGCTCCGGGTCCTAGTCTCTGGAGCAGCAGAAAATAAGCTTGCTCCCTCCTCACATACAATGGAAGTAGATAGTTGGAGGAATGTCACACACAGAAATAGGGAAACCAGGAAATGTTTTGTGAGCTTGCAGCTACAGAATCAATTTGAATCACTCTCTATTATCAAGGATGATGAGGAAGGGCAACAGGGACAGGCTTCAGGGACAGAGCAGGGAATTCTGGGAGTACCACCAAAGAGAACAGTTGCTACTAAGCCTCAGAGGAGGCGTGTGGTGGTTGTGGGAGATCCCTTGCTGAGAGGCACAGAACCAGTGGTTTGTGGGCCCGACAAGATGTCTCATGAGGTGTGCTGTCTCCCTGGGGCAAAGATCTGTGGTGTGAAAGAGAGGCTGACAAGACGAACAATGCAAGGAGCCAAAAGTGGGAGGAAGCAAGTAGGGGGGACCTATGGTCTAAGATGCCTCTACACTAATGCACAGAGCATGGGAAATAAGCAAAATCAACTCAAACTCCTAGTACAACAAAGCAAATATGATATAATAGGCATCACTGAAACCTGGTGGGATGAGTCTCATGATTGGAATGTAGAAATGGAGGGGTATAACCTTTTTAAGAGAAATATGCCAAACAGAAAAGGAGGAGGAATAGCATTATATGTCAGGGATATTTACACTAGTGAAGAGATCCAGAACATCAATACTGGAAGCCAGGTGGAGAGCATCTGGATAAAAATCAAAGGGGAAGGAAACAACAGGGATGTTATTGTGGGAGTCTACTACAGACCTCCAAGTCAGACTGAGGAATTGGATGATGTCTTTCTAGAACAGATGACCACACACTCAGAAAGGAAAGATGTAGTAGTGATGGGTGAGTTCAACTATCCTGATATTTGCTGGAATTCAAACTCAGCCAAATCCTCAAGGTCTAGCAAATTCCTCACTTGCCGTGGAGAGAATTTGATTGTCCAAAAGGTGGAAGAGGCAACAAGGGGATCAGCTACTTTAGATCTGATCCTAAGCTACAGGGATGACTTGGTTAATGGGGTGGAAGTGGTGGGATCATTAGGTGGAAGTGACCGTGTTCTCCTGGAGTTTGTTATACAATGGAAAGGAGAAGCCAGGCATAGTCAGACATGCATTCTAGACTTTAGGAAAGCCAATTTCAGTAAACTTAGAGAAATACTGGGGGTGATCCCTTGTTCAGAAATACTAAAAGAGAAAGGAGTTCAAGATGGATGGGAGTTTCTCAGAAGGGAGATACTGAAGGCATAATTTCAAACAGTTCCAATGAGGAAGAAAAATGGGAGATGTCTCAAGAAACCAGGATGGATGAGTAAGGAACTTTAATCTGAGGTACATTTTAAACAGAACATGTATAAGAAATGGAAAAAATGGGAAATCGCCAAAGAGGAATTCAAAGAAATAGCAGGCACGTATAGGGATAAAATCATAAAAGCTAAAGCACAGAATGAACTCAGGCTTGCTAGAGAAGTAAAGAAGAACAAAAAGGGCTTTTTTGGACACGTCCACAGCAAAAGGAAGAAGAAGGAAATGGTAGGGTCACTACATGCAGAAGATGGCAAAATGCTAACAGAAGACAGAGAAAAGGCAGAATTACTCAACACTTTCTTTGCCTCAGTCTTCTCAGAAAAGGAAAAGCGTGCGCAACCTGAGGAAAATGGACAGAACAGGGGAAATTCAGCACAGAATAAGTAAAGAGATCGTACAGGAATTTCTTGTTATCTAAATGAATATAAGACTCCAGGA
The DNA here is from genome assembly GCA_023333645.1 of Sceloporus occidentalis. Taxonomy (NCBI): domain Eukaryota; kingdom Metazoa; phylum Chordata; class Lepidosauria; order Squamata; family Phrynosomatidae; genus Sceloporus; species Sceloporus occidentalis. The sequence continues at coordinate 6,543,376 of JALMGF010000004.1, read as the reverse complement.
CCAGATGAACTACATCCAAGAGTGTTAAAAGAACCGGCAAATGTAATATCGGAGCCATTGGCAATAATCTTTGGGAACTCCTGGACAACAGGAGAAATCCCAGCAGACTGGAGGAGGGCAAACTTTGTCCCCATCTTCAAAAAGAGAAAAAAAGAGGAGCCCAACAATTATCATCCAGTTAATCTGACATCAATAGAAGGAAAGATTCTGGCGCAGATCATTAAACAGAGAGTTTGTGAACATCTAGAAAGCAATGCCTTAATCACAAAAAGTCAACACGGGTTTCAGAGAAAGAAGTCATGCCAGACAAATCTTATCTCTTTCTTTGATAAAATTACCAGCTTGGTAGGTGAAGGGAATGGTGTGGATATAGTATATCTTGATTTCAGTAAGGCTTTTGACATTCTTGTTTTAATTGTAACTTATTTAATCCTGTTTTAAGGAGGGGAATTTCGAACATAAATTTGTAAATGTGGATTTTAACGTGTTGTAAGCCGCTTTGATTGTCTTGTCACAGAAAAGCAGGATATAAATAAAAGTTTTATTTATTTATTATTTTATAGCATCAATACTACTTGGCTTAGCAGTAGTACATGTGAAAAGGACCCTGAGATTATTGTTGATCATTAAGTTGAATGTGCTCCAGCAGTGTGATGCTCCAGAAAAGAAGGCAAATAACATTTAACCTATATTAATAGACCCAAGTTTTCCAAATAATAGTCCCACCATATTCTGCACTAGTTAGGCCTTATCTGGAGTACTGCATTGAGTTCTGGGTGCTTTATTTTTAAAAGGATATAGATGATTTGGATTGGTTTCAGAGGGGGAAAACAAGGATGATAAGAGGTATAGAGAACAAAATATATGAAGAAAGGTTGAAAGAGCTGGGCTTGTTTAGCTTGCTGAAGAGACTAAGGGGAGGCATAATTGCACTCATTAAATACCTCAAGAGCTCTCACAGAGATGAGGGGGCAGGTTTGTTCTTTCCTGCCTTAGATGGTATGACCAAGTCTAATGGTCTGAAGTTTTAAGAGGGTGGATTTCAATTGAACATAAGAAGGAACTTCTTGTTGGTAAGAACAAATCATCAATGGAACCAATTGCCTAGAAAGGTGGTAGGGTCTCCTTTTCTGGATGTTTACCTGCTGGGGATGCTATAACTGGATTCCCTCCACTGAGAAGGAAGTTGGGGTCTGTGCCCTATAGAGCCCCTTCTAAAGCTATGAGTCTATGCTTTTATAAGAAGATTGAACTGAATGGCCTTATTTATAAAAATTTTCTGCACTTAACTGTATAGTCTAACGTTTATATTTGTTCCATGCTTTTATTAGGGCTTTCCTAATACAGTGGTTTAAAAAGATTTTATTCCATTTATCCTTTTCATATGCCAAATAGATATGTCATCCTTATCTTATCCCAGTTCCCTGCAGTTCCAACAACCTATTGTCATTTCAAGATAGCCATTCTTGTATCCATACTAAGCAGCAGGCTTTATAATATAGTTTCAAATTAGGGAGAACCATGTCCCCTCTTTCTCTTATATCTTGCAACAATTTTAACTTAATCCTGGGTTTTTTTCTCTCCTCCATATACATTTTGCTATATCTTTCTGCCAGTCCTTAAATATTTTGTCAGATATTATAATAGGCAGCATCTGGAATAAAAAAGAATTTTTGATGGAATGGACATTTTTATTACTGCTACCCTACCCAAAAGAGATAAATTAAGTGTATTCCAATTCAGTATTTCTTTCTGAATCCTATTCCATAATTTTGTGTAATTATTTTCAAATAATTCATTTGTCTTTTTTTGTAATTTGGATCCCTTCGTATTTAGTTGTTTCCTCTATTTTAAGACCTTCAAGTCTCTCCATCTCCCCTTCTTCATATTTGGATACATTTTTAGTTATAATAATGTATTTGTTTTTATTGAGTCTACAACCTGTTGCCAATTCAAATTCTTCTAATTCATTTATTAGGATTTCTACGTTTTCTTTCGGGTCTTCAGTCATTAGTACTTTGAATGATCATCGTCTTTAAATGCTCTTATCTTATAATTTGTTTCTTAATGTTCACCCCTCTCTAATTCTTGTTCAATTTTATATTTTTAATAAGAAATTCCATAAATTAATAAAAATAATAAAGGTGATAATGGGCAGCCCTGGTGCCCGCTGCTATAAATTGGTATTCTTTCTGTCCTTTCTCCATTACTCTAATATAGGCCTTTTGATTAGTGTATATTTTACCTATCCAATTAAAAAAAAATTCTGCCCTACATTTATTTTTTTTAGTACATCCATTACTGATTACTAATTAACTGAGTTGAAAGCTAAGTCAAAGTCTAAGAACAATAATCCCAATTTTTTGTCATTATGTTGTTCAAAAAGTTCTATTATGTAAATTACTATTCTCAAATTTTCTCTCTTTTTAGGGGGTAAAAAAAAACCCTTTGGTCTTCATTAATCATAATTTTTAGACATTCTTTTATTCTATTGGCTAAAATTGATGCAAAAAATTATAATCAATATTCAACAACAATATTGGTCTGTAATTCCCTGTGCCTTGTAAATCCTTGGCCTGTTACAGACTGCCAAAATAAAGCTGCTTCGGGTCTCTTTGGAGGTATGCTATTTAAATGATGCATGGGTCCTAAGAGTCCGGAGGTTGTGCCAAAGCCACACTCCATTCCTAAGCACTGGAGTGCAGCTTTGGTGCAGCTTCCGGATTCTTAGGATGCATGCATCATTTAAACACCATACCTCCAAAGAGACCCGATGCAGCTTTATTTTGGCAGTGTGTAACAGGCCTTAGTCTTCTTTCGGTAATAATATTATTTCGCCATCCTTCCATGATTCGGGCACTTCCCCTTTCAAGGCTTCATTCATTAAACATTGCAGTGGGGTTTCTAATGCCTCACTGAAGGTTTTGTGGAAGGAACCTGTTAAACCATCTACTCCCAGAGCTTTCCCGTCTTTACTTTGTTTTATTGCTTTTTCTACTTCTATTAGTGATATCGGTACAGCTAATTTTTGTTGTTGTTCCACAGACAATTTCCCAATTGTACTTTTGTCTAGATATGTTAATTTTTTTTCTTTACTTGTTCTGTATATAGAATTGAAAAAAAATCTTTAAACACCTCATTGATTTTTTGCTGCTGAGTGTAAATCTTATCTCCTTTCTTTACTTTGGTGATATTTTTCTTAACCAGGTTTGTCTATATGAAGGTGGTAGCAGGAGTGTCTGCATCTTGATGGAGGTCTCTATCACTCTGTTTTCCTGACCCACAATAGGCCCTTTAGAATGAGGAATCCAGGTGTAGGGGTCACTCAGATGTGGTTTCCAGGGTACAGTCTGTGTCAAGCCCTTGCCTTCTCCATGGATATGTGGCTACTGGACACAAATCAAAGGTGGAAAGGGGAGTATATTTCACCCTTGATAGTTAGCCTTTGTGGCTCAAGCACACAAAGTTCTCAATCATTCTTGCACACAATTTGAATTGCAATCTGGGCATTCTAGTTTCTTCCCCTACTTCCTCACCAACAGATGTACCAACATGCACTTTAGCACCCCTGGGGAATAGGGCTTGCCCACATTCTCCACTAATCTTGTTACCGAAAATGCCAGGGTCCTAGGAGCACGTCCACAATCAATATTCCACTTTTCAAAACATCTGCAGATAACCCCATGGCAGAGGATTTCAGGCCCATTACAATTAACTGAGATGTCAAGCTTCTCTCATCTATTCTAGTTTACAGGATTAACTCCTTTATAACCAACTACATATATGATAGCCAATTTCACTTTATGCCATGTTGAAGATTAGCTGATCCAATTAGGAAGAACCTGAACATCATATATGATGCTAATCATTCACACTCTCAACTTCTTGAAGGCATTTGACAAATTAGAATGGCCCTATAGTTTTGCAGTCCTGGAAGGCATGAGTTTTGGGACACAGTCCACAGCTTTAATTAGAAATCTTTACAGACTTGCCTGGAAGACAATTTCATGGTCCAAAAGGTGGAAGAGGCAACAAGGGGGTCAGCTATTTTAGATCTGATCCTAACCAACAAGGATGACTTGGTTGATGGGGTGCAAGTGGTGGGATCCTTAGGTGGAAGCGACCATGTTCTCCTGGAGTTTGTTATACAATGGAGAGGAGAAGCCAGGCAGAGTCAGACACGCATCCTAGACTTTAGGAGAGCGGATTTCAGTAACCTTAGAGAAGTATTGAGGGCGATTCCATGGTCAGAAATACTAAAAGATAAAGGAGTTCAGGACGGATGGGACTTTCTCAAAAGGGAGATACTGAAGGCACAATTTCAAACAGTTCCAGTGAGAAAGAAAAACGGGAGGTGTCTCAAGAAACCAGGATGGATGACTAAGGAACTTTCAACCGAGATGAGTTTGAAACGGAAGATGTATAAGAAATGGAAAAAGGGGGAAATCACGAAAAAGGAATTCAAAGAAATAGCAGGCATGTGTACGGGTAAAGTCAGAAAAGCTAAAGCGCAGAATGAACTCAGGCTTGCTAAAGAGGTTAAGAACAATAAAAAGGGCTTTTTTGGATATGTCCGCAGCAAGAGGAAGAAGAAGGAAACGGTAGGGACACTGTGTGGAGAAGATGGCAAAATGCTAACAGGAGATAGAGAAAAGGCAGAATTACTCAACACCTTCTTTGCCTCAGTCTTCTCAGAAAAGGCAAAGGGTGCTCAACCTGAGGATAATGGAGCAGAGGATAGAATAGGGGAATTTCAGCACAGAATAAGTAAAGAGATAGTAGAGGAACACCTTGTTAATCTAAATGAATTTAAGTCTCCGGGACCAGATGAACTCCATCCAAGGGTATTAAAAGAACTGGCAAAAGTAATATCGGAGCCATTGGCAATCATATTTGAAAACTCCTGGAGAACAGGAGAGATCCCAGCAGACTGGAGGAGAGCAAACGTTGTCCCCATCTTCAAAAAGGGGAAAAAAGAGGATCCCAACAATTATCGTCCAGTTAGTCTGACATCAATACCAGGAAAGATTCTGGAGCAGATCATTAAACAGAGAGTTTGTGAACATCTAGAAGGCAATGCCATAATCACAAAAAGTCAACATGGGTTTCAGAGAAACAAGTCATGCTAGACAAATCTAATCTCTTTCTTTGACAAAATTACCAGCTTGGTAGATGAAGGGAATGCTGTGGATATAGTATATCTTGATTTCAGTAAGGCCTTTGACAAGGTTTCTCATGACATTCTTGCAAACAAGCTTGTAAAATGTGGGCTAGACAAAGGAACTGTTAAATGGATCTGTAATTGGTTGACCGGCCGAACCCAAAGGGTGCTCAACAATGGCTCCTTTTCATCCTGGAGAGAAGTGACCAGTGGGGTCCCACAGGGCTCTGTCCTGGGCCCAGTGCTATTCAACATCTTTATCAATGACTTGGATGACAGAATTGGGAGCATACTTATCAAATTTGCAGATGACACCAAATTAGGGGGAATAGCTAATACCCCAGAGGACAGGATCAAGATTCAAAATGACCTGAATAGACTAGAAAGCTGGGCCAAAGCTAACAAAATGAAATTCAACACAGAGAAATGTAAGGTATTGCACTTAGGGAGGAAAAATAAAATGCACAGATATAGGATGGGTGACACCTGGCTGAATGAAACTACGTGTGAAAGGGATCTAGGAGTCCAAGTAGACCACAAGTTGAACATGAGTGAACAGTGTGATGCGGCAGCTAAAAAGGCCAATGCTATTTTAGGCTGCATCAATAGAAGTATAGTGTCTAGATCAAGAGAAATAATAGTGCCACTGTATTCTGCTTTGGTCAGGCCCCACCTAGAATATTGTGTCCAGTTCTGGGCACTACAATTCAAAAAGGACATTGAGAAACTGGAGCGTGTCCAAAGGAGGGCGACAAAAATGGTGAAGGGTCTGGAGACCATGCCCTATGAGGAACGACTTAGGGAGCTGGGGATGTTTAGCCTGGAGAAAAGAAGGTTAAGAGGTGATATGATAGCCCTGTTTAAATATTTGAAAGGATGTCATATTGAGGAGGGAGAAAGCTTGTTTTCTGCTGCTCCAGAGAACAGGACCCGGAACAATGGATGCAAGCTACAGGAAAAGAGATTCCACCTGAACATTAGGAGGAACTTCCTGACAGTAAGGGCTGTTCGGCAGTGGAATGCACTTCCTCGGAAGGTGATAGAGTCTCCTTCCTTGGAGGTCTTTAAACAGAGGCTGGATGGCCATCTGTCAGGGATGCTTTGATTTGGATTTCCTGCATGGCAGGGGGTTGGACTGGATGGCCCTAGTGGTCTCTTCCAACTCTACGATTCTATGATTCTATGATTCTATGAGAGGCAGCAGCAACAATTTATATCAACTGGCAGGACTCCCCATGGATAAATCTTCTTAGAGGCACCAAGCAAGGGTGTCCTCTCTCACCAGTATTATTCTATTAGCAATAGAACAATAGAACCCCTTGCTGATTCTATTAGGAGTAATCCTAAAATTCATGGCTGGTTCCACAGTATATGGGAGCATACATTAAATCCCTGAACTTGAACATGCTCTTCATTGCTTTGACGTAAAAGTGGGCATTAGAGTCAATTTACACAAATCCAAACTGATCTGTCAATGTTTGACCCATTTCCATCTTTGTCTATTGGGTTTCACCTACCTATGTATATCAGTTACAAAAGACCTGCTCCAACTGCTCCCATGGAATTATAAACCACTTGCAGATTAGATGAAATCTAAATTGAAGCTCTGGAAAACATACAAACTCTCACTACTGGTTAGGATAGACTTACCAAAATTAATCTCCTATCCAAGTTTCTTTCTCTGTTGCAAGTTATCCATACTTTATCTCATGATAAAAACAAATAGTCAACTTTATTTCAGCAAGCAAATAAATTTAAAATAATAATAATAATAATAATAATAATAATAATAATTTTATTTATATATTTCCTGCCTCTCCCCAGAGATCGAGGCGGGATTACAGTCCGTATCAAAATTCCATAAAACATCACAGTTAACAATTATTTAAAATCAACATTCAAGATAAAATTATCTAAAAACATACAATTAACAATCACAATATAACATCTTGAGGTAGATTTCAGTTGAGAGTAATTTCCTTTATAGAGGGTCAGGAGGGTATGCTTTTTGGAAGAGATGAGTTTTCAGTGCCTTTTTAAAGGCATCGAGAGCTGGAATGAGTCGAATCTCTTCCGGGAGATTATTCCAATGCAAAGGGGCCATGGCTGTGAACGCTTTTTGGTGAGTAGCAGTAAGTCTCACTTTAGGGTGTTCAAGTAGAAGCTTTCTTGTTGTTCTGAGAGTGTGGGGCAGATTGTGTAGGGAGAGGCGTTCTCTCAAGTAACTCGGGCCCAAGCCATGTAGGGCTTTGTACACTTTGTACTGTGCCCGGAAGCTAATAGGCAGCCAATGTAAAGATTTTAATACCAGTGTAATATGGTCAGATCTTGACGTTCCTGTGACCAATCTTGCTGCAGCATTTTGAACTAGCTGAAGCTTCCAAACTTGGTACAAAGGTAGGCCCATGTAGAGTGCATTACAGAAATCTAACCGAGAGGTTACCAGAGTGTGTACTGCTGTTTCAAGGTCCTTTCGATCCAGACAGGGTCGCAGTTGGCATATCAGCCGAAGCTGGTACCAAGCACTCCTGGCCATCGCATCCACTTGAGATGATAACTGTAGAGATGAGTCCAGGAGAACTCCCAAACTGCGAACTTTGTCCTTTAGGGGAAGTGTGACCCCATCCAGGACTTGGGGTACCTATCACGAGTACCTCTGTCTTCTGTGGATTCAACCTGAGTTTGTTTTCCCTCATCCAGCCCATTACTGACCCCAGGCAGGCATCCAGAGGAGAGATGCTTTCCTTAGTCACTGTGTCAGTCGGAAAGATGGAGAGATAGATCTGGGTGTCATCAGCGTACTGATAACACCATGCTCCATGTTTCCGGATGATCTCTCCCAGCGGCTTCATGTAAATGTTAAACAGCATGGGGGACACGATGGTGCCCTGAGGGATGCCAGATGTCAGCTCTCTTTTCTGAGAGCAACAGTCCCTCAGCCTCACCATCTGGAATCTTCCCGAGAGGTAGGACCAGAGCCACTGGAGTGCAGTGCCCCTGATGCCCAACTCTCTCAGGCATTCCAGAAGGATACCATGGTCAATGGTATCGAAGGTCGCTGAGATGTCCAAGAGCACCAACAGGGTCACACTTCCCCTGTTGATGCCCAGATGGAGATCATCGACTAAGGCGACCATGGCAGTCTCAACTCCATATCCCGCTCTGAAGCCAGTTTGAAATGGGTCCAGATAATCAGTCTCATCCAAGACAGCTTGGAGTTGGAAAGCAACCGTCCTCTCGATCATGAATTTGATTTCCTAAAGATTGCTGACATATGAGAGCTAAGCATAGACATCTTGCCATACCCAACTTGGAATATTATTTTGCGACATTTCAGTTAATCTAAACTACCCAGCTCATCAATAAATCTATATCTACACTTTGGGTAGAATTAGAATTAAATGTAGAAAAACCTCAATGCAGTGCGCCCTTTACGTGGCTTTCAGCATACGCTGAAAGCCATGTGAGGAGAAGGGGCGGCACATCCCGTAGAGAACAATGGGGTGTGCGTCCATGTTGCACACGCGTTGCCACACCACCATGCCGCCACATGCACGAGCCCCATTCATTTAAATGGGGCTCAAGCACAGGTGGAATTCGCTTTAGGCGAAGGAGTCTGGAACGGATCCCCCGCGTGAAGAAAAGGTTCACTGTACACCCTTCCCCCCCCCCCCCCTAACATCACAGCTATAACCCTGAATGGAATTGAAAATCTCTTTCTTCAAACAACATTCTCTGTTTGGAGGAAATAGGACTACCTCATGGCTCCTAGCCCTTCCCTCATTAGACCCTTCCTACTTCACCCTTCCTTTCTTAGTTCAGATAAATTTATACAATTTAAAGGGTGTGAAGATAAGGGCATTTATATCAAGACCATGTTGTAAACAGGTCTGATAAAATGACATGGATGTGGCCACTAGGTGGAGCTGAAGCAGAACTTATTAAAGTTCTAGTGTACATGAGTCTGCATTTTAAAACAGTGCATCATGGCAAGGCTGATGCAACTGTCAACTGTCACTGAGAGAGTGAGACAGTTGTGTTAGAGTAAATGCCTCCGAGGTTATTGTTATGGTCGGTTGGTTGGCAAAGTAACTTGTTAATGAGTATTCAAGACAGATGTCTTATACTCTGTGTAATCTTTGTAAATAGTTAAAGTAACAAAGATTAAAGAACCCTCTTCTTGAGAGAAACATCATTGTACTGAGATTCATTCCTGTGAGAGAGAAAGTTATATGCAACTAAGGCTTGTTACAGACTGCCAAAATAAAGTTGCTTCGGGTCTCTTTGGAAGTATGCTGTTTAAATGAAGCATGCATCCTAAGAATCCGGAAGCTGCACCAAAGCTGCACTCCAGTGCTTAGGAATGGAGTGTGGCTTTGGCGCGACCTCCGGACTCTTAAGACTCATGCATCATTTAAATAGCATACCTCCAAAGAGACCCGAAGCAGCTTTATTTTGGCAGTCTGTAATAGGCCTAAGATTCTTCACAGACCTTCTTCTGGGTGTCTTGTCCACGTACATAAACTCTGCTTGTGTTCCCTTTAACAAGGATTATGAACCCAGCGCGCACCTTGACAATTTATACTAGGTAAAGGTTTCCCCTTTGACATGATTCGACTGTAGGGGGCAGTTGTTAGGAAGTCTCTTGCTTAGGGGAATTTTAATTAGCTCAAATATAGCCGAGAGGAGGCCCTAACAAACCACGTGCCAGAATCGGGTCCCAACAGTGTATACCAGAGATCGCCAGCAAGCCCCAAGAGAAAGAGACGCTGATACCAACTAGGTCCAATTAAAAGGGTAATGTTTATTAAAACACAGGGAAAACCACACAGCAAAAGGGGAGCATACACACACACACACACACACACACACACACACACACACACATTCAATGCTACAGCAGGGGATTGGTGAGTTAGGGAGATAGGTTTGAGAAAGAGAGGCACCACTAGGAAATACTACCTTAGAAGTCTTTTCCGGGAAGTCCATTGAAGCTTGGATGGATAGTGGATCACGGCCGTGGAGCACAGGGGAAGAGGTCTGCGGGAGCTAAGATCAGAGTTCAAAACTGGTGTGGACCAGCTTGCAACCTGGTGATAGCACAAGGAGGGTCCAAAAACACAGGGTTCTTATAGTGTGAAACGCAGCTGGAGGCTAGGGAGACTTGCTAGACAAAGGTGTTGATTGCTTGGGCTTTGTTAAGCCAAGAGCAAGTAATGTGTTGCACAATGCATTTAGGTCTGGACACAATTTGGAGGGGTATCCGACTTGATTACTGAGTGATTAAGCTGATCACTGGCTCATCAGGTGGGGAGCCAAGTCTATTGTCTTACTTGGGTAAACAGTGGCGATTCTGGTTTGGTGACTCCCAAACTTCCTGAGGAGAATTTCCAATTCCATCTTTTTCTAGGGACTCTGCCTTTGCAAGGTGAGTTGCCTACATGGTCTCCTCGCCTTTGGGTTAATGACGGGTCCTCTATGAGGTCAGTCAGGGATCATTGTAAAGACCACATGTACCAAAAATGTTATTAGAACCAAACTTGATAACCCAGTGCTCATCTCCATTACTAAGCCGAGGGAGGCAGTGTTGTCAAAAACAACTCCATGTTCATGTGGCCAGCATGACTAAATGCTGAGACACATGGAACACCTTCCCACCAAAGTGGTACCTATTTATCTACTTGCACTTTTACATGCTTTTGAACTGCTAGGTTGGCAGAAGCTCAGACTAGTGATGGGAGCTTACTCCATCACTTGGTGCTTGGGTCAAACTGCCAACTTGGTTATCATGGGGTCATCAGAGTTGCCATCTTAACTGCTAAGCCACTGAATCCCTGCATTTGTACTATCCAGGACTTATTTTAGAATTCTAGGCCTGAAACTACAGATATCCTCTTAAATGCTTTGCTGTCCCTTAAATCCTCCTGGCTTCAAATCCAACAAATTACTTCATTCATGTCCCAGCTAGTACAGTCAGGTAAAATCCCTAGATCCTTGACTATATTTGAACAAATGTGCACAGTCCCAGGTCCACCAGTGAAGGGCAGGTCAGCTGCATTATTTAACTGGATTTAACTGGTTGAGGACTCCTATGGGAGAGGTACTTTCTATAAAATGGGTTGGTAGTTAGATATACATTTGGTTATTTAAGATGCAACATATATGGTCATCTCCTCTTTATAAGTCCAAGCCATCTGCCATACAGGAAAATATAATGAAGGTGATATACAGATGGGACCTGATCCCTGTGCAGTTGGCATGAATGACAAGGAAGACATCTCCTTTGTGTTGGAGAGGTTGTGGAGCAAGAGGTACATACCTACACATGTGGTTGGAATGTCCACACATTTAACGATTCTGAGCACAGATTGTTCAATTGATTTCAGACCTTACTAAACAAAACGTCCAACCCACCCCAGAGTTACTTCACTTGTCAGTATTTTTTTTTTGTGGTGGAAGTATTTATTATTGGATTGGAACACACGTCCTTGGAGTGTAGTGGAATCTCCTTTGGAGGTTTTTAAACAGAGTCTGGGCGGCCATTTGTTGGGGGTGTTTTGATTGTGTGTTCCTGCACGGTGAGGAGTTGGAGTGGATGGCCCTTGAGGTCTCTTCCAACTCTATAATTCTATGATTCTAGTCTATGATCCATTCCATTAGCATACTATATTCTTTAAGTATTTCATCTGTAGTTCATCCACAAACTACAGTTCCTCAGCAATGAACTGAACAAAGATAATTACTTCCTGACACACTACACACATTTCAACTCTATCTTACCCCATCCTTAAGGAAGCATCCTGCACTCATCTATTCTCTTCACCACAAGCTAGTTCCATTGCTAAGCTGAATTTGCTACTTCATGTCCAGGCACAAAGGCTAGTTTGCAATGCCTTTGTTCACAAACAACCATTGTTAAAACTGAGCATGCCACTTCATTTTCATATACAGTGCACCTGCTCCTTACACAGGTGTGCCATACGTGGCTTCCGGTTTACGTGGAAGCCACACTGTAATTGTTTGAATGGTGCATGTGACTGCCACACACACACCTCACCGCCACGTGCACAAGCCCCGTTCAGTATATTGGGGTTCGAGCATAGGCGGAATTCGCCTTACGCAGGGCATCCGGAATGGATCCTCCGCATAAGGTGAGGGTCCACTGTACAAAGGATTTTGAATTCAAATTGACTTTCTCACACATCTAGGACATATGTAAGTCTGTCCCTAGCTCACTACTCTACCAAATGCATCTGAGGAAGTAGACTTCAGTTTACAAAAGCTCATGCTGGCAACTTCTGTCTTTAGTTAGTCTCAGAGGTGCTACAAGATCTCTCTACATACTGATCGTACAAACTTACATGGCTATATCTTTGGATTCTATCTTCTTTAAGTATGTAAACTCTTACAAGTACAATGTGCACTTAAGGAAAGGTAAAAGTTTTCCCTTGACATGAATGTATACAGTAGTTGTAACTGACCGTAGGGAGTGGTGCTCATCTCCGTTACTAAACCAAAGAGCCAGCGTTATCAAAGACAACTCTGTGGTCATGTGGCCATCATGGTTGCACAGAACACTGTTACCTTCCCACTGAAGTGGTATCTATTTATCTAACTGCACTTTTACATGTGTTTGAACTACTTGCACTTTTACAAGTGTTAGAACCTCCGGTTGGCAGCAGCTGGGAGCTCACCCCAACACATGGCACTTGGGCTTTGAACTGCCAACCTTCCAACCTTACATTAGAATTGGCATCTTAACCACTAAGTCACTGTGTCCATTGTCCAATGTGTACTTAGAAGTCCGTAAATCCAGTGTAGCTTACTCCCAAGCATAGCATAGTTTGCACACAGACGTTGTTATTCTTAGGAACTCTTAACTGAAATCGCTATCCCAATTTAATTTTTTTTAATTGATTTTCTACTTAATCATTTGATACCTCCTGGGTGATCATTCCTAAGGGAGCTCAGCTAAATAGGTGCCTTGATAGCCCAAATTTTTCTTGATAATTTCAGTTCAGTCCACTTAAATGGCATTTATCTAGGGGCAATTGATTCTTGAGCCTGAGGATGCAGGGACAATTTCTCTGTCTACATCCAAGGAAGCAGGACCTCGGACAGGTAATTTTACCCCATTACATGATTAATACCACAGTTTGAAAGGTTATCTTTTCAGACTCCAGGTCTCAGCATTTCCCAGGTAGAATGGGAAAATTCTGTAAATATGACATTTTCTCCCCCCGCCCTCCCATTTTTCCTTCAAGTAAAACTCTTAACACTTCCAAAAACATGAAGATTGCATCTAGTAAACACTAGAGAGGAAGAAATAAAGGATTTTAATTTTTGTTGTTCTGTACCTTCAAAGTCTCTGAAGTAGGGCAACCCTAAGCTAAACTTATCATCAGGTTTTCTTGGCAAGATTTTTCAGAATGATTTTGCCATTGCCATCCTCTGAGGCTGAGAGAATGTGACTTGCCCAAGACCACCCAGGGAATTTACATGGCCGAGTTGGGAGTCAAACCCTAGTCATGATCCAATGCTCAAGCCACTACACTATGATGGCATGTGTTAATTTTAATTTATATAAACATATCAAAGTAATTTTTCCAGATTTCACCTGAACTTAGACATATATCTTCTGTATTTGCACTTCTAATTTCTGGTTTTATGCCCTATCATTTTTGAGCATCCCTTCTTGCAATTCTAAGAACTTATTTTCTAGCCAAAATCACCATTGACCTCCACTAGCACTAGAAATATTTTTGAGAGATCTCCAGTGTCCCCTAGTGGTAAACAGTCATTGCTGTATAGTATAGTATAGTTAAACTAAACCTTAGGCGCACACACCTTCTCCGTAATACACAGAATGTGGATACATGTATGCTATGACCAGGGCTGCTTTCTGTTGATATCATCTGGCTCGTAAGTGCCCAATTATTTTTGCCTTTAAGAAGTAAACTGGTGCTCTGCAGTGTACTCCTTGTAAACCACACTGGATTCTTCAGGGGATGTCAAAGATGCACTTCTTCATCTAGTTTTCTGCCAATTTGGTCCGTTAGTCACTGAGTTCAATTCAAAACACTACTTTCCACCTATAAAATCTCACCCTTTGCCCAGTCTGCCTTATGAGACTTTAGTCAGAAGATACAGTTGTAAGTAGATTTAAAAGACAGCCAGTGTGATAAAGCACAATAGTGGATTGCAGCTTGACAGATGTCAATTCCAGTCACCACTAAACCATAAAACTCACTGATCAGCTAGATTTTTTCAAGCTGATCTATCACACAGGGTTGTGAGGATAAAATGAGACTGAAGATCATTGGAGAAAAGACATGATATATAAATGCAGCAAATGAACAATAAAATAAAATCTCAGTTTAGCAGAGCCTTTATAAGTATCTTAAACTTTATAAATGTTCTTGGAGCTGGTATGAATTGCATTTAGAACAATTCACTGACCAACAGAGATATAATACAGAATCCCTTTGCCACACTTTTAAAAATGATCATTTTCTTTTCTAATATTTTTGAAGATGTCATGCAGATTTCCTTATAAAGGAACTTAGAAGAAAATAATCATGGAAATAATCATAGAATCATAGAATCATAGAGTTGGAAGAGACCACAAGGGCCATCCAGTCCAACCCCCTGCCATGCAGGAAATCCAAATCAAAGCATCCCCGACAGATGGCCATCCAGCCTCTGTTTAAAGACCTCCAAGGAAGGAGACTCCACCACCCTCCAAGGGAGTGTCTTCCACTGTCGAACAGCCCTTACTGTCAGGAAGTTCTTCCTAATGTTGAGGTGGAATCTCTTTTCCTGGAGCTTGCATCCATTGTTCCGGGTTCTGTTCTCTGGAGCAGCAGAAAACAACCTTGCTCCTGCCTCAACATGACATCCCTTCAAATATTTAAACAGGGCTATCATATCACCTCTTAACCTTCTTTTCTCCAGGCTAAACATCCCCAGATCCCTAAGTCATTCCTCACAGGACATGGTTTCTTCCTTCCATTTTCCAAGAAAATAATCAAGAAAATAATCTTCCTTCCATTTTCCCCATAACAACCCTGTGAAGAGATCAGGCTGAGAGATAAGGTGGTTCAAGATTACCCAGGACATTTTGTAGGTGAGTAGAGACTTGAACCTTATATCATAAAGCAGTCAAATGTCTCTTTTTCTAACATATTCTGAAGAGACTATAGTGCTATTCAAGTGCTTGGTAACCTTAAGTAAACACAAGTCAATACTAGCCTTGCCTCCCCTTCCATCTTATGTTGGAATTTCTCTTTAGTATTTATATTAAGGAGAGTGGTAGCATATCCCAGTGCATTTGAGTTGGGGGGGGGGGGTTCCTCTAGTAAGTTTAAAAACAAGACTTACTTTATTGTCACAAAGAACTCCATCTAATATAGGAAAGTAAATAATCTGTAGAAAAAGTTGTCTGCACTTAGCAGAGGAACCCTTAAAGCTGATTTCCATGTGTGAGGGTATGCAGAGAGACATATGCAGAGACATCTTCATGGATGTTCATATCTAAGAAAGAGGGCTCCTTTGTTTATCTCTCTATGCTCTTTTGGTCAGGATAATGTCTTGAAGAGGTCACAGCTATCAGGAAATTGCTCTTGCCAAAATTACATAGAGAGATAAACAAAACATGCTATTAAGGAAGTTCCCTATCTACTCCTAATTATCTTAGAGGTAAGCATTGATTAAATCTTCACTTCCAACACCCCTTCTCATTTATGCTTGTTTAGATCTATAAGATTCATTTTCTTATCAAGAACTGGGAACGATCTCTAGGAAGCAGCTTGGTGAGAATATCTTCAATCATCTCTTTTAATGGACAGTATTTCATTTCAAATAAATACTTTCTCGTGCAGATCTCTCAACAGGTTATACTTCACATCAGTGTGCTTGAATTGACCTTTCCTGTCTGTGAAAGTTCAATGCAGCTTAGGTTGTCTTCATAAAACTGTAAAGGCCTTGGTTCAGTTACTCCAGATTCCTCCAGCAATTGACATAGCTACAAGATTTCCTGACTTGCTTGAGCAGCCAGTATGTATTCCGTAGATGATAGTACTACCACATCAGTAAATTATAGTGCTACAGCATTTTGTTTCTAGCCTGTCCAGCTCACTATTCCAACTCCATAGAAGAACAGGTTTCCACTGGTGGAATTTCTATCTGGGGAGTCCACAGCCCAATCAACATCTGTATAAGTGACCTCTCTGAGACTGCCGATGGGTTCTAGATTCAACTTCAAGTGTGCATTAGCTTTCAAATATCTGCTCACCCTTTTTACAGCATTCCAGTCCTTCCTTCTAGGTGAACCAAGAATTTCAGTTGCTCAGACAATATCTAGTCTTGTGGTTGTGGCTAGGTACAACAGCTTTCCTATACTGCTTCTGTACTGGTTATTATTTGGTAGAAGTTCAATGTGTTTATCTGTCTTGGTGTAATTTGTTTCCATAGGTGGTTGGCCTCCTTGAGTCTTAGGTATTAGAACAGAAACATTTAAAATGTTTCCACCTAGCCCTGGAACATAAAGGACATTTGTGGCTTTGATTTATAATCAATAGTGTATTGCTACAGTGTAAAATACAGAAAATATGCAGGGGCAGCTGTATTGGCCATTTAGCAAATTCAAACAAAAATCCACCAAACAGTGATACCTTTATTGGCCAACCAAAATGCACAATATACTTGTTGAAAGTTTTCAAAGCTCCAGTGGCTTCTTCACCAGGCAAGATGTTACAAACCAAACAGGAGAAAAGTTGGAGATGTTAGTAAGATGCCTGGATTGTGTTGTTTCTTTAAAATACAGTTTTCGTCAATGATCATGTTGGTGTGTGTGTGTGTGAGAGAGAGAGAGAGAGAGAGAGAGAGACTTACAGCAATTTTCACACTTTGACCATCAAAGGAATTCAAAACAGTGAATAAATCTGGTTTTCTGAGCCTGTGTTTACGGGTGCCAGAATCTATGTAGATTACTTCATCAAATTTGTCTAGCGTGGCTACAAAGTTCCTGTGATCGTGAGTGGCCTGGGAATCATTGCGCTTCTACTCCTCTTTCAGGAGATTATCACATCACCTTTCCTTCCATGCTAGATGTGGGATGTAAACTTAAATAGGTGGATTTTATTGCACACTCCCACAGCTTTGGTGATACTCATCACAGAGCCTCACCTCCAACCCATAGCTGCTCTGTCTCTGACCCATCCCTTTTAATTCACAGAGGAAACCTATCAATGACCTGCCAACCACACAGGTCCCCAGGTGTGAAATGTCACTCCTGGGGCAGTTGTGTGATTGCCAGTCATGGGGTGTTAGTGTCCCTTCCTCCTCTCTCTTCCCCCTCCCCCTTGCTATTCCAAAGTGCCCTGATCACCTTTCTTTATTTTTTCCCTATTTATTTTCTTTTTCTTTTTTAAACATTTAAACACTTAAATCATGACAGAAGAGCTCCAGAACTGTGCAGGGGGGTGCAAAACAAAAAACCCTCAAGGCATGCTTGGTTTGACATAAGGCAGGGAGGCAGGATTAAGAGAGAGGTCAGGAAGACAGTTTGATGGGGGCAGCAGCCCCAGTCACATGATAGAAAGAGATGAGGTGATGGCTCCCAGGAAATTTTATTTCCATTTGATTACTAGTTTGACTGCTGCAAGAATGGAGCTTGTGCAGAAGAGTCCCAGTATTAGATAGGCTTACCGCAACATAGTCTAGATAGGTCTACCCCTAAACACTACATTAACTACTTCAATCATCATTAAGAATCTACTCCTGGAATTTTGCTGGGACAAAATATGTATGCATTAAGGCATTAATATAGGCATCACAATATAATTAAAAACAGGCAAAACCCCCAAATATTACATATGTGCCTGAATAATAATTTTATGACAAAATGGGGGGGGGGAAGTGCTGCAGTCATGGGACACACTAACACCTTTTACTGTAGCCAGGTGCACTGGTTGCCAATTTGTTTCCAGGTGCAAATGTTGGCTATCCAGTGTGGCTTGGGGCAAAAAGACTCCAAGAACCAAGTTTTCCATCCTTTAAGATGAGCACTCTTATATATGCTTTTGCTTTCAGAGGTACGACTGCTGACAATGTGAGTAAGGGCTTTCCTGGAAGCTGTGCCATGTATGTGGGACTCCCTGCTCCCTAGAAGCAGGGAGGCAGGTGGGTTCAGCTTTGTTTCGGCTCTATTCTGTGCTGTTCTGATACCAGCTGAAGGCATTTCTCCTTATACAAGATTTGGATTCTGTTGTTGCTCAGTTTTATTTATTTACTGTTAATTGTGGAGCTTGTTTTTACCTACAGTGCTGTTTTCAGCTTGCTGTCTTGCAGTTGCTTTTATGTTTTGAATACATTGTGTATTTCTTTCTCGATTAACTCCAGGTCCTTATGATTTATGCGGCAGGTTAATTTGTCCATTCCACTCATCTCTAAAATCTTCATTAACCATTCCTCCATGTGGTAACAGAAATATTAAATACTAGGTTAAAGGGCTTAAGAATAATGGAATATACTCTATGAGTACTTTATAGTAAAATTGAGTGTTTAAAAAAAAAGGATAAGGAAATAACAGGAAGATTTGAGACCATGTATCAAAAGGAGTGAGGAAGTTAATAGACAATATATATTTCTCTGGAGATCATTTACACATTGAGCAATGTCTTATGTAACGGTTTGTTGGAACATGGTTTTTTTATGGTTGTATATAATAAATAAAAAATAAACAATACCTTGTGTATTGCTGAAGGGGAAACAAGGTTTAAATTCTTATTTAAATAATTTCTATAGCAAAAATACATGACCACATGGTTTCTACTAGTTTTGAATAAAATGTCACACTTTCAAGATTGAAGAATGCATGTGTGTTTTACCCCCAAATGAGACAACTGGATGGGCTATTTCTGGTTGCTAGTGCCAGATACAGTAGACCTGTGCAATGAATGGGGCTTGTTAAGTCACCAAGTCCTTTCCATTTAATGGGTCTATTCTAGCTGGGAATAATAACTGGAATATAGCATAACTGCTTTGGCTGGTAAGATAATTTGACAGTTTGAGCCTGAAAAATCAGAAGCGAATCTAAATAGTTTCCATTTTTAAAAAAAAAGTTGTCAAGGCTGCAAGAGTACCTTGGGAAAATGTAATACTAAATGAGGTTGCATTTTAAAACTTAAGGAGAGAAATCTCATGACTTATCTGAATGAGACTCAGAGCCTGATCTTTTGGGGGCTTGGTCAAAAGTAGACAGGATTCTGTTTTATGGGGAAGCTAGGAGGGAGGGCTGACTTTGGGCCAATGCTCATTTGAGGAAACCTTCTGGAGTGCCTAGATTAGAGGGAAGGACAGGCCTCCAAAATTTGCTGAAAGGCAGCCCCAATCAGGCTAACAAGAGATGTGCCCTTTGCCACCCTTGTTTCAGATATGGCACATAGGTGGCACCTAGGTGGTACCATGAAAAGTGGAGGAGAGGGCTCAAGTTCCTCTAAAAAACAATTGCCCTCTCACCTCGGTGCCCTCAGTTCCACTGATTCCCACAAAAATGTGGGAGATATTTAAATATGTTTTAGCCAGATTTAGAAACACACTTATTTTACTATTGCTACAGAGTGAAATATACTCAAATCCTCAGGCAGATTTACAATGGATGCAAGCTACAAGAAAAGAGATTCCACCTCAACATTAGGAGGAACTTCCTGACAGTAAGGGCTGTTCAACAGTGGAACAAACTCCCTCAGAATGTAGTGGAGTCTCCTTCCTTGGAGGTCTTTAAACAGAGGCTGGATGGCCATCTGTCGGGGATGCTTTGGTTGAGAGTTCCTGCATGGCAGGATGGGTTTGGACTGGATAGCCTTTGTGGTCTCTTCCAATTCTATGGTTCTGTGATTTTACTCCAATCAGCCAGGACTAGGTTGGCAACTGTCAGCCAGAGGACACCGTAGACCGTGGAACGACCTATCTATAGCAGAATATGCTGTCTGCATTTAAAATAACATTGAAGACAGTCTTTTCCAGCAGGCTTGTCAACATGATTTTTAAATGATGCATTTGAAATGTGGATTGTTTCAGAATGTATATGTCTTATTTGTCCTTTTAAACTGCTGTGTGCTTTAATTAATGTGTTTTAATTTATGTTGTGCATTCTTCATTTGTTGTTGTTCCCCTACCTTGATCAGTGGGGAAAGGAGCATGAGAAATAAGTACTAGTAGTAAAGGTAAAGGTATTCCCCATTGACAAAGTTGTCAAGTCTTGTTTGACCCTAGGATGTGGTGCTCAAACTACTCTGTGATCATGTGGCTAGCATCACTGCACACAACCCTGGAGTGGTACCTATTTATCTACTTATATTTGCATACTTTTGAACTGCTAGGTTAGCAGAAACTGGAGCTAGGGATGGGAGCTCACCCCACCATGCGCCACTGCAATCTTGCAATCAGCAGAGTCTGTGTCTTAACCACTTGAGCCACCACGTCCCAGTAGTAGTAGTAGTAGTGGTGGTGGTGGTAAAATTGGATTCGGGAACTATTCCTTCCCATCGGTATTGCCTGCCTTTTTGAGTGTAAAATGGGATGGACTGTGTTAGCAAAATGAAAGACATAGTTTGTACACATGGAAGAAGAGTCCTGATAAAAGGAAGGCCTATCTTAACAGATGTCCATTTTGCAGAGACTGGAAAGGAAAGGAAGTGAAGCACTCCCCCAAGTGTGCAAAGCTGAAACGTAAATACTCAGGGATTTAAATTTTAGATTAGATTAAATTTTAGACTACTTACGGGAGCGCCTTCTTCCATACAATCCAACCCGTATTTTAAAGTCCTCAGGGAAGAATTTATTACAGTTCAAGAAATCTAGATGTCTACTGTTACCCAGAGGGCCTTCTCAACAGCCGTTCTCAGGCTATGGAATGGCCTGCTGGAGGAGATCTGCCACATTACCACTGTTAAAAGGCTGTTAAGATGGATCTCTTCCAGCAGGCCTTTCCAAACTAATTGCCTCCCCTCCACGAGGATGATAGCCCCATCCGCCCTCCTCATACAGATCTTCTGCCTCAACTGTCCCTTACCCTAGTTTGAGCTGATTCCTTCAGTTATAACTGTTATCTTACATTGTAGTGTAATTTCACACTGTTTAGGATTTGGGATGGGGGTGGGTGGGAAAGGGATTATTTGTAAACTGTGTTTGATATCGTTTTTTGTGGGTTTTTCGGGCTCTGTGGCCATGTTCTGGAAGAGTTTATTCCTGACCTTTCGCCAGCATCTGTGGCATCTGGCATCTTCAGAGAAGATCTTCTCAAAGGAGAGAAAGATCACAAAGATCTTCTCTGAAGATGCCAGATGCCACAGATGCTGGCGAAACGTCAGGAATAAACTCTTCCAGAACATGGCCACAGAGCCCGAAAAACCCACAAAAAATTATGGATGCTGGCCATGAAAGCCTTTGACTTCACATTGTATTTGATTCCCTGTGCAAAGGCAGGCTATAAGTAAATCATAGTATCATCATCATCATCATCATCATCATTATTATTATGGCCACCGGCAGAGGGCGCGAAAGCCAATGGTTCCGAGGACCTCAGTGACTCCGAAGCAGCGCCTTCTCTGCTCCAAGCCTTTAGCTGACATAAAGATAATTGAGCAGCAATGCCTCAACTCACCTTGACTTTTGCCAGAGCAACATGCTCCAGTCAGTGGAGACAACGGAGATATGGCTTCCTCCTCTCCTCCAAGCGGGAGGGCGTCGGGGTCTTGTGTTGCTTGCACCCTCCAGCCCTGGCTCAGCCACCACTTCCAGAGACTTTGAAGCACTACTCAGGATCAAGACTATTTTGACACTTGATTTCCCTTCCTTGTTTCCTTCCGCAATGCCTTATTCAAAGAGGCTTCCTTGCGGGGGGGGGGGGGGGGGGGGGAGAGAAAGTAATGCCGCAAGATCTGCCTCTTCCTTGGCCCTGGATCTCCTGGATCTCCTGGATCCCGGGAGTCGGATCTCCTGCGAAAAAGCGGGACGGGCGCGATTGTTGCCAAAGAGCAGTCCCCTTCAGAGGGCGCTGTTACTCTGCAGCTGAATGCTCTTTTCCCTGCCACCCTCCTGCTAGACTTGCCATTACTAAGGCTGAAGCTTCCCCTTAATAAGGGATAAGGGGATAACGGGATAATATTTCTAAAGTGCTGGGATTTTCTCTCAGATTGAACCCACTTGGGCTCTTGCAAGGACTGGTGTCCCTAAAATATAAGGCTGGCTTCCCCTCCGAGTTGGCTCCCCACAGATGGGACATCTCTGCCACTGTATTCTGCCTTGGTCAGGCCCCACCTGGAATACTGTGTCCAGTTCTGGGCACCACAATTCAAAAAGGATGTTGAGAAACGAGCGTGTCCAAAGGAGGGCCACTAAAATGGTGAAGGGTCTGGAAACCATGTCCTATGAGGAATGACTTAGGGAGCTGCGGATGTTTAGCCTGGAGATAAGAAGGTTAAGAGGTGACATGATAGCCCTGTTTAAATATTTGAAGGGATGTCATGTTGAGGATGGAGCGAGCTTGTTTTCCGCTGCTCCAGAGACTAGGACCCAGAACAATGGATGCAAACTGCAGGAGAAGAGATTCCACCTCAACATTAGGAGGAATTTCCAGATAGTAAGGGCTGTTTGACAGTGGAACACACTCCCTCTGAGTGTAGTGGAGTCTCCTTCTTTGGAGGTCTTTAAGCAGAGGCCGGATGGCCATCTGTCGGGGATGCTTTGATTTGGATTTCCTGCATGGCAGAATGGGGTTGGACTGGATGGTCCTTGGGGTCTCTTCCAACTCTACGATTCTAGGATTCTATGATTCTATGAGGGACTCAGGACCAAGGAGGTGAAATGGCTCCTTTTAAGTCCTGGGCTCAAGAGTGGACTCTTAGGCCTGGAAAAGGACGCTGGGATATCCTCTCTTAATATTTTATTCCCCGGAGCCTAAAGGTCCCAAAAGGCACCAGATCTGATCTTGGAAGTTAAGCAGATTCAGCCCTCTAGTGCTTGGGTGGGAGAGTGCCAAGAAATACCAGGTGCTGTAGGCTATACTTTTTAGAGGAAGGAACTGGTAAAACCGTGTCTGGTATTCCTTGTCTGAGAACAACCTCATGAATAATTCATAGAGGGCTCATAAGTCGATGGGCCACATGTGCACAACGCACATACACACAGCGTGAGGAGCAATGAGTTGGATCCAGACTCTGCGTTAGAGTTCTTCCTAACCTGAATCACCTTGATTTCACTGAGTCTTCCTTATGAATGACTCAAACACGATCGAACCCAGGATTTCATGAGCAGAAAGGTATCCTAGAAACCTAGAATCAGAGTTGGAAGAGGCCGCAAGGGCCATCCAGTCCAATCCCCTGCCGTGCAGGAAATCACAATCAAAGCATCCCCGACAGATGACCATCCAGCCTCTGTTTAAAAACCTCCAAAGAAAGAGGCTGTTGTTTTAGAGGCAAAGCCCTTATCCGCATTGTGCCCGACATCCAATGCTCACACCCGTCCAGAAGCCATTGAAGCCGTACTCACTATGATCCTTGTCACTAGATCCGGCTGGGGCCCTGAAGAGCAGGAATAATGGTCGTAAGAAAAACGGGGGGGTGGGGGGGATCACGATGATGATTTTTTCCCTATTTTCTTACCTAGCAGTTTTGGGTTTGTTTTTAATGTTATTATTTTTTCCATCCCCCCTTCTTAGCTGTAAACTGTAGCTAGATTTAGATGTTTCTACATGTCACGCTGGTAATTTGTATTTCAAAATTCTAAAGCTCACCTTAAAGACTGGTTTAGATGCAAAGCGAGATCCTTTCACTTAAATGGTGGGGTGTTTAGATCTAGATATTTGGTTGCTGAAAGAGACGGCGGAACTAGATATTCGGCTGTTAAACAATCCATAAGGAGAGCAATGGCTTTTTGCACGGCTACTTGACCTCCCCACCTCCTTTCCCTTCCATCACAGTCCCGTGTGACCCAAGGCCCGCGGCCAAAGGAGAAGGAAGACAGGACCTACACCAAAACCAGGGGCAAACCAGCGGCTAGCCTCCATATCTGAGCGGCCCAACTGGAAGGTTGAGCCTATCCTAGGCACATGGAAACCAGTCTCATCCAAAACCGGCGGGATGGAACCGGCTTCTAAGTCCGGAGGAGGCGATTCTGCCCACTTACTGGGCTGCCAGCCTCAGTGGCACTCCCCAGTGAGGATGGTACGGGCGGCAATGCTGCCCAGCCTAATTTACTGCTCTGGCAAAATCACATTTGGAAGGGAGGTGGGTTTGGGGGGGGAGGGGAGCGACGCATACCCTAAAGGCACCAGATGCCATCTGATCTTGGAATCTGAAGAGGGTCAGGCCTGGTTAGTACTTGGATGGGAGGCTGCCAAAGAATACCAGGTGCTGTAGACAGTATTTCAGAGGAAGGAGCTGGCAAAGCCAACTTTGGAGTATTCCTAAGAAAACCTTTTGAAATGCATGGGGTGGCCATAAGTCGACAGGCGATTTGAAGCACATGAACACACAGTAGGTAAAAGAGAGAAAGAGAGAGAGAGAATGCGCACGCAACCCCCTCCCCTTCCTAGGCACAGATTCCAAGAATGCCTTCATTTCTGCTTTGATCTCTTTTCCGAGGCTGTTCCCATATTCAGGAACGGTTGTGCTGAATGTGAAGGGGGGCATGAGCTCCTTCCTGATGCTCTAAAGATGTATCTGCCCCTCCCCTCCCCATCCTCTCCCTCTTCTCCCCCCCTCCCTACTCAACCGGGCATATAAGACAACGGGTGCTGTCATTCCTTTTCACCCGCCTTTAATAATTTCCGACTGGGAAGGCAAACTTGCTTCGCCTTCCTCTTATTAGAACTACCTGAGGTCGGCTTCTTTTTCCTCCCGAAATGCGAGACAGGTTAACCCTGTCTCCGCCCCGAACTGACTCTCTGGAAAGATGCCACTGGAAGACCCATGAGGCGCCTTCCTCTCTTGCGGGGATGAGAGGGGAGTTTCCATTTTTCTTGACTTGAATTTGGTGGCAAAGACAACCCCGAGAGTTTGCTAAAGAGCTCCTTCCCTTCCCGCCCCCCCCCCCGCCACATACCTAGCACCCGAAGATCGATTTCTTGCCCGATATTATAAAGAAATCGAAGGAAGTCGGGAGATCTCGATAGGTATCTCTTGTCCTGCCAAAAGGCCTCCGCATCCCAAGCCCCAAAGAAGGAGCCCCGATTTCGGCAGGAAGGAAGACTCCGAGCGACTTGCTCTGAAAATTCACAATCCGGAAAAAACAACGACTGAAGGGGAAGTAAAGTTGTTCAAAGGCACCGTGTAAACACAGACACACAGACACACACACGCAACATCCAGATCGGATCTCTCCTATTCCATGCCTGGCAATCTGGATGTTTGTGACATAAGGGTCTTGTATTGGTTTGAACTAGGGAGGCGGGGGGGGGGGGCGAATTCTGTCAAATGATTGAAATAAAAAGGTTTCGAAAGATGCTGGGTGTAACCTTCGTTTCTGGAACCATTGCTCTTCTTTGTTCTATATCGATCGAGAAATAAGAGTCTGCAAATTTCGATAGGTACAAATGCACCCGTGTATGTGTATATGTTCACAGAGGGAGGGAGGAAACCATTTCTCCCGTTGCAAATAATAAAGAGTTTACCTACTCGGTAAACTCTTTATTATTTGCAACGAGAGAAATGGTTTCCTATCTCCTCTGTGAATGGAAGTAAAGCAGGGTAGGTAAACTCTTTATTATGATATAATTTCCCATTCATTGGATATAATTTTCCTTCATTAAATCTAGAGAAAATACGTATAGTTCCGTTTTTGTCCATATATAGTGATTTTATATATAAGTCCATATATATATATATATATATATATATATATAAAAACACGCTAGTGTTTATCCCTTTGAAGCATAGATATTATATTACTACTAATATAATATCTATGCTTCAAATGGATAAACAGTAGTGTGTGTGTGATATATATTATATAATGAAATAGATCTGTGTATATAAATACGTTACACTGAGTGTTATCATCAAAAAACTGAAGATGTAACCACACACACACACACACACACACACACACACACACACACACACACGATATACAACACACACACACTGTTGGGATACATAATGTGTACAAGTATTCTTTATGGTGCGTGTGTATGTGAGAAAAACGCTATCCGTCTGTGTGTGCGCCTGCGTGTGTGTGTGTGTGTGTGTGTGTGTGTGTGTGTGTGTGTGTGTGTCGAGGGTGTGTAATTATATGCCTAATATATGTGTGCTCAATAAGTCTATGTGTTCTATATAAACTCCATAGAAGGGGATGATTTCCCTCTCCTGGGTGAGGTCTCCTTCTCCAGCCTATTGTTTCAGGCCACACATATAAGAAGTTGCTGCGATGGGAGAGGAACGTCGGGTTTGGTGCCTGTCCCCCATTTCCAATTATAGATGGATCATTACAGACGGAGAAGTCCTGAGAATCCAGACATCTGCTCTTCACATGAATGCACTCACCTCCTAGAGAGCAGTCCGCCATCATGCTCTGGAAACTGGTTGAAAATGTCAAGTACGAAGATATCTACGAGGTAAGGATTAGAAAGATAAGGAGCTTGTTTCAGGGAGGGAAGGAAGGAAGGGCTTTCTCGATTTAGGGAAAAGGAGGCAAAGGCAGCGCGGTGCGGGTGGCTTTCTTTCCCAGGGCTTTTCCCGCACACACACACCCCCCCCAACTCGGGGAGCTCCCTTACAATGCTTCCATCGCGGGAAAGGGGCGCTGGAAAGGAACTTTAGGAGGTCGGGAGAGGAACTTGACAAGAGGGGAAAGAAGCCAGATTTCCATGCAAAATCCCCACATGATCCAGGGCTTGCAGGGAGACAACCAAGCGTTCCCTCGGTTTAGGCAATGCAGGTTGCAGCTCAATGCCGAATGCGGGGCTGGGGGACTGAAGTCTAGTTTCCCCCTCTACCTCCCTCCGGAGGAAAAAGCATAGAAAGTCGCAACGATTGGGGCCCTCGTAATGCTTCCCTCGGAGACCACCGAAGGGTCTGCCCTCGCCCTCGGTTGGGGGGCAGCCAGAGAGGGAGCTCTCCTTCAACTGTTGGCTGTACCCGACGACTAAGAAGGACTAGAACCTGTGTAGCCCAAGTTGTTGCCAAGGGAAGGGAAGGGAAGGGAAGGGAAGGGAAGGGAAGGGAAGGGAAGGGAAGGCATCCCTTAGTCCACAGCTCGAACTGGTCCCCCTTTGGGCTAGGGAAACCAGCACCCACTACATGCCCGCCCGCAATCCTCCACGAACAGCCTTCCTCTCCGTCCTGCCAGGCGAAGAAAATGCAGCCAAGGAAGTGTCGGCCAAGCTGGGAAGCCAAGCTGGGGGGGGAGCCTCTGTTTAAAGACCTCCAAGGAAGGAGACTCCACCACTTTCCGAGGAAGGAGTGTGTCCCACTGTCGAGCAGCCCTTACTGTCAGGAAGTTCCTCCTAATGCTGAGGTGGAATCTCTTTTCTTGGAGCTTGCATCCATTGCTCCATTGGGTCCTATTCTCTGGAGCAGCAGAAAACAAGCTTGCTCCCTCCTCAATATGACATCCCTTCAAGTATATAAACAGGGCTATCATATCACCTCTATCTCTTTCCCAGCCCCACAGGCCCCTCTCTGCCTCCCTCTCCTTTCCCCCCAAAGTCGTTCCAATGCCTTCTTGGGAAAGGGGGAATGGGGGAAAGTTCCACATTTAAAACTAGTCCTGAGTTGTGCAAGAAAATGCGGCGGAGAGCGGAGAGCTAGGCAGCCGGCCATGCCGCCAGCCTGGGACTCTTGGCCGCCCTTCCAGAGGAGGCGAAGGAGGGCTGTCTGTCCCCTCGGCGCCTGTGGGCTCTTCCTCGGCCCCCCTCTGGATGGAGGTCGGGGAAAACTTCCCAAAGGGAAGCTGCGGGTTCGAGAGCAAGGATCGAAAATCGGAGAGGGTCCCCAAACTGGGCCCAAAATATTAGATGGGAATATTTGCACATACTATATGACAATAAATCAGCTGTGCGCGCAAGAGCATTCGCTCATCGACAGAATTGGTAGTCAGTCCAGCTAAAGCGTTCTGACATATGTTCCGCTGCATTCGCATTCACACACACACACACACACATGCATCGGATGGGGACACACTTCAGAACTAGCAGAAAAGCCAAAGGAAAAAAGGAACCACTTTCCCTGAAGCGGGAGAAAGGGGGGGAGCGGGGATCTGCGCTCCGCCGAGCGAGACCGTTGTTTAGGAAGGAGCCTCGGGTTGAACTTTAACTGAAATGGCAGCCAGGCCAGTCAAACGGGTTCTGGGGAAACATCAAAAAGGTTTTCCATCGCCCCTGGCCTTGCCTAGCAACTCTTCTACAGTTGGTATCCTTTCAAATTCGTTGCATTCGTTTTACATCTAGGTGAAAACTGGGCGCTTTTTTTGGCACAGCCAGAGGAAAAGTCGCTCCCTCTCAATCTTTGTCTCTCAGACAGACACACGCACACACTCGCACCCCACAAGCCAGCCAAATAGGAGCCAACCGCTCTCTGAGCCTTTTCCATATTGCTTTGCAAAGCGAGGACGGTCTGTAACACGGGTAGATTTCTTTCATTATTTTTTTTTAAAGTGCTTAATTACTTCTACAAACAAACAAATCGCATTGGCTGCCTTTATTTTCTGGAGGAAAAAAAATAGGCAGGATTAGAGAAGCCCTTTTATTATTTGCTTTAAAAATTAGAACAAAAGCACCAAGGGCAATCGATTTTCTTTCGTATTTGGAATGTATAATTAAATGTAGGGGGAGGGAAAAAAGAGGGGGGGGAGAATACGAGTTCCCTCCCCCTCCCCTCCGTAGCCTCTGGCGTTGCTCCAGATCACTTCCTTGCTCCAAATCAGCGGCGCCTCGTTTACACGTCTTCCTCTGCTGGAATTAATTGAAGTTCTGCCTCTTCCCTTGCTCCACTTTCTTCCTCCTTTTGGGTCCCTTCCCTCCCGCTCTCCCCCAGCCAGCCCCCTCGTCTGATTACATCGAGTAATTCTCCACTGAATGAACGTCATTTACAATGCGAGGGGAGCTCTCGAGCTGCCGCAGCAAAGCCTTCACGCTCCATTTGGCCCTGCATTCTCCCTTTAAAGTCGTCGTGTAATATTAATAGTCATGAATATCAATTATGATGAGGCGGTGTAGGGGAAGGCAAAGGAGAAGGGGGCACGGGAGCAGTCTGAACCTCGCCTTGGGTGGAAGAGGATTGCCTTTGGAGGCTCCCAGGCCCGGGAGGGGCACCGCGCAGAGCCGCCTCTTCCCCGCCGGAGACTAGGCAGCCCCTCCATCCCCGTCGGGGCCACCGGCTCCTTGCCTTTCGGCCCCCAGCCCAGCCCAGCCCACCCCCCGCCGCCGGCCCCGCTTCACATTTTTGTTTTGATGGATAGACTCGGAAATACCTCCAGCTGTTCTCCGGACTGCACCGCGTTCCTTTGCAGATCTCCTTGATACGTCTCCTCGCCTTATTATTATTATTATTATTTATTATTTATTGTTATTGTGATTCGATCGCTTTTTATTTTAATTTTTTAGCTGTTTCAAGACCTTTTTTTATTTCCAGATGTTAGTCCACACCTATTCCGCCATGGTGAGTTGTGTCTGGGTTGTAATTATAAATTGCCCTGTTCTCTCTCTCTCTCTCTCTCTCTCTTTCTCTCTGGCACTCTCTCTCCCCTCCCCCCCTCTCTCTGCCTTCTTTCTTCCTTTCTTTCCTTTCTCTCTCTCTCTCTCTCTCTCTCTAAACGCCTTTGGCTTGGTAATTTAGCACAATAATTGAAGGAAGCTTGCAGCTGCTTCTCCCTTTTACATTGTCTCCCTCCTCGGTTGGAGCTTCGGGGCGAACAGGGGGGGAAGAGAGAGGGGGGGAGACTTCGCTTTTAGACCTTGCTGTTGGGGATTTGAAGCACATTTTCTGGACTGTCCTCCCCCCCTTTCTCTAAAATCATATGTTCATTGGTTCAACACGGACATTTACAGACATTTTAATTCGTTTTATTCTTTCTGGTTTTCAATTTAAAGAAAAAAACAACAACCTCCAAGTTGTCATAGTTTCCCATTCTTTTCTTTTCTTTTTAAGTTTCACACTGTTATCTAAATGAGACAAATATAATTTGGAGGAGAAAAACTAAGTTTGGATCAGAATTATTCTCTCTAAATTAGTCCCAGCACAATAGTCTTTCTTTTGTTCCCAGTTCTCCTTTGCACAACTTCTCCTAACTTTTTTGTAACCGCCCCTATCCTGTTCTCACGTCCTGCCTCTAAAAAACGAGTGGTGTGGTTGTTGGTTAGCTGTATACATGGTTTAATTGAAAAGATCTCTCTAAAGGAATAAAAGATTCAATAGCTTTTCCCCTTTTTGTCGTGTGTCTCCTACTGTTAAGGTTCTTCACATGAAAGCCACTGAACTGGTGGAGAAAGTCACCTCCTCCTCTTAGTGTGCAGCTAAAGTATTTTTTAACATAGGGGCTTTTTTGGTGGGTTTTCCAGGCTATGTGGCCATGTTCCAGAAGGGTTTATTTCTGACCTTTCGCCAGCATCTGTGGCTATTTTTTTAAACACTTTAAAAACGAGGCTTTGAAATAATTTTTTTTAAAAATGGTTTACAGAGTTCAAGTGGGGATTCAGCAAAGAGGGATTTCTTTCCCATTTTCTAATTGTTTCAAAGGGATCCCGGTCTAGCGGAGGCCATGGCGATGAGAAATAAAACACCGGTCAAGAAAGGGAAAGTGGTGTTCTGAAGGGGAGTTGTGTTTTGTCGGTGGTGGTGGTGGTTCCTTTGGACGGAATGGCTTTTTCATCGTGCCTTCTCTTTCTCTCTCTCCCTTTCTCCTTTCTTCCCCCTTCCCTTTCTGCCCTTCTTTCCCCGCACCCTCCCCGTTGCCCCAGGACCGTCACGACGGCGTCCCGAGCCACAGCTCGCGCCTCTCCCAGCTGGGCTCGGTCTCGCAGGGCCCCTACTCCAGCGCCCCTCCGCTCTCGCACACGCCTTCCTCGGACTTCCAGCCGCCCTACTTCCCGCCGCCCTACCAGCCCCTGCCCTACCACCAGAGCCAGGACCCCTATGCCCACGTCAACGACCCCTACGCCCTGAATCCGCTCCACCAGCCCCAGCAGCATCCCTGGGGCCAGCGGCAGAGGCAGGAGGTGGGCGCCGAGGCCGGGTCCCTCCTGCCCCAGCCCCGGGCCTCCCTACCCCAGCTCTCCGGCCTCGACCCCCGGCGGGACTACCACGCCGCCGTCCGCCGCCCCGACGTCCTCCTCCACTCCGCTCACCACGGCCTCGACGCCGCCGGCATGGGCGACGCCCTCTCCCTCCACGGCATCGCCCACCCGGGCATGGAGGACGTCCAGGTAAGCACCGGGAGGGCAGCGAGGGGGAAGGTGTCGGGTGGTGCCCCTGGCCCTCCAGATCAGCAGGTCAGAGGGCTTGGGGGCCTTAGCCTGCTCAGCCAGAAAGAGGGTTGCTCCCCCCTGGATGGGGGGGGGGCTCCCAGAGAGAGGCGGCTGTGTTCACAAGGCCTGCCAGGTCCGGTTGAGTTCACAAGGCCACCATTGCTGAGAGATCTGGGCCTAATATGCAGCATACTAGACTTAATAATAATAATAATAATAATAATAATAATAATAATAATTTTATTTGTACCCTGCTTTTTGTTAAAACAACCAAAGCTGCTTACAGGGTTAAAAATGATACAATATATACAAACTGTCCCCCCCTTTGAAAAAGAATTAAACAAGTTAGGATTAAAATTACATACATAATGCATATAACAACTAAAACAATAACGGTGGGCAGACCTTATGCACTGCATGTTAAACCTAATACCATTCTAACCCTTTGCTTCATATGGAGAAGGGGAAACATACATCGCAGAGATTGGGAACCCCTCTGTCCTCCTCAAAGAAATTCCTTCCCTGGCGGGAGACGCTCTTCCTCGGGTTGAAGGACTCGGGAGGGCCCAGATTCCCGGGAAGGCTGCCATCCCCCTTGATGCACCCTTTCCATGTCCTATCCCACTCTCATCCCGATTGGGCAGCAGAGAAAGGAATGTGGGATGGGTATTTTATTTGTTTGCTTGTTTGGAAATTTCTTTGGGATATTTTAAAAGAACGGGGGACAGAGTGCACAACTGGGAAGAGGTTTTCACTGGCCCTTGGTAGGCCTAAAGTGCAGGACTCCGGCGGTAGCGGCCCGGAGCAAGTGGAGGGTGGGTGGGTGGCAGAGCCCCTGAGCACCCAGAAATCTGCAGGAACAGCGGGGTTCTGGTGTCTATTCCGCCGTCTGGGGGCGGGGATGGGGGGCTGCAGACCCCTTAGTCGTGAGGAGCCGTGAACAAGGCGGGGATGGGAGTCCTTTCTGTCCGTGAGCGTCGGAGGGGGAGCCTTGGGAGGCCCGGTCTGGCTGGGAGCTGGCGGTGTAGGCTGGTTGGAAAAGAAAGCCTCCCTCCAGTGAAGGAAAGAGCAGGATCAGGAGGAATGGAAGGGGTCTGCACTTAGATCCCTGGTTTGAAAATGGCACCTCTGAGTAGCAAGGCGAAAGGACAGAAGATCAGACAATATTTGTCCCCATTCCTCAGCAGTTCGAAAGGAAGAGAAAATATTTGAGAGTCTAGAAAGGCTGTTCTATAATCCAACCCTGTCCTGGTTGAGCTTCTTAATTTTTGTCTCTCTGTTCCCTTAAATGAAAGCGCAACGTGTCGGGTGTGGGAGTGTGGGGAAAAAAGAGCAGGCTTAATATGCTATATGTGGTTGTCAAAATAATATGCTTTTAGGCCAAGGAGTACCCCTCAGCAGCATTGTTCTAGATACAGAATGTTACTTTGTGAGTCCTATACATTTTTGGAAGGGGGATCCAACCGTAGGAAAGTGGGGAAAGCAAAGCAGAGGAAGATGGTTGGCGAGGATCTTTCCAAAGGACTGGATGAGGAAAAGCGTTGCAGTATTTGGTGTAATTCAGCCGTGTTTAGGAGAAAAACTCGTACATTTTCTATTCCTCTTCCCCTGCCTTTTTAAAGACCTGAAAGACAATATAAAATATTTTTAATCAAAAGGAAAGGGTATTTTGAATTTATGTGAAGCTACCTAAGGGTAATCTGATTTAGGTTGTATCCTGAAACCAGGCGTGTATTTAGTTTTGCGGAAAAGGGTTGCAGATTCATAAAGAAAGTGAAGTCGAAGGCTTTCATAGCAGGCATCCATAGCTTTTTGTGGGTTTTTCGGGCTATGTGGCCATATTCTGAGTTCGCCAGCATGTCATCTTCAGAGAAGAACTTCTCAAAGGAGAGAAAGATCACAAAGATCTTCTCTGTAGATGCCAGCCACAGATGCTGGCGAAACCTCAGGAATAAACTCTTCTAGAGCATGGCCACAGAGCCCGAAAAACCCACCAAAAAACCATAAAGAAAGTGTTTCTTTAGCAAAAAACAAAGAAAGAAAGAAAGAAAAAAAACCCATCTATCTTTCCGATTAAGTTGACTGGAAAGGAAAGCACTGAAAGGTGACATGGCAAACAGACCGGGAAAGAAATGAAGGAGGAATATCCGATTATTATAAATACAAATCGAAACCATGTGGGATCCATGTCGTTGGCTTTGTAGAATGAAGTCGTGGTAACTGGATAGGTTTCTGTTATTGTAAACACGTTGCCCGGTCCGTGGGGCATTGCGGGCTCCCTGTGGCCGCATGCAGGGACCCGACCCGATAAAGAGCCTCTTTCCTCTGAAGGAAAGAAACCCTGCAGGGCTGGAAGAACCTTCTTTCCAAGTCAGATGTGCCCAGAGAGCAATCCAGCCCACAGCAAAACGTGCGAGGGCACAATTGAGGCAACCCGCAGCTCTTCCTGGCCAAGAGGGGAGGGAGCCCGGAGGGAGGGTGTAACTTCTAATGAATGAATAACTTCGTGGGAAGGTTTTCACAGTGTCCTCAAAAGTTCCATGCTTGAAGCTACCTTCAGCAGGGCTTCCCAAGAGAAGTCTTTACAGTCCCGGGGCCCTGAAAACCACCGTTGACAGGATGTTTGGTTGTCAAAGAGGATCCTCTTTTGGCGGCCTATCATTTGGGAGAAAAGTCCTGACCAAGGAAAGTTAAACAGGCACGATCCAAGCAGTGCGAAGCAGTTGTCAGTGAGAAAATATGCTTCAGTTTCGCACATGCTTCCATTTCTACTTCTTCGGTGGATTAAATTTTCGGTCAACTGGGTGTAAACATTGTTAGGAGGACGAGGAGAACTGAACACTTTCTCCTAAGTAATCCTATTCCCTATAAATGTTCGAGAGTAGTATAGGTTCTAAATGGAATATTTAGAAAGGACTATACGTTTCATGCTCTGTGTAAATCCAGGTAAAATGCACATGGGCTTTGCTTGGCTTGAAGACCTAGACAGAAATCGCTGACATGTCTTTGGTTTTGGTTTTTGGTTTTTTAATAATAATAATAATAATAATAATAATAATAATAATAATAATAAACCTTAATAAATAACATCTTTGCAAAATTATTTTCGCACTAATACTTTATATTCTTTATACAACAGTATAATAGTATTCTTTATACAGTTGTTAATATTGTATAAAGGTATAGGTATAATTAATATTCGCCCTGTGTAAGTAAGGTTCAGAACTGTGTTTCTTCTTAACCTTCTTAATAAATTAGAGGCAGAGATCGATGATGAGATAGCTATGATATATGTATGTGTTTTATACAGTTAATATGTCTGAACTAGTGCCCTATTTTTAATTGTAAAAATGAACTTCGGCATGTTCATGATAGCAAGGATGATATATCGGTGTGCAATATCAGATATATGGCAGCTTAATATTGATGAGGGCCGTTTTCTTGATATATTGCATTATTCTCGCGTTAAGCGTCAGATGTTCTCGGCCAAGACCATCGGCCGCCTAACACTGAGGCCTTAGATCTATTATTATCAGAAAGTAAATCAAACTGAAACCAAAGAGACTTCCATTAAACTGGGGGGTTTCCCATGACGTTTATAGGCTTTGAGGATCCCAGCCGGACCCTCGGGATCCAAGCAGCTCTCCTCGGAAAAAGGAAGGGAAGAAAAGGAAAGGAAAGGAAAGGAAGCAGACCCTGGGGTTGGCTCCATGGGACTCCTGCTGAGTTCCTTGGGGCTGTGTCACCTTCCTTTGTGATGTCTACCGAGAAGTAAGTCCCACAGAGTTTAATGGGGTTTATTTCCAGGTAAGAGCCCCCAAGATTTGCAGATTTTCCTGGAAGGCTCGGAAGACAGCGCCACTGATTTCAGACAGCTCGCAAGGGCACCGATGTCGGCTTGGCTGGAATCAGTGGGAATTCCTTCCGAGTAAATCGGTTTGGAAGTGAAGTGTGAGGTTCCCTGCCTTCTGTTCCCACCCCTCCCTCTCCTCCCGCCCGTCTGTTTCTCTCCTGGGTAAGTCAAGCGACGATTAGAAAGTGTTGGGCTTCCACTGAGAAACTCACCCCGCTCCCACCCAGTGAGCATGGCTTGTTGTGAGGATGTCCCAGGCCAACTCTCCTCCATCCAATCGTTCCCTCTTTGGGACGGGAGTTCCGAGTACAGAGTTAGGATGCCCAAAAGCGCCAAGGAAGTTCTGGTGTCACTTTTAACTAAAGAAGCCGAGCACTTAAAAGTCTGGAAGGGGGGAGGGGAGAGGGTGCGGGGGGGGGGGTGTTTCTTCGCGCGTGCGCTTCTCTCTCGGTTTCCGCATGCAGTCCTAATTAAATCTTTACGATCCTCTCTGTGACTATTAACTGCCAGCATGCTGCGCGAATATCCTGTACAAAAACCCAGCAGGCGGCCGTAATTAGATCGAAAATCAGACAAGACTCTTCTCATTAACTACAACAGCTCAACCACGTTGCGGAGGAGGAGGAGGAGGAGGAGGGAGGGGGCGGAGGGTGTGAGCAACCTGTTTGCAGGAGTAGCGCCCCACACTCGGCCCGCGCCCTCCCGGCACCCAAACTGCTCCGGCAGTTAATCCCGAACTACTCCGGCAATTAATCCGGATTAATGACCAGCGCCCATCCCCTGTGGACTAGGATTTCGCCCCAGCAAAAAAAATGCACCTCGAAAAATAGCTAAAGAGCTGATCTTTGCAACAATAACAGAAGTAAAGAAAAGGAAAAGAAGAGAAGTAAAAAGTCAAGAGAAGGAAGGGGGGGTTGACATGTTCACGGAGAATGCAGGATCGGGTCTCTAGTAAGAGGGGAATTGTCTTCAGAGAGGATTTCCGCCTGGATCAGGGCCGAAAAGAGAAAGAGGACTGAGAATTGTGTGTGTGTGAGAGAGAGAGAGAGAGAGAGAGAGAGAGAGAGAGAGAGAGAGAGTGTTTGTGTGTGGCAGATACCTCCATGAAATCTTTAGTCAAGAACCTTAGGTGCCTAGGCATGATAGATATTGCAGGTACTGCGGGTATAAGATGATATTGCGGGTATTCATCCTGCCCTATCTCCCAACACACACACACACTGAGAGAGAAAAAAGGTCTTCTCTCTAGCACTCTGTGTTTGTGTAAGCATGCACACTTATGTACGTACGCAAACAGAGCAATTCCTATTTCTTGATATCTTCATATATATTTTCTTTCTAACAGTGTGTGTGTGTGTGTGTGTGTGTGTGTGCATGCACACAGCAACACAGAGCCTGAGAGTGGCTCTTTACCATCCTCTCTCTTTATAGCATTATCCCAAACATATTTACTTTGAAGTAACTGCCACTGGATAAAATGACTCTCAAGGGAAGAGCCATATGGTTGCGGTGGGGTTGCTAAATGCGTGGACCCCTCCCTAACATTAAGTCTCCATTTTCGTCACTTATTCTGTGGAGGACACTCAACGTCCTTTTTTTTTTTTTTTTTTGGTTCAGGGAAATTCTGTAGAAACTCCTTCCAAGTAAAGGCTTTCCCAAGTAAAATCCTGCGCAGGGACCTCCGGGCCCTGGATGCTGCTTTGGCTGTTTAATATGGAGGTCGGGTGACAGTTTAAGGGCTGGAATCCCCCCTGAGTCAAACATTGGGGTCAGGGAGATGGGAATAAGGTGTGTATGTGTGTGATGGTGGAGACATCACCCCCAAACACTGCCCCAAAAAGAAACATCAGAAAAGATTTTGTTTTAAATCCTGGACACTTACTTTTATTCCCTCTGTCTCCAGATTGTGGCTCTTTCTCTAGACAAGAGCAGAGATTACTTTGCTTAAAAGAATTTGTACCGAAAAACCGGGATAAGCCTCAGGTCGCCAAGCGGTGTTGTTGTTGTTGTTGTTGTTGTTGTTGTTGTTTTTAAAGGCTAGAAACACCGGAGATTTCCTCCTGGGGGGGCGGCGGGTGTTATGAAAGTGGCTGCTTTCAAGATGGCGATGCTTTTTTCTGTGCCCCGCAACTTGCAAAGATTGGGCTGGAGTTTTAGTTTAAAGGGTGCCATCCTCGACGTGTTTGCTTGGAGAGAGACTGGGTTCAGTGGGGCTGTATGGGGACATATATCTGGATCTATAGGGGAGATATGTTCGGGATCTATCGGGATCTATAGGGGAGATGTGATAATTGCCAAGGGATTGCCACACTGTGCAGAGTAATGCAGGAGCAAATCCCATTGAAGAAGGCCCATTGAACAAAGGGGGACAAAAGAGCTGTGTTGCACCTTACCCACTCGAGGCTCACATAGGCCAGGAATCCCCCCTAGAATTCTCTGACGACGGTTCGGACCTCACTTTTTACATACTTATAACAGTTCTGTAGGGATAGGGTTTTTGCTTTTTTGAACATTAAACATTAGTCAGATAAACACCATCCGTCCCCCGCACAGTGGCCCAGACATAGGTTTTGCAAACCCTGCCCTTGAGGGGAGGACTAGAGTGGAGGAAGACTCCCTTCAAATAAGTCCCCAAAATCGGAAAGCGTAACTCTCTCTGGGCATTTGCCTCGCCAGCTCTGGATATCTTTGATGGAAAGGGGAGTCCAACACAACCTGGAAAGTTCCTCCCCCCCAAAAAAATTTTTGGCATTCAACCATCCTGAGCCGCAGGGTTGCTGCCCTGGGTGTTTATTCCCCTGACCGAGGTATCCAGGGTGGCTCCCAGCTCCGAAGGGTCTCATCTCAGGAGAAGGTGGCGTTGCAAGGAGCCAGAGGGGCTTGGCTTTGCCAGAGCACCCATTTCAATTGCCTACAATTTCACCCAGGCTGCTGCCTCCCTGTCCTTGTAGCATTTCGCAGAAAAGACTGCCATCCTAAAACCTGGAAATAAAAGGGAACCTGCTTCTTTCTCTCCTGGGGACTTTTAAATTTTGCTAAAGGCAGAAGGCGGGTGTCTAACCGGGGGGGGGGGGGCTTTAGACTTTATCCTGCCTTCTACCCACATTTCTTTAGAAGTAACTCCAACTAGATTTAGTCGGGCTTACCTCTAAATAAGTATATCGAAGGGTACATCAGAGGGTACCAGGTCACTGAGTCTTAAAATATGCGTCTTCTTGTGCCTAGTTTTTGGCAAAACCAGCGGAGAACAAAAGGTCTGTCTTCCTGGAAGTAAGCCCTGGAGAACAGAATGGGAATTTCTACTAATTAAGTGCAGATAAAATGAAGGTGTACATGGGAGATGTTCAGGGCAGTCTTACTTCCAGGTAAACATGCTCAGGATTGGGGCGTTACTATAGCTGTTTTTTTAATGCCATTTATAATTTTGCAGACGTTATTGCCTTGCTAGGACACGAAATGAAGGAATAGAAAGCTGAAGGGTACGAAATCTATGCCTTATGGTTTGATATTTTTAACAAAAAAGCCGGGGGGGGGGCTCAGTGTTCTGTGCCCCTTTTTATTCCAGATTCTCTAATGTGGGAAAGCTTTTCTCTTTCCCTTTCCAAACCGATATGAATAAGAAAACCCCTCCTGTCGCAATGAATTAATATCACTCAAAAATAGCAGGAATTCCTGTGTCGGGGCTGAGATGATGTGCCCTTCTGTATACCACCTTGCATGTATATTCTTCTCTCTGTATATTTAGTCAATGTAAATGGTGATTTCCCTCCTTCTTTTTTTCTATTCCTAGTCGGTAGAAGATGCCAATAACAGCGGCATGAACTTGTTGGACCAGTCTGTCATCAAAAAAGGTAAGGCGAACCTTTCAGTCCAGGGCGGTTGTTTTCTTCCAAAGTGCGTCGGGGAGGGAGTCCCTTTGCGGAGGGGGTTGAAGTTTCCTTGGAAGCAAAGCCCACTTATTCCAGAGAAGGTTACTCCCAATTAAATGTGGAAAGGGTTTCTTTAAACGTGGAAAGACTGTGCGTTTCACCCAGAGAACAAAAACAAGGCAATAGAAACAACCGGGAGAAACAGCGGTAAAGGTAGATGGATTCTCAGGATCTGATTCGCTTCTGGATTTGTAGTCGGTTAAATGGACTTTCAATGGGACCGGCGGAGAACTGAGGTCCAAAACAATCTGCAGAAATAATCCAGTTCGAGACCGCTTTAACTGCGGTGGCTCAGTGCTGGGGAAATTGTGGGAACTGTCGTTTTGTGAGACATTTGGCTTTCTCTGTCAGAGAGCTCTGGTGCCACAATAAAGTACAATTCCCAGGATTCCCTAGCACAGAGCCAGGACAGTTAAAGCAGTCTCGAACTGGATTATCTCTGCAGTGTGTTTTGGACCTTGGTCTCTCTGCATTGCCATGGGGAATCTCTTCCCAAGCGCTCTTAGCTCATTAATTTGGGAGTAGCAAAGGCCCTCTTCTGTCCCAGTTAAGGCTCTGCGAGGTAATGATCGAATTAATCCTTGAAGCGCGTCGATTCGATTCGAGTGAATATTTAGGACTGGGGTGGCAAAGGGAGTAGAGCAAAGATCTCTTTCACACAACACAATTAGAGCGCTACGATTGCAGTTTAACTGTTGCGGCACTATCCTACGGAATCCTGGTTCCAGACCAGATAATTTCGTGAGTTACTTAGACTTCTCAGCCAGAGAGCTTTCGTGCTTCTGGCCAAACTATTATTATTATTATTATTATTATTATTATTATTATTTATATCCTGCTTTCCTCCCAAGACTGGGATCCAAAGCGGCTTACGGTCTAAAAGAGACACAGTACAGTTATAACTATAAATCCCAAGATTCCACAGGACGCAGTGAAAGTGACATCAAAGTGCTTCATGAAACAGAAGCAGCTCAGTCGGGTGCTGTGCTGTTATGGGATGAAAGAATGCCTTTAGCAGTCTTCCAAGCAAGAGAGCTAGAGTCCAGTTGTGAGAGTCATAAATTGCTTTCGCTTTGTCCATCATCTTTTACCCAGGGGGCGGGGCGAGGCGGGGCAGCGGCGGAGCCCTGGGTAAGAAACTGGCAAGTGGGACCCCTCGTCTGTGTCCCCCTGTGTCCTCTCTGCCAGGGCTTGACCTGCCAGCTTTCAGGGGCTGAGATCTTGCGTGCCCCTCAGCTTGGGGGGAAATCTCCTTGGATGGAGTGGGCCAAGTCGGGCTATATGTCGAGTGTGTGTGTGTGTGTGTGTTTGTGATTCCACGGTGTCGAGGTGTGTTTCACTCAGGAAGGCTCTGTGTATGTGAGAGAGAGGAGGAGTGGGGAGGGGGTGCTTGGGGTCCCCCCCCCATGCCCCCTTCGTCTGCAGATGCATTCATGATTGAGTGCAAGTGCAGCTTCGCCCCATACTGGTAGAGGGAATGTGATATTAACAAATGTTTGCAATCTCTTGTACAGCTGTAAGCAAAATAATTAACTAATTAAACTAATTAAATGTAATTACAATAACTCATTTTGGGCGTATTGCAGCTGCTCCCCTCCCCCCCCCCTTGAATGCCTCTGACAGACTCTTGAAGACATGGGATGATCGCTGCCTTGCCGTTGCAAGGCAAGAGGCCTTCAGTAGGCCCTCGGGGAAGGGGGGGAAGGGGGAGCCAAGGAGCCCCTCTTTTGAGGTCGGAGTGTGAACTGGCTGTCACTGGCCCTGCAGTCCTTATTTGACTTGCTGGGAAGAAACCTCCCCACAACACTTTTGTTTTTTGCGGAGGAGGGAGGAGAAAGTGTGTGTGTGTTTAAAAACCCAAACCTCTGGCCTCCAATTACGTCTTTCTAATCAAGAAGTGGAAAGCCTATTAATTAAGGAGCTGGGTTGGGGAATGATGTATGTCATTGTGCATCATTTATTGTATGGGGAAGGGAAATCCCCCTATAGAGGCGCCGTAGGTGGCAGTGAACTGGACAACCTCGGAATTTAAGGGAGGCTGAACACATATAAGCAACGGGCCTTCTTCCCCGGGGAAACTTGCACAAAACGTCCGCCATCAGCCTTCTATTTTTTGGTCCTTCGTTAGTGCCAAGGCGGAACTGCGTTTTTCGGCAGCCTGTCTTCAGGGGGCGGACCTGCTTCGGGAGAAAGACCCCTCGCCTGCTCTGTCTGGAGCTCAACCGCCTTTGGGCCTGAGGCACCTTCGCCTTTGCCTTTGCCCCTTTGCTCCCCGGCGCCCCCTGGCGGCCCCCTGGCTCTCGGGCTCTGGCGATGGCAATGCAGCCTTTGACCTCTTCCTCGGAAGCCAAGGGGTTTCTGGACGGGGCCCCTGCCCTCAGGGAAGTGCAACCAATTAAGCGAGTCCATCGGGTAGCTGGGAATCCTGGGAGTTCATTTCCAGGGGGCCATTGCAGTTTTCTCGTTCTCTAGCCACTACTCTTTGAGTGCTGGATGTTCTTCACATTCTCCACAGCCCCCCCCCCCTTCTAGATATTCCCAAAGAGCTGATGGGACGAGTATCTCTCACCACATCTTGGGGAGATGTAATGTTTCCTTCCCAGGAGTTCCATAAACCTTTTCGGGGTCTTAGAGGGGCGGCTTTCGCTTCTGGGCTGCTTCCCCGCCTCCCTTTTGCGGGCCTGAGCCCTTGGCCGCCCCATTCTCTGGCCCACAGACCCAGCAGAGGACCAGCAGAGAAGCAGCAGAGGCCAGGGGAGATTGGGAGTTAGTCTTCTGTTTCACCATGCTGTCCCCGTTTTCCTAGTGCAAAAATAAATAAATAAGTAATAAACCTAGTGACAAAAGATGCCAAAGGGAGATAAATTATTAAGAGAAATGGCTGATCCCTCCGAGCTTCAGTCTTCTGTTCTTGGAGACCTATGAAAGTAATGGGCGATATCTGTCATCTTTTATTGCCACGTTGGCCCTCGTGTGTGACACACTCCCCCGCCTCCCCTCGCCTTCCTCCCGCCTTTCCTTTCCTTTCCTCTTTCCTTTCCTTACTATCTCCTTCTGGTCCTCTGTCTCCATCTCCGCCATCAACCCACGAAAAATTCTCTGAATCCGGAGTCCATTGGACTCGTCCTAAACGCAGGTTCACACGTGCCTGTGATTCGGTCCATACTGTCGGAACCCGCATTTTCAAGTTTGGATGCTTAGTTCTGTCTTAGAATCATAGAATCATAGAGTTGGAAGAGACCAAAGGACCATCCAGTCCAACCCCCTGCCATGCAGGAAATCTCAATCAAAGCATCCCCGACAGATGGCCATCCAGCCTCTGTTTAAAGACCTCCAAGGAAGGAGACTCCATTACACTCCGAGGGAGTGTGTTCCACTGTCGAAGATCTCTTACTGTCAGGAAGTTCTCCTAATGTTGAGTGGAATCTCTTTTCCTGTAGCTTTTCCTTCCCACTCCCCCCACGGGTTTCTTAGAATCATAGAGTTGGGAGAGACCACAAATGCCATCCAGTCCAACCTCCCGCCATGCAGGAACTTTCACTCAAAGCATCCCCGACGGATGTACCAAAACCCCACCCGATTTGGACTTGCCCGCCTTGGCCCAGCCTTTGCAACATTCAAGCTGCGCTCAGGCCACCCAAGCCCTCTGGGGGGGGTGTCATGTCAGAAAGGCTCGGGTCCAATTGCCATCCCCACAGCAACCCACTGAGAGAAGCAAGTTTAGGCCAAGCCTTGGGTAACTCTCCTGGATCGGAGGGGGTCTCCTCTAGCTGGGATGGCAAGCAGCTTTAGGCGAGTCCCATCTAGAGCTTAAATCCTATTACTCGCACTTCCCAGCGAATCAATCCTATTAAGCTCAGTCAGCCCGACTTCATAGTGAACATACATTGGATCAAACTGTAAATCTAATCTCTTCCCCCTCTTTAAGCCTCCTCTGGTACAGTCTTTTAAATATTTATCTCGTCCTTCCTTCCTCCGTTCCTTCCTTCCTCCACCGACTTATCTGTAACCGAAGAAAACAGATGGATTGTCTCGGTCCCCCCCCCCCCGTCCCTCCCTCCCTCGCTGGCTGTGGCGCTTGACTCCGGCGCAGAAACACAAGATGTTGCGAGCCACGCACCCCCCTCCCTCCCTCCCTCCCTCTCGTTATGTTTGCGATCTGTGCTTCCTTGACATTTCTGAGGTAATTTAGTTAAGAGGAAATGAGTTGTTCCCAGTAGAGAGAGCAAACGAGTGGAGTGGAGGTAGCCAGCGTGATAAATGGCTCTTTCATTTGGAGATCTCCAGAGCTCGTTTAAGGCTAATTTTCTGTATTAGCCCCCTTTGAGCTATTAATGCAACAGGCAGGGACCACCGTGGCCCTTCGGCTCTGAGCTGCCCCATTACAGCCACGCATTAAAGCTGCCAAGCTGGATCTCGGGGGCGGAGGGAGGGGGAGGAAATAATGGAAGGTGCTTTTGCCGGGCAGAGGAGAGGGGAAAGTGGAGAGATGGGGCTGGGGGGGGGGGGAGGCGGCGGAAGAGAACCAAGCGAAACCAAACAAACCTCCTAATCTAAAGTGGCAGAGGGTGGTTAATACGATTGAAAGGGGGCTGGTCAATGAGCAATCAATAAAGTAATAATGAGTGGGATGCGCTACATTAACGGGCTAAAAATCCAACGAGACATTAAAAAATCATTCGTAACTCTCGTTCCATTAAGACCAGGCGGGAGGGAGGCAGCCGAGCTCTCTGTGGGGCTGGGAATAGGAGGAGGAGGAGGAGGAGGGTGGGTGGGAGGAGGCGACCCTAGAAAAAGGCTGAGCCAATCCCCCCCCCCCGTCCCGCTGAAGCAGACAGCCGAGTTGGAGGAGACTGGCGAAATGCAATAACATGCAACCTTAGCCGGCTCCTGTGGAAGGAAATCCGTTTGATGACCGAGGCATTATTTGTCG
This sequence comes from Sceloporus occidentalis, assembly GCA_023333645.1. Classification (NCBI taxonomy): domain Eukaryota; kingdom Metazoa; phylum Chordata; class Lepidosauria; order Squamata; family Phrynosomatidae; genus Sceloporus; species Sceloporus occidentalis. Next base: position 6,499,036 of record JALMGF010000004.1, on the reverse strand, counting down.
GTTGCAACCTTACAACTAGGTTGTAGATTCTACTAGGATGGCATCCCGGGATCGCCTGCCCCGTGCAGGCATGATGCAGGCGGATTCCCTCCCGTCGCCTTGTTCTCTTAAACCTGGCCTTCCAGGAGCCTCCAACAAACGCCGGAGCAAACCTTCCAGCAGAACCGCCTTCCCTAGCTCTGCTTCCTTGTGCCTCTTCAAAGAGTTAACGGAAGAGCAACTGAGGCGGAATGGTTTGACCGCAGTGGAGGCCCTTGGGCAAGTCACACCCTCTCAGCCTCAGAGGAAGGCAAAGGCAAACCCCCTCTGAACGAATCTTGTGAAGAAAACCCCGCAGGGATCGCCATAAGTTGGGAACGACCTGAAAGCTCCCAAGAACAATGTCTAGCAAGAGCCACTCAGGGAGTGATTCCTTCAAACACTGGAATTGGGCCGTTCTAGATTGTCTCCCGTTGTTGTTCCCTGCCCTCTAGTCAACCCCAACTCATGGAGACCTTGTATATATGAGAAATGTCCAATTCCCACTATCCTCCACTGCTCTGCTCAGGTCCTGCAGGTCCAGGCCCTTGGCCTCCCTGACCGAGTCCCTCCCTCTGGCATGTGCTCTCCTTTTCCTTGTACTGTCCTCCACCTTTTTTGGCATCATCGTCTTCTCATTATTCATTTCTCTTCATGATGTGACCAAAGTAGGACAGCCCCAGTTTAGTCACGATGGCATCCAGGGAGGGTTCGTGCTTGATCTGTCCAAGGATGCATTAGTTTGTCTCCTGCTCGGAGATCATTCTTCTGTAAGTCGCCCTCCCCTTTCCCATTAATTCTAGGGAAGGCCCTGAAATCTGGGGGAGGGGGACTTCGCCCCTTCTTTTGGCTTTGTGAAGAGGTCACAGTGGATGGACCACGTTGAGAGAGAGGCAGCGTTGTCAGGTTACGATCCATACACATTTGCCTGGCAAGGGTTACCTTTTGGAGTGTGATCCCAGAGGCCTCCATTGGTTGGGGCATTCTGGGAGCTGTAGTCCAAAGAGTCAATTTTCCAGCACGCTCTGCCAGGAGACGGAAGCCCATGGACCTCGCTGGGACCGGCTTTGAACAGAGCTATCCTGGGTGGAATTCCTTTAACTGGGACCCCCGTGGCTCCCATTTGCTCAAGGGGGTATTTCTCTCCCTCCCACCCCAACTCGTGTCTTCCAACTCGTGTTTGGGAGGAGAAGAAGGTCCTTAGGCAGGGACTGGGGGCAGGGAGCTGGTAGGGAGCGTCCTCAGCTCTGGGAAATCTATCTCCAGGGCAGTAATATAATAATAATGATTTAGTACACGCCTTTGCAAAGATGGTATCTGTAAGGGCCGGCACTGGTTATTCGGAAGTCATCCCGCTTGAACAAAAGAGCATGGTGGCTCCTTGTTGCGTGCCTTCAAGTCTTTCCCGCCTCTCACGGGGGTTTCCGCTAGATTTGTTTCAGAGTGCAGTTGCCATGGCCTCCCTTTGAGGCTGAGAGAGTGTGAATTGGCCGAGGTCACCCAGTGGGTTTCCATGCCCGAGCCGCGATTGATATACAAATTACAACATCTCGCCCAAGTCCAGAAGTGCCTCCGAGATAAAAATACAGAGGATCGGGGTGCAAATCTTAAAGAGCTCCCACCTCCATCTCATGGGGTGCCCCTGGCAAACCGATTGGAAACCTTGGAGGCCTCAGAAGAGAGCCCGGGCCTCCTGAAAGTCTCCCCACTCCCGATTTGCAGGCAGTTAAGCTGTCGGTCTCGTGTACACTTGTTCTCTGACAAGGGGAGAAAGTGTCTGGCGCCCAGACTTCGGTTTTTATGACTGCATGACATGGGTGAGTTTGAGGCAGAACAAGTCGTCGGATTCCTCTTTTGTGTCTTTCAACCGCATTTCAGAAACGTGGGAATAGGAGTCGATGGGGGAAGGTTATGGATCCTTCTACAGCGAGTAGCTGGCAGGAAAAGAAAAAAAAAATACAATCGATGATGATGATGGATGAAATATTATAATAGATCTCCTTTGATCCACACAGAAAGATGAATTCTCCCACGAGAATATCGTATTTGATTTAGTTGCTGCTGCGCGGATTTGGTGGTGTTTAAAGGGAAGGATGCTGTTGTTTTTCCCCCGGGAGAGAGCCGCGCCTGCCTTTTGTGGCCCAGCTGAATTCCGGTGACCCAGCCACTTGTATAAACGTCATCCCCACGAAGGGCAAAACCCTGGACGAGTGAGACGGGTGGGAACGGTGACCGGGGAATTCTGTGCCTGTCTCCTCCGACCTGAGTTCTATTCAGTTCAATAGGGTTTACTCCCAGTTAAATGTGTTCAGGATGGCCGATTTCTCCCCGCTCCACTTAAGTCATTTTTAACGGCCTAATCCCGGTTTCAATTCCCAATGAGAGAAGACCCGTTGAATTAGTTGCTGAACATCTAGGTCAATCTCCTTGCCTCGGAGGGTTTCCTCTTGTTGGGACTAGCAGCTGGATGTAGGCCACCGGATTGCCAAGGCTCCACTTCTCCTCAGGCCTCTCTCTAGAAAGGAGGGCAGAGAAGTGCCCTTGCAGGACCAGAGAGGAAAACTCCGTCGGACCCTAGACAGGCCCTCTCCTCTGTAAGGAGGAGCAGGCATGATGCCTGGCTAAAATCTGTGGCGCCTTTGCAAATCGCTTCTAGGAGAACGGGAACCGAAACCCAATCCACACCCCCAAGAAAGTCTAGATGTCGGGGATGCTTTGATTGAGAGTTCCTGCATGGCAGGTGGTTGTACTGGATGACCCTTGTAGTCTCTTCCAACTCTACGATTCTATGATCCTATGATTCTATGAAAGTCGGGCAGACGGATATTTTGTCTACTCTTTCCAGTGCGGTGTCGTCTAAGGTTGAGACCCCTTGCCAGTCTTTTCAGCGACTAAAGTGGATCCGAGGGGAGATCCGAGGGGAGACGATGCTACCCACAAGGCACAAAACAAGGGAAGCCTCTTCCCCTTTCTAACCACTAGTCAAAACCGCCAAAACGTCGGCGCTTACTGCCCAACCTTTCTCCGAGGCTGATTTGGAAATACAGGACTGGAATTATCTCTTGCTCCAAAGAAAGGCCTCCAGAATTTTCGAGAGAATTCGGAATTTGCTTTTCAAAAATCTGCTAACTAAATGTGCCATGATAGGATCAAGGTATCCCTAGTGTCTACTTAACTGGAAGAGCATACTAGTCAGCTTATCTTTCCGCCACAATCCCTGCTGTCTATAGGAGTAGGAAATGAGTTCCACTGAAATCAGGGAGAAAACATAGGCAGAATTGGGCTCCGAGGCATAGTTCCCAAATGAAGAGAAAGTATCTTCTGCCTTCTGTAGGAAAAAAAAAAACAACACACGTTTTTCGTCTCAATTGATCTCACCAGGATTCCTCTCTAGAGTAAAAGAACGGCTGTTCTAAAAACACTCTCGTGTTACTTATGTGAAATCAGTTCACGGCTGCAGACCTAATTAAGGCTATGCATATGTATTTAAAAACAGAAGGGTGGAATGATACGTGGAACCCAAAAACAGCAAAAGCACCCGTCCTAAAACTAGGCAGAGAAATCATCTTGGCCCCAGAGACCCTGCCTAGCCCTGGGTCTCTTGTAGGGAAGTGGCCGCCTTTCTTTCCCTCTCTCTCAAACCCAGCTTTAATATATGCACCGAAAAGAGTAAACATGTAAAGCAGAGAAAGTGTCACGCTGCGTTGCTCCATGCTCCATTTCCTTGCCGTTTCCTGCTGCCGTTTTAGGGCGCTTTTTCCTCGACGAAGAGCCGGCGTTTTCAGGAACGGGAATTGCTCCTAATTACTAACAAATCAAGCGACTCCTGGCGCTCCCTCGCTTTTATTGATAAGATCAAGAGAAATGGAGAAGGGAGGAAGGCTGGAGGGGGGGGGGAGAGGGGGAAAACCCCAAATCATCCTTAGGAGGAATTAGAGGCCAATGGCCAGGCCGTCTGGGGGATGCTGTGAGTTTTAGTTGCAGAAGTAACGTTGGCAGCCTCTGGGAGGCATTAACTAAGAGCCACCTTGCCGACACTCTTGGGAGCGGGAAATGAGAGAGAAGGAGGCTTATTTTTAAAGACACAAGAGTGGGAAACGAGGCAATAAGAACCGGGGATTTCAAGGAGAGACAGTGGTGCTTGCATTTTGATTTTTCTCGTATTTTTTATATTTATTTTGTTTAATTATTATAGGAGTATACTTTGTATTTAATTTTTATATTTATTTGACTTGGGTTGTATTCTTTCACTGTTGTAACCCGCCCTGATTCTATGTGATTGGTCGGCCTACAAATAAATAGCTGTTGTTGTTATTATTATTTCCTAGGAGTGAAGGGTGCAGGTTAAACCATCTTTCTTTCCTTGCCTTCGAAAACCCTCTGAAATTCCTAACTCAACAGGGGTTTTCAGCTAACCTAACAACAACAACAACAACAACAACATGTATTTATATCCCGCCCCTCTATGTAACGCAATCGAGGCGGCTTACAACATTAAAATATGCATACACCAAACCAACATCCCCACTATCCACCCCTTAAAATACAATTAAACAGATTAAAATTTTAAAAAAAAACCTACTTAAAATTCCACAAATAATAATAATAAACAGTGGCTATAGAGAGGTCGGGTCAGAAGCTGAGCTCATACTTTTGGGCATTAATTCCCCTTGGATTGAGGAAGGAAGCCACAGTTTAGTAGTCCCAACCTTTGGCTCTACACAGGAGGAGAGGGGAACATCTGGCCCTTTGACTTTTGGTCTGTATCTCACAGAATGGGGTGAAGAGATGGAGGAACTGTAGTACCTCAGATTACAAGGCAGGGTCATATTTTGGGATGTCTTCTGGACCTTCTGAAATGCTCCCTGACCTTAAGGAAGGAAGCCTATCAGGAGACGAAGGCTTTCATGGCCGGCATCCATAGTTTTTTGTGGGTTTTTCGGGCTGTGTGGCCATGTTCTAGAAGAGTTTCTTCCTGACGTTTCACCAGCATTCTCTGAAGATGCCAGAGCCACAGATGCTGGCGAAAAGTCAGGAATAAACTCTTCTAGAACATGGCCACATAGCCACTTTCCTCTCTGAACTGCTAGTTTACCCAGTGCAGGCATATGGCTGAATTGGGGAGCCATCCCTCCATGCCCACGCCTGCAGCTTAAAGTAATGTTGACCAGAAGACTATTGCTTCTTTCTGCCTGACTCCAAGGACGGTTTTTAGTGAGACTTATTGGATTCAATGGCATGAGTATTTGAGGCTTCAGCCTTCCAGAGGGCCGGCGTGTACTCTGCCCATGCTCTAAAGCACTCTCTCATTAGACACCACAAGCTCTGAGGCTGAGTGCTCAGTAGGTTGAGCGCTGCGTTAGAAGGGTGCAATGGTTACGAGCCAAATAAACATTTTTGGATTGGGAAAAAGAGAGGCTTAAATTAAATACCTCACAAATTAACTACCGGATGAGGGTTGCTCAACTATACATTATTGTAGCTAGGCCCCTGCGTTTGTGTGTACACACTTAATGTGGGTATCCCGCATAACTGAAATCTCCAAATTGCATTACCTCTGGCAATAGCTTTAATAATAAAGTAATTATACAGATCTAGATAACCGGATCCCTATCCTTCCTTCCTTGGGAGGCTAGTTTGTTTCTTTCTCTTCAGGAGAATTAGGTAATTTACAAAAAGATGGGAGGGAGATTAGAGTCCCCGTCTCTTGAGCTATGAAATTGCAATGGATATGGTTGCAGAGGCTTGCAGCAGCAGGGGAGCCCTCGGTGGGTTTGGAAGAACTATTTGCACAAGTCGCCTCTTTCCTGACAAAAAGGCAAGCACCGGGATCAAGACGAGGAGGAGGAGGAGGAGGAGGAGGAGGAGGAGGAAAAGGAGGAGGAGGAGGAGGAGGAGGAGGAGGAGGAAGCCTGCCTTTCTTGCTGCAATTTTCCCGAAAGTGAAGTTGAAAGCTTTCATGGCCGGCATCCATAGTTTTTTGTGGGTTTTGGGGACTCTGTGGCCCTGACCTTCCGCCAGCATCTGTGGCATCTGGCATCTTCAGAGAAGATCTTCCCAAAGAAGAGAAAGATCACAAAGATCTTCTCTGAAGATGCCACCCACAGATGCTGGCGAAACCTCAGGAATAAACTCTCCTAGAACATGGACACAGAGCCCGAAAAAACCCCACAAAAAACTATGGTTTCCCATAAAGATGCTTCATCTCCAGCCCACCTCCTGGGATCCTTTCTGGCAAGGATCTATTCCTTGGACCCAACTGTTTATATTTTTGGCTATCCATAGAGTTCTCAGTACTCTCCTTCAGCACCACATCTCAAATGAACTGATTTTCTTCCTATCGGCTTTAGCTGTCCAGCTCTCACACCCGCACATGGTAATTAGGAATACAGTGGCTTGCACGATTCTAACTTTCGTGCTCAGTTGTATATATTTACATTTTAGAATCTTTTTCTAATTCTTTCATAGCTGTCCTCCCCGTTCCTAGTTTTCCTATTTTATTTAAATGTTTGATCCAAGGTATGGGAGCTCTTTTACTGTTTCAACGTCCTCATTGTTGTTTAGGTTGCATCTGTGTAGATCTCCCCTGGCCATTATTTTTGTTTTAGTGTAGTGCCTTACATTTTTCCCTGTCGAAATTCATGATCCACGTTTCTAAGCTAATAAGGTCATTTTGAATTCTGATCCGCTCCTAATTTGATATCTTCTGCCAAGTTGATGTGCATACCCTGTTTTCTATCATCCAAGTCATTGATAAAGATATTTTATCAATAACTTTGGTCCATGTGGGACCCCACTGGTCACCTCTCACCAAGATGAAGAGGAGCCATTGCCGAGCACGCTTTGGGTTCAGCTGGTCCACCAATTATAGTACCAATCCACGGAACATATCTATTGTTTAACCCACTTATTTTTTAGCTTTAGAATCTATGCTCTTCAATTCAGACCTTTCTTAGGTGGGGCTTTGGAGAGTCAGGCTTTGTTCGCTGACTCCTGTGTTAAATCCTCATCGCCTCCGGAAAGAAAGTTCCTGCTTGGCAGAGGGTTGGACTGGATGACCCTTGTGGTCACTTCCAACTCTACGATTCTATGATTCAATGATGATTTTCATATCCCATGTTTCTTTGATTCTTACTCTCTGTATCCAAGGGGCACCTTTTCAGGATCCGGCGCCTGCTGCCCCAGTGGTTGAGAGTGGGCAACCCCAAAATGGGTTGTTGGCAAGTGAATTCAGGCGGCGTGGAAAGACTTCAGTCTATGAATGTCTTCAATAGGGCTGTGTCTGTACATCCATACTCACACTATCGGGAGATCAGTTTATTGATCGAAAGAGGGAATGGAAGCATAATAACTTAAGCCACTTTCAAAAATTAGACGGCAGTCTTGAACACACTTACTATGGAGTAAGCCGCATCGAAGCTTGTTTTCTGATGCTCCAGAGAACAGGACCATAAACAATGGATGCAAGCTGCAGGAAAAGAGATTCCACCTCAACATTAGGAGGAACTTCCTGACAGTAAAGGGCTGTTCGACAGTGGAACACACTCCTTCCTCGGAGTGTAGTGGAGTCTCCCTCCTTGGAGGTCTTTAAACAGAGGCTGGATGGCCTTCTACCAGGGATGCTTTGATTGAGAGTTCCTGCATGGCAAGGGGTTGGACTGGATGGCCCTTGCGGTCTCTTCCAACTCTACGATTCTACGAAGCTCGGAAGAATCAGTTCTGAGTCCAAGGATGCCCAAGTGCAGATGCCAGGGGCGACAGGGAGTAAGGCCCCCGTTGCTCCCAGCCCTGGCTTCCCTCGGGGCTCACCCCAGCTTCCCCCAAAGGGTCAGTGGGGCTCCGTGGGGGCGGGATTGGGATGGCAGAGCCGGGCCCGGTTTTGTTTAGGGAGGCCCGCATCCACCCGAGGCTCCACGGCCAACCGCCTGCAGGTTGCGTTTCTCCTTTATTGACTTGTCCTGATTTTGTTTTTCCTGCTTAAATAAATTGTCCGTTTTGATGATCTGGTAATTTTCTCCTTTGATCCGGGGAGCCTCTCGGAAATCTTGACAGGCAAGAGTTCCACAAAGTGCTTTTAAAATTCGAGCTAGCGATAAACTTAAGAAAGGGAGACAAGATAAAATTACATCTCAGGGTTTTCGCGGTTGTGTGTGTGTGTGTGTGTGTGTGTGTGTGTGTGGCATAAACGTAATCTACATTTGTTCTGAATACACTAATATTCTAGTACGTTTCTTAAACATATCAGTTAAATTAACCTAAACTAAGCATAAAACTCGTTCATAGGGCGACACAAATAAGGCAGGGCAAAAGCAGATTAATACTGAGGCAAGTGCCTTTGAGCATGAAAAGCATTTTCTCTCTCTAATCCAAGAGGGGTGGTTAAACCCATTCTTTTGGGATTAGAGAGGGGGTTTACTTGGCATTTCCAGGCGAGCATAAGACCAGGACGAACATATTTGCTGCCACCGTCCAGCTTTCAAGCCAACAAAAAGGCCGGCTCGAGAGAAACCGGCACGATTCGCCTCCAAGTCAATGCACTGAGTTGCATTTAAGTCTGGAAAAAACCCACCTCCGTAGAGATACATGAAATCCATAATACGAAGAAGATTAACGTCTACTCGGTTTGAGGGAGGAGAGCAATCGGAAACGGAGGAAATTCTCCTCTCTCAAAGAGAAAACCACTCTGCTGCAGCCACACTGAAGAAATAACCCGGTTTGACCCCGCTTTAACTGCCCTGGCTCAAGGCTATGGAATTCTGACAGTAAGGGCTGTCGGACAGTGGCACACACTCCTTCCTCGGAGTCTATGGAGTCTCTTCCTTGGAGGTCTTTAAGCAGAGGCTGGATGGCCATCTGTTGGGGATGCTTTGATTGAGAGTTCCTGCATGGCAGGATGGGGTTGGACTGGATGGCCCTTGTGGTTTTTTCCAACTCTAGGATCCTATGATTCTTGATCAGCATTCTAAGCTAGAGAAATCTAGCATGCTAGACAGGTTGTAATGCTATAACTCCTCTCCACAATATCTGCATGCAAGGATTTTTTTTTCCTTGTCTGGGAAAACATTTTAAGACGATTGCTTGCGATTTGAAGGAGTGGGGTCCAGAGGCTAGTTGGCCACTTCATAACAGAAACATTAGATGTGTAATGTATTTGGGGTTCCTGCTGCTCCACCTGTCAGTAGAATCCCGGATCCTCCCGAGTGGAAACCAAAAACCTTACAACATGAGATCACAGGGGGGCTCTTAAAGTGAGGCCAGACTGCAGGGATCTCAAGGCAATAGCAACAGCTACCGGAGGTAGCTGCTGTCATCTCATATTAGCGCTTGCATAAAACGTATCTTAAATAGGGTTTGTTATCAATTACAGGCAAGAAGTGGAGCAAAATGCAGTGATGCTTAGTGGAAATTATGGTAACTGGTTGATGGAACACAGGCTAGAAATCAGAAGTCTCTCTAACACAAACACACACAGCTAGGAAGGATTTGTTTAATATTAAATAAAACCTACCAAATTAGGAAGATCTATCTCTATCTCTCTCTCTCTCTCTCTCTCTCTCTCTATCTATCTCTCTATCTATCTCTATCTCTAGCTCTAGCTCTAGCTCTAGCTCTAGCTCTAGCTCTAGCTCTATCTATCTATCTATCTATCTATCTATCTATCTATCTATCTATCTATCTATCATCATCTATCTATCTATAGAGAGAGAGAGAGAGCCTTATACCAAAACCTATTTGTAGACAATATACTTATTTTAATTTTCTTTTTGAAACCATCCTTCCTGAAAACTACTTTTTAAATAATTCATGAGGTTCATAGAGAACAGCAGTACTTCATTATTAGGGGTATTTCATTTCATTATTAGTAGCATTTCCTCCAGATATGCCAAAAAGAGGGGCTTCATTTAAAATTGTAATTGGGCTCCTCCTTGCCTCAACCCACCATTAAATAGCTTGAATAACGAAGGGCACTTTCATCAGTTCTAGATTAGAGTAAAACCTCAAAAGTTATATTGTAATATCAAGACAATTTTCAGTGCAAAAAGTTACGCCGATGCTAAATACGTAAACAAAGAAGACCATGAAAATTTAGCAACTCCCTGGATTATTTTTCTTTATCTATTGGCAAAGTGAGATCAGAAAGTAGTAAATTGCTCATATGCTGTTTTGTAACTTATATATGCATAAAAGGCCCCTGCCTTGATGAGTTTACAGAATATTATTTACTCATAGTATTACATTTTGCTTGACAGCCTGACATGTTTCTTCTGTATTAACTCTGACAATTACGTTTTAGAGCAGTGCAGTAAACAACATGCAATGTCACCTTCCTCCTCCTTGCTTCTACTTATAGATGTGTCCCCAAAGCCTATGAAACAGAAATGCTTTTAAAAAACAATAATGTAACATGGTTGCAGTGTGTTTGCATGGGGCCTAAATAAATGCAGCACAAGTTCTCTGGCTCAATGGGTTAGTGAGCCATACAATAGATCTCTCCTGATGGAGGGGGGTGGGAGGTGTCCTTGTTATACATTCATTTGTGACCTAAAAACCATTTGCTGCCTTCAGTTGCTACAGAATTACAAGGGCATGTAAAAGCAACAGGATAACTCAGATAAGGAGGAATGTACCAAGGTTTGTGTCCCATTCCCATTTTTTCTGGCATCTTGTAGTGTCAGCTACGCTGGAGTAATACAAAGGCCTTTTACAGACTGCCAAAATAAAGCTGCTTGGGGTCTCTTTGGAGGTATGCTATTTAAATGATGCATAGGTCCTAAGAGTCCGGAGGTTGCGCCAAAGCCACGCTCGATTCCTAAGCACTGGAGTGCAGCTTTGGTGCAGCTTCCGGATTCTTAGGATGCATGCATCATTTAAACAGCATACCTCCAAAGAGACCCGAAGCAGCTTTATTTTGGCAGTCTGTAACAGGCCAAAGAGACTCATAGATTGAAGCTGTAAATATGTAATGTAAGAACAAATTCAATCCAACCACTGGTCCAGAGAATGAAATAATACCTTCTTCTTTTTTGTCTTGAAAACTGTAGAGACAACTGGGTGGCCTCCAGACATGTTGGCTATCATATCACAGTGCTGCAGAGGTGAAGACAACCTGTCACTAGTGAAACAATTCCCCCTTGATACAAGAGTTTAAGCTAATAGATGATAGAAGATGAGTACGAAAGGGAGGGCGGAGACAGACCACCAGTAAAGCTCATGCACTGGTTTGGTTTTTTTTCCCCCTTTATTTTAAATTAAGAAGAATACAAATTTTAAAAAGTGGAGAACAACAGCCATCTTCCGCAGCTCTCAAGCTGTTAATCTCTAACAAGGTAACCAAATTGTGACTTCCCAACAAGGTTAGTCTGAGGCATGGGTCAAAGGCCAAGGCTCACTGTTTCTGGGGACTCTCCAAGATTCTAGGCTTAAAACAGCAACATCTGGGTGAGTGGGTGGGAAGGTTGAACTTCTACCCTGCTCAGCTTACCAAGGAGGTAAACCTTCCCTGCCTACCCTATGCTAGCCACCACTAGTCTGTCAAACTTGCTGCTTCACTGGTGGTTAAAGCCCCAGGACTTACACTTTAAAACATGGCAAGCAGAATGTTCACTGTGAAGTCGAAGGCTTTCATGGCCAGCATCCATAGTTTTTTGTGGGTTTTTCGGGCTGTGTGGCCATGTTCTAGAAGAGTTTCTTCCTGACGTTTCGCCAGCATTCTCTGAAGATGCCAGAGCCACAGATGCTGGTGAAATGTCAGGAATAAACTCTTCTAGAACATGGCCACATAGCCCAAAAAACCCACAAAAAATATAAAAATGTACACTCTTTGGCCTGTTACAGACTGCCAAAATAAAGCTGCTTCTGGTCTCTTTGGAGGTATGCTATTTAAATGACACATGGGTCCTAAGAGTCCGGAGGTCGCGCCAAAGCCACACTCCATTCCTAAGCACTGGAGTGCAGCTTTGGTGCAGCTTCCGGATTCTTAGCATGCATGCATCATTTAAACAGCATACCTCCAAAGAGACCCGAAGCAGCTTTATTTTGGCAGTCTGTAACAGGCCTTTGTCTCCAAGCTGAGTAACACTTCCAAGAGACTAGTTTAGCTTTTATTTATTTTTTAATATATCTTTATTAATTATTTCCACATTCTTATCTCACATATTGTAGTAATACATAATAATAATGCATTGTTTAGCTTTTAAACAAATGTGTACATTCTCTGTGTTCCTTGCTTTAAAAGTCTGTATTTAAGTGTCTGTGTGTAGAAACATTTGACACACAAACACACAGACACACTCATTTCCTGGTACACATTTAAACTGAACTTTGGCTTTGCATTCAGTGCTGTCAAGAGACAGCAAGCTGGAGTTAGGAAAGGGGAAACAAGTTGACAAAGCATGTCATTTGATGTATTAATTCTTCGTGGGTCAATGGTTTGAAAGGGTTGCCATGGGTCCAAGGGTCAAGATGTGATAGCTAGAGCAAACAAACAAACAAAAACAAAACAAAACAGAGGAACATTTTTCAAACCGACTGATTTTTTTTGGTAACATCTAGTGAATTTCAGAAGTACAATTCCTTCTTTGGAGGCTTGTAAAAGTACAAGAAAATATATGACAATCTTAACACATCAGCTGGTAATTGCATTAGAAAGCATTTTGCATTTTATAAAAGATTACAGCAAGCTGTTTTTGTAGTGCACAAAGCTAGAACCATATCCCCTTCTTTAACATTTAACACAGTGTGCTAGCCCAGGACTTATCATGGCTATTATCTGACCCTATTACGACTGTTATGTTTTCTTTGCCAGAGGGATGCAGTTTTGAAGGGAACATTCACCAACTGAATTGTTGGTTATGTAGTTGCTAAAGGTACAGGACTTTCTTCAAGAAAACTAAGTGTCAGTTTACATTGCTGGAAAAAGAACTTTTCGGTCTCCTCAGTGAATTCTTTTCCTAATGATTTACAAGGGAGTCCCTTGTAATTACCTGTAACTCCAACTTGTTCAGTCCTTTCTTATGCTGTCTTCTTGGTCAACAGAACTTTTAGAGAAGTTATAAGGGCCAGTTGTGACATTATATTTGTGAAACAGTAATCCAGGAACAAAAAGTGCATGCATTCCTTTACTGCACAGGGGCTGGTGGGTTTTTTGTTTATTTGTTTGTTTTGTTTGTTTTTTTGCTAATTCTTACATTAAAGGCCTGAACTGACAGGCCAAAATAAAGCTGCTTCGGGTCACTTTGGAGGTATGCTGTTTAAATGACACACGCATCTTAAGAGGCCAGAAGCTGTGCCAAAGCTGCACTTCGGTCCGTAGGACTGGATTGTGGCTTTGGCGTGGCTTCCAGCTTCTTAGGACACATGCATCATTTAAACAGCATACCTCCAAAGTGACCCAATGCAGCTTTATTTTGGCCTGTCTGTTCGGGCCCTAAGTTTGGTAGCCTGGTTGCTATTGTCCTTGTTGATACTATATATTACCAACCCTTGGCATGGGAAATAACTGTGTCACTGACCTTCTTGACATAGGTCCTTTTGAAGTTATTTTAGTGGAAATTGTAACATGTCACTTTTCAGTAATCCATGGGTCTCATGGGGAAAATCTCCAATCTGGTCTTTTCCTATACTGTACAGGCATTCTCCCAGTTAGTGCAATGTGGGTCTTTTCCCACATTACCTTTCACAATGTGGCTTTGCTGCTCAGAAATGTCAGACACCTGATTTCATCTGAAGGGGATGCTTCCCATATCATACCAGCCCCCTCCAGAAACTAAGGGCCCCAACAGACTGGCCAAAATAAAGCTGCTTTGGGTCATTTTGGAGGTATGCTGTTTAAATGCTGCATACCTCCTAAGAGGCCAAAAGCCGTGCCAAAGCCTAAGGACTAAAGTGCAGCCCTTAGGCTAAAGTCCAGTCCTAAGGACTAAAGTACAGCTTTGCTGCAGCTTCTGGCCTCTTAAGATGTGTGCATCATTTAAACAGCATACCTGCAAAGTGACCCGAAGCAGCTTTATTTTGGCCTGTTTGTTTGGGCCCGAAAATAACACTTGCATAGAACATGCAGTCTTTCCCTCCAGGAGTGTTCATGGCAAGGGAAATAGGACGGGGGCAGCTTTTTTTAGTAGTCTGTAACCCCGCTTCGATCCTTTGGGAGAGGCGGGGAAACACAAATAAATTATTATTATTATTATTATTATTATTATTTCTTCCCTGGACTCCCTCACTACAAAGGCCCCTGTCTTCAGCTACAATGTGTAAAGTCCCACTGTTGCCTCATTAGAGCCTCCTCCCCACATGCCTATATCCTTCTAGGGTACAATGGTAGGACATCATACATCAAATCTGCCCTGAGCCCCATTAGCCTTCTGGTTCGTGTTCTTGCACATGTTTTCCATTATCATATATTGCTGAGCCCTGCTGGTTAGAGTCATACTTTATTTCCTGGATCTCTTTACTCCTGGAATGATTTTGGCACAATACAATGCATTGTACTGGCACAGGAAAGAGAAACCTTGTGGCAGCTATCTGCTGTGCAATGTGGAAATGTCCAAAGAGGGTCTTCCTGGCCTTTCTAACTGAGTCATATCGTGTGTGTGTGTGTGTGTGTGTGTGTGTGTGTGTGTGTGTGTTGGAGAGTTGGAGTGGGGCTTGGGAAATTCATAATGAAGTCCTCAGTGAACTATGAAACTCCCTGGATGGCCCTGGGCCATTTGCAGTCTCTGTCTGACATATCTCACAGATTACTGTGAAGACAAAAGTGGGGAGAAGAATAGAGCTCACTGGAGGAAAATGGGGAATTGTAACAGATAACACACAACAAATAAAATTTGGTATGGGACCTGGCTACCTATAGCTGGCCACTATGTGAAAACCAGTCCTGCTAAGTAATTCCCCTATCATGCCATACCACATCTGAAGCATTCCAGCAATCTCCCTAAAACTGTGGATGAAGTAATGAATGGAATTTACTCCTGGCCGAATATGGTTGTATGATCAAACTCTGTAGGTCCCTAAAGTGTGATCTTGCCCACACGACTTTTGTTTCTCCTCAGTTCCAGTTCTTCCAAAATCTGTTACTTCCTTGATGATGAACAAAGATGGATTCCTCGGCGGCATGTCCGTGAACACAGGCGAAGTGTTTTGTTCGGTACCTGGGCGGCTGTCCTTGCTCAGTTCAACTTCTAAGTACAAAGTAACAGTTGGAGAAGTTCAGAGGCGCCTTTCGCCTCCAGAATGTTTGAATGCATCACTCCTTGGAGGAGTACTTAGAAGGTAAGGCCCTTGGGATAGGCAAATCTGCATTTAGTAATAGGATTTACCAGAATTATTTTGAAATCTATGCAAAAAGCTTTTAAAGTAGCCATTGATGCTGGTGCATGTAAGAACATCCAGGCAATGGGTTCAGCATGATACTTCCTAGAGTTTGAAATCACTTACCCTGAACTGGCCTTGTGGAACATATCTCATAAATTGATGGCCACTCTGTTTCAGAGAGTAATTCAACACCTTGGGGCTTATCTTTGAAAGCACCATACAACTTTGGAGTCATGTATCAAAGGGCCTGTACAGACAGGCCAAAATAAAACTGCTTCAAGTCACTTTGGAGGTATGCTGTTTAAATGATGCATGTGTCCTAAGAGTCCAGAAGCCATGCCAAAGTCATGCTCCAGTCATAAAGACTGGAACGTGGCTTTGGTGTGGCTTCCGGCCTCTTAGGACGCATGCATCATTTAAATAGCATACCTCCAAAATGATCCAAAGCAGCTTTATTTTGGCCTGTCTGTATGGGGCCTAATTTTATTTTTTTATTTTTGCATTAACTGGTCTGACTGGTGAGGACATCATTAGAGACCTTTCTCAGGCGATCCTGCCTTTGGAAATAAGTATTATACCTTATCAAACACTTGTAAGTTGTTCTATTGTGGTACCATACATCTTAGTTTTTACTCGCCACTGTACTAAATTGTTTCTTAGAGATGTTTTAATTTGCTCTTAAACACTGTTGCATACTGTATAGAATTTTTTGATTAAACGTATAGATTATTATTATTTTGGAATACATAATAAAGAATAGTTATGAATTCATATTTAGTATTTGAAATGGTATACAAAACACTGTTCTGAGAGCTAGCATGGTGTAGTGATTTGAGTGCTGGATTCTAGGGCCTGTTACAGACTGCCAAAATAAAGCTGCTTCAGGTCTCTTTGGAGGTATGCTGTTTAAATGATGCATGCATCCTAAAAATCCGGAAGCTGCACCAAAGCTGCACTCCAGTGCTTAGGAATGGAGTGTGGCTTTGGCGCGACCTCCAGACTCTTAGGACCCATGCATCATTTAAATAGCATGCCTCCAAAGAGACTCGAAGCAGCTTTATTTTGGCAGTCTGTAACAGGCCTAGGACTTTGAAGAATTTGAAGCCCATTGGGTCGCCTGGAGTAAGGTGTCACACTCTCAGTCTTAAAGGCAGGCAACAGCAAATCCAAACTGAAAGGGCAAGAAAGCCCAGATTCACTTTAGGGTTCCCATAAGCTAAAAATAACTTGTAGGCACCACGACAATTACTATTCTGTATTATCCATGTAATTCAAGGTTTAAAACACACTGTCTTTGAGCCTTAGGACTTACAGCCCACATCCAAATGGGCATTAAGCATATTGGCTTATTTTAGTGAATTGTTATAAGAATTAATGAGACATACACAACGAACTTTAAAAAGCTACACACCAGTAGTTTAAAGATGTGAGTGTATAAGATATGAGGAAATAAGGTGCTGTTCTGTGTTTCCCTTCATTGTAGTTCATACCTGTTCATTTGGATCACATTTGTATTAGGGCTCTGGTTCTTCAAGAACAGACATGGTCTTGAACCTGATGATCTGGTGAATCAGGACATTTCAAAATGCTCTGGATGAAATAATCTAGTGATCATTACATATTTGGCTCCACCAAAAATTCCAGAATAATCTTAGCAGTCATGGAATGAGAGGATGAACTCTTCTATGGATCAGTAACTGGTTAAAGAAAAGGAAGCAGAAAATAGAAAATGAACAGTTCTATAAGGGAAGAGTGTAAAGAGTGGGTTCATCCAGGGAACGCTACTGGAACAAGACTTTTCTTCTTCTTTTAAAATTTTGTTTTTAAATGATTTGGAGTTTAGGAGTTGTTGGGGATTCAAGTTTCCTAAGGCTTCAGTCTTTGTTAAAGAAACAAAAACATCAAAATATCAAAAATATCAAAGACAACCCTGTTAGGGTTTAGGTTTTCAGTCAGCAGAGCAGCAGAAAGTGTCTTCACCAATGCTTCCTAAGGACTGAGGCTGACTCAAAGACAAAACAAATAGCTTGTAGTTTAACAACAAAACTTTACTAATAGCTTGAATCTACATATGCATAGAGGCTGCATCCTAACCTATCTAATGAATAGTTCAGGTAAAAGAAGAAATCTTTATCTCACCATCTTTTGGAAGAAAGTTGATAGAGTAGGGAGATCAGAGATCTGGAGAGTAGATGGAGAATCTCTTTGTATGAGAAAACTTCTTAAAGGAAGTTAGTTGAATCACGTGATTTGTGGTATTTATTACCCCTGTGATTCAGCAAGACCAAATGGCATGTTTTAAACAGGAAAGACAGTGGAGTTTGCATGGAGGGCAAATCCTATATATTTGAGGATGGGGAGAAAGAATGTAATGATTTTCCAATAACCCCCTTCTCATTCTCTTGGACCAACATCAAAGATCTTCATCCCTTCACTTAGGCGGGATACATACCGCCATTTAGTACGTCTTCTATACGTACTAGGGTTAGGAAGGGGCGGTGCTTCCGCACCCCCCTAACCCTAGTACGTATTCTATACGTACAAGATGGCGGCGCCCCTTCCACATGGGCGCTGCCATCTTTGCGTATCGGACGCTGAGCGTCCGTACGCGTCGCGCCGCTTGTGACGTAGCGAGCGCGCCCCTGGCGCCTCGCTACGTCGCAAACGCGACGGTAAAAGAAGCTCCATTTTGGAGCTTCTTTTTTGGTCCGCGCGGGAGTCGGGCCGTCTGAAGGCTCCGGCTCCCCCGCGGACCTACTGGCGGCGGCGGCAGACCGCCGCAAAGCGGCGGTATGTACCCCGCCTTAGTCTCTGGAACTAATCTCTTGGTTGAGGCTTAGTAAGGATGTCTGCAACCATCACTTCAGTGATGCAGTATTCTAACTAAAAAAAGTCTATTTTGACTCATTTCTTGCACCTTGTGCAATGTCAATATTGTTCTTGAGTGGTTTCTAACTTTCAGAAATCTTCATGCAGCCTTGATTATCTTGCATCAAAATGGTTGGTTTGGGCTCTGTTATCCCGAAGTCCAGAAGTAAATTGTGCAACCATTTTATTTCCTCACATGCTGCCTTTGCTCAAATACACTCAGCACCAGTAGAAGATTCTGGAATTGTGGACTGCTTCTTACTTGTCCAACTTACAGCTCCTCCACCATAGAAGATCAGGTTTCCACTGGTTGATTTTCTGTCTTTCAGGTCTGCAGCCCAGTCTGCATCTGTGTAGGCAACCAGTTGTGGATGGTCACAGGCTGGCAGCATCAGTTTGTGATTTGCAGTTCCTTTCAAGTATCTAGCAACTCTCTTCACTGCAGTGACTTCTCCTTCAGTTGGAGAGTTGACCATTCTGCATAAGATACCAACAGCATTTGCAGTATCGGATCTGGTGAAATTGGTTATATATAGGAGTTTTCCAACTGCAATCCTATACTTGTTTCCATTCCTCAAAGGTTCAGATTCCTTAGTGTCCTTTAATAATCCCACTTCCATTGGAGTTGCCATAACATTTGCATCTTTCAGGCCAAGACAGTCCAGAAGATCCAGTATCTTCTGTTTTTGATTAAGGAAGAAACTTCTATCACTGCTTCTTTTTTGTTGTACTCCAAGATAGTGTGAGATATCTCCCAAATTCTTGATGTCAACCTCTTTCTTGAGATTCTGGATTATCTCTTCACTATCTGCTTTGTCTTCATTGCACAGGATCAGATCATCAACATAACTTGAGAAATAAGTTTATTATTTCTGAATCTCTTGTATACACATTTGTCAACAGTGTCTGGAGTGAATACCTCTTTGACAAGAAGCTGGTTCAGTTTCTCACTCCATGTTCTGGCAGCCTGTTTCAAACCATAAATGGTCTTTTGTAATTTGCATTCAAGATGTTATTTTCCTGGAACTAGGAATTCTGGAGGCTCTTCCATTTATAGGTGTTCAGAGAGATTGCCATTAAAAAAGCTGTTTGGACGTCCAGATGTTAAACATTCATTTTCTTGTAGGGTGCAACAGCTAGGAGAGTTCTAATGGTTGTGTGTGTGACTACTCCGGCAAAGGTCTCATTATAGTCTTCACCATATTGCTGACTGTAGCCTTTAACCACAAGTCTTGCTTTGTATCTTTGATTCGCCCTTTCTGCATCTTGCTTTATGGTAAAGACCCATCTACAGCCAATTGCCCTTTTTTCTTCTGGCAATTCAGATAAAGCCCATGTCTTGTTTCTATATAAAAACTGCATCTCCTCATTAGCAGCTTGCATCCTCTACTCAGAATCTGTCTTTGGCAGTCCCTTGATCTTTTTCCAGCCAGAGGTTTTTGGAATCCCTTCCTCTGTGGCTTGATAAGAGAATCTGTCAGGTGGCACACCTCTTTTGGAGCATTCTGACCTTCTCATCTGGACCTGGATACCTGGCTCCACTTCTTGCACATTATCTGGTTCCTCATCATTAGGCTGTTCCACTGCAAGTGTAGCCCCTTCTAGATGTAAGACCTCTGGAGGATGAAAAGACTCCACATGTTCTGGTTGATGGTGGGAGTCTTCTTCCACTGAAAATAAATCTGGATAGACATCTTGGTTTGGATTAGATTTAGGTCTTTCATCAACATAAACAGCACTTATTAATTTTATTGTGCGTCCATCTGGATTTAGAATTCTGTAACCAATTCTAGCATAACCAAGAAAAATTCCGTCTTCATTTCTGCAGTCAAGTTTGCCTCTTTTCTGTTGGGGATTGTACATATATGCTTTGCTTCCAAAAACCTTCAGATGTTTCAGTTTAGGCCATAACTGAAATGGGGTCACATCTTTGAATTTAGTTGGCAGTCAGTTACACAGGAATGTAGCAGTAATGATGGCTTCGCACCAATAGCATTTAGTCATATTGGCCTCCAAAAGCATAGTGACTGCCATCTCCTTGAGAGTTCTGTTCATTCTTTCTGCCACACCATTCTGTTCTGGGGAATAAACCTGTGTGGTCTGATGCCCAATGCCATGGTTTTTCAAAAAATCATCAAATTCAGAATTGACAAATTCAGTGCCGTTGTCTGTGCACAAGCAATTTGGTTTATAGCCAAATTATTAGAGACTCAATTAAAGTACTCTTTGAATTTTTGAAAAGCTTGACTCTTCTCTCTGAGAAAGTAAGTATATGTATACTTGCTGAAATCATCAATAATAGTAATAAAGTAAGAGTTTCCACCTGCAAATGTTTTATTTATTGGTCCACAAAGATTAGCAGGTAGAAGATCCAGAGGCTTGGTGGGTTGTTGTCTCTCAGTAACTGAAGCATGTGGAGCTCTAGTGGCCTTTGTTTTCAAGCATTCTTCACACTTTTCATTGTTGGAGCATGCTTTGGAGTTAAAGTCTCTTGCAAGCTCTTGATTGGCCAGTCTAATATTTTCTACACTTTGATGAGCAAATCTGCGGTGCCATAAAACTGAACAGTCCTTGTGATTACATTGAGTCACACTGTTTGCAGATGAATGCAAAATCTGCATTTGATAACAGCCATGAGATCCCAAATCCACTTTAAAAATCAAGTTTTTGTCATGAAAACTAAAGCGGGATTGCTCTATGAAACTGACACAGTTGCCTCTTGATGTTGTGGTTTGCACACTATAAAAGGAGGCTTCTAAATCTGCCACATTGTAGGCATCAGGGATTTGTAAGGTCCCTATCCTGTCAGGACCAAGTTTTGTTTGCAAAATAACAGCCCCTTTTCCCTGAGCAAAAACCTCTTGACCATTGGCAAGATAAACGGGAAAAGCTACATTGGTATCAAAATCCACAAACCATTCTTTGTTGTTAAAGTAATGCACAGTTGCTGCATATTTATATTTACCTCCAGCAATTTGAATACTTGTTCATAAATCAAACCAATATCAACATGATCGAAAGACTGACTTTCTTAAAACTGACTTTCTTCGCATGTGGTTTTTTCCTGCTCTGCTCTTGGCTTTGCCTTATTAACCTTGTGTCCATTTGTTCTGGGAGAAGAAGAGGCTTTGATATGCAAACGCCCCTTAACAAGTTGGTCTAATTCTCTGTCTGTGGCTTTTGCATCATAGGCCTGATACATACAGGCCAAAATAAAGCTGCTTGGAATCACTTTGGAGGTATGCTGTTTAAATGATACATGTGTCCTAAGAGTCCAGAAGCCACACCAAAGCCACACTCCATTCCTAAGCACTGGAGTGCAGCTTTGGTGCAGCTTCCAGACTCTTAGGACGCATACATCATTGAAACACCATACCTCCAAAGTGATCTGAAGCAGCTTTATTTTGGCCTGTCTGTATAGAGCCATAGCTGCCTTCCATCAAATTCTGCCTATTTTGAAATTCAATAATTTAAGCAATAGCATCTTGCAAAGGAACATCTCCTTTAATTTGCAGAGCATTAATTATTGGAGAGTCATGTTTTGGAAGGCTAGCCAAAAATAGTCCAGGTTTTGCATGTTCTGGGAAAGATTCCCCAGGTGATGTTACTCCAGACAAAGCTGTCATAAAGCCATTGATATGGTGATTCAAAAATTGAGGATGAGACAACTTTGTGTTAAGTTTTATCATGAGAGCTGTTTGTTTAGCCGTATTTCGAGAATCAAATATTTTCTACTGTTTATCTCATATTTCTTTTCCATTGGTCAAACCTTGAAAATGCTGGGATCTATAGAGAGGCAAATATAAGCAGCTGCTTTTTCTGCATTTTCATCAAATTGTTGTTGTTTTCCTGCTTCTGGGGGCCTCTGCCCATTCACTGTTTTAAATAATCCCATTGTAGCCAAGTAAATTTGCATTTTCCATGACCATGTTTTATAATTTGTGCCTTTTAATATTTCAGTGGTCATTGTTGGGTTAGGATTAGCAGAAGCCATCATATGTTGCATCAGTAGTAAAGACTTTGTGGCAGCCATGAGAAAAAGCATGTTTAAAACAAAATACTCTGGAGCCTCATAATCAAAAAATATTGGGGATTCAAGTTTCCTAAGGCTTCCGTCTTTGTAAAGGAAACAAAACTATCACAATATCAAAAATATCAAAGACAACCCTGTTAGGGTCTAGGTTTTCAATCAGCAGAGCTGCAGAAACTGTCTTCAGCAATGCTTCCTAAGGACTGAGGCTGATTCAAAGACAAAACAAATAGCTTGTAGTTTAAAAACAAAACTTTACTAATGGCTTGAATCTACCTATGAACAGAGGCTACATCCTAACCTATCTAATGAATAGAAAGATATAGCCTGTAGAATCAGTACATAGACAAATCTTGTAGCATTTTTGAGACTGCCTGAAGTCTGTGAAAGCTCATGCTGCCAGTTTCTTTCAGTTAGTCTCAAAGGTGCTACAAGATCTATCTAATAAATAGTCCAGGTGAAAGAAGAAATCTTTATCTCGCCCTCTTTCGGAAGAAAGTTGATAGAGTAGGGAGATGGGATACCCAGAAAGCAGCAAGAGAATCTCTTTGTGTGAGAAAACTTCCTAAAAGAAGTTAGCTGAATCACACGATTTGTTTAACAATTTACAAAGGTATTTATTATCCCTGTGATTCTGCAAGACCAAATAGCATATTTTAAAGAGGGAGGACAGTAGGGTTTGCATGCAGGGCAAATCCTAACTATCTGAGGAAGGGGAGAGAGACTGCAATGATTTTAGAACAGGAATCAGCAGTCAGGTGGCAATTTTTTATGGATGACACTGAATTATTCCTGGTGCCAAAAGTGGATTTCAAAGTGTTCTAAACAGGTCTCTCCATACTGGTTGAATGGCAACAAAGTGACAAGTGTAATTTACTCTAACAAAATGTTAGAGTAAAGCATATGGGAGCAAATATCCAATGGATACATTGATATGCTTAAACTAGAGCCTGAGTGATGTAGTGGAATGGCCGTAGGACTAGGATTCTGGAGACTGGGATTTGATTCCCTTCTTGGCCATGAAAACCTCCTAGGTGACCTTGGGTGAGTCACATGCTCTCAGCCCTAGGGGAAAAATGTGATTGGTTCACCTTGGAGTCAACATAAATTGAAAATGACTTGAAGGCACACAGCTACAACAATGCTTGAGCTGGTGATGATTGAGAAGAATGAGATCTTGGGGTCATGGTGTGCCGCTCATTGAAAACACTGAAGCAGTGTGTGGTAGCGGTGAAAAAAGGCAAACACCATGCTAGGAATCATTGGGGAAGGCATCAAAACAAAATATGTCAGTATAATCATTTGGAATATTGTGTACACCTCTGTTTTCCATACTTGGAAAATAATTTCTTTACCAGTCACATCTTTAAACTGTAGAATTCTTCACTCCCACCAGATGTAGTGATGACCATCATTTTAGATGCCTTTAGAGGGAGCAAAGGACAGATAAATCTATAGATGATAAGACAAATAATGATTTATCCTATCCCAATCTACATATAACCCTACTATTAGAAGCTCTAAGCACTGGCTTCTAGTGACTGGTATTCAGCTTCTGAGTAAATGTGAGCAAATGTGAGTATTTTTTGAGTATCATATTTGGTACTTTCCCCTAAATATCTGGACTCTGGAGTGGCCACTATGCAGAACAGGGTGCTGGCCTTGATAGGCCTCTAGTCTGACCTAGCAGGGATGTTCTCCTGGATCTGAAGCCTCAGTTCAGTAGGATAGCCTACCCTGGATGGAGGTTGCATTCAGCATGCACAACATGTGCTTCCATTTACTTCTGAGTAGGCAGCTTACTTGCATTTCTGTTAGGCTTCTGGAGTGGATTGAATGTGATTATCTCTATTTATGGATGTTCAGCCACAGCTTTCAGTATGGAGGTGGACCTAGTGACCAAGAGATCACTTTAAGTAGGGGCATGGAAATCACTGCAGATGTTGATTTCATATTGTAAGGTTTTCAGGATTTAATGGTTGGTTCCGCTCACTTGGTAAAACTTATAAAGTACACACAATAAAGAGTTGTAAGTAAAAGAAAAGGTACAGGATGGTGGGCTGTTTGCAAGTATTCCTCTTGTCATGGTGAAAGAAGGTAAGGTCTACCTAGCCTATATGAAAATTAGAGTGTGTGAGTCCATGCAAGGATGTAGCTACATTCCTCGCTTTAAAAGGGAAGAAGGGAAATCCTAAACAACATGTTTACAACACAATAGGAGGAATAGCCTTATATGTCAGGGACATTTACATTTACATTTACATTAATCCTGGAAACCAGGTGGAGAGCATCTGGATAAAAAATAAAGAGGAGCCTACTACAGACCCCTGAGTCAGACGGAGGAATTGGATGATACCTTTATAGAACAGATTGACCACACACTCAGAAAGGAGAGATGTAGTAGTGATGTGGGACTTCAACTATCCTGATATTTGCTGGAATTCAAACTCAGCCAAATCCTCAAGGTCTAGCAAATTCCTCACTTGCCTCGAAGACAATTTCATTGTCCAAAAGGTGGAAGAGGCAACAAGGGGGCTAGCTATTTTGGATCTGATCCTAACCAACAGGGATGACTGGGTTAATGGGGTGCAAGTGGTGGGATCCTTAGGTGGAAGTGACCATGTTCTCCTGGAGTTTGTTATACAGTGGAAAGGAGAAGACAGGCATAGTCAGACATGCATTCTAGACTTTAGATTTCAGTAAACTTAGAGAAATACTGGGGGTGATCCCTTGGTCAGAAATACAAAAAGAGAAGGGAGTTCAGGATGGATGGGAGTTTCTCAAAGGAGAGATACTGAAGGCACAATTTGAAACAGTTCCAATGAGGAAGAAAAATGGGAACTGTCTCAAGAGACCAGGAGGGATGACTAAGGAACTTTCAATGGAGCTAACTTTTAAACAGAACATGTATAAGAAATGGAAAAATAGGGAAATCACCAAAGAGGAATTCAGACAAATAGCAAGCCTGTGCAGGAGTAAAGTCAGAAAAGCTAAAGCGCAGAATGAACTCAGGCTTGCTAGAGAGGTTAAAAACAATAAAAAGGGCTTTTTTTTTATATGTCCACAGCAAAAGGAAGAAGAAGGAAATGGTAGGGTCACTGCGTGGAGAAGATGGCAAAATGCTAACAGGGGACAGAGGAAAGGCAGAATTACTGAACACCTTCTTTGCCTCAGTCTTCTCAGAAAAGGCAAAGGGTGCTCAACCTGAGGATAATGGAGCAGAGGACAGAATAGGGGAATTTCAGCACAGAATAAGTAAAGAGATAGTACAGGAATACCTTGTTAATCTAAATGAATATAAGCCTCCGGGACCAGATGAATTACATCCAAGAGTATTAAAAGAACTAGCAAAAGTAATATCGGAGCCATTGGCAATAATCTTTGAGAACTCCTGGAAAACAGGAGAAATCCCAGCAGACTGGAGGAGGGCAAACGTTGTCCCCATCTTCAAAAAGGGGAAAAAAGATGATTACAACAATTATCGTCCAGTTAGTCTGACATCAATACCAGGAAAGATTCTAGAGCAGATCGTTAAACCGAGAGTCTGTGAATATCTAGATGACAATTCCATAATCACAAAAAGTCAACATGGGTTTCAGAGAAAGAAGTCATGCCAGACAAACCTGATCTCTTTTTTTGATAAAGTTACCATCTTGTTAGATGAAGGGAATGCTGTGGATATAGTATATCTTGATTTCAAGAAGGCCTTTGACAAAGTTCTCCATGACATGCTTGCAAACAAGCTTGTAAAATGTGGGCTAGACAAAGTAACTGTTAAATGGATTTGTAATTGGTTGACTGGCCGAACCCAAATGGTGCTCAAAAATGGCTCCTTTTCATCCTGGAGAGAAGTGACCAGTGGGGTCCTACAAGGCTCTGTCCTGGGCCCAGTGCTATTCAACATCTTTATCAATGACTTGGATGACAGAATTGGGGGCATACTCATCAGATTTGCAGATGACACCAAATTAGGAGGAGTAGCTAATACCCCAGAGGACAGGACCAAAATTCAAAATGACCTGAATAGACTAAAAACCTGGGCCAAAGCTAACAAAACGAAATTCAACACGGAGAAATAACTGCACTTAGGGTAGAAAAATAAAATGCACAGATATAGGATGAGAGACACCTGGCTGAACAAGACTACATGTGAAAGGGATCTAGTTGAACATGAGTCAACAGTGCGATGTGGCAGCTAAAAAGGCCAATGCAATTTTGGGCTGCATCAATAAAATTATAGTGTCTAGATCAAGGGAAGTAGTAGTGCCACT
This sequence comes from Sceloporus occidentalis, assembly GCA_023333645.1. Lineage (NCBI taxonomy): Eukaryota > Metazoa > Chordata > Lepidosauria > Squamata > Phrynosomatidae > Sceloporus > Sceloporus occidentalis. Next base: position 6,472,540 of record JALMGF010000004.1, on the reverse strand, counting down.
ATATTCTGCTTTGGTCAGGCCCCACCTAGAATATTGTGTCCGTTTCTGGGCACTACAATTTAAAAAGGATGTGGAGAAACTGGAGCATGTCCAAAGGAGAGCCACTAAAATGGTGAAGGGTCTGGAAACCATGTCCTATGAGGAATGACTTAGGGAGCTGGGGATGTTCAGCCTGGAGAAGAGAAGGTTAAGAGGTGATATGATAGCCCTGTTTAAATATTTGAAGATGTCATATTGAGGAGGGAGCAAGCTTGTTTTCTGCTGCTCCAGAAACTAGGACCCAGAGCAATGGATGCAAGCTACAGCAAAAGAGATTCCACCTCAACATTAGGAGGAACTTCCTGACAGTAAGAGCTGTCCGACAGTGGAACACACTTCCTTGGAGTGTAGTGGAGTCTCCTTCCTTGGAGGTCTTTAAGCAGAGGCTGGATGGCCATCTGTCAATGGGGATGCTTTGATTGAGATTTCCTGCATGGCAGGGGGTTGGACTGGATGGCCCTTGTGGTCTCTTCCAACTCTATGATTCTATGTGAGATTTTCCTTTTTTATTGTAAATTGGCTGTTAGCATCAAATCATGAACAGTAGGCTGAAGTCTTTAGTCAGTAGCTCAGTTACCTAAAACCTTTAATCATTAGTTTACTTTGGTCAGGCCTCACCTGAAATACTGTGTCCAGTTCTGGGCACTACAATTCAAAAAGGATGTTGAAAAATTGGAGACTGTGCAAAGGAGTGCCATGAAAATGGTGTAGGGCCTGGAAACCATGTCCTATTAGGAAACACTTAGGGAGCTGGGTGTGTTTCGCCTGGAGAAGAGAAGGTTAAGAGGTGATATGATAGCCTTGTTTAAATATTTGAAGGGGTGCCACATTGGGAAGGGAGCAAGCTTGTTTTCTGCTGCTCCAGAGAACAGGATCCAGAAAAATGGATACAAGCTCCAGGAAAAGAGATTCCACCTCAACATTAGGAGGAACTTCCTGACAGTAAGGGCTGTTCAATAGTGGAACACACTCCCTCAGAGGTGGATTCTCCTGCTTTGATAGCTATCTGTCGGGGATGCTTTGACTGAGATTTCCTGCATGGCAGGGGGGATTGTACTGGATCTCTCCCATCTTGATGCTTAACTATGAAATCGAGTGATTTTAATAGGAGGCAATATGTTTTAGAAATGAGGTTCTTTTAGTTTTGGGTCTCTTTTTCTATCTTAAAGTATGTCCCCAAAAGATATTTGAGATGCCAATTGGTGCTGAGATTCGGAAAGTGGCACCTACCTCTGAAGGGTTTCAAAGGCATGCCCTCAGTGCCAGGAGCACGGTCTCTATGATTCCTTCCCCTTCTCAGCCCGCTTTGGCAGCTTTGGAGGTAACTCCTTTTCTTGCCGTTGCAGAGCCAAATCGAAAAACGGGGGCAGATCGTTGCGAGAGAGGCTAGAAAAAATTGGTTTGAATTTACCAGCCGGCAGGCGCAAAGCAGCAAATGTCACTTTACTCACCTCCCTGGTGGAAGGTAAGCAAACTCTCTTTCCCTTTCGATTTTCCCTTCTCAATCCCCCCCTCCCCTAGTCCCCTGGCTTTTCTTTAAGCAGGAGGGAGAGTTTTGACATTTTGCAGAGTTTAGTGGATTGAATGGAAATTGTTGCTGCAGTGGCATAAAAGAGCCTTTCATGCAGAAGTAGCCAGAAGCCAAGACATTAAACAAACAGAAGGCCTTATCCCCCAATCTGACCTCAACTAGGGTTTGTGGCAGCTTCTTAAGGTGCATCTCCCACCTCTAATCCTGAGGGAGTCTAGTACTAGTGGCATTTACTCCTGAACCCATGCTCCTGGTCAGATCAGCCTTGTGCACAATAAAGTCTCAGGTTCAGTCATTCTAATGAAAGGGTCCTAAAATGTAAAGTCGAAGGCTTTCATGGCTGGCATCCATAGTTTTTTGTGGGTTTTTCGGGCTATGTGGCCATGTTCCAGAAAAGTTTCTTCCTGACGTTTCACCAGCATCTGTGGCTGGCATCTTCAGAGAAACTGGTTAAAATGAACCACAAAAAACATCACCATCATCCTAATATGATGGCGCAGATATCCCTGTCAGGATCTGGCAAGGTGTGGTGTGTGGGTTTTCCAGTTAAAGAGCCATCGGGGCAAGGAAGTTGTTTTAAAAACATTTCAAAAACATTTCAAAGCCCTGGTGGCGCAGTGGTTAAACGCCTGTTTAACCACTTTATTGTGGCCTGTCTGTTCAGGCCCTAAGGAACAGTAGGTAATCCCATCCTGACTGCCACCCAAGTTCAGGAGAATAGTACCTAAAGCCAGCCAACATTTTTTGGCATAGGGAGTAGAAAGTCCCTCACACATCCCTCTCTGGCTTTTGTGGTAAATATACACTATTAACAAATTAAATCATTAATAATCTGTGCCCTCCCATGGAGTTCCTGCAAGAGAAGAGGAGGAGGAGAGAAGGAGCTGGGCAGCCATTTTGAGTGGTGACTGATTTTTTTTTTAAAACTCTAGGAGAATGTGCTAGTTGCTGGGGGGTGGAGCTTCTGTGAGTCACATCTGTGAGTCACTAGGGGGTGTAGCTAGCAGACTAGCTCTATTTAACGCCTTCCAGAGCCGCGCGCCTAGCGGTGCGTGAGTTTTTTTTTGTTTTTTTAAATCCAAAACAAATCTACAGCAGAGGCAGCAGGTGAGGAGTAAACCTTTAGTCAAAACTTGCCCTTAAGTACAAGCTAGCAGCCACGACATTACAATAAAGTTATCCTCCCAGTAGACTGAGCTTGCTGCCAGAGACTTGTGAAAAGGACAGGTCATCAGGGCCTCAACCTTGGTGTTGACCAGAGGATTTTTTGAGGAGGAAGCCAACAGTCTTGTTTCAGTGATTACTAAAGACTTCACAATATGGACACCGAGGGAACTACTGCAGTGACATGCAACACTTGTGGGATGTTTATCTTCTTGCCTACAGAAGTGGAGAACTTCACATGCACCAAGTGCAAGTTGGTAGCACTCTTGGAGGACAAAGTACAGCAGTTGGAGTCTAGAGTAGCTACACTTCAGCATATTAGGGAGCAAGAGGATTTCCTGGACACAACGGAACTAATGATCTTGGATGAGTACCACGCAGAGGAAGTTGCTGGGGCAGAGGAAGTCACTTTACATACACAGGAGGCAGACATCTGGAGGAATGTCACACAGAGAAGTAGTCCAAGAAGGGATTGTTCTGGGAGCTTGCAGCTAGAGAATCGATTCGAAGCTCTTTCCCTTATCAAGGAGGATGAAGAAGAACAGCATGGACAAGCTTCAGGGACAGAGCAGGAGAGCCTGAGAGTTCCACCCGAGGGAACAATCGCTGCTAAGCCTCGGAGGAGGCGTGTGATCATAGTGGGGGACTCCTTGCTGAGGGGTACAGAAGCAGTGATTTGTAGGACTGACAAGATGTCTCAAGAGGTGTGTTGTCTCCCCAGGCAAAGATCCGTGATGTGATAGAGAGGCTGACAAGACTGGTCAAGCCTACTGACCAATACCCTTTTGGTCCATGTGGGAACCATTGATATGGCAAGACACAGCCTTCAGAACATCAAAAGGGATTACGAGGCGCTTGGTAGGAAGCTGAAAGAAATGGATGCACAAGTTGTCATCTTGTCTGTTCTGCCAGTTGAAGGGCATGGTCCAGGAAGGGAGAGGAAAATAGCAGATGTGAACAACTGGCTCCGCAGATGGTGCCGCCAAGAATGATTTGGATTCTTTGATCATGGGCTGTGGTTCCATGAGGAGGGACTTCTTGCAACAGACAGGTTGCATTTCATGCCAGTTGGAAGAAAGGTTTTTTGCCAACAGTCTCAAAAATTTGATCAATAGGGCTTTAAACTGAGTTCCATGGGGGAAGAAGACAATATTAAGGAAGGCAAAAGGGCTGGAGAAAATAGTCAAACTGACACAGAGGAAACAAGAAAAAAAGTGCAAGGATCCAACAGTGGGAGGCAAAAATAAACTTGCACAGGCAGCAAGTAAAAGGGACCCATGGTTTGCAATGTCTCTATACAGAGCATGGGAAATAAGCAAGATGAACTTGAACTCCTAGTACAACAAAGCAAACATGATATAATAGGCATCACTGAAACCTGGTGGGATGAGTCTCATGATTGGAATGTAGAAATAGAAGGATATAACCTTTTGAAGACAAACAGGCCAAACAAGAAAGGAGGAGGAATAGGAATACATGTCAAGGACATTTACACCAGTGAAGAGATCCAGGACATCAATCTTGGAAACCAGGTGGAGAGCATCTGGATAAGAATTAAAGGGGAGGGAAACAACAAGGATGTTATGGTGGGAGTCTACTACAGACCTCCAAGTCAGACTGAAGAATTGGATGATGTCTTTCTAGAACAGATGACCACACACTCAGAAAGGAGAGATGTAGTAGTGATGGGTGACATCAACTATCTTAATATTTGTTGGAAGTCAAACTCAGCCAAATCCTCAAGGTCTAGTAAATTCCTCACTTGCCTCGAAGACAATTTCATTGTCCAAAAGGTGGAAGAGGCAACAAGGGGGCCAGCTATTTTAGATCTGATCCTAACCAACAGGGATGACTTGGTTAATGGGGTGTAAGTGGTGGAATCATTAGGTGGAAGTGACCACGTTCTCCTGGAGTTTGTTATACAGTGGAAAGGAGAAGCCAGGCATAGTCAGATACGCATTCTAGACTTTAGGAGAGCGGATTTCATTAAACTAAGAGAAGTATTGAGGGTGATCCCGTTTTCAGAAATATTAAAAGAGAAGGGAGTACAGGACGGATGGGAGTTTCTCAAAAGGGAGATACTGAAGGCACAAATTAAAACAGTTCAACGAGAAAGAAAAATGGGAGGTGTCTCAAGAAACCAGGATGGATGACTAAGGAACTTTCAATTGAGCTAAGTTTTAAACAGAACATGTATAAGAAATGGAAAAAAGGAGAAACCACAAAAAAGGAATTCAAAGAAATAGCAAGCACATGTAGGGGTAAAGTCAGAAAAGCTAAAGCACAGAATGAATTCAGGCTTGCTAGAGAGGTTAAAAACAATTAAAAGGGCTTTTTTGGATATGTCCGCAGCAAAAGGAAGAAGAAGGAAATGGTAGGGTCACTGCGTGGAGAAGATGGCAAAATGCTAACAGAAGACAGAGAAAAGGCAGAATTACTCAACACATTCTTTGCTTCAGTCTTCTCAGAAAAGGCAAAGGGTGCTCAACCTGAGGATAATGGAGCAGAGGACAGAATAGGGGAATTTCAGCACAGAATAAGTAAAGAGATAGTACAGGAATACCTTGTTAATCTAAATGAATATAAGCCTCCAGGACCAGATGAACTACATCCAAGGGTACTAAAAGAACTGGCAAATGTAATATCAGAGCCATTGGCAATAATCTTTGAAAACTCCTGGAGAACAAGAGAAATCCCAGCAGACTGGAGGAGGGCAAATGTTGTTCCAATCTTCAAAAAGGGGAAAAAAGAGGATCCCAACAATTATCATCCAGTTAGTCTGACATCAGTTCTAGGAAAGATTCTAGAGCAGATCATTAAACAGAGAGTCTGTGAACATCTAGAAGGCAATTCCATAATCACAAAAAGTCAACATGGGTTTCAGAGAAACAAGTCATGCCAGACAAACCTGATCTCTTTTTATATATATATAAAATTACCAGCTTGTTAGATGAAGGTAATCTTGTCGATATAATATATCTAGATTTCAGTAAGGCCTTTGACAAGGTTTCCCATGACATTCTTGTAAACAAATTGTAAAATGTGGGCTAGATAAGGTAACTGTTACATGGATTTGTAATTGGTTGACTGGCCGAACCCAAATGGTGCTCAACAATGGCTCCTTTTCATCCTGGAGAGAAGTAACCAGTGGGGTCCCACAGGGCTCTATCCTGGGCCCAGTGCTATTCAACATCTTTATCAATGACTTGGAGGACAAAATTGGGGGCATACTTATCAAATTTGCAGATGACAAAAAATTAGGAGGAGAAGCTAATACTCCAGAGGACAGAATCAAAATTCAAAATGACCAGAATAGACTAGAAAGCTGGGCCAAAGCTAACAAAATGAAATTCAACACGGAGAAATGTAAGGTACTGCACTTAGGGCGGAAAAATTAAATGCACAGATATAGGATGGGGGACACCTGGCTGAATGAAACTACATGTGAAAGGGATCTAGGAGTCCAAGTAGACCATAAGTTGAACATGAGTCAACAGTGTGATGTGGCAGCTAAAAAAGCCAATGCAATTCTAGGCTGCATCAATAAAAGTATTGTGTCTAGATCAAGAGAAGTAATAGTGCCACTGTACTCTTCTTTGGTCAGGCCCCATTTGGAATACTGTGTCCAGTTCTGGGCACCACAATTCAAAAAGCACATTGAGAAACTGGAGCATGTCCAAAGGAGGGCAACTAAAATGGTGAAGGGTCTGGAAACCATGTCCTATGAGGAAGCTGGGGATGTTTAGCCTGGAGAAGAGAAGGTTAAGAGGTGATATGATAGCCCTATTTAAATATTTGAAGGGATGCCATATTCAGGAGGGAGCATGCTTGTTTTCTGCTGCTCCAGAGAACAGGACCCGGAACAATGGATGCAAGCTGCAGGAAAAGAGATTCCACCTCAGTATTAGGAGGAACTTCCTTGACAGTAAGGGCTGTTCGACAGCGGAACACACTCCTTAGGAGTGTATTGAAATCTCCCTCCTTGGATGGCCATCTGTCGGGTATGCTTTGATTGAGATTTCCTGCATGGCAGCGGGTTGGACTGGATGGCCCTTGTGGTCTCTTCCAACTATACGATTCTATGATTCCATTCTATGATTCTATGCCTCACTTTGGGTCCAGCATGTGGCCTGATGGTGACAGCTAGAGTACAAAACCAAATTATGCCATTAGGAAAAGTCAGCATTTCTTATTCCACTGATTATTTTTGTTGTTACGTGCCTCCAAGTTGTGTCCCACGTATAGTGACCCTAAGGCAAACCTATCAGGGGTTTTTTTTGTGCCAAGATTTGTCAGAGGGGATTTGCATTTGCTTTCCTCTGAAGCTGAGAGAGTGTGACTTAACCAAGGTTACTCAGTGGGTTTTCATGGCTGAGTGGGGATTCAAACCCTGGTCTCTAGTTATAATCCAGTGCTCAAACCACTACACGATGCAGTCTCTCTCCATTCCATTAATGCACATCTTGAAAATCTTAGCACCAGATTCATTTGACAGGTACATAGACAAGATCCTATTGTTAGTAATTTGCTTGAATCCATAGGAAATATATTCTGGAGTAGCCATGTTGGCCATAAAGCAAAATACAATGAAATCCAGAATCCACAAAGCAGCGATACTTTATTGGGCCAACTCAAAAGCATCAAATGTGTCATTGAAGCTTTTGAAGTCTCATGAAGAAGACAGTGAAGCTTAAAAAGCTTGGATAATGTATTTTGTGCTTTGGAATTTGCCCAATAAAGGTAATGCTGCTTTGTGGATTTTGTATTTTGTTGTATTTTGGATCTGTGGTCTTATACAGATTCTTATTCCTTTCTTCCCTAAGTAGAAGGCTGATTTCAGAATACTCATTTAATTGGAAATGACAGTATTTTGTACCAGTTTTGCACCAGAAGAAAAGGAGCTTCAAAATAAATGAAAACAGGCAGACTACAATTTATGTTTGACTGAGATGAACAGCAGTTGTTTGCACTGAGCTGTAAGAATGCAGTCCTAAATGTATTACTAGCAAATACTGTCAATTCAAATCTGAGCAATTTATTTCCAACTATGTATACTACACTGAGATATTAAAATGTAACCCGAGAGTAAGTGAAGCATTTCATTTGTGGACTGTAATCATTAGAGAATTTCAAAATTAATAGACAGGCTTGATTGTATTAGTGAATACGCTGTTAATTTATCTCTTACAGAATATGCCAACATTTCATCTGTGCAAACCAACTATTTCACTTTAAAGGGTTAAGGTTTAGTCTGTCTTGTAGGAATTAGCACCTGCTTCAGTACCAGTTTCCACCCCCCTCCCCTTTACTGCCTGTAGCAAAAATGTTTCATTCATCACTGTCCAGGATTCACAAAAGGTAGGGAGTTTAAAGCCTTTCTTGCACTTTTAGTAAGAGAACTCAGTATCCATGGCGAAGGCAACTTTCTGTCCTACTTCCCTGCCAAAATAATGCATCATTAGATTTATTAGGAATAAATCTGGTGTGGCTTTTGTTTCTCCTATTCATTCTTTGGGTTTAAACTCCAGTGCAGTATCAGCAGTTTGACTGAAGTGGCGAATATGAAAAGAGACAGGCACCTAAGCTTAGAATAACATAATTGTTGTTCATCTTACGAAGATTTGCAAGACCAGCCTGTTTTTGACAACCTGACTTGGGACCTCAGGATCTTCTCCTGTATTCCCTAAAGTAATCTATACAGAACGCCCAAAAGGGTGGTCTGCCGCCGCCCTTGTTTGCTGCATGAGAGAGCCGCAGCGGACAAACCGCGCGGCTCCCCCGCCCAGCAAAAAGAAGTCGCAAAAAAGGCTCCTTTTTCTGGTGCCGTTATGATGCCACAAGGCTCCAATGGCACACTTGCGATGTCATCAAGGCGCTGCAACGTGCGGACGCTAGGCATCTGTCACGTCAAAATGGCAGAGCCCATGTGTATAGGGTGCCGCCATTTTTACGTCCTTGTTACGTGCGAGGGGCAAGGTGCGCCAGGAAGCGCCACCCCTCGTGTGTAACAACGGCGGCCAAAAGGCCCCATCTATAAAGCGCCTTAAGGCAATCCTCCAGTGAGTGCTTCTTCTATCTGAAGCTTGGCTATTAGCTTTAAGAGACAGGTGGCCTTCTGGTTATGGAACACTCTCCCCAAGGAAATTCCCTTGGCACCAAAAACAAACAACTTTTTAGATTTTAATCCCCACTATATGATGGTTGTTTTAACTGTTTTATTTTTTTTGGCTAATTTTACTTCATCCTTTAATAAAAATGATTTTAAAATCATGTCAGTTTTCTACTTAATTTTTTCATCACATTCGCCTCAGATTTGCTTTTGAATTTTTATTTGTACTGTGTTTTTAGATCTTTGTTACTTATTGTATCATGATAATTTATAATTGCATAGTATGTAGATAAAAATTTGTTTCTAGTGTGATCTTATAGCTAAAATAAATATTTGACATAGAAAATATTTTCTCAAATAAATACTTTATAATATTTTATCATTCCATGGCTATTTATTACAAATTCACCTCCACTGACAACAGCAGAGCTTACTTTACCTAAATAAGTGTGCAGGAGGATTCTAGTCTTTATGATACATTTCAGAGGAATTTGAATAAGGTACCTATTTTTTAATTTTTCAATGACAAAGGGTATCTAATGGAATGAACTTATTCTTTACACAGTACCTTTAAAGCTGACAGTGTTTTACAGTCTAAAATATGACTATATTACAGCAGGATTATTAAGGCAGGACTATTAAGGGACTGGTGGTGCTCATGAACTTGGACTTCATTTTCATTTAAGGGGTCTGTGTGCAGAATTACATTCCAAATCTGCATTAGCACTGTCAGTGCTAAGTTAGTGGGATAAAAACTGTTTACTCTGTAATGGATGTGGTGGTGGGATCACATTCAACTTGCAAGGGTAACAGAAAGAGGGAAGGGTCAGGAGAAGCAAATGTAAAGGGGGGAACGTGAGTGACTGCGGACTGGTGGTGCTCATGAACTTGGACTTCATTTTCATTTAAGGGGTCTGTGTGCAGGATTACACTCCAAATCTGCATTAGCACTGTCAGTGCTAAGTTAGTGAGATAAAAACTGTTTACTCTGCAATGGACGTGGTAGTGGGATCACATTCAACTTGCATAGTAGTATTAATAATAATAATAATAATAATAATAATAATAATGCATTTTATTTATGTGCCACCTCTCCCACTAATAAGATCAAAATGCAGAGTCATGTTTCTTCCTGGCTTGCCCATAGGTCACAAGGTGTATATTTGGGATGTTCTGCTGATGCATTTCATGCTCACCTGCTTCAGATGGTTAAGCTGTTGAGGGTTTGAGCCTACTTGGAAAGCATAGTCCATGTCTTCCCCTCTACATCCTTAACTCAAGGTAGCTTTGAACTTTGAAATCCACTTGCAGTGAATGAAGAAAGAAAATACAGTCTGAAGATACTAAAAGAAGCTGTTGTCTGTTTGCTTGCTTGACACAGTTTAAGATGTGGTCTTGGTGGTTTGGGGCCAAGACCTATCATTTCAAGTCCTGTGGGAGGAATCTGCTGCAACCTTTAAAAACTAGGCTGTCTGCAACCACCCAGAGGACCTTTTCAGCTACCGCTCCCAGATTATGAAGCGGCCTGCTGGATGAGATCCATCATATTACCACCTTAAACAACTTTTAAAAAGCTGTTAAGACGGATCTCTTCCAGCAGGCCTTTCCTGAATAGACACCCAGCCACTAAAAAGGAAAGCTTAATTTGGTGACCCTGATTTTTGCTACACCTCCTGTGTATAGTTTATTGCTGTTATTATTTTAAGGATGTTTTAATTGTAATTTGTTTAATTGTATTTTAAGGGGGTGGGATTGGGGGTCATGGAATGCATATTTTAATGTTGTAAGCCTCCCTGGTTATGTTGCACAGAGGGATGGGATATAAATAAATTTTATTATTATTATTATTATTATTATTATTATTCAAAAATTAAATAATGGATTACTTCAATTTATTAGTATATTCTAGAGGACCATATTTCCCTTCATTGGCTTGAAAACTGGACATTTGTCTTGTTAAAAAGGAGATGCTACAACATCTGTGCCACCTTTTTAAAATTTCATTCCAGCACATCATGATGCCCTCTAGACACTGGATTGCATCTTCCAGAATTCACTATTGTCTATGCTGACTAAAGCATTTGGGAACTGTAGTGTACCATCTGGAGGATTATATGGTTCTCATCTCTGTTTCATTCGAATGCTTTACTAGGGAATTTCATAGGGATGGGATCATGGGAAAAGGTGGAGACAGACAGTAAGTATAGGAAGTTATAAATGAACATTTAGAAGGGGGAATTAGAAAAAAGAGTAACAACATCTGGATTATAATGCACTAATAAAGATAGAGAAGTTGTGCCTTTTTGGATGGTGATGAACCAACCATCCCTGATTGTGGGTTATGCTGGCTGGCTGTGGCTGATGAGAGCTGAAGTCCAGCAGGATATGGAAAGCACTGGTTCTCGATCCAGGTAATAAATGAAATTATTAATTAGAACTGTATGCCACAAATGAAAAACAGGGAAAGGTAGGTCTGCAGAACTGAATGCGCACATTGAATGGTCAAGTTTATGGATAGCTTGTCTTCTAAAATCAATAGAGTTTACAAGAACAGCTCTTTCCAAAATGTTGCTAATAGGCCCACAGATTATATAGACTACTGCACAGCTGATTTAGTGTAAACCTGACTAGCTGGAAAACTTAATTGTTGGTTCCCTCAATGCACTGTGGGATTTGTGGATTAGTGAATGATCTCTAACCTTTTTAGATCACCAGCTTTCAAAGTTAGGTAGATAGGAAGACAGGTGAAGCTGATTGGTATGGAAGATAAAATTGTAATAGCTAAAGCTGTGTCCTGGGGATGTACACAAAATATGCCATTTTTTTGGTTCAGTCTGCCTGTTCATAGTACACCTAGTTGTCTTTGAGTTGTGTCTGTCTGTCTATCTATCTTGGCCGCCATTTCTCCCAGGGCCAAAATAGGTCTCAGAAACAAAACTTTACTGCTTTCTATATTATGCTCAGCCCAACACAGAGCATAGGACGAGCGTGCAGAGTATCTGTGAATGGCAGAATACCATTGTAGTTAATTAGATCTTTTGTAGTCACAGCAGTTGGTGTCCCCCAAACCTGAGAAGTTAGTTGTTGGCCTGATGAATTGAAGGATTAGACTATTAATCTATCTCAATAAGTACTAATGCTGCCTCAAATGGACTGTGACTGTGTTAATCTAGTTGACCTGTGATGATCAAAGCTGCTTGTCTTTCCCTAGGAGAAGCTGTACATTTAGCCCGGGATTTTGGATACATCTGTGAGACTGAGTTTCCTGCCAAAGCTGTTTCTGAGTACCTGAACAGACAGCATACGGACCCCACTGATCTCCACTCCAGGAAAAATATGCTACTTGCCACAAAGTGAGTAGTAATAATCTTAAAGCTGTGTTTTCTTTCAACATTCAGACCCTGCCCCCCCCCCCCCCCCGTGATCTTTGATGCATTAGAAGCCTTCATTTGGAGGGACTATATAATTTCAATTCAATTTAAAATAGTCTTCCACACTTTCTGCTTCATAGATTCATAGGAGCCCTATGGTGCAGTGGTTAAATGTCTGTAATGCAGCCACTAATTCCACTTGCCCATGGAAACCATGGTGACTTTGGACAAGTCACACACTCTCAGTGCCAGTAAACCCTGTGATATGTTTGCCTTAGTTTCTGTATAAGTTGGATGACTTGAAAGCAGACAACAACAACAACAGCAACAGCAACTGATAAATATCAAAGCTTGCAAAATTAGGGCAAGAACATGATAAAGGAAAAGTGGTCCAGAACAGTTGGGGAAGATCAGAGGGACTGAGAGGGAAAATAAAACTCAGAATCATAGAACCATAGACTTATAGAATTGGAAGAGACCACAAGGGCCATCCAGTCCAACCCATTGCCATGCAGGAAATCATAATCAAAGCATCCCTGACAGATGGCCATCCACTACACTCAGAGGAAGTGTGTTCCACTTTCCAACAGCTCTTACTGCCAGGGGGTTCCTCCTAATGTTGAGGTGGAATCTCTTTTCTTCTAGCTTACATCCATTGTTCTGTGTTCTAGTCTCTGGAGCAGCAGAAAACAAGCTTGCTCCATCTTCAATTTGACACCCTTAAAATATTTAAACAAGGTGATCATATCACCTCTTAACGGTCTCTTCTCCAGACTAAACATAGCCTGCTTCCTAAGTCTTTCCTCATAAGGCATGGTTTGCAGGCCCTTCACCATTTTGGTGCCCCACCTAGAATCATAGAATCATAGAGTTGGAAGAGACCACAGGGGCCATGCAGTCCAACCCCCTGCCATGCAGGAAATCCAAATCAAAGCATCCCCGACAGATGGCCATCCAGCCTCTGTTTAAAGACCTCCAAGGAAGGAGACTCCACTACACTCCGAGGGAGTTTGTTTCACTGTCGAACAGCCCTTACTGTCAAGAAGTTCCTCCTAATGTTGAGGTGGAATCTCATTTCCTGCAGTTTGCATCCATTGCTTCAGGTCCTAGTCTCTGGAACAGCAGAAAATAAACTTGCTCCCTTTTTTCAACATCCTTTTTGAATTGTAGTGCCCAGAACTGAAAACAGTATTCCAGGTGAGGCCTGACCAAGGCAAAATTAAGTGGCACTATTAGTTCCTTTGATTTAGACACTATATTTCTATTGATGCAGCCTAAAATAGCATTGGCCTTTTTAGTTGCCACATCACACTATTGACTCATGCTCAACTTTGAAAGACAAGAAAGCCCACATTAATAAAACACACAATCCAGGAGAGGCTGCAGCAGTTTTGCCTGAGTGTACTGGGAAGGGCAAGAATGCATATCCATCTATCCTCTCCCCTTTCCTAAGTTAATTGAGTGCAAATTACTTTCATACTTGAACTCAGTTTGCAGCAATTGCAATAAACTGTGGACAAAGGAGGAAAGTGGGAGGTGGTGAGAGAGAAAAAAAATTGGGACATTTTAGAAGCAGCTGTAAAAGTGGGATTACAGAAGATTAATCAGGACTTTCCCTGCAAAACTGGGACATTTAGTTGTTGTTGTGTGCCTCAGAGGATCACAATGGCAAACTCCTTGGAAGAAACCTGCCAAGAAAACCTCATAATAGATTTGTCTTAGCGTTTCTATCAGTTGGAAAGGACTTGAAGGTACATACACAACAAGGCAAATCTGTCATCGGATTTTCCGGAACCCTACGTGAAACTATCACAGGATTTTCTGGGACTGAGAGTGTGTGATTCACCCAAGGTCACTCAGTGGGTTTCCATGGCTTAGACAGGATTCAAATCCTGGATTCCAGCATCCAAGTCCTGTGCTCAAACCATTATACCACACTGGTTCAGGACATTTGGAGGGTATGAATAGTCATGAGCTTTTCTGCATCCTTCTGACTTTCAATACCTTTGATTTCAAGGAAGGTAATATGGGGTCGATTAACGACAAACATGCCAGGTAGGCAATAAGGACTACATACTTTAAAAATTTAGAACTTTTCTAAGTAATGTAGGTGGTTTACAGACTGCCCAAAAAGGGCGGTCTCCTGCCGCCCTCATTTGCGGCGCAGAGGAGCCTCAGTGGCCAAAATGTGCTACTCTTCCGCACCGCAAAAAGAAGCCGCAAAAAGCACGGAAATGGCGCCACAAAGGCGCATTCACGGTGTCATTTCCGCCGCGCAGTGTGCAGACGCTAGACGTCCGAGACGTCAAAATGGTGGCACCCATGTAGAATGGGTGCCACCATTTTGTACATGCTCGGCACGTACTAGGGTTAGGGGCATCCAGAAAGGATGCCCCTTTCTAACCCTAGTACGTACCGAGCACATACTTTTTGCCCGTCTGGAACAGGCCTTATAAAAGCATCCAGATGCTGACTTTGTAAATTCTCATTGTTGGTCTTCCACATTTAACATTTGGTTTCTTCAAACATAGGCTTTGTATAGGTGGAATAATTTCCCATCCAGCCCCATACACAATTAGAATACATAGATAATCAATTACTATGGCTTTTTTCATACATATTTGTGGGATCACTTTTAAAGGTTACTTGATTTACTTTACAATGGAATAACCAGAAGGATCCCTAAATATAAAACAGATTAATTTTTTTGCTCTGAATAGTTTTTTTCTGAATTAGTTTTGCTGCTTCCTAATAATGTGAATCTATATTTTTAGGACTGGGTGTATCCTCCAGGAATTGTCTATTTTTAGAGGTGTTCACATGTTAAACTGTATGTTGTCTGACATATTGCACCATACACTATTTCCCCATGTTCTGCTGTTCGTGAGACTATATCTGTGTCTATCTTTGTATCTGATTTCTACTGAGATGCTTGAACCTTTTAAAATCCAGAATACAAATCAAAGACTGCCCCCCAGCACCTCCCTCTGTATCGGGGGAGACCTGGGATGCGGACATCACTATTCCTAATTAATAAGTTTTGTCATGTTGACCAAATGCTGATGTCGCATTGTCATCTATGAAAATGTGTCACCTGTGAAATGTTGGATGGGATGTGAGAGTGTGGTGTAGTGGTTTGAGCATTGGACTATGGCTCTTGAGAGCAGGATTCAAATTCCTTTTCGGCCATGGAAACTCACTGCATGATTTTGGGCAGGTCACACTCTCTCAGAGGATGGCAATGGTGACCTCCCTATGAAGAAACGTTTCAAAAAAAACCCATGATAGGGTCACCATACGTTGGAAACAATTTGAAACAACAATGTATGTGTGTATAACTGATTTCTTGTGTTATATAGCTTTGCTGCTTTCAATCTGAGATGTGAATTTCTTTCTTCTTGGACTAGTACGTGGTAGTTAACACAAGCTTTTGCTGTGGCTGTGACTGTAAATAATTATTATTTCAAGCATGGCTTTAGCATTGTCAGGTCCCAAGACCAAAAGACTACAGATTGCTGAAAGCTGCAGTAGTGTTTTTTTTAGTGGTTTCTAGTAACATTTATGGGATGAAACAATTGCACTTGACTAATGCCCCATCTGGCTGATATTTTGGTTGACAATAGGGGAAACCCATAGTCCTAAGCAAGGGGCAGGTACCTCATGCTAGGAAGGTGGCGTTCTGCACCCCACTGAAACAATAGCTCACTGGTGGAAGGATTACAAAACTGGTCCCCTCTACAGTTCCTAGACCCATCTATTGTTCCTGAATCCTATTGTCATCAGATCCATATGGACTGGAAAATATACAATCAATATGATGCCAGACATGTGCTTTTTGGGTAGACTTCTACAGTGGTTACTCCTTGGACACTGTAGTATGTTTGAAGCTGCTCTAGGCAACCGCTGCCTAATGCCACCATGGTCTTATTTCTCAATACTGTAAGAGGAGGAGTTAATGAAATAAGGGTGCAGACAAAAAAAAATGTGTCACCTGAGTTGGTGAGCCTAAATGAACAAATTGTCCTTGTACTGTGATATCTTTCTATATCCTCAGGATGATATTCAACTTCTGTCAAGCTTATTGCATGGATGCAGCATTGATAAATGTGGCTCAGATACAAGTTGTACATTGTGATTAATCAATCACAAAACCAATTTACTATTCATATACAAAAGAGAGCCTTTTGCACTACACAGCTATAGCATTATGATTCCACTTTAACTGTCTTGCCAACATCCTATAAGCTGTGAAATCGAAGGCTTTGACGGCCGGCATGCATAGTTTTTTGTGGGTTTTTCAGGCTATGTAGTTGTGTTCTGGAAGAGTTTATTCCTGATGTTTCACCAGCATCTGTGGCTGGCACCTTCAGAGAATGCTGGCATGGAAGTGAGTGGTGTGTGTGTGTGTATACATAGTGTGACCCTTCATTGAGAGGAAGTGATTTACATGTTAATCTCTTTGTTGGTCTGTTGTTGAATGGCCATGTCTCAGGGTATCTATTTAATTAGTGATCCATTGTCTGCTGGGAAAACCCCTGACCCTGGGTGGTTTTCATTTGCACATTCTGGGCCTTGATTTTGGTGTTTTTCAGGACTGGTAGCCAAACATTCTTTACTTTAAGGGTTTTTCTTTCCTGTTGAAGTTGTCTAGGTGTTTGTGGATTTCAATGGCTTCCCTGTGCATCCTGCCATGGTAGTGGTTGGCATGGTCCAGAATGTCAGTGTTTTCAAATAGCATTTTGTCACCCAGGATGGTTTATCATGTGTTCTACTACTGCTGACTTTTCTGGCTGGTCTAATCTGCAGTGCCTCTTATGTTCCTTGATTCGTGTTTGAACACTGTGTTTGGTGGTCCCACAGTTGCGTGGTATGTGGTAAACTCCTGAGGCCATGAGAGAGTCTTTCCTGTCCTTCACTGAGCACACTGCTGGATTTTCTTGGTCGGTTTACAGATCATTTGGGGGTTGTGTTTCCTCACCAGTTTCCCTATTCTGTCGGTGATTCCTTTGATGTATGGTAAAAATACTTTCCCTTTGGGTGGTTGTTTGTCTTGAGGCCTTGCCATCCAACAACAGACCAACACATACATTAACATGTAAATCCTTTCCTCTTAATCAAGGGTCACACAGTATATATACCCCACTCACTTCTATGCCAGCATTCTCTGAAGATGCCAGATGCCACAGATGCTGGTGAAATGTCAGGAATAAATTCTTGCAGAACATGGCCACATAGCCCGAAAAACCCACAAAAAACTAACCTATAGGTTCTTGTGATTTACAGTTTATCAAGGGTACAATTTAGGGGGCACAATCACTCATTTAGAATTCTATGCCAAACAGCTCCTCTAGTACCTCACTGCAAATCCCAGATCCCATAGGATGTAGCCATGGCAGTTAAACTCAAATGAATGTGCTATAACTGTGTTGTGTGAAAGTGCCTCAGCTGAGACACACTCTGTTTGCATTGACTGTTTGAGTGAACTGATCTAACATGACCAGCCATCATTCTTTGGAAGGATGACCTTGGGCCTAGCTCCTTGTCATGTGAACATCTGAGCTGATTTCATTAGGATTCTTGGCTATCCATCCAAAATGACAAAAAATAAATTTCACCCCATGCCTCCCAATGTTTACTGTTAATCATCCATAGACCTGACACTTTTACAGCAGGAGCTTGGGGGCAGTGAGGGGGTGGCGAATATTAAATCTGCTGCTATATTTAGATGTATTTCTCTAGCTCATTGAAACTTTTAGAATAGCTTTTCTATTTGTTTGATTTATGCCTCCCTTTGGCTCCTGTGCCATACTGTTTGGTGTTTTATGGCAGGCTTAAGCCTGTGGTAGTGTAGGCTGCCTGTTTCCCCACACGTTTCATCTTGCAGGCAACCCCCAAACATATCTCATTTATTTCATGCCCTAGGATGTGGCTTGTTCTGTTGACAGCATAATTTAAAGAAATATATGGATGGCTGAAAAATCATTTGCTCAAATTTGTCCAGATGTTTTTTAGACGTGATTGGAATTTGATTGCCCTTTTCCACAGGGTCAAAAGATATTAATGTCCTAGAACTTTAATTGCTCACAGACCCTGCCTTTGCTCTTTGAAAACAGAAAACATTTGACTTGTTATCGCTTTGCCAGCAAATTTAGTTTCATTTTCCCCCTCTTCATATTTTGAAAAATATGAAAATAGTACTATTTAATTTTTTCCACCTGAAACCATCAACCTGACATCACAGTTGTGCCATCCTAATTGTAATATGGCTTTATATCTAATTTTATACGTAAATAACATTACTATTTCAATTTAGCGCTTCTTGTGAACTCATTTTGTCTTGTGCAGAAGACAGATAGTGTAATCAACAGTCTTACTCTGGATTTCTAAGCACACTGAATCCATGAGCTTTAGGGAATCATTTTACACTGCATAACTTAAGTGATCTTTCATTTCAGTTTATGGATTGCACCCATTTGGCTTCTTCAATTAGTTACCTCTACTGAACCTATCTTAGTGAACTGTAGTGCATTTAGGTAATGTAAATAGTTTATTCTGCTTGTCTTCCACTAGGCTGCTACACGTGTTCAGCTGAGGTCCCCAGCAATAAAGAAGCAACTGGAACTTTGTCATCAATGAAATATTAATTAGCAAAAGGGACTAGCATACAGATTTAAATTCCCAATGTGACCAGTGAGTGGTGTTTATGAAATGCATTTGGGAAAATCTATGTCTGCCTATTAATCTCCAGGACATAAACACTAAACTAGAGAGATTACCGCACTAGGGTAAAAGCGTTCCACAATGCGTTCTCACGGGCGCGAGCCTGGAGCGTGATGAGAACCAGAACACTAGTTTACCGCACGGCGGAACGCCGCCGGGTGTTCCAAATGTGTTCCCAATGTGTTCCAGGGAGGCCATTTCCCGTTCCCAGAAATGGCCTCCCTGGAACACATTGGGAACACATTTGGAACGCCTGGCAGTGACGGCGGCGTTCCGCCATGCGGTAAACTAGCGTTCTGGTTGTCATCACGCTCCAGGCTCGCGCCCGTGAGAACGCATTGGGGAACGCTTTTACCCTAGTGCGGTAATCTCCTAGGTTTAGGACTTCACTTGTTGCTCCTAGGGATCTCAGGGCCTTGTCCTTTGCCTCTGTAAGGAAGGAAAGAGAGGAATCCAGGATGAGAATGCTGTCTTGAAAAGGATTTTAAAAACCACTTGCTTGTTCTGGCCCCAGCTGCTGCATGCTATTTCATAGCAGCTGCTTTACACTCTCTCACTGCCCCAGGAGTCACCAAATAAAATACCATGGAATGACTGAGATGCATGTGGAGTATACAATTATTAGCAAACGTCTGATACAAATCTTTTTCTTCTTTAGTTCTGCTTAGATGTCATTCTTCTCTTTTAGTTAGTTAATTAAAAAGATTTCTCTTTTCACTCCTCCTTTTCCTCTTTTCTTTTGTCCCACCACAAGCAACTCCTGGCTAATTTTGTTCTACTTTTCTCATTCCTCAATCCTCATCTTCGTTCTCTGTGCCTATAGCTCTTGCACATTCATCTTCACCCTTCTACCCTTCCATCTTTTTCCCTGCCCCTGCTCTTCTTGTTCTCTCTCCTCAATTCTCCTGGCTATATTTACCTTCTCCCATTTTCTCCAGCCCTCTGTTTTTCCTTCTCATCCCCTTTCTCCTTACATCCTCACTTCTGCTGTCTGTACTCATCATCTTCCTACTTCTCCACTCTCTCCCTGATTCTTTTCCTCTCTCTTCTTCCCCAAGAAAATTTTGAAGCTATGGGGGAAACATGTTAAATTCTAAGCATTTTAAAACTGTAAGTTCCATTAAACTCAGTATGGGTAGACCTGCTTGTGAATAGAAATGCATAGATAGGATTGTCTTGTAGGTCTCTTTTGCTGTGTTGACATATAGCTATTCATATCCGTATGAATATCACCACCACAATATTTTGTTGACTTTTAGTAGTGTGGTGGTGGTGGTTCTTATGAAAATAATTTGGAGAGGAGAATTTTACCACCTAACTGTAAGAATGAAAGAAAAACAGAGGGCATATAATTAGGGTGGAACTGCCATTAAAATAGTACTTGAAAATTTTTCCTTTTGCTTGGAAAACTTTCTTTGATTGGCCTATGTCTGGTTAAACATATTTACATATTTACTAAGGTATGAAATGCAGATCTAAAAAAAAATGTGGATCCCCCCTTGCTTGGTCAAAGAAGAGCTAGGAAAGCTTAATTTCTAAGTAGAGAAATATTTTCTCATTGATTAAACTTTGTGTTTATTTAGCTGATGCTTAATGCTATCACTGTGGCCTAGGAGGTCATCTCTAGATCTTACATTCGTCCCCACTATCTCTCCCCAGTTTGTTGTAGCAATGGTAGGTCTAGTCCCTGCTCCATCCTAGAAGTCAAAGTGTGTTGATGATTGTGAAATCAGTTGTGCTTAATTGTTTTCTCATAGTCTTGTCAGCAGCTAAGAGATTAATAAAACATCTTTGAAACCTGTGCTAAGATAAGTCTTCCTTGTTTCATTTTACTGTGGATTTTGTTCTCATTTTAATAGTATTGCTTATCAAGAGTTACAGCACTGAACATTTATAACATTGATCTTTTACTGGGTCTTGAGGGGTAGACTCATCTGAGGTGTTAGCATCACTCGATTTATTACCATTATTTGTTTAAGTTAATATGATATGGAGGAGAAAGAGAAAGACATATTACAACTAAAGGCGACTCTGCAGTTCAAATCAGTGTGTATGAATTGTCTCCATTTGTCCTTTCAACAACCCATTGATGGTGGTTACTGGACTGATCAGAGATCTGAACCTATGCTTCTCTTCTGCAAAATGAATATTCTACTTTACACTGTCACATTGTCCGTTACTGAAAAGTATCCTTATAGTACATCTCTTATATCACATTCACAAGTGCTGGGGTGCTAAGTTCTGTACAGACCAGCTTTGAAATGTGGGCAAAGCAGAAGGGATAGCTGAGCATATTCTGTCTCTGCATTTGACAAATGGGCCCAAAGGTTGGGACTGACCGATAATATTCCTTAATACATGTTTGTACAAGAGACAAGACTCAGGACAGAATACTGAGAAACTGAATGGTTTCCAGTTGGCAAGGGGGTTAGACAAAGCTGCATTCCATCATCCTATTTGTTTAATCTGTATGCTGAATTTATCATACATGAATCAGGATTAATCTCAGTGGAAAAAAGTGTGAAAAATGGAGGAAAGAACAGCAACAATTTAAGATATGCAGCTGACACCATACTACTAGCAGAAAATAGCAAAGACTTGGAATGATTACTGAAGAAAGTCAAGGAAGAAAGTGCAAATGATCACAGATGATTTACATAACTTTTAAGTAGCCAGTGAACACTGAAATAGTTCCAAGATTTTTCATACCTTGGCTCAATCATTAATCAGAATGGAGACTGCAAGCAAGAAATCAGAAGAAGACTAGGACCTGGAAGGGCAACTATGAAGAAATTAAAAAGAATCCTGAAGTGTAAAGTTATACTAAGGATAGTTTATGCAATTGTGTTTCCCATTTCTATTTATAGTTGTGAAAGCTGAACAGTGAAGAAAGCTGATAAGAAGAAAAAACCCAACTCATTTGGGATATGGTGTTGGTGGAGAGTTCTACAGATACCTTGGACTGCCAAAAAGACAAATAAATAGGTCCCAGAGCAAATCAAGCCTGAACTCTCCTTAGAAACCAAGATGACTAAACTGAGACTGTCATACTTCAGACATATCATGAGAAAAAAACCAGTAATGCTCAGCAAGGTAGAATGCAGCAGAAAAAGAGGATGACCACATTCCAAATGGATAGACTCATTCAAGGAAGCCACAGCTCTGAGTTTATAAGACCTGAGGGCTGTTGAGAATAGGGTGCCTTGGAGGTCTCTCATTCCTAGGGTCACCATAGGTCAAAGTCAAATTGATGGCAGTGAACAACAACATTGATACAGTAATAGGCAGACATGCTCCAGCATGTCTTCCTTCATGAAGAGAGAGAGAGAGAGAGAGAGAGAGAGAGAGAGATCACAAATGGCAGAGGCAGAAACAAAACGGGGCTAGTCAGCTCTGAGGTAGTTCTTTTGTTACAACAAAGATCAGAGTAACCCTGGCTGAACAAGATGATGGAATTTGCCCACAATTCTTTGGGATAGATGGCTCGGGGAAGCAGGCAAGCAGGAAAAGAAAGGCCAAGTTCATAATCTCTCTCTGGCTAAACCATTTTATCTCTAGTGGACAAGGGAATAGCAAGAACAGGTGCTCTTGCTCATCTTCCAAAAGATGTTGGCGTGATTTCTTCCTGAAAACTGCATGAAAATACACCTCCATTCATCTCATCTCCCTTAGAACCACCTTCCATCCAGAAATACTTCTGTTTTTATTAGTGTCCCTTTCATAATGGCATTAAGAAGTGGTGGAATGGCCTTGGGAGTATAGAGAACATGTTTTGAAAAATTAGCAAAAGTCTGAAATGGGGGTGTTGGTAGCCCTCAGGGGTGCCTGGGGTGCAAATCAGCCCTTTTTTTAAGCCACAGCTTGTAAAACAAAACTACTATATAGATTCTACAAATACATATTCCTGGTGTGGGTGTGCGCACATGCGCGCGCAGCATTTTGAAAAGTTTTTTCTTGAAAAGCGGCTTTCAAATAAAGTAAAATAAATCTGTAAAGTGCAGATCTACATCCAGATCCATTCAAGAACATGCTGGCTTCAGTAGAAGAGGGCCTACAACCTATCACTGTAGTTCTTAGCTATGTGTGTCCATTGTCTACCATCTATCCCAAGCATTATTTCTGGGAAGGGGGATGAGTGGGATTTACATTAATCTTGCCTGCTTAGTTTTCAGTGTCAATTTGTGGTGTTTAGTTTTTAAATATTTGTTGTTGTTGTTCACTGCCCTCAAATCAACCCTGACTTGTGGTGACCCTGTTGATGAGACATCTTCAAGACCCCCTGTCCTCCACTGCTCTTCTTAGGTTCTGTAAATTCAGGCCCGTGACCTCCTTAATTGAGTCTATCCATATGGCATGTGGTCTTCCTCTCTTTCTTCTCTCTTCTACTTTCCCTAGCATTATTGTATTTTCTAGTGATTCATACCTCCTTATAACATGGCCAAAGTAGGATCCAAAGGAGGATGAAACTCAGTTTGATCCTCCTGGCTTCCAGGGAGAGTTCAGGCTTGATCCATTTGTTTGTCTTTTCAGCCTTACACAGTATCCTCAGCACTCTTCTCCAGCACTGCATGTTACATGTATTGATTCTCTTCTAATCCACTTTCTTAACTGTTCAGCTCTCACATTCATACATGGTGATAGGAAATACAGTACAATGGCTTGGACAATTCAGTTTTCAGTTGTTCAGTGGGCCCTTGAAATCCACTCAGGCTTAATTCCAGGACCCCAGTGGATACCAGAATCTGTGAATGCTCAAGTTCCATTAAATACGTAGTAAAGTGGAATAGTAAAATGATGTCCCTGTATATAAAATGGCAAAATCAAGGTTTGCCTTTTGGAATTCATATATATTTTTACCATTTTCAAGCCATAGATGTTTGAAACCATGGATAAAGAATCTGGATATGGAGGGCCAACAGTACATCTTTACACATTTCAATCTTCTCTAGTTCTTTCATGGCTGCCCTACCCATTCCTAGTCATTTCTTATTTCTTGAGTGCAGTCTCCATTCTGATCAATATTTGATCCAAGATATAGGAAATCTTTAACTATTTCAATTTCCTCATTGTCTTTTTTTGAATTTATGCACACCCTCTGTGGTCATTATATTCTGTTTTAACAGTAGCCTCTGGATCTGAATACCATTGGCATTCTACATTTGTGGCTTTGACTTTTTTGGATTTGATTATTTGTTCTAAGAATCTCTAGGTCCTCCAGCACAACTCTGCCAGACGCTGACCATAGAGTTGTGCTGGGGAATCCAGACTTTCCTAGAGAAAACACTTCTCTACGTCCTTTGTAGGTCCTCCAGCATGATTCTATGGTCAAACTACAGCAGATGTTGACCATACACCTGCACTGGACGACCTGGAGATTCCTAGGGAGGTGTTCTCTTAGGTAAAAAGAATAGTGGTTTTTTATTTGTCGTTTTTCCACATTCATGGGGTCTTGCACCCCTAATCCCAGTGAATGTGAAGGGATCACTTACATATATTAGATTGTAAGCCAGAGGGCAGGGAACTGTCTGATTAAAAATATTATTGTAAGCCGCCCTGAGAGCCATTAGGGCTGAAGGGCGGGATATAAATACCTAAATAAATAAATAAAATAAATATTTCTTTTCAGTGGTGGCACTTCCATCTCTTTAAGAGCAACCCATAGCTTTTCATGTTCTAGGTTGTCAAAGGCTTTGCTATAATCAATAAAGCAAATGCTAATTTTTAAAAATTATTTTTTTTCTGGAATTCCCTGGTGCTCTCCATTTGTGCACACCAAACATTAGTATGTTTGCAATGTGGCCCCTAGTACATCTTCCTTTTCTGAACCCCATACAAGTTCTCTCTCCTTATATGTTTGGAGTCTATGTTGTCTTTAGAGTCCTACGTGACTTGGGTCTGGATTACTTACGGGAATGCATCTCCCTATACAATCCGCCCCGCACTCTTAGAACAAGTGGGAAGAATTTGTTGGCGATACCATCATCCAAACATGTTTTGACTTCCCTGAAGGCATTTAGTATAGCTGCTCCCAGACTTTGGAATGGACTCTCAGAGGAGACCCACCTTATTACATCTCTAGAAATCTTTAAGAAGGCGGTAAAGACAGAACTCTTTCACCGTGCTTATCCTCCTGACCTCCTATGAAGATCATTAGTATGGAACGAGACCAGCTGACCCCTTGATTGATGGATGCTACTGTTTTTAGATTCTGATGTTTTTTATGTTTTTATGTTTTTATTTTATTGTGGTTTTAATGCTGTTGTAATTTTAACTTTGTGATTTTAACCTTGTTGTGATCCCGCTTCAATCCATGGGGAGAGGCGGGAAGATAGAAATAAAAATTATTATTATTATTATTATTGTCTAATTTTGAGCATAATTTTGCTTGCATAGGAAATTAATGATATGGTCCTATAGTTGGTGCAGTCTTGTGTGTCTCCTTTTGTTGTGGGTAAGGGTGTATATTGAGTTTTTCCAGTCTGTTGACCACCACTTTGTTTCCCATATTTGTTGGCATGTTAGCACTTGAGTTGATTCTGTCTGTCTGTGTGGATTAGTAGCAGTTCAGTTGGAATATCATCTGTTCCTAGTGATTTATTCTTTTAAATTTCTTTCTCTTAGTGCAGCTTCGACCTCACTTTCTTGAATCTGGGGTTCATCTTCATATCATTCTTGATTCCATATGTCTTTCATTTTTTTCATTATTTTATAAAGCTCTTATTTGTATTGCATCCATCATCTTTTTATTTCTTCTTGGTCTTGTGATACTTTCATCATTTTATCACAGAGCTGTGATGGTGAACCTATAGCATGTGTGCCAGAGATGGGACGTGATGACATTTCTCCTGGCATGTGATGGGGAGAGGAGGAGGAACAGGCACACACCTGTTTCTCCTCCTTCCCGACCCTCCCCAGCCTCCAGTGACCTCTTCAGAGGCAGCTGAAGGCCAGGGATGGTGTGGGGGCAGGAGGATGAAGAGGTGTGCACCTGTTCTTCCTCTTTCCAGACTCTCCCTGGCTCCCAGTTGCCTCTCTGAAGGCAGCTGAAGGCTGGGGATGGAGCAGGAGGGGAAGAGGAAGAGGCGTGCACCTGACCCTCCTTTTTCTAGACAGGTGGGGATTGTAAGAGCCTTGAAAAGGTTTTCTGAATATTGTGACAAATTTCACCTACTGATAAACTTTGACAAATCCAAAATACTGGTATTTTCTAAGAGATTTGTACCAAGAACGTGGAAGATTGTTAATCAAACAATTGAACAGGTCAAAAAGTATGTTTACCTTGGTGTCCTTTTTCATTTTAACGGGCAATGGAGTAAACAGAGAGATAAAGTAATACAAACAGGGAAAAGATCGTTGGCGGCTATACAATCTTTTTATTATAAAAAAGGCAACCAGGATATTCTAGCAGCCTTAAAAATTTACAAAGCCAAATTAAGATCGCAATTACTTTACAGCCTATTCACCTGGATTCCAGCCTTTAATAAGGTGATTGAACATTTGCAGACACATTTTTTCAGGAGACTATTATCTGTACCGCCATGTGTACACACCATCTGACTCTCTATGCAGAACTGGGATTGAATGCTCTTGAAACTGAAGCCTGGTTGATGACTTATAGGTTTTGGTTTAAGATATATTTCTGGCCTAATAGATCCAGTCTTTTATGGTTCCTACTATCTGACGTTTACTATGCTAGTTGGGCTAAATTTTGTGAAAGTAAAGTAATTTCTATAAGTTTACATGTTGAGTCTCTCCTTTTACTTACCAAAAAGGAGTGTCTTGAATCTATTAGGGTCTGCCTTGCCGAGAGAGAATATTAACTGACATATCCCACTCCTCCCAGTGTGTGTTCTCCAGTGATGCTTGGTATTCCCACCCCCCCTTGCAGGGTAGGATACCAGACTATTTTCAAACCCTTTCACTGCTGGTGTCGAGGAAGGCCTTTTTGTTTGCAAGACTGAATGTACACCCCTCAAATGTGACCAGGGCAGATATCTGCAGACCCCATTTTGGAATTGTGTATGTCACTGTGATCAAGCTCCAGACGTTCTTCATCACATTGTATTGCTTTGTCCATTGTATATAAATGTCAAGAAGGTTACTGGAAATGAATATCTCTTTGAATGGGTTATCAGTGGAATACCTATTGGAAGATCGGAAGCCACACACTACCAGGTTAATGACCAATTTTCTGGTGGAGGCAACAAGATTATGGTTTAAATTTTAATAATGATCCAGAAGTTTTATTGTAAATGCATGTTGTTTTTCTATGCCTAATAAAGGTTGACTGACTGACTGACTCTTTCTAGACCCTTCATGGCCTCTAGTTGCCTCTTTGGAGGCAGCTGAAGGGAGGAGACAGTGTGTGGGGAGGAGGAGGGAGAGGCATGCACCTTTTCCTCCTCCTTCCATACCCTCCCGGGCCTCCAGTTGCCTCTTTGGAGGCATCTGGAGACCAGGAATGGCACCGGAGGAGGGGGAGGAAGAGGCACATAACTCTTCCTCCTCGTCCCAGATCCCCACTGCCTTCAGCTGCCTCTCTGCGTGCGGTGAGGAGGAGTTCTGTCCTTGCCCCTCCCCCGGGAAGGCCTGGGAGGACGGGGGAGAGAAGTCCCGCCCTGGAAGTCTTGCCCCCAGAGGGCAGAAGTCCTGCCTCTGCATCAGGTAACACCCGGTGCCAAAAGACATTTTAGTTTGGGCACTCAGCCCCTAAAAGGTTCACCATCACTGTCATAGAGCATCCCTGTTCCCAGTTTAAACTTCCCTTTGAATTCCTGGATCTTGTGGAAGAGATATCTATTTTTTCTTTTTTGTTGTCTTCTATTTCTTTGCATTGGTTATTATAGTAGTTCTCTTTATCTTTACAGACTACTCATTGGACAGTTGCATTCATGGTTTGGGTTTTGTTCCTATCTGCTCTTCTTTCCTATACTGCTTGAAGCATTTCTTCTGTTATCCACTGTATCTTGCTTAAGAATATAAGAAGTGCCTTGTACTGCAGTGCTGAAAATTCTGAGAGGGTGCCAAGTGTGTATTGCCTGTTTAGTAACTGCCCCTTCTTTTGTGTCAATGTAGCAGCAGAGGTCTGCCAGTCACAGTTCCTGGTATTCCCCACCCACCCCGAAACACTTGCCTGTGCCAACATAGTATATATTGCTGATTACAGCAGCATGGGATTCTTCTTTAAATTTACAAACTTCCATAGATAGAAACCTTTTCCTTCCATCAAATGCAACTCCCACCAGTGAGGCAGAACATCAGATCAAAGCTCTGTGAAGTGGACTGAGGCTTAGGCCTCATGCAAACAGCTGAGGAGGTGGCTGAGCTATGTCTCAGTGTGTCACTTGAGAATATAGGTGAGGTTTCTAATGATGATGACACTAGCTCATGTCAAACATTCTGTGGAGAATGCTGGAAGTAAGACTGTGCTAGTTTCTTAGTTGCTAGGGTTTTTCTAGTTTTCCCAGCGTGAAGAGTTGCTTTATGTAAGGTAAAAAGAACACAGTCTGCCTTATAATATTTAAGTTGTGGGAGCACCATCTGTTGCCTGAAATGGTGCAGGTAATATAAAGAGGCTGGCAGTTTGAGAGAGGAGAGGGAAAGAGAGAGAAAATGGCCTAGGAACTATTCTGCAGGCTGCATATTATATACCAGTGAAACAGTAGACTGAACTGTTGGCAGAATTTTAACCTGAGAAAGAGGGGTGGGGAAAATAAGGTAAACATTAATCCTCCAAGTAGCAAACTTAATGAATTTGTGCTAACCATCACGTCAGTAAAACCCAGACAAGTGAACAATATGCATATTCTTATTTTTATTTTATTACTATTAATTTTAAAAACAAAGAATCGCCAAACATGTTTACATTTGCAAAGCTGTCTTGTAGAGTGGAACAATAGAAAGCAATATAATGCACATATGACCCCCCCCCCCCCACACACACACACCTCATCAAGTTTTCATGTTTGTAATAATGTGAGAGTGAGGTTTAAGTTCCTTTGTTAAATTTTGAAAACATCCCAAGCACTGCCCCCACTTCATTTTCTACAGCCATTGTGTCCGGAAGAAGAAGCTGACTTCCCACAGTCCTTCAGCTTAGTCTTTTTAATGTGCAGAATACATTTATTCATAGCAAATAGCTCTTAAAGTGACTCTGTGCTTTATAGATTATGCATTTTAAAAAAGCAATCTCAATACTGGCAAGGAAACAGTTTGACTTGCTAAAGATTGTTGGTGTGGTATATCCATCAGAGCTGATGGATCAGATCTGTCATGTCAGCAGAAGGAGGCTATAAGGCTGTATAAGGTCTATGTGGCCTTTAGTTAAGTGTAGGCATCTACTGTGCTCCCTGCCCATTTTCTTTTTGTCCCATTTCTATTCAGCCAGGAGACAGGCACTATCTTCTTCAATGGTGCAGTGGCAGATCTTTAAAGTAGAAGACTGTCCCTACAGTAAAACCTCAGGGAAGATCCATTGTCATTCAACAGGGGCTGCCCTTTTGTCCTGGGTTTTTCAAAATTACTTCAAAGAACTGCTCCATCATAAATCACAAATCTGGAAAAAATAAAGAAACCACAGACTGTGAAATCTCAATCCTATTTATAGTACTGCAATCCTATAAATAGTTCCCTGGGAATCTATGCCATTTGAGTCAACACAATCTTTGATTTTGATTGTAGGTCTAAACATACACTGAACTTAAAGAGAAGCTAATTAGCTGAAATACAACCTTTTGATTTTAATTAAAATTGCAAGAAGTGTCAGCACTTAAATGCTTGAAAGCTCTTTTATCACCGTATTCAGTTACCAGAAGGGAGGGGGAGGGGGGTCATAAACTGCCCTGTTACTCTGGAATAAAAAGTCTCTAGAGCTCTTCTCCCCTCCCTCCATACATATACCATCCTCTTCCAGTGCAGAATGCCCCTTTCTATAAGCCTGAGAGCCTGTGATATGCTGCACTCTACAGATTTATTTTTTTCTTTCAGATTTTGAATTCTAGTCCAGCATGTTGCATTTAGGTTGTCCTTTGTCCCGAGTTTCCTCAAAATTGAATTTTTTATCTACATTTCAATTAAGGAATTGTACTAGCCCATTTTTTTGGTCAGTTTAGAGAAGTTCATGGCAGTAGAATTTGAGAATCCTTTGTCTAGGTAAAACTGTTCTATCCGAGTTCAGACTGCTGCTGAGCTATGAACCTATTACATAACCTTGGACAAGTCTGGTATTGATCTTCTTGTTCTGTAAAGTGCAAATAGTGCCTCCTTTCTAAGCACATGCCAAGGTTTCGATCAATAACCACTGCCTGTCTGGTAGTGGTGCTCCACAGTGCAGTCTGAACAGGCCACTAGAGGAGCAGAGGATTGATATGTGAATGGATGTTACACCGAGGGAACTGATTGATGGTGAAATTTTAGGCACATCTTCTCAAAAGCAAGCCTCTTTTGGTTCAATAGGGTTTACACCCTATGGAGTGTGCATAGAGTTGTCTACACTGATGGTATTGATTCTGTTTCTCTGTGCTGCCTTTTGGTCTGAGACCTTTTATCCTTTCCAGCTATTTGTTTTCTGCATGGGATAATGCAGCTAAAGTAGAGCATTCCTTCCCACAAGGGATGGACACATAGATATTCATTCCCTTTTCTGTTGAAGTGAGGTTGGAGCCTCATTCCAAAGCAGTAATTCTCTAGATGTCCTGGAGTTTTCACACAGAATGGTATGACATCATAGATATCTTTAAGAGGTGACATAATAGCTTTCTTTAAATATCTGAAAGGATGTCATGTAGAAAGTGGAGTGAGCTTGATTTCTGCTGCACTAGAGACTAGAACATGAACCAATGGATTCAAATGAGAAGAAAAGAGCTTCCATCTAAATATTAGCAAGAACTGCTCTTACTACATACTACATATTCTAGTCATGTAAGCCGTCTTGGTTGCTGCAGCTGAAAGGCGGGGTATAAGAATAAGGTTTATTTTATTTATTATTTATTTACTACAAATGCTGTTTGACCCTGGAATAGATTTCCTTGGAGGTCTTTAAACAGAGCTTGGATGGTAATTTTTATTGTATTCCAACATGGCAAGTGGCGGGACTAGATGGGCTTGTGCTTCCTTCCAACTCTAGGATGATATGACTCTAGCACTCACTAAAAATGTTGAAAATATTCAGGCTGGATTTACCCCAAAGGCTTGATCTCCTTGCTTCTGCAGCTGGAAATGCCACTACAACAACATTGCTAAGGGCTGGCCCAGTCTCTCAGTTTGGATTGCTGTGAAGACAGAATAGAATAATTTCTACAACCTGAGCTCTTTGGAGGAGGACAGTACAAATGTGATTGAAAGGGGGGGGGGGGACTGAGAGGAAACAGCAGTCTTTCCACGTATCCTGAAAGTGACTGTACTAAGTGTGAGATCATGATAAGTATATTTTACAGAGTGTTAGTAATGAACAGTGGTGTCATGGGTGTGAGGTTTTTGAACTGCACCACACAGGAGAAGTGACATCTGGTGAGGCCATCCTCCCACTGCAGTGGAGGGGTGAGTGTGCCCCTTGTGGCTTTGTCACCAGCCCAGTTCACTCCCCAGCGAGGGAGTTGGGATAGTGGCAATAGCAGCAGGTGAGCAAGGCAGTGGGAGGAGAGATCAAGCAAGCTTTGGCTGCCCTTCCCCTTGGCAGCCCCCCCCCACATTGGGTGTCACCAAGCCTGGTGATGCCACTGATAATAAAGTTGGCTTATGCTGCCCAGTCTTGGCTCTTGTTATCTGCTTTGTGTCTTCTTCCTCTACAGGCAACTTTGTAAAGAATTTACTGATCTCTTGGCCCAGGACAGGACACCCATTGGCAATAGCAGGCCTAGCCACATTTTGGAACCAGGGATCCAGAGCTGCTTGACTCACTTCAGCCTCATCACCCATGGCTTTGGGTCCCCAGCCATATGCGCTGCCCTGACTGCTCTCCAGAACTATCTGACGGAAGCTCTGAAAGGCATGGACAAGATGTTCTTGAACAACAACTCTGCTAACAGGCACACTTCTGGAGAAGGACCAGGTAGTAAAACTGGAGACAAGGAAGAGAAGCACAGAAAATGAAACAAAATGAAGCTAATGAAATTAGGGGAAAAAATTAAAAGGAAAAAAAAAAGCAGAGAGAAAGAGAGAGAGAAACATTTTTAGAAACATTTTAATTTTAGCTTTAAAATATTGGATTGGGCTTTGGAAGAATTATACTAGGTAGGTTACACCCAAAATATTTTTTTTTAAGGAACTAAAGGTGAGAGGCGCACAATGGAGCAGAAACAGTGGCTTGGTGGCTTTTACAGAGGAACTTTTCAAGACAACTTCCAGGAATTTCCACTTCTATCCTTCTACAATCTTTTTTATGGGGAGGGGATGGGGAAATGAAAATAATAATAATAATAATAATAATAATAGATGTAAAAGCAATCAATAACTTATTGGAAGAATCATTTTGATAATGTTGATATGTTGACTGAATCCATAGTCGGTTTCTGTATTACTGTGTTGTTGTTTGGTTTTTGGTTTTTTTTTAAGTGTCTCTATCTAAAGTAGAAAAAGCAAAAACCTTCTAAGGGATGGATTTATTTTACATTGGGGTGGTCAGAGCAAACTTTCATGCTTTAAATTCTGCCCAACCGTAGCTCCTTATTTGTGTGACATCTTGCCATTGCCTCTCTGTGTTATCAGAATAGTTAGGCTTTACTAATAGTCTATGGCCTACAGACTTGTTAAGAGTGAGGGGAAAGGGGAGAAACAGACTTATTCTCTGGTTTTGTCTAGATTAGGAGCTGTTAGGAAGAAAAACAAGCTACTACACATACAGTTAACAAGCTCAGGCTCCAAAGAAGTAAAACTATACCTACTTTGAACCCTCAGTGTGAGATATTTCTCTAAACTGACAGTTCACTACAAACCAGACATTTAGCATATCTAATCACAAAATTCTGAGACTGCAACTTGCAATTGTCACTGACAGTAAGAGCTTTTATGAGATCCAGGGAAATATTGGGATGGACATAATATAATGGAATATTGGCTTGCACACAGTCATGCCTAAAATAGACATACTGAAATGAGCTGAACTTAAATCAGATGGCTAACTTAATTCCCATTGAGTTCAAGCATATGCTCTAAACACTACTACATCTGGATCAACAGGATTGATAATAAGGCTGTTGTCTAACATATGAGCCCTTAACCTGCAGTACAATGTCTGTCTTTTTCAAATATTTGAAAAATGTTAGACTGGTAAACAATAACTATGAAAATTAAGAGGAGGAGACTCTCCTGCTTGTGGGTAGTTCTTTTAAAAATGACTTTTAAAATTTAGGCCTCTTACAGACTGCCAAAATAAAGCTGCTTCGGTTCTCTTTGGAGGTATGCTATTTAAATGATGCATGGGTCCTAAGAGTCTGGAGGTCGCGCCAAAGCCACACTCTATTCCTAAGCACTGGAGGGCAGCTTTGGTGCGGATTCTTAGGATGCATGCATCATTTAAACAGCATACCTCCAAAGAGACCCGAAGCAGCTTTATTTTGGCAGTCTGTAACAGGCCACAGATAAAACATTTTTATGTACATGCCTTCTGTAGAGGAGAAATGTTATATCAGAAATGGCCCTGGGATTGAAATTAGTATGATCTTGCCACCCTGGCATTTTGACAATTCCTTCTGGATGCAGGACTTCTAAGGTGTTCATGGAGCTCTCCCATCTATAAGAGTTTTCTTTGTATCACAATGAACCCTATGTTTTACTTGAGGTGGTACCTCGGAGTGTGCTGAGAAATGTGCACACATAGGTGCATCACTGAAATAAACAGGAGAACCCCTATATGCAGAGAGCTCCATGTATGTCAATGGGGTTCTGAGACTGGGGATAATGTGCTGAGAGAGAGATGCTAGACTGCTGATTCTTACTCTGATTGCCTGCTCCTCAACTATATCAGTCTTTTTCCAAAATATCTCAGATCTCACACTCATCTTTTTTTAAAGGATTGTTAGTTACAAGAATGTCTTGATAAGTATGCAATTTCCTTCTTAGGAGTATGTACCCTTTTTATTTTATTTTTTTGGTTTCCCAAAGCTTTGCCCGCTTGGCTTATGAACTTCTTCAAAGAGGACTAGAACTCCCTACACATTTCATCAGGTACAGAGATGAAAATCCACAGTTCTGACATTTTTCCTTTTCAAGTCAAAACCAGCTGTTTTGTAATTCTGCAGGTGTACTTCTTTAAAGAAGCTCAAAGGGAAAAGATTAAGCAAAGCAATGGTAACTGAATAGGTTGTGTCATATTGAGAGGCGAATACTATTTTCTCCAGTATGTAGAAAAGTTTTGGGAAGGGGCAATAGCATTTGGTGTGCAGTGTCAGGCAGAATTGTTAAATGTAGTTCTTCTTCAGAGGATGAGGGTGGAGCTGCAAGGGAAGAGGATCCTTGTGCATCTTTAAGTTGGGCCTGTTACAGACTGCCAAAATAAAGCTGCTTCAGGTCTCTTTGGAAGTATGCTATTTAAATGATGCATGGGTCCGCAGAGTCCGGAGGGTGTGCCAAAGCCACACGCCATTCCTAAACACTGGAGTAAAGCTTTGCTGCAGCTTCTGGATTCTTAGGATGCATGCATCATTTAAACAGCATACCTCCAAAGAGACCCGAAGCAGCTTTATTTTGGCAGTCTGTAATAGGCCTTAGTAGCTCATTTTGAGTAAATCTGCTTTCCCCAGGTTGTTAAAACAGGTTTGCAAATTTTGATTTAGAAGATGAACAGCATGTTTCAGATGGGAGAATCAGACAGCTTCCAATCATTTGCGCAAATTAAGAGCATTACAGTATGTTTTATAAATGATGTTTTAAATGTTTTATCTTCTTGCCTGGAATATTTAGAAAAATCATGGTACAGTACAAGAAGATAATTTCACCCTGCATGTTGTCAGCTTGGAAAGATTTTGTTTATTTGACAATGTCTATGGAGTATAGAAAGATAATTTCCCTTTTGTTAAAACATTGTATGTTTATACATCACTTTGCCCTCAACTGCTGAATTCATTCTAATAGATGGGAATAGATCCTAAACACATTACATGGCCATAAGTTACATTTATTCTGACAGAACGTCTGCTTAAGGGAAGTAGAGGGCTGGAAAGTTTGACTCCATTCACTGTAGTTCTTTCAGTCTGCTGTAAAAACCTACTGTAAGTCATTTGATACAGTATAGATGGAGAATACAGCGGTCAATGTCATATTTGAAGCAGTTGCACATATCTGCTTCACAGATGTGCAACAAATGTTAGACAGCTGTTATCAACTATAGTCTCCTACTGAATCTTAATACACCTTGGGCAAGTCACATTCTCTCAGCCTCAGAGGAAGGAAAAACAACCTCCCTCTAAATAAATCTTGCCAAAGAAAGCCCCATGATAGATTCATCTTAAGAGTCTCCGTAAGTCTGAAATGACTTGAAGGCACACAACAATAACAACAAAGACAGACACATGCAGATGCATCAGGTATGAAGGCATAGATTCTAAATGTACAACCTGAGTGATTATCCCTCCCATGTTCCATACAGTAAACTGTGCAATGTCTGTGGTACATATTGTCTCTATAGAACTGGTCTCTAAGGCCTGTTACAGACCGCCAAAATAAAGCTGCTTCGGGTCTCTTTGGAGGTATGCTATTTAAATGATGCATGGGTCCTAAGAGTCCGGAGGTCGCACCAAAGCCACACTCCATTCCTAAGCATAGGAGTGCAGCTTTGGTGCAGCTTCCGGATTCTTAGGATGCATGCATCATTTAAACAGCATACTTCCAAAGAGACCCGAAGCAGCTTTATTTTGGCAGTCTGTAACAGGCCAATGATTCCTAATTTCAAACCCACAAGATGTACTTGAAATTAAGCCAGTATTTTCACACAGATTTTTCTGTCATGACCTGAGGCATATTTTTGGTTTTTAGAACACTTATTCACAAGATGATTAACGTAGAATTGATTGGATGTGGCCAAATTTAGGGTACAGTTCTGAGCATGTAATCTAGGAAGGAAGTTTATTTAATCAATGGAAGTTCTGTGTACAGTATTAAAGGCCTCACAGCTAAACCTCATTGACTCTAATGGGAATCAGGCCTGAGTCCAAGTATTCCACTCAGCTGTGTATGAAGCATTAAGCTTTCATCTTCAATGCTGATGTGTATGGATGCACATTCTACTGCCCAGCTCCGATGCAAGTCCTCTGGCCACTAAGTTTTGCATCTCGCTGAAGCAAGTTATGCAAGAGAGACAGAGCACAGAATTGAGCTGTCAACCTGATTAAGAAATCTTAGTTAATCAGCCATATTGGTTTTAGTTGATTAAACTGGCATATAACAAAAACTGATGGATATACAGCAACAAGAATAATTTTTAAATAAAATAAAATAAAGTGATCCAGTTTCAAAGAGTCACTGTCTCCTATTGGAGTGAAAAGGAAGAATGCTTCCTAAAAAAATTGTTCTCCTGAACATTTTTGACTTTCCAATTCATGAGCACAATTAAAAATGTAAATGATTAATTCATTAACCCATTAAAATTTTGGAGTCTTAGGTAGAACTATTTTATCAAGCATTCATCTGAAAACTTAAATTTTAATTTATATCTGAAGAACCAGATTTGAAATCTATGGCATCTCTTCCTGATATAAGTCAGTCTTAACGTTTTGCTATATCCCCCCTTCCTTTTTATCCTATTAAGGCTGCATCTGCACTGCAGAAATAATGAAGTTTGACACCACTCTAACTTTCATGGCTCAGGACTATGGAATTCTGGGAACTGTAGTTTTTTGCAGCTTCAGAGCTCCGCTCCGGTGCTGCAACAAACTACAAACATGGCAGTTAAAGTGGTGTCAAACTGCATTATTTCTGCAGTACAGATGCTGCCCAAGTAAGACTATTCTGATTAGGAATTCAGAGACATGGCTGCATTAGTCTAAAATACCAGTATACAAAGGCATCTTGTAGCATCTTTGAGACTGCGTGAAAGAAGTTGTAGCATAATCTTTTGTAAACTAGGTCTGCTTCCTCAGATGCATGAGAAAATAGACCCAGTCTAACAAAAGTTTATGCTACAAATTTTATTTGCAGTTAGTCTCAAAGGTGCTACAAAATCCTTTTGCATGGTCTTATGGTTAAAGCCATAATTTCAGAATTATAGGTCACTCCAACCAATGCCAGTCTCCTTTATTTTTCTGGAGAATCAAGGATATAATCATTCCTGTTAAAATTAATCAGACTTAAACAGTATTCATTAGGTAAAAACTTATTATTTTTTAATTTCTTTATTTTGCACTCCTGATATTTATATCTTTCCTGTGTACACTCCAGCATCCAAAAGGAAGGAGGAATGGAAGGAAATGTAACTGTTCCTTTCCCTACGGCTTTAGATAACACTTTGGAGAACTTGAAGACAGCCGCAATATTGATTAATCATTCTCCCAACCCATATTTGTTAGCTTTCACATATAGAAACCTATCTGGAAAATTGTATAAACACAGCTAGTTTTTTATACACCTCAAGAATAATTTAGTAATTTTCAACCCAGAGTGCCAAGCTTGCACTGCCCAAACTAACTTTTAACAAGAGAAGGATCAGCTAAGGCATATCCTGTTGCCTGAAATTAAAAAGTTTTGCCTGGGATGAGCAGTTTCACTGAATTAAGGAAAACATCAACATACAAAAAGAGCTGAAAAAAAGGCATTCTAATCACATGATGCTTTCTTATGAATCAAGGGAACCAAAACCTCTGCCTTATTATAATGTAGGAATATCCACCCTTCAAATTTAAATTGGCTTAATTTTGTGGCCCTTGTCCAAGGGTTGGCTAACAGGTATCTGGTCTTTCTCAGAACTTCACTTACATGAGTTTTGCTGAGATAGGGAGACAATTATGGGTAAGCTGTCTTTAAAATGTAGTTTAATCTCCAAACTACAAGAACCTGTAGCAACGTAAAGCAGCTGATTCAAAACCATAGAAACATGGGAAGCCCCCCCCCCCCTTGCTGACTTCAGCTGGTGAGACCATTGAATTACCTTTGGAAGTATTGGTGTCTTCAGAATGAAAATTGTCTACTTACCCTTAGACAGGAGGCTTTCCCAGCCCTGCTTAGAGATGCTGTATACTAAACAGGATCTATGCAAACCTTTACTACTGAGTTGTGACTAATACAATACACATCGAAGCTTGTATTAATTTTCTAGTAGAGTAATTCTTACTCCTCTCAAATATACACTCAGGGTTTATGGACTAAATCCCATTGTTAGTGCAAGCTACAGTAGATCTGTTTAATCAATAAGATTTGTTCCATCAACTCTTATATCCATTCCCCTGATTTAATAGGTTTTCCATAGTTAGGACTAACAATTGGAATAGCCTTTTCCCCCCCCTAGAAGCATGCAAGCAGACTCAGTTGCTCCTGAAAGTTATGCTGGCTATTCCGCTCAAGGAAATTAGCTTCATGGGCATCCTGTGATTGTGAGGAAAATGTATGCAGTATCAGAAATTCAAAGGTGTATACTCTTATAGCACCATCTTCATGGTGCAGCCTATTAAAACAAGCTCCTTAGAAATAGTGGCCACCATGTTCAGCTTATTTCTGAAGAAATTTCATTGGTCTAAATGACATTTACCCATGATCATAGAATCATAGAGTTGGAAGAGACCACAAGGGCCATCCAGTCCAACCCCATTCTGCCATGCAGGAAATCTCAATCAAAGCATCCCCATTGACAGATGGCCATCCAGCCTCTGCTTAAAGACCTCCAAGGAAGAGACTCCATAGACTCCGAGGGAATGTGTTCCACTGTCCGACAGCCCTTACTGTAGGGAAGTTCCTCCTAATGTTGAGGTGGAATCTCTTTTCCATTGTTCCTGGTCCTGTTCTCTGGAGCAGCAGAAAACAAGCTTGCTCCCTCCTCAGTATGACATCCCTTCAAATATTTAAACAGGGCTATCATATCACCTCTTAACCTGCCCTTCTCCAGACTCCTCAATATGACATCCCTTCTTGATTGCCTATGAAAAACAACATTAGCATTCCCCATTTAATCACCTCCAGTCTGCTCAAAATCAAATGATATTTAGGCAGTGTTGGCCAATGGATTGCAGTTAGAAAATCTGATGGTGAGGGTAGAGAATAGGAAGTTCCCCTGGAGTGCATGCGTGTTTTTTCCACAGTCATGTAGGCAGTTAAGAAAATCTTTATTGTGGACGATCTGCAACTGTAATGACAATTTGAATTAGACATATGGGGTCCCTTGTGAGCTGCTAATGTGGCGGGGAAGGAATTCTCTGGTTTACCTAAGATACAAGAATGCATAGAAGAAACTGCATGAAATAAAATAAACATATCACCTGTTGCTATCTGCATGTGAAACTGCTGTGAAAAGGCACAGCTACAAAGGGTGGTTCAAAGCTGGCCACCTAAGAAATAGGTTTAAAAGCCATGCCCTAAATCCAATTAGAGCAGACCCATCCAATCCATTGTTAAATGGTAAATAAATTAACATGTATATGTTTTTTTGAAGAAGTGGAAATCCAGAATATGAAGCCTTTCACTTTGCTATAGCTGCATGCAGTGAGATGCTGCAATTCTACTTGCCTTGTAAAACTCATAAAGGCAGGTATGCCTAGTAAAAGAAGAGAAATGTAGGCCTGTTACAGTCTGCCAAAATAAAGCTGCTTCAGGTCTCTTTGGAGGTATGCTATTTAAATGATGCATGCATCCTAAGAATCCAGAAGCTGCACCAAAGCTGCACTCCAGTGCTTAGGAATGGAGTGTGGCTTTGGAGCGACCTCCGGACTCTTAGGACCCATGCATCATTTAAACAGCATACCTCCAAAGAGACCCCAAGCAGCTTTATTTTGGCAGTCTGTAACAGGCCGTAGTTTCCAAATCTGGCGTTTGGCCTATCTCATTTGGGAGTAAAGAAAGAACAGGTATGCCATTGTGCCTTTTATTTGGAAGTGCCAGGAGCCCTTCTCTGGAAGTAGACAAAGGGTATGCACACTGAAGTACTTGTGATCCACCCACAAAATCATACTGAGGTGTATCTGTGACGTTAAAGTATGTACCTCACCAATGCAGTATAAGTACAACAAGCAAATGTTTGAAAATGTATGCAGTACAAACATGCATAATTGAAAAACCAGAGATGGCTGCAGCTTCCTTTTGACACAGTGTGGACTGGTAGCTCCCATGTCAGTTTGATCTGCAAGTGAAATAAAAGATATCCCTGATTCTTACCTTACGATGAGGGAAGTACTGCTTTGAGGTTGGGCTAAACCTGGAGCAGATGCACTGCTCTGAAAGCTACCCTCGGCCATGGGCTGGAAGTAATAAACAATAATGATTCCCCCCAGTTCTTCTTGTCGCTCAGTATTAGTGGTCTGGCACTTTTTCTCCTTTCCTGAAGGATTACATTCTCACTGGATAAATAAGATGCAGGCAGTTTAGCCAAATTACGCTTACTGTGGCACCCAAAGAAAATGTTTAAGGAAAAGACAATGCAAGCTCCTTTTCAGTGTTCAAATAATTTGAAATATGCTCTGAAATCTCTTCTTAGACAAAGATATTGCTGGACTCCATATTCCAGCATTCCTCACCATTGGCTGGTCTCTTAGGGGTTGTGAACTAACAATATCTGGAAGGTCGCACATGGCTAGTGATAGAAGACTAGATTTCATAGAATCATAGGATCCTAGAGTTGGAAGAGACCACAAGGGCCATCCAGTCCAGCCCCATTCTGCCATGCAGGAACTCCCAATCAAAGCATCCCCAACAGATGGCCATCTAGCCTCTGCTTAAAGACCTCTAAGGAAGGAGAATCCAGTACGCTCCAAGGGGGTATGTTCCACTGTCAAACAGCCCTTACTGTCAGGAAGTTCCTCCTAATGTTGAGGTGGAATCTCTCTTCCTGGAGTTTGCATCCATTGTTTAGGGTCCTGTTCTCTGGAGCAGCAGAAAACAAGCTCCTTCGTTCCTTGTCCCATATCCCAGGATAAGGTGATCCAAAGGGAGAAGCTGGGACTTCCACCAAAAGAAGCCCAACGGAGTTGAGACAACATCCACGTTTCTCTGGATCTTTAGCGGCCCTCAATCCTATGTCCCTTGATTTGAGAAAGCCCTGAAAAACAGAGGTGGGAGAAAACAAAGACCCATTGATATACCGCTGGCGGAGGAGGGGTGTTGTGTGGTGACCTTCCTGGCTGACATTTCACCCTTTTGCCAGAGGGACAGGGCCAATAATAGCCCTCCTTGTGAGCAAATGAGGTCCAAAGCCTTCCTTAGCGCTTCCTCTCAAGACTCTTAACTTGTGAGTAAAAATGGAACTCATTGGACCTTTAAATCGATTAACTCCTTTTCCATGGTCCATACCAATTATATGATTATTATTTTTTTACAGAACAGAGTTTCTCCCGTCCCAACAGTAAGGTTTCTCAAGGACACCTCTATAAACCATCTGCCCTTTTCGGAATCATGATAAAAGCAAACCCGACCCGCTGTAGGAGGCGAAGAAAGCCACTTAAAACCCTATTGTTGAGTCTGTAGATGTACATAGCTTTAAAAGCAAACAACGCACCACTATTGAATGACCCTTTTAAAGGGACAGCTCTGATGAAAATTGATCTGATCCCTCTTCACATTTCAGTATCTGCAATTAATAAATTAATGCTTTTAATTGCACTGATGAATGAATGCGTTTATTCAATAGTCTCCCGGTTTAAAGAGTGTCGGCGTTGTTGATTCGAATGAAGGAGGCCAACAGTAAATCAGTTTAAAAGAATGGCTAAACTAAAGGATCCCAGAGAAATTTGGGGGTCGAAAGCAAGGCCTTGTAGGATCGGATGCTGGGAAAGGAGGCTCCCCTACATTCAGCGATGTCATGTCAAGGACCGAAGCTGAAATTACAAGGCAAATCCCGGTAAAAGCAGTTTAAAAACAATAGTGACATATGCCCCGATCTTTCTTTAAAACTAAACCAAACCAAACCAACCCCTTCTCTTCTATAGCCTTTCCATAAAAGCAAAGCACCAGGCTCTCAGCGACTCTTCCAGCAAAGAAACAGAGGGGAAGGGCACAGGCGCAAAAGAGGCATTCAGCGATACGTTTTGTATATATTTATTTATGCTTAATTTAATGGGATTGTGTAAATATGGCGAGCAAGTAGTTTTGGGGTTATTTATCTGTGACTATACCTCTGTGAATGGGTGGGGGAATTTAACTCGACGTAAAAAGAGCAAAACAAAACAAAACAAAAAAAGACAAAAAAATACTAATGACAAATGCTTGACTCTAGATAGTACCCAATCTGATTTATTTTTCGTTCTTTATATAGACAAGCTGTTATGGTAATGGGTAGAAATTGGTTTCTTGTCCAGTGATGACCTGATTTACATAAATAATGACAATAAAATAAAAAGATTGTTGTGTTTTGTTGTATTTTCCTCTTCAAATTTTTCATTTTTATTTAAAAAATATGTTGGTGCTTGCTTCAGTTCTGCAAAGGGATTTATTTCCACCACCACCCCTCCAAGACCAAGCCTTTCCTTTCCCATCCTGGACTTTGGGCAATTCCGGACCTGGTTCTGCAGTGGAGAGAGAAGCTCTGGGTCTTCCCTGGAGGAGAACTGGCGCAGGGAGGGAAGGGCTCGGGAGCCCCCGGATTTCCCTGGGAAGTCAAGGCCTTCAGGAGCCATAGGACTTATACACACTGCAGAAATAATCCAGTTCCAGACTGCTTTCATTGCCCTGGATGAATGCTAGCAAATTTTGGGAAGTGTAGTTTTGTGAGACATTGTCGGAGAGATCTGGGGCCCCAATAAACTACAAATTCCAGGATTCCTTAGCATTGAGCAGGGGCAGTTAAAGCGGTCTCAGACTGGATTATTTCTGCATGGTGGTTTGGACCCCTCGCCGCTCCTGTCTGGGGAAGGAAGGCAACTTTCACCTCCTCTTTGCCTCCTCCTACTCCGCTCAACTTCCCAGTTTCACTTGAGGGGGGGGGTCCCCTTGTGGCCTTTTTAACCCGGAGCAAAGCCACGCCATAATCCCTTTCCCTCTCGCACCTTCCAACAGCTACCGAAGGGGCCTTGCATGGCATTGGGATGGGGGGGGGGGTAGCTCTTCAAAGCCAGGGCAATTTCCAGCTCCAATCCAGGTGTTGGACTGCAGCTCCCCATTGGTTATGCTGGCAGCTGCGGTCTCCCACTCCTGATATGAACCGAAGTGTGGCTGGTGCTACCGAGGGGGGCTTGCATGGCATTGGGATCAGGGGGGCTAGCTCTTCAAAGGACCCCCGTGCCCCCTCTGCATGGAGAGGAGAGGAATGGCATTCTTTGCTACCCATATAATAGCAATAGCTGCTTCATTTATATATCGCTTCATACCACTCTAAGCGTTTTATAACTGTAAGCTAATTGTCCCCAACTATCTGGGTACTCAATCTAGCGACCAGGGAAGGATGCAAGCCTGA
The DNA here is from genome assembly GCA_023333645.1 of Sceloporus occidentalis. Taxonomy (NCBI): domain Eukaryota; kingdom Metazoa; phylum Chordata; class Lepidosauria; order Squamata; family Phrynosomatidae; genus Sceloporus; species Sceloporus occidentalis. Next base: position 6,429,089 of record JALMGF010000004.1, on the reverse strand, counting down.
CAAGCTTCAGCCCTTTGGCTGTTCTTGAACTTGCAGCCTTATGGTTTTGAGTGAGTGGCTGCAGTACAGGCATTTTTAACCACTGCGCCACCAGGGCTCAGTGGTTTCCTCCTTTTCCAACGAAGCAGAGCCCTTGAGGTGTGTTTTATGTTTGCTTTCCAAGGCGAAAAGGGGAAGGGCCCCTCCGCTTCCCCCGATGTCCCAGGAGGGCCCCAGGCAAAGAAGGGCCACCGGGGAAAGACAATGATCCCCTCCGCCCCGATCCTGAAACCAATTGATGCAGAAATACGACGGATTTCAACCCCGACATTTCTTGATGTTTACAACCCTTTCCGAAAACGTCTAAGGATGGCATCTCAGCGGCTTCCAGGAGACCAGGTTGCTTTGCTTGGCAATTTGTTGCGCTGAGTTGTTTTGCCCTTGGGCAGGGCTGCCTCTCCCGAGGAAATATTTGGGAGGGTGCTTATAACGAAACATCGGAAAAGAGAAAGACTGAACAGCAGGGGTACCCAAGGGTCATCTAGTCCAACCCCATGCCATGGGGAAGGGGTTATCAGGAAACACCCGGATAGGATAGGAAAGGAGACACTGGCCTCCATTTCCGAGGTTTTTGTCCCCCCCCCCCCCGCCGGCCAGCCTTGTTGTCCTTTGCTCACCGCCGGGGTACGGTCTTAAATAAATCATTTACTAAGGGGGCAGTTCCAGGCAAGGCTCCGTCTGCGGCGGCTCAAAGCAAGGGGCGGGGCACTTCCGGGGATTTCTAATTTTTTTTGGGGGGGGAGGGGAGGTAAAGGAACAGAGAAGGGCAACCTGGGAGATTTCCAGAGCTTGGAAACCTACATCGCCTCCAACTCAGGGCAGCAAAGTCACTTCTTCGGGTCATGATGGAGATCCCCGTGTCTCCTTCCAAAGGGATGCTTAGCCCGTACCCGGGGCATCTCTGGGCAAGAGAAGGGAAACAAGAAAAGAAGCAGGAGACATACATGTCGGGGCGGGGGGGGGGGTATCAATCTGCGGGTGGGAGCAGGAAGAATTAAAACGGCATCGAAGGGTCTCTCCGACGCGACAGCATTCATATTCAAACAGAACAGAACAGAGCAAAAGAAAACCCATCCGTCGAGGCTTTGAGAACCCCGGGTCCTTGGCCTCCCTGAGCGCGATCGCTTGGCCTTTGCTCGAGGGTTCTGTGGGGAAGGAGGGCAGTGCCAGGGCTCCGGGCAGACCCCCTGGTCCTGGGCACTGCCGCCCTCCTCCCGGATCCCAGGGTTCTCCGTCCCTTCCAGGGCCTTGGCGGCTGGGAGGCTGGCTTGGTCGGCTTTGGAGGGAAAGGGTCGGAAAGGGAGCAAAGAAGACTCGCCAGGACCAATTGGGTGTGGGTCAACTGAATCTCCAAAGACCCTCCTTTCATCCTTTGTTTTCCTTCCTTCTTTTCATCCCTCCTTCCTTCCTTCCTTCCTTCCTTCCTTCCTTCCTTCCTTCCTTTTCCTTCCTTCCTTCCCTTCCTTCTCTCTTTTCATTCTTCCTTCCTTCAATCCACCCTTCTTAGTTAATCATTTACTCTTTGCATTTTGCCTGAAGCTGCCTTCTCCAGAAGCAAAAGCCTCCCCGCCCTTTAATGGCCACTCGGGCCCCCTTGGCACTTGGAAGAGCAAACGCGGCGTCGCGACCCTCTTGGTTTCAATGGGACTCCGGGATGGGTGATCCGAATCGGCATGAAATTTGGATCTAAACCCCCCCCCCCTCTCTCATCCCCTCGAGTGAGCCAGTTATTTTCCCTTGCAACATTAACAGAATGCCACCACTAGATACAGTTGATTTAGAAAGGTTGGGGGGGGGACCGTTCTGATTTCTTTATTCCTCATATAAACACGTATCTTACTTGCTCACTTCTCTGCTAACAGCGCCTTTATTCTCCAGTGACAACCATGGTCTTTGGTTATTTTTTTATTGACAAAGTATAAAACAACACAGCTTTTTGTGGGTTTTTGAGGCTATGTGGCCATGTTCTAGAAAAGATTCGCCTGTCAGAAGATGCCAGCCACAGATGCAGGTGAAACATCAAGTATAAACTCTTCTAGAACATGGCCACTCAGCCCCCAAACCCACAAAAAACTGTACTGTAGATGCCGGCTATGAAAGCCTCCGACTTCACATAAAACAACACAGTTCATCACTCATAACATATATAAACAAAAACAGTATAATCTCGACATATCTGTATCTAGCTTCTTATTCGTATCTTGATTTTTTTTTTTTTACCATCCACTCTCACCCTTTCTCTCTGGTTATTCCCCTTCTTATCTTCTTTCACTCATCCCGACTTTGGTCTTTGGTTTATGAAAAACCTTTTCCGTCTTTAATACTTAACTCTCTTCTTTGGTCCTGACGCCTGCCCTGGTTTGGAGAAGTTTGCTCATAAACAACGTCCCCGTCTGAAATAATTAGGAGTGGCGTTTTTATCTCTGGATCTTTGTTAAGAGTTTACATTCTGAGTAGATTGTCCTCATTTTACTAGAAAGTAAGGTACATTGAAATCAAGGTACATTGAAATCATTGCATTCAGAGGGCTTGGACACCCACCCACCCCCAGTTACTCTCATGGACCCAGAGTAAAAGGAAAGCACCTGATTCCATTTCCACTTTACTCCCGCGAAGTCCTACTCGGGTCTACAGCTCCAAGCAACGCTTATGATGAATGTAGCCCACCATTTTTCTGATACTTCCAAAAAATCATATCGCAAGCCCGTTAAAATCGAAATTTAAGAGCTTCTAAGTCCACCAAGTTTCAGCGAAACCTTGCACTGAAATCTGCAAGACTGAATTATTTTTTTCCAATCAGGTGGATCCTACCTTTCACCTTTGATTATTTTAACCGTCACCTTTTAAAACTTTTTATTTATTAACAGTCGACTTTTAAAAATGACTAATCTATTCTGTGGCAGTACAGTGCATTGTGAAGGTACCAAAGCAAGGGATACACGCTTTGTTGCGACAAAGCGGTTCTTTAAAATACAGTATTGTGTGTTTATTGGATTTTAAAGGTATAAAGGGGAAGCGAGAGAAAATAACCAGAAATAAATGGAGCATCAAGGTCAGGAGGAGTAGGGATATGCATTAAAGAAAAGTGACCTCATGTCTAAAGAGATAATAAAGTGTAGCACAACTTGCTCTGTAAACTGAGGTCTTACGGAGACTCACCTGGGAACAAACATCATTTAACTAATTTCTACCCTGCGGCTAAACGTATGCAGCGACGAAGATCCACAAATGCCACTAGAGGAGAACACCATCTTAAACGTCCCCATTACCTAGGACACACCAGCATCGAAAGAGTACCAGAAAAAAAAAGCAATCTCCCCCGCTAAAATGCGGCTTCCCCTATTAATATTGCCCCCGCTTCTTGCTCACACTAATACGTCAGTTATTACTCTATAAATTGAAAAAATTTACATTAAAAATGTAAATCTTAGAAGGGGAGACTCTCGAATGTTTTAAAAAAATATGGTTCAGCTCAGTGTCATTCTTCACACTGGATGAAAGAAGATGCTTCTGGTTTTGAAAAGGCGACTGATTTTGGCACATCGGGGCTCGCCCTTCTCATCTGGGTGGGCATCTTTTGTCTGCTTGGCTCCTTCCCTCCCCGAGGAATCGTTCCCAAGCCACCCGCCTCAACATTAGGAGGAACTTCCTGAGAGTAAGGGCTGTTCGACAGTGGAACAAACTCCCTCGGAGTGTAGTGGAGTCTCCTTCTTTGGAGGTCTTTAAGCAGAGGCTGGATGGCCATCTGTCAATGGGGATGCTTTGATTGAGATTTCCTGCATGGCAGAATGGGGTTGGACTGGATGGCCCTTGCAGTCTCTTCCAACTCTATGATTCTAGTCAAAAGCTGGCCTCCTGAATAAAAGGGAGTCCCCCTTTCCTGAGCATGCGCTCTTTCCAAGAAGGCCCCTCACCCCAAACAGCTGACCTAGGTCTCCCAGAGAGCTCCTGGTTCAGGGGCGGGGGAGGCACTAGGTCAGGTTAGGAGGAAGAGACTGTAATCAACTTAAGTAGGAAAACTCTTTGCATCGACTGAGGTTCAAAACACACTCCAGAAACAATCCAGTTTGAGACCCCTTGAACTCCCCTGGTTAAATGCTAGGGGATCCTGGGAGGTTTAGTTTTGTGAGATCTTTAGCCTTCTCTGTCAGAGCACTGTGGTGCTACAGCAAACTACAATTCCCAGGATTCCCTAGCACTGAGCCAGGGCAGTTCAAGCGGGTTATCAAAGTGGGTTATTTCTGCAGTGTGTTTTGGACACGCCTGATGGAAAGAGGCGGAGGGATTCGGATAGCCGGTGAAATGGATTAGAGTCCACCAATCTCTGTTTCTCAAAACATATCCAGGGGTAGCCTCGGTTGGCCATGTAGAAATACGATAACGTCCACAATCCACAAAATAAATGCGGCAAACGCATGATGTCTTCTTCTGTGCTTTTGGGTGGGCCAAGGCAGGCATCCTCGTTTTGTAGAGGATGCTATTGTATTTTCCCCAGTTCGCTTCAAAGGAGTCCTTTGGTATCTTTTTCATTTGATCCAGACTGTGACAGGCAATGCCTTCCTTCCATTACTACCATAACCGGTAATAGTTGGAGGCTTTGGAAGAAGGAGAAAATCCTGCCAGAAAGGCCAGCTGAATGGGCGCTGGGTGCTCCCTTGGTCCCAGTCTCAGAGGAAGGGCGGCTTGCGGAGAATCGCCGGCGCCTAACTCAGCTGCCAGAGCAAAGGCACTCCGGCGCAGTTTTCCTTCTTTCCTTGGAGGTCTTTAAACAGAGGCTGGATGGCCATCTGTCGAGGATGAGATTGAGAGTTCCTGCATGGCAGAATGGGGTTGGACTGGATGGCCCTTAGGGTCTCTTCCGACTCTAAGATTCTATGGCCTGTTACAGACTGCCAAAATAAAGCTGCTTCGGTTCTCTTTGGAGGTATGCTATTTAAATGATGCATGGGTCCTAAGAGTCTGGAGGTCGCGCCAAAGCCACGCTCGATTCCTAAGCACTGGAGTGCAGCTTTGGTGCAGCTTCCGGATTCTTAGGACCCATGCATCATTTAAATAGCATACCTCCAAAGAGACCCAAAGCAGCTTTATTTTGGCAGTCTGTAACAGGCCTATGATTCTGTTCTATTACAGTGAGTGTCCGTTTCCGCAGACAAAGGAAAGCGGAGGCATTTGGTGGCACCTTTGTGGGATGCAGCCATACTGGAGAAACAATCCGGGTTGAGACCGCTTGAACTGCCACAGCTCCATGCGGTGGAATTCTGGGAAGACCGTCTTATTTCTCCATTGTGGGTGGACTTTTAAATGCGAGGATGGATTTTTCTGGATTACAGTCTGCTGGTTTAGACCCAGGGAGGGAGAGTACTGTCATCTCACACACACACATACACCCACCCGCTCCAGGGCCAGAGGGCTCCAGGCGGCGGAGAGTCCCAGCCTGAGGAGGAACCCCGGGGTTTGCAGCCTGTTGCAGCCGGTTCCAGGCATCCCCAGATCCAACCCGTTGGGTACCCTCATCCGAGCATCCTTTAAATACCGCGGCCGAGTAAAATGGTGTGTCTTATATAAAATGGCAAAATCAAGGCTTGCTTTTTGGAATGTGTGTGTGTGTGTGTGTGTGTGTGTGTGTATGTATATTTATGTGTGTGTATGTATATATATTTGTGTGTGTGTGTGTATTCCAAAAAGCAAATCTTGATTTTGCAAAAAGCAAACCTATAGATACACCGGGGGGGGGGAGGTATTTTCAAGCTCTGTCTGTCTGGATAAAGCCCCCCCCCCCCCCGTGGATGGCTTGGAGATCGCCAGGGCAGTTACAGCGGGATCGTCGCGATGCAGCGGCGCCTGGCGTAGCGGGCGATGATCCCGAGTCCTGCCCTGAGAGAAGCAGCCGCTTCCCTTGCCTTGGCACGCGGGCCGCCTTGGGCCTTCGGGGACCCGGGCGGATTTCCAAGCAAGGAACGCAAAAGCCCCGACCAGCTCCTATGTGCTAATATTTTTTTGGCGGGGGGGGGGGGGGGGGAAGAAAAAGGAGGCAGAGGGAAGGGATTTTGGAGAGAGCCCCCTTCACCTCTTTCTGCAGCCTCCTTCCCATGCCGCCCCCTCCACGCGATGCGGAGGTTTCATTTATTTAAGAGTCCATGCACACTGGAGAAATAATCCTGTTTCAGACCGCTTGAACTGCGGAGGGGAGGGGGGCAAAGAAAGAAAAGCTGGAAACGAGGGGGGGGGAAGGAGGATCTGGGGTGAGGGGGCGCAGATGGATCTTATGTATACATTATTGTACGATTCTACTGCTGTGCGCAGTATTATTGTTGTTACAAAAAGCGGGATACAAAGAAAAGTTTTATCGATTGATTGATTGATGATGGATGCCGCCTCCCCCTCGGTCTCCAGCCCCTCTTTCCCCCCACCGGCCCCCCTCCCCTGGGTCCATTCTGCCAAGTGGCTCTGCGCCAGGGCTGCCCTCGGCCTTCCGCCGCCGGGGGCCAAGCAAGCGTGCTCTCGACCCGACCAACCTGGATCTTTCATTATTCATTAATTTACTCTTGAACCAAGTCCCCCTCCTTCTCCGAGGCAACGCTGGGCAGAGCCCTGCCAACAGGAGCAGTTGGTGTCAGGCCTGGCCAATTGGCCCACTGGAGCAGCCAGGCATCCATCATCAAGAAGCAGGGCCCAGGGAAGGGAAGGGGGGCCGGCTGCGGGTCCAGGCCAGGGGTCCTCCCTCCGGCTTAAAGGCCTCTCCCCAGCCATCTTGCCTAAGAGGGCTTTTTGTGGGTTTTTCAGGCTCTGTGGCCCTGTTCTAGGAGAGTTTATTCCAGACGTTTCGCCAAACATCTGTGGCATCTGGCATCTTCACAGAAGATGCACCTTCAGAGAAGATGCAGAGATCTTCTCTGAAGTTGCCAGATGCTACAGATGTTTGGCGAAACCTCAGGAATAAACTCTTCTAGAACAGGGCCACAGAGCCTGAAAAACCCACAAAAAAACCTTTGGATGCCAGCCATGAAAGCCTTCGACTTCACATCTTGCCTAATGTTCCTCTGAAGATGCTAGCCTCAGCTGCTGGCTAAACGTCAGGAACAAACTCTCCTAAAACAAGGCTTCAAAGCCCACCTACCTCCCAAACTCTATTGCTCTGATACTCCATCCATTTTGCTGCAGCCCGCTTTGAAGGTCTCCTTCCTTCCCATTGTCCTACGGAGCAAAGGCTACTCCACAGGCTACTACTAGCCCATCATCCACGATTAGACCAGGCTACTACTAGCCCATCATCCACGATTAGTCCAGGCTACTACTAGCCCATCATCCACGATTAGACCAGGCTACTACTAGCCCATCATCCACGATTAGACCAGGCTACTAGCCCATCATCCACGATTAGACCAGGCTACTACTAGCCCATCATCCACGATTAGACCAGGCTACTACTAGCCCATCATCCACGATTAGACCAGGCTACTACTAGCCCATCATCCACGATTAGACCAGGCTACTAGCCCATCATCCATGATTAGACCAGGCTACTACTAGCCCATCATCCACGATTAGACCAGGCTACTACTAGCCCATCATCCACGATTAGACCAGGCTACTACTAGCCCATCATCCACGATTAGACCAGGCTACTACTAGCCCATCATCCACGATTAGACCAGGCTACTACTAGCCCATCATCCACGATTAGACCAGGCTACTACTAGCCCATCATCCACGATTAGACCAGGCTACTAGCCCATCATCCATGATTAGACCAGGCTACTACTAGCCCATCATCCACGATTAGACCAGGCTACTACTAGCCCATCATCCACGATTAGACCAGGCTACTACTAGCCCATCATCCACGATTAGACCAGGCTACTACTAGCCCATCATCCACGATTAGACCAGGCTACTACTAGCCCATCATCCACGATTAGACCAGGCTACTACTAGCCCATCATCCACGATTATACCAGGCTACTACTAGCCCATCATCCACAATTAGACGAGGCTACTACTAGCCCATCACCCAACACAATTAGACGACGCCCACTTAGAATCCTACTTCAGTTTACTGCTATGGATGTAATGGATCTTGCTGCTAAGGCTACATAGCCTAAAGACCACCCTCACCAGGGTACTCCCAAATCCAAATCTTGTTCAGTTTTATATACTATTTATTTATTCATTCGTTTATTTCATTTGTATGCCCCCTTTCTCCCTCCAAAAGGTAGCTCACAAGATAAAACCACTTTTTAAAAAAACAATTAAAACAACCTAGTTAAAACAAAGTAACATTAAGATTGAAAAAACATGCAAAAGTTGAAACACTTAATCTTTGGAGGTCTTTAAGCAGAGGCTGGATGGCCATCTGTCAATGGGGATGCTTTGATTGAGAGTTCCTGCATGGCAGAATGGGGTTGGACTGGGTGTCCCTTGTGGTCTCTTCCAACTCCACGATTCTATGATTCTATAAAACACCTACCACATATAAAAGCCAATCTGTCATGACTTTAAAAAGTCTTGCCTGAATAAAAATGTTTTTACTTGCCAAGGAAAGGCCAGCTAGCCTCCAGTAGAAGGGAGTTCCAGAGGGTGGGAGCAGCCACTGAGATTTAATGCATACTGTGATGACCACTGAGCACCCTACTTCTTATACAGTGGATCCCACTATGCCACAACAGTGATTAGTATGTTTAACTGATAAGTTATAACATTATATCATTAACATTCTGCTCAGTGTTTTGCATAAAGGAGAGAGACACAAGTCCTTCTGATAAAGTACTGTATGTCCAAGTGAGACATACATACACACCTCCTTGGAAATGCTACCGTAGTTTACTGTTTTATTTGTTTTGTTTTGTTTTGTTTGTCTTGTAATAATGTGTATGTGTTAATGTTGTTTAATTAGTTGGTTTTAATTATAATTGATTTAATAATTTTTTAAGGGGGGGGGAGGGAATTTTGATCTACAATGTATTGTATTTTATTGTTGTTAGCCGCCCCGATTGACCTCAAGGGGTGGGATATAAATAAATTTTATTATTATTATTATTATTATTATTATTATTATATAAATATTACTTCTTCATCATTTTCATCATTAAAATATCACTAGATTGCATTTCCTTAGCTGCTTTATAGTCATCATCTCAATTGCTCTTGCAGCCACTCCATAAAGTAGCCCATAAACAAGTTTTCTATAGCACAGTAAGGAGACAATGGTATCATTGGTTCCTTTATTAGAGCAACTAGAAAAACACAAGTGTGAGATATATGCTTCAAGAATCAAACTCAAGACGTGCGTGCGTGTGTGTGTGTGTGTGTGTGTGTGTGTGTGTGACTCTGAATTTGTTTTTGTTAACTCCCTCCAATCGATCTCAGCCCATGGTGACCCTGCTGATGAGACATCTCCAAGGCCCTCTGTCCTCCACTGCTCTGCTCAACTCCTGCAAACTCATACTTCTGATCTCTTTAATAGAGTCAGTCCATCTTGCATGCGGCCTTCCTCTCTTTCTACTTCCCTCTACCATTCTTAGCATGACTGTTTTTTCCAATGATCCATGCCTTCTCATGATGTGTCCAAAGTACGACAACTTGAGTTTTGTCATCTTGGCTTCTAGGGAGATTTCTGGTTTGATCTGCTCCAGGACTCATTTGTTTGTCTTTTTGGCTGTCCGTAGGATCCTCAGCACTCTTCTCCAGCACCACATCTCAAATGAATTGATTTTCTTCCTCTCAACTTTCTTAATTGTACAGCTCTCACATCCATCCATGGTAATAGGGAATACGATGGCTTGTATGATTCTAACTCTTGTGCTCAGTTGCATATCCTTGCATTTTAGGATCTTCTCTAGTTCTTAATAGCTGTCCTTCCCATTCTTAATCTTCTTCTGATTTCTTTGCTGCAGTCTCCATTTCTATCAATATTTGATCCCAGGTATGAGAATTTTTACTATTTCTGTTTCTTCATTGTCTAATTCATATTTGTGTGGGTTCTATGTGGTCATTATTTTTGTTTTCTTTATGTTCAACAATAGGCCTGCCTTTGCACTTTCTTCCCTGATATTTCCTAGTAAGCGTTCCAAGTCTTTGAGGTTTTCTGCTAATATTGTGGTGTCATCTGCGTATCTCAGATTGTTGATATTCCTTCCTTCTATTTTCACTCTTCCTTCTTCTGTGACCAAGCCTGCTTTTATTACATTATGTTCTGAACATAAGTTGAACAAGTAGGGTGATAAGATGCAGCCTTGCCTGACTCCTTTGCCAATTGGGAACCATTTTGTTCCTCCATATTCTGTTCTGACAGTAGCCCCTTGTCCTGAGTACAGATTCCTCATCAAGACTATCAGACGTCTTGGCACTTCCATGTCAAAGATCATCTTATCTGATCAGTTTTTGTTATTACTGCTGTAATTTTTTTTATGTGTTCAGTGTTTGCAATCCACAATTCACAAATTTTTTTCAAACAAAGAGGGGGAATGCATTGCCTTGGAGAGTGGTGGAGTTCTCTTGGAGGTTTTTAAACAGAGGGGCCATCTGTGGGTGGGTGGGGTGCTTTGGTTGTGTTTTCCTGCATGGCAGAAGGGATTGGAGTGAATGGCCTTTGAGGTCTCTTCCAACTGCACGATTCTATTCTAAGACTGTGGAGGCTCAGTTGGACATGCCTTGACATCCATGAAGGCACCTCAGTTCCCTTCCAACCTACCATACCTTACAGAGATGTTGTAAGGTTAAAAAGAGGAGAGGTGGTGACACACACATGATGCCTTGAGCTTTTTAGAAGTTAAATGGGATGGACATTTACTACATAAAATAAGTAATCAGACTTTCATCTTCAGTTTAAGTACATTAAGAGTTGCTTAACACCAGAGCTGGAAGTGGAGGGAGAGGTCAGGAGCTGATCGAAGACCAGTGTATATGGATTAGGGAAAAAAACAACCCATCAGCACATATCAGAAAAGGTAGTTCAGGTTACTGTGGTGTGTATTCAAGTCATTTCTAACTTATGATGACCCTATCACAGGGTTTTCTTGGCAGAATTTTTTCAGAGGGGTTTTGCTCTTGCCTTCAGATTACCCACTGGGTTCCTGTGACCAAATGGGGATTTGAATCCTGGTCTCCTAGTGTTCTAGTCCAGCATTCAAATCACTATACCATGCTGGCTCTCTGGTTAAGGTCACCCTTCCCTTTGCAATAACAACAACAACAACAACAACAACAACAACAAAGGCACTGGGAAAGACTGGAAAGCAATCTGGCAACTTTTCACAGGTTTGTTTGTGCAGTTCTCCATGGGGTTGATTTGCTTGGAAAATGGCAAGCCTTAACAAAAAACAAAACAAAACATAGACAGAGATCACAGAAGACAACTTGTGGTTTATTAGAAACCATGCTTGAGTCCTTTGCAGGGCTAGAACATAGAATGGTGCATTGGGGTATAATCTGTAATACCATAGTGGGGTGGCTGGGGGTGGTTGCTGATGCAGGCATAAAATGGTTATCTTCCCATAGGGCAATGGAGATGCAATCTAGGACTCAAGACTAAACACAGTCAGTAATTTGCAAACAATTACAAACGTAGCAAGTTCAGGGATATCAACTAAAGCCAGGGATAAAGAAACTCTAGCCTTCTGCATGTTTTGGCCTACAACTCCCATCAGTCCCATTCATCATGCCCAATGGTAAAGCATTTTAGATTATATACTCCACATCTGAAGAGTTATTACTTAAGATCAGATTAATGTGCTTCCTAGGCCAACTAATGCATACCTGGCATATAACCTGAAAATATATATATATATACACACACACACATACACACAATGAAAAGTGTAGTAGTAAGATTTATTTGGTCGTTGACCAGTATACAAAATAACTTGATAAAATAATAATTGCAAAATACAATTATTAATAACTGTTAAAAACAATTTCAGATACAAATTCAAGGTCATATAAAAAGTGTTATTTTGCCATGGTGCAAAATACATACTGTAAGCTTTCAAAGCACACAGGCTTCTTCATCCTGTTAAAAGTCATTTTAGGGGAAGAAATGTGATAATAAGGAGTAAGAGAGCTGCATCTTTCTTGAAATGTTAAAGCTGAGTTTAAGATGGTGGTGGAGGGAGGTTTGAGTCAGGTTTAAACACCTTGTTGGCCATGAGGTATTTAGGACACAAAAGCAAAGCAAAAAATTAACTTGTTCCCCTTTGCTAGAAACAAAGGTAACTCCTTTTAGATCTAGCCAGTACACATCCTATGTGAGGTTACAAACCACTTTGTAGGCAGAATACTGGGAGTCCCTTGAGAAGCCTCTGTACTGATACATCTGGAGAAAAAATTGGGTGCTGTAAAAGGTGAAATATGCCAATGAGACCCAACATCAAACTGTTTTACTTTAGCTGGAAGCAAAAAAACCTCAGCGAATATGTTCCACTCCATGCATTCAGGATTGCCCTGAGGTGGCCAAATCTGGTATTTTCATCTCTCTCTCTCTCTCTCTCCCTCCCTCCCTTTCACTTTGTGTGTGTTCCCCCCTCGTCCATCCAGGGTAGCTATATTAACCATGCGGCAAAGGATAGAAAACAAAAACAAAACAAAACAAAAACCACATTATGATATGTATAACATCAAAAGAACATAGTTTGCAATAAGACTTCCACAACACAGCATGGATCTGGTACATGAACACACAAAAATCCAGATCCACTACAATGGAATGATCACAAGAACATTGAGGAAAGTCATCAGGCACTGTAGACCAGCACATCATCAGCTGATCTATCTAATGCAGTGATGGCGAACCTATGGCACGTGTGCCCGAGGTGGCACTCAGAGCCCTCTCTCTGGGCACATGTGCCATTGCCCCAGCACAGAGTTTACCAGAGTTTGTTACTAGAAAGCCAGAGGGACATGGCACTTTGCAATTAATAAGTGGGTTTTGGGTTGCAGTTTGGGCACTTGGGCTCTAAAAGGTTTACCATCACTGATCTAATGTCTGCATGTGGTGAAGTGGATGAGTCCATGAAAACTTAAACCAGAAATTTCTTTCTCTTATTTTCAAAGGTGCCACCTTTGCATCTTTTGATGTCTTGTCTGAAGTTGAACTACATGATAACCGGTGGAGCTTACCAAATAGTATTGATAACTTGCATGGAAAAATAAGCATGTGGAATCTGTACCTTCAAACTTTGACAGGTGACCATTTGTTATAAATGTGTTTTTCCCCCTGAAGGAAGAATATGATATTTTCAAAGTAATATACAAAAAACAGCAACCAAAACTTTACTGTCCCCTTTTCCAGGAATACGATAAATTACCCCAGTTTAAGACAACTGTGATCCAATGTAAAATGTGGACAGGCAGTTCTGTAGGTGTAATACAACTGTTCTAAATTGAATGTGAACCTGGAAGAATGATTGTAATTGAGTGTGGGTGCAGCCCCCACAGGAGTATGACAGTGCAATTGTAATTAAAAGTGGGAGTAGCATTGTGAGCATAATGAGATGTGAGTGTTATGGAGAGTGTATATAACTGAATGTCAAATTGTCTGCATGAGTATATGTTAGCAGAGGCAAGGGTGATGGTAACTGAATGTGAATGAGATATTGGGAGCATGGTTGATTTGCATATGTCTCCCAATGGGTATGGATGTGATGGAATAGAGGTACTGCATGGGACCACTGAAGTGTAACTGTGGCAGAACATCTGGAAATTCCTTCTCTTCAGCAAAACATATGTACCATGCATGCACTTGAATCACATCATCTCATCACTGGTGTGGTTTACTGAGGCTGAGGTTTGGTTAATGAATGCCACGAAACAAAGCCAGCTAGTTAGTTCTATTTAACTAACTAAAGCTTTTTACTACAAATTAAATTCCAGATACTTTATATTGAAGTGTCTTTTTAAAAAAATAAAAATAACGAACAAGATATGCATTTGGAAAGGATGGAAAAAGAAAACAGTCACGAGTTAGGGATTTGGGAAAGAAGGTAACGAAGCTGAGAAGGTAGCAGAAATGTCCTTGGAGAGTCCTGTTCCATGTGGATTGTACAGATGTACTAGTACTCTTTTCTTGACACTAAATTTGGAGAGTAAGCCTATTTGCCATCAATTTCCCTTCCAAGTTACATGAAAACTAGCAGATTATCATAATCATAATCTAACTGTTAGAGTCCCTCTGCACTCTTTATTTGTGAAGAGACCAATTCTGCTGTAAATTTTTTTTTAAATACAAGCCTCTGGCTTACAGTTACAATGTTATAGAGAGAGTCTGTAAGTATTAGAAAAGAGTGTCATTATCACAAAAAAGTCAATGTGGGTTTACAAAAAACAAGTTGTATCAGACTAATCTTATCTCTCTTTTTTAAAAATAAAATTACCAGCTTGGTATGTGAAAAGAATGCTGTGGATATAGCATATTTTGATTCTAGTAAGGCCTTCAACAAGGTTCCTCATCATATTATTCCAAACAAGCTAGTAAAATGTGGGCTAGACAAGGCTAATGTTAGGTGGATTTGTAATTGGTTGACCAGCCAAGGGTGCTCAGCAATAGCTCCTCTTCATCCTGGAGAGAAGTGACCAGTGGGGTGCCACAGGATACTGTCCTGGGCCCAGTACAACATCTTTATCAATGACTCGGATGAAGGAATAGAGGGCATGCTTATTAAATCTGCAGATTCCAAATTGGGAGGAGTAGATAATGCCCCAGAGGAGAGCATCAAAATTAAAAATGATCTCAATTATATTCATTAAAATTCTGATATTGTTTTAAATCTGTCGCTCTGGGAGAAATCCAGCTTGATCTTTGTGTATCCATTGTGACAAGATTTGTTTCAGTCTGTCGGCCAATATTGAGACAATTTTTATAATCTAAATTTAAAAGGGATATTGGTCTGTAATTCTCATTCGATTCGGCATCTCTATTTTCTTTGGGTATCGAAGAAATCGTCGCATTACACCAAGTTTGCTGGTATCTTCCCATTTCTATTTCTTTTATGGTATCATATAATGGTGTCACAAATTCTTCTGCAAAAATCTTATAGTATTTAGCTGTTAATCCATCTGGTCCTGGAGCTTTGTTTTCTTTAATTTTTTAATTGCTTCCTGTACTTCATCCTTTGTAATTGGAGTATTCATTTTCTCTCTCTGTTCTGCTGTAAATTTGGTTATTTTCCTGCTTTTGATAAATTCTTTAATTTCTTTTCTTTTAGTTTCAGTTAGTTCTTCTGCTTTATAAAGATTTTTATAATATTCTGTAACTATTCTTCTAATTTGTTTAGGATGCGTATATTCCTTACCTTTCTCTTTCAATTTAATTATAGTTTTGTTTTCTCTTTGTTTTTTTGATTTTATATGCCAGCCATTTGCCTGATTTATTAGCATGCTCAAAATAGTGTTGTTTTGTATATTTCACCCTATCGGCTACTTGTTGTGTAATTTTTTTGATTTAATTGATTTCTTATTATTTTTAATTCTTGGTCTAATTTTCTATCCTTGAGATTTTGTTTAAATTCTAATTCTTTTTGTTTTAACTTTTCCAATAGTTCTTTCTCTCTTTGTCTTTCAGTTTCTCCCCTTATTTCTTGTTGTATTAACTGACCTCTTACAACTGCTTTGCTAGCTTCCCACACAATATGTGCTGGCATTCTGGCAGTCATGTTTTCTTGAAAAAAGTAATGTAATTCACTCTTTATTTTATGAATAATCTCTTCGTCTCTCAGTAAATAATTCTTCAATTTCCATGTAAATTGTTTATTATAGGATTTTAAGTCCATACTGATGGCATTGTGGTCTGAGAAGGTCTTGGGTAGTATTTCTATTTTCCTAATATTCTTACATAAATCCTTTGAGGCACATATAAAAGCAATTCTCGACCATGTCATAAACCTGTCTGAATAGAAAGTAAAATCTCTGCTTGAGTTATGTATTGTTCTCCACATGTCAATTAAGCTTAATTCTTCTATTAATTCAAATGCTGATTCGGGTAACTTCCCTTGCTTCCCCCCTTCTTTTACATTAGATCTGTCTATTTTCAGGTCCCATACCCCATTCCAGTCTCCTGCTATTATAATTTTTTCATACCCCATCTCATTATTATTTGACACAATTTTTTTTATAAAATTCTCCTTTATTTTCTTGTGGAGCATATAAATTAACTAATAATATTTTTTCAGCTTGTAATTTTATTTCAATTCCTATAAAGTAGCCCTTTTTGTCTCTAAAAATCTCTTTAGCAATACCTTTTTCTTTTACATAGGCCTGTTACAGACTGCCAAAATAAAGCTGCTTCAGGTCTCTTTGGAGGTATGCTATTTAAATGATGCATGGGTCCTAAGAGTTTGGAGGTCATGCCAAAGCCACACTCCATTCCTAAGCACTGGAGGGCAGCTTTGGTGCAGCTTCCGGATTCTTAGGATGCATGCATCATTTAAACAGCATTCCTCCAAAGAGACCCGAAGCAGCTTTATTCTGGCAGTCTGTAACAGGCCATAGTTTGCAACTCCCTTTTTCTTCTGTCTCTCATTTCCGCTGCAAACAATTCAACTAGCTTTTTGTTTTCCAAATTTTTTTATCTCTTTCTTTGATATGTGTTTCTTGCAAACATATCCATTTTGCTTTTTGTTTTTTCTAAAAAATGAAATATTTTCCTTCTTTTATATTTTGAATTTAATCCATTGATATTCCATGATAACAGTCTAATTGACATTTGGTATTTTTCTGGTTTGTTGTTTTACTATTTATATATATCTATGTGTCTGTATTCCCCTATTTGTTGTTTTATTATCGATTTCTTTTATTCCTTTTTGTTCTCCTTTTTCCTTTCTTCTTTTCTATAAATTCTATATTATTGCTATTTTGGGCATTCTCTTTCTCTCTCTCTGTCTATTCCTTAATCTGGTTTTGAGCTCCTGGTCTGATTCTGTTTCCCTTTTGTCTTCTGTTGTTATTTTCTCAGATTCCTCTATACTTTCTTTTCCTTTATCTTTTTTGGGTTCTCTCTTTCCAGCCTCTTTTGTTTATTCACTATTATTAATTAGGAAGTCTCTCATCTTTTCTTCTGTATTTATAACCCATTTTTTCCTTAAATGTGAAGGAGACGCCCTCTGTTTTTTCTCATCTATATTTTATGTTGTTATGTCTCAAGTATTCTGTAAGCAATTCGTAATCTTTTCTTTAAGATTTGTGCCGGTATTGCTTTAAATATTTTTACTTCTTTGCCTTCCAATTCAATTTTTTTGTTCAAATTCATCTCCAGAATCAGATCTCTTACCCTTTCCCTTGTGAAAAAAATCATTATGTCCCTAGGTAAATTGTGGTTTTTTGCCACCCAGGAGTCAACCCTATACAATTTGTCAATTTCTAAGTCCAACTGCTCCCTTACCCAATCAATATATTGTGCCAATGCTGGAATGATCTTTGTAGTCAGGTTTTCAATGGGTTGGTCTTGGACCCCTCTTAATTTAATTGCTCTTCTTTGTAGCCTTAACTCTATATTTGTTTTATAATAGTCTTCCTCTATCCGTCTCTTCTCTATATTACCAATTTTCTCTTCTAAAGCTACTGTCTTTCCCTAAGCCTCTATCATTGTCTTATTTATCTTTCCTATTTCTTCTGTAATTTGTGATATATTAATTTTGAACATTTCTATTTCTTTTTGTATTTCCCTTTTTATTTCATCCTTTAGCTCTCTCAGTTCTTCTTTTATTTTATTAGAAATTTCCGCTTTTATTACCATTCCTATCTTTTTTTTAATTCTTTGAATACTATTAAATAGTTTTCACTATTCGATGATGTCTTTGCTTCTTCCATATTGTTTCTGCTAAGATTCCTCTTAAGTTTTTCCTCCTTCTACTCTTCTATGTTTCCTATCTATATTCTGTTTAATATTTACACTCAGTATCCCTCCCTCTTCCACCCAAAAGAAAGAAAACGGGAAAGAAAAACTGAAAAATCCACTTTAGATACAAATAGAGATAAAAAAGGGAAGGGCTCCTCTCTGTCTACCTCTAGCTTGAAGTGCCACTTGGAGTCAGTAAAGTAAAGTCCGTTGGCTCATGAGACTCCACCCAGATTGTTTCCCAATCTGCCTTGGCGTTGCAGCGGCTCTATCTCCACGCCATGCCTGGGTTGCTGCTGTACCGCTGCTGGTGGAGTTCACAGTGGGGAGGGGTTTTTTTATGCCCCCCCTCCTGGGGTCTCTGCTCTCCTCCTCCGTGCCTGGCCCAGGTTGCTGCTGCGCTGCTGCTGTGCGGTGGGGAGGGTTTTTTTATGCCCTCCCTCCCGGCGTTTCTGCTCTCCTCCTCTGTGACTGGGTCGGTTTGCTGCTGCGCTGCCGCTGGTGGAGTTCGCAGTGGGGAGGGTTTTTTATGCCCTCCCTCTCGGCGTCTCTGCTCTCCTCCTCCGTGCCTGGACCAGGTTGCTGCTGCGCCACCACTGGTGGAGTTTGTGGTGGGGAGAGATTTTTTATGCCCTCCCTCCCAGTGTCTCTGCTCTCCTCCTCTGTGCCTGGGCCGGGTTGGGGTTGCTGCTGCGCCACCACTGGTCCCTCAACCTCTGCCACAAGCCGATGTTCTCAGGTGAGGTTTTGAAGTCTCGCCTGGCTGCTGTGGGTGGAGAGGACTTTGGAAGGAGTTGTCTGGGTCCCGCGTCTGCTCTCCTCCTTCACCTCAACTTCCACCGCCAGATGGACTCTCTGGGGCCAGAGAGGAGCCCAAGGTTTCTCCTCCTCTCTGCTGGCCTCAGTGGCTGCTGCTGTTGCTGGAGTTGGAGGGTAAGTTTTTATGCCTCTTCCTCCTCTCTGCTGGCCTCAGTGGCTGCTGCTGAATTGATGGAAATGGACAAAATAACCATGATGATTAAAGAAAAGACAGACCAAAACTTCCAAAGAAAATGGAAAAAAGTAAATAAACCATGGGAATGAAATTTAAAGGGAAAAGGAATAAAGGGGAAAAGGGAAAGAAAGGGAGGGGGAAGAGGATTGAATATTTAAATATATATATATATATCCCTTATTTATCTTTTGGCTGGAAACAAAACAACAACAGTCCTAATGGCAAAAATGGACATGCCACATATGAACAATGGATGACGACAGAAAGTAAATGTCGTACACCCGTTCTAACTGCTCAACCGCGTCAGCAAAACAGAGGAACAATATAAGTATGTTTTATATGTTTTATTTGTTTTGTATGTTTTTTGTTTGTTTGTCTTTTAAATGTTTTGTATGTCATGTTAAGTCAAAATAATTTTTTTAAAAAAATTAAAAATGATCTCAATAGATTAGAAAACTGGGCCAAAACTAACAAAATGAATTTAAGCAGGGAGAAGTACAGCAGTTCGGCAGAAAGAATGAAATGCATAAATATAGGATGGGGCGCACCTGGCTTGACAACAGTACATTTGATAGTGAACTAGGAGTTCTAATAGATCACAAGTTGAATATCAATCAGCAGTGTGAGGCAGTAACTAAAAAGGCCAATGCAATTTTAGGCTGCATCAACAGAAGTATAGGAAGAAATATACATGTGTATTTTCAATACCTTTGTGAGAAATGAAAATGCTTTCCTCTTTCTCAAAATTCCTCCAGGGACATCTTTGAACAACAAACTCTCTGATTCTTCTGTTACCATTTTTGTATGATGATGCTTCTGTAAGATTTTGTCCTTAACTTGAGTTCTTACAAGGTAAATCACAATATCCCTAGGCTATCCAGGAGTAAGACCAGCTTACAAGTGTCTATGCTTTTGCTTGTAGCCCTATCTTGGCATGCTTGAGCTACAGTCAGCCCTCAGTATCCATGGATTCTTTATCCACAGATTCAACCATCCATGGCTTGAAAACATTTAAAAACATATATAAATTCCAAAAACCAAACCTTGCCACTTTATATAAAGAATGCCATTTTACTATGCCATTGTATTTAATGGTACTTGAGCACCAATTGGTTTTGGTATCCATGTGGGTCCTGGAACCAAACCCCAGAGGATACCAAGAGCCCACTGTATTTCTGTATCCACATGGGAAGAGGGAGTTTCACTTAGGGGTGAAACAGGCCACCCTGAAGGAGTGGCCTGCCACTGCCCCTTTGAGCGCTGGATCGAGGTTGCAGCAACCACACACCACAGCCTCAATCCAGCATTTTTCTGGGCCAAAAAGAACCAGAAAATTGCCACTTCTTTTTGACCTGGAAAAATTGAGCCCTTGCTGCTCCCATCTGGCTCTTCCATTTCTTTGGCACAGTGTGTCGAAACACTGCCCCCAAGAAATGTCATGATGATGCCCGCCATCTGGTCAGGCAGGCAGCATGACACCGCTTTGGGGGTGGAGTTGGGGCAGGCAGCATACAGTCGCCATGCCCCCGCTCTACCCTGAAGCCAGCCATTTTGGCCGGTCTGTACAGTCCTCTAGTTTCCTTTCTCTCAGCAGGCCAGGTTGCCAGTTTTTCTTCCCAGGGACATTAGCAATAAATAATAATAATAATAATAATAATGATAATATAATTTATTTATATCCCGCCTCTCTACAAAAAGCAATCTGGGCAGCTTACCGAGTTAAAATATACAGTCCAAACCCTTAACCCACCCACCCACCTCCTTAAAATAAAATTAAACAGTGTGGAATTAAAAACATAAAACATACTTAAAAAGCAATACAATAACTGTGGTGAAGTCAGAGGTCAGCAGTTAGATTTTCCTTCCGATGGCTGGAAAACTATTCAGGAAAGGCCTGCAAGTGGTAATAGTCATGTTCAAGCAATCTGTGGCATGGTACAGAGCACCAGGAAGAGGTGGCTGGGAGCCGCCTCTCTTTGCCGCGTAGCAGTATCACAGCAACCATATTGCGTGGTGCTGTTACGTGAAAATAAAAAGACAGCTAAAAAGCGGCATCTTTTTATGCCACCGCAAATAGCTTGCAGTGGTGCAAGCACATCGCTGCTGTGTGGCACAATTTGGATGCTGCGCAGCAGTGATGTCATCACTGCGTGCACCGTTCATTCAGCACCACGCAGCGAGGATGCCCTCGTCACATGCGAGGGGTGAGGGGCGTGTGGGCGGAGCGCCCCTTGCACGTGATGAGGGCGTCCTTTGGGGCCGGTATGTTCCGGGCCTATATCCCCCTCTTTTTGTGCTGAAGTTGAAGACATAGACTAAGAGAGTGTATCAATAGCATACATTATGTTAGCACCTTTGGGCAGCATTAGTCTGCCCATTCTCCCTAGAGTGTTCATACATTTGGCACCCTTGGGTACTAAATGTCTCAGTGTAGTAAGCTTTTATCTTCATGCTGAGAAAAGCCTCCCTTCTTGATATCTGTTAAAACTTTAAAACAGTCCAAGCTGCAACAGTCCCTTCTCTGGTCACTTGACAGTCTGGGCAACAGTTCTCTGTTGGCAAGCTAAGCATGGGCTGTTTGTGCTCTCTGGGGAAAAAATCATGGGCTCTTTTTTCAATGACTGCCTGCAACTAGAGGTATGTCAGGAAATCTGGGAATATGGGAAAATATTTTCAGTTGGTTGGACCATTAATAAGTCCAACCCAACTGTCTGGCATTGGCTGTTTCAGGAGTCTTTCCTAGCCCTACCTGGAGGTCTCTAGTATTCCCAATAGTCTCCCATCTGAATTATTAACCAGTTCCAATCTTGCTTTACTTTTGAAATCAGACCCCACCTGGAATATTGTGTCCAGTTCTGGGCACCACAATTCAAAAAGGATGTTGAGAAACTGGAGCATGTCCATAGGAGGGTGACTAAAATGGTGAAGGGTCTGGAAACCATGCCCTATGAGGACAACTTAGGGAGCTGGGGATATTAGCCTGGAGAAGACAAGGTTAAGAGGTGATATGATAACCCTGTTTATATACTTAAAGGCATACCATATTGCAGAGGGAGCAAGCTTCTTTTCTGCTGCTCCAGAGAAGGGACCCGGAACAATGGATGCAAGCTACAGGAAAAGAGATTCCAGCTCAACATTAGGAGGAACTTCCTGACAGTAAGGGCTGTTCGACAGTGGAACAAACTCCCTCACAGTCTCCCTCCTTGGAGATCTTTAAGCAGAGGCTGGATGGCCATCTGTCAGGGATACTCTGATTGTGGTTTCCTGCATGGCAGGGGTTGGGCTGGATGGCCCTATTGGTCTCGTCCAACTCTATGATTTTATGAAATCAGATGAGATAAGGTGCATTCAGAGTAGTACAGATACTACGTGCAGTCTTTAGATCTTGGCCTTAAGGAGTCTCCATGGGTAACACCAGTTTGCACCTAGAAAAGAGATGCAAAACAAACTGATCAAGCATTTGAGACTAGGATTCCAGAAAATCCTTACTACGAGAATTAGATTGTAGGCATACTTTTTCAGGAATAAATCTCATTTAGCTTGGCAAACTTGGGTCTAAATAAATATGTACACAGGCTGTCAATTTCATGAACTGTGGTTTAGGTCAGCAGAGGTATAATGTGGTTTTTCTTGAGGTCTGTAAAAAATACATTTAGAAAAAAAGTATACTGGTCTATGAAGCTGTAATCCTAGTTGGGGCCAATGTGACGAGAGGTTTCTATTTCCTGACCATAGAGGTTTTCTATAAAGATTTTGCCAGCTGGTTAGTTCCAAATATTTATTTAAATGCTTTTAAAAAGCCCCAGGAAGCTGTTTAATTCCGTTCTAGTGGTAAAGTAGGTGTGTGCGCGTGTGTGCATGTGTTTTGATTCACCAAGAGCAAAGACTACATCTTTTTTTGTTTTTGTTTTTTTTCAGTAAAATATTCATTTAAAATATTTTATTCCCTTTGCCATGTTCTTGAGGCTACTTAACAATTTTTTTAAACTATCAGTAGATAAAACTGTACAACAACACTATCTCAATCAATTAGAAATGGATATATAATAACCAAACCTCACCAACAGTAGCAATATTGTAATAACAAAAGTACTTGTGAGAATAAACAGATTTTATACCTCTAGCAGTAGCCATGTTGGTCATAAAGCAAATCCAATAACATCCAAACAATGATACCTTTATTGGGCCAACCCAAATGCACAATTACTTGTTGCAAGCTTTCGAAGTCACACTGGCTTCTTCATCTGGCAAACAGGAGAATGAAATTGAAGTCATAGTTCTGCATTTTCTGTTTCTGGTCTTAGTTCAGATGGTAGGGACCTCCCCCTTTGGCCATGTGGTCACTGGTAGATTTTCAAAGTCAAGGCCCAGCACTCTCTTTAAACAGTGCTTTGAAGGAAATGTTGGCACCAATTACATTTACTCAGAAGCAGGTTTCATCAGTTTCAACCTGAAACTCAATCTACACAAATTATCCATCACCTAGTCAAACCCAATGTTTTCCTCAGCACACATTCTCTAGTATTGTAGTTTTTGAGATGAGTATGTATATGCATATGTACTTGCATGTAAACATTAAAACATGAAATTCTTTCCATTGATTGCAGTGTTGCTGCAGAGAGAGTTTCACCATGTGCCCACCTGTTTGTGTGTGCAAAGCCTCAGGCAAGCAAACCAATCTCCATTTCAATTTTTTCAAGGATAAGTCTAAAGTGAGGAGTAGCAGAAAAGAAAGATCACATAATAGAATAACAGAATAAAAGTGTGTGATGGTGCTGGTGATGATGATAATAATACCAGTGGTCAACATGCGATATTTATGGGAAAGAGAGTTAGTTCTTTATCCAAATATAATGGCTGAGAGAACATGAGAATGATCCACATGATAAGAAAACCATAGTGGACAGTGGAATTGCAGTGTAGACTGTTAGAAATGACATGTCCCCTAGAACTCACCCTGGAGAGGTGACAGCAGGTAACTGCTTTTGCCTCCTTGGTTCTGTACATGCAAGTGACTCAAGATGAAAATTAAACAGAACTCTTTTGAAGCCAGGGCCTGAATCAATCATGCTGCGGTCATTCACCACAGTGTTGCTGCTGCTGCTGCTGTTATATGCCTTCAAGTAATTTCCGACTTCTGGCAATCCTAAAGCAAACCTATCATGGGGTTTTTGTTTAATGGGACAGAACTGTAACTCACCCAGAAGAAGCAGCTACTAAGACCTGCCCCTGACTTCCCATCTGTATTCTCTTCTGGAGCTTGTGTGGTCTCCTTTATGATGAAAATAGGGGTGGGGAGGGAATACTTCAAGCCAATTTTACCCTTAGCAGATATGCCCAGAAGTGAATCCTAATTCTGGCTATACATTTGAAACTGTCATATTATACCAGTATTTTTTTATTCTTTAAGTGTCAACCTGTTTATTTGAAATCGAGGAGAAAGAGAAAGGATGTTGTTAAAATAATAAACCTTTAAATACCCCTGTTACTAGAAGCAAACGGTTAGCTACTGAAATGATGCAAGCTGTTACATCATCTGATACCATAGCTGTTGTTATTTGCATGAAATCTAAAATCATTTCAGTGGGAGCAAGATATGCCCTGTTAGCAGATCCTGCATACACTGTGCTGCATTTGGAGTCTGCATATTTTTATATTTCATATCTGGAGCAAGCATAGCTTTGAGAGGCCATAATGACCTTTAGGAACAGATTCTCATGAGAAAAGGAGCAAGACCTGAGGCATGTGAAGAATCCGGGTAATAATACAAAGCTGTTATGTGCTCCTTCCTTTCTCCAAGTCATCTGCATTTCCTCTTGTACCTGGAGACAAAGCATCTCCTTGCACCCAAAGCAGTAAGCCAACCTCTCTGCCAATGCCTTGTTGTTAAACTTCCCTGTCCATCCCTCCTGGGGATATCATAATCCAGTCACTGTTTTTGTCACTCTGGGGTCATTCACACTTACTTTTTTGAATGAAAAGATTCACATCTCTGCACCAATCTGGAACCGATTCAAAATCAATGCAGTGTTCCCTCTACATTTACTGTGATAGACTCTCTCCATGCCATTTTAACCCTGTTGCCATTTACATTTGCCACTGTATTAATTTAAAATGGAGGCACCTCCATTTCTGGGAACGATGCAGCATGATTTGAATTGATTCGGTAGCGAACTCGCACAACTAAAAATGCAGATCGTTGTGGCTCTTAAAAAAAGAACCGCTAAGGGGTCCAGTGCCAAATGCACCAGTTTAAATGGGCTTTTTGGCTGCTGCCCCCTGCAAACTGCATCAATTGTGGTCAGGGCAAGTGTGTACATCATGGAAATAAACTGGTTCCAAACTGGTTTATTTCTGTAGTGTAATGGCTCCTAAAATTAAAGCCATAACATATTCAGGAATTCCACTGTCAATTCCTGGGAAAGGACATCCAGCCTTTGTTACCTTCCAAGACAGCACACCACTTGGGACTACATTTCAGATATAAATATTGGTCCTAAGAACCTTGTCTTTTTGAGCTTACAGTATATGCTTACAGTTGTCCCAGGTTGTACTTCATGTATGAAACTATGCCACCCGCAGACCCCATCCTCCCTGGTCTGAGCCACTCCAGCTTTCTGTGGTCTACTTATTGGACAGATCACCCCCTGCAAACTCCTCAAACTCCGCTCTCCAGTTTCCATATTTCTGTATTTTGATTTCAGTTAGCTCTGAATACTGTACCTGTGTGAACTGCCATTGTGTGTGTGTGTGTGTGTGTGTGTGTGTGTAATTACACTCGTTCTAAATAAAGCTCTTTTAGTTCACCCAAACCTGGAGTTCTTATCAGTTATTACTGGTACATGCAGGTGCAAATGGTCCTAAAGCCACAGTTTAAGACACAGTTGTTGTTGTTTTTAAATTAAATTGCACTTTCCAGGTGTTCCGTGGCTGCTCCTGGGAAACGAAAGAAATAAAAATTGAATGAAATTTAAGAATAAGAATATATTCTTATATATATACTCATAAACATTATTAACTTGTAAGACAGGATAGGCCTCTTAGGGGATCCGGCATAGAAGTAAGGGCTCCATGAGTCAAAAAGGTTGGAAACCCCTGTTCTAGATTACTTATGCTGTAGGAATATTTGCTCTCTATATCAATGAGAGTGAAGTGGAGCCACTGCAACATGAGCATGTGGAAGAAGAAGAGAAATGACTCAACATGCTCATATAAGATAGGAAAGGAAACTTATATTTATTGTTTCAGGAAATCCATCTTGGGATAGGAAAGGAGAGAACTTTGTAAGAAGAGCCCCTAAAAGCTGGCTGTCGTGTGGATGTTAGCTAGCATCCATTGTGAAGCTTGATGCTTCCTTCCCAAAAAAAAGGGGAGATGAAAGAGTGACTAGAAAGTGTGTGTGTGTGTGTGGGGGGGGTGCTTTTCCAGCAAGAAGCAAGCAAAAAGGCTTTGGTACATACATCAAAGAAAGAAACAGAAAGGTGAAACGAAAGGGCAGGCATGCTTTCACTAATCACTTTTCAAGCTTTGATGCATCTTTACTTCCAACTTATATTCTCTACAAAAAACTGGGGATACTACTTAACACAAGTTGTCACTGAAGGTCCAACATTTTCAAATGGCATGGAACACTATTTTTCAGCAAAGATTGGGACACTAATAGTGGCCACTTTTAGACAGAGAAGCAGTTACTCCATGCTTTGGCTCCATCTCAGTTCAACTATTGCAAATTGTTATATATGGGGCTGCCTTGGAAGATGGTTTGGAAATGACAATTAGTACAAACTGTTGTAAAACCTTGTCACTATTTAAGCACTTCAATAACTTCTGGTTTCTAAATCCAACCTAATGCTTGTATTTATGTCTGAGACTCTAAATGACATGGATCCCATATACATCCATAACCAATTAACAAAACTGCTTTTGATGTATCATGTTGTTGCAAAGGTATTCAATCACTATTCAGATTCCGAAATGATGGAAAATTATTGCTTTTAAGGGTCACTCTCATGAAAGAAGTGTTTTAAATGTAATGTAGTATCAAATGCTCTGGATGAAACAGACACAGAATTTGTGTCTGTTTTGCTATCCTTTAGATAGCAAGCAAAGTTCTCTATATTCCTCCAGTCCATTCAGGATTTTTTTTTTAAAAAATGTACGATTTATTGATTTATTTAATTACAGGGACCAAAGCAATTCACAATACCAGTTAAACCGAAATCTAGTTAAAACAATGGATAACACAAAAGTGTACAGAACAATTAAATCATATTAGAAACATTTAATGTAAAGCAGTTTTTATAAGAAGTTATGATATAATAATGATGATAAAAATACCAATACCAACAAAATATACCCTAAAAGACCTTCCGCCAGAGATATTTTGCACTAAGCTCCCCCCATGTACACATTGTGTGATCTCTCTCCTTCTCTCTCTCTCTCTCTCTCTCTCTCTCTCTCTGTGTGTGTATTTATGTATTACTTCAAACATATTTCAGCCCCATAATCACAAACATTTTATGCTGCACTGTGATTTTAAATTTTAAAAAATTAGGCTGTATTGTGATGGTGATTTTAGACCAAGGGAAGTAATAGTGCCACTGTATTCTGCTTTGGTCAGGCCCCACCTGGAATACTGTGTCCAGTTTTGGGCACCACAGTTCAAAAAGGACATTGAGAAATGAGTGTGTCCAAAGGAGGGTGACCAAAATGGTGAAGGGTCTGGAAACCATGACCTATGAGGAACGGCTTAGGGAGCTGGAGATGTTTAGTCTGGCAAAGAGAAGGTTAAGAGATGATGTGATAGCTCTGTTTAAATACTTGTGGGGATGTCATATTGAGGAGGGAGCAAGCTTGTTCTCTGCTCCTCCAGAGAATGGAACAATGAATGCAGGCTACAGGAAAAGAGATTCCACCTCAACATTAGGAGAGACTTCCTAACAATAAGATCTGTTCAACAGTGGAACACACTCCTTCGGGGAATGGTAGAGTCTCCTTCCCTGGAGGTCTTTAAACAGAGGCTGGGTGACCATCTGTCGGGTATGCTCTCATTGATAGTTCTTGCATGGCAGGGGATTGGACTGGATGGCCCTTGTGGTTTTTTCCAACCCTATGATTACATTTGCCAGTTCTTTTAATATCCTTGGATGTAGTTCATCTGGTCCTGGACACTTATATTCATTTAAATTAATAAGGTATTCCTGTACTACCTCTTTAGTAATTCTGTGCTACATTTCCCTTATTGTGTCCCCTGCTCCATTATCCTCAGCTTGAACACCCTTTGCCTTTTCTTAGAGGACTGAGGCAAAGAAGATGTTGAGTAATTCTGCCTTTTCTTTGTCCCCTGTTAGCATTTTGTCATCTTCTACACACAATGGCCCTACCATTTCCTCCTTCTTCCTTTTGCTGAGGACATACCAAAAAAAGCCCTTTTTATTGTTCTTAACCTCCGTGGCAAGCCTGAATTCATTCTGCACTTTAGCTTTTCTGACTTTACTCCTACACATGGTCGCTATTTGTTTAAATTTCTCTTTGGTGATTTCCCCATTTTTCCATTTCCTCTACATGTTACATTTAAAACTTAGCTCAGTTCCTTAGTCATTCCTCCTGGTTTCTTGAGACACCTCCCATTTTTCTTCCTCATTGGAACTGTTTGAATTTGTGCCTTCAGTATCTCCCTTTTAAGAAACTCCCATCCATCTTTACCTCCCTTCTTTTCAATCCATGTGTCTTTCATTTTGTTATCTCTTTTATTTAGTTATTCTGTGTATTACATCCATGGTCTTTTTATTTCTTTTTTGTCTTCAATTATGTTATTTTTATTGTCCTTGGTTTGAGTTTCTCTTTGATTTCTTGGATCTTGTGGAATAGGTCTCTTGTTTTTCCTTTTTGGTTGTTGTCCTCTGTCTCTCTGCATTGATTGTTGTAGTATTTTTCTTTATCTTTTTGCACCAGTCACTGAAGTGTAGCATTCATGGTTCTGAGTTTGTTCCTGTCTCCGTTTTGTTTTGATTCTCTTCTTTCTACACTTCTTGAAGTGTAGCTAAAAAAAACAACACAACCTTGCTCTTAAGTGCAGTAAATATTGGTGGACAGGCTGTCTTTAGGGAAGGAGGAGCTTCAGGTTTCATCAGAGCACTTTTTGAAAACTACCAACCTAAATAAATCATGGTCATTTCTGATTTGGCTTCATTTTAAATGCTTATATATTTGAATCTTCCACTGTCATCTTTACTAGACTATCACAATTTCTGATAATACAACATTATTCAGTACATCTCTTAATGTTCTTATTGGTGAACACTCCGCAATTACCAAAATGTTCCAAGGAAAACACCCAAATCTGGATTTGAAATGTCCTTTCCCTCCTTTCGCCCAAGGCCATTTTAATTGGTAGCCTAAGTTAGAAAATTCTTTAGTCTTATCCGCTTCTCTCATAGGACTTTATGAGCAGGAAGGAAGGTTAGAGTAGCTTTTCATTTCCTATGTGAATGGCTGAGCATGGAGCTTTAATAGAGTCTGGAATTGCTCTTCATAAAAAAAAAATGTTAAAATTATCAGCAGCATAGGAGGAGAGAAAACTGTATGAGAGATCAGAGATACAAAAATAATTTTCTTATTACAAAGGAATTTCTACCATTTAAATAGTAGGAGGAAGTAATCCAGTAGATAGTCAAGAAATCTATTTTTCTGGTAATATATTTTTGTGTATAATTGCTTGCTCTATTATAATAGTAATTCATTTGCTGGATTCTTGCCCACCTATCCCCCTTCATCTCAAATGCTAAAGAAAACTGCTCCATGCATGTGTTTTACGTATGTTGACATTACAGGGCAGAGTCACTGACTAAACAAGGACATTTTGAATCAGCAAGCATCCCCAGGGTTAATTTGAATTGTGAACTTTTGGCACCTTCTTTGGAAGAGAAAGAGGACAAATTAAAGAGGAAAATGTGATACTAGACTCTGAGAACAAGTCAGCACCATTGCCTAAGAGAGTTTGTCTCTAAAATAATAATAATCTGGTAGACTTGAACACATTTAAAGCATGGGGATAGTACATATCCCCCCCACCTCCAAAGCAATGTATTTTGTTTAACATTCAGTCAGAGTAATGTACAGACTTCAGAAGCCTGACAAAGTCTTTCCATGAAAGAAAACTTATTGTATCTAAAATATGTTTGAAATAATACATACATGCACACACACAGAGAGAGAAAGACACAAAGACACAAAGAGAGAAAGATCACACAATGTGCACATGTGGGAAGGTTAGTGCAAAATGAAAACTAATATGAACAGCATGAATGTACCATGTACTGAACCCATCCCACCCAGAACTACCAACATGATCAGGCAATGGCAATGCATCACAGGATACCTTTCATACATGAATTTAAACATGGAACCTTGACTATCCAGCATACATCCTTTGCCCCCTGAGCTGAGGTTCCTTTGCAAATCAAAATTCTGGCCAAACCAGCT
This sequence comes from Sceloporus occidentalis, assembly GCA_023333645.1. Classification (NCBI taxonomy): domain Eukaryota; kingdom Metazoa; phylum Chordata; class Lepidosauria; order Squamata; family Phrynosomatidae; genus Sceloporus; species Sceloporus occidentalis. The sequence continues at coordinate 6,398,748 of JALMGF010000004.1, read as the reverse complement.
AAAGCAAAGTACATGGGCCAAAGCTTATGTATTTTCCATGAACAAATGAAAATGTGTTGGCAGAATGACTCCTTTTTTCATCAAGGTTCCTAGAGAAATTGTAAAATATTTTCTATAGAGATTTACAAAGATATACTTTAAAAGATTCCATTGTGAAAATTCAGGAGCAGTCATGAAAGTTCCCACTTCTTACAATCAGGAATATTTAAAATTTCAGATAATAGGAGGAAACTGTAGTCACCTGGTCTAGTTTTAGGCATATTCTAACTTTAAAAAGTCACACAATATAGCCACCCCCAAAGGTTCACCCATGTTTTTATATTTGCTCCTTGGGATATAGCATGAGCTTTGCGACTTTCCCATTTAGTAGTCATGGACACTGTGACTGCAATCCTGTGTGGACCAGGGTAGCATAGTACCTCCATATGCAGAATGAAGCCAATGAGGTCCACTGGGCTCCTCAGGATCTGATTATGAAGACTGGGGCGGGGTACAGACTGCTCAAAAAGGGTGGTCTGCCCACGCATTGTTTGGCTCCGCAAGGAAGCCGCAGCGGACAAACCGCATGGCTCCCTCGCGGAGCAAAAAGAACCCGCAAAAAACAGGTTCTTTTTGCAGCGCCATAATGACGATGGCACACTTCCAACGTCATTATGGCGCCACAACATGCAGATGCTAAGTGTCCATTGCATCAAAATGGCGGTGCCTGTCTGTGCATTTTGACGCCCTCGTCACATACTAGAGGTGAGGCACGTATAGGCAGTGTGCCCTCGGCCAACCCCTAGCACATGATGAGGGCACACTATAGGCCTGTCTGGATCGGGCCTTAGTCTCCAATCCCTACTGCTTTTACCAGGCATGGAATGACAGTGTGATGCGGCAGCTAAAAATGCCAATGCAATTTTAGGATGCATCAATAAAAATATAGTGTCTAAATCAAGAGAAGTAATAGTGCCACTGTATTCTGCTCTGGTCAGGCCCCACCTGGAATATTGTGTCCAGTTCTGGGCACCACAATTCAAAAAGGACATTGAGAAACTGGAGCGTGTCCAGAGGAGGGCGACTAAAATGGTGAAAGGTCTGGAAACCTTGCCCTATGAGGAATGACTCATTGAGCTGGGGATGTTTAGCCTGGAGAAGAGAAGGTTAAGAGGTGATATGATAGCCCTGTTTAAATATTTGAAGGATGTCATATTGAGGAGGGAGCAAGCTTGTTTTCTGCTGCTCCAGAGAAAGGACCCGGAACAAAGGATGCAAGCTACAGGAAAAGAGATTCCACCTCAACATTAGGAAGAACTTCCTGACAATAAGGGCTGTTCGACAGTGGAACAAACTCCCCCGGAGTGTAGTGGAGTCTCCTTCCTTGGAGGTCTTTAAGCAGAGGCTGGATGGCCATCTGTTGGGGATGCTTTGATTTGGATTTCCTGCATGGCAGGGCATTGGACTGGATGGCCCCTGTGGTCTCTTCCAACTCTATGATTCTATGATTCTATGATTCTAGGGAGGACTGCAGGGGCACTATGGTAAGTCTGCTGGGAAAGGCCATTGGTCAGGACCAAGGGAGGAAGGGAATACCAGTCTCCACATTGACCAAAAATAGACGTATACTGGTGTAAGACTTAGGCCTGCATATGCTGCTTTCGAGACACCAGCCAATATTTGCCAGTAGTCTGCTTTAGTTTTACTAATAAACTTGGTAAATAAGGCAAAACAAAATCAAACAAAATCTTATGAGTTCCCTTCAGTTTATTAGTTAGGGTTAGTCTTAGATATTTTTTACATTGGCTGAAGGAACTGGATTGGGTCATGTGCTTTAGGCACAGGGCAGACACAGTAGCCACTCCATATCAAAAAGAAAAAGAAAAAAAAAAGAATAAAAATCTTGCATCCAGGCAGTCCAAATCCTCTGCCAAGAGAAAGTAACAGCTTAATCTTAATTTAGGAGTAAGTCCCCCTGACATATATTTATGAGTGTAAGCCAAATTCTACAACCTGTCTGAAATGATTAATGATTTCTTTTATTTTACATAATGAATACTGACATGCTGAATCTCTTGCTCAAGCTGTTCTGATCCTTCTACTCATAGGTGAAAGTATGAAGTATGAAGAAATTCAGCCTTCCCCTGGAAATTCAGCAATTATGGTAGGGTACAGGGAGGCGCCTCTCTTTGCTGCGCAGCAGCACTGCAGCAACCAGATTGTGTGACGCTGCAGCACAGCAAAAAAGGAGCAATAAAAAGTGGCTGTTTGGACGCTGCACAGCTGCAGCATCATAGCTGTATGCCCTATGTGGGTGGTGCTGCGCAGCTGCGACACCCTCATTATATGCAAGGGTTGCGAGGCATGTGGGTGCTCCGACCACCAGGCAACTCTCACACATAACGAGGGTGCCGCAAAGGCCCATCTGTTGAGGGCCAATATGACTTCTGAGGTTTTGCCCACACTCCTCTTCAGGCACATTTCTGAAGGGATAGAAGTTTTGCTTTACAAATAAAAGCTGAGATTATCAGGAAACACAATTCTTTGCCAATGTTATGTTTTGTTCTTTCTTCCCTGCCATTCCTGTGCAGCAGCATACATTCTCACACAGCCATGCTGACAGGGTATCATATTATTTTTGGTAAAGTTTCTCCTTACTTATCAAAGTGATTTGGCTTTAGAAGCCATATATGCCCTTTGAAACCAGGCTGTCTCAGGGAGTGCACAACCTTTTCAACCTCAAAGAATGCATTTGGTTTCAACAACAGAAAGGGGCTACATATGCATTTACATGAATGTTAAATGTATATGTTCAAATGTGCATATGCACACACTCTTTCTTTACTGTATACCCCTACTTCCAGCAGTCCTCACTGAAATGTTAATCTGTCACTGCTAGCAGCAGATAAACTGCAGTCTCAGAAGACAAGGAACAGCACTCCCCACTTAGCTATTTAGGTGGGCTCTGGGGCAAATTGATGTGGTGCTTCACAGGGGACACATAGGCCCAGGGCCACAGGTTGTATATCCCTGAGCTATTTGTATCTTTGTATCCCATTGCTAATGCCTAAATAGGGACTTTCCCCTACCTCTGCACATGCTTCAGGGAATGAGAAATGCATGGAAGTTGAAGTTCTTGGACACAGCTCCCAGTGCCTCAAAACAGCAGACCATTCAGTGGGAAGTGGCAATCAAATCAAATCACAATACAAGCTTTCTAATAACCCTAACCAATATCTTTCCTGAGCATCACAAAAGAAATGCAGAACAAAATGCATGGCCTGGGAGGCTGGAACATCTGGAACCTCTTACATATTCATAGAGATTGTGGTTTAGATTTAAAATGCTGTTCAAACACAAGTGTTGAGAAACAGCAGTTTGACTGTGCAGATAGATCTATTAAAAAGTATCATTGTTAACATGGGTTTTTGAATCACTGCCAACGTTTTGCCAACTAGGGACACAGTATGAATTGTTGGCATATGTTATGAAAACTCTCTTTGAAATGAGAACTTCCCCATGCTAGTTCAAAGGTTAGATTTGTGCCTTATTCCTTTAATAGTAAGTAATCTGATAAAACTTGAAGCCACAGACTTTTCTTGCTTCCCCCACCTCTACAAATGTCTATATGGGATATTCTTATATGCAGTATTTTACAGAACTTAACAATCAGTCTTGATCAATAATAATCAGTCTTGATCAATAATATTTCTGGTGATACTTTGAAATGTATTTATTCAAATTACTTTTTGGAGAACAGAAATCCCCAAGATATTTGTATGTAAGCAGGGTGGCCTCTTACACAAAAGGAAATGTATGACATAAAAGTATGGCCAAAGCGAGTCAATTTTTTTTACAAAAATACCTATGCCAATGCAGACATATAAAGCCAAATTGCTATAATAATTACTATAAATTAAATAGAAATATAATTTTTCTCACCATAATGGCAGAGACTCTGTTCACTGACAGTCTCCAATCTAGGTATTAAGTCTGGGTGGGCAATGTAAAGGGACCCTGCTAATTCTCCATTCCTACAGTTTTTTATCCTTGAATTGAACTTGGACTGCTGGTCAGCTCTTCACATGAAGGAGACATGACCCTGAGTGTAAACCTAACTTGCAAACAAACCAAAAAATATTCCACATACTAAGCCATTCTGTGAAAACTGAAGGTGGCCAGCTATGAACAAACTCAAAGCTGGGAACCAAAGGCAAATTCATATGCCATCCTATTTAGCCGCTATTCTGTGTGCTCTGAAAAACATAAAACAAAAACAAAAAAGGTTTGTTCCTGAAGGTTAGGGAATTTTCTAGAAAGGCTGATGAGGTGCAAAGGCCTGCAAATGGAAGGAAAATTTGATGGCTCCTTCTTGTACTGTATGTGCTGTAGTGCATTTTGCATACAACAAACCTCTTTGGCTCTGGTTCATCACCAGAGCTTTGGAATAGCTAGTAACAAATAACTTTTTACTTGTACCTAATTCATATGGCCCAGTCAGTAAAGTGTAAATACATAATATTATGGCTTCACCTTAATAAAGGATTACATCACTCTTTTTGCAGTGCAACTATAACTTTTTGTTTAGCTTTGTAGTTTGAAGGGTACCTGCCAAAATAATCTAAAGGCACAGATCCTGCCTGATCTTGGAAGCTAAGCAGAGTCAGCCCTGGTTAGTAGTTGGATGGGAGACAGTCAACATGAGTGAAATCATGTCAGTTCCTGAGTAAAAGTAAACCCATTAATCCAATTATGTTGATGAGTCAACACATAGGTAAATTCAATTGATTCAGTGGCTCTACTCTTGTCAGAACTAACAAGAGGATCCAGGCCCATGTGTAACAATCCCTCTGTTGTGACACTTTGAACTCTCTCAAATCCAATTGTCCTTACCAAGCTTGAGGTCTTCCAGTGGTACCAGCCCAGGCTATTTTCCTCTACCCATATATACCCTATTTATATAATCTACCTGGATGCCTATGCTTGCATAGGCAGAAAGGATACAGCCTCCAAAGTATTTTAAAAAGTAGAAGGTGAAACTCAAAAATGGTGGTGTGTAGCTGAAAGGGAGTGACCTTCTGTAACTTCAGTATCTGGAAGGAATATCACAACATAAGTGCAAGAGAATTGGAACTATATGGCTGAGGAGAGCATACTCCTCAAATATTAACAAATCAAACAAACCAAGCACAAAGCACAAGCACAAGGGAAGTAGTAGTGCCACTGTATTCTGCTTTGGGCAGGCCTCACCTGGAATACTGTGTCCAGTTCAGGTCACACAATTCAAAAAGGATGTTGACAAGCTGGAGCATGGCCAGAGGAGGGTGACCAAAATGGTGAAGGGTCTGGAAATCATGCCTTATGAGGAAAAAATTAGGGAGCTGAGTATGTTTAGCTTGGAGAAGAGATGGTTAAGAGGTGATATGATAACCCTGTTTAAGTATTTGAAGGGGTGTCACAGAGACTAGAATATGGAACAATGGATTCAAGCTGCAGGAGAAGAGATTCCACCTCAACATTAGGAGGAACTTCCTGACAGTAAGAGCTGTTTGATAGTGGAATACATTCCCTTGGAATGTGGTAGAGTCTCCTTCTTTGGAGGTCTTCAAACAGAGGCTGGCTGGCCATCTGTCAGGGATGCTTTGATCAGTTCCTTCATGGCAGGGGGTTGGATTGGATGGCCTTTATTGTCTCTTTCAACTCTATGATTCTATGGACTTTATCATACAGGAGAAAATCAGGGGTTTAAAAAGGCATTTCCCTGTGTGATAAAGTCCTATGATTCCATGATTCTATAAAAGCCTTGATAAAATAATGTTGATGTGGGAGAGTTGTGATAAGTGATTATCACTTATCATAAAATATCTGTGATAACTGCAAAGCTATATTCCACACAACATTTGTTGACACAATAGTTGTGTCAAGAAGAACTGCTTGAGTAACATAAAACAAAGTAGTTCCATAAGAAAATTTAGGTCCTAGAATATCTTGGGAGAGGTTATGATAGTTGAAATGATGGAAGATTGATGTTGTGATTGTGTCAAAAATCTAATCTAAGAAACCCTTTTTCAAAAGTGATGCTAAAAATACTTTTTGGTGTGGAATATGTCTTATCTGAGTATCATTATTTCAAGATGTTGATTTGGTATGCAAAACCCAAATCAACATGCAGCTAAATATACCATTTTAATTTAATCTGAAGATGCAAGGGATACAAATACTAACTGAAGCCCTGGTCATGAAGGAGCTAATGCAGATTTTGACTTCTATCCTGACATTTCAGGAAAGAAAAGGCTCCAGTCCCACAGTTCCTACCAAGAATTCCCACATTTTGTTTAATCTGATCACAGTTCGGCTATAAATACGTACACACCGAAGTTCTGAAAATCTTGGTCTGTTTGTATGGTCTGGTAATTTCAGGGTTACCCTCCTTAGAATGCTTTTCCTGAGTCCATACATCTATGCTGGAAGGATGTCTTATGAGAGAAACCTTCCCTCTGAGCTTTTTTTTTAAAAGCCACATCTGCTTCCTATCCAACCATGTGAAGTGTAGGCTTTTTGCTAACTTTGGCATTTCCGTTTCCTTTCTTGGTTTTTCCACCAGAAGGAAAAGAAAATTTCAGAATCAGAATGCAGATCTGGTTTTAGTTTGTGTCTGCAAAAAGAGACAAATGTTCATCTGTTTTGTATCTAATTTGAACTGGTAGCCTTCACCAATGTTTTCAATAAGAGTATGGGCAAAACTAACTTTTGCGAACATCTTTTATGAGGTAAAGGCACAATGTCACAATAAGGACAATCCAGAAATTTCTTCAGTCTGAAGGTTGATGTCAGATGGACAAACATAATGGAACATTGTATAAGGGGTCTGTGGTTGTAATAATTTCTAAAGCCACATATCTTTAATATTCTTTATTTATTTATTGCATGTATAGTATTAGCAGAACCCAACTTTCTATTAAAGTAATCAGAGGGAGGAACGATACAATGGTGAAAGGTCTGGAAACCATGCCCTATGAGGAACGACTTAGGGAGTTGAGGATGTTTAGCCTGGAGAAGAAAAGGTTAAGAGGTGATATGATAGCCCTATTTAAATATTTGAAGGGATGTCATGTTGAGGAGGGAGCAAGCTTGTTTTCTGCTGCTCCAGAGACTAGGTCCCGGAGCAATGGATGCAAACTGCAGGAAAAGAGATTCCACCTCAACATTAGGAGGAACTTCCTGACAGTAAGGGCTGTTCAACAGTGGAACACAATCCCTCGGAGTGTAGTTGAGTCTCCTTCCTTAGAGGTCTTTAAACAGAGGCTGTATGGCCATCTGTCGGGGATGCTTTGATTGTGATTTCCTGCATGGCAGGGGGTTGGACTGGATGGCCCTTGCGGTCTCTTCCAACTCTACGATTCTATGATTCTATGAAAACAATCAAATAACAAGCATAAACTTTTTTTAATTGCCCCAAACCAGAGCAATTTAAAGCCATTTAAAAGCACAGGAGACCAACACACTGATAAGCAACATCTGAAAAAAGCCTGCTAGAGAAGGTAGGAGATGTTGAACCAAGAAAGGCTTCTACCGCAATTCTTAATGTCATACCAAACACACTGTGTCCCTGCCCAGAAGCCATACTTTGTGCAGCAGAGAAAAAAATAGGACTTCTACATGCCTACAAGATGTACTTATCAGCTAACATTACATGTATGGATGTGAAAATCTGTCAGTCTCAGTCCTGTCAATTTTTATCTAATAATCCCACTGGCATTCTTCTGTCTTCCTTCCATATTAGCTTGTTAGATTTCCTTCATTTTTGTATGTGTTTCCCCTTTTATTAAAGTGTGTGTGTGTGCGCATTTTTCAAATGTGTGCATTTGAAAAAATTATGGCTGGAATTCAGTATGGGACTTGGATCTACATAAATGGCCTTACATCTTTGGGATATAGAGTTGATCAGATTCACAACATCCATATTCAGCAAAGGACTGCTATGACATTATTTTATAGGTGAGCCAGCAAAGTGACCACTGCACATTGGTTCTGATGCATATCTGGGTCAATTGTGCACTGGCTCCAATGTGCAATGGGCATTCCTGATGCACATTAGTAGAGTCTGATGATGTTGGAATACTGGCTAGGGAGTGCTGATTCACATTCATTGAGACCTCTGATCAGTGCTCTGATATGCATATTTGCAATTTACTAGGTCTAGCAATGTCTAGATAAATATATGCAATGTTACACAACATAGCTGGCATTACAGAATTATGGTCAAAGCATTTATAACAGTGCATATTTTTAAATGTATGCATGGCGCTCTCTCTCTCTCTCTCTCTCTCTCTCTCTCTCTCTCTCTCTCTCTATATATATATATATATATATATGTTTGCCCTCTGAAATGCATTACAGTCCTTCTTAATGTATGAATTTCCAAGGCAGTATGTGTTTCATCATACTGAACATTTTGGGAGATGCAAAAAGGATATTTCCCAAGGGAAACACAAATCCAGGGAGTTTCTTTTCTCTCTCTGCTTCCAGATAGCAGTCTCAGAGCAGGGTATTCGTAATGCCTAGGTACTGAATCCAGCTATCATTTCTGAGGATAATTGTTAATTTATTCCAGATATTTCAAGCAAACTGATTTTTGGTAGAAGTAGTGACTTTGTATAACATGATCTGCTATAAGAATATATTACAGTTTAGGTCTACCCTTCATTCTATTCTAAGCATTTGAGATATCACTATGTTCTGCTCTTAGCATTCTGTAATACCACTTGGATGAGGGCCAGAGTGATTCTAGCATTTGATCAGAACCTTAACCATGTTGGAATATAAACACATGAAAAAAAAACACACCATGATTTTTGCAACTGTTGCCTGCAGACAGACATGGTCCAGCCTGCCCTGATCACATGTTTTAAAAGGAAATGGCTCTTCCTGCTTTTAATATTTATGACAGTCCTTACAGTTAGGGTGATCATGCACATATACAGTGCTCTTGTAGAAAAGTGTGTGTGAGAAAAAATTATCTCCTTTGTCTTTGGCCACCAACTTCTATTGTGTAAAAAACTCTGAATGTAAGAATCTATTGCAAAAGAAGACCTCTAATCTCTGAAAAAGTGATTTTCTATTGTAAATAAATATTTAAAATATTTTTAAAAACTATTATGAAATGCAGCTAGCAAATAGAAAAGATATTCAAGTCATTGGAACAGAAAAGCAGCAGAAATAATGACCTCCTCTCCTCTCCTCCCTCATCCCTTCCATAGAAACTGGATCTCATAACCTACTAATAAGATAATTCCAGTGTAAGGGAAATGACAGATAAAACCTCCTGAAAGATGGAGCATGATAAAATAACAATAAGGTAATTCCCGATAATCTTTGAAATCACAGAATATAATCGGTTAAAATAATGTCTGACAAGGACCCAGACAGTCACAGGAAATTTTGAGTATAATTTTTCAATTTGTGCTAGAGAGTTCAGCTATGAGGCAGTCTTGACTTCAACCAAATTAGCTTGGGCTCTTGAATCCCACGAAACAGGGTAGACAAAGGTCAGTTGAGGAAAACCATGATCCTTCACTTTAAATTTCAGCAAAACAGTCTTTTTAAATCCTTCTGGACCAGAGGCTGATATAGACACTAGCCAATGGGAATTATGGTAATACCCATGGCGGGGGGCATCATGGTGCTCCTCTGGTGCTGTGTCCTGATGATGCAGTGCCAAAGGAGCACTGAAAACCATGGTAGTGGTGGCTATGGTGCCCTGTCCATGGCACAAAAAGGAGCTGCTTTTCGTATCTCCTTTTTGCACCATAGAAAGGCCAGATTGGGACCACAGCATGTAGCTGCCATGGCCCCAATCCAGTTCTAAAAGGGTGGTCTGTTCAGCCCCTAAGTCAATATATGTAAGTGTTGGGGTAGAGAGAAATTCAAACATCTGTATGCTTTTCTCTTCAGAGAGAGTGGTATGAGGGCCAATTTGGGTCTGAAAAGTGTCATGAAGAAAAGAGTCAGGGATGTAGCCAAGGGGGGGGGGTTCTTGGGATCCGGACCCCCCCCTTCCATTAGAAAAATGAATGGTGCGTGCAGCTGCGCCGCCGCGCCCAAGCCCCATTATAATGGTGGCACTTAGTCTGGACCCCCCCACCCTTCCTAAAATCCTAGCTACGTCCCTGAAAGAGTGATTGTTTGAGTTAGGTGAATGGCCTCCTCAATCCATTTGCCCAGTAGTTTGGCTGTAACTCTGATGTAGAGATAGGTAATAATTTCTTTTTGTTTGTTTGTTATACTGAACAGAAGTTTTCAAAATTAAAATAAGTCTTCATAAATTTAAAAGAAAGAAATAGAGGGTAAAGAAATTCAACTAAAGATAAAATGAAACTGACAGAGCCACCCATCCCTATTCACATGCACATAGGTGCTGTAACTGGCTCAGAAGGACACTTGAGGCATGTATGGTAGCAGAGGTGTGGTAGTGGGTTTCAATTTTGTAAATGATTTTGCCACAAAAATTCATTGGTTGGGTCTGGCTGCAAACATTTGTTGCCAAAAAATGCTCCCACTTATTTTGTACACTTTTACGTTGAGTTATGTTCATTTCAATAAATTGACAATCAAAGAACAAGGGCTGCTATAAGAACTCAAGGTACCCTTTGTACTAATTGCCTCATCATAGCCTCCCCACAAAGCAAAGATATGTTTGGAAAACAAAGTCCCACCATCTAAGACATCAGTTCCATCCGGTTGTACGGTTAACCTAATAAAACTTTCTAGAATCAGCTTCTTACCATAATTAACAGTTGGTTACTTTATTCATTACAAGAGATGTCCAAACTAGCCCTGCTCTCATTACAGGAGTAATATATAACCTGACAGATGGGGTATGTTTTCTTCTCTCACTCAAAAGAAAGAGAAACAGGGGAAAAATCATTTTTAGTCAGTGGTGATAGGAAGGGGGAGGAAAACTAACATGGTTGTTATACCAAAAAGTTATCTTTTGCTACATATTTCTATAGCTGCATCTAATGAGACAAAAGATATAATGAGAGAGGTAGTCCTGGCAGGTTTCTCATTTGCACACATTTTTATAATATTAGGCCTCACGTTAGACTGTTTGCTTTGGGTTTTGTTTTGCCTTTTGTGCTATTTATCGAATGTACACAAATAGTGGAAAGGCTGTTCTAGATGTGAACTTAACACAAGGTCATTTAAAAGCTTATGTAACAGAACTCATACACATAAAAAAGAACCTTTAGACAGCATTCAGAGAGCAGAACATTTCTAGTACACTGCAGGAATATAAAAGTAAAACCACAACCCCATTCATTTGACAATTACTGACAGAATTGTGCACTGATAGGATGTATGAAAGAATAACTGAGTAGAGGGTTTTCTTCTCTCTCTCTCTCCCTCTCTCTGTTTGCTTTGATTGCAAATAAAGTGAATATATCGCGAAACAACAAAAAAAATACTCATACCTTTCTCTTTCTTTGAATGCCTTTCTTTTATTTATGAAGCAGATATAAAGAGAAAGAGGGTACCATTGCACCAGAACAAATAAATGGATAGATGTTACACTCACTATTTCTGAATCAAATTCTTTAGATATAGAAAGTTAAGTGTGTAGAATGAGGAACTAGCTTCTCTTTCTCCCTGTTGGTTCATTTAAGATAAAATCCAGGATGTCCTGCATTTTTAGCTGAAGCTTCACACAGTGGGGGTGATTGGACTTTCTCTGCCCTAGGCACAACATATGCTACTTCCCATCACTTTAATAGGCATTAGTTCCACAGACAGCACTGGTCAAATGTATATTATTCACAATCGCTTTAATGCAAATATGCAAGGCCGAGAGAAAAAATATAACACAAAGAGAATCGGCCATTTCACTTCTTTTTGGTGGTTGTGGTGGTCGGGATTTCTTCACTGCTTTCCAATTCTCTTGTTTATTAGAGATTTACTTTTAGAAGCCTTCTGTGTTAATTTTCTAGAGTACCTAAAGTATTGAGAATTAATCCTAAACATTTTTTATAATTGCCACAACCCTGCACACAATTAATCTCCTTAATTTTAATTGACTCAAACCTTATCCTATGTATGTTTATTCAGTAGTACTTGCTCTTGTTTCTAAGCAAGTGTGTATGTAACTAGGTACACAGGATTAGGTAAAAGCAAAAGAAACTGGAAGTATTCCATGAAAGCAAAGATTTAAAAAGGCAATATTAAAGATAAAAAAAGGGTTTTTTTTTTTAAAGTCCAACGTGTTTTTTTCCAGGAAGTAAAAGTCTGGCTTTCTTTAGAGACTCTTTAAAATATGCAAAACACATATATTAGTAGGTATAAATAAGACAAAATGAATACGTGTAAATATATACAGTGGGCCCTCCTTATCCGCTGACTTGCCATGTGCGGATTTCAGCATCTACAAATGGCAAACCCGCATTGTCCCCAATGGTGGCACGTGCACATGGTCATGTTGCCATTAGGGACAGCCCCTGTTGCCCCAGTGGTGGTATGTACCACCATTAGGGACTACAGGACTTCAGGGGCATGCTCCACCATTGAAGTCCCATTGGCCCTAATGATGGGGCAGCCACATGCATGTGATTCCATTGGGGACAAAAGAACATGAGCATCCGTTCATTTTGGTATTAGCTTACATGTGAAATTAAAACCCTATAGAAAAATAATACAGGTAGGCAAATAATATCACTGTGTATCAGACATTTACAAAAGAATTTAGAAATCTCCAGCATGGATTTCAACAAAGTGTATTTCTAAATCCTCTAAATGACAACTGGTATTTTTCAGCAAAGGAGGTAAAACATAGGATTAGGCACCTAAATCTCAATGGGCATGGGGCTTTACAGTCAAATCCTAAGCATTTGGGCAGGAATATTCAGATGCACAATAGCTATATGCAAGACTAAGGGGCACACTGCAATTCTGGGCTGCAGCATGAAAAATATAGTGGACAGAAAAAGGGATGTAGTGGTATGATGCCACTTGCTTGGGTCAGGTTTACCAGTTTCAGAAAGTTACCAACAAGAGGGAAGATGTCCAGAAGACGAGGAAAAAGATAGTGAAGAATCTGAAAACTAAATAAGATGGTTGAGGGAAGAGAGTGTGTTGGAGCCTGGAGAATATTGAGAGTTGATATAATGGCAAACTTCAAATATTTGCAAGGCTGTCACATAAAAAAATATAGTAAATGTTTTTTAAACAAACAAACAAACAAACAAACAAACAAACAAACAAACAAACCCTTTACAGAGAGTAGAACCTGAATTAATGGATTTAAATTCTAAGAAAAGGAAATACCTGATAAGAACTCCATTAGGAAGTATTTTTCAAAGATGTAGCTGTGTTAGTTTCTGGCAGTATGAAAAGGAGGAAGGAAGGGGAAGAAAAAGAAGGAAATGTGGCAGCACCTTTAACTGGTTTTAATTTTAACATGAGCTTTCAGATACAGTACAGAGTGATAGTAAATGTCTACTATTCAAACCAGAGCAATAAAATTAGCTGAAAAAATCAAATTGAAATTAATAAGGTTTATATCTGAACAAACCTGTGTAGGATCAGAGCATTTCCTATTAATCCTTCTAGGTGTATCAGTGATTATAATTACAAAACAATAACAAAACATCCCCCAAAACTCAAACAAGAATAGATCTCTGGTTATTATCATATGCTCCAAATTTTCACATGTGAAAACCAGGATACGTGTGGCTGAGCAACATCAGAATGTGGTCAAAGGCATGTGGCCAGGCAACAAGAGGGCAAAAATGAGGGAGAACACACATACTCTTATTTTAAGCAGAGAGACCCTGCAATTTATGAATTGAATTTAGGAATGCCGAGGGGAGGGGGGGGGACCAAACCAATACATACATTACTCTATGTGTGAACATGTATGGGCACAGCGCAATCAACAATACAGATAATATTATATGATACATTATTCTCTAATCAAAATGCCTTTAGCAGGCTTGATCAAAATTACAAAATTATGATTTTCTTTCCAATTCACTTTATTAGTGCTATATTCACACTCATCCCTTTTACCTCCTGCACTTTATAAATCAGGTCAAACCCAAGCATCCCCATAACACAACACTGGTGCCATCAGTTGCAGCTTCTCAGCATAACCCGTTTCACAGGAATATTCATAGAATAAAAAAAGAACGCGAATGGGAAAAATAGGCCTGTTACAGACGGGTGTAAAATACGTCCTGGCTTTTTGCCGCTTCCCCGCGGCCTGGCAGCTGAGGCCCCGATCCAGCAGGGAAAGGAGCACCTATAGGCCACCCCAAAGGGGCGGTCTGTAACACGCCATAGTATGGAATGCCTTTAGTTCCAGGATATAAATGGAATGATTAGTTAAGAAAGATAGAGTTGGAAAAAACACAAATTTCAAAAAAATACACTTGTCTCTCCACATTTGCTGGGGTACAGGACCCCCATGAATGTGGAAAACAACTAAAACACTATGTTTTTATCTGAGAGAATACTTCTCTAGGAATCTCTAGGTCCTCCAGTGCAACTCTGTGGTCAACATCTGCCAGACATTGATCATAGAATTGCGCTGGAGGAGCTACAAATACCTAATGGAGTGTTCTCTCTAGGAATTGCTAGGTTCTTCAGTGTGACTTTTGGTAAAAGTTGATCATAGACTTGTGCTGGAGGACCTAGATACTCCTAGGAGTTTATTACATGGGAGAAAGTATCCAAATCCCATGGATAAATGGGGTTTAGCCCTTGAATATCCCACAAGAGTGGGATTGTTTTCAGATGACATTGAACGACTTTGGCATTAAACTGACAGTAACCTGTGTAAAAAGCGGCAAAATCACACAGCTTTTTAACTTTGAATTGTGGTGCCCAGAACTGGACACAATATTCTAGGTGAGGCCTGACCAAGGCAGAATAGAGTGGCACTATTACTTCTCTTGATCTAGACACTATACTTCTATTGATGCAGCCTAAAATAGCATTGGCCTTTTTAGCTGCTGCATCACACTGTTGACCTGTTGACTCATGTTCAACGTGTAGTCTACTAAGACTTCTAGATTCCTTTCACACATAGTCTTGTTCAGCCAGGTGTCCCCCATCCTATGCATTTTATTTTTTTGCCCTAAGTGCAGTACTTTACATTTCTCTGTGTTGAAATTAATTTTGTTAGCTTTGACCCAGCTTTCTAATCTATTAAGGTCATTTTGATTGATTTTTTTATTATTTCTATTTTTTTTTTTTTTTTAAATGTCTCTCGCCCTCTTCCTCCTTCTCTCACCCTTGCCTTGCTCCCTCAGGCTTTCTACAGTTGCAGCCCAAGCCAAGCTCCTGCTATGCTGCCGCCATTTCCCTGGTGCTGACCGGGCATCTGATGCTGCTGCCATCCTGCCGCTATTTCCCTGGTGCTGGCTGGCAAACAACTGGTGGGCTTGTGTTCCTGTCTTCGTTGGGGGAAGGAGGGACCTGGGAAGGAAAGAGGGAGGGAAGGAAGGAAAGAAAAGAAGGGGGGAAGGAGAAGGAAGGAAGGGAGGGAGGGAGGGAGGGAGGGAGGGAGGGAGGGAGGGAGGGAGGAGAGGGGAGGGGAGGGGAGGGGAGGGAAGGAAAAAAGAAAGGAACAAAGAAAGAAAGAAAGAAAGAAAGAAAGAAAGAAAGAGAGAGAGAGAGGCGGGTTACAGACCGCCTGTTTGGGGCAGGCTGCACCCGCCCCTTTCCCCGGGGTATCGGGGCCTCAGTGGCTAGACCAGCAGTCGCTGAGGCCCCGATCCGCCGCTTTCCAGGCTGCGGGGAAGCGGCAAAAGGCCACTTCCCCGCAGCCTGGAAAGGGGTGTCCTTGGGGCTTCAAGCCCCAAGGACACCCCACGGCGGCGGGGAGGAGGAGAAAGGGGCTGCTTGGCCCCTTTCTCCTTTGCGTCGCTGGGCGCAGTCGTGTGAAGGCTGTGCCCAGCGACGCAAACCAGAGCTCCTTCCTGCTCCACGCAAAGGGCGCACTAAGCGCCCTGGCATGGAGCGAGGACGTCACGTCCGCGCTGCCCCGTATAGAGGCGGCGCAGTCATGACGTCCTCATGGCGGCGGCCATGTGAAACGGCCATTGTCATTTTGTGCACGCAGAGCGCGCACTAGGGTTAGGGGGGTGCGGAAGCACCGCCCCCTTCTAATCCTAGTACGTGCTCTGCGCGTATTTTCCTGCCCGTTTGTAATGGGCCAGAGAGAGAGAGAATGAGAGAGGGTCCAGTCAAAACAACAGCCTTCCAAAGGGGTTCCCAGGAGGGCAGGGGCCACCAGCTGAAGTGCTACCACCTTTCCCAACTCCATCTAATGGGAACAACAAGCATTCCCAGCAAAAAAAGCAATTCCACAAAAGGTCCTTTTTCATAGTGAGAACAAGCAACCTTTGGGAATCGTTTCACATACAAATGAAGCCGGATCGGAACGCGGATTATACTTCAAGTGGGAATGACCCGGAAGTGACTTGAATACAACTTGAGTCCAAGTTAATAAACTCAAGTCTGCATCACTGCTGGACAAAACTAAAATGACTTTTGTTGGGTATTATTTCGATGATTAAAATGAATGTTTTCCCTAAAATATTTTTTTTCTGTTTCAAACTTTGCCTGTTTTGACAAATGATGTAGCATTTAAACAATGGCAGAAAGATATTTTAGTTTTTATCTGACAAGGCAACAAACAAAAAATTAGATTTAAGATACTGAATGAGGCTAAACAAGTAGCAAAGACTTGGAATAACTATTGAAGACAGTGAGGAAAGAAAATGCAAAGGCACATTAAGATTACAGTTAATTATTAAGAAATCAAAAATAATGACCACAGATGATTTACATAACTTTAAAGCAGACCGTGGACATTGAAATTGAAAGCAGACCATGGACATTGAAAGATTTTCCACAACTTGGCTCAGTCATTAATCAAATGGAAACTGCAGCCAAGAAATCAGAATTCTACAATGTGGAAGGGCAGCTATGAAGAAACTAGACAAGATCCTCAAGTGCAAGGATATATTATTGAATGCAAGGATATATAAATGAATATCAAGTGTAAGGATATATAATTGAATATCAGAATAAGAATTATCCATGGGTGCTTCTACACAGTTTGGCACCACTTTAAGTGTTGTGACTCCATCATATGGAATCCTGGGATATGTAGTTTTACAACATCTGCTCTGCTAAAGAGTACTGGTGTCTCACAAACTTCAAATCACAGGGTTCTGTAGGATTGAGTCATGACTGTTAAAGTAGTGTTAAACTGCATTATTGATATAGTGCAGAGGCATCCCATGTCATTGCATTTTTAATTTCTATGTATGGTTATGAAAGCTGAATAATGAAGTGTTTTACTGTCTTGGTTTTAAGATTAAAAATACTAATAAAAGCCATTCATTCTGTTTCAGTGCACCCTCATCCTGGATAATTCCATCACTATTACTACTACTATTATTATTATACTACTTCTACTACTTTTGATAATTAAACTGTTGCTGACCAATCAATCAATCAATCAATCAATCAATATTTATTGATTCGCCCATAGGCCATCTGAAAGTACCACAATACAAAATGGAAAAACAATATAAAATTCTATATAAAACTGTGTAGAAAGCTAAATAAGAGTTATATAAGAAAACATGAGAGTAAAATATATAAAAATAAGAATAAAAATATAAAAAACAATACAATAAATGCAACAAAACTAATAAATCACTCTGTAAGACTCTATGTAAAAGGTTAAGTAATAATAATAATAATACAAAAGTCAGTAATGCAATAAACAGTTGGACTAAAATTACAATCATACATCAAAATTCTTCATCACCCCTGCAATTTACCCCAACCATCCCCACATATCTACATCTCAGGTATATTGCTTTGCTTAAATACCGTGCTGTAATGAAAGAAATTTTTGAATATTGACCACTTATAAAGTATGTTGTTCTAATATGGGTATCTGTTGCTGACCAAGAAACTATATACAATATTTCATTCCCTTCACTGTTTCAGTACAGCCGTGTCCTGTACAATTGCACTTCTTTTTTTCTTCTTCCAAAAATGATCTTCCAGTTGAGAAAGTCATTTATCTTCTGGACTCATAGTGGGTCTGATCTTCCCATACTGGTGCAGAGTGATTTATATAAGCAATCTCTGTTAATGCTAATGGAAGGTAAGTGCATAAATCTCTCCTTCCTGGGTGGCAAAGAGCCTCTTAAAAGTGGCTGTTTTGGTAACAAATTTATGTAATGATTAAGTTAAAAGATGGGACATCAAATATAATGGAATACTTGCAAGGATTTGTGTAAGTGATGCACAGAAATCAACCAATTAAACAAATCATGAGTGTAAAGTTCCCTATTAAATCAAATCTATTAACTCATTCTATAAGTACATATGACGTTATAAACACAATATGGAAATACATGGGTAAACCCCAACTGAAAGAAGAATGAAGTGTAGGTGTATTCAAACTAAAAAGGTTTTCCTCTATGGGTGAATATGGTAATATGGATAGAATTAGACTACAGAGTCTTGGGTTCAAATCCCAGCATGCCATGACAATCCTTGGGCCAATCATTATGCTTTAGCCTAGTCTCTGCCAAATGGTTGTTGTAAAGGAGAATGGGGAAAGCCAATATAAGATTAACAGATCTGATTCTCAGGACTTGGACCCCATTCTGCAGAGATGGAGGAAAAGACTGAAGGCAAGAGTGCTGTCTTGAAAGATGTGCATAGATGTTCATAATTAAAAAGATAAATATAAAAGTTTTGATTCCATTTGGAAAGAGTGCCCTAGCCGCACTGGTGGCGGCTTTTTGGCACTCCTTTGGTGCAGCACATTTAAACATTGTGCCAATGGAGCATTGTGATGCCCCCCAATGTTTAGTTGGGCATGTGATGTGATGCCGGTGTGGGGGAAGCATGGGAGTGGCTGGTGTGCATACACCATGCCCCCACATTGGTGTATAATGCCAGTCAGTACAGGCTCATACTGTACCACCATTTGTCCTGGCATGACTTCTCCAATGGTGGATAGGAGAAAATTATTGTCTCAGCTCATTGCCTGGTATTCTATTAGTAGCATACACAGGCGTATTTCCAATTCACCTTTGTGCGGTCATTGCCAAACTTGGTATTTCATCTCTTCTGTGCCCAAAGACAACCCACCTCCCGACTCACAATTTAGCCATGACAGCCCCTCCATAGGAATTCTGTGGATGGTGGAGGGAGAGAATTGGAGAAGCCTCTGGCTATAACCTCATAGCCAGACACAGAATGATCACACCATTCTCTTTCCCTCCACTAGTAAGTAATTTTGAACCTTCCTTCCACTTGATCCATAGATCCTCATGTAAATCTCTTCAGCCCCAAAGCCAGTAATTGCAGCTGGAGTGAATGCTGTGCATCACAGGACTCTGCTCCTTCTTTTCCTACGACCCCATCCAAGAAGTGCTTGGTCACATTATGTCTGTTCACATGGTGGGAAGGAAGCAACTGTTCCTGGGCTGCTCTGTGACCCATAGGCCTTCTTTAAAATCAAGAATAAGGAGGGGACAGGGACAACCTCAGTGTGCTCTGGCCACCTTGTAAGATAAGCACTGGCACATAAAATGCATTATTTGTGAGATGTAGGAGGAAAGCAGAAAGTAACATTACTGCATTTTGCTCAAAAATCAATAATCTCAGTCCCTTTTGCCTCCCAATATACAAGTAATGATAATTCCTGTAACAAATTAAGTTCAAACTCTGAGAGGACCAAGAGATTCTAATGTGTCACCTTACATCCAAATAAGTGTAGAACTGACTTTCAGCTCTTCTTTCCCCTTTTCCTACTCATCTCAATGCATCTCTCCTTGTTTAGAGCTCTGATTTTATATGCCAGAGCAACAGGGATCTTTTTCTTTTATAGTGGTGCTCCTCTCATTTCCTTACCCTAAAACAGCCTTGAATAATAATAATAATAATATTGTAGACAGATATAGATTTTGTTCTCATTCACATTACAAACTCATGCACAATAATGTTGCCCAGAGGGGACACCACTTTCAAAGATCTGTATCGTGTATTGCCTGTGGCATTTGGACTGAGGCAAAATGTGCAGTAAAAATAAGATCTTTCTTCCCCTGAGGGTGACTTTTCAAACAGCTCCAGGGAGAGCCATTATTTGCTTTATTATCCCCATGAAGTGCTCTAATAGACTTAGGTCCTCAAGGATTTGAGCATGGGAAAATCTCTGAAAATGAAACCTTTATCTGTGGAACGCTTTATCTCTGTACAGGTGTGGAGTGTAGTAAGTATGCACTAAATTTTCTGTGGGAAAAAACACACTGATTCATATTTATTCATACAGATGAGTAGCAAAACATAGCACAATTTACAATCAACTCCAAGTTATATTATGGAGCCTCTGGAAATAATGACAGATATGTGAAGTCGAAGGCTTTCATGGCCATCATCCATAGTTTTTTGTGGGTTTTTCGGGCTATGTGGCCATGTTCTAGAAGAATTTATTCCTGATGTTTCACCAGCATCTGTGGCTGGCATCTTTAGAGAATGCTTGCCTGGAAAGGAGTTGGGTGTGAACCTGGGAAGGCAGGAGTAATTTGTATGTGTATTGTTCGGTTGCTAATGGCTGGCCTCAGGGTGGGAGGGTATGCAAAAGAGGATCAGTGTCTCCTTGATTAGTGCTCATTGTCTGCTGGGAAACTCCTGACCCTGGGAGTTAAAAAATTAATGACAGATATATGAAAATCAAAAAATTAATGACAGATATATTATTATTATTATTATTATTATTATTATTATTATTAACCTTTATTTATAAAGCACTGTAAATCAATCCTAGTGGATTTGGAAAATTGTTTTGAAAAGATGCATGATGGGGATGATGATGATGATGATGATGATGATGATGATGATGATGATGATGTTGATAGAAACAGTAGGTGTATTTATAATTTATATGGGACTTCGTGTATTTCACAATGTTTTACTCAGTTTATCTCAATACATCTTACAACAGTTCAGAAAGGTAGGTGTGTTAAAGTGGGGGAGAGAATGGCTGGTTGAAGGACTACGGCTTCTCAAAAGCCATTCAGAAAGTTTTTAGCTAAGAGATCAATCACAGATTTACTGATTTGTAACTCACATTTTGAACACTGTATGCACTATTTCAGGACCAGAGTCTCTCTCTCTTTCCCCCATTTTCTCCTTGCATAACAAGACTTAGTGATGTTTGGTTATGTATACTTTCCCCACTCATCCTCCACCTGCAACTAAATGAAGATGGGACAGACTGAACCCAAGGGGTGCTCAACAATGGCTCCTTTTCATCCTGGAGAGAAGTGACCAGTGGGGTCCCACAGGGCTCTGTTCTGGGCCCAGTGCTATTCAACCTCTTTATCAATGACTTGGATGACAGAATTCGGGGCATACTTATCAAATTTGCAGATTACACAAAATTACAAGAATAGCTAATACCGCAGAGGACAGGATCAAAATTCAAAATGACCTGAATATACTAGAAAGCTGAGCCAAAGCTAACAAAATGAAATTCAATACGAAGAAATGTATGGTAATGGATTTAGGGTGGAAAAATGCACAGATACAGGATGGGGGACACCTGGCTGAATGAAACTATGTGTGAAACGGATCTATGAGTCCAAGTAGACCATAAGTTGAACATGAGTCAACAGTGCGATGCGGCAGCTAAAAAGGCCAATGCAAATTTAGGATGCATCAATATAAGTATAGTGTCTAGATCAAGGGAAGTGATAGTGCCACTCTATTCTGCTTTGGTCAGGTCCCACCTGGAATATTGTGTCTAGTTCTGGGCACCACAATTTAAAAAGGATGTGGAGAAACTAGAGTGTGTCCAAAGGAGGGTGACTAAAATGATGAAGGGTCTGGAAACCATGTCCTATGAGGAACGACTTAGGGAGCTGGGTATGTTTAGCCTGGAGAAGAGAAGGTTAAGAGGTGATATGATACCCCTGTTTAAATATTTGAAGGAATGTCATATTGAGGAGGGAGCAAGCTTGTTTTCTGCTGCTCCAGAGAACCAGACCTGGAACAATGGATGCAAGCTACAGGAAAAGAGATTCCACCTCAACAACAACAACAACAATAATAATAATAATAATAATAATAATAATTTATAACCCGCCTTTCCCTGTGTTGGATCAAGGCGGGTACCAGCATATAAACAGAGAAAACAATAATATCAAAAGTATTCAAATTGGTCAGAAGAGAAACAATTTAGGCATGCGGAGAGTGAAATTAGGGGCTCAATTTGGGAAGGCCCGCTGGAAGAGATCTGTTTTTATTGCCTTCTTAAAGGCCTCAAAAGATGTTAGTTCACGGATCTCATCCGGAAGATTGTTACAGATTTTTGGAGCGGCAGAAGCAAATGTCCTCTGGGAAGTGGTTACTAGTCTAGTTCTCTGTGACTGTAGTAGGTTCTTCCCTGAGGACCTGAGAGTGCAGGAAGGATTATATGGGAGGAGGCGTTCCCTCAGGTAAGCTGGACCCAAGCCATGTAGGGCTTTCTAGGTAATAACTGTTAGGAACTTCCTAACAGTACGGGCTGTTTGACAGTGGAATGCACTCCCTTTTTTTTAGAAGGAATGATGGCATATAAAGGGTAACATCCCTGGGGGAAAGTGGGTGCGGCTCCCTGGGGCACACAGAGAGATGCCAATCATTCACATGGAGCTTTTCTGCCTGTGATGTAAGCACTTCTTGACCCCTAAGTATGCATGTGACATGGAGTTCTGATACAAAGGGAAAGTATTTTGAATAAGAACACAAGTGAATTGTTTGCATTGTGGTTTACTGTGCCACCCTCAGTTAAGTTTAGTATTTTAAACAAATATAACTGCATGCAGAGACAACAGAACAATGGGAACATAGATGCATGACCTGGGTGGGGGCTGACCATGCATTATATACACTGGGTTTGAACAAATTATCAATATTTGTAAAATATTTGGTTAAGCAAACCTTTGCACTAACTATGTTATGTCATCACTGACAGCTATAGGCAATAAGGACCTGGAACTTATATGCACAGCACATGACCAATATGGCTAGTGTAGAGGACATCATCATTTTCAGAAGCTGTTCAGAGCACAGAGGGTATTATGCAAATTATAAATATCTGGATAATATTACTTATCTTTTGTATCTTTCCAGGAATAAGGTTTTTTCTCTCTAGTTTGTAGGGTATGGTCTCATAGAATGTCTCAGATTTCTAACATATTAGGCAAAATACAGAAAGACATGTCATTTGAAAAAAAAAACCTCTTGAGATAATCCTGGATGAAATCTTATTCCAAACTATGCACACATGTGCCAACCCAACCAACGGATAATTTCTAGGTCAGGTAAAAATATTTCCTAGGCTTCATGTTACACAGTCTAGTGAAGATCCTTTTCAGTGTGAGCAGAACATAATGCTCCACTAGTAGTACAATGTTCAGTTGCTTAGCATCACCTCTGACAGAAGTCGAAACCTTTGAGGGCCAACTTGTGTTTTTTTATTATTTGCCTTCGGGGCCATTCAGACTACCTTTTACCCCGGTTCAGAAACCGGATTAAAAGCAAGAAGTTCATACCGGCGCCAGTTTTTTTACACTCGAATTTGAGTTTTGCACACTCATTCAGGGGCAAATCCCCCTTGGCCTGGGTTTTTTTGAAAACAGAGTATTTCCTGTATCTTTTGAGAAAAACCGGGTGCCGGCAAATGTGAACTTGGCCCCGGTCATGATCGGGTCAAGTTCAGGGGAGGGATTTAGGGCAGAGGGAGGGCAGAGGGCAGAACATGCCTCCCCTCTCACAGGCAGCTTTCTCTCTCTCTCTTTTTATGTATTTTTATTTTTGACAGATTATGAGAATGCTTTTTCTACAGGTTGATATATATTGATAGAATGTGTCTGCCTGTGCTACATTTCCCTTTTGTTTGCTTGCTGCTGGCACAGCACTTCACTTTGCAAGTGGCATTTTTAAAAAAATATTTGTGTGTGTGTGTGTGTGTGTAATATGAGAATGCTACAATGTCAATGTTACAAATGTTTCCCTTTCAATTTGGCAAATTGCTACAATGTTTGAATGCTTTGGCTACATATGTGTATGTAATGGCATTCTGGGGTGGCAATCGGAGGGAAAGCAAGGAAAGAGGAGGCAGAGATGGCATTCTAAGGTGTGGTATTATTATTATTATTAAGACAGATTATGCAAATGCTTGTTCTACAGGTTGATACATATTGATAGAATGTGTCTGCTTGTACTCCATTTCCCTTTTGTTTGCTTGCTGCTGGCATGGCACTTCACTTTGAAAGAGGCTTTTAAAAAAAATATATATTGTTTTTTTGTGTGTGACAGAATATGTGAATGCATTTCCTTTTAAATTTTGCTACATATGTATATATGTATGTAAGGCATTCTGGGATGGCAATCGGAGGGAAAGCTAGAGGATGCAGAGATGGCATTCTGAGGTGAGGTTATTATTATTATTATTATGGGAAGAGGGGGGAGGCAAGGGCTTTGGAGATGCATTGGGCTTGAAGGGAAGGGAAGGGAAGAGGTTTCAAAGAGGAGGAAATGCTGGGCTGGAAGCGAAGGGGAAGCGAGAGGCTGGCATTAAGAGGGAAGGCTGTGGAAACCCATGACTTTGGGGGAGTCACACTCTCTCAGCCTCAGGAGAAAGGCAATGGCAAATCTCCTAGGAACCAATCTTGCCAAGAAAACCCCAGGATGGGGTCGTTTTAGGGTTGCCATAATCTGTAATGACCCAAATACACAACACACACACACACCTGGAGGTTTTAAAATTTAACAAGTTGACAGAATATGCACACCCTGCCGCCATTTTTTTTTAAAAAAGGAGGGGGGGAAAGCCAATGGTTGTAGGATATGTCACCTTTGATGATAGCGGAAGTGAATTTGATTGACAACAGAGGGGGGTCCATTTTGAAGCAGTACTGCAAATGCGAACTTCAAAGGGGCAAACTGCAATGACTGAGGTAAAGGGTAGTAAGAACTTCTTTCCGAGCAGATTCGATATGGGGCAGCTGGATCTGCCCAGTTCTATCCAGGGCAAATGTGTGAGTGGGAATTGGGCCTTCAATTGGACCTTGGAGCCAAGGCACAGTGGGAGAAGTGGCTTGAAAAATACACTGTGCCTTTTTGATCAGAGTGGTCCTTCATGCAAATGATTTAAACTATAGGATCCTTGCCTTCTATGTAGAACAAATGAAATTTCATTCCAGTTCACAGTTTTAAAATCATCAGATCTCTGAATAAACAGACTGAAAAACTATATCCTCTAGGAAATCATGCTGGTCTATGGAATTGTGTATAATACTTATTGGATACTGCTAACTTAATCCTTCTTTGGAGGCTTCTAAACAGAGGCTGGATGGCCATCTGTTGGGGATGCTTTGATTGTGAGTTTCTGTGTGGCAGGGGGTTGGATGGGATGGCCCTTGTAGTCTCTTCCAACTCTATGATTCTATGAACAGGAGCCATTATTGAGTACACTTTGGATTTGGCTGGTCAACGAATTCCAAATCCATCTAACAGTTGCATTGTCCAGCCCACATTTTATTAGCTTTTTAAAGAGAATATTATGGGGAAACCTTGAGAAAGGCCTAACTGAAATCAAGACATGCTACATCCACAGCATTCCCTTTATCTACCAACATGTAACATACCAAGTATGTGGCTCTGTCAAAAAAAGAGATAATATTAGTCTGGCATGACTTGTTTTTTGGAAATACATGCTGAATTTCAGCGATCATAGCATTCCTTTCTAAGTGCTTACAGACTGACTGTTTCATGACCTGCTCTAGAATCTTTCTTGGTACTGCCATCAGACTGAGTGAGTGGTAATTATTTGGGTCCTCCTCCTCCCCCTTTTGGAAGATGGGGACAAAATTTGCCCTTCTCCAGTCTTGTGGCAAGCTTGCAGTCTACTAAGATCTTTTCAACATGTGCTGGTGTCAAGTCATGTGCCATCCATTCTTTATTTGTCTATTTTTCCTGCCTAACTGTAATACCTTACACTTATTCCTCTTGAAATTCATTTTCTTAATTTGGGCACAGCTCTGTAATCTGTTAAAGTATTTTTAATACCTATTCCATCCTGTGGGGGAATCAGCTACACTCCTAATTTGGCTATCATCAGCAAAGTTTGCCTTCTGTTTTATCATTTACAACGATATTGAAGAACAAGACAACCCACTAATTATTTCTCTCCAGGAAGAAGTGGAATAGTTGGGAAGTTCTCTTTAGCCTTGATTCAAATCAGTTAAAAACAATCACCTCACAGCAGCATTGTCTAACTCATATTTTACTAGCTTGTAAAATTTAGGACTCAGGCCCTTATCTGGGACTCAGGCCCTTTCTATACAAGCTAGACCTGGTCAGGCAGCAATTGAAACTTTCTGGTAGGACTTGGGAGATGATTGCATTGCTTTTGAAGCACCTTATTCCTGATGGTATAAAGGCACATTTAATTTTAAAACCAGGTGTTATTGCACTCGCTGGTGACCAGGAGAATGCAGCCCATATGCAGCCTAGATCCCAGCCATGTTTATCTGGCAGCTTTTCAAAAATGGCAAATCTAGTAGGGGATAAGGTGATTTAAAAGCATTGCGATAATCTCCTTAGTATAAACACATGTTAGACACTAAACTTTTAATAAAGCCTTGCTCTAAAGATTATTACTAAAGATCAGCTGAGGTTGATTCTAGCCTTTGCTGTTAAAATAAACACCCCAGAGAAACCTAAATATGACTCTGAATCTTAAAACAGTGCACATATCTTGTAAGAAGCTGCCTCAGTCCTGTAGGAAGCCGCTTAACAACTGCTCAGATTATTTCTTCATCTTGCTCAATAGTGTCTATTGAGCTGCTTGGGTCTCAGGCGGACATCTTTCTTTCGCCTGCTAGTCTTTTGCCTGTACTTACCTGGGACCATCTGAACACAAAACATAAAAGTTCTGCTCAGTTTGCTACAGCCTGGAAAATGTGGACATCTACCCCTTCCCTTTTGACATACACAAAGAGCATCCTACAACTTGAGCACATTCTCCCATAGTTTTTCTAGTAAAGACATCTGTGGTTAATGCCAGTGTGTTTAGAAGATAACCAAAACAGTACACTCTAAATCTAAGAAATACATTGTAGCTGCCATCCTTTTGCTACATGGCTGGAATCCATTTATGTGCTCCTTGCAATTATTTTCACAACCTCTACTGCAAACACTATTAAAAATGTCTAAATTAATTTACTTAAAACACTAAAAAGTCATTGGTCTTAAAATTTTAACAGGAGCCTGGGCTTACTCCATTAAAAAAATAATATGCTAGGATGTCTTTAATCAGTGGAACAGTGAGGCAGGTCTCACAAATCTGTGCTGTAACTTTAGGATTTCTTTCACTTGGACTGCTTTTATGAGCCCGAAAGGCAGGGAGCAAAGAATCAAAAGCAGTAAAATGTATATGATTTCTATCAGTAGCCCCTTTTTCATAAAATGTTGCAAAAATAATCTCAGTAGAGAGGAGCAACATAAGCTTCCATTGCAGGAAGTTCATTTTCCTTCTTTTTGGCACATAGCCCAATGCCATCAGAACTAATTAAAAACAGAACCATGCTGGTAGGATCTCTGCATTTGGGTTTTACAATAACAGAATAGCTAACCAGGGGGATGTCTAATGAGAATAGTTCTTGAATTTGTTTCCTAGCATTGGGCAACTATGTCAATTACTCAAAACCACAGCTTAGGGCAAGTGCTCCTGCTGAGGTTGGGAAATCTGTTATTGAAGTAAAGACTGAGATGCTGTTTTTATGTGTGGAATATGTGTGTTACCTGGGAATGGGTGCCATTCATTGCCTCTTGGCTAAAGTACAGAGAGAGAGGCTCTTCATCAGAGGCACTATGAACTAAGGCAGAGTTTTCCTCCTGGATTATGAGATCAGTGGCAGAAAACATATGGGGGGGGGGAGAGAATGAACAAAAGCTAATTTACGGGGAGAGATGGGTTATCAGCAAAGGAGTGACCTCCGTGCAATTGTGCTAGTAAAATCAAGGAAACTCAAGAAGCCAAAAAATATTTCAAGAACTGTCATTGTGAGTTGATCAATGATGCTGGCCTCACAACAGAGATGATCTAGCAAAATAGTGTTCAAGGTCCCATTATATGGAGCTTTTCTCAGTAGAGGTGAGGGGAATACACTTTACTACCGTGTGTTTTCACACCCCAACAAAGCAGCTATGCCACTTTAAGGGAGGGTGTGCCTTTGATGCTGCCCATGAATTGAGGCAAGAGTCTTAAACATGGCCTGGCCTAATTGGCCAGGCCTTAGGATATGAGAGGGGTAGCTCAAGGCTATATTAAGCCATCTTGCCCCTCTCCAAGGCCTCTTTTGATTCATGACCCACCCTCCCGCCCTATGAACAGTATAAAGTTATTGCCTGGGGCTGGATAGGAATTTTCTCCCCTTTTCCTGGGGTTTGCATGCCAGCCTCATATGCAAGCATGTTGTTCCATTGGAGCACCTGGAAGATTATCAAGCTATGCCAGGATCCTGCTGGTACGGTAGAAAGGAAAGAAGGAGAAGAAACAGAAAAAATCAACAAAATAGTGAGAAAGACAAAAAAGAAGTAACATGCTATGAACACTAGCATTGCTTGAACTAAGAACCAAAGACATTCAACTAGGTAATTAGTAAATTGTCAGTTGTTGACTAAGGGCCTTGACAGACCAGCCATAAAGGCCGGCATTGGGGCAGAGTGGGGACATGGTGTCTGCACGATGCATGTCCTGACTCCGCCCCTATGCTGGCATCATGCCGGTTGCTCCACCACATGGTGGGCAGCATCACAGTTCTCCTCTGGCACTGCATCCAGATGATGCAGCACCAAAGGAGTGCAGAAAAGCTGCAGCACCTACACCTATGGCACCCTTTCCATGGCACAGAAAGGATCTGCTTTTTGTGGCTCCTTTTTGTGCCATGGAAAGGCCAGATTGGGGCTGTGGCATGTAGTTACCACAGCCATAATCTGGTGCTGAAAGGGGCAGTGGGTTCAGCCATTGGCACACTTGTGGCGTAAGCGCCGTGCAGATGCCGTGGGGTGCTTACGTCAAAATGGCGGCACCCATGTACACGGGATGCTGCCATTGTAATGGCGCCAGTACGTACTAGGGTTAGGGACCATGCGGTTGCCGCGTGGTCCCTAACCCTTATATCGGCCCTGGTACATTGCTTATTGGCGGTATGTACTGGGCCATCATTTTCTGATTTAGTCCTGTAGTGAGTGGTGCAGTCCTACACATTAATGCAAAAAAACCTGTTTAAAACCAAAAAATCCAGGTTTGTTTTTTGCAGTCTCACTGTGTAATGTGCTGGAAGTTGCAGAATGTATTAGGAAAACAATTATTCACATAATATAGATAGTATATGAAGTACTAGATGCAGTAAATATGCATAAGTAATACTTTTTTTCTAATTAGAAATTAGAATTTTTGGGGAGCTCTCTTACTGGAAGTGCCCTGAGAGGGAGAGCACATTGCTTCATCTCCAAGGTCTGTGCTGAAAGAGATACCTAGCCTAGGCCTCTAGGCAGAAAGAGAAATAAACCCCAGCAGGCTTACTGTGGGAGCATCTAGACAGATGGCTCCAAGTGCTACCAAGTAAAAAGAAATTGCACAGTCAAAAAAAATATATCGAAGAAGTGGTAGGAAAATACAGAAGGGACGGATGTAGAAGACAATGAAGTCTGGATGACCTGAAAAATTCCAAGGCTTTTGCTTGATAAAAGCAGTGTCTGGAAACAACTATACATATGAACCCTTGTGTAACTGTATTTTGAATATTTATTCCTGTTACAGTCCAAAATTAAACAAGTATCTTGAGAATTAGGCTTTGCGGTAGTCAATGGCATGGAGGTCCTAGTAAATGTGCCCAGAACTGCAGCCTTTATCTGTCCCGTCTCACTATAATAGCTGTTAGTTTTGCTTTATCTCATAAAGCAAGATCTCAGGCCAAACTGTTTTTTTCTAAATAGTACCAAATTAATCTCATGTCTATTCTGCTAAATGGCATTTTATGTCAACAATATGTTAGGGAAAATGCTCCATTAAAAGCAATAGGATGCTAGTCTGTAAGTTCAGGAGCAAACAGTATATGGGTGTTTAGGGTACTATAATACTGTCAAATAATGGCAATGGCCATATCTTTGTGAGTGATATTAAAAGTACAATAACACAGGGCATCCATTTGTAAAACTGTCTGGCTTCACTTCAGCAGTTTATGAAAAGAATGAACAAAAAGGAATATTTTTACCACAGATAGCCACTGTGAAAGCCAATGCACTGGAAAGTTGAAAGCAGAAGGGAAGTCTATCCACTGCCTTCTTCCTTATTACAAGTGAAATGACCCACAGTGCTAAAGTTTCATTTTGAAATCGCATTGAAAAAGTTTACCCTTTATTGAAGGTAGAAAACCTTCAAAGAGTTAAGTCCTAGTCCTTTAGTTCCCTCTGTTTAGGATTCCCCTGTTGTGGTTAAATTTGGTATGTTGGAATCCAGGAAAAAAATATTCAGGGGTAGCTGTGTTGGGCAGAGAGTAAAATACAACATCCATAATGCACAAGCAGCAATACTTCTATTAGGCCAATGCCAAAGCATAAAATACATTATTCAGACTTATGAAGCTTCATTAGCTTCTGCATTGAGTAAATATGTTGAATATCATATGGGAGGGAAAAAAAGTAGTGATTCTTCATTAAAGGCAAAAGGATGCTAGTCTCTAAATTCAGGAACAAACAGCATATGAATGTTTAGGGTACTATAATGCTTTCAAATAAAGGCAATGGCCATATCTTTGCAAGATGGTTTATTTTTCTATATAGTCAGTTAGAGACCTACATTGTGTCTCAGATTTTACTCTATTGTCATTTAAAATGATATTGAATTATAGAATCATTTTATTGATGCAGCCTAAAATTGCATTGGCCTTTTTAGCTGCTGCATCGCACTTTAAGATCTTGTCTCGTGCTTTCATAGCTGCGCTCCCCCCTCCTAGCCTTCTTTTTTCTCGACTGCAGTCTCTATTCTGAGCAATGTTTGATCAAAGGTATGGAAAATGTTTACTTCTATTTCTTCATTGTCTAGGTTGAATTTATGTAGATCCTCTGTGGTAATTATTTTTGTTTTATGTTTTGCAGTAAGTCTGCCTTTGCTTTTTCTTCTTTGACCTTTCTTAGTAATTGTTCTAAGTTTTTGATATTTTCAGCTAGTATGGTGTCTTAGATTTTTTGTGTTCCTTCTTTCTATCTTCACTCTTCCTTCTTCTAAGTCTAAACTTGTTCTTCAAATGTTATTTTATCCATAAAAGTTGAACAGGTAGGGTGATATAATGTACCCTTGCTTGACCCTCTTGCCAATTGGGATCCATTCTGTCTGTCTGTATTCTATTCTGATAGTAACTTCTTGTCCTGAGTACAGACTTCTCATAAGTACTATCAAGTATGGCATTTCCATGTCCATAGCTTTTCATGATCATAGGCTTTGCTATAGTCTATAAAAGACATTTTGTTCTGGAATTCCTTGGTGTGCTACTTTAACCATCTTATGTTTGTGATGTAATCCCTAGTGCCTCTTCCTTTCCTGAATCCCACTTGCAACTCTGGGATTTCTCTCTCCATATATAATTGGAATTTATGTTGTAGAATGTTGAGCATGATTTTGCTTGCGTGGGAAATTAACATTATAGTCTTATAGGCCCAGTCCAGATGGGCGCGATAGGATGCCCTTGTCACATGCGAGGGGCGGTGGTTCTAGACGCCCTTCGCCCCTCGCACATGATGAGGGCATCAAAATGGCGGTGCCCTGTACAGATGGGCGCCGCCATCATTATGTGATGGACGCCTAGCATCTGCACATCAAGGCGCCATTATGATGTCACGAGTGCGCCACTGGTGCACTGCGGTGTCATAATCACGCCACAAGAAGAACTCGCTTTTTGTGGGTTCTTTTTGGTCTGTGGGGAAGTCCTGCAGTCTGGAGGCTGCAGCTTCCCCATGGACCAAAGCTAGGCACCGGGAGACCGTCCTTTTTGGATGGTCTGTCCCGCTCCATAGTTGCTACAGTCCTTTATGTCTCTTTTTGTAGATGGGGATGTATATTGCTCATTTCCAGACTGTTGGCCACTTTTTTGTTTTCAATGTTTGTTGGAATATTCTTGTTAACCCTAGAGTTGATTCTTTCTGTGTGGATTGTAGCAGCTCAGTTGGTATATCATCTGTTCCTGGTGATTTATTCTTTCCAATTTTTCTTAGTGCAGCTTCCACCCCACTTTCTAGAATTTGGGGTTCATCTTCATCTGGTTCTTCATTCATTTGTCATTCATTTTTTTCATCTCTCTTACATAGCACTTCTGTGTAGTGCCTCCATCATCTTTTTATCACAGTCAAAGATCCTTAGTTTGAATTTCCCTTTGCATTCCCAGATCTTGTGGAACAGGTCTCTTGTTATTCCTTTTTTGTTGTTGCCTACTATTTCTCTGTATTGATCATTATAGTAGTTCTCTTAGTCCCTGCACACAAGTCATTGCAAGGTTGCAATCATGGTTCTGATTTGCTTCTATCTCATTTTCCTTTTACTGCTCTTCTTTCCTTAACTGCTTTAAGTGTTTCATTTGTTATCTGTTGTTTCTTCTCCTCACCATCACCAGAGATAGTATCTTCCTGTATTCTTTCTTGATTATGTCCTTGGTTTCTGACTATAGCTCTTCAGGATCTTGGTCGACTATGCTTAATAGTGGAAATCCAATTCTTACATTGTCTTTAAATTCTATTGAGATGTCGTTCAGATCATATTTGGGTACGATGACTGTTTTTGCTTTCTTCTTCAGCTTTACTCTAATTTTTGCTATAATTAGTTCATGATCTATACCACAGTCTGCATCTTGTCTAGTTTTGGCTGTCAGAATAGAGCTTCTAGTAATCGTAATGGTAATTATTCTGGTAATTATAATAGTTGGAAGCAACTAGCAAAATTACAATTGTACAATTAAATTATAATATCATATGCACAGCCTAAATGTGTTTTACATGTACAGTTTCATATGGTTAAAGTGAAAATTTGTAAGATTTCATATTTTTAAACAAAATTTTAAAAGTATTAAAATATTATTCAAAGTTTTTTTTTCCTAAAAAAAAATAAATTTAATTTAAAAAACAACCCTGGAGCCTTTTCTCTCCCACTGAGCCTCAACCCACTCACTCAGTTTCTTCAGTTAAAGGGACACAGGCAAACTCCATAGATTGTTTTTGTTCAAAGGTAGATGTTTGGGGAGCAGTAGTGTCACCCCCCCTTAGGGTGTCACCTGATGTGTCCCTTGGTGTCTTCTAATAATGCCCCTGCATCTGAAAAAAACTTTCAGGCCCTGTATAATTTTTCAGATTATAGTGCAAAATTGTAGTCCAATGAAAGAGTTTTATTTTTATTGGAGATAGACAATCTCATAGAGTAAAGTCCCAGTCTCTCAATAACATCTTAACTGACAATATCTCAAACAGAATGTTGGCCTATGACTCTAACATTCCCATCTTTTGTCTCCTGCATGGTTTTAATATCATTGTCTGATGAAGAAGCCAGTGAGGGTTATCATAGTGTTTTCTTGGGCTGAGAGTGTGTGACTCACTCAAGGTTACCCTGTAGATTTCCATGCAGGGAATTGAACCCTGATTTCCATAACTGTAGTCCAATGCTCAAGCCACTACACCCATCCTTGGTGTCACCTGGTGTGTGTGGGGAAGGCCAAGGGGTGGCAGGAGCCAAAAGGGTGCACTCAGCCTTCTCCTTTGCTGTGATGGCACAGGGCTCCTTGTGAGGAGGCTGCTGCTGCTGCAGCAAGAGAAGAAAGCTCAACTGAGTGTCTCTTATAGGGTGCCACCCCCCTTCTGGGGTATCACCCTAGTGATGCCACTGCACTACAGCACACTGGCTCTCAAATTCTACCTGTACATTATTTAAAAGGTCCTCCAATTTGAACACTCTCAGTTTGCTTTACTAAGTCTGCATCTTCACTGCAGAAATAATTCAGTTTGTTATCACTTTAACTGTCATGGTTCAAGGCTATGGAATTTGGGGAACTAGTTTGTTGTGGTACCAGGCGTCTCAGGCAGAGAAGACTAAATAGTATTTTTTAAAAAAGAAAAACCCATCCACTTCTATAGACTCCCTGTATTGGGAACTCTGGGCTTTGAACTGTGACAGGTTGAGTGGGCAGTGAAAGCTCTGCACAAGCCATATGTAGCAGGTAATGCACAGAGGAGTTCAGCAGCTATCCTCAAATTCTTTAAGGCAAGAAGAGGTTGCTGTATACCTGCAGCGCTTAAACTCTTCAAAGCCAAAGCCAGCCCAATTGTAAAGTAGATCTCAGTTGGGTTCCCTTCCTAATTTTGCACAGCTAGATATTGTTCAATTCAAATTTTTAAGGTCAGTTTTCAAGTTCCAAATTATGTCTCCAACGCAATGAAACTGGAGTCAGGTTTTATGAAAATGGAGGTCAGAGCATAGGTGTCCCAACTCAGCTACTGGCTTAGATTATCCTTTGTTCCCACTGGATTTGTTCCATGTAATTTGAATGATGATTTTCCATCAGAGTGGAAGCAATCAGTGCTGACTAAAGTTTCATCTCTGGGATTTTCTCCAGACTCTCTGCTTAGCCTGGGATATGATCAGGCTAAAAGAGTTATTAAGCAACAAGTAATAGATATAGAACAACTTGATTTAAGTAGTGTTCCAACTTTTATTGTCAGTGATTATAGCAGATATCTTTCTTTATTCATGACATATTTACCAAATTTAGAACTATCTAATCATTTGAAGGCTTTTACATTTCCAAGATGTCATGCCCTTCCCTCAGTCATCCTTGAAGTTTAATATAAGAAGATCACCTTTGCTGACAGATTGTGCCCCTGTGATTCTAGGCAAGTAGACACAATAGACCATGTTCTACTCCAGTGCTTGTTTTGTAGAGATATTGATGGTAGACTTATCTCCCTTATGTTGCATAAATATCAAGGACACACTGTTTTTTTTCTATACTTCTCCATTGATCTCATATACCAACTTTAAATTAACACATAATGTAGCTAGATTTTGTGCAGCAGTCGTTAAAATTCGGCAGACAATGATTTTGGAAGGGACACTAATATTAAACCTGTCTAGATGCATTGAGACCATGTAACCTGAAGTGTCCTTCATTTTGTTATTTCTTTTGTATAATTCATATGTGTATTGCATCCAATATCTTTTTATTCCCTCCTGGTCTTGAATTATTTTATTTTTTTTGTCCTAGTCCTTGGTTTGAATTTTCATTTCATTTCCCATATCTTGTGAAATAGATCTCTTGTTCTTCCCATTTTGTTGTTGTCTTCTATTTCTCGGCATTGGTCATTGTAGTAATTTTCTTTATCTTTCCTCACAAGCCATTGTACTGTTGCATCCATAATTCTTAGTTTGTTCCTATCTCCCTTTTGTTTTTATTCTCTTCTCTTTTATTTCTTGTAGTGTTTTTTCTGTCATTCATGGTTTTTTCACTTTCTTTTTGTTTATTGAAGGTGTTTGTATTCTTCTTTTATTAT
Organism: Sceloporus occidentalis; assembly: GCA_023333645.1. Classification (NCBI taxonomy): domain Eukaryota; kingdom Metazoa; phylum Chordata; class Lepidosauria; order Squamata; family Phrynosomatidae; genus Sceloporus; species Sceloporus occidentalis. Next base: position 6,363,096 of record JALMGF010000004.1, on the reverse strand, counting down.
GTCCCTGGGGAGGGTGGCTATGAAAGAACCGGAAAAGGTTCTAAAATGCAAAGATATACAACTGAGCACAAAAATTAGAATCATACAAACTATTCTATTTCCTATTACCCAGTATGGATGTGACAGCTGGGCAATTAAGAAAGATAATAGGAAGAAAATCAATTCATTTGAGATGTGGTGCTGGAGAAGAGTGCTGGGGATCCCACAGACAGCCAAAATGGTCCTAGAGCAGATCAAGCTGAAAAACTTCCTGGAAGCCAAGATGACCAAACTGGGGCTTTTGTACTTCTGACACATCATGAGAACTCATTGAAAAGTCAATAATGTTGGAAAAGGTGGCGGGAAGTAAGAAGAAAGGAGGGCCACATGCTGGATGGATGGCCACTATTAACGAGGTTGTGGATATGGGGTTGCAGGAATTAAGCAGAGCAGTGGTGGGCAGAGGGTCTTGGAGATGTATGATCCATAGGGTCTCCATGAGTCGAGATCGACTTGAGGTCAGTTAAGAACAAGAAACCTGAAGTGATGATTTTAAATATGTTTTCCCCTGCTTTCTTTTATATTGTACTTTTTTACTTGTGCTGGTCTATGATTGTGAAGGTCGGCGTAGTTAGAATTTTAGCTTTTATTCCTTTTTTTGTATTACTATCCATGTGCATAAATTATTGATCATGTTGCTGGCTTTTTTTTTTAAAATAAAAAACATTTTTCATTCATGCACAAGCCATATACCCCTCCCCCCCAAAGAGCAAGAAGAAAGAGTGAGAGGCCCCAGTCATCCTCTGAAACTTCCAGCAGAATGGCTTCTAGGAGAGGAGTGATGTGCCAGAGCTCTGGACTGATTGAACTATTTTTTTAGGGGTGGGAGGAGCAATGACCTATGTGTATCCCATACCAAACACAGTTCTTGTCATGGGACAAGACTGATGATGGTCATATAGGCCTGTTACAGACTGCCAAAATAAAGCTGCTTCGGGTCTCTTTGGAGGTATGCTGTTTAAATGATCCATGCACCCTAAGAATCTGGAAGCTGCACCAAAGCTGCACTCCAGTGCTTAGGAATGGAGTGTGGCTTTGGCGCGACCTCCGGACTCTTAGGACCCATGCATCATTTAAATAGCATACCTCTAAAGAGACCTGAAGCAGCTTTATTTTGGCAGTCTGCAACAGGCCATAGATCAAGAAACATGGTTTAGTTTGGGTCTGAATAACCACACTTATTCAAAGATAAAGCTGAGATTATATAAAAAAAATCTTAAAATAATAACAATAATAAAATGTAAGTGGAAATAACTGGAGATTTTATTTTAAAAGAGTGTTGTAGTGTGCTTTTTATATATGTACCAAGAATGTGCACATGTACTCCAGTGTGATGGTGAATGAAATTTGACCCATGGCTTTTGAGTTTTAAGTCTGAAGGTCTGTGTTCCCTATCATGTGCTCCAGAAGTAGCAACAGTGCCAGAAGCATTGTTGGCCACTATTTATCTGGTTTTTAGTGAACCCATTTATCCTGTCTCCTACAAAAAGCTGGCTTGCTTCTGCTTGTGATTTTATTCATTTGCCTCAGGTAGAAATCACTGTGCTATTTTTCCCCACACTCTATAGAATTTATATAGAGGAATTGCATATAATAATCCAAAGAGCCTTAGATAGTGCGACAGGTACTTTCTTACTTCTCAGCCTTACTAATCTTACAATTTGATTCTAAACCATTATGATCTGCAACAAGATACATCTTAGCAGAGACAGAGATGTACTTTAAGTGCTGGTATTGCTGAGTAAATTGTGGGTGCTTCCAGACAGAGGACTTTTCAAGTGTCTGGCACACATATTCCATGGAAGATGCAGGAACTGTGACAATCCTACTGCTAATCACTGACGCAGCAGACTGGGTCTGCAGTCACAGATTCCATGAAACCAAGCCAGTCTGGCATTGTGAGAATGCTAACACTTTGAAAAAGGGAATATTTTCTTGAGCTTATTGCCAGCATGCCTAGTATGGGAGCTACCATGGTGCAGTGGTTTGTGTGTTGGATGATGACTCTGGAGATCAGGGTTTGATTCCTTGCTTGGAATTGAAACCTACTGGGTAACCTTGGGCAAGTCACATGACCTTAGCCTCAGGGGAGAGCAATGGCAAACCTCTACTGAAGAAATTCTGCCAAGTAAACCCCACGATAAGTCAGAAACAAAGGGACTTCTTTTGCCCTTTTAAAATTTATTCTTTCTTATCTGGGAACCTAAACCCCAGCTGCCTCACAGTTAGCCTTCTTTACTTTAAATCTGTCAAGATCAGATCTCCTGCCTCAACAAGCATAACACACACAGCTTTCTTAGCTGTTAACTTCACAGGTTACTTGACACACTGCCTCAGTATTACTGGCTCCTCCTCCTTTTATACAGTACTCACTCATGAGAGCAGCCCTCACTTTTTTAGTAATACAATTGTTCTGAATTAAAGATTGTTTGTGATGTGAATCAGATGTCACTGGAATGCCATTGATCACTAACCAAACTGAAGCATATTTCATATGACCTAAAGTAAAAACTTTGGGTACAGCAGACAGAAATTGTGCCATGAGATCCACTAATCACTGAGTTTCTGCTAATCCGACATTTTTGTGTATGTTCGCTGCTTGCCCTTAATTAGCCTCCATATGCAGAATGAGGTTTTCTGAATGCCGTTTGAGATCTACTGTGGGAGAATCTTGACAATGGCACCAAGAAATTAGAAAAAAATATTGCCAACTTGTCAGACTAAAAAAAAAAATCTACTAAAAGGCTTAGTAAAGACTAAGGAATTACTCTGAAGAAGCAAATAACAAAGTAATATAAATATCGTAACTATTATTCCGGATATTAGTGTGATAAGAACAGTCACTGAGGCTCTGCATACACAAAGGTTAAACTGTTTCAGCCACAATTAGAAGAAAGACTGAACCTCCTGGATTAATGCTGGACATTGGCTCAGCACACTCAGCATCTTCAAAACCAATATCCTTGTCAGATTTTGGTAATGTGCTACTTACAGAATCTTGATATTTGTAGAGGCAAATCCTTCTGTACCACTGCAAGTGTAAATGTGCTTCTTGTCACATAATGTGTTTTGGCAGAATTCCACATACCACATTAAACCTACTGACAGTTGATAAGTATGCCCTTTCTTCTGCATCAGACTCTACTACCATGCTAATGTAGAATTGATTCATTTGACCCCTTTGGCAAGAAATCACATGGCTAGAATGAATTCAAGGTGGCCACATACCATTGCCAGGCATTCAGTGTGCTGGTCAATACACATTGTACTTTTTCAGCTAAATGGCAAACACCTAAATTGGCAGTCTTTGGGTCTGAAGGGAATTGTTTCCTCTGAAGCAATAACTGTCATTTCCTATGCTGATATACCTCCCTTCTGGCAAGTGCTTATCTAAAAGAAAGGTGTTGTCAGACTTGAGTAAATTTAGAAACAATGTGCATCAATAGTTTGGGATTTTGAAACCACAAAGAACTTTATTAAACACACATAGGTGCGTTACAGACCGCTGAAAAGCGGCGGCCTGTACCCGCTCCTTTCCCCGGGGTATCGGGGCCTCAGCGGCCAGAACGGCAGCCGCTGAGGCCCCAATCCGCTGCTTTCCAGGCTGCGGAGAAGCGGCAAAAGGCTGCTTCCCCGCAGCCTGGAAAGGGGTGTCCTTGGGGCTTCAAGCCCCAAGGACACCCCACGGTGGCGGGGAGGAGGAGAAAGGGGCTGCTTGGCCCCTTTCTGCTTTGCGTCGCTGGGCGCAGTCGTGTGAAGGCTGTGCCCAGCGACGCAAACCAGAGCTCCTTCCTGCTCGACGCAAAGGGCGCACTAAGCGCACTGGTGCGGAGTGACGACGTCACATCCGCGCCGCCCCATATAGAGGTGGAGTGGTCATGACGTCATCATGGCAGCCCCCATGTAGATGGGGCGCCACCATTTTGTACGGACTCAGTCCGTACTAGGGTTAGGGGTGTGTGGAAGCACCGCACCTTCCTAACCCTAGTATGGACTGACTCCGTACTAAAAGGCCCGTCTGTAAAGGGCCATAGTCAGTAATTCACCAGTCAGCGTTTAAACCGATGAATAGCTAACGATTTGGCAAGAGGCAAGTATGGATTGCACTGTGCTTTTCTTTCAGCACAAAATAGGATGGGTGTATGTGTATATGTACAAACTTCTCACCTCTGAAATAATACAACTTTTATGCTGAAAATCAAAGTCCATGATAATATGGTTTAGCGTGAGTTCAAATGACTGCTTCACTATGTGCCAAAATCCAAGACTGACTCGCTTATAGGAAGAACAGGCTTAGAATTACAGTTACCCCTTGAAGTCTGCATACTTGGGACTTGAAAATCTGCTGAGGGGTGACTGCCATTAATATCAATGGGGCATGCCCCCCCCCCTCACATACACATGCCCCATTCAAGCCTGTGGGGCTTGAATATGCACAAGTTTTGGAACTCACAGGAGGTCTGCAGTTCCAAGGGCCAACTGTATAGTATCATAGAGTTGGAAGAGACCCCAAGGGCAACCCAGTCCCACCTCCTGCCATGCAGGAACACAGATGCAAAGCATCCCTCCATAACTGTCATCTTCCGGCCAATGAGGGAGTTGACCAGGCAGGCCCAGCTCCACCAGGGCTAGCCTGAAAAAGAAGAGCCTTCCCTCCAGTCCATCTGCCTTGGTCCAGGCCTCAGAGGGAGAGAAGAATGCTGGACCTGATCCCCTCCCCCCACCATTCCCTTCTCCTTTTGTGTCATGTCTTTTTTTATTGTAAGCCTGAGGGCAGGGAACCATCTATTATCCCCTCTGTTGTAAGCTGCCCGGATTTCCAGTGATTGGGCGGCATATAAATAAATCCTATTATTATTATCATCATTATTATTATTATTATCCCTGACAAATAGCCATCCAGCTTCTGTTTCTACAGGGAAGGAGACTCCACCACTCTGAGGCAGTGTGTTCCACTGTCAAACAACTCTTACTGTCAGAAAGATCTTCCTAATGTTGAGGTAGAATGTCTTGTCCTGTAATTTGAACCCACTGGTCCAGGTTCTATTCTCTGGAAATGCAGAAAACAAATTTACTCCATCTTCAGTATGATTTCCCTTCAAATAATTTTTTGTGGGAAAATATTAAAAATCTCTATTACAAACATGGACAAAATACAAATAAAAAAATTATAATACTGAGACTACAATTAGAAAAAGAATCAGTAACTGATGTAATGGTAAAATGGGCTCAAAACATTGGAAACATATTCATCCCTGTTTTTATGTAATGTTGCCCTTTTACATCCCATGTGACCTTGAAGTTTTGAAGTCGGTGTTTAAGGATTTGCATTTTAGCTTGTTTTTGTTTGTATTTGTTATTGGTTTTTTTGCCTTTTTTGGTAAGAAATAATTAAAAAACAACAACATTGGAAACATATTGACATTGGATCAATGGGAAAACTCATGGAAGAAGATACAAAATTTTACATGCTCACAGGACCTTAAGGAAAATTACTTATAACCACTTAACTCCAGTAAAATTAAACAAAAACAGTAGATCCAAAATGTTGGAAGTGCAACAAAACACCATATATATATATGGTGGAGATGTTCTGTAACAAGGAAGTACTGTCAGTAAAACTAATAGGCATGCTTGAACTGGACAAACTTACATATAGTTTAAACAACTATTTTCTTGACCAGGTGGAAGAAGACTGGCTACCTGTTATTAAGTATTGGAAGAAGATGTGGAAAGATATAATCATATAATGCCTGTCAATGAAATGGATAACCACAGAGTAGAGATTACACTCTAATCTCAGAATGAAATAATTTCTTACATAAATAGCAAACTCATAAACACTTCACCATTTCCAGTCTATAACTTGAAAGATAATGATGTTAATGTGCTTAGGTTAATTGACAATGGTTGAAGAACCAAGAGTTGAAGAACTTTTGCAAGGAGAAGCAGAACAACCTTGTATTATTTGGGTTGGTAAAAACTACTTTTAATATTTATGAGCTAAATTATGGTGGAAGGATTAAGATAGCAAGATACAGCAACAAAGACAGGTACTGTATACTCATATGACAGAACAACTGTCAACATTAATTTAAATGCTATGTTTTTATTGTTTATAAAACTATTATAAATAAAATGTTAAAAAACAAAAATAAAGAAATCATGGGGAAAGAAAAGGTCTTTGGCCTTCTCTGCCAAAGAATGCTGATGCCTCACAAAATTACAAATCCCAGGACTCTATAAAATGGGGTCCTGCATTGCCCAGACTCTATGCTGAGAGGTTGTGGAAGGCTGGTTTACTGGGCCCATGCAGACAGGGTCGTGGTTTCCGATCTTTGTCACACAGATATATAGGATGGGAGACACCTGACTGGAGTCAACATGGGATTCTCAAAACAGGTCATGCTAAAATAATCATTTTTCTTCTTCTTCTACACAAAAAAAAAGATTCAATGTCAACATTAGGAGGAACCTCCTGACAGTAAGAATTACTCAACAGTGGAACACACTCCCTCAGAGTGTGGTGAAGTTACCCTCTTTGGAGGTTTTTAAAGAGTGCTTGATGGCCATCTGTTGGAGATGCTTTGATTATGTGTTCCTTCATGGCAGAAGGGGGATAGACTGGATGGCCCTTGGGGTCTCTTCCAACTTTATGATTCTATGATTCCAATATTACTATGTTCTTTATACCTTTCCTTGCCTCCTCATACTCTTCTACTCTGGCTACTAGCTAACCCCCACCCAGCTTTATTTCCCAGGCTCCTTGGTTCATTTTCTTGCAACAGCAGCAGTACAACTACTTTTACCTACCTGGAGTCCTGTCCTCTGTATAAAGCAGCATTAGCTGTTTTGTGTAGCTGCTGTTTCTTTAGAGTGTATATAGGAAGCCAAACAAAGTGAAATAGCAAAAAAGGAAGGCCGAATTCACACATGTAAAATAACTTGTACTTACCTCACTCCCAATCCTGTTGGAACATACGGTGTATCTCTGGATTTGAAGTGAAAGCACTGCTTTTTTATGCCTCGGAGCTTTAATGTGCTTTAAAAAAACAACCTTTATACTATGCAGTTTCTTGGAAAAACTTTTTTTAAGTGTGTCTTGCCCCCCGAATCCAGATCAGGGAAGGTGGGGCAGGTTGGTGGGAGGGGGCTTTGGCATCCACACTTGGCAGCATACTGTTGCTAAATTTTGCTGTTTATGTGCTGTTGCGGTTATAGAGGGTCCCCCCCCACCAAGACTTAATGATAACAATAATACTAGTATTGACTGGTGACCCAGCCAATGTCTGGCAAGGAAGATCTAGACTGGTGGAAAGGTAGAAAAAACTTTCCTTTCCATTTACAAAAATGTACAGCTTTTAAGAAAGAATCAAGGGCAGAGATAGGAGAAGCATAGTGAGAATGAAAGAGCTAAAAAGAGTTCATTTCAGTTCCAGCTGCCATCTCCCTGCAGCAAATCATAAAAATCTGCTCCCCTCAAAGCTGCTGTCAGCTTTACAAAGGAGCACCTAGGGTTGGGAGAAGCCTGGTTTGCCTTTGCATTCAAGCATTTCTCATGGACTTAAACTCCCATCTTACTTTCACTTGCCTCCCCTGTCAAATGTGGTACAGTTTCCCTTGATGGACAGATAGCACAGGGACACAAAGAGAAAAGGAAGCTTCAAGACAAACAGGCATTGGGCAGTCCTTGTATACGCACACAGTTGCTTCTCTATGAAGATATGAAGAGGGATTTAATTCTTCTGGGTGAGGGAACCTGGCGAGGGAGCCATTCAATGGGAATCTCGGTGGTTGGTACAAGAAAGATTATTGGTTCATTAAGGTTATGAAGATATACATATATGTATATGCCAGCTGGGAAGAAGAAGAAAAATTGGAGTCACTGCATCCATGTGGCCCAAAATAATCTAGTTCATTGAACACATGGACAATGGTAGAAATGCTCATTTATATTTGTTTGACTTTGGGTGGGGGAATTGTGTGTCTCTAAGATAAATCTGAGATCAATTTTAAAAGGGCTAGACTGAATTATTTTGCAAGCATGGATTCAGACAAACCCAGTATTGGAGGTACAGCTTCAGTAGCAAGAAAGGGATATGATAGAGCTGAGGGGAAAGGAGAGTAAAAAGTGCAGCGTGTGAGTGCAACATGTGGGAAAAGAGGTAAAAGTGGGAAGGGTAGAAGCAACATGCAAATTATAGAGAGGGAGCCATCAGGCAGACCCAGCAACATCAGGGACTGCCTGAAGGAAGAGGCCCCTCCCTCCTCAACTGTCATCTCGGCCTCAGAGGGAGCCATCAGGCAAACCCAGCAACATCAGGGACTGCCTGAAGGAAGAGGCCCCTCCCTCCTCAACTGTCATCTCGGCCTCAGGGGGAGCCATCAGGCAGACCCAGCAACATCTTGGACTGCCTGAAGGAAGAGGCCCCTCCCTCCTCAACTGTCATCTCGGCCTCAGAGGGAGCCATCAGGCAGACCCAGCAACATCTTGGACTGCCTGAAGGAAGAGGCCCCTCCCTCCTCAACTGTTATCTCGGCCTCAGAGGGAGCCATCAGGCAGACCCAGCAACATCAGGGACTGCCTGAAGGAAGAGGCCCCTCCCTCCTCAACTGTCATCTCGGCCTCAGAGGGAGCCATCAGGCAGACCCAGCAACATCAGGGACTGCCTGAAGGAAGAGGCCCCTCCCTCCTCAACTGTCATCTCGGCCTCAGAGGGAGCCATCAGGCAGACCCAGCAACATCAGGGACTGCCTGAAGGAAGAGGCCCCTCCCTCCTCAACTGTCATCTCGTTCTCAGAGGGAGCCATCAGGCAGACCAGCAACATCTTGGACTGCCTGAAGGAAGAGGCCCCTCCCTCCTCAACTGTCACCTCGGCCTCAGAGGGAGCCATCAGGCAGACCCAGCAACATCAGGGACTGCCTGAAGGAAGAGGCCCCTCCCTCCTCAACTGTCATCTCGGCCTCAGAGGGAGCCATCAGGCAGACCCAGCAACATCAGGGACTGCCTGAAGGAAGAGGCCCCTCCCTCCTCAACTGTCATCTCGGCCTCAGAGGGAGCCATCAGGCAGACCCAGCAACATCAGGGACTGCCTGAAGGAAGAGGCCCCTCCCTCCTCAACTGTCATCTCGGCCTCAGAGGGAGCCATCAGGCAGACCCAGCAACATCAGGGACTGCCTGAAGGAAGAGGCCCCTCCCTCCTCAACTGTCATCTCGGCCTCAGAGGGAGCCATCAGGCAGACCCAGCAACATCTTGGACTGCCTGAAGGAAGAGGCCCCTCCCTCCTCAACTGTTATCTCGGCCTCAGAGGGAGCCATCAGGCAGACCCAGCAACATCAGGGACTGCCTGAAGGAAGAGGCCCCTCCCTCCTCAACTGTCATCTCGGCCTCAGAGGGAGCCATCAGGCAGACCCAGCAACATCAGGGACTGCCTGAAGGAAGAGGCCCCTCCCTCCTCAACTGTCATCTCGGCCTCAGAGGAAGCCATCAGGCAGACCCAGCAACATCTTGGACTGCCTGAAGGAAGAGGCCCCTCCCTCCTCAACTGTCATCTCGGCCTCAGAGGGAGCCATCAGGCAGACCCAGCAACATCAGGGACTGCCTGAAGGAAGAGGCCCCTCCCTCCTCAACTGTCATCTCGGCCTCAGAGGGAGCCATCAGGCAGACCCAGCAACATCAGGGACTGCCTGAAGGAAGAGGCCCCTCCCTCCTCAACTGTCATCTCGGCCTCAGAGGGAGCCATCAGGCAGACCCAGCAACATCAGGGACTGCCTGAAGGAAGAGGCCCCTCCCTCCTCAACTGTCATCTCGGCCTCAGAGGAAGCCATCAGGCAGACCCAGCAACATCTTGGACTGCCTGAAGGAAGAGGCCCCTCCCTCCTCAACTGTCATCTCGGCCTCAGAGGGAGCCATCAGGCAGACCCAGCAACATCAGGGACTGCCTGAAGGAAGAGGCCCCTCCCTCCTCAACTGTCATCTCGGCCTCAGAGGGAGCCATCAGGCAGACCAGCAACATCTTGGACTGCCTGAAGGATGAGACTTCTCCCTCCTTTAACTGTATTTTGTATTGTATTACGATTTTACTGTACACCGCTATGATCATCGCGGAATAGCGGTCTATAAATAAAACATATTATTATTATTATTATATCACAACACAAACACACACACACACACACACACGCACACACGTGATTTGAAAAAACGACCCTAAAACAGGTTAATTTGAAGACACTCATTTTAAGAGTGCCCCTACCAAAGCAGTTTGATCACTGATGGGAAGCAATAGCAATAGCAAGTACATTTCTATACCACTCCCTAAGTGGTTTACAATGTCTAAGCTAATTGCCCCCAACAAGTTGGGTACTCAGTTTAGCAACCTCAGAAGGATGCCAGACTGAGTCGAATCTGAAGCCTCTAGCTGGTATTGAACTCAAACCCTTGTGACTGTGAGTGGCTGCAGTACCATCATTTAACCATTGCACCACCATCAGGGAAGATTTGCAACTTTGGACATTTTATTATTTTGTACTAGAAATCCATGATCTTCAAAACAGGGCCTGTTTTGGTATACAAAACGTAAAGTTTGTATTAAAGAATTCTAACGTGAGGATACTAAATGAATACTAGAACTGAATGGAATTGACTACCATTCCACACCAAAACCTACTCCTGGTTACCTAAACTCATTCCTCCTCCTAATTTGGCACCATCTGCAAATTTGATAAGCATGCCCTCTATTCTTTCATCCAAGTCATTGATAAAGAGGTTGAATAGCACCCGGCCTAGGATATAACCCTGTGGCATCCCTCTAGTTAGTTCTCTCCAGGATGAACACTTTGGGTTCAGTTGGTCAACCAATTACTAATACACCTAAAAGTTGCATTTTTAGCCCATATGTTTGCAAGAATATTATGGGCGACTTTGTCAAAGGTCTTACTGAAATCAAGATACAGTATACCAACAGCATTCTCTTCATCTACCAAGCTGGTAATTATTATATATAAAAAAAGAGATCAGATTAGTCTGACATAACTTGTTTTTGATAACTCCCTTCTAAATGTTCACAGACTCTCAGTTTAATGATCTTCTCCAAAATCTTTCCTGGTATTGATGTTTTCTCCCCTTTTTGAAGACGGGGAACTGCATTTGCCCTCCTTCAGTCTGCTGGGACGTCTCCTGTTTCCCAGGAGTTCTCACATATTATTGCTAATGGCTCTGAGATTACTTCTGCCAATTCTTTTAATACCCTTGGATGTAATCCATCTGGTCCTGGAAACTTGAATTTATTTAGATTAACCAGGTATTACTTTTTTACTTATTCTGTGCTGCATTTCCCCTATTGTGTCATCTTCTCCATTTTCCTCAGGTTGAATACCCTTTTCCTTTTGTGAAAAGACTGAGGCAAAGAAGGTGTTGAGTAGTCCTGTCTTTTCTCTGTCCCATGTTTGATTTTGCCACCAAACTGGGCAAGCTTCCCAAACTTCTGTACCTTTAATTTTTGTGTAGAAGAAGAATTTCAGTAGACTTTTGTCATACAACCAGGTAACAAGCAAGCCTGACAACCCTATCTTTCTGTAGCACTGTAAATATGCTGATTAATGTTGTGGTGTGTGGAAGAGGAATTTCTGGTGTGTGGAAGAGGAATTGTATGAGGACATTGTTTCTCATACAATGAAGTAACAAGCAAAGGCTGCTGAAATCTCCTCTTGTATAGAATTATTAATCATATAGGAGCCCTCTCCAATTGTCACTCTGGTAACCCTAGCCTTCTGTCAGAGTGCGGACCAGAATCCTGGACAATCAACCAGTCAGCTTGTTTATTGAAACAACTGAACTTTATTGAAGGCTCCAAAATCAGCGATGTTGCATCACTCAGCTTCTAAGCTGAGACTGACCCCTCCCAGCCAAAGCAATGCATAAGTTCCCCCCAAATCCAAAGCACTCCACCCCTAGCAAAAGCCCGCGCAACAGGACCCCTCCTTCCCAGCACTAGTTCCCATCCTCCATCCCTATCCCCTGAGAAACGAAACTGCATTCCAAGTCTCTGCAGGCCAGCCTCTCAAGGACACTAGATAACTCACACCTGGTCCAGCCTAGTACTCCATATCACCATCTCTACAAGCTATGCAAAGCGCAACCCATTCCCCCCAGCATCCACAGTAGAATACATCTGGTAGAATACTACAGGATTCTAACACCTTCTGTATCACCATAAATATGTTGATTAACTGTGGTTGAGACGTTGCACATCTAGTCCCCATTGGTAAACAAATAAGGATACTCTTGTATCTGTGGTACCTGTGGCACTAATCAGAGGGAAATGAGCACTGGATGTGTGCCACGAGAAGGAGAAAAAAATATTGAAGGAAAGGAGGCATGCAATAAATAATCACTGTCTAAATATATATATTTAGGAAAAGGGCCTATTTTCTTGGGAGGAAAAGGAAAGGATGCCTGGAGCATAAATTAAAAAGATGTTGCTCTAATTTTTACCCTCTGTCGGCATTAATTAAGTGCTGAATTAAAATAGTAAAGGAAATTTAGATATAGGGATTTTCTATCATATAGACTTCTTTTCTTAGGTACACATTGCTCTCAAATCTACAAATGAGGAGAGAGGGAGTCTTGTCAAAGTTTAGGCTGTCCCAAGTTCTACTAACTGTTCTGCAAAGAGATTATGTAATTTGGATGCAAATTACAGCAAAAAATATTCTTTCTAAACATTAGGAAGAAGTTCCTAACTAACAGTAAAACCTATGAGGCAGTGGAATATAATGCCTTGAAAGGTGGTGGATTCTCCTTTGTGGGAGGTTTTTTGTTGTTGTTACAAATGTAACTTTTAACATGTCCAGAAGGGTTCTCAGTTACATAAAATAATGTATAGTATGTTCAGGTATAACAAAAGGGGTGAATGGCGGTGGCACAGTCCTGGCATGGACTTTTTGCATCTTCTGTTTTGCCCCTTTAGATCCCCCCCTTATTTACAAGTCTTCTTCTTTCAATTCTTCTTCTCCTCCTCACTCTTCCTCCTCCCCCACCACCTCTTCTTCATCTGTTTGAACCCCTGCCTTTTCTTGTTGTTTATCATTTGGCTCTTTAGTTTTTCTCTTCTTATAGAATGGTCTTGTATTTCTTTACTATTTTCCCCCCAAAAGTCTTTTCCTTTTTGAACTGTGTTCACTTTATCAATTTTTGTTTAAAGTTCACAAATATTCTTTTTAACATTTTCCTTCTAACTAAATAAATATATGTTTAATGTAATTGTGATATCATGAATTTGTAGTCTTCTCTTTTGGAGGTTTTGGAGTACAGAGAAGAAGGTAACCTAGGAACAGCGTTAGAGAGTGTTTCCTTTAATTTTTCACTTTTTCTTTCCCTTTTTTCCTTAAAGGGCTTGTGGGGACTGTTGCTCTGAGGAAGTAAGTCATAGACTTGCCTCTGGAAGGAGCTAGTAGCCAGTTAACTATAGGCCCAGTTGATTGAGCTCCCTAAGGGAGCTTGGGGACAAAGACCAAGCCAACAGGGGTTCTTTACACTGGTGTTTAGCAGGAAATGCCCACAGTCTTGTTTCAGTGCCTCCTTAAGACTTCTCCGTATGAATGCTAAGGGACCTGCTGCAGTCACCTGCAACACTTGTGGGATGTTTGTCTTCTTGCCCACAGATGTGGGGAACTTCACCTGCACCAAGTGCAAGTTGGTAACACTCTTAGAAGAGATGGTACAGCAGCTGGAGACCCAGGTAGCTACACTTCAGCATCTTATTGAGCAAGAGGTTCTCCTGACTAGAAAGGACCAGACGGTCTTGGATGGGAGACACACAGAGAAAGTTGCTGGGGAGGAGGAGTCATTTCATATACAATGGAGGTAGATGGTTGGAGGAATGCCACACACAGAAGTAGGGAAACCAGGGATAATTCTGGGACCTTGCAGCTACAGAATCTATTTGAATCTTTCTGTATTATCAGGGATGACGAGGAACAGCAGCAGGGACAGACTTCAGGGACAGAGCAGGGGACCCTGAGAGTACCACTAGTTGATGCTAAGACTCAGAGGAAGTGTGTGGCGGTGGTGTTGGTGGTGAAACTGTGCTGAGGGGTACAGAAGCAGTGGTTTGTGGGCCTGACAGGATGTCTTGGGAGGTGTGTTGTCTTCCTGGGGCAAGGATTTGTGATGTGACAGAGAGGCTGACAAGACTTATCAAGTTTTCTGACTGTTGCCCCTTTCTTTTGGTCCATGACAGAAGCAGTGATACTGCAAGGCACAGCCTTCAGAATATTGTAAGGGATTATGAAGTTTGGGGCAGGGAGTATTAAAAGAACTGACAAATGTAATATCGGAGCCATTGGAAATCATCTTTGAGAACTCCTGGAGAACAGCAGAAGTCCCAGCAGACTGGAGGAGGGCAAACATTGTCCCCATCTTCAAAAAGGGGAAAAAAAAGAGGACTCCAACAATTATCGTCCAGTTAGTCTGACATCAATACCAGGAGATTCTGGAGCAGATCATTAAACAGAGAGGCTGTGAACATCTAGAAGGCAATTCCCAAATCACAAAAAGTCAACAGGGTTTTAGAGAAACAAATCATGACAAACAAATCTGATCTCCTTTTTTGATAAAATTACCAATTTGCTGTTTAAATCCTGCATGAGTCCTAAGAGGCTGGAAGCCATGCCAAAGCCATGCTCCAGTCCTAAGGACTAGAGAGCAGCTTTGGTGCAGCTTCTGGCCTTTTAAGATGTGTGTGTCATTTAAACAGCATACCTCCAATGTGACCTGAAGCAGCTTTATTTTGGCCTGTCTGTTCAAGCCCTAAATACTCACACAAAGTAAAATAAAATAAAATAATTGAAGCAAGCCCTTGGTATCTGGTAGGGTTTGGTTCCAGGACTCCCCATGGATACCAAAATCCATGGATGCTCAAGCCCCATTACATACAATGGCATAATAAATGGTGTCCCTGATCCAAAATGGAAACATCAAGGTTTGCTTATTGGAATTTATAATTTGGGGGAATATTTTCAGCTGTTTAATTAGTGGAAAAAGAATCCGTGAATATGGAGGGCTGATTGTACTCAATTATGGTGGCATTCTCTATGGAGTTTTGATATTTAAAAACTTATCTTGTTAGGTTTGGAAAGATCAGCTGTGTACTCCAACAAGACCGAGATTTTAAAACCAAAACCAAGCTGAAAGCAGGTAAGGGTCAAAGCAAAGCAGAATTTAGTTCAGGTAGTACGTGAGTTCATAAAATGGTATATGAGCTATGAGGTGAATTGTAATGAATGATAATTAATAAAGATGATAGTTTTTTTACAAGTTTCTTATTTAAAAATTACTCCAATTCCAGCCAGACTTCCATATCCCCAGATTTTTTATCCATGGATTAAAGCATCCATGACATGAAAATATATTTGTTAAAAAATATAAATTCCAAAATGCAAAACCTGATTTTGCCATTTTATATAAGGGACATAATTTTACTATCCCATTGTATGATGACTTGAGTATCCATGGATTTTGATATCCATTGGGGTGGGGTTAGGAAGGGGGCTGGAACCAAACCCCATAGGATATCAAGGACCCCTGTATGTCTGAAGTTTATAAGTTCCCTTAGTCATTTCTTGTAAGTCTTGGTTTCCAGCCCTTTAATCATCTTAATTGCCTTTCTCTGGACACATTCCAGCTTGTTGATATTCTTCTTGAACTGTGGTGCCCAGAAGTGGACACAGGATTCCAGGTGAGGCCTGACCAAAACATAATGTAATGGTACTATTGCTTCTTTCAGTCTGTACACTATGCTGCTGTTGATGCAGCCTAGATCTCCATTAGCTTTGTTGGTTGCTGCATCACACTGTTGACTCATGTTTAGTTTGTGGACAACTAAGATCGTCTTCATATTTTATGAACATGCCTTCAATCATCTAAGTAATTTCTAATGTTATTAAACAATATCAGCTCCAGGAAAGTACACTGTGTTCCACTTTTGTACAGTTCATACTCTAAGATATTCTTATTAATATTTTTTGTTTTGGTTCATTGCTTTGCATCCTACTCTGTGGACCAATGGAATACATATTACCTTCACCATCTACTTAACAATTTTTCAAGAATTTGAATATGGAGACATATAATCCTCCTAGTAGTCTCCCCCCAGTCTAAAAATACCTTCAACCGTTCCTCATGCAACTTGTTCCTACTTGTCAATGTCCTTCTTAACCTGTGGAACCCAGAACTGAAAAAAGTCTGATCAAAGCAGAATAGAATTGGTACCATTACATCTCAGAATTTTGACATGGTAGTTTTATTTATTCAACTTAGAACTGCATTAGCCCCTTTCTTTATTTATTTATTTATTTATTTATTTATTTATTTAGGTATTTATATCCTGCCCTTCAGCCCTATTGGCTCTCAGGGCGGCTTACAATTATTTTTAATCAAACAGTTCCCTGCCCTCAGGCTTACAATCTAAAAGACACGAAACAAAAGGAGAAGGGAATGGTGGCGGGAAAGGGGATGAGGTCCAGTGGTTCTTCTCTCCCTCTGAGGCCTGGACCAAGGCAGATGGATTGGAGGGAGGGCTCTTCCTTCTTCCAGGCTAGTCCTGATAGAGCTGGACCTTTAGCTAGTGCTTTCTAAGTTAGATTCAAAATATTTCCTGAAGGAAGAAGTGAAGAAGGGGAAGGTGACTTCCTTAGAGAAGAGTATTACTTTTTGACATGATGGTTGGAATGTATTGTTTGCTTCTCTTTGAGTTTTACTGAAAAATAGAAGTGCAATTCTACTCTAACTAAAAATACAACCAACATTGGTTTCTCTCCCTTCCCCCTCAACACACATATGAGTATTCCCCTTCCATCCCCTAAATATACCAATCTGTAACAATATTGACAGAGCTTCTCTGAATGAAGTGCTGATTGTTCACTGCACAAACATCTGATGCTCCCAGATGCTGTATGACAGCCCACTAACCGCATTTTTCCTATTGATCTATGTGTGTACACTGGTGAACTCCATGCAGAGTGGCTGAACAATAAAGGTCAATCTAGTACAAGACTTTTTTAAAAAGCATGCAATCTAGTATTTAATGAGAGGAGGACTTTTAAATTTGTTACTCAAGATTTCAAACACAACACTTTTATATATTCATATAACTGAAGAATTAGGAAGCCGAAAGGAACACTGGAGCATAGTGATGTGAAATAGAAAACCAACAAGAGATTCTAAAGAGGATTTGTTTTAAATGTAGATATTCTTACATATAATGTCAATTATATTTTTATTACAACTGATTTAAACAAGCTCTTTTTAAAACTAACCTGTTATGTGTGGGGATGGTAGTGATATAGCCCAAAAGATGGCACTGAAAGATCTAGTGGGGCGTTTAAAACAGTACCACATGAAATGGGGAAGGGTTAAAGAAGAATACTGGATTACATGACAAGATTGGCTTAATCTCTGTTGATCTCGATAGTATGGCAGTTGCTTGGCACTCATCCAAATTGAGACATTGGCTTATATCCAAAGAAATGCAGAGCAGAGTTCTGCTTGTACATTGGGACTTTCCCTCCTGCCTTTGCATTGCAGCCCCCTTGCACCTGCTCAAAAGTCATTCCTGAGTGCGAAGGGCCTTTGCGGAATGGCACACATCTTTAGGAGCTCCCTAGATGCAAGCCATTCAGCCTTGACTCCACTTGTGCAGAGCTTGTCAGGTGCAACATAAGTAGTGATGTCAAATTGGATTGCAAATCTTCCCCTTCAAAAGCTGCATCTACCTAGGTCAATGTGAATTTAGTACATACTTATCTAAAAGTTAATATCTCACTTAACCAGCCCCATCTGGCTCTTGAAGTAGCTTACAAAAATTAACCAATGTTGCAACATGCATAGAATAAAAAAAAAGTCTAAAATCACAAATTGAATCAAGCACGCAGTGCTGTAACATTTTTACTAATGAACTGCAGGGACTTGCAGCAGTTTTATAAAAACTGACCCAGAGCCATGTAGATCTCTTATAAAGGGAGTTACAAAGGCTGGTCAGCTTACTGGTACTCAAACTTTGCAACAAACATAACATGAAATGAGATGCTGTGGGGCGCAGCCTTCTGTCCACCACTGCAGTGTTATTCTTTGCTAGAAGAAAAAGGAGGAGGTGCTTCCAGTATTGCTATGGCTCCTCTTGTCAGTTGTGGTCCTTGTGAATATGGGATCCTGGACTTGTGCCCTTTACATCAGTATCTGCCAGCCTATATAAAGCTGTCTCAATTTACTGTTGTCTTGGCATGAACCAAATAAAACAGGCTCCCCCATACTGTTGGTTTCAGTCTGAGTCCATCCTGTTTGACACTAAACCAAGAGTATACCCCTCTTAAACATATTTTTAAAACTCCCTGTTTGCTTCAGATCTTCCTGGAAGATCCAGAGTTCTCAATTGTGACACCAGATAGTTGTGCTGCATGGTGCCAACGGCAGTTAAGGTTTTAGCCAAGTCCAAATAATCAGTTCTTTTCAAACTTCTACAGGGTGAAGTGTCTGAAAAATAAAAATAAAAATATCTCCCAAATGAATAAAAATAAAGGCAGTTTATGAGAAATATAAGGAGTGAAAGAAGGAGCATTTTTAATTATTGTTAAATCAAGCTACTGGCCTAAACATGCTTGCCTGAGAATAGATCCTACTGAACTCAGTGGGATTTAGTTCTGAGCAAATTTGTTTAGGATCACACTGTTATCACCAGTCTACCTCCCTTCATTTAATGGTCAAAGTTAAGGATTAGTCATCACTGAACCTAGCTGGTTTCAGTATGAATTGTAAGCATCTATTAGTGAATGTTCCCACCATTTTAGGCTGCAATGCTATGTACATTGAACTGGGGAGTAAGCCCAACAGGAAACTATGGGAAATCTTCTAAGTAGGCAAAAGTATAGGAATGCATAGCATGTATAACTTTGGCTGGACCACACATGCCTCTTAGGATTCTCAAAACCACCTTATTGTTGTTGTGTACCTTCAAGTCATTTCCAACTTATGGTGAACCTATCATAGGGGGTTTTTTTTGTGGGGGGGGGGGGGGTTTGAATAATTTTTTCAGAGAGGGTTTGCCATTGTCTTCCTTGGAGGCCAAGACAGAGTGACTTGCCTGAGGTCACTCAATAGGTTTTCATGGCCGAGTGGGGATTCTGGTCTCCAGAGCTGTAGTCCAAAATTCAAACCACTACATCACAATGGCTTTTAACCTAGAAGAGCTTGTATCTGAGTAAAGCAGAATACTGCCCAGCATAGTAATGAGAAAAAGGTTCCTGAGTTTGTTCCTAATGTCACCTTGTTTATAAATTTCTCATTGTCATGTTACTCAGTTTATTCAGAGAATTAATTTTATGGGTAGTGTATTCAGCATAGTTGCATCTAATAAGTGAATGAAATTTTAGTGTCAAATCAAAATATGAACTAAATCTGGTACTTGTTTAATTCTCCCATTGATGTCAAAATAATATAAAAAGGCATGATCCACTCTTAATGACTTTTATATTCAAGAAGCCAGAATAAAGAACTATAATAAAACAACAGATTGTTGTTTCTCTCTTACCTCAAAAAAGCTCTTTCATTATATCTCTGTTGAACCATTTTAATTTCATATCTTTTTATCTTTTCTTTATTCTTCATTGTTGCATTGGAACTCATATTGTCAATCTGGATTGGGATTACTGTATTTTAAAATGCTTTTGTGAAGAATAGTGAGTGGGGGAGTTAATTTGCTCTTTATCGAAGCACATCTCTTTTCATTAACAAGTTCAACAAGAATGTTAACTTTAAAGAGATGAACTGAAATAGGTGGCTTCCTGGGCACACTGTACTGAGGATGGTGAATGTGTTAATATATGTTGTTCACAAATGTATTTTATAAATTGTAAATTTAATAAATTTATTCACATTTATGAACATGTTTTATGAATGCTGCACATCTTTTTTAAAATCTCCCCTCCCCACCAACACACATGCTAAAAAGTGCCCCTTTGTTTTAAATTCTCCTGTTGAATTACTTTTGAGACTAAGTTACATGGGACACATTATAGGCTGCTGTCTCTAGCAGGACATGGTATAATTCAACATGACACATGGCAAATAGAGATGTGTTGAAATTTCTGAGACTATTAGTTCCAGGCAGACTACTGTTAAAAGTTTTTACTGCCACATAAATATACTTCTAGCTGACCAAAGTCTTAGAGGAATAAATACTCCACTAGAGGAAATACAACAGCACAGGTAGAAAAGTGGGGTTGTATGCAGACTACTGAGTAATGACCATCCTCTTAGAGATGCCTCCTTCCCTCCTTAATGCCCCTCGAGCTAAATGGAGAGAATTGCTTTTACATGACTAATGCTCTTGGAAATAATAGAAATAACCCATATCAATTACATACAGTCAGATGAAGGTGTTCTAAGGCATTTAGAGTAAATCGTTGGTTTGCTTTCCCTTTGCATGATTATCCTCCTGGTCCTACTGTTAGTTGGGCCATATTCAGTATGATTTTTTTGGGTGTGTGGATTGTCAAGATTCTCAAGTCATTATATGGGTTATTCAGAATGGTTTGCATCACTTATGATACAAATGATATGTTTGTGTGAGTAGGGGATGATCTTTTCAATGGTATTTGAAATGATACTTGGAAATAAGTTTTAAAATAACTTCCAGTTAGTGTGTTCTGAAACAAAAAGCTATCCTGGAAACCACGATATTCTACACATCAGTTCTTTCAACGAACAGGTGTTTGCATGTGTGTGTGTGTGTGTGGGGGTCTTCAACAGTACTCAGCGACACCTCAAATCTTGGAGAAAGTACTTTGCGAGTGGTTTAGGTAAACCTCTGGACTGGCAAGAACCAATATATACCAGTACTAACTGGGATGACTCCAGGTTTTTGGTAAATTATTTATTTCGAAGCTATGCAGAGTGCAAACAGACACACACACACACCATATACAGAGCTAAGCAAAATGGAAAAGTGAAGGATAGTGGAATTTTAGGGGCCGTAATGAGGCTATATTTACTTGTCCGAAGAGAAAAATGTGGATGGCTGGAGTGACTCAGATGGGGGTCTGAGGGCAGACAGACCATACACAGAATGTGGTTGTGCATTTGGGCTGGCTGTGTACACAGCAGCTAAGTTTTGAGGGCATATTTATACTTTAAAAGTAGACCAAGGCAATGGGATATCTAGGCAGATGACAAATGCTGAATGGCTTGTTACAGACTGGTTGGGCTGAGATCACAACAGGGGTTAGGCAGAGAGGCTGGCTTACTGCTTTAGGTGTGAAATGCTCCTTTGTCTCAGATTTCTTTTTAATATTTTTATTATTTAAAAACATGATCATCAACATATTATTTGACAATCATCATCTAAGTAACTAACATTCTATATATCCAGTTCATTCCTATTTTACTATTTCATCCTTCATTGTTCACTCTTCATCAATATTTTTACACAGTATTTCCAGGCTTGACCTCCCATGCTAGTAATAGCTAGTGCTTCATCAAATGTCTCAAACTGTCATCTAGCTATACAGATATCATGAACAAATCCCATTTTATGTCATCAGATTAATGCCGCAAAGCTAAAATCAAAACAAAAAAAAATCTGTATTTCAATTATTAATTAATTCATTCATAAATCCCCAGATTGCTACCATACTCCAATGTTTACTTATATATTCCATAACCTGTTCCCAATTTTGTACACATTTCCCTAGTTTTTCATATTTCGTAAGGCATGTCATTTTATGTAGTTCTGCCATTTCTATTAATTTAATCAATCAATCCTGGCATTGAACTTACTTTCCATTTTTGGGCAAACAAAATTCTGGCTCCTGCAATAATATAGTATAATATTCAAACTTTTGGTTTATCCAGTCCCTCATCAATCATGCTTAATAAGTATATTTCTGATTTCATCTGGAATTTTAGATTTAAAATTTCTTTAATTATTTAGTGTATGGAGATCCAATTTTTTTGGCCTTTATACATATCCAAAATTGATGAAATAAAGTTCCTCTTTCCCTCCTACATTTCCAACATTTATCATCTAGCTGTTTTGGGGGGGTAAGATACCATCTGTAGTGCATCTGGTATATACTTTCTCTTATATTTTGAGCTAATGAAAATTTTATTATCCCCCCCCCCCCCCACCAAACATTTCCCCATTTACTTATTTCAATGTTATGGCCAATATTATGCACCTACTTTCTTAAATTCATCTTTATTTTAGATAATACTTTTTGATTCTCCTTAACTAATATTTTTTCTAACACTGTCATCTTCTCCTCAGTACCATAATCCTTAATCTCTATCTTCATTTCCCCACTTAATTTGCCTATAAAGTAGCCAATGGCAAAAATTCCCCTTTCTTTTAATTCTTCTTGTGATTATATCTTATATTACATTTCTTTTGCACCTCTGCTACCTCTGATCAAAAGGTTTGTCAGATTTAAACAAAAATGCACACCACACACGACAATTCCACTTCCAAATTACCTGGCTCTATGGAAAAAGCAAAACAATTGTAAATTCAGAAGGCTTGGACTTTTGTGGTAGCCTGAACTGCTACTTAACAATATGACTTCCCCCTTTTCCTATTACATATTGCCATTATGAATGTACCATTAAGGTCTTCTATGTTAACTCATCTAGTCATTAACAAATGGACATGGCTCTTGCAAACAGGTGTCTACAATACAGTCGGCCCTCTGTGTCCATGGATTCTGTATCCACAGATTCAACCATCCATGCCTTGAAAATTAAACAAAACACACCAAATAACAAACCTTTATTTTCCATTTGTTGTTGTTGTTGTTATTGTTGTTGTGTGCGTTCAAGTCTTTTCTGACTTCTGGTGACCCTAAGGTGGACCTATAATGGGCATTTACTTGGCTAGTTTCTTCAGAGGGGGTTTGCCATTACCCTCTTCTGAGGCTGATAGAGTGTAACTTGAATTTTATATAAGGAACACTATTTTGTCTAAGGGACAGCATTTAACTATGCAATTGAATGTAACAGGATGAGCATCCATGGACTTTTCTATTCACTGGGGGTCCTGGAACGAAACCTCAATAGATAAGGGCCAATTGTAATTGTTACTGTATTTACACCACTAAGGACTATATAGACGGACATCTGAAAGTTTCTCCTGGGGGAATGAAGGCAGTGTCATAGAAAACAAGCATGGTGGAGGAAAGCTGATATGGAATACTTTTCCAGTTTTCTATGAGCATTCTATTTTTGAACTCAGTAGAACACAGAGTTGTGCTGTTCAGCATCAACATATACCACACGAACTCCTGTCTACTTTGTGTTGCCTTGTTTGACAAAGATATGGTGGTTTTGCATAAAACTGTTTTGGAGTCAGAAAATCTGGCCAAAGCAAATAACACTAAATAAACACTAAAAAAATGCATCTATGCACTTTGTACAATTTGTATTGTAATCCAAAATATTTTCAAGGTGCCATCTATATGCTACTACAAGCAGTTTACTCTGCCAGCTGAAGGAGGTCACAGTGCTTTGTGCTGCAATCCCATATTTTCAATAGCAAAGCCATCACAGCTAAAACAAAAAAGATTTCAACGTACTTGTCAGTTTTTAAATTGGAAAAATGATGGGCATATTAAAATCCTGATTTTAACATATCTATTAAACTAAAAAAGTAACACTATTGGTAACAACGCATGGTGCTTTTCATTCTGCTTTTCTGTGTCCCAGGAAGAGGAAGATGGTGTGTGTGTGTGTGTGTGTGTGTGTGTGTGTGTAGCATTCCTAAAACAAGAAGTCTTCTCTTTTGGAAATTAAACAGTGGCAGGTGTTTGCTTAAAAACAAGCATGTTAACATGGTCTCTGTTGCTGAACAGACCATTGATGACCACTTTATTTCCCTATGCATCTTTATAAATATCATTCAAATGAGCACAAAGTTGCTTTTTAGGATTTCAACATCTCTATGAAAAGCATGTGAATCCTGCACGTATTTTTCTTATAGGCTCATCCACACGAGCCAAAACACCTCAAACATGGGATGTCAACCTTTGCTGTGACTCCTATGCTATTTCATGAGTAGAGCTAGAACTTGAAAATTAAAACAAACAAACAAACAAACAAACACAAACAACAGTTGGGTTTAGGTCTATAGTTTTGGGTCCAAAATATTTACAAAAGGAGTTAGAACTAGAACTGGTATTAACCAAGTCTTCTTGCAGCTGAGTTAGCACCTTGTAAATCGAGGACACATCAATACATTTCAATATTTACTTCAATAATCTCTATTTTCTTAATATTGTTAGGTAACAATCACTGTTAGAACAAATCTGATTTTTTTTTAAATTGATAGTTCCGTGTCACATTCTCCCCCACATTTCTTATAATTTTTAGACATATTTAGTCATGTTGCAATGTCATCACTGTGTATTTCCACACTTCTATTTCACATCATTGACTACTGACAGGAAAGGCAGTTAAATATGATAAAGCCATATGGGGAGGTGTGCCAAAGTACTATGGGGAAGGAAGGGGAAACTCACTATGGGGTGTGTGGGGAATGACAGTTCAAAGAATAACACATAATTTCATCCTTATAACACAACTATCAGTCACTAAAATCATTTTTTGAACTCTTGCATTCTAATGAAAAAACAACTTCTTTTTAAAAAGAAAAGAAAAGAAAAGACAAGGGTGTAGAACAAGGCTCAAATGCCTCACGTTCCAGGCCATATGAGAGTAGTCCATTGCCCCTCAAACCCACATGGTTTTCTTAGGCTAGTGTCAGGAATAAAACAATAGGTCAGACTGAAATGCATTATCAAATACAGATCTACAAATATAATTCTGAGAATTGAAAGATGAATGCTGGTGGGAAGTGAATCCTCTTTACCTTCATGATTGTTTTCTCCTCACTCATTTTTATTAATAAATGGTAATTACAAAATAACTTTGGCTGATTCTCATTCACTTGAGACATAAACATTTTTGAAAATTGATGCTTTCCAAAGGATGGTGAGGAAAATATCCTCTCCACATTATTAATTCATTTCAAATTGCCAAAATGCCATCTTGCACCTTGGATTTTTTTAATGCAGAATATGCAGCAGGACTCCAAGCATTCCTTGTTGGAAACAAAGCCTGACCAGCAAATTCCATTTTCCCTGGTACAAACATGTACATCCTATTATAAACCCACAGAGAATAAATGGCATCTGTCTAACTTGGCTTTCTTACCCCCCTTTTTGTTTTAAAGATCTACTCATCTCATGATCTCTGTTGCATTCATTCAGTCATTTCAATATCGTGGGCAGTAAAGAGAATAGAATCAGGAATCAGGATAGCACTGTTAGATTGATAAAACAGATGCTAAGCTGATGTGACACAGCTGCTATTGCTGAGCCAGGAAAAGCAGGTCAAGGTTATTAGGAGTGTGCAGAACTGACTCATAGCTGTAAGCTAAAAGTCTCCACGTGGTTTATCATCTCTCCCCCTGCCTCATATTTCTGATGGCAAAGAATAGCATTGACTATCTTGGGGACTTTTTAAAGTAATCACTAGTAAGGAGGAAATAGTATTCTTATTCATTTCAAATATGATATATGATTCCGCCCCCCTCACAGTGAATCTATGATTTTTAACAGTTTATGTGAAGGATTTTAATGATGAGTTTAAATCACTGCAAACTATCACATAGGCTCCAATTTTCTCCTTGCAACAAGGAAAATATCCAGGCCAAAAAGAAAATCATTGGACTAAAATTAATGCAATGCAAGGAAGTATTAAAGCGTGTCCTTTAATCCTATCAAACCTGTGCAAATTTTTGCAGAAACTCTACAGCCTGTGTTATGCAGGAGTTGAGATTAGATTATTCTAATGGTTCCTTCTGACCTTAAATTGTGTGAAATTTGCAATATGATCAACCAGTGGGAGCGTTTTTTGTGAAGGCGTTTTCCTATAAAAAGAATAAGGCAATATTTAACTAGTGATATAAAAAGTTCTCTATATATTCAGTGCTATCTATCTTCTGCACATCCGTTTGCGGTATGCATAAGCATAGAATCAACTACACAGGGCAGAATTAACATTCAAAGCACCTTAGCTTTTTCTATTTCTTATTCCAGTTTCTTGGCTGTAGTGAAAATATGGAAATACGCCTAACATTCTGGATTCTGACCTCCAACAATATTTTCAAGCTGTAATTCAGGCCTGATGAAACAGCACTGCATGTGTAAAAAGGTAATCAAATTCCAGACTAGGCATGACAGAATCATAGAGCTGGACTAGACTGCAAGGGCAGTCTAGACCAACCCCCTGCCATGCAAGTATGCATAACCACAGTATAACACTTCTAAAAGGTGTCCTCTCATCCTGTCTTTAAAGATATCCAAAGAAAGGTAGGTCATGATCCTCCAAGGCCTGCCAAATAGGTCTTACATTGAAGATGTTTCTTCCTGATGGTTAGGTGTAATCTCTCTGCAATTATTTTGTCTTCTCTTCCCCAATCAAACCAACCCACTTCCCTAGATCATTTCTCATAAGGATGACTGTACAAATCTTTGACCATCTTGGTTGCTCTTCCCTAGACATATTTCAGCATCTTAATATTCTTCTTGACTTGTGGTACCCAAACTGGACACAGTATTTCAGGTGAGGTGTGACCAAAGCAGAATAGAGTGGGATTATTAGTACTCTCTGACTGAATATTGCACTTCTGATGATGCAGCCCAGAATTGCATGGGTTTGGGTTGTTTGAGGGTTTTTTGGGGGGATGGGGTTTGGCTGCTGCCTCACACTGTTGACTCATGTTTAGCTTGAGGTCTATTGACTGTGAGATCCCCCAGAGGGGGAACACATTACATGACCAAGTAGAAATAAAAATAATGATGGCAACAACACAGACAAGCAATATATAAAAGAAATGAAAAAGTGACATTGCCATTTGAGAAAGAACCATATGGCGACAAACTACCAATTTTTGAAAGTGAAGTGGAAGCTCCAATCAGGGCACTTGGGAGAAATATGAGCTAAATCACCAGGAATGGATGGCATATTAATAGAGCTGCTTCAGTCTACAGAAAGAGAATCTACACTAGTTCTAGATAAAATCTGGCAACAAATATGGAAAACAAAAGAATGGCCCACAGATTTGAAATGAATCATAGAATCATAGAGTTGGAAGAGAACAACAATGGCCATCCAATTCAACCCCCTGCCATGCAGGAACTCTCAATCAAAGCATAACCAACAGATAGCCATCCAGCCTCTGCTTAAAGACCTCCAAGAAAGGAGACTCCGCCACTGTCTGAGGGAGTGTGTTCTACTGTCGAACAGCCTTTATTGTCAGAACATTCCTCCTAATGTTGAGGTGGAATTTCTGTTCCTGTAGCTTGCATCCATTGTTCTGGGTCCTATTCTCTGCAGCAGCCGAAAACAAGCTTGCTCCATCCTCAATATGACACACTGTCAGAACAGGGACTCTGTCTCCAGTCACTCAATTAGCCAGTCTTGTGTTGAATAAGCAGAGCTTTATTGAAAGACCCAGGGTGAGCAATCCACTCTATTCAGCGTTTAAGATGAGACTGCCCAACTCATCTATAAGCAATTGTAAAGCTCACCCCATCCCCTCATCCAAAGCCTGTAAACCTCCCATAGTTCAATCTCCCTTAACCCCTAAAACTCCAAGTTGGCAAACTAAATTCTCAAGGACTCAACTATAACAGCCACCTGGATATACTTAGCTCCTACATGCTTGGTCAGCCAAACAGTTATAGTTATAGTTAAGCAACCACCCCCAGCTATGTATATGAGCATCCAAGTGTATAGCTTGCGCGCATATATATATATATATATATATATATATATATATATATATATATGATTATCTGGTAGAATCCATGGACCCAATTTATAACATACATGGAACCTAACAGTCTGCCCACTCCCTCCCCCCCAAAACCCAATTTAAATCTAAATGAAAACTTTAACCTAAGAAACCACTAAAGCAGGCTTGTATGGATATTTGTGATGAAATCAAGCCACTAAATTAGGTGCTTTTATATGACGATGGCCCACCCACTCATCATGATCCACTGAAAAATGTTTCCAGCGAATCAGGTATTGCAGTTTGCCCCATGGATGCTATTCCCCTTCAATCATCAAAGGAGGTGGGGAGTTGTCAGTCATCTTCCATGGTTCAGTGCTCAGGTCCGGTTTCAGTAAACTAAAGTGAAAAACAGCATGTAAATGTCTATATGATTTTGGCAAGTTAAGCTCAGCAGGAACAGCATTTATCAACAATTTGATCTTAAAGGGTCCAATATATTTGGCTCCCAGTTTTTTGGAAGGGTGTCTGGTTTTCAAGTGTCTTGTGGACAAATATACCTTATTACCGGGTTTAATATCCCACCCAGAGTTTCTTTTTTGATCTGCAATTTTTTTGGAAACCTTTTTCGCCCCTTCCAAAGCCGTTATAATTTTTGGCCAAGCCCCTTTGACCTTAGCAATCCACTGAGACACAGAGACTTGAAGGTTCTGATGGTAAGGATGGCAGTGTTTTGGTTCATAGCGGTAGATAATTTCAAAAGGAGAATGTCCAGTGCTTTGGTGGAAGGCTATTTCAGCATGGGGTAGTAAGTCAAACCAATCATCTTGTAAATAGTTGGTATAGCACCTAAGGTATCTTTCCAGACTGCCATTCGTTTTTTTTTCACATTCTCTATCACTCTGTGGATGATGGGATGTGCTGAGAGCTATTTCCACTCCCAATTTCTTTTGAAGCACCCTCCAGAACTGAGATGTGAAAGTACTGCTCCTGTCGCTCACAATCTTGTCAGGAAGGCCATGGCGCTTGTAAATATGCATGATAAACAGGTCAGCAAGTTTAGGCGCATTGGGAAGACCTTTACAAGCTATAAAATATGCTTGTTTCGAAAACAAATCTACCACCACCCAGAAAGTGTTTTGCCCCTCGCTTTCAGACAATTCAGTGATAAAGTCCATTGCTATATTTTTCCAAGGGCTGCTAGGGGTGGGTAGTGGCTGCAATAGTTGTTGCAGTTTCCCAACCAAGGGCTTTGCTCGTACACAGGTGGGGCAACTTTTTACATATGACTCTATCTCACTCTGAATTCCTTCCCACCAATATAACTGACGGATTTTGTGCCAGGTCTTTAGATAACCGCAGTGTCCTGCTGCTCTAGAGTCATGGTACGTTTTAAAGACTTCAAATATTTAAACAGCATTATCATATCACCCCTTAACCGTCTCTTCTGCAGGTTAAACATACCCAGCTCCCCAAGGCATTCCTCATAGGGCATGGTTTCCAGACCCTTCACCTTTTTTGTCACCCTCCTTTGAACACACCCCAGCTTCTCAACATCCTTTTTGAATTGTGATGCCCAGAACTGGACACAGTATTTGAGGTGTGGCTTGACCAAAGCAGAATAGAATGGCACTGTTACTTCCCTTGATCTAGACACTATACTTTTATTGATGCAACCTAAAATTGCATTGGCCTTTTTAGCTGCCGCATTGCACTGTTGACTCATGTTCAACTTGTGGTATACTTGGACTCCTAGATCCCTTTCACACATAGTTTCATTCAGCCAAGTGTCCCCCATCCTATATCTGTGCATTTCATTTTTCCACCCTAAGTGCAGTAGCTTACATTTCTCCATGTTGAATTTCATTTTGTTAGCTTTGGCCCAGCTTTCTAGTCTATTCGGGTCATCTTGAATTTTGATCCTGTCCTCTGGGGTATTAGCTACTCCCCCTAGTTTGGTGTCATCTGCAAATTTGATAAGCATGCCCCCAATTCTGCCATCCAAGTCACTGATAAAGATGTTGAATAGCACTGGGCCCAGGACAGAGCCCTGTGGGACCCCACTGGTCACTTCTCGGTCAACTAATTACTAATCCACCTAACAGTTGTATTGTCTAGCCCACATTTCACTATCCTGTTTGCAAGAATATCATGAGGGACTTTGTAACAAGCCTTACTGAAATCAAGATATGCTATGCCTACCACATTCCCTTCATCTACCAAGTTGGTAATTTTATTTAAAAAAAAAAAAAAAGAGAGAGAGAGAGAGAGAGAGAGAGAGAAAATAAATTAGTCTGACATGACTTGTTTTTGAGAAACCAATGTTGACTTTTAGTGATTATGGCATTCCCTTCTAAATGTTCACAGACTCTCTGTTTAATGAGCTGTTCTAGAATCTTTCCTGATATTGATATCAGATTAACTAGATAATAGTTGTTGGTATCTTCCTTTTTACCGTTTTTGAAGATGGAGACAATGTTTACCCTCCTCCAGTTTGCTGGGACTTCTTCTATTCTCCAGGGGCTCTCAAAGATATTGCTTGATATATTTTCCAGTCCCCAAGAGAGGGGACACCCGGAATTGCAGTAACAACAGGACCATTGCACTGACCAGGTGGCCCTAGTGGTCTCTTCCAACTCTGTGATTCTATGGCGGGATACAGACCGCCGCTTTGCGGCGGTCTCCCGCCGGCGCCATTTGCTCCGCGAGGGAGCCGCAGCAGCCAAACCGCGTGGCTCCCGCGCGGAGCAAAAAAGAAGCTCCATTTCGGAGCTTCTTTTTGCGGCGCCTTTATGACGTCGCGAGGCGCCGCTGGCGCATTCGCGACATCATAGGCGCCGCGACATGTCTGGACGCTATGCGTCCAGTACGTAAACATGGCGGCCCCCATGTGGAAGGGGCGCCGCCATGTTGTACGTATTCTATACGTACTAGGGTTAGGGGGGTGCAGAAGCACCGCCCCTTCCTAACCCTAGTACGTATAGAAGACGTACTATATGGTGGTTTGTATCCCGCCTATGATTCTATTCTATGATGTTCAAAATTTTAAATCAAAGACTTAATCATTTATGGAACAAGTAATGCTAGATGTCCAAGCTGGACTCAAGAGAGGAGGAGGCACTAGAATTCATATTGCAAACATACATTAGATATGCTTTGGAAGGAACACCAATAATTTCAGATATGACACCACAGCAGAAAATAGCAAAGACTTGGAATGATTACTGAAGAAAGTCAAGGAAGAAAGTACAAAGGCAGGTTTACAGCTGAATATGAAGAAAACAAAAATAATGACTGTACATATTTACATACGTAGATGATGAAGACATCTTCTTCACTCAACAATGGAGTGCTTTACCCTTGCTGCCCCTTGTTCTCAGCAAGCCCAACCATGACAGCTAACCCATCATTGTTGCTTCATTTCAGAATAACTTCTCTGGTTCTTCTGGGGAGGGGATGTCAGCAACTGGGGTAAAATGCACCGTTACAGGTAGTCACAGCAAAGGAGATGGGCAGCTTTTGCCCTTTGTGTGACCATGTATATGTGTGCTACAGGAGACATTTAAAATACATTTTTAAAAATAGCTCAACTGATAGTTGGGGAAGGAAAAGAGACATTAGGGTCCAAAACACATGGGCCAAATAAGATGGCTTCTGGCTGCTTGGGGGCATGACATTTAGATGATGCATATCCCCAAAGTGGCCAGAAGCTGTGTTAAAGCTACACCTGGGGAAAGCCAGCCTAAAAAGGAGTTGATTTAGATTGACTCCTGGCAAGCACGGCTCAGGATTGCAAAGTGGTCCATTTCAGCAGCAAGCCATGCAGTCGCTATGGTCCTGACCGAATCCATCCCAGTACATCTATTCCAAGCCTTAAACTTGCCACCCCTACTCATTATCACTCACTGGGATACCAATGGTGGAGGGAGATGACTGAATGGAGAAAGCACCCAAATAGCATGGAAACTGGCAAGACTGACAGGCAAACAGTAAGGCTTTTGCTTGATAGGTTTTGACATGCTGGGAAGAAAAAAAAGGGCATCTCTTTTGTACATATTTGAATTTGGGCATGGGAAATGTGTGGCAGTCATTATAATTTGAGTCTGGTTTATTTTGAGAAGGTGTGTTACTAGTGAAGACCAGTGGGCCTTGAGAATGAGAGATGATGCTGGGATGTTTTATAATTATTTTTTGGCCATTGACCATAGACAACCCCTGAAACTGTCATACTTTGGCCATATCATGAGAAGACAAGACTCATTAGAAAAGTCAGTAATGCTTGGTAAGGTAGAAAGCAATAGGAAAAGAGGAAAACCCCATTACAGATGGATATACTCTATTAAGGAAGCCACATTCCTGAGCAGGGGTGTTGATGATAGGGTGACCTGGATTCAACCAGAAAGAGTTTATTTTAAAAGATCAGCAAAGTAGCACATGTGCCAGATCTTAATTAACAAGCTAAGGCGGGATACAGACCGCCGCTTTGCGGCGGTCTCCCGCCGGCGCCATTTGCTCCGCGAGGGAGCCGCAGCAGCCAAACCGCGCGACTCCCGCGCGGAGCAAAAAAGAAGCTCCATTTCGGAGCTTCTTTTTGCGGCGCCTTTATGACGTCGCGAGGCGCCGCTGGCGCATTCATCATAGGCGCCGCGACATGTCTGGACGCTATGCGTCCAGTACGTAAACATGGCGGCCCCCATGTGGAAGGGGCGCCGCCATGTTGTACGTATTCTATACGTACTAGGTTTAGGGGGGTGCGGAAGCACCGCCCTTTCCTAACCCTAGTACGTATAGAAGACGTACTATATGGCGGTTTGTATCCCACCTAAGTTTCACTTTTAAACCCCCTCCAGATTCACTCCCCCCTTCCTCCTTCACATTCCATTCCCATGAAAAGCCAGACACTGTATGACCATGGTTCACCATGACTATTCCCTGTAGCTGCTCCACCCCCCCCCCCCTTACCCAGGCTCCCAAGATGGCTACAGCATAGCTAAACAGGTCTAACTTTAACATGACAGAGGGAGCCCTGAGGGACGACTCTGACAGTTACTTCTTTGTTGCTAATGGAGTTTAAATTTTATTGCCTGGATTTTATTATTCTTTGTCTTCTGGAGCCAACATGGCCTCTGCCTATATGGAAATCCCTCCAGATCATCTTAACTGACAATAAAAACAACCCCTGGAGAAAATGTAGGCCTGTGACTTTAACACTGTCATTTTTTCCTTCTCCTAATACCTTTGCCTGATGAAGAAACCAGTGGAGCTTTGAAAACTTGTATGATGTATTTTGTGCATTTTTGTTTGGCCCAATAAAAGTATCATTGTTTTGTGGATTTGGGGTGTTATTTCTTTTGCTGTATGGACAACAAGGTTACCCTTAGACATGTACTCTTTATGTGTTATTTATGTCTATGGTAACAGATTTTCTGTTAAAGAAATAATGCCCAGAAACACATCTGCATCCTTAACTGAGGTATACTTGTATTAAAACTTATAGATGTGATCCAAGAGTATACAAGAAGAAGTTTTTGGGTGGCTGCCAGGAATTACAGGATTTATTTGCTAGATCTGACAAATGGCTGTCCAACTTGTAGTCATGGCTTTAACATCCTCATTTTGAGAGACAGGATAAAAGGCAAAGTTTTAATCAGCTTTACACTGTTCAGGATGAATGACCCAGGAAAGAGCATCAATATTTGAGCTAATTAAGGCCTATCTCAAAGCCTTCCAACTATGTGTGACTTGTTGTGTGCCTTCAAGTCATTTCTGACTTATGGTGACCCTAAGGTCATAAATCACAGAGTTTTCTTGGCACAGTTTGTTCAAAGGGGGTTTGCTCTTGCCTTCCTCTGCGGATGAGAAAGTGCAACTTACTCAAGGTCACCCATGGCTCAGCAGGGATTTAACCCTGGTCTCCCAGTGTCCTAGTCCAACACTCAAACCACTGCACCATTCTAGCAATCATGTGTGACTTACAGATCAAACTTACCTAAGCTTGAAATCCATAGGATTTGCATGTGATGCATCTATCTGCAGAGCAGCAAGGGGATCTATATTTTTGGCGTTACAACAGGGTTCTCTTTGGAGGTCATTGTTCTTTCTTGTTTGTGTCACAGTTCAGGACAGTTCAGGGATTTGAATATAGCTTCCCAAGACTCTGGCCTCTGTGTATTTATGTGCTGTATAGGAAAAGGGCTATCTTTTTCTTTTTCCACCAGCATACCCCTTCTTTTTAAGAGCTCAGGCATGTTAGAAAGTCAAAGTGATTTTTTTCTGAAAATATATATATGTGGCATGCAATTTTCCAAACTGCTATTTTCAGGGGGCAGTTCAATTATATCACTGCTGCTCTAATGTGATAGTTCAGCCATTTCAAGTTAATTGTTAAGCGAGCCCAGAAATAATCTCTCTCACAGTGAGCTGTGAAATGAGGTTGGTATCAAAAAAAGGGAGAAAAAATAGCAACTCTTTTATTACTTTTGTCATCCAAACAATCTGAAAAAAGGCCTTGATAATAACAATGGGTACAACATTAAAGTTGTTATAAGAATGAAACAATCTCAGCAGCTTGCCTCAGTTCCATTTATATATCATTCACCTATTAGAAAAGATTGGTGGGGGGAGGCACCTCTTGGCTCCACAACAGAAACCCCTCTCCATTTGCAGCCCAGCACTACAGTTAACTCTTGCAGCAGCCAGCATTTGATGGTTGTCAGTAGTTCACTTAATGGACAAATTATTGGTCAGGTGAGATGAAATCACAATAGTAATTAATCAGGATTTATCAGCTCACAGATCCTAGTCAAATCTGTGAAAACAAGAACAACACAGCACCTTCATTAGTGCCTTTTCATTTGTTTTTACAAATTTCTCCAGTTCTAAGGAGTTTCCCTTTGGTATTTATACAAGATACAGTTCAGTTAATAAATGTTCTGCATTTCTGTTGTTTTCTACAAGCCCTCCCTCCAGGGCCAATTAACACCAGTTTTACGGAAAACAGAGTAAATAGTCATATCCACCATGTGTGAGGACTCTCTAAAATGCTTTTAATAGATTGAATTTCAGGAAATAATAAAGTCATTACCAGAACTGTTGTTGTTTTAAAACCCATACACAGCTTGGCAAACCCACAAAGAGATTCATCTCATTAACCGTGGTCTATGAAAAAAAAAAGGGAAAGTATATCTCAGAATTTGCATAACAAAAGCAATTGCCACATTGTTTGGTTAAACAAATAAACAAAACAATGATTCCAAATACAGTACTTGGATGACATTGATCTGTCTCTTATTATCAACACTGCCACAGTCAAAGGAATTGCTATTATACGTGATGGAAAAGGTGCTCATACATTACACTACATGTGTTTAGACTGTCTGTACATCTGTAGCAATCTTCATAGAGATTCCACCTCAACATTAGGAGTAAGGTTGCCATAATTGTCCACTAAAACCTGGGACAGAATAAATCTAGACCAAACTGTAGGAACTGCAGGACAAAACTCAGTCCAAAATGTAGGACATTTAAGGCCCTCCATTTTTCTTAAATGTCCTACATTTTGGGCTGAGTTTTGTCCTGCAATTGTTTTGTCCTACAGTTTGGTCTAGATTTTGCCCTGCATTTTGTCCCAGGTTTTAGTGGACAATTATGGCAACCCTAATTAAGAGGAACTTCCTGACAGTAAGGGCTGTTCGACCGTGGAACAAACTTACTCGGAGTGTAGTGGAATCTCTTTCCTTAGAGGTCTTCAAACAGGGGCTGGATGGCCATCTGTCAAAGGGGATGCTTTGACTGAGAGTTCCTGCATGGAAGAGGTTGGACTGGATGGCCCTTGCGGTCTCTTCCAACTCTATGATTCTATGATTCATTCTTGAATTATACCTTTCGTTCCTTAAATTTGGAATACAAATCAAGGGTGTAACTGTATGTGGAAAAATGGACGTACGTATATTTGTGTGAACAGATGAACACATGTTCATTTTATAAAAATGCATGGAGCACAGGCCATTTTGTCCCAAAGGAGATGGCAAAGGAAATTCTGAGGAGGATATTTTGCCTGTGTGAGGCAATACTGTGAGAGAGTAGGAGGTGCAAGATAGGAAAAGAGACAGAGGAGAGCACAAATAGAGTGTGTGCCTCAAAGAATACCCTTCATACCTCAACAAATATTTTTCATCCAGCAGAAGTAGCTCTGGATGCAAGAAGGCTGAGACCTATAGATCTTTCAGATTTAATTAACTTCATTCTGTCCTAATTTTATATGAGTCTTAAACTGTGTTGTTATCTAAATTGTCCCTATTATTTTCTCCTCCTGTTTCCCCTTTCTTTATAAACAATTTAATGTCTGCAAATACTTTTATATTATTAGCATTTTAATCCCATTTTCCATTTTTAACAATATTTTTGTGAGTAGAATTTTTTAAAAAACATGATGAAACTATTTACATTTATAATTTTCAAGTAACATAAGTAACTTTTCCAGAGAATGCAATAAGATACAAGTCCCATTGGATATGGTAGACTTATTTCTGTATAGGGTAGAAGCAGCATTTTATGAATAACTGCTTGGATTAAAAAAAAAAAAAAGACAAAACCCCTCCCAACCCCCAAATGAACACACATACATTCCATAAGCAATGTTACTAGGGTACAGATCCACAATGTGGGTTCAGTGAACAAGTGCTGAATGTTACTTGTGAAAAGTCTTCCTATATAGTCAAATGTATATCCAAGCTGCATCTCTGTTGGTTGTAATGTTTAAACAAATCCTTAAATCATTATTGAACATCTGATGTGATCAACATACACATCATCATCATCATCATCATCATCATCATCATCATCATCATCATCATCATCCTCTTTATCATCTGGCCTTTCTGCCAATTTGGAACACAAAGCAGCTTACAACACAGACAGATTTATAAATTCACAGTATACAAATGTTAAAAAGTAATGAAACTATCTAGAGCCACACATTACTCATGGTTCTTCTCTGCTAGGCTCTGCAGTGCTGCCAGGACCTATAACTGCACAAGGTACTAAAGAAATACTGAGTCTCAGCCATGTTGGCCAATAGTCTGGGATTCTGGGAGTTGAAGTCCAAAATCCCTTAAAGAGTACAAATTTGGGACCACTGCTCTATCGCATGTGTCTGTAATTGTCCACTTGCATCAGCCTCTTGCATCATGCCAGTTGAGTCATCTTGGGTGTATCTTCCAAGTGGGGTGGGAATGACACTTCATGCTAGTTACCATGGTACAACCTTTCCTGGTGTTGCATCATCCAGCTTCCTCAGCTTGCTGCCATATTCTGTTCTATGAACTTCTAGTCCAGGTACAAACATACATACACTGACACTATCAAAAAGTTAAAACCAAGACATAAATCACTGAAAAGAAAAAAAAAGTAGAAAACTCAGAAGATTATAGAAATGACTTTTCTCATTAAGCAATCATATCATATTATATTTTACTTTCTCTGGCTTTGCTTCGCAAACGAAGATTCAGGAAGGACTCATGATCCCGCGCTTTGTACAAGTGCGTTGGTGACTAAAAAGGCCAATTCGGGATAAACAGGTCCGGTTGCAGAAAGCACAGCAGAAAGTCTCCTTAGGTGATGTTTCCAGGTTGCGGTTCTTTCTGCTTGTCATTTCTCTTCGAGGCTCGTTCGGCGTGAGCTTTCGAAGAAGGCTGCAGCGTCATGGATAGTGCGTCTCCATGCCTCCTGATGCGAGGCCAGGGAGGACCATTGTTGGTGATCTATCTGGCCAAGCCTGAGATGTTGTTTCAGGGAGTCCTTGTATCTCTTCTTTGGGGTGCCCCTCTTACGCTGACCCGTGGCGAGTTCACTTTTACTTTACTTAGACTAGAAAATCATGTTCTAGGTTACATTAGTAAAAAACAAAAACAAGCCATCTTACTGTTTTTTCCAGATTTTTAAAAGTTTTTTTTGCTACACAGTGACTATTAAAAGCCTGATTTGTTTTTTCTTTATCATAAATAAGGTAAGCATGTAAACCAAATTTTATCCCTTCTCCCTCTAATTCTAAAAGTCTTTTATCTTCTAATTCCATCCATTCTTTAGTCCAACTGAAACAACATGATTCAAAATATAATCCATGTCCACCGGGCTGCAGTGCCTGGTGACGTGCATTTGCTGGCTTCTTGAACAGAGACCAGTAAACGGATGATTGGACCTGCTGGAGGGGGCATGAGACCTGGCACTCTTGCTTTCCTCTGTCGTCCTCCTCCTCTCCTGTCCCGGAGGAGGAAGAGAAAGGCAAAAGGGTGGTGTTCTTGCAAACAAGCTAATAATGGCCCAAGACACACCGGCCAAAAGCTGGTGCCAAAACAAGGGTTCCAGAACGCACGGCAACCGCACACTCTGGAACCCTAGTCCGTACAGGCAGAGGCATCATGGTGGTGTCCTGTCCACATGGGCATCGCCATGATGACAATGACGCCGCGCAGCATCTGCACATTGCTGTGCGTTGCGTACATCACAAGTGCAATGTGGTCAAAGTATCAGTTTCATCATCTTGGCTTCCCTAGAAGAGTTCAGATTTGATCTGTTCTATGACTCATTTATTTGTCATTTTGGCTATCTAGAGTATCCTCAGCACCCTTCTCTAGCACCAAAAGAGTTGATTTTCCTCTTATCTGATTTCTTCACTATTCAGTTCTCACATCCATACATTGTCATGTGGAATACAATGGCTCAAACAATTCTAACTTCAGTGCTCAATTGTATATTTTACACTTTAGGATCTTGTCTAGTTCCTTCATGGCTGCCCTTCCCATTAATTATGTTCCTCCAAAAACAGTATGCATCCAATTAAGTTAAAAGCAAAATGTGAAATCATTTCCCTTCCCATAGCAAGTCAACATAGCACATAATTCTTAATATGTTACATCTAAGTTTTGTTTTTCAGCTATTATTGACTTGCACCTCTTGGGGTCAGTGGGGAAAGACTCCAGACTTAGACACAACAAAGCCAGAATTAAAGTAAAACAGGAGCCATAAACCAGTTTGGAATTATGGCATGAAAATTAGGTTATAGTAAAAACCAAATTATTTATTGCATGATGAAAGTTCAGTCATTCAAGCAAATCACAATTAGATTAAACAACTCCTATTCTGGTTTATGTGAAAACTAGAAATATTCACATATGGTCTGAAACAAAGTGTGGGGTTAGTAATGTTCCTCTTACCTAGATGATACTTACAATCATCCAGAATTTCCCAAGTTATTGGATGTTTTAATTACATTTTCTAATATATTTTGGAAGTCATAAAGTAACTGTTTGTGTGTATACACATGTGTATTTCTTCACATGAATTTTTCAAAGAAACCAGCATTTTCAAATCCCTCCTCCCCCATCTTTTCCTCTCTACTTTACTTAAAGAAGAGCAATAATGTTTCCTCACCCTTTGGCACCCAATACGCAAACTTGGTCAGACCATGAATGTAAATGAGCTGTGATTCTGGT
Organism: Sceloporus occidentalis; assembly: GCA_023333645.1. Taxonomy (NCBI): domain Eukaryota; kingdom Metazoa; phylum Chordata; class Lepidosauria; order Squamata; family Phrynosomatidae; genus Sceloporus; species Sceloporus occidentalis. The sequence goes on along the minus strand of JALMGF010000004.1, from coordinate 6,323,718 downwards.
TTCTCTGTAATCTCAGCTGCAGCACTGAGGTCTGTTTGATGTTCTGTTGAGTGGTGGTATGGAAGGAACATTATTTCCTGCTAACTGTAAGAGCTTATTAAATCCTTGATTTGAAATCTTGCTGTCAAAGGGAACGCAGCTGATGCTTTAAAAGGGCTGCATTGTCAATTCTTGCTGAGCCTTAAAACTGGCACAAAATATAAAGTCAAGGGATGTTAAATGAACAGACAGTCTTGAGGTTTCTACTGTAAACCTCCAGGAAATAATTATTTGGGTTTGCAATGTTAAAAAAGGTGACTTCCGGCCAAAGAAACATGAGGGCCTTTGTTTTAAGAGGAATTGGGAATCATACAAAACCAAGGTAAAATAAAATGGTTTGATAATTTTTATTTTTTTTAAAAAGCAAGATATAATGGGGGGGGGGGGGGAATGAGAAAATACTTTAAAGAATGGGTGTCCTGTGGCAATTTGTGTGAAATTACAAAAGATCAATTTGTGACAATAAGATACAGATTAAATTGCTGTGATGGGAAATACAAAATAGTTGCACTAGGAATCGCAGTACTAGATGGAGCAGAGAGACATAAACAGATCAGAGCCAACTTCTGTTGGTGTGAGACTATCAGACTCTGCATGTACAGTCACACTACACTGTCAAATAACTGTGATAGTGGAATCCTGGGGTTGGCTGTTTAGAGAGACATTTAGAATTCTCAGCCAGAGGATTGTTGTATATGAGGCATCTCCAAGAAACTGTGTCAACCACTGCTCTGTTTAGGTATTGTAAATTCAGGCCTGTGATCTCCTTAATTGAGTATTTACATCTGGCATGTGGTCTTCCTCTCTTTCTGCTGCCTCCACCTTTCCCTAGCATTATTGTCTTTTTTAGTGAGTAATGCCTTCTCATGATGACGCCAAAGTACAACAGCTTCAATTTGATCATCTTGGCTTCCATGGAATTTTGAGCCTTGGGAGATTATCGCATTGTATTTAAAATGACTTACTGGGAAGCTCCCATTTTTGAAAACTGCTGGATAAGCACAGCTGTGATCTGAGATGCACAGGGGTTGCACTATCCCTGCCATGGCTGCATGCAGTAACATCCGGTTTTAAAATTAAATGTGATGGTATCACATTGAGGATAAGTCGCTTTAAAACTCCCTGATTTGCTCTAGGACCCAATTGTTGTTGTTGTTGTTTTTCTTTTTGGCAGTCCACGGTACCCTCAGCACTTTTCTCCAGCACAACATCTCAAATGAGTTGATCTTCTTTCTGTCTGCTTTCTTCACTGTCCTGCTCTCATATCCATGGGGAATGTAATGGCTTGGACAATCCTGACTTTAGTGCTCTGTTGTATATCTTTACACTTTAGGATCTTGTCTAGTTCTTTCTTTACATTTTCCTTTTACGTTTTACATCTTTTTCTTTAGTTTCTTTAAGAGCCAGTATGATGTAGTTGTTTGAGCATTGGACTAGGACTCTGGGGACCAGGGTTCAAATCCTGACTCAGCCATGGAAACTCACTGGGTTGTATTGGGTAAGTCACATTCTCTCTGCCTCAGAAGATGGCAATGGCAAACCTCCTTTGAAGAAACTTGCCAAGAAAACCCCATGATAGGTTTGCCTTAGGTTTGCCATAGGTTGGAAACTACTTGAAGGTACAGAACAACAACTAGTTTTTTTCACAACTGCCCTTCCCATTCTTAGTTGTCTTCTTATTTCTTGACTGCAGTCTTTGTTCTTACGTTTGAACTAATGTACAGGAACTCTTTAATTATTTCCATTTCCACATTATCTAGGCTGAACTTATGTAAATCTTTCATAGTCATTATTTTTGTTTTCTTTATGTTTAGCAGTAAGTCTGCCTTTGCACTTTCTTCTTTGACCTTCCTTAGTAATTGTTTCAAGTTTGTGATGTTTTCTGCAAGTAGTATGGTGTCGTCTGAATATCTTAGATTGTTTATGTTCATTCCTCCTATCTCCAGTTCTTCTGAGACTAACCATGCTCTTCATTTGATATGTTCTGCATAAAGATTGAGCAGATAGGGACCCCTTTTCTAACTGGGAAACATTCTGTTTATCCATATTCTATTTAAAAGTAGCCTCTTGTCCTAAGTACATACTTCTCGACAGGACTCTCAAATGTAGTGTCACTCCTATGTAGGTAGGAAGGTTTTTGTGATCTGTGCCGTCAAAGGCTTTGTTAAATTCATCTTCTGGGATTCCTTGGTACACTCCATTAAACATTGTATTTTTGCAATATAATCTCTAGTGCCTCTTCTTTTTCTGAACCCTGCTTGCACTGCTGGAATTTCTCTCTCCATATATGATTGGAGTCTATACTGCAGAATTTTGAGCATAATTTGCTTGCATGGAATATTAGTGCTATAGTCCTATAGTTGCTGCAGTCTTTTCTATCTCTCTCTCTCTCTTTTTTTTTGAATTGAGATGTATGTTGATTGCTTCCAGTCTGTGGGCCACTTTTCTGTTATCCATATTTGCTGGCATATTTTAGTTATCACTAGAGTTGATTCTGTCTGTGTGGGTTGGAGCAATTCAACTGGAATAGCATCTCTTCCTGGTGATTTATTCTTCCCAGTATCTCTTTTTGCTACTTTTACTTTGCTCTCTTGGATTTGGGTTCACTTTTGTATGTTCTTCATTCCATGTGTCGTACATTATTTCTTCTCTTTTACAGTGGGCCCTTGTTATACGCTGGGCTTTGGTTCCAAGGTCTGTTCTATAGTAATTGCCTGGTCTTGCTTTGGCTGCAGGAATAGAGCTTCTCCCTCTTTTGTTTTCAATTATGTAGTCTATTTGGTTTTTGTATTGGCCATCTGGTGATGTCGTGGTTGGATGAAGAAGGTATTTGCAATGAATAGTTTGTTGGCCTCCCAATATTTTATTACTCATTCTCCTGGTTCATTTCTTGTGCCAGGCCTCATTAAACTACAAAACCCCAGAACTCCACAGGAGGCAGACATAGCAGTTAAAGTGGAATAATAGTGTTATAATAGTGTAGTGTGATATTATCTGAATCTGAGTCTTCTGATTCTAAAAAGCTTATACCAACAGAAAAAAAATATCCTACAAGCAATCATACAATGTCATAAATGGATAATTATGATATGGACATGACTAATGTAAATGCGCATTTTACACAGTTAGCCTGAGCAATTTCTAAAGTTTGTGCCATATACCCATGCACTTGAAAGGTGAAGAAAAGGTTATATTTAAAACGTCTGAAAACAACAACTTTAAACTAGTGATAAAAAGTTGCCTTGATATGATTTTGAAAACAGGATAAGGGAAAAGATTGGGCAGAGGAACGGTACCTTTAACTCATTGACCAGAGTTTAGTTCAATGGAATTGCTACCTCACATACTCAAATCTAGCTGTCTCTTTGGGAAGAAGAGGGGAATGGTAAATGCTTAGTGATTACAATAAGACAGTAGCATTAACACATTTGGCAAAAGTTCTGAAAGATATCATGTGACAGTTCCTTCAGGCTAAGAGGAATTTCTCTCAAAATCATCAATGGATAACATATAGGCAGCTAGAAACAGACATATCATTCTCTGTCTTTCATGATGACAAATTCATGCAACTAATGTCTCACCTATCATATATAAAATGTATGTGTAATCTCATTTTTCTTGCATTGTTGGCATGTAAACGCATGGGTAGTCAACATTCCTTAAAACTCATAGGTTTCTGAAAATTATTATCTCCACACAGAAACAGGTGATAAAGTGGAATCAGGTAACAGCCTTCTGGAAACCAATGAAATGTTCTTGTGTCAGTCAGGAGAGGTGACATTTTGGAAGTAGCCATCAAGGGAAGTAGGCTGACAAAAAATGGCAGATTTCTGGCATGGTTTAAAATTATAATTCAAATTTTAACAAATATTCCAAAATATATACTTCCAGTTTGTTGAACAAAAGGGGGATATTTTTAAAACTTAAAAAGCCAACTTGTTTTTTTTAAAGTATCACCTAAATGAAATATTGCATCGGGAATATGATTATTATTTTTTTGCTGTTAATTCTAAATTAGTTGTGCTTCATTTATATAAGATCATCAGAGAGTAATTACTTGTTTGAGTAATTCTGGAACTGTCCCACCATGGTAAATCTGTGAATCATTTCCCATCCTTCTTTCCTTACTTCTCTGTCTTCTCTATCTATCTACCCACCTACCTGTTGTTGTTGGTAACCTCCCTCACATCGGTCTTGACCCATGGCGACCCTGCAGATGAGACATCTCCAAGACCCCCTGTCCTCCACAGTGCTGCCACTTAGGTATATACCTACAATTTATGAAAGCTAATAACATATTAAAACAACAATTCTATAAACTAAATCACATTTAAAAATCCAGTTAAAATTCCATATGCTTGCAAAGTCCATCAACTGAAAATTAGTTAGTTTAATTTCGCCTTGTATTACTTCTGGAAAATGACTCTGATTCCAATGAATTTTTAGAGGAGGGTCCTCTAACTTGATGTCCTCTTGGTTTTGATTTGCACATCCCATCAATCCCAGCTAATCTAGTTAATGGTAAGGGATCATGGGATCTGAAGACCAAATCATTTATAGAAAGAACTTATCTGTTTTAATTGTTTCAAAATTCAACATGTGGGTCATGTTCCAGCTTGTTTGAAGGAAGTGGTTGTTAGAACACTCCTGAAAAAATCTTCCTTTGACCCCTGGCTATGAAAAATTATAGGCCTGTATCCCACCAACCATTTTTGAGGAAGGTGACCGAGAGGGCTGTTGTTCTTCAACTGCAAGTTGTTTTGGATGAAACCAATTATCTAGATCTATTTCAAACTGGCTTCAGGACAGGATATGGGGTGCAGTCTGCCATGGTTGCCTTAATTGATGGCTTCCGTCTAGGCATCAACAGACGAAGTGTGACCCTGTTGGTGCTTTTAGATGTCTCAGCCACATTTGATACGATAGATCATGACATCCTCTTGGAACGCCTGAAAGAGTTAGGAATCAGAGGCATTGCATTGTAGTAGTTCCATTCCTTCCTCTTGGGCAGATTCCAGAGGGTGATGCTTGTGGACAGTTGTTCCTCAAAATGGAGCTTAATTGTGGTGTCCCACAGGGTGCCATCCTGTCCCCAGTGCTGGTCAATGTATATATGAAGCAGCTGGGAGAGATCATTCGGAGACATGGGGCGGGGTGTTATTAATATGCTGATGACACCCATGTCTCGGTCAGCAGCATCGACGACAAAAGGCATTTCTTCCCTCAATCAGTGTCTTGAGGCAGTAATGGACTGGATGAGGGAAAACAAGCTGAAGCTGAATCCAAACAAAATGGAGGTACTTACACTAGGGGCCCCTAAACCAGGTATCAGGTTGCAGCTCCAGTCCTAGATGGGGTCACGCTGTCCTCAAAGGACTGTATTTGCAGTCTGGGGGTGCTTCTAGATCCATCACTTCAGATGATAAATCAGGTAAATGCTATGGTCAAGAGTGCCTGTTATCAGCTTTGGCTGATACGCCAGCTGCACCCCTTCCTGGAATTGAGAGACTTTGAAACTGTAGTGCATGCACTGGTAACCTCACTACTCAATTTTTGTAATGTGCTCTACACGGGGCTAGCCTTGTGCCTAGTCTGGAAACTCCAACTGGTACAGAATATGGCAGCCAGGCTGGTCACCGGAACAACCAGGAGTGACCATATAACACTGATTTTGAAATTGCCTATTGGCTACCTATTGGTTTCCGGGCACAGTACAAGGTGTTGGTTATTATCTTTAAAGCCCTACATGGCCAGGGTCCAATCTACATAAGGGATCACCTATTTCCATACAATCTGCCCCACACATTCAGCTCCTCTGGGAGGAATTTATTGCAGCCTTTAAAAACCAGATTAATTGCAACTCCCAGCTTGTGGAATGGCCTGCCAGATGAAATCTGTCAAATAAGCAACGTAGGTGGGTTACATACCGCCGGATTGCGGCGGTCTCCTGCCGCCGCCACTTTCAACATCCGGGAGCCACAGCGGCCAAACCACACAGCTCCCAGACGCTCTGAGGAAGGAGTGCAGAAATTGCACTCCTTCCTGGGCCCTGGAAAAGACGTCACAAGGTGCTAGTCATGCACTCGCGGCATCACTTCTGGGGTGCGACGTGCGGACGCACAGCATCCGCTACGTCAATATGGCAGCGGCCATGTAGAACGGCCGCCGCCATTTGTCATGGACTCTGTCCGTGATAGGATAAGGGGCGTCTGGAAGAGACACCCCTTTTTCAAAATGGGACGTCCTAAGGACGTCCCTTATGGCGGTTTGTAATGTGCCTTAGACAGTTTTTTAAAAAGCTGTCAAGATGGATCTCTTCCAGCAGGCCTTTTCCAAATAAGATCCTCGGCCATATAATGATTACTCCCACTTGCCATGTATTATCCTACTGTTCTTCCCATCATTCAATTAATATTAGTGGTTTAATTTAAACTAATTTTAATGGTAATCTGTTTAATTATCTTGGGGGAGGGTATTGTAATACAAATGTATTGTATGTAGAATGTTTTTAATGTTGTAAGCCACTTTGATTGTTTTACAAAAAGCGGGGTATAAATAAACATTTTATTTATTTATTATTTAATTGTGGAGCAAAGATATAACAGATATCTTTTCTTTTTAATGTTTTGGTAGAATGACCTTTGGATATATGAAAAAGTATCTGAATTTTAATTGTTCAGTTTGGAAAAGACCCGCTGAGAAATATAAACAGTCCCAGTTCTGGTTTGATCTTAGTTATGAGAACTCTTTTACTATTTCTATTTCCTCCTTGTCTGAGTTGAATCTGTGTAGATCTTCTGTGGTCACTATTTTTGTTTCCTTTATATTCAACAATAAGCCCACCTTTGCACTTTCTTCCTTGATCTTCCTTGATAGTTGTTCTAGGCCTGTGATGTTTTCTGCCAGTAGTATGGTGTTATCTGTGCATCTTAGATCGTTGATATTCCTTCCTCCTATTTTCACTCCTCCTTCTCCTTTGTCCTAGCCTGCTTTTCATGTAATATTTTCTGCATATAAGTTGAACAGATAGGGTGAAAGGATGCATCTTTGCCTGATCCCTTTGCCAACTGGGATCCATTCTGTTTCTCCATGTTCTGTTCTGACAGTGGCCTCTTGTCCTAAGTATAGATTTCTTTTATCAGGACTAGCAGATGTGTTGGCACTCCCATGTCTTTAAGGCCACCCATAGTTTTTCATGATCTATGCAGTCAAAGGATTTGCTGTAGTTTGTGATGAACATGCTGATTTTCTTTTTGAATTTCTTGGTGCACTCCATTAACTCTTGTATGTTTGCAATGTGGTTCCTAATGCCTCTTCCTTTCCTGAACCCCACTTGCACCTCTGGGATTTCTCTCTCCATGAACGGTTGGAGTCTATGTTGCAGAATTTCGAGCTTAAGTTTGCTTGCATGGTAGATTAGCATCATGGTCCTGTAGCTGCTGCAGTCTTTTCTGTCTCTCCCCCCCCCTTTTTTTTTTTTTTTTAATGAGGATGCATACTGATCATTTCCAATCTGTAGTGCTACAAACATCTTCAAGAAATAGAAAGTCTTCTGGTATGTTCCACAAACAAATGTGAAAGCCCATACATTGATTTCTTCATGCAAAGAAACATATTGCAGAATATCAATGACTGAATGAGGAGAGGATTGTTTCAAAAGTGTGTAATCACATGAATAAAGCAAACCTATGTATGGTCTAAAACACACTGCAAAAATAATCCAGTTTGAGGTCACATTAACTGCACTGGTTCAGTGCTAGAGAATCCTTGGAAATGTAGGTTATTGTGACACGAGAGCTTTCAGACAGAGAAGGCTAAATGTTTCAAAACTACGGTTTCCAGAATTCCCTAGTATTGAGTTAAAGCGGTCTCAAACTGGATGATTTCTGCACTGTGTTTTGGACCTAAGATAAACATTTTTTAAAAAATAGATAAAGCCAATTCTCTGTGGGTTAACAGTTTAGGGCAGAGATATTTGTGATTTTGTAGCACATCACACAATCCTATGCACGTTCACTCAGAAATAAGTTCTGTTGGGTTGGATGTAAAATTAGGTATATTTTGAACAGACTCACTTAAATCAACGGGTCTGTTCTAAATATGATTATATCTGGTTTTAACCCATTGAGTTCAGGAGGCTTACTTGCACATCAATACCATGAATGATTCTAGAGCAGATCATTACACAAAGAGTCAGTGTATATTTAGAAGGAAATGCCATAATCACAAAAAGTCAACATAGGTTTCTGAGAAACAAGTGATGTCAGACTAATTTGATCTCTCTCTCTCTCTCTCTATAGATAGATAGATAGATAGATAGATAGATAGAGATATGAAATTACCAGCTTGGTAGATGAAGGGAATGCTGTAGACATATCATATCTTGATTTCAGTAAGGCCTTTGACAAAGTACCCCATGACAGAAGCTAGCAAAATGTGAGTTAGACAATGCAACTGTTAAATGGATTAGTAATTGCTTGACTGGCCGAACCCAAAGGGTGCTTAGCAATGGGTTCTGCCCTGGGCCTAGTGCTTTTCAACATCTTTATCAATGACTTGGATAAAAGAATAGAGGACATGCTTCTCAAATTTGCAGATTACATCCAGTTGGGAGGAGTAGCTAATACACTAGAGGACAGGATCAAAATTCAAAATGACCTTAATGGATTGGAAAGCTGGACCAACGCTAACAAAAGGAATTTCAATATGGAGAAGTGTAAGTTACTGCACTTAGGGGAAAAAAAAGATAAATAAATATAGGATGGAAGTCTAGATCAAGGGAAGCAATTGTGCCATTCTATTCTGTCTTGGTCAGGCCCCACCTGGAATTCAAGCTCAACATTAGGAGGAACTTCCTGACAGTAATGGCTGTTCAACAGCAGAACACACTCCCTTGGAGAATGCAGTGGAGTCACCTTCTTTGGAGGTCTTTAAACAGAGGCCATCTGTAGGGGCTGCTTTGATTGTGAATTCCTGTATGGGAGGAGGTTAGACTGGATGGCCCTTATGGTCTCTTTCACCTCCATGATTCTATGATTTTATGATTCTATATGCAGAAGACCAAAATTATTATGGGGTTGGCTATTACAACACATTCATTCTACCATCTGTTTGTGAAAATGTTTCAGATGTTTTATTTTCTATTAAAACATCAGTATTAAAGTTCTATTTTCCATGGAAACTCCAAGTTTTTTAATGCACTTCAGACAGTTTGCTACTAATGAAACTCTTCTAGTTTCCCTTTTCTAAAAGTATGTTTTGGAGAGGAAAAATATTTATCAGAAATAACTCAACCTCTTCTTCGTAGGGCTTTTATAGCCCTATGATTCCAGACAATGAAAACCAACTACATTGAAGGGAAATATAAAACGATTCCCAAGGAGCAGTGTACTTGCATTTGTGGAAGTGGGGATACTGAAGACATCATACACAATGTGCTAAATTGTAAGATATATAAAACCCCAAGAAATAAGTTTCTGAAGAGAAGTTTAGAACTTGTAGCTAACCAAAACAACTTGGAGAAAATCACTTACTTGTTAGCTAACACAACTAAGTGTGTAATATTCAACACTGCTAGATTTGCTGTGAAAGCAGCTAAACTTAGATTAGACTTTGAGGATAAAGGCCTGCATGGGAATCTGCAGTAAACAGATTATATTAATTTGAATAGAGTATGGAAAATTGTGATGTTTTTGTATGGAATATTTTTGTACTTTTAGTGTAAACATATTGCTCTAGATGTTATAGAGCTAAGTGACTGTGGAAGTTTTAAAAGATTTTAATTCTTTTTGTAATTTGATGGCTATAACCTGTATTTGGTTGTCATAAATAAACTGTTGTTACTAATGTTGATGAAAGTACTTTATGAGAGAATATATTATAAGTGTTATATTATACATCAATATTCAAGCCTGCAGTCAAGTGGCAGTTTGCATCAAGGGCCCCAAATACTTTACCTAGAAAGCTACCCATCTAATACATGTAGATTTAAATGTATAATACAGTGTCTATACAACAAGAGTATTCTAGCATTTTAAACACGAATAATAACACATTTATTACTGCATAATCTTTTATGAAATAAGAAGCATTTTGTGGAACACTAAGGCCTGTTACAGACAGCCAAAATAAAGCTGCTTCGAGTCACAGTGGAGGTATGGTGTTTCAATGATGCATGAGTCCTAAGAGTCCAGAAGTCGCACCAAAGCCATGCTCCAGCCCTAAGGACTGGAGCGTGGCTTTGGTGTGGCTTCTGGACTCTTAGGATGCATGCATCATTGAAACACCATGCCTCCACTGTGACTCGAAGCAGCTTTATTTTGGCTGTCTGTAACAGGCCTAAGTGTATTCATTCTGCCATCTGTTTGCGAAAATGTTTTGGATGTTTTATTTTCTATTAAAACATCCAACAGTGTGATTCAGATTCTAAAATGATTCTAAAATCAGGGGGTTGGACTGGATGGCCCTTGTGGCCTCTTCCAACTCTATGATTCTACGATTCTATAATTATAAATGCTCTTGCTACATAGCAAGGTATTGTTAGACTCTTTAAGAGACAGACATAATTTTAAAGGCAATTACCCAAGTGTCTCCTAATGTCAACATAAATTTCAGCATTAAACATTATGCTTGTGTTTCACTGAGCACTTACTGAAATATTATTCTCAGTATAGTGGGTTTGTTAAATGAGAGGCTGAAAGTAGGATGTGTGCTAGTTTTACATCCTTTCACTTTAGGGTGTTCAGCGGAAGGACACAAACAGCAAAACAATGGAACAGCCTGAATAGTGGTGGCTGCTCTTATCAATCAGCTACACTGTTTTCCAGCTACACTGTCACCTGTCCATGGAATACTTAGAAAGAGAATGAAAAGAATGAAAAATCTCACCAAACATCAAGGCAGCTTTCAGTGTGTGTGTGTGTGTGTGTGTGTGTGTGTGCCACTTTATTTCATGTGTACAATGTAGGAAATTCACGGATTTCCAGTCCATTAAAACACATTTCAGAGCTGTGTTATTTGAAGTTACTTTACTTCAGAAACAGCTCTTTTCAATTAACTCTGAAACCTCTTTCAACAGCCTTTCATAAATAGGCCAACATCAATGGCAGGCTCTGAGTCAGTGTGTATCTCTAATGGAAATGCACAATGGGCTGCACTCCATGCCTGCAGGGGGAACATCTTCCATTTCAGACAGAGTCAATGAGAAGTTTTGCCAGCTATTCTGGGTCTCTCACTTTTTTTCTTCTTCTTCTTCCTCTCTCTCTCTCTCTCTCTCTCTCTGTGTGTGTGTGTGTGTGTGTGTATGAGAGAGAGAGAGAGAGAGGTTTAGCTCATAACTGATCAATGGCTGTGATTTTAATTATATTGAACAGTCTGTAATGATTTTTCACTCATTGAACCTGGGTGTGCTTTTTAGTTAGCATGAGCAAACATAGAAAGAAAGGAAAAGAAAATCATTTTAAGCCCACTCTGTGGAATAGTTGGGAGTTTCATTTTTGCCATCCAATATATGAGGGTAAAGGAAATAGTCATACTTCCTAGCACCTCCCAGGAGGCCTATCCTATTTCAGGAGATCTGTGAGAAACAATTTGGGGGGGGGGGGGGAGAGGCAAATAAAACCTGAAGTGGGGTGAACTTGTGAAATAGCAGAAACCATCTTCTGGCATAGGAAGCAACTGTAAAGCATGTGGTTAATTACTGCAGTGCAGAGCAAAGTTTTAGATGACCCATGATCATTGCCTTTATAAAAAGCACTGGTTTATTAATCTTAAAGCAACTATGTCAGTCAGTAAAAAGATATAAAGAGTTTCACTTGCATATCTATTTTCTTCTCCATCTATTAACTGCCCTCACCTCCTTGAGGGTGACAGGCCACAGGCACAATTTTTGTATCTTAACCAAGGTTATCATTTGGACATGTGGGTTTACATTTTTGTTTCATCCAAAAAGACTACTCTTTCCATTAAGATGGGTGAGGCACTTACCTGAAGTGGCAGATAAAAGAGGGGGGCAGGGGAGAAATGGAAGCCCTTGGCCATTCTTCCAGAGTTCTGCACACTTTCATCTAATTTTGAGGAGAGAGTTGTATGTTTAATACAGCCAGCCATGCCCTTGATAAAGTATTTTGCCACCTTTAGGTGTAGTGGAGCCTACTCTTGCATCACAGAGATCGTGGGAATGAGTCTGGATTACAAATCAAAATTGACAAGAAGACAGTCAGGAATCACTTAAGTAACCTAAATGAATTGAAATTCAAACATGAGCTGCAATCCAGAGTGGTGTCCTGCAGCCACTCACAAACCATAAGTGGCTCAGGGTTGACTCAGGCTTGCATCCTTCCGAGGTTGCTAAAATGAATACCCAGCTTGCTGGGGCCAATTAGTTTACACATTGTAAACCACTTAGAGAGTGCTTAAGTGCACTGATAAGTGATATAGAAATGTACTTGTGATTACTATTGCTATTGCTATTTCATCCCAGGGTATGGGAGGAATATGCTGTGTACACTCTGAACCACCTGCCACCATTTCTGCAAAATCTTGGAGAACTGGTGAGGTACCAGAAGACTGGAGAAGGGCAAACGTTGTCCTTCTTTTCACTCATACACACAAGAAAGAGAGAGAGAAGATCCAGAGAACTTCAGACCAATCAACTGATCCCATTATCTGATCCCAACCTGATCCAGGAAAAATATTAGGATTATAAAGGAGCCTGTTTGTAAGTATCTTAATGACAATGCAGAGGAACAAATCCTGCCTAACTAATGTCTTTTTTTCATCACTATTTGAGTTCAATATTTTAGTAGATTCTGGGAATGCTGTAGATTTCAGCAAAGTATTTGATGACGTTCCCCATGATATTTTGATTTGCAAACTGATTAAATGTGCAATAGATAGGAACACTGTCAGATGGATCAATAATGGTTTGGAAAATCATACTCAAAGAGTCATCATCAATGTTAAGAATTCAAAGTGGAGGGAGGTCTTGAGTGGAGTGTAACAGGGTTCTGTCTTGGGGCCATTACTCTTAAGAATTGTTATTAGTGGCTAGATGATGGGGTAGAGGGAATCCTTATTAATTTTTCAGATGATGCAAAGCTGGAAGGGGTAATTAATACATTGGAATACAGGAACAAAATACAGGAACAAAGGACCTTTATCAGGTAGAAAATTGCATGGAAACTATTAGAATGAAATTCAACGGAACAAATACAAAATTCTATCTCCTGCGGGCCAAGGCGAATGGCCTTTACTCCATCCTTGCCCTCCTTGACCTGTCTGCAGCCTTCGATACCGTGGACCACTGTCTTTTAGTTGACTTACTTTCTGACCTTGGCTTCTCGGGCTCCGTTCTCGATTGGTTTAAATCTTACCTGTCAGATAGACCTTTTGCAGTGGTCTCGGGTGGCCAGACTTCGTCCTCTGTTCCCCTATCTGTTCGAGTTCCTCAGGGTTCTGTTTTGGGTCCCCTCTTATTCTCTCTATACACACTGTCTCTTGGTAAACTTATCAGCTCTTTTGGTTTCTCTTATCACCTGTACGCCGATGATACCCAGTTGTATCTTTCCACCCCTGACTTTTCGCCAGGGCTTGAGCAGCAAGTTTCATCTTGTCTGACAGCTGTCTTTCACTGGATGCACCATCAGCGTTTGAAGCTCAACATGTCTAAGGCAGAGCTTCTTGTCTTCCCTCCTAAGCCCACCCTTCAATATTCCTTTTCTATCTCTGTCAACAACATCTCTATTCAGCCGGTTCAGGAAGCCCGCAGTCTTGGTTTCATTTTCGACTCCTCTCTGTCATTTATCCCTCAGATTCAGGCCACAGCCAAGGTCTGTAGATTTTTCCTCTAAAATATTTCCAAAATCCGTCCACATCTCTCTGCTTCTACTGCAAAGACTTTGGTTCATGCCCTAGTGGTCTCTCGACTTGACTACTGCAACCTTCTCTTGGCAGGGCTTCCTCTCTCACACTTCCACCCATTGATTTCTGTTCAGCACACAGCTGCTCGTATTATCTCACTCACTCGCTGGTATGACCATGTCTCCCCTCTGTTGTCATCCCTTCACTGGCTCCCCTTTCCCTTCCGCATTCGGTACAAGCTTCTCCTGCTCACCTTTAAAGCCCTCCATAGGCGGGCTCCTCTCTATCTCTCTGAACTACTTTCTCCCTACATCCCCGCTTGTTCCCTCCGTTCTGGCAGCCAAGGTCTCCTGTCCCAGCCCAGGATTTCCACGGCCCCATCCCGGATTCGTCCCTTCTTGCTTGCCACCTCTCACTCCTGGAACCTCCTCCCCTTACAAGCATGACTCAACTCGTCTCTAACCAGCCTCAAAGCCGAGTTAAAGACCATATTGTTTAGGGAAGCGTTCCCAGGGAGTCTGTGATTGTGTCCTGGTTGTTCAGATGCTTGACTCAATAGTGGATATTGCTGTTTTAACTTGTTTCATATGATGTTTTAATTTGTTGCTTTAACTTTTTTGTACGCCATAGGCAGGCTTTTATATTCTTGATTTTACTTGGTTTTGTACAGCGCTGTGTAGATTTACGGCGCTTTATAAATAAAGTTAATAATAATAATAATAATAATCTATATTTAGGCAGTAAAATCCAATGCACATTGATAGGATGGGGGATACTTGGCTTAGAAGCATTATATGTCAAAAGGATCTTTGAATTATTGTTGATCATAAGTTAAACATGACCTAGCAGTGTGATGTTGCAGCAAAGGCAAATGATATTCTATCCTGCATTAATAGAACCATACTTTTCAAGATAAGGAAAAAAGTATCCCCACACTATTACAGTCCTCATCTGGAGTACTGCATTCAGTTCTGAACACCTTATTTTAGAAAGGACGGCCCGGCACAGATGGGCCAAAAGTGGCTTGCCACCACCGATACTAGAGTTCAGGAGTGTGGCCTCCTATCCACACGGGGGACGCCATCTTGACGTAAGCGACATGCAGCATATAGATGTCGCTGCATGTCGCTTACATCATGAGTGCACCAATGGAGCACTAGTGACATGAGTGGGCCGTCCTAAAAAGAACCCGTTTTTTCTAGGTACTTTTTGGGGTGAAGGGACGCTGGGCAGTTTGGCTGCTGTGGCATCTCTTTGCAGGCAAACAGGCTGCTGCCAGCCCACCCTTTTGGGGCAAATTGTACCGGGCCAATGTAGACAAATTGGGAGTGTCAGCATGGTGTAATGGTTTGAATATTGGACTATAACACTGGAGACAAGGTCATGGGCACCCACTGAGTGACTTGAGGTGAGTTACACATTTTCAGCCCCAGAAAAAACCACGATAGATTTGCCTAAGGGTTGCTGTAGTCAGAAACAGACAGTGGGTTTAGAGAAAGGTGGATGATAAAGAGGGATGAAGAACAAAACATACGATGGAAAGTTGAGGGAGTTGGGCATGCTCAGCCTGGTGAAGAGAAGACCGAGGGGTGACATTATGGCACTCTTTAAATATCTCAAGCACTGTCACAGAGAGGGGGTGGAGTTTTCTTCACATCTGTCCCAGAGCGTATGACCAAGTCTAACATTTTTAAGTTACAAGAGGGTAGATGTCAACTGAATATTACAAGCAACCTCTTGATAGTAAAACTGATCTAACAATGGAACCAATTACCTAGAAAAGTGGAGGTCTCTTTCTATGGGCATCTTTTAGAAGACGCTAGTCAGCTACCTACTAGAGATTCTCTAGCTGAATTTCCTTCTTTGACTAGGGGCCTGAAATTGATGGGACTATGGGGTCCTTTCCAACTCGATGATTTATGTTGCTGAAGTAAAAGGCAAGAGAACATATTCAGCCAGGCCTATCATCTAATATTTTTATATTGGCAATAATTTGCTAGATGGTGTAAACAGCAGAAGAAAACAAACTGGCCTCTATCCAGCACAAATATAGTTGTTACTGTTGTTGTTATTATGTGGCAACCCTAACAGTGTTTTCTTGGTAAGATTTGTTCAGAGAAATTTTGCCTTTGCCTTCCCCTGAAGCTGAGAGTGTGTGAGTTGCCCAACATCATCCTGTGGTTTTCCATGGTTGAGTGGAAATTTGAATCTCTAGATTCCTTGCCTAGAAATTCTAAAAAACTTCATAGCTCATCATTTTCCCCTCCAAATACAACAAGAATCACTAGAGGCATAATTTGACTTCAAGTTAAGTTTGCAGCAACATCTTCCATCACTGTTTGTTTTGCAGGACATCCAAATGTGCTAAGAATAAACAGAAAGATTCTAGGTCAGGAATTGCTATTGATTATAAAAATATCCCAAGGGAGTGCCATTGTGAATCAACACTGTGAGCATATACATTGGCTTTATGTTCATGAGAGTTAATTGCGTACAACATGAGATAAAACTCCATCCAAAAATATAAAAGATAAACATCTGTTTCTAAGGTATTACAGAGGTTTCCTGTCTTTGGTATTAAGTTTCATTTTAATAGACCAATTCAAGAAATACTGCTGCCAAAAAAAACTGACCAAGGATGATATGAACCTTCTAAGGATTTACAGAAAATAGCTTCAAACTGGCCAAACAGAGGAATTAAGTTAATGTTCATTGTGATATGTCAGTTACATTAATTTTTTGGAAAATATTTTAATGGACCCTGTTCAGCAGAACTTGATTTTTTTTTAAAAAAAATGCATTTCAAGTAATACATGTAATAAATACATGTAATAAGTAATAAACACTCCCTTTAATGTTATCTTGAAAGAAACATTACTCACATGGAACCTTCTTCCTCCACAAGCAAGAGTCATCACTTCTTTAACCAGCTTCAAAACAGAGTTGAAAACCATCCTGTTCAGAGAAGCCTTCCCAGACATCGCATAATTGTCGCTTACTATCTGATGTTCTGTTGTTGACTGTTTATTGATCCATTTCCTGTATTGCTATGTACTGTATATGTATTATCCTACCTGTGAGTATGTATTTTCCCTGGATAATGATTAACCTTCCATTTTGAAGCCAAGCCCTCCCTCCTGTCCATCTGCCTTGGTCCAGGCCTCGGAGGTTGAGAGGAACTGCTGGACCTCTTACCCTTTCCCTCCACCACTCCCTTCTCCTTCTGTGTCATGTCTTTTTAGATTGTAAGCCTGAGGGCAGGGAACCGTCTAACTAAAAAAATGGCATGTACAGCGCTGTGTAAATTTACAGCGCTTCATAAATAAAGGTTAATAATAATAATAAATTATACACACTGAAGGAATGCCTCTTCAAAAATAATACCTGATAAAATGTGGATATATCATCTAAGAAGAAAGGTGTTCTATTGTTTGTTTTCTTGTTTGCTTGTTTTAGGAATACTGTTTTGAAAAGAAAAAAAAGCCAACTGAAGATTTTTTAGAAGACTGGAAATAGTTTATGCACTTTTTGAGCAATAAGCACAGCATAATCGATTTGTAATGCTAGAGTAATACATTTATTTCTAATTATAGTTTCAATTGTGGGAGTTCAAGCCCTCTTATTTTTTATGTGTTTTTATATGTATTTTTTATTCTTCCTCTCTCAGTTTTTTTTAATTTATCTTTTTTCTTTTTGAATGTATTCTTTAAATGCATATTATCTTGGTTTGATTGAAAATTAGATTGTCAGTGTTAAATGAATAAACCCCAATATATATTAAATGAAATTATATATATAATGTACGAATGAAATAACGGAGTAACACTGAATCGTGTTGGAAATGCTCTCAAGGGTCATTCAGGCCAACCCCATTCTGCCACGCAGGAATCAATGCATCCCCCACAGATGGCCATCCAGCCTCTGTTTAAAAACCTCCAAAGAAGGAGATCTCCAAAGGGGTTTGTTTCACTGTTGAACAGCTATTACTGTCAGGAAGTTCTTCCTAATGTTGAGGTGGAATCTCTTTTTCTGTAGCTTGCATCCATTGTTCCAGGTCCTAGTCTCTGGACTCGCTCCAGCTTGTCAACATCCTTTTTGAGTTGTGGTGCCCAGAACTGGACACAGCTTTTGAGGTGAGACCTGGCCAAGGCAGAATAGGCTGGCACTATTACTTCCCTTGATCTAGACTAGTGATTCCCAAACTAGAGAGAATACTCTACTAGGCATTTGTAGCTCCTCCAGTGCAGCTCTATGGTCAGTGTCTGTTGGACGTTGACCATAGAGTTGCACTGGAGGACCTAGAGATTCCTAGAGAGCTGTCCTCTCAGGTAAAAACATGGTGTTTTTGTTATTTGCATTTTTTCCATATTCTGCCCCTAACCCTAGTGAATATGGAGGGACAAGTGTAATATGAAAATGATAATAAAAACAGCCAGCTAATGATGACGGAAAGTCATTGAGGTGAAACACATGGTCAAAGGAAAGCAGCTTCCAGCCACTTTGGAAGAGTGGCATTTAGAAATCCAAAGCAGCTGGAAGCTGTGCCGAAACAGCACTCGGGTCCTTAGAAGCAGAACAAAATGGAACTGGGATAATCCAGCCCCTGGTAGCACAGATCAGTCTCAGTCCATAGAGTCTGTTTCTCCCTCTGCAGCTTCGTGAGTCTGCTCTGGGACTGCTGTGCAACTTTTAGTTAAAGTTGACCATAGAGTTGCACTGGAGGACCTAGATATTCCTAGAGAGAATATATTAATAAAATCCTTGAATAATCAAATCTGCAAATATCAAAGCCGCAAATATGGAACTTTGAAAACACTGTGAAGTCGAAGGCTTTCATGGCCAGCATCCATAGTTTTTTGTGGGTTTTTCGGGCTATGTGGCCATGTTCTAGAAGAGTTTCTTCTTGATGTTTCGCCAGCATCTGTGGCTGGCATCTTCAGAGAATGCTTGCCTGGAAAGGAGTTGGGTATGTGTATACTGTGTGGACCTGGGAAGGCAGGAATGATTTGCATGTGTGTTGTTCCATTGCTAATGGCAGGCCTCAGGGTGGGAGGGTATGCAAAAGAGGATTAGTGTCTGCTTGATTAGTGTTCATTGTCTGATGGGAAATTACTGAGTTTCAGGGTAGCCTCAGTGTTCTTGATGGTCTCTGACTAATCAGATATGCAGCCAAACATCTAAACTCCACTGTAAACTCAGTCACCAGCCTGCTCCTCTGCTGCAGCTGTTGGATAGAATCATAGAATCATAGAAACATAGAGTTGGAAGAGACATCAAAAGTCCAACCCCCCTGCCATGCAGGAAACACAATCAAAGCATCCCCGATAGATGGCCACCTGGCCTCTGTTTAAAAACCTCCAAATAAGGAGACTCCACCACACTTCAAGGCAGCGTATTCCACTGTCGAATAGATTCAAACTACCATCATCTGAATCTGTCAAATAGATCCAAACTACAAACTAGATTGAAATGTCCTCACAGTAAGAACTGTTTGACAGTGGAAAATGCTGCCTTGGAGAGTGGTGGACTCTCCTTCTTTGGAAGTTTTCTTTGGATGGCCATCTGTCACAATCAAAGCACCACCTGATATATGGCCATCCAGCCTGTTTAAAAACCTCCAAAGAAGAAGATTCCTCCACACTCCAAGTGAGTGGGTTCCACTGTCAGACAACTTTTATTATCAGGAGGTTTTTCCTAATGTTGAGATGGAATCTCTTTTTCTGTAGTTTGAATCCATTGCTCTGAGTCCTATTCTCTATCACAGCAGAAAACAAGCTTGCTCCATCCTCAACATGACATCCCTTCAAATATTTAAATAGGGCTATCATATTACCTCTTAATTTACTCTTCTCCAAGCTAAATACACCCAACGCCATTAGTCTCCCCCCACAAGGTATGGTTCCAGATCCTTCACCATTTTGGTTGCCCTCTTCTGAACATGCTCTCAAAGGACAGACACCTCTGCTTTTGTTGTTGTTCCTTGTCATTACTGATAAGGGAGAGAGCTTTGAATTGAGTCAGTAGCTCCAAACTCACAGAATGATTCCTGGTCCTTTCAAGGGAGAGAGCTTCAAACTGATTCAGTAGCATCAAACTCATGTAATGACCCCTTTGAAGAATGGTTGGAAACATCAGTTGGACTAAAGAGCTGCAGCCAGATTGTTAATTGTGACTGGCTACAAGGAACACACAACTCCAGTGTTGCAACAGTTCCACTGGCTGCCTGCCTGTTTCTGGGAATAACTCAAAGTGCTAATTATGAAATATAAATGTTGTATAAGGCTTAGGTCATGGATATTTGACAAACTGTATCTCCTCTTACAAGCCTGCTCCCATAATCAGAAAAGGCTTTTCTTTCAGTCCCATCACCACCACAGTATGCATGGTGAGGGCAGAGGGAAGGATCTTTTCAGAGCTTCTGCAAGGTATTGCAACTCCATTTTTAGGGATACTAGAATGCCTCCTCCCTGCTGTCATTCCATCAGAAAATAAAGAGGCCAATAAAGAGGTGATAAACGGCAGCATTGGGGTGGAGTGGGGCCATGGTGACCATACACCATGAACCCTGACTCTACCCCCATGCCAGCATGATGCCACGTGCCCAACCACACGATGGGAGACATCACAGTGCTCCCTTGTTGTAGCACATACACACACTGCACCAAAGGAACGCCAAAAAACCATAGCAGCTATGCCCAACCACTTTTGTGGCTCCTTTTTGCACCACAGAAAGTCCAGATCAGGGCTGCGGCATGTGGCCCCGATCTGGCTGGGAAAGGAGTGGCATCCCACCACCCCTTAGGGTCTGTCTGTAAAGCTCCAAAGACTCCTTTATTCTGAGAATCATTTAGAATTGAAAGTTCTTAAGGAACAGATTTTTATGATGGTGATTTTTGTTTTAAATTATATTTAACTGTTTTTAAAATCCTTTTAACGTGCTTTTTAAGTATTGTTAATAGTTTAATGTTGAACTTTTGTATATTTTAAACTATACTGTAGTAATTTTAATTCATTTGTACAAGCCACCTTAAATCCAAATCCTGGGGGGAAAGCCTGGGTGTAAATAAGGTTTCCAACAACAATATTCTCCTTAAGAGATTTTCCAAGAAAGAAGATAAATGAAACAGTACAAAAACAAGACAGAGTTAAGATGAAGACCAACAATAAATAAATAATTAAATAAGAGTTTGGCAGAGCTGTAAATAGTAACATTATTTGAAATGGCCCTATACTGTCTCAGTTATACAGAAATGATAAACATATGTAAAGGAACCAGTCAGGGATACCCTCTGTCACCCTTGCTTTTTGTATTAGTTATGGAAGTTCTACTTCAAAATATAAGAAATAACCCTAAGACAAAGGGTATAAAAATTAAAGGAAGTGAACATAAAATGAGAGCATTTGCAGACGACCTGATGGTGACTGTTAGTGATCCAATTAATGATTCCCAAGAACTAATAAAGGAATTTAAAGTCTTTGAATCAATCTCGGGGTTGAAAATAAATAAATTACAGTGCTCTAGAAATAAAGTTTAATAATAATAATAATAATAAAGACAAAACAGCAATAATAACCAAGAACATGACTATAGCTGAAACTAAAGAGTTAGAATTAGCTACAGGATTTAATTTAAATAAAAAAAGTTTTATTTAACAGACTCAGTTTGAATCCAGAGAAAACGGAAGTGCTCGTGATAGGTTCTCCAGGCCCGGGGATGGTTATTTCTCCACCTGTCCTGAATGGGATCACGCTTCCCGTGAAGGACTCTGTCCGCAGTCTGAGGGTGCTCCTTGATTCATCGCTCCACCTTACATCTCAGGTGGATGCGACGGCCAGGAGCACCTGTTATCAGCTTCGGCGGATACGCCAGCTGTGTCCCTACCTGGGCCGGGGGGACCTTGAAACAGTAGTACATGCTCTGGTAACCTCTCAATTGGATTTCTGCAATGCGCTCTACATGGGGCAACCCTTGTACCATACTCGGAAGCTGCAATTGGTGCCAGAATATGGCAGCAAGATTGGTCACTGGTACTTCCAGGACCAGTCATATAACACCAGTCCTCAAAGACCTTCATTGGCTGCCTATTCGCTTCCGGGCGCAATACAAGGTGTTGGTTATTACCTATAAAGCCCTAAATGGCTTGGGCCCAGGGTACTTGGAGGACCGTCTCTCTCCATACAATCCGCCCTGCACACTTAGGTCTGCCGGGAAGCAATTGCTAAGAGTCCCAGAAGTGAGATATTCCAGCACTAATCAGAGGGCCTTCTCCATCTCGGCCCCTAGACTCTGGAACTCGCTTCCCGTCGAGCTTCGCTCAGCCACCTCACTGGACCAATTTAAAAAGGGGTTAAAAACACACCTGTTCCAGCAGGCATACCCCTAATGCCCCCGAAGTACTCCCCTCTCAGCAGCACTGTAATGCTAGCTGGTGTTATTTGTATTGTATTGTGTATTTGTGATTTTATTTTGAGGTTTTACTGTGTATAATGTTGTGATGTATTTTAACATGTTGTTACCCGCCTTGATCACTGAAAAGGCGGGCTACAAATAAAATTTTATTATTATTATTATTATTATTATTATTATTATTATATTAAATATTTGGGCATTTGGGTTTCAAATAAAAATTCTGAATGATTTGTTAATAATTATGATAAATTGTGGCAAAAAGATTTTGAAAACTGGAAAAACTTGAATCTTTCTCTCTTGGGAAGAACTGCTGTGTTAAAAATGAAGATACTACCAAAATTCCTTTTTTTATTTCAATCAATCCCAGCTATTAGAAATGAAATGCCATTTAAAGAATGGCAAAAAGGACTCTCAAAATTTATTTGGAAGGGAAAAAAAGCGAGAATAAAAATGAAACATCTCCAGGACGCAAAAGAGAGAGGAGGGCTTGCCATGCCAAATCTAAGATTATATTTTGAAGCTGCTTGTTTATCATGGATAAAAGATTGGATGGCGGGTTACACACCGCCATTTAGTACGCACTCCACACGTACTAGGGTTAGGAAGGGGCGTGCTAGGGTTAGGAAGGTTCTCACCTTCCTAACCGCCCCTATATGGCAGCGCCTGTCCACATGGGTACTGTCATATTTACATCTTGGACGCACAATGTCCAGACGTGGCGCAGCGGAAGTGACGCCGCGAGTGCGTGCCTCGTGGCGCCACTTCCGGGGGCCAAAAAGGAGCGCCATTTCAGCGCTCCTTTTTAGCTGCGCCAGGAAGCCTCGCGGTCTGGCCACTGGGGCTTCTCGGCGCAGCTAATGGCGCTGGTGCCATACCGCCCACTTTAGGGTGGTCTGTAACACGCCGATGACTTTAAAAGACGAGGACTTGTTGAATTTGGAAAGTGTGAATTTAAGATTTGGCTGGCACACCTACCTCTTTAATGATAAGGATAAAGTGAATCGATACTTTTATAATCATTTTGTGAGATATTCCTTATTTAGGGTTTGGAAAAAATACAAAAAAATGAATATGCATGAGGATTCCCCTTTGGGCATCCACTCATGAAGCTTTTTTTCAGATATAATTCCAAAAAAGAGACAAATTGGATCTTATATAAGGAATTGATTCAGATAGTTACAACCGATTATAAGATTAAAACATGAGTCTTATTGATCAAGGATATGATATTTCATGGTTCTTTTATAGACAATTAAGAAAGCGTTTTCTTATGGATAAAAGACAATATGGCATTGGAAGAACAGAATCAGACCTAGAACAGGAATTAATCTCAAATGAAGTTTCTGTATTAGCAAGACTTTATAAATGTATTCTTAAGTATTATTTGGAAGAGGAAGCTGTCAAAGAAAATATGATCAAATCGTCTCAGAATTTTGGTTTTACTATTGAGTTAGATCAGTGGAAATATACCTGGAAAAACAGGCTGAAATATACTAGCAGCCAAAATATTAAGGAAAATTATTATAAGATCTGTTTTCGTTGGTATTTAACTCCTGAAAAACTTAGCAAAATGTATAATAACTGTAGTAATTTATGTTGGAAATGTGAGAAAGAGCAAGGATCTATTTACCATATGTGGTGGACTTGTGGGAAAGCAAAACAATTCTGGAAACTGATTTTCTTTGAAATTAAGAAAGTCGCTAATATAGCTCTTAAATTCTCACCTGAAGATTTTTTGCTTAATATAATAGAACAAGAGTTGGGAAAAAAGTTCACTAAAATTTTATTTTATATGTTGTCAGCTGCAAGAATAGTGTATGCTCAGAAATGGAAAACAAAGGAAATACCCTCAAAGGAGGAATGGATGTTTAAATTACTGGACATGATGGAAATGGACAAGCTCTCAAGAATAATCAGAAATGAACTGTCGAACTCTTATAAAGAAGATTGGGATAATATAATTATGTATCTCCAAAATGTTTGGGGGGAGAATGCAGTTTTGGGAACAGAATTAGTTTAAGTTGAATTTTTTTCAGTCTGATTTATATTAATATAATAGTTGGAAAATAGAATTATGTTTAAATATAGAATCCAATGGCATTTACTTTAAATTAGTGAGATCGGTTTTGTATGAACATATTTACATATATTTCAAAGGAAGATTGTAAGGTAAATTACAAGCATGTAAGTGCAAATATAAATAGAATCATAAATATATTATTCTTTAACAGATAATCAAAAAACTGTATGGATTTAGTATAAATGTTAGACTAGTAGAAAGGAACTAACGAATGAGGAATGTTGGTTGGGGTATTCCTAGCTATATAATGCTCATTTTGTTGTGGATAACATGATTTGTATTTTTTTTATGTTTTGAATGACTGGTATAATTATATGTTCTCATTTATATATGTTTTTAAAATACCTAATAAAAATTATATATTAAAAAAAACAATGAGTTATTTAAAAACTTTAAAATAAAATAAAGAGTGCTGTGAGAGAAGAGGTTACCCGATTTTCATACACCAATCAGTTTTATGTGTACATAGATAACAAAGTAGAAGGGTTGCCTTATTCTTGTGTGCCTTCAAGTCATTTCCAACTTATGGCAACCCTAAGGCGAACCTGTCATGTGGTTCTCTTGGTAAGATTTGTTCAGAGGAGATTTGCCATTGCCTTCCCCTGAGGCTAAGAGATATGACTTGCCCAAGGTCACCCAGTGGATTTCATGGACAAGCTGGGAAATGAACCCTGGTCTCCAGAGTTGTAACCCAGAACTCAAACCATTATGCCACATTGGCTCAGGGTTGCCTTACTGATTGCCATAAAGGCCAGCCAGACTTGTCTCTTGAAAGAAGAAGAAACAGGAGTGATTCACTTTTAAATTGCATGTATTTTTCCCAAAAAGGGTGACAGTCGCTGGGTTCATCCTGTTGGACAGGTACATTATCTCAAACTTTAGGTTCTTCTTTTCTTTCTTGTGTGTTTCACATAGTCTGTTTCAGTTTTATAATACTGGATTTAAGGTTGAGTCTAAATAACAATTTGGTACTTGAAGAGTTGAGACTGGACTCTAGGAGAACTAGATACAGAAGAAAGATCAGATCCAGGGAAGAAACTGATGACAAGACCCAAGAGTCACAACAACCTTACAGAAATGAGCTGGTGGCAGTTACTAGCTTTTCAAGTTCGGTACTGATTCCTAGAAAGACCAGTCTTTATTGGTCTGAGCAGGAAAAAACTCCTTGGCTGCCAGTGCTATTCAAAATGGATTGTTCATCACTTAAAACATGATGAAATAGAAAAGAGGCTGAAATTGAGCAAAGCCATGCATTTTGGCACCTACCATTCATTGCAAAGGAAACCAGCAGCACCACCATGTCATGCAAGGGCAAACTCTAAAGT
Source organism: Sceloporus occidentalis (assembly GCA_023333645.1). Classification (NCBI taxonomy): domain Eukaryota; kingdom Metazoa; phylum Chordata; class Lepidosauria; order Squamata; family Phrynosomatidae; genus Sceloporus; species Sceloporus occidentalis. The sequence goes on along the minus strand of JALMGF010000004.1, from coordinate 6,298,004 downwards.
GTTAAAGAGGTGAGGGAACTAGCAAGATATTAAGAACAAGACAGAACCAGACACAAGACTCTGGGCCTTTGCTTGTAAATGTTCAGAATGGTGGAAATTTGTTAATTGAGGCAATTGATTTTTGCTGGGAAGTGGCAGTAATGTCTAATTCATTAAAACCTAAATCAACTTCCTTTGAGCTAAATGGGGTCATTCCATTCATAACCTTTTAGTGAAGTATTAACAATTTGGAGGCATTTTGCTGCATATCTTAAAAAGTGCTACATTAACAGAAACAAGCCTGAAGAGAACAGAGCAGAAAAGTTGAAAATCCTCCCTCTACATTACATTCTACACTACTATGAAGAATAAAACAGTGAGAATTAATCTCTTTCTCTTGCACACACAGATACACACACACAAACACACAAAATGCCTCCAGCCCCTGTCCTTCACTACTGAAGCATTTTAAGGTCTGTGTTTAATATTGCCAAGCCTACTTGAGTGATAAATGCAACTGTATAAAAATTACTTATTACAAGCTGTCATGTTGCCTCAGTCACATTGCAAGGCTAGAGGCACTGGTACATAAAGCTAGCATCGCCACCTTGACAGCGTCAGATTTAAAATAAAATGCTTTCAGTCATGAATACAAAACATAATTTACCTTTTCATAGTACTTCACTTCAGAACTCTCATGCTGCTACTGTCAAAACTTTACCTGAGCAATGCACTGCCAAATCAACTCATTCCAGATTGTCAGTTTACCTCACAGTGGCTTTCCATTGACTCACCTTACAAGGAAAGTTAAGCTGTTTGCTTTAATTGCCTCCCTTTTCAATTTTGTTTTCTTTTTATCCTCAGTTGTCTACTGAGACTAAAGCATTTAACTAGAGCAGAGAATTGCTCTTTCATGGTTTACTGCAACATCTTAGGTCTCCCCCCCAAACCCTGCATACTATTCATCACACACTTTCCTCCTCACTACCCAGGCAGTCTCCCCTGTCAAGCTACTCCATCCTTCAGAACAACTGGCTGAGATCTGTGCTTGAAATCTGTACCATGGTAATCCAGAAGAGTTACTCTGCTCCTGCATTAATACTGTACCAGTGCTTAAACACAAAAGCTTACTGTAAGCTATGGATGTCAGTTAGATTGAAATTGGATGTGAAGGTTCCAAGGAGACTTGCTGGGTAACAACTGATTCATTGTGACTCTTTTTATAGTTGGTCATGATGCGTACAGTATGTGAAGTTCCCATCTGCGCTGGTGTCTGCCCACCAGCCACCCTGCCATGCTAGCAAAACTGGCTCCAGTGTTGATCACAATTGGAAAGGAACTGCAGATGCCTCCCTTTAGTCCAAATTCCTTTTGACAATGTTCACATCCAGTTAGGGCCCAAAGTGCTTGTACTTGTCAGTTGGGATAAAGAATGAAGAAAACAGTCCCATTTCCCCCCCAGAAAGGGAAACAGAATCGCCAAAGGAAATATTTTCTTGTCTCCTTTCCCTCCATATCCTGACATCTGTATCTCTCCCCCCACCTCAAATCCTCTCATCCCACCCTCAGTAGAAATATTTTCCCCAGACATGTAATGGGTTTTCAGCTGGCATGCTAGGCTCTTATTTACAATTCTGTTTTGTTTGCTTGCTTCCTGATGGTAACAATCATCATCATCTGGAGGGCAGAACAGGTTACACAAAAAGGTACAACCTTGCTGCATACATAAAAAACAAACAAACCACAATCAGTTGATATCTATGCAATAACAGGACTCAGCAGTCCTATTCTCCTGCTGCTTCCATGCCTTATTCGTACAAATGAGCAACATTTTCACACATGAACATGAGCATCAGCATCATTTTCCTCCTTACCTGTGAGATGGATTTTTCTTGGTCTTTTCAGCAAGAGTGGTTGCTTTGGCAAAAATTATTTTTGTGAGAATTGTGTAGGAGCCCAGTTGCACAAACATATGACATCTGCTGCCCTGTCACATGGACTCTTAAAAATTAGAGGCACTGGATGGGTTATTTGCATCTTTTGGGGGAGGGGGGAAGGTCTGCCATCCAGTCCTTCTGTGCTTACTATTTGTGTATGTGCTTTGTTCCAGAAAGGGGAAAAAATCAGTAGTTTTGCATAGAGACATTTTTTCACAAATGCTGGAAACATTAGTTTAAAAGAAAACCACTTCTTTCTTGTTGGGACTAATTTCTTGTGTAAGATGGAAATTTCTCAGCAGGCTGTCTTGGCATCTGTCTCACTGAGAGTGAAAAGTTTTGCAAATGTTCTTTACCCTTCTACTCAGATGTAGCTGCTGATGGTTTGTAGCTTCTGCAAAAGAGGGGCCCACCCCGCAGGGTTTCTGACATTAGACAAGGGACTCTTGCCCACTGGGCAAGTCTCATTTTCTCAGCTTCAGAGGAAGGCAAAGGCAAACCCCCTCTGAGCAAATTTTGTCAAGAAAACCCTGTCAAGAAAAATCTGTGATAAGTTCATCTTAGGGTTCCCATAAGTCAGAAAAAATGTAAAGGCAACACAACAAAGAAGAAAGATTTACCACATATTGTGTGCAGATAACATAGAAAATATGGTAAAATAGCCATTAGGGACAAACGAGATATGATTATAAATGCTTCTTTGTATTTAATGTGAATATATATATATATATATATATATATATATATATATATATATATATATTAATTAATTAAATACCATTATCAAGGGGAAGGGGAAAAGCAATTTCTGCAAGAATCATTTCAAGGGAGCAAAGGGTCCCATTCTTCCATTATGTCTGCTGTGATCCTGGTGATAATTAAACCTTTGGACTAATGTAGGGAGCCTGGCACTGGTGCCATGTCACAAGATACGAATTTCTAAATGGAATTTACAAGGAAAATCAGGTTATAAATTGCTATCTCCTCTTCAGAAAGTGATAGGAATCCACGAGAAAAGTTAATAGAATCACAAAATTGGAAGAGACCACAAGGTCCATCCAGTCCAGTCCCCTGCCATATAAGTACACTCAGTCAATGCAGTCCTGACAGATGGCCATCCAAAGAAAACCTCCAAAGAAGGAGACTCCACCACTCTCCAAGGCAGCATATTCCAATGTGAATCATCCCTAACTGTAAGGAAGTTCTTCCCAATGTTTAGGTGGAATCTCCTTTCCTGTATTTTGATTCTATTCAATAGTGGAATATACTGCCTCAGAGTGTAGTGGAGTCTCCTTCTTTGGATGTTTTTAAACAGAGGCTGGATGGCCATTTGTCAGGAGTCCTTTGATTGTAAGTTCCTGTATCACAGGGGGTTGGATTTGATGGTCCATTAGGTCTCTTTCAGATCTATGATTCTATTATTCTATTGCTCCATGTCCTAGTCTCTGGAGTAGGAGAAAACAAGCTTTCCCTAGCTTCAATATGACATCCCTTCAAAAATGGATATCATATCACTTCTTAACCTTCTCTTCTCCAAGTTAAACATGCCCAGCTCTCTGAGCTGCTCCTCATAGGGCATGATTTTCAGACCATTTATCATTTTGGTAGTCCTCCTCTGGACATGCTCCAGCTTGTCAATATCCTTCTTGAATTGTGGTGTCCAGTACTGGACACGTATTCCAGGTGAGGTCTGACCAAAGCAGAATAGAATGGTACTATTATTTCTCTCGATCTGGATACTATATTTATGTGGCTTTCAGCATATGCTGAAAGCTATGCTGAAATAAGGTTTGGAGCGCCCCGGAAGGGGTATTGGCATGCATGCTGTGCCACAGGCACAAGCCCCATTCTTTTTAATGGGGCTCGAGAATACGCAGAATTTCCCTTATGCAGATCCCCCACATAAGGGAAGGGCCCATTGTACTCCTATTGTTGCAACCTAAAATTGTATTGGCTTTTCTAGCTGCCACATCACACTGCTGACTCATGTTCAGTGTGATAAACAAGTGGAAGCCATACAATTAATGGTAAAAGTCCTGTAGAAGGACAGAGAGGTTAACCCATGAATATGAATGTTTGTGTGCACTTGTGTGTGTGTTGTGTGTGTGTGTGTGTGTGTGTGTGAGGAGAGGGGAGTATAAGCGAGAAACTGTGGATAAGGGAATGCTGTATGTGAGACTGCATTTAAGTGTGTGGAGAAGGGGAAGGCTAGCTCTGGCATTTCCCACTCTCATAATTCCTTAGTTCCTGCCTGACATAAAGTCACTGGCACACAGCCACATGTGAAACCCATGGGCGAAAAGGTTCTCTGCGCCTGCTTAAAGAGTTGCAAAATAAATGACCCAGTGCAAGATTTAAAAATACTGTTCCATGTCCTATTACAAATTCAGTACATTCCATTTCCACATATTCTAGGAAATTTTCCATTGGTAGATTTATTTGATTTGTTTGAAGTGTTATCCTTTTGATGGCTAAGCTCAGGAATCCCATTACATGTGGAAGGTGGGTGGTCAGTTTAAATTATTTTAGCTCATTTGAGGTAACTTAACCATAAGAATCTGAATAGGCTTTAATTAACGGCTTCTTTCTCTTCAGGCCACTAGTGAAAAGTTGATAATGCATGAAGGTGGATGGGGAGCTAAATTTGCACTTCTTTGAATGTTGAAAGAACAGTGGTAGCACCCAACTGAGCTTTTACAGAATCCCATTATTTTACAACTTGATAGAGACATCAGACCCATTTAATTCCCTAGAGGAAGAATCCCAGAGAGAAAAGTGGTGAAAGAAAGACTAGCCAGGTAAAAACACAGAGAGGGCACTTGCAGTGGAACTTGTGTGCATGCATGTCTATGTGCCTCCAAGTTGCCTGTTGATTTATTGCAGCCCCACAAATTCCACAGAGTTTTCTTAGGCAAGTAATAATTATCAGAAGTGGTTTTACCAGTACAATTCTCTGAACTATAGTCTACAGCACCTTGTATTCATCAGCAGTCTCCCATCCAAGTAGTAACCAGGGCTGATGCTGACCCCGCTTAGCTTTCAAGATCAGATGGGATCTGGTGACTTTGGAGTATTTAGATAGCTTTGCAGTGGAATGCTCTAGGGATGGCATTGGGATGGTCATAAATATTCATTTTTTTCATTGAAAGGAAAAAAATAATGAAGATATTTAATAGGCAATATACCTATTAGTTTTGTTACTTTTGTATATTGCCTGGGTATTATAGTGTGTGATTGTTTAGAAAATTGGAAATACTGTAGCGCCAACCTACCACTTTTATTTATTACATTAATACTTACTCTTCTTCTGAGAAATCCGAGGCAGTATATGCAGCCCTTCCATTTCATCTTCACAACAATTGCATGTGGTAAGTTGAGAGATAGTGACTGGACCAAATTCATAAGGAGCTTTGAACCAAGGTGCTCACCAGTCAAAGAGGCTATCTCAATATTTGGCAACCTGAATATTCTCAATATGTGAGGAAGGGATCCCACAGTTGGTCACAGCAACAATCACCAGCCACACGCAATGGCAATAAAACAATCAACCTCCCCCATAGGTGATTGTACCAACAGACCTGTATAATGTTTTTAGATTTTTGGATCTCATCATTAGGAAAGATGCGGTATTTCACAGAACAGGAAGCTGTCTGCATGTTTAGAATCTTAAGATGAAATAGTTTGCAGACATTCAAATGAGGCTTTGCCACAGTGGTTTACCTATGGGGGGAGTGAAAACATGGCCCCTCCCAAATAAGAATTCTATTATTGATGTGAGTGAGGCTCTTCCAGTTGCAGCGCCAAGGTGCTAGGAGACGAGAAGCTTAGCTCGGTCTCCGATCGACCACTATGGAACCCGTTTACTGTCCCAACTCACTATCAGTTGGAGGTACGGAGGGTATCCAAGCCGGACAAGGCTTGGTTCGAGGGCCCGTTGGGGGTTCGAGAGTCCTTCCCTAGCTCCTTCTGCCTCAGCAAGAGAAGGGGGAGAGAGAGGACTCAGCGAGAGCTGAAGAGCAGCCGATACAGTGACTTTGATGTCTGTTTAGACACCAGTCTCAGTAGCAACTTTTTCAACTGTTTGTATCCCTGGTGGCGACCCAGACCGGGATTATTGTTTGTTTACGAGGAGCAGTGGACTTGAGAAGAGCTTGACAAAGCACCAAATGAAACTCGGTCTTCAAGATGAGGGTGATTTGGGAAGAACAAGTGGTGAGACATTTGGATATTGAAAAGGATACAAACTAACACTGTAGACTGAGGGAGGGGCTGAGTACAAGTTCAAAGCATACTTTCATAGACTTGGCCTATTTGGCTGGAAACTGAACTGTGGTTTTTGAAAATAGGGGAAATCTACGGGGGAAAAAGAAGAGGATGTGGAAGGATTTTCTTTTTGCTACTCTTTTCTTTTTACATGGCTGAAAAGATTGCCTTCAAGTGTAAAAGAAATCAGGTGAAGCTCAATTAGACTGGGGAGCAGCCCTTGTACACCTGACAGTAGCAGAAGCTGTACTACTATCTTCACAACTGAGTCTTGTATATTGTTTGCCCATTCTAAATGGAAACAAGGAACACCAGAAACAGGAAGGTTAACAAGAACTGGACTCAGCAAAGCCAACAAGGCCAGAGAAGGGGATTATCAGACTGTATGAATAAACAATCTGATATAAACACAATCATTTTAGAAGAGCTCTGGGAATTTAAGAAAAACTTTAAGTTGGAAATACGGGAAGAACAAAAAAATCTAAGAGAAGAGATTAGGCTGGATATGCAGGAAGAGATAAATGGTCTCTCAAGAAAGATAGAAAATCTGAATAAAGATATTTTTGAAGTTAAAAAAGAGGTACAAGCAACAACGAGGAAAACTTTGGATTTGGACAACAAGGTGGATGAGTTGGCAAGAACCCAGAGACGGGAGGAACAAATTCTCTTGATCCATGAGAAAAGACTTAGTGACAAATCTATTAAGATTAGAGGCCTCCCAGAATTAGAAAAGGAAAATCTTGATGAAAGAATAAGACCAAACTTGGCACAATATTTGGAAATGCCACAATATTTAATGGACTTACAGATAGACAAGCTTTTTAGAATAAATTCCAAAATTGCCAAAGAAAAGGGACTACCATGTGATATCGCCATTTGTTTCAACAGAACGAGGACCAAAGAGAAATTTATTCAGAAAAACTACAATGAGAGTCTGATTACTGACGAGGTGGAAGTGGACATATTCAAAGACCTCCCGATGCATATCTTGAAACAATGACAGCAATACAGATTTTTTATTACCCTGCTGCAAAAAAACATCAACTACAGATGGGGCAACATAGAAGGGATAGTCTTTTTTTTTATTTTTTTTTTTTATTTTGTGTGTATATAAGTATATACATACATGAGTGGAGCATACATGAATGGAGCAAACAGATGCGAATACAGTTTAGACATTATAGAGACGCTATTCGCTGGCATTCTGTTGTAGTGAAGTCCCATATAAATTTAAATTTTTGTCAGGCAAACGGGTCTTACATTCAAATAAAGCCTAAAATAATTCTGTATTAATTCCCCATATATCCTTCCAATAAATCACAACCGGGCGCCAATTCTTTTCATGAACAGTAATATTTCTGTTTCTGATTTCATGTGAGAGTTTGTCCATTTTTTTCATTTCATGAGTTCTTTGTAGCCAATTCTCAAAGTTAGGAGAATCAAGTCTTTTCCAGTTTGTTGCTATTTCTAATCTAGCAGCCGTAATTAAATAAAGCAATGTTCTCCATATTTTATTTTCCTTTGGGGTTTTCATGACCGACGTCATATTCAATAAGTAGATCTCGGGCACTTTATTGAACTTGATCTTAAATATATCCTGAATTGCATGGTGAATTTTCTCCCAAAATTTTCCGATACTTTCGCAGGACCACCACATATGAAGCATAGTCCCTTTCTCCTTTTTACACCTCCAACATAAATCCTCTTGCAAATTAAACATTTTCTTGAGTTTTGAGGGGGTGAGGTACCACCTGCTGTAAACCTTCATGTAGTTTTCTTTCAAATTATAACAGGCCGAGAATTTTTGTGTTCTCATCCATGATTTTTCCCAATTTTCTAATTCTAATGCGTAGCCAAAATCTTGTGCCCAACTAATCATATTAGTTTTAATTACCTCCATTTCTGTATCTCTCTTAAGTAGGATTTTATAATACCTGCTTAGTTTCTTTTTACCTTGTTTCAAAAAAGCAATATCTAAATTATTTTTAGATATATCTATTCCTACTTTCTTTAGGTCTTCGCTAAATTTATTCCGAATCTGGGAGTAGGTGAACCAATGTAGCTCATATCCCTTCTTGTTAATTTCCTGTAGTGTTTTCATTTTCCTACAACCTGCGTTGTCCTTCGTTATCAACTCCTGGTACGTTAGCCATTTGGAATTTTTGGACCATTCCCGAAATAGCCCCTCATGTGGAGAAACCCAGGTAGGAATTTTTTTGTACCAGTTCTTTTTAATTTTTTGCCATGACCAGAGTAGAGCTTTCCTAATTGGATGATTATTGAACGCTTTATCTATTCTCGATTTATTGTACCATAGGTACCCATGCCAACCGTATTTTAGGTCAAACCCCTCAAGATTTAATATTGCTGTATTTTCTAGTTTGATCCAATCTTGAATCCAAGTGAGATTTGCTGCTTGCAGGTATAGTTTTAAGTCTGGGAATGCCCATCCCCCTCTTTCTTTTGCATCTCTCAATAGTTCCCATTTGATCCTTGATTTTTTTCCTTTGCTCATGAATTTTTTAAGTTCCTTTGTCCAATCATCTAGAATTTTTTCGTCAGAGATTATCGGAACGTTGATCATAAGAAATATGATTCTTGGGAGTATCATCATTTTTAACAGGGAGATCTTACCTAAAAGTGATAATTGTAGCCTATTCCAGTTTAGCAGGTCTTTCTTGATCTCTTTCCAGAGTTTTTGATAGTTATTTTCATACAATTTATTATTATTATTTGTAATACAAACTCCAAGATATCTAACCTTTTCCTGTATTTGACAGCCCGTCCTTTGACTTAATGTTTCTTGTTCCTGTTCTGATATATTTTTAGTTAGTATATTAGATTTCTCTCTATTTATCTTGAACCCTGCTATTCTGCCAAAGAGGTTGAATTCTTTAAATAAAGTGTCCACAGAGCTTAGTGGATCTTCTAAAATCACTGTCATGTCATCTGCGAACACTTTTATCTTGTGCTCGTGTCCTCTAATTTTTGCTCCTTTTATATTGGCGTTATTTCGAATAATGTTATTTAATATTTCCAACGTTGCTATAAAGAGGAGGGGGGATAGGGGGCAACCCTGTCTCGTCCCTTTGGTTACTGGAAATTCTTGGGTCACTGTATTATTTATCTTTAGGCTGGCTACTTGCTTATTATAGATTTGCTTGATGTTGTCACAAAAGAATTTTCCAAGATTCATCCTTTTAAGCGTTTCTAGCATAAATGACCACTTTATGTTATCAAACGCCTTTTCGGCGTCTACAAATAGTAGCGCTAACTGTCTGTCTCTATTGACGTTATAAAACTCCAAAATATTGTAGATTGCTCTTAGGTTATTCTTAATCTGTCGTCCGGGTAAAAACCCATTTTGATCATCTTTAATAGTCAACAGTAGTATTTTCCTTAGTCTATTTGCCAACAAAAAGGCATAAATCTTGTAATCAATGTTTAAAAGAGAAATTGGTCGGAAGTTACCAACCTGTAATAGATCTCTACCTATAGAAGGGATAGTCTTTGTTTAATCAAAAGAGATTTAGGATTAATATGATTGAGAAAGCCAAGGACTTTTACATGAAGTTCATCCACCAGGAAAAAGAAGAAAAAAGAGAGAATAAGGAAAACAACTTGGGAGGAGTAAGGGAGTCTTCCTCATCAAAAAAAGGGGAAAGACAATTGATATCCAGAACAGGGGGAAAATCTTGTGAGTGGACTGGCAGGAGGTGAGACCGGAGATGGAGAAAGAGACACAGGCTTACTGGAGACAATTGATTTAGACAAGGCTGGAAATTACTAAGGTGCAGAGTCTTAATTACTTGCTCTATTTCAGTTAAAGAGGATTGTTACCATATTTAAAGTTTATTTTTTCTGTTCAGAAGTTAATGTAGTATAGGAGTAATTAGACTGTGTTAATACATTCATCAATATGTTAGAAATTAATATTACAGTTCTGAACTCTATCATTATGGTTAAAATAGCTTCATGAAATGTAGGGGGAATAAATCTAGAAAAAAAGGAAACAATTTTTCATCTATTAAAAAAAAAGACATTATGATGTCATCTGCTTACAAGAAATGAAGATAAAAATAGGAGACCAAAAATATATTAGGAACCCAAAGTAAGGTAACTGTTACGAAGCATCTTTAAGCAAAAGGAAAAGAGGTCTAGCAATCTTTGTTAATAGGAATTTTTTGGTAAAAGAAATAAAAAAAGACCCAGATGGCAGATATTTGATTGTGGAGATTACCACAGGCGATTTAGTTTTGATTTTAGAAAATGTTTACGGACCTTTGGGGTAAAAAAGATACTTTTTTTTCAAAACCTAAATGAGGAACTAATGTTATATGATCGGGGGAACCTAATTATAGCAGGAGATTTCAACTGAGTGATTAAACCAAAAAAAGATAGGAGGGCAGAAAGGAGAATTAAAAAAAGATCAAGGTAAACTTCCTAGAAGCTGTATGGATTTGATGCATGAACATAATTTAGAAGACCTCTGGACTTACAAATAAACCAGGATTCACATTCTTCTCAGAGGTTCACAAATCCTGGTCCAGGATAGATCTATTTTTGGTGTCTAAAGATCTAATTATTAAAGCAAGTACAATGGAGATAGAATCTAGGTCTCTCTCAGATCATTGCTTAATTGAGATGAAGCTGCAAGGAGGCAACAAAGCAAGTTTTACTTGGAGATTACAAGATGACCTATTAAAAGATGAAAAATTTGTAGAAAATTTAAGAACAGAAATTAAATATTATTTCCATTTAAATGAAACACCTGAGGTCAAAACCAAAACAATATGGGATGCGAGTAAGTCAGTAATTAGAGGATTATTAATAAAAAGATCAAGAGACATAAAATAGAGAATGAGAGAAGGTTGGTTGAGGAATTGAGAAAGAAAGAAGACCAATTGAGAATGAATCCCTCTAATGTAAAACTACTTAATGAAATAAAGATTTTATAGAAACAAAACCAAAGTAGAATAAACAAAGAAATTGCAAGAGACTTGAAATGTTCAAAAGAAAACTTCTTCGAGAGTGGCAACAAAGTGGGACAGTGGTTAGCGAAAAAACCTGGGAAAGATAGAGATAGAAAAATGATAACCAAAATTAAAATTGATAACAGAACTATCACTAAACAGGAAGAAATAATAAAAGCCTTTACAATGCACTATATAAGCAAAAAGATGACACTATAGACTCTCAGTTAAAAATAAGAAGATATTTGGACTCAAGAATAATTTAGAAAATTTCTAGGGAACAAAAAGAGATGTTAAATGCTAAGATCACTAAACAAGAATTAATTGCATGGATATCCAAATTGAGAGAGGGGAAATCCCCAGGAGTGGACAGTTTTACAGCTGCCCATTATAAAAAAAAATCATTCGGAACTACTTGACCCTCTGTATAAATTGTTTAACTCCATAAAATCAGAAGGGGTTCCCCAATCATGGGAACTGGCCAGTATTACATTAATACCTAAAGAGGGGAAGGATAGTTTATTGTTGACTGATTACAGACCAATAAGCTTACTTAACACCGATTATAAAATATATACGCAAATACTGGCAAATAGACTGAAGGAGATCTTAAATTCAATAATTGGAAAGGAGCAAAATGGATATTTACCAGACAGACAGATTAGGAACAACATTAGAACAATACTTACCTGCTTAGAATACTACCTGGTAAAAAATGAGAAAAAATGTGCTCTAATTGCTATAGATATGGAAAAAAGCTTTTGATAGTGTAAGATGGGATTTTCTAATAGAAGTGTTAAAAAAAATGGAAATGAGAGATAACTTTATAAATTCCACAATGCAGATATACAATCATCAAAGAGCTTACTTAACCATAAACAAAGGAAGGTCCCAGAAATTCATTATAAACAAGGGCACAAGACAAGGGTGTCCTATTTCTCCTCTCTTATTTATAACTGTAATCAAAATTTTTATCTCTTCTATTAATAACAATCCAAAGATAAAGGGAATTAAGATGAAAGGACAAGAAATTAAGATAAGAGTCTTTGCTGATGATGTGGCAATAGTTTTGGAGGATTCAAGTCAAGGCATAGAAACCCTGTTACAGACTTGAAGATATTTAAGTGGAGTGTTGTTGTTAACCTGGCCTGTTTGGTTTAACCACTATCATAACTTGGGTGACCAGAAGTTGATAAAGATGAACCCAGACAGAAGCAAGAATTAGCTGACAAGACTCAAGGGCCCTCAGCCCCTCAGTCTATGAGGTAGGGTGGGGGAACCATGCTCAGCTTTCATTTCTTGCCCGCCCTTTCCCCCTTTTCTGTACAATCTTGAACTATGCTCTCAAAACTTTATACTGTTTGTGACCTTTGAGTTGGCCTAATAAATGTATGATACTCAGGCCCGATACATACTGCCAGAAAGTGGCAGTCTGGGGCTGATTTTAGGGTTCAGGGGTGAAGAGGGTCAAAACAAAAAACAGCTTCATTTATATACCACTTCATACTGAACTAACAGTGTCTAAGCGGTTTACAACTGTAAGCTAATTGTCCCCAACAATCTGGGTACTCATTTTACCGCCCTCGGAAGGATGCAAGCCTGAGTCGAGCTTGAGCCCTTTTGCTGGTCTTGAACTCGCAACCTTATGGTTTTGAGTAAGTGGCTGCAGTACAGGCATTTAACCACTGCACCATCATGCTCCTGAGACCTACCATGCACTATTTGCGCCATCATGGGTTGGCCCCATCCACATGCAGGTGCAGCGTAGCGTCCAAACTTCACCGTGCCATGCCTGAGTCATTGGTGCACGCAAGTGCGCCAATGGTGCCCCAATGGCACTCAGCACATGGACTAAAACGTCCTGATGGAGGCCGCAGCGTTTGGTTGCTGCATCCTCTGTATGGGGCAGAAAGAGGAGGCTTCTCGGCACTCCTTTCTGCCTGTCTGTATCGGGCTTCAGATGAATTTATGAACGTAAATGGAATGTGTTCTATTGGAAACAATTCTGACACTGGGAAAGTCACTGAAACATTTGCTGAAGATTAAAAAAATAATTCTCTTAGGTAATGATACCTGCATTTTATAATAGTGCAGTTCAAAGCAGCACTATAAAACCCTATCATTTTCATGCTTTTCATGTTGATCTGGACTTTAAGGCTGGATAAAAAGCATAAAGCAGAATTGTTTTCATATAGAATATCTGGTAGTATTTCACAAAGGATCACTGATAAAAAGCAACTTCCATCTCTAAATATAGCCATTTAGGCTTCTATCTTTTGAAATCTTATTATTGTTAATGCTTCACAATCATCCAGTCTTCCTCTTAGGTCAAAATGTTTACATGGCTAATAGCTTCGTAAATGTTCATTTCCTACTTATTCAAAATGTAGAATCAACAAAATAGAACACCTTTAATGTGATGCAGAATTCATTGTGATTTTATGGATCATATCACAAGAGAGAAGTTTCAAATCTGAAGACTAGCAGACTTCCATCTACAACATATTAAAAGTAATCCTATAATAGTAACAATTCTCCTGTACACTTTGTGACACAATGACTGTTCAGATTTTGATAAATATTGGGCGTATATAGATTAGTGTGTGTGTGTGTGTGTGTGTGTGTGTGTGTATGTATGCACATCTGGAGACCAAACAGCAATCCTTGCAGTGACAGCACTTGGATTCTCCACAGTCAAGGAAATTTAGGACTCAAAGGTCAGCAGGAGATGCTTTTATATGTTTTAAAAACATTTTGAGTTATAGGTTAAATGGGGTGGCCACAACTTTTCATACACAAGATAAAAATAAATGCACTTAATTACTATGGCTCCCTTTAGTAAACAATGAGCAGGAAGGGTGGGGGAAGATAACAGGTTCCATAGGTCACATTGAAATATTACCTGTTTCAGACACTACTGAAGGCTACAATGCCATAATCTTTATGAAGATGTGAGAGAGAAGAGAGCAGTCCCAGTTGTATAGCACTTTTGAAAATACTACTACTTTAGCAAAAGAAGAGTCTAGTGTAATAAGGTCTTGAGATTACTGGCAGGGTTAAGACTCAGCCCTCTTTTTTGTTTTCTTCCTGCTGAATGCAAACTAGTTTTGCACTTTTAACTCCATTAATGAAATTGAAGGAAGCTGAAGCAGTGGCGGAAGTGTGATGGCACAAGACTAACTGATGTTGTCCCTATCAAACTGAGGCAGCAGGAAGGTATATTTTTAGATAAAGGTGCACACACAGGAACACTTCACCCGAGAGTTGCAGTTTGCCCATATATATAAATATATATATTTAATTGAAACCTGTTTACTTCTGGGGCTGTACATACAGCCTTGAAGTGGCCTCCAGCTGCCCCTTTCCTAGCCGGATCAGGGCTGCGGCTACTTTATACCACTGCCCTGATCCGGCCGTTCCAGGGCATGAAAAGGAGCCAGAAAAAGTGGCTATGTGTTGTATGGACGCAGAGCCGGAGGAGTGCAGTGATGCCGTGTGCCATATGGAATGGCATGCGGCATCACAGCACCCTGGTGGCAGAGTCAGGGCGTGCATTGTGAGGATGCTATGCCCTGACTCTGCCCCTATGCTGGCCCAAAGTGCCAGTTTGTAGGGCCTTCTATTTCTTTCTTTCTTTTTTCTTTTTGATATTCTTTACAATATGTGTACAACAGATAAATTTCTTATTGCATACATTACTGAATCTTGATACTTTTTCTTCCATCAACCCCCCCCCCAGTACACTTCCCTCCTTCGCTCGAGTTAATTTGTCCACTATATTCTGTTCTTCAGCATTTCTTATACAACTATTCCTCAATTTATGATTTTGTTATCTTCCTCATCTCTCTAATAATCCTTAGTAAATATTTACATTTCAATGAACGAGACTGCAACTTATCTCTTCCATACCATGCTTTCTTAACATTTTGATAGCCTTCATAAAGGAAATTTATCCTGTCTTCACAGATCTATTTCCTTAAGAGGTGTCTTCTCCATGTTTTATTATCTCTCTCTCTTAACTTTCATTAGCTATATTTTGTATCCTTTGTTCTTCCTCAATGGTTACTATAAGTTTAATTTCTCGTTACATTTTCACCACATATTATTTTACATTTGCCCATCTCATTTCACAGTATCTTATCAAAGGTTTCCACATTCTTTCCACATTATTATTATACATTTCCCCTTCTCTAAGTTGCATTGTAATCATGTCCATTTCTATCACTTCTAAAACCTTAATCAGCCATTCATTCACATCGATTTTACCATAGTTATTCCAGTTTTTAGCAATTATGATTCTTGCTGAAGTAATAAGATATTTCCATCTAAATTGATTTCTATTCCAACATATCTTCCATCTTCATCATTGATTATTTATTTCACCGTAATTGAGTTTTTCACATATACGGCCACTCCATTTTTCTTTTTCTTTCCAGCGCTTATAAACATTTGATCTAATTTAGGTTTTTTAAAATATTTTGTCTCCTTTGCCCTTATTTTTGTTTCTTGAATACTCAGAACTTTGATTTTTTTCTTTTTCTAGTACATGAAATATTTTTTTTTCCTTTTATAAGAAGAGTTAATCCCCTTCACGTTCCATGAAAGGAACTTCATTTTTCTTCTTTAGTAGGTTTCTCTATATCTTTTCTTTTCTTCTCCCTTGTTCTTCTTTCTCTCCTTCTTGCTCTTCCTCCTCCTCGTTACTGCAGTCCCTAATGCCTATGTCTTCTCCTGTTTCTCCCACAGCACCCAGTTCCTCTTGTGTGTCGTCTCTATCTGTTTCTCCAATATATTCTTTCGTCCTTTCCGAAGTTTCCTCTTCTTTTCTTTCCTCTTCTGGGTCCGATCTTTCTCTCCTTCTCTCTTTGTTTCTTCTTCCTCTCTATTATAGAAGGTTCTCGCTTTCTCTGGGGTGTCTATTTTAACTTGTTTTTGTCTCCATGTAAACGATATCCCTTCCAAGGGTTCCCATTTGTATCTCACTTTTTTCATCTGTAACATTCTTATTAATGTTGTATCTCTCCTTTTCCTTAATGTTTCTGCTGGGACATCTTTACAATTTTTAATTTCCGATCCATCTATTATTATTCTTTTATCATAGCTTGCTTGTATGATCTTGTCTTTTATCCTTTCCATCATACAATAAACCACAAAGTTTCTGGGTAGGTTTCTGTTCCTTGCCGCAGTAGAATTAATGCGGAAGATCTTATCCACATCCACATCCAAATATTCTGTTGAGCATTCTATCGATTCTGCCAGAATTGGCATGATTTTTTTTGTATAAGTTCTCATTAAACTGTTTTTTTAAACCTCTGATTTTAATACATTTTTCCTATCCTTAACTTCTTTCATTCTCTGTAGATCTCTTTCATGATTCTGTATTTGTGTTAAATTCTTGGTAGCTTTCTCTACTTTTTCGGTTCTTATCTCTAATTCTCCCATTTTCTTATTCATATTCTTAATGTCCATCATTATTCCTTTCATAGTCTCTTTCAAATCATCTATCTCTTCTTTAAAATCTCTCCTTAATTCATTTCTAGAGTCTTTTATCGCTTGTCTTATGTTTGTTTCAATCCTTTGTATTGCCTCCAACACTTTAAGATTTGGGTTTGGTGCCTTCAATTCTATTTTGCGCCACAAAACGCTCCCTGTCTGCTACTCTTCCTCGTTTTGTCTGCTTCTCGTCCTGGGTCTCTGCTTTGCTCCACCAAACGCTCCCCGTCTGCTTTTCTTCCTTGTTTCATCTGCTTCTCATCCTGGATCTCTCCACTACTCCATCAAGCAGTCTCCCCCAACTGCTCCTCTTCCTCTCCTTTCGTCTGCTTCTCATCTTGGATCCCTTTCCATGCTCTGCTAAGCTTTCCCCCCTCTCTACTTCTCCTCCTCATTTTTGTCTGCTTCTCGTCCTGGATCACGGGTTCCGCTACTCAAAAACGCTTTCTTTCCTCAGCTTCTAATTCTATTTTTCCTATTTCTTGCTTCTCCTTGCTTTAAATCTAACTAGTTTGCTTACACAAAAGTCCAAACTAAATTCCCTTCTTTTATTCAGCTTCCTGGCACAGTCTCATCTCCATTAATCTTGGTCTCTTTCCGAAAAAGACTAAATCTAAAGTCTTCAGATGAGGTATTTCTCCTGAGGATCTTTATATCCTTTCCCTTTTTTATTATCCAAGTCTTACCCTATTGAGGGCCACTTCTCTGCAGAGTTTGCTGTTGCAGTTTTTCTAATATGGTTTCAGCCACCACTCACAGCCGCGGTCACCCCTCGTCCCCTTAGAGGCTTCTCTCTTTTCCTCCCTGGTGGTGCCAAGGAGGATCCAGATTAATCCTCTAATCAGGGACCACGCCAGGCTCCATCCGGATCCCTTTTATCAGGGGGATTTTTTAGCCTGCTTTCAATCCTGAAAGCTTGATGTTTAAGTGGCTAATCAGCTCGTGAGTGATGTCGCTTATCACCCGCTTCTGTGACTTGCGACAAGTCACTCTGCCATTTCCCCCAGAAGTCAGGGCCTTCTATTTCAAAAGGTTTTTATTAAATATTAATCTATTTCCTTCCAGCAGGAGGCCAACAAATTACAAAATTGAGGCTAAATTTTACTTTTACAGTAATTTTCACAATGAAAATCTGTGAAGTACAGCCCCACAAACAATTGGAAGGGATCCTGTGACATTGCCATGATGATTTTGCCACATGTTCATTCCACACTCTGTAGACATACACCTATAAATCAAGGACTATTTGATGATACATATGTGCAAAGTACTGGAGGATGTAGCACAAGGAAACCAAAATTGTAAACCAGAAGACAACTCTGGTAGACAAACTGGCCTTTTCTAAGGTGCCTTGGTTGACTTAAGTACAGACCCACACCTAAGAAATGAGAACTTGGGGAAGTCAGCATAGCCCTTTTTTATCAATGTGTACCATCTGCAAATGTAGCAAAAACAGGAGTCTTAAAAATGTATTATGATTTAATGTTTGCACCACCTGTTTATATTTCCATTTTGGCTTGCGAAGAGTAGATTGTGTTTATTATCACATATTTTGGAAAAGACAGCAGTTCCTAGGACTCACAAAGGGCTTGCTTCTTCATGCTACACTCACCTCATTTTTCACTCTTCTCCAAAGAACAACATCTGAGACTTGTCCCTTAAAGAACTTCCATCTATTAGTGGTGAGAAATCTGGATGTTTTCATCCTTAATGCTACAGGGTTGTAATCAACAGATCTGGCATTCAGGATCATGACAAATGGTCTGCTTTGCCAGTTCGTTTCACTGAGATTGGTTCCTGCTGGGACGATATGCTCTCACACTTGTTAAGTTGGCACTTGACCATTTTCTGGGTTCTGTCTTGAATGTGGCACATCTGCTGTAGCCACACAAATGTATTCTGCTGGTGCAAAGTGCCATGTGATAGTCCTATTTTAAGGGAGTGATCCAGGCTTCATGCACCTCTGGGCATATAGCTTAGCAATTCCATAGCCTTGGTTATACTTGATGAGCCAGGTTGCCATTAGCAATTTGTCTCTCTTTTCCCCTTCCACCTCCCTTTACACAAGGCATTCATACACACATTCACAGTTGCCTTACATTTACTGAATGGCTCAAACACAAGGCAATGTCAGATGGTCGTCTCACTGGAGACATATTGGGTCTTATGGATGTGATAGCTTCTCTCATTGCTCTCTAAATACCCTAATGTTGCGAAGCACTATATGGCTAAGTGTTTGTTAACAACGGAAACTGTACAAGTAGAAAATAAGTACATTCTTCCTAGTAATCAGTTCTTATAAATTACTGAGTGCTTTTCTTTAGTGCCTGGGAAAAAAAAACACAGCCAGAGTCTAAGCATATTTTTTTTGTGCTTCTCATTCTCTTGAAAAAATAATCTCATTTCTCTTGCTATTTCCTGGATAGCTTACAAGAGTACTCTGCCAACAGAAGAGCTTCCATGTATTTTGCTAAAACTTGCTGGTTTCTTGGTCTGTCGCCTCTACTGGACTGGCAGAAGCTTCTGTCTCACAGAATACAGCTAGGGTCACAGGCGAAAAGCTTTCCTTAGCACAGAGCTAACTCCACAAGTCATTCCTGCTTTTCTGAACACAAACCAATGTGAATAGAGAAACATGTATAAGGAAATAGTGGCTATGCACTACCATGTAAACATTTGCTTCCTTTCACACCTTTCTATGCAGCAATTTTTTATTTAGCTGAAATGTGCATCCCTTCCATTTTTAGTTTAATACTTACAAATCTTTTCTACTTGCTTTGTCAGTTCTTTTTCTCTGTACCACTTTGCTTGCCTGCTTTACATTTGACTAAAAACTTCTGCTTGAGGTACTTCAAAAAGCTGAGAGTATACATGTTCATGTACATGCACACGCACACAAATACATACTCATACACAGACACAGACACACACATTTCCAGTATTTTGATGTCATAGAGGCTATGCAGACTGCCCCTAATGGGCAGCCTGCAGCCGCCTTCAGCTGTACTGGATTGGGGTCGTGGCAACTGCATGCTGTGACCCCAATCTGGCCTTTCCAGGGTGCAAAAAGCGGCTTCTATTTGCACCCTGGGGGCGGAGTTAGTGTGTGTCATGTGGATGCCACACCCCAACTCCACCCCAAGTGCAGCCTTTATGGCCAGTCTGTACAGCCCCATAGTTGTCCTAACTGAGGTTCTGGCCCATTCTAATTGTACCTGCTCTGATATTCTGAGATAGTTTAAATGTTACACTGAAACAAAGTAAATAGATGCATGTATGAAATCCACTTCTCTTTTTTCCATTTCATCTGTAACAATGGAAAACAAACGCACACCGATCTCAGCCAAGGCTGTCCAAAGCTCTCATGAACATTTTCCATGAACAAAATCTGCAAATCTCAATTTGCAAGTAATATAAATTGGATCATGGAAGAAAGACTCAATTGCAGATCTGTTTTATCTAGAAATTCTATTTTAACATTTGAACTTTCTCAAACGTAACATGCCTTGATTAATTCTATACTCCCTTTAAGGGATACGAAGAGCAGTCCACTGCCTGTCTGACATATTTAGAGTGCACAGCTGTTAGGTGGACAGGACGAGAAAGCATTCTGTTGGCATGAATCACAGCAATGGTGCTAGTTAAATATAGCTACCTCTGTGGTAGTCTTGTTCTGATTTATGTGACATTTGTAAATGGAACTTCTTTTTCTGATCAGGGTCCCTCTTTCACAATATAGCCTATGTAGTAATACTTTTTTTCTTCAAGGAAGCTGCTTTCAGTTTCATCAGTGTAATTGTAATTACCATATTATTTCTTGTCTGTATAAGCAGCAGTCCAGTGTGAATGTGAACCAGAAAGGCAGGGAGTTGTCATGAATCCCTTACATTCATTTATCAATTTAGGGATTCCTGTCATGAGGGTTATAAGTTTAGGGTTTTGTTAGAATATTATAGGATTAAGTTGATAGTTGGTTTTAATGTTAGATTTTATAATGGGTTAAAAGAAAGTGCTAGAAAGAGGTAGACTGGCTGTTAAAGAATGTGCTTGCTTGTTAAGGTTGGAATGTGGAGGGAGTTACCCTGCCAGCAGAGACTTGGTTTTCAAAGGCTAGAGACTGGTCTCTGTGATGGGAGGGGGAACTGAAACATAGAGAGTGTCTATTGATGTTATGATATTGCTTATATGATGTTATGATAACATGTTCATTATATTTTAATATGCTGTTATGTTGTGTTGGGGGATGATGGGGTTTCCAGTTATGTTTAACAATGTATAGGCTGTTAAGGTTTAATATAAATTAGTCCTGTTGTGGCTTAAGGTTTATACACAAGGTCACAGGTGCAGTGGAGAGATAAAGCTGTGTGAGAGCTTAATTGTTTTGAGAGTTTTGCCAAGAGCCCGGACTGGAGGACATTACATCACCAGGGAGGAGATTCATCACTGCACGGGAAAGAGATGTCCAATTGGTTTGCTTAATTGGTTGATGGGGTGGGATTGCTTTATGGGGTTATAAAAACAATATGTTAATGCTCACTTTCATTCCTGACAAAAAAGTCACTTCGGTTGTTGTATCTACTTCTTCAATAAAACTGTTCCTTTTTCAAAGTACAGTCTTTTTGTTGCAAGGGGGAGACTGCAATTGGGAGCCTCATAGGAGTAATCCAGAAAGAATGTATACATGGCAATGTTATCTCCTTCTTTGTCTTCTGCCTCTCCCACTTCAAAATCATCTGTTGGTGATGTTATTTTGTTGTTGTATGTCTTCAAGACAGATTATGGCAACCTTTCTCAGAGGGTTCTCCAGGCAAGATTTATTCAGAAGGGGTTTGCCATTGCCTTTCTCTGAGGTTAAGAGAGTGTGACTTGCCCTAAGGTCACACAGTGGGTTTTCATGTTTAAATAAGGATTCAAACTCTAGTCCAGACCTGCACAAAGCAACAGTGATAGGGGCCAAAATTAAAATAGGCTAAACTTATTTGGGCCACAGATAGGAATTAATTAATATTATTAATTAGTAATATTAATTATAATTAAATAATATTGCTTCCATCCTCCTCTTCCTCTGCCCAGCCCTCT
Organism: Sceloporus occidentalis; assembly: GCA_023333645.1. NCBI lineage: Eukaryota > Metazoa > Chordata > Lepidosauria > Squamata > Phrynosomatidae > Sceloporus > Sceloporus occidentalis. The sequence goes on along the minus strand of JALMGF010000004.1, from coordinate 6,276,280 downwards.
TCTCATGAGAGGCCAAGTGGCAGAAGAGCCTTGCCTGTCCTTCTCCTCCTCCACCTGAATTTCTCCTTGGGAGAAGGCAGAGTGACGGAGGAGCCTTGAGGGATGAGCGTTTGTCCTTCTTGCTCATCTGCCACCAGGCATTCTTAGGAGAAAGCCAGGTGAAAGAGGAGACTTTCAGGGCAAGCATTTGCCCATCCTCCTCTTCCTCCTCCTCCCACCTTTGTTCTCGTGAGAAAGCCAAGCAGCAGAGGAGCCTTGCAGGATGGGTGTTCTCCTGTTCTCCCCTCCACCACCACTGCTTGGTCTTCTCAAGACAAAGCAGGGTGGTAGAGGAGACTTGCAGGGCAAGCATTTGTCTGTCCTCCTCCTCCGCTATCTGGCCTTTTCCTTGGGAGAAAGTCAGGCAGAGGGGGAGTCTTGAGGGGCAAGCATTTGCTTATCCTGCTCCTCCACTTAGCCTTCTTCTCAAGAGAAAGCCAGGTGGCGGAGGAGCCTTTCAGGAACCGGATGAGATGTAGGATGGATAGTGGATTATGGCTGTGGGAACGGAGAAAGGAGAGAGTGGCTGCGGTGGCTTAGGTGCTGAGTTCCGGCGGGCAAAGCTAACAAGAGGCCCGGTGACAGTGAGCTTGGCTTCGCTCAAGTGATTTCAGCAGAGCAAGATGCTCTTGGGAACTCAGGCTCAGAACTAGAAGCTCGACAAGCCCAGCTTGGAAATCAGGCTCGAAACTTATTGCTCGACAAGCCCAGGGAAGGGCTGGAAATGAGGTTCTTACATACCCCTAAACATAACCACAGGCTAAGGCAGCCTGGTGGACAAAAGGCTTGATGGCTTATGTTTGTCTAAGCTGAAACTTACACAATGGATACACAAAGCATAGGTCTGGCCCTTTTCAGGGAAAGCAAATATCTTGATGGTCGAGCCGTTAATTTAATCACTGGCTCATTAACGAGGTAGCTATAGCTATTGTCTTCCTGCTTCAGATAGCTTGCGAATCCGGTCTAGCAACTCCCAAACTGCTGCTGAAAGGTTTAAATCTACCTTTTCTCCTGTGACCATGCCTAGCAAGGACTGCTGGCTACGTGGTCTGCTCATTTTTGGGATAATGGCGGCTAGCGATGGGGTCAGGGGTCATGACTTCAGACCACATGGCACCAAAAATTTATATAAAACCATACTTGATAACAGAGGCACAACTAATGGGGACGACAACCATGCCAAAAAAGAAGCGATTACACAGCGCTAATGGAAAGATCCACTGCCCTAGTGAGGATGGTGCCTCAAGTGAATCGATTCAAAGAGAAAGTAAATCACCAATCAGTTTAAATGGTAAGTGGGAATGATCTCAATGTTTATGTACCAAAAACAGTGATATCCCTGAGATGAATGAATGGCGACTTTTGGCTGGGTAGAAAAGTGGCAAAGATAGATTGGCTTACTGCTTCCGGTGTGAAGAGATCTTTTGTCTCAAGTTTCTAGAGGATATGCACATTAATTGGGAAAAGGAAGGAACATTTTAGATTTGATGGTTTTATTTACCTGTGTGATCACATGCCTTGGTGGAAATGATCATTTATTTTCCTTTGAAATTTTACTGGGAATCTGAGCCAGTATTCCTGAAAGATCACTGATCTCTCAAAACATGCTGTCTCCAGATATGAGATGAAAATATTAGAATCTGAAAATATAGTATGGTGTACACAGGGGTGCTTCTCACACCAGAGTCTTCCAGAGTCCTTGTCCAACAATCAAACTACTAGATCATGGTGACTCTCATATTACACTATTGTGTACCATTGCTTTGTAGGGCACCTGAGCCTTCTCTGGCAAGCAGGTTAGAGTTTTCAGAAGAAGAGAAAATAGTGGCTCCCTAACAACATCCCACCAGTTTCCTTGATTTTTAAGGAAGCATGTCGGATGGGATGGGGTGGGGAGATTAAAAAGTGACATCTGCTGGGATGTTATTCTTCTCTCCTGTCATTGTCTGAAATATGATAATCCAGTCACTGAGGCACTTGACTCATGACATGTCTGCTGTCACTGAAATTATATCCAGGGACAAATTATTGAGATGGCACCTGGGGTTGGGCAAGTGGTCATTGAAGAGGTACAGTTCACTAAAGTATCTCTTTTAGTTACCTCACTGATTTCACATGGGTGCCATAACGTTTCTTTTCTACAACATTACTAAACAAGATCATACTTCAATACAAGCAAATACTTAAACAAAGAATAACTTAAATTTTAGGTTTTAAAGGTCTGAAACCTTTTATTGAATGTATAAGAATTTATTGTCAGTTGAATTTTTTTCTATCTTACCTTTCCCCTCATGGCAAAAAGTGAAAAGATCAAAGCATCTACTGTTTTACAGATATGCCTATATTGCATATTCTCTATTCAAAAGAAAAGGAAAACATTTAACCTCTTCTGTAGCTTCTCTCTGATCACCCTTTCAGGCTTGCCCATCGAAATGGTAGAAAAGAGAAATAGATTAATGTGACTTGATTTAGGAAATGAATTTTATGACCAGAAACACTGGACTAGTAACTACTGTAAACATTAATGAAGAGAAAAGGAAACTGTTATTAATTTTTTGCTGACAAGACTAATCTTACCACCAATATTTTCTATTTACAGGGCTCTTTTGCAGATTATGCTTAGTTTCATTTGGCTTAATCTCTTCCCCCTTTGGACCCTCTGAGACAGTATATTATAAGACACTTCCTTACATCCTGCAATAATTGCAGCATCTTTGATTTGACATATAAACAAAAACAGCTCTATTTGCTACCAAGTGGAGCCTTTGAAAGATAAATTAGAATTCCTTGTCCTAATTTTCCCATTGACAAGTCTTAAAGGCAAAGTTAAGACAAAATTCTTGAGCCAGCAAACTTGCTTCTACAAGTACAAAGGAATTTTAACAGTGGCCTGAGGAAGAAATGGATTTAACTGTCAGTCACATGAAAAGGATTTGGGAAAGGAACACTGATGCTTTGTCAAATGGAGAGATTCAAATGTAGTGACATGTCATTGACCCTGGTGCCAAGTACCTCAAAATGAAGCGAGAAGGTGCTTAGAGCAAAACCAGCTGCTTAAAGGTGTTCAGAGCCCTAGTTTTAATTACATGTATTTATACAGATTTTATTTTTTTTTAAAAAAAAAAGTCCTACATTCATTATAGCCTTTAGTGTGCAACCATTCTGAGCATTTATGAGATTCAAGCAATTAAGAGTCTAAACTTTATAATGTTTCCAGATGGCACACTGATTAACAATTGTATGAATTTAATATTTGTTTAAATGCACTGTGCTGTAAGAAAAAATATTTCTTAATAGTAGCTGAACGTATTTGCTGCAAAGCTTTGCAGACAGTAACTTGTCTCATTGCCTGGAGAGGTGGAAATCTCATTAGCTGATTTTACAGATCAAAAGCAGTGCAGAAGCAAAGGGGGAAAAAGCTTTCTTTTCACAACTCCTCCTTTTCTCAGGAAAGTATTCTGTCTCCCCTTGGCCTGCACCCTCATCCTAGTTTCAGGCTCTCCAGTTTTCAGTGAAAACCTAACTAAGGCATTAAAGATACATTATCACTGCATTCCATCTCTATTGAATAGCATCTAAAGCTACAATAAACACTCTGTGACATTCTCACTTTATAAACCCCCCTGCTCCTGAAACCAATCAACAATGATCTCAGGCAGGGTCAGTGGCCCTGTCTGCATGGGCCAGGATACCCCATGGGAGCCCAGAGTATCCTGGCTCCACAGCTACCTCAATGTTCCCCTCCCATTACTCGCCCCCCTGTTCCTGCACCATAGTGGCTGTGTGGACAAGCATCCCACTGAGCCATCTGGCCTATCTGCCGCTGCCTCAGGATACTTGCTTTTGAGATCAGAACAAGGTGCTCAGCCTCAACCATATGGCTGGGTGCTTCACTCTGACCTCAGAGCAAGTGACCTGCAGCAACAGTGGATTTTCCAGGCAGGTCAGTGGGACACCTGTGAAGACAGCTGCTGCAGTGCAGGAATGGAGGACTCTGGATCTTCCAGGAAGATTTGGAATAACAAGTATGTTTTTTAAAAAAATATTTCAGTGATGTTATACCACAATTCTAGATTCCTTGCATTAGAACTGGGGCCTGTGTCTTCATGTCACTGTATGTAAAATTAAAAGAGCTGGAAAGATAAAACAGCTGGAAATTACTCCACCACCCCAACCACCGATTTCCCAGATTACAAAACAAGCATTTTCATCCTTGTAAATGCTGGGGCAGCTTGCAAGAGTATGAGTAAAACACCACACAATAGAGTTTTCCTATCTAATATTCCATTCCATTTGATACAGAGAATGACTTCTAATAACAGGGAAAAATGGAAAGGAAAAATCACACTGAATGGACAAGACCTAAGGAAGTAATTACAATTTGATTAAGAAAATAAATAAATATACGAAGATACAATGTATAGTGTAATAGACTACCCAAATTGTTGGTAATCAGTGTTTATATTTTAAATTTAATAAAAATAAAATTTTAAATAATAATAATAATAATAATAATAATAATAAATTATTTATATACAACCTTTCCAAAAGATCAAGGTGGTTTACAAAATTACAAAAATAAATACACAAAATACATACTGTAAACAATTTACATAAGCAAATTAATAAAATACCCAAACAATACACAATGTATACAAACTAAAATTCCATCTCTTATCCATTAACTAAAAAACCATCATCAATTAAAACTTAAAACAGAATAAAAAATAGAGGTGAATTTCTCTCTTGGTTTGGTCTCTAGGAACCTTCAGGCCTCAGCTTCTCTTGCCTCCTTCAGGCACGTTACAGACCACCCAGAAAGTGCAGTCTCGCACCGCTGCCAGTTGCTCCGTGAGGGAGCCACAGCAGCCAAACTGCACGGCTCCCTCGCGGAGCAAAAAGAAGCCCCCAAATGGCGCTTCTTTCCGTGGCGTGGATATGATGCCGCGAGGTGCCAATGGCGCACTCGCAGCGTCATATGCGCTGTGAAACGTGCGGACACAGTGCGTCCGCTACGTAAAGATGGCGGCCCCTGTGTGGAACGGGCGTTGCCATTTTGTACAGACTCGGTCCGTATTAGGGTTAGGGGCGTCCGGAAGGGACGCCCCTTTCTAACCCTAATACGAACCCAGTCCGTACTATTAGGCCCATTCGTAACGGGCCTCAGTCTCTTCTGCCTGCTGAGTTTTAATGCCTTCTAATAACATGACCAAACAAATTTAGACCAAGAGGTTTCTGGATTGAATTGAACATCCACTGATAATTAACTTCTAAAAGATTTAAATGCAGGATTAGGTATTCATATTTTAATCTGTATATACTTATTTGTCAGTCAAAGGTTTATTGTATTTTGAGGACTAGGAGTGATAAATATAAGGGAGAAAGACAAAGTATTGAATAGATAAGTTTAATTATAGTGAGTTACTGTTACAATAGCTACAAGGGTTATAAGAGTTACCACAGTGGTACAAGAACAGACCAAAGATAGTCTGCGGAAATGGTTCGCAGCTGATACTATTAAGACTAAATAAGAGAATATAAAAGATTACACTATAGAAAAAAGAATAGTTACAGTAATTTAGCCATATAATTTAGTCAATTTAATCAAATAAATTTCCAGGGAAAAAAAGATTATATTATAAAGCATGGAAAGATTAAGTGATAACGTAAGGGTAATACATGAGAAAAGTTTGAAGAAAGGAGAGAATAAGTAAGAAAAGGTTTAGATCTTGAATAAGCTCATTTATTAAGACTAGGAAAAGAGTTTATGTATGTAAGAAGGATTTGACATTGTTCTTGGTTTGTATTATTTTGTGTTTTGTTTTTGTTTTTCATGTTTGTCTTTTTGTAGCCATTTGAAGGATGCTTTATTTTGTATGTTTGAGGTGTTTAATATAAAGTTGCGTATATTTTAAAAATTAAAAATAAGTTTTAAGACAGAAGTTAGAAACAAGGAAGATGGCGAATCCATTTACCTACTTAAAGAAGAAATAGAGTCGGTAAAGGGCAAAAGAGAGAAGAGAAAAAATTACCTTGAATTGTCTATATGAAGGATATCTTATGTTGGGACTAGATGTCATAAATGGTAATGAATTATATGTTTCATGAAGATTTAAGAATATTGGAATTATGTAAAGGAACAGCAAAACATGTTAAATATTGGATTTGATTGTACTCTGTATGTGTTTTTTTGCAATAAAATTATTTTATAATAAATATTTCAACAAAAAAGTTTATTGTATTTGAGTGAATGCTGTTATAAATCCAAACAATCAATAAAATCCAGTAAAAAAAAATAGATAAATACATGTACATTGGCCTCCATACAAAAGAACAAGTAAGTGAATCCCCTGCACAATTTCTTTCAAATAGCTAGCACAGATACTTTTAGTAGCATTAGCAAATAAAGCTGTTTTGTGTGTAACATATGAATCCCAGTCCAAAAATAGCAAGCATAGTTTCACTTAGGAGTTCTCACCCTGTAAGGAAGCCAAAATCTGTCCCAAGAATCTTGTTCCTGGGTTTTGATAAAGCTGGTAATAGAATAAAGCTAATACTAGAGGATAGGCTCAAATTTCAAATGATGCTAATAGATTTGAAAGCTGGGCCAAAACTAAGAAAATGAACTTCAACGTGGAGAAAAGTAAGGTACTACACTTAAGGAGAAAAAAATGAAATGCACAGATATAGGATGGATGACACTTGGCTTGACAACAGTGCATGTGAAAGGGATCTAGGGGTTGACTCCAAATTGAACATGAGTGAATGGTGTGGTGCGGCAGCTAAAAAATACAGTATGATTCTAGGCTGCATCAATAGAAATATACTCTCTAGACTGAGGGAAGTATTAAAATCATTTTTCTGCTTTACTCTTATTCAGTATTCAGGCTGTTAGAGAAAAAAGATCTTTGGGATGGTTGATGTCTCTTGTTACCGGTGGTTCTGAAGTGGTACCAACTGGAACAGATGCAGTCTTCTCAGCTACTCAATATCAAAGTAACGTCCACACAGATTTTCACTCAAATGAGGGTTTATTAACTTTGCTGCTATTTACACAATGCACAGCAAACTACTATACATCTATACTCTTTCAGAGTCCATGCTAGAAGAAAACTTGAATATGACATCAGTCTTTGTTCTCTCACAAGATCTTTCCCACCAAGTGGACACACCTCTTTCTCATGAAGTCACCATACTACACAAGACCATAACAATAATACATTTTGTTTATATTCTGTCTCAGGCAATGTCCTTGAAGACTTGTTCTTCCAGGCTTAGGCTTTCTGGCCTAAGCCTGGAAGAACCATTTTAACCATTTTAAACCTTAGTTAACCATTGACACATCTGAACATTTTCAATACAATTTAGAAATATATTTTAACACAGGCCTCACCTGGAACCCTCTGTCCAGTTCTGAGCACCATGGTTCAAAAAGGATGTTGACAAACTGGAGCATGACCAAAATGGTGAAGGGTCTGGAAACCATGCCTTATGAAAAGAGACCTGGGGAGCTGGGTATGTTTAGCCTGGAGAAGAGAAGGTTAAGAGGTTATACGATAGCCCTGAAGGGGATGTCATACTAAAGATGGAACAAGTTTGTTTTCTGCAGTTCTATAAAATAAGGCACAGAGTAATGGATTCAAACTACAAGAAAAGAGATTCACCTAAACATCTTGAAGAATTTCCTGACAGTAAGAGCTGTTTGACAGTGGAACACACTCCTTCGGAGTGTGGTGGAGTCTACTTCTTTGGAGGTTTTTAAACAGAAGCTGGAAGGCCATCTGTCAGGGGGTTCCTTGATTGTGAGTTCCTGCATAGCAATTGGTTGGACTGGATGGCTCTTCAAGTCTCTTCTAACTGTATGATTCCATGAAATAATGTGAAACATCCTTTATCTGTCCCATGCCAGAAATACAGAGCCTTACATTTCTCTGAATATTTTTACATTTGCCATCCAAGACAGACATTGGCATAGCTTGGAAATGCAGTTCTCAGAGGGGCAAAGGTAATTGTATTATAGTTTTTTGTGGGTTTTTCGGGCTATCTTGCCATGGTCTGGAAAAGTTTATTCCTGATGTTTCACCAGCATCTGTGGCTGACATCCTCAGGGAATGCTGACATGAAAGTGAGTGGGTACCGTATATACTCGACTATAAGTCGACCACATGTATAAGTCAAGGGCAAGTTTTGAGACCAAAATTATGAATTTTGATATGATCCATGGATAAGTCGAGGGTAAAACTTAAGGGCATCTAACAAAGGATGTAAAGGATGAAGCAAAGGAAAACAATGCCCAAGAACTTACAAAATTCCAGCAAGCATAAATGTTTGCGCTCACACTAAAGACTTCATGGATAAGAAAATAGAGGAGGTTCAGTGATTTCAGGGAAATGACACTCTTGCTTTTCACCAGGGGATGGTTCCTTTTTAAATGAGAGTTAAAGAACAGTACCTACACTGACCCATGGATAAGTCGACTCAGGTTTTTTTGGGTCAAGTTTTTGACCTAAATTTCTAGACTTATACATGAGTATATACAGTATATATATTGTGTGACCCTTGGTTGAGAGGAAGTGATTTACATATTAATCTCTGTGTTGGTCTGTTGTTGAATGACAACGTCTCACTGTGTCTGTTTAATTAGTGGCAGACCAAAGATGAACATGAGTCAACAGTGCGATGCGGCAGCTACAAAGGCCAATGTGATTTTAGGCTGTATCAATAGAAGTATAGTGTCTAGATCAAGGGAAGTAATAGTGCCACTCTATTCTGCTTTGGCCAGGCCAAAGAATACTGTGTCCAGTTCTGGGCACCACAATTCAAAAAGGACATTGAGAAACTGGAGCATGTCCAAAACTGAAACCATGCCCTATGAGGAAAAACTTAGGAAGCTGGGGATGTTTAGCTGGGAGAAGAGAAGGTTAAGAGGTGATATGATAGCCCTGTTTAAATATTTTAACATATTGTGCATCCACCTCTTTCAACTTCCTACCAAAAGCCTCATAATTCCTTATGATATTCTGAAGGCTATGCCTTGCAGTATCATTGGTTCCCACATGAACCAAAAGAAATGGATAATGGTCAGTGGGCTTGACAAGTCTTGTCAGCCTCTTTGTCACATTACGGATCTTTGCCCCAGGGAGACAACACACCTCCCAAGACATCTTGTCAGGCCTGCAAGTGCCTCTCAGCAAGGAGTCCCCCACGACCACCACATGCCTCCTCTGAGGCTTAGCAGCAACTGTTCTCTTTGGTGGAACTCCCAGGGTCCCCTGCTCTGTCCCTGAAGTCTGTCCCTGCTTCTCTTCCTCATAATCTCTGATAACAGACAGAGATTCAAATTGATTCTGTAGCTGCAATCTCCCAGAACGTTCCCTGGTTTTCCTAGTTCTGTGTGTGACTTTCCTCCAACTATCTACTTCTGTAGTATGTAAAGTGACTTCCTCCTCCCCAGGAACTTCCTCTGTGTGTTTCCGGTTCAGGACCATCTGGTCAATTCTGGTCAGGAAAACCCCTTGCTCCCTATGATGTTGAAGTGTAGCTACCTGGGCCTCCAGCTGCTGTACTTTCTCTTCTAAGAGGGCCACCAACTTGCACTTAGTGCAGGTGAAGTTCCCCACATGATTTGGAAACAAAGGGCTGTCAAAGCTTGCCTAAGTTATGGGAAGGTGAGCTTTGTCAAATAGACAACCCTTTGATGGTCAAGTTTATAGTAGCCTTACCATTTGGAAAATATAGAATGATTAATATTTGTTGGGGATGCTTTGATAGAGATTTCCTGCATGGCAGGGGGTTGGACTGGATGGCCCTTCCAGTTTCTTCCAACTCTGTGATTCTATTATTCTAATAGCCTGTCCAGTACAGTCCCATGGTGAAAAATATATTCAAGAAGTGTCTCTTTAGAATTCAAATTAAGGAAATTATCAGGTGGAACAGGACACAATTCAGACAACTTGTGATATCTTGTACTCTAAACTTTACAATGATATAGCCGTGTTAGTCTGTAGAATAAGTACGTAGAGAGATATTGTAGCACCTTTGAGACAAACTGAAAGACGTTTGCAGCATGACCTTTTTTTAGACTTCAGCCTACTTCCCCAGATGCATAGACTATTTAATTTTATACCATAATTAAAACAATGTTTGAAGGTTAAATCTAGATAAGTAAATTACAGATATATAGTGCTATCTTTACAAGAATCCTCCCCAGCTGTTACCTATGCTGCTCCATATAAATTTTGAAATCAATGATAACCCTTAATGACCTCTGGATGAACTCTAGCAGCCTGTCCTCCATTACTGGCAAAGCGAGAGGACATGTACACCTCCCCTGAGGGAGCACCCATATTAACATCTCAGAGGGTCCGGGGAAGTCGCATGAAGGGATTATCTCAAGGCTGGGAAGAGTGAAAGGATTGCCTTCCCTGAAGCTATCAACCTCCTCCTCAAACCTATTGTCCGAGTGGCATAAGCCCTTTATACTATCTAAAGCAGACATCCAGGTGAAAAGAAAATCTTTAGAACACCTTTCTTTCGGCCAAGCCAGCCTCTTTGCCTCAGGCCAGATTTGGCCTATAAAAAGTCCCCACTTTGGCTGCTCAGCACGCCATTTTCAAGGTCTACTTGCTCCACGTCAGTCAGACCTCTGTTTTGGTAGCCGGCATTTCTGCTCACCCCCAGGCTGCGGAGCGGACTTGTCTCACTGTCCTGCACCCCATTCGCTCCCCGGAGGGAGTCTACATTCTGGTAAGCATCTCCATTGGTAACGCCTGAAATCTGTTCCTATTTTCCAACCCTAATTTTCCTGAGTCCTGAGTGTGTGTGTGAGTGTATGCGCAACACATGTGTTTTCCCCCTATTTCAATAAATTAGACATCTAGTTATTAATATCCGTCTCAGCTTTATTTATTGGGATCCCCTGGTCTACTCTGTATACATATCGGGAGGGCGATTTCGGTGGGCTCACGTAGCCAGCCCCTCTTGCAGTATTTGAGCTAATAACAACAATAATATAATTCCCCTACGGACCCTTGGCTACACAGCAGAGTAACTGGCCTTCACTCCTTTACACTACAGTTATAACCACATATAAGGAACAAATAGGTTACAAGGAAAATGGATTGACACTGACTTTTCTAATGATAAGAAACAGATTCATTGTTGTCCATCAGATGGCAATTCTTAAATTTTCCTTGCTGGGGGTCTGGGCCTAAGTCTACTAAAAGGCAATTGGAGGCCATCCAGTCCAACCCCCTGCCATGCAGGAAATGGCTGCAGAAGAAAATGGTCTCTGGAGTGGTTGCAGCTTCAAAAGCAGTACCTGGGCCTGAGTCTACAGTAAGGACATTGGAGGCCAGCCAAAGGCCCCAAGAAAAACTGTCTCTGGAGTGACTGCAGCTTCAAGAGCTGAGGGCTAAACTAGCCTTTGCAGGAAGATGGTCTCTTCTACCCTGGGAGAGGAGGTTGAAACAGTTCTGCCTTTCTTTTATACCCATAGGAGATACAGCTGGGTCAGGCAAGGGAAACAGTACTTGGGACTCAGTCTGCAGTAAGACAGTTGGAGGCCAGCCAGAAGGCCGCAGGAGAAAACAGTCTCTGGAGTGGCTGCAGCTTGAAAAGCTGAGGGCTAAACTGGCCTTTGTAGCAGGATGGTATCATTGTAATTTGAAGGAAAGGGCCAAGGAGGGAACAGCCCACAGAAGACTGTAGTCCTATCACCTCTCACAATATTATTCCTCCCCAGTATTCCATCTCTCCCTCACTTTTCCTATTTCAGGTGGGGAGGATGTCATATCCGAAAGGCCAACAATAAGGAAACTAGTGCATTGTTATACCTCTAGAATGGACAAAAGAACTGAAAGTAGAACAAAATATTAAAATCTGATACCAAGAAAAATGACAAGTCTGTCAAACTTAAACTCACCTTCGAAAGACCAATAACAATACTTGTACAGCAGGAATGTGAAGTTCTTAAAATGATATTTGAATATTTTCTTCATTATTTTCTAACCAATACCTTTCAGCTTGTTAGAGTTTTGCTTTTGGGGCAGCAGCGCAGAAGGGTGAACTTGTTAGTTTTATTACCTTTTACTTAGGAAATAGCATAAAGATGGAATGATAGATCAGGGACTCTTACCTGCAGTGTCAATTATTTATACAGAATAAAATCTACCTAGTAAAATGAAATTGCTTAATTCCTAAAGGGCACAAGATAAAGTTTTTCTTTTCTGAGGAAGTGGGAAGGGTTCCTTATGAAAAATGTCATAAATATTTAAATGTAAATAATAAAACCTTGTACATGCATTAAATAAACATGATTTTAATATTACATGCAAACTACAGCCAGGGTGGTAGACCTGGCCAGAGTTGTTATGAAAAATCAACTGAGGTCCAAAACACACTGCAGAAATAATCCAGTTTGAGATTGCTTTAACTGCTCTGGCTCAGTGCTAGGGAATCCTGGGAATTGTAGTTTGTTGTGGCACCAGAGCTCTCTGACAGAGTGCTAAATAACTCACAAAACTACAGTTCCCAGAATTCCCTAGCATTGCGCCAGAGCAGTTAAAGTGGTTTCAAACTGGATTCTATCTGCAGTGTATTTTGAACCTGAATTGCATCTTTGGTCTGGCATTACTTCATCCCAGGTTTCAGCATGACCATCTCTTTGCGGTGCTAGTTCAGCTATATAAAGTAACAATTAAAAGGAGTGCATTTCTGGAAATGACTTCTTAGTATTGGAACATAAGGAGAATCCAAAGCAGCAAATGAAGGAAATTAATGTTCAGTTTTTGGACTTCTGGTGAATTTCTAGGGCAGCAAGGCAAACTATTTTCTCATGTTAGCAAACACAGGGGGAGGTGGTACAGTGTCCTATTTATAATATTTTTACAATCTGGGTGCAAAAAGAAAACGTTTCAACCTATTAATATACTTAGTCTTTTTTTAAAATTAGGAAAATACGTGTCCATAACACATGCATTTTTGAAAGGACAACACCAAATTATTTTGAAGGAAAGGTGACTTGGAAATTTGTGATGGTAGATTATGCTTCCAAGTGGTGAAAAAGCCCCCTGTGAAAAACTTTAAAAGCACAATCTGTAAGATACCTTAAAGTAACTTTTCCATGTTGTTCTCTTCTTTTATTCTTTTTTTAAAATGATTTTATCCAGTTCAAGTTAGACCACCCATTCATGTGCAAGGTGAAGATTTTCATTGAGGATCAGCAAAATGCTAGGTAGCACAGATGCATCATTATGGCCCATTCAAGAAATAGACAGTATTCAGCAGTTCTTAGGTTTCCACCTATGTCATAGAGAAACTGGCAAACTGGTAAACACAGCTTAGTAGAACCAACAGAAATATAGGTTGTCTGTAGCCCCATATATGACATCCACTGAATTCAGTAGGGCTTTTGAGAAGACATGCCTAGGATGTTCCCCAAACTTTTTTTAAAAGGATGGGAAGAAGAAGTAGAAGTTCTAAGAACTCACTGAAAAAATAGCATAGGCGGGTTACAGACCGCCACTCTGCAGCGGTCTGCTGCCACCGCCGCTTGCCCCGTGCGGGAGCCGCAGCAGCCACACTGCGCGGCTCCCGCATGGACTGAAAAAGAAGCTCCAAAATGGAGCTTCTTTAAGTGGCGCCTCTATGACGTCGTGAGGCGCCAGGGGCGCGCTCGCAACGTCATAGACGCTGCGACACGTGCGGACACACAGCGTCCGATACGTACATATGGTGGCGGCCGTGTGGAACGGCCGCCGCCATATTGTATGTACAGAATACGTAATAGGGTTAGGGGGGTGCGGAAGCACCACCCCTTCCTAACCCTAGTATGTATCCATTACATACTAAATGGCGGTGTGTAACCCGCCATAGTACCTTATATCAATAGCAGCAGTAACAGTACTTTATTTAATAGCTGGTTTGTTTATTGCAATATTTCTATCACATCTTTTGGGGCTTGCAAGGTAGCCAACTTGTCTAGTTCTGTTCAAACACTATAACAAGTGATGACAATGGATTTGTTTTCAAAAATAATTTTCCAAGTTTGAAATTTTTTGCATAGAACTATTGTTTGTGAGAGAAAGGACATCTGTATATATGCTTGAGAAAGGATTCACTCCCATAGTTTGAATTTTCTTAGGACAAAACACTTGACCTGCCATTTTTTGACATTCTGACAGAAGTTGAGCTTCTGCTTCCAGCATGGTCCTTGGGAATAGTGAGAATTGGAAGTTCTGACATGAACGTTGAAACACAAGAAAACCAGTCTCAGGAAGTATTTGTGATCAGCAACTCACTATTCCCTTCATACCAGTAAGACATTGTTTGCAAAAATGGGTAATGATACTTGGGGGGGGGGGGGGGCTTTGTTCTGAACAATTTATACAGCACATTCTTTAAAGCACCAGTTTCTCTTATGTTTATATTTTACCTAATGAGTAAGTATTTACACAAGACATTGAAAATGTCAAAGAAAGCATGTGCTGGTTTAAGTTAATTATTGTCAAGATGACTGCCAGATAGCAGAAGTGCTTATTAAACATTACCTCAGACTGTAACAGGAAGAGTCTGTGGTGAAAGGGGGTAATATATGCTTGCTTACTGAAATCCTCAGAATCTACAACTGTAGTCAGAAACTATTGTATATACACTTACATGTGAGTGTCATGCTTAGTCAACAGAAAAACACACTGGAAGATCAACTTGCATTTCTTCAAGGTGCTAAAGTCAAGCACAATGAACCTCCTTGTGACAGCAATGATGGGTGAAGTTCTGACATGCATTGGCCTGTTACAGACTGCCAAAATAAAGCTGCTTCGGGTCTCTTTTGAGGTATGCTGTTTAAATGATGCATGGGTCCTACGAGTTCGGAGGTTGCGCCAAAGCCACACTCCATTCCTAAGCACTGGAGTGCAGCTTTGGTGCAGCTTCCGGATTCTTAGGATGCATGCATCATTTAAACAGCATACCTCCAAAGAGACCCAAAGCAGCTTTATTTTGGCAGTCTGTAACAGGCCATTGTCTCTGTCTCTTGGTGAGGAGAGAGACTAGCTAGAACAGCTATCTGCCACTTGAGTAAGAAAAATGTTTATAATCTAGAAACTAATTCTAAAGGAAAGTCTCTTTCATGTGTGGGAAGAAATGAAATGAATGAAGTATGATGAGCCACATTTCCATGTATTTTGGTCTCATTTACATTTATTTTTTAAAAAATTCAGTTTTGAGAAACTTGCCTGGATCTGAGGTTACCAAATCACTTCACTGGCTGCCTATTAGTTTCCGGGCTGAGTAGGTGTTGGTTATCATCTTTAAAGCTTTAAATGGCTTGGGTCCAACCTATCTTTGGGACCGCTTCCTTCCATACAATCCACCCCACACACTCAGGTCCTCTGGGAGGAATTTGCTGCAACCTATAAAAACTAAATTGTCGGCGACTTCCCAGATGACCTTTTCGGCGACCGCTCCCAGATTATGGAATGGCTTGCTGGATGAGATCCGCTATATAACCACCTTAAACAACTTTTAAAAAGCTGTTAAGATGGATCTCTTCTGACAGGCCTTTCCCGAATAGATACCCGTTTACCAAAAATAAAAAAAATAAAATCTAATTTCCTGGACTCTGATTTTTGTTGTACTCATTGTTAACTCATTGTTAATTTGTTGTGTATTAATTTAAGATATGTTTTATATTGTAAAATGTTTAATTGCATTTTAAGGGGGTGGGATAGGGGGATATGGATTGTATATTTTAATTGTGATCCACAGAGGGGCAGGATAAAAATAAATTATTATTATTGTTGTTGTTGTTGTTGTTGTTGCTGTTGTTATTATTATCTCTCTTTCCCTGTATACGTATAAAATGCCAGGAGAGAGCAAAAGCAACAGCCTCCTCTCCAGTCTGTCCTAGTCATGTTTGACCTGTATGCTAAAGTGCACTTTGCACTGTAGATGAGGGAAGGATGTTCTGAAAGGTCAGTGGATAGCCATCACTCACCAGCTCTTGCTGGTTGTACTGCTAACCCTTTGAAGGGAAATCCCAGCTAGTCCTGTCTCCTAGTGTCTTGGCAATTTTTGGCACCTCAGGTACACAGCATGTGCCTAGAGGGAGCTCTAAGTGGGGCATATTCCATTCCTGTGACTGTTGTCATCTCTTTATTTTGATTGGGTGGCTGGGAATTAACTGATTAAAGTTCATTTGGACATTTCAGTCCTTACATAATGGAAACTGGAAAATATAGAAACAGAATAGAGTTGGAAGAGACCACAGGGGCCATCAAGTCCAACCCCCTGCCATGCAAAAATACAAAATCAAAGCACCCATGACAGATGTTCATCCAGCCTATTTAAAAACCTTCAAAGGAGGAGATTTCACTTCCTCCAAGGGAGTGTGTTCCATTGTCAAACAGCTCTTCCTGTCAGGAGGTTTTTCCTAGTGTTGAGGTGGAATATCTTTTCCTGTAGTTTGAACTCTGGGGCTGCAGCTAACATGCTTGATCCATCCTCAATATGACACCCCTTCAAATGTTTCAGCAGGGCTATGATGTTACCTTGTAACATTCTCTTCTCCAATTTAAAGATACTCAGCTTCCTAAGTCTCTTCTCATAGAGTATGGTTTCCAGGCCTTTCATCATTTTGGTTGCCTTCCTCTGGACATGCTTCAGCTTGTCCACATCCTTTTTGAATTGTGGTGCCCAGAACTGGACACAGTATTCCAGATGAGGACTGACCAAAGCAGAATAGAGAGGTACTACTACTTCCCTTGATCTAGACAATATACTTCTATTGTCCCTCATCAGTCTTGCACAGGGAGGAGAAGGAGAGCTGTGGCTGGGAGGTCATTTTGACTGGGTGAGTTTTCCCCCCAATTTGGGTGAGTGTATTTGTTACCAAGATTCACTGGTACTGTGATTCACTGGGAATGGAATTGCCAGGGGTGCATTCCTGATGGTGTGTGAATTTGAGGACACAGAGAACAAAGCAGAAGGTGAGCTGGAATCTGTGTTTGAGAGGTTCTCCTTTAACTTTATCACCTTTTTTTTTTCTATAAGGGACCTGGGGGTGGGGGGTGGGCTTTTGTTCAGAGGAAGTGCAAGAGAGACTTTCTTTGGGAAGGACCTAGCAGCCAGTAGCTCTTTATATAGCTATAGCCCCAGTCTCTTGAGCTCAGTGACAGAGCTTGGTGAAAAAGCGAGGTCAATAGGGGTATTTTACGTGGATGTTTAATGTGGAACTTTTTGAAAAGAAAGCCCAGAGTCTTGTTTCAATGCCTAATTAAGACTTATGAACATGTCACATGCAACAATTGTGGGATGTTTGAGTTCTTGCCTATGAATGTGGGTACCTTACAAAAGTAGGAACAACAGGTATTGTTCTGTGAGATTGCACTACAGAATTGATTTGAAGCTCTCTCCCCTATCTGGGATGATGAAGAAGAGAAGCAGAGATAGTTCTCTGGGAAAGTGAAGGGGGTCATGGGAATAGCTGCTGCTAAGCCTCAGAGGAGGTGTGTGGTGGTGGTGGGGGACTCCTTGCTCAGGGGTACAGAATCAGTTGTTGTGAGCCTGACAAGATGTCTCAGGAGATGTGCAGTAGAAAATCTTGCACAGTACAGAAGCATAAGAAACAGAAATCTGGGTTATTGAGATAGCTAGACACACTTGGCATATGACTCTTGAAACAGAATAATTGACTCAACCCAACTGGTAAACTGACATACTGGCCTTGCTAGCTGGGGACTTCTCAGACTCAGGGGCATCACTAGTGGGGTTCAGAGGATGTGGGTTGTGTGAGTCACACTAAGTGACCCTAAGTAAGGATGACACCTCTGCTCCCCAAACATCTGACTTTTGGCAGAAAGAGGCTGTGATGTTCACCTGTATCTCTTTAAAACATTGAACAGATGGTTTGCGTCGTGCAAGTCTCAGAGGGAGGAGAAAGGAGAGGGCCCAGGTTTAGAAAAAAATAGATATATAGATACAGATATAAAATTAAAATTAAAATTAAAATTTTCTATAAAAACACTACTTCTTACCAAATTTTCACTTTTACCACACGAAACTATGTACACATATATACATGTAGGGTGTGTGTATGATATTGTAATTTAAAGGTATAATTGTAATTTTCCTAATTTATGTAACAACTCTTGCCATTACATCCAGTGATATATAGCAATTATGATTTATGACTAACATTAGTACAAAAAAAACCCCTCCCATCACTAAGGATTCTATATTGTTTGATATGGGAGGATGCCAATGTGGGTGTGACACTCTGGGTTACTGCACTGGGTGACGCCAACCCTAGTGATGCCACTGCTCAGTCTTCCATGCGTTTCTAAGGCCCCATACAGATAGGCCAAAATAAAGCTGCTTTGGGTCATTTTGGAGGTATGCTGTTTAAATGATGCATGCTTACTAAGAGTCCAGAAACTGCGCCAAAGCTGTGCTCCAGTTCTTAGGACTGGATTGTGGCTTTGGCGCGGCTTCCGGACTCTTGGTATGCATGCATCATTTAAACACCATATTTCCAAAGTGACCTGAAGCAGCTTTATTTTGGCCTGTCTGTATGGGGCCTAAGCCTTTTATGAATAAGCTTTATTTATTAATATTCTCTGAGCATTTGTCTACATATCTGATTTTGCTGTGATCATCTACTGTAGTAGATTAGGTGCCATGCATTTGTCCACTATTTATCATAAATTGCCTGAGCTAACTGCAAAGGCTTCCAACTTTTTTTAAAAAAAAAAAACCTCAAAAGCTTGTTGGTGTTGAAATAGTTGGTTAAGAGAAGTCCTTGGTATTTCCTCGAGGCTATATAGCAACATTTGGCTACAGAGGAGTGAATCAAAGCCATTCCATTGGCTCCATTAAATTTAAGTTGGTTTATTCTTGAAAACTTTTTAAATGGTGGGTGTTAGGACTTCTTCATTGATGTTCTTTATTTCTGTTTTAATTTGTTTTTATATTTTGATTTAATCCTTTAAACCTTTTATTTCAATTTTTGAAAAGAAAGTCACAATATAAAGTTTAATTAATTAACTGGTGTGAAGTGGTCGCTATAAATATTATTTGTTTATGACATTATCACAGCGATTTCAACCCTTTAATCATTGAAGTAATTTCTGAAAAGCTGCAGTTTTGCCTTTAGGAGCCCTGGCTTATATCCTCTATGCAAATGGGTCTCTGTTAAGAAACAAGATACATGTCTTTGGCCCAAAACAGATGGGCCAAAAGGAGTGGATTCAGGCTGCTGTGGGAGCATGGCATGCAGATGATGCACCCCCCTGACATGGCTGGAGACTGCTCCAAGGCTGTGTAAGGTGACCCGAACTCACTGGAAAAAGGAGCGGCAAAAGTCTGCTCCTTGCCAACAGCTCGTTTGGGACTGTGGCAACCATGTGGTTATTGCAGTCTCCAGCCGATCTCAGGGTGACCGCTCTATCATACCTGTCTGCTTCGCTCCATAGAAATTCTGAATAAAATGGAAGAAGTGATGGAAAGAAGGAATGCAACCACACCTTTGGGATTAACTGGTTTATTTTACTATGAGCTTTTAGAGAAATCAATGAACTTCTTCAGATGAACTAATGGCACTTGAAGAAATGTATTGTTATCTTCAAATGCCCATATTAAAATAAACCAATTAGTCTCAAAGATGCTGCTGTATCCCTTCATCCCCTGCTCTTCTCATTTTATGCTGAGAAAAACTAACGTGGCATCTCTTTCAAAGCTACTGAAGTGGAGATTCTGAGGGAGGCTATTATGAAACTGACACTTCCAGCCCAAACAGTGCTTCCACAACCTCCCACTGGTCCCATGCCAATCAGTTATATTGCACTTACAATATTAGCATTGCATAGAATATTTGACCATTTCGCTAAGAGAAATTAGTGCCTTTGGGAAGAGGTGGGTGCAGTGTAGAGGGGATATCCTAACAGTGAGACATAATTCATACAGTACTTGCTTGTTGCATTTAACCTCATCAGTTGCCAAATAGCAACAACTAGTAGACATCCTAGTCAATCATGGATCATGCCATGAATATAATGACATCATGATGCCAGGAAAGCAACATTTGTCTATGCCATCGTGTTGTGAAAACAACCGCTAATTAGGACAATGGTTCTGTCTTGACTAAACATTGTTTGCACTCTGAACAACAAATAACTTTACTCACTTGCAAGATAAAGCTGGGGAAAAAATGCTCATAGCATTTGTTGTTGTTGTTGTTGCTAAGGTGTTTATGCAAAACACCCATTCTTGCAGATCAGCCTTATGGGGCTGTATTAAAGAGTAGATATCCTTGAATGAACCAGAGTGAGAAAAGTGATGGCTGGCAGCGCTACTGAATTTCATTCCACAGTGTTTAGGTGGAGAGTTCCAATGAACAAATTTTGCACCCTCAAAATTCTGGAATGGTTTGTAGAAGCTGAAAAGGCTTTTAGACATTTACATCACAGTGAATGTGGATGGTGTCTTTACAGACTTCCTGCACTATTTCACAGACTTTTAACACTAGGATGAGAAGCATGTTCCCAGTCTTATAAGTTTAAAACACCTCCTGCTTGTTGGATAGAAGTGTTTTGGAAACCATGGAAATCCAGTCTAGGGAGCTATGGCAGATCCCTACCTCATCTGTCACAAGGTCTTTGAATCAAAAAGACAAAAAACTTTGCTCTTCTTGAAACAAGAGTACTACTCAAGAGAAAGTAAAGAGTCTTCCTATCTGCTCTAGAATGCTTCTACTCCTGCCACCATAAAGCATGGCTTCCATACTTTTGGATTACAGCAGTGCAAAACTTTATAGAATGAACCCCATCTCTATCCTAGCTCTACACAAAGTTATTGAAGCATATTGGAATGATTAGACAAAAAGAAACATTAAGAAGTTACAACCCAATACCCAGAAAGGTTTTTTGCTGTTAAGTCAGCAGACTTTTATGTCAAGCTTGGCTGACTAATTATTGCTTATAATTTGCATTATGATTAATTAACTAATTAGAGAGGAATGTCTGAAGGCAAAGTTGTGGCTCTGCTTGTCAAACTGAGGACTTTAATTATTCTGATATTTTTAATTATGATCAGTTGCAGAATGAGTATTACATTGTCAGCGACTATGCAGCAGGCACAGAGGATGAGAAGTTGTGGGTACTGCACTACCACTTCACCTAGAACTAGTAGAAAGGTAAAGTTGACAATGTGAACATAACAGGAAAGCCTCCTGGCTGATGTAATTATTAAAAAACATGTACACAGCAAGCACTATGCAATGCATGACAGGGTTGCATACAGGAGTAGGAGTGAGGGTAGATTTTTTACTTTGGAAATCCACATTGTTTTGGTATACTTAGGCAGGGCTTTATTTTCCAGATCACAGCAATGAATCTAAATACATCTTAAGATCTCAAGGCTTCTGCCAGAAGGGAGGTCTTCTCTGTGGTAGTATTTTTTCTCTGGAATATCTCCCCAAAATTGATTCATCAGAGCCGTTCTGGAGTTCACTATTTTTTTCCCTTTTTCTTCAGAAGGCTTTCTTAGGATTTCTAAAATAGCTTCAAAATCATTTGAACTTCTGAAGCACAAGTTTCTCTTTCAGAAAAGGTAACTGGTTTTTAAGTTAGGAATTTCTTGTTCATAATTTGAGTCATGAAATTTGATATATAATTGAATATGTGTATGTGGAGAGGGGGAGATTACAGAATTTTAAAATTTTAAAATATTTTTATTCCATCAGGCCACAGCAGGGACATGACCAGCAGCCCTCGAGAAGACTTCTTCATTGGAAGTTGCTTCTCCCTCAATTGTGATCCAATAGCTACATCGTACCTTCAGATGGAAGAGTTTGATGATGCATTCCTAAAACAGATGACCAAATATTCAAAAAGAAAAGATATAGTAATGGGAAAACTTCAGTCACCCTGATATTCATTGGAAGTCACACACTACCAAGAATGTAAGGTGCAACAGCTCTTCACTAACCCGCAGACTATTACATTGTATAGGAAGGTGGAAGAAGCAACAAGGGGATCAGCTATTTGTCCCTATCTAATTGAAGTAAACAGGCCACTGATGAAAAGTGATTACCTGATTAATGGGGTGGAAATGGTGGGATCTTTAGGTGAAAATGACCATATTCTTTTGGGGTTTGTTATACAGCAGAAAGTAGTTAAACAAACATAGGCCTGATATAGATGAGCAGAAAGGAGCACCGAGATGCCGCTCCTTTCTGCTCCCCATGGAGGCAGCAGCAACCAAACGCTATGGCCCCTGGGAGCCCTAAAAAGACCCTGTTCCCAGTGGGTTCTTTTTAGGGCATGTGCACGGTGCCATTGCCACCCGTATGCATGCTGATGACATCTGTGTGGTGCACCACCATTTGGATGCTGTGCCACACGTACGTTGTCATGGCGGCCCCCGTGTAGATGGGGGCATGCCATTATGGCATGGTAGAGCTTAGGAGCATGTGGTTGCTCTGCGCTCCTGAGCCCTAATTTTGGCCCCAGGACGGTGCTTGTTGCCCATTTGTATCATGCCATAGTCAGATATGCATTCTAGACTTTAAGCAAAGCGGATTTCCCTAAATTTGGGGAAATACTGAGGGTGTTCCATAGTCAGGAATACCAAAGCATGATGGATAAGAGTTCCTTAAAACTGAAATATTGATAGCACAATTTCAAACAATTCCAATGCGCAATGGGGTAAGTGTAAAGAAACCAGGATGGATGTCTTAAGAACTTTCAACTGAACTAAGACTGAAAAGGGACATGCACAAGAAATGAAAAAGGGGGGAAATCACTAAAGAGGACTTAAATTGAATAGCCAGCACATGTAGGGAGAAAACCAGAAGCGCTAAAGTACAGAATTAGTTCAGGCTTGCTAGACAGGTTAAAAACAAAAAGGGCTTTTTTATTATATCCATAGCAAAAGGAAGAACAAGGAAATGATAGGGTCACTTTGAGGAGAAGATGGTAAAATGCTAACAAGACACAGAGAAAAAGCAGAAGCACTTTCTGAAAAGGACAGCAGTACTCAACATTTAGATTGTTAGGAAATGACATGTATGTGACCACAAGATAGAGCTGTAGCGGAACCTATTACAGTTCCAGTGGCAGTTGACAGTTGACACTTGAATTATGGAATGTTGATGCTGTCAGTCCTTCAGAGAGTGAGAGTGTCAGTTATGACAGTTGGTGTTAGAGTAACTGCCTCTCTGTTTTGTTGTTATTGGTTGGCAAAGTAATTTATTTTTAAAGTAACTTATTTATTAAAGCCCTCGTGTAGAGTGAAGGCTTGAAGTGCTCTTGTTATTTCTCAAGCCGGGAGCTTAAGGCCGTTTGCAGTGGTGAAAGAATATTTTCCTTCTTGACCTGAATACCTTTGCAGACATCTCTTCAGATTCTTTCTCCCTGGCGTCCTGTCGACGTGGTTCAACTCTGTAGGTGATCGTGGTGGACACAGCGCATCTTTCCACGCCCTAACATAGATACCCTGGTTAATATGCTCTATCCAAATGGGTCTCTGTTAATGAACAAGATATGGGTCATAGAAATTTTGAATAAAATGGAAGCAGTGATGGAAAGAAGACATGCAGCCACACCTTTGAGATTAACTGGTTTATTTAACTGGTTTGGAGAAATTAATGCACTTCTTCAGATGAAGTAATGGCACATGAAGAAATGTATTGTTATCTTCAAATGCCTATACTAAAATAAACCAGTTAGTTTCAAAGATGCTGAAACAAATACTGCAGTAGGAGAAATACAGCACAAAATAGGTAAAGGGGTAGTATAGGAATCTAGCTACTCTAAATGAGTTCAAGTCTCCAAGGCCAGATGAACAACATCGAATGTTATTTTAAAAACTGGCAGAAGTACTCTTGGAACCACTGGCAACAATCTTTGAGAATACTTGGAGAACATGAGAGGTTCCAGCAGACTGGAAAAGAAGAAATGTGGTCCCCCCATCTACAAAAATCGAAAAAAGAGGACCCAAATAATCATTGTCCAATTAGTCTGACATCAAATCCAAGAAAGATTCCTACCTCCAGGATCCGGGCTTGTCCTCTGAGTCTGAAGGCTCTGATGGAAAGACTATGAGCCCATGGGACGTGCAAGGCTACAGTAGTGCCAGCAGCCCAAGAAGGTGATTTTGCAGCCAGCACAGGGACCAAGTTCCCTGCAGCAACAGGAACAAAATGTATCACAACCACTGCCCTCATCTAACTGGCCAGTGCACATTTAAAAAGCTGTGTTATGGCCTGTTCCAGACTGCCAAAATAAAGCTGCTTCGGGTCTCTTTGGAGGTATGCTATTTAAATGACGCATGGGTCCTAAGAGTCCGGAGGTCGCGCCAAAGCCACACTCCATTCCTAAGCACTGGAGGGCAGCTTTGGTGCAGCTTCCGGATTCTTAGGGTGCATGCATCATTTAAACAGCATACCTCCAAAGAGACCCCAAGCAGCTTTATTCTGGCAGTCTGTAACAGGCCTTATGATTACTAAAATTGGGGATGCAGCTTTGAAAAATAAGTCATGCCAAATTACCTTTTCTCCTTTTTTAAAAAAAAAACCTAATAATATAAATTATTATAAAATTACCTTTTATAATATTATAAAATTAGGACAGGATATGGAGTTGTGGCTGCTATGGTCGCCTTAGTTGATGATCTCTGTATGGTCATTGGCAGGGGAAGTGTGGTCCTGTTGGTATTTTTAGACCTCTCAGAGGCCTTCAATACCATTGACCATGGTATCCTGGATTATTTGGGAGAATTGGGAATTGGGGGCACTGCACTGCAGTGGTTCCATTCCTATCTCTTAGGCGGATTCCAGTTGGTGATGCTGGGAGACAGATGCTCCTTGAAAAGGGAGCTAAAATCTGGTGGCCCCCAGGGCACCATTCTGTCTCCTACGGTATTTAACATTTATATGAAGCTGCTGGGCGAGATCATCTGGAGACATGGGGTGGGGTGTTATCAGTAAGCTGAAACTCTCTTCTCTTCATCCTCATCACTTAGGTTTATTTTCAATTCACTCATTTTAGCCTCATCATTATATTTCCTCCTGATTCATCTTGTTTGTTGCTTTTTGTTGAATCGTTTCCATTTCTCTTTTCAAAATTCAATTCCATTTCTGTTTTCAAAATTCGATTGTCTCTCAATTTCTTTCCAATATTCTTTCCAGAAGTTGCTTGCCTTCTCAGTTTAATTTAGCCTGAATCTTTTATGATTTCAAGTAAGTGAAAGCCCTTCTATCTCCTCCCATCTGAATAGAATTCTAAAATGTTTTAATTGCTCAGTTAGGAATTGGTAATCCTTCCTTCTTCTCAGAATTTGGGTTGGGATATCCTTAAATACCTGGATTTCAGTTCCACGAATCACAAGTCCTGGTTTGAATTTTTTTGTTTTTGTTTTTGTTTTGGTAGAAAGGTGTCTTTTGTGTATCTTTTGACTGAATATATTACAATATCTCTTGGTAGTTTTTGGTTTGGGCTGTC
Organism: Sceloporus occidentalis; assembly: GCA_023333645.1. NCBI lineage: Eukaryota > Metazoa > Chordata > Lepidosauria > Squamata > Phrynosomatidae > Sceloporus > Sceloporus occidentalis. The sequence continues at coordinate 6,250,742 of JALMGF010000004.1, read as the reverse complement.
TTTGAATTTAGTCTGTATAGTCTATCCACCTCTCCATGTATTTGTTGAAGGGATATGTCTAAATACTTTGCCAAATAAGGTAATAAAAATTTGTACAAATTCTCTTTGGGCTGCTCAGGTTCCCCTCTAATTTTAATACATTTCTCTCTTTGTTTGATTTCTAATTTTAAAATTGCATCTTGGTCTTCTTGTTGGTATTTATTTAGGTCTTCTATCTTCTCCTCCATTTTTTTTTCATTTTTGTTCTAATTTCTCAATTTTTCCTGTCATTCTTTCAATGTCTTTGTTACTCTTGTCTAAGTCCACCAATTTTTCTATTAAATTTAATGAAAAGAATTAAATTCATATTAATTAAAATAAAATTCTTGCCTCAAGAAGAAGAACCCTCCCTCCGTACCTACTGTCATCATCAGACTTGGGAAAGACTGAAAAAGACAGGCCCAATTCCATCAGGTCTAACTGTGAATTCTGTAACTCACATCGCTCTCTTTTATTTTATTGTATTTTATTTATTTTTTGTATTTTATTTTATTGTATTCTCTGTATTTTTATTGCTGTAACCCACCCAGATTCCTTGTGATTGGGCAGGCTATTAAAAATCATCATTATTATTCTAAGTCTTGTCTTATCAGTCCTCACTCATATTTCAATTCTTTTTTGTTTGTTTCCTCTCTAGAGTCCCTAATTGCATGGCGTGTTTCATCTCGTGAATCTCTGATCTCATTTCTTAGATCCATCTGAAGTCATTTCATTTTCTCTAGGCGGTACATATTTGGGTCATTACATTTCCCTGCTACTTCTACGGAAGTAGCTGGTTCATTTGAGCCTGTTTTTCTTTTTCCCTTCTCAATATCATTTTTGATTAGTCCTCATACTATAAAGTTATTAAATACTTTTATTTCTTACCCTAAATTGTGCTGCATTAATTGCATCAAATGGAATCAAGAAAAGTTACTTCCCTACACAATCTTCAAAATGAATTTTAGGCTATTCAGCAGAATCTAAGAGTTAGATGGTCTTTATACTCCAATATATCAAATATCAAATAAGTTATCTCACAAATAGAGATATCAGTCCATCCAAATCTCTACTATAATTTACAAATCATAAAGCCCAAGAGATCCCAAATTAATAAAGAAATATTTCAAAAATATTTTGGGTTTGAACAATTATTTCTTATTTAATCAATTGATTAAAAAATATCAGTTGAGTTGTAGAAAACAATTAATTTGATTGTTGTACCCTCTCCTCCCAAATTTATTTTTTTTTTTTTTATTTTTTTTTTTTTTAATTCTTATTTTTGCATTTTTCTACACATATAGCACATACAACAAACAACACATAAAGACATTACAAAGGTATATCTTGTAACAATATAAACATAATTATACAGACCATCTAACTTGAGTACCTTCACACCTCTTTTCCTAAAAAAACATTTAACACATAAATACTTCCTATTGCTTAGCTCTCCATGTTAATCTGTTATATTTATTCGTTCTATCTTGAATCGAAACTTAAGTAAAAGCCCTTCTTCACATACGTTTAAAAAGAAAGATATACTTTAGTTTTTTAGATGAAATAGTAAACATTTTGGGACATTCCTAGTCCTTATTTTCCCCTATATGTCTTTCTAAAGAGACATCCTGACTTTTTACACAACCCTAGATTTCAAAATTTATTTAACTTAAATTATCGCAAAGTACTTGTAAACAAATTTTAAACACAGAGTCTCATTCTAAGAGTTCCTGCATTCCCTGTATTCCGCCCCTGTATCCCGCCCCCCCCATATAGAGTGAACTACTCTAATCTACTAAGTAACATAGAGCACGGCAGCATAACAACATTACTTTATGTCAGAATAAAATTGTTCCATCTTCTTTTCAAGTATGTATATAAGGGTTGCCAAATGCCTTTTGTTTCTGCATCATTTTCTTTTTCTTTTGATCCGCAGTAGATCTTGTCCATCTCTGCCGTCTCTAGGACTTTCATCAACCACTTATCCATGGAGGGGATTTGATTCGATTTCCAAAACCTTGCATAAACAATTCTAGCACAAGTAAATAGATAAAATAAGAGTTTACCAAATTTTTTTCCAACTTTATCCTCAAAGATACCTAACAAACAAACTTCTGGTGTGCAAGGAATTTGAATTTCTAATTCTCTGGAGATAATGTCATATACTCTTTGCCAGAAGGATTTGGCAAGTTCGCATGTCCACCACATGTGATAGTAAGTACCAATAGTCTTTTGGCACTTCCAACATAATGGGTTACTAGTTTTATAGATTAACGCAATTCTATTTGGCGAGAGATGCCATCTATAAATCATTTTATAAGTGTTTTCTTTAAGATCCTGACATATTGTATGCTTCAGATTTAATTTCCAAATTTTCTCCCATTTTTCGTATGATATACTATGTCCTACATTTTGAGCCCACTTTATCATGCAGTGTCGTATAATTTCCTCCTCAGTATTCCAACTGAGGATCATTTTATACAGTTTAGCCATTTTCTTTTTCTGCCCTTTTACCATTATTGTTTCCCAATCCGTAATTTCTCTTTTTAATCCAGGCTCTATCATGTCTAGTTTCCATCTCTGTCTCAGTTGCAAGTAGAGATACCAATGGCATTCAATACCTGATTCATACAGTTGCTCTTGGTTTTTAAAGTCTATTTTATCTTGAGCTTCTATGGTTAAATCTACGTATCTTAGCCATTTCCCTTTCGGAATGCCTTCCCTACTGAAGAACGCCTCATGTGGGGAACAGTGCTGCACTATTTGCTTTGACAATCTAGGTTTCCATTTCTCCCACACTTTCAATAGTGCTTTTATAATTACATGATGTTTACATTCTTTGTGAATTTTGTCTTTATTATAAAATAAATAAGCATGGAATCCGAATCTTAGATTTTCCCCTTCTAATGCTAATAGGTGATCATTTTCCAATAGTATCCAATCAGATATCCACCAAAGAGCTGCTGAGAAGTAGTACATTTTTATATCAGGGACACCCAGGCCTCCTCTTGCTCTATCATCACACATTACTTTTTTGTTAATTCTGGCCTTTTTCTTATTCCAGATATATTTCATTATATTATTTTGCCATGCATCTAAAGGTCTAAAGGAATGTAAGATTGGGATTTCTCCTCCCAAATTTAAAAATATTTAATCAGGTTCATAATGAATGTGCCGCTTAGTATTTCATTGTAAAATTGAAATTTTGATATTCAACAATTTCTAATCTTATATTAAACAATTAATGGTCAGCTTAATTCAATATTAACTAGCAAATAAGCTTATATCAACAAGTTCTCTAATCAAAATCATTAACCAAATCATTCAAACACCTCAAATCAAATACTTAATAGTGTGTTTAAAGTATCTATGTCAGTTAGAATATAGTAAACAGTTAGGTAGATATAACCTCTCGTTATATATATAACAAACCAAAAGAGTCAGAGTATAAAATTATGAGAGAAAGCTCAAAGTAGTGTTTCAAACGCTGTGCACAGCCTCTCATATGTATAGGAGCAGGGCAGATTTTCAAGAATGGGGGGGGGGGTGAATGATACTTTGTATTCTGCAGCTTTGAGTGGTTAAATTTATATAGTCCAAAGACCGGAGGACAAACGAGTTTTTTTTAAAAAAGATCAGCTCAGGCAGTGTTCTCCTTTGTTCCACTTTGCCTTTGTCACAAACAAACACTCCATTGACTTTCCCTTCCCGGGTGAGCTGATCACACTTTCATAAGCTAAATAGAAATAAGGAGGCTCTGAATGGCGTCAAAACTTCATCTTGTAATATTTATGACTAGTTAAGAACACGCTTTACATATAGATGACAGTGGATCTTAAGTTGCTCCTTTTCTCAGCCTCCCTCTGTTCCCTCTGCTTAGACACTGCAAATCCTAGTTCTACTGACTTCTACCAGGTGGAAAGAAGTCAGCAGGAATCCAAAGCAATCCTCAAAAGACAAGTGGTTTATAGCCAAGTAACGAAGCTAATAGATTTTAGTTTGATTGACTCTTATCCCTTCTTGTCTTTTTGTGTCTTTTTGTGTCTCCCTCAAGCAGATAAAGATGTTCCTAATTGTAATCCACAATGCAAGTGCGTTCCTCCATGGTATGCTCTATAACCAACACGTCTTCTCCCAGTATAGTTCTCAGTTTCAGGAGAGGTAAACAACTCACAGATATTAAATTAAGAGTAGTGATTGGTAATAATAATGATAATAGATAATTTAGGAGGTAGTCAAAATTCAAAATCCAAAAGTCAGTGTCTAAATCAAAAAAGTCAATATCTAATCTCTCATTTTTCCATTTCCCCCCTTTTTGAAGCTTTCTTCTATTTTCTATTCTCCAATTTGAACAAGCAAGTTGACCTAAAGATAAAAATTGGTGTAAATAGATTTTAAAGAAGTTTGGTCTCCAGCAAGAAACGAGACATATAAGACTGTTGATTTGATCTATATAATAATAATAATAATAATAATAATAATAATAATAATAATAATTTTTATTTACATTTAATGGGATTACAACAATAGAAACAACATTACAAGGTAAAAAACTATAATTTCATATAAAAGACAGTCAAAACAGTAAAACTGCTATCAATACAATACATAGACTAAATCATCATTTAAAATACATATCTTTACAGATAGAGGTGGGTATTTCTAACTCCCTTATAGCAGATTGGGTGGATAGGCCTGCCAGAAGACATCCGTCTTAAGTGCCTTCTTAAAGGCATCTAAGGTGGTAATGAGATGATCGCCTCCGGCAAGACATTCCACAATTTAGGAGCTACAGCAGTAAATGCCCTGTGGGAAGTTGTTGTTAACCTGGCGTTTAAATGATCTAAATTTCAATAATCTAATAAATTCTTCCCGGTTGTTCTGAGAGTGTGAGGCGGACTGTGCCCAGAAACTAATCGGTAGCCGATGAAGAGATTTTAATACTGGTGTTATGTGGTCTGATCTAGATATTCCAGTGACCAATCTGGCTGCCGCATTTTGCACCATTTGAAGCCTCTGAACTTGGTGCATAGGTAGCCCCATGTAAAGTGCATTACAGAAATCAGGATGAGAGATTACCACTGCTTAAATGTCCTTTTGGTCCAAGTAGGACACAGTTGTCGTATCAACCAAAGTTGGTACCATGCACTCCTGGCCATCATATCCACATGGAATGATAACTGTAAAGATGGGTCCAGGAGTACTCCCAAACTTTGAACTTTGTCCTTTAAGGGAAGTGTGACCCTGTCCAGGACTGGTTGACAGAAATCCGTCCCTAGGCTTGGGGTACCTATTGCAAGTACCTCCATTTTCTCTGGATTCAACTTGAGTTTGTTTTCCCTCAACCAGTCCATTACTGACCTAAGGCAGGCATCCAGAGGAGAGATGCCATCCTTAATTACTGCAACAGTTGGAGACATAGAAAAATAGATTTGGGTGTCGTCAGCATACTGATAACACCGCGCCCCATGTCCCTGGATGATCTCTCCCAGTAGCTTCATGTAAATGTTAAACAGCATGGGGGATAGAATGGCGCCTTGAGGGATGCCAAATGTCAGCTATCTCCTAGAAGAGTAACTGTCCCCCAGCCTCGCCATCTAGAATCTGCCCAAGAGGTAGGAGCTAGTCATTGGAGCACAATGCCCCCAATACCTAACTCCCTCAGGTGTTCCAGAAGGATACCATATGGTATCAAGGACAATAAGATGTCCAAGAGCACCAACAGGGTCACACTTCCACTGTCGTTGCGCAGACGGAGGTGACCATGGCCATCTCAACTCCGTATCCTGCCCTGAAGCCGCTTTGAAATGGATCCAGATAATCAGCTTGGAGATAGGAGGAAACTGCCCTCTTGATCACTTTGCCCAAGAATGGTAAGAGAGAGACTGGTCTATAATTTTTTCATACTAGGGGATCTAGGGAGGTTTTTTTTTAAAAGCAGTCTTACTACTGCTTATTTAAATTTAGATGGAAATATTCCCTCCTGAAAGGATGCATTAATTATAAGTTGTAATAATATTTTCATCGCATCCCCTCCCTGAGCAATCAACCATGATAGGCAAGGATTGAAAGGGCACGTCGTCTTCCTTAAATTTCCAAGGAGCTTGTCCACTTCATCGGCATTTACGAACTCAAAATGATCCAATTTAATACAGTCCATGGAGTCACTGGACACCTCTCTTACTGTTTATGTCATAATGCCAGTGTCTAGATCAACCCTTATCTGAGTGATTTTATCCACAAAGAAGTAATTAAAAGCATCACAACAGGCCTTACTTGGTTCCAATAAGGGTGGAAGGCAGCTGAGTTAGCTTTTTAACCACCCTGAACAGCTCTGCTAGATGAGACTCTGCGGACGCAATCTGTGCAGCATATAAAGTTTAAAAAGTGGCGGCAGCGCTTTTGCTGCCTTGGCAGCTACCAAACCTCAGATTTGGCCAGCTCAGATGCCCATGTTCCTCCGGCATCTCTCTCACCAGCTCCTGGTTTTTTCACAGCCGCAATCATTTTCCTGGATGCCCCAGAATGATTTTGGGTTTGCTTCTCCCTTCGCTGGGGAGACACTTCTTTATCCTTTAGTGCTATGCCTTAGGAACTTGACCCGCCATCAGTAATTCTCTTCCTTTTTGGGGTGGAAGGATGCCACACAGCTTAGTTGCTGCTGTGTCTCTCTGAAGGAAAACTGGTCGCCTCCAGCCTGCCCTTTCAGGGAGTTATGAACCGGGCCATAGCTTTCTTGACCCATTCCTCTTTCAAATAATTCATCAATGGATCCCATTCCAATTTAAAGTTTTCTCATGATTTACCTTTTAACATATAAGCCAATTTATGTATTTCCATATGATCATATAGTTTCAGTATCCATTCTCTTGTACTTGGGCTCTTTTTCTATTCTTCTATTCACTCTTTTTGTTCTATTTCTGTGAATATAAAATGTGAGCAGTTGTTGACATAAAAAACATGTTTTCTTTCTAAATTTTCATTGGTAATCATTCCCAGTAAACACATTTTTGTATCCACAATCTCCTAAAATAAAGAATTCAATTAACCAGGGTATGTATTGTTTCCAATAATATTTAGCCCACTTACAGGACCACCAAGATGACAGAAGGTACCTAATTCTTTATTACACTTCTAACATTTGTTTGTTGTCCTTCTGCATTTTAGCTAATTTATATGGTGTAAGATACCTCCTAAATTGCATCTAATCCAGTTTTCTTTCTAATCATAACTCAGTGTGTACTTTCGTCTTTTAGATCATGTTTTTCCCATTGTTTCAGTTGAATATTTTAGTCCTCAACCCTTTTCATCTTTAATTGCCTCATCTTTGACTGCAAATTTTAGCAATAATTTATAGGGGACCCTGCTTAAGATGTGTGCATTTTTCCAGGTCTTGGCTGTCAGGTTGGAACTGTTCTGCTGCTCGCTCTTTCTTTCTTTCTTTCTTTCTTTCTTTCTTTCTTTCTTTCTTTCTTTTTTGTCAGACCGGCCAAAAGAAGAGTAGCAGAAGAAGCAATGGGGGGGGGGGCAACAACTTGAAACTGTGTGGGGAAGGAGGGGGTAGATTCTTCTAAAGAGCCCTTTGCATCTCTCAGATTCAGAGCCCTTCCTTGCCAGCAAGAAAAATGGGAAGCCAGCTACACCCGTCTTCATCTCACTGAGGAAGGAATGAGAATCTTTCCTCAATGAAGATAATATTTTCCCTTTACTTCCTGTTACTCTGGGAGCAGCAACCAAGCAGCTGGCTGAGCAGTGACTAAAATACCTCTCACCCATGCTAGTTTTTGCCACAAAGCTGGAATGAGCAAGAGGCTTCTCAATTGCTGCTCAGCCAACTGTTCAGTTGTTATTCTCAGGGTGACTAGTTGCAAAGAGAGCAGTGACCTAGAAGGTGGTCAAGCAGTGACCAAGACACCTACTGCCCATGCTGATCTTGTGTCAAACGTCAGCACAGGCAAGAGTTTTCTTTGTTGCTACTTGACCAGCTTCACAGTCACTCCTCAACCAGCTTCTGGTTGCTGATTGAGCAGCTGCTTGGTTACTGCTTCCTTTGCACTCACTCACTCTGGGAGAAGCAATCAAGCAGGTGGCCTTCCTTTTGCTATAAGGCTGGTATGGGCAAGAGGAAGGAGCAAGGCTGGGCTGCTGCTGTATTTACACATGAGACATTAATGCTGAGGAGGAGGTGGTGGTAGCTGAGCATACCTAAGGTAGACGCCACTGCCCAGCTGCACACTGCATAAAAAGTAGACCTAATATCAAGAAATAGGTGTGTATGGGAGGGTTCTAGGGCAGCAGCCCCAAAAGATCATCACTCTAAAATATACTTTCTGGGTTCTAATGATTCCCAACATGGAAGTGTTTCCTGTCATTGTATGCATTGGGCTGGTGTTCATTAAGCCATCCAAAGCCCAAGATACTTTTCCTGGTGAATTATCACCAGCTCATCTCCCATCACTATGTATGTGAAGTTAGTACTCTGACTCAAGTGTGAGTCAGTTAACACTTCTTTCACAGAACCATATTTGCCAAAGAAGGCCTGTTTTGGACATCTTGCTTCCCTGGAGATTTCTGGCTTGATCTGTTCTAGTAACCATTTGTTTGTCTTTTTGGCTATCCACAGGATCCTCAGCACTCTCCTTCAGCACCACATCTCAAATGAGGTTTATCTGCTTTTTTCACTTTCCCCAGCCCCCAGATCTTTCAGTAACTCTTTCCCTGGAAATAACAAAAATTATATATACAGTATATACGTATATATTACACATTCCTCTGTAACATGTTACCTCTAAATTCTGTTAATTCCTTAATTTCAAAAATATGTTTTATTAGATTAAAAGGCTAAAATCCATTTGTACTTAAGTGTAAATATTTTAACCAGCTACCATAGGTTACACCAAGTGGTACACTATCTCTTCTGATTCTGTTATCCTCTAATACAAGAGTAGGTAGCTGTGAAAGAACTAGAGACATTTCTCTTCAGGAACTCTCCCATGGGCTACATTGTTACTTCCAGCATTATGCGAAGTGATACCACATCACTTTAGAATCATAGAATCATAGAATCATAGAGTTGGAAGAGACCACAGGGGCCATCCAGTCCAACCCCCTGCCATGCAGGAAATCACAATCAAAGCATCCCCGACAGATGGCCATCCAGCTTCTGTTTGAAGACCTCCAAAGAAGGAGACTCCACTACACTCTGAGGGAGTCTGTTCCACTGTTGAACAGCCCTTACTGTCAGGACGTTCCTCCTAATGTTGAGGTGGAATCTCTTTTCCTGCAGTTTGCATCCATTGCTTCGGGTCCTAGTCTCTGGAGCAGCAGAAAACAAGCTTGCTCCCTCCTCAATATGACATCCCTTCAAATATTTGAACAGGGCTATCATATCACCTCTTAATCTTCTCTTCTCCAGGCTAAACATCCTCAGCTCCCTAAGTCGTTCCTCGTAGGGCATGGTTTCCAGACCTTTCACCATTTTAGTCGCCCTCCTTTGGACACGCTCCAGTTTCTCAATGTCCTTTTTGAATTATGGTGCCCAGAACGGGACACAATATTCCAGGTGGGGCCTGACCAAAGCAGAAAATAGTGGCACTATGACTTCCCTTGATCTAGACACTATACTTCTATTGATGCAGCCTAAAATCGTATTGGCCTTGTTAGCTGCTGCATTGCACTGTTGACTCATGTTCAACTTGTGGTCTACTTGGACTCCTAGATTCCTTTCACACGTAGTTTCATTCAGCCAGGTGTCCTCCATCCTATATCTGTGCTTTTCGTTTTTCCGCCCTAAGTGCAGTACCTTACATTTCTCTGTGTTGAATTTCATTTTGTTAGCTATGGCCCAGTTTTCTAGTCTGTTCAGGTCATTTTGAATCTTGATCCTGTCCTCTAGGGTATTAGCTATTCCCCCTAATTTGGTGTCATCTGCAAATTTGATAAGTATGCCCCGAACTTTGTCCTCCAAGTCATTGATAAAGATGTTGAATAGCACTGGGCCCAGGACAGAGCCCTGTGGGACCCCACTGGTCACTTCTTTCCAGGATGAAAAGGAGCCATTGTTCAGCACTGTTTGGCTTCGGCCAGTCAACCAATTACAAATCCATGTAACAGTTGCCTTGTCTAGCCCACATTTTACAAGCTTGTTTGCAAGAATATCATGGGGAACTTTGTCAAAGGCCTTACTGAAGTCAAGATATACTACATCCACAGCATTCCCTTCATCTAACAAGTTGGTAATTTTATCAAAAAAAGAGATCAGGTTTGTCTGGCATGATTTCATACTTTCAGTTACAGGATTCAGTTCCAGGATTCAGCCTAAAAATGTCTGAAGTTTGGGGGTTTGTGAGAGTAATAACAGTGAAAATCTCCAAAAGCATAAAAAGATGAAACATGAAAAGGCCCTAACACCAAATGTTTGACAGCAGAGTGCTACAAGGACCTAGAGGAAGTGCTGATTGTGCTGATGCAAAAATTTAGGTACTTCCAGTGGCATGGCGGCACGAGAATTCTCTTGCTAGATTTGCTTCTTGGGACACTGCACGCACATCACGAGTGCGTCTATATGCTGCACGTCGCTTACGTCACAATGGCAGCCCCCATATGGATGGGAGGCCTCCATTACGCTGCTGCCATGACATTGCAGGGTTAGGGACTGTGTGGCTGGTGCATGGTCCCTAATCCTACAATTGCCGCCTGGATGCCGCTTCTTGGTGGTATGTACCAGGCCTATAATTGCTTGAACTCAGGCATGAAAATATTTTCAAATGTAATACACATAATAAAGCAGAGGAAACCAAAAGAAAAAAGAAGGTATACATGGCGAAGTCACAAATAATAACTTATCAAAGGGCCCAGAAAGGCATAATATAATTTTATTGTTTACTGTCATTGTTGTTTTTTATATGTAAATGTATGGATTTTACTTTCTTTGATTTTGTTAAATGTTCTCATTTTGTTTTGTTTATCTCTGTGTGTCTGTCTGATGTGGATGTTGCATGAATGAAGATTAATAAAATAGTCTTTTTAAAAAAGCTTAAGTGGGGTCACAAATGTGAAAGCTCCTTTTGCCATTGCTTCTCTCCTGCCATCATATGCTCTAACTCCTAATCCCCACCGTGTTCCTAAAGACCACTGGTTCCCCTTGTCTTTCTTGTTCACCAATACAGTACTTTGACTGAAAACCCCCTGCTGCCCCCCTTTTCCTTACTGCCCCTTGGATCTTTCCATCACCCCCCACTTTGGGTTTCACTGTTATAGAGTATGAAAAGGTGAAGAAAGGTGCAACCAATATGGGGTACATTCATGCAGGGAAAAGTTATAATTTTTGAAGCACTTTGCACTAGAAAAAAGGTAAGGTGAGCATGATAGATTATTATAAAATTAAGTATGCTGTTTTCTCTCCCTATCATAATGAATGGATGTAGTGTCATCCATGAAGTTGAATGGTAGGAGATTTAAAACTTCAGAATTCACTACTATTAACCACTACCCAAACTGCAAGGGTTCCAGTAGGGCACCCACAATCAATATTCAGTAGAGGAATTTTATTAGCTGAATTAAAACAGCCAAGAGGGCTTGGGCATCTCAAAGCTGGGATCAAGCCTGAGTATGGCCCGAGACAGATGGGCCAAAAGTGGTATGGTGGCGACGATACTAGGCTTCCAGACTGTGCAGCAACCGCACGGTCCGGAACCATAGTGTGTAACGGCGGCAGCCTAATGGCTTGATGTAAGGGATGTGCAGCATCTGCATGTCACTGACACGAGTGCATCACCTCAGGATGTAGTATAGTGATGACCTATCAGCTGACAGTCTGCAGAAAGTATGCAAAGCAAACTATGGAAAACTGATAATACAACACGAACATGTGGCCAGTCCCTGGCATACTGAGGGGAAAAGTGCCAGACCACCACAGCTTGAGAAACACTGCCATAGAGAAACCAACCAACCCATACACCCTGATGGATGAAAAACCAATTTGGGATGTTACACTAAAAAGTTTCTACATCCCACAGTGTACAAAAGGCCAAGCAATTACCCAGTTATCAGAGACAGAGAGAAGAGTTTTCTGCTCTAATAAATGTCTGGTTTCTACCATCCACCTCTTTGGATATGAAAGACTTGGGAGGATGGTCCTCATTTACAATTCCACATTTTTCTGCTGCTGACTAAAGATACTTTACTGGATTTCAAGGAATAAGCAGAAACTATTGTTTTTAAAGAAGGCAGTATAATTTAACTGATGCTATGTTACAACTCTTACTTGAAACTGATCTGCACTTGGTTAGATAGGTAGTGCATGCATGAGTGTGTATGTGTGTGTTAGTGAATGTATGAAGACAGAATCCTTTTCTATGCTGTTCTAAATGCTGCAGGGGTTTTTGGCCATTTTTCAATACACTGCTGAGCAAGCGTTAGGTATTAGGTATGGAGGCATATGCAACACAATAGATTTTCTATATTTCCAGAGGGCACGGGCATTGATGACTCTCAATCCTTCTCATCTTCTCTTTTCTATTAAAAGTTACTTTCAAAGTATTTGGATTGTCCTTTGGGATCCTCTGACTGCAGTCCAGATGAAGACAGCAGTAGCTCAGTCATGTATGACTGACATTTTATATCCTTCTGAACAAATCATTCATTCCTGCACAGGCCTTTAAATAAAGAGAAGGCGATTTCTCTCTCTTTTTCCTCCCCCTTTTCTTTGTACATTTGATACATAAAATTTTCATTGCCTATATTCATTGCCCAGATGAAATATTTTTGCACTTTGTCCATATAAACATAGAATTAGTCTCCTGCAAGTTTAGGTGGTGGCAGTTCCAGAACAGTTATATTTTTGCAGATAACAGGATTAGCTTGGATGTGGGTAATAAGTTGGTGAATCTCCCTCTGGCCATTTCTCAACACTGTGAGAGCACTAATCCTTTATGCTTTGATGTCTTCTAGTTTTCCATCAGGTGCAGCTCAGCACATTTGTCCCGGGGCAGTCAGCGCTCTTATAAGATCTCGTAGTGTCCTCATTAGCTGCGCCTATTTACCCAGCCAGCCTGTTGAACCCAATTTATAGTTTATGTGATTAATTCCCAACGTACAGTAAACCTTAGCTTTGAGGCTCTGTATTATAAGGCAGCATCTCACATAAAGACAAGCACTGGCTAGTGCTCTTTTGTTATATGGTTGCACAATATATTAAAACTAATAATTTTGTTCCCAACTACACATTGAACATTGTTATATATGCCTTCTTTCAAACATACAGCCCATAAAAAGGGTTACCCAGTGGATAATAAAGAAGGCATTAATCTCTTTCATGTTTCTCTCTCTCTTTTTAAAACAATTTGCTTCTTATGCTCCACATTACAATTACTGGCATTGTTCTGGAAGCCCTAAAATTCCATAATTTACTGTTTTTTCACTTTTGCAGAGTTCTTCAAAGTTCCCTTATCAAAACTGTGACTGACATTCCCTGGTTTTTTTAGAAAGCAACGATTTCGTAGATAGGAAGGTGTACATTCCCTAATGTGTCTGCAGTCATTTAAGATAGTAGACAGCATTATTTAGTCTCCTGCACATGGTAGCAATGTGCATCTGAAATATGTACTGCTGCTAATTAGTACTGCAAGCATTCTGTTAATACTATGGCAATAAAGACCATAAGCCTAGTAACAACAATAATGCAAACTGAAGAATTACCATTGATGTACAGCTGCACAAGACATCATTGGGAATGATATGAGGAAATCAAAAATGAAGAAGAGGGCCACCATACCCATCACCATTCTGAAGCATCCTCAGGGAATTTAGATAGTTATGATTTGTCAGAGAATGAGAAAACACATTTGGGGCATGTAGATAAAATATAATGTCATACTTCCATTTTTTTTGTTTATGTGTTTTATCCATTTGTTGAACCCATACTATTTTACTAGGGAAGAGAACCACAAGCATAATCTATATATGATCTTTGTACAGAGTCTAATAAATAGCCTGTAAAACAGTGGTTCCCAACCTTTCTAATGCCGCGACCCTTTAATACAGTTCCTCATGTTGTGGCGACCCCCAACCATACAATTATTTTCATTGCTACATGCAAATATGTGTTTTCCGATGGTCTTAGGCGACCCCAGTGAAAGAGTCGTTCGACCCCCAAAGGGGTCCCAACCCACAGGTTGGGAACCACTGCTGTAAAATAAAGGATGTAAGACCATATGCATCACTTCTATTAGTCCCTTGCAAGGCAACAGATCCCATCTGATATTGGAAGCTAAGTAGGGTTAGTTCTGGTTAGTATTTGAATGGGAGACCACCAATGAATACCAGATGCTGTGGGCTGGTGGGCCCTAATTTTTTTCAGGGTACCACTCCTCTTTTTTCTTAGTGCCCTTCAATGCCTATTTCTTGATATCAGATCCACTGTTTTTGCATCAGCTAGATGGTCAGTGGTGTCCACCTCAACAGTGCCAAGTTTGCCACAGCCTCCTCTTCCACCTCTGCCTCTCATGTGTGAATACAGCAGTGGCAGCAACCCAGGCCTACTCCTCCATCTCACCTACACCAGCCTTACAGCAAAAGGAAGGTCAGCTGCTGGCCACTTGGCTACTGCTCCAAGAGTGACTGGGTGCAAAAGGAGAAGTGGCTGAGCAGTTGGTCGAGCAGTGACTGAGAAGCTTCTCACCATTGACAGCCATTGCCACAAAGCAGGCACAGATGAGAGGCTTTTTGGTCACTGCTCAACAGGCTGCTTGGTGGTTGCTGCTCGCTTTGCATCCAGGCACCCTGGGAGCAGAAGCCAAGCAGCTGCTTGTGCAGTGACCAAGATGCCTGTGGCAAAGGCTGGTTGGGTGAGAGACTTCTTGGTCACTGTTCAAATAGCTGCTTGCTGCTCCCAGGGTAACGGGGTAAAGAGAAAAGCCTTTCCACAGCAAGGAAGGACTCTCAATCCAAAATAAGTGAGAGTGGCAAAGGATTCTTTTGATAATTGATCTCCGATATTCCTTCATCTCCTTACTTAGGACTTTTTCACATGGAAGGCAAGCATCATTAAAAAGTGATTAAATCGTGATAATAGTGTCAGGAAGAAAAGGTGCATGCTGGGTTCACAACCCCTGTCGAAGCTGACACAAGCAGAGTTTATGTGCGTGGACAAGACGCCCAGAAGATGATCTGTGAAGAATCTGAGTTGTGTGGCAGACTTCCTCTCACACAGGAATGAATCTCAGGACTGCGAGGTTTCTCTCAAGAAGAGGGACTTTAATCTTTATTACAAAACTATATACAAAGATTACATTGAGTATCAGATATTTGTCTTGGATACTCATCAACAAATTACTCCACCAACCAACTAACCATAAACACAACCAGCTCTGAGGCAGTTCACAGTAACACCAACCATCTCACTCTGACTCAGTGACAGTTGACAGTTGGAACTTTGGCAGTTGGCATTATCAGACCTCCGCACACTTCTCCCATTCATGTCCCATGCATAAACGGTAATGGACATGTCATTGGATAATAACGGAAACTCTCGTTATTACCCAATAATGTATTCATTACAGTTTACGCATAGACATGAATGGGAGAAGCGTGCAGGGTGTGTGATAATCTTCCCCCCAATTGTGCTATTACCACAATTTAATCACTTTTTAATGATCCTTGCCTCCTCTGTGCGAAAGAGCCCCTAGACATGTGACTTCCCCACACAGCTTCAAGTCATTCCCCTGACACAAATAAACATAGGCGCGTTAAAGACGGGCCTAAGAGGTGCCGTCCTTGCGCTGCGATTACAAGCGAGGGGCGGCACTTCAGGACGCGCCTTGCCCCTCGTGCGTAACCGATACGTCAAGATAGCGGCGCCCTATACAGATGGGCATCACCATCTTGACGTAGCGGACGCTCTGCGTCCGCACGTCCCAACCTGGAAGAGACGTCGCGAGTACGCGCTTTGGCACTTGCAACGTCTCTTCCGGGTTGCCGGAAGGAGCGCGATTTTCACGCTCCTTTTTTGCAGCACGGAGGAGTCGCGCAGTTTGGCTGCTGCGGCTCCTCCACACTGCAACCGGCAGCGGCCTGAGACCGCCCCTTTTGGGCGGTCTGTAACGGGCCATAGTTTCTTATTCTCCCTCTTCTCTTGGCCAGGCCAGTGAAAGAAAGCAGGAGCAAAGCTCACAAAGCTGAAACAGAGTCCCAAAAAGGAAAGCTTGTTTTTGTTGCTGCTTCTCCTCCACTCCCAGGTGCTGTAACTTCTCATTCTCACCATGGTCCTAAAGGTTGCCTGTTCCCCTTGTATTACTTGCACACAAATACATTGATTGAAGGGCCTCCTGCTGCCCTGCTGCCCTTTCCCCCCTCACTGCCCCTCTGGATCTTTCCACCATCCCCCACACTTTGGGAATCACTGCTGTAGACTATATTTCAGAGGAAGAAACTGATAAAGCCATATCTGAGTATTTTTTGCCTAAAAAAGCTATTTAAATTCAGGGAGTTGCCATAAGTTACCAGGCAATGTGAAGGTACACATACATGCACACAGCACATAGAGGAAGGACAGTGTACTGAGAAGAGCATCCCAAGAGCAGATGTGTTTGGGCTGGGATTGAACTGTGGGGGTGGGGGTGAGGTGTTACTCTTTCATGTTTCCATTTGGAGGTGGTTTGTTATGGGACAACAGTAAAAGAGGTGCAAAACAGAGCAGACCCTTATAATATCAGCAAGCAAATGATCAGAAGCTGCCCTAAGGGCATGTTTAAAATATTCAGGTGAGAAACCAAAATGATGACTTATTGTCCATATACCCTACCAATTTTATCATAAAAATATTATTTTTCAGTTGCAGTGTGGTTTATCATTTTATTAATCAACTAACTCCATACCTAACAGCCCAGATAATTGTGTAAACATTATAGTCTGCAGAGAGAGACAGAACTGATGCAAAGTCTAATGTTTGGTGCTACTGTTATGGTTACCATATGGAAATTAATTTAAAATTGCAACTCATGGTAATTTTAACTACTTGGCAAGATACTTGCATATAGTCACTGATGACACTCATAAACCGAGACCCTCAGCTCAGTGGTGTTACTAGGGTTGGAGTAACCTGGTGCATTTACTCATGATGTCACTCCCCCACCTGACCTCCTCCCTTTCCACACTATACTGAATCCTTAGTAATGTTTTTGTACTAATGCTGCTCATTAATTATAATTCCTGTATATCACCAAATGTCATGGTAATAGTTGTCACATAAAGCAAAAGGCAAAATTAAAATTAGACTTAAATTACAATATCATATGTATAGACTAAATGCATTTGCATATACACAGTGTCATGTGGTTTAAGTGGGAAAATGGTAAAATGTGATGTTTTTAAATATT
Source organism: Sceloporus occidentalis (assembly GCA_023333645.1). Classification (NCBI taxonomy): domain Eukaryota; kingdom Metazoa; phylum Chordata; class Lepidosauria; order Squamata; family Phrynosomatidae; genus Sceloporus; species Sceloporus occidentalis. The sequence goes on along the minus strand of JALMGF010000004.1, from coordinate 6,233,349 downwards.
TTTAAAAAAATATATATTTTTAAAATTTTTAGAAAAAAATATTTTAATAAATAAATAAATTTAAAATTTAAATTATTATTTTCAAAAAAACAAAACCCTGGGGCCTTGCCTTTCTCCTCTCACTGACCCTCACCCCACTCACCACATCTATTCAGCATTTTAAGGGGACACAGGCAAATGGCATAGCTTATTTTTGCCAAAAGGCAGATGTTTGGGGAGTAGTAGTGTCACCTGTCTCAGGGTGTCACCTGGTATGGTCTGCATTCCCTGCATTCCCCAAGTGACACTACTGCCTCCACTATAGCCTGCTCAGTTTATACATAAATATAAGCCATAAACATAGTATATAGCATAAGCTATATACATTTATTTGTTGTTGTTAACTGCCCTTGAGTCAGTGTCGACCCTTTTCAATCCTGTGAGCAAGACATCTCTAAGACTCCCTGTCCTCTACTGCTCTGCTCAGTTCCTGCAAATTCATACCTATTGCTTCTTTAACAGAGTCCATCCATCTAGCATATGCCACTCCTCTCTTCTATTTCTCTTCACCTTTCCCAGAATTATTGTTTTCCCTAATGAATTGTGCCTTCTTGTGATGTGTCCCAAGTATGACAGCCTCAGTTTTGTCATCTTGGCTCCCAAGGAGATTTCTGGCTTGATCTGTTCAAGGACCCATCTGTTTGTCTTTTTGGCATGTAATATATGCATACATATACCCATGTAGCTTATACACAACTGGCATTACATCAGACATATATTATTCCAACAGATAGAAAACACAGTATATATTTCTTTGTATTTAAAGGCCCCTTCATAATGTGAGGCCCTCAGTTGTAGCTTGCTAAGAAGCAAATTCATCCAGGCTATGTAAAATACATCAGTTGTTTGTTAGTATTTTAAATAGCCTACATCTGCATTCAGTGCAAAAAGGAAGATCTTTTCCCCCATGGCTGCGACTGGCAGTTTGTTGCCTGAGTTTTGACACATTGGCTTGTGTATAATGCATTGTGGCCTCTGTGTTTGCTCTGCTATTCATCTGCATCTCCCTCCCCAATTCTACAATTTTAATGGCATATTTCAGTTTAAGAATCTGCTCTGCTGTGAGGCAGGGACTCCTTTGGAATATCTCATGTGCACATTCTGCATTCTAATCCATGTTTTAAGGCATCATTCAAAACCATCCCCATCAGCAGTCTGACAATTTCTTTGTCGCTACCTTGAAGAAAATAGATTCTGTCTCATGCTGATTCCTTTTATAAAATCAGAACATTTTCTGTACAACTATGAACTAGCATACAGCACAAAGTGACCTCAGCGTCCCTCTGCCTCTTCTTCTCTCTCCCCATCCTCTCTTTTGTTCACTCTTTCTGTTTTGTAAATATTTTGTTTAATTACAAAATAATTCTTTAACCCAGATAATTAGAAGAAAAATGTTTCTTTCTTAATTAAATCATGCTAATAGAACCATTTATTGCACATTATGCTATCATCTTTGCCTACAATATGTCTAGTAAATTTATCCTTTGTTGTTGTTGTTGTTAACTGCCCTTGAGTCATGGCAACCCTGTGGATAAAATATCTTCAAGCCTCTATCTTCCACTGCTCTCCTTAGGCCCTGTAGATTCAGGCCCATGGCCTTCCTGATTGAATCTATCAATGTGGCATTCAGTCTTCCTCTCTTTCTACTACCGTCCATCTTTCCTAGTGAGTCATGCCTTCTCATGACGTGGCCTCAATTTGATCATCTTGGCTTCCAAGGAAATATTTGTTCAAGGACCCATTTCTTTGACTATTTGGCTGCCCACTGTATCCCCATCACTCTTCTCCAGCACCACACCACAAATGAATTCATTTCCCTCCTATTCCCCTTCTTCACTGTCCAGGTCTCACATCTATACATGGTAATGAGGAATAAAATAGTCTGGACAATTTTAACTTTAGTGCTCAGTTGTATATTTTAACTCTTTAGTATCTTGCCTAGTTCTTGCATAGCAGCCCTTCCCATTCTTAGTCTTCTTGCCTACAGTCATTGTTCTGATCAGTGTTTGATCCATAGTAGGAGAAGTCTTTTACTATTTTGATTTCTTCATTGTGTTGGTTGAATTTATTTAGATCTTCCGTTGTCATTATTTTTGTTTTCTTTATGTTCAGCAGCAAGAACATAATCTGTGGCTTGACAAAATAATACAAACAAATTGTCAAGGCTGCTAATATGACCATATGACCAATTTTGTTACTGGCTAAATTGATTTGGTAACTAGTCAAATATGGTAGAGGTCTGTTGAGTATTTGTGACAGGAACATTATACTAATGACAAAAAGCTATGATTATAGACTTCTCTCTTACATTTCCAGATGTCATCAGTACATACTTGATGACCAGGATTCATGAAAGTCTCTCATTCATGGGGTTGTCCTAGGTCAGTTTTATTACAATTAACAACAACAATACAGGTTGGACCATATTATTATACCTGACCAAGGAAAACCTGAGTTTAGATCATTAGCCTTGGATAAAGCCTTAATTAACCACCCCTTCCAATATTTCTACACAAAACAAAATTATCTGGAAGTTAGGGGCTCAACAAACCAGTGTTATATGCTGGCATGGGGGTAAGTGTGGGGGTGTGGTGTACACACACGAGCCACCTCAACTCCACCCCCACACAGCCCATCTGATCAGATGGCAGGCTGCACCAAAGAAGTGGCAAAAAGTCACCACCACGGCCAGTGCACCCTTTCCACAGTGCAAAAAGGAGCCACTTTTTGCAGCTTCTTTTTGCGCTGCAGAAAGGCCAGATCCGGGACATGGCATGTAGTTGCTGTGGTCCTGATCCGGTGAGGAAAGGGGTGGCTGCTGGTGGTCTGTTGAGCCCCTTAGTCCTTTTGTTTCAATGCACTTTACTTCTAAGTAAATTTTACTTGAGATTCAATGTGATGTAGTGGTATGCGCGCTGGATGGCAACCCTTAAGACCAGGGTTCAAATCCCTACTTACCCATGGAAACCCACTGGGTGACCTTGGGTATGTCACACTCTCTCAGCCTCAGAGGAAGGCAAATGCATCCCTCCTCTGAACACATCTTGCAAAGTAAACCTCATGATATGCTCACCTTCCCAACCAACCTCGTAAGGAGCCCTGGTGGCACAATGGTTAAATGCCTGTACTTCAGCCACTCACTCAAAACCACAAGGTTGCGATTTCAAGACCTCCTTCTGAGGTCGCTAAAATGAGTACCCAGATTGTTGGGGGCAAATTAGCTTACAGTTGTAAACCGCTTAGACACTGCTTTGGCGGTAAATGAAGTTTGTTTGGTTTTGTTTTTGTCTAGCTCCTCTCCCCGTATACTGTGATATACTATGATTTACGTCGCTCTGCCCACCAGTTCTTCCCTTAATTTTAACACTATTGTATTTTATTGTTTTTTAAATGCTGATTATTGGGATGGGGGGGTTGGGAAGGGACTAATTTTTAATTTTATTGTATTTTCTATGTATTTTTATTGTTGTAACCTGCCCAGATTCCTTGTGATTGTGCGGGTTATAAATAAATAAACTATTATTGTTACTATTATTACCCTAGGGTTGGCATAAATTGGAAACAACCTGAAGGCATACAACAACAACAACAGAATTTTACCTAGGATTATAACCACATTCATTACCTGCATCTCCAGATTAATTTTCACCTGTGTGTGTCTATGTGTGGTATGTGTATGTAGTGCTCTCTCTCTCTCTCTCTCATTTTATATGTGTGTGTGTGTGTGTGTGTGTGTGTATTCATATATTTTGGGTTTCCCACCCCCATCTCATTAATATCTGTCCAGCAAATTTGCAAAACACAGACTGTATCTGTGCCTGTAGGGGAAAACCTGCTCTGTAACCTAGGCTTCCATGTCTTCCTAGGACATATCTTCGTCCACCTCAGAAAACTTCTCTTGACTCTTCCAGCTCCCCCCCCCCCTTACATTTCTGTTTAATTTACTTCTCATCTTCATACTACCCCTTTGGCATTTGCATTGCCTTTAGCTCAGAGCATTACAATTCTTTTCAATATGCATCACCTATACAATGCATCATAACTGTTCAGGCAGGCATACGTAAGGAGGAGATGCTGTCCTGGATTATATTTTGTCCCAGGAATTGAAACATAAAATAATTGTTCTTAAGGCAAGACTCATTGCTTAGTCCAGGGTTTCTCAAAATTCTCATAGCCAAGGCAACTGATTTTTTTCTAAAAAAGGGGATACACTTCATAGTACCTTAGAACCATAGAGTTGGAAGAGATCACAAGAGCCATCCAGTCCAATGACTTGTCATGCAAGAATACACAGTCAAAGCATCCTGACAGATGGCCATCCAACCTTTATTTAGAAACCTTCAAAGAAGTAGACTCAGCCATTCTCCATTTCAGTTCTTACTATCAGTAAGTTCTTCCTATTGTTGAGGTGGAATCTTTTTTCCTGTAGTTTGCATCCATTGCTCTGTGTCCAATTTTCTGAAGCAGCAGAAAACAGCTTTTTCCACCCTCAGTATGACATCCAAATATTTAATCTTAACTATCATGTCACCCCTTAACCTCATGTAAGCTACAGGAAAAGAGATTACACCTCAAAATTAGGAGGAACTTCCTGAGAGTAAGGGCTGTTCAACAGTGGAACACACTTCCTCGGAGTGTAGTGGAGTCTCCTTCTGTGGAGGTCTTCAAGCAGAGGCTGGATGGCCATCTGTCGGGGATGCTTTGATTGGGAGTTCCTGCATGGCAGCGGGTTGGACTGGATGGCCCTTGTGGTCTCTTCCAACTCTATGATTCTATGATTCTTCCCTAGGCTGAACATACCCTGCTCTCTAAGCAAAGGTTAAGAGGTGACATCATTTGTTGTTACTATTAACCACCTTTGAGTCGATCCCAACTCATGATGACCCTATGGATGAAACATATCTAAGACTCCCTATCCTCCAATGCTCTGTTTGGGCCCTCAGAATTCATACTTGTGACCTCCCTAATAGAGTCCATCCATCTAGCATGCAGTCTTCCTTTCTTTCTGCATCCTTTCCCACCATTATTGTCTTCTCATGATATAGTCAAATTATGACAGCCTCAACTTGATCATATTGGCTTCCAGGGAGATTTCAGGCATGATATATTCAAGGACTAATTTGTTGGTCTTTTTGGCTATCAACACTGAGATATGACCACTAATAACCTATTGCAAGTGCAATAGCTGAGGTGATCCAATGGAAGGCAATGGAGCCCTGTCCAGCATAGTCAGAGTTTCTATTCCCTGATTTGGTGTTACAGCTGACCCGGACTATCTTGTCTGGACTGCATTCACATTTGTTTGTTTTTATCGACTCCATTACTGACAACAGGCACTGGTTCAGACAGCTTTCTTCGAAGACAGCTTTCTTCAAATCAGATGGAAAGGAGTGGTAGAATAGGGTGTCATCAGCATATTGGTGTCCAAAACTGTAGATGATCCCTCCCAGTGGTTTCATGTAGATATTAAACAGCATGGGGCTGGGGGGGCACAAAACCCTGAGGGACTCCACAGCCAATAGCCAGGGTCTCAAACAGGAGTTCTGCAGCACAACCTTCTGAGTTCACCCTCCCAAGTAAGACCAGAATCACTGCATAACAATGCCTCCAGGTCTCATTCCAGAGAAGCAGCCCATGGTCAAAAAAGCTGCTTAGCAGAACCAATAAGGACACACTCACCCTACCCATTTCCCTGTATAGGTCACTCAGTAAGGTAATCAAAGCTGTCTCTATCCCATAACCTTTCTTTAAGCCAGTCTGAAGTGGATCTAGATAAATTGTCTCATCCAGAGACCCACACACTCTCACTTCTTTAAGGATCTTGTCCACCTCTCAAGGATCCTGTCCTCATATTGTTAAAATGTTTAATAACATTTGATTCATTTTTAGCTTTGTTTTTTTTTAAGTATTGTTAGACAGTCCTATTTTTTTAGTATTCCTCCCAACTGTTCCCTCTAATATTTTGCATCAAACTGGAGGGAATAACAATAGTTGATACCAAACAAGTCGGACATTGTGCCCCATACCAAACTCATCCTGAAAAAAACAATACCACTCCATGGCATGATAACTCTGTGTGTGTGTGTGTGTGTGTGTGTGTGTGTGTGTGTGTGTGTGTATATATATATATATATATATATATATATATATATATATGACCAATACACTGACTGGCCATCAAAGCTGTGGCTCCTCCATTAAAAAAAGGGAAGACTTTCTTTATAAGCACCTACCCTTCAGGTGCTTATCCTGCACTCACTGAGAGTAACTGCAATTCAAATTGATGATAAAATATGATAAAATGTTACCAACCCACACAATAGTTATATAACCAAACAGATAAAACAAACAACGGCCTAAAAGAATGTTTTTGCATACAAAAAATGCTTTTAAAGTTGCTGCCAGCACAGCACGTAGCGATTAGTGTACTGGTCAGGGATTTGGAAGATCCAGGTTCAAGCTTCGACTGAGCCGGAAATATCACTTCATGATTTATGGCCAGTTACTCTCTTTTTCAATCTGACCTATCTCACAAGGTAGCTGTGAGGATAATATGAAGAAGAGGAGAGTCATGGTGGGAAGAAAAGGTGGTATGAAAATCTAGTAAATAAACAAATGTTAAGGTGAGGCCATAGTTTTCATACACACCACAGTTCTCAGGGGTTCTAATGAGCTGTCTAAGAAGTAATGCTAAATACATGGAATACAAGCCTGAACCAAAGAATATCACACCCACACTTCAGAAACCCTACAGTGGGAGGGGGGAAATCCCTTAAATATGCAGCTAGGGAGAATAGTCCATGATCTCAAATGTCTCTACACCAGTGGTTCCCAACCTATGCTCCACAGAACCCTTAGGGTTCCGTGTGCACTTCCCAGGTGCTCTGCAGGCGCTCAAGGAAAATGAAAGAAATAAAAATTGAATGAAATTAAAGAATAAGAAACAAAAAGTAGAATCAAAATAAGAAAACTAGAAATTACATTCTGCATGGAAATTTGCTAAGATGAATTTCATATCTCCTCTAGCAGAGGACCCTTGGTCATTCTGCTGCCACTCGGGGTGCCATGCCAGCCTGCCATGCACACCTTGTGGAACTGAATTTTGTCATGATTTCTTAGAACTGCACATTCATCAAGTATTTCTTGATGATTTAAGCATGCTGGTAGTTAAAGATTGTAAAACTTGTAATAATATTATAGTTAAGTTTTAAGTTAATATTTGTAATAATATTAAATATAATTTTAATATATTTAAATAACGTATAGTTACGTTTTTGAAATTAAGAGCTCATTGTTAAACAAAAAATAGTCCATTTTAAAGTGAAAAAGGCCTCCTTTTTAAACAAAGAAAGGTTTATTTTTAACAACAGAAACTTCCCCTCCCTGTATTTGCTTTATTTTGTATTTTGGGTTATGAAAGATAAAGTCAGTTATTCTCATATTCCTGTCTGATTTTCTTTTAGGCGTGGATTGCTGGTTTAAAACAGGTACTTTGAAGAACAAAGATGTTTGAAAAGGAGGGACCAACCATCAGCTGACTCCATTACATGACCAGATGAGACAACCAATATGTATGTATGTATGTGTATGTGTGTGTGTGTGTGTGTGTGTGTGTACATATATATATATATGAGATAACTAAGCAATGCACTCCAGCATTTGTTTGTCAGAAGAGCTTTCCACAAAAGAAACCATTTCTGAATCACCTGCACTACCTCAATCATTGTTTTCAAATTGCAACAGAAGCAGGGCAAAGACCTGCCAATAAAAAACAAAAATACGAAGAAAGTTACTTGGATATGGGACTCACAGAAACAGATGATGGTCAGCCTCTCTGTGTGATCTGCAGAAATGTGTTGTCCATTAGTTCCATATTTCCTGCTAAACTGTGGCATCATTTGGAGGGGAACCATCCTGAATTGAAAGATAAACCATGTGATTTTTGTCAAGAGGAAGAGCAACAAAATTTTGGCTTCACAGAAAACTATGAGAACAGTTGCTAAAATCAATAATGAAAAAATACTGGAAACTTCCTACGTAATAAGTTACTGTGTAGCTCAAGCTGGTGAAGCTCATACTATTGCAGAGACTCTTATTAAACCTTGTGCAATTGATATTGTCAAGTGTTTGCTTGATGAACAAGCTGCTAAGTTAATCTACAACATTCCTTTGTCAAATAACACTGCTGCTAGATGAATCAGCGATATGGCTGATGATGTGAAAGAGACACTTATCACTCCCATCAGGTGTGCCAAATCTGTGCTATAAATGGATGAATTGACTGACATTGCAGGGTTGGCAGTTCTAATAGTATTTGTTCATTATGTTTACTTACAAAGCTATCAGGAGGACGTCTTCTTGGCAGACTGCTACCAACCAACACATCAGGGGTGAAATAGTTAATGTTTTGGATGAATTCTTCTCATCAAATGAAATACCATGGGAAAACTGTGCAGATATATGCACTGATGGTGCAAAGGCAGTGATAGGTCACAATGCTGGAGCCATTGCCAGAATTAAAGATAAGGCAAAGAACGGTATCAGCAGCCATTACATTCTTCATATACATGCACTAGCCTCAAGAAAAATGTCTTCTGAACTTATGATAGTGTTGAATGATACCATAAAAATAATAACTTATATAAAATTGTGACCTCTTAAAAGCAGGCTTTTCAAACTAATGTGTGAAGATATGGAGAGCCACTATCAATCCCTCCTGCTGCACACTGAAGTGAGGTGGTTGTCTTGAAGAAAAGCACTGACACTTTTGACGCAACAGGTTTCTGAGGTAACAGCATTTGGGTTCAGAGGTAACAGCATTTTTGATGGCTCATAACACTTCATTGGTGATGGTTTTAAATGACGAAGACTGGGTGTGCAAACTGGTGTATTTGACTGAAATGAATGTCATGAACCTATCATTGCAAGGTAAAACCACCACAGTTTTTTATGCAAATGCCAAAGTGTCTTCTTTTAAGAGGAAACTTATATATTGGTTGGAGTGTGTGGAAAAGGAAGATATCAGTTGTTTCTCTCTTACAAACAGCTTCTTGAATGAAAATATCATGAAGCTTCAAGAAAAAATACAAAAAAATTCAGATGCATCTCAAAGCTTTGAAAGACTCATTTGAACATTATTTTCAGACAGCTCAAGAGAAAGTGCTTGATTACTTTAAAAGAGTACAAAATGTGTTCAGCATGAACAAAAAAACCACTCATCTTAAACTCAGCAGAATACGAGGTCATCATAGATTTAACATCTCACAGTTAACTAAAATTGTGTTTCAAAATGAAAGTCTTCCAGAGTTTTGACTGCATTTACAAGATGAATTCAAAATCTTATCTGAGAAAGCAAAATTAGTATTGCTGCATTTCTCAAGTACATATCTCTGTGAAGTGGGATTCTCCACCGATATAGCTGCCGATAGAAAATACAGAAGCTGCTTAAATCCAATACCAATTGCATTTGCCTGCAATTATCATCAGTTGAACCCAAAATAAGAAAACTGTGCAAAAGTTATCCCATTAAAGTTTATATATTATTATCGCATCTTAATTTAGGCCTACTGTTGCACTACAGTGCACTCTAGTTGCACTTTAGTTAGTAAAATTAAATAAGAATAGTCTTCTATAATGAATAATAAACATTTCAAATAACAAGTAAGCATAATATTATTGTATTTTAATTTAATTAGATGTAATGATTCAATTGGAGGAACTGAGTTTATTGTATGAAGCCCCAAGGACACCCCTTTTCAGGACCAGGGAGAAGCGGCATTTTGCTGCTTCTCCCTGGTCCCAAAAAGCGCCAGATTGGGGCCTCTGGGCTGCCACTGTGGCTACCCTGGCCCCAATACGTTGCACAAAGGGGTGGCTGTAGGCTGCAATTCTTGCAAATAAGCTAATAAAACGTGGACTAGACAATGCAATTGTTAGGTGAATGTGTGATTGGTTGACCAGTTGTAACCAATGGGTGCTCACCATTGTTACTCTTCATCTTGGACAGAACTGGCCAGTGGGGTACTGGGCCTAGGACATGGTTCTGTCTGAGGCCCAGTGCTATTCAATGTCTTTATAAATTATGTCAATGATGGAGCAGAGGGCATGCTTATCAAATTAGCAGATGACACCAAATTAGAAGGAGAAGCTAATACCCCAGGGGACAGGATTAGATTTCAAAATGACTCTAACAAATTGAAGAATAGGACTAAAACTAACAAAATGAATTTCAGCAGGGAGAAATATAAGGTACTGGACTTCGGCAGTAAAAATGAAGGGTGACTGCTGACTGAACAACAGTAAAGGGATAAAGGAATCTTAGTAGACCACAGTCTGAACATGAGTCAACAGTGCAACCTAGTAGCTAAAAAGTTAATACAATTGTAGCCTGCATCAATAGGAGTACAGTGTTTTGACTGGGGGAAGTAATAGTTACACTCTATTCTGCTTTGGCCAGGCCTCACAGGAATACTGTGTCCACTTCTGGACATCACAACCCAAGAAGGATATTGACAAACTGGAATGTGTCCACAGCTGGGCAACTAAACTGGTCAGAATTCTGGAAACCATGAGGAGTGATTTAGAGCGCTGGGTATGTTTAGCCTGGAGAAGAGAAGGTTAAGAGGTAACATAATAGTCACTTTAAATAATTGAAAGAATGTCACATGGAATAAGATGCAATCCTGTTTTCTGCTGCTCCAGAGACCTGGACTGGATTCAGGGCAATGGACAAAAACCAGAATCATGTTTGACTTCACAGAAGACATTTAGTTATTTAATGACATTTTGTTTTTTTTTTTAATTTAATAATTTGTTTTATTTATATACTGCTATTCCAAAGATCATAGCGGTGAACAGCAAGTAAGCTAATTAGCAAGTAAGCTAATTTGCCCCCAACAGTCTGGGTACTCATTTTAGCGACCTCGGAAGGATGCAAGCATGAGTCAAGCTTGGGCCCTTTTGCTGGTCTTGAACTCACAACCTTGTGGTCTTGAGTGAATGGCTGCAGTACAGGCATTTAACCACTGCGCCACCAGGGCTCCATTTATTTATGCTCTCTCTTTCTATTTCTCTCTGTGTTTGTGTGTAATAGTTGGGGGAGGGACACAGATGTTTCTTACATGAGATGAAAAATCCAAAACTGCATCTTCTACAGTCCTCCTGAGTCTGCCAGCACCAGAGGAATTTTAAATAAGGAGGAGGAAAAAACCACCAGCACACAGTTCCTTAACAGGCCTTCACTGCCAAAGGGCCTGACATGTTCCCCATAATGAGAGGAAAGGAAAGAAAGAATGCATTCCTCCTTTCTTGCTATTTCTAGCATATTTTGTAATTAATTTGCTGCTGTTACAGAAAATTAATTGGGTTTTGATAATAAAATTGAAGGAACTATGCAAGCTTTGACAAATTAACTTTTAAAAAAATCCCCTAATAAGTCTTCCTATGCCACACTGATAATGTGCGTCCCTCAGGTAATGAAGAAAAAGTATAAGAGGGCCTCATGGATATCACCATGGTGAATATGTTAGAGGACTAATGGTTAACCAAACTCCTCCCCTTATGATTAGGAAGATTAATTAAAACTTGAAAAGGTTATAGTTTTGAGCACAAAGCTAAAGCTGTGCAGTTCTGTTCCCATAATATAATGCTTCTGATTGTAGTCTGTTTTTTGATGTAAGGAAAGTAAAAGGTAAAGGTTTCCCCTTTGATATGATTGTCAAGTCTTTTCCAACTGTAGGCGGCGGTACTCATCTCCGCTACTAAGCCAAAGGAGCCAGCATTGTCAAAGATGGCTTCATGGTCATGTGGCCAGCATGATTGCATGGAGCGCTGTTACCTCCCAATCGAAGTGCTACCCATTTATCCACTTATACTTTTACATGCTTTTCAAACTGGTAGTTTAGCTAAAGCTGGGATTAATGACGGGAGCTCACTCTGTCACACAATGCTTGGGCTTCAACTGGCTGGCCTGCCAGCCTTGTGGTCATCAGAAGCAGCATCTTAACCACTATAATTTCTTCCAAAAACTATACTTTTGGTTTTTCTGTTCATTTTTTATTTGTTTCCTTTAAAACAGAGGTCCTGTTTAAAAATCAAAAACATTAATTTATCAGGTGAAATTGACAGCCTTAGGTCAAGCTGTTATCAGCCTTGCACATTCAGTTCCTATTGGCTATATTTCATTCATCATCTGTAAGTGAAACAAAAAGGCCACTCTGTGATATTCCAGGTAATATTTCATTTTTCTCCCATAAAATAAATTTGCTTGCCAAAAAAAACTGAGCAGAGAGACGGAGGGGAGAGAATGGAAAGGGAAGGGTGTTAAGCATCAATATTTTCACCCTCCCATTTATCCAGCAGGGATTATTAATAGAATCAATTTGTTATGTTATTTAGTTTCCAGATACCAAATTTAAATGCTGATGCTATTAATGACTCAGTAACTCATTGTTTACTATGAAAAGTCACAGTAGAGAAAGCTGTCATTTGTTCAGTATTATGAAGAGAGATGATATTTGGACCCATTCATCATTGCAAGCCTTATCTGTTATTCGTGCCTTATTGTGGTACTCTATTACTCATATAGTTCCTGTGTGCCTTGAAGTGAAAAACTGGTTAATTCATAAAAGTTTACAGCAGAAGATGGCTTTGAAGGTGTGCATTAAGATATCTCACTGAACACCATCAAACATCTTTCAGTTGATATTACTTTAAACCATTTACTTCTGTCTAGTTAAAACTACATTTCCACATCCTTCTTTGAAGTTCACAAAAATTGGAAAACCTATCTTCTAATTTGCCAAACTGTCCAATATGTATGGATTCTCTATCAGTGGCAATCAGGTAGTCCTGGATCTCAGTAACAGTACAAAATTCACTAGTAAGGCATTGTCTTTTAGCCTCAGTTTTCCCATCTTCAAAATGTGGGAGATGATGATGAAAAAGAACATACAAGGTACTTTCTTCTTCTATTGAATACATTTATTACTGGGCCAAGTAATGTCATGAAGGCCTCTTTTACATATCATTTCATTTCTGTTCACTTGCCTGCTATAGCAATACGATTCTTTATACTTGCATATAGTTGTTGGTTTAGTTGCAGAGGTCAGCATTGGCTGCATCCACACTACAGAAATAATCCAGTTTGACAACACTTTAACTGCCATGGTGTAAGGCTATGGAACCCTGGGAACGGTAGATTGTGAGCCATTTAGCCTTCTCTCTCAGAGAGCTCTAGTGCCACAACAAACTATAATTCCCAGAGTTCCATAGCATTGAGCCACGGCAGTTAAACTGATGTCATACTGCTGCCACACTGCCAAGGACCAAAGTGGACAGCAGCATGAGAGCAGGGGAAGCAGGGCAGCTCTGCCCCCCCCCCCCCAAAGAGGCTGGCTAGGCCAGTATCACCAGTGCTGCCAACTTTGCTGCCACCGCATCCATTGCCACAAATGAGGAACTAAAGGGGGGAAGGACATGAGGGGAGGAAAAACAGGAGGGTAGAACAAAAGAACAGATGGACTGGAAGCAACTGAATGGAGTAAAAGGGAGGAGAAGGAGACCTGAGGGGTCAAGAAGGGCCATTAATAACAGCAACAAAAATGAAAATAGAAAAATAAAAATGAATTTAATGCTATTGTCATGAAACGTACATGGACTAAATTCATTATATAAAATAAGACAAATTTTCGCCACTTGGTTTGTGTTCCCCCAGCCTCAAGTTGTCCTGTTTAGACAATTCACGCCGAAAGCCCAGAGCCAGGATTGGGCTAATCAAGCTCTATTATATGATAGAATTAGATAAATTGACAGCCTTGATAAAGGATAAAATTGTTGACTAAACATATTGAAAGAACAGAGGACATGCTTATCAAATGTGCAGATGACAAATATGCCAGAAGACAGTATCAAAATTCAAAATAGTCTTAATAGACAAGAAAGCTATGCTAGAACTAACAAAATAAATTTCAACAGGGAGAAATGTAAGGTACTGCACTTCAGCAGAAAAAAACAACGAAGTGCACAGATATAGGATGGAGGACACTTGGCTTGACAACAGTGTTCCAGCTGTGCCCATTCCTTGAGGCATCAGATTTGGCTGCAATGACACATGCCTTGATTACATCCCATTTGGACTACTGTAATGCACTCTACATGGGGCTGTCTTTGGAAACTGTTCAGAAGCTCCAGTGGCCTCAAAATGTTACAGCTAGAATGCTGACCCCAGGACCCATTATAGGGAGCATATAACTCCCTTGTTGTAACAACTTCATGGCTACTGGTTCATTTCAGAGCACAATTCAAAGTGCTGGTCATAATCTATAAAGCCCTATATGCACTAAGCCCAGAGCTCTAAAATCTTCAGGAGCAGGCTTTCTCTTGGTCTCACCACAGACACAGGCTTACTTGGTGATGACATGAGAGAACCTTCTCGGTGACTGCTCCCACCCTCTGGCCCTCTCCCTGACTGCTTTTCATGAGCAAGATAAGACATTTTTATTGAGACATTTGGTATATAATTCATACCATGGTAGTTTTTATGGAGCAGATGGGATTTAGCTATGCTTTTAACTTTTGTATATCTTTATATGATTTTATATTGTGTTTAGATTATTTTAATGGTTTTGAATTTTACTGAGATTTTAAATATTTTTGTGTGTGAGCTACCCCAGATAGCACACAAGTGAAATGAATTAATTAAACAAACAAACAAACAAACAAATTGCCTGGATTTTGCTTTGGTCAGGCCTCACCTGGAATACTGCAATTGGTTCTGGGCAACACAGTTCAAAAGAGACATTGACAAGCTGGAGCTTGTCCAGAGGAGGGTGACCAAAATGGTGAAGGATCTTGAAACCAAGGAGAGACTTTGGGAGCTGAGTATGTTTAGCCTGGAGAAGAGAAGGTGAAGAGGTGATATGATAACCCTGTTTAAGTATTTGATGTAGTATTGAGGATGGAGCAAGCAAGAGAAAGAGATTCCACCTAAACATTAGGAAGAACTTCCCAACAGTATAAGCTGTTTGACAGTGGAACACACTCTTTCAGAGTGTGCTGCAGTCTCCTTCTTATGAGGCTGGATGGCTATTTGTCTGGGATTCTTTGACTGTGTGTTCCTGCATGGCAGGAGGTTGGACATGATGACTCTTGAGATCTCTTCCAACTCTATGATTCTATAAGATCAGTTGTCAGGATATGAGCCTTGGTGGCACAGTGGTTAAATGCCAGTACTGCAGCCACAAAGTTGTGAGTTCAATCCCAGGCAGGGCTCCAAGGTTCACTCAGCCTTCCATCCTTTCATAGGTTGGTAAAATGAGTACCCAGCTTGTTGGAGGCAATTGGATTACACATTATAAACTGCTTAGGGAGTGCTAGTTCACTGATAAGTGTTATAGAAATGTACTTGCTATTGCTATTGCTATCCAGCCTAAGAATGGAACTGGCCTACATGATATGCCCATGACTGGTGTGTTACAAAAAAAATGGTATCCTTGTGGCAAGCCCTTCTTTCTTCCAACCACAATGTTTAACAATATTCACCACGAATGAAAGATCACAGTGTAATGAAATGCTCACTGGATATAGATGGTGGAGGATATGGTGCATTCCATGATGATTATTTCTACATGTGTTGACAGGTACCATGGGCATTTCTATTTTTAAAAAAGATTTCTACAATTTAGGCCAGAAATGAACTAAGTTCTCTGCCTCAACCCCCATCGTGTGTGTGTGTGTGTGTGTGTGTGTGAGAGAGAGAGAGAGAGAGAGATATTCTCACTGTTTTATTCTTCATATAATAGTAGTACAGAAACAGTAGTACAGAATGTCCCACTAGAACTCACAGAATGCATAGAATCTATGCAATATTTTTAACATGTATTACCAAAACATTATCATATCTTTAAAATATACATTAAATGACATGTAATTCTGTGAAGTTTATGTATACTTAGAAAGGAATACTGTGATTACTAAGTTATTACCATGAATTTCTCAAAATTAAGTCATGCCAAACAAATCTTATTTCCATTTTGATAGAATAATAATAATAATAATAATAATAATAAAATATTTATTTATATTCTGCCTCTTCTGTTTGGGGATCGAGGCGGGTAACAACAGAGTTTATGATACACAATATAAAAACAATAAAACCCACAAAACCCTGACCCAACCCTCCCTCCCAAACTATAAAATAAACATAAAACATAATTAAAATATATAACAATATAATACAACATTACAAGATTGTTCTACTCTTTGATGTCAATAAATAATATATTATTTTTAGTTATCTTTTTGATCTTTGTGAATATTTAGAATTTTTTAAAAAATCTTTCTGCTTGGATTGTAGTAAAAACATATAGGTGTGGTACACAGTGCCAGGAAAGGGCAACCTCTTGTTGCTGTGCAGCGGTACTGCAGCAACCAAATTGTGCGGTACTGCTGTGCAGCAAAAAAAGGAGCGTGCAGAAGTGGGTCTTTTTTGCTGCAGCAGAGCACTGGAGACGGTGCAATAACTTCACAGCTGCGCAGCTGCGACGTCACTGCTACGCACGCTGCACAGCAGTGATGCCCTGGCCATGTGCTAGGGTTGCGGGACATGCGAACTCTCCACCCCCAGGGCAACCCTAGCACATCACCAGGATGCCACGAAGCAGAAGTCTTGTACCAGGCCATAGTTAACATTCAATAAGGAATCAGTATGTGAAAGAAAGAAGTTGGCAGCATGAGCTTTCATAGACTGCAGTCTACTTCCTCAAATGCATCTGAGGAAGTCTATGAAAGCTCATGCTGCCAACTTCTTTTTTTCAGTTAGTCTCAAAGGTGCTACAAGATCTCTCTACATACTAATTCCACAGACTAACATAGCTATATCTTGGAATTCAATAAGGAAATTGGTCTGTACCTTCTTGGTTGAAGGACTTCTTTCCCCTTTTTAGAAATCAATGTGATATTCATAGAATTCTAAGAGTCTGGGACCTTCCCCTTCATAGTACCATTCATTAATTGCATCACTGGTGTCAACAATTGTTGTTTCTTGTAGTACATTGCACTCAAACTATCTGGCCCTGATGCCATCACCATTTTATATTTCTTTTATAGCCTCAACCAATGCAGTTACAGATATTTCCCCATTTAATTCTTCCCTTTGTTCTCCATTGATTTTGGGAACGTTTTGTTGATATAAGTATTCCAGCAATTTCTCAAGTTAGGTGTATTCATTTTTGTATAAAATAATTATGGAAGCTGTTCTTAAGTTGCTTTGAATTTGTATAAATCTTCTCTCCATCTCCTGATTTTAGGTACCAGACCTTTTCTTTTCTCATTTTTATTGCAAGCTATCTGCCTGGTTTGTTAGCGAATCAGTTATCTTAATTTCTTTTCTATAACTTCAACTAAGATAAGTGATATCTGTTTCTGAGTCAATTTTTTCACTTGTTGAACAGGCTTTTTGAGGGGTTCTTTTTAACTATTGTTCTATATTTTTAAGCTAATCTTGTAACACAACCATTTTCTCATTTCTTTTTTCTTTCTTCCATATGCTTGTTGTAAAAAGAAACCCCTCATGACCATCTTGGTTGCATCCCAGAAGACTCATTTTTAACTTCTTAATTCAGATTCTCTTCAATCTGGGTTCTAAAGTCAGGGCATCAGGGCATCGCCGGGACATTGTTAAGGAATGAGGGTTCTCTTAAGAGATTTGGAGATATAAAGTGAAAATGGTCATGCCTGCTTGGGTGCTGATACTTTTTCTGCATTCTCTGGTGGCAGATGGACTATGTATTGGTGTCCGTCCATGTGGATCCTACACCTGTCATCCTTAAGGCTCTGGCAATAGCCATCAGGATGACAGGCATGGCTTGGACTTATCAATCAATGGATATGAACAGCTTTAACCAATAAAACATGTGTTTTGGTGTGTTATTTCAAGTGGAGTGGGACTCAACCCTGAACAAATAAAAATGAAGGGAGAAGAATTAAATTCAGCAGCCACAAGAACCCAGAAAATGGAGGTGTGCCTGGCTTCTTCTACCTCTGTTGCCAGAACAGTGACATTTGGAACAAGTTGCAAACCAGTTTACCAGAGGAAATAGCAGAGGCTTGCGTGTTTGTTTGTTTTTTGTGTATGTAACTGGATCTCCCTCTTTGGAAGGAACTAGATGCATTCAATGTGTACAACCATATCACCATCTACATGGCATGTGTGTCAGGCTCTGTCCCAAAGACAGGAAAGCTGGAAGATCACCCTCAGCTGAGTCCTCAAACTTGTGCAATATTGTACATTTATTTCAGGTGCTGCTAGTTTCCCTTTTGAATATAAATTCCAAATGAGTAATATGTTATCTTTCACTGTAGGGATGCAATGTTTCCTATGCCAACAGCAATGACATCATAGAATAATGGAGAAGCGTTTATGAGCAATCCCAGGCTCTTGTTGTGAATACAGAGCTATAACACTAATCCCTCTTGGTTTCTGGTTAGAAGCTATAACAGTATTAACAGAGGCATTTTAATTGTGAACCTTTCAATATCCATATTAAAAAAGATCTGCAATATAATCTTGCCCAAATGTTATTTCAATGATAATAAAAGCCAGTGAATAGAAAGAAGACCTTAGTAAATAAAAATTCTGTTATTTTACTTCAGGGATTGCAATTCTTGGCCAACTTGGCATTTCCCTCCAATGAAAATGAGATTGGTCTTTCCTTTTAGCATTTAGTAGAAAATTTACAATGAAAAATACTTCAATAATTATTCTCATTAGTTAGCTGGGAGAGAATAAGAAATAATATGAGCTAAGCAGATTCAAATGCTATTTAACATAAGAAGGAAAAGAGAAAATAGACAAGAACAATACGTGAAATTGAATTCAACTGTGAAAGAAGATTGCAGAATCTTTGTTCTCCCAATATAGAGTAGAGACTACATGTCAAGCAAATGGTAGTTAAATAGCACAATTCCATAAAAAGTCAAGATAAACAATTTCAAAAATGTTGAATACATTTTTACAAATAAAATAATCTCAAACTTCTACAAAGATTAACAAGCAATTAAGAATTAAAATCTGGATCTATGCATTTGGAGGAATAGGCCACCATAAACATGCAGTTGTTCCTCTGTGGGAAAGGTGCTGGTATATTCTAACTGTACTATCAGCTGTACTATGAGCTATGCCTCCATGCTTCCCTCCTATCTAGTGCATTCAGAGGACTTTCTGATTCTTATTTAGTCACTTGAGATAATCCTTGGCTGACAAAAACAGTCTGATCAGAGACCTCTCTGCTTTTCTGGGGACGTATGTGCAGCAAAATGATTTGACACTGCCCACAGTTATTTAGACCAAAACACCAATTCATTCATACTTTGTTCATGGGTCTTCAGCCTGTGAAATGTGGTCTTTCCTAAAAGGCATGTCACCATGACCATTGGAAGAAAAGAAGAAATCTGGATGGGGCCAGATGTGGGAAAGAAAATGAGGACACATTATAGCTTGTCAAGCTTTTGTTGTTGTTAACAGCCATTAAGTTGACCTTGATCCTATGAATGAGAGACTTCCAAGTTCCCCTAATATCAACAGCTCAGTTCAGGTCTCAGGGCTGTGGCTTTCTTGATTGAGACTATCCATCTGTAAATTTCCTACTGCCTTCTACCTTACCAAGTATTATTCTCTTTTTAGGGAAAATTTACTATGTCCAAAGTATAACAGTCTCACTTTAGTCATCTTGGCTCCTAGGGCTTGGTAGATGAATGGAATGCTGTGCCAGCAGCATATCTTGATTTCAGTAAGATCTTTGACAAGGTCCCCCATGACATTCTAGCAAATAATCTAGGAAAAAGTGGGCTACACAAATCTCCTTTTAGGTAGACTTATCAATGGTTGACTGTCCTAACTCAACAGGTGCTTTTCATCCTGGAGAGAAGTGACCAGTGGGGTGCCACAGGGTTGTGTCCTGGGCCCAGTGCTATCAAATATCTTTATCAATGACTTGGATAATGGAATAGAGGGCCTGCTTATGAAACCTGCACATGACATCATTTTAGAAGGGGTAGCTAATACTCCAGGGAACAAGATCAGAATTCAAAATGACCATAACAGATTGGAGAACAGGATCAAAACTAACAAAATGAATTTCAACAGGGAGAAATGTAAGAGACTACACTTAAAGAGTAATGCATAGATATGGGGTAGGTGACACCTGGCTTGACAACAGTACATGTGAAAGCTGCTGACAATGGACAATGGAACACACTTCCTCTGAGTGTGGTAGAATCTCCTTCTATGGAAGTTTTCAGAGGCTGGATGGCAATCAGTCAGGGGTGCTTTGATTGCATGGTAAGGGGTTGGACTGGATGACCTTTGTGGTCTCTTCCAACTCTATGATTCTATGATCCAGGAATCTTAGTAAACCACAAGCTGAACATGAGTCAACAATGGAATGCAGCAGCTAAAAAATCCAATGTGATTCTGGACTGCATCAAGAGGAGTATAGTGTCTGTACTCCAAGATAGAGAGAAGTAATAGTGCCACACATAGAAAAAGAGGCAAAAAGGATTGCAGTAATTACAGAACCATTGCTCTAATTTCTCATGCAAGCCAAATAATGCTAAAAATTCTGCAGCAGAGACTCTTACCATATATGGAATGAGAGATCCCAGAGCTGCAAGAAGGTTTCAAGAAAGGAAGAGGCATTAGGGAAACATGCAATGGATGATGGAGTATACAATGTGCTTTATAGACTACAGCAAAGCATTAGACGGCAAAGATCATGAAAAACTATGGCTTGCTGTCAGAGGAATGGGTGTGCCACAACATCTGATTGTCGTGATGTGTAACCTGTACTCAGGCCAAGAGACTGCATCTATAAATGGATATGGAGAAACGAATGGTTCCCAGTCAGCAAAGGAGTAAGGCAAGGATGCATTCTATTACCCTATTTGTTCAACATGTATGCAGAAAATATCATATGTAGATCAGGCTTAGTTTCAGAGGCAGGTGGATTGAAGTTCAGATGAAAAAACATTAACCAATTAAGATACGCAGAAGAAACCATACTACTAGCAGAAAACAACAAGGACCTGAAACAATTACTAATAAAAGGCAAAAAAGGAAGTGCTAAGGTAGGCCTAATGCTGAATATTAAGAAAACAAAAATAACGACCACAGAAAACTACACAAATTCATCCATGATAATGATAAGATAAAAATAGTCAAAGAATTTCCATACTTTGAATCAAACATTGATCACAGTGGAGAATGCTGTAAGAAATCAGAAGACTTGGACTGGGAATGGCAGCTATGAAAGAACTAAACAAGATCCTAACGTGCAAAGACACTGAATGCTAAAGTTAGGACCATCCAAACTATCATATTTCCCATCACCATGTATGGATGTTAGAGCTGGACAGTAAAGAAAACAGAAAGAAAATCAGCTCATCTGATATGTGGTGCTGGAGAAGAGTAAGTGTGGCATAGTGTTTTGAGTGTTGGACTATGACTTTTCCGTGGCTGGTTATCTGGCTTCAAATCTTGATTCAGCCATGAAACCCACTGGGTGACTTTGGGCAAATCACATGCTCTCAGCCTCAGGAGAATAACAACAACAACAACAACAACAACAATAATAATATCCCATCCTTTCCCCAAAACTTGGACTCAGGGCGGCTTACAAAATTTTTAAAAAGTACAATTAAAATCATACAAAAATGGTACATTAAAATAGAAATAAATTATTAAAAATATTAAAACAAATTGCATGTTAAAAGAATAAAATACACTTAAAAAGATGAAAATGTTAAAAAAATACTTTAAAACAATACAACACCCCAGCCCGTGCTTTAAAAATCTTTCTGTTTTAAATGCCTCTCTGAACAGCCTGTCAGCGGAAAGCTAACAAGGAGGGGGCCATTCTGGTCTCCCTGGGAAGGGAGTTCCAGGGGCAGCCACGGAAAATGCCCTCTCTTGTGTCCCCACCAGCCATGCTTGTAATGGTGGTGGGACTGAGAGAAGGGCCTCTCCTGAGGATCTCAGAGCCCAAGCCAGTTCATACAGGAAGATACAGTCTACCAAATAGCCTAGATCTGAGCTATATAGGGAAGGCAATGACAAAATCTTGGCAAGAAGACCCCATGATAAGGCTGCCTTCCAACCTTAGGGTTGGGAATGACTTGAAGGCACAGAACAACAACAAGAACAACAACAAGCTGGAGAAGAGTGCTGAGGATGCCATGGGCAGCCAAAAATGAAAACAAATGGGTCAAGCTCAGTCTCTCTCTGGAAACCAGGATGATTAACCTGACTTGTCATACTTTGGACATACCATGAGAAGGAAATAATCATTAGAAAAGCAAATGTTGCTAGGAAACATGGAAAGCAGTAGAAAGAGAGGAAGACCACAAGTCAGATGGCTGGACTCAGTCAGGGAGACCACAGGCCTGAGCCTGCAGGACCTGAGCAGAGAGGTAGAGGATAGGGAGTCTTGGAGATATCTCATCCACAGGGTCGTCATGAGTCAAAGCTGACTTGAGGGCAGCTCACAACAACAACTTATCTAGTTCCTTCACAGCTGCCTTTCCAAGAGCTAGTCTTCTTGTGATTTCTTGACCACATTCTCCATTTTGATTAAGGAATAAGCTAAAGTAAGAAAAAATTTGAACTATTCAATGTCTTCATTGTCTACTTTAAAGTTATGTAATTCATTGTGGTCATTATATTTTCATAATGTTCAAGTGTAAAACAGCCTTTACACTTTCTTCCTTGACTTTCTTCAGTAATCATTCTAAGTCTTTCCTATTTTCTCCTAGTAGTATTATGTCATTAGCATATCTTAAATTGTTGTTCCTTCCTCCAATTTTCACACTTCCTTCCTGTGAGACTAATCCTGCTATATGTACAATACTTACAGCATACAAGTTAAACAAATAAGGCAATTAATTGCAACCTTGCCTGA
Source organism: Sceloporus occidentalis (assembly GCA_023333645.1). Taxonomy (NCBI): domain Eukaryota; kingdom Metazoa; phylum Chordata; class Lepidosauria; order Squamata; family Phrynosomatidae; genus Sceloporus; species Sceloporus occidentalis. The sequence goes on along the minus strand of JALMGF010000004.1, from coordinate 6,210,358 downwards.
TTCCCTTGCCAATTGGAAACCATTCTACTTCTCCATATTCTGTCCCAGTGGCAGACTCTTGCCTTGAATACAGGTAACATATCAGGACAATCAAATGCTGTGGAACACCCATTTCTTTAATAGCAGCCCATCGTTTTTAATTATCAAAGGCTTTGCTATAATCTATAAAGAGCAGGCTGATTTTCTTCTGAATTTTTTTTTGCTGCACTCTATTATCCAACATAAATTTGCAATATGATCTTTAGTGCCTCTTCCTTTCTGGAACCCAGCTTGGATATCTAGCATTTTCAATTCATATATTTTAAATCACTTTGCTTGCATGGGAAATTAATGAAATGGTCCTGTGGTGTTCCCTTTCTTGGGGATTGGAATGTATATTGTGCATTTCTGCTCTGTGGGCCATTCTTTTATTTTCCATATTTGTTGACCCATTTTAGTTAATACTAGAGTAGATTCTGACTCTGTAGCTTAAAGAGCTCTACTGGCATGCCTTCTGTTCCTGGTGATTTATTTCACCCAAGTGCTCTTAGTGAAGCTTTCACTTCACTTTCTAAAATTGTAGGTTCATCTTCAAATGTTTATGCCTTGAATTAATCTGTCATCTTTTCATCTTTCATATATAATTCTTACGTGTATCCATCATCTTTTCATTTCTGCTTGGTCACATAACATGTCCACCTCCTGGTTGGAGACCATCCCACGCTTGATTTCTTGGATCTTGTGGTATCACAAAATTGGAAGAGACCTCAGGGATATCCAGTCCCCCCTCTGCCATGCAGGAACACACAATCAAAGAACCCCCCACAAATGGATATCCAGCCTCTGTTTAAAAAAACTCCAAAGAAGTTTTGCTTTGAGGGAGCATGTTCCAACGGTCAAACAGGTTTTAAAGTCAAGAACTTCCTCCTAATGTTGAGATGGAATCTCTTCTTCTGTAATTTGAATCCATTACTCTGGGTCCTGTTCTCTGGAGCTGCAAAAAACAAATTTGCTCCATCTTCAGTATGAAGAAATTGTTGGCCTTGCAAAATTCAGTTGGTTTCTGTTCTGCTTCATTTCTTGATCCTGGCCAGATTTTCCCACAATCTTTGATTCTGCTCTGTTTCCTACTTTTTTATTTCAGTCACCTATGGCTAACAAGTCCTGTTTTTGTGCCAATTTCCTCCTGGATTCCAGTACAGAATCTTTCAATTTCCTCTTCTTCTGTCTCTCTAGTTAGAACATAAACTTGGATTATAGTTATAGTGATGGGTTTTCCCTGAAGTCTTGTGGATATTATTCAGTCAGATTGTGTATAGTAAAAGTAAAATAACATGAAATGAAACTTAAAAATTGCCCCGAAGTTGTAGATTGGACTTAGAGGCAGTTCTTGAAAGACTGAACAGACTCTTTTCACTGTTCAATTATTTGTCAGCTATAATCTGATAAAATAGATGCACATAGAAAGGACACAGCAAATATTTCAGTCCTGCATCAAATGAATGTAATGGTGCTTCAACCCATCTCTCCATATTTGTTGCTACTAAAATAAAGGCAAACATTCTAGTTATTTTTGGAAAATTGAATTTTAGGCTGGGAAGTCTAAAATATTATAAAATATTACAATCAAGTCAGGAGAAGCCTAGCTTCATTTTGCTCAAGAAATATTTTTCAGATCCCAATCATATACAAACCGACTGAATTAAGAAGGATTGGTTTAAAATAGTGATGCATAAGATTGTGCTAGATATTACCTAGAAAACATTCAAAAATTGCTTTGGTTCTGTGTAAAAAACAGACAAACAACATTTACCTGGATGGAGGAAGGAGAGGAGGGAGCAAAGGAGGAAGAATGTCCCCCCTGTCCAGATTCTTCTTCTCCCCTTAATCCTGTATGTGAACAATTGATATAGCACTAGCACAAGGAAAGTTGTACAATCATATATAGTAGGAATGAAATGTATGTATCACACATTTACTGAATACATGCACATATAGGTTTCTTGTTTCATGATACATACCATCCAGCTGAAGAAAATCTATCTACCCACCTGTCCATTCATGTTTCAGAATTCAGCAGTCAAGAGGTATGTCACCCCTCAAACAACTGTTTCACCCCGAGGTAAAAGGAATTGCTTCTCCTTGCCCAGCTTTTGCACTAATACATGGATACAATGAAGTGAACCCTGAGGCAAGTGATTTGGGTGGAAGGGAGAATCTTGGAGTTGCCACTGAATTAAAGTAAGTGTGATAAGTATAAAATTAAACCTGCTAAGTGAAATTGGTAAACCAGCCCTGGCTCTCTGTCACGTTCCTTCACTTGAACGGATTTGGTAGTTGTAGCAGCAGCAGGCACCTCGACTAAGTGATGCTGTGGAAGTTTATTTCTCTGTTAGCTCTATGTGTAACTCTCACATTCATACATCTAAGATTCTCTTGATAACAACTTTATTGAAGATACAATATTGCCTTTTCTTGCCTTGATAAATAATGACATTTTCATGGTTTTCATTTCGGAAAACAATGATTTCTCATACTGAATGTATTGGTCTATAAAATATCACCTTTATACGCAAGGTATGATTTGTAGATTAAAAAACAAGTGTGAATATAGACTACTTTGACTCAAGAAATTGGACATTTTACATTCAAAAGATCAATGGTAAGCTTTGAATACCAATTTTAATTCACACGATTCATATTTTGTTAAATATGTAGAAACTACCTCCATTTCAGGGTAGATTGTTAAATGTGTAATTATCACAAACTTAATTTGGAGGTCATATTTTTGCCCACCTTCTTGTTTTTCAAAATAAATAAATGAATACATATATAAATATATAAATAGCTTCCATCTTCAACATGCACACACTTACTTCCCCTCCCCTGGAGATTTTTGACAAATAAACAAACAAACACCCAAACTCAACCACAAACTAATTCAAGGGAAAAATGAAGTACTAATTAAGAAAGCTGGGGCTTTATGCAAATGATTCCTTCACCAAAGACAGTCTAATGAATGTGCCCTGAGTTGATCCATGTGCATTTTCGCCAAGCTGACAGCTGGCTCGGAGGAAGGTCAGACGGAATCAAGCGTGTGCTGAGCATAATCCTTCAGATTGGCAGCTCTGCCCCCTGGTCACTGTTTGATTATCTCCCAAATTGCTGTATTTCACAGAGATAATGATTTTTTATGGTCACAGATTTGAAGACAACTGCTGTATCCTGAGGGTTGTCGTTCTGCAAGGAGACACTGCTGCTTCCTTTAGAGGAAAAGAGGGAGGAAAAGATGCTCTCATTCCTATTCCCTCCTCTCTCCTGTTTCTCTTCCCCATCCCTTCTGAAGAGCTTTTTAATAAAGAAGAAGAGCCCCAGTTCAAATCAGTTAGGCACCTTGTCCCATTCAGGTAGCTGACATCTTATGCAAAGGTTGGGATATGGGTTCTAATAAAACTGCAATTTATGAATGCAATACAATTATCCCTTGAAATATGAACAAACAAATATTCTGGATGGAAATGGTGGGGATATGGATGGCTCTGAAAGAATTCTCCTATGCATTATTCTCATTCATTGTTATGTAGCAGTTTGTTATCATAATGCTTGGTACGTTGAGGTCCAAGGGGGTGTGAAGATCTTACCGTAGGAAAGGGGAAACTCCTGCCCTAGATCACTTTGGTAAAACTGGCTTTTCCAAAACACACTGCAAAAATAATCCAGTTTGAAACTACTTTAATTGCCCTGACTCAGTGCTATGGAATCCTGGGAATTATAGTTTATTGTGGCACCAGAGCTCTCTGACAGGGAAGGCTAAATTTCTGCCAAAACTACAGCTCCCAGAATTCCCTGGCAGTGAGCCAGAAAAGTTAAAGTGGTCTCAAACTGGATTATATCTGCAGCATGTTTTGGACCATGTCCCAAATTCTGCTCATCATCTAGGTATGAATTTTGAAAAGTTCTAAGAACACATACGTTCCTTCCCAGCACTTTTCAAAAACCTCAACATCCACAACTGGAACTGTGTCAAAATCAGGAAACTCAGAACTTCTGTGTAATCAATGAGTCATGTACTTTATTGAAAGTCACAAAGTCAGAACAGAACTTTATTGAAAATCACAAAGTCAGCAATTCACCAGTTCTGGGTTTAAGCTGAAACTGCCTATCTATCAGCACAACTGATATATTAAAACCCCATCATCCCCAACTCCTAACAAACACTAACAAAAAGTGTGAACTATATTCCCCCACCCACTATTCCCATTACCTATTTCCCTTTCAGCCCATCCTTGCCATCTTCCCAATACCAGGCTATTCTAACATCTTACCACATTCCAAAGCTCTGAGCCCAAGGTCAAGATAGCAGCCCATCTACATCTTCCCATCACCCACCAATCAAACCATAGTTCTCACCAACCTAATATCTCTAACTACCCACAATACATGAATAACACAATCCCCATAATCCCCCAAAACATCTAGTAAAACTACCAAGGTCTAATAGCTGAAATTCACAATAGTACTGTACTGAAGCCAAGTCATCTTACAGTGGACATAAAAAATTTGTTGTAAGTGGCAATGACCAAACTGCTATTTCTAATTTCCTTTTACTGGAAATGAAATGAGTACTTCTCTATCCTAGAAATGGGGAAAAATTTCAGACCAAGTGAGTGTCTCCATCAGAATTGATGGTTTCAACAAAGTAGCAGGTTCCCACTCCCTGAGACCTATTGTAAGAAAATTTGCCCCTCACATTCATACATTTGTAAGCCTTACAGATTGTTTTTTTTAAATAAACTGTATACAAATGAATGCATATCTGAAAAATGTAAATATCATATATATGCAAAATTGAAAATATGGGTAGAAGCATGTTTTTGACTATAGAATAGTTTATAGTTAGGTAAATTGCACAAATAAATGTGCAGATTAGGAAAATCTATAAAAATGTACAATTTCAGTGCAAGGAGAAAAATGAAGCCTTGCAACATGCCATAAAAGAAGGAAAAGAATGACGTGCAGATGGGACTCAAACAAATCCAACAAAATCAATACTCAAAGGTTTTCACATCCTCAGTTTATCTACACCGCTTTGATTTAATTTGGAAAAGCGGTATATAAATAAACATTATTATTATTATTATTATTATTACATATTTGAAATAACAGAAGCATATTACAAATAGTCCTGTAATCCACAGATTTATCTAGTTAAGCCTGGCAAGTGTATTCATTTCTTCACTATTGGCCTTTTCAGAAGGTAATATGTAAAATATCCTACAATCAATTGTTTAAACTTATGTGGCTTCAGGAATCATAGAATCATAGGCCCTCTCCAGACGGGCCTTTGCGGCGCGAGGGTGCACCGCCCATACTGGTCTCATCCCTAGCATGTGACTGGGGCGTCAAAATGGCGGCACCCTATACACCCTGGTGCCGCCATTTTAACGCGACAGACGCTTAGTGTCTGCACGTCACACCCCCATAAGGACAACACAAATGCGCCATTGGCACACTGCAACATGCTTATGGCGCCGCAAGAAGAACCGAATTTAAGGGTTCTTTTTGCTACGTGAGGGAGCCGCGTGGTTTGTCTGCTGCAGCTCCCTCTTGCAGCAAAACAAGGCGCAAGCAGACCGGCCTTTTTGGGCGGTCTGTATCCCACCATAGAGTTGGAAGAGAACGCAAGGGCCATCCAGTCCAACGCCCTGCCATGTAGGAAATCTAAATGAAAGCATCCCCGACAGATGGCCATCCAGCCTCTGTTTAAAAACCTCTAACGAAGGAGATTCCATTACACTTCGAGGGAGTTTGTTCCACTGTCGAACAGCCCTTACTGTCAGGAGGTTCCTCCTAATGTTGAGGTGGAATCTCTTTTCCTGGAGCTTGCATCCATTGTTCTGGGTCCTGTTCTCTGGAGCAGCAGAAAACAAGCTAGCTCCCTCCACAATGTGACATCCCTTCAAGTATTTAAACACGGCTATCATACCACCTCTTAACCTTCTTTTCTCCAGGCTAAATATCCCCAGCTCCCTAAGTTGTTCCTCATAGGGCATGGTTTCCAGACCCTTCACTATTTTATTCACCCTCCTTTGGACACGCTCCATTTTCTCAACATCCTTTATAATAATAATTTGTTTTTGTTTTATTTATATACCGCTATTCCAAAGATCATAGCGGTGAACATCAAGTAAGCTAATTAGCAAGTAATTTATAAATTGTGGTGCCCAGAACTGGATACAGTAGTCTAGGTGGGGCCTGACCAGAGCAGAATATAGTAGCACTATTATTTTCCTTGATCTAGACACTATACTTCTATTGATGCAGCCTGAAATTGCATTGGCCTTTTTAGCTGCTGCTAAATTGACTCGTGTTCAATTTGTGGGCTACTTGGACTCTCAGATCCCTTTCACATATAGTCTCATTCAGCCAGGTGTCCCCCATCCTATATCTGTGCATTTCATTTTTCTGTCCTAAGTGCAGTATCTTACATTTCTCCGTTTCGAAATTCATTTTGTTAGCTTTGGCCCAGCTTTCTAGTCTATTCAGATCATTTTGAATTTTGATCCTGTTCTCTGAGGTATTAGCTACTCCTCCTAGTTTGGTGTCATCTGAAAATTTGATAAGTATGCCCCCTATTCTTTCATCCAAGTCATTGATAAAGATGTTGAATAGCACTGGGCCCAGGACAGGACCCTGTGGGACCCCCCTGATCATTTCTCTGCAGGACGAAAAGGAGCCAATGTTGAGCACCCTTTGGGTTCTGCCAGTCGACCAATTACAAATCCATGTAACAGTTACCTTGTCTAGCCCACATTTAACTAGCTTGTTTGCAAGAATGTCATGGGAAACCCTGTCAAAGGCCTGACTGAAATCAAGATATTCTATATCCACAGCATTCCCTTCATCTAACAAGCTGGTAATTTTATCAAAAAAAGAGATTAGATTTGTCTGGTATGACTTGTTTCTCTGAAACCCATGTTGACTTTTTGTGATTATGGCATTGCTTTCTTGCTGTTCACAGACTCTCTGTATAATTATTTGTTCTAGAATCTTTCCTGGTATCATTGTTATGGGTGTGGGGAAAAGTCAGAAAGAAAAGTAGGGGAAATTGCTTTAGAAACACCCCCCCCCCCCCCATGAAGCCTTCTACAGTTGAAAAATGGCTAAAATATAAAAACCAATTGATAAGGCAATATAATAAATATAGATTTAAAATAAAAAAAAATTATCAATGGAAGGGATAAAATGCCATTAGTATTTGTATAAACAAATGAGAGACAGATTCAGACTAGACAGTAAAGAAAGAAGGTTTGTGTTAAAAAACAGAGTTGGAAGAAATATTAGATTCAGAAAATAAAGTTAAGCTATCTAGATTATGGTGGTGCAGTGGTTAATGCCTGTACTACAGCCACTCACTCACAAACCATAAGGTTGTGAGTTCAATACCATCAAAAGGGCTCAAGCTTGACTCAGGCTTGCATCCTTCCGAGTTCACTAAAATGAGTACCCAGCTTGCTGGGGGAATTTAGCTTACACTGTGTAAACTGCTTAGAGAGTGCTTAAATGCACTACACTTTGGAGGAGCAGCTCCAAAGACAGAGGGAGACAAGCCGGACGCCCAGGCCCATAAAGGCTCCATTTCCACCCTTACCTCTCTGGAGGAGCAGCTCCAAAAATGCCCAGGCCCATAAAGGCTCTGTTTCCACCCTTCCAACTCACCTCAGAGGAGCAGCACCATTTGGCACAGTAGTGCCTTTCTTCCCCCATTCCCCCTACCTCCCCGCACCCAGGTTAGGAATGTTTCTGAAGTTTTTAGCTTTTCGTTTTATGGTATCAAGGTACCCACTCTAAGGTTGTAGTATGAGATATTATTGACTACTTTTAAGGAATTTCATGACTAGCTATTGTGAACTTATTGATATATATTAGCACTAGAATTTTTTTTCTTGCATGGAAAGTTAGGCTAAAATGGACATGTCTAGCCTCTGCATGTAAACTTTGGATGCTTTCTCCTCTTCAGTCCAACCTCTAAAGGAAAAAAGTGTGCAGACAAAAATTACCCAATTTTTCACTCAAGAGTAGACAAGAATTATTTGACAGACATATTGAATCTAGAACAGAGACCAATATTATTGAAGCAACTTCTCCTAGTATACCACCAGTGATGGATTGGTCACTTGATAATATAGGATCTTTGATGCCTGTTCATAAGAGCCCTTCCCTCCCAAACTTAGCTATTGAGATAGCTAATGCAATGTCAAGTAATCCACCTGATATGCTAAGAATTGAAATTTCATCCTCCTTTAAATCTACTGACCCTGAGATTCCCATAACAAATCAATCCTTTGAATCTAAGTAGAGACAAATAAATGTCGTGTCTGATAAAGAGGTTACCCCACAGGGGCATGCAAATGAAACACAGGGATGGATTCTTACATTGACAGAGGATTTAACAATAATAAAAAAATTCTTATCTGAATGTAATAACCTTTTAACCACTTTTGTGGGGCCTGCATTTACAAAATAGTCCTATCACTACAAAGGAGAAGGAAGTGGTCTTTGTGAGGGAAAAAGTCAATACATCGAAGCTAATATCTCCTGTACATAATGCCGATAGTAAACAAAAGAAGGGACTTAAGCGGAAGAATTCTCCTGGGAAAACAGCAGAGAATCCTAGAAAGATTTGTAAAGTTGAAAAACTCCTAACTTTTAATCCACCAAAACACAATGAAGCTTTAGGTAAGGAGCAACCCAAAACCAAAGAAATCACTGTTTCTCGGGACCCCGTGACAGAGCGATTGTCTCAAAACTTGAACCATGTTTATAATAAGAGTCCCAAAGAGAAGCCTCTTATCTCCGAAGTGGGAAATAATTTTCCTTTTAAAGTTATTCCTGTTGTTTCTGCAAAGCAAGATGCGACATCAGTACCCCAGATTTCTAAAACACATTTAAATGCACCTGTTTGTGCTTTGCAGAAAAAGACAACACCTAAAGATGTAAATCCTAAGTGCACTGATAAGCGGTATAGAAATGTACTTGCTATTGCTATTGCAAAATATTTATTAAAAATAGAAATGGAAAAAGAAACAATAAAAAGTAGTATGATGTCCTGGCCACAAAATATAGGTCATTCCATAGAATTATCTCCATGGGAACAATATGGACAAAAAGACTAAAATATATGAGAAGTCAAGATATCAAAGAAAACTACCATAAGATGCTATACCAATTGTATTTATCCCCTGACAAATTGTCAAAAATAAATGGAAAATAGATGCTCAAAATGTGTTAAAGAGAAAGGAATATTCTATCATATATGGTGGTCCTGAAAAAAGTGAAGAAATTTTAGCTTAACATTCATAGAATAATAAACAACATGTTTAACATAGTATAAGAATTTAACCCTGAAATATATTTGTTAAATAGTTTAGATTCTAAAATAGAAAAGTTACAATGTAGAGTGATCTTCCATTTGATTATTGCAGCAAGAATGACCTTCGCCCGATAAGGGAAGGAAGAGTGGATTCCAGAAACAGAAGAATGGATCAGAAAAATTTTTGAAGTAGCAGAAATGAACAGATTAACAAGAATTTTAGAAGAAGGAAACTTAGGGGTGAAACAGACTGGCTCTAAACATTGGTTTCCCAGTGGCTTGGGGGCATGACATTTAGATGCTGCATACCCCAGGACACCTGGAAGCCACCCAACTGCCCAGATTTGAGCCAGCTTCTGGGCTCTCTGATAGCATAGCATTAACACACCACATGCCTCAGGAGCACCATAAAGCTGTGGCAGGGCGGGAAAAGATGGCTTTTTACCTGCACAAAATAAAGTGGCAATTTGTCACTTCTTTTGGAGCCAACAAAAAAGTGTATTGGGACTTTGGTGTGCGGTTGCTGTTGCTCCAATCCATATTTCTCAGAGGCGGCTTCAAGCTACCCCTTTGGGGTAGTCCTTTCAGCTCTTAGAAAAGTTTGAAAAAGACTGGAAAGGTGGGGATCATAGATGATAGAAGGATTTCTAAAGTAGGTAGATTAAAAGGGGGTTAGAGTAAAGTAAAAATGGTATCAAAAAGTTATGTAGACAAAGAATTTCCTTTCTTACAGATTTGATTAGTATCAATTCTAACTTGTACTCCTCAGTTTTCTTTTCCTGTTGCAGCTCCAAATTTTAAATATTATTTAATATTTAACATTTGGAGCTGCAACAGGAAAAGAAAATTGAGGAGTACAAGTTAGAATTGATACTAATCAAATCTGTAAGAAAGGAAATAATCATAGAGGCAGAATTTTTGTTTTACAGTGTGATATCTGTACAAGTGGTCGACTAATAAAGAATGCAAGAGAGAAGGTAAATATAGTTAAAAAGTAAAGAGAAGATAGTAAGGGAAAGAAGAGGGGAAATGGTATATGGACAGAAGGTAGGTGAAGGATAGATGGTAAGAGCAGGTGAAGATGGACAAGAGAAAGATATAAAGGAATGAGAAACAGTAAACTAGAGAATAAGAAAGGAAAGAGATAATATAAGGAAATAGAAAGATGGTGTCTTGCCTCTCAATGACTGTCTTAAAGCGGTAATGGATTGGATGAGAGAAAACAAATTGAAGTTGAATCCAGACAAAACAGAGGTATCGGCTCCGAACCCAGGCATCGGGATACAACCTTCAATCCTAGAAGGGGTCACACTCTCCTCAATGAACTGTGTTCGCAGTCTGGGGGTGCTCCTAGATTTGTCGCTTCACAAGACAAATCAGGTGAATGCGACAGTGAGGAGTGCCTGTTATCAGCTCCGGCTGATATGCCAGCTGCGCCCTTTCCTGGAAGTAAGGGACCTTGAGACTGTAGTACATGCACTGGTAACCTCATGTCTTGATTTCTGCAATGCACTCTACATGGGGCTACCCTCGTGCTTGGTCTGAAAATGTTAATTAGTTCAGAACATGGCAGCCAGATTGGTCTCCAGTACATCCAGAAGAGACCATATAACACCAATCTTAAGATCACTGCACTGGCTGCCCATCAATTTCCGGGCCTGGTACAAGGTGTTGGTTATTACCTTTAAAGCCCTAAATGGCTTGGGCCCAACCTATCTTCGGGACCGCCTCCTTCCATATAATCCTCCCTGCACACTTAGATCCTCAGGGAAAAATCTGTTACAGCCTTGTAAAACAAGGCTGTCTGCGACCTCCAAGAGGACCTTCTCAGCGGTTGTGCCCATATTGTGGAATGGCCTGCTGGATGAGATCCGTCATATTACCACCCTAAATAGCTTTTAAAAAGCTATAAAGATGGATCTCTTTCGGCAAGCCTTTCCTGAATAGTCCCCTGGCCATCAGAAGGAAAATCAAATGCCGACTTCTGACTTCACCACAGTTTATTGAATTGTTTTTAAAGTATGTTTTAAATTTCACATTGTTTAATTGTATTTTAAGGGGGTGCTTGGGTTGGGGATTTGGACTGTATATTTTAACCTTGTAAGCCGCTCCGAATGCATTGTGTAGAGAGGCAGGATATAAATAAATTTTATTATTATTATTATTATTATTATTATTATTATTATCAGTCCCCAGGACCAGATGAACTACATCCAAGGATATTAAAAGAACTGGCAAATGTAATATCATAGCCATTGGCAATAACCGTGTAGAACTCCTGGAGAACAGGAGGTCTCAACAGACTGGAAGAGGGTAAATGTTGTCCCCCATCTTCAAAAAGGGAAAAAAGGAGCAACCCCATTATTATCATCAAGTTAGTCTGACATCAGTACCAGGAATGGTTGTAGAGCAGATCATTAACGGACAGTCAGTAAACACTTAGAAAGGAATGCTGTGGTTACTAAAAGTCAACCAGGGTTTCTCATAAGCTACTCATGCCAGACTAATCTTATCTCTTTTTCTGATAGAGTCAAAATTTGCTAGATGAAGGGAATGCTGTGGATGTAGCATATCTTGATTTCTGTAAAGCTTTCACAACATTCTTGAAAAAATAGCAGGTAAAATGATATTCTTGCAAAGAAGCTACTAAAATGAGGGCTAGACAATGCAACTGTTAGGTAGATTTATAATTGATTGATTGACTGAACCTAAAAAGTACTTAACAATGGCTACTCCTCTTACTGGAGAGAAGTAACTAGCAGTGTGCCACAATGTTCTGTCCTGGGATCACTGCTATTCAAAATCTTTATCGATGACTTGGATGATGGAATAGGGAGCACGCTTATCAAATTTGCAGATAGTACTAATTTAGGAGGGGTAGCTAATACCTCAGATGACAGGATCAGAATTCATCTTCAGAAAGATGACAGTTGGCTTCTGGGAATGCATTAGCTGGAGATGTTGCACTGAGTGGTGGATTGAACTTGTTGGCCCACAAAGCCCCTTCATTCATATGATTCTATGATTCTATTATTTCCTCTGATACTGGGGGTAATATATACCTATTAGACATGGATTCATGACTGGCATTCCTCTTCTGCTGAGAACCCTGTTTCCTTTGACATTTCCAAGCTCAGCTTTGAACCAAGGGTTCCATTTAACTGTCAGGGCCAATAATTCACATTTTGGATGAACCATGCACATTGTATTCCTTTCCTCCTGTATTCACAATGTAATATATGCCAAAGCAAAGGGAGGGAGAAGCCTTTTTAAAACCTTCCATCATTAAAACAAACAAATTTTTCCTCTCATGAATATTTGCAATAAAAACAGTGCTTTGTATACAGTACATTTCTAGCACAGCAGGGATTTGGGGAGAAGGATGTGGTCTTATTTCTTGGCAGGAATAAAAACCTATTCAGATTTTTAGTTCTGTTTGGGATAAATAAAAACCAAACAAATTTCTGAACACATACATGTACACCCAAAGGCTTTGTATAGCTTTGGGCTTATTGATTAATATCCCACCAACATAATATGCTACAAAATTAAGAGGCAATTCTTCATGGGAAATTTTAGCCTTCTATGCTTATCCGTTAATGAGAAAAGCCTTTCTTAATAGCACCAAATTTGAGATGGCAAGATGCTAGTGGGCATCAGAATGAGGGGAGTATATAAATTTCATTTATTTCAGAGAAGTAAATACAGTGTGCCTGCGCCATGCATGGATGCATTTTACACTTCTTCCAACTTTTGTGGAAGCTGCTTGAGGAGGGAAACAATGGTGCGTGTGCCCATGGCGAGCATGCCGCTCCGCCAAATGCACACACCCCATTATTTCCTATGGGGCTCAAGCACAGGCAGATTTTCCCTTATGGAGGGGGTATCCAGAATGAATCCCCCGCGTAAGGAGAGGGCCCACTGTACCAGCAAGGTACAAGCAATTTTACAGCTTGTTTTCAAACACTAAATCAACTTTTAAGGTACGGGGACATATTTGTCCTACCAGTTCAAAGGAGGATATGTAACCTCTACCAATTAAAAGGGAAATATCTGTATATGTCTCCTGGAACAAGGGCAAATGTCTTCAAAATAGACATGGGAAAATGGAGAACAAGGCAGACCATAGCTATTGAATCCTGGAGGGATAATATTTCCTCATGTAACCCCTCCTCCAAAGTACAACCATTAGCCATTTTATACTTGCCTTGTTCCACCCCATCCTAGAATCACAGTCAGAAGGGACCACAAGGGCCAGCTAGTCCAACCCCTGCCTTTCAGGACAATAAACTAAGAAACCCCAGAAAGATGCCCATGTATTCTTCAAAGATGGAGAGTCCACCACCACCCAATGCAATCTATTCCATTGTTGAACTGCTCTTACAGTAAAAAGATTCTTCATAATGTTCAGGTAGAACCTCTCTTATAATTAGAATCCATTGGTTCATGTTCTAGTCTCTGGAGCAGCAGAAAATAACCTTGCTCAATTTTCTATTTGACATCCTTTCAGATATTTAAAAACAGCTGAATGTCACCTCTCAGTCTTTTCCATGCCATCATATCCAGCTCCCTAAGTCATTCCTTATAAGGCTTGGTTTCCAGACTTGATCATCTTGATCACCATTCTCTGGACATATTCCAGCTTGTTGATATCCTTCTTGAACCGAGTTGTAAAGAACTGGACACAGCATTCCAAATAAGGTCTGACCAAAGCAGAATAGAATGTCACTGCTTAGGAATGGAGTGTGGCTTTGGCGCGACCTCCAGACTCTTAGGACCCATGCATCATTTAAATAGCATACCTCCAAAGAGATCCGAAGCAGCTTTATTTTGGCAGTCTGTAACAGGCCTATGCTACCAAAGGAGGGTAGAGATATTTTGGATGTAAAAAAATATAGATCAATATCCTTCCTCAATGTGGATTATAAAATATTTGCAACTATACTTTCAAAAAGATTTTAAAATATCCTTAGAGAATGGATACACCCCGACCAGACAGGCTTTCTTCCGAACAGACAGCTTAAAGACAACTTGAGGATATTACTTAACGTGACTGAATACTACGAAAAACACAATGAGAGGAAACTAACCATGATATTCCTCGATGCCAAGAAGGCATTTGACAATGTGAAATGGGACTTCTTGAAGGAAACATTCCAAAGGTTGAATGTGGGAAAGACTTTCAGTAGTTGGGTTCATAGCATCTATAGCAGCCAAAGAGCCCAGATCTTAATTACTGGCAGGAAAACTAAAAGTTGTACTATTAGCAAAGGAACTAGACAGGGCTGCCTCCTCTCCCCTTTGCTCTTTATCATCATGATACAGATGATGATGATGATGATGATGATGATGATGATGATGATGATGATGATGATATTTATTTGTATTCTGCTTAATCTTGAGGAATCCAAGCAGATTACAGGGTCCACAAGGACCATCCAGAGAGTAAGTCTTCAAGATAGCAAAAACAACAACAACAACAAAAACCCAGCCTTAAACTCTACTATCATGCATGTTGTATGGCATGGTCCCAAGATTTAGTCACTCTGGAAAATAACAGATTACTAAACTTAGGTCATCACTTATACTTCAGCTGGCACACCTTTCTCTGTTTTAATAAACTGAATTCAAACAAAGAGTTTCGAAACTACTATATTAGAAAATCCTTGATTAGAATCTGGCTGAAATATTAAGAGAAACTTTATCAGGGAATCTCGACCTGGGTATCCACCCATGAAGCTTTCCATATGAAGGAAATTCTTTATAAGAACAAATGGTTGGCGTATGAAGATATTGCGAAGATGGAGGATACCGAATCAAATCTATCGAAGATCTCAGACAGAAGGGGAGCTCAATCCACTGGTTTTTTATCAACAGCTTCGAGAAAATTACAAGAAATACAGCATAACAGAAGGTATAGTAAAGGGGAAAAAATTGGATACATTACTCTTTAGAGAAAGTAGCCATCAAATTAAACTATTCTGCCAGAGAGAGAGGAAAGAAGAGGAGTAACCAGAGAGTAGTCAGTCCTGCCAGAGAGAGGAGAAGGAGAGGAGTAGCTGGGCAGCCATTTTGAGAAAGTATGCTTGTTGCTGAAGGGGTGGAGCTTCTGTGAGTCACATCTGTGAGTCACTAAGAGGCGGAGCTAGCAGACTAGCTCTATATAACTTCTTCCAGAACCTTCCAGAGCAGGTTCTGTGTTGTCCTCCATGCTGTTTAATATCTACATGAAACCACTGAGAGAGAGCATCCAGAGTTTGGGTGTTTAGTCTCACCAATATGCTGATGATACCCAACTCTGTCTCTCCCTTCCATCTGATTCCATGGAAGCTTAGTACTTAACCAATGTCTGTTGTCAGTAACAGACTGAATGAGATAAAAAAATTGGAAACCCAGACAAGACAAAGGTTGCATTTGTACAGCTAAAACTAGTGTGCCACCTGTGCCCTTTCCTTGCCATGTCAGATTTGGCTACAGTGACACATCCCTTGATTACATCCCATTTTAACTATTGCAACACACTCTGCATGAGGCTGCCTTTGGAAACTGTTCAAAAACTTCAGCAGGTTCAAAATGCTGCAACCAGAATGCTGACTGGGGCCAGTTATAGGGAGTATATTACTCCCTTGTTAAAACATCTTCATTGGCTACTGGTTGGTTTCTGGGCACAGTTCTAAGTGCTGGTCATGACCTATAAAGCCATATATGGCTTGAGTATAGAGTACCTGAAAGACTGTACCTCCCCATATGAACCTGCCAGAGCCAATTTCTCTCAGCCCCTCCACCATCACAGGTTCCTTTGGGAAGAACACAGAAGACAGCCTTCTCAGTGTCTGCTCCCACCCTCTCTAATGCCCTTCCATGGAAGGCTAGACTTGCCCCCTCCCTGCTTTCCTTTTTCCAGCAGGCAATGATACTTTTGCTATAGCAAGCTTTTAATATGTAATCATAGAATAATAGAACCACAGAATTGGAAGAGACCACAAGGACCATCCAGTCCAATCCCTGCCATGCAGGAAATTACAATCAAAACATCCCCAACAGATGGCAATCCAGCCTCTGTTTAAAGACCTCTAAGGAAGGAGACTCCACTACAGTTCTGTGGGATTGTGTTCCACTGTCGAACAGCCCTTACTGTTAGGAAGTTCCTCCTAATGTTGAGGTGGAATCTCTTTTCCTGTAGCTTGCATCCATTGCTCCGTGTTCTAGTCTCTGGAGCGAAAACAAACCTCAATATGACATCCCTTCAAATATTTAAACAGGGCTATCACATCACCTCTTAACCTTCTCTTCTCCAGATTAAGTTGTTCCTCATAGGGCATGGTTTCCAGACCCTTCACCATTTTGTCACCCTCCTTTGGACAGTCTCCACTTTGTCAACATCCTTTTTTGAATTGTGGTGCCCAGAACTGGACACAGTATTCCAGGTGGGGCCTGACCAAAGCAGAATACAGTGGTACTATTACTTCCCTTGATCAAGACACTATACTTTTATTGATGCAGCCCACAATTGCATTGGCCTTTTTAGCTGCCACATCGCACTGTTGACTCATGATCAACTTGGGGTATACTTTGTTAGAACATATTATTTTTTAAAATTTTGGAGGGTGTGTGAATCTCACTCTGACCTCAAACTGACCTACTAGAGGAACTGCCATTTCTCCAAGCGAGAAGGTCAGGAGGGGATAGGAGCCCTAGAGATAATATACTGGAAATTCCCCACAGGAAGTTTGAGAGTTGCTATATGAGAAAACCATCACCTCCAAAACCAACACAATGCTGACTGTTTGTTTTCAGCCTCACACTTGATGGGTCAGTGATCAAATCAATGACCCACCCTCTGTCCCGGCTTTGGCCAAACCACTAAGCTCATTGCTAGAAGCTAGATTTTGCCTATAAAAACCTTTAGATCTGTCCACTTAGGTGTGCTATTCTCAGAATACAGCTTGGCTCCATACCAGACTGGACTCTGATTTTAGCTCCCTTAGCCATTTTTTCCACGCTCCGGTGACCGTGTCACCCACATTTGCATCGGACTCTTGGAGAAGCTTTCGGAAGTAAGTATCTCCCATAGTTTTGCCTCTCTCAACTCTCTCCTGACTTCCCCTCCTTTGTTTTAATTAAACATTGATTGCATGCGTGCATGCATGTGTGTGTGTTTGTTTCCCTTTTCATAAATATTAGTACTTTAATTGGAGCAGTCTGTCTCCGCGCTGTATCTTAAGGGATTGTTTGGTCCTCTGATAGACACTAAGGAACAACATCTCGCAAGGGCATTGTTAACCGTCCCTCTAGTCAATTTGAGCTAAATTAAGAAATTTCCTAATTAGAGACTTCCTAACAATCCCTTTCACATATAGTCTCATTCAGCCAGGTGTCCCCCATTCTATATCTGTGCATTTCATTTTTCCGCCCTAAGTGCAGTACCTTACATTTCTCCGTGTTGAATTTCATTTTGTTAGCTTTGGCCCAGCTTTCTAGTCTATTCAGGTCATTTTGAATGTTGATCCTGTCCTCTGGAGTATTAGCTATTCCTCCTAATTTGGTGTCATCTGCAAATTTGATAAGTATACCCCCAGTTAGTCATCCAGGTCATTGATAAAGATGTTGAATAGCACTGGGCCCAGGACTGAACCCTGTGGGACCCCACTGGTCACTTCTCTCCAGGATGAAAATAAGCCAATTTCGCTCTCCACAAGACTTCTTATTGGAATGCATGCTCTGTTTATGTTTTTAACTTTTGTGTATTTAAATGTAATTTTATACTTTTTAAATGAAATGATTTTAATTATTTATACAATTGTATTGGTAAGTTTTTAACCGATTTTATCTGTGAGTAGACTTGGATTCCACTCCAGCATAAAAGCAGCATATACTGTATATGAATGAATGAATGAATGAATGAATGAAACTCTCCCAGCAGATATCAGGCTAAATCAAGTCCCTCATAACTACTAATTCTTGCATCTTTGTGATTTCTGATATTTGTTTCTAAACAGTATCATTCGCCACCTCATCATGGCTTGGTGGCCTGTAGTAAACTCCTTACATTTATTTATTACCCCATTTTTTAAAATTCAAATGCTTTCAAATGCTCCACTTTGATCTAGATATCTACATGAATGCATATATACATTTGTTTTCTACATTTATGTAGCTGTTATGGCCCATATATCTCAAGAAAAGCATGTGGTTCTTACCAAGAATGAGAATCAAGTGCCCCTCTAGACACTGCTAGGCTTCAGGTCCCAGTATTCTTTACTGTTGGCTATGCTAGCTATGATTTCTGGAACTGCAAGTGCTTCTCCTCATTGCACTGTGGCTTGAGGCCAGAAGGGGTTGGATGTTTCATCCTGAAGCTTTGAATGTGCCACAGACATCGTTTGAATGTGCCACAGAGCTTCCAGAGTACCCTGGCCATACAGAGTATCCTGAAACCTAGAGTATGCTGGCCATGCAGCTGCAGTGCCTTGTCCCTGTTACCTCAGTCCCTGTTTTCGTGCTGTGGAAGCTGTCTGCACAGGCATTCTACTGAGCCACTCAGTGTGTCCACAACCATGCTGGGTCAGTTACTTCTATAGTCAGAACAAGGAGCTCAGTGATGATCACATGGCTGGGTGTCTTGTTCTGGCCTGAGAATGACTCGTGGCAACAATGGACCCGCCAGGTGGCTCAGTGGGATGTCCATGCAGACTGCCACTGCAGAATGGAAACAGGGGGCTCTGGGTCTTCCCAGACGATCTGGAGTATCAAGTAAGTTTTAAAAATTCACATTAAGGCTTTCCCTTTGGTAGCTCTCCCTCTGGTAGTCAGGATGTTGTCTGGACTCTCTGCACCAGAACAGGGGTTTGGGACTTGCATTGTCCATACAGGGCAATGTCAGAACAAGGGGAAACAGACCTTTTGGCCCATGCAGATGGGGTACAAGAGCTGCATTTTATGCTTTCCATTAAGGTTGATTTTATTTAATATTTTTGCTATTTTGTGAAGTGCAGATAGTGCACGAACAAGTACCAACACTCTGCATCTGAATATTCACAGATCCCACTAATTCACACACATGCATAAACATGCATACACATCAGTCACACAAAACACTCTACAGGTTACAAGCCTAGTTTCAGTAGCCACCAAATCTGCATATTTACTATGCCTCTGTCCCATTCACATGCCCCTCAGCTATGTCTTCCTCATCCTCAAAACAACTGAGTGTATCTGCTGTAAACTTCGAAGCTGCTACAATTACTTTGCAGGAATGTTTCTCTGCAATA
The DNA here is from genome assembly GCA_023333645.1 of Sceloporus occidentalis. Taxonomy (NCBI): domain Eukaryota; kingdom Metazoa; phylum Chordata; class Lepidosauria; order Squamata; family Phrynosomatidae; genus Sceloporus; species Sceloporus occidentalis. The sequence goes on along the minus strand of JALMGF010000004.1, from coordinate 6,190,735 downwards.
TTGATCCCCATGTGCAGAAATGGAGGGGGAATCTGAAATCGATAAATGGGAGAATTTAGTTTGAGAGAGAGCTTGGAGTGTCCTGTTCTGGGGTGCTGTGATTCATAGGGGATCCCCTCAAGGAATGTCTGTCTTTGGTCAGGGAAAGAAACAACAGGAGTCACACAGATTGTTGAAGCAGGCTCTCTGATTACCCACAGAACTTTGTCCTTTTGCCTTAAAGCAAAGGCCCAGTCTGCTGAGTTCAGCTCAGATCTGATCTCTGCAAACATCCCAGGCTTTCCCAGCCAAACTATAACATTAACCTGGAGAGGGTCCATGTAAGTCTCAATGAGTTGTGATATTTCACCAGTTAGCAAGACAATGGACTTTATCACACGGGGACCTATGTGCTTCCGTCCCAAAAATAATAAAAGTGTTGGCATCCTGGAAAAGCAAGCCAATGCTAATGCTTATCATACACAAAGCACAACAAGGGGTTAAAAGCACATTACTTAAGCAAGAAAGTGTGTCAACAGCAAATTTGGGTTTCAGACGGATAAAGACAAATCCCCGTTGGTAGCTTGGAAATAACTTTTTTGCACATGCACCAAAATGTCATTTCCACAAGTGCATATACGCATGCTCCAGAGAGGAAAGGGAAACAGGAAAATCCTCTTTGCCCCAGAAACTGTTTGAGAGGAAGGCAGGCTGAGGTTTCCCTTTACAAACTCCCATAAAACCACACACATACTAGAGAGAAAGGAGGTGGCTGCTCCATAAACTGATTTTAGTGAGGGCTGACACTCCCAGATGCCCTCCTTTTCCTGGACATGTCCTCCATTTCTCTCTCCTCTACAGGAGGAATTCCAAAACGTCATCTCCCTCTGCCTTCTCTCACCAGTTGTTCCTTGCTGTAGGAGGAAGAGACCAGCCATGCGAGAGAAAGAGAGGTATGTGTGCATATCCCTTTAAGAACAAGGTTTTCTCCCTCTCCTTGGCACAGCAAGGGATCCTGGGAGATCTGGGGAAAGGGAAGATTGGGAATTTGGTTTTCAGATAGCTGCAATTACATGAAGAGAGCAAATTCACAAATGAAATGGAAATGCAAATACAGTAGTTTTGCGAAAATGCTTATTTCCTGATTCATCTCACTTTCTGTCTGGAGTTTGACCAGTTTGTGCCTGACATCGTCTGAAAAGCAACTGTGAAATTGCCCCTAATGCCCTGGATGATCCTGCATTGTGACCAGTTTAACCTTCCAATTTTGCCCGTGTGAAAAAATCCTATGTGACTGTATCTTTTTGATCTTTTATCTGGGTTTCCAGAAGGGTTAGAAACTATTTTTTAAAACTGAAAAAAATAGAATTCAAACTATCTCAGCATCAGAGGAAGGCAAAGGTAACCCTGCTCCCCCTCTGAATAAATCTTGTCAAGTAAACCCTGTGATAAGACCTTAGGGTCACCATAAATCAGAAATGACTTGAAAGCACACACCAACAACAGTGGTCCCAAACGGTACTGGATAGAATGCCTAAAAACTGAATAAATTCCAGCCAAATGGGAGTTTGGAAACCCTACCTCCATGACAATAGCCATTCTAAGGGGTTATAAAAACTGGTATTGCCAGGTTTTTAAAACAGTCATTAGGGTCATCAGATTGAAAACTGGAGATGGTCCTCTGTACCTTTAGTGAGTGTGTGCAGAAAAGAGAACTTAGCTTTCTCAGGCAACCAGTTAACAAGGAACACCTTCTGAAATTCCCTCTTCAGCACACCTGCTAAAGGTACAGGAGCCCTCTCCATTTTTCCCTCTGGCAACTTTAGTTGGAATTTATGACATGCAGGGTTGACAATCAGGAAACAGCTATTAACCATTTCTACCTAAAAACCAAATGAAAACATTGATTTGTTAGTCTGACCATATATTTCTCTGTAAAATTAAAATATTGCCCACAGTCATAAATTACATCATGCATATTTTTTTATATTTATAAAAGGCCTACATCCCAGAATACAGGATCTGTAAACATTTTTTACATTTCACTCCTTTTATATATAAATGTAAAGGTTTTTCAGCCATCAAATAAGCTACACCCCTTATAATAAGGGACACCTAGCAGCCCTATAAGGGACAAGCTTTCTGATTTTCAAACAGGGGGATATCCCTTATAATAAGGGGCAACTGGCATCAGTATTCTCAGTACTCATACTCTCGATCATTTCATGGCTGAACAAAAAGAGATGCAAGGGAGGAAATGAAAGAAAATCAAAGTAGGAAATGAAAAGGAGGAGAACAAAGGAAGCCTAAAGAAAGATGAAGAGAGAGGGAGAAGGGTAGTTAGAAGAGCAAAGAGAAGGAGTGGGAGGAAAAAAACCAGAAAAATTCTAAGGTATAATGAACAGCACAGGCATAAGAGAAAGAGAGTAGAGGACTTAAGGCAGCATGGGGGCCAAGAAGTCTGGGGAATCTGATGGCAGGAAAAGCCACCAATATGGGAGGGAGGGTAAATATAGATTCAAACCCAAACAAAATTCATGCAATGAGGGCAAGAGGAGTCCAGAGAGAAGAAAAATAATGGAGGTGGTGATGGGGGAGGAGAGACGTAGCAAAATAGAGGAACATATGAGAAGAGGGGAAAGACAAGGGAACAAAAAGAAAGGAAAGAAACAGCAGAAGTATTTTTAAAGTGCACAAATAAAAGAGACAAGGGCGCGTTACAGACGCACCGAAGCGGCATCCTAGGGTTGCCTCGGTGCGTATTAGGGTTGAGAAGGGGCGTCCCTTCCAGACACCCCTCACCCTAATACGGACTGAGTCCATACAAAATGGTGGCGCCCTATGCACACAGACACCGCCATTACGACGTCACGAATGCGCCGCTTCCAAATGAGGCGGTGCAGATGTGACATCATCGCGCTGTGCGAGGGCGCATAGAGCGCCCTTTCCGCAGCACGAAAAGGAGCTCCAAAACTGAGGTCCTTTTGTGTTTGCATTGCTGGTGCAGCCTTTAGATGGCTGCGCCAGCGACACAGAGGAGAAAGGGGCCAAGCGGCCCGTTTCTCCTCCTCCCCGCCACCGCCGGGTGTCCTTGGGGCTTGAAGCCCCAAGGACACCCTTTTCCAGGCCATGGGAAAGCGGCCTTTTGCTGCTTCCCCGCGGCCTGGAAAGTGGTGGATCGGGGCCTCGGAGGCTGCAGTTCTAGCAGCTGAGACCCAGATACAGCAGGGAAAGGGGCAGGTGAAGGCCGCCCCAAATGGGCAATCTGTAACCCGCCAAAGTAAATTAAATGAGAGGAAACTAAAAGATCAAAGGGCAAGAGCAGGAAGCAAGAAAAGACAGTGAAGGAGAAAAGAAGAGAAAAATACACACAGTAAAGAGGAGGAACAGGAGTAAAAGAGAAAGGAGAGAAAGGAGGGCAAACAAACAAGAAGAAGAGCCTGTAATTGCTGCATTGGGTGATGCCACTAAATCCAGAGCATCACCCAATCAGAACCTGCCACCCAAGGCCCAACCACCCCAGACCAGGCAGCACAAGGACAGCTCAGGGACAAAGAAAAACCCACCCAAGATGAAAATTGTCAACATAAAGCAAGTACCCAACCACCCAGTGACACAGTAAGAAGGTGAAAGACTTACCCATGCATGTGCATGTGCATTCAAGTCACTTGTCAGCTCATGGTAATCCCATGAATTCATAGGGTTCTCTTAAGCAAGGAATACTCAGCCTACAGTACATGGGATTAATTGGTGGTCTTCCATCCAACAAGTAACCAGGGCTGACCCTCCTTAGCCTACAAATTCAGGCAGGATCCTAACCCTGGATAGGAGAGGAGAACCTGAAAATGAGTGTCCCACTTACACAGCCAGAAATGCAGCGAGGCAGGCCATCCTTTTATCCATGAATGAAGGCTAAGACAGTGTGCAAGAAAAGAAATGTAGGGACAAGGAAGTCATAGTTCATGGGAACAGATTTCACTAAGTGACTCACCACAACTGTAGAGAGATTTAGCTGAAAGGACAGAGACTTAGGAGATGATTGCAAACTTCTTTAACAACTTTTTTTTAAAGGTGTAAGTATATGTACTGCTGTGTGTCACTTAACTCTTCAGGGAATGTGCTTACACCTTATGCATTTAAGGCTTGACATCTTTTAACTAGAAATGTTGAGAAGCCCTGAACCTTGTACAGTCGAAGGCCTAAATCTTAGTTACTTCCTTCTAGTGTAGACCCTCTGAATTGATGTGAACATGGCATATCAACACTTAGGTGTCTTCCACTGATTTCATGGGTCTGTTTTAGTTTGTCTAGTGTAAACTGCATTTAGGCCTAAGTATGTACACAGCCACCAAGGTATGAGAAGCCTAGAGCAGATACAATTGGCTTTCCATATCCACAGATTCTTTATCCATGGATGCAACTATCCATGGCTTGAAAATTTTCCGAGAAGATATAAATTCAAAACAAAACAAAACAAAACACCTTGATTTTGCTATTTTATATAAGGAACATCATTTCATTATGTCATCTACAAATTTTGGTATTCACCAGGGAGAGGGGTTCCTGGAACCGAACCCCATTGGATATCAAGGGCCCACTTTAATTGTATCTACACAGAATTTTCTCTGTACATCATTAGAAGGTGACAAAAAACAAAGAAAGCTTAAATCAAGGATGGGCAAGCAGCTGTTTTCATCGCTCCCAACTCCTCCATACTCCCTGCAGTGCTATTTTCCTGCCCCACCCCCTCCTCTCATAGCAGCCTCCAGTCATGGTGATTTGCATTTAAACAGGTTTCAGGGCTAGCAACATCCTCTGTTTTTTTTCAAAACCAGAAGTGGACTTCCAGTCATTTCCTGATTTTTCTCTCCCATTTTTGGTTTTTCTGGCACCCTTGTAGCTTTTGGATGGTCTTAGGGGCAGATATTGGCCTTCAAATCCCTGTTGTAACACTTTGAATATAGAGTTGACTCATACATTATATAGAATTCTAGGAAAGCTATATCTCTGCTCAACCTTCTCTTTTGTTCTCTACTATTACTCAAATGTGGTCCATTAGCTCAAATACAAGTCAAGTTTTTAGTACTAGATTCAGAATTGTTGATCTTACAGTGCATAATTTGTGTGTTCTGGACACTATTATCTCCATGCACTCTGTATTCAGAGCAGCTCTGTAAGGTTTGCCCACTGGATTTTGGGACTGGCTATTTCGCAAAATTTACAAAATAAATTTTATCATGTAAAATTTACATCGGAACCGAAATGATCGATTTGAGCCCACAGAGTAAACCTCACACTTGAATTGCCACCCAAAAATGAAGAAGACGAAATTCAAGCTGAACTGTAGTATTTGAAATGCAACATTTAATTGAGACACTTGTGTGTGTGTGGGGGGGGGGAGTACAGTCTCATTGTGTGTGTTTTTTTAAATTGAGCTTTTAAAACACAGAATGAAAGAATATTTGAATTTGGATATAGGACATAATTACTCAGTACATTAAAGCAAATAATTGGTAACTCTGTAATTTTCCTCCCCAGGTAACTACCATATGTAGTACATAGTGAATCACTGAGTTCATTCCTCCTCTCATTAATTACTGTGATGCATAAATAATTGGAAAATTATATGTCCCCCAAATGATTTAGTAATACATTTCATGTGTCTAATAAGCACAGGCTTTTAATCATCTTGAGTCACATTACAATAAATTCAGCCCAGTTTTTCAACTATTCCATTATCTCTCACAGAAAGCTGCCATCTTTTTGCATTAAAACACTAGGCTGACATAAGACTTCCGATTGTTTCTTGTATTAAATGCCTTCATGTGACTATTTTTGATATTTAGCTCTACATTATTTCTACACATTTGTACCAAACTGATCAGTGGACTTTGGTCACACTATGCACCAATCCGTGGTGCCTGCCTGCCTGCCTGCCTGCCTGCCTGCCTGCCTCTCTCTCTCTCTCTTTTTCTTTCTTTCAATAAAAATAACAAGCACTTGACAAATTCTGAATTAGGACACTTCCAAGCAAAAAGTTGTTATAAAAATAAGAACACCTTGGTATTTTTACAGTGAATTATAATTAATGCCATAGTTGATGTTCCTGTGCATGTGTAGAGAAGTGGGGATGGATGATGGGAGAGTTGGGAGGGACGAGATGGGCCAGGTGGAAGGAATGAAGGAGCAGAGCCCGAGGAAGGGGCTAGGGGTGGAGGAAGGGAGGCCCCAGGGAGTATAAGAGGAGAGGGAGAGAGGAGCGGGGGGAGAGGAGTAGGATGCGGAAGAGGGAGACGTGGAGAGGCGGCCGGACTAGGGAAAGGACAGGTCACTCAGAGCTCTCGGAGAGAGGGTCGGCCAGTATCCCTTCAAGGGCAACATGGGACACTGAGAGTGGGACCTCACCTGGAGGCACGGTTGTGTGACCCTAAGGAAAAGGGGGACTTCAGATACCCCAAGGAGGGAGAGTGGAGAGAGAAGGAAGGGGGAAACCTGGAACAGGAGTGGTGGGATGCCAAAGGAGGGCGTTGGGAGCAGGCCCTGGCCCCTACTACCTGGGAGAAGTCGGAGCGGGAGCCCCTGGAGAAGCACAGAGAAGGCCGAAGTGGGAGAAAGGGCGAGGATGCCGAGGAAATCTAAAAGGGGCTGGGAAAGCCTGGCACACTGGGGATGGGCATTGGAACTGGCGACGGGTGTTGTTACTGTTAAGGTTGTGTTCAAGTAAAGTTTAAAAGCATTTCTCTGGTGCCTCGTGTAAGTTTGTTTCCCACGTGTTGCCAGTTGGAAGAGAGCTTCCGGGCAAAATGCAGGCTGGCGCGCACACCCCACCCACAACATGTTACACCCCACTGCAGATTTAATATCTCACATTGCAACACCAGGTTCTTACTTAACAGTGCATCAAGTAAAGATTCAACTAGGAATAAAGCAAAAGAACTACTGATAAAACAAGCAGCCATATGAAGCCAGTTCAGGCAGCTGTCAGAGCTAAGACTGCACTTGCCAGTTAGCAGCATTGTTTAGAAAACCTATTGTTAGTTCTATGCTAAAAGATACATCAAAATCAGTATTGCCGAGGTAGTTCTGTTAGCCTAAGAAAGGAGTGGGGAAGGTGTGACCTTTCCAGGGCTGTTATTGTGTACCCAAAGCCACCCTTTAGAGTCCAAAAGTAGGTTTGATTTTTAAAAACATTTTGCCCTCAATTGTCTGCTATCAGGTATGGGGGGCAATTACATATATTTGAGGGTTGCTCACACTCAGAGCTGTCATATCATCTCTCTGCCTACTCTTCTCCAGACTAAACATCTCCAGAGCCCCAAAGCTTGAAGGCCATGATTTCAAGACCCTTCACCATTTTCATAGAATCGTAGAGTTGGAAGAGACGACAAGGTTCCTGTCAGAGAGGAGAAGGAGCGCAGTTTCTGGGCAGCCATTTTGAGTGGGTGAGTGTTTGAATTTTTTAAAACTCTTGGGAGAATGTGCTTGTTGCTGAGGGGGTGGAGCCTCTGTGAGTCACATTTGTGAGTCATTAGGGGGTGGAGAATCTATGATTCTATTATTCTAAGGGCCATCCAGGCCAACCCTCTGCCATGCAGGAACTCTCAATCAAAGCATCCCGAACAGATGGCCATCCAGCCTCTCTTTAAAGACCTCCAAGGAAGGAGACTCCACTTCACTCTGATGGAGTGTGTTCCATTGTCAGTGCCATTATCACAAAAAGTCAACATGGGTTTCTGAGAAACAACTCATGCCAGACTAATCCATTCTCATTTTTTGATAAAATTACCAGCTTGGTAAACAAAGGCAATGCTGTAGATATAGTATAGCTTGATTTCAGTAAGGCCTTTGACAAGGTTCCCCATAACATTCTTGAAAACAAGCTTGTAAAATGTGGACTAGACAAGATAAGTGTTACATGAATTTGTAATTGGTTGACCAGCTGAATCCAAAGGGTGTTCAGCAATGGCTTCTCTTCATCCTGAAAAGAAGTGACCAGTGAAGTATCACATAGTTCTGTCCTGGGCCCAGTGCTATTCAACATCTTTATCAATGACTTGGATGAAGGAAAGAAGGCATGCTTATCAAATTTGCAGACGACACCAAATTAGGAGGAATAGCAAATACACCAGAGGACAGGATCAAAATCCAAGAAGACTTGAATAGATTAAAGGTGATATGACAGTTAAAGGTGATATGATAGCTCTGTTTAGATATTTGAAGGGTTGTCACATTGAGGAGGGAGCAAGCTTGTTTTCTGCTGCTTCAAAGACTAGAACACGGAACAAACGGTGCAAGCTCTAGGAAAATTGATTCCCCTGAACATTAGGAGGAATGTCTTCACAGTGTGATGGAGTCTCCTTCTTTGGAGATCTTTAAACAGAGGGGAGGCTCCTAAGACCAGGTGACAATTGCAAAACTTCCTCAGAATTGCAAACTTCTATTGTCAGTTTATACCCAACATATAGCCTTGCCATTGACAGATCTGGTAAAGACTAAGGGGCTGTACACACGGCCCCTAAGGGGCACCACAAGGCCATCCCTTTCCTAGATGGATCGGGCCATGGCCCCGATCTGCCCTTTCCATGGTGCAAAAAGGAGCCACCAAAAGCAACTCCTTTTTGTGCCCTGGAGAGGGTGTGATAGCCGCAGTGCTGTGGCTTGAAGGCGCTCCTTTGGCGCTTTGTCGTATGGATGCAATGCTAGAGGAGCGCTGTGATGCTGTGTGCCATGTAGAGCAATGTGCAACATCACAGTACCCTGGGGGTGGAGTTGGGGTGTGCATCATGTGGTCTCTTCCAACTCTACAATTCTATGATTTTATGAGTGACGAGTGCCAGGAAGTGTAAGGGCCCCTGTTTTGGGTTCCTCTGCCATGTCATGTTAGTATAGAATGTTAGTGTGTGGCTAGTTAGTGACATGCAGGTGGTGGAAGATCTCAAGGCTTGGGAATGTGGGGGAGGAGGTAGAGATGGGTTCCCAAGGTCACCTGGTCTAGGAATGGAATGTGTGTGGGAGGGATTCTACTATCAGTTTTCCTGTAAGGTCCTTAGTCTGAACAAAGAATGTCTTCCTGTGCAGTCAAAGCCTTTCATTGCTGGCGTCCATAGTTTTTTGGGGGTTTTTTTTGGGCTATGTGGCCATGATCTAGAAGAGTTTATTCCTGACATTTTGTCAGCATCTGTGGCTGGCATCTTCAGAGAATGCAGGCATGGAAGTGAGTGGTGTGTGTGTGTGTGTGTGTGTGTGTGTGTGTGTGTGTGTAATGGAATAATGGGGAGAGTGGTTTTGAAAGAACTAGAAAAGATACTAAAATGAAAAGGTATACAACTGAGCACAAAAGTTAGAATCACACAAGCCATTGTATTCCCTATTCCAATGTACAGATGTGAGAGCTGGACAATTAAGAAAGAATATAGGAAGATCCCTTTCACATGTAGTCTTCTTAAGGCAATTAAAACAGTACAAAATCCGCAGCTAATTTTTTTAAAGATTTTTTTGTTTTAAAAACCTTTTTGAATAAAAATGTCTTAACTTGTCAACAAAAAGGCAACAAAGAGGGGGCCATTCTGATTTCTCTGGGAAGGGAATTCCAGAGTCTGCAGGCAGCTATGGAGAAGGCCCTGTCTCATGCATGCATTGGTGGTGGGACTCAGAGAAGGGCCTTTCCTGAAGATAGCAGAGTCCAAGTCGACTCATACAGGGAGATATGGTCTGCCAAATAGCCTGATCCTGAGCCATTTATGGAACACAGCTACCTCACTTCTCTCTCCACTTCCCTGTCCACTATCCCATACCTGCTCATTAACACAGTACCTAACTGTTGGTAAGCGTAGTAGTGAATGCCCCGTTGCAGCAAGGGGGTTCCCATCCTGCCTAAAGGAGGCTGTGGTGAGACCATTACTGAAAAAGACCTCCCTAGATCCCACCATTCTGGATTACTAGTAATATCAGCCAGTCTCTAATATTCCATTCTTGGGCAAGAATAATTAAAGAAATAATAGCTAGGCATTTTTAGTATTTGATATACTTTTTGAATACTTTCAGTTTTTGTTTCCAAATGATAAATGAAACACCAATAATCTTTAGACTGAAGCCTTAAGACATTTATGAATAATTTTGTCGATTTTGTCAAATTGTGCACAAATGTACGTATATGTAAGGGGGACAGCAAACAAAATGTATAAAATTTATGTGCATGGATATATGAAGAAAATACACACATATTTTCATGCAGACTTAAAAATGTTCCCAAACTGATGTGGAAATGAGATAGAATAAAAATGTGCTAAGGGGAAAAATGGAAATGTCATACCAAGCAAACTGGATAGCTTACCCAGTGCTTCTCACATCATCCTATAAGTTTCCTAGTAATGTTTCTTCTCTAACTGATGGTTGGAGCAATTTATCTACATTATGATATTTTTCCTGGAAGACATAGTATCCAGCATCCCAGTGCTAAAACATAGTATATTAAGAAGAAGAAGAAGAAGAAGAAGATGATGATGATGATGATGATGATCAAGGATGCAGTGATATCTCTGCAGTAATTAGACTGATTTTGAATTCAGACTAAACAGGAATTCCTCAGTGTTTTGAGTTGGGTGCAAGGCTAGGTAAGCTGACCCAGAATGTTTTGCCTGTTGCTCTCTTCATATGGTATTGCACACTGAAGTATGAAAGTGAATTCTATTACTGTTTTCTTGAATATAAGTAGAACCCATTCATAGAAGCACAGAGTTGGAAGGGGCCCTATGGGCCATCAGGTCTAATTGTCTGCTTGATGCCAGATTTCCAGTTAAAGCATCCATTGCAGGTAGCCATCCATACTCTTTTTGAAGATATCCAGTGAAGGAGATCTCATCACCCCTCTAGGCGATTGGCTTTATTGCTGACCCATTCTCATGGTCAAGAAATTTCTTCTACTGTTCAATCAAAATCTACAAAAAACATTTGATCTAGTGCTACCCTCTGGGGAAGCACAGAACAAACCTACACACTCCTGTCCATGACAGCCACTGAGATGTTTAAAGAATGGAGTCATGTCACCCCTCAGTCTTTTCTTCACCAAGTTGAGTATGCTCTACTCCTTGAATCTCTCCTCATATGTTTAGTTCTCCATACTTCTTCACATCCTCATTGCCTTTCTCTGAACTCACACCAACTTCCCTATATCCTTAAATTGAAGCACCCAAAACTGTGTTGGAAAATAAATCCAAGGGAAAATGTTCATATGAGGGTAAAAGGTGACAAAGTTACTATAGGTCACCTGCAGCCATGATGATTGTGCATTTGGACTGTGCTGAGTCACAGGATGTGACATAGGCTGGAAAGTGCAGAGTCACTCTGCAAGGCGGACATGTATATATGTTACACACACCAGGAAGAGGCTGAGCTAAGTGGCCACATGGTACACATATGTATATAAGGGGGGAGCCTCAATGTACAGTGTGGGTTATGGTCGTTGGTGTCATTGATGGCGTGTCAGAGTGTTGGTATAATGAAAATAGCTTTATTGGAGAAGACAAACAGGTACACAGCAGAACGAGAAGTAAAATGCCTCATTAAGGGATATCTGGCTAGAGTCTCTTTTGTCTGCTTCTGGAAGGGGAGAGGAGCTTCTCCAGCCTGCACACTGCACAGTGTCGTTTCTTGAGTGGTCATCCTGGTGCAAAGCTTCAGCATGGTACAACGCACCTTGCACAATCACGCTAACAAACTGAACTCAGTACTCCAGATGAGGCCTGATTAGCATGGAATATGGTGGGAGTATACCAAAATAAAATTCATCCCCTCTGCTACACCATTACACTGCTGAGTCATGTTCAGCCTATGATCAATAATAATCGCAAGGTCCCTTTTGCATGTTGTTCTGATGAACCACATATCCCCCCCTCCATCCTCTACCTTTGCATTTGGTTTTTGTGGCCTAAATGTAGAATTTTGCCTTTTTCTCTGTTGAGAACTTCATTTTATTAATTTCTGCTCACTTTTCTAGTTTATCAAGGTCCTTTTGTCTTCTAATGTGTTAGCCACCCCTCCCAGTTTTCTATCATCTCCAAAAATGATAAGGGTTCCCACCACTCTGTTATCTAAGTCATTGATAAAAGTGTGTGGAGCTGGTTTTCCAAGAGAGTCACAAGTTTGCACTTGCTACAAATGTAGTCAGGGCAGATTTCTGGCAAGAAAACAAACATTGCACACACATCGCAGCAGACAACAGATCATTCTGCTTCCATTCCTGGAGTTATTTTTTCACACCTTATAGACTGTTATAACTCTTACTGATATGAGCTCAGAGACTGAGCTCCAAAGAGTGAGCTAGCAGTTACATAGAGCTAGTGGCTGCTAGCTCTACCCCCAAGTAAGTCAGTGGTCCTTAGAACATGTGAGCAGGGAGAACACCCTGCTCCACTACATGCTTTAAAAAAAAACACAGCCAGGGATGATCCCAAAAGAATGCTCACTTACTGCTGCCTCTTCAGAAAATGTGTGTTGCTTGACTGCATGCAAATCAGTGTTGCCAACAAGCCTCGAAGATATTTCCTGGAATGTTTTACCAACATCCAAAATTCCCAGAATTCCCCAATATTTATTATTATTATTCAATCAGAATCCCCAGAAAGAAATTAATTAAATTCCCGGATTCCAGGGTATTTCCTGGAAATTGGCAATACTGATGCAAATACAAGCAGAACCCTTATACCAGTGATGGGCAAATATTTGAGGAGTGCATTAACCCTACAGGCGACATTGGAAGGCTGTACCCACACTTCCTCTCTCAAAAAAATCAACCTATCCCTCTGAAATGCCCCCAAAATGCCTCTATACAGAATTGGGAGCATTTTTATTATGGTTTGAGGGGGCCCTGGCCAATTTAGGCTGCTATTACAACTGTTTACTTCCTTTTTAAAAAAAGAAGGGCCCCTCCTGGGCCTAAAGTGGCACAAAGGAGGCGGAAGCCCAAACACCCATATGGGAACAATGTTTTGACTCTCTGGAGCAGGGGTAGGCAACCTGCAGCCCGCAGGCCGGATGCGGCCCGGCAAGGCCTTGGGACCGGCCCCAGCCCGGTTCTGCCACCGATTGCGTCTCGCACAAGGGGCACGGTGGGGCAATTGTCTATAGAAGCCTCAGAAACATGGATTTATCTTAACATTTTTTAAAAAATCAGCAAATTTTTTCACATGATCTCCATTTTTTATTTAAAAAGTGCCCTCCATTTGAAAATTTTGTCCTACATTTGTCCCAGTTTATTTATTTATTTAATTTTTAAAAAATTATTTAATTATTTATTTTTTTGGCTTCGGCCCCCCAGTTGTTTGAGGGACAGCAACCCGGCCCCCAGCTCAAAAGGGTTGCCTACCCCTGCTCTGGAGAGACTAAGGGTCATTTAGGTGTCTCATACTGTATGGGAAAGAATGCAGGCCATTAGGAGACGGAGTGATTCAAGAGTGCCCTTAAATGTGAAAGTTATTTTTTAACCTCAGATCTGGCAATGAACTGGCTACTGTACTGGACCTAATCTCCAATAAAATGTTTTCTGTATTAACCCAGGAAATCTGTTCTTTGAGTTAGGTAGAGACAGGACATCACAGATACTTTCCAGTCTGGTTCATTTAGAAGAATCATATTTAAAATAAGGGAAAAAAATCATTATGCAATTCTGACTTCTTTTCCACATGTGTGATTAAAATATAATAATTGATAATCGATGTAATTAAAAATTGATGCATTTTTTTTTGCTGTAGAACATTTTGCTCCTTCTGTTGACATTCGCCTACCTCACAGGGATATTTTAAAGATTTATTAGTTATTGTTTGTACAAAGATTTCAGATGAAAAATTCTGTGTGAGTGCTACTGTAAGTATCATTACTGCATCCATGGTCTGAAAGAGATATACTTTTATTTCCTTCTTCTTTCCTCTAATTCTTATTTGTAAAAGGATAATTTAAAAAAAAAAACAGTTCACAAACACAGTTGTTTTATATCAAATTAGGCTTTAACCTTTCTTCACCAATTAAAAAAATAGTTTTGGAATGCAGTTGTGCCTCAACTGTAGTGTTTTCCCATAGTCATTGTGTTCATATTTTAATAGGAGGCAAGAAAGCACACACGCACACACACACATTTCTTTCTTTGGAAAAAGACACCAAAGAGAACAGCTCATAATATACCATGTGGTCCTCTGTTAATCTTAGTTCCATGCTGATTATAGACTTCTAATGCTGTATTGCTTTTAACTGTAAAAATTGCATTTCTGCATTGCAATGGACTTTATAAAATAAGGGGGAGAAAGAGAGAAAAGGCCTTGATTAATTATCAGAAGAAAGCTTATGGAAGGGAAGAAAAATATAAACACCCTTGGATTATATTGTATTTAAAATGTCAGGATTTTATTTTATTTTTTTAAAAAAATGACAAACAAAATAGCAAAACATTTTCTCTTGTCATAGAAGCTGACTTTGATCCCCAGTACAGTCATTGAGTGGAAAATTGAACCACACTATAATTGCTTTCCCTCTGACTGATAAAGTAGTGTAACAAATTTTGTGTTTGAATGATAAAATCAGCGATTGGCCCCTAGCGTTTCCTTCTACCATTCCTCCAAGGACACCAAAGTCCCATCAGGCCTTGGGGCAAGAGCAAAGTCTGCAGAACTGTAAATCTGCTCCAAATTGTGGTTGAGTTCTTTATTTTTGTTAAAAATTAAGAACTATTCCTTCTTTCTTTTCAAAAACATGACTAATGTAAATTATATCTGGCTGGGGTGAAATGGCAGGGAGGACTGTAACAGAGAAAAACAACAGCTCTGTTTGTATAGAATCGTAGACAATACACACACAGTGTGTATTTATTAATAAGTAAAATTTTGTTAGGATAAAGGGTTCATAAGGATGAGAAAAGTTGCTGCTAGAGGGAAAAAGAGACATATATATATATATACTGTATTTTGCTAAAAAGAAAAGAAGCTAAGTGCACTTTAAATTAATTGGGCACACTATCAAATGATATACAGATCCACAGCATCCTTATTCTTTGTACGTGTTAGCTGTCTTTATTAATATAGTCCAATAATGGGCAGCTACCTATCACAGGTGGAGTCTCTCTTATCCAAAATATTTCAAAATCAAAATTGTCCACATGGGTGGATGATATAGTGACAGCTTTGCTTTCTGATGGTTCATTGTACACAAACTGTGTTTCGTGCACACAATTAAAATATTGTGTATAAAATTACCTTCAAGCTATGTGTATAAAGCAAAAATGAATTTCGTGTTCAAACTTGAGTCTCATCTCCAAGATATCCTATTATGCATATGCAAATATTCCAGAATCTGAAAAACTCCAAAATCAAGACACTTCAGGTCTTAAGCATTTAGGATAAGAGAGAACAAACAGAGCTGCTGTCTATAAAGGATTTATTGTTTCCACTACATATTGTTCCTACTCTTTCTCGAAGGAATTTAGTATGGTATAATATCCTACTCCCTACATTTAGGGTAGATAAGAGAGAGAAGCAGGGAATGGCCCAAGATCAAATGGCTGTGTTTAGATTTAAATCTACATCTCTCCAGTTTTAACTTCAGGATTCAATCCACCATGTACTATTAAGTAGCATCTCACAACAGCAAAGATATATTGAGAATTTTGTCTCCTTTGGCTTGATGGATACTGCTGATTTGAAGGAAGTTAATGTATTGTCATATTAATCAAGTATATCTTATGGAAGGGAAGAAAAATCTAAATACTCTTGTACTTAAGATGTCAGAACTAAGGTGACCCTATTGGAAATGCTCAATATGCATCCTCATCCACAAAAAAAGGGGAATCAAGAGACTGTAGCAACTATAGGACCATAGCACTAATCTCCCACACAAGTAAAATTATGCTCAAAATGCTGCAACACAGACTCCAGCCACATATGGAGAGAGAAATCCCAGAGGTACAAGCAGGGTTCAGGAATGGAAGAGACACAAGAGAACCCATTGCAAACATGCAATGACTAATGGAGCACACCAAGGAATTCCAAAAGAAAATCAACATATGTTTTATTGACTATAGCAAAGTCTTTGACTGCATCAATCATGAAAAGCTATGGAATATCCCCAAAGATATGGGAGTGCCAATATACTTGGTAGTTCTGGTGAGAAATTACTCAAGAAAAGAAACCACTATCAGAAAAGAATATGGAGAAATTGAATGGGCAAAGAAGTCAGGCAAGGCTGCATATTATCACCATACTTGCACAACTTGTACACAGAAAATATCATACGAAGAGCAGGGCTAGACTCAGAAGAAGAAGAAGTGAAGATAGGAGGAAAGAACATCAACAATCTAAGATATGCGGACAGCACAATATTAATAGCAGAAACCATCATCATAGAATGATAGAATCATAGTGTTGGAAAAGACCACAAGGGCCACCCAGTCCAACCCCCCTGCCATGCAGGAACTTACATCAAACCATCAATGACTTCGGACAATTACTAGGGAAGATCAAGGAAGAAAGTGCAAAAGCAGTCCTGCTGCTGAACATAATGAAAACAAAAATAATGACCGTGGAGAATCTACATATATTCAAATTAAACAATGGGGAAACTGAAATAGTCAAAGATTTCTGGTATCTGGGATCAAACATGAGCCAGAATGGAGAATGCAGTCAAGAGATAAGAAGAAGAAGATAGGAGTGGGAAGGGCAGCCATGAAAGAGCTGGACAAGATTCTAAAGAGTAAAGATATACAACTGAGCACTAAAATTAGAATCGTCCAAGCCATAATATTCCAAAGCACTGTGTATGGATGTGAGAGCTGGACTGTGAAAAAAGAAGATAAAAAGAAAATAAACTCATTTGAGATGTGGTGTTGGAGAAGAGTGCTGAGGATACTGTGGACAGACAGAAAGTTTTAAAAAAAGAGCCCTGGAGACTTAAGGGGCAAAATAGATCAGCTAGAAGCACCAGCATGGGGGACTGCACAATGCATGCCCCAACTGTTGTGATGCCGAGGTCATGCCGCACACTCAATCACATCATAGAGGGCATCACGGCGTTCCTTTGCCTCAGTGTTTATACATGCTGTGTCAAAAAATGCTGAAAAGCCGCTACCATGGCGGCAAGGGCAACTTTTTGCTGGCTTTAAAAGGAGTGACATTTTGTTATTCTTTTTAAAGTTTGCAAAGTGCTGGATTGGGGCATGGGATGCAGTTGCCACAGCCCCGATCAAGTGCTGAAAGGGGCAGCAGGAAGCTGCTCCCTTGGGGCCATCTGTTGAGCCCCTAAGATGATTAAATTGAGGCTGTCCTACTTTGGCCACATTATGAGAAGGCATGACCCATTGTAAAGACGATAATGCTGGGCATGGTTGAGGGTAGAAGAACGAGGGGTGGATTGCACACCAGATGGCTAGACTCAATCTGGGAGGAGGCAGGCATGAGCCTGCAGGAAATGAGCAGAGTAGTGGAAAACACGGAAAAATTGAGATGTCTCATTCACAAGGTCGCCATGAGTTGAAGCCAATGTGAGAGCAGCTAACAACAAATATGTTGCCAGCCAATATATTTATTAAACTCCATGCTTGGCCATAGCACACAATCTGTTGTACCAGTTAAGTTGGTTACACCACACCACACCACACAGGAATGTTTTAATGGTGGATAAGTCTATCAAGTCTACTTTAGCATCAGGCAGCAGATTTTAGGTGCCATGAAAGGTCAGCAAATGATTACTTTGTGTTTGTATTTTATTGTCAGGAAAAATGAGAGACATTTGTGGGATTTTCTGCCTTACATGCCAAAATAATTTGTCTAGTTCTAGATAATGTGCACTTTGACTTCCCTGGGTGATATGAACCATTTGCAGTTTTGACTCAGGCAGCAAAATGTCTTGGGTTAACCCTGTCAATGACTACTAGTCATTATGGCTGCATGTTGTTGTTGTTGTTGTTGTTGTTGTTGTTGTTGTTGTTGCTGCTGCTGTGTGTGTTCAAGTTTTTTCTGACTTGTGGTGACCTTAAGGCATCCCTATATTCTCCCAAATATCAGAAGCAGTAAATCTTTGTATATTAGCTGCTAGGTAACACAACTGGGAGAATGTGCTCCTGTTCTCCTTGTAGACTTCCCGTAGGCATCTAATTTTCTAATGGGAAATCAGGTGAAGGCTTCAGTCTGACCAGATGCATATCTTCTTACTCTCTTAAATTATGTGTGGGGAAAAGTGGGAAGGGGCCTGAGCTGTTAAATAACATGGAAGGACTGTGAGAAGATGAAGGCAGGCAATGAGTGAACTGTAAGCCTCAAGGAATATATTGTGGCCCCCTCCAGTCACTACATATCAACTCAGAGCAGGGGGAGGTGATACTATGTCCTGTCATCAATGGGAAATTATAGTTCAAGTGCCCAAAGTAGATCAAGTAGAACATAAAGTTCTGGACACAAACCTAGGACCAGCATGCCAGCAGGAAGCAGAAGTCCCTGATGCTGAAGTCCCCATTCTGATCTGCTTCTTCTTGAAAAGTCATAAAGGCTGCCAAGAAACACTGAATGTCAAAGAAGTGTTTTTGCTCAAGGGGAGTGTTTAAAAAGTCATCTCATCAAAAGAAGGATTGTGTATTCATTCAGGCAGCAGAGCTCATGGTTCTTAAGACAGGATCAGGTCAGTTCTGATTACTGTTCGAGTAAACTGCCTGATTTGACATTCTGTAATCTTCCAAACTATGCTTGGCCAATCCATTCTCCTGATACCTGCTCTCCGTACACCAGTTGTAAAGTCCCAATGATTCATCTAGAGGAAGGTTTTTCGGTGGAAAGAGCTCTTAAAAACAGGGCAACTATTTTAAATATTTTTCACTGCTCTTCAAGGTTTTTGCTAAGTTCAGAGCTGGTGTAAATTTGCATTGCTGAAAGAGGCATGGTTGTGATCTAGAAAGTTGTGGATTCTTTCCTTGTGCTGCCTTCAACACTGGCCCATTTAAATGCTGCTATTGGTATATCTTCACCAGGAGTGCTTAGGGTGGGTCTACACTGGCCAGAATATTCCTGATTGCTCCCAAAGCTGCCCCAAATTCCCCATTACCTGGGCACTCTGGAGAGACACTGGGCAGCTGTGTATATATGTATACATGCATCCCACTGTACCATCAGCAGCTGCTACCACTGTCATAAGTCCCTGCCTCTGAGTTTGAAAATGAGGTGCAAAACATTGGTCACATTGTAGAGTGCTTTCTCGTGACCTCTCTCATTTTCTCCTAATGAATGCAATTTATTTCAAGATCAAAATTTGAAACTATTCATTCTAATCTTATGGTTTCTGATTCTTCTGTTGTGTCAGTACTTCAACATTCTACATTGATAAAATTTTCTGCTATTGAATTCTCTAACTTATTGAACTCTTCCAATCTGTCAACCTGTTCCCTTGATCCAATTCTTTCTCATTTTTACATTGTTGTTGCCTCTGCTATCCTGCCTTTTCTTCTTCACATTATTTATCTTTTTCTGAATAGACTAGAAAGCTGGGCCAAAGCTAACAAAATGAAATTCAACATGGAGAAATGTAAGATACTGCACTTAGGGCAGAAAAATGAAATGCACAGATGTAGGATGGGGGACACCTGGCTGAATGAAACTATGTGTGAAAGGGATCTAGGAGTCCAAGTAGACCACAAGTTGAACATGAGTCAACAGTGCTATGCAGCAGCTAAAAAGGCCAATGCAATTTTAGGCTGCATCAATAGAAGTATAGTGTCTAGATCAAGGGAAGCAATAGTGCCACTCTATTCTGCTTTGGTCAGGCTTCACCTGGAATACTGTGTCCAGTTTTGGGCACCACAATTCAAAAAGGATGTTGAGAAACTGGAGCATGTTCAAAGGAGGGTGACTAAAATGGTGAAGGGCTTGGAAACCATGCCCTATGAGGAACGACTTAGGGAGTTGGAGATGTTTAGCCTGGAGAAGAGAAGATTAAGAAGTGATATGATAGCCCTGTTTAAATATTTGAAGGGATGTCATATTGAGGAAGGAGCAAACTTGTTTTTTGCTGCTCCAGAGAACAGGACCCAGAACAATGGATGCAAGCTACAGGAAAAGAGATTCCACCTCAACATTAGGGGGAACTTCCTGACAGTAAGGGCTGTTTGACAGTGAAACACACTCCTCGAAGTGTGGTGGAATCTCCTTCCTTGGAGGTCTTTAAACAGAGGCTTGATGGCCATCTGTCGGGGATGCTTTGATTTAGGTTTCCTGCATGGCAGGGGGTTGGACTGGATGGCCCTTGTGGTCTCTTCCAACTCTACGATTCTATGATTCTTACCACTGGTTCCTTTCTGCTGTGTTTAAACATACATTGGTCTCTCCTATCCTCAAGAAGCCCTTCACTCTACAGAGCTGGCTCTTATGAAGATCACAGATTATCTCCTTTTGGCCAAGTCAGAAGGCATATATTCTGTTCTTGTTCTTCTTGATCTTTTGATATTGCTGATCATAGTCTTTTGGTAGTGGTAGCAGTGGGCAGCACTGCAGAATGTTGTGTAAACAGTCACTCACCATTGCTCCAGAGTGTTCATGATTTTTCTGGAAGATCCAGAACACATGGTGAGTTTTCAAAAACCAGATTAAGGCAGGGATGGGCCAGATTTGGTACAAAACTCCCCTTCCCAGGTGAAGAAAGTCTGCACTTGAATTGGGCCTTTTGCCCTGCCTTATGCAGAAAAGGCGATGTGAGGATGAGGAAGCTTAAGGAAAGAAAATGGTCCATGTAGACATGCCCAGTGATGCTGCTGAATCCTTATTATCAGTGCTCATGTGATAGATCTGACAGATTTTTTTTAGGCACAAGTGTCATGGTTTGGTGTTTTCCTTGTTCAACCAATCCCTGGGATAGTTTAAAATTGATAAAGGATTGTTCTGTTGACTCTTTCTTTTATTATATAAACAAAATAAAATCTTTCCCCTAGAAACCATCTAAAAATAGGCTTCCAATTTAAGAACAGCGTTGTCTTAACATTACAATCTTATTCATACATTCTGTAACTGTGAAAGGTATGCAGACATGCTATGCAAACTGTTTTCACTACAAGTTTGGTGACTTTTCCCATGTGGAGTAAGGCTGCATCTATATTATAGAAATAATGCAGTTTGATACCATTTTAACAGCCATGGGCCCATCCTACAGAATCCTGGGGTTTGTAGTTTTGTGAGGCACTTCTTTGGCACAGAAGGTAAAAGACCTTGTAAAACTACAAATCCCAGGAGTCTATAGAATGGCACTACATGTCACACTGCATTATTTCAACAGTGTAAAGGCACTCCATGTTTCTGAAGAGGAGAAGCTCCATGGACAGAAGAAGAAGCAGAACCTTCCAAATGAATTGAGACTGGTTTCAAAAGCAGTTCCATTCTGTATGTTGTTTTTTATAAAATGCCAGTGTCTCTTCTCAACTCACTAGGGCCTGCATGAAATTAAATAATTTTTTATCAGCTCCAACTAACACCATTCAATGGAATCAGCAACGCCATAGAACAGGCTTGCACAAAAGCACACTAGAGAATTTTGGGTATTGATTAAGTAATATTAATATATGTTTTGCCTCTAGTCAAGTATCTTTACTTCAGAACATTACAACTGGGAACTCATCCATCATTCCTTTTGTGAGCAGAATATACCGTAAACTTTGGTGCTATCATTTCACTTAATATGTGCTCTCTCTTCTGCTTTGTTAAAATAGACTTATTTACTCATGTACAGTATTTCTTCCTCTCACTTCATTCCTCCCAATATAATCCCTTCACATTTCTTTCACTCCAGTCCTCATGTGTAGTTTCAGCCCACTATTGATGCAATGACTGATGGTTGGGAGCACTGCCTTCCTTGACCTCATCAACATCAGAAAGGTTTTCAAATCTCAGTCATCTCTGACAGCCTTTGAGAAGAGAAATGAGACAGTCTCTCTGACACAAAGGCATCTGGCCTGGGGTAAAAAATTCTTTTTGAAACAGAAAAAAAAATCTGAACACTCCACAGACTGCATTGCTTCACATTCATCTCACAATGCAGCCTATCCATTCCTGCTCTATATTAGCTTTCACGGACAGTAGCTTTAATGCCTGTTAATAATTATAATAAATAATAATAAGATTTATTTATATGCCGCCCAATCTCTGGGAATCCGGGTGGCTTATAGCAGAGGAATAATACAAAGTAAGCAATAACAATAAACATGAAATAAAAAGAGATATAACATAGCAGCATATTGAATAATAACAATAAATTAAGATCACAATCAACAATAGCAGTACATAACAAAAACAAAATATATAGCAAATCAACAGCAGCAAATTAAATTCCAAAATACATAACAGTTAATAAAGCAAAACAGGGGAAAGGAAAAACTAACAATAAACATTCCTTGCAATTAAATAATTAAAACAACTCTAAGGGACAGCAAGTTCCTTCAGCACCCTCCAGCTGACCCTCCTTGGAGTTTGGGCAGGAGACGGGAGGATAGCGCTGGGTCCCCCTTCCTTCTCATGGCTGGAGGAGAGGTCTTCCTGAGGCAAGCCCTGAGACTTATAAGTCCTAGCCTCGGTTGCCATGCCATCCTCCAGCTGACCCTCATTGGAGTTTGGGCAGGAGGCGGGACGCCTGGCATTATTTTTGCGTATCTTTGTTGGTGGACAGTACTTGGCAGTTAACTGTATCAATCTAGAATGCAGTTGGCTTTATAGGCCCAAGATGAATAATGAATCATTATAGGCCCGAGATTAATAATTAGCATTAACTTATTTAAAAGCATAACATAATTTTGGTCAATTTGTTAAACTTGTGAATGTGGAGATTAAGGGATCTCTCTCTCTCTCAGTACAAATTTACACTTGATGGTATTTGTACAATGATGGCAGTCCAAGTCTACAAAATACAATTTACTAAACATTACTTGTGTACCATTATTTGTCTTGTGTACATATAAACTTTACACTGTAAAGGGAATAACACCACTATGACCCCTTTGAGACATATTGTATTCCAAAACCCATGAGATATGACAGCAGTCATCTGACCTTCTTGAAAAGACCTGACCAAAGCAACTATTACACTATGCATCCTATCCTTATACCAGCCAAGTAACTCAGAAATGTACCAAGAACAATAATATCCCCCTGCCTACAGAACAGAGTCAGTCAGGTGTTTGGGTCTCTCAGGCCATTTAATTTCCTCAAATAGAATGAAATAGATCCAAATAATCACTTTTAGGGATAACTGGGAGTCATTACCACATATTTTCTCAGGATCATAGGACCGGCTATGCTTGCTGACTATATATTTTGTGTAGACTTTGTATTACTGAATGATGGTTTGTTTTATATGAGTGGTGATGCTAGGTGGAAGGAATGTCGTCTTTTTGAAGCTCACTAATGGGAAGATGTGAGTGAAGAAAAATGCACGTTGAATCATTAAGGTCCAGTCAATGGGAATGCTTGGTATGAAGAAGGAAAGGAGCAGCAATCCTGGTTATAGAATTGTTTGGCTTCAAAGATGAATGGGATGCAAGTCAAGAAATGTTTGAATAGCTACATGCTTTTATTATACCCTGAAACTGCAAGTACGTCAGTCCTGTCAACTTTATTATGCTGTGAACAACTTTAGTTTCTGAATAAAGTTTTCTGCCCCTACTCAAGATGTGTTTATGAATTGAAGTCTGCCAGTGCATGACATTTTGACAGGACTGCTTTCTGAGCATGAATTACTGAAGGAATGTATTTGGAAAAGGGCTCTGTAACCAATGATTCAGTTGGGGCAGCATGTTGGAAGTGGCTTGAGCGGAAAGCCTTCACCACTGCCAAACATGTAGATGTGCAATTGGCTCTAGGTACAATTCCTTGGATTGAGGTTCTGAAATGTGCTGCGGGGGCAGCCTCAACCTCTGGACATAGGGCCCCATGCCACCAAGAGCTGGCCAGGAACAATGGTACCGCAGCCCTGGTGGTGCAGTGGTTAAACGCTTGTACTGCAGACACATCATTGTGAATCCAGGGCTCCAAGATTGACTCAGACTTCCATCCTTTCATAGGTTGCTAAAATGAGTACCCAGCTAGTTAGAGGCAATTGGCTTAGACATTGTAAACCTCTTTGAGAGTGCTGAGTTACTATTAAGTGGTATAGAAATGTAAATGTTATTGCTATTGCTGATCGGAATAGACTAGAAAGCTGGGCCAAAGCTAACCAAAAAATGCAACATGGAGAAATGTAAGGTACTGCACTTAGGGCAGAAAAATAAAATACACAAATATAGGATGGGGACATCTGGCTGAACGAGACTATGTGTGAAAGGGATATAGGAGTCCAAGTAGACCACAGGTTATGAGTCAGCAGTGTGATGTGGCAGCTAAAAAGGCCAATGCGATTTTAGGCTGCATCAATAGAAATATGGTGTCTGGATCAAGGGAAGTAATAGTGCCACTCTATTTGGTTCCAATTTGATGGCCGGCCAGTTCCCTATCGCCCTCCAGTAGCAATAGAATCATAGCATTGGAAGAGACCAAATGGGCCAGCCAGTCCAACCCCTTGCCATGCAGGAACTCGCAATCAAAGCATCCCTGATATATGGTCATCCAGCCTCTGCTTAAAGACCTCCAAAGAAGGAGATTTCACTACTGCCCATGGGAGTGTGCTCCACTGTCGAAGAGCTCTTACTGTCAGGAAGTCCTTCCTAATGTTAAGATGGAATCTCTTTTCCTGTAGCTTTCATCGATCCTTCCGTATTCTAGTCTCTGAGCAGCAGAAAACAACCTCAATGTGACACACCTTCAAATACTTAAACAGAGCTATCATATCACCTCTTAACCATCTCTTTTCCAGGCTAAACATACCCAGCTCCCTAAGTCTTTCCTCATAAGGCATGGTTTCCAGGCCCTTCACCATTTTAGTCACCTTCCTTTGGACATTCTCCACTTTGTCAACATCCTTTTTTGAATTGTGGTGCCCAGAACTGGACACAATATTCCAGGTGAGGCCTGAGCAAGGCAGAATAGAGTGTTAGTATTACTTCCCTTGATCTAGACACTGTACTTCTATTAATGCAACCTAAAATCGCATTAGCCTTTTTAGCTGCCGCATCCCACTGCTAAATCATGTTCAACTGTTGACTACTAGGACTCTTAGATCCTTTTCATAAGCCCGTCTCCTTAAGCCAGGTGTCCCCCATCCTTTATCTATGAATTTCATTTTTTCTACCTAAGTGCAGTATTTTACATTTCTCCCTGTTGAAGTTCATTTTGTTAATTTTGGCCCAGCTTTCTAATCTATTAAGATCAATTTGAATTTTGATCCTGTCCTCTGGGGTATTGGCGACTACACCTAATTTGGTGTCATCTGCAAATTTGATAAGCCTGCCTCCTATTTTTTCATCCAAACCATTTATAATGATGTTAAATAGCACTTGGCCTAGGATCGCCACTAGTCATTTCCCTCCAGGATGAATTGGCCAGTGAGCCAATTACAAATCTACCTAACAGTTGCATTGTCTAGCCCACATTTTACTACTTTGTTTGCAAGAATATCATAGGGGACCTTGTCAAAGGCCTTACCGAAATCCAGATATGCTATATTTTGTGGTCGTGGAATTGCTTTCTAAATATTCACAGATTCTGTTTGCTTAAAAAGAAAGTGATGTATTGTCCCCACTACAAATTGGACTGTGTAATTGACCTTGAACGCAGGGCCAGGCTACCTAAATCCAAAATGTATTTGATGACTCCTGAAGAGATGTTGATCCTTTGGGAATTCATTGACAAGAATTTAGAATGGGTTTCTGACATCCTGCAAGGCTTAGGTCTACTGGTGGTTTTCCATGAGAACAAAGATGGGACTTTGCAGCTAGCCACAGATATCTGGGGTTTGAATGCAATTTACACCACAAATAAGTACCCCATCCCACTCATAAAAGAACTGTTGGTCCAGCTGGCAACAGAAAAAATGTTCAACAAGTTGGATTTATGGAAGGCTTACTTCTTTGTAGATAAAATAAAATAAAGAAGAAGGTGTATTCCAAATTGCTTTTAATTATCCTCCTGGGCTTTTGAGAGCTTGGTCCTGCTGTTTGGGTCGTCAGGAACACCTGGAGTGTTCACACATTTGATTAACAAAGTACTTCATGAATGTCTATATAAAGGGGTGTTGGTTTACTTGGATGATGTGTTCATTTACTCGCAAGTCCTGAAGCCACATGTAAACTTGGGGAGTGTTGAAAAGGCTGTTGGATAATCAGCTGTACATTAAATTAAATTTCACAAAGAAAAGATTATTTGGTATGCTTCATTTCCATGAGTCACAGTGAAATGGATCCTAAAAAAGATGCAGCGGTCTTGGATTGTTACCCTCCTCAGGAACGAAAACAGTTGCAAAGCTTTCTGGTGTTTGCCAATTTCTATAGACAGTTTATCCATGAGTGACATATGCAAGTGGCATTGCCATGAACTGACTTGCTCAAGACCAAAAAGAAAGACAAGGGGAAGGGTCCTGTTAAACTTAATCCCACCACCAAATTGAAGTGGGACACGGAGTATCTAAAAGCTTTTCAGGGTTGTTCAGTTCAGAGCCTATCCTTGATCACCCAGACATTATTCAGCCTTTTATGTCAGCCTTTTGTGGTATGCTAGTGATCCCAAGGGATGCTAGTGACACTGCCTTGGGAGTGGTTTTGCTGTTAAGACCATGTGTTTATTTGTCAAAAATATTTTGTGGACCTGCATTAAATTGGCTGCTATGGGAGAAGGAAGATGCAGCCATTAAACAAGCATTTGGTGGCATTTGTTTGAAGGAACAAGTTTTCTGTTTGAGATATGGGAGATTATCACACAGGGTAAGGAGTTTCCGTTAATACATAGTGATGGGGCCATGCGACTTCTGTGATGGGAGAAGAATGGGATAAGACTGATGTTGTCTGAAAATCTTATTGTGATCACATGATAAGGACGACTTCAGGATGCAATGATGACCGTTATGATCTGAAAATCTTCACATGATCACACCATAAGGACAGGGTAAGGACAGGAGCATTCCATCCTTTACCCTGTGTGATAATCTGCATGGACTCATCACTGAAATATGGAAGTGTTACAAATGCCCAGAAGGTTGAGCCTCAAACAGGTTTGATGGGCAAAGTTATTTTATAAATGCAAGTTCCAATTGCAGTGTTTGCTGGATGAAAATGTGTTGACAGATGCTTTATTTAGATTACCTCAACACAAGAGTAAGCAAGAAGAGACTATTGACACATTGTTCACTCCCAAGCAGTTGGGGTTGGGGGTAGTAACCTGTAGTCAGGCAAACGATGGTAATTCTTGTTTGCAAGAGGAAGAATCCATCTAGCAAAGCCTAAACGAGGGGGTTGGGGAAGATGGATGGGTTAAAGATCATAAAGAAGAACTGGGTTTTAAAAAATGGTACATGACATAAAAGTGACAAAGTATTTGTGCATGAGGGACTCAGCATTAGACAACAGTGTCACAATGTTAAAGCTGCTGAGCTCTTTGGGTTTGTTGAGACTCTTCACTTGGTTACAAGGCAATATTGGCAGCCAGGAATACAACAAGATGTGGAGGCATATCTATGGGAGTGCCTGACTTATGCAGCAGCGAAAAGTGTGGGAAGTAAACCTCGAGGACTGTTACAGCCACTTCTCACCTCTTCACACCCCTGGTGTGATTTTATAAATTCTTTGACTCACCTGCAAGCAAGAGGGAAACTGTTATTTGGATAGTGACTCACCCCCCCAATAAAGCAAGTCCCTTTCATAGCATGTAAACAATATTTTTCACCCAACAATTAGCTAAATTGTTTGTACTTCACATATACAGGCTGCCAGTAAGATAATATTGGGGCAGGGTACACAATTTTTTTCACAATTTTGGAAAGCCTTCTTAAAACTGTTGTGACTTGAGCAGATGATTCTTTACCGCTCTGCTCTTACATCTGTACATGGTGATGGGGAATACAGTGACTTGGGCAATTCTAACTTTAGGGATCAGTTGTTTATCTTTACACTTTAGGAATTTGTCTAGTTCATTCATCACAGCTCTTCCCATTCCTAGTCTTCTTCTAATTTCTTGGCTGCACTCTCTGTTCTGATCGATGTTTGATCTAAGGTACTGTTTTTACTCTTTGATTTTCTCATTGTCTAAGCTCAGTGTATGTCATTTATTTTGTTTTCTTTGAGTCTGTCTTTGCTCTTTCTTCTTTGACCTTCTTTAATTTCAAGTTTCAAGTCTGTGGTGTTTTCTACTAGTAGTATGGTGTCCTCAGCATATCCTAGATTGTTAATATTCCTTCCTTCTATTTTTACTTCTATTTTTGAGTGTAACGCTGCTCTTCATATGATATTTTTTGTACACATGCTGAACAAATAGGGTGACAGAATGCAGCCTTGCCTGACCCATTTTCCAGTTGGGAACCTGTTCTAACCATAATCTCTTGTTTCAAGTACAGATTTCTCATCAAGACTCTCAGATGCAGTGATACTCCCATGTCCATAAAAGCCATCCATAGTTATCTACTGAATTTTTATGAAGCTTATAGCCCTCTTAGAAGCTGGCACCAAAGTTTGTGCACCCATTTGTTGTTAAAAGACTGGTAAATGAATTGACTGCAGAACTTATGTTGCCTAAAACTTACAAACACCTTCATCTCATGTTTCATTTAGAATCATAGAATTATAGAGTTGGAAGAGACCACAAGGGCCATCCAGTCCAATCCAGTGTCATGCAGGAAATCACAAAGCAGCCCTGACAGATGGCCATCCAGTCTCTTCTTAAAGACCTCCAAAGAAGGAGACTCCACTACACTCCGAGGGAGTGTGTCCCACCCACTGTTGAACAGCCCTTACTGTCAGGACGTTCTTCCTAATGTTGAGGTGGAATCTCTTTTTCTATAGCTTGCATCCATTACTCCGGGTCCTAGTCTCTGGAGCAGCAGAAAACAAGTTTGCTCCTTCCTCAATATGACATCCCTTCCAATATTTAAACAGGGCTATCATATCACCTCTTAACCTTCTTTTCTCAAGGCTAAACATCCCCAGCTCCCTAAGGTATTCCTCATAGGGCATGGTTTCTAGACTCTTCACCATTTTAGTCACCCTACTTTGGACATGCTCCAGTTTCTCAACATCCTTTTTGAATTGAATTAAATTGAATTTGAGTCTGCTCAAACCAACCAATGTTATCAAAAGGGTCTCCCCCCCCCCCCCCCCCCGATTGAAGATGCTCATCATATTGAAGTGTTGAAAATTCTGGACTCTAGGGTTTACAAGGTCAAACTTCAGTACTTTGTAGAATGGGAATGTTTTCCCATGGGGGAGAAGGGGTGGGTGAATTCCAAAGGTATGTGGGTCCCCAAACTGGTGCACAAATTCCATGCAAGCTGCTCTGGGATAAATCTGGCTGTGATAATCATATGTATTGTGCTGAGCATTACATTGCTTGCTAAATAAAGAGGGAGTAGATGTAGTTTTTGAATCTGAACAATCCTATTCTCAGGATTACCCCTCTTTTCCCCTTCATACCAATCATTTCCATTGACTTGATCTTGACAGTTCAAAGTCCATTTTTCTTCAGACACATCTGCTCATTAACCAACTTAAAAAAGATAACATTCATTCCACCCTGGATCACCACTTGGATAACACAACCCATCATCCAGTAATACAAAGCACATACAGAACATATAGTCAGCGAGCATAGTAATATGTATGATCCTGACAGCCTACCCCCCAAATTACATCAAATTGGGTACAAACGCATGAAAACATCTGAATTGTTCTGTGCCTTTAATACACTCTCTAACTGAAAATACTTCAGTCCTGTCAACATGATGTGCTGTAACCAACGTTAATTTCTGAATAAAGTTTCCTAACCCTGCTGAATCTATGTTGCTGACTGTTAAGCTTGACTATACTTGTTCAGAGTTGTGTATGAGATAACCAGGCATGGAAAGGAAATTTTGCGATCCAGATTCTCCTCCCCCCCCCTTCTTTTAGTATGTACCCAGACTCTGGAGCATGGGCAGGGGTGGAGTGGAGTGGAAGTACAACATGAATTTCACAGAGTTTTCACAGGTAATGAATACTCAGAAGTAGTTTTGCCAGTTCCTCCCTCTGAAAATATAGCCTACAGCAAGTGGTATTCATTGGTGCTCTCTCATCCACATACTAAGCAGAGCTGACTTTGCTTAGCTTCCAATATCAGACCAGATCCCATGTATTTATTTGGC
The DNA here is from genome assembly GCA_023333645.1 of Sceloporus occidentalis. NCBI lineage: Eukaryota > Metazoa > Chordata > Lepidosauria > Squamata > Phrynosomatidae > Sceloporus > Sceloporus occidentalis. Next base: position 6,160,501 of record JALMGF010000004.1, on the reverse strand, counting down.
TGGACAACTGGCTATGCAACAGTTTATGTGATCATTCAGCACCTCATTATTGTTTGTACAATAATGATCTGAGGGTAATAAAGAAGCCAACTTCCTGTTTTATTTAGTAAATTAGGCAATTGTTTGTTGGGAGGGTTAAAGTTTTGCCATTAAGATTAGGATAATCCAGATTCCATTTAGAGAACGATGGCCCTTTACACTACACAGACATAGTGCTATATACATTCTATGGAATCCTTGGGTCTGTAGTTTGGTCAAATGCACTAAAGGCAGAACTATACATTGTGTCTACAATAGGACTGCTATGAAAAGTAAAAGCCATGTTGTGCTTTTCTATTCCACTTCTCTCTCACACAAGTTGGAAGGATTACATGCCTTCCTGCACCTCAATGATAACTTGCCATATGCTTTCTTGTCCGTTGCCAATGAGAAACAATTGTTTAGATCTAATATGAGGAAACATGAGACTATTGGAGGAAGCAATACATCACAGGCAAAGATATTCTGCATACTGCATGGGATAATTTGATAGAGGGTTATCATTTTTATCTGCAATTCTTTGTCAAACAGAAACTGTATTGTGTACTTTTAGAAAGCTAGAATTTCTGTAATAAAGGAGATTATCACAAATTCCAGAACCATCCCACAATTATCCCGTTATTGGCAATGAATGGGACAGTAGCGCTATGAGAATATATTTTTCTGCACAGTTTTGCAATCACACTAAAACGATGAACCAATAACAATACAATAACACTTTCATGTTCTGCAACTTTTCATTCCCAGATCTTGAATGTGATGTTTCAAGCATAAGAAAACTGATGATGGGAGCTTACACAATAGTGCAATTGTATCATTATTAGCTTTAGCAGATTCGCAACGGCATGAATGAAGTGTTATTGGCAAGCCATTCATGGGGTTTCCCCATTAATAGGACCTTACGGGATGACTACTGATTATTTATGGGAGAAGTACTGGATGAGCAGGACATTGTATACAAATTTTAATGACAGGAACATTCCATTTCCCCCCCGTTTATAACCCCATGTGATAATCTCCAAAGGTACAAGTGACAGAATATGTCCCAAATCCAGTTTTCTTTGAGTTTTTGCTGCTTCCCTTTAGTACAAATGTAAACAATCGTATTGGGGTGAAAATTCAAGGGAAACATCTGTTCTTTCACCTCTCCTCTACTTTTAAGAAGCACTGTAAGAATGACAGCCATACAAATGGACAACCAAAATGATTTTCTAGGCAAGACTCTGCAAATAGCCAGTGTTCACTTAACATCCTGACAGGTCTGTGTTGCTTGCACATATGTTAGCTCCTGGTGCTAACTACACAGCATTCGTAACTGGCTCAGAAAGTCTAAGAGCCAGAAGGAACTGTTTCTATGGACCAATGCTGCCAAATACCTCTATATTTCTTGTGGTTGACTTCTTGCCTACCACTCCTGAAAGGTGAATCATAGTGTCTTGACTGGATTGAGCTTCAGGCTGTAAGCATGTTCAGTAATAGCCCTGACCTTTTCCTAGTCTTGTCATTCCAAGTGACATTTCTGGCACGTACAACCAGTGACACAAAACTGACAGGGCCACATTGCCATCAAGAAGAAGGAGAGGGAGACTGTTTTCTTAAAAATATGAGGTGTTTCAAAGGCATTCCCCTTGTTTTAGACGTGTTCCTCTGACATCTAAAGGACCTTCAAATAACCAGTGTAAAGAAGTTTAAAATGAACCACAGAATGTTATGGTGCTAATACATTACGGAGGAACTTTGTCCTCCCGTTGTCCATAGAAATCTTTGATCAGTTTTTCTTACCTGTATCCCAAGCATGATGTGGTGGTGACCTCAACATCCTAGTGTACAGAATGTTGGATTTGAATTGAGAAGCTTAGAGATCAAAGCCCAATGTTGTTCACTGGGCCAATGACTTTCAGGCTAATTCAAGTAAGGTATAAGTAGAAAGTTCAGTATAAGCTCTGATTTCAGATGTGATTTCACCAGATCCAGTGCTCACACAGAAATTGTATGATACATATGGAACTCTATCTCAAACATCTTGTTGTCAGTGCTTAGTTTATACACAGCTTTGCATTTCTTTATGTATTTCCCCATTGACTAAACTCCATTTGGACTTTTTCTCCCAAATGTACACATTTTATTTGTTTACCTTTCTAAATTGCATGCATGGTTTAGTGTGTATTTTATTTCCTTTAGGCTTTCCAAATAGGCACATTTCTGAGGCAAGATGGGCTTTATCTTGCAGAGATTTGAAAGGTGTGAAACAAAATCCTTCCTCAGTCCATTAAAGTACCTTCCATCCTTTGCACCCATCAACCCCAGGAGACCTCCAATTATGTTTCCTTAACATTTTCATCACCTCTCGGCTGTGACAGAAAGAAGGTTATCGCATGGGGGCAAAAACGTCCCCCGATGTGTTCTAACGAGCACGAGCGCGGGCGCGCACGGAGCATGATGGGAACCCTATGGGGCCCAGAACCCTAGTTTACCGCACGGTGGAATGCCGCCGCTGCCACCGGGCGTTCCCATCGGGTTCCCGATGTGTTCCAGGAGGCGCCATTTCTGGGAACGCTTTTGAAACTGTTCCCAGAAATGGCGCCTCCTGGAACACATCGGGAACCCAATGGGAACGCCCGGCAGCAGCGGCGGCGTTCCAGGTTCTGGGCCCCATCGGGTTCCCATCACGCTCCGTGCGCGCCCGCGCTCGTGCTCATTAGAACACATCGGGGGACGTTTTTGCCCCCATGCGATAACCTTCCATGCTTCTTCCAGGTTACCTGGCCTCCTATCACATGCCTTCCTCCTCTTTCAAACCCTTCATTGGCTTTCACACTGTAGGGATCCTGAGGTGGCATCTGTGATTCCAGGGTACTTGAGGATACATGATTGAAACACAGTCTCTTGAATGAAACATCTTAGGCAGAATTTAAACAAGAAGAATCAGTTTATTCCTAGAAAGGCTTCTTCATAACAACAAGCATCAAGCTGGTGCATTCCTTTCTGACAATGTTATATTTTGTATCAATGTCTTTGAACCTGCTCCCTCCTCACTTCATTCTTCCATACAACCCCCAACTCCCATCACAATTAACAGTTAAACTGTCAACTTTTCCTTTTTCATTCTTCAGACATCCACAACATAGGTTAAATGGTAGAGTGGCAGAATGCTGTACTGAATGCCCTATGTATTCTAGGTTGCTGCACTGGTGATTAATGTAAGTAAAGCTTATACCAAGTCAGTGAGAATATATGGAGAGGATTCCAGGCACACCTATTTGCAAAAGCTCCCCTTGAAGTAACAGAAGGGCTTATTTCCAATGCACCTAGTGATAGGGCTCAAGTCACATATGCACAATTTGTTTGTAATTTCCTCAAACAATTAGATGATAGCCACTGGCCACAGTATCAAGGTCAAGTGTGTACACAGGGAGCTACACATGAACAGGTACTGTCTAATTAATGAGGAATTTCCAATGACATGTGGAACATTCCTCAATATCAAAGAGAAAAAAAGAAGTCCATGCACATGTAATGCTCCATCGATCTATCAGAGTTCCTATAAAACTTTGGATCAGGACCAGTACTTTTATATTTCTACAGTTTTATTAGACATAAAAAAATTAATGTCTGTCAGACAGATACATACATACATATATGTATACAGCTGTCTATTAGACTCTGTGAGTCTGTACACACAATACTAATAAATATTTTATGTGTTTATTGTACTGTAATATATATCTAATAAATACAATCTACATTTATTATCTGTAGGTTATGTAGGATAAATGCACATTTTATGCATACATTGGACGTGCACATACAATTACATGTATATGCATAAATATATGTTATATATTTGTGCAGTGAATAGCCAAAAATATTAAATGCAAATATCAAAACTGCCACCCTGTTTAGTGTTTCAAGGAGAAGGGAGGGAAAGAACTTTAGGAAAAAAATAACAAAAACATCAGCAGGCAATTAGACTAATCTGCAGCAAGCCAGGCTTGTGGGATCATTGTTTGGTATTTGCTAGGGCCCAAGCTGTGTGCCCTGAAGGGCCGACCTTCTAATCATTATCTGTCTGTTTTATTACCCAGCCAAACTGGGCCCAGTTTTAAATAAAATATGCAAAGGTTTCTTAAATTATCACCTGGGGCAAGGCGGATCGCCTTTCTTGCTGTACATGTTGTTAATCTGTGAAATGCAAATTCCCTTCATCTTATAGTTGAGCTTTATTAACTTTTTTGAATTTAAAATTTCTTGAACAATGAGTTCTGTCAGCTTCTGAAATTATATTTTCTTTCTCTTTCCCTCCCTCATTCCTACTCTTCCCTCCCTCCCCCACAATACAGAAGCAAGTTTAAAGCAGAAAATCACCAGGGGAAATAAGAAGGGTTTCATCTTGCTTTCAGAATTTAATTGGCTCCTTAGCAATTATTAGTTTTTGCGGTTAAAGTCATTTTTTATTACTATAAGTATTTTCTTAAAGAAACCATGTTACCTTTTTGGGGTGAAGACCTCAAATGTCACAGGGAGAAAAAATATGATAGTGCATGGGAAGGGCCCCAGTAACTGAAAGCCTTGATTTCTCTACACTGAGAAATTGGGAAACCATTACACTTTCTAGCATGCTTTGTTAAGGTATTTCTCTTTCAAACCATTCTGTTCTTCATGAAATAATATATATATATACAGTCTATCCTTACCTCAAACACCATTTAAGCATTTGTGAAATGCCCTGTGATTTAACAGACAAAACTGTGTTCCAGCATTCAGGAGCTCTGAGTTCTTATCCTGCTGCCACTAACCTGCTGTGTGCCCTTGAGAAGATGATTTATCTCTTTCCTGACTCCTGCAGTGCAGCTTTTGGGTCTATTTAAATGAAAGATTATTTCATGGAAGAGGCTTTGGCTGTGATACAAAGTTCTGTGGGGTTCTGATGTGCACACAGAGGATCCTGCAAGCAGGAGCTGCCTCATTCACTCCCAGTGTCAGAAGAGTGCTTGCTGAGTACAGACCCTACTGTGCATTATAACACATTCCTCAACACCAAAGTGAACAGGGAAACCCCACTACAAACCAGATCTATTCAAACAGGGTGGTCACCTGTTTATAAGTGCTCATATTTTGGTAATATATATAAAAATACATTACACAAAAGAGTTTGTCCATTTCTCATCTTTATTGTTATGTGAATCCTTTCACATGAGACATCAATTCCAGTGGAAAGTAGCAAACATTATATTCTCTTTGGATCAAAGGAAGAGAGAGAGCTGGACTGAATGTGTCCTACTGAGTTTTAGGCATATTGTTGGGGGAAAGGCAGAGTCTAAATTAAACTACAAAATAAGATATATAAATAAGTATATTTATATACTTATTATATAAGTTGCTTAGGCTGTTCTCACACTATTTGTTTTCTCCAGAATAGAGGTCATTTACTCCCTTGTTTTTGGTAGAGTATAAAAAATAAACAGCACATCTTTTTCACAATATCATCTCATCTTTTCTTTTCTTTTCTTTTCAAAAAGCTGTTTTTATTTAACATGTAGTTGTAGTGTAAGACTGTCACGGGCCTACATTTTGTCTCAGATATAACATCTGTTCTCAGTTAAGATGGTCTGGAGGGATCTCAATGGAGCCAGGGGCCATTCCCCTTCTTGGCCACATGGGGACCAAGGACAAAGGGCAGTAACGCAAGGCAATATAATTTCGATCCATTAGTAGCAGCAAAGTAACTTCCTTGGAGGCTATCTCTGTCTGGTGTGAGACTAACTGCCCTTTCTTAAGCAGAGAACATTGAATTTCTGAATTTCTTCATTCCTAGCTGGGCCATGAAACCCACTTGGTGATGTTGGGCAAATCACATGCTCTCAGCCTCAGGGAAAGGCGATGACAAACCTCCTCTGAACAAATTTTGCCAAGAAAACACCATGATAGGTTTGCCTTAGGGTCATCTAAGCTGGAAATGACTTGAAGGCACACAACACCAACAACACCAACAAACACAGTTATGTGCTTATGTGAGGAAAATCCACCTGTTCATGGGATGATGTTGACATGCATCTTAAGTTTAGTAATGCTAGGTTCATGTATGAGTGCGAGCATGGTGTAGTGCTTTAAGCATTGGACTAGGACTCTGGAAAACTGGGTTCAAATCCCTACTCAGACATGGAAACTCAGTGTGTAGCTTTGAGCAAGTCACACACTCTCAGCTCAAAGGAAGGCAAGGTCAAACCCACTCTGAACAAATCTTTCCAAGAAAACCATGTGATTAGTTTGCCTTAGTGTTGCCATAAGTTGGAAATGACTCGAAGTCATACAACAAGATTCATGGACACAGTGAATAGATAATGCCATTTATTGTAATGCATGAATTCTCCAAAGAGTACTTCCATTTCAAAGTAAATTTTCAGACATTTATTCAACATATTTCTGAAGAAAATTATTTCTGTTAAATTCTGGTCAGTTTTTGTTAATATTTCAGTTTGGTTATGATCCCCAGACATTCTATCCATTTTACTAGCAAAGAATAGCATCCTAAATGCTATTGAATTCTGTTATGTGCATGGAAAGCAGTTATGCAGTTATACAATCCTCTCGTGCTGGCCAATTAATAAAGTTATTATTATTATTATACATTCCTCTTCTCCTAGCAGCAAGCCATCATGAACACCTTGTTAGTTCCACCTGCAAGCCCTGGTTGCACAGTGGTTAAATGCCTATACTGCAACCACAAGGTTGTGAGTTCGATCCCAAAGACTCCAAGGTCCATTCAGCCTTGCATCCTTCCATAGGTTGCTCAAATGAGTACCCAGCTTGTTGGGGGCAATTGGCTTACACTTTGTAAACTGCTCAGGGAGTGCTTAGTGGTATAGAAATGTACTTGCTATTGCTATTGCAATGTGTGCCACCTTCTTTGATCCCAGAAAAATAGAAGTTATATGTAAAGACATCTAGCAGGAATGATACACTGGAGACCCTGATGATGGATTGTTGGTGACATATTAAGGATGAGTGAGAAATTCACTGGGTTCACAAATCCACTGGGTTCTTTTTAATGCAACCTTACCCAAATTGCACTTTTCAATCCCAAACACAATTTTCATTTGGAAATTCATACTTTCTCATGTTTGTGATGTGATTTGAAAAAGAAAAAAGTGTTTGAGATTTTTAATACCTAGCTACATAAAAATGATCTGGAACCAGGAAAACAAAACTAGAAGGATTGGGATATATAATATGCAGACTTTCTTTATTCATGGAGATTTTTGTTTAACACAAGAGAGCATTCAAGATTTTATACATTCCACTCTTTGTCTGCTTCACAAGACACTGTTGAAGGGAAATAAAATATGAACAAGAACTTCACAAATGAGGTGAGGAACAGAAAGACAGCTTCAGCTTCATGGTTCCAATGAAAATAGGCATGAGTGATATACTTTTTCTGGATATTTGTTTCTTTATTTCTTACACTTACCTGAGTCCAGTATTCCATCTCCACAAACAGTCAATGTTAGCCAGTCAGTTAACTACCAGAGAGCACTAATTAAGCCTTCTAGTTACTACAGACCTGATCCTAGCATCCCACACAGAAGAACATCCATCTCAGATGGATCTATTTACTCTTGGCATATCAATTGTCATTAATACTCCTACCTTTGTTGCTATGGAGAAAATACATTCATAATGATTTTTATTCAAATATTTTGAGTTGCAAGTGTTAAAGCATCCTGATACATTTTTCCCTTAGTGTAACACCTATTTTTATGTCATGTTTTATATGAAGGTGCATTCATAATGTGCAGTCTAATGCAGAACAGTCTCTAATTCTATAACACAGCCCCTTTCCTCATTTTACTGAATGTATACAAATATTATTAGGTGGGCAAACAAATCTAATAATGTGTGATGTCCTTTTCTGTCAACTTAAACACTGGAGTAATTTGTGTGGGGGAAAAACCTCTAGAAATCCCTATTTCTATAAGCAAACACAAATATATTTGGGACAGTAATATGATGGAAATCAATTAATAAAAGATTGTGGTTGTGGATTAGCTCAATTTAATTGTTTTATCAGTGACATCACACTTTCTAAATTGTGGTGTTGTGTATTTTCATTATGTATCATAAGATAGCAGGATGAGAGAATTAATGTGGCCAGGCTAATTTTTCCAATGCCCTTTCAGAAGGAAACAGCACAGATCATTTTGTGTTTAATGTCAAATTTTACCATTAAAGGTCTCCTGCACTTTTATTTAGGCATTCCTGAGAAAGGGGAAGCAAAAAGTGTCTACACTGAAGGCATCAACTACAATGACGTTCAAAACTTTGCTATTGCGGTAAGGGTGGGCTGGCTTGTGTGATGCAATACAGGTGAATGAGTTCTGCTCTTTCAGCTGCTAAACATACAATCAGTCTGATATATGGTAGTCTAAATTAGCCTGTCTCTTTCAGCCAGTCTATGAAACTACCACTGGACAAACAATTCAATTATTTTAGTGTCTGGTATAATATATTTATTTTCAGAATATGAAGAGCAAATACAGGGATAAATAAAGAATCTTCAGCTGTTAAACTCAATTGGGAAGAGAGGGAGGGGGGAATGAGATTTAGGACACTTGAGCAGAAGCAGGTTTTTCTGCCCAACAACTTCTGAGGTAATTTTCCACAGAGCATTTTTTTGAGCTGGAAAGACAGTAGAAAATGGCAACCAATTATGATCAGTTGCTGCAATCCCATCCATATGGGAAGAATAGAAGTGTTCAGGGTTTTTGGGAAAAGAACACTTTTGTAGTAGAGATTTATGGAATTATGTATGGTGTGGAAAAGTTGTCACAGAGATGTTTTCCTCCCACCCTCACTAGACAAATTAACCCAAAGAAGCTGTCTGGCAGCAGATTCAAACTACACAAAATACTTCTTCATGCAATATATATTGAATTTATAGAATTTGCTAGCATGAATTGTCATAATGCTAATTTGCTTTGATTTTTATAGCATGTGAAGACAAAACCATGCAAGTGTCCTAAATCTCATTCCCCCCTCCCTCTCTTCCCAATTGAGTTTAACAGCTGAAGATTCTTTATTAGGCAGCAGGCCAAAAAGAAGACAGATACCCATCTTCAACCCTCATTTTGAGAAAGCTGATAACCTGCTTTTCATCCTCTACCTTACAAGCATGCTTAATTGTTTCACAATTCAATCTATTATTTTAGTGATGGCAAGTGTAACCCATTTTGCACTCCTGTTCCATTTGCAGCCAAGGCAGGCCAGTTTGCTGCTCTCAGCTCATCCATTGAAGTTATGCTAAAGAGAAATGTAAGGAGCAACAATCACGGGGAAAGTTGTGGTGTGATGTTTCTTTGACAGGATTGTGTTTGGATAGTAGCACTCATACACTGCCAGGGACAACCTAAATTTCTTGTATGCCCCTAGATGCCACAGAATAAAACAAAATAAAACAAAGCTCCAAATCCTTAATAACCTTTCACAGCTGGAAATGTTTAAAACTGAGACACATTTCCAGAATGTCCCTCACTTCATGCCACCCTCATCCTCCCACCCTATAATATACAGTCCCTAATTTTGATCAAGTGCTGGTTTTACCTTCAAGCACATTTTTTTACAGCTGAAAATATGGGGTTTTAATAAAAATACTGACACAATCTTAACTATAGAGGCACTACCTGGCAATGGCAAAATAAATAATGTGGGAAATATTTTACACTTCAAGGCAATTACATGTTCAGCCATCTTTAGGATATCTGGCCCATGAAGGGTAAGGATTAGGTTTCCTTGACAAGTGTAAAAGACCCATGACTCATGACTGCTGGAAGGCACAAATGAATTACCTAAGCTGAGTGAGAGACTAGTAATCACCTGTCATATCTAAAAATTATTATGTTTATTTGGAAAGAGATAGTAAGCAGGAATGGGTTGGGAGCTGGTGTGTGTGTGTGGAAAGGAAGAGGAACAGATTAGAATATACTAAACTGTGTGTGTGTGTGGGGGGGGGGGTTGATGAAAGTTTCTTAAACTGTGAAAGTTAGCCCAGGCAAATCTGCCACAGGGATCTGTACATGAGAAAGAACTCATTTTCATTTTCCATGTCAGATAAATAGGCTTTCAGTGGGCAGTAAAATGACAGTTCCTGCTCGTAAAAGATGTGGCCCAGGTAGACTGTAGTTTCACGCACTCTAATAATGCCTAAAGGCTCTGCTGGCTCTTGCAGAGTGATAACCTGTTTTCCCTGTAGGGTATCCAGATGGACATTCTCTTAAAATAAGGGATCATTTATAGTATCGTGAAACAGTGAAAGAAGTCTGTGTCGGAACATTCTGGATTTCTCTAATATACAGAGTGGCATTACAGGAAAGGCATTTTAAGGGTAGGTATAATTTATCTCATACCCTGATCTTAATATTTGCAATGTCCTCATCTTCATTCTCTAACAAAGTGCTAATAATGCACTCATTATGTGAAGGGTGTGGTGGAAATATTGAATAATGTCCTTCCTCACAAATTAAGGATTTTAAAAAAAATCTCTCTGGATTTATCATGACATAATGGGCAATGGCTATCGCTGCCCCTGTTCGTGAATAAAAATTCTTGTCTGGAACATACAAACCTATGCATGCTGGCGACTGAAGTTTATGATCACATGGAAACCTGACTGTGTACAGACTCTGTATAGATCTTGTAGCTTGCTGTTGTTGTTAGCTGCCCTTGAGTCAACCTTGACTCAGGATGATCCTGTGGATGAGACATTTCCAAGTCCCTTTATGTTCCACTGCTCTGCTTAGGTCTTGAAGATTCAGGCCTGCAGACTCCTTGATTGAGTTTAGCCATCTGGCATGTGGTCTTCCTCTCTTTCTACTATCTTCTACATTCCCTATCATTATTGTATTTTCTAATGAGTCAGTGTGGAAAGCAGGCAGGTTTATTCCGAGCTGGTGACAGCCAATAGAATTTTGACATGTAGAGAAAAAGAATCCCATTGCTGACAGAGTCAGATAGGGCTTTGGTTTCAAACAGTGAGGGTCTGGTTTTATAAGAGTCCAGAAGTTAGGGACTATGAGAGCTAAAGTTTGGAAGGAAAGGACTTAGCTCTAAGACCAAACTCAGAGTGAAAGCTAATATAGAAATAAGGTTGGGAAGACTAAAATGGCGAAGGGTCTGGAAGCCATGCCCTACTAGGAACGACTTAGGGAGCTGGGGATGTTTAGCCTGGAGAAGAGAAGGTTAAGAGGTGATATGATAGCCCTGTTTAAATACTTGAAGGGATGTCATATTGAGGAGGGAGCAAGCTTGTTTTCGGCTGCTCCAGAGACTAGGACCCGGAGCAATGGATGCAAGCTACAGGAAAAGAGATTCCACCTCAACATTAGGAAGAGCTTCCTGACAGTGGAGTATATCACACGGAGCTTTTTGGAGATTTTCTGGCTCAGTTCTGACGTGACTGCACTTCCAACAATGCGAATTCACGTTGTAACATGAATGTGTTATCAGACGCCATTCCTTTCTATGGGAATTCCTTGCAAGGTGCTTCTGGAGTGACTGCAAAGTGACCCCTCATTTTGGTAAAACCGGAAAAAAAGTGACTTCACAGAATTCGCTTCCAGGCTCACTTCGATTGCACTGCTAATTGGTCTGGTGTGGAAAACTTCTCCGATGTCACCCCCCTTGGCCCCTGCGTCCTGCTCCATCATTCCCCTCCTCCTCCTTCATGCCATCTTGACCCTTCTGCCACCCTGCAACCCATCCCATCATTCCCATCATCCCCTGCCTTCTCCTGCCTCTCGATCCTTGCCCCAGCGACCCCAGCGAGCTATCCCATCATCCCCTGCCTTCTCCTGCATCCCAATCCTGGCCCCGGTGACCCCCAGCGAGCTATCCTATCATCCCCTGCCTTCTCCTGCATCCCAATCCTGGCCCCAGCGACCCCAGCGAGCTATCCTATCATCCCCTGCCTTCTCCTGCATCCCGATCCTGGTCCCAGCGACCCCCAGAGAGCTATCCCAGCATCCCCTGCCTTCTCCTGCATCCCAATCCTGGCCCCAGCAACATCCAGCAAGCTATCCCATCATCCCCTGCCTTCTCCTGCATCCTGATCCTGGCCTCAGCGAACCTCAGTGAGCTATCCCATCATCCTCTGCCTTCTCCTGCATCCTAATCCTGGCCCCAGGGATCCCCAGTGACCTATCCCATCATCCCCTCACTACTTCTTCACCCCATGTAGGATGACAGCTAAGGAGGGGGCAGGGAAGGAGGACAGCATCCAGAGCCCCACTGAGCATGCGCAAGGCTGCCGATTCAAATTGTTGAACCCTCCGTTTTGCATGAATCCGCATCACGTGACTTGCTTGGAATAGAACTGACTTTGCTTCCTCCTCAATTCGGAAGGGCAACAGAAAGGCAACCAGGTGTGGTAAAATATCATATTTTAACCTTAATTCACATTGTTAGACAGGAGTGACTCTGGATCTGTGAAAAAACATCACGCTTTGCATTGCTAGAACAGGAGTGACTACAGATCTGAGCTGCAACCCCCCCGCCACGTGTGATAAGGTCATAGAATCATGGAATGATAGAATCATAGAGTTGGAAAAGACCACAGGGGCCATCCAGTCCAACCCCCTGCCATGCAGGAAATCCATATCAAAGCATCCCTGACAGATGGCCATCCAGCCTCTGCTTAAAGACTTCCAAAGAAGGAGACTCCACTACACTCCGAGGGAGTTTGTTCCACTGTCGAACAGCCCTTACCGTCAGGAAGTTCCTTCTAATGTTGAGGTGGAATCTCTTTTAGCTTGCATCCATTGTTCCTGGTCCTGTTCTCTGGAGCAGCAGAAAACAAGTTTGTTTCCTTCTCAATATGACATCCCTTCAAATATTTAAACAGGGCTGTCATATCACCTCTTAATCTTCTTTTCTCCAGGCTAAACATTCCCAGCTCCCTAAGTTGTTCCTCATAGGACATGGTTTCCAGACCCTTCACCATTTTAGTCGCCCTCCTTTGGACATGCTCCAGTTTCTCAACATCCTTTTTGAGTTGTGGTGCACAGTATTCCAAGTGGGGCCTGACCAAAGCAGAATACAGTGGCACTATTGCTTCTCTTCATCTAGACACTATACTTTTATTGATGCAGCCTAAAATCGCATTGCCCTAAGTACCTTACATTTCTCCGTGTTGAATTTCATTTTGTTAGCTTTGGCCCAGCTCTCAAGTCTATTCAGGTCATTTTGAATTTTGATCCTGTCCTCTGGAGTATTAGCTATTCCTCCTAATTTGGTGTCATCTGCAAATTTGATAAGTATGCTCCCAATTCTGTCATCCGAGTCATTGATAAAGATGTTGAATAACACTGGCCCCAGGATAGAGCCCTGTGGGACCTCACTGGTCACTTCTCTCCAGGATGAAAAGGTGCCATTGTTGAGGACCCTTTGGGTTCGGCCGGTCAACCAGTTACAAATCCATGTAACAGTTACTTTGTCTAGCCCACATTTTACAAGCTTGTTTGCAAGAATGTCATGGGAAACCTTGTCAAAGGCCTTACTGAAACCAAGATATACTATATCCACAGCATTCCCTTCCTCTACCAAGCTGGTAATTTTATCAAAAAAAGAGATAAGATTTGTCTGGCATGACTTGTTTCTCTGAAACCCGTGTTGACTTTTTGTGATTATGGCATTGCCTTCTAGATCTTCACAGACTCTCTGTTTAATGATCTGCTCTAGAATCTTTCCTGGTATAGATGTCAGACTAACTGGACGATAATTGTTGGGATCCTCTTTTTTCCTTTTATTGAAGATGAGGACAATGTTTGCCCTCCTCCAGTCTGCTGGGACTTCTCCTGTTCTCCAGGAGTTTTCAAAGATTATTGCCAATGGCTCCTATATTACATTTGCCAGTTCTTTTAATACCCTTGGATGCAGTTCATTTGGTCCTAGAGGCTTAAATTCATTTAGATTAACAAGGTATTCCTCTATTATCTCTTTACTTATTCTGTACTGAAATTCCCCTATTCTGTCCTCTGCTCCATTATCCTCAGGTTGAGCACCCTTTGCCTTTTCTGAGAAGACTGAGGCAAAGAAAGTGTTGAGTAATTCTGCCTTTTCTCTGTTTTCTGTTAGCATTTTGCCATCTTCTCCACGCAGTGACCCTACCATTTCCTTCTTCCTTTTGCTGCGGACATATCCAAAAAAGCCCTTTTTATTCTTTTTAACCTCTCTAGGAAGCCTGAGTTCATTCTGCGCTTTAGTTTTTCTGACTTTACCTCTACACATGCCTGCTATTTCTTTGAATTCCTTTGTCGTGATTTCCCCCTTTTTCCATTTCTTATACATGTTCCATTTAAAACTTAGCTCAGTTGAAAGTTCCTTAGTCATCCATCCTGGTTTCTTGAGACATCTCCCATTTTTCCTTCTCACCGGAACTGTTTGAAATTGTGCCTTCAGTATCTCCCTTTTGAGAAAGTTCCACCCGTACTGAATTCCCTTCTCTTTTAGTACTTCTGACCACGGGATCACCCTCAGTACTTCTCTAAGTTTACTGAAATCTGCTCTCCTAAAGTCTAGAATGTGTGTCTGACTATGCCTGCCTTTTCCTTTCCATGAAGAAGGTTGAAACTTAAAGGTTGAAACACTCCTGGCATTTTGAATTATTTTTCACTCTCTGCCTTGATTTATAGGTATTGTACTGCCAAATAAAATGTTGAAATTCCTTAGATTTTACATTTTTTGTCTTGTTTATTTGTAAATAATTGAGTATGTATGGCAATAAAGTTGAATAAATTATTTTGTGTTATATCATTTTGTCTTATATTGTTTTTACAGACCCTCATTTTGCTTTTCATTGTCAGGAGAATTCCCTTTGCCCTTTTGTTTTTCTGGTCAGCAAGCCTACATGGTAATGTAGTATTGCCATATTGCAAGTTATAAGGCACACAAGGCACTAATACTCATTCCTGTTTAATAAAACAGGAACTCAGAATGCAAAGCCATTCACCATGCATTAGTTAAGAATAATTCTGTCAAAACTAAGTGAACAAACTAGCACTTTATGCATTGTCTTTACCTTTGAAGTTCTTCCCAACAATCCTATTAAAAGACAAACAATTCCAATTCTATGTTTTCAGAAGCAAATTGAATCATCCTAATTTTTTGTCCCAGGCGATGTTATTATATCACCCTCTGTGTTTATACAGACATGCCATGTTTAAATGACAGATAATGGCATGATTGCTTAAGACACTTAAAATAATGTGACACCAATTTATTAACATTAGAAATAAAGCCTTTGAAAAGGACCTTGAGCATTCTATTAGCATTGATGTGTCAATCCTTTACTTGAAGGATGGCAAGCCGGAGTCCCAGCACAGCCTTAATTAACAGGAAATAATTAGTATCTTTTTCCCCAGCTGTGGATTTGAAGGGTTTTTTTTTCCAACTGAATCCATTGATTGATAATTACAGTGGAGCTAGTTGTAATAAAACCTCAAGTATTGCAATTTCTAATTGGCCTTTAAGGTAATTTTACTGTTGTAGTTACTTTGTCCCAGCCCCCCCCCCCCTTTTTGGGGGGAACAGTTTAAAGAATACACTTTTCTCCAAAAGGTAATTGAAATATAAGGGGGGAAGTATTAATATTTGTGCACTTCCAAGGTTGACACACACACACACACACACACACACACACACACACACACACAAGTGAAAACACTAGAATTACTTGTTACAAAGAGGTTATGGAATTTCAGGATAGTGGGAAGACACTGGATGATTTTGTTGTTGTTCATAGAATCATAGAGTTGGAAGAAACTGCAAGGGCCATCCAGTCCAACCCGCTGCCATTCCGGAAATCTAAATCAAAGCATCCCCAACAGATGGCCATCCAGCCTCTGTTTAAAGACCTCTAAGGAAGAAGATTCTACTACACTCCAATGGAGTTTATTCCACCATTGAACAGCCCTTACTGTCAGGAAGTTCCTCCTAATGTTGAAGTGGAATCTCTTTTCCTGTAGCTTGCATGCATTGCTCCATTGAATCATAGGGGTTGTTCCCACTTAAGATTTGAAACGATTTAAAATACAACGTTTTTAATAAAATCGATTCAAAATAACACTGTTCTTATCCCGCTATCCGAATCGCTTTGTTCATCGTTCCCATCTGGTTATTTAAATCGAAGTTTTTACCTGCAAGCGTTCCTACTTGGCATGAAATCGGTGTTTAAATAAAGCGATTCTTCTTCTCCATACCTTATTTGGAGCTGTCAATCAATAGTATGTCAGAATGACGTAACGTTAATCCGGAATATTTGGAAGCGATTTATCTTTTGGCATCGTTTCCATTTCATTGACTGTTTGTGAATTTAGCGAATTTAGGAAACCCAAGCTCTTTCCAGAGGAACTATGGGATAGGTTTTCCATGACAGCATCCCCTCTTCATGTCTCCCAAAAGACAGCCAGGGAGAATCCCTTCAGAGAGCCCAGAGATCAATGGGGGAGGCTTCTGGCAAAGCGAATTTAAGAAACCCAAGCTCTTTCCAGAGGAACTATGGGATAGGTTTTGCATGACAGCATCCCCTCTTCATGTCTCCCAAAAGACAGCCAGGGAGAATCCCTTCAGAGAGCCCAGAGATCAATGAAGGAGGCTGCTGGAAAAGCAGGGAGGGAGCACTCTTCCCAAAGATTCTCTTTCCAGGGTTGGAGGAGAAGGCAGATTCCATTTGAGAAATGGAGGGAGAAAGGCTCTATCCCCTCCCCCCCTTTGATCAGAGCCCTTCCTTGCCTGGGCGAGATCAGATGCCTCCTCACGAGGAGCCTTCCCTTCCCTGCCTGGGCGAGATCAGATGCCTCCTCGCGAGGAGCCTTCCCTTCCCTGCCTGGGCGAGATCAGATGCCTCCTCGCGAGGAGCCTTCCCTTCCCTGCCTGGGTGAGATCAGATGCCTCCTCGCGAGGAGCCTTCCCTTCCCTGCCTGGGCGAGATCAGATGCCTCCTCGCGAGGAGCCTTCCCTTCCCTGCCTGGGCGAGATCAGATGCCTCCTCGCGAGGAGCCTTCCCTTCCCTGCCTGGGCGAGATCAGAGCCCAAGCGGGCAGGGAATGCCTCTTCGAGAGGAGCCTTCCCTTAAGACCACAGCGGACAAAGGGGTGAGGGAAGCAAAAATGGCCACAGCCACGACGGATGGGGACAGAAAGGGCAACTCCCCCAAGGCCAGCCCCATCACAGTCCACTCCTCCCATCCATCTAACACGATTCAAAGGCTGTCGTTCCTATTTAAATACTCCGGTTCCTAACTCGAATCAAGGGAAAAACGTAGGTCGGACCCTAGTGTTTTTTTAACACGCTTTAAATGAGGAAAATTCGATTTAAATTTTTATCCCGCTCTACGATTCGATTTGTAGTGGGGACGATTGCGGGTTGCTCTAGAACCGTTCTAGGTTTAAATCGGATCCTAATAGGAACGCCACTCCTTGGATTCGATTCAGAACGCGGGGTTTCACCTAGTGGGAACAACCCCATAGTCTCTGGAGCAGCAGAAAACAAGCTAGCTCCCTCCTCAGTATGACATCCCTTCAAGTATTTAAACAGGGCTAAAATATCACCTCTTAACCTTCTCTTCTCCAGGCTAAACATCCCCAGCTCCCTAGATCATTCCTCATAGGGCATGGTTTTCAGACCCTTCACCATTTTGGTCGCCCTTCTTTGGACATGCTCCAGTTTCTCAATATCCTTTTAAAATTGTGGTGTCCAGAACTGGACACAATATTCCAGGTGGGGCCTGACCAGAGCAGGATAGAGTCCCTTGAGCTAGACACTATACTTCTATTGATGCAGCCTAAAATCACATTGGCCTTGTTAGCTGCCACATTGTACAGTTGACTCATGTTCAATTTGTGGTCTACTTGGACTCCCAGATCCCTTTCACACGTCGTCTCATTCACCCAGGTGTCCCCCATCCTATATGTGTTCATTTCATTTTTCCGCCCTTAGTGCAGTACCTTACATTTCTCCGTGTTGAAATAGTGCCACTCTATTCTTTTGTTAGCTTTGGCCCAGCTTTCTATTCTATTAAGGTCATTCTGAAGTTTGATCCTGTCCTCAGGGGTATTAGCTACTCCTCCTAATTTGGTGTCATCTGCAAATTTGATAGGTATGCCCCCAATTTTTTCATCCAAGTCACTGATAAAGATGTTGAATAGCACTAGACCCAGGACAGAGGCTTGTGGAACCCTACTGATCACTTCTCTCCAGGATGAAAAGGAGCCATTGTTGAGCACCCTTTGGTCAACCAATTACAAATCCATGTAACAGTTGCCTTGTCTAGCCCACATTTCACTAGCTTGTTTGCAAGAATGTAATGGGGAATTTTGTCAAAAGCCTTACTGAAATCAAGATACAGTAGAGTCTCGGTTAACTGACCTTTGGTTATCCGACATTCTGGATTATCCGACGTCCCATGCTTCTTTGTGAGAAGAATCATGGGGCGATGGATTGGGGCCAAAAGTCCCCCTCCTCCCCTCCCCTCCTCCCTCCCTCCCTCCCTCCCTCCCTCCCTCCCTCCCTCGTTCCCTACTTCCCTGCTTGGATAAGGCCTCTCCTTGGCAGCTTCATTTTTTGCAGACTCCCTTCGGCCTGAGGAAAATGAAGCCACCGAGAGGCCTGGGGCTGTCCTCCACAGCCGCCAAGTCCTCGCCTTCCCTGCCTTGTTTCCTTTCCCCTTAAAGGGCTCCAAACAGCCCTTTGGAGAAAAGGGGAGGTCTGGGAAGAGGAGAGCCGGGCGGGTGCCCAGGCCTCTCCTTCCCTGCCTCCTTCCCCTTCCCCTCAAAGGGCTCCAAAGAGCCCTTTGGAAGAAAGGGGGTCTGGGGAGGACCGGGCCTCTTTGTCCCTGCCTCCCTTTCCTTTCCCCCAAAGGACTCCAGGGAGCCTGTTGAGGGAGAGGAAAGGCCCAGGAAGGAGAGGCCCAGGCCAATGCCGAGGCCTCTCCCTCACCGCTTTGCTTTCCTCCCCCCAAATGGACTCCTCAGAGCCCATTCGGGGGGAGGAAAGGTCCTGGAAGGAGAGGCCTGGGCCCATGCCAAGGCCTCTCCCTCTCGGCTTCATTTTTCAAGGTTGGATAATCCTCCAGATTATCCAACATTTTCAGTTATCCGACTATTGGCCCGCCCGTTTATGTCAGATAACCAAGACTCTACTGTATACTATATTCACAGCATTCCCTTCATGTACCAAGCTGGTAATTTTATCAAAAAAAGAGATCAGGTTTGTCTGGGATTACTTGTTTCTCTGAAACCCATGCTGACTTTTTGTGATTATGGAATTGTCTTCTAAATATTCACAAACTCTCTGCTTAATGATCTGCTCCAGAATCTTTCCTGGTATTGATGTCAGACTAACTGAACGATAATAGTTTGGATCCCCTTTTTTTCCCTTTTGAAGATGGGGACAACGTTTGTCCTCCTCCAGTCTGCTGGGACTTCTCATGTTCTCCAGGAGTTCTCAAAGATTATTGCCAATGGTTCCGGTATTACATTTGCCAGTTCGTTTAATACCCTTGGATGTAGTTCATCTGGCCCTGGAGCCTTATATTCAATTAGGTTAACCAGGTATTCCTGTACTATCTTTGTACTTATTCTGTGCTGAAATTCGCCTATTCTGTCCTCTGCTCCATTATCCTCAACACCTTTTCTGAGAAGACTGAAGCAAAAAAGGTGTTGAGTAATTCTGCCTTTTCTGTCTTCTGTTAGCATTTTGCCATCTTCTGCACACAGTGGCCCTACCGTTTCCTTCTTTGCCCAAGGACACTTACTGGGTTTCCATGTCAAGCTTGGATTCAAACTCTGGTCCCCAGAGTCGTAGGAGATTATCACATGAAATTTTGCCATTTTTGAAAAGCCTGGATGAGTGCGGCTGGGATCCAGTCTGTATACGGGGTTGCATTCACCCAGCCACCAGCGAGTGCAGTAACACCAGGTTTTAAATTTAAATATTAATTTATCCTGTTGGGGATAAGGGGCTTTAAAAATAATGGGATAATCTCCATAGTCTACTGTTCAAACCACTACACCATGCTGGTTCTTACATTAGCTTTACCTCATTCTACATAGTAGCCAACACAGTAAATCCATAGTCCAAAGCAAGCAAAATCCAAACCTTTAACCCTAGTTGTGAAGAAACTTATTAAGGAGTCCAAATAACCAGCCACATTTTCATCAAGACGTGCAGAGGACACTTCAGTTCACCTGTGACATGTCTTCCATGGAAGCTAGCTTAATGTATGACTACATATGTCTCTCTCATCAGTTCAGTCTCCTCGTATCAGGGAATGCTGCCTAACTTCCCTGAGCAGATGTCAGACTGCCTTTGTTAAATCTTTACACCAAATAATGCAGCTGCCTCTCTATGAAACTTTTCTGGCAGTGATATGTAATTTACTCAAAATTCCTTAGTTTCATTTTGCTAGGTCAAACTGAGCTGTCTTCCTTTCTTTCAGTCATCTTGAGGATATCATGTAGAACAAGAACGGCAAGAATTTATTCAACGATGGTTGAGGATCAATTTTGTTTGAAACCCTTCCTACATTTTCCCCATATCCTCTTTGTGCCTGAAATGTAAGTGTTTGATTGTTTAAGTATAGGTCACATCCTTCAGAACTTTATTATGTGAAAATAAACAACAAATTATTATTGTCTTGCTCTCAACTAAACCAAATTTCTGTCGATGTCATTATTTGCAATACGTAAGACATTTTGACTGAACTTGTTTGTTAAGATCAATGCACAGAAGAGGTGTGGCAGTAGCCAGTTTCAGTGTTTTTCCTGCTATAAAAATATCCAAATCAAATAAAGTAAAGGATATCATATTCTCCCCTCCCCCCAGAATTATGTCAATTTGTGAGTCTGGCTTCAAAGTACATGCTAATGCTACTTTCCCTGAATTTTATATCCATGAATCTCACTGCACATTGGTAACTAGATTGGAATTGTAGCTTGAATGTGGAGTTGAAGGCTTTTGTGGCTGGCATCCATAGTTCTTTGTGGGTTTTTCAGGCTATGTGGCTGGGTTGTAGAAGAGTTTATTCCTGATGTTTCACCAGCATCTGTGACTGGCATCTATGCCGGCGAAACATCAGGAATAAACTTTTCTAGAACATGGCCACATAGCCAAAAAACCCCACAAAAAACTATGTAACTTGAATGTTTGGGAAATTATTATCATGAAAGAGGATGATCCAACTACCAAAAGGAGTAAAGTATTTCAGAACTTGAAAACAAAGCTATCACTTGTCAGATACTATAACTAGGAATGGATGAAGTGTGACTCTCAGAGCACCCCAACCTCCCTCATTTTTCGGGGGAGGGAGACCACATTTCCAAGCATTCTGTGCCCTAAAATTAAGAAGAAAATTCCCAAATGTATCAAAACACTTTTTAAAATCCCAATAAGGCCCTCAGGGCTGCCAACAGTAACCATTGAGTGGCCATTAGGATTTCCTGGACTGGAGGGAGTTAATACTTTTCAGAATGAGGAATAGCCATTGGTGTGATGTTTATGTGACCCGCCAGGATCACTG
This sequence comes from Sceloporus occidentalis, assembly GCA_023333645.1. Taxonomy (NCBI): domain Eukaryota; kingdom Metazoa; phylum Chordata; class Lepidosauria; order Squamata; family Phrynosomatidae; genus Sceloporus; species Sceloporus occidentalis. The sequence goes on along the minus strand of JALMGF010000004.1, from coordinate 6,138,897 downwards.
ACACCAGCTGCCCCTCCATGACCCTTACTATGAGTGTGTGTGTTTGTGTACATGTCCCCATGAGTCATGGGATGGCACTGACTGCATGCATGTAGACACAAGAGCCACACACAATGGCTGTTTATTGGAACATGTTTATTGGATTGCCATGCATGACAGTTTACACTTGATGTGCAGGGGCACCGTGGCCCTTGTTTCATATCCTCCCATTGAAGAACTATGCTAAGGCCTTGCACACTGTCTTGCCCTCTAGCTTTTTCCATTCTTCATTGTCCAACATGGATGCTCCTAGGGTAACCAGCACATAGTGGCACCTTATAAAACACCCCACACTTCATCTCGCACATGATGTGTAGGATCTCACATGAGGCAATGATGGTGACAATGGTAAATTTATTTATTTATATAGTCTATGACTGGTTTGTTTTTGGGCAAGGAGGGTTCAGAATGTCCCTGAGGCTGAGATAGTATGACTTACCCAGGGTCACCCTCTGGATTTACATGGCTGAGCTGGGATTAGCACTCTAGCCTCCCACTTCACCATAGAAATTCACTGGGTGACCTTGAGCAAGTCACATGCTCTCAGCTTCAACTGCAATTCCTAGGTATTCCTTCATGGTAGATGGGGGGTTGGATGACCCTTGGGAATCCCTTTGAATGCTAGGTTTCATCCATGGCAGAATTCCTGCCATTGCAGCCCACCCTGCCCCTTCTCTTTTGTGAGAGTCACACTCTTTTAACCTCAGAGGCAGGGCATGGCCAACTCTCTCTCTGCACCTTTCTCGTGATGCTAAGGCAAACCTTTCATGCACCACTACCACCACCACCACCATCATCATCATCATTATCGGCAAGGAGAGTGCAGAATATCCATGAATGAGAGAGTGTGATGTATCCAAGAAGGGGGTTGGACGAGATGATCTAGGAATCCCTAGGATTTCACCCCCACCCCCTTCTTCTCTTCTGTGAGAATTTGAATGGGAGAGTATGATGAGAAAGGGCAGGAGGTATGAAAGTATCCACCACCACCTACAGACAAACTGCTCCCTCCTTTTGTTTTCTTTTGTTTTTTAAAGCAAAGCTGTGGGCAAAGATGGGGGGGGACATCACCCTAACAAAGGAAATAGCCTCTGCAAAATAGCTTATGCAAAATACACAAATCCCGGCCATCTAATTGTCAGCTGAAAGGTCCCGTCCCTTCACTTCAATTGGAAATGATTGAAAAACAAAATGCTTACTCATTAATTGGAAGTGCTCAGAATTTCTTCTCTTTAAAATGCTTTTGAAATCTTCGAATAACAGATATTTTTATGGTTTTTCACATTTTGACTAATATTCTTTACATCACTAATCATGACTCTCTTCTCCACTTTGATGGCTCTTCTCAAGACAGTGTTAGCCTTCTCCAATTCTGGATGCAGCTCTTCCACTAGTCTGTGGAAGAGGGGTCGAGACATTCTGAATAACCTCCTCCCTTACTCATCTCCCCAGATGGTGATGATAAACCTGATTCTATGATACTATGATTTACCACAGACATCTGGCTAATGCCATCATGATGGTGTGGCTGTAGCACTGCTGCACTGCTGCCAGGGATAGCTGTGGTGAGTGCTATGACGGCTGTGTCACACTGCTGTGTGAAATCCCCCTTATCATTGTCTGCAGCTGCTAGTGTTGCTGGTAGGGGTCATGGCAGTGCATGTAGTGGATGCCATCGCATGGTAACCAGGCTGCTGGCCACACCTGCAGATTGCAACATGATTGCCAGTGCAGCCCACACGGGTGACATGGCATCCATGATCTAGCTAGCTCACATGGTTGTACTTCATTATCCTCAGGTTGAGCACCCTTTTCCTTTTCTTAGAAGACTGAAGCAAAGACGATGTTAATTATGCCTTTTCTCTGTCCCATTATCATTTTGCCATCTTCTCCACAAAGTGGCCCTACCATTTCCTTCTTCTTCCTTGCTGTGGGCATACCTTAAAACACTCTTTTATTGTTCTTAACCTCTCTGGCAAGCCTGAGTTCATTCTGCACTTTAGCTTTTCTGACTTTACCCCTACACGTGCTCATTATTTGTTTGAATTCCTCTTTGGTGATTTCCCCATTTTTCAATTTCTTATAGATATTCCATTTAAAACTTAGCTTAGCTGAAAGTTCATTAGTCATCCATTCTGGTTTCTTGAGACACCTCCCATTTTTCTTCTTCACTGGAACTCTTTTAATATGTTTTTCTTTTTGAGAAACTTCCATTCCTTCTCTTTTAGTATTCCTGACCACAGTATCACCCAAAGTATTTCTATAAGTTTACTAAAATCAGCTTTCCTAAAGTCTAGAATGTGTGTCTGACTATGCCTGGCTTCTCTTTTCCATTGTAAACCAAATTCCAGGATAACATGGTCACTTCCACCTATGGATCCCATAGGTGCACCCCTTTAACCAGGTCATCCCTGTTGGTTAGGATCAGATCTAAAATAGCTGACCCCCTTGTTGCCTCTTCCACCTTTTGGACAATGAAATTGTCTTCCAGGCAAATGAGGAATTTGCTGGACCTTGAGGATTTGGCTGAGTTTGACTTCCAGCAAATATCAGGATAGTTGAAGTCACCCATCACTACTACAAACCACATTCTTTATTCTACATTCTACATTCCAATCATGAGTCTCATCCCACCAGGTTTTAGTAATGCCTATTATATCATGTTTGCTTTGTTGTCCTAGGAGTTCGAGTTCATCTTACTTATTTCCCATGCTCTGTGCATCAGTGTAGAGACATCACAGACCATGGGTCCCCTTTACTTGCTTCCTGTGCAAGTTTTTTTGCCTCCCACTGTTGGGTCCTTGCACTATTTGCCTTGTTCCCTCTATTACAGTTTGACTTTTTTCTCCAGTCCTTTTGCCTTCCAGAATAGTCTCCCTCCTACACATAATTCCGTTTAAAGCTCTCCTGATCAAATTTTTGAGACTGTTGGCAAAAATGTTTCTGCCAACTGGCATGAGATGCAACCCATGCATCTCATGGAACCCTCATGGAACCTCAGCTCATGATCCAAAAATCCAAATCATTCCTGGCGGCACCATCTGCAGAGCCAGTTATTCACCTCTGCTATTTTCCTCTCCCTTCCTGGACCATACCCTTCAACTAGGGGAAGAGATGAGATGACAGCCTGTGCACCCATCTCTTTCAGCTTCCTACCCAGAGCCTCATAATCCCTTCTGATATTCTGAAGGTTGTGCCTTGCAGTATCATTGATTCCCACATGGGCCAAAAGAAAGGGGTAATGGTCAGTAGGCTTGACAAGTCTTGTCAACTTCTCTGTCACATCACGGATCCTTGCCCCAGGGAGATAACACACTTCCCGAGACATTTTGTCAGGCCCACAAGCCACTTCTTTGGATCCTCTCAGCAAGGAGTCCCCCAGCACCCCCACACACGTCCTCTGGGGCTTAATAGAAACTGTTCCCTGTGAGGGTACTCTCAGGCTCCCCTGTTCTGTCCCTGAAGTCTGTCCCTGCTACTGTTCCTCATAATCCCTGATAACAGAGCTTCAAGGGATGGTCCTTGAGGTCTCTTCCAATTCTGTGATTGTATGATTCTATGATTCTAACTATAAAGCCCATGCTTTTTAAGTATTTGAGGAGCGTGCCATTTTACTTACAAGAACTTCAGTCCTTTAAACACAACACCTCCTTTTCCCTCAACCCAACTCAATTTTGTATAGGGTTGTTCTATAACACATTTATGGGAGTCCCAGGCAAAGAAATGTGTGTTACATTTTGATTCATTAATGTTTTATTGCCAAATGAAGAGGAAGGAGGGAATAGCAAAAAGAATCTCAACAGGATTCTCTGAGCTTCTTAGTACTGGAGGGCTTATGAGAACAGGCTTTTGATTCTCACTCTTTGCTGTCCATTGATTATTTCTGTGTCTACACAGCCTGATGTCTGTGTTCTTTCAATGAAGAATCATACTACATTGTTACATACAGACAATCATATATTCTGATGGGGCAGTTTATAACCTCAATTAAGATAAAAGTTAAAAATAATGTGTATTTTCTTAAGGATTTTAAAACACATGTAAAATGCTAATGAACAGAAAAATGCAAGTTGCATGTAGAGCAGGTCTGTACAATATATGGCCTGGGGGCAGCATGTGGACTGCCAAAAGATTTCAGGTGGCCCATAAGGATGTGGAACAACGTCAAGGGCAGGCGAACACTTGCCCTGCAAGGTTACTCTACTGCTTTCTCCTGAGGAGGAGGAGAACAGGCAAATGCTCCCTCTCATGGCTTCTTCACTGCCTGGCTTTGTCCCAAGGAGAAGGCCAGGTAGCAGAGGAGGAGGAGTATCAGCAAACACTTGCCCTGCAGGTCTCCTCTGCTATTTGGCTTTCTCCCAAGGAGAAGGATTGGTGGAGGAGGAGGAGGGGGGGGGCAAATGCTTGACCTGCAAGGCTGTCTAGCTTTCTCCTGAGAAGGCAGAGGAAAAAGAGGAGCAAATGCAGTCACTTGGCTTTCTCCTGAGGAGAGGTCTAGGTGGAGGAGAAGGACAGGCAAGGCTCCTCTGCTGCTCAGCTTTCTCCTGAAGACAGGGCTGGGTATAAGAGAAGGAGGATGGAATTAAAATAAATTAATTCTAATTCATATTATTTATTAATTAATATTGAATGAAAGCCTATCTGCAGCCCAAAGACATTTAACCTATTTTAAATTTGGCCCCTACCTACTACCAAGTTGTGCAGGTCTGATGTAGATGTTGAGTCTCCCTTATTCAGTATTCTATAATACAAAGTAATGCACAAACCAAATATTTCTTCATGAGTGACTGAGATAGTGACACCTTTGCTTTCTGATGGTTCACGTCACAGAAACTTTGTTTCATGCACAAAATTATTTTAAAATATTGTATAAAAGTACCTTCAGGCTATCTATTTAAAGTGTATATGGAACATAAATGAATTGTGTGTTTAGACTTGGGTTGCATCTTCAAGCTATCTCTTTAGATATGCATATGCAAATACAGGTATTGCAAAAGCCAAATAAATAAGTAAATCCAGTATCCAATATACTTCTAGTTCCATGCATTTTGGATAAGGGAGGATCAACTTATATTTACCACCCAAACCTTCCAAAAAGAAAGATGCTTCAGGGCTCATAGGTTGCTGCAGGGAGGAGAAGAACAGAAAACAGTCTTCCATGAACTTCCTTCAGATAATTTATCTCAGATGCTATGCAATTGTGGATGAAGTATTACCATTTACAGTAACATTGGGAACATCAGCACTTTCAGGAAGCTAATTCATCATAGATTTTTTTTTAAAAAAGGAAGGTTTATGAGTTATTTTATTCTGTGAATGTTTTAATATTATTACTGTAACAAACTGCTACTAGCATCTTATTGGATTTATCATATGATAAAGGATATAAATCATTATATGATAGGTTATAAATCTGAGAAACCTTTATCTATTATAGAAAAATTTACTGGCTGGATTCCGTTTAATTGTATATGTGTTGCTGTAGTCCACAGTGGATGATGTCATCTAGAATCTGTATGTTGTTCAAATGGATTTTTTCTTGGAGTCACCTGCATTACAGTGCAAAACTTGCATAATGCAATTCTTTGTACATTTGTATTTCACCTGTCGTCATGTTGCATCACAGGATTGAAGATTTTGAAGCTGCACCTCCTTCAGTTTCTGTCATTGGTCTCTAAACTTTGCTTGGAGTGTGGATTGACATTACAGAGTTAGGTAAGATTGTAAAATATAGTTTTGTGTCAAAATATCATGAAATTTAAGATGGCTTGGATGTTACAAGAAACAAATATCCTGAGAGTATCTGAAGCAAGAGCAGGTTAAATGCAGTCGCCCCGATAGCGGGGCAGACTGCTTTGCCGCTGCAGCGCGGCAAAACTACAAGCCCCAGAGTGCTCTGGGGCTTGCCTCGGCTCCTGATTGGCTGGTGGGGCCGGAAGGGGCGGATCTGAACGTTGGTGGTACCAGGGCTATGGAGTTCTGGTTTGGGAGTCACAAGGTACCCGGGGGCGATGAGCGAAGGCGTCTGGCCATTGCGGGGGCCAGAACGCAGGTGCGCCTCCCGGTGACTAGGGGCTTTGTGAATTGGGGAACGCAAGGCATGGTTTGCGCTCAAGCGGTGTTCCTTAGCCCCTAGGTCATCCCAAGCACCGGGTAGGGACCCGGCTTTGGATAATCAATCAACAGGGTGGTTGTTTGATTGCACAGATCCTGACCTTATGCTTTGTGCCAACCCTACCAATGGTTTAATAAAGTTGTGGCCTTTCTCCCATATCGGTGTTCTGTGGTTATTTTGACAAGCACATGCAAGGCAATATGATTTTCTTCCTTAGAGCATTTCTCTTTTGAAGTCCAGAGCTGCATTCATCTATTGAAAGTGGAAATATTTCAAATATTGTGATTACAGTACCATAGTAAAGAATAGAAAGTAGTTGTAGGTCCAAAACACACTGAAAAAATAATCAAATTTGAGAACATTTTACCTGCCCTGGCTCAAAGCTGGGGAATTCTGGAACTGTAGTTTTGTGAGACATTTAGCCTTCTCTGTCAGAGGGCTCTGGTGCCAAAATAAACTACAAGTCCCATGATTCCCTAACACTGAGCCAGGGCAGTTAAAGTGGTCTCAAACTAGTTTATTTCTGTGTTGTGTTTTAGACTATAGATATGATGCCTGCTTACAAAGAATAAAGGTTTCAATACAAAAAGCATACTACCTCTGAGTCACCAAAACCACCAGTACACCTAATACAAACATTAGCTCACAACAAAAACAGAATTATGGAGGGTTTTTTGGTTATTTTTAAACACAGCATCTGAAATTTGTCTTCAGTAAAGTATATATTCTGAAAAAAGGGACGTTTCATATCAAAGGAGGGAAACCAACAATTCTAGAGTAAACTCAGAGCTTTTATTTACTCATTTGAAAACTCCTCCTGAAAACACTTAAATATGAGGGGAGGGGTGGAATGGCAGTATTACTGTTTTACAACAATTATTATTTTTCATTATGATGTTTCCAAATATGGAATTATTATTTATTTATGTAAAAGGGATGGAATAATAGTACTGAAGGTTCCTATGCATTTTAATATAGATTTGTTCTGAAGAGAGGGGATATCTACTGTATTTGCTTTTGTACTTGCATTGAAATACTAAAAAATCCATTTAAAATGAAGTCTGAATGAAAAAGGATTCACTTGCACAAAGGCATATAGTGCAACTGCACTTTTAAAATTGAGACTTCTCTACACCTACACATACATACCCTTTATACTGAAGGGAGGAAATACATTTGCATGGTTTCTTCTGTTACTCCGAAATACAGAAATCTTGCCAGAATCAAGTAGAGACCAAACCAAAAGGATATCAAAATCTTAAAACAAATACAAAATAGAACTGGGGACAACTGCACAGCTCTACCTTCTACATGAACTAACTTTTTTTTCTTCTTCTTCTCTCAACTGTCTGTATTCTGTTAAATTATTTATTTGTACTGCAGCAGGTGCCATCTGAGGCCAAGGAATATAGTTCAGTGTGAATAATATGGTCTCATCAATTAAATGATTGGCACATTGGTCCTTCAGACATCCAATAATCGGTTCATTAAATAAATTACACTTCCATTTTATAGCACCATAAGGTTTTATTACAGCTTTATTAGTTGAACTAGTATTAACTATAATTAATTGCTATGTGGAAACATGAATGCAACTGTTCAATGACTAGTGAGCAAGGATAAAAAAAACTATTTTAATAAACAATGCAAAGAAATAGAAGACAACAACAAAAAAGGAAGAAGGAGAGATCTCATAGCTCTCTATAGCTCATTGTCAGTGGTGATAGAATTTTTATTTGTTTTACTGGTTTGGCTGAAATCCCCCTCCCTACACACACATTAGCAACATATTGGGGCATTGCTGGGGGATTCCACTGATACTTTCCTTTGCCAATTTAGGAAAGAACTAGTCAAGCAAAGGAACTTGAAAAGACAGAGTACTTAAAAAAAAAAAGCCTTATTCTAACTAAAGGAGTTCTAGAACAAACATGTATCACCACAAGCAGGACCAACTTGTTCTACAGGCACAAACAGAAATTGTAAGTTACAGAGTACAATCATTTCACAGTTTTTTTAATGGAACAACAGCATACTAAACCATCACTGCATCGCATAATAACACTGCATCGAGGATTTGTCCCGCCACAGTCAGAAACATCAATGTGAGCATTGCCACACAGCATCATACAAAAAGTTTTTTAAAATAATAATAATAATAATAATAATAATAATAATAATTTGTTTTATTTATATACCGCTATTCCAAAGATCATAGCGGTGAACAGGAAGTAAGCTAATTAGCAAGTAAGCTAATTTGCCCCCAACAGTCTGGGTACTCATTTTAGCGACCTCGGAAGGATGCAAGCCTGAGCCCTTTTGCTGGTCTTGAACTCGCAACCTTGTGGTTTTGAGTGAATGGCTGCAGTATAGGCATTTAACCACTGCGCCACCAGGGCTCCTTATTACTAGAGTGCTCCTGGGTAGATTGCTGAGCTGGAGCAGGAGGAGTGAGGGGCTCTTCTTCTCCTGGTCTGTGTCCTGCATCCTCTGATGCAGAGCACTCTACCAATAAATAAATAAATAAAAATCAGTAATTAATATTCTATTATTTTCTAATGCTCTCTCACAAATTCTGCTATCAAATGAGACAAATGAATCATAATGAAATAACAGTGTCTGGAAAACCAATAGTATCAGGTAAGTGCTACAGCATTGGTGAGTGGTCTATTGAAGCTGGGTGGTCTATTGAACATTATGTTCTAATGCATAGAAGTCATGCCAGACAAACCTAATCTCTTTCTTTGATAAAATTACCAGCTTGGTAGATGAAGGGAATGCTGTGGATATAGTATATCTTGATTTCAGTAAGGCCTTTGACAAGGTTTCCCATGACATTCTTGCAAACAAGCTTGTAAAATGTGGGCTAGACAAAGGAACTGTTAAATGGATCTGTAATTGGTTGACCGGCCGAACCCAAAGGGTGCTCAACAATGGCTCCTTTTCATCCTGGAGAGAAGTGACCAGTGGGGTCCCACAGGGCTCTGTCCTGGGCCCAGTGCTATTCAACATCTTTATCAATGACCTGGATGACAGAATTGGGAGCATACTTATCAAATTTGCAGATGACACCAAATTAGGGGGAATAGCTAATACCCCAGAGGACAGGATCAAGATTCAAAATGACCTGAATAGACTAGAAAGCTGGGCCAAAGCTAACAAAATGAAATTCAACACAGAGAAATGTAAGGTATTGCACTTAGGGCGGAAAAATAAAATGCACAGATATAGGATGGGTGACACCTGGCTGAATGAAACTACGTGTGAAAGGGATCTAGGAGTCCAAGTAGACCACAAGTTGAACATGAGTGAACAGTGTGATGCGGCAGCTAAAAAGGCCAATGCTATTTTAGGCTGCATCAATAGAAGTATAGTGTCTAGATCAAGAGAAGTAATAGTGCCACTGTATTCTGCTTTGGTCAGGCCCCACCTAGAATATTGTGTCCAGTTCTGGGCACCACAATTCAGAAAGGACATTGAGAAACTGGAGCGTGTCCAAAGGAGGGCGACAAAAATGGTGAAGGGTCTGGAAACCATGCCCTATGAGGAACGACTTAGGGAGCTGGGGATGTTTAGCCTGGAGAAAAGAAGGTTAAGAGGTGATATGATAGCCCTGTTTAAATATTTGAAAGGATGTCATATTGAAGAGGGAGCAAGCTTGTTCTCTGCTGCTCCAGAGAACAGGACCCGGAACAATGGATGCAAGCTACAGGAAAAGAGATTCCACCTGAACATTAGGAGGAACTTCCTGACAGTAAGGGCTGTTCGACAGTGGAATGCACTTCCTCAGAAGGTGATAGAGTCTCCTTCCTTGGAGGTCTTTAAACAGAGGCTGGATGGCCATCTGTCAGGGATGCTTTGAATTGCATTTCCTGCATGGCAGGGGGTTGGACTGGATGGCCCTAGTGGTCTCTTCCAACTCTATGATTCTATGATATTACATATTGCCAATGTCATATTTTTTAATAAAATAAACATATACAATACTCTAGATTACATTTGATGCTAAAAAGGCCTATGCAGTTTTAGGCTGCATGAATAAAGCATAGTGTCTTGATTAAGAGAAGTAATAGTGCCACTGTATACTGCTTTGGTCAGGCCTCACCTGGAATACTGTTTCCAGTTCTGGGCCCCACAATTCAAAAAGGATGTGGAGAAACTGGAGCGTGTCCAAAGGAGGTCAATTAAGATGGTGAAGGGTCTGGAAACCATGCCCTATGAGGAACGCCTTAGGGAGCTGGGTATGTTTAGCCTAGAGAAGAGAAGGTTAAGAGGTGATATGATAACCCTGTTTAAATATTTGAAGGGATGTCATATTGAGGAGGGAGCTAGCTTGTTTTCTGCTGCTCCAGAGAATAGGACCCAGAACAATGGATGCAAGCTATAGGAAAAGAGATTCCACCTCAACATTAGGAAGAACTTCCTGACAGTAAGGGCTGTTCGACAGTGGAACACTCCCTTGGAGTGTAGTGGAGTCTCCTTCCTTGGAGGTCTTTAAGCAGAGGCTACATGGCCATCTGCTGGGGATGCTTTGATTGAGATTTCCTGCATGGCAGGGGGTTGGATTGGATGGCCCATACGGTCTCTTCCAACTCTATGATTCTATGATTCTATGATCTCCAACAGATGGCCTTCATTGGTTGCCAGTTGCTATCTGGGTCCAGTTTCGGTTGTTTTCACATTGGGGTGTTTTTCACAGACCCATCACACAGGACAGCCAACACATGGAATGCTGTGTGTGCTTTTCTTCTAGCAGGTAGTTTTCTTAAGCAGAGATAGGTCATAAAAGGAAATGCTTTTCTGTCACAGATGTCTAAAAATATAGTGTTCTCTTATTTCATACCAGGAGATTGCTTTATATTTTACAAACAGAAACAATATGATAAAGAGGGATTCATTGCTCATGAAGACTACCTCTGAGGAATCTACTAGCATAACAGTGGTGCTACTGGTGTGGAACTGTTTGCATTTATTTTTAGCTTGAATGAATAGCAGTTATGCAATCTGGTGCCTCGGTTGTGAGATCTTTGACAGAGGTATGAACACACTTGGGAATGAGGGAACATCTGTTGGAACAGCACCTGTATAGTATGTGGCACACTGGTAAGAAAGAGAAAGAAAAAGATAGACCTTTCTTTTCATGCAGAAAGAATGAGTTTGCATAAAGGCAAAAGCAGGCTGCAACAAAATGACACACCTGTAAGTTCTAAATGAGATAGAAGTGGTTTCCTTTAATCTTCAAGATAGATACTTATATACTTCACCTCTACATTTATGTGACAAAAGCATTGGAGATTATCACAAGTGGGAATCAAAAAATGTCACACTGGTCCTGTCATTGAAGTGGCATTGTCTGAAGTTAATTCAATTCTGATAATCTTTGAATTAACCTCTCATTATTTTCTTAAATGCTTTCCACACTATCCTTATCAATAAATAATTTTATTGCTTTTATATTATTTTAATTCATTTTCCCTCCAGTATTCATGGAACTAGAATGCATCTAACAGGAAACTGACTGATAAAAAAGCATGGTTTGGAAGGGAATACCAATAGACAGACAGACAAAAAAAAGTGTTCCTGTTGCCTGTAAGCGAAAGTGGTTTTCCTAGTTACCTGTAATATACATGAGTTTTTGATGGCAGCAAAACCAAAAGAAACTTGAGGTTTTACAATAACACTGGATGCCACAAAATATACACAGTATTTACTCATCTGTCACTCTTGGATTTACTAATATGCTTGCTTATTCCTTTCCAAGGAAATAAAAAAATAAACATCTTATGCATTGGGTACATTCAAGAATTCCCCTGACATTATTGTTTCATTCATTTTCATTATTAAAGTTCTTATTCATTTTTCTGCTCATTTGTTACAGTCACATTCATTTACTATTTATTCATTTATAGCTTCTGTGAGTTCACATTCATTTTTCCAATTTTTCTTTTATCCCCCTCCTCACTGCCTATGGCAGCAGCCGCATAGAAACTGGCTTCATTTTAACCCCCACCCCCATAATGCCTAAGATATTCATTCCATTGAATTCTGTGGGAAGGATTGAATTAATCCCCTCCCAGAGCCCGTTTTCAGAAAATAAAATGGTAGCTTCCAGGAGGCCTCTGCCAAAATCAGCTGCAACTGCCAGTAAAAGTTAGGCTTCCTCATCTGAAATAAGTAATTACTGGATATGAGGCAAATAGAAAAATAAGCCCATTAAGATCCGTACGTACTCAATTCATATGAAAATGCATGAAAGATGGACTTTATAGGCCTGATTCAGTTCAAATTTTCAAGTACTTCTCTGAATGATATTCATGGTGGTAAGACCATCATCACTTCTAGATTCATAGCAGACCTTCTGTGTGTATGAAATTTTCTAAATATCAAATATGGAATTTTAAAAATCATAAATCTAGATAGAATTTGCATCTGTAACTGTTATATTTTGGACCATACAGCACTGTATCATCAGCATTTGTGACTGGAAGGAACTTCTGATCACAGTGATGGAAGATCTCTGTCAACTTTTCATCTGCTTCTGTTTAGGGATGTTAATCGATTCTTTGATTGAGAATGTTAATCGGTTCTTTGATAAGAATTTACATAGATATCTTCATAAATAGGTCAGAAAGAAGGTACTTTTTTTCTATTTACAAATACATGTAAGAGACACAAAACTGACAGGTTTTTCTGATTTTCCTGAGCACAGATGAACTGGCAGTTCTAACCTGTGAAGAATTTAGTGGAACTGTGCATAAGTCTGCTTTGACAACTGTGGGAGTCCATCAGTGAGATCTCCTTGAAAGCCTTCCTATTGCAGATGTTACAGATGTTTTGTGTTCAGGTCCATTCTGTCTACTTTTTTATAGAATCGAGGCTATCAGATTAAGAATTTATATGATGTGAAGTCGAAGGCTTTCATGGCCGGCATCCATAGTTTTTGTGGGTTTTTCGGGCTATGTGGCCATGTTCTATAAGAGTTTATTTCTGATGTTTCGCCAGCATCTGTGGCTCTGGCATCTTCAAAGAATTTATATGATGATCATAATAAAAAGAGGACATCTGTTTAAATACTGGAAGCCGAATCTGAGTGGCAAATTTAATTTGTTGTTGTTGTTAACTGCCCCAACTCATGGTGACCCTGTGGATGAGACATCTCCAAGTTTCTCCTTCCTTCACTGTTCTGCTCAGATCCTATAGATCCAGACCCAGGGCCTCACTGATTGACTCCATCCATCTGTTTTGAGGCCTTCCTCCTTTTCCACTGCCTTCCATCTTTGCTAGAATTGGGCCCGTACAGACAGGCAAAAATAAACCTGCTTCAGGCCATAGAATCTTAGAATCCTAGAATCAAAGAGTTGGAAGAGACCACAAGGGCCATCCAGTCCAACCCGCCTACCATGCAGGAAATCTCAATCAAAGCATCCCTGACAGATGGCCGCTCAGCCTCTGCTTAAAGACCTCCAAGGAAAGAGACTCCACCACACTCTGAGGAGAGTGTTCCACTGTCGAACAGCCCTTACTGTCAGGAAGCTCTCTCCCTCCTCAATATGACATCCTTTCAAATATTTAATGCTTTGATTTAGATTTCCTGCATGGCAGGGGATTGAACTGGATGGCCCTTGTGGTCTCTTCCAACTCTATGATTCTATGAACAAAATGCCTATCTGATCCAATAATGCCTAGGTTCATAGTTGCACTTACTTGAACAAGACACACCAATATACAATCAACTAGAGTTAAGAAGTCATTCATATCATTTTACCTTTCTCAATCCCCCCATGCTTTTCTAATGCACTCATTGTCTGAGCATCTAGCCCTAGAAATATGAATACTTTTCTGATCATTTCAGCTTCTATCAATAGCCTGTCAACTACCATCACCTTCTCCATATTGTGTTCATTAACATTGTGTTCAGATGGTCCAAATTGCTGCAGTCAGATTGTTAATTGGGCTTCGTTAAATGGAGCACATAACGCTTTGTTGCAACTGGTCCACTAGCTGCCAATCCATTTCCAGGCAGAATTCAAATGGTTATGATCTATAAAGCCCTATAAGGCTCATTTTCAGTTCATCTAAAGGACCATATTCTCTCTTATGGTTTATATTGTAAAATATTCTGAAAAGACTTTTCTGTCTCTTCCCCTACCCCTACAATACACATGTTGGACTACACAAGAGAGCTTTCTCAACGGCTGCTCCCAGTCTCTGGAATACCCTTCCCAGGAAGGCTGGACCCCCCCCCCCCCTTGCTATCTTTCTGTAAGCAGGTAAAGATCTTCTTGTATCAACAGTCTTTTAAAGACTGGTTGACTGTACAATGTAATGTACATTCCCCTAAGCAATATATTCACATAATGTATTGGATGTTCTATTTGCTGATTTCTTTTTAATGATTTCTTTTTAACAGATTTTAATTTTATATGCTTTTATACATTTAAAACTTTTGTGCATTCTTAATTTTTAGCTATATTTGTTTTGTCTGTTGCATCTTTACAAAGGGATGTTAGTCTGCCAAGACCTGAAAAGTTGATAGAGACTACAATGGCCATCCAGTTCAACGCATTGAAGTGCAAGAAGTCAGAATCAAAGCACTCCCCACAGACCTCCAAAGAATGCTGGCTGATGCTGTGTCAAAAACAAATGCAAACATCATTTCTCCATCTCTTCATGACTGTTTCGTCAGATCAAGTGCTCTGATATTACTTAAATCTCCTCTTATTTCATACACACTTCCTGTCCCTCTGCCCTTCATATGGAGGAAGAAGAGCCAGCTGAAGCCAGTCAGTTTGAACACTTAACATTTCAGGTTTAAATTTCAGTGAGTGCTTTTGGAGGTTTCTGCAATATCAGAAAAGAGTTGTTGCCAGTTGCCTCTTATTCTGTTACTAATTCCAGCCTTGCCAGGTGTTTGGCCTCCAGGCAAGGTGTGAGATACTCCTGAATACAAAATCTATTTATTGTATTTTATCTTGTTAACTAAGCTGTCATGCAAGCTTCCTCTGTGTGTGTGCGCGTGCACACACACACATGTGCACACAGGCATTTTCCTGCCTGTCAGCCTGCCTATGTATAGCAGAACTTGATCCAATTACACTTCTCTTTACACTGCCACAATCCTCATAGGCTGAATTAAATGCCCCTCAATCTCTATCAACCACGTTGAGCCCCTATACTGGGAGAAAGGCAGAATATAAGAAAATAATAAATAAATAAAAATTGTGTACCGAAAATAATATACTCTGGGATATAAAACTAAAAAGAAAATATCAAGGGAATGGCTCTAATCCATTCTAAGTACTTAAGATTTGGTTCACCCAAGCGGTGCTTCTAAGGCAATGGAAATACTGGGGATGATCCTGTGGTCAGGAATACCAAAAGAGAAGAGCGTTGAGGATGGATGGGAGTTTCTCAAAAGGGAGATACTGAAGGCACAATTTTAAACTCTTCCAATGAGGATTAAAAATGGGAGGTGTCTCAAGAAACCAGGATGTATCACCAAAGAACTTTCAACTCAACTAACTTTTAAAGGGGATATGTATAAAAATGGGAAAGGGGGAAAATATGGGTTAGACAATGCAACTATTATGTGGATTAGTAATTGGTTGACTGGCCAAACCCAAAGGGTGCTCAACAATGGCTCTTCTTCATCTTGGATAGAAGTGACCAGTGGGGTGCCACAGGGTTCTGTCCTGAGCCCAGGGCTATTCAACATCTGTATCAATGACTTTGATGGAAGAATAGAGGGCATATTTAGCAAATTTGCAGATGACACCAAATTAGGAAGAGTAGCTAATGCCCCAGAGGAGAGGATCAAAATTCAAAATGACCTTAATAGACTAGAAAGCTGGGCCAAAACTAACAAAATGAATTTCAACAGGGGGAAATGTAAGGCACTGAGGTTAGGCAGGAAAAAAGTGCACAGATAGGATGGGGGACACCTGGCTTACCAATATTACATGTGAAAGAGATCTAGGGGTCCTGGTGGACCAAAAGTTAAACATGAGTCAACAGTGTGATACAGCAGCTAAAAAAGCTAATGAGGTTCTAGGATGCACCAAAAGAAATAAAGGTGCCGTACAGACCGCCCCTTTGGGGCAGACGCAGGCTGCTTTTCGGTCTAGATTGGGCCAGGGCAGCTTCACTGGCAGCCCTCTGGCCCCAATCCAGAGTTTTTCTGGGCCACGGAGAAGTGGCAAAATGCCGCTTCTCCGTAGCATGGAAAAGGGGTATCCTTGGGGCTTCACACCCCGATAGCCAGAGCCATGGGGAAAAGGGGCCACCCGGCCCCTTTCTCCTTGGCATTGTTCCTGCAGCCATTTGGTTGCCATGGGAACAATGCATGTGGCAAAAAGGAGCTCCATTTTGGAGCTCCTTATCGTGCCACTGATAGGATGCCATAGGCACCTCCAGCTGCGTGGTGATGCTTCTTCTGCGCCTGGCATTTGGTCAGGACGCAGAAGTGATTTCATGGACACACGGTCCCTGTAGATTGGGCCACATGTCCATACCACTGCCACCACAAACTAGTGTTGTGTAGTGTGCTGCGGCTCTGCTGCTGCACAACCCTAGTATGGCCCCAGGTCACCACAAACCGGTGGTGTGTACCGGACCATAGTGGCTAGATGGAGTGAAGTAATAGTACCACTTTATTCTGCTTTGGTCAGGCCTCACCTGGAATACTATATCCAGTTTTAGGCACCACAGTTCAAAAAGGATGTTCATAAGCTGGAGTGTGTCCAAAGGAGGGCAACCAAAATGGTGAAGGGTTTTGAAACCAGTGACTTAGGAAACTAGGGATGTTTAGCATGATGAAAAGAAGGTTAAGAGGGGACATGATAGTCATGGTTAAATATTTGAAGGGATGTCATATGGAAGAGGGGAGAGGCTTGTTTTCCATGGCTCCAGAGACTGAGACAAGGAGCAATGGATTCAAATTACAGGAAAAGAGATTCCACCTAAATCTCAGGAGGAACTTCCTGATTATCAGAGCTGTTCAACAGTGGTATATGCTGCCTCAGAGTGTGGAAGAGTCTCCTTCTTTGGAGGTTTTAAAACAGAGGCTGGATGGCCATTTGTTGTTGGTACTTTGATTAGTGTTCCTACATGGCAGGGGGTTGGACAGGATGGCCCCTGTGGTCTCATCAAACTCTATGTTTCTATAATTCTAAGTAATAATGAACTTTTTCTTCTTGTTATTTCTCCTCCTTACTTCACATTCAGATGGCATTGTCAGAAAAAAAAAATCACTTCTAGTTTTTGGCTATGTTTTCTTGTTCAGTATCGATTTTTGGGAAAGAGGGCGTAGGGTTGCCATATTCCAGTTCCTTATATCCATAATTTAATTTGCATATTATGCCAATTATTGTAATTATGCATATTATTAATTGTAATAATAATAATATAATTTATTTATATTCTGCTTTTTCGCAGAAGAATCAAAGCAGATTACAACAATATAAGAATAAAACATCATACAGTTAAAAATTACAATTAAAAAAAAACAATCCCATATCCTACCCGCCCCTGAAGCATTAAAAAAAAATTAATCAAAACCTTAAAAAGAAATTAAACAACAAGAAAGAGTAAAACATTCCAATGCAAATTCACTAAAATTGTGTGTAGATTTGGGTGAAAAGGTATTTTTATCTGGGGGGGAGGGGACGGGACTGGGCCGATGGTATCAGTAAGGAGAGGCTAGTCTAGCAAGGCTAATCTGGAAAGGCCTGCCAGAAGAAATCTGTCTTAATAGCCTTTTTAAAAGCTTCCAGGGTGGTAATAAGACGGATCTCATCTGGCAGGTCATTCCAGAGCCTAGGAGCAGCAGATGAGAAGGTCCTCTGGGTCACCACAATTTTTATTCTGACTATGCAATTTCAAAACATTAATCATTGCACTTTTTCTACCATTATGTTTCAACTTCAGTACTAGTACCAAGTTAGGAGCTCTCCCCCCCCCCCCCTTGGTGTGAAGAGAGGGAGGCTTCCAAGCAGCCCCAGAGAATAAAGAGGCTCACTTTACTCTCTCCAGGTTGTTTGGAAGTAAAGTTCCACTGCATTGCCCACCCCTAGGCTCAAGCTACCAACACAATAACCACACAACAAAATGCCATCTCTACTTTCCTTCTTTCCTTTCCCACCTTTTGGGCTCATCAGGGAGACAGAATGGAAGAATAAGGTGACAATGTGTTGGATATTTTTGTATTCTCTTCTCTTCTCCTTAGATAGACAGAGCCTTCCTGCATGTAAACTCTCCTCTCTCTCTCTCTCTCTCTCTCTCTCTTCATTCAAACTAACCATGTGACTTAAGGAGACTTCTGGTCACTAGCTTGAGGTATCTGGATGCGTATTGGAGGAGCTCTGGCTACCTCAACATGCCCTACTGAGAGGCATAGGCAGTGTTTGGTATTCCTCAGCCTTCACTACTCAAATCCCAGGAAAGGGGTTTAGAAAACCAGGGCTTTAAGGTTTTTTGCGAGTTCCCAAGCAGAAGAGAAAGCAAGAAAACAGCAAAGCAACCAGGCTGTCTCTATAGGTTGCCTTGGAATAAGTAATTTGGAAAAGGCAGCAATCTCCAGAGTGACCATTTAATTCCATACATGGAAAATTCAAACAAACAAACAAACAAAACCATTTGATTGTGTGAAGGACTTCTACTCTCAAACTTCAGTCAACGAAATGAAGTAAGACTTTTTTTTAAAACTATTGCCTGTTATTTATTAAAGAGATAATGTAATACAGGGGTAGGCAACCTTTTTGAGCCGGGGGCCGGGTTGCTGTTCCTCAGACAACAGGGAGGCTGAAGCCGGGGGGGGAGCTTCCACCCTCTGGGGATGGAGCCACATGCCGGGGGTGGAGCTTCCACAGTCCGGGGCGGAGCTGCATGCTGGGGGCGGAGCTTCCACCAAAGCCCCGCGGGGAGGAGGAGGTGTGTGCCCGCCCTCTCCTCCTCGGTCCCTTCCTTCGGCCGAACGGGCTCCAAGGGGCCCTTTTGGCCGAAGGGGAGGGAGGCCGAAAGGAAGGGCTTGGGCACCTGTCCCAGGCCCTTCCCTTTGGCCCTTCCTTTCGGCTCTTCCCTTCGGCCGAAAGGGCTCCAAGGGGCCACTGAAATGAGCAGTTTTGAGCACATACCTGTTCTTAACATATGACTTGGTATGTCTATTTGTAAAATGATGCCTTGTGTATTGTTTACATTATCTCTTATTTAAAAAGACTATAAGCTGAGCCCCTCATATTTTCCCGAATTCTTCTATCAAGTCAAACCTGGAAAATGAAAACAAATCAGAAGCTGAGCTATTGTATATAGTGAAAGAAATATTGTATACATTTTGGAAGTGGTCAGTCCAAAGTGCGAGATCTGGTCACTGTGGCGGGATACAGACCGCTGCTTTGCGGCGGTCTCCCGCCGGCGCCATTTGCTCCGCGAGGGAGCCACAGCAGCCAAACCGCGCGGAGCAAAAAAGAAGCTCCATTTCGGAGCTTCTTTTTGCGGCGCCTTTATGACGTCGCGAGGCGCCGCTGGCGCATTCGCGACGTCATAGGCGCCGCGACACGTCTGGATGCTATGCGTCCAGTACGTAAACATGGCGGCCCCCGTGTGGAAGGGGCGCCGCCATGTTGTACGTATTCTATACGTACTAGGGTTAGGGGGGTGCGGAAGCACCGCCCCTTCCTAACCCTAGTACGTATAGAAGACGTACTATATGGCGGTTTGTATCCCGCCTGTGAC
The DNA here is from genome assembly GCA_023333645.1 of Sceloporus occidentalis. NCBI lineage: Eukaryota > Metazoa > Chordata > Lepidosauria > Squamata > Phrynosomatidae > Sceloporus > Sceloporus occidentalis. The sequence goes on along the minus strand of JALMGF010000004.1, from coordinate 6,119,018 downwards.
AGACTCCCTCCCTTGAAAACTGGAGTATTACTGTGTTATGAAAGGAGGAGTGATACAATTGTTTTCATTATTTTGATTCTACTTTCTGTACATGGCTTCAAGCCCATGCTCAAGTGAAGTCTGCTGGATATGCTTAGAGGTTATTCAAGCTTCCTGTGCCTTGGGTCACTTCTTTAAAATTGTGATGGCAGCGTTTTTCTACCTCATGGAGCTGTTGCAAATGATAACTATATTAAGGTGCTATGGTAATAGAGGGCATCCAAGGACCACAAATAGGTAGTTTATTAGCAGTTGTTTGGTTCTTTATGTGATGAGCCACCCATGTGACCTATGGAAGAACTGCCCAGAGCATGAGCATGATACAGAACCAGGGCTACAAACAGTGAAATGGATATTTTAGAGACATTATGACTTTGCTTAGAAATCCTGAAGCAAAATGAAGCAGTAGCAATATTTCCGAGTTTACAGATACCCACAAATTATGAGTACGCTGCACTTTTGGAAAATATATTATATATGGGAAAGCTCATGTCCCAAGGGCAAGCATTCTGTTTCTTTCATGACCCATAACTCAAGATCATGGCATGCAGCATTCACCCTTTATAGAACATCTTCATTCTTTTCAGGTGAGATAAATGATCACAGGGATAGTACAGAAAATCCAACTCACTCAGCAGTGATTGGGGTGAGATTATTTTAACCTCTTTCACTTTATATGGTCAGTTATTGTAGACAGATAAGTATAAAATAGAAGAGGGAAAAAATAAGGAAACAGGGCTGGTGCAAATAACTGAAAACTAGATGTATCTGAATTGTGATCTGATTATTTTTCAGCTATGGGGCAAATCCCCTCTCCATGATAGGTTCACCTTAGGGTCACAATAAGTCAGAAATGACTTGAAGGCACACAACAACAACAAACAATTGTGAATTACATACTAAGAAACAGGATGGAGAGTAGATCTAACGCATAATACACAAATCTCTCCAGATGGTAATATATGTATGTGTGTATATATATCTGCTAGGACAAAACATAATCTGATCAAAATCATGTTGTATTTATGGATCATGTCCTGCAATATTACAAAGGTCTCTTAACTTTAAAATGTGTGAGAAATGTCATGTTTGTTCATATTCCTATTACCTTCATTGCTAGTTCAAACAATATTAGTTACCAGAGCAATACATGGTAGACCACATAATGTTCTATACATGAAAGTAACTACACCCAGTGCATTGTGATAAGAATATCAGGCTTAGCCCATGGAGATATGCATTTGAATCTATATTCCACTAAGTTATCATAGACTACTTGCAAATCTGTTAGGTTAGCCTATTCTATGAGGTTGCCATAATAATAAAAACAAGCAGAATTCCATATAATAAAGCTATGATATCCAGTAATGGCTCAGCTATAAGTTTGCATGTATTTGCATGTAATAAATTTATGTCTTATTTTTCCCTAGCATGGGTTCCAAGGCAGTGAATGAACTTTTAAAAACACAAGACAGTTAAAAAGCTTGTAATGCAAACATTTTAACACAAGTAAACTTAACTTCTATTTTAGAAATATATTTTAAAATGTAATGAATTACATTTAAATGAAATGAAAATGAAAAAAATTTAAATGAAGTTTTAAAAACACACGTAAAATGATGAAATAGAAATGCAACATGCCTCCATCTCTCAGAGTGTGGTGGTGTCTCCTTCTTTGAAGGTTTTTAAACAGAGGCTGGATGGCCATCTGTCAGGGGTGCTTTGATTCTGTGTTCCTGCATGGCAGGGGGTTGGACTGGATGGCAATTGTGGTCCTTCTAACTCTATGATTCTATGAAAACCCAAATGCATCCTTAAATAAAAAGGTCTTTACCTGCCAACAGAAAGACAGCAAGGAGGGGGCCAACTGGACCTCCGAAGGAAGGGAATACCACAACTAAGGAGCAGTCACCAATAAATCACTCTCCCATGTACTCATCAAGTATACCTGTGATGATAGTGGAAAAAAGAGAAAGCCTCCCCCTGCAGATTTTCGAACAGTAGTAGGGCCATATAGCCCTGGTGGTGCAGTGGTTAAATGCCTGTACTGCAGCCATTCACTCAAAACCACAAGGTTGCGAGTTCAAGACCAGCAAAAGGGCCCAAGCTCAACTCAGGCTTGCATCCTTCCGAGGTCGCTAAAATGAGTACCCAGACTGTTGAGGGCAAATTAGCTTACTTGCTAATTAGCTTACTTGCTGTTCACCGTTATGATCTTTGGAATAGCGGTATATAAATAAAAAACAAAAAATATATAGGGAGGCATAGTTTTTCAAATAGTTGTGTAGGACTTTAAATCACTTTCAATTCTTCCTGGCAACCAATGGAGCTGTATCAAAAAGGGGATTTTATGATCCTTATAACCTGCCCCAGTCAGCAATCTGGTTGCCACATTTTTGGACACACTGTAGTTTCCAAACAATTTTCAAAGGCAGCCCCATTATTATTATTATTATTATTATTATTATTATTATTAAAGCACTGTAAATTTACACAGTACTGTACATAAAATCTTTTTAATTAGACTGTTCCCTGCCCTCAGACTTACAATCTAAAAAGACACAACACAAAAGGAGAAGGGAATGGTGGTGGGGAAGGGATCAGGTCCAGCAGTTCTTCTCTCCCTCTGAGGCCTGGACCAAGGCAGGTGGACTGGAGGGAGGGCTCTCCTACTTCCTTTAGGCCAGGCCTAATCAGTGTTGCCAATTTCCGGGGAATTTTCTGGTTTCCAGGTAATAAAAAGCCATTCCAGGTAATTTCCAGGTATTAAAAAATTGGGGGGAGTTTCCGGGGAATTAAACTTTCCCATTGGGTAATCCTTTCTGTTTATGGGGAATTAAACCTTCCCGTTCAATCTCGCCTCTTTAGGCTCCTGTCCTGGTCAGATCTCGCCTCTTCCTGATTGGCCAAAATTGTTCTTCCATCCAATCCTGCCCTACTTCAGTCTGCTCCCTCAGATGCATGTGGATATAATAATAATAATAATAATAATAATAATAATAATAATAATAATAATATTTTTGTAGAGTAATCTTGTTACCCCTTTGAGACTGCCTGCAAAATGAGCTTTCCTAAACTTAAGTCCACTTCCTCAGGTGCATTTGGTAATACTACTACTACTACTACTAATAATAATAGTGCTCTTTTAGTCCCTTGCAAGAAAAGAGCTGGCAGAATCAGTTTTCCTAGACCTAAGTCCACTCCCTCAGGTGCACTTAGAAATAATATTAATAATAATTGTAAGGAGATCTTGTAACCCTTTTGAGACTCCCTGCAAGAAAGGGGCTGGCAATATGAGCTTTCCTATACCTAAGTCCAGGTCCCCAAGTCTCTCCTCATAAGCCATGGTTTCCAGATGGTTAACCATTTTGGTTGCCCTCCTCTGAACACATTCAGCTTGTCATCATCCTTTTTCAATTGTGATGCCTAGAACTGGACACAGTATTCCAGGTGAGGCCTGACCAAAGCAGAATAGAGTGGTAGTAATACTTCCCTTGATATAGACATTATACTAGCTGATGACAAAGTAGATATGAGTTGTGTGCACAGTTTTATATACCAGGGGTTAAGTCTCTGATAGAGGGATTTACATCCCTAATGAGGACAAGGCAATTTTTCATAAGGGGTTTATGGACATGTTGATGGACAGTTCTTATGAGAACTGGTGCCTTATGGAAGATTGGAATGTTGTGGTATGCCCCTCAAAAGACAGAATTCTGAGAAAAATACTAAAATCTCTCAAGGCAAGTGACCAAACATCTTTTTTTATTTAATGGATAATTTGGAGTTGATTAACACATGAAGATATAAATATGGTGATGTTAAAGAACTCATGAGGGGTACAGACTGCCCAAAAAGGGTGGTCTGCTGGTGCCTTGTTTTGCTGTGCAAGGGAGCCGCAGAGGACAAACCATGTGGCTCCCTCACGCAGCAAAAAGAACCCATGAAAAGCAGGTTCTTTTTCCAGTGCACTTGTGATGCCCAAGTGTGCCAATGGCACACTCGCGATGTCACAAGTGGGCTGCGACATGCGGACGCTAAGCATCCGTCATGTCAAAATGGCAGCGCCCATGTGTACAGGGCGTTGCCATTTTGACATACAGAATACGTGCTAGAGTTGCAGGGCATCTGTAAGCGATGCCCCAAGGCAACCCTAGCACGTATTCGTTATGTGCTAAAAGGCCCATCTGTCCAGGGCCATAGTTACTTTTCCAACATACATAGATAGTTTTTCAGAAAAGATATGATTTGGATTTCTAAGACTTTGGCTATTAGGGTTGTTAAAATTGATATACAGTATTATCAAAGACCTTTTCAGACCAAGATCGTGTGAGATGGAATTTCAGGGTGTGTAAAAAAGGGTGGCTTGTGTCCTTGAGTGAAGAGTCCCAAGTCATTACTCAGCCAGCTAAAAGTGTGAAATAGCTATAGCAAGTACATTTCTATACGCCTTATCAGTGCACTTAAGTACTCCCTAAGTGGTTTACAAAGTGTAAGCTAATTGCCCCCAACAATCTGGGTACTCATTTTAGCAACCTCAGAAGGATGCAAGCCTGAGTCAAGCTTGAGCCCTTTTGCTGGTATTGAACTCGCAACCTTATATTTTGTGAGTGGCTGCAGTATAGGCATTTAACCATTGCGCCACCAGAGCTCCTCTTAGTAGTTGTGTTCTGTAGATAATATGCAGAAATATCGTAATATATTATGATATGAGTCAACTGATTTCTTCCATTGTAGTCAACATTAGTGAGATATGTCAATGATGGTGCTGTAAAAGAAGATTTCCTGTTTTGTAAAGATCTGGAAAAAAACAACAACAACTGCAAAGGCTGTGATGCAGCTGCTGAAAGACTTCTTTGCCAAACATGATTTAGATATCGAACTCAATGGTTCTGAGAACACCTGCAATGCTTAGAAATAAATCTGCCTTTTCTGCATTGATTAAAAAAAGGAGATTCTAGGCTTGCAAGTTACCCATTTTTTTCTTCATAGGCATACTTTGGCATCAAAAACACTGCCTCCAAATTTGAAGTAAATCCTTAATACTTGTGGAAAGTTAATCAACTGCATCAGAGGGTATGTTTTGAACCATCATATACTCAAATTATATACAGCAGCTGCATCACAGCCTTTGCAGCTGAGGATCTGAGAAGCAAGCATTCAGTTTTGCTTTTACATACAGAAATCTGTTGGTTGTCATGAGGACAAGCTTTAACTCATTTCTTTTAACTTCAAGAAGAGATCAAAGTTTTCTGGAGGAGCATTAATGTAATCTGGTTAGGGAATTGGAATCACAGGAATTCACCCAAATGCTGGTTTATTTAGCTGACATTTTCACTTGTATGAATTATCTGAGTGTTTCTCTTCAAGGAAAGGGGTTGTGAAAAGTTGAATACCTTCAAAGAAAACTTGCATCTTTGGCACCAAAGGATGGAAAGAGGCAGTTTCTCAAATTTTCCTTCAATAGAAGAGATGGTTGATGAGCTTGGACTACTACAGTAATGTCTACTGTAGATGAAGAAAATGTGGCTAATTTGGAAATTGCTATCTTGTTTGAAAGATATTTTGCTCTCGGCGAAATGAAGATTTCAGAAAAATGGATCGTGAATCCATATTCTGACAATGTGGGGGAAATGTGAAATGTTGAAGAGCTTAAGAACTACCTCATTTATTTGCAGATTAATTGAGCTCTTGAAATGCAATTTGAAATCAAGTCTTTGGAAGAGTTTTGAGGTGCAGCACTTGATATGTTTCCAAAACTTGGCAGAAAAGCATCAAGTATATTTGTCTGGATCTGGATTCAATTCTTTTTTTTTTAAATAATTTTTATTCATTTTTATAATAAAACCTACAGAGTCTGTACAACAATGACAAAAATGAATACAGAAAAATAAATTTTGTTTCAGTTCAATTGATTCAGTTCTCTTTTGACAATAAACACAAAATCTAGGAATCCCCTGAATCCACAGGCAGACCTGCAGATTGCAGTCAGCAAGAAAGTTCCACATCGTGACAAAAGCATGAGTGAGAAGCAGGAGCAAAGAAGTCATTTAATTTTATGATCACAACTGGGATGGGTTTTAAGGTTTCCATTTTTTTTCCTGAATGAATTAGAATTGAACTTCCAGTAGTTTATGGCATCTAACAGAGTGGTGGTTTTTTTTTAGCGTGCTCCACTGGAAACCACTCACCAGATGTAGGGAAGGACTGTTTTCTGATCCAGAAACAGCCCAAAATTTTCCCTTGTAATAGGGGACTCAGAGGTGTTCTATTTGGGTCCGGAGCCTGCCCTGGTCAATAGATATTTACTTTATTAACCTTACAACACTTGACCAGCTTGCAATTATTTTATAAGCTACTTAAAACATGCTATTACATATATACAGCCATATCGTTATATGGCTTCCGAATTACGTACATGATTTAAAAGAGCGGAGAAAAGAAGTGAAGAAGTGAACTGGTGAAAAGGAAGAAATATTAATCAGAGGATTGCAAAGGTAACTCTATAGGTGGGAGAAAAGGGGGAATGAAGAGGGAAAGAAGGAGGAGAAGAAAGTTTAAAAAAGGAGGCAGAGGTGGAATGGTTAACAGAGAAATAGAGAATATAAAAGGAGCAGTAAAGATCAATAATAATAAGGACCTCATACGAAAGAGTTAACAATGGCTCCTTTCTGACCTTGGGTTGAGGCGGCTAGACAAAACAAGTGAACAGCTGTCCAATACTGAATGACAACAAAGAGGCGGATGGGAGGAGGGGTGATGAGGATGGGGGGAAGGGGCATTGAGAACAGGAGGAGGGGGCGACAAGGACAGGAGGAGAAGAAAAAGGACGGGAGGACGAGACAGTGGACTCTTATTGTTGCTGTTGCAAATAGTAGTGGTTTACTGGAGAGGCTAATTTGGTCACTCGGGGGGAGGGGGTTGATTCAGGGGACAAGAAGTGAGATAAGAGGAAACGATGAAACTGGAAGTTGGAAAGGAACCCTGGGAAGTGGAACTGGTGAATAGAAAGAAGAGGAGAAAATAAAGCATTTTGGGAACTGTAGTTCTGATATTGACCAGAGAGAAAAAGAAATGATATGCGGAGGACCTGAGAATTTAAAAGCCTGTATTTTAGAACTCTAATTGAATAAAATTCTGGTAAAGGTATCTATTAAAGGATCGCATAAGGGAGGAAAATCATCATCATCATCATCATCATCTTAATAAGGGGGCTGGCAAAACAAAACTGAATTATTGGAAACCTGAAACTAAATGTGTAAGATTTAAAGCTACAGTAACCCAGCAATTTAGGGGAAAGCTAGAAAGGGGATGATAGTTTGGGTATCCGGAAAAATATGAAAATGTGAAAGTTGGAATTTCTAATTGCAAACAGAAATAGAATTGAAATTAGAAGAGTAAAAACAATATACTTCTTTAAGTCAGAGGACTTATTATTATTTGTCTTTTGAATGTTGGAACTGAGATTTGGTTTTCCAGTTAATTTAATCTTGTACAAATCAAGTTATATCTATTTGATTAAGGATAACAGGTTTCTGTAAATTATATACAGCATTGCTTATCTTGACAATTGTAAAAGAAACTTTAAGAGAATCTCATCAAGACTAGAACAAGAAATCAAGATGTCAACTTCAGGGAAGAATGTACCACCTAAAGGACAGCAACAGCAACATCAACAACAACAAAAAAGAGCCTCGTTAGAAAAGACAGATATGATAACAACACTATTAGAGGAAATAAGGAAAATGAGGAATGATCTGTTAGAGACAAGGACTGACTTAAAATTGGAAAGCAAAGATACAGAGAAAGGAATCCGTCAAGAAATAAGATCTGATATGAAGGAGATAAATCAAAACATTGATAAATTAACTACAGAAATAACAGCTACAAAACAAAAAGTTCAAAAAATAGAAAAAAGGAGCAATAATATGGAAAGTGAAATAGTGACTTTAAAGAAAAGACTTGAGGAAGAGTCAGAAGAAAAATCAATATGGGAGCAGAAATTTAGAGATAAATGCATTAAAATACGAGGATTACTGGAAGATTAAGATCTCATGGATAAGATAGCTAATTGTTTGGCAGAATATGTGGGAAGAGACCCAACTACTTTCGAATACGAAATAGACAGATTATTCAGCGTGAACTCTTATATTGCAACTCAAAGACAGCTACCAAGGGATGTGATTGTTAATTTTTTGAAAAAATACGTGAGAGATGAAATTCTGAGAAAACATAACGAGAACCCCTTAGAGTATGAGGGACAGACTTTGAAAGTATTCAAGGATGTACCTATGAAACTCCTGAGGAAACTGAAAGATTTCCAATTCATAACAATAAAATTGAGACAAGAGGGAATAAGATATAGGTGAGAGACACCGGAAGGCTTAACTTTTTGGTTTAAAAAGAAAAGAATTATGATCAAGACGGTAGAAGACGCAAAAAAAATTCATGAAACACTTTCAACATCAACAAGACTCAACAAAAGAGGAAGGTCAAGAAGAGGAAAACAATAAACAGAAGAAAAGAACCATGACGACCAGTATGGACAAAAACTCAGCAAAACAGAAAGCAAAAAAAGTAACAGAGACTGAAGAATTGGAAGTCTACGGCGAAGGAGCAACTGGAGGCAAGGATGATGACGGTGGGAAAAATGGGACTGAAAAAGATAAGGAAGAAGAGGAAGATAAATTTGAGGATGAGATATAAGCCAGAGGTTAAAACATTCGTGAAATAATAAGTAATTCTTGTGGAAATTGAGAAATTAAAAATAATGACATGGAATGTACAAGGCCTAAACACACCACACAAGAGAAAGAAACTTTTCCACACTTTACAGAAGCAAAAAAGTGATGTAATTTGTCTTCAGGAAACAAGAATAAGAAAGAAGGATGTGAAACATCTGCGTAATCCAAAATTAGGTGAAGAATTCGTATCAGCCTCCAATTATAAGAAGAAAGGTGTGGTGATGTACGTAAATCTCAAATATGAGCCAAGAGAAATTGTAAATTATGATTTAGGCAACTTGATAATAGAATTGAAGTATCAAGAGAGAATATTGATATGTGTTGGAATATATGGCATGTTGGAGAATAAAGGAAAATTCTATAATAAGCTGTTGAATAATTTGAGACTTAAATTTCGATGACATGATTGCGATGGGTGATCTGAATGGGGTAGTGGACCCAAAGTTAGACAGAAAATCAGAAAAGAAAGGGAAGAAACTCCAAGGGAAACTGCCTAAAGAATTTTTTGGTCTAATGGATATAATGAAGATTCAAGATGCCTGGAGATGAAGATACGGTAATGCACAAGATTGTCATCTTCCAGCCTGCGAGGGAGTTGACCAGGCAGGCCCAGCTCCATCAGGGTTAGCCTGGAAGAAGAGACTCCTCCCTCCATAACTATCATCTTCCGGCCTGCGAGGGAGTTGACCAGGCAGGCCCAGCTCCATCAGGGCTAGCCTGGAAGAAGATACTCCTCCCTCCATAACTGTCATCTTCTGGCCTATAAGGGAGTTGACCAGGCAGACCCAGCTCCATCAGGGCTAGCCTGAAGAAGAAGAGCCCTCCCTCCAGTCCATGTGCCTTGGTCCAGGCCTCAGAGGGAGAGAAGAATGCTGGACCTGATCCCCCCACTCACCATTCCCTTCTCCTTTTGTGTAGTGTCTTTTTAGATTGTAAGCCTGAGGGCAGGGAACCGTCTCTTATCCCCTCTGTTGTAAGCCGCCCAGATTCCCAGTGATTGGGCGGCATATAAATAAATCATATTATTATTATTATTATTACACTTTTTTCTCAAATAGACATAGGTCTTGGTCTCGATTAGACATGTTTTTTGTCTCTTCCTTTTTGTGTTCAAAAATAAATAAAATGGAGATACTTCCTAAAGTCTAGTCAGACCATAACCGAGTAACTCTAGACATTGAAATTAGGAGAATAGAATTCTCCTGGAGATTGAACGAGAATCTGTTAAACAATGAAGACATCATCAAAGAAATCGGGGAAAATATAGAAATGTACTTTTGTGAAAACCTGAACAAAGGAGTTGTAACACAAATAGTGTGCGACACTTCAAAAGCTGTCATAAGAGGATTACTCTTGAAAAAAGGTGCTGAAGTGAAAAAGAAGAATGCCCATGTGACAAAATTAACAGAAGAGTTAAAGGTGAGAGAAAGCAAGACCCAACGACAAAAAAATTGGACAAGAAATAAAAATATTACAGAGACAAATATCACAGATTACACAAGAAGAGATACAAAAGAAGATCCAGTTTGTTAAACAAAAATACTTTGAATCAGCAAACAAACCGGGAAGACTTTTGGCATATCAACTGAGAAAAGAGAGGGAAAAGAGACAAATTAGAGAGATAAAAATAGAGGAAAAAATAATAAAGAATCTGAGAAAGATTCAAAATATATTCAGAGACTTTTATTCTAATTTATATCAGAAACCAAAGACACAGATAGATGAACTGGAGAGTTACCTCACGAAGATTAATGTTCCAAAGATAAGTGATAGACAACAAAAAGAACTAAATAAGATGATAACAAAGGAAGAAATAATCACGGCAATAAGGAGGAGTAAATCTGGTAAGGCTCCAGGCCCGGATGGATTCATAATGGAATATTACAAGAAGTTCATGACACAACATGAATTGGCAATATTTGATTAAAACACTAAAAGAAATGGATATAGGGGACAACTTTCTAAATTGGATAGAAAAAAAATTATGCAACTCAAGAGGCTAAACTAATTATAAATGGTGAAAGAACAAAAACATTTTCCTATATACAAAGGCTTAAGACAGGGGTGTCATTTGTCACCTCTATTATTTCTGATAGTAATAGAGACTCTCCTTATGCAACTAAGAGAAGAGAAATTAATAGAGGGTGTAAAGGTCAAAGGATGGGAATATAAAACAAAAGCCTTCCCTGATGATTTAATAGTCTCATTGAGTAACCCAATAGAAAGTCTTGACTCTATGTTGAAAAAGCTAAAAGATTATGGCAAATACTTGGGATTTCAAATTAATAAGGACAAAACAAAGATGTTAGCAATGAATATATTTGAAGAGGAACAAGATATAATAAAGGCCAAATTAGATTTCCAAATTGCAAAAGAAGTGAAGTACTGTATCTAGGAATTTGACTAACAACAAAAAATACAGATTTGTTTAAAAATAACTACGAAAAAAGCTGGATGGAGATTAAAAAGGATATAATGAGATGGAATAAGTTGGAACTTTCTTGGTTTGGTCGAATGTCAGCCATCAAGATGATGGCGCTCCCTAAGATGTTATTTCTTTTCCAAAACATCCCTATTATAACAAATGATGCTGATTTTCAAAAATAGAATAAAGACTTGACAAAATTTATTTGGAAATCTAAAAAGCCTAGGATCAAATTGATGTTACTCCAAGATGCAAAAGAAAGAGGCCTGTCCGGGAAAGCAGCCAAAGGGCTGATAAGGCAGCTAGTTCTCAAACAAACAAACCCCCTCCCAGCACAGCAAAGTCAGTGTAAGCTACACAGTCCTGGAGATTCACAGTAGTTCTACCAAAAGGGATTACCAAGAGAATTGTCAGACGGTCCGAGGTTCAGGGCAACAGATAGGCAGGTCGATAAAGCAGTCCAAGGTCAAGGTTTCCGGGTAGTCAAGACAAGAAGCCAAAGGAGCCAGAGACAGGGTCTTTCCTCTAAAAGAGTCAGATATCCACTGGCAAAGAACCACACATGCTCTAGGTGCTTAAGAAGGCAAGGAGCCGGCCTTCAGCTGTGTCTGATTACGAAGACACTTCTGATAAAGCCTCCGAGATCTTCGAAGGCCCTCTCTTTCTGCTCGACGCTCATTGAAGGTAGGCACACTGCCCAGATCCTCCTCCGTGTCCACAGCCTCGGCACTAGGCAAACTTGACTGCTGAATCTCTGGAGGGGCCATAGACTCTACTCCAGCAGAACTAGGGCCAGCCCCTGGCTCCTCCATTACAGGTTCAAGCCCCAGGGGCTCTGGCTCCTCCATTACAGGTTCAGGTCCCAGGGGCTCTAGCTCATCCTCTGAGTCCTCCAAGCCGTCCTCCAGGCTGGGCATGACAAGGCCTTGTGCTCCCGAATCTCAAATTATACTATTATGCCACCACTCTAGCCTGGATATTGGATTGGATAAGACTAAAAAGGAATAAAATTATAAATTTGGAAGGTGCAGGTCTAATATATGGTCTTCATGGATACCTGTTCTATGAAAGAGATAAAGTAAATAAAGAATTCAGTAACCATCTTATAAGGAAATCTATTTATCATGTATGGAAGAAAACAAAAGAAAGATCGTTTCCTAAAATTCCTTTGTGGGTCTCCATAAACGAAGCTCTTTTTAAAAACGAAAAACTGATATGTGAGAAATGGACAACATATGATTAATTAACTGTACTGGAGAACAACCAAAGAAGAATCAAAACAGAAGAAGAGCTGTATAAGGAGGGATATAGTTGCAACTGGTTCTTGTACAGAAGAATAAAAGAAAGATATAACCAAGACAAGAAACTGAGTGGTATAGGGAAAGGAGAAACAGAATTTGAAAGGATCATTACACAGGAAGGGACTCAGGAAATTTTCAAAATCTACCAGCTACTACTGAAACAAGAATTGGAACAAGAAAATCTTAAAAATTGCATGATAAAATGGGCACAGGATCTTGGACAGAATATTCAGCTCATTCAATGGGAAAAGAATTGGACAAGAAGGATGAAATACACCAAAAATTACGCCATACAGGAAAATCTTGTTAAAATGCAATTTAAATGGTATTTAATATCAAAAATATCCAAACTGTCAAAACAAATGTTGGAAGTGCAAGGAGGAAATTGGAAATATGATTCATTGTTGGTGGAAATGTACAAAGGTCAGTTCTGGACAGAGATACATCAAAAGATTCAAGAGATCCTAAAGAAGAGTATCATAAAATGACTAGTCATAATGGGCCAGTTAATCCAGTAATTCTTGTCCATCATGAATAGTGAGCCCATTCCTTGGACTACTTGTGTTCAGTGTCATAAATATTCTTATAAATGGCTTTTATAAACTAACAACTAACTCAAGTGTTGCAGTCCTTCAGATCTAAATGAGTATCCTGCTGCTGTATTACATGGATGTGAAAAAAAAAAAAACTAGAACTGCTGGATTCACTCCATCGGTTTACAAGAAGGTTTACAGTTTACAAGTTTATAGCCATTTTAAAATCAGTTACATTTTAACAACAATGTACTATCAGTCCAGCAGCCTGATACATACAACAGCATCTAATTATTACTAATTAAAATATTAATTATTCATAGTGGCAAGCACTATTAGCATAGATGAGATGTGTCGGAGGTTGAGTTATATGTGGTTTATGATTCTTCAGAAAATAGATTCTTTAATAAATTAATAAAGGGGCTCTGGGGTTTCATTAAAAGGTGGCTGGAGGGGTTGCGTGGCAGTTTCCAAGGAGACCACAGGTGGTTCACTCAGATTTTTTTTTTCTGCAGCTAAAACTTGTTTGGGCCAGATGATATTTTTCCTCCGCTACTCAACTCTGTCCTCACTGCTCTTTCCTCAGGCAGAAACCTCAATGTTTTAATGAAACCCCTGTTGTCCTCCACTCTCTTTGATCCCCATGTGATCCTGAGCATCCATGTTGGCCAGTTGGAAATTGACGGCATGCTTGCTTTTTGATGGGGTGCTGCAACATGAATAAATAACACTTGTGATAAAAGCTCTCAGATAATGCTAGACTAAGATAAATAAAGGGCATCAAGAAAGGGGAAACAGAGGAAAGGGAACTTGCATTAATTCAAATTAATGCACTAGGATAAGAGCAATGGTAATTACCCTGCTTTCGATCTTTTGGTACATTTGGTGGTGATTATTATTTTAAACAGGTTATTTCCCCCTTTGATTTATAGGCTGTATTGTCAGGGGAAGAAACTATTTAGGGTCCGTATTCATATTTTTCTGTCACTGTCAATGCTCCACAGAATTTGTTTCAGAGTAATAATGGTGATGGTAATATTCATACCTTCCAGCACAGCTAACTAAACAGTGATATAAATAATAATGTTTTCAAGCATCCACTCAGTTGCTTCCAGGCACATTATGAATTCTGGCTTTGCTTAAGCCATAGAGGCTTAACAAAACAGCTCTACAATGCCATTTAAATAAAATGGAGTTATGGCCTCTTCTCAGGAACACCAAGATACTGCACCTTAAAATAATGTTGGTCTAAACTAGAATTCCTCCCATAAGAGGGAGCCAGGCAAGCACTTTTTTACAAGGCACATCCTGAAAAAGTTTTTAAAGCAAGTACTTTGTTGTTTTGGGATGGATTTTTCAGAACACATTAAGAAGGAAAATTTTGAGCAGTTATCTATTTTTTTCTTAAATAGTCTTAAATATTTATTTTCTAAAATAAAAAATTTAACACCAAGACTTAAACACACATATTAACCAAAACATACAATAAAACATATACAAACAACATTCTTTACTTATCTTCGTTTAAAGACTATTTTACAATTCAGTATGCCACGAAAGGAGCCAGCATGGCATAATGATCTGGAGAGCTGGATTCGATGCCCCACTCAGCCATGAAACACACTGGGTGACTTTGGGCAAGTCACATGTTCTCAGCCTTGGTGAAGGCAATGGAAAACTTCCTCTCAGCAAATCTTGCCAATGATAGTCTCACCTTAGGGTAGCCATAAGTTGGAAATGACTTGAAGACACACAAAACACACATGTCAAAAAAAGCTGCATAATACATTTTATCAATAATTTACTACAAGGCATTTCCTGAAATGTGCCTTTCTGGAACAGGGAAAAGGGATAAATTAGAAACAAAGATAACAGCTTTCCAAGGGATGGTCTGGATTTCTTTCTTCACAAACTAGGTGCAAGGGGGATTGTACTAAGCACAGCAGATTTGAATGTGGAAACATTTTTCTAAACAGAAAATGTTTCTAATGGACTGGGGTAACGGAAAGCAAATATGAGAAGCTTGATTACATAGTTGTCTTTACAAATGGTTGATCCACCCACACACCATGCTGTTAGATTATTAGAAAAGGCTTCATAGGCAATAGAATCCACCACCACCCTGCTTAGTGCAGAACTCCAGCTAGAGCACCCCTTCCAGACTTTTTTTGAAGATGTCCATAGAAGAAAATCTTAACACCCTCTAAGTCATTTGTTCTGTTGCTGAACTGCTCTTACTGTCAATAACTTCCTTCTAATGTTAAATTGGAATCTACCCTTGTGTAATGTAAAACCGTTCAACTTGGTCTTACCCTCTAGGGTAGCAGAGAACAAATCTGCACAATCCTCTCTGCAACATCCATTGAGATATTTAAAGAGTGTTATAATGGTCTCCCTCAACTTTTTCTTCACTAGGCTGAACGTGTCCAACTCCTTCAACCTTTTTTCGTATATTTGTAGCTGTAGATAAAGCATATCTTGATTTCAGAAAGGCTTCTAACAAGGTTCCCCATGGTATTCTTAAAAATAAGCTAGTAAAATGTCAGGTAGACAATACAGCTGTTAGGTGGATTTGTAACTGGTTGACCAGCCAAACCCAAAGGGTGCTCAGCAATGGCTCCTCTTCATCCTGGAGACAAGTGACCAGTAGGGTGCCATCGGGTTCTGTTCTGGGCCCAGTGCTATTCAACCTCTTTATTATTGACTTGGATGAAGGAATAGAGGGCATGCTTATCAAATTTGCAGATGACACCAAATGAGGAGGAGTATCAAAATTCAAATTGATCTTAATAGATTAGAAAGCTGAGCCAAAGCTAACAAAATGAACTTCAACAGAGAGAAATGTAAAATACTGCACTTAGAAAAAATGAAATGCATAGATATAGGGTGGGGGACACCTGGCTTAAGGAAATTACATGTGAAAGGGATTTAGGAGTCCTAGTAGATCAAAAATTGAACTTGAGTGTGATGCGGCAGCTAAAAAGGCCAATGCGATTTTAGGCTGCATCAATAAAAGTATAGTGTCTAGATCAAGGGAAGCAATAGTGCCACTCTATTCTGCCTTGGTAAGGCCTTACCTGGAATACTAAGTCCAGTTCTGGGCACCACAATTCAAAAAGGATGTTGACAAATTCGAATGTGTTTAAATGAGGGCAACCAAAATGGTGAAGGGTCTGGAAACCATGCTTTATGAGGAAAACTTAGGGAGATGGGTATGTTTTGTTAAGGAAAATGCAACATGGGATATACAGTCAAAGAAATAAAACATGTATGTGAGAGTCAGGATGACTCAGCAAAAGCAATTAGGAGCCACACAGGTGTAAAAGGTAATGTAATTAACAAGTCCTAAATGCCAAGGACAGAATTGCAAAGTGGATAATTGAACACACCTGAGAATTGTTAAGTGGACAAGGTGAGATGATGAAATCATTAATTATGGGATGAAACAAGAGAACCAATGAAAATGGATGTACACGCCCACTGGGTGGAAACTGACAAGAGTGGGTGGTGTTTTCCAAGGGCTATAATAATTGCTATGAATCCCAATGTATTTTGTGGGTAGTAGTGGATAGTAGAGAGGAGTATTGGAGTTGTGTTGGATAGCTTTGGAGCTGTATATAGTAGAATAAAGTAGATCTTTTATATAAGACTACTGAGTTGTCTGGTATCTTGAGTGAAGATACAAGAGCCAGCTGGATCCTGAAGAAGTGGGAAGACTTCTGTAGAAGCAAGAGTGAGAAGGCTTGGAAAGTTTGTCAGGGTCTTCAGCCTATTCTCTGTAACTCTGCTGCTTTACAGCAAAGCTTTAACCACTGGCCAAAACTGGTCAGCGCCGGGTGCGTAACAAGGTGGTGAGTTTGAGCCAGAGGTGAAGAGCTACAATTCCCATCATCCCTGACATGTTTAGCCTGGAAAAGAGACAGTTAAGAGATGAGATGATAGCTCTATTTAAGTATTTGAAGGTGTGTCACTTTGAGGATGCAGCAAGCTTGTTTTCTGCTGCTTCAGAGACTAGAATACGGAACAATCCGCAAGCTACAGGAAAAGAGATTCCAGCTCAACATTAAGAGAAATTTCCTGACAGCAAGAACTGTTCAACAGTGGAATGCACTCCTTTGGAGTGTGGTGGAGTCTCTCTCTCTCTCTCTCTCTCTCTCTCTCTCTCTCTTTTTTTTTTTGAGGTCTTTAAGCAGAGGCTAAATGGCCATCTGTCAGAGATGCTTTGATTGTGACTTCCTACATGGCAGGGGGTTGGGCTGGATGGCCTTTGTGGTCTCTTCCAACTCTATGATTCTAGGATTCTAGGATTTTGTTCTCCAGAACTCTTATCATCCTTGTACTTCTCTGAACCCACTGCAACTTGTCCACATTGTTCTTAAAATGAGAATTGAACACAGCACTTCATATGAGAACGAACTAGTACAGAGTAAATTGGGACTGTTACTCCCCTTGAACTGGAAACTATGGTTCTACTAATGCAGGCTAAAATATTACAGTGCACTCTTCTGTTACACAGGGGATCCACTTCCAGAGTATGACGCAGGCACACTGTATTTGCCAAGTATTATCACACTACTGGGACATTTACAAATTACGATCAACAAAATTCCCAATCTTTGGCAGGTTATAGACCGCCGAAAAGCGGCGGTCTGGCTCCGCCGCCACTTGCAGCATCTGGGAGCCGCAGCCTTTAAGCGGCGTGACTCCTGGACGCTGCAGAGAAGGAGCGCGGAAATCGCGCTCCTTCTCGGGCCCCAGAAGAGGCGCTGCAAGTGCCAAAGGGCGCACTCGCGGCGTCAGTTCCGGTGCGCCACGTGCGTTACGTCAATATGGCGGTGGCCGTGTGGAACAGCCGCCACCATATTGTACGTATTGACTACGTATTAGGGTTAGGGGGTGTGGAAGCACCGCCCCTTTCTAACCCTAATACGTATTCAATACGTATTTTTTGGTGGTTTGTAACCCGCCTTTTCCCCCCATGTACGACTTACTGTTCAGCTGTATCATAATGGGGGGCGGCATTCTTTCCCAAGTGCAATGTTGGCTCCTCCCTCCCCTCCTTTACTGAGGCACCAGAAAACAAATATTGGCTGCCAGGAAAGTGAGCTAGACCTAAGACACTCCCAAACTGCATCATGTCAGTTGAGATCTTCCCCATGGAGTTGAGTGTGGGATTTTCTATATTTGGGGGAAAGTCCAAATGAACCCCACATCTGTTCTGCCTTGCACCCCCTCTGGAGCCATTCTACACCTGGTTTCTCTGCAGTCATTGCTTAGATGTGTGGATCTTGTGTCTGCCACTGCTGCCTTTCCTCTGTTAGCTCCAGCAACAGTACAGATCACTCCCTGGCAGGTTCCTCCATTTAGCAATGCCCAAGCCAGTTCACTGCCCAGAACAAAATTTAAAGAAAGGGTTTGTTTACTTCTTCTGAGGCAACTGACACCTCACTCTAACCTCAGAGCTCAGCAGCAGCAGCTGCACCAAGGGTGGAGAGAACCTTTCTATAAACATCATTACAGGTGTTTTTTTCCTCCTTGACACCACTGCTGGCAGACTGCTCTCGGGTTAGAATAAGGCATCAGGCACTTCACAAACAGGAAAAAAAATTCTTTAAATGTTGTTCCAGGCAGGAAACTAACACAGATATTGATTAAATTGCAGTTCCCAGGTAGAGTTCTGTTGGAGGCAGGACCTAATAGAGGAAAATGGCAATATTTTGTTACCCAAAAGCCCAGGGTCCTGTGAGGGTATCCACAAATTTCATTCAATGGGGAAATTTATTTATTTATTTATTTATTTATTTATTTATTTATTTATTTATTTAATTTCTATCCCACCTTTCTCCCCAAAGGGAGCCAAGGTGGCTCACAATAACAATTCTAAAAACATATTGCCATAAAACAATTAAAATATCAGTTAAAAACAATATAAAATTACAAACATTAAAACCATAATAAAATCACAATACCCATCCCATATAAAACCTATTCCATGACTAGACATTAAAAGCCTGCCTGAACAGAACCCTTTCTACCTGCTGACAAAAGGCAAGCAAGGAGGGGGCCAGCCTTGCTTCTCATGTAAGGGCATTCCAGAGAACTGGAGCAGCCACAGAGAAGGCTCTCTCTCATGTCCTCACCAATTTAGTTCAATAGGAAGCAGAGGCGGGTTACACACCGCCATTAAAGTACGCGCGGAGCGCTTACTAGGGTTAGGGAGGTGCGGTGCTTCTGCACTTCCCTAACCCTAATACGCGCTCTGCACGTAAAAAATGACGGCGGCCGTTCCAGACAGCCGCCGCCATGAGGACGTCACGGCCGTGCCGCTTCTATACAGGGCGGCGCGGCCGTGACGTCCTCGCTCCGCGCAGGGCACCTAGTGAGCCCTTAGCGCGGACCAGGAAGGAGCTCCATTTCGGAGCTCCTTCCTGGTTTGCGGCGCCGCTTTGTGTCGCTGGGCGCAGCCTTCAGACAGCTGCACCCAGTGAAGCAAGGGAGAAAGGGGCCAAGTGGCCCCTTTCTCCTTCTCCCCGCCACTGCGGGGTGTCCTTGGGGCTTGAAGCCCCAAGGACACCCCTTTTCAGGCTGTGGGGAAGCACCATTTTGCTGCTTCCCCGCAGCCTTAAAAGTGCCGGATCGGGGCCTCAGTGGCTGCCGTTCTGGCAGCTGAGGCCCCGATACACTGGGGAAAGGGGCGGGTACAGACCACCCCAAATGGGCGGTCTGTAACGCACCAGAGAGGGGGCTTTGGTAACATAATGCTGGGAACTTAAGCCTTTGCATGCTTGTTCCAAAAATAAAGAGCACCAGAAGCAGGTTCCAAATCAGTTTAATTTATTTATAAAAGGAGAATCAACATATACACAAAATACACTTTCTACTCACTCACACACTCTGTTTGGTTTCAAACTAGACTGAATTGCTATTGTCCAGGTATGCATATTTAAAGCAAGGAATAGGTCCTGGGGTAGTGTTTCAGGAGTTAAATGGCTTTGTTGGGAGTTAAATTACTGTAATGACCCTGTCTCCAGTACAGACCGGCACTTTGTGCTAGCCTGTGGGCAGAGCCACGGCGCAGTGTCCACATGTTGGATGCTGTGCCTCCACCCCCATCGCACCATGATGCCGCACACCCTTCTAGATGGCACGTGGCATCATGGTGTGACTCCCAAACAGGAGAGTGCCCAAATGGCAGAGTGCAGAAGGAGCATCATCATGCTGCCCCATCATGGCTATGATGCCACTTCCAGGGAGCTAAAAAGAAACCCCTTTTCATGGCTTCTTAAGGGGCAGCATCCTGCCTCCTGTCTCTACAGTCCCTAACTCAATAACCAGGCTCCATGGATGAATAAAAAAGGATTTACTGAGAAGCTCAGCATGTTAGACAAGTATTTGCCAGAACTGGCTACAAAGACCTCAACACAAACATATAACCTTAGCCCCCCTTTCCTGCCCATTCCCCCTCCTCACTCCTTTCCCAGGAGAGTGACCTTTAGGCTCTGATAACATTCCCACGTGTCAGAATCAGGAAATTCAGAATTTCTCTGCAATCAAAGAGCCATGTACGTTGAAGCAGAACAAAACTTTATTGAAAGTCTATAAGTGAAAGGCCTGCCTGGGGGCAGAGTCCAGGCATCGCTTCCTGATGATGCATGCTCAACTCCACCCCCCAGGGTGCCCTGATGCCGCATGCTGCTCCACAATATCATGGTGCGCCTCTGGTGCTGCATCCAAATGACACAGCACCGAAGGAGTGCCATATAGCCATGCTACTACAGCTATGGTGTCCTTTTGAAGACACAAAAAGGAGCCACTTTTTGTGGCTCCTTTTTGAACCCTCAAAAGGCTGTATCAGTGCTGCGGTGTGAGGTTGCCATGGCCCTGATCTGGTGCGAAAAGGGGCAGCTGTAGACCACCGCTTAGGGTTGGTCTGTAGAGCCCTAAAGTCAGCAATTCACCAATTCAGAGTTTAAGATGAAACTGGCTACCTATCAATACAACCGATATATTAAAACCCCATCATCCCCAGCTCTACCCACTAACAGAACTATATCCCCCCCACCTACTATTCCCATTACCTAATTCCCCTTCAGTCCCTCCTTGCCATCTTCCCAATACCAGCCTATGCTAACCTCTTTGCCCATTCCAAAGCTCTGAGCTGAAGCCAAAGGTTGAGATAACAGCCCATCTGCACTTTCCCAGGCCCCACCATCCAAACCTTAGTTCTCATTAACCCCATAAGCTTTATCTACCCATAATACATGAATATCACAATCCCCATAATCCCCAAAACATCTGGTAGAACTATCAAGTTCTAACACCCAGTTCTAACATCAGTATTCAATACATTCTATAACTCAGACTATTATAACCAATAAGCCATGACAGGAGAACTCAAGGGGACCCTGACAATTACTTGCCCAGGAAAAAAGAATGGAACAAGACATGTGAGAATGACTGAACAATTGACATGAATGAACAGGGGGCATACTTATCAAATTTGCAGATGACACCAAATTAGGAGGAATAGCTAATATCTCAGAGGACAGGATGAAAATTCAAAATGACCTTAATAGATGAGAAAGCTGGGCCAAAGCTAACAAAATGAATTTCAACACGAAGAAATGTATGGTACTGTACTTAGGGCAAAAAATTAAAATAAATGAAATGAAATGAAATGCATAGATATAGGATCAAGTCATTGATGAAGATGTTGAATAAAGATGTTGTCCTAAGAGCAGAGTCCTGTTCTGATCCTGGCTTAATGAGACTATGTGTGAAAGGGATTGAGGAATCCTAGTAAACAACAAATTAAACATGAGTTAACAGTGTGATGCAGCACCTAAAAAGTCCAATATGATCCTAGGCTGCATCAATAGAAGTATAGTGTCTAAATCAAGGAAAGTAATAATGCCACTCTATTTTCCTTTGGTCAGGCCTCGCTTCGAATACTGTGTCCAGTTTTGGACACCACAATTCAAAAATGATGTTGACAAATTGGAGTGTGTCCAAAGGAGGGCAACCAGAATGGTGAAAGGTCTAGAAACTATGACCTAGGAGAAAAGGCTTAGGGAGCTGGGTAGGTTTAATCTCAAGAAGAAACAGTTAAGAGGTTATATGATAGCCCTGTTCAGGTGTTTGAAGTGGTGTCATACTGAGGGTGGAGCAACCTTGTTTTCTGCTGCTTCAAATAATAAAACGTGGAGCAATGGATGCAAACTGCAGGAAAAGAACTTAGGAAGAAATTCCTAACAGTAAGCGCAGTTCAGCAGTGGAACACACTCCCTCGGGTTGCTACACAACCTCAGAATAATGAGACCAGACACTGAAATGGGATAAAACAGGGCCATTTATTGACCTATTTATTAAATTCTTAACAGAACTGCAACTAATTTCTAACAACAACCAAGTGTGGGAGAAGTTGCACCTGGCATCTTTCACTAGATCACCTCTTCAGCTTATCTGGACGATAACATCTGAGCCCTCAACAACAAGCCAAAAACTGGATTATTCGTTGGCCAGCCCACATCAGGAAGTCTAACCAGAAAGCCCTTATTCCAATCCTCAAAGATGGGGTTTATCTTTCAAGCCAGACCTAAGGGAAATTTCTTTCTACCACCTCCCAGGTAGCAAGGCCTAAGAGGTGGTTCTAGAAACATCCCTTCCACCCAAATGGGACATGCTGCCCCGTGCACCCCACGCGGCTTGAGCACCTATGCTCAAGACCGCGTAAAGCACGCCCGCATATAACGCGGGCGCACTGTAATAAAGAAAAATTTGTAATTGATGGAAAAACAATTGGTATCTTTAAAGATACCCAAATGATAATATTAAAAAGGAGATAAGAATACAAGACACTTACCCAACTATTCTCACAACACAGAATAAATTACACATGGGATAGATTAGATATAAAATAAACTCAAAACAAAAAGCAGATACCTCTGGGGGAAAAACTTCAAAGAGAGTGTGTGGAAGAAGAAGAAATACAAAAAGAAAGAAAAGGAGCAAACAGAAGAGGAAAAAACTGAAAGTATGAAGACAAGATCCAAACTTAAACAGAAAATTGCTAAATTAAAAAATACGGACATAGGTAGAAAAAGAGAAGACCCAGACAATGAAATGGAAGAGACTGATTCAGATGTAGAGAAACAAAATGATTGCTTAAGACCAGAGACAGAAGAAGAGGTACTTTCAAATGCAGAAAACTAAGAGGATTCTGTAGAAGGCGAAGACAACAATGATCTGAAGTAATATATAAAAATCAAACTCTGTTATGAAATTTAAAATTAAATTCTGCTCCTGGAATATTAAAGGGCTTAATTCAAAATACAAAAGGATTAGAATATTTCATTATTTAGAAAAAAATATTTTGACATTTTATGTTTACAGGAAACCCAGATTTAAAAAGATACCAAATATTTCAAAAATTGGAAGCTTGTGCAATTTTTTAAATTTAAATAAGAAAGGAGGTGTGGTGTTATACATGCACAATAAATTTTCAGCAAAAGAATGCTTCAAAGATGAAGAAGGACACTATATAGGAGTTGAACTAAAATTTTACAATACTAACAACTTAGTCATAAGAATGTAAGCCCCTATAAGCAATAAAACTTCCTTCTGCAAAATTCTTCAAAGAGACTTGAACAAACAAAATACCAGTAATATCTTCATGGCAGGAGGTTAGAATGGAACGATAGAACCACTAAGAGATAGGAAGTCTACTAGGAAAATTTAAAAAAAAATAAAGGAAAAATAAAGGCAAATTTAAAAATAAATCAAGGAAAACTACTTAAAAGTTTTTTAGATTTATGTGAACAATTTGATCTAGTGGATATTTGGACAAAATTATATGGCCCCACCCCTGGATACACTCTTTACTCTAACCAATATAATTCATCATCCAGAATAGACATCTGGCAAAGATTGCCAAAATATACAAGGGAACAAATAACTCTTGCTGGAAATGTCAGTCAGCGGTAGGCATGTGGTACCACATGTGGTGGGAGTGCTCTAAAATAAAGAAATTTTGGAAACATATACATATTGAGATTGGTAATATTTTGTATATAAAATATGACATGATTCCAGAGATATACTTGTTAAATATGACTGACAAATTACTAAAAATGGTGGAAAATCAACATTGGAAAAATATTCTTTATATGGTCACTGCAGGAAGGTTACTCCTGGCACAGAACTGGAAAACAAACATTTTATCCACAACAGATGACTGGCTACTTAAGCTACAAGACATGATGGAAATGGATTGGCTAACAAACATTATACATGGGAAATCAGATGAAGAAACTGAGAAAGACGGGGAAACAATGACTAAATACTGCAAGAAAAAATGGAAATAGAGTCCAGTCCTATTGAAGGCACAAGGATAATAGGTTTAGAGAAATTAACCAAGCTATAAAAATACTGAAGTTAATTGAGGGAGCAACAGAAAACGGAAGTAGAAGAAATGAACAAGAGTCAACCGCACAATTCAAATGTTATCAATGGAAGTAGAAAATATAATATACAAGGGGGAAAAAGAAAAAGACTGACTTAGCAATAACACATGAGAAGTACAAAGTTTTATCTATCTCTTGCTGTTTGTTATAGGAACTGTAAACAATAAGAAGAAACACACAATTGTAAATAATGTCACGATGCATAAATATAGATACGATAATAAAAATATATATTTTTTACAAAAGGCTTAGTGTTAAACCTGACATGGTACAATTTGGGATGAGCCACTGTCTTCAGTATAGCTGTGGAAGGGTCCACTCTTGAACAGAAACTCAGTGTGGTGTGCATATTTCTTTAGGCATGTGTGTGCTTAACCCCTTTCATTCACGCCTGCTCCCATTCAAAATAATCCCAGCAGTTATTATGTTTTCAAGTAAGGACAATATTGAAGATTCCCATGGAATTTCTTACATGGGAAGAAATGCTAGGGTATTCCTACTTTTCCCTAACCTGGGAGCCAAACAAAAAGGATTTAAAAGAAATAAACATGAATAAAAATAATAAAATAATATAATACAAGAAAGCAAGCATAGCATAACACTGACCCTGTTCAGACTGGCTTGAAAGGACAGCTGGGGGGCGGAGTTGGGGCATAGCATCTACATGAAACTTGCCCTGGCTCCACCCCCAGTGTGGCATGACACCATGTGCTGCACCACACGATGCATGGCATCACGGCGCTCCCCCAGTGCTGTGTCCACATGACACAGCGCTGAAGGAGCACCGTAACGCTACGGCACTGTGGCTATGGCACCCTTTTCAGGGTGCAAAAAGGAGCCACTTTTTGCGTCCCTTTTTTATGCCCTGGAAATGACAGATCAGGGCCATAGCATGCAGTTGCTGTGGCCCCGATCTGGCTGTAAAAGGGGTGGCTGTAGGCCGCCCCTTTGGGGCTGTGTGCACAGCCCCTTCGTTAAAATTGTAGATGAAATTACATAGACAAGCAAAAATGCTTTTTGGGCATTTTTTTAAAAAAAAACACACAAACTAGAGCAAAAATTACTGACATTGTTACTACTGACATTGATCAGACACAAGACATATCCACACAACACCATAATGGTGTAGTGGAATCATTGAAATCCTGGGATTTATAATTTTGTGCAGGGCATAATAAAATAGAATTATTTACTAGGGACCTCTAACTCAGGGGATTGTGCTAAATAATTCTTAAATCCTTTACCAAACTACAAATTACAGGATTCCACAGAAGGGAGCAATGAAGAAGGGAGATTCCACAGAAGGGAGAAATCAGTTAATCTAATTAGGCAAATTACTTTGATTGGCATTCTAATTGTGAAAATTAGGGACATTAATTGTTGCAATTTTTTTGTCCCACTTTGTCTCAATCTGCACATCATTTTTTTCTTTACATTCCAGCTGATCTGAGAAAACTAATATAGGATAAGGCTTAAAGTGCTTGATTTGGAACATGGAGAACCAAGTTAAAATCTCTGCCTATTCATGGAATTAACCATGTGATCTTGGGTCACCGGTACATCTTAATACACATACTTTGCAGGACTCCTGGGGAAATTAATAGAGAGAGGGAAACCACACGAAGTGGACATTTGCATTTCAAACATAGCATGAATTAAAAACAACAGCAACAATACTATTAACATTTGTCCATTCACAGATGTTTCTAGTGGTATTTTCATTAGAACACTTTTTTCCCTATCAATTTTTCATTGATAGCAAAAAGCTATGCCCCATGAAAATACTACTAGAAGCTCCCAAGAGTAGCTGCCATCTGATTCATAGGGCAAGATATAGAGGAAACTAGAGACAAATGGCAGTAACTGATGGAGGAAAAACATGGCCTGATTTCCTTCAGAGGAACAGATCAAATATTTTATGAGTAGAAAGTTTTCTATTTGAATTCTTTCCCATGTGGCCATGTTCTAGAAGAGTTTATTCTTGACATTTCGCAAGGATTTGTGGCTGGCATCTTCAGAGAATGCTGGCTTGGAAGAGAGTGGGGTATATATATACTGTAGGTAGGAGCGATTTCCATGTTAATGTGTGCATTGTTCTGTTGTTGAATGGCAAGGCCTCAGGGTGGGAGTATATGCAAAGAAGATTAGTATCTGTTTAGTTCATTGTCTGCTGGGAAAACCCCTGATCCTGGATGGTTTTCATTTGCATTTTGCTGGTTCTTGATTTTAGTGTTTTTCAGGATTTATAGCCAAACTTTGCTTTAAGGATTTCTTCTTTCCTGTTGAAGTTGTCCAGGTGTTTGTGGATTTCAGTGGCTTCCCTGTGCATTCTGACCTGATAGTTGTTGGCAAGGCCCAGAATTTCAGTGTTTTCAAATAGTATTTTATGCCCAGAATGGTTTATAACATGTTCTGCTACTGCTGATTTTTCTGGCTGAACCAGTCTGCAGTGTCTCTCATGTTCCTTGATTTGTGTTTGAACACTGTGTTTGGTGGTCCCTATGTAGACTTGTCCACAGCTGCATGGTATGTGGTAAACTCCTGTGGCTGTGAAAGGATCTCTCCTATCCTTCGCTAAGCGTAGCATTTGCTGGATTTTCTTAGTTGATTTGTAAACCATTTGGAAGTTGTTTCCTCACCAGTTTCCCTATTCTGTCTGTGATTCCTTTGATGTATGGTAAAAATACCTTCCCTTTGAGTGGTTGTTTGTCTTAACTCCTCTGGATTTTTCTGGGTCTGGCAGTCCTTCTGATGTCTGAGCTGGAATAACCATTAGCCTGTAGAGCCCAGCCTAGGCTCCTCAATTCGTCTTCCAAGAAGTTGGGGTCACAGATCCCAGTTTTGCCCAGTCTACCAATGTTTTTATTGTGCTTCTTTTTTGTCCTGGGAGATGGTCTTGTGCAGGTATCTGTCCATGTGTGTAGGTTTTCTGTATACTGTGTAGCGAAAATGTTGGTTCAGTTTGTGGGAATGGCAATGTTCTTTCTTTTTCTGTTTCCATCATGAATTGGATGTTTGGGTGAATGTTGTTCAGATGGTTCAAAAACACAGTCAGATCTCCTTCTCCATAGATACAAACGGTGACAGTATCATCCACATATCAAAATCATGTTGTGGGCTTTTTGGTGCTGTTTCCAGGGCTTGTTTTTTAAAGTGTTCCATGTAAAGGTTTGCTATCACAGGACTCAGAGGGCTTCCCATGGCTATCCCATCTTCTGCTCGTAGAATCCATTGTCCCACTGGAAGTAGCTTGTGGTGAGGCAATGTTCTAACAGGGCTGTGATGTTTTCTGGACAGCCTCTTTGTTGCCATTGTCTGAACTGTTTCCTGCTGAACATGGTGAGTTAATGGCTCTTTAATAAGAAGACTCTAGAAGATTTTGTACAGCAGTTTCTATGTCATGCTGATGAGAACTTTTGAAGTGAACACTCAGAAATACATTAAATACTGAAGGATATTTCTACAAAGAGGAAACATTGATTTTCTGCCCTAGTTTGTTTTTAATTTCCTACAATTTTTCAAAACCAAGAGCAATTTTGAAAATAGAGTCAAAGGACCGAGCTTCACAGATATATCTCACCCCTCTAGGCAAACAAAAAGAAAACTATATTACAAAGTGTGCAAACAAGACAGGCTTACCCCTGACTATCTGCCTGGCAAAGTAACTTGCATGTGCATGGTAACACATTTCCCTGAGCTAATTTAGCACTGGTCTTGGAATAACTGCTCTGCTTCCTGTAGCATGGGATAGTCTTCAAAAAGCTTGACATTTGTGCTCCAAACAACAAACTGGAAGAATGAATCACCAAAGAATATTAGAGGTGTGTAGCCCAGGCTTGTAGGAATAATATAAGGAAAGCTAAAGCTGAGAATGACTTGAGACTGGCTAGGGAAGGAAGTGGCAAGAAAAATTGAATTTTCAGATATATTCAAAGCAAATGATTGACCAAGGAAATTGTGAGGTTGTTGTTCAGTAAGAATGGTAATATGCTAACAGACCTAAAAGGCAGAACCACTCAATACCTGTGATGGTGAGACTCACCCACCCAACTTCTTTTCTCATATGGCAGCCCAATGGGTCTTTTTTGATTCTACCTCTGCCACCAATTATGTGAAGGTGAAGGTTGTAGCCACTATCCCACCAATTCTTCAAACTTGGGGCTCTCTTAATTGTCCGCTCCGCTATAACTCTCTTTAGATGCCAGCATTCTGAGTTTCAATTTTCCCCCCAGATTGGCATCAATCATTCTTTGACAGCTCCACACCCATTATCTAATATGTCCCAAACCTAAAAGACTTTTCTCAATGTTGGTAGCATTTTTAATGTACTTCTGAAATCACTTCAGACATCTGCTTGTTGAAACAAAGTATGAAATTTATTTACAAGTCAGGCTGCATACAGTATTTCTTTTAGTGGATGGTGTTCACAATGGATACAGTGTTTAAATACTTTTTTAGTTACATAGGCCTGTTACAGACTGCCAAAATAAAGCTGCTTCGGGTCTCTTTGAAGGTGTGATATTTAAATGATGCATGCATCCTAAGAATCCGGAAGACACATCAAAGCTGCACTCCAGTGCTTAGGAATGGAGTGTGGCTTTGGCATGACCTCTGGACTCTTAGGACCCATGCATCATTTAAATAGCATACCTCCAAAGAGATCCAAAGCAGCTTTATTTTGGCAGTCTGTAACAGGCCATAGGGCCCATACAGACAGACCAAAATAAAGCCAAAATAAAGCTGCTTCGGGTCACTTTGGAGGTATACTGTTTAAATGATGCATGTGTCCTAAGAGCCAGAAGCCATGCCAAAGCCACACTCCAGTCTTAAGGACCGGAGCACAGCTTTGGTGCAGCTTCTGGTCTCTTAAGATGTGTGTGTCATTTAAACAGCATACCTCCAAAGTGACCCGAAGCAGCTTTATTTTGGCCTGTCTGTATGGGGCCCATAGTTTAACAGTTTCTTTAGCTTGTCCTTGTAATTGTTTCTTTATACCCCTCTATATAATAATAATAATAATAATAATAATAATAATAATAATAATAATAATTTATATGCCGTCCAATCACTGGGAATCTGGGCGGCTTACAACAGAGGGGATAATAGAGGATTCCCTGCCCTCAGGCTTACAATCTAAAAAGACATGACAGAAAAGGAGAAGGGAATGGTGAGGGGGGAGGGGATGAGGTCCAGCATTATTCTCTCCCTCTGAGGCCTGGACCAAGGCAGATGGACTGGAGGGAGGGCTCTTCTTCTTAATCGAGGCCGGGCCCGATCGCGTTGGGCCTGTCCTTTCACTCCTTCCCAGGCCAGAGGATGACAGTTGGAAGGAGGGAGGGGAGGGTTCTTCCTCTTCAGGCCCGATGATGTTGGGCCTGTCCTTTCGCTCCTTCTAAGGCCAGAAGATGACAGAAACCTTTAAAGTGAACAAAATTTGGCTACCAGTCCTGAGGAATAGCAAAATAAGGACTCAGCAAATGCAAATGGGAAACCATTCAGAGTCAGGGGCTTTCCCAGCAGATAATGGTCACCAATTAGCAGACATTAATCCTCTTTTGCATTAGCCTCCCAGCCTGAGGCCAGCCATCAACACAGAACAATACACATACAAATCACTCCTGCATTCCCAGGCTCACACAGTGTGTGTGTGTGTGTGTGTGTGTACACACACACACACACTTTTTCCAGGCAAGCATTCTCTGAAGATGCCAGCCACAGATGCTGGCGAAACGTCAGGAAGAAACTCTGCTAGAACATGGCCACGTAGCCTGAAAAACCCACAAAAAACCCACAAAAAACTACCAGAGACCACCTTCTCCAACAGATCAACCTGGTACTTACAATGGTAGGTGATGGAGGAGATCTGTTTATAATGCCATGGCCTAGTGATCTCATTTGGTTGTGGTGCAGAAGAGAGACTTTTTTATCTTCTGTGTCTCCATGATTAATGTTCTTCCCATTGAAAATTAGCTGAATTTCGCAATGGTTCCACTGTCGAGTGAAGACATAACTACATGCTCAAGCATTTTTCTATTTGATAACCCCATCAGTTACCCCTAGGTTTTAAATGATGGAAATAAACAAGGGAGGGACTTGATGAAGACATCACCAGTTCTCACTTAGGTTGATTCCAGTATCAGTAATAGTATACCACTCAGTACCAATGTCTGGAGAGAACAAGCAGGAGGGTGCTCTTGCACTCATTATGTTCTGCCTATGGGGTTCTCGTGGGCATTTTCTAGGCCACTATGTGGACACAATGCTTGACTACAAGATAAGCCTTTGATCTGATCCAGTGCTCTTAGGTTCTCAAACAAATGAAGCTAGAACTATAGAACAGAGTCTGCATTCTTTTTCCAATGGGAATTGTGACTATTACTTTATATCTTTAGGCCATCTGAGAGGCAGACAATAAAAAATTCAAACCAACATAAGGCAGCAACCTTCAGCTTGAGTGGTACTCTTGTCCTGTTTATCTTAGTATTGATGGAACAACAAGTCAGTTTAATTTGGCTCAGCAGAATAAATAGATTACATTGTTGGTTTAATGATCATCTAGACTTGAGAGTGCAATTAGCAGAAGTAAAATAATCTCCAAACATTCTAGTTAATTACTCATCCTAACGGATGTTTACTAATATACATCATAAGAATAAGAACCATTTTAGGAAAGTATTATCAGCCCCTATAGGGATGCAATTCCCACCAACCTTTTTATTTTTTAATTGAGCTCAGGAAAGATTAAAGTCTTAATTAAACACACATTTCATTTCTGTGCTTAGTGTTCAGAATCTGTATCCTTTTAGTGTAAAACTGACATTCTGGCATTACTCATATGCCCAGAAGAACCTGATAATCAACAGAAGTTTATTATAGCATTGGACCAAAATGATTAATAAAGTATTCAAATTTCCTTATATTTTTATAAGGGCTGCAGAATCAGCATCTGTTTTTTCAGATATTGGAAAATAAATATTTGAGAAAAATATTATTAAATAAATTAAAATGGGTGTTGCTATAGTTGTGCCCCTGGGAATTGACTGAAGGCAGCATGGTCCCATCCTGAATCTCCATCCATAGGAAAAGTGCTTTCAATCTGTGGGGCCAGTACAGATGGAGGAAGGGATGGGAACCATGCTGAATTCAATATTTGGTTGTAGAACAGCTACTGAGGCTGGAAAAGGGATTCTTGCTTTTACTACCAAATGTAGTCTGTATGTAGAAATGTAAAAGTTAAGTTATGCTAGAACGAGCTTCATGATGTATGTGTGCACTTGAACAGTACCAGTAAAGTGCAAGGACATAGTTGTTCTAAACTATCACCACGGAGACCGTCGGGCTTTTTAAGGCCTGCAAAAGTGAGGTTTGGTGGCTGCATACAGTTCACAGTACACTCTGAGATATGTGCAACACTAATACATCAGTCCAGTGTCTATTTCACATGCAATAATTATAGCAATTTGATACTTTTAATGGTAATAGCTGCATCCAGCAGTGTCCTGTAATTTTTAGTTTGGCAAAGTGCTAGAGCTCTCTAGAAGAGAATTCTAAATGTATGAAAGGAGTCCAGAATTCTAGGTATTAGGTGGCACAGTAGGAAAAAAATGTGTGGGGATGGATAAACAAAGTAATCTGCTAAGATGAATCTTAAGAAACAGATTGGTCCAGGGTACAATAAATGAAAGAGTAAGCCCTAAACTGCAGTATTGTGTGTCTCACACAATCAGTCAGATGAGGGACAAAACAAACAAATGCTTGCTTCTTCTCACACTGCTATCCTTGTGTTAGAGAGAAAATTAGGTGGATCTTTCCTATTGTATGCATGTGAGAGCCAGGATGGTGTAGTGCTTTGAACATTGGACTACAGCTCTGGAAACTGAGGTCTAAATACCCCACTCAGCCATGGAAACCCCATGGGAAACATTGGGCAAGTCACATTCTCTCAACCTCAGAGGATGGCAAAGGCAAAACCCTCTCTGTACAAATCTTGCCAAGAAAATCCTGTGAGATGTTGACCTTAGGGTTATCAAAAATCAGTTAAAGGCACAGAACAACAACAAAGACTCCTACAGAAATTAACCCTTGTGTAATTTGCATTTAATGAAACACATGAAATGCACATTCTTTTCATATTGTGCCACCTAGTCTCTTAACATTCTGGACTCCTTTCACACAACACAGTTAAAGCAATTTAACTTCTTAGAGGCCTTTAAGAAGACACTCAAAACGGATCTCTTCCAGCAGGCTTATCCACTGAAAAAAAAAATTATATATATATATATATATATATATATAGAGAGAGAGAGAGAGAGAGAGAGAGAGAGGCACATACACACTTTATATGTGTGTGTGTGTGTGTGTGTGTGTGTCTATATATACCGTATTTTCCGGCGTATAAGACAACTGGGCGTTTAAGACGACCCACAACTTTTCCAGTTAAAATATAGAGTTTGGGATATACTCGCCATATAAGACTACCCCTCTTCCAACGCACACCAAATAAAAATTAAAAAAAAAATCCTATTTGATTTCAATATGGTAATTTTAATTCAAATGCTTATGACATGCAAATACTTAGCAGGAAAACTTACTGTATACAAAGCCTGCTTGGATTGGTCAGTTCTCCATGCCTGCCCAGCCCTCTCTGTCTCCAAGACTATCAGAGCGGTATTGCAAACACAGCTCTTTTTTCCATACCCCGGGCGTCCTGGATGCCTGCAGCTTGCTCCACCCTTCAGTTACATATGCAGCAACCGCAGATTCTCCAGTCCAGCTCAGAAGTTTCAGCACCTGCCCTATAAGATGACACCCAGCGTAGAAGACGACCCCCGACTTTTGAGAAGATTTTCCTGAGTTAAAAAGTAGTCTTATACACCAGAAAATACAGTGTGTGTGTGTGTGTGTGTGTGTGTGTATAGGCACATACACACTTTATATATAATATATATATATATACACACACACATACACACTTTATAAAATATATATATAGTGTGTGTGTATATATATATATATATATATATATATATATACACACTTTACCTATATCTATACACACACACACACACTTTATATATATTTGTGTTTACTACACACACACCATTTACACACACACACACACACACACTTTCTATATTACACATACACACAAAAGCTTAAACCCAGAGGCTTGCACATTATTCCCTCTGCATAAATCAGAAATGTCCAGCCAGTTGAAAGAACCAAAACCAGAAAGCCCTAAGTTTCCAGGCTTCGTGGTTCGAAGGGAGGAAGAAAGGCTCACAGCCACAGCCACAAATCACCAAAAAGACTACAAAGGAGCCAGGCCCTCAAAAATGCCTGTGATGCACCTTCTCATAGTAGAAATGGAGGAAAGAAGGATACTAGGGCACCCTTGGGCATCCACTCTGTGGCTGCCAGTCCCCCTCCTTTGTGTCGTTCTCCCGTGTGTGTGTGTGTGTGTGTGTGAGAGAGAGAGAGAGGGGGGGGAGGAGTGCTAATCCCAGCTAAAGACTCCCTTTTGAGGAGTTGCATCTTCCCTCTTCTGCACAAACTATGCCTGGTTTTGCCTGCCTTACAGATAACAGATTTGGCTCCTCTTTGGATTTACATCCCATTAATAGACAGATAGATAGATCTGAAGAGATATATATCTGTCCAATTGTCTCTAGAGTTAGAGCGTGTGTGTGTTTAGATCTGAAGATGTGTGTGTGTGTGTGTGTGTGTGTCTAGATCTGGAGCTTATATATAGATATATATGTACATCTGCTCAGTGCTATGGAATTCTGGGAGTTGGAGTTTGTTGTGGGATCCTTTGTTTGAGGTTATGGAATTCTGGGAACTGGAGTTTGTTGCTCCCCCTAGCCTCCGATGGCCCCCCGTTGCTCCCATCTCTCCCCCCAGCTTCCTGTTCATTCCCTCCAACCCTGTCATCTACCCTTCCAAGCAACGGAAGCAATTGGGGCAAAATTTCAGTGCAGCATCATGGGAAATTTGCCTCTTTGGAGGTTTGGGGGGGGGTGTACCGGGATGGAAGCAAAGTTGCATTCCACACCAGACCAATTCGGAGTGAAATCGAAGTGAGCTTGAATGTGAATTCTGTGAATTCACTTTTTACCAAATTCACCAAAATGAGGAGTCACTTTGGATTCACTGCAGAAGTGCCATGGAAGGAGCTCCCATAGAAATCAATCACATGTGATAATACATCACGTTATCATGTGAATTTGCATCATTGGACCTGCAGTCATGTTGGATCTGAGCTGCAAAAAGCTGCAAAAACCTCCATGTGATAAACACCAATGAAGCAATCTTATCAGTGTAGAGAGTGGTACAGTCTAACACTGTATGTACATCTGTTGTTTTATCATTACCATGTCTCTAATTTGGATTAAATAGCATTGAGGCCTCAGTAAGAAGTATACAAACTTAATGCAGAACACAGTATGCTTGTAATCTTAAAAAAACGTCTAGGGGTAGCCATGTTAATCATACAGCAAATCCAATGACATCCAAACAACAATACCTTTATTGGACCAACCAAAATGCACAATTACATGTTGCAAGCTTTTGAAGTCATAATGGCTTATTCATCAGGCAAACAGGAGGCAAAAATTGAAGATGTTAGTCAAAGGCTTGCATTTTCTGTTTCTGATATTAGTTCAGATGGTAGGGAGGGCTACCTGCAGGCTGGCATATTCTCCTTCGGCCATGCAGACACTGGTAGATTTTCAAAGTCAAGGAAATTTAGTGTCCATTTACAATTCAAAGAAGATGTTTGCTTGGAATAAAGCATGTCTCCTTCCTTTGTGAAGCCAGGAGGCTTGTGTTACTATTATATATTGGTTTTGAAACAAGCTAACACCTATATGTGTGATAATGTGTTATGAAAACAGTACTCTATACAAGGGATGAGAAGCCCAAAAGCTAAGCTCTTTGACAGTCTTCCAAAAGAACATACCTCACTACAGGATTCTGAATGGTTAAGAGGGAAAGTGAACAGCCAAGAAAGGTTTGGAAAGCTAGGTATTACTGGCACAACATAAGAGGACATAAGTTTGGTAGCTCTCAAATATAGATCCCGGTTTGAAGAATTTCATCACTTTTTGCTTCTACCAACACCACAACATTATGTTCTGTCAATCTCAGGGTGCAATTAGACCAAAAAACAGTCGAGGAAGATTATTTTATTGTTTGAATAAATAATATTCTGACATGTCAAAGCCTTCATAGAACCAATAAACATAGAAATGTGGCTTCAGCATGTTTTGCACCACTCCAGAATTCCACTTGAATTCACCTTGAGAGCCTTTCCAGTGACTTCAACAGTGAAGGGATCTGGCTGCACCATTTAGTTCTATATTTCCCACATTCTTAACAGCAGTGATTGAGCCATGGTTTTGTCATGTTGCCACACAGTTTAAATCATCATGCACACATCAGTCAATTCAGTTATTCACCTTTCAATAAACTCTTACAGGGTTTTACAAAAGAATTTCCAAAGGCTGGAATCACATGGGATAACAAACAAGTGAAACATCCCCTTGAATCTTTAATAGCAGGAGACTTTCAATCCAAATTGTTTTTGATGTTGCCATTGCATTTTTCAAATCTCACTGACTATAAACAACACATGGTACTATTATTCTTGAAAAAGCCTGTTCCTTGACAGTAAGAGCAAACCAATTAGCCTATTTAATAAGATCATTGTAACTAGAGTGGAAAGTGGTGAGGGTTTTCTATGTCCATTGAAGCAACGAGGCTGATTATTTTATCATTCATTATTCTTACTCAAATTTGGCACCTTTCTTTGGAAGTCTGCCTGGCCTCCTAGATGAGACTTGATTATAAGTCTGTGTAAGTATGGGCAGATGTGTAAGAGAAAGCATGTAATTTCACATGACTTAGTAGTTGCATGCTATGTTGTGTGATTCATTTCTCTGTTGGGGGAAAATGCTTTGCTGTACAAGCCTTCCTCTTTCTTTGCAACTTAATCACAAACAATTACAGCATCTGCTCTAATTCTGCTCCTTTCCTTTGGTAATTATAGCTTTACTGCAAGCAGTTCCTTTGTTTTTTAAAGGAATGAAAATGCTTGCAAAACTGCTAGATTTTGTAGAAAAGATGGGGTGCTACAAAATTTGTACTGCCTTTATTTCATATTCTGTTAGAGTTATCAACCACTGCATTTCTATACTCATTAATTGCTAGTTAGCATGTTTTGCACACTTCCTGTTTGGTTTTCCACAGTCATTCTTTTCCTGTATCAATCTAGCCTGCAGTCATTTTCTTTTCCCCTCTCCTCCATTAGACTGTGCATTTGATTATAGACAAGCGTTTATATGTAAAGCTAATTTTATATCATTTACAAACAAAACTAAGCGTTTTTCCTTCTCTGCTTGGATGGGCAGGTGTCTGATATTTGTTCAGATTCTTACTCTGCTTGAGAGATCTCTTCCATTTCCCAACAGGTTAATAGGGCCCAGGCATGAGTAATTAACAAGATTATTGAGGTCTCATTTCCGTTGGTGTATTCCTTAGTCTCCAATTGTATATTTCTTACCCTCCAATTGTCCTGATAGGGAAACATCCTGATTAATACTTTATCATCCAGTTTTTTCAGCTGCTTTTGAACTGCCCTGCCCCTCTTTCTCTCATCCTCTCTCCACCTTTCTCCTTTACATTCAGTTCCTTCAATGGCTGCAAACTGAATTCAAAGTGCAAAAGTAGTTTTCACTGCGCTAACTCTGCATGGGTGGGAGGAAAGAAGAGAGTGGAATCTTGCCTTTCCCAGGAGGCTCAGACAAAAGCAATTTGTTTTGTGTATTTTTCTTCATTAACAACATTTGATGACAAGACCACACTCTGATGTTGCTTGGCCACATATATCCTAAGTTTCATCTGTGCAATGTTGTAGGCTAATATATTTTTAGTATATTGAAGTGCAAGAAGTAATGTGTTTTCCACAAGGGATGTAATGTGAGGACACAAGATGAACTAAGGGAAAAGGAGAGACAAGGTATATGGCTAAGCATAGTGTAGGTCTGCATAAGTGAACCAGCCTTCTGTATTTCAAACAGTAAGAACTTAATTCTATTAACTGTAGGTGTTAGTAGGAAGATGTTTGCAGACAAAACTGCAATCATCCCTAAACACAAACCTCATATTCACTGTTACCTGCCCTACAACTTTATGGGTTCGGCTATGCTTCACCCATAAATCAATACATATCCATGCTCCATCCTTCTTGGTCTAATTTCCCAGCCCCCCTTTAAACACTTTTTGTTTCCACTTGACATCCTTTCACCTGTGAGATATTGCATCCCACAAATATCTGTATATTCCGGAACCAAGCAATTATCTTCACTGTAAACTGCCATCAAAGTTTTTTCCCAACACTACACCTCTCATCACCCCTATCCACAATATACATGTATTATTGTAAAATACGAGCCCCCTATGTTACTACATTAATAACTAATTAACCCAACCATACACACAACTTATGACAAATTAAATTAGATTTTGACAGATACTTACACTTTCCTGGGGAGATATTGAGCTCAATAATTGGGTGGAAGCATGAACGCCCTAACATATATGAACTGTTTATCATGTACATTTTGAATAGAAGTTAAATGGGTGAAAGACACTTAAAGTGAGTTGTTTTCTACTCACTGTAAAATATTTATTCTGTATGAGGATAGTGTTGAAAGTCAAGAAGACAAACAAATGCATCCTTGAATAGATCAATCCTGAAATACGTATAGAAACCAAGTTCCCATTCCCACTGGCAGGATTAATCACTTCATGATTCGCTCCTGCCCCGGTTTGGAAAGCGATTTCAAAAGACCCCTAGTTCGCATTATGAAAGGTTTTTTCCCCTTACCCTGTGGTTTTTTGTTTCTTTTTCTTTTTTCTTTTCTTTTCTTTTCTTCTTTTTTTTTTGGGGGGGGGGGCAATTGTGGTTCCCACTGGAAGCACGGCTTTAAACTCCCCTGTCAATCATCTGATGTAAACCAGGCTTGGAAATTTGCAGGGGAGGGGTTGGAGGCTGAGAGAGTGTGACAAGGAGGATGGCAATGGAGCAAGGCAAGGCAGGGAGAGCAGAGAAGATGAGGAGGAAGAGACAGAGGCAAGGCTGGGAAGGGAGCTTGGGGGCCGGGTGTTAGGAAGAATCGAATTAGGGGAATTTAATTAGCTCAAATATTACAAGAGGAGTGTCCTAACAATGCACGCAGCGGGGTCGGGTCCCTATGTGTATATCAGAGGTTATCTAATCCACCCCCAGAGAGAAAGAGACTCCAAATGCCAATGAGTTGCAATAAAAATATGAAACGTTTATTAAAGCCACACAACAAAGGGGATCACACACGCACACACACATTCAATGCTAAAGCAAGGGAGGGGTGAGTTCAGGAGGAAAGGAGAAAGAATAGAGGCACCGTTGGGATAATTACCTTAGGAGTCTTCTCCAAAGCGATGGATGTGAGGGATGGCAAATGTTGAGACACGGCCGCGAGAACGGGGAAAGCAAGCGGTGACCGCGGTGGCTAGGAGCTGAGTTCCAGCAGGCAAAGCTAACAAAAGGCCTGAGAGACAGTGAGCTTTTGGCTTAGCTCGAGTGATTTCAGCGGAGCTCAAGGCTCAAGGATCGCAAGCTTGGAGCAGGCTGCTCGACAAGCAAGGTATCAGGTTTGGAATTCAAAGCTCAGCAAGCCCAAGGAGGGCTGGAAGTGGGGTCCTTTTATACCCCTAAACATAACCTCAGGCTATGGCAGCCTGGTGAACAAAAGCTTAATGACTTTATCTTTGTTTAAGCTGAAATTTACACAATGGATACACAAAGAAGAGGTCTGGCACTTTTCAGGAGGGGACAAATATCTTAATAGCTGAGCCGTTAACTTAATCACTGGCTCTCAAAAGGAGGAAGCTCTGCTATTGTCTTCCTGCTTTGGGGCAACCTGCAAAACTAGTAGAGCAACTCCCAAAACTGCTTGCTGAAAGGTTTAAATTCTACCATTTTCCTTGACCAAGCCTAGCAAGACAGCTGGCTATGTGGTCAGCTCGCTTTTAGGGTAATGGCGGCTAGCGATGGGGTCAGTTCGGGGTCATAGATTCAGATTACATGGCACCCAAAATTTATATAAAACCAAACTTGATAACACGGGGAAGGGACATTGCCAGGCCGGGAAAGGAGAAGAGGATGAGACGGAGGCAAGGCTGGGGAAGGGACATCACTAATCTGGGAAGGGAGAAGAGGATGAGACGGAGGCAAGGCTGGGGAAGGGACATCACCAGGCCGGGAAGGGAGAAGAGGATGAGACAGAGGCGTTCCTCATAGGGCATGGTTTCCAGACCCTTTACCATTTTAGTTGCCCTCCTTTGGACATGCTCCAGTTTCCCCATATCTTTTTTGAATTGTGGCGCCCAGAAATGGACACAATATTCCAGGTGGGGCCTGACCAGAGCAGAATAGAGTGGCACTATTACTTCTCTTGATCTAGACACTATACTTCTATTGATGCAACCTAATATTGCATTGGCATTGTTAGCTGCCGCATCATACTGTTAACTCATGTTCAACATGTAGTCTACTAGGACTCCTAGATCCCTTTCACACATAGTTTCATTCAGCCAGGTGTCCCCCATCCTATATTTGTGCATTTCCTTTTTCCGCCCTAAGTGCATTACTTTACATTTCTCCATGTTGAATTCAGGCTCATGTGAGTAGTTTACTTAAATTCTCAGTAATTTTTTTAATTCCTTTTGATGCCATTCTTTTTATGCCTCCAGCAACCTCAGTCTGAAATACAGGAAATTTTCCAGAAATGCTGTAGAATACATTAATATAAGACAAGCTACCAGGCTTACATCCATCTACTGGCTTTCAGCACTAGGGTAGAAATTGGGCTGTGTTGTTTCCCAAGATGCCAGTCATTGCACTGTATATGTTTGGTGTTTTGTTATTATTCTTTGTTTTAAGGAATGAAACTATATGACTCATTTCCAGATTCTCCT
Source organism: Sceloporus occidentalis (assembly GCA_023333645.1). NCBI lineage: Eukaryota > Metazoa > Chordata > Lepidosauria > Squamata > Phrynosomatidae > Sceloporus > Sceloporus occidentalis. The sequence goes on along the minus strand of JALMGF010000004.1, from coordinate 6,078,494 downwards.
TGCTCTTTTGTTTGCAGGTGGAGCATTTCCAGAAGTTAATCTGTATCAGTGGTCAGCATCATGATCTAATTTCATTACATTTTAAGAAATATTTAAAAAGAGATAATGTAATCTCACTATTGAGAAACTAGAGACATTTCTGGGTCAACACTGTAACTTTTAGGTCCTCCTAAGACTTCATGCTCCTTGAGGTTTCTTTCAACTCTATGATTCTAAAATGTATATTATCAATTAAATGTATATGATGCTTTTCAATGAAATCTCAAATTGCCTTCTTTCATACTATGAAGATTTCTAATGCATTTTATTTTGCAAATGAAATATTGATAGAATTCCTTACCCCAGATAAATGTTTTGATTGTTTTGCTCTTGAAATGTGATTTGATATAGTTTTCAGTCTAAAAATAATTTAGGTTTCTGCTTTTGCACCAGTTTGCAATCTGCACAATAATCCAAATCTTAACTATGATTTCTTTTCTTTTGTTTGCAATGTGAAAGTCACTTTGTTATCCCTTAATTACAAAGGAAACAAATAATACATATGAAACAAATAAAATGCAAAAGTATTCTTAAACTCCCATAGTTTACTGCTAATTTATTTAGCTGGACTTTTTAATTCCATTTGGAGTTTCTTCAAATGGGCCTTCAAAGAGCTAAACTACTGAATCCAATTTACACAGAAAAGGTATAAAAATATTTTGATTCTTGGTCAGAAGAGCTATGCTAAACTGCGACCCCCCAATAGTCTGTAGAGCCATTGTAAAGCCATTATAGAAATGAGGCCCTATAAATTATTTGCTTTGAGACTTCTCTTCTTATGTAGAGTAACTGTTCATTGTCCTACTAATAATAAAAAAAGATTTTAAAAGACCAAAATAGCCAGTAATTTGTTTTCTATTTCCTGTTACAAAAATTGGACATGACTGAAGGGTTGAGTCATTTGTATCATGTTTAAAAGAGGGACTGTTACTTGTTTTATAGCTATCCCTTTTTGACATCCCAATTTCTCCGACTGCCACAATCAGAGACAAAGAGAGTACAGCAAATGCAAGGAAGAAACTAAAAAGGCTTCCAGTTTTATGTGAAATGACAAATGCAGCACAGGAAGAATAACCACAATATGTGGAAGGAAGTTCTTTCTTCTAAGGGTAAAACTTCCTTCCTCTTGGCAAGGAAACATATTATCAATAAAAACAAGAGAGCATTGACTGTTGGGTAGAAATGTACTTTGTGGATCCAAGAAGAACCAGACAAGAAGACTCAAATTACAGATGTTTGTCTCTAACCCCATCCCACCCATTTGATTCCTAGGCCCCAAAATTAATAAGTCTTATTACTGCAAATTGCACTGTGTTCTCTCACATAAATATCCCGTTACCAGTGGGGGCCATTACCATTAACACTGGGAATGATCAACAAGTAAAATTGTTAAAACAGCAGTGCTGACATTAATGGACAAATTGACTACTCTGTGCTAGGGACCCATGAGTCTGGCTGTTTACCTTTATTTTTCTGTGAGATGTACTAATCCATGACGTTAAGTACAGCTGAGGCTGTTTTACAAAATATATTTTATGTATGCTCAACAAGAATATTCACGCGCGCACGCGCACACACACACACACACAATATTTGGGGGAACTGATACCATGATACCTTACAGACAACTGGCATAGAAAACATTAATGTATGTTTCCAGAGGTGGCGATGTCTCCAAATTCTAAAAAGCGAGTTGAAAGCTGCAGTAAGGGAAATGGCAAAAAACAAATCACCAGTAACAGATGATATTCCAATTGAACTGCTGCAAACCACACTGACAGAGTCAACTATGGTCCTAACCGACATATGTCAACAGTTATGGAAAATAAAACAATGGCCAACAGATGGGGAAGGGGAGGACTGAAGCAACTATAGGACCATAGCACTAATCTCCCAAACAAGCAAAATTCTGCTCAAAATTCTACAACATAAACTCCAACCATAAATGGAAACAGAAATCCCAGAGGTCCAAGCGGGGTTCAGGAAAGAAAGAGGCACTAGGGACCACACTGCAAATACAAAATGGCTAGGGGTGTGCACCAGGGAATTCCAAAAGGATATCGGTATGTGCTTTATAGCAAAACTTTTGACTGCATAGATCATGAAAGGCTATGGAATGCCATTAAATACATGGGAGTGGCAACACATCTGATAGTCCTGATGAGGAATCTGTACTCAGGGCATGAGGTTACTGTCAGAACAGGACTCAGAGAAACAGAATGGTTCCCATGTGAAGTTGAAGGCCTTCAGGGCTGGCATCAATAGTTTTTTGTGAGTTTTGGGGCTATGTGGCCATGTCCTAGAAGAATTTATTCCTGATGTTTCACCTGCATCTGTGGCTGCATCTTCAGAGAATGGTGGCATGGAGATGTGTGGGGTATATTTGGTTCCTGTTTGGTACTGAAGAGTCCATGGAACACCACAAAGACAAAAAATTGGCTTCTAGAGCAGATCAAGCCAGAAATCTCCACAGAAGCCAAGATGACAAAACTGAGCCTGTCATACTTTGGCCATAACATGAGGAGGCACAACTCATTTGAAAAAAAACCCGAATAATGCTAGGAAAAGTGGAGGAAAGTAGAGAGGAAGGTGCATGCTAGACAGATGGACCCTATTAAGAAAGTCATGGGTATGGCTTTCCAGGTACTAAGCAGAATAGTGGAGGACAGAAAATCATGGAGATGTCTCATTCACAGGGTTGCCATGGGTCAAGATTAACTCAAAGGCAGTTAACAACTGCAACAAAAAAACTCCAGAGGCACATGTGGATGTGTGTCTGCAAACATGCACTCGCAGATGGAGAGCTTGTACAGTGCATCTCTATGATCTTGTGTGGAGACCACATAGTCCCCTGGGATCTTTGTCAGTGGAGACTAGGTTAGCTAGGCTTAAATTCTATTGGTTAGTCCCAGATAGATGAGTACAATTCAGTTGCATAGTGAATCCCTATTTACACAAATCCAATTAGCTCAATGGGTCTATTCTAGATGAAAATATCAATAAGATACAGCCACCAGTATCAAGGGACGAAAAAGCATAACAGTGTGAAGCTGCAAAGGCATGAACCACTCTTCACAGAGGCACAATCAGCATATTGTATTTAACGCAAATGTACTCCTAGTGAGAACTACCTCTGCTTCTCAAATGGCTGCAGGGAATCCTGGGCAATGCACCAAATGTATACCTACTTGGTAATTATAGCAATATTAGGTTCACTACACAGAATCATAGAGTTGGAGCGACCACAAGGGCCTCCTGGTCCAAACCCCTGTCATGCAGGAATAAAAGCACACTTGGCAGGTGGCCATCCAGACTCTATATAAAAACCTCCAAAGAAGGAGACTTCACCAAACTCTTGAGGGAGTAAGTTCTATTGCCACACACTTTTTACTGTCTTCCTAATGTTGAGCTGGAATCTCTTCCTGTAGCTGGAATCAATTTCTCTAGGTCCTAGTGTATGGATCAGTGGAAAACAAGCTTGCTCCATTCTCAATATGACATCCCTTAAAATATTTAAAGATACATATCATGTCATCTCTTAACCTTCTCTTTTCTAGGCTAAATATATGCAGCTCCCTAACCCATTCATAATAGGACATGGTTTCCAAAGCTTTTGCCATTTTGGTTGCCCTCTGCACACCCTAAAACTCGACCCAACAGTTGCATTGTCTAGCCCACGTTTTACTAGCTTGTTTGACAGAATGTCATGGGTGACCTTGTCAGAGGCCTTACTGAAATCAAGATATGCTACATCCATAGCATTCCCTTCATTTAGCTCTCTCTCAGAGAGAGACAGAGACACAAAGACAGACCAGGTTAGTCTGGCATGACTTGTTTTTTAGTGATCACGGGATTACTTTCTCATAGAATCATAGAGTTGGAAGAGACCACAAGGACCATCCAGTCCAACCCGCCTGCCATGCAGGAAATCATGATCAAAGCATCCCTGACAGATGGCCATCCAGCCTCTGCTTAAAGACCTCCAAAGAAGGAGATTCCACCACAATCTGTGGGAGTGTGTTCCACTGTCAAGCAGCTCTTACTGTCAGGAAGTTCCTCCTAACATTGAGGTGGAACCTCTTTTCCTGTAGCTTGCATCCACTGTTCCAGGTCCTAGTCTCTGAAGCAGCAGAAAACAAGCTTGCTCCCACCTCAATATGACATCCCTTCAAATATTTAAACAAGGTTGTCATATCACCTCTTAACCTTTTCTTCTCCAGACTAAACACCCCCAGCTCCCTAAGTCGTTTTGCAAAGGACATGGTTTGCAGACCCTTCACCATTTAGTCGCCCTCTTTTAGACACGCTCCAGGTTCTCAATGTCCTTTTTGAATTTTGGTGCCTAGAACTGGACACAGTATTCCAGGTGGGGTCTGACCAAATCAGAATAGAGTGGCACTATTACTTCCCTTGATCTAGACACTATACTTTTACTGATGCAGCCTAAAATTGCATTGGCCTTTTTAGCTGTCACATCAGAGCTAAAGGATCTGCTCTAGATCTTTTCCTAGAATTGATGTCAGGCTGACTGAGTGGTGATTGTTTGGGTTCTTTTTCCCCCTATCTCAATACTGGGACAACATTTGCCCTCCTCCATTCTCCTGTGACTTTTCCTGTTCTTCAAGGATTCTCAAAGATTATTGCCAGTAATTCCAAGTTTACCTCTGACAGATTTTTTTAAAAAATACCCTTGGATGAAATTAATTTGGCCCTGGACACTTTATACAATTTAGAGTATCCAGTTATTCTTGTACAACCTCTTTATCTATTCTGTGATGCATTCCCCCTACTGTATGATATGCTCCATTTTCTCCAGTTTGGGAGAAGACAAAGGTAAATAAGGTGTTGTGTAGTTCTGCCTTTTCTCTGTTTCCTCCCACATTTCATCATCTTCTCCACACAGTGTCCCTACCATTTCCTTGTTCTTCCTCTTGCTACAGGCATAACCAGAAAAGCCCTTTTATTGTTTTTAACTTCACTAGCAAGCCTGAGCTTGTTTTGTGCTTTAGCTTTTCTGACTTGCTCCCTACACAACCAGGGTATTTGTCTTAATTCTTCTTCAATGATTACCCCCCTTTTCCATTTCTTCTACAGGTCCCTTTTGAGTCCAAGCTCAGTTGAAAGTTCTTTAGACATCCATCCTGATTTCTTGACACATCTCCCATTTTTCCTCCTCATTGGAACTGCTTGAAAATGTGCTTTCAATAGCTCCCTTTTAAGAAACTCCCATTTGTCGTGTATCTCTTTCTCTATTGGTAGTCCTGACCATAAGATCGATGGCAGTATTTCCCTACATTTACTGAAACAAGCCTTCTTAAAAGCTAGAATGCACATTTGACTAAGGAGCTTATCGCATGGACAGAACCCCCCAATTGAACCCCAACGGGATGCAGCCAGGTTGCAGGAGGCAGGCAGAAATCACCGCATGTAATTCGCCACCGATGGTGAATTACATGCGGTAATTCCCATCTGTATCCCACAACCCAGCTGCATCCTGTTGGAGTGCAGTCATGTTTTTTGTCCATGAGATAAGTTCCTTTGGTTAGCTTTCCCCTTTCCCCTCCATAGGAAACTCTTGAATAATATCGTCACTCCCACCAAAGTAGTTTCCCACGCAGTTTCAAAGACCTTCAGGCTCCTACCCTGTATCACATCTATGTTATGACTTATTGTATTATGAACAAGCTGATAAATTATGGTTTTGATAAGAAAATTTAAGGCAGCCACTCCATTTTATCCTTAGCATTTTGACTCTGCCGGGATAGCACTGGGTTAATTAATCTTTATTAATCTCTGTTCAGTATTTCCATTCATCTGACCAGTATTACTACAGCATTTAATTTACTGAAGATTCCTTAACTGTGGCCTTTGTATGGAATGGAACTATAATTTTGGTCTTTGGTATGATTAAGCTCTTCTCTTCCCATATCGTAATTCTCAAACCTACACAGAAAAGTAATTGCTGGTTCAAACCTTAGGATATCTCTCTCTGCACTGTGAGGAACGAACACATGAAAACCTGTAATGTTCCTAAAACATTTGAGGTGCTAAACTGTCTTTCATGTCTTCTTGGTGATCTTTTGTATTATTTTAGATTATCTGGAATATCTCTTTAAATGTCATCTCTCTCATTGTTATACTTCATAGAATCGTAGAATTATAGAGTTGGAAGAGGCCATAAGGAGAGTACAGCCCAACCCCGTCATGCAGGGAGATACAGCACTCTCCATAGATGGTCATTGCTTTAAAAAAGGAGACTCTACCACACTCCAAGGGAGCCTATTCCACTGTCAAACAGGTCTTACCATCAGGATGTTCTTCCTAATGTTTAGGTGAAATCTCTTTTCCTGTACTTTGAATCCACTGTTCCATGTCCTAGTTTCTGTACACCAGAAAACAAACTTGTTCCTTCTTTCATATGATATGCTTGCAAATATTTAAACATGGCCATCATGTGACCTCTTAACCTTCTACTGAACATAATATTTACTATGAGGTTTGATCAAAACAGACTAAAGTGGAACTGTTACTGCCCTCAGTTTAGACACTACATTTCTATTGATACAGCCTAAGATTGCATTGGCTTTAGTTGCTTCATCACACTGCTGACTCAAATTCAACATGTAGTCAACTAAGACACCTAGATCTCTTTTGCGTGAACTGCTTTCAAGCCAGGTATTACCCATTCTATATCTGTGCATTTCATGTTTTCTTCCTAAGTATAGTACTCAAAGATCCTACTCATTAGGTTGTTGAGTACATGTCCTGCCTATCCATCCAAACCTTCATTCATAATAAAGCCCTAAATGGCTTGGGCCCAGGGTACTTGGAGGACCGCCTCTCCCCATACAGTCCGCCTCACACTCTCAGATTGGGCGGAAAACATTTGTTAAGAGTTCCTAAAGCAAGATATACTCCATCTCGGAGGGCATTTTCCATCTCAGCCCCACAGCTTTGGAACTCCTTGCCCGACAAGCTCCGCTTTGTCACCTCCCTAGATGTATTTAAGAGGAACTTGAAAATGTGTCTTAATTGTTATCCTTTTCTCCCCCGACGACGATGTATACTGTTCAATCCAGCTATTTGTTATGGTTTTAATGTCTTTGTAAGAAATTGGTTTTAATGGATATTTTTAATTGCTATGGGTGGATGGTTTGCACATTGTTGGGGGTATATGTTGTTTATGATTGTTTTTTGTTATTGTAATTTTTGTTGGAAACCGCTATGATCTACACAGGAATAGCAGTATATAAATAAAATTTTATTATTATTATTATTATTATTATTATTTATAATAAATTATGTTTGTCCTCAGTGTGGGTACCATATTAAAAAGACTAGAATTACAGGATGATTCTCCCTTAAAAATAGAAAATAAGATCATAAATCTGTCTACAACTCACCACAGAATAGTCTGCCTTCCATGTAATGTTACGAGTAGAATGGAGGAAGTGTTCAGCCTATTCCTTCATCTTAGGAGCAGCAAGGCAGATGTCTCATCTGTTAAAAGTAATCATTTGTCCTAACCAAGGTGGACCTCTCCCCCCCCAGCAAATCAAAAGATTACACGCAGAATTCAAATCAGATTTCCTTCTTACTGGTTTACCTACCTAAAGAAATAGCCTGCATTATTGTCTGTTTTTAGCTTGTGTTTTGTATGTCTTATTTTTTTTTTCTGAGCTAGTTTTCCCTTTGCTTTTATAAAAGACATTCTTGTATTCCCTAACCTCTAACATTTCACAGATGAAACAGGACAATTCTTGTTCATTTGTTGTATTCATAGTCTCCAATCAAGGAAGGCTCCCTGCCAGAGCTTCCAGCCTCACACATTGCTGGAGGCTTTTGTGTGTATGTGTGTATGTCTACTATTCATTTATTCCACAATAGCCTGTTGTGAAACAGAGTGTATTAATTAACTACTGATCATAGCAGTTCACTTTAAAAAAAACCCAACAACTTTACAATAGTTAATATTTCATAATGGAAATCATACTTAAACTATTTCTTCAACTCAGGCCTACTTGGCAACATTTATTATTGGTAGAGACATTACACCAAGTGATTGAAGGGAAGCAACTCACTGGGTTTCCCCTCTCCACCTCTGTCGATGCAAGTGGATTGGCAAGCATGTGCAGTAAAGTCCACATGCATCTCAGTCCTGCTTCAAAGATTAATTTCTAGAGATGTAAAAAAAATGGCAGTGTCACAGAACTTTGACAAGATTAGGATCATTAAAAAAAAATACTTTTGTAAAGTAATTTACAAGACAGATACTTAGAATCATAGAATCATTGAGTTGGAAGAGACCGCAAGGGCCATCCAGTCCAACCCCCTGCCATGCAGGAAATCTCAATCAAAGCATACATGACAGATGGCTATCCAGCCTCTGCTTAAAGACCTCCAAGAAAGGAGACTCTACCACTCTCCGAGGGAGTGTGTTCCACTGTCAAGCAGCCCTTACTGTCAGGAAGTTCCTCCTAATGTTGAGGTGGAATCTCTTTTCCTGTGGCATGCATCGATTGCTCTGGGTCCTAGACTCTGGAGCAGCAGAAAACAAGCTTGCTCCCTCTTCAATATGACATCCCTTCAAGTATTTAAACAGGGCTTAACCTTCTTAACCTTCTCTTCTCCAGGCTAAACATCCCCAGCTCCCTAAGTCATTCCTCATAGGGCATGGTTTCCAGACCTTTCACCATTTTGGTCACCCTCCTTTGGACACGTTCCAGTTTCTCAACATCCTTTTTAAATTTTGGTGCCCAGAACTGGACACAATATTCCAGGTGGGGCCTGACCAGAGCAGAACAGAGTGGCATTATTACTTCCCTTGATTCCCAGCTTTCTAATCTATTAAGGTCATTTTGAATGTTGATCATGTCCTCTGGGGTTTTTAGCTGTTTGGTGTCATCCTCAAATTTGGTAAGTATGCCCCCTGCATATGAACTCCTTCCAATATGTATTTTTATTAAAAGCTTCTCTCTTCTTATTGTTGTGAGGGGATGTGAAAGATAGTAGTGTATCTCACAGGCAGAGTAATTAGTATTCATGAACAACAACCACCCCATCTCCCCACACAGGGTCTACCAGAGAAAAAGCAGGCTTATTCATCTTCGTAAAAAAGAAATACAAAGTAGGTTTACAGATAAATATTAAACATTATATAATATCTCATGGTGAGATGCTCTATAAAATATATTCTTCAAACACAGAGGAGTAGAAATGTAAAACCTCCTACTGTCTGACGCTATGGGAAAATAATTAGTTATTTCCATTTTTTCTTCTTTTCTTTTCTGAAATAAGGCCACAACATTATTAATTCCAAGAATCTGCAACACAGCAGCCAATGGAACATGTAGACGTAAATGGGTATGTGGGAATCTGATTAAGCTGGATTTTACATCCATAGACTTTTGGTTTTGAAACCCAGGCCAGGATACAGACCCTGCAGTTCATTCTAGCTTGATTCCTTGAAGGAATCGGAGTGTCCTAAGTCAAGGAAATTTAATGTCCATTTGCAATACAAAGAAGAGGTTTCCTTGGAATCCAGCAATTGAAAAGGGACTTTAAATTTCCTTGACTTTGAAAATCTGCCAGTGACCACATGGCCAAAGGGGGAGTCTTGGAGATGTCTCCTCCACAGGATCTCCCTGAGTAAAAAGGATGTTGAGAAACTGGAGCCAGCCTGTAGATAGCCCTCCCTACCATCTTAACTAAGACCTGAAGCAAAACATGCAGGCCTATGACTAACATCTTCAATTTCTTTCTCCTGTTTACCTGATGAAGAAGCCAGTGTGACTTTCAAAGCTTGCAACATGTAATTGTGCACTTCACTTGGTCCAATAAAGGTATCATTGTTTGGATGTTATTGGATTTGTTATATGACCAACATGGCTACGCCTTGATTTTTTTGGAAACAAAAACCATGTTACTAGCAAAACATGCCCCCCCAATCCTTATTGTTGTTGTTAGCTGCCCTCTAATCAGAGAATCATAGAATCATAGAGTTAGAAGAGACCACAAGGGCCATCCAGTCCAACCCCCTGCCATGCAGGAACTCTCAACTCAGGGAGATCCTGTGGATGAGACATCGCCAAGACTCCCCATCCTCAATCTCTCTGCTCAGGTCCTGCAGGATCGTGTCTATGACCCTCCCTAACAGAGTCTATCCACCTAGCATATGGTCTTCCACTTTTTCTGCTGCCCTCCATAGTTACTAGCATCGTTGTCTTTTCTAATGATTCATTTTTCCTCATGATGTGGTCAAAATATGAAAGCCCCAATTTGGTGCTTTGATTGTGTATTCCCATATGATGGGGGATTTAGATTGGATGGCCCTTGTGTTTTTTTCAGCTCTATGATTCTATGATTCTATTGTCATCTTGGCCTCTAGAGAGTGTTGTGGCTTGATCTGTTCTAGAATCTATTTGTTTGTTTTTTTGGCTGTCCATGGCATTCTTAGTACTCTTCTCCAGCACCACATTTCAAATGAATGTGGCGCCCCTTCCCCGCAGCCTGGAAAGGGGTGTCCTTGGGGCTCCAAGCCCCAAGGACACCCTGCGGCGGTGGGGAGGAGGAGAAAGGGGCTGCTTGGCCCCTTTCTCCTCCTCGTTGCTGGGCACAGCCGTCTGAAGGCTGCGCCCAGTGACGCGAAGCCAAGAAGGAGCTCTGAAACAGAGCTCCTTCTTGCGCTGTGTAAAGGGCACTCTAAGCGCCCTCGCACGGTGCAAGGACGTCACGTCCGTGCCGCCTCGTTTGGAGGCGGCGCGGTCATGACATCGTAATGGCGGCGGCCGTGTGGAACGGCCGCCACCATTTTGTGTGCGCTCCGCGCATCCTAGGATTGGGGCTGTCTGGAAAGGACGCCCCTTTTTAACCATAGCACACGCAGAGCACGTACTAAAGTGTCCATCTGTAACGGACCTGTATTTTCTTCCTATGAGCTTTTTTCACTGTCCATCTCTTGCACCTGTACACGATGATAGGAAGTACTATGGCTTGGTGTTCAAAGTTTAATGTTTACTTTATAGTTCGCAGTTATGTCCTTACATGTTATAATCTAGTCAAGTTCTTTCACAGCAGCCCCCTCCCTTGCAATCCTAATCTTCTGATTTTTGACTGCAGTCTTCATTCTGATCAGTGTTTGAACCAAGGTTTGTGAACTCTTTGACTATTTTCTTATTGTCTAGTTGGGATTCTAGTAGATTTTCTGTGGTCATTATTTTTGTTTGTTTTTTGGTTTTTAGCATTACTCCAACCTTTGTACTTCTCCCCTGGAACTTTGTCAATAATTGCTCCAGGTCTTTGCTTGTTTCTGCTAGTTGTATTGTGTCATCTTCATATCTGACACTGTGAATATTCCTTTCACTTACCTTCACTTCTCCTACCTCTGTCACAAAAAGTTAACATGGGTTTCAGAGAAACAAATCATGCCAGACAAATCTTATCTCTTTTTTGATAAAATTACCAGCTTGGTAGATGAAGGGAATGCTGTAAATATAGTATATCTTGATTTCAGTAAGACCTTTGACAAGGTTCTTCGTGATATTCTTGCAAACAAGATAGTAAAATGTGGGTTAGACAATGCAACTGTTATATGGATTTGTAATTAGTTGACCGGCCGAACCCAAAGGGTTCTTAGCAATGGCTCCTTTTCTCCTGGAGAGAAGTGACCAGTGGGGTTCTGGCCTGGGCCCACTGCTATTCAACATCTTTATTAATGACTTGGATGATAGAATTGGGGGCATACTTATCAAATTTTCAGATTACACCAAATTAGGTAAATAGGATCAAAATTCAAAATGACTTGAATAGACTTGAAAGCTGGGCCAAAGCTTAAAAAATGAAATTCAACATGGAAAAATGTAAGTACTGCACTTCGGGCGGATAAATGAAATGCATAGATATAGAATGGGGACACCTGCCTGAATGAAAGGGATCTAGGAGTCCAAGTAGACCACAAGTGGAACATGAGTCAACAGTGCAATGCGGCAGCTAAAACAGTTGATGTGATATTAGGCTGCATCAATAGATGTATAGTGTGTAGATCAAGGGAAGTAATATTGTCACTCTATTCTGCTTTGGTCAGGTCCCACCTGGAATACTGTGTCCAATTCTGAGCACCACAATTCAAAAAGGATATTGAGACACTGGAGCGCGTCCAAGGATGGGCAACTAAAAGGGTGAAGGGCCTGTAAACCATCCCTTATGAGGAATGACTTAGGGACCTAGGATGTTTAGCCTGGAGAAGAGAACATTAAGAGTTGCTATGATGACCCTGTTTAAACATTTGAAGGGATGTCATATACAGGAGGGAGCAAGCTTATTTTCTGCTGCTCCAAAAAGCAGGGCCCGGAACAATGGATGCAAGCTCCAGGAAAAGAGATTCCACCTCAACATTAGGAGGAACTTCCTGACAGTAAGGGCTGTACTCCCTCAGAAAATGGTGGTGTTTCCTTCCTTGGAAGTCTTTAAACAGAGTCTGGATGGCCACCTCTGATTATGCTTTGATTGAGAGTTCCTGCATGGAAGGGGGTTGGACAGGATGACCCTTGTGCTCTCTTCCAACTCTATGATGCTATCTATTTTGCACACTGTCAAATGCCTCCTTCTGGGAGAAAGGGAGGCAAGTGTTTGTGGCAGCCAACCACCTCCCAAAGCCAGCTTTTGTGTGAATGTGCACACAGCAGTCGATTTTGGGAAGGCATTAGCAGCAAGGATCCTTGTGAAGCAAAACACTGCTGTGTGAATGTACACACAGCAGGCCCAAGCTTTGGGAGAAAGGGGGAGCAATTGATCCTGGCTGCCAAAATCTTTCCAATGCCAGCTGCTATGTGACTTTGCACAGAAAAGCCAGCTTTGGGAAGATGTTGGCAGTTAGGGCCACTCCTCCTCCCACCCCCACCTCCCAAAGCTTGATGTTGCTGTGTGCACATTCTTGCAGTGATCACAGCTGCCAGTAACTTATCAAAGCTGGCTGCTGTACCAATGTGCACATAGCAACTGGATTTGAGAAGTTACTGGTAGCCATGATCACTGTGAGGGGGAGGGGGAAAGAAGACTAGGCTCACTGAGCAGAATCTCACTTACTCACACCTTGTGACTCCATGAGAAGCAGAACTATAACAGAAGCAGCCTACTGGATCTAGGCAGAAATGGAATAGCAGCATGTCTGAGAGCATATTGACACATTTTGCCATTCAATGAAAAGGTGCAGTAATAGTAACAAATGGAATACAAGGCAGGACCATGATGGACATGTCATCATGTGTTAACTACCTGTCGAAAATAATTTTATTCTGTTAAAATTCAGCTTTTTAGCCTTGTGTGATAAAGTCCTTTGTTTTCATACTTGAAATGAATGTTCTTTATATTATTTCTGTTCTTGTCTTTGTTCTTTATAAAACTAGCACCTTCCCGCACCTGCTGTTAACAGCTGAGACAGACTTAAGTGTTTAAAGGCAGAGTTTATAAGGACAGTTTTTCAAAGGAAATTATTTATGAGCAGTTGAAACCAAGTATGTGACCCACTTTTTACTTTCACATTTCTTAATGAAGGCAAGAGAGAGTTAATATTGCCATGCAACATACCAGTTAACAGGGAGATTTTGGACATGTTTTCAGAAAAGTAAGCCTCATTCAGTTGAATCGGACATACTCTTGGTTGTGTGGATCAACAAATGGATCCTTTCCCTATGAAATAGTAAATGCCCATTTTTTCTTCTTTTTTACTTTATTCTGTTTAGACATGGTACTGATTCTTTTCAGAAATAGGACTGTTTGTAAATTTGTTCAAACAGCTTGCACTAAACTGTTTAGTTTTCAATATGAAGATTAGTGACCAGTGGAGCAAGCTTGGAGAAAGGGAGTTTCTGTTGAAAGACTTGTTCCTTATAATAAACTTTGTTATGCAATTAGCAATGATTGCAATGAACAACAGCCTTAGACATCTTATTTGTCACCACAATTTCCATATTCCTGAATTTTATTTTGATTTGTCAGGGCAGTTTCCATATTGTTCCATGTTCCCCAGTATTGCACTGGAATATCGTAATAGTTCTTGGCAAGATTGTGATTCATTTGATAGTATGCCAGCAAAGATGTTGTTTTTCAGAGTTCCACTCATGCATGGAATCTCATAGGGCTTTTTTCTCCTATGACATACTTTTATAGAATATAGGCCTGTTACAGACTGCCAAAATAAAGCTGCTTCGGGTCTCTTTGGAAGTATGCTGTTTAAATGATGCATGCATCCTAAGAATACGGAAGCTGCACCAAAGCTACACTCCAGTGCTTAGGAATGGAGTGTGGCTTTGGAGCGACCTCCGGACTCTTAGGACCCATGCATCATTTAAACAGCATACCTCCAAAGAGACCCGAAGCAGCTTTATTTTGGCAGTCTGTAACAGGCCATAGACTGACCAATGTGCTTAAAGTGAGTACAACACAGTAGCTTTTAAAACTGTTTTATTTTTTTCTTTGATCTTACAATCTCACTGAGTTTTGCCCAAGAGATTGAGGACAAGTGCCATCATTTCTCTGGGCTAGCCAGGCAAAGACTTTTGAAATCTAGGGAGCAACTTTAAAAAGAAAATCCTTAAAACAAAACAGAAAAGCTCTGCTATACTACTAGTTAAGTTTTTTTAAAAAAAAATTAATATAAAAATTTAAAATGCTACAAACATTCCATTCCATTGTTTTGTAAATAGACTTTGTAAAGCAAATCATATTACATAATAACAACATAACATACAACATAACATACAAACCGACATAATCCAATTTTTTTTAAAATTAACTTATGCTGAAACAAATTCATAAACTCAGGCAATCAATTCTGATTTTCAGAATTTGTAAGGAGTGGCAATTCTCATTTTAAAGACATTTTTAAAATGTTCATACTCCCTTCTTATTTCTCCCCATCTCCTTTTATTCTACAAGTTCTATTTTCCTCTTCTCTAGGGCCTTGTAGTCTAACCCTTCATCTGATCTGCCATTGCCCAAACCTCAAATTCTTGCGCAAGGGGAGGAAAGTTTTTTTTTCTTTCTCTCTCAAAATGCTAAAGTTAGATCTGTTTTAGATTTATTATTTATATTATAGTAACATCTAAAGGTCTAATACAATCCAAGATCAGGGGGGTACATTTTGCTGTGCAGCATACAAACATGTCATAGGAGGAAAGATAGACAGGATATGGTAAAACAATTTGCCTAAGATCAGTTGTGCAAGCAAGGTCAGTAACTGAAGCAGTCTTCATCACTTCTATTCATTAAGCTACTCAATTGTGTTCATCATAGGAATGCAGAGCTGTATAGCAAAAAGTGATGAAGAGGTGGCCTAGTTCAGCTTCTGCATTCAAACAATGTCCTTTAGTGGATTAGCTTCTTTCATGAGACAAAAGTAGATGGCAGGAGCAAGCACAGAGCTACACTCCAGGGGGGGGGGGGGAAGCCTTTCAGGTCAGGGGCCACTCGGGTGACAGGAGAAAAGTATTAGAGTAGAAGCTAGAAATTAATCATCACAGGAATAGGAAGTCAAGGCTTACCTCTCACACTCACCTGCTGTACCTGGAATCCTGAGATCTGTAGTTTACTGTGACATCAGAGCTCTCTTAAAGAGAAGGATAAATATCTCATAAAACTACAGTTTCAAGAATCTCATCTATATCATATCATCAGACCAAAACGTTGGATCCCAGGATGGAGCACTGAACATTTCCTCAAAGTGTGATATTCATGTCAACTCTTGAGTGAATATGAGCTACTTTCTTTTTGATATACTTTGGAAAGTTATTAAAGCATTTAAGACCAGCTCTGCTGCTGGTCTTTCTTAGCCTGATCCCAACAGGCTCCTCGTCACTCAGAATAGCTATTTTTGGTGACATAGCAATGATGCAATATTGAAAGTATAATATGACTTATTTGCCAACTTATATTGTTGTTAACTGCTCTTGAGTTGATCTTGACTCATGCGACCCTATGGATGAGACATATCCAAGACCCTCTGTTCTCCACTGCTCTGCTTAATTCTTGCAACCCCATGCCCATGACCTCCTTAATAGAGTCCATCCATCTAGCATGTGACTTTCCTCTCTTCCTACTGGCCTCCACCCTTCCCAGCATTATTGTCTTTACCTATCAGTCCCTCTTTCTCATGATGTGTCTGAAATTCCTTTACTATTTCTATTTCTTCATTGTCTAGGTTGAATTCGTGAAGGTGTTCATTATTTTTGTTTTCTTTGTGTTCAACATTAAGCCTGCCTTTGCACTTTCTTCTTTGATCTTCCTTAATAGGTGTTCCAGGTCTGTGAAGTTTTCTGCTAGTACTATGGTATCATCTGTATATCTTGGATTGTTGATATTCCTTCCTCCTATTTTCACTCCTGCTTTTTCTGTGTCTAAGCCTGCTTTTCTTATAATGGCCTGTTACAGACTGCCAAAATAAAGCTGCTTCGGATCTCTTTGGAGGTATGCTATTTAAATGATGCACGGGTCCTAAGAGTCTGGAGGTCGCGCCAAAGCCACACTCCATTCCTAAGCACTGGAGTGCAGCTTTGGTGCAGCTTCCGGATTCTTAGGATGCATGCATCATTTGAACAGCATACCTCCAAAGAGACCCGAAGCAGCTTTATTTTGGCAGTCTGTAACAGGCCAATATGTTCTGCATACAAGTTGAACAGATAGGGTGAAACTATACAGCCTTGTTTGACCCCTTTGCCAATTGGGAAACCATTCTGTTTCTCTGTATTCTGTTGTGACAGTAGCCTCTTGTCCTGAGTACAGATTCCTCATCATAACTATCAGATGTGTTGGCACTCCCATTTCTTTAAGGACATTCCGTAGCCTTTCCTGATCTATGCATTCAAAAGCTTTGCTATAGTCTATAAAGCACATGCTGATTTTCTTTTGGAATTCCTTGGTGCACTCCATTAGCTATCATATGTTTGCAGTGTGGTCCCTAGTGCCTCTTCCTTTTCTGAACCCCACTTTAACTTCTGGGATTTCTCTCTCCATGTATGGTTGGAGTCTATGTTGCAGAATTTTGAGCATGATTTGCTTACATGGGAGATCAGTGCTATAGTCCTATAGTTGCTGCAGTCTCTTGTGTCTCCCTTTTTGTGGATAGGGATGTATATTGAGTGCTTCCAATCTGTTGGCCATGTGATGATATATGTTGGTTAGCACTAGAGTTGACTCTGTTAGTGTGGACTGCAGCAGATCATTTGGAATATCATCTGTTCTTGGTGATTTGTTTTTCACTATTCTGCAAAGATTGTGTGAGAATGAGGCCAAATTTGTCTAAGAGGTTTATCACACAGAGATTTTCAGAGCTTTTGCAGCTCAATTCCGACGTGACTGTGCTTCCAACGGTGTGCATTCACATCATAAAGTGAATGTGTTATCAGACATGATTCTTTTCTATGGGAACCCCTTCTGTGGGGCTTCTGCAGTGATTCCAAAATGACTCCTCATTTTGATGGATTCAGGAAAAAAAGGGAATTCACAGAATTCGCATTCAAGCTCACTTCGATTTCACTTTGAGTTGGTCTGGTGTGGAAAACCACTCCGATGTCACTCCCCTTGGGTGTCCTGCTCCGTCATTCCCCTCCTCCTCTTTCACCCCATCTCGCCCTCTTTGCCACCCTGCCACCCATCCCATCATCCCCATCATCCTCTGCCTTCTCCTGCATGCCTATCCTGGCCCCAGTGACCCCCTGCGACCTATCCCATCATCCTCTCCCTTCTCCTGCATCCCAATCCTGGACCCAGCGACCCCCAGCGACCTATCCCATCATCCTCTCCCTTCTCCTGCATCCCAACCCTGGCCCCAGTGACCCCCAGCAACCTATCCCATCATCCTCTGCCTTCTCCTGCATCCCAATCCTGGCCCCAGCAACCTATCCCATCATCCTCTGCCTTCTCCTGCATCCCAATCCTGGCCCCAGTGACCCCCTGCGACCTATCCCATCATCCTCTGCCTTCTCCTGCATCCCAATCCTGGCCCCAGCAACCCCCAGTGACCTATCCCATCATCCTTTGACTGCTTCTTCACCCCAATGAAGGATGACAGCTAAGGAGGAGGCAGGGAAGGAGGACAGCGACCAGAGCCCCACTGAGCATGCACAAGGGTGCCGATTTGAATTGTTGAACCCTCCGGTGTGGTAATACAATGTGCATTCACCCTGCTTTACTTGAATCTTCATCACGTGACTTGCTTGGAATAGAACTGACTCCACTTCCCTCTTGATTTGGAAGGGCAGCGGAAAGGCAACCAGGTGTGGTAAAACATCACATTTTAATGTGAATTTGCATTGCTAGATAGGAGTGACTCTGGATCTGGTGTGAAAAAACATCACGCTTCACATTGCTAGAACAGGAATGACTGCGGATCTGAGCTGCAAACCCCTCATGTGTGATGAGGTCCTAAGACATAGCTTTGCTTTAGACATGAAGCTTCATATGGTGCCATGGGTAAACATACTGCCTTAGCTAACAATGCTGTAATAAATACAAAGTTGCTTTGTATGTCAAGGATAATATTTCTTACCATCTCCCTGTGCTATTATAATGCCTTCCTCTTTTTAACACAAAGGAAAACTAAACTGACATCAACTTAGCATTCCACTGTCATTTCTTTGGATGTCATTAGTGACAGTTCTCCTAGGGGTGTTGTGCCTGGTCCCCCTCACAACATTCGTTTCATGTTAGCTCTCCATTTCATGTTACAGAAATCCTTTCTGTCAGCTTCCATTCAGTTTGATAGGTCAGACTTACACCTGGAAGCTGGGCCAATGCCTAGCTGACAGGATCTGTCATAGTATACTATTTGCCATGCTTGGCAGAACAGCAACTTCACTCAAAAAGCAACTTTGTTGCTGTGACTTCTAGAGCTTCCTTTCTTCCTTCCTTCTCTATTTGGTAGTAGATTCAGAGAGTTGGAAGAGACCACAAGGGCCATTCTGTCCTTTGCCATGTAGGAACACACAATCAAAGCAACCCCAACATATGGCCATCCAGTCTCTGTTTAAAAACCTCCAAAGAAGAAGACTCCATCATTCCACTGTTGAACAGCTCTTATTGTCTGGATGCTCCTCCTAATGTTGAGATGGAATCTCTTTTCTTGTAGTTTGTATCCATTGCTCTGTGCCCTAGTCTCTGGAGCAGAAAACAAAAATGCTCCATCTTCAGAATGACATCCTTTCAAATATTTAAACAGGGCTGTCGTATCACCTCTTAGCCATCTCATCTCCAAGGTAAACGTACCCAGCTCCCTAAGTCTCCCCCCATAAGGCATGGTCTCCAGACCCTTCACCATTTTGGTCACCCTCCTTTCGAGTCGCTCCAGCTTGTCAACATCCTTGTTGAATTGTGGTGCCCAAAACTGGACACAATATTCCAGGTGAGGCCTGACCAAAGCAGACTAAAGTTGTACTATTACTTCCCTCAGTTTAGACACTTTTGATACAGCCTAGAATGGCATTGTCTTTTTTAGCTGCTGTATCACATTGCTGACTCATGCTCAACTTGTGGTCTATGGGAATTCCTAGATCCCTTTCACATGTACTGTTGTAAAGGCAGGTGTTCATCCTATATCTGTGCATTTCATTTTTTCTTCCTAATTGTAGTACCTTTCATTTCTTTATGCTGAAATATATTTTGTTAGTTTATGCCCAGATTTCGAATCTATTAAGATCATTTTGAATTTTGATCCTGTCCTCTGGGGTATTAATTCCTCCTCCTGATTTGTTGTCATTTGCAAATTTGATAAGCATGCCCTCTTTGAAACTGTGCCAGCTAAAGACACTGAGTTCAGAAGAAGAAGTAACAATTTTCCTCATGTAGGTGGTGGAGCAAACCTATTTTCTGTTCCTCCAGAGACTAAGGACATTATAACGTGAGCTTGGTTATGGCAGAATCGTGTTTAGTAAAAACAGAAACATATCATTCGTTGTTGCACATCCCTGCAATAGTGCAACTGGGCTGTGATTTATGCTCCCTTGCAATCTCTTCTACACTCTTCCATAGCTCTGGCTTCCTGTCCTGTTCCCTATGCAATGTTTCTTTCATTTTTTAAAAAAATATCAATTTTAATTTTTATTGGTAACACAATTGCGTAGTTATATAAATGCAATTCAGTAAATATGAGAGAAGATTAAAAAAAACTGGAAAAAAGAAAGAAAGAGAAAAACAGCTTGCTTGCAAATAGTGAGGAGGGGGGAGAGGGGGAAACCCACACCCACTGACACCATCTGAATGCCCAACATTGGAACTGCAGTTTGAGGAACTTATTGCAGCTTTGGAATAATGGGAAAGCAGCACAATTGGGAGTTTATTAATGGGTTTTCTGTCAATGAAAATAGATGTTGTACCAACAGTTTGAAGGCAAAGTAACAACAAGACAGAGACATTGTAATACATATGGCCAAAGGTGCTATTCTCCTACTTTATTTGAAATTTAAAAGCCTCATGGATTCCAGTTGCAAGAAAAGAGATTGCTGGTGCAGGGTGTGAGGTCCAAGGCACAGAAGAAGACACCAGACACACAATATTGGGAGTGAAAAGGCCATAACTTTATTGTTTACAGGAAAGACTGGGCTGGCCTAAGCATGGGTTGGAATACTGGCATTGATCAACCCGCCTGTTGATCGATCAACCCCAACCTGGCCTAGTGGCGGACTCCAGGGATGTCTCCCAGATGGTCAGTCACCCAGATGGCCACCCCCCCGTCACTGGGGAGGCTAGCCAGGTGTCTGCCCCCACTTAGTGACCCATTTTGAACCATACACCCCAGATTCCATATGGGGACTCCCTTTGTGGCCTGTGCCACACTGCAGGTGCAAGATGGCCCAGATCCCAGACCCATGCTTCTGCCAAAAAAGGTAACCCCTTATCACAGGCCCTTTAACAGCTCCTATCTGGATGAAATAGGAGAAGTGGTCAGAGGGGTTCAATGCACACTGGGGGGGGGGGGGGGCAAAGCAGAAACTGTCACCTCGGTGGGATTATTTTTGGCACCCCAATCCCCCAGACCATGGGGAACTGCCTCTGTCCTTTCTGCCAGTGGCTGCTGTGTTGGGGCACCTCATGTGAAAGGGCTGTTGGCTGCCCACCGGTCGGGGACATGTCAGCTTGGCATGAAGGCCCACGCATAGCTTGTAGCTATTCTAAAACTTGCAGTGGGCCCGCACATATTCTCCCTGGTTAAACTCCCAACAAGTCAACCTGTGAGCGTTCCGCTTACTCATCCAACAATGAAGCCTGGTGGCTTCGGCCTTGTCCTGTATATGCGGGCCCACCAACACAAGCCAGAGCTTATTGTTGATAATAATAATGATAATAATAATAATAATAATAATAATAATATGATTTATTTATAGCCTGCCTTTTCTCAAGGAATCAAGACGGGTTACAACATTTTAAAAACCATACAATGCAATAGAGTAAAATATCAGTTACCATTAAAACAAGTCCCCCCAACCCAATTACAACCCAATTACAATCAAGGAACTAGAGTAAATAAAAACAAATATAATAAAAGACAAAGAGGGACGGGATAGCCTATATTTGCAGGGCAGACAAGTGACTTGCTGGGGGGAGGGGTGACTAATTAGGAAAGGCCTTCCGGAAGAGATCCGATAAGGTCCCATCTGGTCCTGCTGCTGTGAGAAGCCCACTTTCTAAAGACAGAATCGTATTCAATAGCAGCTGTCTCACCCACTAGGGCCTTGGTCTGCAGCAGATTGGTGAGATGACTGGACAAATGCCAGTCGCATTCAGGATAGGCCACCTGCACCACCCCCATAAAAGTGTGTACCCCACTAAACAGTTACTATGGCGCATTATAGATAGGCATAAGGGGACGTCCTAGGTTTAAAAAGGGTCGTCGAGATGAGAAAAGGCGCCCCCAAGCCTAATACATCCTGTACAAGATGGCGGCGCCCCATCTACATTGGGGCCGCCATGATGGCGTCACGAACGCGCCACCTCCAAACGAGGCGGCACGTTTGTGATGCCGTCGCGCCGCATGAGGGGGCTTAGTGCACCCTTTCGTTGGCGGAGGGAGCTCCGAAACAGAGCTCCTTCCTGGTCTTGCGTCGCTGGGCGCAGCCTTTAGATGGCTGCACCCAGCAACGCAAGGGAGAAAGGGGCCAAGCAGCCCCTTTCTCCTCCTTCCCGCCACCACGGGGTGTCCTTGGGGCTTGAAGCCCCAAGGACACCCCTTTCCAGGCCTCGGGGAAGTGGCCTTTTGCCGCTTCCCCACGGCCTGGAAAGTGGCGGATCGGGGCCTCAGTGGCTGCCGCTCTGGCCCCAATCTGGCGGGGAAAGGGGCGGGTGCAGGCCGCTGCTTTGCAGCAGTCTGTAACGCGCCAAAAAGTCTGCTCCACTGGCTTCTCCTTGTTTTCCATCCTGTGTTTCTGGTTGGATTATGGTTAATAGCCCTCCTCCCTATTGGGTTTGAGCAGGCTGAAAATATCTATGTAATAGACTTTTAAGATGCAATTCCTGGATTGCTGTGGTGGATATATGGGGGGGGGGGTATCTTTTTCTGTAATATACCTCAGAGATACACCTTCCCCCCACTACTATTCTAATAATCCTAGCAATATCCTGGGAACTATCAGCTAACTGATGAAAAATTTAGAGCATGTGGAGCTTGTCTCCTTTCAGTTTGCTGCTTGGCTACATGCTTTCAGTTCCTTATTTATACACGAAAATTAAAGTCATCAACCAACCCAGAATCCTGTTGTCTATTCCTTGGAAAGGACATCCAGCCTTTGTTTCCTGACAAGACAGCCCACTGCTTGTATAAGTATGGGTCTCAAAAACCTAGTCTCTGTATGCTCACGGTACACATACAGTTCTCCTAGACTTCCCTTCATGTATGAAATTGTGACGTCCTCAGACCTCTCCCCCTCCCAGCCTGAGCTACTCTAGCTTTCCATGGCCTACTCATTGGACAGGTAATTATCACTCCCCTCCAAACCCTCATACTCTGCTGTCCTGTTTTCATATTTCCAATTCTGTTATCTCTGAATGCTGTGTCTGTTTGAATTGCCATCTTGAGTGTGTGACTGCATTCTGCATTTTTATAAATAAACCCTTTTTAATTCACTCACACCTGGAGTCCTCTTCAGTGAATCTTTTATACAAATGCAAATGATTCTAAATATTATCCAGTCTCTTGAAAAACTAATTTCCCCAACATCTAAAGTACCACTGATAGTTGGTGGGGACTCTCCAATCACCCATCTTTGTTTGAATAACAGGGGCTATTGTGGTCCATTCATTTTGTCTGCAAAACAGAAATGGAGTGGTGGTGGTGCATAGATTGTTCCCTTGCAAATCATTGTTGGCTGAAATCACCCTGACTGTTATACAACAAATCATTTCAACAATTTACAATAAAAAGGCCACAATGGAGGTGCACTTTCAGCCCCATATGGCACAGAACATAAATACAAAACAATACCTGCATTCTCCTTTTACCCTACAAACTGGTGGAAAAAATGGTTAATCCCAACTAGAGTAAATCAAGTCTAGTCTATTGTTGACTAACGAATCAACACATAAGTAAGTCCCAATAGTTAGGATTCAAACCATCATGTTGTGGCAAGAGGGGAAGAAACGATAGTCACAGAAAAGGGTCAAATAATAGACATCCAAAACTCTCCCCATTAGTTTTAGTTAGGTGGCTTGTAATTTTCTCTACATAGCCCTTGTATCAATACATGCAGAGGCAACAGCCAACACTGGTCACAACCATCCAGTCTCTGGCAATCCATACAACGGTTATTGCTGTCATGCAGGCTGTGCCTCTTCATGGCACCACAAATACTATGCTCCATCATATGAAATGGTATATTAGCACAATTACTTATAGATGCCATTCAATACATTTCAACACATATTGTCCCTAAACACATCTATTTAAACTCTATTAATAATCATTTAAGTGAATGTATATAACATGTTCTGGAGAAAGCTACCCATTAAGGCATCTCTAGATTATTGTTGGTTATTGGCTGTGTTCAAGTTGTTTCTGATCGATGGCAACCCTAAGGTGATTGTGGATTTTTTTAATCATGGTTTCTTTGGGGGGAGGGCAAGATTGATTCAGAGGGGGCTTGCCTTCCTCTAAGGCTGAGAGAGAGTGACTTGCCCAAAGACACTCAATGGGTTCCTATGGTTGAGTAGAAGTCCACACTCTGGTCTCCCTGAATCCTAATACAATACTCAAACCACTACACCACACAGGAGCCCTGGTGGCGCAGTGGTTAAATGCCTGTACTGCAACCACTCACAAATCATAAGGTTGCGAGTTTAATACCAACCAAGGGGTCAAATTTGACTCAGGCTTGCATCCTTCTGAGTTCACTAAAATGAATACCCAGATTGTTGGGGGCAATTAACTTACACACATTGTAAAGTGCTTAGGGAGTGCTTAAGTGCACTGATATGCAGTATAGAAATGTATTTGCTATTGCTATGCCATGTCTATCTACCAGAATAGAAAGGACAGGTTGCTTACCTATAACTGTAGTTCTTAAAGTGGTCATCTGTGAATCCACACAAATGGGTTATTCTGCACCTATGCAGCACTTCCGAATCCTACTGGAATCACTAGGGAAGACTTTTTGGTGGTAGCTCCACCCACCCTCTATATAGGCAGGAGGTCTTCCCACCCTTTCTCAGTTCCAAAAAACGGTCTGCCATAAGAGCACACAAGGGAGAGAGAAGGACACGACAGAGGGGAGGATGGGCAGGATTTGTGTGGATTCGCAGATTACCACTCAAAGAACTACAGTTACAGGTAAGCAACCTGTCCTACTTTTTCATGGTCTCTGCGAAGCACACAAATGGGTTAGACTGGCAGGCTTTCCCATGATGGAGGAGGGAGTGTCCTGGCAATAAAGAATGATTAAACCAGAAACAGTGTGAGTGTCATGTTTGACAGGTGCCAACTAACCTTATTGTTAGTTGCGGAAAGGAGAACAGCTCTGCCAAAGGCTGCTTCACGCCAGTGTCTGGTATCAAGTCTGTAGTGCTTGATGAGGGTCAGAGGTTGTGACCACACCGCAGCCTTGCAAATGTCCTCCAAGGGAATTCCAGAGAGGAAGGCTGAAGATGAAGCTACTGTCTTGGTGGAGTGGGCTCGAATTCGAGCAGGTGGACTCTTCCCAAAAATCTCATATGAGAGAAGGATTGTGGCTGTCTCGGCCACCAAGGGGTGATCAGGATCTGATCTGTCCTTTCGTAGCTTGGCTACTACTCTGGTGATGAGAGGAAATGGGGGAAAGGCATAGAACTGTTTGCCGGACCACTGGAAGAGGAAGGCATCCCTTTGGGACCAAGGTGAAGGGATCCTGGAGCAAAAGTGGTTGCACTGAGCGTTGAGATGCGAGGCAAAAAGGTCAACGTCTGGGGTTCTCCACTGAGAAAACAGATGGAGAGTGACTTGAGAGTTCAGCTGCCACTCGTGACAAGAGTCTGGAGCTCTGCTCAGTTTCTCTGCCAGTTCGTTCTCTTCTCCCGGGAGATGAATGGTTTGCAGGGTGATCCGTCTCCGGATGCACCAGTTCCGAATCTGAAGGGTGGTCGACCTGGTACTGCCTTGCTTGTTGATGTTGTGGTGTTGTCCATGAGAAGGAGCATGATCTGGTTCCACAGGGAGGGTTCAAAGGCCTTGAGTGTCTTTTGAACCGCTAGCATCTCGAGCACATTGATGTGCAATTGTTGCTCCTTTGGGGACTACCTGCCGTGGACAGAAAGGTCATTGAGATGGGCTACCCAACCTGTGCTTGAGGCATTGGTGATCAGTGAGGCCTGATGTGGTGGGAGGAAGGGGATGCCCACTAAGACATTCTGTGGGTTGAGCCACCAGCAGAGAGAGCGGGTGACAGGCCTTGGGATGGTGAGCCACTTCTGTGGGTCATCGAAGGCAGGGTTGAACACTGAGAGGAGCCAAGACTGGAAAGGACGCATGCAAAGACAGACCCAGGGTGTGACGTATGTGGTGGACGCCATGTGGCTGAGGGCAACCTGAGCTGTCCAGGTAGTGATGCACCAGGGGAAGGCAGCAACGGATTGCAGACTTGAGATTAAGGAACCTGTCCTGAGGAAGGTAGGCTCTGCAGGTGCTTGAGTCCAAGGTGGCTCCTATGAAGCATATCCGCTGGTCTGGGCAGAGGTTGGACTTCTCTGTGTTGATCATGAGTCCCAAGTGGTGAAGGAAGGAGAGTGCCCGTTTGAGATGAGAGAAGAGCATCTGTCTGGATGGGGCCACAAGCAATCAGTCGTCTAAGTAGAGGAAGACGATGATGTTTTTGTTGGCGGAGGTATGCTGCTACGACCGATGTGCACTTCGTGAAAATCCTTGGGGCGGAGGAGAGGCCGAATGGCCGCACTCAGGACCGAAAACAGTCGGGACCGACAGAAAAGGCAAGGAAATCCCAGTGGTCTTTTCGGATGCCAATGTGGAAATAGGCATCCCAGAGGTCCAAAGTGGCAAACCAGTCTGACTCCTGCAGGAGAAGCAAGATGGAAGCCAAAGTTACCATACGAAAACGTTTGTAGATCATGAAAGAGTTCAAACAACGCAAATCCAGGATGGGGCGTAGGCCACCTAAAGCCTTGGAAATAATGAAATAACTGGAAAACAGACAGTGTCGGGCCCAGGATGGGGAGATGGGCTCGATGGCCCCCTTTTGTAATAGAGAGCGCACTTTGTTGAGAAGGGTGTCTAAGGGGAGGATGATGAGGATGGTACCCCTTGGAGGGGGGATTGCAACTCCAGGGCAGAACCCCTACAGGCAACTGAAAGCACCCAGGAGTCAGATGGTATAGAGGCCCAAGCGTGGTGGAAGTGGGCCAGCCTTTGTTGGCGCTTACCTTGTTGCTGGGAAGGGAAGCGCTGCTGTTGTTGGTAGTCTGAGGACTGGTTGGATCTACCCTGATGGGGGGGGGGGGGAGGTGGGTCTCTGCCATCTCGACTGACGTTGAGAGAAAGGAGAGCGAGAAGTGGAGAAAGAGGACATACTGTATTTATGGGCTGTGTTCTTCATCTTGTTTTTGAAATCCAATTGCTCATCAGTCTCCTTATGAAAGAGTCCCGTGGCATCAAAGGGGAGCTCTTCAATAGCCAGTTTGCCTTGAGGTGTGAGATCTGAGGCCTTTAGCCAGGCATGGCGTTGGAGGGCCAAGGAGCTGGAAAGTTGTCGGGAGGCACAGTCAGCAGAATGCCGGGTCACTGAAATTTGATGTGAGGCCAAGGCGTGGGCCTCTGAATGGATGGCCATGACAGTCCATCTCTTGAACTCAGGGAGGTCTTCATAAAGGGGAAGGGCCTTCTCCCAAAGCTGCTGTTGGTAGGCAGCCATGCATGCTGAATAGTTCTGGATCTTCAGATCTAAGACTGCAGAGGTGTAGGACCTTTGTGCCATGGAGTTAAGTTTGCGACCCTCTTTGTCATTGGGAGTGAAAGCTGTCTTTGGAGCCGAGTGGGCTTGAGAGGCTTCTACAATTGCCGAGTTAGGGTGAGGGATTCAAAGAGCCAAATCTCTTCCGAGAGTAAAATCTGGTAGTGATTGTCCAACTTTCTGGTGGATGGCTGGGTCATAGACAAAGGCCAAAAACTCTTTGCAATTCTGACCATGGAGGGCAGGAATGCAATAGAGGTCGAAGTTGGAAGCTTGTCCCGAACCCTTTCATCAATGGTGTCAAGGGCTTGAGAGACTGAATGGATGACCTCAATGTTGAGACCTTTGGCCATCCGGACCATCTGCTCGGGGAATGAGAATATGTCGTCTGGAAAGGAAGGAGTCTCAAGGAGCGTCAAAGGGCGCTGGAGAGGCCTGGTGTAATCCGAGACAGAGCAGTTGCCGGATTCAGCAGAGAGTGACCTGGTCCTCATCTGGGTCGACAGGGCCAGGCAAGGAAGAGCAGACTTGCAGGGAAATGGCCGAGGTCGACTGCATGGGATGGGTCTGTTCCATATGAGAGACGGAAGAGAGGTGCGACCGAGGAATGGATTCAGCCATTGACCTTGGTGTAGGCAAGGTGGGTTCAACTGGTTTGAAAGTTGAGATGAACCGACCACCACGCATTTCAGATGGATCAAGAGGCAGGAAGTAGGAGCCTGTAGCTTGATCAAAGATGACATCCCGTCTAGGGGGTTCAGCAATGACGGCGGACGTGTCATAGTCCTGCTCATCCTTGAAATCAATGACCTCAAGTCTGGGATCACCGCGTGGGTGAGAGGAGAAGCTCCTCTTCGCCCTCTGAGAGTTGGTAGGGCTTGGCTTGGGAGTGCAAGAAGGTGGTCGTCTTGGGTCGGGCTCGGGAGTCAGGATCCGGAGAGGTCTGGGCCAGCGGCACTGGTTGGGCACATGGTACCGAAGCCAGGTTGGTCTCGGCTGGCTGGGATGGAACATCGGTATGGGGACCGGTGGTTGGTATCTGAGTCCGCAGAATCATAGAATCATAGAATCATAGAGTTGGAAGAGACCGCACGGACCATCCAGTCCAACCCCCTGCCATGCAGGAAATCCAAATCAAAGCATCCCCAGCAGATGGCCATCTAGCCTAAGGCTTTTTTGCAGCATGATGGGATGAGTCCTTGGACTTGTCCCAGGACTTATGCTTCTTTTTCTCTGGTCTGGAGGACTCAGAAGACTTACTCTTCTTTGATGAGGATTGGTGGCCAGCCACATCCTGGTCCGTGGACCTCGGTTTGTCTGGGGTTTGGGACCCGGAGGCATCCGTGTGGGGTTTGCCCTCGGCTGCATTAGCTTTGGCAATGACACTCAGAGGAGACAAGGGGATAGTGCCCTCGGCGGCAGTAGCCTTGGCAGGGACCCCAGAAGCCAGAGACAAGAGCTTGCTCTTGGCAGAGGTGGCCTTGGCAGAGGCTTTGGAGGAGGCAGGAGGCTTCAAAATTTGCACGTTCATCATTGATTGCAAGTGCATCTCCTTGTTCTTTCTGGGCTGTGGAGTGAAGGCCATGCACTGAGGGCAGGAAGCAGGGACGTGACCCTTGTCCAGTCAGAAGAGGCACAGAGAGTATCCATCTTGTGCAGGGATGTTGGTCCCACATTCAGAGCACTTTTTAAATGAATGTGCGGACATTTTCAACACACCCGAGGGGCGAAGAAGGAGAATGGTCGAGGAGTCCAAGTTGTTACCGTTAATCAGAGTCCAAACCAAGTCCAAATCACAATCCAGAAGAGTTGTCAGAGAGAGAAAGAAGTCAGAGCAAAGGCAGTAGATGAAAGAGAAAGCGAAGGAAGGAGCGATTCCTGAGCGAGGTTCCTAAGCTGCTCATGAGGTGGACAAAAGGAACTGAGACAGGGTGGGAAGACCTCCTGCCTATATAGAGGGTGGGCGGAGCTACCGCCAAAAAGTCTTCCCTAGCGATTCCAGTAGGATCCGGAAATGCTGCACAGGCGAGAATAACCCATTTGTGTGCTTCGCAGAGACCACGAAGAAGAATGAGACATCATGCAATGATATTTATATGGCATACTCGAGAATATTACAAGCAAGATGTTCAGGTTACAGCACAAGGGATGACAAAAACAGGGCCATTCTATATGAACACCATGTTATCTCAGGCTAAATCAAGACAAACATGATACCTAAAAATGCCACTAGAAATTGAAAAAGGCAAAATCATAAGAAATGTTTAAAGAATTTGGTTTGTAAAGGCTGCAGAAAGCACAGTTTCTTATGCAGATTGTCTATAATATTTCAATACAATGAAGGAGAGTCAATAAACAGTGACTTTAACTGATAGTACTGAAGCAATCTAAATTAAAATAAGACTGTATATAGGCCATACAAATATTACAATTTCAGCTGTGGAATAAATTTTAAAATATTGCAACCAATTACTCACTGGAAGCATTTCATATGAAGCAAGAAAATATTTTGTTTTCTCATAGGCAATCTAATTGTTTATGATTTTGCCATTTCATCTATAGATGTTAATATTTTTTACATGTGCTGGTGAATGTGATATGAATAATAAGTGTGTTCTGCAATGGTATTCCATCTATAAAGAGAAATCATATTATTTTTCTAACCTCCTCTAGAAAAGAACTATATCAAGGCTAGGAAAAGGAAATAAAGTTCAAGATACAGGTTGTGAAATAATGAAGGGAGGGGTGGTTTTGTGACAGAAGATGATAGAAGCTGAAATGCATTAGGAGGATTTTGACATTTTTACAATCTGATATTGATGTAAGCAAGAGCCACCTATTAAGAGCCAGTGCTCAGTGAAAGTAATATACCTAGCCCTATATATTCACTGAAGGCTTCATTCAAATAGTGGAGAGGGGGAGAAAGATGGTGTGAGTTTGGAATGTTGGTGAGAGAACTGACAACTGGAAGGAATCCATAGGAAAATGTTGCAACTTTGTCGCTGCTGTTATCTGTGTTCAAGTTGTTTCCAACTTATGGAGACCCTAAGGCAACCCTTCAGAGGAAAGCAATGATAAAACTCTCCTTGAATAAATCTTGCCCAGAAAACCCCAAATCAGGTTCATCTTAGGGCTGCCATAAATTGGAAATACATAGAAAATCTAACTTTTAGAATTATAGAATCATATAGCTGGAAGAGATCTCAGGGGCCACCCAGTCCAATCCCGTGCTATGCAGGAACTCGCAATCAAAGCACTCTTGACAGATGGCCATCCAGCGTTTGTTTAAAAACTTCCAAAGAAGGAGACTCCATCACACTCCAAGGAAGTCTGTTCCACTGTTGAACAGTTCTCACTGTCAGGAAGTTCCTCCTAATGTTTAGATGGAATCTCTTTCCTGTAGTTTGAATCTATTGTTCCATGTCCTATTCTCTGGAGGAGCAGGAAACAAGCTTTCTCCATCTTCAGTATGACATCCCCTCAAATACAGTGGAACCTCGCCACAGGCGGGCGTGCCATACGCGGCCTTGAGCATACGCGCTCAAGCCACGGCGCGCGCGCAGGGCAGAAAGGGCGGCACGTCCCATTCAGTTGAATGGGCGCGTGCGCCCGTTGTGCCACGCGTGCGCCCGTTGCGCCCCGCGCAACTCCGTGCCGCCGTGCACGAGCCCCATTGTTTACAATGGGGCTCAAGCATAGGCGGAAATCGCCATACGTGGCGGGATCTGGAACGGATCCCCCGCGTATGGCGAGGTTCCACTGTATATAAACAGGGCTATCACATTTTCTCTTAAACATACCTATTTCCCCAAGTTGCTCCTCATAGGACATGTTTTCTATACCTTTCACAATTTTGATTGCCCTCCTCTAGACACCCTACAACTTGACAACATCCTTTTTGAATTGGGGTTCTCAGAACTGGACATAGTATTCCAAGTGAGGCTTGACCAAAGCATAACAGAGTGGCACCATTACTTCCTTTGATTTAGACATTATACTTCTATTGGTGTAGCCTAGAATGGGTTTTTTAGCTGCTGCGGCACACTGTTGGCTCATATTCAATTTGTGATCTACTAGGATCCCTAGATCCCTTTCATATGTACTGTTGTCAAGCTAGGTGTCCCCCATACTATACCTGTGCATAACAGGGTTTTCTTGGCAAGATTTTTTTAAGGTGATGGGGGGTATGACTTCCCTTTTCTGTGAGGCTGAGATAACATGACTTGCCCAAGTTTCCCCAGCAGGTTTCTCTGGCCAAGCAAGAATTTGAACCCTGGTTTTCACATCAAATACTCTAATCACTGCACTACACTGGCTCTAACCAAAATGCCTAATGTTAAGAAATAACGTTTACATTACCTAGGTGCTTTCTGTCTCACACAATGCTTATTCAGCAATCATTTAAATTACCATGTAGGTTCAAATGTTGCTGTTTCAGAACAAGAGTGTGTTGCTAATATGCTTCCAGACTGAATGCAAGGTGGTGATGACAATTAAACCCCTAAAAGATCTCAATACACCTCTGAGCACAATCCATTTTGTGGAGACATGGGGCACCCTGGCCATAGAGACCTAAATGGTGCTTTTACTCTGAAGCCAAGTAAAATCAAGGTGCTTTATTATTATTATTTTTTGAGATTGAATTGAAATCACCTAAATCTGTTATAACTGGTTTAAATCTATCTTGTTTTCAATTTTTTAAAAAAGATTTCTTCTTCATTTTTCTTTTATTTTAAAAGCAGAAATAATAATAATAATAATAATAATAATAATAATAATAATGTGATTATAACCTTGCCCAGGAGGGATTTATTAAAATATATGAATGAAAGTTAAAGTGTGAGATAAAATAAGTAAATGCCCCTCTACTGTCCATACTTCTGGAATCCATATGTAATCCCCCCCCCCCCAAAAAAAAAAAAACCTCTTGGAAGACTCCATTCTCAGTTTGAGTTATAAAAACATTTTAGGTTAAAAAAAATGAGACATACACATTAGTTGGAGTGGAATGGCAGTGCTCAGATATGTCACATTCCTGGGAATTAAAAAGGGCCAATTCACTTGGCTGCCACCCTTTCAATTTTCCATTAAGCATATAATTTCTAATTGATTTATTGAGCATTAGAGTGATTATCCATACTTAGCTTAATGATAAAACAAGCTCTGAAGTCCAATACATATTTGGCTGAGGCAACCCTTGGATTTTTGCTCTTTTCCATTATTCTCATTTGTAGGGTAATTAAAGAATGTGGAAGATCTTGAAAGAGTTGGCAGTACCCACCACACTCAAATCTCTTATCCAGAGGCTAGAGGAAGCAAGACTTGCCAAGATGCAATTCTTCCATTGTCTTTCCAGTGTCCTGGATTAAAAACAGGAACATGCTATGTTCAAAACAAAGAAAGAAAGCTCCTATATGTCTAAGGGAGGGAAATTGTACTTAGGTCATATGGAATACTATGAAATATATGTTAGATTGGACCATCCATGTAACTAATCCAGAAAGAAGAAGAAGAAAGCAATCATGCTTTTTAATGGTTTTAAAGCAGCAGCCCAGTAAAACAGGGACCAAGCCAAACTAGAAATGGGGATAAGGTGTAATTATTTACATATGGAGGGGAGATGTAATTTCCATCCCACCAAAATTGCTAGTTTGACTTGAAGATTTAAATGTATGATTAGTCCAGGGGTAGGCAACCTGCGGCCCGCGGGCTGGATGTGGCCTGGCAAGGCCTTGGGACCGGCCCCCGCCCGGTCCTGCCGCCGATTGCCACCAGAGCCTTTGGCCTCTCGCGTGAGGGCGTGGGGCCTTTGGCCTATCAGGAGGAGGCGGGTAAGGGGGGGCAAGCGGCAGGCAAGGGGGCAATTGTCTATAGAAGCCTCCAAAACATGCATTTATATTAACTTTTTTTAGAAATCAGCAAAAATTTTTGCGTGTCATCCATTTGAAATTTTTGTCCTACATTTGTCAAAGTTTATTTATTTAATTAATTTGTTTTTTAAAAAATTATTTAATTATTTATTTTTTGGCTTCGGCCCCCCAGTTGTCTGAGGGACAGCAACCCGGCCCCCGGCTCAAAAAGGTTGCCTACTCCTGGATTAGTCAGTGAGGTCCAATCCAATAAATATCTAGACAGTGACAGTCACAAGGGCACAAACCATAAAAATATTGAAGGATTCAATCTTAAACATTGTGGCAGTCTTTGGCATTGTTGCTATAGAGCACCACCACACTCTGTGATGTTTATTTTTAAATAAATATGCTTAGAACTGGGTTGCAAAACAGGTTAACCTGGGCCGAGGATCACATATTTAAATGCTTGTACGAATCAGCCCTAGAGGCTGTTGACAGTATCTCTAGTCAAAACTAAGAGAAAGCCACTTTCTATTCTTAAGAGACAGATATATTTTTAGCTGTGAATCTCTTTCTCAATGGTAACTTCTCTTCTTTTTTTTAGTTCTTTCAAAGGAGAGATGATTTTTTTTTGCCCACACTAAAGAGATAAAGGGGTTTCCAACCTCCAAGGTCCCACATTTCCCATGATGCTGCACTTGGAAACAATTTTTGTCAATTCAGGAATATCCCGCTCGTACCAAAATTCACAATGTCCCCCCTTACAGAACTCCCGCTGATCGGGCCTCCCTCCTCGGAACGATCCCCCATAGAAAGCAATCATGTGAGATAACACATCACATTTTGATGTGAATTTGCATGGTTGGACCCACAGTAGCTTCGGATCAGAGCTGCAAAACCCTCCGTGTGATAAGGGCCAATGTCTCACTATTAGCATTTGCTGTTTAGATAAGGAATAATAATTTATTTATTTATTCATTATAGTATTTATACCCTGCCCTTCAGCCAAAAGGCTATCAGAGCGGCTTACATTGTTTTAAATTAGACATTTCCCTGCCCTCAGGCTTGCAATCTAAAAAGACAAGACACAAAAGGAGAAGGGAATGGAAGTGGGGAAGGGGGAAAGTCCAGCAGATACTCTCTCCCTTGGAGGCCTGGACCATGGCAGATGGACTGGAGAGAGAGCCCTTCTTCTTTTTCAGGCAAGACCTGGAGTTGGCCTGCCCATCTCTCCCTCAGGGTGATGGTGGATAGAGGGAGGGCCTTCTTTTCAGGCTAGGCCTGATGGAGTTGGCCTGCCCATCTCTCCCTCTGGATGATGGTGGATAGAGGGAGGGCCTTCTTCTTTTCAGGCTAGGCCCAATGGAGTTGGCCTGCCCATCTCTCTCTCAAGGTGATGGTGGATAGAGGGAGGGCCTTCTTCTTTTCAGCTTGGCAGTTCCAGAAGCTTCCAGCTGGCTTAATACAGGGGAAGAGTGATTTATTCTGATCTGGTTCTGGTCCATTGCAAAAGGGAGGAAGGGGTGACTGAGTCCTTGGAGATTATCACACTGAGGTTTATGCAGCTCAGATCCGGGGTTACTCCTGGTTCAGCAATGCAAATTCACGTCGTAATGTGAATGTTTTATCACACCTGGTTGCCCTTCTGTTGCCCTTCCGAATCGAGGAGGAATCAAATCCAAGGCAAGTCACGTAGTGCAGAATTCACGCAAAGTGGAGTGAGTACACATTGTATTACCACACCAGTACAGTCAGCCTTTGTATACGTGGGGGATCTGTTCCGGGACCACCACCACCCCGCGTATGCCAAAATTCACGTATGTTCAAGTCCCATTCTGTACAATGGCGGCGCGTGTGCACGTGCGCCGACACTGGAGACAAAAGTCCGTCTACTCCCCTCCTCTTCCCCCTCCTTCCTATCTTCCCTGCCTCCCTCCCTCCCTCCCTCCCTCCCTCCCTACCTACCTACCTACCTACCTACCTACCTACCTACCTTCCCTGCCTCCCTCCCTCTTTCCCTCGCTGCTTACCTGCTGGCTAGCCGTGCTTCAGCCTCCTCCTCATTCTCGCTGCCAACGCAGGAAAAGCCATGTGGTACTCTTGTAGGCCAAGAGGCCTCCAGGCTGCACCCGGTCCTTTCATGGTGGTGGCGGCAGCGAGGAGGATGAGGCTTGGCCTCCTGGCCTCCTTGCAACCTCAGCCTCCGCTGCTGCGAAAAGGCCAGGTGGTGCTCTTGGAGGCCAAGAGGCCTCCAGGCTGCACCCGTCCTCCTCGTTGCTGCCGCTGCAGAAGCACCGGGTGCAGCCTGGAGCCCTTTTGGCCTCCAAGACCACCACCCAGCCTTTTCGCAGTGGCGGAGGCAGCGGAGACTAGGCCACCAGGAGGCCAAGCCTTGTCCTCCTCGCCGCTGCCACCAGCTCCGCGAAAGGGCTGGGTGCAGCCTGGAGGCCTATTGGCCTCCAAGAGCACCACCCGGCATTTCCCATGGCGGCAGCGAGAACGAGGAGGAGGTGGCAGCGACGCAGCGACCCAGCAGGTAAGCAGGGAGGGAAAGAGGGAGGGAGGGAGGTTAGGAAGGAGGGGGGAAAGAGGAGGGGAGGTGAGGGACTTTTCTCCCCAATGGGGGCACGCATGCATGTGCGCCGCCATTGGGGACAACTTCTGGGTTTGCCATGCACATATGCTCAAATCCGCACATGACAAATCCGCATATAAGAAGAGCTGACTGTACATAACATGCGGGTTCAACTTGATTCGAATTAGGACCCTTGCACATGCTCAGTGGGGGAATGAACACATCCTGTATATTTGCATTTCCGGGGTGAAGAAGGGAGCCTGTTTCCACTTTAACGTGAATGACAGCCTCATGTGAATGACTACCTTCTATTTTCCCATCCCTGGCAGCCAAATTCAAACAGGTCCTCCAGCCCCCATCCATTTCAGCCACTTTACATATATCCTCCTGTCATTCTCCTCATCTATTTCACCTATATCTACATCTATCCTCCTGTCATTTTCCACATCTATTTCAGCTATATCTACATCTATTTTCCTGTCATTCTCCTCATCCATTTCAGCCACATCTATATCTATCCTCCCTGTCAGAGCCCCCATCCATTTATTATTATTATTATTATTATTATTATTATTATTATTAAGAAATTATTATTATTATTATTGATTGCAAAAGAATCAGCGTAGAAGCTGCAGGTTTACTTAGAAATAAATCCTTTGGATCTGAAGGAGACCCATTTTGGAGGATTGCAGAAATGATCCAGTTTTCCTTATTCTCCATGCTCCTTAAAGTACCACCTCCCTGAATCCAATCCACTTTCCTTCCCTTTGTAACAGTTGCCTTCTCTTAGGTTGCATCTGCACTGGGAACTAATCCGGTTTGACTCCAGTTTTACTGTCCTGGCTCAGTGCTATGGAATTCAGGGAACTGTAGTGTCCGGAGACATTGAGCCTTCTCTACCAGAGAGCTCTGGTGCCTCAGCAAACTCATTTATTATTATTATTGTTGTTGTTGTTGTTGTTGTTGTTATTATTATTATTATTAAAATAAATTATTATTATTATTATTTTAAAAACAATGTTTTAAAATTATAATTATTATAATTATTCTCCATGCTCCTTAAAGTACCACCTCCCTGAATCCAATCCATGCTCCTTCCCTTTGTAACAGTTGCCTTCTCTTAGGTTGCATCCGCACTTGGGAAATAATCCAGTTTAACTCCACTTTAACTGTCCTGGCTCAGTGGCATGGAATTCTGGGAACTGTAGTGTCATGAGACATTGAGCATTGTCTGCCAGAGAGCTCTGGTGCCTCAGCAAACTAACAACTTATTATTGTTATTATTATTATTATTATTATTATTATTATTTTAAAAATAAATTATTAATATTAATATTAATATTTTAAAAACTTTATTTATAATTAAAATTATTCTCCATGCTCCCTAAAATACCACCTCCCTGAATCCAATCCACTCTCCTTCCCTTTGTAACAGTTGCCTCCAGTTTAACTTCCCTTTCACTGTCCTGGCTCAGTGCTATGGAATTCTGGGAGCTGGAGTTTGTTGTGGGGTCCTTGGCTCGAAGGTATGGAATTCTGGCAGCTGGAGCTTGTTGCTCCCCCCAGCCTCCAACGGCCCCCTCCATTGCTCCCATCTCTCCCCCCAGCCTCCTGTTTATTCCCCCATCCGTCATCTACCCTTCCAAGCAACGGAAGCAATTGGGGCAAAATTTCAGCGCAGCATCATGGGAAATTTGCCTCTTTGGAGGTTTAGGGGGGGATGTATCAGGACGGAAGCAAAGTTGTATAATTACAGCGCTTTAGAAATAAAGTTTAATAATAATAATTAATAATAACAATTGCATTCCACACCAAACCAATTCGGAGTGAAATCAAAGTGAGCTTGAATGTGAATTCTGTGAATTCACTTTTGTACTGAATTCACCAAAATGAGGAGTCACTTTGGATTCACTGCGGAAGCGCCACGGAAGGAGCTCCCATAGAAATGAATCACATGTGATAACACATTCACGTTATGATGTGAATCCGCATCATTGGACCTGCAGTCACCCCGAATCTGAGCTGCAAAATCTCCAAAAAGCTCTGTGTGATATACTTGCTTGTTGGTGGCATAATTTTCTCTTGCAATTCACTCTGTAGTGCAGTAGCTATAGTGCTGTGTGAGAATATGATTTGAAATCCCACTTCACTGAATGAAGCTGGGAATATTCTTTTTCAACCTAGCTTTTCATTGATGAAATGAAAATAATAGTTGTCTTCCCTCCCTGAGAAGTTTTTCTCCTGCCCTCCCTGGGGGAGTTATTTTGGGTTTGAACTATTTTGCCCAGATAAAGTGCAAAATGCAGTAGCAAGATTGCTGACTAGAGTCTTATATGAATGAATGAATGAATGAATGAATGAATGAATGTCTTATATAGACAACACATAAATCCTGTTTTAAAGGACCAGCACTGATTGTCAGTTTGCTTCTCGTTTGAAATCAAAGTTCTCATGATAACATTTAAAGTACTAAATAGCTTGAGGCCTCAATACTTGGAGTGCCTCTCTCTATACATATACCTGCCCAAGAATTATGGTTTGTATGAGGGGCCCTCCTCTGTGCCCCCCCCCCCACCACCAGTGGAATACAGCATGCAAGAACATGGAAATGAGCATTCCTGGCTGTTGTACCCCAAGTGTGGTATGACCACACTTTGGAGCTCTGATTGCTTACTAACACTGTTTCTTTCCTTTGCCAAGTAAATTTTTTTTCAAAAAAAAAAAAAGCCTTTGGGTCTTAAATTTTCATTTAAATGTGCATGTACATGGTTTTTAATGGTTGCAACAATCACATAATGAACTGTGCATGCATGTAGTTTTGCACACGCAGTGTTGTCATATGCACTTTTTTCTCCTATTCATACTGCTATGAACGTCTGTTATTCTGTTTTATTACCGGCTTTTTCACTTTGCTTGCTTATTCTGGTGGAGCATATGCACCAACTGGTGTGTTCATGTGAAATGAGACATGTGTTGCCAGTGCTTCAGCAATGACACAAGGGAAGGACTTCCTGCAGCTCCTGCTGCTCATCCTTTTTTTAAAAAACAACAACAGAACAACAACAGCTCATTGTTACTTAAAATCAGTACCTCAGGGCTAGGGTCTGATCCCACATGTGAGCAGGAACTATGCCATTTTAACAGATGGGCCACGGTGCAGAGAGCCAAGGAAAGCCATGTATATTCATTAAAACAATAATGGTAGTAAGGGCTTGGTTGGCAGCCAAGAACATCAAAATATCACGGTGCCTTGCTTTGAGATAATATTTCTTCCATTAGGGGTATGCGAAAG
Organism: Sceloporus occidentalis; assembly: GCA_023333645.1. Lineage (NCBI taxonomy): Eukaryota > Metazoa > Chordata > Lepidosauria > Squamata > Phrynosomatidae > Sceloporus > Sceloporus occidentalis. Next base: position 6,039,326 of record JALMGF010000004.1, on the reverse strand, counting down.
CTCTGGAATGAATTCACTTAAACATGAAAATTGAAACAAGTACCTCAGTAGTGATGGTGGTGAGGAAATAAAACAAATGTGGTAGGCAGCATAAATAGCAAGGAAGCTGCAGAATGAGGAAATGATGTTATCTTTAGTGCACAATATAATTTTGCTGTATTTATGCATTACAACCTTTTAATGGACAGGTGCATAAATCGGCTAACCTTGATAGCCATGCAGACTTTATGTAACACCCCAGCATGGGCTGGAGGAAGTACAGCACAGTCCATAACCTCACGTTGTTCTCTGATTAACTTCCAAAACTGGTCCTGTCTCCCTCACCAAGATACCAAGTCCAGGTATGGCTGGAACTCATTATTGCCTTCCAATAATAAGGCTGTAAATGTGCCTCCAATGAACTGTGCAGCATAGAATAACTGCATTCCTCCTCACCAGATTGTAGGAGGTGTATTGTTCTTCTAGGATGCTCTGGAACAGAGTCCAAGAAGGGATAGCAATAGCAATAGGAAGTACATTTCTATACTGCCTATCAGTGCACTTAAGCACTCCTTAAGCAGTTTACAAAGTGTAAGCTAATTGCCCCAACAATCCAGGTACTCATTTTAGCAACCTCAGAAGGATGCAAGCCTGAGATGAGCTTCAGCCCTTTTGCTGGTATTGAACTCGCAAGCATATGGTTTGTGAGTTAGTGGCTGCAGTACAGGCACTTAACCACTGTGCCATCAGGAATTGAGGGGGCACAGCCAGACCTTTTTAAACTCTTTGTTTCAGAATACTGTATAATAATGGTAACATGGATGTTATTTAAACTGGAGACAAGCTTTTGTTGAAATAAAAACTGAACTTCAATAAACAGGTGTTTTAAACAGATGTTACTTGAATAGTTTCAAAATAAACAGTTATTGGCCCAGGCACTTGTGTTATTTAGTATGGTTGGTAAAAAATGACTTTTGAATGTTAACAAACAGGCCAAAATAAAGCTGCTTTGGGTCACTTTGGAGGTATGCTGTTTAAATGATGCATGTGTCCTAAGAGGCCAGAAGACACACCAAAGTCACACTCTAGTCCTAAAGACTGGACCACAGCTTTGGCACAGCTTCTGGCCTCTTAGGAACCATGCATCATTTAAACAGCATACCTCCAAAGTGACCCAAAGCAGCTTTATTTTGGCCTGTAGTTACAAATCTTAATCACTCCACAGAGTATCAATGGCATGGTACAGACCACCCCAAAGGGCTGACCTGCAGCCGTCCCTGTTCGCTCGGGGCCAGGACAACTTCACTGGCAGCCCCTGCAGCCCCAATTCAGTGCCGCTTCTCTTTGGCCTGGAAAAGGGGTGCCCTGGCACCTTAGGTGCCCAGTGCACCCTGGCAGGGCCGGTGCGACAGAGGAGAAAGGGGCAGTCCCTTTCCACTTTGCGGCCATTTGGTTGTTGCACCGATGATGCGTGTGCTGAAAAGGAGCTCTATTGCAGTGTTGTTTACTGCAAGGCCTGCGAGGGAGTGAACAGGCAGGCCCAGCTCCACCAGAGCTAGTCTGAAGATAGAGAACCCTCCCTCCATGATAACTGTCATCCTTCGGCCTGCGAAGGAGTGAACAGGCAGGCCCAGCTCCACCAGGGCTAGCCTGAAGATAGAGAACCCTCTCTCCATGATAAATGTCATCCTTCAGCCTGCGAGGGAGTAAACAGGCAGGCCCAGCTCCACCAGGGCTAGCCTGAAGATAGAGAACCCTCCCTCCATGATAACTGTCATCCTTTGGCCTGTGAGGGTGAACAGGCAGGCCCAGCTCCATCAGGGCTAGCCTGAAGAAGAAGAGCCCTCCCTCCAGTCCATCTGCCTTGGTCCAGGCCTCAGAGGGAGAGAATAACCACTGGACCTCATCCCCTTTCCCACCACCATTCCCTTCTTCTTTTGTGTCATGTCTTTTAGATTGTAAGCCTGAGGGCAGGGAACTATCTAATTAAAATAATAATTGTAAGCCACTCTGATAGCCTTTGGCTCTGAAGGGTGGGGTATAAATACCATAAATAAAAATAAATAAATAAATAAATAAAATATGATAGCCCTGTTTAAATATTTGAAGGGATGTCAAATTGAGGAGGGAGCAAGCTTGTTTTCTGATGCTTCAGAGAACAGGACCTGGAACAATGGAGCAGGACCCAGAACTGGAAAAGAGAATCTACCTCAACATTAGGAGAAACATCCTGACAGTAAGGGCTGTTCAACAGTGGAACACACTCCCTCTGAGTGTAGTGGAGTCTCCTTCCTTAGAGGTCTTTAAACAGAAGCTGGATGGCCATCTGTCAGGGATGCTTTGATTGTGTGTGCTGGCCAAATGGCCATAATAAAGTTACTATTAATTATTATTAATGCTTTGATTGTGATTTCCTGCATGGCAGGGGGTTGGACTGGATGGCCCTTGTGGTTTCTTCCAGCTCTATGATTCTATACTTGTTTGGAGTACTGAGAAAGATCAACTTTGGAAATACATTTATTAGTATGTTAGAAAATCTATACACAAACTTAGAGGCCTTAGTGACAGTCAATGGTGGTCTCTTCCAACTCTACCATTCTATGGTTCTTTCTCAAGTTTCTCTCCTGGCTTGTCAGAATACCTCTCTGTCTTTCTCTAGGGCAGTCAGATTCCCTATCTAACCCTCTCCCTAGAACTCTCACTCAAGAACCTCTCCTGAACTCAAACTTTCTTTCAACTCAATTCCTTTCAACTCTCCTAAACTCCCCCTCAACTGCAATTCAACTCTTGCCTTTTATATCTACTCTTTCCCCTGCACCCAGTGTTGCCAATCACCCTCAAGGGGAATTCCCTGATTGGCTTCCCAGAATGCCCCCAAATTTCCCAGGATTTCTAGGTCAGGACTTCTGGGTCAGGGATGGGACTTCCGGAGGTCAGGGGGCACAAGGCAGTATGGGAAGGCTAAAGGGGGCGGGACCTCCAGGATGGGAGGTATGTCAGGAGGTTTTTGGGGGTGGGATGGCTGAATTTCCCAGAATCTTCCCAGAAATTTAGCAATCCTGGAAATGACACAGAAAAACTTTAAAATTCCTAATTTCTGGGAAAAATCATGGAAATTGGCAACACTGCCTGCAGCCTCTCCCTCACAATCAGCCCAAACTCTGATTGGCAGTCAGGAAACCAAGTCTGCTCAGTGTCTTTGTCACAATTGTATAATTTGCTATCTGTATAACTATTAATCTAGCCAACAACCTATGATACATGTTTGTTAAGTCTGTACAACCATTTTGTATTTCTTTCTCCTAAGATAACAGAAGCAATTTCAAACCCCATAGCAACTAGTAAGAACAATATATCTCATCATCATAATATATATCAAATATATATCAGTTAGCATACATCTTGTATTACATACAGATCAGTTAATACACCTGAGATAAACCCTCCATTATTTTCTTGTCATCCCACAGCATATTTATATAAAGCAAAACCTCCAAGCCATACCTTTCAATTGACCCCATACATATAATATCATATATCACAGCTGGATCAAACACAAGCTACATAACAGGATTTCCTAGAACAATATCATGGCAGGATTATCCCAGTCCTGACACTAACTGAGGTGTGAACAAGATGCAAAGTCCACAGTCCAGAAGCAACCTGTTGTTAACCAGTAGTCAGAAACCACCAACAGGAGCAAGAGATAGCCTGTGCCAAACAATCCAGGGCCAAGAAAGTCACAAATGAGAGTAGGGATTCAAGAGACTAGCTGTGGCTGAGTGGTTAAGCAGTCCAGTAACTTAAAAAGCCAAGCACTCAAAGTACTGAGATTGTTTGCAGCGAGGTAGCTGGTGTTCATAGCTGCCTTTGATAGGCAGTACATTCAGTCAATGTTCACATCTCACGCTCACATCTCAGGCTGTATAGTATTCTACAGCTGTGATCCTCTTGACACCTTGATTTCAGCCTCTCACTTGATCTGCAGGGAATCTCCTGATCCAGATAATGGCTCCACCTTTTTCTAGGACTGAGAAACCTTTCTTCCAGCTCTGCATTGTGCTCTTAACCCAACCCGGACTTAGCTGTCTGTCTTGCATTTGCTGTGACTCCTCCACTGGTAAGTCTGGTTCTTCCAACACTGAAGAACTCTGAAGAGCATAGCAGTGGGGGGCAGTGGGGAGCAAATGACATCCTGGGGTCTTCCCTTCTTCTAGGGTGTTAGCACAGTTACCCCACTCTACATCTCCTGCTACCTGTTATTGTTGAAATGGCTACTTCCCCTCCCATGCTCTCCCAATCACACATTTTCTTTCTTTTGCCCATGGGGTGATTGTTTTTTTTAAACCCAACACTTAAGATGTTTAAATAAAAAGGAAGCTCCCCATTACCACTCCCAAACAGGGAAACCAGTCATTGCTCTCACTCCAGTCTTCAAGCAAGTCTCCCACAAGAGTGAAGCCACTGCCCTAGGGAGAATGCCTATATCCTCTTATACAGTAAGAAGGCAGGTACTATTCTGGCTAGTTACCTAGCAGCTGACTTAGTACATGAGGCCAAGTCCTACAGGCACTGGTGGTCTAGCAACAGTCTGCAAGGAGATGGGGGCCAGTAACAGCAGTAGCAGGTGGTCAGGCAGGCCATGGCAACAGGTGGAGGGAAGGCCTCCCTCTCGCCTGAGAAGTGCTGGTGGTAATGGCCCTTTTGCCCTTGTGACATTGTGTAAATGGTATGTGATTATAATTCATAGCACAGTGTGTGTCAGGGGAAAGGGTGTGGGCAGAATAGGTATATGTGATCAGAATAGAAGAATCTGTTTAATGCATATTGTGATCAGTCAGTTTTTGTAACGACTAATCTATTGAAGCATTTGTGTCAGTTTGGCTTTGAACTGTATTTTGTTTGCTGGAATTGCACAACTCTACATTTGCTTTCACATCTTCAAAAAGCTATAGTGATGGGAAATAAATCAACCTTGGTTGAAAGGAAAGGCAGGGGATGAAGGGTAAGACAGGACAGGAGAGGGAAAATAATTCTGTTTTGCCAAAGAACCACATTTGTCTCCCCACCCTGATCACCCACTGGAGGTTTCAATCCCCTACATCTCCTAATAGTTTCCCCACAAACTGCTGGCCTTTCCAAACAGTTTGGAAATACATTTCCACTTGATCCTTGTGCTGCTGTACATACTTGCACTAATACAAACATCTGCTATTTTTCTCAGTCAGGCCATGGCTCACTCATCCTTTTCAGTCACATCTCTCAGTGCTATAATAGCCACAACCTCCCACCCCAAGTTTAGCTGTAGTTTTGGTTTATTTTTTTCCTTTTTTATCATTTATGTACTCAACATATACACAAGTTAAAGCTGGGAGAAAGGAAGAGTCCGTGGAACATTCTAAATTTGGGATTGTGCTTTCTAATTACAAATCACCACCTGTGGTAAAATTATGGAAAAACAGATGAGTGTTTCATTCATGTGATAGCCTTAAAACAAGCAGCGGTTCCAAGTGCCAGTGTGATGTATAGATACCAGGCCGGGCGGATGAGGGATTAATTAGGTCTGTCCATATACATTGCCAGGGGAGCACTTCTGTAGAGGTGATTGAAAACCAGAAAAGAGTGTGGCATTCGTCTTCCTTGTTGGTTAGAGGCAACAAAAATAAAGATGCAGATGACAAAGCTTCAAGGTATGTGGCTGAGTCATTTTGGAAGGTGTCAAAATGATCAAACTATAATTAATTAGCCACAGTGCTCTATTTAATTCTTCAGCTTTAATGCAGAATCCTGTCTCCTCCTTCCTCTGACACTTCTTTTTCCAACTCAAAACAAAACAGTAGTAAATTAGATTTGGCAATTATTAATCTGTGTGAATGCATACTGAAGAATGCATACTTTAGGGTTGGTGCATAGTGATTTGAGTGTTGGACTATAGCTCTGGAGACCAGGGTGTGATTTCCAGCTTGGCCATGAAACCCACTGGGTGAACTTGGGCAAATCATATGCTCTCAGCCTCAGGGGAAGACAATGGGAAACCTGCTCTGAATAAATCTTGCCAAGAAAGCTTCATTGTTTCACCGTAAGTTGGAAACAACACAACAAACACAACAAAAGTTGTATTGTTCTTTACAGTTAAGTCCTCCTCTTTAACCTTATTTCTACATATGTTTTTCTTATATAGGCTTGTTACAGACTGCCAAAATAAAGCTGCTTCGGGTCTCTTTGAATGATGCATGCATCCTAAGAATCCAGAAGCTGCACCAAAGCTGCACTCCAGTGCTTAGGAATGGAGTGTGGCTTTGGCGCGACCTCCAGACTCTTAGGACCTATGCATCATTTAAACAGCATACCTCCAAAGAGACCCGAAGCAGCTTTATTTTGGCAGTCTGTAACGGTGCATAGAAGCATAGTGGGCCTAGCTGGATCAGGGTTGTACTGAGTAATAGAAAAACATGGAATATGGAGAATTCATAGATGACCTGATTGAGAAGTCAAGGAAAAAAAAAAAAGAATGGAATCTTCTATTATTTCCAGACTCCAAAGATATTGCTCAGGTGCCTTAAACTACTGAAAACTGGAATTAGGTGAGTAATATAAAAGGAAGATATTTGTGAAGCAGAAAATAAAATAAAATATGTTTTTGGTTATTTATTATTTTATTTATTCAGTTTACCTTTGTCCTGCCATAGATCTAAGTCAGCATACAATAATTTAAAACAAAAGTTGGCTAAAAAGATTTATTACCAGAATTAAAACCAACAATATTATTAATATAAGGAGCAGGATGAAGGGTGAATTCAGGGCAGGTCAGAGGGAGGGCACAGGACAGAGCTTGCACCAGGCAGCTTTCTCTCATTATTATTATTATTAGTATTAGTATTATTACTATTGACAAACTATGTGCATGTTTTTTGCAACAGGTAGATAGAATGTGCCTGCCTGCCTGTTCACTTTCCCTTTCATTTCCTTGCTTCCAGCAGCAGGCAGGACACTTTGCAGGAGGCTTTTTTCCTTTGCGAATGCTACAATGCTAATGTTACGTTTCTCTTTCCAATTTGGCAAACTGATACAGAATGCTGTTGCTACTGTCTGTAAGGAATTCAGGGGTAGCTGAGGGAAAGCAAATGATGCATGGCATCCTTTTCTGGCATTCCGAGGTGAGGAATTTATTATTATTATTATTATTATTATTATTATTATTATTACATGTGTATGTGACACTCTGGGGTGGCAAGGAGGGAGGATGCAGAGATGGCATTAGCTTGCATTTTGGGGTTGAAAACGGGGCCAAGGGAAGATCATAACCAATCAAACAACTGACCCAAATACCCACAACACACACACACACAGGAGGTTTGTAAATTTGACAAAATATGTGCATACTGGCACCTGGTTTTTAAAAAAAAAGGAGAGGAGAAGCACACTTCCAATTGCCCAATGGGTGCAGGAAACATCACCTATGATGAACACGGAACTAAATTTGATTGACAGCTAGGTGCCTTCATTTTAAACCGATTTCTCCAAGAGGGCATTCAGGGTTAAAATACCCTGATGGGGTAGTGAGCACTTGCTTCCAGAGGGATTCGGGGGGAGGGGGGACCGAATCTTCCCAGTTCCTTCCAGTGCAAAAAAAGGTCAGTATGAATGGGGCCACAGAGATGCAAACAGAGGGAGGCAGCAGCAACAGTAGTGGTAGGTGACAATGATTTTGAGAGAGCAACGGTGACATCATAGCTAATATGTGTTAATACTACACACAGGGAAGCAAATGTGACCCTCCCTGCATGACCCCCTCATCAAGAAAAACATATGAGGAGACATCCCAAGAGAGACACAGGCAAGACTAGAACACAATGTTCTCTTTGATAGAAGTAACCGTTATTCCACACTGCAGAGCTAGCATAAAAGTAAGTACCATGGCTGGAGACAGTGGTTTCAGCCTACAAAATTAATCTACATACACCCAAGACCTTATGGATGAACTAGACATATAGGCCTGGTACAGACAGGCATTTTGCGGCCTCCTTGCTGCGAACTAGGATTAGATGAGGCTGGGCAATTGCATGCCCAGCAGCCCTAGTTTGTGAGGATGGGCACATGGGCAGCGCTATGATGGTGTAAGCATCGCGCAGCACCCAAACATCTCTGGCAGGAAGTGATGCGATTGGCGTGCATGCACGCACCAATCACACCCCTCCCAGGAACCTGTTTTCAGCAGTTTCATTTTGCTCCCAGGAGGGAACACATTGTTGCCAAGCCATTTGGTTGCTGCGGCAACGATGCGGGGCTAAAAGGGGTGGCACGGAGCTGCCTATCTGTCGAGCCCCATAGTGTCTAAATCAAGAAAAGTAATAGTGCCACTTCCTTCTGCTTTCGTCAGACCACACCTGAAATACTGTGTCCAATTCAGGGCATCACAGTTCAACAAGGACGTTGACAAATTAGAGTATGTCCAGAGGAGGGTGACCAAAATAGTGAAAGGTCTAGAAACCATGCCTTATGAGGAGAGACTTAGGGAGCTGGGTATGTTTAACCTGGAGAAGAGACAGTTTAGAGGTGATACGATAGCCCTGTTTAAGTATTTGAAGAGGTGTCATATTGAGGATGGAGGAAGCTTATTTTCTGCTGCTCCAGAGAATAGAACCTGGAACAACTGATGCAAGCTACAGGAAGAGATTCCACCCCTACATTAGTAAGAACTTTCTGACAGTAAGAGCTGTTTGACAGTGGAATACACTCAGAGTATGGTGGAGTCTCCTTCTCTGGAGATCTTTAAACAGAGTCTGAATGGCCATCTGTCAGGAGTGCTTTGATTGTGTATTCCTACATGGCAGGGGTTGGACTGGGTGGCCCTTGTGGTGTCTTCCAACTGTACAATTTTATGATTCTATGATTCTCAGTTTTCCTTTGAACAAATGATTTCCATATCACTGTTCTACCCCCGCCACCCACCCAATCAATTATACAGTGGTTTGCCATTCTGTGAATAAGGTTGTTTATTACTTCACCACTTTTATGGGGCATTCACACTTATGTTTTTGTCCCAAAGCAATCTTGATCTCCGTGGTGATGCAGTACAGAATCAATGTTCCCACTATGTTTAATGTGACCGAATCTGTCTGGGGCATTTAAATCCTCTCTGGCATTCACAAACGCACAGCTTCAATTCAACATGGAAGCACCTCTATGTCCAGGAATTATCCCCACGATCCAGATCAATTTGGTAGCGTACTCTCACTGCCGAAGATCTGGATCTCTGCAGACCTTTAAAAAAGAGATGCTTAAAGACCCAGTGTTGAATATACCAGGTTAAGCGGGTTTTTACATGGCCTTCCTGCAAACAGCACTAGGTGCATTCAGGGAAGTTTCACACCAGGTTATTTCTGTAGTGTGAATGGGGCCTTAGAGGTACATTGATGTGGAGAGAAGACCCCATTTTCTTAGTAACATCTCCCAGGCTGTGGAATTTCCTTCAAACGAACTACAGACAAATAACAAACAGTTAAAAATAACTGCCAGAGAACTCTCCCCTAATTATTAAAATTAACAGTATATGTTTTGCTGCCAGCTGAAAATACAGAAGGGAAGGAGTTCCTCAAGCCCTGCTGTGGATACCTACCAGCCCAGTCTCACATGGTGATGGGAACACAGGGCAAATCGTCACTATCACCATTAAAGATGATTAATGGCTGCCACATTTAGCAGTGTTGAAATTCATTTTGTTAGTTTTGGCTCAGCTGTTGAGGTCATTTTAGAACAGAATAGAATATTTATTTATATTCCACCTCTTCCGTTTTGGGGATCAAAGCAGGTAACAGCATGATTTATGTAATACACAGTAATAAAAGCAACAAAAGCCTACAAAACCCCAACCCTAACCCTCCCGCCCAGCTATAATGTTTCAAAATAATAAAACATAATTAAAATACATAACAATACATTAAAAATTATTACACAAGGACAAATGAGAAGGAGACATGGGTTGGTTTTGGACATAATCAATCAAAATTTAATCATTTTGAATTCTGATCCTGTCCTCTGGGGTATTTGCTACCCCCACTCCCAGTTTGGTGTCATCTGCAAATTTGATCAGCCTGCCTTCTCTTCTTTCATCCAAGTCATTGATAAAGTTGTTGAATAGCATTGGGCCCAGAACAGAATCCGGGGCATCTCACTAGTCACTTATTTCCAGGATGGAAAGCAACTATTGGTGAGCACTCTCTGGGTTTGGTCAGTCACTAGCTTGCCCACAAGAATATCATGAGGGGACTTGACCAAAACCTTGCTGAAATAAAGATATGCCATATCCACACCACTCCCCTGAGGACCTGTGCAAGCAATGCACACACTTGGAAAATTCATACAAAAATCAAACTTTGGAAAAAAATGCTTTTTCATTTTCTTCATCTCCTGAAAATATCAGATTGAGGTGGGCATGGACCATGTATGAAGGCAGGAAAAGGAAAATGTCCACAGATGCATCCCTAATAGGTGTGCATACACCTAGCGATGGAACATTACATGAATTAAGCTGACAACAAAAACACAGCATCTCTTTCTCCTGATACCCAACTCTGCAGCAAGCCATTCCATATTCTTTCATGAAAGGGTACAAAAAAAATTAAGGTACAGGTACTTCATGGGGAAAATGGCAGTGAAATGCAGATGCCTTGCCTAGCATACACCAACACATAACACTACCTCTCACATCCGATCCAAGGAGATCTTTAGATGCTAAGATCACAGAAATAATTAACAATAAACTAAGGGAATGTTTTAATTATACCTTCAAGGCAGGTAGCATTTTGCTGAATGTCTGTTAATCTTAAACAAATTAACTGATTATTTAAAGTGCCTTGTAAACACTTTATGAACCCCCTTAGTTTTGTGTTTGCTTTGTTATCATCATAGTACGTAAGCAATGTAAAATAATAGTACCACTCTATTCTGCATTGGTCAAGCCTCACCTGGAATACTGTGTTCAGTTCTGGGCACTACAATTCAAACAGGGTGTTGACAAGCTGGAGTGTGTCCAGAGGAGGACAACCAAAATGGTGAAAGGTTGGAAACCATGCCCTATAAGGAGAGACCTAGGAAGCTGGGTGTGTTTAGCCTGCAGACAAGATGGTTGAGAGGTGATATGATAGCCCTGTTTAATAGCCCTGTTTAATAGGGATGTCATATTGAGGATAGAACAAGCTTGTTTTCTGCTGCTTCAGAGAATAGGATCTAAAGCAATGGATTCAAACTACAGGAAAAGAGATTCTACCTCAAGATTAGAACTTTCTGACAGTAAGAGCTTTGATTGTTCAATAGGGGGATACACTACCTCAGACTGTGGTGGAGCAGGGGGCAGACCAGGCTGAACATTCCTAAGGTCCTCTGCCTGGCCACTAACCGGCAGCTCTGATTGGCTTGTAAGGTGACTATAGTGCCACATAACAGTGCAGACATTAAAGGAAAAAGCCATCAAGCCCTAGGCCAGGCCCAGTATTTTCTGGCTCCTTTTGATACCACACATAGTGTTCATTGGGGGTATCATGGTAAGAAAGACCTGAGTACAGGATGTCAATTAACCTTCTTTCTTTCATAATTTATGTCAAATTTTCTGTGATTTGTAACTGCAAAACAAATAAATGTGTTCTAGAATAGATTAAGCCCAAACACTCCGTGGAAGCTAGGGCCTGTTACAGACTGCCAAAATAAAGCTGCTTTGGTTCTCTTTGGAGGTATGCTATTTAAATGATGTATGGGTCCTAAGAGTCCGGAGGTCGCGCCAAAGCCACACTCCATTCCTAAGCACTGGAGTGCAGCTTTGGTGCAGCTTCCGGATTTTTAGGATGCATGCATCATTTAAATAGCATACCTCCAAAGAGACTCGAAGCAGCTATATTTTGGCAGTCTGTAACAGGCCTTGGATGACTAAATTGAGGCTGTTGTACTTTGGCCACATGATGAAATGGCATGAATCATTGGAAAAGGGAATGATGCTAGTAAAAGTATTGGGCAGTACAAAGAATCATGAATTCTAAGACGACATGCCAGACAGTTAGGTACAATCACAGAAGCCACAGACCTGAGCCTGAAGGACCTGAGCAGATCAGTGGAGGACAGGGGGTCTTGGAGATGTCTCATCCACAGGGTTGCCATGAGTCCAGGTCAACTTGAGGGCAGTTACCAACAACAGTCTGCAACTGTTCACTACTATGGGATAGTCATGACATGGTAAATCTGAAAAAAACACCAATGATGGAATTGTAGTTCACCAAGAACTGTAGAATGTTGTTTTTCTGTGGCATTCTCACAAAAGTCACATGAAGACAAAGGTGGGGGTGAACTATTGCAATACATTCATTTAACCAAACAAAAGAATCTTAATGTTGTGTTGTACAAGAAAACATAAACCCAGCAATACATTCCTGCAGCTGATGTACTTAGTCTTGTACACTGTGGGAGATGATAAGGTACCCTGCAGAAGAATGATGATAAATTAATTGACAATCAAGGGCCTTTGCAGGGCATCCAGCTTATTTATTGTTTTAACTGTAATAGAAACATGTAAGCAAAAAATGGATAGCCATTCTTACCATACAGCTGTTGCTCCTGTGGTAAAGTGACTTAAAAGCTTACATTGCTCAATGCCATTGGTCCAAGTCTATTTCCTGTGCAGTTGTCATTAATATAATCCAGCATTTCAGACTTTATTAGAATATAATGCAATGCAACTTTTTTTTATTAGTAAATGGGCTGCCTTTTTGCATTCCTTTGTATTTCTCAGTCGCTCAGAGCAAAGGCTATAAAACAAGCAAGCGTGATCCCATCTGGAAGTCATTAAAGATCAATAGAGATGGAATCTCAAAAAGAACCTATCAAAACAAATGTGAACAAAAAATAAGTCAGCTTCTGTTTTCAAATCCCAGTGCATTAAAGTACATCACACTCTCAACGTGACACAGACTAGCACAGGGATGTTAACAACAAAAATGAGTAATCTAGTTTGAAAGGAGGGTAAAGATGGTTAAAACCTTCTTCCTCCTTAATTTTTTAGGAACATGGGAAATCATCCACTGCGTGGGATGTGTCCCTAATGGAAACATCAGCATGATAGTGGTGAAGCAAATGGAGAGAATGGAGAGAAACACCTCGCTCCTACTCCTATTTAAGCCAATGAAAGTGTGATGTCTGCTGTTGGAATCCAATCTTGTAAGAATCCACACAGAGTCCAGTCTTCATGTAAGAGCAGTAAGTTTATTCATCCATGAGCTACTGAGCACAGCCAGTCCCAGGAGAGTGAGATGAGGAAGAGAGAACAATCAATCCCTCTCCAATCCTCTTAATAGTATATATATACTGCAGCTGATATCACTAAGGGCTGTGTCTTAAAGGTACTTTACATCACAGAAAGAAATACCTGTTTGTTTAGAAGAGCAATATTATTTCTCTCTGAACAAATTTCAGCAAGAACTCCATAGATTCGCATCTAGCAAATCGAAAGCTTTTGCACATTGTTTTGTTTTGTCTCCAAAGAGAAGACTTTCTGATCCCACAGCCATTTAGTGGCATCCATGTGAGCTGTCTAAAGGAGAGAAAAGGAGACAGCTCTTCATTCAACAAGCATAGTTGACTGTAATTGTTTTGTGGGAAGAATCCTGATAAGTTACATTTTGACAATGTCTTCTTAGAATTTAACTGTAAGCACTTTGGAAGAATTTGGTGGGATTAAAGTACAAAAATAATTGAATTCATAGAGTCATAGAGCTGAAAGGGACCCAAAGGGATCCAATCAAGCCACTGCCATGCAAGAACACACAAGGAAAACACCCCCACAGATGGCCATCCAGCCTCTGTTTAAAAACTTCCAAATGAGACTCCACCACCCCTTTAGGCAGTCATTCTACTGTCAGGACATTCTTGTAAATGTGTAGGTGTAATATCTTTTCCTGTATTTTGAATGCATTGCTACAGGTCTTAGTCTCTGGCACTAGGGTTGGTGTCACAGTGCAGTAACTCATGGTGTCACACACACACACACACCCCGCCGCCCCATTGACTTTCTCCCATGACCACACCATACAGAATCTTTAGTAATTTTATTTGTACTCATTAATTGTAATTCCTGCATATCACTGAATAATAATAATAATAATAATAATAATAATAATAATTTCTTTATAGCCCGCCCAATCACAAGGAATCTGGGTGGGTTACAACAATAAAAATATAGAGAATACGATAAAATAAAATACAAAAAATAAATACAATACAATACAATACAATACAATAAAAGAGAGCGATGTTAGTTACAGTAATTCACAGTTAGGCCTGATGGAAATTGGGCCTGTCTTTTTCACTCCCTCCCAGGTCTGATGATGACAGTTGAGATTGAGTGAGGAATCTTCTTCTTGAGGCAAGAATATAATTTTTATTAATTTTAATTTAATTCTTCTCATTAATTTAAGAGACAGAGTTACGTAAGTCACAGTAAACAGGGAGAGGAACTAGGCAGGGAAGGCCTGCCGGAAGAGATCCGTCTTAAGAGCCTTCTTAAAGGCTGTAAGAGTAGAAATGTCGTGGATCTCCTTCAACAGGTCATTCCATAGCTTGGGAGCAGTGATGGAAAAGGCCCTCTGGGTGACTGAAGTTAGCCTAGATTTTATTGGCTGAAGTAGATTCTTCCCTGAGGACCTTAGAGTGCGGGACGGACAGTACAGAAGAAGAACTGGATACAATATTCCAGGTGAAGTCTGACCAGAGCATGATAAAGTGGCATTTTTACTTTCCTCAATCTACAGTGTTCAAAACAAGATAAAATAAATCATAGTGATGCCACCAGAGTCCTTCTGACATGAAGTAAATAAATAAGATAACAAACTTGAGGGGAAAGCTCAATGTAAAAAAAAAAAAAAAAAGCCATGGTCACTACTTGAAAACAATGCAAATGGTTTGATCAAATGGACCAAAGGCTTAGTTTAGACACCAGACAAAAAGATAACCACAAATCAAAAGCGTAATGATCATGAAAACTACCTGATGTGGAATCAATTTGTTTCCAATTCCAAATACGGAACTATAGTACTTCACATATTTGATTTATTTAAGACATTTTTACTTTCCTTTTCAGCTATGGCTCCCAGAGCAGCTTACATGAAATCAATAAAAACAATAACAAATCAGTAAGACAATAAATGGAACACAGATACCCTTCAGCAATAAAATAACATTAAATCTAAATCTAAAACGCCTGGGCAAAAAAAAAAAAAAAAAAAAAAGGAAGAAAAAACATTTTCACTTGGAGCTGTAAAAGAAAACAGACTTGGTGACTGATGAATTTCTCTTGAGAACAATGCTCAAAGTTGAGTGCCATGAAGCAAGAAGGCCTTTTCTCCAGTCATCACTCTCCTCCGCTTCAAGGAAGAAAGGTCTCGAAGAAAGAACTGGTAAGACCTGGGCCCATTGATATGGGAGATGGTGGTTGTCAAAGTTTTCAGGATTCTGGGAATTAAAATCAGCACTTTGTATATTGAGAATCTAGCCATACTAGTTTTGCTAGTGTGGTCCTTAAAATCAAGATATTCAATATAATGAGTATCTATATGCTCAATGTGAAGCTAACAAGCTAGTGGAAAAATCAAAAAGGGAATTTAGAAGTGAAGCCTTAGCTGAGAAATGCTGAATAGGAGGTTAAAAGCTAAATGTGCAAAGGTGCAGGATGACATTGAAGGTTGTTTTGCCTGGGCCTCCCAAGTAGCCAAAGCAAAACTGATAAGGGGAGATGGAATTTTACCCACAGGGGTCTTGAATGTATTTTAATGTATGCATGTATCTGGTCACTGATTGCAGGAATTCTATATGTTTAATTTTTCTCTATCCAATCAAAAGTGTTAAAAGAGTTTCTTTGTTTGCAAACCTATAAAAGTCATAAGTTAATTTTCTTTAAGGCTTTCAGAATTTGGTGGAACACAAGTTCCTTCTGGGAGTTGCCAACTTAAATAAACTGCTGTGTCTCAGTCTTCTGAGATTTCTTTGTCTTGTTGTGTTTGCCTAAGTTGGTTGGTGAGATAAAGGAAGATTTCTCCATAATTACATAAATCTATTACACTAGTTCTGAGGCAGCACTTCTCTAGATCCTGAAATAAAAAGTTTTTTCCACCCCTACTGCATTAGATTGTTTTCACTGTGGATGCTAGAGGCTGAACTTGGGGACCTGAAAAGCACATACTCTTCTACACTGCTTTCATGCCTACCCTTGAAACATATAACATGAGAACATCCTACAGAGTTATTCAAAATCATCAATAAACATAACTTTTTTAAAAAGTTCAAATTATCAGCACCACCACCATCATCATTACTAAAGCAGGCATCAGTCATCATCACTATCATCTAAAAACAAATATAGACAGTGTGTGTGTGTGTACATTTGCACATGTATACTGAAAGGATCAACTAATCTCCTCCCCCCGCCTCATAGTTTTAATTATATTGATAGGTAATTTCAAATTATTTATTTTTGCACTTCCCCCACCCGCCTCTAGGTTGCTCTGTAACAATATTTTTGGTTACTAAAAGTCAAGTTGAAAGGAAAAACACGGAAGTCTGAATGATTTGTAAGCACTTTCTGGGAGATGTATTGTAGCACTTAAAAATGCTGTCCCACAATGAGAGAAAATGTATTTCTGACTAGGATTATACTATGCTTGTTGGAATTTTTACTTGTGCACAGAAATTTAGCTCCAGGTCTATGTCTGTCACTAAATTTGACAACTGCCTATGGCTCTGTACAATTGAAACACAGATCTTAAATTTCACATCATTATCCAAATAAAATATATCTGCCAAAGGGGACTGGTATTACACAGTTAGAGAATTGCAATACCAGTTTTATGATTAACATATTGAGAGGGATATAAGAATTTCTCACCTGTTTTCCAGAGGGAGACTAACTGGAGAGATGGTGGTAAAGAGACTAATTGAACATGCTTCGTTTTTTAAGCATGGAGATGCCCAGCAATGCAGCTGTCTGTTCCTTAAATGTACATTGCCATGTACTTTTCAGGAGTCAATCTAGTGGAAAAGTAAGAAATCATTTTGCTTATCTAAATAACAGGGGGGAAATCCAGTGTTTCATTATGTTCCCAAGTCAATGTACAACAAACTTTACATGTCCTTTTCTTTGAGGTCAAATATAACAAGAAGTCAGGAAGAAGAATACATTCAGAGAGCATTATTTCTCCACTCACAGTAAAACTGGAGAATTGGTGAACTAGTGAAACATATTTGTAATATGTTTGGGACTGATAAAACAACAAAACAAAAAGTGTGTGTATTATTATTATTATTAACCTTTATTTATAAAGCGCTGTACATTTACACAGCGCTGTACATACAATCTTTTTAATTGGACGGTGCCCTGCCCTAAGGCTTACAATAATAGATTTTGTGAACAGTTTCCCTTTGTTGTCCCTATGCTTAGGGAAGGCTCTTTCCTCTTGTGAATGAAAAGAATAAAACAAGGTAATTTTTGCAAATTCATCGGTAAATTCCCATTCTAAAAGGTCACCTGAACGTTTCAGAATGAATTTGGGAGAATGTGGAGAGGGCTGCACAGGAAATGAGTAAATCGGTAGAAATTCCCTTCCTCCTTTGTTTTGCAGAAGCTTCTGCTGGATTAAAGGGTGTTTTCTGAACAGAGAAACACAAATATATACAACAGATATAAAATCATATCTCATTATTCTTGTTAGATAACACGTATTTTAAATTAAAAACTAATTTAAAAATAAACTAATATAGATGAAATAAAAACACAAACAAAGGCAATATGAAAACAAAATAGAAACAGTGGGAATTAAAACAAGCAAAATTTTAAAATATTTTTATAGTATCAAATAAATTAAAAATAGCAGGCTTAAACATTTAGCTTTCATTCTAATTAGCATTAAACAACGCTGCAACCCTATGCACTCTTACCTGAGTGCAAGTCACTGAACACTGTGGGACTTGTTTCGGAGTAAATAGGCAGAGGGTAGTTAAATACATCCACAGCTGTAATGAAAAAGTATCACTGAGTGTTCCTTGGAGGTCTTTAAGCAGAGGCTAGATGGCCATCTGCTGGGGATGCTTTGATTTGGATTTCCTGCATGGCAGGGGGTTCGACTGGATGGCCCTTGCAGTCTCTTCCAACTCTATGATTCTATTTCTATGATTCTATGATTCTACTGTATAATTATACTGTCCTTCCAAACAAATCTCTTAACAGAGGCAATAATACTGGAACAGAAAACACAGGATAGGAATTCTGAATCTCTCTGACTGAATATAGACCAAAGAAATGGTGGTAGCCTGGGGTATGGGAGGGGTGATTGCAACACATTTTTTATGTATGTTGTTGCTTGGAATGTTTTTTCTGTCACATTTTGAATTTGTTTCTCTACAAGTCCAAATGCTAGGTCTTCTTTATCTTCTTATTGTTCTTTCACAGCCCTTAAACTGGAGTCACTAAGCCTCGAGGGCTTTGTGAGAAATCAATGTAATTGAGAGAGTGATCTGTTCAGATAATCCAAGCCAGTGTGGCATAGTGGTTTGAGTGTTGGGCTATAACTCTGGAGACCAGGATTTGAGTTTTGCATTGTCATGAAAACCACTGGGTGGTCTTGGGCTAGTCATACTCTCTTGTGAAGGCAATGGCAAACCTCATTTTTCTTAAATGTCCTACATTTTGGGCTGAGTTTTGTCCTGCAGTTGTCCTGCAGTTTGGTCTAGATTTTGTCCTACAGTTTGTCCCAGGTTTTAGTGGACAATTATGGCAACCCTATTCCCATTGGAATTCAAATCTGACTCCCATGTGATCGAATTATCCTGAAAAAATCCGAATCAGTGGTTGATAAACCGGTTTAATTTAACAGCGCATTTTCATTGAGTTTTCCTGTGCCTCTCAAGTCTGATTCATGGCATACGAATGGGAACGACAAGGGTGTCTGATTCAGGAACTTGGGGATGGGAGGAGCAGTGCTCAAGGGACTGGCCTGAGGGTGTCACCCATTGTTCTCTATCCTGCATTACTGGCGCCATTTCCCCCATTCGCATAGCCTTTCCCCCGGTGGAGTGGGAAGCAGGGAAGACTCAGAAGAGCCTAGGACACAGAGGGATTTGGGGTGAATAGAGGCTCCTTCTCTCTTCCAGAGAATAGATGTGAGGGGAATAGAGGCCCCCTTCTCCCTTTCCCGAGGGGAAAAGTGCCTAAGCGACTGATTGGCTGTGACGCCAAGTACTTAAGTGCTTGATTGACAGCTGATTTTTTTAAAAAAGAGGTTCCAGAAGGGCAATGGGAACAGGGAGCAAAATAATCTGCTTCAAATTACCCCAGGGGAAATACCAATGGGAACGAAAACAGAGGTAAAAAATTTGGGGTCTTTTTGCACCCGTTTTTAATGGGAACAATGGGTCAGATTCAATTACGCCTCAGAAAAAAAAATCCGAGTCAG
The DNA here is from genome assembly GCA_023333645.1 of Sceloporus occidentalis. Classification (NCBI taxonomy): domain Eukaryota; kingdom Metazoa; phylum Chordata; class Lepidosauria; order Squamata; family Phrynosomatidae; genus Sceloporus; species Sceloporus occidentalis. The sequence goes on along the minus strand of JALMGF010000004.1, from coordinate 6,019,863 downwards.
AATCGCAGCAATATACGTTGCGTTATATGCCCAGTGGGAATGGCCCCTTAATGACGAGGGCCAGCTGGAGGATGCCATGGCAGCTGAGGCTAGGACTTAAAAGACTCAGGGCTTGCCTCTGAAACATCTCTCCACCAGCCGTGAGAGGCAAGAGGGATCCAGCACTTTCCTTCCGCCTCCTGCCCAATCTCCAGCGAGGGCCAGCTGGAGGACGCTGAAGGAACTTGGCCCCTCTTAGAGTTTGTTTTAGTTATTTAATTTATCTCAATCTGCAAGGAATGTTAATTGTTAGTTTTTTTTATTTTTACTTGTTTTGCTTTGTTAATAGTTATGCATTTTGCTCTATTAATTTTTTGCTGTTGTTGATTTGCTATGCATTTGTGTTTTTGTTATTTACTGCTATTGTTAATTGTTCTTTTATTGTTATTGTTTAATATATTACTATGTTACACCTGTTTTTTATTTCAAGATTATTGTTATTGATTTCTATTGTCCCCTCTGTTGTAAGCCACCCAGATTCCCAGTGATTGGTGGCATATCAATAAATATTATTATTATTATTATTATTATTATTGATTAATAGGAATCTTGTAATTTTAATCCATTGGTACATATCCTATCATCTAGAACAGCAGAAAAGAAATTCATACCATTTTTAAATTTTTTTTAATTATTGTTATTACTGTATAGACAAAGAAAAAAGAATACATCTTTCAAACTCTTTATAACATTATCTACTTCTTCAGCTTATATAATAATCAATGTATTATATAAAATTCAATACATACTTTGACTCATCTACCTTCACTAAACTTCCTACGGCAAAAACCAATTTCCTCCATTGTTTAAATAATTCTCTGTATTAACTCTTATCTAATATTTATATACTCTTTCCATAGAATCATTAATAACTGTAATAAAAATTTCTTATCTTTTCTATATCACCAAGACTGTCCTATAGCTACCCTGTCTTCCATATATCTACTCCTCGTTCACTTCCTGTTCAGCTTTCCAGCGCTATATGTATAACATCCTTTTTTTCTTTTTGCATATAATCCTTCCATGCTTCCCATTCTTTATAAAACTTTTGCAATGTTCCCTTCCCGAGAATTGTGGTCAATTTATCCATTTCATAATATTCCATCACTTTTATTCTCCATTCTTCCAAGGGTGGTACTTCTTCGGATTTCCAGTATCTGGCGAAGACTATTCTTGCCACAACGATCATATAAAAAAGGAGTTTCTCCTTTCCTCTTTGTTAATCTAAAGTGTCTGTTATGTTCAAAAGATACTTCTTAGGCTTGGCTTTCTCTCTGAGATTTACTATTTTTCCAATTTCTTTATGAATGGCCCTCCAATATACTTTAACCTTTGAACAGTACCACCAACAGTGCAGGTACGTTCCTACCTTCTTTTTACATTTCCAACATTTATTTGTACTTTTCTTAAACATTTTTGATATTTTGTAAGGTGTTAAGTACCACCTGTACATTGATTTATATACATTTTCCTTTATCTCTACACTCGGTGTGTATTTAATTTTTATTTGCCATAATTTTTCCCAGTGCTCTAATTGTATCTGTTCATTCAAATCTCTCGCCCATTTGATCATGAATTCTGTAATTGTTTCTTGTTCTAATTCAAACATTCTGATTAAATTATATATTTTGGAAATTTGTTTTTTTATCTTTTATAATTTTTTCCATTTCTACTTCTACTAAGCCAATCCCACTTAATTTGTTGTCCATTAAAAATCTTTCCTTAAACTGTCTATAGGTAAACCAATTACATGAATAGCCTTCCTTATTTAGTTCATCCTGTGATTTCATAACTCTTACTCCCTCCTGGAGTTTTGATATGTTGTTGTATGTTACACAGTAATTTCTTTTTAATTCTTCTCTTTGGAATATTGCTTCATTGGGGGAAGTCCATAAAGGTATTTTAGTGCACAACTTATTTTTATATCTATTCCAAATTTTCAGAAGTGTTTTCCTAATCATATGAGTATTGAAATTGGCATCGAGTTTAATTTCATCGTAGAATAGATATCCATGAATACCGAATTTCAGTTCAACTTTTTCCAAATTTATTGTTCGCTTTTTTTGAAGTCTAACCAAATCTAATACCCAGTCAAGAACACACGCATGGTAGTACCATTTTAGATTTGGTAGGGCTAGCCCCACCCCCCACCCCCCCGTCTATAGAATCTTGTAAGACATTTATTTTAATTCTGGGTTTTTTATTGTTCCATATAAATTTGGAAATTTCCTTTTCCCATTTTTTGAGAGGTGTGTCATTGCTAAATATGGGAAGATTTTGGAAAAGATATAAAAATTTTGGTAATATCGCCATCTTACTTATTGCTATCTTTCCCATCCATGAATTCTTTAATTTCACCCATTTTTCCAAATCTGTTTTAATACTTTTCCATACTTTCTCATAGTTATTTCTGAATAGTTCTGTATTATTTGTTGTCAATGTAACTCCCAGGTATTTTACTGATCTGGTCAAATTACAACCTGTTTTTTCCTGCAAAGTTTTCCTTTCCTGATTATTCAAATTCATACTTGTTTTCTCTATGTTAACCTGATAGCCTGCAACTTTCCCAATTTTAAAATACTTTTAGAATTTGATCACTGCTTTCAATTGGATTTGCTATCATCAACACCAAATCATCTGCGTAGGCTCTTAATTTGTACTCTTCCCCCTTCAATTTAAATCCTTCAATTAACTGATTGTCTCTTATTTTAATTAGAAGTGAGGTCAGTATAAATAATAGTGGAGATAACAGGCACCCTTGTCTTACCTTGTATATTCTACATGGGGTTGTTTTTTCCCCATTTACCAAGATATATGTTTCTTGTTTTTCATAAATCGTTTCAACCCATCTCTGAAATTTTTCACCTACTCCCATTTGTTTTAATGCCCCAAACATGAACTCCCAATAAATATTGTCAAAAGCCTTCTCCGCATCTATGAAAAGCATTGCCAATTTTTTGTCTATTCTTTTACCATGAATTTCTATCAAATTTAACAGGTTTCTGATATTATCTTTGATCATTCTACCAGAGAGAAAGCCACATTGATCTGAGTGAATCCAATTGGTCAATACCTTTTTTAATCTTTCAGCCAGTATTGCTACAAACAATTTATAGTCCGAATTTAATAAGGCTATAAGTCTATAATTTTTCAGGTTTGTCAAATCTTTCCCCTCTTTTGGAATCAAAATTGTTATTGATTGGGTCCATGTTTGAGGCATCACACCTTTCATACCATTTCCACTTGTCATCCCTTCAGATATTTAAAGATGGCTATCATAACCTTAGAATATAGAATCACAGAATCATACAGTTGGAAGACACCTCAAGAGCCATCCAGTCCAGGAACTCACAATTGCGGAGGGTTGTGAAATCATAGAATCATAGAGTTGGAGGAGACCACAAGGGCCATTCAGTCTAACACCCTGCCATGCAGGAACTCTCAATCAAAGCATCCCTGACAGATGGCCATCCAGCCTCTGTTTAAAGACCTCCAGGGAAAGAGACTCCACTACACTCCGAGGAAGTGTTCCACTGTCAAACAGCCCTTACTGTCAAGAAGTTTCTGCCAATGTTGAGGTGGAATCTCTTTTCCTGTAGCTTGCATCTATTGTTCCAGGTCCTGTTCCCTGGAGCAGCAGAAAACAAGTTTGCTCCCTCCTCAATATGACATCCCTTCCAATGTTTAAACAGGTCTATCATATCACCTCTTAACTTTCGCTTCTGCAGGTTAAACATCCCCAGCTCCCCAAGTCATTTCTCATATGGAATTGTTTCCAGGCCCAAGCCATTTTCGTTGCACTCCTTTGGACACGATGCAGTTTCTCAATATCCTTTTTGAATTGGACACAGTATTCCAGCTGGGGCCTCACTAAAGCAGAATAGAATGGAACTATTATTTCCCTTGATCTAGACACTATACTTTTATTGAAGCAACCTAAAATTGCATTGACCTTTTTAGCTGCCACATCACACTGTTGACTCATGTTCAACTTGTGGTCTACTTGGACCCCTAGATCCCTTTCACATGTAGTGTCGTTCAGCCAGGTGTCCCCCATCCTATATCTGTGCATTTCATTTTTCCACCCTAAGTGCAGTACCTTTCATTTCTCCATGTTGAATTTCATGGAGCTTTGCCCCAGCTTTCTAGTCTATTCAGGGCATTTTGAATTTTGATCCTGTCCTCTGGAGTATTTGCTATAGCTACTAATTTGGTGTCATCTGCAAATTTGATAAATATGCCCCCGATTCTGTCCTACAAGTCATTGATAAAGATGTTGAATAGCACTGGGCCCAGGACAGAACCCTGTGGGACCCCACTGGTTACTTCTTTCCTGGATGAAAAGGAGCCATTGTTGAGCACCATTTGGGTTCGGCCAGTCAACCAATTACAAATCCATGTAACAGTTACCTTGTCTAGCCCACATTTTAAAAGTTTGTTTGCAAGAATGTCATGGAGAACTTTGTCAAAGGCCTTGTTGAAATCAAGATACAGTGGTACCCCGGGATACGAATTGACCGCGTTACGAAATTTCCGGGGTACGAAAAAGTTAGATTTAAAAAAACTGTTCCGGGTAACGAAAGATTTTTCGGGTTACGAAATTCATTTCGGCGCATTTCGGCGTGAAATTTAAATCGGAAGCGCGGCTAGCGGCTTTCCAGCGGCTTTCCAGCGCCTTTTCGGGTTGCGAAATTTATCGGGTTACGAACGGCGCCGCGGAACGAATTAAATTCGTAACCCGAGGTAGCACTGTATACTATATCCACAGCATTCCCTTCATCTACCAAGCTGTTAATTTTTTCAAAAAAAGAGATTAGATTTTTCTGGCAAGACTTGTTTCTCTGAAATCCATGTTGACTTTTTATGATTATGAAATTGCCTTCTAGATGTTTATAGACTCTCTGTTTAATGATCTGCTCCAGAATCTTTCCTGGTATTGATGTCAGACTAATTGGACGATGACTTAGGGAGCTGGGAATGTTTCGCCTGGAGAAGAGAAGGTTAAGTGGTGATATGATAGCCCTGTTTAAATACTTGAAGGGATGTCATATTGAGGAGGGAGCAAGCTTGTTTTCTGCTGTCTTTTAAAGGTTGCCTTCCTCAGCGTGACACTTTCCAGATTTACTGAACCTGAAATGACCAAGAGTGATGGGATTTGCAATTCATGCATCTGGAAACTGCCAGGGTGGCCAAGGCTGTCATTAAATATGGAATCTTACAAAAACATTAATCCCCCCCCTTCCCTCTGATCTGTGTCTCTCTGTTTTCTGCATTCCCATGCCCACCCATCCTAACCAACATATATGCTGTTCACTCACCCATCAAACACTATTGACTGTTTATCTGAACTGGAAAAGGAGAATAAGAAATGCTGAGTTCATTTCAAATAGAAGACTCTGGTCAACTGGAATACAGCAGTATGTGGCTGCAAAAATCTGTAGTTTAATCAAATTGTTAATCAGAAATATTGGAGTATATGAAGAACATTTTTCTGTTAAATAGCAGCATCTTCTATCTCCCACTCATAATTCTGATCTGTAAAGATCAATGCTACAGCACCTGCTTTGCATACAAAAGCTAGGACTCCCAAATTTAATCCCAATCTCTGCTATATCTAGTACTGTATCTAACAACACCAGTGCTCTCCAACCTTCCTCCTCCTGAGACCACCCACAAACAAATGACATGGTGAGATATCTTATTTCATTTTAACACAGGAATGGTCAGTGCTGTTAACAAGATAATTTACTTCTTAAATCTTGTTAAGGAAATAAGAAAAGGAGTTAGAAAATAACTATTACATTTAATCAGCTATTTAAAGGCTCTGGAGTGCCTATCAGTCACTCCTGCCCCATTTTTTAAGCATTGCTATAGAATGAACTAACTAATTAGCGCTCAACTAACTAGGTTTAACTAATTATTTCTAAAAACAAATCAAAATCCTTATAATATAATGTGTCATTTCTTGGGGGTTGTGAAGAATCAATTGTTGTAAAAGAAAAATTGCCCCTTCAGTTATCTTTAAACATGCAGATAATTAATATCTTTCATTACACTTAGATAAAATAAGTAAGGAAGAGAATCCATCTATTATTTGATTCCATCATCCATCTGGTAGTTTAGAATTGGCTTGAGAACAACAGTCATACATAACAGCCTCAGGTAAGTTAGCAGAGCACTCCTGTGGGTTATCAAGCAGCCAGACCTCGAAGGCAAAGCAAAACCTTCCAATGGGAAAGTTCCTGCTAAAGTGCTTGCACCACATCTCTAGGATTATCCCCATAACACCAACATGTCATCTGGCTTTAAACTTCATCCCCTCTGGCAACATATACATTGAAAAATTCTATTTCCTTCCATGTACCTTCTTATCCTTTAGTTCTGTCTCCCAATTCTGTCTCCTAGCAGTCATTGGCTGAGGTCTACCCCTCCCTACCAAACATAAGGCTGGATTAGCTGCAAGCCAATAGCTGAGAGTCAGGATTAAGAGGCCAGTGTGCACTTTAATATAAGCTGCCTATAATTAATGGCATTATTAATAGCTTGACTGAAAAATTCATTAAAAAATCCATTAAAAATAAATACCCTTTTACAAAAGGCATTGCCTTGGGTAAGAAAAACAGGAGGAGAAAGATAAAGCAGAATTGATTGGTGGTTTTCAGTTCAGAGAAAGACAGACCATAGTTCAAGCTGATTAAAATTGAGCATTTGAGATTAAGCACTCTTGCCAAAATATTCTCTGTAGTTACTTAATATGAAAATATTATAAGATATCACATTTAACATCTTTTATACAATGAGCACTTGAGCACATGTTGCACAGCATTGTATGTCACTACTTTACAAACATATTGTCTAGAAAAGAAGCATTAAATGAAACTTCCCATTACTACTACATCTCTCCTTTGTGAATGTGTGGTCATCTGTTCCAAGAAACAAACAAACAAACAAGCTTCATATATATATATATATATATATATATATATATATATATATATATATATATACCACTTCATACCGTCTAAGCGGTTTACAACTGTAAGCTAATTTACAGGCATCATCAAAGCCATTCTACAGATCCCCACAATGATATCACTGTTATTTTTTTTATTTATTACTTTTACCCAGATGCTCCTGGTTTCTAGCATTTAAGTAATGGATCTTTTCACAGATGGAAGATACTAACAGTTAGTAAGGAAAGAGGAGGTTTTGGGTTACCAGATTTAAGACTGTTTTATATTACATGTGGGTTAACTTGGCTAATAGAAAAGATTATTCTAAGAGATGAGAGGGTATTAAGATTAGAAGGCCATAATGTAAGATTTGGACTACACGACTTCATGTGGTATGGTAAATTGAAACAAAACAAGGACTTTAATAACCATTATGTTAGAAGGGGATTATGTTAACAGTAAACACTACAGTAAATTGCCACTATGGACATCGCCGCAATAGGCATAAAGGCAAAGAGGAAGTATGGCTAACATATGACCAACTATTGAAGAAAGAAGGATTAGAGAGTTACAGAATAAAAGCTAGAGAGGAACTGGAAACATAAAGTGTAATAGTGCAATGATTTCTGCACAGACAGTTAACTGAGGTTTAAGATAGATTTAAAGTTAGAAGGAATAGAAGAAAATAAAAACAAATTAGATACGATATTCTTTGAAGAAGGAAAGAAAAAGAAGAGGTCCCTCCATCCCTCCTTGCCCCATGCAGCATTACTTTAGAGCAAACCCATGGGGGCCCAGGGAAGGAGAGGGCCCGGCATTCCCTTTCTTTGCTCCAAGTGGCTTTACTCTTTATTTGAGAGTCCAGTCTGACAGGGAAAGGACAGGGGAAGCCGGCTATTTTGCCTCCTTTCCCTGCCAGGCTTCAAAGTCAAGACTTGGCAGAAAAGGGACGGAGTGCTTCGGGCCTTTTCCCTCCTTTCCCTACCAGGCATCAAAGTCAAACCTGGCAAGGAAAGGATGGGGGGGGGGCGGTTTGGATAATTGGGCTGCGCGTTGGAGATTTTCTCCCATTGGATGATGGATCAGAACCGGACAGGTCAGAAACCTAGTGGTCATGGGTGGTAAAGCAAGACAAAAGAGAGGCTGTGTGACCCCTCTGAAGCAAATTGTATCACTCACTGGAAATAAGTACAGTTGGCCCTCCTTATCCATGGATTTTTTTATCCATTAATTTTCAAGCATTCATGGCTTGAAAATATTTTTAAAAAGTATAAAATCCAAATAGCAAACCTTGGATTTTCAATATTATATAAGGGACACCATTGCACTATGCCATTGTTCGAGGGGGTATAGTAAAGTAAGAATTATCACCCGGAAGTTAGTATTATGAAATTTTGTTTGTGTCATCATTGATCCCTAAGTCAATTTTAAGACAGGTGCTGACACTGTTGGAACAGGATGAAGAGGATTTCTTTTGGTCTTCTAGTAACCATGGATGAATAATCGATCTATCACTATGATCCAGAGACCAAAACGGTGAGCATGGAGTGGAAGCATGCCGATTATTCTCTGTCTTCCAAAAAGTTAAGGTGCAAAAAAGAGGTTTAAGGCACAATCTGCAGACTTCTACAATAACAGTATACAGATGGTCACACTGGGAAAAATGTGTAAATCTGGGCAGTGGCTATGGTAGAGAAAAATTAAGTACAAATCAATATACACTTTCTGTCAATTTTTTTTACAAGTGATAATTAAAACTTTACGATATCCCCTCGTATTTAATGGGACTTGAGCATCCAAGGATCTTGTTACCCACAGGAGGTCCTGGAACCAACCGCCAGTGGATAACAAGGGAGGACTTTACACAGTTGGATGGTTTGGACTACACCTTACTATTGGTCATGGGGGTGAGACCGCTCCATATTGGATGTCCCTAACATTTATGGGGGAGGGGCTAAGTCAGTTTGACAGCTGTCAATTATTTTGATATGTCATTCTTTACATCTTAGGAAACCAACCAAGTCTATGAAAGCTTAGGCTACAAATTCTTTCACACAAGATCCCTTTGCATACTTCCATTTGGGATGAGGTTCACACACATACATCCTAAACTTTTCCAAAACCCAAGGACAAAAACACTGGATTTTGCACCCCTTCACTTTGCAGATCAGTCCAACATTTAACACTTTGGGAAGTGACCGGCCTACAACGTGGAGGGCAGAGGCTCTTGAATTTGAGGTAAAGAAGGCTCTTTCCCCCTGTTGTGTTGTCAAACTTCATGCAAATGCCTGCAAACAGGGGTGTGACTGCAGCAAATTTAGGGGTGTTCATCTTGAGAATCAGGAGGAGGGGGACAAGTGTTCCCACCTTTCTTTCATTTTCTTTTGGGGTGGCATTATGAACCAAAAGAAAAGTCCTAAAGACAGAAGACTTGGAATTCTATGTTGGGATTTTTCAAGTCCGTTGCTTGTTGGCCTCCCTACCTGCAATGGCCTCTCTTTCTCCAGCAGCATCCAAAGCCATCCTATTTTCTGCTCCATCCATGTCCTCAGCAATTGTCCCTCCAAGTTACAAGCAGTGTTTGAGTGAGTTCTATTCAGCTTTTCAGCATTCAGAAACAAAAACCAGCACAGGGGTGGTATTTTCTCAACAGTGTGGGACTATGGGATTGGGGCAAAATCCAGATGCCCCCATTAAATCTAATTCTTAGGTTTTCAGTTCCAGTTATATCCTAGATTCTTCAGCTCTTTATATACATCTTTTGGGGGAGACTGGTACACAAAACACACGTCCACATTGCCGAGGTCCAACTCCTATGATAAGTTTAATGCTTTGAGTCCTCAGCTCCTTCTAGTTTCCAACATGGGTTGGAAGGAATGCACAAAAACATACAACACATGAGAGAAATTTGGTTGATGGCGAACACAAACTGGAGGTTCCAAAGGAGAAAGTAAGGGCTCACCTGTTATAATAGTTCCTGTGGCCCCAATGGTCTCAGTCACTGTTATATGTATGGCTGCTTGCAGGATGGGTTGTTTGGCTGATAGTTGCCCCAGATATGGTAAGGCTCCCTGAGTGGCTGGTGGTCTCCATAGTTGTGCTCCTTATGCCAGGGTTGGTCATATTGATAGTGCCATATCAAACACCAGACTCAGTTGCCGCTGCAATAGTAGTTGAACTTGTGGTCCTTCTTTTCCTGTTGAGAGCAAAAGAAGGTGGAAAGGGAGATACTAGTGAGAAACCTAAGAGCGAGCTGGCCAAAAAGTGGAAAAACCACAAATAACACAAACATTCCATTTTTAACTGAGAGAACACCTCCATATGAATCTCTAGGTCCTCCAGTGCAACTCTATGGTCAACATCTGCAGACATTGACCATAGAATTGCACTGGAGAAGCTACAAATGCCTAGTAGATTGTTCTCACTAGGAATCTTTAGTGCAACGTTTAGTTAAAGTTGACCATAGAGTTGCATTGGAGGACCTGGAGATTTCTAGAGAGAATATATTGATGCAGTCCATGAATAATCAAATCTGGAAATGTCATATCCTCATGACTGTATGTTTTATTTTGAAAAAGAAGCTCTAAAAGCTCTGTTGTAATCCCGCCTTGATCCACCTGGGAGAAGCAGGAAAATACAAATAAAATTTTATTATTGTATATTATTAAAAGAGGAACACAATATCCAGGCTAGCATAGCAATTAAAGGCTAGCTTCCATAGGTTTTGTGTGTGTGTGTGTGTGGGGGGGGGGGGTTGGACTATGTGACAGTGTGTTTACAAAAAGCAAAGGTGTAAATGGATTTTTTCCTAGAGGATGTGTTTTTTGCTCTTTCTTTCTTTCTTTCTTTCTTTCTTTCTTTCTTTCTTTGTTCAGAAAACCCATATTGTTTCCATTCACTGACAAGCATCCACACAACAGTTTACACATTCTGATTTCAACCTCACCTCCTCATCCTTGGCCCAGTTCCTGCATGCCATCTTGTAAACCCAGTGCCACTTCAGAATTTATCACACTGAGGTTTATGCAGCTCAGATCCAGGGTGACTCCTGGTTCAGCAATGCAAATTCACGTCGTAATGTGAATGTTTTATCACACCTGGTTGCCCTTCTGTTGCCCTTACGAATCAAGGAGGAATCAAATCCAAGGCAAGTCACGTGGTGCAGATTCACGCAAAGCGAAATGAGTGCACATTGCATTACCACACCAGTACATACCATGTGGATTCAACTTGGTTCGAATTGGGACCCTTGCGCATGCTAAGTGGGGGTCTGAACGCATCCTGAACCTTTGCACTTCCAGGTTGAAGAAGGGAGCCTGGTTCCACTTTCATGTGAATGATAGCCTCATGTGAATGACTCTCTTCTATTTTCCCATCCATGGCAGCCAAATTCAAATGGGTCCACCCCCATCCATTTCAGCCACATCTACATCTATCCTCCTGTCATTCTCCTCATCTATTTCAGCTATATCTACATCTATCCTCCTGTCATTTTCCACATCTATTTCAGCTATATCTACATCTATTTTCCTGTCATTCTCCTCATCCATTTCAGCCACATCTATATCTATCCTCCCTGGCAGAGCCCCCATCCATTTATTATTATTATTAAGGAATTATTATTATTATTATTATTATTATTATTATTATTATTATTATTCACTGCAAAATAATCAGTGTAGAAGCTGCAGGTTTGCTTGGAAGTAAATCCTTTGGATCTGAAGGAGACCCATTTTGGAGGACTGCAGAAATGATCCAGTTTCCCTTATTCTCCATGCTCCCTAAAGTACTCCCTAAATCCAATCCATTCTTCTTCCCTTTGTAACAGTTGCCTACGCTTAGGTTGCATCCACACTGGGGAGATAATCTGGTTTAACTCCACTTTAACTGTCCTGACTCAGTGCTATGGAATTCTGGGAACTGTAGTGTCCTGAGACATTGAACCTTCTCTGCCAGAAAGCTCTGGTGCTTCAGCAAATGAATAATTTATTATTATTATTATTATTATTATTATTATTATTATAGAAATAAATTATTATTATTATTATTATTATTATTATTATTATTATTTTAAAAACTTGTTTAAATTATAATTATTATTCTCCACGCTCCCTAAAATACCACCTCCCTGAATCCAATGCACTCTCCTTCCCTTTGTAACAGATGCCTCTGGTTTAACTCCACTTTCACTGTCCTGGCTCAATGCTATGGAATTCTGGGAGCTGGAGTTTCTTGCTCCCCTCAGCCTCCCATGGCCCCCTCCGTTGCTCCCATCTCTCCCCCCAGCCTCCTGTTCTTTCCTTCCATCCCTGTCATCTACCCTTCCGAGCAATGGACGACTGACCGCATCCACTCTTTGCACTGAAGAGAAGAACAAACAGAGAGAAGAAGCTACACATTAGCCTTGTGCAAGTGAAGGGTGGGAGGGAAGTTTGGAGGAATTTTTTAAAACCTGCCTATTGCATTACACTGGGAAGGAAGAAAGCTCAACTGAAATGTGATGCTGGAGAAGAGTTCTACTGATACCCTGGACTGCACCTTTTCTGTGTGCCATCAAAGGGGGGGGGGGGGGACTTACGATTTTGAATGTCTCTACGTCCATATTTCCTCCTCTTCCTCCTCCTCCTCTCCTGCGATAAGGATGGGCTCACTTCTGTCTGTAATGTGGACAGGGCCCTGCAATGGGTTCCCTTGGTCTCCAGCTTTGGTCTTATTGCCTTTGGGCTGTGAAAGAGGAAAATTGGGCAGTTTAATCCTAAAGCAAGATCAGGGATGTTGCAAAATCAGGGATCTGACCATTGAAAGAAAGGAGGGGAAGTGGGCACAAGCTTGCATTATTGTTGAACGACCTTAGTTCCTTGTAAATATGCCCAACTGTTATGACTATAAGTTGTATTGAATTCGAACAGTCTAACAAGTTCAACAACTCAATGTCCCTCTCACCTTTTTCCTTTTCCTTGCTAATACTAGAAGAATCATTTTCACAAGGTCGTTTCTTATGGAGACCCTAGGGAAAACCTATCATAGGGTTTTCTTGGCAAATTTCTTCAGATGAGGTTTGCCATTGTCATCCACTGAGAGTGTGTGACTTGCCGAAGGTCACTCAGTGGGTTTTTATACTCAATCAGGCAATTGAACCCTGATCTCCAGTGTCTTAGTTTAATGCTTAAGGAACCATGCAATGCTGGCTCTAGGTTCTCTATTTGGGCCTTGGTTTTTGTCTCTTTCCTTCTCATCCTTCTTTTTCTTCTTGATTGCAGTCTGTTTTTCTTCGTCTGCTTTGTTCTCTTTCTTCTGATTCTTTTTTGCAGGGATCTTATCCCATCCATCCTCCTAGAAAAAAGGAAGGAGGAAAGGACACAAAGGGAATCCTTCTTATTCTTTCTTTCTGCTAAAAGATGCCAAGAAACATCTTTTAAATCAAATCAAGCAATGACGTAGCAATAACAATACCCTTTGGCCAACAGCTGCTGGCACATGTAGAAGATTGGCTGGGAGGCCTATGCAACACTCCTGGCTAGCTCAAATGGTCCTGCTGACAAGGCCAGTCTGCATTCTCACCTTTCACAGTATGAGGTTGCACCCCAGACCCTATCCAAGGTATCAACCACCAGCTGTTTTTCCATTGACCAGCCTTCCACCAGAATCTTAGCTACTGGGGCCTTTTACTGAACTGGGACAGGAGAGGCAGTGATGATGGGATCTATGAGGTTTGCTTTACCTTAACCTCTCCTTCTTCTGAAGGTTTGTCCAAGTGCTCAGGAGAGACTTCATTCTCATGCTCATCCTTGCCTTTGATGGTTTTGTTTTGTTGAAGGAATGCTGCTCATGTAACAATTTGCCTGGGGACCAAAGTCTTTTGGAGGAGACCTCATCTGTGTCCCACCAGTGGGAGCTGTCCATGGTGAGAAGATGTCAGAAACAGCCTTTTCTTTTGGGCACCTTTAGGGGTCCAACTGGCACCAACATTTTTGCTTGAGCCTTTTGGGGGACATTGGATTTAATTCACATTTGTGCATGTGTTTGGCTTGTGCATTTGTTTGTTTAATTTGCAAAGAGATCTCGTGGCACCACTGAAACTAACTGAGTAAAAGAAGTTGTAGCTTAAACATTTGTAGACTCAATCTTCTTCCTCAGATGCATGGAGTGACCTAAGCTCCTTCCTGGGCACCCGTTCACTCCATGCATCTGCAGAAGGAGATCAATTCTACAAAAGCTGATGGTACAACTTCTTTTAAATGCATAAGACCTGGTCCAGCACCTCTAGGTTTCTTCATTGTTTTTTTGGCACAACTGACCTCTTTTTTCTCTTTCACACACTACTTTTTCTCCTTCTCTTTCTGGACCAAATACAGCAGGTAGTCCACCCAGTCTTGGAGCTGCTTACCTTGTGGCTTTTTGTCTGTCTCAATTGGCAAGATCTTTGCATGGGAAATTAAACAAAAACAAAATAAAATCCTGCACTTTTTAAAAAAATCCCCTACTAGAGCAAGGCAAGGAATGGTCAGAAGGCCAGATTCTGAAACTGATGTGAACATTATTTCCTGGGGTCAGGTTGTAGGTAACATATCTATTTCACGCGGTCATTATGATATAACTGGTTGTTTTGTGTAATAAGATCTGTGTTTGCTCTATTTTTTGCCCTCTCATTCTATGTTAATAAATATAACATATGAAAATCAACAATGAAAAGTAACAGTTTATTTTTGCAAGGAACTCACTTCCTATATTATTATTAGTTTCCAGTAGAAAAGTGATGTGTAAATAAACCTGACTTCTCTTGTAAAATTAATTGCATGGTTCTCACTACAAACAAAGGCCTGCATCCCATTGTGTCTAAACCCCTAGCGGCTTCCATCCTAGTGGGACAGTGAATCCATATTGATTTTAATCTTGACTATCCAAGGCAATTGATTTAGTGGGGAAAAGAGAGTTCAGTAACAAGTTTGGAGCAGATTTAATGCTCCCCTGACTCAGAAACCACCACTAACCCAGATATACTTGTAAATTGAATGGCATCCCCACTGAACTCAATGGAATATAGGACTGAAGGTTTAGGCTCTGAGGTTGGCCACAAAGAGAGTGCAGCCAATTGCCTGGACCACATGGGCCACATGGACCATGAATTGAAATTATTGCTCCAGGCTAGATTGGAAACTTTGATCTGGGTGAGAGGAGTCAGCAAAATGAAATTTTAGATCTTTGTGAAGCAAAATCCCACTGCTAATACCAATTGCTGTACTTACAGCAGAATTTGGGAGACTAAATGGTGCCTGGGGAGTGTGTGGTATAGATATTCCATGCACCAGCAGCCCCAAGAAAAAAGCAGCACAATACAGCCATAACTGTCAAGGTCAAAGCTGATGGGACACTCTCAACTCCTATTATCGTATTCCATTTTTCTGCCTCCACTTTTCCAAGCCTGTTCTATGCAGCGCAGTTAAAAACAAAACAGGTTGCTAATCAGACTGCAAAACTAACTCAATTTTCCCCAGGGAGGTCCCCACATCAAGGTCACAGTTTTGCATGATTACTGCATCGATGCTGATCTGACTTCTTTTACTTTAAGGGTGCATCCTGGGTAGGGAGGAATAACTCACTGTCTTTGAAAGACAGCCAAATGCCTGCCTGCTGTCCAAACCTAAAACACCACTGCAAGTGCATGAGGCTACTTCTGTACCTTGTTGGTCAGTTGGAGCTCTGGATCAGATTTGATGAGCTCCCAGTTCTCATAACCATGCTTAACAAGTCTCAGTGTATGTTAAGGAAAATCCAATACGAACTCACTGGGTGGTGGCAGTGTGATTCGAGGATCTCCAGGGGTCATCTTCAACTCAGAAAGGAGTATGAAAATAGGCCAGGAGACTCAGGGAGAAGATAAGGATCTGCTGGGACTAAGATCCAAGGCAGGCCTGTTGTTTGGCTGCTTAGACCACAGGGAGATAATCACAGCTGTCATTTGCTGCTTTGGGGCAAATCATAGCCCCATACAGCCCTCCTGAGCTCAGTGCAGCCCTGCATCCACGTTAAAATGGAATCCGTTTTTCCCCAGAGGCTTCTGGAGAGCACATTTTGCAATTTTTGCTTCCTTCCCAACATTTTAGGGTGGCCAGAGGAACGTTTGGGGTCTGCAACCCTCCATGGTCTACAGAAGAGCATCCTCAGGCATTGTGCACCCCTGGTTTAGCAAAGATGGTGTAAATTGTAAAAACACAGGTACATATTTTTCATAATTTCTGTCAGTTGAAGAATTCCAACTTAGCTGACACAGAAACATCATTGTGGAACCTCAAAGCTCAGCCAAGGAACCAACCTTGAAATTAAAAAAGGTATTGGAGAGGTTGCTCCAAACGTTTCCCCACAGACCTTCAAAGCTGACTCCACCAGCTGGTTAAGGGAGCACAGGTCCTTTGCTTACCTTCTATTGGGTTGTCTTTCAGATGATTTTCATTTTCCTGCATGGCTGGGGCACAACTGTTGTGAAGAAGCTCTCCCAAATGTTTCAGATCAGCCACCGACTTGTCCACCAGCTCAGCATCTTAGGTGATGGACTCAAGACTGGAGGTGGGAAAGAAAACAACAAGGATGCTTGATGCCCTGGGATGAGGCACTGAGTATTCCTACCTCCCACAGCCTGTCCATGTAGGCTTATCTGGTTCTGAAATATTCCTAAGTAAACATCAATCATTGCAAGATAGCCCAGAGTCCTGCTTTTGGAGAAAAGATGGAATAGAAACAAAGGTGACAATCACTACAGTAGGTACAATACCATCAGCAACAGTTCCTAAGGAAACCAGATTCCCAGCATCTCACAAAAAAAACCCAAAGGCACTTACCACTCCAAGGGAACTGCAAACTTCATATAGTTCTTAATAAACCTGTGGGACTGAAACAAAAAGATGGGAAGAGCTATCAGAGATTTTCACCAAATCCATGCTTATTTAGTTCAGTGGGTAAAAGGGGCTTTTTTTATATTATACAATTACAATGCCATGGAAAAATGCCATGGCAACCTCCCATGGAACCCTGAGACTGGCAGTTTAAGAAAGCATGTTTTGAATCCTCAGCCATAAAATTCTAAAGCCTCTCTAAACTGCAAATCCCAGGATTCCATAGGATGGTGGCATCTCAAATCTTGCTATTTTCCAATTTCTACCTGTAAATATTCCCCAGCTGTAGTTATTGTTGCTGTTGTTGTGTACCTTAATAATAATAATAATAATAATAATAATAATAATAATAATAATAATTTATATTCTGCTTGATCTCAGGGAACTTACTCCCCAAAAATATATTTTCTGTGAAAGGGTAAAACCATTGCGTTTTTAAGGAGCAAAACTGTGAATAAGCATGGCCATAAAAGAGGTGCATACATTTCTGCATGGGGTGGAGAAAGTGGAAGGAAATACAATACATTGGCTTTCTATTCTTGCAATGCATTCTTCAGATTCTGAAAAGAGGACAGGTTTGCAGGTTTGATGGAAATACAACCTCCCCAAGGGTGGTATCAGTCTCCTGCACCCTATAACTGCAGGTGTAAAAACCCTCCAGCCTATATACCTTGGAAAACAAACTGAAGGCACCCTCCTGGTAGGATTTTTCTTGAACTTCCTCCCAAATAATATGACTTCTGTGAAAGGTTACAACCATTGGGTTTTTAAGGAGCAGAACTGTGAATCGGGATGACAGTGAAAGAGATGCATACATTTTTGCTTGGAGTGGAGAAAGTGGAAGGAGATACAGTTTTCTCCTTCTCTCCTATCACTTGACCTTGGGGGTCAATCAGAGGAGCAATGAAATTCAGGACAGACAAAAAAAGAAACAAAAATTTACACTGCATACAGTCACACTGTATACTGTGGCTGACTCTGACTTCCATGTTATTGAGGCACTGAATTTCCCTGTTGTTGAGTTGTAGTCCACAGTGCTTGGAGGTCCAAGATAGATTCAGCACCATGGACAGTTCAGACTAAAAGACAGAGCAAATTCACTAACCCGCTAACATCAGAGTCACCAATTACTGCTGTCTATGTGACTATCTGCAAGCCCTGGTCCTCCAATATCCCATTTCACGCCCAGTTAACATTTGGAGATTATTATTTGAGATCTTTGAGAACTAATTTCCAAATGAAGGAACAGCACCATCCCTTTCTTTTACCAGCATGTTTACTTTTTTAAAAAATGCTTGTGTAGAATACATTTTGTATTCTACACCACCTTGAAACCCACTCATAGGAGAACGGTGAGATGAAATTTAAGAAATAACACATCCATACAATTCAATGAATGTAACTAATGAATGAATGAATAAGAAGGATGCTATCAGGTGAGCTCAACCTTGTTTAAAGTGATGCCTTCACAAAGCAGCAGTAATTTCCATTGAAACAAAGACAGGATTGAAAGGACTTACAATGAATAGGAAATAGGCAGAGAAGGCAACAGAGCTGCATAAATGATGAATGAGACTGAAACCAAATTAATGGTGTGGCTCCAGTCTGTTGAGGTCTCTCCACCTCTCTGCCTTCTCTCAACCTCAACTTACCCAACTCCCACCTTGGCCAACATTCTCAAGGATCTCCTTGGAAACCAATCAAACAGACACATTCCATTCTACACTGTGCCATCTGACCATGTCCACACCAGGTCCAAATAGATGGGTTACATTGCTTTAAATGGGATGATTTCAATTGTGTTTTTAAAATTTCATTGTTTTTAGCTGATTCTTTTGCTGAACCACCTTGGGTCCCACTTGGAATAGAAATGAAATGAAATGATTCCTTACCTCAGAAACTGGAAAAGCTGGCTACCACTCAACAAGAAAGGCATATAAATAAAATTATGATTATGCTTATTATTGCGACAAGTTGGGTCTCTCTTATACAAAGTGCTTGGGACTAGAAGTGTTTTGGACTTGTTCAGATTTTGAAATGTCTTCTTAGACATAATGACACATCTTGAAAACGGGGCTCAAATCTAAGAATGATATTCATGCATGTTCTTATACGCCTTCTACACATAGCCTGAAGGTAATTTTACACACATTTTATTTATTTATTTTATTCATTTTTATGCTGCTTTTCTCCCAGGCCGCAAGCCAAGGCCATTAATAAATTTGTTTATGAAATAAAGGTTTTTTTTTTACAGTGAACTATCAGAAAGCAAAGGTGTCATTTTCTCAGCCACCCATGTGGATATTTTTGGATTTTGGAATCCCACATAAAAGGTGCGCAATTGCATTACACTAATAGTAGAATTAAAACCTTTTAAAACTTACTTTAAAACAGTACAGCACTATAAAACCCCTTCTCTTCTTAACCATCTGTTGCAAAAGGCTTGCTGGAATAGAAAGATCTAGCTCTCCAATATCCTTTGCAAGATGCAATGAGCCAAATTATACAGAATAATCCTAATGGGATAACAGCATGAATTTGTAAAGTCAGAAAAGCTAAAGCGCAGAATGAATTCAGACTTGCTAGAGAGGTTAAAAACGATAAAAAGGGCTTTTATGGATATGTCCACAGGAAAAAGGAAGAAGAACAAAACGGTAGGGCCACTGCATGGAGAAGATGGCAAAATGCTAACAGGGGACAGAGAAAGGCAGAATTACTCAACACTTTCTTTGCCTCAGTCTTCTCAGAAAAGGCAAAGGGTGCTCAACCTGAGGATAATGGAGCAGAGGACAGAATAGGGGAATTTCAGCACAGAATAAGTAAAGAGATAGTACAGGAATACCTGGTTAATCTAAATGAATATAAGTCTCCAGGACCAGATGAACTACATCCAAAGGTATTAAAAGAATTGGCAAATGTAATCTCAGGGTCATTGGTAGTAATATCTGAGAACTTCTGTAGAACAGGAGAAGTGCCAGCAGACTGGAGGAGGGCAAACGTTGTCCCCATCTTCAAAGGGGGAGGGGAGAGGATCCCAGCAATTATCTTCCAGTTAGTCTTACCTCAATACCATGAAAGATTCTAGAGTAGATCATTAAACAGAGCGTCTGTGAACATCTAGAACTCAATGCCATAATCACAAAAAGTCAACATGTGTTTCAGAGAAACAAGTCATGCCAGACAAACCATATCTCTTTTTTGATAAAATTACCAGCTTGGTAGATGAAGGAAATGCTGTGGATATAGTATATCTTGATTTTAGTAAGGCCTTTGACAAGGTTTCCCATGATATCCTTGCAAACAAGCTTGTAAAATGTGGGCTAGACAAGGCAACTGTTACATGGATTTGTAATTGGTTGACTGGCCGAACCCAAAAGGTGCTCAACAATGGCTCTTTTTCATCCTGGAGAGAAGTGATCAGTGCGGTCCCACAGGGTTCTGTCCTGGGGCTAGTGCTGGTCAACATCTTTATCAATGATGACTGAATCGGGGGCATACTTATGAAATTTGAAGATGACACCAAATTAGAAGGAGTAGCTAATACCCCAGAGGACAGGATCAAAATTCAAAATGACCTGAATAGACTAGAAAGCTGGGGCAAAACTAACAAAATGAAATTCAACACGGAGAAATGTAAAGTACTGCACTTAGGGCAGAAAAATGAAATGCACAGATATATGATGGGGGACACCTGGCTGAATGATACTACATGTGAAATGATACTACATTTAGGAGTCCAAGTAGACCACAAGTTGAGCGTGAGTCAACAGTGTGATTCAGCAGCTAAAAAGGCCAATGTGATTTTAGGCTGCATCAATACAAGTATAGTGTCTTGATCAAGAGAACGAATTGTGCCACTATATTCTGCTCTGGTCAGGCCCCACCTGGAATATTGTGTCCAGTTCTGGGCACCACAATTCAAAAAGGACATTGAGAAACTGGAACGTGTCCAACGGAGGGTGACTAAAATGGTGAAGTGTCTGAAAAACATGTCCTATGAGGAATGACTTAGGGAGCTGGGGATGTTTAGCCTGGAAAAAAGAAGGTTAAGAGGTGATATGATAGCCCTGTTTAAGTATTTGAAGGGATATCATACTGAGGAGGGAGCAAGCTTGTTTTCTGCTGCTGCTCCAGGAAGTAGAACAGGGAACAATGGATGCAAATTACAGGAACAGAGACTCCACCTCAACATTAGGAGGAATTTCTTGACAGGAAGGGCTGTATGACAGTTGAACACACTTCCTCATAGAGTGGTGGAGTATCCTTCCTTGGAAATCTTTAAACAGAGGATGGATGGCCATCTGTCGGGGATGATTTGATTGTGTCTTTCTGCATGGCAGAATGGTGTTGGACTGGATGGCCCTTGTGGTGTCTTCCAACTCTGAGTCTATGATTCTATGATTCTAAGGGAAGAATTAGAAAAATATGGAGGTTAGTGCCAGTGGTTTCTTTACAGACAATTATATGAAAGATATATGGTGGATAAAAGATTATACAGGTTTGACTGAGGAAAATAGAATTAGAAAAAACTGTGATTGATGATGACACACACCAAATTATTTTTTTCATAAAGTATTACAGAAATGGAATGCAGAACAAGATATAATGTATATAGCTATGTACAAGTCTAGAAATGTTAGTCAAAAAATTGACTCCAAAAACCGGAGCTGACCTATCCATGGGTCAATGTAACTACTGTACTGTACTTTAATTCTTATTTAAAACGGAACTATTTCCTGGTGAAAGACAAGAGTTGGACTCACATCCCCTTTATAGTCTCTCATCCATTAAGCCTTTAGTATGAGCACAAACCAAATTTCAATCTAAATGTTAGCATGGATGTGGAGCTAAAGGAATATATATATATATATACATACACACACACACACACACGGTGGGAATGCCCTTTTGTACAAAAAATTTGGACAGAGGTTAAGCAACAGATAAATACAATAATAGGAAAGAAATACAATTAAGTAAAGAAAATTGCTTAACTCTCAATTTAGGGGAATTACGAGTGAACAGTAATCAAAAATATGTAACAAAACAATTTCTAAAAGTTGCTCATGCAGTGATTGCTGATGGATGGAGAAGCAAATTAAATTGGAATAAGGCTTACTTATTTAAATATATAAAATAATATATACTATTCGACTTCCTTAGGGAAAGAAGAACATTGGGGAAAGCAATATAGAACCATGGGAAGACAAATGGTAAATAGTAATTAAAAACGTGAAAGGTAAAATGGGGTATGAAGAAGTTAATAATATAATCAATAATATTTTCCATATCTTCGAAACTGATTGTTAATTTGATTGGATTGTAAATTTCTCTATGCTGTTTTCCTATTTGGGTGGGGGGAGAAAATTATAATATGAAACATGATTGTATAATATGTATTATACATGGTGTAATGATTTTTTTTTTAAAAAAAAGTATGAGCACAAACAATTATGCATGCTGGAATTTTGTAAGTTTTCTGGCACTCTACTTATCCACGAGTTATATTTAAATCCATAATTTTGGTCCCAAAACCTGCCCTCCACTTATACACGAGTTCAACGTATAGTTGAGTATATATGGTAGTCAAAGAAGGAATTATAATATGGGCACATAATATAGGTCATCAATAAATGTAGAATACTGGAGAAAATTGTGCAATGAAAATATGTTATTACTCTATGATATGATTTAAAGGAAAATTATTATAAAATGCTATTTAGATGGCATCTTATCTCAGCAAAAATGTATAAAAATACCAAGTCAAAATGTTGGAAATGTAAAGAAACGTTTGGCACTTTTTACCATATGTAGTGGTTGTGTCTTAAAGGGGGGGGGGGGGGGAATATGGTTATCAATCCATAATATGAACTCAAAAATTCTGAATGTAAAAATACCACTATGTCCTGAAATTTACTTACTAAATATGTTACATACACTTGAAGAAAAAACAGAGAAGAAATATTCAACATTTTATTATATATGGTGACTTCCACTAGACTAGTTTATGCATGTAATTGGAAAAATCAAGGTACCCCTATTATGGATGAATGGTTGGTAAAATTATATGATGTGTTAAGTTTAGATAAATTAACAGTAATGATCAGAAATGTTAAAATACCTCATTTAGAGAAAATTTGGACAGAAATGGTAAAGTTTTGGAAGGATAACTAGGGAAGTATTGCAGTTTTATTTTTGCAGAATTATTTTTTGGGGGAAACAATCTAAAATTGAGAAAGTGTTGTGGTGCAGATAAACAAATTATTGTGAATTTAGATTAAACTGAAAGTAAATAGAGAATATAAAAATAAAATAAACTGATGAAAAGGAATAAAAATTTAAGATGCAAGCAAAACCAGAAGGATGAGGCTATATTGGTATATCCAGAAGGCAAAACTAGAAGGATGAGTATATATTGGTATTTATTTGTGTTTTTAGTTTTTTCTCTCTCGTCTGTGTATGTTGTGTATATATGTTTTGTTAATGTATGAAATAATACAGTGTGTGTGTGTATGTGTATGTGTGTGTGTGTGTGTGTATATATATATGTGTGTGTGTATATATATATATATATATATATATATATGAACTTCTTGACAGTAAGAGCAGTTCAGCAATGGAACCAACTGCCTAGAGCAGAGGAGCCCTTAGGGTTCTGCATGCACTTCCCAGGTGCTCCGTGGCAGCTCCAGGAAAATGAAAGAATAAGAATACATTCTGATATGTACTTCTAAACACCATTAACTTATAAGACATGGGGTAGGCCTCTTAGGGACTCCGCCACAGAAATGAGGGCTCCGTGAATCAAAAAGGTTGAGAACCCTGGCCTAGAGAGATGATGAGGTCTCCTTCTCTGGATGTCTTCAAAAAGAGACTGGATAGCTACAGTACCTGCCAGGGATGCTCTAGTTGGAGATCCTACACTGAACAGGAGTTGGACCTGATGGCCCATGGGGGCCCTTCTAGCTCTATTATTCTATGGCACTCTTCCAGGGTTTTTTGAGGTACAGTCCATCCGAAGCTAGCAGTCCTCCATCTAAGAAGCAAAGACCATGGTCCCAGAAGTCAAACCTCTCCAATTGACACCATCTGTGTAGTCAGTCATTCTCTGTGAACTCTCATGATTCCTCACTAATGGCTATGCTGATGAGAGCTCTTGGGATTGTTAACCAATAAAGACAAGAGAGCCAAATTTTCCAACCCGTTGTTTAATGGAACTCATTGAATTCAGGATGTCTATGTGGAGTCCAAGGGAGTTCAGAAGGAAGAAATTTGAACTGTGAATTGCACGGCATGGGCCCAATACAGTATCTTTTGACTCAGCTTATGGGAACTCTTATCTTCTATGCAGACTTAAATAATTTACATAGTTTCAAGTGTTTAATGGCCCATGCCGTGCAATTCACAGTTCAAATTTCTTCCTTCTGAACTCTCACCACATTTCTCCTGGTTGAGGGATAACTGTATTGGGGAAGATAATATGAGTGAAAAACTGAAGTACACTGTACATAGTAACAAAATGAGCTTAATATCTGCTTTTAAAAAGTATACAATATCTACCTTAAAGTGTCCAGGTTTGGTAATATGGCTAGACATTTAAATCTGGTTGGATGAAGTGCACATTTTCAGTTAAGTACACCTTCATTAACTGATTGAACATCCTAGTTAATGCTACCTTTCTTATAAATCCATATAGTAATATCTCTCTCTGTGTACCCAAGAATGAAGCCTGTTGATATGCCTGGAACAATCTGCCGTTATGATTCTAGCTGTCCATTGCAGACTCTGACATATTTGGCTGCTGCAAGAAGCCTGCTACAGCCTATTCTGCATAGTTTAAACGCTGCCTGCCTTTGCTAACACCATGAAAACAATTTAGCAATACTCCTGAGGCGACACAGAGATGATCTAAACACAGAATCACTCTTCCTCAAGAGACAGGGTGGGATCTAACATAGCCTCCAGGATCCTTTTTATTCCAAGGCACAAACAGTTTGATTGCCATTCAGCCCAACGGCTGGCAGCACAAAGAGACAAGAAGGAATTTTGAGCCAAGGAGCAATATTTCTCCCCTCCTGGGAAGAAACATAAGACAGTTCATTGATACCCCTAGATTGGATTTCCAATATACAACACATGGGTTACCATATTTCTCTTCAGGAAAAAGGGAATGAAAACTGAATTATTATTTTTTTACTTTTTATTTTTGTTATAATTTGGCAAAAACAGTTTTTAAGCAGTCTGCAGCATAGAAACAATGAGAAATGAACAAGATAACATGTCTAAATGTTTATGCTGATATAAGAGATGATTGTTCAATACTTCTGTTTTATCTTAGCTTGGGTGAGGAGACGAAGTGTGTTCCTCAGGGCTGTTTTTGTGGCCCCAAGAGCCCCCCATAGGTAATTTTTTTTGCTCCCCCCCCCCCTGGAAAAAAATATGCTTCAAAATTGCAGATGGGTGGGTGGAGGACATTTCCACAATGTCTGGAGCCTCCCAATGAGGTCAAAACAATTTTTTAAAAGATTTGCCCTCTCCGCCCTCAGGTCATGGTGGCCTCAAAACATGTGAGAGTGCCCTCATGTCTCCTAGACGGTACTTGGAAGCAGGGCGGGGGAGCAGAAAGATCTATTTTAAGGGCTGGTATGTTGGCTAATACATTCCTCCAAGGTCTCTCGGGGGGCTAATATGACTCACTTAGCCATCCATAGTTGCTCATCCCCAATCTTTGTTGTTGTCAGCTGCTATCAAGTTGACTTTAATTTACGGTGACCCTATGAATGAAAGCCCTCAAAGTCACACTGTCATCAACAGTCCTGCTCAGGTCTTGCAGACTCAGAGCTGTGGCTTCCTTGACTGAGTCTATACATCTGGAATGTGGTCTTCCTCTTTTCCTACTGTCTTCTACCTTTCCAAGCATTTGTCAGAATCCACCTTCAGTCAGTCATTCAGGGTGTATTCTGCCATGAGGTTTGTAGAGATATAGATAGATAGATAGATAGATAGATAGATAGATAGATAGATAGACAGATAGACGGCAGAATGGGGGTCAGGGAATAGGCTCTCACACACAAATAGGGATAGAGATAGATAAGCATATATAGAGAGGAAGTAGAGATATAGATAGATAGGCATTTTTGGGAAGGAGGACTGCCACCATGGGGAATGGGCCGGATGGTCACATATCACAGACAGGCAGTTTTATGAGGGTTGGATGGGTAACAGATACCAAAGATGCATACAGACTTAGATCTCTCCTAGTTAACGGAACTAGGAACCAAATGGCAACCCCCCACCTTCTTTCCCCCCTTCAGAACAAAGGGAGGAATTCTACATCAAAGGCTGACCAGAAGGAAAAGCAATCAAAAGGGGGGGGGGGGGGGCTGGGGGATTGTAAAGTGCTGGCTCTATCTGGAGTTCTCCAGATTCAGCAAAGACGTGATCCAGGGTGCTTCTACATTATCTTTTACAATAAACTTCTTGTTTTACATTAGTTTGTTGTGGATTTTTGGTCAGAGCAATCCCAAGTCTCACAGCATTATTGTCTTTTGTATTTAGTCATGTTTTCTCATGATATGGCCAAAGTAAGACAGCCTCAGTTTGGTTATCTTTGTTTATAGGGAGAGCTCAGGTTTGATTTGGACTAGAACTCATTTATCTTTTTAGCAGTCAATGGTATCCACAGATCTTTTCTCCAGCATCACATTTCAAATGAGTTGGTTTTGTTCCTATCAACTTTCTTCACTGTCTAGCTTTCAAAACCAAAAATAGAAATGGAAAATACAATGGAATGGACAACCTTAACCTTAGTATTCATTTCCTTCAAGGAGGAAGAGGCTGGTTTTTCTTCTCCATGTGCTTGTGGTGAGATCTAACCTTAGACTTTGAAGTATTGCAATCTGGGAGTCACTGTTGGGAGGCGTCTGAACCCTAATTCTACAGAAGCCTGGCAGAGAGTGAGTAGTTCATTTCTTTCAAGTAGGAAAAGGCTGGCTTTCTTCTCCATGTGCTTGGGGTGAGGTCTAACCTTAGACTATTGCATTCTGGGAGTCACTGCTGGGAGGAGTCTGAACCTTAATTCTACAGAAGCCTGGTAGAGGCACGTGTCTAATGGCACGCGACTTTTAATTAAATAGTCAAGGAGGTTTTGGAGAATAGAGGAGAAGCTGACCTGAGAACTTCGTTGGATGGGGGCTCTTTAAAATGTTCACTTTTCCCTTTTTTCCTTAAGGGGCTAGTGGGGACTTTTCCTCAGAGAACGTGAGTCAGAGATTTGCCTCCGGAAGCCAGGAGCTCTCTACATAACTATAGGGCCAGTGACTTGAATTCAGTGACACAGCTTGGGGGCAAAGGACAAGTTTAGCAGGGGAAGCCCACAGTCTTGTTTCAGTGTCTCCTTAAGACTTCTCAGTATGGACACTGAAGGCCTTGCTGCAGTCACCTGCAACACCTGTGGGATGTTTGCATTCTTGCCCAAAGATGTGGGGAACTTCACCTGCACTACGTGCAAGTTGGTAGCCCTCTTAGAAGAGAAAGTACAGCACCTGGAGGCCCAGGTAGCTACACTTCAGCATCATAGGGAGCATGAGGTTTTCCTGACCAGAACGGACCAGACGGTCCTGGATGGGAAACACACAGAGGAAGTTGCTGGGGAGGAGGAGGGCACTTCGCACACAACAGAAGTAGATAGTTGGAGGAAGGTCACACACAGAAGTAGGAAACCAGGGAACATTCTGTGAACTTGCAGCTGCAGAATAGATTCCAATCTCTCTCTACTATCAAGGATGATCAGGAACAGCAGCAGGGACAAACTTCAGGGACAGAGCAGGGGACCCTGGGAGTACCACCAAAGGGAACAGCCACTGCTAAGCCTCGAAGGAAGCATGTAGTGGTCATGGGGACTCCTTGCTGAAGGGTAAAGAATCAGTGGTTTGTGAGCCTGACAAGATGTCTCTGGAGGTGTGCTGTCTCCCTGGGGCAAAGATCCGTGATGTAACAGAGAGGCTGACAAGACTTGTCATGCCTACTGACCATTACCCCTTTCTTTTGGTTCATGTGGGAACCAATGATACTGCAAGGCACAGCCTTCAGAATATCATAAGGGATTATGAGGCTTTGGGTAAGAAGTTGAAAGAGATGGATGCACAAGTTGTCATCTTGTCTCTTCTCCCAGTTGAAGGTCATGGTCCAGGAAGGGAGAAGAAAATAGTGGATGTAAGTAACTGGCTCCGTAGATGGTGCCGCCAAGAACGGTTTGGATTCTTGGATCATGGACTTCTGGAAAGGGATGGGTTGCATCTCACCCCAGCTGGCAAAAATGTTTTTGCCAATAGTCTCAAAAATTTGATCAGGAGGGCTTTAAACTGAGTTATGTCGGGGAGGGAGACAGTATTCTGAAAGGCAAAAGGGCTGGAGAAAATTGTCAAACTGACACAGAGGGAACAAAGCAAACAGTGCAAGGACCCAAAAGTGGGAGGCAAAAAAACCTGCACAGGCAGCAAGTCAAGGGGATACATGGTCTTTGACGTCTCTACACTAATGCACAGAGCATGGGAAATAAGCAAGATGAGCTTGAACTCCTAGCACAACAAAGCAAATATGATATAATAGGCCTCACAGAAACCTGGTGGGATGAGTCTCACAATTGGAATGTAGAAATAGAGGGGTATCACCTTTTCAAGAGAAACAGGCCAAACAGAAAAGGAGGAGGAATGGCCTTATATGTTAGGGATATTTACACCAGTGAAGAGATCCAGGACATCAATACTGGCAGCCTGGTGGAGAGCATCTGGATAAGAATTAAAGGGGAGAGAAACAACAAGGATATTATTATGTGAGTCTACTACAGACCTCCAGGTGAGCTGGAGGAATTGGATGATGTCTTTCTAGAACAGATGACCTCACACTCAGAAAGGAGAGATGTAGTAGTGATAGGTGACTTCAACTATCCTGATATCTGCTGGAAGTCAAACTCAGCAAAATCCTCAAGGTCTAGCAAATTCCTCACTTGCCTTGCAGACAATTTCATTGTCCAAAAGGTGGAAGAGGCAACAAGGGGATCAGCTATTTTGGATCTGATCCTAACCAACAGGGATGACCTAGTTAATGGAGTGCAAGTGGTGGGATCCTTAGGTGGGAGTGATCATGCACTCCTAGAGTTTGTTATACAGTGGAAAGGAGAAGCCAGGCATAGTCAGACACACATTCTAGACTTTAGGAAAGCTGATTTTAGTAAACTCAAAGAAATACTGGGGGTGATCCCATGGTCAGCAATACTAAAAGAGAAGGGAGTTCAAGACAGATGGGAGAAGACACTGAAGGCACAATTTCAAACAGTTCCAATGCGGAAGAAAATGAGAGACGTCTTAAGAAACCAGGATGGATGACTAAGGAACTTTCAACTCAGCTAAAAATGGGGAAATCACCAAAGAGGAATTCAAACAAATAGCAGGCATGTGTAGGGGTAAAGTCAGAAAAGCTAAAGTGCAGAATGAATTCAGGCTTGCTAGAGAGGTTAAGAACAATAAAAAGGGCTTTTTTGGAAATGTCCAAAGCAAAAGGAAGAAGAAGGAAACGGTAGGGTGACTGTGTGGAGAAGATGGAAAATGCTAACAGGTGACAGAGAAAAGGCAGAATTACTCAACACCTTTTTTGCTTCAGTCTTCTCAGAAAAGGCAAAGGGTGCTCAACCTGAGGATAATGCAGCAGAAGACAGAATAGAGGAATTTCAGCACAAAACAAATAAAGAGATAGTACGGGAATACCTGTTTAATCTAAATGAATATAAGTCTCCAGGTCCAGATGAACTACATCCAATGGTATTAAAAGAACTGGAAAATATATGAATCATTGGCAATAATCTTTGAGAACTCCTGAAGAACAGGAGAAGTGCCAGCAGACTGGAGGAGGGCAAAGGTTGTCCCCATCTTCAAAAAGGGGAAAAAAGAAGATCCAAACAATTATTGTCCAGTTAGTCTGACCTCAGTACCAGGAAAGATTCTGGAGCAGAGAATTAAACAGAGAGTCTGTGAACATCAAGAAAGCAATGCCATAATCACAAAAAGTCAACATGGTTTTCAGAGAAAGAAGTCATACCAGACAAATTTGATCTCTTTCTTTGATAAAATTACCAGCTTGTTAGATTATGGGAATGCTGTGGATATAGTATATCTTGATTTCAGTAAGACCTTTGACAAAGTCCCCCATCATATTCTTGCAAACAAGCTTGTAGAATGAGGGCTAGACAAGGCAACTGTTACATGGATTTGTAATTGGTTGACTGGCTGAACCCAAAGGGTGCTCAACAATGGCTCTTTTTCATCCTGGAGAGAAGTGACCTGTGGGGTGCCACAGGGTTCTGTCCTGGACCCAGTGCTATTCAACATCTTTATCAATGACTTGGATGAAAGAATTGGGGGCAGACTTATCAAATTTGCAGATGACACCAAATTAGGAGGAGTAGCTAATACCCCAGAGGACAGGACCAAGATTCAAAGTGAGCCAAACAGACTAGAAAACTGGGCCAAAGCTAACAAAATGAAATTCAACAGAGAGAAATGTAAGGTATTGCACTTAAGGTGGAAAAATGAAATGCACAGATATAGGATGGGAGAAACCTGGCTGAATGAAACTACACGTGAAAGGGATCTAGGAGTCCAAGTAGACCACAAGTTGAACATGAGTCAGCAGTGCGATGCGGCAGCTAACAAGGCCAATGCGATTTTAGGCTGCATCAATAGAAGTATAGTGTCTAGACTCTAGATCAAGGGAAGTAATAGTGCCACTCTATTCTGCTTTGGCAAGGAACTAATACCACAGACTGAGGTGGTTCCTCAGTCAATGGCAGAATCAGCTCCTCCAGCATTCTCTGGCCAGGCGGTTGCATCTAGCTCAGGTACTCCTCTTGTCTGTCTGCTGCCACAAAATTATGATGTAGACTGGTTACAGATGAAGCCTTGGAGGGTTTGGAATACATCTGTCTGTAGGTTACCACCTAACACACAGTGAATTATTGACACATCAAACGTATCACAATTTACAAAAGGGCCATTGTAACCTCAAGGATTGGCATATCATACCCCACTGTTAGCTTCTACTTGTGCTAACATACCAGCTTCATTCACAATCCAACAAGTTTTGGCAGACAATCGGGCCATATTTCAGCCTTCGCCGCAGGTTAGTTACACTGCCACACCTGCCGGTGAATTAGATCCTGTGCTAGAAGAGCATTTAACTCTGGCCACAGTTGATATCTTATTATTCAAGGAATTTACTCACAGTTTTGGGTTTAGAACATGTTGTTAGAGCTAAGATTCAAAATGAAGTTGATGCAGGTGGAGTTGTTGGACCCTTCTCTTCACCTCCAGTTTCTAATCTTAGGGTGTTTCCTTTGGGCATTGTCCTCAAGAAGGTGCCAGTTCAATATAGGTTAATTCACCATTTGTCATTTCCAAAAGGTGATTCAATTAATGATTATATCCCACAAGAGCTCTGCTCTGTGCGATATACCTCTTTTGATTTGGCGCTGGCCACTGTACAGATTTCACTGCTGAGCTTGGAAAATGTGATATTAAATCTGCATTCAGACTTTTGCCAATATACACACAGGATTTTGAATTATTGGGCTTTTCATTTCAAAATAAATTTCACATGGATAGGGCTCTTCCCATGGGCTGTTCTCTATCCTGCTCAGCATTTGAAGTCTTTAGTACATTTTTGGAATGGGCAATACATACACAATCTGGATTACAGGGCATGGTTCACTATTTAGATGAAATTGGTTGACTCTTAGAATCATAGAATTGTAGAATTGTAGAGTTGGAAGAGACCACAAGGGCCATCCAGTCCAACCCCCTGCCATGCAGGAAATCTCAATCAAAGCATTCCCGACAGATGGCCATCCAGCGTCTGCTTAAAGACCTCCAAAGAAGGAGACTCCACCACACTCTGAGGGAGTGTGTTCCACTGTCTTGTTTCTTTTAGTTTTCAGAGTTCGTTCTATTAGAATTCACATCCTCATCTGCGGGCACAGCATGATCTGTTGGACAGTGAGACAGGCTTGAGCCTGCCAGATGGGCTCTCACCTTGGTCTCAACAAAATCACCATGATTGAATGGTTGGGCAGACGAGTCTTACGCAGGAGAGGTCTGTTCATGTTGTTGTTTGAGGAGTGTGTCGGCCCTCAACCTGATGTGCTGCTGTTAATCCTTGGTAGCAACGACCTTGGTTTGATCAAATGCAAAGTTCTAATTTCTCAAGCGAGACATGATTTCGATATCATATGTCATACATGGCCCGGCATAAGGTTAATCTGGTCTTTTTTCCTATCCCTATTCTTTCCAAGTTATTTCTATCTCTGGCTTCAATTTATTTTATTTTTGCTGCTGTTGTTAAAGAAGTAATGCCCAGGAATCCATCTTATATATTAACTGAGGTATACCTGAAGAACAGCCCACCCCCACCACCCCAAGAGAGAGGTCTACCATGTGACTGTCTCCTTTGATTGCTCTGTTGCTAACCTTGCCTCGCCTCCCCTTGTGTGGGGGACTACAGCCTGCTTCAGACCACTCCTGCCAGAACCAGGCCTAGGCACCAGCCAATTATTGGCTGTATTACCCAGGCAAGAACACCTGGGGATACAATCTGGGCGCCTGTGTGACAGGCCCGCCACCAGTGAGGTTGCTGCCAATGGGGATGATCCCAAAAGGAAGTTGTCTCTGTTTGAGGAGGCACTTCGGGGGGTTGTTTGTAATCTTTAAACAACTTGCCTGCCAGCAATAGAAAATGTGCCAGAAGAATGTTCTGGGATAAATTAATTGCAGGCAATCATCACCTTCAGTCTGAAGTGCTCTCTTCATTCTTCATCCAGTCTATTTGGACACCCATACTTCCTGTAAAAAAAGTATACATGGACATTTTTTGATGTTGCACTCTTTAAATCATTTCTGACTTATGATGATCCTAAGATTAATTTATAATGAGGTTTTCTGAGGCTGAATGTGTGTGACTTGCTCATGGTCACCCAGTGGCTTTCTATAGCCAAGCAGGGAATGGAATCCTGGCCTCCAGAGTTGTAGTCCAATGTTCAAACCAAGACACCATGCTAGTTCGAGATGGACATCATTATATAACAGAAAAACTGACTTTACTTGATGAATTGAGTATCAGAAGGGTGGGAAGATGAGTTTTTGTTTTATAATGGGGGGAAGATATGATGCAAGATTAGGGAATTATGTGAATGAGCCTTTACTAACCCAGGAGAAAAACAAGATTTTTTAAAAAGTAAATAACAGGGCAAGTAAAGGACAAAATGCCATTTTTCCTGTAAGATGTCTGATGTTCTATTGTGGGTATGTTACAGTTTAATTCAAATGATGGAATATTCATTGACCATAACATTTTTAAAAGGTATCATATAATTTTATTTTAAGCTAAATATCCCTTCGGGCTACCCTTCTTCCAACTTGGCAGCTTGCCCTGCTCAACCACCCATCAGTCAGCAAGTCACGTCATCCTAATGGCACACTTGCTGTTTTGTATGCAAAAGATATCCATGAGTATTAACTAAGTTTGCAAGAGGAATTGGGATCTGTAATAAATGCTTTAACAAAGAGGCTTAAGGGAATAAAAATGTGTCTCAAGGCAAAATTCTCATAAACTAGATATCATCATTGATTTATCATTTTTATCATTTTTTTCACTGTATCCAATATCATCACCTTTGAGTTTTTGCTTAATTTGGAATGATTGACTGCCCAGGCTAGGGCAGTTCTATAGGCTTCAGCAAAGTCAGGGAAGTTATAGCTATACCTGAAAGAAATGAGCATCATGGAGTCATAGTGGACATACCCTACAAAGAAATGACATTTAAACTGCTGAAAGATAATGTTTGAAAAACATGGTTGTTAACAGTAATTTAATACAAGACATTTCTGCTCATGATATTTGATTATAATTATAATAAAAAGTTAATGTAATACATTGATTTACAGTCTATCTGTCTGCCAAAGCTAGAAATCCTGGTAGTTCTCAACAATTAAATAAAAAGGTACCAACAAGAGCATAAAGGTTATAATATTAAATTACAATTAAATAAGCTATATGGTTAGAACTTAATTAAATTAAAAGCAATTTTGAAACATCAATAGCAAAGTTTAGCATCTCTGTCCATAAACCTTGCCAACAACACCCTATGATAGTGTCTCCACCTATAAAGAGTTGACTTGAATGCACACATGACAGATTCTGCCATGAAAATGTTTACTGTGTTGTTGTTATTCTGTTTCCTGCTTTATTGCTATGTGTAATACTACTGTTTATGCCTTATAGAAGACTGTAAGCATGTGGGAAGGGTTTGATGGTAAAGCTAATGGGATCTGCTATGCAAATTATTTAGCTAAATATAAACAGATGTGAGGATGAGGATTATTCACCAAGGCCAGTCCTGTGAGAAGTTTGTAAGGGGTAGGAAGAGATGTGTGGGGAAAAGGCAGGAGGTGAATAACACGAGCTGTAGAAATGTTTTGGCTTATGAATGAATGGGAGAAAAGCCCAGGAATGTATGGGGTGGACACATTGCTTACTCTATGTGTGCAGCTGGAGATTAGGGTAGTTCTATCTGCAGAAGTCATATTGTTAACTTCTTTAGGTGGGATATAGACCACCCAAGAAGGATGGTCTGCTGCTGCCTCTTTTTCCGCCGATGGGAAGCCACAGTGGATAAACCGTGGGGCTTCCTGCCAGCAGAAAAAGAACCTGCAAAAAGCGGGTTCTTTTTTTTGTCGCGCTTGCAATGCCCAGGTGTGCAGATGGCGCACTCATGACATCACAAGCACGACACGACATGTGGACGCTATGCATCCACCACGTCGTAATGGTGGCGCCCATGTAGACAGGGCACCGCCATTTTGACACCGCCACAATGTGCTAGGGTTGCGGGGTGGGCAGTGGTGGCGCCCTCGCGCAACCCTAGCATGAATCCAGGCTGGCACAAAGCCCCAGTCTGGATAGCGCCTTAGTTACTGAAATAAAACTTGCTGTTGAAATACAGAACACTGGTATACTGAACCAAAGGGTGTGAGACGTTCTTGACAAACAATAACAATGTAGTACCATCTTTGCTTACTCTCACTAGAATCACATCAGACCATTATTGTATGCATTAACAGTTCATGACCGAAGGGGCTGTACACACAGTCCCAAAAGGGCAGCCTGGAGCCTCCCCTGTTACAGCCAGTTTGGGGTTGCAGCAACCACATGTTGCACCTCCAATCTGGCCTTTGCAGGGTGCAATAGCCACGTATGTATGTAGTGCTGGAGGAGTGCCATGATGCTACGCACCGTGTGGTATGTCATGCCACCATGGGGGCAGAGCTAAGCCATGTGTTGTGTATGCCCTGACTCCGCCCCCAAGCCAGCCCAAACTGCTGGTCTGCACAGTCCCTAAGACAGAAAACAATGGAGAAATTTGTTTCGGCTCACCTGAGGCATCCATGCCAGTATGTACACAAATATGATCCACCCATTTTTAGTCCAGTAGCATTGCTTTATATATTGACCAGACGCAGGATAGCAGAGAATCTGTTGTCATCAGAGTGAAATGTGTGCTCTTTTTTGAAAGTTATATTACCCTAAATGTGTGGCGCTTGTAGAGCCTCCACTGACAGCTGCAATCTATCTTGAATTAATTTGGGGGTAGCATATGCAGGAACTAACCACCAGATATGCCAGTAATAATGGATAGAGACCCAAGGCTAGGAGGAACTACATGTATCATAGAATCACAAGAGATTATCAGATGGAGGATTACCATCACTAAAACATGGCTAAATCATCCAAAAACCATGATGGTGTGATTGCCAGTCACACTTGTTTCCCATGATTAAATGGTGAGAGAGGCATCCCGCTCCTCTCCCATCAACAAAGCGTTTACGTAGCAGCCATTTCTCCAATAACGGGAACTTCTGTTGTTGGAGAAATGACTTCTGTGCGAACACTTTGATTATGGGAGAAGAGCAGGATGCCTCCTTGATTATTAAATCATGGGAAACAAGCATGAGTGCACCACTGCGGTTTTCAGATGACTTAGCCATGTTTTAGCAATGATTAGCCTCTGTGTGATAATTTCCATAGAGTTGGAAGAGATCTCAAGGGCCATCAAGTCCAACCCACTCCCATGGAGGAATAAATGCATCCTCAACAGATGGCCATCCAGCCTCTTTTTAAAAACCTTCGGGGAAGGAGACTCCACCACACTCCGAGGGAGAGTGTTCAGCCATTGAACAGCCCTTACTCTCAGGAAGTTCCTTCTAATGTTGAGGTGGGATCTCTTTTCCTGTAGCTTGCATCCATTGTTCCGGGTCCTGTTCTCTGGAGCAGCAGGAAACAACCTTGCTCCCTCCTCAATATGACATCCCTTCAGATATTTAAACACACCTTCACACATCAGGAGCATTTTGCTGGCATTCAGCAATATGAAGGAAGTAAATGATAAGAATTGTCCTTACCGATCATAATAGAAGCATTGAGTTGGAAAAACCACAAGGGCCATCCAGTCCAACACCATTTTGCCATGCAGAAAGACACAATCAAAGCACCCCCAACAGATGCCCATTCAGCCTCTCTTTAAAAATCTACAAAAAAAGGAGAATCCACAACACTCTGAGGGAGTATGTTCCACTGTTGAACAGCTTTTACTGTCAGGAAGTTCCTCCTAATGTTTAGGTTAAATATCTTTTCCCATAGTTTGCATCAATTGCTCCGTGTCCTATTCTCTGAAGCAAAAAAAACAAAAACAAAAAACAGGCTTGCTCCAACCTCAATTTGACAAATATTTCAACAAGGCAATCATATCACCTCTTAATTTCCTCTTTTCTAGGCTAAACATATCCAGCTCCCCATAATTTGTGGTTTGCTAGGACCCCTAGATCTCCTTCACATCCTTCACAAGCCAGATTTCCCCCCATCTATATCTGTGCACTTAATTCTTTTTGCCGACCTATAGTACCTTATATTCCTCCCTGTTGAAATTAATTTTGTTACTTTTGGAGAGAGAAACAACAGGGATGTTATTGTGGGAGTTTACTACAGACACCTAAGTCAGATGGAGGAATTGGATGATGCCTTTCTAGAACAGATGAGCACACACTAAGAAAGGAGAGATGTAGTAGTGATGGAGGACTTCAACTATCCTGATAACTGCTGGAAGTCAAACTCAGCCAAAACCTCAAGGTCTAGCAAATTCCTCACTTCCCTGGAAGTTTCATTGTCCAAAAGGTGGAAGAAGCAACAAGGGGATAAGCTATTTTGGATCTGATCTTAACCAACAGGGATAACCTAGTTAATGGGGTGCATGATCACTCCCTTAGGTGGAAGCGAGTATGTTCTCCCAGAGTTTGTTATACATTGGAAAGGAAAAGCCAGGCATAGTCAGACACACATTCTAGATTTTAGGAGAGCTATTTTTTTTTTTTTTTTTTTTTTTTTGTAAAATTAGAGAAATACTGGGGGTGATACCGTAGTCAGAAATATTAAAAGAGAAGGAAGTTCAAGACAGATAGGAGCTTCTCAAAAGGGAGATACTGAAGGCACAATTTCAAACAGTTCCAATGAGGAAGAAAAATGTGAGGTGTCTCAAGAAACTAGGATGGATGACTAAGGAACTTTCAACTGAGCTAAGTTTTAAATGGAACATCTATCAGAAATGGAAAAATGGGGAAATCACCAAAGATGAATTCAAAAAATAGCTACCACATGTACGGATAAAGTCAGAAAAGCTAAAATGCAGAATAAACTCAGGCTTGCTAGAGACATTAAGAAGGGCTTTTGGGAGTATGTCTGCAGCAAAAGGAAAAAGGAAATGGTAGGGCCACTATGTGGAGAGGATGGCAAAATGATAACAGGCGATAGAGAAAAGGCAGGATTACTCATCACCTTCTTTGCTTCAGTCTTCCCAGAAAAGGCAAAGGGTGCTCAACCTGAGGAAAACGGAGCAGAGAACAGAATAGGGAAAACTCAGCACAAAAATAATAAAAAAAATAAAAAAAATAAAGAGATAGTACAGTTAATCTAAATGAATATAAGTCTTCAGGACCTATGCTGGCCAAATGGCTGTAATAAAGTTATTATTATTATTATAGTCTTCAGGACCAGATGAAACTACATCCTGGGACATTAAAAGAAATGGCAGATATAATATTGGAGCCATTGGCAATAATATTTGAGAATTCCTGGAGAACAGAAGTCCTAGCAGACTGGAGGAGGGCAAACAATGGCAGACAGAATTGGGGGCATACTTATCAAATTTGCAGATGACACCAAACTAGGAGGAGTAGCTAATATCCCAGAGGACAGGATCAAAATTCAAAATGACCTGAATTGACTAAAAAAACTGGGCCAAAGCTAACAAAATGAAATTCAACAAAGAGAAATGTAAGGTACAGCACTTAGGGTGGAAAATTGAAATGCACAGATATAGGATGGTGGACACCTGGCTGAACGAGACTACGTATGAAAGGGATCTGGGAGTCCAAGTAGACCACAAGTTGAACATGAGTCAACAGTGTGATGTGGCAGCTAAAAAGGCCAATGTGATTTTAGTCTGCATCAATAATAGTACAGTGTCTAGAACAAGGGAAGTAATAGTTCCACTGTATTCTGCCTTAGTCAGGCCCCACCTGGAATATTGTGTCTAGCTCTGAGCACCACAATTAAAAAAGGATGTTCAGAAAGTGGAGTGTGTCCAAAGGAGGGCAAATAATTTTAATTTCCATTGTACACATAAAAGGCACCCACGTATGATGCTGGCGCACTGTATATAATTCTATAAAATATGGAAAACAAAAGAATGCACCACAGAGTGAGTTTAATATGCCGTTCAATCCCCAAGAAAGGGGTCATCAGGAACTGCAGTAACCACAATATCATTGCATTAATTTCCCACGCAAGCAAAGTAATGCTCCCAATTCTACAATAAAGACTTTTACTCTACATAGAGTGTGAAATGCCAAATGTCCAAGTTGGGTTCAGGAAACAAAGAGGCACTAGGGTTATATTTCAAACATGCATTGGATAATGGAGTGACCTACATAATTTGAAAAGAAAATTACCCTGTGCTTTACAGGGGACTATAGGATTATACTCAAGCATTTGATTGTATACATCCAGAAAAACTATGGGTTGCTCTTTTAAAAAACGAGTATGCCGCAACATTTGATTGTTTTGACGAAAGCAGAACTGAATTTGATTGTACTTAGGACCACCTGTATTCAGGGAAAGAAGCTATTGTTAGGACATAATATAAAGAAGCAGAATGGTTTCAAATTGGCAAGGGGGTCAGACAAGGCTACATTTTATCAACCTATCTGTTTAATTCATATGCTGAACATATCATATGTAAAGCAGGATTGGACTCAGAGAGAGATGTGATAACTGAAGGAAGGAACATCAACAATTTAAGGTATACAGATGATACCATACTGTACTTGTAATTGTTAGCTGCTTTCGAGTCAACCTCAACTCATAGCAATCTTGTGAATGAAACATCTCCAAGCACTACTATCCTCTCCGTCTCACCTTTGATCTTGTAGATTTGGGCTCGTAGTCTTCCTTATTGAGCTTATCTATCTGACATGCGGCATGCGTCTCTGTCTGCTGCTCTCTACCTTCCCCAGCATCATTGTCTTTTCTAATGACTTGTGCCTTCTCATGATGTGGCTTAAGTACCATAGCTCAATTTAGTCATCTTGGGCCCCATTCATACTGACCTTTTTGTGATGGAAGGAACTGGGAAAATTCCCCGCCTCCCCGAATCCCTCTGGAAGCAAGTGCCCACTACCTCAATCAGGGTATTTTAATCCTGAATGCCCTCAAGCTCCTGCGGAGAAATCGGTTTAAAATGAAGGCGCCTTTGCTGTCAATCAAATTCAGTTCCGCTTTCGTCATAGGTGACATTTCCTGCACCCATTGGGCAATCAGAAGTGTGCTTCCCCCCTCCTTTTTTTTAAAAAAAAACCAGGCACCAGTATGTGCATATTTTGTCAAATTTAAAAATCTCTTCTGTGTGTGTGTGTGTGTGTGTTGTGGGTATTTGGGTCACTGTAGGTTATGGAACTTCCCTTGTCCCCGTTTTCAACCCTAAAATGCAATCTAATGCCATCTCTGCATCCTCCCTCCTTGCCACCCTAGAGTGCCACATACACATGTAATAATAATAATAATAATAATAATAATAATAATAATAATAATAATTCCTTACCTCGGAATGCCAGAAAAGGATGCCATGCATTCTTTGCTTTCCCTCAGCTACCCCTGAATTCCTTACAGACAGTAGCAAAAACATTCTGTATCAATTTGCCAAACTGGAAAGAGAAATGTTTGTAACATTCATATGTAGCATTCACAAAGAAAAAAAAGCCTCCTGTAACGTGCCATGCTGCTGGAAGCAAGGAAATGAAAGGGAAAGTGAACAGAGAGGCAGGCACATTCTATCTATATATCCATCTACCTGTAGCAAAAAACATACGCATAGTCTGTCAAACATATTTTTAAAAAAAATAGAGAGAGAAAGCTGCCTGCTGCGAGAGCGGAGGCTTGCTCCATCCGGTGCCCTCCCTCTAACTTACCCTGCATTTGTCCTGCTCCTTTCTTCTTCTCCTCCTGCTCCGTTACCCCAATTGCCCTCCATGATCCCCTTCTTCCTCTACCTGGCTCCTTCATCCTGCTCCTCCTCCTCCTCCATCACTCTTGCCACCCTTTCTCCAGTTCTGCCCTCTTCCCTCTCTCTGACCTAAATCCCTCCCCTGAACTTGCCCCGATCATAATCAGGGGCAAGTTCATATTCGCCGAAACCGTTTTTCCCCAAAAGATACAGATTTTACCCTGATTCCAAATGACCTGCGCTAAGGGGCATTTGACCCGAAACAGTTGTGGAAGCCTCGGATTCGCTTGTGGGAGATTCTGAACTTCACGTGCATAATTCGGTTCCTGATCTGGGGTAAAAGGTATTCTGAATGTCCCCTTGGTTTCCAGAGGAAGTTCAGGCTTGCTTTTTTCTAGGATCCATTTGTTTGTCTTTTTGGTCATCCACAGTATCCTCAGCACTCTTCTCCAGCGCCACATCTCAAATGAATTAATTTTCTTCTCATCTGCTTTCTTCACTGTGGTCCAAAACACACTGCAGAAGTAATTCAGTTTGAGACTGCTTTAACTGCCATGGCTCAATGCTAGAGAATTCTGGAAACTGTAGTTTTGTGAGACATTTAACCTTCTCTATCAGAGATCTCAGATGCCATAATAAACTGTAATTCCCAGGATTCCCTGAGCCAGGACAGTTAAAGTAGTCTCAACTGGATTATATCTGCAATGTGTTTTGGACCATTCTGGCTATCACATACAATGGTCTGGACAAGTCTAACTTTAGTGTTCATCTGACACTACTAGCAGAAAATAGCTAGAATTTTTATTGAAGAAAGTCAAGAAACAATGCAAATGAAGGTTTACAGCTGAACACGAAGAAAACAAAAAGAATGAATACAGATAATGTACATAACTAGACAATGAAGACATTGAAATAGTTCACAATTTTCCAAACCTTGTCTCAGTCCTTAATCAGATTGGAGAATGCAGTCAAGAAATCAGATGAAAATAGGACTGGGAAGGGCAACTGTGTATAGCTAGACATCCTGTTTCTGTCCATGCAGGCTGCAACAGGAGTTTTCTAAGAAAGCACAACGGCAGAGTGAGGCACAGGGCAAGCAATGATAGTGGGTCAATTATACAGTAATGCATGTAAACATGCACCAATTGCTGTGCCAGAACAGGGACTGGACCAGATCAGAATCTGGAATAGGGTAGCACAGGATTGCCCATGTTATCTTGCCTATCTGCTTAGCTGAGGAAGGCAATGACAATGGCAATGATAACCTGCACAGAACAAATAAACTGCCAAAAAAACAAACAAACCCCAAAACCAACAACCCTGCAGTAGGATCATGATAAGTGAGAGTCAACTCCCTAAAAGAGAAGGGTGCTAAGGATACATGGGTGTTTCCCAAAAGGGAGATACAGAAGGCACAATTTCAAACTGTTCCAATGAAAAGGAAAATGAGAGGTGTCTCAGGAAGCCAGAATGGATTACTAAAGGACTTTCAACTGAGCTAAGGGGCTATACAGACCACTCCTTTTCACCCCAGATGGTGCCTGGGAGGCACAGTGTCCAGACGCTCAGCCCTCACCTCGCCTACAGGCCAGCACAAAGTGCCAGTCTGTAGAGTCCCTCAGTTTTAAAAAGGACATGTATAAGAAACGGAAAAAGGGGGAAGTCACCAGAGAGGAATTCAAACAAATTGCTAGCATATTTAGGGGTAAAGTCAGAAAAGCTAAAGTGCAGAATGAACTCAGACTTGTCAGAGAGGTTAGGAAGAATAAAAAGAGTATTTGAGAATATGTTCACAGCAAAAGGAAGCAGAAAGAAATGTAAGGGCCACTGTATGGAGAAGATTGCAAAATGCTAACAGGGGACAGAGAAAAGGAAGAACTACATAACACCTTCTTTGTCTCAGTCTTCTCACAAAAGGAAAAGAGTGCTCAGACTAAGGGAAATGGAGCAAAGGACACAATAGGTGAAATGGAACAGAATAAGTAAAGATGTAGTTCAGGATTACCTGGTTAATCTAAATAACTTTAAGTCTCTAAAACCAGATGAAATCCATCCAAAATTATTAAAAGAACTGGCAAATGCAATCTCAGAGCCACTAGCAATAATCTTTGAGAACTCACAGAGAACAGTAGAAGTCCCAACTGACTGGAGGAGGGCAAACATTGTCCCTATCTTCAAAAAAAAAAAAAAAAAAAGGGGGGGGGAGGACCCCAGAAATTATGGCCCAGTAAGTCTGGCGTCAATAGCAGGAAAGATTCTAGAGCAGATAATTAAACTGAGGGTCTGGGAACATTTAGAAGGAATTCCATAATCACCAAAAGTGAACATGGGTTTTTCAAAAACAAGTCATGCCAGACTAATCGGATTTCTTTCTTTCTTTCTTTCTTTTGATAAAATTACCATCTTGGTAGATGAAATGGATGCTGTGGATATAACATATCTGGATTTCAGTAAGGCCTTCAATAGGGTCTCCCATCATATTCTTGCAAACAAACTAGCAAAATATGGGCTAGAAAATGCAACTGTTAGGTAGATTTGTAATTGGTTGACCAGCTGAACCTAAAGGGTGCCCAACAATGGCTCCTCCTCATCTTGGAAAGAAGTGACCAGTGAGGTGCCATAGTGTTCTGTCCTGGGCCCAGTGCAACATCTTTATCAATGATTTGGATGAAAAAAAAATACAGGGGTGCTTATCAAATTTGCAGCTGACACCAAATTAAGAGGAGCAGCTAACACCCTAAAGGTGACTTTAAAAGACTTTAATAGATTAGAAAGCTGGGCCATAACTAACAAAATGTATTTCAACAGGGAGAAGTGTAAGGTCCTGCACTTATGGTAGAAAAATGAAATACATAGATATAGGATGGGAGACATCAAGCTTAACAAG
The DNA here is from genome assembly GCA_023333645.1 of Sceloporus occidentalis. NCBI lineage: Eukaryota > Metazoa > Chordata > Lepidosauria > Squamata > Phrynosomatidae > Sceloporus > Sceloporus occidentalis. The sequence continues at coordinate 5,976,438 of JALMGF010000004.1, read as the reverse complement.
ACAACATGTTTAAGGGGTCTAGGAATCCTAGTAGACCACAAGTTGAACATGAGTCAACAGTATGATGTGGCAGCTAAAATGGCCAATACAATTCTAGGCTGCATCAATAGAAGTATAGTGTGTAGATCAAGGGAAGTAATAGTGTCACTCTATTCTGCTTTTGTCAGGCCCCACCTGGAATAATGTGTCCAGGTCTGAGCACCACAATTCAAGAAGGCTGTTGACATACTGGAGCATGTCCAGAGGAAGGCAACCAAAATGCTGAAAGGTCTGGAAACAATGCCTTATGAGGAGAGACTTAGGGAGCTGGGTATGTTTAGCCTAGAGAAGAGACAGTTAACAGATGATATGATAAGCCCTGTTTAAGTATTTGAAGTGGTGTCATACTGAGGATGGAGCCAGCTTGTTTTCTGCTGTTCCAGGGGCTAGGACAGGGGTAGGCAACCTGCGGCCCGCGGGCCGGATGCGGCCCGGCGAGGCCTTGGAACCGGCCCCAGCCCGGTCCTTCCGCCGATTGCCGCCGGGGCCTTTGGGGGGGCAATTGTCTATAGAAGCCTCAGAAACATGCATTTATATTAACATTTTTTAAAAAATCAGCAAATTTCTTCGTGTGTCCTCCATTTTTTTTTTTAAAAAGTGTCTTCTATTTGAAAATTTTGTCCTACATTTGTCCCGGTTTATTTATTTATTTAATTTTTTAAATTATTTAATTATTTATTTTTTGGCTTCGGCCCCCCCAGTTGTCTGAGGGACAGCAACCCGGCCCCCAGCTCAAAAAGATTGCCTACCCCTGGGCTAGGACATGGAACAATGGATGCAAGCTACAGGAAAAGAGATTCCAGCTCAAAATTAGGAAGAACTTCCTGACAGTAAGAGCTGTTCAACAGTGGAACCCACTCCCTAAGAGTGTTGTGGATTCTCCTTTGTAGGTTTTTTAACAAAGGCTGAATGGGCATCTGTTCGGGGTGCTTTGATTGTGTCTTCCTGCATGGCAGAATGGTGTTGGACTGGATGGCCCTTCTGGCTCTTCCAACTATGCTTCTATTATGATAGGTAAGGACAATTCTTATCATTTACTTCCTTCATATTGCTCATATTCCTTTAAATTCCAGCAAAATGCTCTTGCTGTGCGAAGGTGTGATAGCCGGTCACTCTTCTGATTTGTCATTGAAGTGTCCCCTCACCTCTCCTGTCCTCAAAGCATTTGTGGAGCACCCATTTCTTCATAATGGAAGTTCCCGTTATTGAAGAAATGGCTGCTCCGTGAATGCTTTGAGGACAGGAGAAGTGAGGGAACACCTCAATGACGAATCAGAAACATGACCGACTATCACATCTTTGCACTTCAGGAGCACTTTGTCGGTGTTTAACCCACAGTAAACCTCCTGTGTGATAATCTCCATAGCACATGACTGGGTGTTAACAGCAACTTCTGTTGTTTAGACTATGGCATACAATTTCAAATATTTAAAAACTATGTTGCAAATTAATACCTAAATTCTGGGATAAATGCAATGTAAGGAATGTGCTGCCAGATGAAAGATTCTGTATAACCTGGACAATTCAGTGTGAGATGTAACTTCCAACAAAGACAGAATGCTTATCTATCTTGTAACATGTGCTTAACATATCAACAGGTTTTTCCGTTATTAACTGATATACCGTGGGCCCTTGGTGCCCACTGGGTTTTGGTTCCAGGACCCCCTCCCCCATGAATACCTAAATTGGTGGATGCTCAAGTGCCATTAAATACAATGTCATAGTAAAATGATGTCCCTTATATAAAATACAAAATCAAGATTTGCTTTTTGGAATGTATATATTTAATATTTTCAATCCATGGGTGGTGAAATCTATGGATAAAGAATCCGTGGATACAGAGGTCCAATTGTACAGGCTTTTAGTGCACCAGAAAGATCAAGTGGCCAGAGTCCTAAAACCTAGGGAGAAAAAAATATCTAAATATTTTTGAAACCAGTGCTGTAGAAACAATGATATTTAAAAGGCATGAGAAAAAATTTATTTGATTTTCTAATGACCTCTAGTGGCTGAATCTAATTGAAGTAGAATACACTGCAGAATATTTAAATAGCCTGCATTTAGCTTCTATTCAATCAATCTTGCCTTCCCACACCCAACCAAAAATCTATCTCGAATCAAAACTCCTTTCCAGTCCTCAGTTTCTCAAGACTTGATTATTTTGCATAGCAAGCTCATTTTATTCATATACTCTCTCCTAATTCCCAAGACAACATAAAACAAATCATATATAATATATGGCTAAACAAAAATGATCCAAGATCTAAATACTAATAAATGCCACCTGGCACAACAAATTTCTGCTACCTGTTACCACTCATTATTTATTATTTTGTTCCTTTTCTAAGCTTGGACTGGAACTACTTTAATAAGTTACAGTTCTAAGACCCAGAAAAGAAGTTACATCCAAAGGGTGATGCTTGGGGAAAGTTGTTCATCCAAAATTGAGCTTAATTGTGGCATTCCACAAGGCGCCATCCTGTCCCCGATGCTTTTCAACATATATATGAAGCCGCTAGGAGGGATCATCCAGAGATATGGAGCTGGATGTCATCAGTACGCTGATGATACCCAGATATATTTCTCCATGTCCCGATCTTCAGCTTTGACTTCAGATGGTGTCTCTCCTCTCAATCAGTGTCTTGAAGTGGTGCACTGGATGAGGGAAAACAGATTAAAGCTGAACCCAGATAAGATGGAGGTACTCACAGTAGGGTCACACTCCCCTCAAAGGACTGTATTCGCAGTCTGGGGGTGCTTCTTGATTAATCGCTCCAGATGGTAAATCAGGTAAATGCAACTGTCAAGGGTGCCTGCTATCAGCTTCAACAAATACACGAGCTGCGCCCTTTCCTGGAATCAGGGGACCTGGAAAATGTGGTATATGCACTGGTAATTTTATGACTTGATTTCTGTAATGCGTTCTACATGGGGCTACCCTTGTGCTTAACCAGGAAACTTCAATTATACAGAATATGGCAGCCAGGTTGGTCACCGGAAAAACTAGGAGTGACCATATAAAACTGATCCTGAAATCACTCCACTGGCTGCCTATTGGTTTCCGGGCACAGTACAAGGTGTTGGTTTTGACCTTTAAAGCCTTACATGGCTTGGGCCCAACCTATCTACGGGATCGCCTTGTTCCGTATAACCCATCCCGTGCACTCAGGTCTTCCGGGAAGAATCTATTGCAGCCTTTAAAGACCAGATTGACTACTACTTCCCAGAGGACCTTTTCGTCTGCTGCTACCAGATTATGGAATGGCCTGCCGGAGCAGATCCATCATACAGTTGGCCCTTTTTTAAAAATTATTTTTATTGGTTTTATACAATATTAATATCACAATCAATTTCTACATTGTCGTACAGTTATTCCATTTCAGCACTTCCTTCATCTTACTCTTCAGTTGTTATCCATCGTTTCATTAACCTGCTACCTTTTACAGTTCAATTCTTTCTTCTCTCAGTAATATATACGATTATAAATTGTCTAATCTACTTTCATCCTATATTTCCCCCAAATATTTGAATTCCTCTGTGCTGGCACTTAAACCACTCCTCTTCCCCTATATATTTCTTTCTTATATTCTCCAAAGACTCTTTTACGTCTCATATAAAATCACTGCATAACCCCCTCCCTTTTTTCTTTCATATATTTGATCAAAGGTTCCCATGTTTTACAAAGTTCTTCTTTTGACTTCCCTCTTAAACTCAGTGTCAAATTGTCTATTTCCATGTACTCATAAAGTTTGTACAACCACTAATCTAAAATAGGAGTTTCTACTCTTTTCCACCTGCTCTCATATAATACTCTTGCGGCACAAACCATGTAGAATATCAGCTTCACATATTTTCTTTCAATTAATTCTTGTTCTATCATGCTTAATGAAAGTTTGGGGTCTTTACTGAAGTTTACCTGCAGTATCTCTATCATAGTAATGTAAATCTCTGAAACAAAATTCTTTAGCTATTTTGCATTTCCACCAACAGTGGTAATATGTGCCCACTTCTACACCGCATTTCCAACACAAATTCTTAGACTTCTTATCTATTTCCACTAAAACATGTGGTGTTAAATGCCATCTATACTGCATTTTGATCATATTCTCTCTCAAACCATAACTGGGAGGTAAATTTCATTCTCTTTTTCCAATTTTTTCCCATTGTATCAATGGGCTATTTTGACCCATATCTTTAGCCCAATCTATCATACTTTTCTTTATCACTTCTTGTTCCAGATCATATTTGTGTAGCATTTTATATAAACAAGATATCTCATGTAAACCTTCTTCCATTATTATTTTTTCAAATTCCACATCCCCTTTTTCTATACCTGAAGTTTTTTGATCAATCAAAAGTCTTTCCTTTAATTGTCTGTGTAGAAACCAGTTACATCTGAAACCGTCATTAAATGACTCAGTTTCGGTTTTTAATTTCATTTGTCCATGTAATCTCCCCATAGGTCAGCCATTTCTCAGAAGTCATTTTTTCATTCTTGAAAAAAGCTTCATTAATGGAAGTCCATAGTGGTGTTTTGGTGAAGTATATATCTTTTACTTTCTGCCACACATTTAAAAGTGACTTTCTAATATAATGATTATTAAATTCGTGGTTGGCTTTGACTTTTCCATATAACAGATATCCGTGTAGGCCAAATACTAGACCCAAACTTTCTAAGGCGCGTTGCAGACCTCCCTTTTTGGGCGGCCTGTATCCGGCTCTTTCCCCGCTGTATCAGGGCCTCAGCTGCCACAACGGCAGCCTCCGAGGCCCTGATCCGCCACTTTCCAGGCCGCGGGGAAGCTGCAAAAGGCTGCTTCCCTGTGGCCTGGAAAGGGGTGTCCTCGGGGCTTGAAGCCCCGAGGACACCCAATGACGGCGGGGAGGAAGAGAAAGGGTCCTTTTCTCCTCTGCGTTGCTGGCGCAGCCATGTAAAGGCTGCGTCCAATGACACAAACCCCAGAAGGAGCTCCATTTTGGAGCTCCTTCTTGCGCTGCGGAAAGGGCGCTCTAGGCGCCCTCGCGCAGCGTGACGATATCACAACCACGCTGCCTCGTTTGGAGGCGGCGCGGTGGTGATGTCGTCATGGCGGCCCCCGTGTAGAACGGGCGCCGCCATTTTGTACGTGCTAAGCACGTACTAGGGTTTCTAACCCTAGTACATGCTGAGCACGTACTTTTTGGTGCATCTGTAATGCGCCTAAATTTAATATCTTGTGCTTCTTTAGTCTTATCCAATCTAGCAGCCAACTCAGCACTGAAGCTTGATAATATATCTTAAAATTGGATAGTGCTACTCCTCCTCTTTCAGTTTCATCATGTAATAACTTCATTTTTATTCTGGGTCTTCTATCATTCCAAATAAATTTTGTCAGGTCTTTATTCCAATTCTTAAAGGGTATCTCATTCATAATAATAGGTAAATTTTGGTACAAGTACAGTACTTTGGGTAAAATCAACATTTTACTCACAGAGATTCTTCCCATCTAAGAGATCTTCAATTTTTTCCACCGGGTCATTTCTTTCTTTATGTCCTTCCATACTGTCTCATAGTTGTTTTTATAGAGGTCCGTATTTTTTGTTGTCACTTCACTTCCTAAGTATTTGACTTTCTTTTCCAGTTGGAATCCAGTTTTCCTACCAATTTTATATTTTTCTTTATCAGATAGGTTCATCGCTAGTAATTTTGTTTTCTGTTTGTTGATCCTGAAGCCTGAGACATCCCCATAATCTTCTAACTTCTTCATCAATACTTCTATATCTTCCACAGGTTTGCCCAATGATATAGCCAAGTCATCTGCAAATACACTTATTTTATATTCCCACCCTCTTATTTTGACTCCTTCAATTTTCTTTTCTTCTCTTATTTGTGATAATAGAATTTCAAAAGTCATTAAGAACAGCAGAGGGGATAGCAGGCATCCTTGGAGGACCCCGTGTCTGTATTTGGAAGACATCTGTTTTAGTTCTATTAATTATAATGCTTGCTTCTTGTTTACTATATATCTTATTTAACCAATTTAGAAATGTTTGACTGATATCCATTCTCTGTAATACTTCTTTCATGACTGTCCAATTAACCTTATCAAATGCCTTTTCGGCATCTAGAAAAATAAGAAGTAATTGCTTATCAATATTTTTCTCATAATGTTCAATCAAATATAGAATAGTCCTTATATTCCCCTTGATAAGTCTCTTGGGTAAAAACCCATTTTGGTCTTAGTGGATATAATCACAGAGAACTAGTTTTGGTCTTTCCGCCAGTATCAATGTAAACAACTTATAATCGGAATTTAATAATGATATCAATCTGTAATTGGCCGGATCAGTTAAATCTTTGTTATCCTTAGGTATGATTGTTATATTTGAAGAAGTCCACGTTGGAGGTATATTGCTTTCTATAATTTCATTCATTACTCTGGTTAGCAGTCTTAGTATATATATTTTTATAAAATTCTATGGGGAATCCATCAGGACCCAGGCTTTTCCCCAATTTTCCTCGTCTGTTTGCTAATAATAGCTCTTCTGTCATAATTTTTTAATTTAGTATTTCTGTTTGGTCTGTAGACAGTTTGGGGATTTTACACCCATTTAAAAAAAATATTTTTTTCCCTTTTTGATTGATATAGATTAGAATAGAATTGATGGAATACTTGTTTAATTTTCTTTGTTTCTGTAGTTCCTTGATCTCCTATCTTTATTTTCATAATCAACTTTTTAGCTCTTTCTTTCCTCAATAAATAAGCCAGCATCTTGCCAGGTTTATCTGCATTTTCAAAAAAAAAATGTTTGGTATATCTTATTTTGTTTTCAATCTCTTCCATAGTTATCTGTGACAAATGTGTTTGTGAGAGCTGGATTTCTTTAACTTTATCGTCATCTCTTGGGTGAATCTTTTAAAAAAATTCTCTACTTTGAATTTCACCTCTTATTTTATTTGCCAATTTTTATTTTTATTTTTTTTTTAAGTTCAGAGCTTTTTGTAATCAATTGTCCTCTCAATACCACCTTGAAGCTAAACTCTTGTTTGCTAGTATTCATCCACAATAGCACAGGGTTATGGTCTGACCAGGTTTTCGGCAATATGTTGATTTTTTTTAATTTTGGGGCAAAGATTAGAAGACAGTAACAAAAGTCTATCCTTGACTATGACTTGTGGCGATTAGAGAAGAACATGAAATCTTTTAAATTCCCATATTTAAAGCACCAGGCGTCTTGAAGTTCCATAATCTCCATTAGTTCAAAAAGTTCCTTGGGTAGTTTCCCCTGATTCTTTCTTATTTGATTATCTGAATGTCTGTTGTGTAGGGAATCTATTACCCCATTCCAGTTTCCCATGAAGATTAAGTTTTCCTGGTTGATCTCTTTCATCACATTCAATAGATTTCTACAGAAAAGGCCTTTATTCCCCAATGGTCCATAAACATCTAGACAAAGATATTTTTTCCCTAAATTAATACTTCAATCATATTCAATCATCAAAAGGCCCCTTTCCCCGCAGCCTGGAAAGGGGTGTCCTTGGGGCTTCAAGCCCCAAGGACACCCCGCGGTGGTGGGGAGGAGGAGAAAGGGGCTGCTTGGCCCCTTTCTCCTCTGCATCGCTGGGCGCAGCCATTGGAAGGCTGCACCCAGCGATGCAAAGTCAGGAAGGAGCTCCGAAATGGAGCTCCTTCTGGGGCCGCGGAAAGGGCGCACTAGGCATCCTGGCGCGGCCCCACTGCATCACAACCACGCTGCCTCATTTGGAGGCGGCACGGTCATGACGTAGTCATGGCAGCAGCCGTGTGGAACAGCCGCCGCCATTTTGTATGTGCTGAGCACGTACTAGGGTTGGGGGGGGGTGAGGAAGCACCACCGCTTCCTAACCCTAGTACGTGCTCAGCATGTACTTTAAGGCCCGTCTGTAACGGGCCATAGTATACCTATTATGGTCTCAAAGCATGATATTCTTTACTACAGTCATTCATAAGATTCACACATTTTACTGCCCCTCCTCCCACATACAGCCCAATTTATTGGTTTCCCTCAACTAAATATTTGCTTTAGAAACTAAATCAGTCTCTATGTTAAGGATTAGAAAAAGAAAAGGGAGAAAATCGCCTGAAAGAGAACATGTTTTCTCTTTCAGTTCAAGGGTTAAACAGAGGCAAAGTTGAATGGAGCAGATGAGAGAAGAGGGGGGTGGGGAAAGTTAGTGTTTTCTCTCCATTATAGAGAGTGCTCTTTGCTGAAAACCAATTGGTCATGCATTCCTGCAGTGTTTCCTGGCAGAGAAATATCCCAGCTAAAACACCTGCCCTATTGTGAACAAAAGTTGGGCCGCTAATTTGACCTAGTCATCCCCTTTACTTTATTACACAACTTACTTATAGTCCCAAATGCACTAGAAAATGGAAGGAAAAAGTATTCCTTGCCACCACTAAAATTCTCCTGCAGCACAACTGAAAATGGTTGTTTCATTTTTTTAAACTAAGAGTCTTGTCTGTCTCTGCAAAATCTTACAATACGTCCAGACACAGCAGCTTTCTTCCCTCTGCCTCCCTGCCTCCACAACAACAGATGCCTTCATAGTGCTTCACTCTGCTAGTTTTGTAGCCATGCTGTAATGCTGTGAATTGCATGGTTATCTGCTGGAGATATTGGAATGATCTCCAGTACAGGCCAACTATGAAATAAGGTGGGGAATTTCAAAAATCAAGCATTCATGACCAAGCCATAGCTGTACAAGATGTATAAGGTATAGTTTATTTATTTGAACATTTATATTCCTGATTTTAGCTCAAATGGGCAATTAAGCTGGATACATAAGCACTTATTTAGTACCTAAACTCACAAGGCAACCTTTAAAACTGATATTTTAAAAATTGAAAATGTTATATTAAATATATTGCTACCATAATTATTTTATTATTTTTATTAATTAATATCAACTCATTATTAATAAATTATTGTTTAAAAAAATTATAAAATGAAGCATGTTATGCTGATACCTTTAGGAAATAGCTATACCTAGCTGTACCTAAGATATAGTGCAGCTACATGAGTGAATGACATACTGGGCAAGAATAGTGGTGCACAAGCATTTACTGTGCCATTTGTTCACAATTACTGAGCCGGAGGTTGGGAGAACCTGGGTGTTCAGGTCAATGGCATTACCTTGGGTATTCATCTACCATCATCCAGAAGGAAAGAAAGGCAAGCCATTGCCTGAAAAGAAGAAGGCCCTCCATCCACCATCATTCAGAGGGACAAAAGGGCAAGCCAGCTCCATTGGGCCTAATCAGGGTAAGAAGAAGGGCCCTCCCTCCAGTCCATCTGCCATGGTCCGGGCCTTCGAGAGAGAGAGGATCTGCTGGATTTTCCCCCTTTCCCACTGCCATTCCCTTCTCCTTTGGTCTCTTGTCTTTTTAGATTGTAAGCTTGAGGGCATGGAAATGTCTAATTCACAATTTGTAAGCCGCTCTGATAGCATTTTGGCTGAAGAGCCGGGTATAAATTATTATTATTATTATTATTATTATTATTATTATTATTATTCACATGGTTCCACAGGATGTCACCACGTTCATAGCTGACTTAGAACAATGCAATGCTCTTTTGATACATGTTGTTGTTGTTCTCATTATTTATACAACACCATCAATTTACAAGGTGCTTTACAGGTACAACAACTGAAAACAGTGGGTCCTGCCAGATGTATACAATCTAAAGTGTGTGCAAATGCATACATATTCACACAGAGGGAAAGAATAATAAGATAAAACTATACAGTACAGTAGATAGATAGTATAAAAAAATATATACAGTGTGCCCACCCCGTACGCAGGTGCACTATACGTGGCTTCAAGCTTATGCTGAAGCCGCGCGACAATAAAACACATGACATGCACACCTATTGTGCATGTGTTGTGCGGCGCCATGAGCACATGCCCAATTGTTTTCAATGGGGTGTAAGCATACATGGAATTCCCCTTATGGGGGGGGGGGGGGAGATCCAGAATGGATCCCTCACATAAGGGAAGGAGCGACTGTAATATAAAATAAACTAACAAATACAGGTAATCAAATATAAAGGATTATAAAACAACATTAAATTTCCAACTGCTTTAGAAAACAAAAGTTTTTAAATCAGATTTAAAAGTGGTGACAGAAGAAGCATGTCTTCTGCTCCTTTCTCCTTTTGTCCTTAGCTTAAAATTGCTGCAAACTGAGTATGAAGTCCAAAAACAATTTGCAGTCTATTGACTCAGCAAGCAGAGAAGAGAGTAGGGGGGCAAAATCTTGCTCTTCCCAGTCGACTCAGACAAAACCAAACTGCTGCAGCCTCTCCTAACCTGTGTGTTCTTCATTATTAATATGTTTTTCCATCTTGAACACAATCTGATGTTGCTTGGCCACATGGGTCCCAGTGTTCAATTATGAAATGTTGGAAGTTATTCGGGAGACATTTGAAAAGCAATATCAGGACCTCAGGGGGGGGAAATAACCTCATTAATCTGAGCCTTGACATCCACATCCTCACCCTACCCCCAATTCAGTTCTCAACAAGCTTGAATGAAGTAACTTACCAGTAACTTTCACAACCTTTGACAGAACATATATGATATGTCTGTTCAATAATTAGACTAAAAATACATTATTCAGCACTTTTAATATAAATGTGATGTAACTACCACATTGGTTTGCATTTTGACACCACATTAGTTATTAATAAGTAGATGGTAGGTCCTCCATTTCAAATTATTGGTGCAACAGATGTTATTTCTATAAGCAATAGTAATTTGCAGTTCATAATTGCATGTGTGAATGTGTGTTTTCTTAACTAAATTGACACAACTGTGCCTCTTTAATACTTAAGTTTCTTAATCAAAATGCATTCTCAACTTTTAGTATGCAATTTGAAAATGAAATTTTATCTTTATATCTTAAAAGTCAACTTCTTTAGATTTAGTGGCATATTGTTTGGATTTTGGCAGGCAGCACATGTGAAATATAACTCATGAACTGTAATATCGGAAACTAAATTCCATTACATGTTATCCACCCTGGCTGTCAGATACTAAATATGTCACCCACTGTGAAACATGAAATCCTGTTACACATTAGTATTCAAATAAACATACAAATCAAAGTTGCTTGACAAATGGTGCCAAATACAAAAGAGCATTAAGTCTGCCATTAAATCTGTCAAAAATAAATGAAAATATTTGGTGAAAATTCTGAAAATATTTGACTGCAGAGAAAATCAGATAAACATTGCAAATTACATGTACAATGGAGAAACTAGGAAGCAAATAAATATCTTCTCTAAACACTCATTAACTTCTTTAATGTCATTAAGAATTTTTGGAAGTGCGGTCGTTAATTTCACTGCCATTTTTAAAGAACATGACATGTTGTGTACATTAAATGAAAACTGTATATACAATTAAGATCCAAAGAGCAGAAGACTAGTACCATTATCTGCCCCCTCTTTCTTGTCAGCTTTTACTACTGGGAAATTGACATCGTAATTCAAAATGTGCTTGCTGAGTTACAAATGCGGTGTTATAAACCTGGATGGAAGTTCTTTGTTATGAGATTTACAGTATCTTTGAATTTTTGCACATGCATATCACAAGGCTTCACATGGGGAACAAGTCATGCATAATGTCATTGTTTTTTGAGCCTATGCATCAGAACATTTCCTTGTTTGACTGACTGATATCACATGTCTTTATACAAAATAGTAGCCTGGTGCAGAGTTAGAGGGAGATACAAATCTATATAACTGTTTCTTCCAATGCTGTTGTAGCAGATTTAAATGTTTAAACTGAATGATTCCTTTATAAAAGAATAACTCTAAACGATTAATGTAAAATCATTCTATCCACATGTATATTGCATGTGGTACTTCTTCATTTCCTTTGAAAAGTAAAAGGATAAAGCAACTAATATATGAACAGTGCCAAATATGGTGAGTTTCAATGTTAATTATGCAGACTACTCAAACACATGTACAGATGTTAACAACTACATGTCCATTTTTTGTGTTATTTGTGAACTCACAAAAGCAAGTTTATTTTCTGTTTCACATAGTATGTACCATTTAGTTCTCCCTCTCCACTTCCCAGTTTTCCTCTGTCCCTTGAATGAAAGAGGGTACCACTGGGATTTCTCTTAAGTGCCTTATCTTTTGCTGAAATGCATACACATGTATACAATTGGCACATGCTAGAATCTATATTATATACATATACTATACTATGTATATAACCTTGTATGTATACAGCCTTGTCAACAGGGAATACCTTTACCTTTTTTACTATGTATACTCTGTGTGTGTGTGCACACACTCACACACATATATAATCTGTCTACCCTTCTAACTGCTTCTTTCCAGATACTAATGTTTAATGATGGAAAATGAAGGATGAATACATGGCCATAGATTTCCCGCTATTATTTTCATTGAGGCTCAAGTATTTGAGACTCCTTCTATTGACCAAATCTTCCCACCTCACTTTCTGATTAATGGAAGGTGTTATTTGTAATCAAATCTTCCTTGCAGGGCAGGAGGGGTTGACATATCATACAGCATCATAGAAAAGCCAGCCAATGATACTACAATAGTGTAGTATCACAACACTAGATTTCATAAGCAGATGTTAATTGTGAAAAAAGCAGTAGCATTAAGGGAAATTGTGTAGAAAATTTGCATATTAGCAATCTGTGCCTTTTAAAAAATTATTTTAAGCAACTAAATATCCATGTACATTTGGTGATATGCTGAGTCTGAATGAATATATAGCAAGGCTTTTTTGTACAGTACACCCCTACCCCCTTGTGGCAAGATGGTACTTCTGGCACTGAAAAAGTATTTATTAAAAATATGATTGAAACATATGAAACAGAGCTGAAACGAGGATTTCAGTCTTGGGATTACATTTAAGGTCCTCAGAATAAAGGACTTAAATTGAATTGTATGTAAGGGTTTAGTTTTATTAGCCAGCCTGAAATAATGTAATACAATCACATTAGCATGCTGCTATTATCAACCCATCATTCTTTAAATTGTGAAGGCTGAAAGTCAAATAGAGAAAAACCATTATGGAAAAGGATCTTGTAGAACCTTTGAGACTAACTGTGTAAAAGAAGTTGTAACATAAGCTTTCATGGACTTAGGCCTATTTCTTCAGATGCATGGAGTGAACTGGTGCCCAAAGGCTTGTCTACATCAATGATTTATTCTGAATTCCTCTCAGGGGCTTTGTTTACATGACACAGGGCCAATATCCCAAATCATGTATGGACTGTCTTCATATCACCTGTACCCAGTTTGGGAATTCCTCCCCCAACCCACATTGAAATAACTCACCTTTTGATGTGGGTTTATTTATTTATTTATTTAGGTATTTATATCCTGCCCTTCAGCCCTAATGGCTCTCAGGGCGGCTTACAATTATTTTTAATCAAACAGTTCCCTGCCCTCAGGCTTACAATCTAAAAGACACGAAACAAAAGGAGAAGGGAATGGTGGAGGGAAAGGGGATGTAGTCCAGTGGTTCTTCTCTCCCTCTGAGGCCTGGACCAAGGCAGATGGATTGGAGGGAGGGCTCTTCCTTCTTCCAGGCTAGTCCTGATGGAGCTGGACCTGCCTGGTGAACTCCCTCACCGGCCGAAAGATGACAGTTATGGAGGGTGGAGTCTCCTTCCTTCAGCCTAGTCCTGATGAAACTGGACCTGCCTGGTGAATTCCCTCTCAGGCCGGTATCTGCAAATTGCCTGGCACCACCATTACAGGTGTGGGTCACTCTGAGGTCAGAATTAGACACCTAGTGTTAATAACATGGCTGGATGCCTTGTTCTGATCTCAGAAGTGGTGCTGGACAATGGACTGGAAAGTAGCCTTCTTTGTATACTGCGAGAGCCCAAACCCCCACAAAAAAATAGAGCAAGTGGTGGAGAAATTTGGGGTCAGAATCCTCCAGGGCACCCTGGAAGATTGCAAGTGAAGACAGGGCCCATGAAAGACCTTTATACTCAGACTGTATAAAATGTATAAAAATGCAAAACTTTGGGTATGGTTATGAGGTGACAAGTTCAGTTTTAAATATGGTCATTGGGAGACAAAATCAGGAGGAAAGATATTGCTTGAGGCCCGGGTGGGTGGATGACCATATGAATGGTAGAGAGAGTTTTGAACATTGATGTGGTACAGACCACCAAAAAGCGGTGTACTAGCACCAGTATTAGGTTTAGGGAGCACACACCATGTACACGCTCCCTAAACTTAATATGTACCGGCGGCGGCATAACTGTACACGAGTGCCGCCATTATGATGTCATGGCCGCGCCGTGTCCAAATGGTGGCATAAGCGTGACATGTTTGCGCCACCCCAGGCCGCTTCATTCCCGCAGCCCCTGTCTCCTCTGGCTGCAGCTGTCAGGGTGTCCTGGGGCATGAAGCCCCAAGGACACCCATTTTCCAGGCCACGAGGAAGCGGCCATAAAGAACAGTGGCTAGATGGAAGAAAAATGGATGTAAAATTTGTATTAATGTAACCTATAAGAGGAGACCATTTTTCCTGAACAGGTCTTTGATTTTGTTGTTTTGTTGTTTTATTTCATGTTATATGTTAATTTCTCCATAAGCCATTGATCCCAAACTCTTTCTCACCAGCTATCCAGGAATACAAGACCTGTTTTCCAATTATTCACCACTTCTAGAGGAGCTGCTGTCAGCAAAAAGAAATATCAACTTTCTGCTTTTTAAAGATTTATTACCATTTGTGTATATTGAAAATAACAAAAGAGCTGGGCAAAAAATTATTTTTTGTTTTGTAATTGAAGCAATTTGGTTGATCACATCATGTCAGAGGTGGGTAATTTTGGAACAGTGTAACCACATATGGATATAAGTCCCTAAGACTGGACAACCTCTTCAACACAGAGGTGATATAGATTTTATCATCTGTGATTTCCTAACAGGGGTCAGATACCATTTATGTCAAACTTTAGAAAGTTCACTCTGGTTATAGCTGATCTTGACTTCCACACAGAAGATGACCAAATAGCACACCAGTCTGATTCTGGAATTGATATATTTAGTTCACTTGCCCACAATGTTTTGATATATATGGTATCATGATATTAATTCAACAAGATGAGATGATATATTTGGGAGACTGAACCTTTACTATTTCCAACAGGATCATTGCATAAAATTTCAAAGGGAGTCATAGATCTCAATCTTTCCCCTTTCTTAAGTAAGCTAGAAGAAAAGGTTTTTATTTACTTAAATTGAAACCACGAGATCAGTAATGGGTCTAGAGTTGCTGCTAAATCTTCAATTGATTTGAGTTTGTTATTCTTAAAGAGGTCTTTAATTTGATAAATTCATTTTTCTTCCCAACCTTTATATTGCCAAAATTTATCCTCATGAAAAAAATGTGGCTGATGTAAAAACAGACAATTAGGTGACAAATCTGGAGAGACAATATCTTTCCATTTTTGTCAGATCTCAATGGTAGTTTTAAACCAAGGGTTGTTTAGCCCTTTAATCTCCTTTCCTGATCCTTTAAAAAAAAAATTACTGTGGAAAGTGGTCTCCAGTTGGAGACCACCTTAACTGCCCTGGCCCAGTGCCAGGAAATTTTGGGAACTGTAGTTCTGTGAGACATTTAGCCTTCTCTGTCAGAGACTTCTGGTGCCACAATCAACTACAATTCCCAGGATTCCCTAGCACTGAGCCAGGGCAGTTAAAGCAGTCTTAAACTGGATTATTTCTGCAGTGTGTTTTGGACCTTAGTCTTACATACTTTGGCCATATCATGAGAAGACATGACTTGCTAAATAATGCTTCGTAAGGTAGAAGGCACCAGGTAAAAAGGAGAAGGCCATGTTCCAGACAGACAGACTCACTCAAGGAAGCCAGAGCCCTGAGTCTGCAAGACTTGAGCAGGCTATTGATGATAGGGTGACTTGGAGAACTCAAAGTCAACTTGAAGGCAGTTAACAGCAAAGTAGAAGGAGCCAGTGAATCCACTGGGGATCAAAGATACTTGCAAAAACAGAACCTGCAAAACAGTTTTACTGAGTTCTAGGCTTCAAAAAAAAAGTAAGAGTTAAAAGAAACACGTTTAGACAGAAGATGCAAATACTTTCCTCTCCATGATACATCATAATGGAAAATATTTACTCTAATGAAAGAATGACACTGAGCATGGGTAGAATACTATATTTTTCCTAGTAGCTTTCAGATAGTATCCCTCTCTATTGGATCACAATGAAATTGTGTGAATTAAATTAAAATGTTAGACATCTCTCCAGTTATATTTTCAGTGGAATAAGCCATTCTGTAGGTGGTGTGAAACTAATTTAATATTTCTAACTTTGAGAACATACCTAAAATCATAGAACTATAGAATCATAGAATTGTAGAGTTTGAAGAGACCACAAGAGCCATCCAGTCAATCCCCTGCCATCCAGGAACTCTCAATCAAAGCATACCCAACAGATGGCTGTCGAGCCTCTGTTTAAAGACCACCAAGGAAGGAGATTCCACCCCTCTCTGAGGGAGTGTGTTCCACTGTCGAACAGCCTTTACTGTCAGGAAGTTCCTCCTAATGTTGAGGTGGAATCTTTTTTCCTGGAGCTTGCAAGCATCGTTCTATGTTTTAGTTTCTGGAGCCGCAGAAAACAAGCTTGCTCACTCCTCAATATGACATCGCTTCAAATATTTAAACTCCATTTGTGTTATCTTATATTTTTGGGCAAAGAACTGAGCTTTTACAAACATAAAAACCCCTGTTGAGTTGAAAGTTGGAAAACAAAAGCGGTTCTTCTAACGTGGGTCGCTTAAAGAGGAAGGGAGGTCTGCAGGTAATTTGGGAAACAAGAAGCAGAAAAGACTGTACATTCACTGTTGCAACAAATAAAAATTGTATTTGGGGGGTGAAGGTAGTGGAAAAAGGGGTACAAAGGAGGTATAGATACTTGAATTGAGCTTTTGTAGTGTCAGCTCTCGGCATTTTCAAGGCCAAATATAAAACAAGGAGATATATTGAAGGAAGGAAACGGAACATATAACTTGATAACAACTTGAGGAGAGTGACACCCAGTGGTGAAATTAATTAGAAGCTAAAAGTGACTGAATGTTGGATATTAAGTTGAATAATCTACTTCAAATTAAGTTGAATATTGAATTTTTTTTACTTACAATTCTTTGAATCCAGACAAAACTTCTGTAATTGATACCCTACCTCCCCCTTAATATTTTGAATATTGTATATTGTATATCTGTCAACTATATAGTTAAGGGGTTTGGAAACTAATTGTTTTAATAGTGCCACAGCAGAAAGAAATCAAAGATGGCTACAAGGGCACAATCAAATAGAGCACAACAACAACAACAAGTGCAAAGAAGATCTTCTGCCGATCTAACAAAACCCAACACACAGGATATGTGTTCAATGCTTCTGGAAGAAATGAGACAGATGTGTCAGGATATGAAGAAACATAAAGAGGAATTAAGAATGGACATGAGAAGAGATAAAGAGGATCTGAAACATGATATGGAAAGAATGAAAACTGAGATAAAGAAGGAGTGAGGGAAGAATTTAAGGAAATTAATCAAGCTATCAAAGCAATATCTTCAGATGTTAGACAAGTATAAAGTAAAGGTCTTAGAAAAAAAGAATCAGGAACTAGAAGAGAAATTGAAGAAATTGAGAAACGGAATGAGAATCAAGAAGAAAAAACAATATGGGAGCAGAAATGGTGTGAGAGATGTCTGAAAGCTAGAGGGTTACCAGAAATAGAGAACGAAAACATTTTTATGAATATGACCGAGATATTAGCAGAATTCCTTGGCAGAGAAAAGGAATTAATGGAAACTGAAATTGATAAAGCCTTCCATGTGAATTCGTGGGTGGCAAAACAGAAAAAACTGCCAAGGGATATTGTTGTTTATTTCATGCGTACACAGATGAAAGAGCTTGTATTACAACGACATTTTGAAGCCAAATTAATTGCAGACGGTGTGGAACTGCAGTTATTGAAAGATATCCCCAATAACGTGTTGAGGAAGGGGAAAGAATACGTCTTCTTAATGAAGGTTCTAAGAGAAAATGGTGTTTGATATAGATGGGAAGTCCCAGAGGGAATCTCACTATGGTACAGACATAGAAAAATGAAAATAACAACAACACAAGAAGCAAGAGAATTTTTAGAGGACTTTCGGAAGGATCTAGAACAAGAGGAAGAAGACGAAGAACAGAATCAACAACACAGTAAAAAAACGGGAGAAAGAATTGCAGAACTAAAAAAGCAGAGTAGTACAACGTCAATTAAAGACAACAAAAAAATTGAAGAGGAACAAGAGTTGGAGGGAGAGCTTCAGAGCTTAGGAGAGAGTGAATTTGTAAATGAATAGTACAATCAAATATTTATCATGGAATTTAAAAGGACTGAACCCCGGTAAAAGGAAAAAAATAAATCACTCTCTAGGGAAATTAAAATTGGACGTAATATGTCTCCAAGAGACTCATATAAAAATACGGAAACTAAATATCTAAAATGTAGGAAATTAGGAAAAGAGTTTATAGCAGCAGGTGAAAAAAGAAAGGAGTTATACTGTATGTAAGTGAAAAGATAGATGCAAAGGAAATCTTTAAAGATACCAAAGGATTTTACATAGGGGTGGAAATAAACTATAATCAAGAAAAAGTATTAGTGGTTGGAATATATTCACCAAATGAAAATAAAGAAAGGTTTTATCAGAAATTGAAGAATAAAATGCTGCAATATGATTATGAAAATATTGTGATGTTAGGGGATTGGAATGGGGTTATTGATCCAACAATCAACAGAAAAAGTATAAAGCCTAACAAGAAAAATCAAGGGAAATTACCAAAAGCTTTCT
This sequence comes from Sceloporus occidentalis, assembly GCA_023333645.1. NCBI lineage: Eukaryota > Metazoa > Chordata > Lepidosauria > Squamata > Phrynosomatidae > Sceloporus > Sceloporus occidentalis. The sequence continues at coordinate 5,957,495 of JALMGF010000004.1, read as the reverse complement.
TTGAATTGAAAAATATGTTGGTCTTGATAAAGAAATAGATGATCAGGTGGTGTGGGATACTTCCAAAGATGTTATGAGGGGATTCTTTATTTTTTTAAAAAAAAGCACGGGGATTAAAATTGAACAAAACAATGCAGGAAATAAAGGAAAAAGAACACTTATTAAAAAAGAACCCAGGAAATAAAGACTTAATTGAGGAAATACAGATAATGCAAAAACGCTTAACATTGATTCTTGTGGATGAGATGGAGAAAAAAATTAAGTATACTAAACAAAAATATTTTGAATTTGCGAATAAGTGTGGAAAATGGCTATCTTGGAAGCTAAAGAAAGACAGAGAGAAAAATAATAAGGGAAATTAAAGATGATGGGGGAAAATATACAGAACAAAGTCAAATCAAAAAGGTATTTCAAAATTATTTACTAAATGCAGATTACAAAATTTTTGCAAAGATTTTGGCATCAAGATTGAAAGTAATATTAAACGATTGGATTGATAGGGACCAATGTGGATTTCTACCCAAGAGACAAATGATGGATAATATAAGAAATTTAATAAATTTGATTGAGTATTTTGCCGTAATCTTTTTAGACACAGAAAAAGCTTTTGATAATTTATGCTGGGAATTTATGATTGGAGTATTAAATAAAATGGAATTAGGAGGAAATTATATAAAATGGATAAAGGAAATTTATAAAGAGCTGGAAGACAAAATATTAATTAATGGAGAAAGAACAAAAAGCATTCAGATTAGAAAGGGGACTAGACAAGGTTGTCCCTTATCTCCCCTGCTTTTGGAAATTTTAAACAATAAAATTAGACGAGACAAAACAATTGCTGGAATTAAAATAAGAAATTTTGAATATAAAATACAAGCATATGCGGATGATCTTGTTATCATTTTGTCTAACCGAGTAGAAGATATTACACAAATGATAAAAGTAATAGAGGATTATGGAAAGTATGCCGGTCTAAAAGTTAATAAAGAAAAATCTAACATTCTAGCCCTAAATTTAAAGCAAAAAGACTGTGAAAAACTCAAGGCCCTTTCTAATTTTGAACTATAAAGTAAAATCAAATATTTGGGTATGAATATTACAAGGAAAAATTCAGATTTATTCAAAAACAATTACATACCACTATGGAATAAGATAAAAAAGGATCTACAAAATTGGGGAAAATTACAAATTTCATGGCATGGAAAAATAGCTGCTATACAGATGAATATCACACCCAAATTATTATTTTTATTCCAAAACCTCCCTATTATAACCAATGACAAGCCATTCAAGGAATCGGATAAGGAATTAACTAAATTTGTCTGGAACAAAAAGAAACCAAGGATTAAACTCAAAATATTACAGGACAATAAGGAAAAGGTGTGTGTGTGTAGGATTTCCAAATTATAAATTATACTACCATGCTTGCTGTCTTGATTGGATCAAAGATTGGGTACAAATTAAAAAAGACAAAGCTTTGCAATTGGAAGGGTTTGATAATGTGGTTGGGTGGCATGGGTATCTATTGTATGATCAAATTAAGATAAATAAGAACTTTAATAACCACTATCTGAGGAAATCCCTACTGAGAATCTGGCAGAAATAAAAACCCCTTTTTGTCTCTAAAATTCCCAGATGGGCTTCAATAAATGAGGCATTCTTTAGAAGAGAAAGGATGAAAGATACAGATTGGGTAAGATACAGTGATTTGTTAAAAATTGAAAAGGGGGAGTTCAAAATTAAAACAATGGAAGAATTAACGGAAGAAAGATTTAACTGTAATTGGTTTTTATACAGACAAATTGTAGAAAGATTTAAATTAGACAATAAAACCCATCAGATAGAAAAAGAAGATACGGAATTTGGATTATTATTCAGTAAGGATTCGGATCATAAAATCTCTAAATTATACAAACTATTACTATGCTTAGAATTGGAAAATGAAATGGTTAAGCAATTTATGATAAAGTGGGCACAAGATTTTAGAACACTGACAAAGATGGGCCAGCATAGTAACAACCAATAGGAAGAGAGCTGGTGCCAGCCAATCACACTGAAGACTGAAGAAGATAAATGGGGCTGTTGCTGACAGGGAATGATAGATAGGGCCTTGCTGTGTCCAGAAAGGGACAGATTTTGGAGGAGTTCCAGGAAGGGACTCTTAGGGCTATAGTCCAGAAAGGAAGGACTTAGTTCTTGTGTAAAACTCTAAGTTAAAGAGTTTTATTAAAGAGATGGGGATTTGGTTTCAGACCGAGAAGGTTCTGCTATGTCCAGAGAGGGACAATTATACTTAAGAGTCCAGAAGGGAGGGACTCAGGACACATACAGAACTCTGGGAAAGGGAGTTGATGTAATATAATATCCTGTGGGATATCATTAGCCTAGGTGGCTGGTGTAGGTTTAGGGAAAGAACCTAAAGATAAGGACAGTGTGAGGGTCCTAGATATAAATTTGTTAATTGCAGGAGAGAGTATGGGAAAATTAACTAAATCTGTAACTGAATAAAACTAAAAAAAAACCAACAACCTGAAAATAACAAATATATATATATATATATATATATATATATATATATACCATCTCAATAAACAAAATATTGTTTAAACCTTCTTGTAAATAAAGTTTTGTTCCTATTTTAACTAGAGGCTTGTTTGGCACCTGAATACTTCCCACACTATAGTTTTTTGTGGGTTTTTCGGGCTATGTGGCAATACTACTACAAATTCAAACATACTTTATTGGCACCTGAATACTTACCATGCTAATACAAATTCAAACATACTTTAGGGATAAAAATACAAGTGCTTGTGACATTTATATGACAGCAGAGGGATAAAAAGGCCCAGGGTGCTGTCCTCAAAGAAACTTAGTGGTGGTGATTTAAGTGGTCATCACAGGCCCTTCCTGGTAGCTGCCAAAATTGTGAGACCTCAAGTACCATTGTTCTTAATGGTGACACACCATGTGCACAGCTGCATTACCATAGCCATGTGCACACATGGCCATTGGGGACAATGGGGTGGGGCCATCCACATATGCTCTAATCCACTGAAGGCAAGGCAGAAGATACAAAAAGCTGACTGTATTTACATACTTGAGAGTCTTACCTAGTTCCTGAATAGCTGTCCTTCCAAGTTCTAGTCTTCTTCTGATTTCTTTACTGATTAATTATTGAATCAAGGGATGGAAGATCTTGAACTTTTTCAGTGTCTTCATTGTCTGCTCTAAAGTTAGGGAAATTATCTGTGGTCATTATTTTTGTTTTCTTCGTGTTCAACCGTAAATCAGCTCTTGCACTTTCTTCCTTGACTTTTATTTTATTTCATTTCATTTTTATGCTGCCTTTCAGAAAGGGACCCAAGGCAGCTCTCGAGATAAAAACATTTTTTAAAACTTTACAATAAAATTAAAAAAACAAATGAAATCTTCTAGTTAAAACAGTATAAAATTAACATAAAAAGATACAAAACTAAAACACACCCCATATGAAAGCCACACTGTCATGATTATATATTACAATTCTTGTCTGAATAATAATAATTTTCCTTGCTAGCAAAAGGAAAACAGGGAGGCGGCCAGCCTAGTCTCCCACAGAAGGGAATTCCAAAGGTTGGGAGTAGCCACTGAGAAGGCTATCTCTCGTGTCCTCAACTGACACTGTGATGGTGGCAGGAGCAAGAGAAAGCCTTCCCCTGAAGCTCTTAGGGTTCAGGCAGGTTCATATGGGGGGATATGGGCTTTCAGATACTCTGGGCCTATACCAACAGGCTTTATAGATCATGACAAGCTTTTTGAATTGTACCTGGAAATGCATAGGTAGCCAGTGAAGCAGTTTCAACAAGGGAGCTATATGCTCCCTATAACGGACCCCAGTTAGCATTCTAACTGTGGCATTTTGAATGTGCTGAAGTTTCCAAACAGCTTCCAAGGTAGCCCCACATAGAGTCAAAACGGGATGTAATCAAGGCATGTGTCACCACAGCCAGATCTGAAATTTCAAGGAATGGGTGCAGCTGAGACGCTAGTTTCAGCTGTGCAAAGGCACCTGACTACTGCTGAGACCTGGGCATCCAAGCTCAGAGCTGAGTCGAGGAGAACACCCAAGCTATAAGACTGAGATTTCAGGGGCATGTAACCCCATCCAGCACAGGTAAATATCCTATTCCCTGATCTGCCGTATGACTGACCAGGAGCACCAGGACTGGGATTTTCTTCAGTAATAATTCGAAGTCTTTGCTGTTTTCTGCTAGTAGTATTATCTGCATATCTTAAACTGTTGATGTTTCTCCCCCCAAGTCCAACCCTGCTTTATTTATGATACTGTCAGCATACAAGTTAAATAGGATGATAAAATGTAGCTTTGGTTTGATACCCTTGCCATCTGGAAACCATCCTGTTTCTCTTTATACTGTCTAAATGGGGATCTCTTGTACTGAATGAAGGTTATACATCAGACAATCAATTTTTGTGGTAGGCCCATTTCTTTAAGAGTCATCCAATGTTTTTCATGAAAAATATGGAGATATGAACAGATATAGGGTGAGGGACACATGGCTTGACAACAGTACACGTGAAAGGGATCTGGAAGTCCTAGTAAACAACAAATTGAACATGAGTCAACAGTCAGCAAGATATGGTGACTGAGCAGTTAAGATACTGCCTCTGATAATTGCAAGATTGGCAGGTTGGCAGTTCAAGGCCAAAGTGCTGCATGATGCAGTAAGCATGTGTCACTAGTCCCAACGGCTGCCATCCTAGCTGTTCCCTCTTCCACCTTTTGGACAATGAAATTGTCTTCCAGTGTCAGAACGGTCAGTCAGCTCTTGGATCAATCAACCAGTCAGATTTGATGCAAAACAAACAACACTTTATTGATGATTTTCAAGACAGCACTTGTGACTCATTCACTGCTGAGACTGCCCATCTCCAGCAATTACAATACATAAAATCCCCAGCAACTCCATCTCCAACTAGGGTTGCCATAATTGTCCACTAAAACCCGGGACAACATGTAGGACAAAATCTAGACCAAACTGTAAGACAATTGCAGGACAAAACCCAGCCCAAAATGTAGGACATTTAAAGTCCTCAATTTTTCTTAAATGTCCTACAGTTTGGGCTGAGTTTTGTCCTGCAATTGTTTTGTCCTACAGTTTGGTCTAGATTTTGTCTTACATGTTGTCCTGGGTTTTAGTGGACAATTATGACAACCCTACCTCCAACAGACCTTTCCCTCCTTTTCCATCTACAAATCCCCCTCGCTCTCCACTTTTTAATACTTAACTAACAGTTTCTAACACCACAATCTACTGTACTGACACTCCAGGCCTCTTGCAACAAATAACAAAGTATCAGTATCTGCCGTCTACCTAGGCCTATCCAGTCTATAGCTAAACTAAATATTTTCAGCCCACAACTCTTATTTCTCCTAACCCGTTATCCCCAACCTTTTTAATATCTATTTACTTCTGATAGAATCCAAGGATTCTAACATCCAGGCAAGTGTGTAATTTGCTAGACTTTGAGGTTTGGGCTGAATTTGACTTCCAACAAATATCAGGATAGTTGAAGTCACCCATCACTACTAGATCTCTCCTTTCTGAGTGGGTGGTCATCTGTTCTAGAAAGGCCTTATCCAATTCCTCACTCTGACTCGGGGGTCTGTATTGGACTCGCACAATATCTTCCCCATTGTTTCCTTCCCCTTTAATTTTTATCCAGCTGCTCTCCACTTGATTTCCAGAATTTAAGTCCTGGGTCTCCTTACAGGTATAAACATCCCTGCCATATAATGCTATATGTCCTCCTCCTTTCCTGTTTGGCCTATTTCTCTTAAAAAGGTCATACTCTTCTGTTACTACATTCCAATCAAGAGAGTATCCCACCAGGTTTCAGTGATGCCTATTATATCATATTTGCTTTTGTTGTACTAGGAGTTTAAGTTCATCTTGTTTATTTCCCATTAGGCCATGAGTCCTCCCCATTAGATGCCTGTGTAAAGATTTTTCCTTCCCACTGTTGGGTCTGTCAGAATCCACCTTCAGTCAAGCATTCAGGGTGTATTCTGCCAAATAGATGGATGGATAGATAGATAGATAGATAGATAGACAGACAGACAGACGGATAGACAGACAGATAGACGGATAGACAGATGGATAGATAGATGGATGGATAGATGGATGGATAGATAGATAGATAGATAGATAGATAGATAGATAGATAGATAGATAGATAGATAGATAGAGATAAATAGATAAACAGACAGCCAGACAGCCAGACAGACAGATAGATAGATAGAGGGATGGATAGATAGATAGATAGATAGATAGATAGATAGATAGATAGATAGATAGAGATAGATAGATAGATAGATAGATAGATAGATAGATAGACAGACAGACAGTAACGTTGAGAATAGGGGGGGATGCCGCCATGGGGACTAAGCCGGATGGTCACGTAGGGCATGATCACATAGGGCATGGCAGTTAGGCAGTTTATGAGGGGTTGTTGGGAATCTGAAACCAAACCTGTATACAGCTTTAGATCTCTACTTGGTAGAAGAGCCAGGAACCAAATGATCAAACCCCCCTTCCTTTCCTCCTACAGATCAAAGGGAGGGATTCTACATCAAAGGCAGAAGAGTAGGGTATCAACTCAAAGGGAGGGGTTTGGGGAATTTTAAGGTTCTGACTCTATTTGGGACCCTCAGTTTCGACAAAGACGTGGCAAGAATACTTACTCCCAAGTCCTTCAATAAATTTTCTGTATTACCTGAAGTTTGTTGTGGATTTTTGGTCAGAGTATTTCCAAAGTCTTACAGGGTCTTTGTACTATTTACTTTGTTCTCTCTATAACAGTTTGACTATTATCTCCAGCCCTTGATGAACTCCTGCCTTCCAAAATATTGTCTCCCTCCCCCACAGAACTCAGTTTAAAGCCTCCCTAATCTAATTTTTGAGACTATTGGCCAAAATGTTTGTGCCAACTGGCATGAGGTTCAAAGAAGTTCCTCTTCACGGAACCACAGCCCATGATCTAAGAATCCAAATTGTTCTTGGCGGCACCATCTGCGGAACCAGTTGTTTCCATCCACTATTTTCCTCTCCCTTCCTGTACCATGCCCTTCAACAATCTGTGGATCCATTTCTTTCAGCTTCCTACCCAGAGCCTCATAATCCTTTCTGATATTCTGAAGGCTTTGCCTTGCAGTATCACTGGTTCCCACATGAAAAAAAAAAGGAAGGGGTAATGGTCAGTAGACTTAAGTCTTGTTAGCCTCACTGTCACATCACGGATTTCCCCCCCAGGGAGACAACACACTTCCTGAGATATCCTGTCAGGCCCACAGACCACTGCTTCTGTACCCCTCAGCAATGGCTGTTCCCTGCAGTGGTACTCCCAGGGTCCTCTGAACTGCTCCTGAGGACTGTCCCTGCTTCTCTTTCTCATCATGCCGGATATGTAAGAGATCTTCAAAGTGATTCTGTAGCTGCAAGCTCCCAGAATGATCCCTGTTTTCCTTACTTCTATGTGCGGCATTCTTCCTGCTGTCTACCTTTTGTATATGTGAAGTGACCTCCTCCCCAGCAAGAAAAAAGCCTTTGCTTTGTTGCTAGCAAATGTACTGAACAGAGTAATAGGAAAATATTAAAAGCAAACGGATTTGATATTGAGGAACATAATGTTTACTAATGACAGAGATGCTTTATAAAACATTACAGAGGAAGTGGCAGTGTTGATGTACATAACACAATTGTACAAAATAGAATGATAGTTTTAGAACACAGAGGGAGTCAATGGCCATTTTTTGAAAAACAATAAAACTGTTTAGGCTAACAGACATGCTATTGTACGTCTGCTGGAATTTTCCTGGGGTTAGGTTGGATGAATCCTATTCTTGCACAGAATGGAGAAAGGGGACCATGTTGAAGAACAGGAAATAATGGAACAAACAAGACAATTACTGATATAATTCATGAAAAAGCGGCAAACTGAGTTGCATGAAGGACAGATTGAAACAATATATGAGACTATAGAACAGCTTTATTTTATGTATGGCACAGATGTTTTCAGGCGTCTTCTGCTATTTCATAGAACCATAGAGTTGGAAGAGATCATAAAGACATCCTGTCCAACCCTCCTGTTTACAATCTTGGTTATTTTTTCAAAATCCTAAACATCTTACTGTTTTTACCTGCTCTTCCCCATTCTACTATTATTATGCTAAATAAACCTCGCTGTGGAAAATGTGCCCCCCTGACCTTCTGTAAAGGGCAAAGGAAAGAAAAAAGGATAGAAGGCATTAATTGACCCAGAACCTGTGATCAGCTTAAAGGGGGGACTTAAACTCAGGTCTCAAATGATTAATCCTACATTGTTGGAAGGGCTATTGATTCTTTACATGTGGTTCCCAGTGAATTCAATTATAGCTTTCCTCTCCTTGAACATGATCCCTAAATTTTCAGACCCCATCCCTAAGATTAAAATGATATTTTCCCTTTTACATTTTCAAAATTGGCTCATCTCAATTTCAGCAATTTCTAGAAATGTGCTATTTGGGGGGGGGGGGGATCATCACTGTGATAAGTTGTGTAAGTTGCATAACCTCCTCAGGTGTAATCTGACACTTTTATCTGCCAGTATAAGATATACTGGAAACTGGGGAAAAAAGCAAGAAATGGGATGTAGATTGTATCCAGCCATCTCTGGCTTCAAATGTTGTTTATTGAACACTATGTTTATGTCCCTAAGCCCCTTTCAGTGTAACTTGCAGGGTTAAGCTGGTTAGAAATAATAATTAACAATAAATTGCAAACATTTCCTCACATACTTTTAATACTTAAAATTAATGTAAGCAATCCATGTGAAAAACACCCATAGTTTAATCAGGATTGTGTGATGAACTGCCTGTTCTTTAGACACATGCTCTGTACTCCAGGTGCATATTTTTAAAAAGCCACAAATGTCAGAACCATCTTCAGAATTCACTTTCTTCCCCTCAGTTCTATTTTGCCCGAAGAAGAAAAATAACAAACCTCGGAAAGGCTTGAGCAGGAAAACCTTACATAGGAAAATCTTCCAGAGAACCTCAAAGTGTGCTGTGTTGTAGCTATCTACCAAGAAACCAAATTAGCACTAATTATATTGTGGCTTGCTGTTGTGCAATCAATGTGATTTCAACAAAGGAAACTGGTATTGATATCACTAGGTGGTATGGTTTTGACACATTTACAGATCATTACCTAATGCTAATAACATTTCACAGTAAGACTGGCTAGGGGAGGAGGGAGTCCCATTTTACATCACTCAGCTGTATGGGATCAGCAAGTGTAAGCTGCCTGTCAGCTTCCAATGGTTATGAGCTGGAAGCCGAGTTTTGTCATCAGGCCTTGAAATTAAACAACAACAAGCGGTCCTGAGCATTGCCAAGGAAATGTTCAGTGGGTGTGACAATTGTGGAGAGGAGGCTTAAGAATTTATCCCTGAAAGAATTGATCCATGAGTGTGTCATGTGCCTTCAAGTAGTTTTCAACTTATGGCAACCCTATGGTGAACCCATCATGGGGTTTTCTTGGGAAGATTTGTTCAGAGGGCTTTTCCAGTGCCCATAGGTCTAACGTAAAATTTGTGAACTTAGCATTATAAACATGAACAAATGCAGCACCATTTGGATTCAGCAGAGCTCTTTGGTTCAGCCATCAACTAGACACACCTAATCATCCAAACTACTTCACTGCTACCTCCCACACCTTATGTAAATAGGGCTTCAACAGGAACCCCTTTAAGTGACAAAGCAAGTTCAAGGTGCTGAAGGGAAGACCTTTTAAACCTAACCGAAATAGAGGTATGGAAATTGGATAGCAGAGTCTTAAAACAGAGAGCTCCTGTCCAGCCAGGACACACACACACACCCTGTAGATGCCCTCATTCATCTCTTCCTCACATGGTCCCCTGTTGAACTGGTCCATTTGTTGTTTTACATATTAAATCCATTTTATTGTTGGTAATCTGATGTGCTTGCCATCATTTCACTTCATGCAGAATGCAATGAGTCAATGTGGTGTGACAAAGGCATGGTGAGAGTAGAGGAGGTCCATAGACACACACAGTGGGGGGTGGGGGGTACCATTTAGGGTCATATCAGGAGGACCACCGTGAGTCCCTCAGCTAGATCACTTGGAGTGGATGATGGGATGCCTACCTCCCCTGGGTGGTCTCCCTATCTGGAGGATCATCCTTTCACCAAAGCAGGGAGGGCATCCAGGCTCCCTTCGACTGCTAAAGAAGCCAGCCAATGCCTTCGGCTGCTAAAGAGGCTGGCCAATGCCCACATCTATATCTCCCCTATCTACCTGGGGTAGTGGTGCCACAGGCCACACTCCCCTCACCACTGCCCTCGCCATGCCACAAATGTGGCCAGCAGGGTAGTCTGAGCCTGCAAGGTGAAAATGAAGTAGAATCATCAAATAACAGAGCTTGAAGAGAGCCCAAATGCCATCCAGTCCAATCCCCTGCCATGCAGTAAAACATAATAAAAGCACTGTAGATTTCCATCCAGTGGTTTTATTGCTGAAGAAGTGGGGCTTCTGTATGACATGGGGGAGGGGAGATAGCAGCCTACTCAATACAACTGTTGCCAGAGGAACATGGGCTATGATTCTGGCAAGAGATGAGTTGCACCTCATACCACTTGGCAGAAACCATTTTGCCAATAGTCTCAAAAATTTGATCAGGAAGATTTTAAACTGAGTTATGTGTATGGGGAGAGTCAATATTTTGAAAGGCAGGAGTACATCAAGGGCTGGAGATAATATTCAAACTGTTATAGAGAAAACAAGCCAAATAGTGCAAAGACCCAACAGTGTGAGGGAATTTTTTTACACAGGCAGCTAGCGGGGAGGACCCATGCCATTAGATGTCTATATACTAATGCACAGAGCATGGAAAATAAGCAAGATGAACTTGAACTCCTAGCACAACAAACCAAATATGATATACTAGGCATCACTAAAACCTGGTGGGCTAAGTCTCATAATTAGAATGTAGTAAGGGGGGGGGAGGGTAATAACCTTTTAAGAGAAATAAACCAAACAGTAAAGGAGGAAGAATATGTTATTACATGTCAGGGATGCTTACACCTGTGAGGAGATCCAGGACTTAAATCCTGGAGACCAGGTAGAGAGCATCTAGATAAAAATTAAAGGAGAGAGAAACAACAGGGGATGTTATTGTAGGAGTCTACTACAGACCCCTGAGTCAGATTGATGAACTGGATAAGACCTTCCTAGAAAAGATGACCACACAGAAAGGAGAGAGGTAGTAGTGATGGGTGACTTTATCCTTATATTTGCTGGAAATCAAACTCAGCCAAAACTTTATGGTCTAGCAAATTCCTCACTTGCCTCAAAGACAATTTTATTGTCCAAAAGGTGGAAGAGGCACCAAGAGGATCAGCTACTTTTAGATCTGATCCTAACCAATAGGGGTGACCTGGTAAATGTGGTGCAAGTGGTGGGAACCTTAGGTGGAAGTTATCATGTTCTCCTGGAGTTTCTTATACAATGGAAAGGAGAAGCAAGGCATAGTCAGACACACATTCTAGACTTTAGGAAAGCTGATTTCAGAAAATGTAGGGAAATACAGGGGTGATTCTCTGGTCAGGAATACTAAGAGAAGGGAGTTCAGGACGGATGGGAGTTTCTGAAAAGGGAGATACTGAAGGCACAGTTTCAAACAGTTCCAATGAGGAAGAGAAATGGGAGATGTCTCAAAAAACCAGGATGGAAGATTAAGGAACTTTCAACTGAGCTAAGTTTTAAACGGAACATGTACAAGAAATGGAAAAAGGGGGAAATCACGAAAAAGGAATTCAAAGAAATAGCAGGCATGTGTAGGGGTAAAGTCAGAAAAGCTAAAGCGCAGAATGAACTCAGGCTTGCTAGAGGTTAAAAACAATAAAAAGGGCTTTTTTGGATATGTCCGCAGCAAAAGGAAGAAGGAGGAAATGATAGAGCCACTACGTGGAGAAGACGGCAAAAGGCTAACAGAGGACAGAGAAAAGGCAAAATTACTCAACACCTGTTTGCTTCAATCTTCTCAGAAAAGGCAAAGGGTGCTCAGCCTGAGGAAAATGGAGCAGAGGACAGAATAGGGAATTTCAGCACAGAATAAGTAAGGAGATAGTACAGGAATGACTGGTTAATCTAAGTGAATACAAGTCTCTAAGACCAGATGAACTACATCCAAGAATATTTAAAGAACTGGCTAATGTAATATCAGAGTCATTGGCAATAATATCTGAGAACCCCTGGAGAAGAGGAGAACTCCTAGTAGACTGGAGGAGGGCAAACGTTGTTTCCATCTTCAAAAAAAAAAGGGGGGGGGAGGAGGATCCCAACAATTATCATCCAGTTAGTCTGACATCAATACCAGGAAAGGTTCTAGGGCGGATCAGTAAACAGAGAGTTTGTGAACATCTAGAAGGCAATTCCATAATCACAAAAGTCAACATAGGTTTCAAAGAAACAAATCATGCCAGACAAACCTAATCTCTTTTTCTGATAAAATTACCAGCTTGGTAGATGAAGGGAATGCTGTGGATATAGTATATCTTGATTTCAGTAAGGCCTTTGATAGAATCCTGGAGGTCCTCCTGTGCAGTGGGGGAACAGAATCAAAGATGTACTGCACCCACCTTGTCAGGCACCAAGGTGGTTATCCTCTGGAGGGGGGGCTGGATGCCTCTTTCCAAATTCCTTTCCCATTCCTCAGGTGTGGGTACCTGAGATGCTGTCAGAAAGCTCCTAGGAACTCTCTGCCAGGGTGGGGTTATTCTCTTGTGCCCTGGATGCCTGCTCAACTGGAACCCAGTGAATGGTGGTGCTCTCTCGGTCACTATGATTTCTGCATGCTATAGTAGGGTTAGTAACTTCTAATGCTGCCACAGAATACAGGTTTTGATGCTCATTATCGTAATTTAACCTTCTCTCCTGTATTATCCAAGCAGAATCTGGATAGGTATATCTTGGGGATGTTGTAGTTGTGGACTGATATGGCTTTGAAACAAAAACATCTCATTTTCATTCTAAATGATAAAACGTTTTGGAATAATTCTAACAGGAAATAGTGAAATCCTATTAGAAATGGTTTTACCATATTTGTCTGTGGCTTTACCATATTTCATAATGCTCAAATGCACAAACATATTTAGATCTGTATAATTCTTTAACTTGTTCTTCATTATGGCTTCTATTCTCAGTTTGCAAGGCCTGCTCGAAGTCTGGACTGGGCTAAGGCATAATCTCAGTCTATGTATTCTATGATACAAGTTTTCTTCAGGGATTCTTCGGTTCTAATGGTATGGAACAAAACTAATAGTGACAGGTACAGCCATGCCCCAAAGCAGCCTGGGAAATGTTGCATAATACAATGTGGCTTTTAATTTCTCTTCTTGCAATGCAGGAGATAGAATAAGAGTTGGAAGTAGAGTATGAGGAATTCAGACAGAGCTGGAGATATAATAGCAGGCTTGTTTTACATTGATCTGGAATGAAAAATAGAGTCATTTGTATCCCCCCCCCTAAAGTCCTCTAGATGGACTTTTAGACATTTTAGGCTCAGGAGACACTTTTTGAAGGAAGTGAACAGGAAGTGATACCCACTCATTTATTGTTTAAAAAGACTTTCCTAGGTCTAAAAAAAAGCCCAAGGATGCTGGGGGCATTTTGTCACTGTTTTTAGATCTAAAAGGATATTTAGGGGCAAAAATGGGTTTTGTTTTATTTTTGTTTTAAGGTGGATTTTTTTCTGTTGTAAGAAATCTAGCTTCTTTGCAGTATTTTGTTTTGTTCCAGAAAGGGAGGGAGGGGGGAGGAAAATAAACAATCATACTACTTGGTTACTCATTGAACTGTTAGTCCCATTTTGTCCTACCTGAAAGTTGTTGTTGTATGCCTTGAAGTAGTTTCCAAGCCTAAAATAGCAATAGCAATAGCAAATACATTTCTATACCACTTATTAATCTGTCATGGTGTTTTATTGGTAAGATTTGTTCAGAGGAGGTTTGCTATTGTGTTCCTGAGGCTGAGAGCATGTGACTTGCCCAAGGTCACCCAGTGGGCTTCATTAAACCAGCAATAATAAAAATGAACCCAAGACTGCTAGTGCAAGACTGAATTCTTCGAAATACTGGCTTGTTATCATCCAAGAATCAAAACCTTTGCTAGCACATAGACTTCATGTATGCTTGCTAACACACAATTCACAACTAAGCTATCACCTGAATCTGTTGGAGAGCCTCTAGTGTTTGCTGATGAAAATCCTTTCATTGTCCTCTGCAACACTCAACATCAGGAGGCAACAGGGACATTCACCCTGCTGCTGGAGATGCTGAAGGCACCATATCTAAGAATTAGCTACCTCCTTGCCAGATCTGAGGCTACAGCATAGGTTTCACTTTTCAGAACTCCTTGCAAATCTTTCCCCCTCCAAAACCCTGTGAAAAATGAAACTTATGCTGTAGCCTCAGATCTGGTGAATTATCAGGTCAGACAGGTGTTATGAATTCAATTTCAGTTACACAACATTTTGCTCAAAATGGCCAACACTTTCTTAGGTGTAGAATATATTTCAGTTTCCAGCATAGTAAATTGATTTGAAAGATCATACAAGATCCTGGTTTTGTTTTGTTTTTAATGTGGAATTGCTTAGAGGAATAAGAGAGTTTAAAAGCACTTGGAACAACCCTACCACAATGAAAACATTAAAACATGTCATCTGTTGACACCTGCCACAAGATCACAGATTTCTTCTATGGAAAAAGCCGTATGCAAGGCTAGTGAGAAACTGGAAGACAAAAATGATCGCTGCCTCTTTGACATTTATGATGGTAGAAAGAAACTGACTTTGAGTGTATCCATATTTCTTTCAAGAATAGCTGTAGTGTCAGGCTAAGACCTCTCATCCATGAAAAATTTCCTTGGCCACTCTGGAGCCATATTGGAATAGGCCTGGGATGTTGGAGGAGTAAGCAGCTGTAGAAAGGTGTTTGTGGGATCCAAGGACATTTGGCTGCCTGGTACTGTGTGGGAAGGAACACAGGCTTTTGGAGGGGAAAAGATTTGCAGGGAGTTCTGAAAAGTGAAACCTATGCTGTAGCCTCAGATCTGGCAAGAAGGTTGCTATTATGCTGTACCTAATCTTCAATAAAAACATTTCTGGATTCATCTGTAAAGTCTGTTTTTTTTTAGTTAGATAGAGACCAGGCATCAGAAATTGTCAGATCTGAACTAAGCGCCTGGCTTCTCCCATAGTTAAAATGGGAGAAAGAAACTGAACCAAGTTAAACTAGCAAGAGTAAGGACTGAGGCACCAAGCCCAAGGTACCAAGCCCAAAGGATGAAAGAAAAAGTCTGTAGCCCATTTGGAGGCTGTCCTGGAAGACTGGCCAAAGAATCTCAGAGGTTGTGACAACCAGTGGTCATGGGTCCCAGATTGTTGCTCTTAGAGATGGAATATGAGACCAACTGGGTTTTTCTGTCCATTCCACACTCAGTAAGCAAGCTGTGATGTGTTTGAGTCAGAATTTCAGAGTCTATGCACTGAGATGGAGGAACTTAAAAGCTGCCTTGAAGAGATCCTGAGCCAGGTGTTAGTCTCTGGGAACTTGACAATGAGAATGCCCTCAATGGACATTGGGAGGAGGAAGAGGAAGAGATCTTCAATGATGGTGAAATAATAAAATCAATAATCATAGAGTTGGAAAAGACCACAAGGGCCATCCAGTCCGATCCCGGCAGTGCAGGAAGACACAATCAAAACACCCATGGCATCTGCTAGAATCCTTGGATTCTATCAGAAGTAAAAAGATATTAGAAAGGTTGGGGATAATGGGTTAGGAGTTGTGGGCTGAAAATATTTAGTTTAGCTATAGACTGGATAGGCTTAGGTAGACGGCAGATACTGATACTTTGTTATTTGTTGCAAGAGGCCTAAAAATCAAAGACCAGTGGATACCAAGGGCCCAGTGTACTATTAATTTAAGGTTTTGTAGCCAGAAAAGTAGCAAGTATCATTTTGATTTTCTGCTTCTATATCTTTTTCTCACCTAACTGGTTTAGGAAATAACCATGTACCTGATTAAAGACCATCTTGCAAGCCATACAATAGCCTATTTTCCACTGCCTAGTGCACAGAGTTTGTCCAGTAGAATATTCAAGTAATGCCTGATTCCTCTGTACATTATTGATTTCCCCCAAATCTGTACATTCTTTCTTTGCTTTCTTTTTGTGGGCCAGTGGCATCACTACGGGACACAGGGGGTGCAGATTGCAATGAGTGACACTCAGAAGAGGATTGGGCCTTTGTCCCACTGCATGGGGTGTGTGTGCTCCTGCTGGCATCCACCCCTTCTTTTTCACTGTCATGGCTCTCTCCTTGAGGAAAAAGCCAAGAAAGCAAAAGAGGAAGGTCCACTTTGAGGTGAATGATGGCCAAGGCCGGCCCTCTTGCCTTCACCTCTACCTGGCTCCCTCCTCAAAAGGAAGTCACTGAGACGAAGGAGGGGTGAGACTCCCTCCACTCCATTCCCTCACTTGCCTGGCTGCCTCCCTCCCCCCGACCCTGGCTGGGTGGGCAGCAGAGCAAGCAAGTTGGTGAAACTGCTGTTGCCTGCCCCCAGCAACCCTCCCATACACCAGCTGACACCAAACCTGGGGATGCTGCTGAAGTAGGCTTCTCTCTTTTCCTCCACTCCTTTCATCTCTCTCTTATCTAATGTATCCAGCTATGGACTTTATCACAAAGAGAAAAATCGGGGGATTTTCCTGGGGTATTCAGATGGTTGCACCAAAGATATTCCCACACACTGTGCTTAGAGAGGACTTATCCCCGGAAGAACCAGGAATATACCTGTGAATGACTTGTTGCTGGAGCATTCCTGGTTCTTCCCAGGATAAGTCCTCTCTAAGCACGATGTGTGGGAAAATATTTACCGTGAATGCACGAATGTCCCAGGGGAAAGCCTTTTTAAACACTCTATTTCTCCTTGTGATAAAGTCCCATTTCTTCTTCTCTCTGCCCATTCTCTCCTCCCACTTCTCTCCACAGCTTCCTTTCCACATGAGTATACTGCAGTACCAGGCAGCAGGCTTCCCCTGCTTCCCCTCATGTTCTCTGGTAACTATTGCATTGTATTGACTGACTGATTGATTGATGGGATTTTTATCCCACCTTTCTCCCAAAATGGGACTCATGATATTCACCACCATAGTCAGATCCATTGTCCACCATCAAGTGAAAAGTTTTGGTAAGGTGGAGACAGTGTGACAAAAGATGGGAGACAATAAAGCATATGAAAATACATCACTAATATTGTTCCAAGAAAAAAAAATGCCCTAAAATTACATGCATTTTTGATGGAGAAAAAAACATGCTTTCATTCTGATTACATTTTCTTTAAAAACAGTGAATGATATAATTAATATCAACATGTTGGCTTCTGTAAGAACCAGTCCCTGGTTGGTCATGCATCTTCTCACAGAAAAAGAGAGAAATTGAGTGAGACATTGTTAGATGGCATGAGAAAATGAAATCATAGAATCATAGAGTTGGAATAAACCACAAGGGCCGTCCAGTCCAATCCCCTGCCATAAAGGAACACAATAAAAGCACTATTGATGGATGGTCATCCAGCCTCTGTTCAAAAACCACCAAAGAAGGAGAGTCCACCATGCTTTAAGGGAGTGTGTTCCACTGTAGATTAGCTCTCACTGTCAGGAAGTTCCTCCTAATGTTGAGTTGGAATCTCTTTTTCTGTAGTTAGAATCCATTGTTCTGTGTCCTAATTTCTGGAGCAGCTGAAATCAAGCTTGCTCCACCCTCAACATAACACCTCTTCAAATATTTAAACAGGGCTATTATATCACCTCTTCAACTTCTCCTTTCCAAATACTGGGGAGCTGGGGATGTTTAGCCTGGAGAAGAGAAGGTTAAGAGGTGATATTATTATTATTATTATTATTATTATTATTATTATTATTAACCTTTATTTATGAACCGCTGTAAATTTACACAGCGCTGTACATGCAATCTTTTTGGTTAGACGGTTCCCTGCCCTCGGGCTTACAATCAAAAAGACATGACACAGAAGGAGAAGAGAGTGGTGGAGGGAAAGGGTAAGAGGTCCAGCAGTTCCTCTCTACCTCCAACGCCTGGACCAAGGCAGATGGAATGGAGGGAGGGCTTGGCTTCATAATGGATGGTTAATCATTTTCCAGGGAAAATTCATACTCTCAAGTAGGATAATGCATATACAGTACATAGCAATACAGGAAATGGTTTAATAAACAGGCACCAAAAGATATGATAGCCTTGTTTAAATATTTGAAGGGATGTCATATTGAGGAGGGAGCAAGCTCATTTTTCTGCTGCTCCAGAGAACAGGACTCAGAACAATGGATGCAAGCTCCAGGAAAAGAGATTCCACCTCAACATTAGGAGGAACTTTCTGACAGTAAGGGCTGTTCAATAGTGGAACACACTCCCTCAGAGTGTAGTGGAGTCTCCTTCCTTGGAGGTCTTTAAACAGAGGCTGGATGGCTATCTGTCGGGGATGCTTTGATTTAGATTTCCTGCATGGCAGGGGGTTGGACTGGATGGCCCTTGTGGTCTCTTCCAACTCTACGATTCTATAATTGTAAAGCAATGCTATTCAAAGTGGTGATTTGTGGGCTACTGTCAGTCTAAAAATGATTGGCTTTTTAGAAACATAGTGCAAATAAGTTTGGAAAAAAAGATCCTGCAGTCCTTTGCATCAGATCATAGAATCACAGAATCAGAGTTGGAAGAGACCACAAGGGCCATCCACTCCAACCCCATGCTATGCAGGATCTCTCAATCAAATCATACCTAACAGATAGCCATCCAGCCTCTGTTTAAAGAACTCCAAAGAAAGAGATACTTTAGTAAATTCTGATTTTATATTTGGGATGTGTCTTCAAAGGGAGAGGTCGCAGATGGGTTCTGTGAAAAAATCACTCAGTTTGAATATCTGTCCCTGGAGACCTTAATAAAGGAGGCTGGAGTGGGGGAATCCATGAAGCTACATGTCAGCCACTGAAGCATGGCATCTCTAGCTCTGATAAAAAGAGTCTGGCCCATTCTCACCTTCCTATTTTGGCTGCCTCTCTCTCTTATTATTTGTTTCCCTTTAAAGAAATTAAAGACAGAGACAGCACAAGAAAGAGCATTTGGCTAAAAATAGTTATCCTCACCAGGACATATTACAGCAAACTACTTTTGCCTCTGGTGGTTAGTGGAATTTTCTTTGTTGTCTTCTTTGATTGTTTCATTTATATGGCAAGTTAGACAGCAACAGACTTCTGTTATTGCCTTTTCTCAGTGGTGGATATTTTTCTCACTCCAGCTCTGAGCCCCCTCAGGGCAGTTGCTCCCCAACCACAGCTGGCAACAGAGGAGGAGCCCTCACTAACCCCACTCCCCTTCCCCTCTGTCCTCACTGCCATGTACTCAATACTCAGAGGTGAGTGGCAAGAATATTAGCAGACAACTGTTAAGTAGGATACAGTGTCTCTGTTTTTAATTCGCTTGGCCCTTTAATAAAAGAGAATAAGAGAGGTGGGGAGAGAGAGGGAGGAAAAATTCTGAAAGTGTATAACATCTTCTGGAGGCTCACACTATATTTCACCAGATGCTAAATTGCTTGCGTGCATGTGTATGCATGCACACACACACAGAGAGACAGACTTTGTTCCATAGTAAGTACCTTATGCTATTTAAGGCTATCTCTCTGCTCAGAAAGAGTCCTTTAATCAAATTGCAATGGTAAGTCCATTAGAGGGGAAAGAGGAGTGGGCTCAGGGTTCTGCCACACAGTCTCACTGAGATTCAGAAATTCTCCATCCTAGGGCTGTTTTAGGAAACTTATTCCAGGAAACTTTTTACATCATTAGTTATTTCCTTGCACTTTCCATTAATCTTTTCACTAATGCTGTCAAGACGGAAGGAAAAACCTCAGGGGGAGCGGACTTGTAACATGAAGAGGTGACGTCTTCAGTGAAGCTGGCTAGATGAAACAAACAGTGCTGGTAAATAGTGATTCTATACTATACCAGTGCTTAGATGCAGGTAGCTAAAAAGTTTATTTCTGACAGGAAATCTTTTACAATTAACATAACTACTGGTAAAGCTGTTACAATTTCATTAAATAAATAATGTTTTCTTATTTTGTTTTCTCTCTGGCAGGCTAAATTACTTTCTTGAAATATTTATAGAATCATAGAATCATAGAGTTGGAAGAGACCACAATGGCCATCCAGTCCAACCTCTTGTCATTCTGGAATATACAGTCAGCCCTCTGTATCCATGGATTTTTTATCCATGGATTCAAGCAGCCATGGCTTGAAAATATTTTTAAAATATATAATTCCAAAGCTTGAGTTTGCCATTTTACATGAGGGACACCATTTTATTATGCCATTATATTTAATGGGACTTAGCATCCACAGATTTTGTTATCCACGGGGGTCCTGGAACCAAACCCCAGCAGATACCAATCGCTCATGCTAAATCCTGACAGATGGCTATCCAGCCTCTGTTTAAAAACCTCCAAAGAAGGAGATTCCACCACTCTCTGAGGCAGCATGTTCTATTCTTGAATAACTCTTACCGTCATGAATTTCTTCCTAATTTTTAGGTGGAATCTCTTTTCCTGTTGTTTAAATCCATTGCTCTGTGCCCTAGTCTCTGGAGCAGCATAAAACAAGCTTGCTCCAGCCTCAATATGATACCCCTTCAAATAAATAAACATGGTTAACATATTACCTCTTAACATTATATTCTCCAAGCTAAACACAACCAGCTCCTTAAGTGCTCCTCGTAAGGCATGGTTCCCAGACCTCATCATTTTGGTCACCCTCCCCTGGACACATTCCAGCTTGTCAGTATCCTTCTTGTGGTGCCCAGAACTGGACACAATGGCCGGTTACACACAGGCACTTTAGTGCATGACGAGCACGCACTAGGGTTACAAAAGGGCGGTGCTTCCGCACCGCCCTAATCCTAGTGCATGCTCGTCACGCACTAAACGGCGGCGGCCCTTCCATACAGCCGCCGCCGTGAGGATGTCACGGCCGCACCGCCTCTAGACGGGGCGGCGCGGACGTGATGTCCTCAATCCGCGGCAGGGCGCCTAGGGCACCCTTTCTGCGGACCAGGAAGGAGCTCCGTTTCGGAGCTCCTTCCTGGTCCGCGGCGCCGCTTTGCTTCGCTGGGCGCAGCCTTCAGACGGCTGCGCCCAGCGAAGCAAGGGAGAAAGGGGCCAAGCGGCCCCTTTCTCCCCCTCCCCGCTGCCACGGGGTGTCCTTGGGGCTTGAAGCCCCAAGGACACCCCTTTTCAGGCTGCGGGGAAGCGGCGTTTTGCTGCTTCCCCGCAGCCTGAAAAGCAGCGGATCGGGGCCTCAGCGGCTGCCGGTGTAGCCACTGAAGCCCCGATACTCTGGGGAAAGGGGCGGGTCCAGACTGCCCCAAATGCGCAGTCTATAACCCGCCAATATTCCAATTGAAATCTGACCAAAGCAGCAGAGTGGTGCTATTATTTCCCTCTGTCTAGACACTATATTCCTATTGATACAGCCTAGAATCGCACAGGCTTTTTTATCTGCTGCATCACATTGTTGACTCATGTTCAGCTTAAGGTCGACATAGGCCTGAAACAGACAGGTGTAAAAAGCCAGCTTCTGTGCTGCCTGGGGGCATAGTTTTTAGATGATGCACACCCCAACCCACAGAGAAGCCGCATTGGGTTGCTCCTAGGCTGCCTAATGTAGCCCAAACCTGGTCTCAAAATGAGTAGATCTTTTCCACTGCTTGCCATGGTCCATTTGGGACAATGGCAGGGGCCAGCATCAGGATTGCAGCATATGGTCACTGCAGTCTCGCAATGCTCCGAGTGGGAGGAGCCTTTGGCCACTTCTTCCTACTCATCTGTTCCACCCATAAGATTCCTATATCCCTTTTGCATACACTGCCGACAAGCCAGGTGTCACCCATTCTATATCTGTGTGCTTCATATTTTCTGCCTAAGTTCTCTCAGCTGAAATTCAATTTGTTTGTTCTATCTTAGCTCTCTAATATGTTAAGGTTATTTTGAATTCTGATCCTGTCTTTTCAGGTATTGGCTACCTTTCCTAATTTGGTGTCTTATACAAATCTTATAAGCATGACCTCTAGTTCATCATCCAGATGACTGATAAAAATATTAATTAGGACTGGGGCAGTTCCTTTGTCTGAAATATAGCCTACAGCCCCTGGTATTCATTGATGGTCTCCCATTCAAGTATTAAACAGGGCTGACCCTGCTTGGCTTCCAGAATCAGATGTGATCTAGTGCCTTTAGAGTATTTAGGCTCTCACTCCTATGGAGAGTTTCTAAGAAGATTTTCACACAGCATTGTTATACTGTTCCTTTATAGTCCCAAAGTGTAGTGGAATCATCTTAACAGATAGACAATTCCAAAAGATTTTCACATGAGGCTGTTAGTGTTCTTAAAACGTTGATATATCAGAATTCAGCAATAAATGATTACAAAACAATTTCAAAACAGTTACATTCACACACTGAACACAGCAATGATTTAAGAACGATTTAGCAATGATTTAAGAACAATAACAGCCTCATGTGAAAATCTTTTGGAATCGTCTATCTGTTAAGATGATTCCACTACACTTTGGGACGATAAAGGAACGATATAACGATGCTGTGTGAAAATCTTCAAAGATGGAATTGCAGGAAGGTCTTGTATGAGTAGCACAGAGTTTGGACCCAGTATGACAATCAGCTATTTAAGTAGACATATGTGTACATTTGAAAGAACTGGTGGGGAATAATGATCAGGAATTGCTTGTTGTTGTTTTTTTGCATAAGACATTAAAGGAAAATTATGTCCATCATAAAAGCTATATTTATAGAGGTATCACAATGGGAATGGTCAAATAATACCCTTGAGTGTTCTCTCTCTCTCTCTCTCTCTCTCTCTCTCTGTGTGTGTGTGTGTGTGTGTGTGTGTGTGTGTGTGTGTGTATGAAATGGATTTGAAAAAAATCCTGGCATCTCTTTTAGAATTTGGGAATTAGAGATCTACTTTAGATATTGATAAATGTGAACTAGACATGCATAAATGTGAAACAGATGTTGCTGAAGTCAAAGCACTCTGAGTTTGAAACACTGACATTTTGAGTGCCCTGCATACAAGGCAGAAGGAATGCTGTTCCTTGCTTCACTTTAAAAACCCTCACAAAACCTTTTCCTTTCTATAATATACTGTATTCTTTATTCTGTTAGGAATGTTATATTCACCATGGAAACATGCTAATTTCTGTAAAACATGATATGATACCATGTACATTATTTTGAAATTTGGCTAGGAGAGACCCATGTTTAAGTGTCACCTTGAAGCTCACCAGCTGACCCTAGCCATGCATTATCTCTCAGCCTATCCTACCATATAGGGTTGCTGAGGCGCTGGATAGATGGGCCCTACGGGGCGCTGTCATGACGTGAGAGGGGCGGCGCTTCCAAACGCAACTCGCCCCTTGCACGTGACGAGGGCATCAAAATGGCGGCACCCTGTACATATGGGCACCGCCATTTTGATGTGATAGATGCATAGCACCCACATGTCCCGGCGCCTCTGTGACACTACAAGTGTGCCATTGGTGCCTTGCAGCATCATAACAGCACCGCAGAAAGAACCCGCTTTTTGCGGGTTCTTTTTGCTGCACGAGGGAGCTGCGCGGCTTGTCCGCTGTGGCTCCCTCATGCAGCAAAACAGGGCGGCGGCAGACTGCCTTTTTTGGGCGGTCTGTATCCCACCTGAGATTTTAAAATGAGATAGAGGAACAAACCATGTATGCTACTAGAGAAGTAGTGTAATAAATAAATAGTGTTAGCAGTAGCAGAACACCCACTAGTTTGTCTTGAACAACATTCCCCTAGCAAAGTCTTCTCGTCCACAAACAGTATCATACATCTGCAGAAATTATAGGGGATGTTGTTAGTTTTGGCATGGAAGCATCCTTGCCATTAGTGCTTGAAAGAAGATACCTCCATCAGTATTGGACAGAATCTTAGAATTAAAGATTCCATCTAGTCCAGTCTCTGGCCATAAAGGAATATACAACTGAGGCACTACCAAATGATGAAGACACAGGCGGAATTATATAGAGAAGGTCATCAAATCCAATGGTTACCATACAGGCTAATGTAAGAAAGATTTAAGATAGATGCAAAAGTTAACCATTTGAAGATAAGAAAACAGAACTGAGAAACTATCATGTATGGGAACCAACATAACCATTGTAAATTTTAATAAAATGCTGTTAAAATTGGGGATGGAAGACAAAAGGGTTAAAGAGTCTATGATCAACTGGACAAAAATGTGGGGCAGTCAATATAATTGTGCCAATGCGGGGCGGGGGGGGGGGGGAGTGGACAAAAGGAATCATGTATACAGTCTCCTCCAATTTAAGACAGAACTACTATATAATGTATTTTTATTGGTATCTGACTGCAGATAAAGTATGAAGACTTTATAGAATCAAAGATAATAAGTGCTTGAAATGCAGAACCTGGAACCTGTTCTCATTGTTGGTGGCCCATAGATTTGCAAATAAATATTGGAAAATAATAAATGATACAATTGGTAATATTTTCAACTCTAAGATGCAATTGAAATCTGAATTTTATTTATTGGGTATGTTCCAGGAAAAACTGCAGAAAGAATATGGTAAAATTTTGTTTTATCTAATCACAGTAGCAAGAATTACTTTTGCATAAAAATAGAAGACAAAATATATCCCAAAACAAAAAGAATGGCTGTTAAAACTATATGGTGTCATAGAAAGGGATAAATTAACACAATTTTGAAACATAATTCACTAGAACAAATTAATAAACAATGGACTATAGTTTTAAAACTCTTAAAACAAAAGTGGGTGGAAATAGCGACACTGAGCTTCTAGTGTGTGTACTATATATACTGATGGAAAGGGGAATTTTACATTAATCATAGGTATAAGAGTTAAGATGGCAAATTAGGGGAAAGAGAGAAAGAAATATAGATGGAGTGTCAATAAATCATGTAACTATAATAAATTCATTAAAATAATGAAACTAGGACCAGTACTGACAAGGAGAAAGTTTGGATGAATATTTAAGTCAGTAAGTTTGAAGGTATGAACCAATTATATTGAAGGATTAGAGAAAGAAGGATGGGGATTAAGGTTTTATGAATGAAGGGGAAAGGATAAAGTTAAGAAAGGGGGAATGGAAGAAGAAAGAAAGGTTTAGGATGAATGTTTTAGGATTTGAAGAAGTAATATATTTGGATATAGTTAGATTTGAGGATTGATTGAATGTCAATATTGCTGTGTAAGTATATGTATATATGAGTAATAATGTTATCAAAATACCTTTTTTTCTTTTCTAATGTTTAGTCAGAATCTTCTTTCTTGTAAATTGATTCCATTGCTTTGGGTTCAATCCTTTGAACCAGGAGAACACAAGCTTGCTCCTTCTTCCATATGGTAGCTTTATAGATATTTAAAGATGCGTATTATTTCACCATTGAGTGCCAATGTGGAATAGCTGTTTGAGTGAAGGACAAGGACTGTGAGAGATCAGGGATCACATCATATCTCAGCCATGGAAACCCACTGAGCATATCACACTGTCTCAGCCTGGGAAGAATGGAATGGTAAACCTCACCCAATTAAAACTTGCCAACTCTCCCCTGCACCAAGATAGGTGTCAGAATCAACTTGAAGGCACACAACAATGACAACAAGTTATTTTATCACTCAGTCATCTTTTCTCCAGTCTAAACATACACAACTCATTTACTGATCCTCATAGAGCTTGCTATCCAAACTTTTCAACTTTCTTGTATTGGCTGGCCAATTCAAACAGCTCTTCCCTTCCTTGATATATTTCATTTTTGATGAAAGTACTTGCTTTCCATGAGCCACAAATACGTGTGGCTGGTGAAAAGCCTTTCTTGAATATATCACATGTTTTAAAAGGATATATATCCATACAAATTCTATTATGTTATAGAAAGTACTGTGCTGGTTTTTTATAATTTTCCCCAATATTGAAAAAGCAGAGATAGAAGAAAATGAAGTCTTGCATCCAGCTTGATTTAAATGACAGAAAGTTGCAAAATGTGGGTGTCAGCAAGAAGCAAGCTCAGTTTCCCTCTCCAGAATGGGGCCAGCTTCTCTCAATGCACAGTTTTTGTCCTCTTTGCCAGAAGCCTGCCTGGAGGCAATATCCAGCTTTCTAATAAAGCAACCTCTTTGTCAATGACAGCAATGATTACCTCCAGCAGCTGCCCATGGGGCTGCATTTTGTAACACAATTTAGCCTTCTTTGGCCCCTGCTTTCTCCTATTTAAAGTCCTGCAGGGGTTCTCAGTTTGATCTCTAATTGATATAATTGACTGGGAATAATCAGAGCAGCTTTATAGATTTTTATTGATAGTTAATTTTCCTTCTACCATTGTTTAACCTAATTTACTCTATTTCCTCAAGGGGGATCTATCATTACCATTCTTTTGGCAAATGCTCTTGGCAGCTACTTGTCACCAAAAGATCAGAAATGGCTGTTAAACCTTTAGTGGTGCTCATTAGTTTAAAAAGCTAAGGAGCATTACAAATTACAATCAATAAGATCATACAAAATACAATTGTTTAGCAAGGCACTGCGATGTTACTAAACAAGTAAACGTAAGCTATTTGGCTGTTTTTGTTTTGTTTTGTTTTGTTTTTAGTTGCTTCCTACCAGAGAGAGAGGGGGGAATATAGAAGCCAACAGTGCTTAATTTTGCTGTATAAGCAACCTGAGGCCTTCATACAAGCAGAAAACAACACCCATTGTGTCATTGCATGTTTGATGTGCCCCAACAATGCTTCCAAATCACACAATGTAATATCCCTCAAAGGAATATTTCCTAGATTTATACCAGAAATTAAGAAATGTAAACACATCATTGTGCGTTATGTTCATCATGGGTTCACCTTAATTCCTCTGAAAGTTGAACAGTGTTTCCTTATTTCAGATGCTACAATAATAAGATCAAAAGTATTCAGGCAGTGACAGAGACATGTGTGTGTGTGTGTGTGTGTGTGTGTGTAGGTTGCGTGCCTTTCTGACTTATGGTGACCCTAAGGCAAACCTATCACAGGTTTGTTTGTTTGTTTGTTTGTTTTGCAAGATTTGTTCAGAGGAGGTTTTCTTTTGCCATCCTCTGAGGTTGAGAGAATGTGACTTGGCCAGGGTCACCCAGGGTCACTGCACTTAGGACAGAAAAATGAAATGCATAGATATAGGATGGGGGACACCTGGCTTAAGGAGACTACATGTGAAAGGGATCTACGAGTCCAAATAGATCACAAGTTGAACATGAGTCAACAGTGTGATGTGGCAGCTAAAAAGGCCAATGCAATTTTAGGCTGCATCAATAGAAGTATCATGTCAGAGTCAAGGGAAGTAATAGTACCACTCTATTCAGTTTGAGTCTGACCTCATCTGGAATACTGTGACCAGTTCTGGGCACCACAATTCAAAAAGGAAGTTGAGAAACTGGAGCATGTCCAAAGGAGGGCAACTAAAATGGTGAAGGGTCTGGAAACCATGCCCTATGAGGAACGACTTAGGGAGCTGGGGATGTTTAGCTTGGACAAGAGAAGGTTAAGAGATGAAATGATAGTCCTGTTTAAATATTTGAAGGGATGTCATATTGAGAAGGGAGCTAGCTTGTTTTCTGCTGCTCCAGAGAAAAGGACAATGGAAGCAAGCTACAGGAACAGAGATTTCACCTCAACATTAGGAAGAACCTCCTGACAGTAAGAGCTGTTCAACAGTGGAACACACTCTGTCAGAGAGTGGTGGAGCCTCCTTCCCTGGAGGTCTTTAAACAGAGTCTGGATGGCCATCTGTCAAGGATGCTTTGATTGAGAGTTCCTGCATGGCAGTGGGTTGGACTGGATGACCCTTGTGTTTTTTTTCCAACTCTACGATTCTATGATTCTTTGGGTCAGCCTCAGTTCTCAGAAAAGCATAGTTTGACAAGGACACATTTCTGTTACTGTGCAGATTTAAAGCTACACCCTAACAGATTTTGCTTTGATATTTTTAACATTTAAATATTTTGTTACCTAAACAAAGGCTGAAGTCTTAGGAAACTTGATTTGCCCTACAAGCAGTACCTCAGTAGAACCGTGCACGGAAAGAGAAATCCCAGAGGTTCAAGCAGGGTTCAGCAAAGGAAGAGCACTAGAGACCACATTGCAAACTTAGGATGGTTAATGGGATACACCAAGGAATTCCAAAAGAAAATCAGCATGTGCTTTATAGACTACAGGAAAGCCTTTGACTGCATAGATCAGAAAAGACTATGGAATGCCCTTAAAGACATGGGAGTGCCAACACATCTGAAACTTACTTGATTTATTTACATTTTTTTACAAGCTGGTCTTGATATTAGCAATATGTACCTCAGCATCTCCTTTTTTTTGCATTTCTCACGGTCAGCTTGGATTTATTTTGTATGAACCTGTTTTGTCTTATGGAAGACCTTTTTTCTGACTCCCAGGAAAATGGTAGTGTTAGCAGGTCTAACATGCGACACAGATTTTTTTCAGTAGCTTTGTAGCAGTGTGCACAGATGTGTATATGAATGTCTTGTTTTGGCCTTACTAAGTTTGACATGATATAAGCCCTGCAGTTACTTTGGCTGCTTCTGGACAATGAAATAATATGAGAAAGCAGATGTAGTGGGTAAAATGAAAAAAAGGAATCAGAATAGCAACTTTGCTAGCAATAAATTGAGGATGATTTCAAGACACATATGCAATTCTCCAGCATCCCCAAGTTCTCTTGCAAAAAGGTGGAAATGAACTAATTTATTAGTGAAATCACATCAGGGGCAGTAATTTCATGTTAGTGAATTTACATGTAATAACATTAGGCTTCCATCCCTGCATATCACAGCATGGCCTTCCCAGATGATGAATAAGCTGCCTGAAGAAAGATGATGGTTTGATTGTTTTCACACCAAACAGAGCAACATTTTAATTTCTTGCTTCTGTGTTTATTGCTTATTTGGCCCCTTGCTCAGCTTGTAAAAACTCAGCTAAGTGGAAATGAATAAATGTAATTACTGTGGGTGACAGTGGTAATCTGTGTGAGTTTTTTCATATTGGCTTTGCTAGTGCTAATCGAATCACTGGAGAATATGTGTCATTGCCTAAATGCACTGACATAAAGCAGAAGCTCTCAGTCAGTCAGTGGCTGGAAGTGGGATTCTTTGCACTGGAAATAAGTTGAGGAAATGTAGTCTAAATACACCTTATAAAATGTGCCAGGAACTGCTATGCTGAACCATCACCACCCTAAAAGAGTTTCAAATTGAAGTTTAAAGAGCCAGTTGCTGCAACCATTTGCAACGTATGAGAATCATTACATTGTGATTTTTTTCTGTCAGGTGACGGTGTTGAGAAAATATTGTTAAAGGGACCATTTCACAAGCTAACAAATAATGAAAGAACAGAAAACCAACATTTTTGGGAAGACTATTTTACTATGTAGGGGGAACTTTGCAACAGGTTTTCATCCTCACCAACAATCCCGTGAAACTATTTTGAATTTACATTTGCAGAAAATGAAAAGCTTGAAAGAAATATTGTGTATCCCCTTTTTGCTATAACTCTGAGGTTTCTTGGGACAACATAAGTAGTAAATGAAAGAAGCTATTATTTAGTTAAGAACACAGAAGCATCCCCCTATTAGGTATGCCTCTGAGGTTTCTTGGGACATCATAAGTAGTAAATGAAAGAAGCTATTATTTAGTTAAGAATATAGAAGCATTTGAATTTCTTATTCCATTTATATATTCTGATATGAGCAATTGATAGGTTCTCTAAATAGTAAGAGCATGCAAGAGTAGATGCCTTTGGCATTCAGATCATTTTAAATTCACTCATGAATCATAGAATCATAGATCATAGAATCACAGAGTTGGAAAAGACCGCAAGGGTCATCCAGTCCAACCCCCTGCTATGCAGGAAATCT
The DNA here is from genome assembly GCA_023333645.1 of Sceloporus occidentalis. NCBI lineage: Eukaryota > Metazoa > Chordata > Lepidosauria > Squamata > Phrynosomatidae > Sceloporus > Sceloporus occidentalis. The sequence continues at coordinate 5,927,344 of JALMGF010000004.1, read as the reverse complement.
AAATCAAAGCATCCCCGACAGATGGCCATCCAGCTTCTGCTTAAACACCTCCAAGGGAGTTGGTTCCACTGTTGAACAACCCTTACTGTCAGAAAGTTCCTCCTAATGTTGAGGTGGAATCTCTTTTCCTGTAGCTTGCATCCATTGTTCCTGGTCGTAGTCTGTGAAGCAGCAGAAAACAAGCTTGTTTCCTCCTCAATATGACATCCCTTCAAGTATTTAAACAGGGCTATCATATCACCTTTTAACCTTCTCTACTCAAGGCTAAACATCCCCAGCTCCCTAAGTCGTTCCACATAGGGCATGGTTTCCAGACCTTTCACCATTTTAGTCGTCCTCCTTTGGACACGCTCCAATTTTTCAACATCCTTTTAAAATTGTGGTGCCCAGAACTGGACACAATATTCCAGGTGGGGCCTGAGCAGACCAGAATAGAGTGGAATGATTACTTCCCTTGATTTAGACATGATACTTCTACTGATGCAGCCTAAAATCACATTGGCCTTGTTAGCTGCCGCATCGCACTGTTGACTCATGTTCAATTTGTGGTCTACTTGGATGCCCAGATCCCTTTCACACGTAATTTCATTCAGCCAGGTGAGACCCATCCAATATCTGTGCATTTCCTTTTTCCACCCTAAGTGCACTAACTTACATTTCTCTGTGTTGAAATTCATTTTGTTAGCCTTGGCCCAGCTTTCCAAACTATCAAGGTCATTTTGAATCTTGATCCTGTCCTTTGGGGTTTTAGCTACTCCTCCTAATTTGGTGTCATCTGCAAATTTGGTAAGTATGCCCCCGATTCTGTCATCCAAGTCATTTATAAAGATCTTGAATAGCACTGGGCCCAGGACAGAGCCCTGTGGGACCCCACTGGTCACTTCTCCCCAGGATGAAAAGGAGCCATGGTTGAACACCCTTTGGCTTCGGCCAGTCAATCAATTACAAATCCATGTAACAGTTACATTGTCTAGCCCACATTCCAATAGTTTGTTTGCAAGAATTTCATTAGGAACCCTGTCAAAAGCCTTACTGAAAGCAAGATATACTATATCCACAGCATTCCCTTTATCTAACAAGCTGGTAACTTTATCAAAGAATGAGATAAGATTTGTCTGGCATGACTTCTTTCTCTGAAACCTGTGTTGACTTTTTGTGATTATGGCATTGCTTTCTAGATGTTGACAGACTCTCTGTTTCATTAGCTGCTCCAGAATCTTTCCTGGTATTGAGGTCAGACTAACTGGACGATAATTGTTGGGATCCTCTTTCTTCCCCTTTTTGAAGATGGGGACGTTTGCCCTCCTCCAGTCTGCTGGGACTTCTGTTCTCCAGGAGTTTTCAAAGATTATTGCCAATGGTTCCGATATTACATTTGCCAGCTCTTTTAATACCCTTGGATGTAGTTCATCAGGTCCTGAAGATTTACATTCATTTAGATTAACCAGGTATTCCTGTACCTGTACTATCTCTTTACTTATTCTGTGTTGAAATTCCTCTGTTCTGTCCTCTGCTCCATTATGCTCAGGTTGAGCTCCCTTTTCCTTTTCTGAGAAGACTGAGGCAAAGAAGGTGTTCAGTAATTCTGCCTTTTTTCTGTCTTCTATTAGCATTTTGGTATCTGCTCCACGCAGTCAGTATATCTTTTCCTTCTTATTCCTTTTGCTGCTTATACACCCAGAAAAGACCTTTTTGTTGTTCTTAACCTCTTTAGCAAGCCTGAGGTAATTCCACACTTTAGCTTTTCTAACTTTACCCCTACACATGCCTGCTATTTCTTTGAATTCCTCTTTGGTGATTTCCCTGTTATTCCATTTCTTATAAATTATCCATTTAAAACTTAGCTCAGTTGAAAGTTCCTTAGTCATCCATCCTGGATTCTTGAGGCATCTCCCATTTTTCTTCCTCCTTGGAACTGTTTGAAATTGTGCCTTCAGTATCTCTCCTTTGAGAAACTCCCATCCATCTTGAACTCCCTTCTCTTTTAGTATTCCTGACCGTGGGATTACCCCCAGTATTTCTCTAAGGCCCAATCTTGACGGGCCTTTTAGTACGTCCTGGTGATGCACTAAGGTTGCCCGGGAGCGTCCTTTTTAGATGCTCCCTAACCCTAGTACATCACCAGGACGTAAAAATGGCAGCGCCCTGTCTACATTGGCGCCACCATTTTCACGTAACAGCTGCATCACATCCAAATGGCAGGGCCATTACATCTTGGCACCACTGCAGGGCGTCTGTGGTGTTTTGCCACTTCCCCACAGCCTGGAAAAGCAGTGGATCGGGGCCTCTGAGGCTGCCGCTGTGGCAGCTGAGGCCCCGATCTGTCGGGGAAAGGGGCGGGTGGAGGTCTGTACCCACCCTAAGTTTACTGAAATCAGCTCTCCTAACGTCTAGAATGCATGTATGACTCTGCCTGGCTTCTCCTTTCCATTGTATAACAAACTCCAGGAGAACATGATCACTCCCACCTAAGGATCCCACCACTTGCACTCCATTAACTAGGTCCTGTTAGTTAGGATCAGATCTAAAATAGCTGATCCCCTGTTGCCTCTTCCACCTTTTGGACAATGAAATTGTCTCCAAGGCAAGTGAGAAATTTGCTAGAGCTTAAGAATTTGGCTGAGTTTGACTTCCAGCACATATCAGGATAGTTGAAGTCACCCATCACTACTACATCTCTCCTTTCTGAGTATGTGGTCATCTGTTCTAGAAAGACATCATCCAATTCCTCAGTCTGACTTGGGGGTCTCTAGTACACTCCCACAATAACATCCCTATTGTTTCCCTCCCCTTTAATTTTTTTTCAGATGCTCTCCATCTGGTTTCCAGGATTGATGTCCTGGATCTCTTCACTGGTGTAAATGTCGCTGACAAGTAAGGCTATTCCTCCTCCTTTTCTGTTTGGCCTGTTTCTCTTAAAAATGTTATACCCCTGTATTTCTACATTCCAATCATGAGACTCATCCCACCAGGTTTCAGTGATGCCTATTATATCATACTTGCTTTGTTGTGCTAGGAGTTCAAGTTCACCTTGCTTATTTCCCATGCTCTGTGCATTAGTGTAGAGACATCGAAGACCATGTGTCCCATTACAGACTGCCAAAATAAAGCTGCTTCGGGTCTCTTTGGAGGTATGCTATTTAAAGGATGCATGGGTCTTAAGAATCCGGAGGTCGCACCAAAGCCACACTCCATTCCTAAGCACCGGAGTGTAACTTTTGGGGCAGCTTCCGGATTCTTAGGATGCATGCATCATTTAAATAGCATACCTCCAAAGAGACCCGAAGCAGTTTTATTTTGGCAGTTTGTAACAGGCCTTATACTTGCTGCTTGTGCAAGTTTTTTGCCTCCCATTTTAGGTCCTTGCACTGTTTGCTTTGTTCCCTTTGTGTCAGTTTGACTATTTTCTCCAGCCCTTTCGCCTTCCAGAACACTGTCTCCCTCCCCCACATAACCTGATTAAATTTTTGAGACTATTGGCAAAATCGTTTTTGCCAACTGGCGTGAGATGCAACCCATCCTTTGCCAAAAGTCCCTCCTCATTGAACCTCAGACCATGATCCAAGAATCCAAATCGTTCTTGGCAGCACCATCTGCGGAGCCAGTTATTCACCTCTGCTATTTTCCTCTCCCTTCCTGGACCATGTCCTTTGACTGGGAGAAGAGATAAGATGACAACCTGTGCATCCATCTCTTTCAACTTCCTACTCAAAGCCTCATGATCCCTTATGATATTCTTAAGGCTGTGCCTTGGAGTATCATTGGTTCCCACATGATCCAAAAGAAAGGGGTAATGGTCAGTAGGCTTGACAAGTCTTGTCAGCCTCTCTGTCACATCACAGATCTTTGCCCCATGGAGACAGCACACCTCTCTGGACATCTTGTCAGATCCAGAAACCATTGGTTCAGTGCCTCTTAGCAAAGAGTCCCCCACGACCACCACATGCCTCCTCTGAGGCTTAGCAGTGGCTGTTCCCTTTGGTGGAACTCTCTGGGTTCCCTGCTCTGTATCTGAAGTCTGTCCCTGCTGCTGTTCCTCATCATCCTTGATAACAGAGAGAGATTCAAATCTATTCCATAGCTGCAAGCTCACAGAACATTCCCTGGTTTCTCCACTTCTGTGTATGACCTTCCTCCAACTATCTACTTCTGTTGTAGTGAAGTGACCTCCTCCTCCCCAGCAACTTCCTCTGTGTGTTTCCCATCCAGGACCGTCTGGTCTATTCTGGTCAGGAAAACCTCTTACTCTCTATGATGCTGAAGTGTAGCTATCTGGGCCTCTAGCTGCTGTACTTTCTCTTCTAAGAGGGCTACCAACTTGCATTTAGTGCAGGTGAAGTTCCCCACATCTGTAGGCAAGAAGAGAAACATCCCACATGTGTTGCAGGTGACTGCAGCAGAGTCTTCAGTGTCCATACTGAAAAGTCTTAAGGAGGCACTGAACAAGACTGTGGGCTTCCCCTGCTAAATAAAAGTGTAAAGAACCCCTGTGGTCCTGGACTTTGTCTCCAAATTCTATTAGCGAACTCAATAAACTGGGACTCTAGTTATGTACAGATCCCCTGGCTAATAGTTCCTTCCAGAGGAAGTCTCTGACTCACCTCCAGAAAATGTAAAATTGAAGGAGATGTCCTCCAGCACTGTGCCCAGGTGACCTTCTCCTCTGTACACCAAACCCTCCTTGACTGTAAAAAATAAAAGTGAATAAAATGAATAAAAATGGGGGGGGGGGGGAATTCGCATGCTATTAGGCATGTGCCACTACCAGCAGCTCCTCCTCCTCCTCCTCCCAGTGACCAAAGAAATGGCTCACACTTTTAAAATTTTAAGCTCTTATCAAGAAAAGCGGACACAGAAAAACCAGGTTCCCTTTTGCAAGGTATGCCCAAGAGAAAGCTGATTATGGGAAGTGGGTGTGAAGTACAGAGTGGACGTTTTCTCTATGCCACCTCAAGAAACAAACCATTGCCTTTTATTAATCTGGGACAATAACAACGACAACAGGCAGGCAGGTAATTTTTCTCCCTCTCCAAAGTTTGACTTGGCTTTCCCACCTCTCCCTTGCACTCATTTCCCTACATAGCTCATACTGGGATTTTTTTTTAAAAGAGTTAAATGAACAATTTGCCTTTCTAGCTCTCTGATCTCACAGTGAAGAAGGGGGTATGTGCATCCTTCTAGTCCCAATCCTGTGAGCAGACTACTACCAATGAGCCATACTCTTTGAAGAAATGCTTGGTTTAAGAGGTTCTAGGGTTGCTTTAGGGGATACCCTGCTTCCCTACTGTTTATTTTAAGTGCTCATTTGTTTGGCAGCAGGGAGATCTCTCTGCTCAGTCCTTTCCTGTAGTCATGTTTTTTTTTTCTTTCTATCTTGTACATTTGCTTGCTTCCTTGGACACAAATTAGTTGGCATTGACATAATCACATATCCATGTAGCTTATTTTTCCATAAAAGTACACAAATCATTGTTGACATCTTGCAGGATGTTAAATAATACATCTGTTCTGCACCTTCTTTGGTATATTGCTGCTCCTTTTTCAGGCAGCTTCAAGGCGGATTGGGGACATGGTGTGTGGTTCTAGCTTCTGTCAGTCTACTTCAGCCCCATATCACAAGATTCCACTTTGGATTTCCCCACGAGAGCCATTCCACAAAAAGGAAATGAGACACGAAAGCAATTGGATAAGATATAAAGATTTATTAAAATCGGAACAAGATAAATACCTAATAAAAATGAGAGAGGACCTGAACATTAGAAGAATTAATTGCTATTGGTTTCCATACCGACAATTTCTTGAAAAATATAAGGAAGATTTGAAATTGGAAGGTTTTGAAAGAGAGAAGAATTGAAAATTTGAAAATATATTACAATCAAGTGGGAAAAAAATCATAACTAATATACATAGAAATTTCTTCCTGCATGGCAGGGGATTGGTCTGGATGGTCCTTGGGGTTTGTTCCAGCTCTATGCTTCTATGATTCTGGTGACAGAGTACACTCAATGAGCTACTGGAGAACAAAGGAATAGGAATCATATTGCTAACATATATATGATAATGGAGCACACCAAATAATATTTTTAAAGCAGTCTGTGTTTTCTATATTTGAGCTAAAACCTGGATTATAGAGATTATGAAAAACTATGGATAGCTCTTAAAGAAGGCCACAATATTTTATTGTCCTGATGCATAACCTATTTCAGGACAAGAGACTACTGTTAGTACAGAAGATGGAGAAATAAAATGTTTTCCAATTGGCATGGTTAGGTAAGACTGCATTTTATCACTCCATCTGTTTAATTTGTATGATGAAAATATCATATGTAAAACAGGATTAGACACAAAGGAAGGAGGTGTGAAAATGGAGGAAGGAACATCAACAATTTAAGATATGCAAACACTTTACTACTAGCAAAAAATAGCAAAGTCTTGGAATGATTATTTAAGCTACCCCTTCTGAAGGTGGATTGTGGCAATGACAACCACACACTGCAGCCCCAATTCACCTTGAAGCTGCCTGAAAAAGGAGCGGCAAAGAGCCACTCCTTTTTGGATTGGCAGAAAGGCAGCTTTTCCTGCCCACCGCAACCATGGGCTACTTTATGTTGCTCTGGTGGCATGCAGCATGTAAACACTGCACTGCTGGAGTGTCCAGAAGCCAGCCCACATCTGGGCAGCTTGAAGCCAGCTTCTAGGTGTCTTGGGGGCATGTGTTGTCTGTACACCATGCCCTAAGTCAGCTGGAAGCCAGCTTTTTGTGCCAGTCTGTTTCGCCCCTAAGTCAAGGAAGAAATTGCAAAGGCAGATTTAAAGCTGAACATTATGAAAACAAAAATAACAACCACAGACAATTTACATAACTTTGAAACGGATGATGAAGACATTTAACAGTTCAACATTTTCCACACCTAGGCTCAATCATTAGTTAGAACAGAGACTGGATCAATAAAATAGAAGTTTGCATATGGACTTGACAGCAGTTAACCACAAACTTATGAATTGGTTGAAAGGGAGTCAAAATACCCTGTTTAAGGTTCTTTGCAAGCTAGAATTATTAAAACAAAATGAAACTACTCTTGTGACTTGTTACATATTTTGCCAAATCTGTTTGCTAGTTTTCAAGTCATTCCTTGGCATCACTTTAATTTTTACTGAAGTGGTGGCTTAGTGGCTAATACACCAGTTCTGATGATTGGAAGGTTGGCAGTTTGAGGCCCAAGTGCTGCATGATGAGGTGAGCTCCTATCACTAGCCCCAGCTTCTGCCAACCTAGCAGTTCGAAAGCATGCAAATGCAAGTATATAAATAGGTACCACTTCTCAGGGGGAAGGTAACAGCGTTCAGTGCAGTCATGCTGGCCACATGACCACCAAAGTAGTCCTTGGACAACGCCTGCCCTTTGGCTTAGAAACGGAGATGAGCACTGCCCCCTATAGTCAGTTACAACTAGATATTCATGTCAAAGGACTACCTTTAGCTTTACCTAACCATCCCTAAAGAGATTTTAAAAATCAGGCAAAGTTAGAAATATTAAATTGGTCTCACACCACCTCCAGGTGAAAAGTATAATTGGAGAGGTACCTATCATTTAGTGCATACAGTTTCATTGGGGTGCAGCACAGGTGGATGCTATCTGAAATCTACTAGAAACAGATCTTACAAATGCCCAGTGTAACTCTTCCATTAGGGTAAGTGTTTTCCATTCTGGTATATCATGGAGAGGGAAATATTTGCATCTTCTGTCTAAATGACTTATATTTTACTTTTATAAATGTTGAAATGTGAGTTGGATGGATCTCATGGACTGCTAAAAAGACATAACAGTGGGTCCTAGAGCAAATCAAGCCTAAACTCTCCCTAGAAGTCAAGATGACTTAACTGAGGCTGTCTTAATTTGGATATATCATATGAAGACATTACTCACTAAAAAAGACAATAATGCTTCATAAGGTATAAGGTAGCAGGAAAGAGGAAGACCATATTCCAGATGAATGGACTCAGTTAAGGAGACCATGATTTTAAATCTGCCAGCCCTGAGCAGAGCTGTTGAGGATAGAGTGCCTTGGAGGTCTCTTATTCATAGGGTCACCATAAGTCAAAATTAACTGAAGTTAACAACAAAAAGTACCATCATAAAACTGCATCATAAAAACCACACTGGCAACAGCAGACTAAAATAGCAACAGCACTGCCAGATCACTGACATCTGCAATGGTTCATGTTGACAGTCTTCAAAATTTACAATTTAAATCATTATGAAAAGAAAAGAGGACAACTGTCCACTCCAATCCCTACTGTCCTTAACCATGATGACACAAGTGGTGCACATCATCCTGTGGCTCTGACATGAAGTAGGAGTACCAAAAGAACAGCTAATAATGTGAAACTAAGTGATTCCAGTCCCATAGGCTGGATTAGTGATGAGTAGTCCCAGAAGTAAGGAGCTGCATTATGGGATCCTATGGGACCCTGTCCAACTCTATGTTTCTATAATTCTATGAATTTGGGAGAGGGAAGTTAACTGTGATTTATTTGTTTGCAGAGAAAACTGCAGACAACAACATATATGGTAAGCTTCTGTCCACCCCCTAAATAAAACTGAAATGAATAGCATGTCAGAGGTTTGCCCTGTCATTCCTTCCTGATGCAATTATGAAAAGAGCATACGAAATAGCTTTTTATTTATTGAGCAGCCTGTTGGTGGCAGCAGTGAAGTATCAGTGTTTCTTTGACACCATTTGCATCAGGTAAAAACTATATCAAAGTGCATGCTTTTTCTCAGAGATTCTTTTCATCTCTGGTAGAAGAACACAGGCTGGGTTTAGTTCAATAGTTATAGAGATTGAACAATGAATGAGCAACGTGACACAAAAGTACTGTGAACCAGTGAATGTGAATTAGAAAGGGAAAGTCTTACTTCTACACATTGGTTTGTGTATCTATAGATTTCCAAAGAAAATAAATAATTTTGCATTTTGCTGCAGCTGTACACAATATCAGATGAAGCCTGAGGGCACCAATGCCTGGTTCTTCCGGTTATTAAATAAATAAATGCTAAATATGTTTATTTGGAGAAACAAGCTCTACTGAGCTATTTTTAAGTTCTGTTTGTTAATCACTTCAATAAATATATGCATCTTCACTCATTTACTGTATGCTTCTTGGATCCAGGACAAACTTGGCTTGCTTTTTAATCACACATACACATGAGTGTTTCCTTGATTTAATCTTCCCTGTAATTTAAATAACAGCTGGAGGGAAATGGTCAGATTTTTCTGACTTTTCCAGAGAGATGTCAGGTGGATTCCTTTCCCAATAAAATACCTTTCTTGTTGGTCAGATTCAAAAGATGAACACAGATCTGTCTGTTTCTATCTGTAGGACCCAGTTCAGACTTCATTGGCATCAGGAATGAACAAATGCACTGCTTTGTACACATCTATTTTGATTGCATATAGATACTGAATCTCCAAACATTGACTGTGCAGAAAGAAAAGTATTAATTTCTAACCAGGAAACATTCACAATTTATTTGTGGCAGCAGCTGATCTTTATTATTTTTAAATCATCATCAATACCATGTGGTATTGAGGCCATAGACTCAATTGCTCCCAAGCGTCCTTTCCAGCCTGCTTCTAATCATAAATCTTAGTATACGGAAGATCTTCAGAAAATGAAGTACACTGCACAACGATTAGAACGCCACTGGTGGAAGACTCGACTTTTATCTGACAAGACATGCCATAGCGATCTTCTTTATACCTATGGAGTGGCAACAGATGCAGCAAAGAAATCTTTCTTCGCTGCACATATTGCGTCCACAAAGTCTCATCCAGCAGAGTTGTTCAGGGTAGTTAAAGATCTAACTGAGATGCCTTCCACCCTGAACCCTTTATTAGAACCAACTAAAGCCTGCTGTGACACATTTAATGACTTTTTCACAGATAAAATCTCTCAGATAAGAGCCGACTTGGACACGACATTATTGCAGAGACGATAAGAGAGGTGTCCAACGTCTCCGTGGACAATGTTAAACTGGATCATTTTGCGTTTGTGAGTACTGATGAAGTGGACAAGCATGAGGAAAACAACTTGCTCTCTTGCTCCTTGCCCTTCTTGGCTGGCCATCCAGGGAGGCAATGTAGTAAAAACATTACTTCAGTCTATAATCAATGCAACCTTCAGGGAGGGTCACTTTCCAGTCAGCTTGAAACAAGCTGTTGTTAAACCACTATTGAAAAAGCCCTCCCTTGACCTGGACAGAAATAATTACAGACCAGTCTCTCTGCTTCCATTCTTGGGCAAAATGATCAAGAGAGTGGTTGCCTTTCAGCTCCAAGCACTCTTGGAGGAAAACGATTATCTAGATCCATTTCAAACCAGCTTCAGGGCAGGATACAGACAACAGACATGGGGAATTTCAGCACAGAATAAGTAGGGAGATAGTACAGGAATACCTTGTTAATCTAAATGAATATGTCTCCAGGACCAGATGAACTATATCCAAGGGTATTAAAAGAACTGGCAAATGTAATATCAGAACCATTGGCATTAATCTTTGGAAACTACTGGAGAACAGGAGAAATCCCAGCAGACTGGAGGAGGGCAGACGTTGTCCCCATCTTCAAAAAGGGAAAAAAAGAGGATCCCAACAATTATCATCCAGTTAGTGAGTCTGACATCAATACCAGGAAAGATTCTGGAGCAGATAATTAAACAGAGAGTCTGTGAACATCTAGAAATCAATGCCATAATCACAAAAAGTCAACATGGGTTTCAGAGAAACAAGTCATGCCAGTCAAATCTGATCTCTTTTTTTTGGGATAAAATTACCAGTTTGGTAGATGAAGGGAATGCTGTGTATATCTTGATTTCAGTAAGGCTTTTGACAGGGTTCCCCATGACATTCTTGCAAGCCAGCTAGTGAAATGTGGACTAGAAAATGTAACTGTTACATGGATTTGTAATTGGTTGACTGGCCAAATCCAAAGGGTGCTCAACAATGGCTCCTATTCATCCTGAAGAAAAGTGACCAGTGGAGTCCCACAGGGCTCTGTCCTGGGCCCAGTGCTGTTCAGCATCTTTATAAATGACTTGGATGACAGAATCAGGGATATACTGTACATATCAAATTTGCAAATGACACCAAATTAGGAGGAGTAGCTAATACCCCAGAGGACAGGAACAAAATTCAAAATGGCCTGAACAGACAAGAAAGCTGGGCCAAAGCTAACAAATTGAATTTCAATATGGAGAAATGCAAGGTACTGCAGTTAGGGCAAAAAACGAAATGTATAGATCTAGGATGGAGGACACCTGGCTGAATGAGACTACATGTGAAAGGGATCTAGGAGTCCAAGTAAACACCAAGATGAACATGAGTCAATAGGTTAAGAATACTGTGTTCAGGTCTGGGCACCACAATTCAAAAAGGATGTTGAGAAACTAGAGCGTGTCCAAAGGAGGGTGACCAAATGGTGAAGGGTCTGGAAACCATGTCCTATGAGGAAAGATTTAGGGAGCTGAGGATGTTTAGCCTGGAGAAGAGAAGGCTAATAGGTGATATGATAGCCCTGTTTAAATACTTTAAGGGATGTCATTTTGAGGAGGGAGCAAGCTTGTTTTCTGCTGCTCCAGAGAACACGACCTGGAACAATGGATGCAAGCTACAGGAAAAGAGATTCCACCTCAACATTAGGAGGAACATCCTAATAGTAAGGGCTGTCCAACAGTGGAACACACTCCCTCGGAGTGTGGTGAAGTCTCCCTCCTTGGAGGTCTTTAAGCAGAGGCTGGATGGCTATCTGTTGGGAATGCTTTGATTGAGATTTCCTGCATGGCAGGGGTTTGGACTGGATGGCCCTTGTGGTATCTTCTAACTCTATGATTCTATGATTCTATTTCAGAATTATCCCTAAATATTCGTGTTTCAAAACCCTTTCTTTCTTCTTCCTACCAAATCTCTTCTCAAAAAATTTCCTTCCATACTCTTTCTCTTTCTTCCCTGTCTGCCCTCTTACTCACGTCTAAATTGGGACTTGACTTGAAAGTATCTTCTAAGGAGTTGAGACTTGACTTGAGACTTGAGGGTAGAAACTTGAAGCTTGGCTTGATACTTGAGGTAAAACATTTAAATACATCACTGCTAAATAGTGAAATTGTTTCCCAATCCATTATTTTCAGTTTCTGTTGACATCAGAGGCTAAAGTGTGGTTTCACTGTGGACAGATATGCTGTGCAATTCACTTCAGGTACCAGGGTTTCCATTGGTCCTTCCTTTCTTTTAGGAACAGGAAATATCCTGCTAACAGCTAGCAGAACAATAAAATTATGGCACCTGCTTAGGACATGTAGCAACAGGGTTCCTCAGATAATGTTATTCTTTATTGCATGTGTCAATAGGATCCCCGTTTTAATACAGTGGTACCCCGGGTTACAAAAATAATTCGTTCCGCCGCCGCTTTCGTAACCCGAAAGGCTTCGTAAGCCGAAAAACCCATAGGCGCTAATGGGGAAAAGCCGCAATTTGGTGCGAAATAGCGCCGAAAAGCACCAAAAGTTTTTTCGTAACCCGAAAAAACGTTCGTAACGCGGAACAGTTTTTTTAAATAGATTTTTTTCGTAACCTGGAAATTTCGTAAGGCGGCGCATTCGTATCCCGGGGTACCACTGTATTTGATAAATAAGTGGGGATGGAATTGCTTAGAATCCTGTTTCTGCTTTTCCCAAACAAAACCAGTACATCCTACTCAAATTAATGTCTACCAAAAATGTAAGAAAAATGAGTTGTAACACAGTAGAATCTTTGTTTACTGTTACTCTTATTTTACCCCCAGGAAGGGAACAATATGGCACAGCTAATAATTTGGCTGGGAACACAGTGTCAGTTTCATTGGGAGGGTTGGAGAGGGTGCCTCTTTAATTTTCATCAACTTTGGATATCCTTATCATTAAAATTGCATAGCTATTTTGTTAAAACATGAAGAAAGCCATATCATCTGCCTTTTTACCAACATGACCTGTGTTTCAGATTTTTGCATTGTCTGACCTCATTTCAGTTATTTTTCCATATCCTGCCTGTCTTGAATCCTCTGAAGGAACACACTGATGCTGTCTTTATGCTAATTTTATGCTCTCTGAGTTGTGTCTGTTATTCAAAGCAGTTGAAGCAGTTATTGCCAGTAATCTTATTTCTGCCAAAGCCCTCAGGGCAGACTAGGCCTCAAAATCAGGCCTGCAGACAAAGACAGAGCCATCAGAGCCTGCTGGTAAATGGCAGCTCTTTCCAACAGAATCTGATATCAGTTACTTTGCAAACACAGTAATAAAATGAAACAAATCAGATTTTCAAGTAAATAAACCAGGCTTCAGTGGCAGTGACAATGGTCAGGACAACAAGGTTTTAATAAGTGATACTATACATTAGGAAAATATGAGTGCATTATAGCTCCTCTCTTCTCTCACCGCCACCACAAAATAAACAGATGGACAGAGAGGTAAGCAAACAAATAAATCAGCCACCACGTGTAGCAAACAGAAAAACTGCAAATGAATCTCACTACATGTGCAGCTTCATCTGAGTGCTGACCTGAGTTCTGAGTAAGGAAATAAATCCAGCATAAATTGATTTGCAAATGACAAAACACAAAACAACAAAAACAACCCCCCCCAAAAAAAAAAAAACTGTACCTGCTGCAAGACAGCAATATATATGGAGGAGGAGGAGGAGGAGGGTTGACTTTGGAAAGAGTTTGTACATTTTTGTGCATTTATAAAAATGAAAAATAAGACAACCTATGAGAACTAGTAGCACTTAATGGGTTCTCTTCATGGTCAATCAGCCTGTGTACCTGTACTTGCTGTGTGTGCACACTTAGCTCTACAAAGGGGAAAAGACACTAGAGTTTGATTGAGTAGTTAGCAGAGAAGAGAGATTTGCAAAAATTGCAGGAACTTTTACACACACACACACACACACACACACACACACACACACAGTGTTTTGGTCTCTTGTTGGAGGGTAAAACACTTGAGGGGTTTGTATAGGGTTGCCATAATTGTCCACTTTTACCAGGGACAAAATGTGGAACAAATTCAAGACCAAACTGTAGGACAACTGCAGGACAAAACTCAGCCCAAAATGTAGGACATTGAAGAAAAATGGTGGACCTTAAATGTCCTACATTTTGAGCTGAGTTTTGTCCTGCAGTTGCCCTACAGTTTGGTCTTGAATTTGTCCTACATTTTGTCCCTGGTAAAAGTGGACAATTATGGCAGCCCTAGGTTTGTAGAATCCTCAAAACATGGAGATTATTGCACCCAGGAATCCTGGCGGAAGAGTCATGGGATCTAAAAGATGAAAACAGGACTCCTGGGTGCAATAATCTCCATTGTTTCACACTGTCAAGGACTGTATGAAACTGTCTTAACTAGAATCTTGGCAAAGACAGGATTGCTTCACATCTCTAGTTGATAATTGGTGTGGAATTTTTTTAAAGAGAAGATAACTTTTTCCTTATCCTTAGTCAGATGTGATCTCTTCCATCAGTTGAGGGCAGGGATAAGAACCAGTGCATTAATATTATGTAAACTTATTGTGGAGCAGAGGATAAACCAGAAAATAGAGTAGCTTTCCTACTAGTGAAGTACAATGTTATCGTAATCATTTTCTAGAAAACAATGTGAGATGTGCAGCATTTTCATTTGCTACACTGTTATAATAATAGAATTTTACAGTTGGAAAGGTCCACAAAGGCCATGTAGTCTTTCCCCCTGCAATGCAAAAATACACAACTGAAACACTTGTGAAAAACATCCATCGAGTCTTTGTTCTGGGCCTGCCGAGGGACAGCCACAGGGCCCTGGGCCCCACTTGAGCTCAATGGCTCCGGACTACAAACCCCAAGAAGGGGGCTGGGGTTTCTTTGGCATTGGGCACTTCACTGGCTTCTCTTCCACCTCTCTCTCTCTCTCCTGGCAGACAGTCACCTGGAGACAGATGCAGGTGGGAGCACATTGGTTAGGCCAGAAGGACCCCCTCCCACTTCTATTCTCCCACAATGTCCCCAGGCTGTGACAGTGGAGCCCGGGAAGGGCAGCAATTGGGGGAAGGTTCTGGCTAGGGAGCCCTCCTTTCCCTGGGAACTAGCCCGAGGTCCCCCTGCATCATGAGAGTGAGGTCAGGCAAACTGCACTCACCCCTTTGCTGCTGCCATGGCACCATTTTGCTCATGAGTAGAGTGGCAGCAGAGAAGGGGTGCGGAGGAGGCTGATGTTACCCTGACTGTCACTCTTCTTCTGGGGTGTCATCCCCCTCTGTCAGACTTCAGCAAATTCAGAACCAATGTGCACCAAATAGTCCAGGTTTTTGAAACCAGAAAAACTTTATTGAATATACATAGTCAGTAATTCACTAGTCAGCATTTAAGCCGAAACTGCCCCCCTATAGCCAAGCAGTATATTAAAAATCCCAAAATCTAAACTCCACCCCAACCCCAGTTGGCATCAAAACTAATACACACCTCCAATTCCCATAGCCTATTCCCTCATTGGAACTACCCTCCCATCTAAATGTTCTCACCAACACTATCTCTTCTAGCCTCAGGTATTTCCACAATCCACCCCCTTCCTGCAGTAACAGACACTGACACATCCCCTCACACACACATTCCAAACCTATCGTTCTCAAACTAACCTAGCCAGCTGCACCCATCCCAACCTCTCTATGCCAACCAGCTACCTGCTATCTCTTATGCCACAGCAACTATCATTCTACCCATCAGCCCCAATAGCAACCAAGCATATAATTTTATTGTTTGAACACCAACCCTCCTCCCTCCATTAATCACATATTCAGAACCCTGACAGAAACCATGCCTTCATGGTTCTGACACCCTCCCAAGATGTCACCCAGTGAGGGTTGTGCCCACCCCACCCCCCCACCCACCGCCCACACACACTCCTATTGATGCCACTGCTCCTGTTGATGCCACCCAGAATTGCATGGCTTTTTCACTGCTGAATTGCACTATTGACTCATGTTTAGTATGTGAACTACTAAGAGCTCTAGATACTTTTCATGTGTACTGCTTTTAAGCCAAGTGACACCCATCTTATATTTGTGGAATTTATTTTTCCTGCTTAGATGTCTTCTTCTTCTTGGCTTTACTTCGCAAACAAAGATTCAGGAAGGACTCATCTGTGCTTTCTACAAGCACATTGATGATGTTGGATGTATCCTTCGAGCCTGTGCAATGCATTTTTCTGGTGGAGCGCAACATGCACAGAACTGGCCTCACCCTTTAAACCAGAGGTTCGTCTGCTGAGGCCTTGACAAACATGGACAATGGCAGCGAGGTCCTTGGGTCATAGGTTTGATTAGAGTTTCCTTCTCTTAGATGGTTGACTTTACAGGGTTAGACGAGCACCATCTGCCCAAGTTGGGGATTAGAGATAGAGAGGAACTGCTGGACCTCTTACCCTTTCCCTCCACCACTCCCTTCTCCTTTTGTGACATGTCTTTTGAGATTGTAAGCCCGAGGGCAGGGAACCGTCTAATTAAAAAGATTGTATGTACAGTGCTGTGTAAATTTACAGCGCTTCATAAATAAGGTTAATAATATTAATAATAATAATAATAATAATAATAATAATAATAATAATAATTCTCCTAGGATGGTTGCCATAAGGCTAGAGAGCCCATCCTGCCCTTTGGCGCTCTTGGTCAGATCCTTCGGTTGTGACCTGTCTG
Organism: Sceloporus occidentalis; assembly: GCA_023333645.1. NCBI lineage: Eukaryota > Metazoa > Chordata > Lepidosauria > Squamata > Phrynosomatidae > Sceloporus > Sceloporus occidentalis. The sequence goes on along the minus strand of JALMGF010000004.1, from coordinate 5,910,591 downwards.
GCATGGGAGGCCCTACCAGTGGCTATTATACCACCGCCAGCATAACTCACAACTTCATTAAGGTATGCAAGCCTCTCCCCCACACAGTCAGAGCATAGCTGGAGGGGAATAGGAGGCCGGAAAATGACAGTTAAGGAGGGAGGAGCCTCTTCCTTCAAGCTAGCCCTGGGGAGCTGGGTCTCTGCCTGATCACTCCCTCTCAGGCCGCAAGACAACAGTTAAGGAGGGAGCAGCCTCATCCTTCAGGCTAGCCCTGATGGAGCTGGGTCTCTGCCTGATCACTCCCTCTCAGGCCAGAAGATGACAGTTAAGGAGGGAGGAGCCTCTTCCTTCAGGCTAGCCCTGGTGGAGCTGGGTCTGCCTGATCACTCCCTCTCAGGCCAGAAGATGACAGTTAAGGAGGGAGGAGCCTCTTCCTTCAGGCTAGCCCTGATGGAGCTGGGTCTGCCTGATCGCTCCCTCTCAGGCTGGAAGATGACATTTAAGGAGGGAGGAGTCTCTTCCTTCTGGCTAGCCCTGATGGAGCTATATATTCTGTCTAAGAATGAAGACCTTTTGAAGTGATGAAACATCAATAAATTTCATATAATAAATTTAAAAGCATAAAAATAGATGAAGTATGGATGAGGATTATATTGCACTTTTGGGAAACTTGAAGTTCCCCAATGTAAACGTATATATATAAATACTGGAATTGTTGTAGCTTTTAGTAATTTCAAATGTTATTTCTTCATTGTTTTATAATGTTCTGCTCTGTTATAATACTCTACTCTTTGGGAAGAAAACTATGACTATGGAGGAAGAATGGAAGGCCTGAAGGAGCTCAGTCCTGAGAAATCTATTTTGTTAGAAATGAACATATATTCATATTGACAGATTATATCCCTACTCTATAATTTTCACATCCATATATAGCCCCCCCCTCTCTCTGTGTGTGTGTGTGTGTGTGTGTGTGTGTGTGTGTGTGTGTGATTTATATGCAGGAAATTTAAAAAATGTATTAGGTATGAATGTGGATGGGCTACAAATATAAATAATATCTAATATTTTGAATTCCAAATATTGTGTTCAAGCATTATTCTTCATATATAAGCCTGGGAGGAATTTCGTGCTAAATAAATGCTGCCGCAAACCAGGCAAGATAAAACATAAATCATTGCATTAAAAACCTCTAACAGGTCTATCTGCTTTTTGAAATGACTAGGAGATGAAAGAGAGGAGTCTCATTTAAGAAGGCCCAGCGGAACAGTTCTGCATTTATATAGCTGTTATCAAAAGCAATTCATTTGGAGATCAAATAGACTGACAGATAGGACAAGCTGGGGATCACAACTGCCTTCGGGCAGCCAAAAGCAAGGATGGTCTCCCAGTACCATCACTAATATTGGGACTAGTTAAGGCTTATGTCTATTACAGTGAGTAGTAAATGCCAGTGGAATGTTAATTTGCTGCTCACACTTGGTGCTACTGAACTGTAGCCCAGGGAATGATGAAATGCATCCCACAGACTGATTTTTTATGGAATGCCTTCCTTTGAGTCAAACCTGACTGGTATTTATTTTGAGAAAAGGTGACAGTGCTGTCAATAGGAAGGTAAAATAGACAAAGCTAGCCTCATTCCCAGTGTCCTATAGAAGCAAGGTACTGTTGTACTTGCTGACATCTATGCAAGCGTTCACTTTCAGTTACTGTTAAGTTTAAGTAACTGTTCAGTTACTTAAAGAAAGAATATAACATAATGAATGGATGGATGGATGCATTAATCTGCAAGAGATACAAGATTTGAAGTAATTCTCAGCTATTTAAGTATGCAAAAGGCTTAGGATATCACATAAAGGTGTACCACATTTTTGGTCCAGAGGGCCATGTTGGTATGAGCAGGGGCATTGGAAGGTGTACATACATGTGAACACACACACAGAATGTTTGGGGGAGTTGATGTTAATTTCCAATCCACCAACCCTATGCAAGATCACTGAAGAAAGGATGTTATTTTACAATCACCAATCCAAGAAAAGGGGAGGCTGAATTAGCCCTCCCCTTTCATATACACACACAGTCCACATGAGTATTGCTGCTTCTGTTCCACCATTAGCAGACCTGCTGCCTCCATCAATGTTGTTATGGAGAGGATGTCTAATAATACAAAAAACAAATAAACAGGGCAAGTAAAATATAGTAATTTTATTGCCTTCAAAATCATAATTCTTCATTTCAATTAGGAAAGGTACTGGAAAACAAATGCATTTTTCTTCAATATAGGCACTTTTCATAAATAGATTTATATTCTGTTATTTTCATCCTGTGAATTTGACCAGTATTCTGGGCATCTGAGAAGAGTAAAGAAAGAATTTTATCACACGAGGCTATATAAGTGTCTTTGGCTAGTACTTACCATATGACATTGTATTTTCCCTGTTGCTGCTTTGCATTTCATTCGTTACTGTAGTCCAGCTTTTCACTGATGGGCAAAGCCTGTCAATAGGCTCTCAATATTGCTACTATTCCATTACTGCCTTTGTGTGATAGATCCCTTCTGCTGCAGTTCTGTTTCTCAGGCAATCACATAGTGTAAGTGGGCACGATTATGCTCCTCTCCTACACTCCCACTCCCACTCACAGCAGTTGTGGCCATCTTTCTGAAGCTGACTGTTGTGTGCACTTTCACACAGCAGCAGGCTTCAGGAGGTGGTTGACTGCCTGTGATTGCTTGTCCAACCATCTCCCAAAGCAAAAAGCTGTTGTGTGAATGAGCACACACTAGCCTCACACTTCTGAAGGAGGGATGAGGAGCAATTTTAACCACCAATACTAGCCATGATTGCTCCCCCCCCACCTCCATCCTGAAGAGGAGGGCTGCTGTGTAATTGTTCACACAGCAGCCCCACACATAAGTAGGGAGGAGCAAAGTGGTGCGCTTCAAGAAGCCACACCTTCACTGTGTGTCTTTTTCTATTAGCACCTCTAGCCATAGGATTCTATCCAGTATTTCCCAGAGCTTTATAAAATAAGCTTTCATGAAATCCAAGCTCAATGTTTGACTATATTCTTCTTTACTCTGTCCCAAAGTTATGAATTCTAGCATTGAATGGTCACTTCCCCTTGAGGTACTAGCTACTTTGATTCCTGTGACCAACTCCTCCCTGTTAGTATCAAGTCCAGGATTGTTGATGTCATTGTTCCTGCCTCTACTTTTTGAAATAGGAAATAACTGGAAGGCACATCAGGAATTTGTTGGCCAGCATAAAGTTAGAGTAAGTAGCAGATATCAGGTTAATTGAAGTGCCCTATAATTACTAACTGGGGATTTCAGAGATATGTTTCTAAAATCATCATCCACCACCCCTTCTTTCATTTGGTGGCCTACAGTAAACTCCTAATACAATGGTGGTAGAATTCAAAGACATAGCCATGAAAGTCTGGAAAATCAGTATGCAACGGGACTTTGTAACTCAAAGATCCCTTTGCATCCTAACACAATGTAACTTTTATTTATTTCTCCATTTATTTTTTTCCATGATGAAATCTATTGACTCACTGTGATCACTCTCATGGATTTCTGTACAAGTGAACTGGTGCCTGGTATATAATAAATAATAAATAATAAATAATTTATTTATATTTCCCGCCTCTCCCAGTTGGATCGAGGTGAGTTTACAACCTAAAATATATCCAAAAACAGTCAATAAAACATGATAATGATAGTACTCAAGTTAAAAAAATAACAACTCAGTCATTAATGACAGCAGTAATTAGACTTCCAAAAACAATCATAGTCAGAGGGGTGGAGCAGTTTATCTTATATGATACTGCTACTATCCCACCTTTTCTGAGACATCTATTTTTTAATAGGTTATACCCTTCAATATTACAATCATGAGAGTCATCCCATGAGGTCTCTGTTGTACCTATAAAGTCACATTTATCTTCCTGCACTAGGACCTCAAGCTCATCTTGTTTGTTTCCTAAATTGTGCATTGGTGTTTAGACATCTGAAGCCTTGTTTGTCCTCATCTGTTCATTTGCTCTCAATTTTACTATGGATCCCATTCTCTCCCTCAACTTCTCCTCTTGAATTCACATCTTTGCATTTAGATTTGCAGTTGGGCTGATGTTTAAGCTATCAACTCCATGTTCTATGAATAAATTAAACAAGGTTATTAAGTAGAAACCATTTTAGATAAGAAGCTAGATATTTAGGGATCACAATAACCACAAAAATTCCAACCAACCTTTATAAAAATAACAATTATGAAAAGAAACGGTATGAAATAAAAGAGGATATGTCAAGATTGAACAAGACAACTATATCCCTATTAGGAAAGATAGCATCTATCAAGATGAATATCCTCCCTAAAATATTATTCCTATTTCAAGTCATTCATATCCTGTTAAATGACAAACCTTTTGTCAGCTGGCAAAAAGATATGCAGAAATTTATCTGAACAGGGGAAAAGCCCAGAAGATCATGTAAACAAAGGGGGAATAGGCTTACCCTGTCTCAAAAGATACTTTTATGCTGCATGTGTTATATGGATAAAAGAATGGGTGACTCTGAAGGATAAAAAGTTATTAGATCTGGAAGAGATAGATAATTATTTTGGATGACATGACTATATGTTCTATGGTAAGGTTAATGCAAATAAGGATTTCCTTCATCACTATGTAAGAAGACCTTTGTATAGGATTTCACAGAAATATAAATTACACATCAGTAGAAAAATCCCACTATTGGTTTCTACCAATGAAGCTTTTTTTTAAGGGATGAAATTATTGTGAATAAATGGGCTACATACAAATATATTTTAACGAACAATCAGGATGGGAACTATAGGATGGAAACACCAGAGGAATGGAATTTAAAAGGATATAAGTATTATTGGTATTCATATAGACAAGTTACAAAAAGATTCAGGATAGATAAGAAATTATATGGATTTGACACAGAAGAATCAGAACTGAGACACATTCTAACAAGAGAAAAAATAAATAAAATTATTCCTAAACTTTATAAGGTTTTATTAAATCTAGAGATGGAATCTGAAACTATTAAGGAATGTATTTTAAAATGGGCTAAAGACTATGGAGAGAATATCCCATTAGAGGACTGGGAAAGATGATGGCATAAACATCTTAATTACACTGTTAGTATGAAGCTTAGAGAGCAATCCTATAAGATGCAATACAGGTGGTATCTGGCCCCAGTTAAAACTGCCCACATGTTTAAAAATACCAACGACCGCTGTTGGAAATACGGAAAAGAAAAAGGTTCCTTAATACATCTGTGGTGGTCTTGCCCAAAAGCCAGACAATATTGGGACATAATCCAAAAAGAAATTAAGGAAATTTTACATATACATGTAAAGAAAATTCCAAAAAAAAAAATTGTTCTGCATGTTTGAACAGGAATTAGAAAAAAAAATGGGAAGATTTTATTTTATATGCTAATGGCAGCCAGAATGGTATATGCCAAAAAATGGAAGGGAGACTGTATCCCAACTATGCTAGATTGGATCTGGAAATTATATGATTTAATAGAGAATGATAAATGTTTGATCAAATGCAAAATATAGCAAAATTTATGGAAGAATCCTGTCTTGGAATTTTTGGACAAATACTGGACTCAAAAGATCCCATAATCTAATCAGTTGAATTAAATGTGTGTGTATGTGTATATACACACACACACACACACACACACACACACACACATTCATAAAGTTTTTCTTTTCCTATGTACAGTACTGTAATGTCTAGCTTCTCGCTCTCTTCATTTGAAAAGGAGAATATAAAGATGGGGGGGGGGGGGGGAGAAACAACCATGTATAGTTATTTTGAGATAAAGAATACAAATTATAGTATAGACCTGTTTGTGTTTCAAGTAGATTTTATTGGACAACTGAAAAAGGATGATGACAAGTTGGAGTGTGTCCAGAAGAGGACCACCAAAATGGTGAAGGGTCTGGAAACCATGTCTTGTGAAGAAAACTTAGGGAGCTGGGTATGTTTAGCTTGCAGAAGAGATAGTTAAGAGAGATGATAGCCTTGTTTTTGTATTTGAAATATTTGAAGGGATGTCACATTGGGGATGGAGCAAGCTTGTTTTCTACTGCTCCAAAGAATAGGACCCAGAGCAATGGGTACAAGCTACAGGAAAAGAGATTCCATCTCAACATTAGGAGGAACTTCCTGACAGTAAGAGCTGTTTGACAGTGGAGCACACATCCTCAGATAATGATGGAACCTCCTTCTTTGGAGTGTTTAAAAAGAGGCTGCATGGCCATCTGTCAGGGATGCTTTGATTGTAATTTCCTGCATGGTAGAGGGTTGGACTCAGACCTTGTGGTTTCTTCCAACTGTATGATTCTATCATTCTACCATGAGGAAATATTTATGGGTAGCAAGATATGAACAAGGACTCCAAAAGTGATATGAAATGCTTAAGGGAGGGGAGCAGAGGCTCTGGGTCACCTTTATTCACTTTGACTAATGAAATGGCAGATGATTCAGAGTGAGTCCAACATGGGCTACAGATCATTGGAAGGCTGATGTTGTAGTGATTGTGGCACTAAGAAATTATACATCTCTGGTACCATTGTGTCTAGACAGTATCATCCAGTGGAGATCTCTTGAGTGGTTGTCATGTACTGGATAACTTCATTTCAGAAACACAAGCCTCAGGAAAGGGCATACATGATGGGGCTTGGAAGATGAAGACTGTGAAACCAAGTTGCTGCATCTCCAGAAGGAAATGAAAAAACTCTGTAATTATGTTCAAAGGCTTCTGTTGGGAAGAGATGAGGACAGGTAGCAAGTGGCCATCAGGTCACTAACTAAAGAAAGCTTTAGTTAGAGAACTGAGTTGATCACAACATAACTATGCTGTCAGGACTTAGAGCATTATAACATTACAAAAGTAAGCAGAGGCACAGAGATAGAGAAGCAGCTTTCTGATTATCTCTCCACATGTCCTAGAAGCACTTCCATTCTATTCCTGAAGGAGACAGTTAAAAAATGTATGCTGGAAAAATCCATTCGGCGAAAGGTATGCTTTTATCACTGTCTCCCTCTAGAAGGAGAATGGAAGTGCTATGACATCATGTCATAGGTTTGTTTGTGAGGAAATCTCACTCCAATTTCATGTGCAATTGTATCCTCTAGTTCTAATTCTATTTTAAAACACAAACAAAAGAACCCCACTTAGTATGGCTGATTTGAATTTCTCAGTTCTTTTTGATCTTCTTTTCACTTTGAATTGCATATTCCCAAGAAACCCTTCCCACAGTGCCAGTCATGAATCAAACAGTTTGGCACTGGGGTGCTGCCGCTGCCACCGCCACTGCCTCTCACTATTTGTGGAAGCTTCATCTTGCTGCTGTTCCTGATGCTCTTGCTGCCACTTCTCTTCCTCTTCTGTTCTGTTGCCTCTTCTTCAAAGTCACTGCAATGCCACCTCCCATGTAACTATGCTGGCAGACTTATAAGATGTCAGGTTACAGCTTTAAATGGAATTTCTCAAAATAAACATTTTAATCATATTTTAAGATTTAGAATGTGAGCATTCAGAAAACTGGAATATTCAGAAAGTGTGAAAGACATTGGCTATGTTCCCATCCACACATTCATCCAGGTAGGGCAAATCAGCTCAGTTGACTTCATCACTCACAAAAATCAAATTCTCCAAGCAACAGTATATTTGCAGGATACCTACTAGGTCTATCCTTATGGCAGGAACCTTGCAGTCATGTTACGCTTCACGTTTTCTCCAAATCTAACTGTTCTGCTCCAAAATCCAAGGAGGCCTTTCTCAATCTTTATATAAATAATTCCTTCACACAGTCAATGTTATTAGTCATAGTGTGCAATTGGTTCTCTATAGGAATAGCAAAGAGGCCCACTGGCGGTGTGAAATGACGGATCTCTTGTGTGGATGTATCTACAGCTCTGAATCCCAACAGCCTTCTAGCTGGAGGCATGAGAGAATTTTAGTCAGTAAGATGGGAGCAGGAATAGTGATACTGAAGGAATCTGTAAATCATGTGGCTCATATGTGATGAAATCAGAGGAAGTTCACAATAATTTTAAGAAGATAAAGGTAAAATATTTACAAAAGTTTAAAAAATTAAATTACAATATTATTAATACATGGTTTAAACAGTTTAAAACATTTAAAATATAATAATCAATAAACAGATTAAAATGCAGCACACCTCTTCACATATACAACAGTTTCATTAAATTTCAAAGCTAAACCTGAATAAAAAAAAAAATTCACCTGCTGACAGAAAAAAAGCAGAGCAAGAGCCAACTGAACTCCTGTGGAAGTGAGTTCCACTGTCTGGAAAAAGCCACAGAGAAGGCTCTCTCCTGTGTCCTCACCAAACACATCTGATAATGTGGTGGGACTGAGAGAAAGACCTCTCCTGCAAATTTTAAAACTTGGATTGCTTGTATAAGGAGACGCGGTCTTTCAGATAGAGTGGACCCAAGCCACATAGGGCTCTAAAGTCAAAATCAGCACTTTGAATTCTTCACAGAAATGGGCCAGTAAAGCTTTCTCAGGGGAACCACATGACTCAGCCCCAGTCAACTGCCTGGCCACAGAATTTTGGACCCACTGAAGTTTCTGAACAGTTTCCAAAGGCAGCCTGACGTACAGCATATTACAACAGTCCAAACAGGATATAAAATCATGGTGTGTCACCACAGTCAGGTCTGACTTCTCAAAATGAGCACAGCTGGTGTACTAGTTTCAACTGTGCCAAACACTCTTCTGGCCACTACTGAAACCTGACATCCAGGACAGTTCCAAGTCCAGTAGTATGCCTAGCCTGCAAACCTGGAATCGAATGGAAAGAAGAGATAGATAAAGGTATATAGGTTACACAAGCAGACTACATATAGATAAAGGTATATAGGTTACACAAGCAGACTACATATTTTAGCAACACAATGAGTTAACTTTAACTGTGTGAAAGTGCAAACTGTCATTATAGTACCAGCTCCAGACTACCATGAGGGATTAAGATGCTTGGCATAGGAAGTTGAAAGACCTAGATGGACAGATTGTCATTGATTTCTTCTCCCATTTGAAGGCCACATTCCAGGAAGAAAGAGAATAGCAGAGGTAAACAACTGGCTTAACAAATGGTGCTGCCAAGAACAATTTGGCTTCTTGGACCATGGCCTGAGCTTTTAGGTGGATGGATCCTATCCTCTGGGTTATTAGCTACTTTTCCTAATTTGTGTCATCTGCAAATTTGATAAGGTGATATGCTTATTTCCCATGCTCTTCTATGAAACGCTAATGAAAATTGGAAGAGAAGAAGAAGTAGTTAAAGACATCATGATTAAATATGCAATCAATGTATGCCATTCTACTCAAATGAAATAGTGGGGAGGAGAGAGTATGAAATAAAGGGTTGAAACATATAGCTTCCCAGAACCTTAAAGAAAACTGGTATAAAATGTATTGCAGATGACACCTAACCCTTGACAAATTAGCAAGAATATATAAAAATCTAGATAACAAATGTTGGAAGTGCGCTGAATCACCTGTTACTTATTACCACTGTTGGTGGGTTTGCAAATTTGCTAAAAACTTGGGAAATGATTATTGAAATAATTAATGAAATATTATATATAAAAATAGAACTAAAACTTAAACATTATCTCTTAGGAATGTTAGAAGCCAAATTAGAGAATAAATTTGGGGAAATTTTATTCTACCTAACAAGGATGGCTATGATCACCTTTGCCCAAATGTGGGAAAAGGAAGACATACCTCAGAAAGAGGATTGGTTGTTAAAACTATATGACATGTATTGAAACAGAGAAATTAACACAGTACTTGAGAGACAATACACTAGATAAAGTTAATAAAGTTTGGGGTAAGTTATTGAATTTCTGGGGGGAAAAAACCAATGGGGAGAAAAAGCAGTTACAAGTCTGATGTAAACTTTAGATATAAGACATGATAGAGAGAGAACTTAAAAATTGAACTATTGGGGGGCTTAATGGGAATATAGGAACTGTTAAGAAATAGTAGGATAGAACAGTAATAGTGAATATGGATACAAACAAAATCCATTAGCGATTCCTTCATTGGCCAACTGAAATGCAGAATATATTTGTTGCAAGCTTTTGAAGCCCCATGGGCTTCTTCATCAAGCAATATGTTACAAACCAAAAAGGAGGGGGGAAACACAATTGGAGATGTTAGTCAGATGCCTGTCTGTTGTTTCAGTCCTTAGAATCATAGAATCATAAAGTTGGAAGAGACCACAAGGGACATCCAGTCCAACCCCCTGCTATGCAGGACCTCACAATCAAAGCATTTCTGACAGATGGCCATCCAACCTCTGTTTAAAGACCTCCAAGGATGGAGACTCCACTACACTCTGTGGGAGTGTGTTCCACTGTCAAACAGCCCTTACTATCAGGAAGTTCCTCCTAATGTTGAGGTGGAATCTCTTTTAATGCAGTTTGCATCCATTGCTCCAGGTCCTAGTCTCTGGAGCAGCAGAAAACAAGCTTGCTCCCTCCTCAATATGACATCCCTTCAAATATTTAAACAGGGCTATCATTTCATCTCTTAACCTTCTCGTCTCTAGACTTAACATCCCCAGCTGCCTGAGGCGTTCCTCATAGGGCATGGTTTCCAGTCCCTTCACCATTTGGTCGCCCTCCTTTGGACACGCTCCAGTTTCTCAACATCCATTTTGAATTGTGGTGCCCAGAAATGGACACAGTATTCCAGGTAGGGCCTGACCAAAGCAGAATAGAGTGGCCATATTACTTCCCTTGATATAGACACTATACTTTTATTGATGCAGACTAAAATTGCATTGGCCTTTTTAGCTGCTGCATCGCACTGTTGACTCATATTCAGCTTGTGGTCTACTTGGGCTCCCTAGTAAAGTTGTTGTGATGGAGAGGATATCTTTTGCAGGGTACATGGGATAGGTTTAGGAAGGAAAAGAAAGTCAATAAGTATAACAAAGATAAGACTGTATCAATAGTGAGCTAGTTCGATAGGAGAAGATGGAGAGGGTATTTTTTAAGAAGATTGAAATAAAAGAATGGATGATAATGAATAGGGAGAAGCAAATGGAATTTAAATAGTTAAGAATGGGGGAAATAAGAGGGTAAGGTATATAGGTGAGGGTAAGGGTAAGTAGGAATGGAAGGTATGTGTTGGTGGCAGGGGGAGAAGAAAGAGTTGAAATGAGAGAATGGAAGATTGGGAAGATCTAAGAGAAGTTGAGAGATGAAGAGGAGACATGTGAAGATAAGGGAAAGGAAATAAGAATAACAGTGGTAAAGGAAGGAAGAGTGAATGGAAGAGGTTTGATAAAGAAAAAAATGCAAGTTTTTTGAAGTTAGATTTTTTAAAAATATACTAGTGAATGTTTGAATGTAAATGGTTGTACAGTGTGTGTTTATTGAAATAAAATATATATTTTTAAAGAAGATATAGGTAGCCACCTTGTTATGCTCAGCCTGAAAACAGATACATAGAAAGGCATGCAGAGATTAGTGAGATGGGCAAAACTACAAGACCTAACTGAAAAACTAAATAGATAACAAACACCAGAGTTTAGACGATGCCTGGTACAGCTTGGATGCTTTCCAGAGTTGTATAAAGTTCCTGAACAGCAGATGATTGATTGAAACCCTAAACCCTAAACCACACTTCTCTGCCTAAAGGCCCTGCAATTTCTGAGTTGCTATGCAGTGCAGGATCAATATGGGATAGAGATACATGACATGTTTAGTATGCATGCTCATGAAATGTGACCTGCTAATTAGTGACACTACAGCTATGCACAGATAGGATGCTGTATGGATGTCATATGGAAAAGTGTGTGTGTGTGTGTGTGTGAATGTTTGTTTGTTTGTTTACTTTGTGTTAGTCTTTTGGGTCATGATACCTATTCACTGCAGTAAATAAAACTACAAATTCTCCTCCCCCCCCCCCCCTGTGTAGATATTAGATTAATCACACCATGGCAACAAAGTCATATGGATATCAGAAGATAAGGGCCAGGACATTTCTTCATCATACCTCATAATAGTAATATTTTGGTTAGCTGTGATTAAACAAGCGGCAACATGTTCTGTTTCATATCCTTCATTCCAATGGATGTTGCAGTCTTTTAAATTAATCTGAAACATGCTTAATTTTATTACTTTCAACATTGTCTTTTAGTGCTGCATATTAACACCACAGAACTGGCTGAAGGACTATTCCTTTCCTTTTAAAAAATTCTTCAATTTTGCATTACTTTACTTTGAAGTGAGTTCAGAACAGTATCCCCTTAAGATTTGCCATCCACCAAGCCAGCCTCTGCTACCCATGAAATCTCCCTCCTTCTCAAAAATGAGGAAAACAATTAGGATTGCCCATAGCAACCCATCCCTTAAAAACTGTTTCTCCACGGTTACAATGATAGAAAGATATTTTCACTTTTATATCTTCAGCCTGCAATTTATCTTGTCACAGTAAGATAGATGTCTTCTACAATGACCACAGTAGTTTAAAAACATCAATGAAATTAGAGAAGGGAAAATATGGTGGTTTCAACTTTCCTCCCATTCAGATTTTTCAGTTAATGCAAATTCTGATAAAAACTGAGAAACAATATTATCTCCTTAATAGCCTAAAATACAGTTACAGTACTTTGATGAATATAAAAAGCAATAGTTGTGTATGCACTGATGTTTATAGCCTCTGAATTAGACAATTCACTATATTTTTAATGAAAACATTTTAAGTTTATTTTAGCCAAGACAGCTAGAATAGCATAATAATAATAATAATAATAATAATAATAATAATAATAATAATAATATAGAATCATAAAGCTGGAAGGGACTGGAAAGACCAACTAGTCCACTCCATGCCATACAAGAATAAACAATTATAGCACTCTTGAAGATGCCTGTCTAATCTCTGTTTAAAATATCTGAAGGAGGAGAATCCACCACCCTTCAAGGCAGTCTGTGAAAGTGTTGAACAGCTTCTATCATCAAGAAATTCTTTTTAACATTTATGTGGAATATTTGTTTTTGTTTTTGTTTTGTTTTGTTTGGAATTTAAAGAAAAGAGGTTCATTCTGCATTGGTCCATTCTGGAAAAAAAGTCTCTTCCCTCTTTGATATGACATCCCTTCAAATATTTAAACACGACGATCATGTCCCCCCTTAACCTTCTTTTCATCAAACTAAACATTCCCAGCTCCCTAAGTCTCTCTTCATAGGGTAGAACTTTCACCATTTTGGTTGCCCTTCTCTGGATATGCTCCAGCTTGTAAACATTCTTTTTGAATTTGAATTTGGTTGAACTGGATGGCCCTTGTGGTCACTCAGAACTGGGTATAATATTCCAGGTGAGGCCTGACAAAAGCAGAAGTGGTACTATCACTTCTCTTGATCTAGACACTATACTCTTGTTGATGCAAACAAGAATTGCATTGGCTTTCTTGGCTGCCACATCACACTACTGACTCATGTCCAGCTTGTGGTGTACTAAGGCTCCTAGAAATGTAAATGCATGCTTTTTAGTCATGCTCAAAATGGAGGATTGTTTAGAATACCTCCTGGAGAGAAGGTTGGAATGGAGGACATGTCCTGGAAGAGGAGGAGGTCTGCCCTGCCCTGAGGTGAATCTACCATAGGGTTTTCTTGGCAATATGAGTTCAGAGAAGCTTTTCCTTGGTCTTCCTCTGAGGCTGAGAGAGTGTGGCTTCTCCACTCTTGGTGGTTGTGCGTACTATGTGTCTTTTCTTTCTTGCCCTGGAGTCATTCTCATCCTTTTTTCATAGGCTGCATCTACACTGCAGAAGTCTCTCTCTCTCTCTGGCTTTTCTTTGCGAACGAAGATTCAGGAAGGACTCATCCCGCGCTTTCTACAAGCGTGTTGATGACTAAAAAGGCTGATCCAAGATAAACAAGTCTGGTTACAGAAAGCACAGCAGAATGTCTCCTTGGGTGATGTTTCCAAGTTGTGGTTCTTTCTGCATTGTTGTTTCTCTTCAAGACTCATTCGGCGTGAGTTTTCGAAAAAGGCTGCAGCATCGTAGATAGTGCGTCTCCATGCCTCCTGATGCGAGGCCAGGGCGGACCATTGTTGATGAACGATTTGGCCAAGCCTGAGATGTTGTTTCAGGGAGTCCTTGTATCTCTTCTTTGGGGCACCCCTCTTACGCTGACCCGTGGCGAGTTCACCATAGAATACTATTTTTGGGAGGCAATGGTCCTCCATCCTAGAAATGTGTCCTGCCCAACGCAGCTGCATTCTCAATAGCATGGCCTCAATGCTGGTGATCCCTGCTTGCTCAAGGACAGCAACATTTGTCACATACTTAGTCCAGTGTATATTTAGAAATGTGCGTAAACAGCGCTGATGAAAGCGTCCGAGGAGTCGTAGGTGTTGGCGATAGGTGACCCATGTTTCAGACCCATAAAGGAGAATAGACAAGTAATGCAATTTGATACCACTTTAACTGCCCTGGCTCCATGCTATAGAATCCTGGGATTTGGATTTTTGGAAGAGAATTCACCTTCTCAGTCAGAGAGTAGTGGAGCCACAACAAACTACAAATCCCAGGGCTCCATAACGTGGAACCAGCAAGATGACCAGATGTCCTCTTTTTCTGGGGTATATCTTACATTTCAGTCTTCTGTTCAGGAGGAATTCCAAAAATGTCCTCCCTTTTGAGCATCACTAAGAAGCATGAAATTATATTTATATGAGGGGTTTCAGCTTTTACTTGGTCATGTCCTCCATTTTCCTTGAAAGTCCTACATTTTTCAGTGCCTTGTCCTCCTTTGTGGTTAGGACAGCTCTTCACCGTGGGAGCCAAAGTGGTGTCAAACTACAGACCTGGTCCTCTCACTTGGTGACTCTACTGGTTTTCTTCTCTTTCTTGTGACACCCTTTTCTGCCCCTTGGGTGAAATTTTTAGTTTTTAGGGGTCATAGATGGACCACTACTACTCCATAAATTTATGGGGTGGGATCCAGATTTTTCCACATCATTAGAATGAATAACGCTTCCAGGTTGCAAAAGGAATATGTATGCATTAGTCTCCATTTCAAATATCACAGCAATAAAAAAAGTCTTTAACTTGTAAAAACCTAATTGGCTTTTTGACTAATTTTCAATACTCTGAGGAGAGATTGGAACCTAAGTTTTATGTCATGTTTAGCTTTAACAAATGAAACAGCGGAGATCAAGGGGTGAAAATAATTATGAGAGGTGACCGGGTGCCAAAATATTTCTCGCCTAGGGTGGCAAAATACCTAGAGCCAGCCCTGGTGACCTCTGGACTGGACTCTGGACTATTCCTTTGTATATTCCCCTGCTGTGCTGCCCTCTGTAGAGGTAAGCAGGACAGTCTAGTAGAACCAAAAAGGATACACCCCTCATGTCCAGTTCCCTGTGGAAGACATCCACCAAGGCAACCATGGCTGTCTGTTCCGTAGCCAGGTCTGAAACCAGATTGAAATGTATCTAGAATAAATGATCAATCTAAATGAATTTAAGTATACAAGCCCAGGTGAACTACACTCAAGAATATCAAAGTGTTATCGAGTTTGGATTTATATAAATTTTGGGTGCCAAGCAATCAAAAATCATGACCCCTGACCGACCCCATTGCCAGCCTAAATATTTTATATTTTAATTGCAACTCATTGGCATTGGAGTCTCTTTTTCTTGGGGTTGGACTAGATGACCTCTGGTATACACATAGGGACCTGATCTGCTGCATGCGTTGTTAGGACACTCCTCTCGTAAATTTGAGCTATTTAATTCCCATAGTTCGATCCTTTCTAACAAAAGGCCTTTCCATCAATCTCTGTCACTGAGGTCAATGTTCTGGGGATACAACTTTCTAAAGATAACTTCACTGCTAGCTCATTCTGAGGGTAAGTTTCTGACTCACTTCCTCTAGGCAAGAAACCCCCAAAAGTCCTTTCTGAAAAAAGCGAAAAATGTAAAGAAGAACCTGTAAAGACAAAGTCAATGGTGACAGAGCTCCAAGTTAGATGACATTCTTTGAGGCAGTTATTGTCAGGAATGCTGTATGTCAACTATCCCCTAGACAATAAAACCACTCCTAGACTATGTCTAACAGGATAGTTTATTGAAAGGAAAAGGGAAACAGAATATAGCAGGCACTGTGGCTCTTTTGATGGGTCTAAAGTTACAGTTCAAACCATAAGCATTTATACAGTTCATTTAGGTTCCCACTTCCAAATTCAAAACAGCCACTATTGGTCACTATTTCAAATGTTCCTGCTCACTCAATTTCCTCACCAAAATGTTGTTGACAATAGTATTCTAAAACATCAAATTATTTCACACGGGAGAACCGTGTTGTTCCCATATTTCCTTCTCCACTGAGGCTAGATGGCCTTCAAATATTTGGAACCATAAGCATGTCTCAGTTCTCTATACCTGCCTGTATTATAAATAATCTCACCAGTTCACTAACTCACACTTTTATCCCATGGTTTACACTTATAAAATCTTAAATCACTAAATCAATTAAACATACACAGTCATCCGTTTATGAAATATGACAGTCCAGCATTAATCCTCTTAATAAACTTCATCAAACAATTAATCCCCTTCATTAATCCATCCTGGAATCATGTAGGTTCATCATACATCACTATCAGCACAATTGGCTTCTCTTAATTCATTCAATTATACATTCTATCCATTTGTTCAAATGGCACATATAATACAGGCTTATTCTAGTGCATGGTCATCAATGGCTTTATGACAATCAAACAAAACAAATAACATTCCTATATCATTTCTAGAATACCTAAGTTCAAATAAAACTAATTGAAAGCACATCATGTCAGCAGAATCCATAGCAGTCATACAAATATCTCAACAAATTAATCCTAAACTTAACAAACTATCTGACAACTATATTCTACCACTCTATCCATAAAACTATTAATAAACTCTTTTTATAATCCATCACTCATGGCTTGGCATAAAACAGTCCTGACCAGGCCAGTTGTCCCAGAGCTGTTCTAAAGCCAACCATATCCAACATTCCCTTTGAATCCTCCATTCAGCCTGTGTCTGCAATGCCCACTAGTACAATCACAGTACAGTGTAAGCAAAACTTAATCAAATTAAATCTAAACATAACCCAGGGTGCTGGAACCCCAAACATGACAGGAAAACTTATCCGATTTATTCCTGATAGTTGTGGAACAAAGGAGAAGCCATTGGTGATAAAGTGGGAAGAGGCTGTCATGTATTTGAGATGGAGAGCCTCTGAGGGCATGAACATTTGGTCACTCAGATGTCATCGGACAGGGAGTTAAAGGGGTCATACAGACCAGCAGCTTGGAGTGGCTTCTGACCACTCTAATGATGGTCATCCCCTGATCAGCATGGGACCATTGTGACCACATGAGCCTGGTCCTAATCTGGGCCACCATGGTCTCCAATCCAGCTGCTGGCAGGACTGGCTTTTAGCTGACCCTTTCTTGCCATCTCTTCCAGATTTGAATGCTCTTTGCATGCTCCCCACACAGCTTCCAGTGCTTTTGGGGCATGTGTCATGTGCATGCCCTGCCCCTTGCCAGAAGCCATTTTTTCCTGCCCATCTGTTTTGGGCCAAAGTCGATGTTTTGAAATATCGCCAGACTATTTCTTCATCTGCCTGGATTTAAACCTCTGGCCCGAAGAAAGAGACTTTTGAGGAAGGGAGGGACCTTGCTGATAGCTGCAGCAATATCTACCTGGACTTTAGGTTCTTTTGAAAGGCTCATTGTACTTATACCAGCTTGACATGTACCTCTTAGTAGATTGTATCGAGGAATTGAATACATACTTCACAGTCGAAGAAGTGCTCTAACCTGGAGTCAGTCTCCAAAATAAAGAAGTCAGCATCATCAAAAGGTAAGCCCATCAAAAAGTACAAGCTTGCTGTAATAGACTTGAAGAGCAGAGTCAGGCATGTCAGCAGAGAGCCACCCCCCCTCCAGCCATTACCTTTCCACCACTGTATGATACAAAGTCATAATTTGGTGCCCTGCTATCTTGTGGACTTCTGATTGCAATTTATTTAGGAAGGGTGTCATTTTCTCTTATAAAAGTTGGTTGTATGCTCTAATACAAACAAGATAATTTGAAATTTTTGAATTCAGGGTGGCTGAAGACCGAAAATTTCTCTCTGTTGAATCATGCTTCTTGCCTTCCTTGTTTGCAGGTTTACAATGCAGTGTCAGGAATGTTTTGACTGGATAGCAGTGACAGTGACATTGACCTTCAGCTTTGGAAAAACTTAATATGATTAATATGATTACAGCAGGGCATCTCCAACAGATGGCCATCCAGCCTCTCTTTAAAGACCTCCAAGGAAGGAGATAGGGAGTCAGAATCTGCCATATCTTGTCATGTTTATTGTTATTTAGCATATAAGCATGTTTTACTGGGTGCTATAATGCAGAAGAATTATATAATGTTAGAGTATATTGGTATCTGATGACAATGATGGGGGGCAGAGTACTAGTGGAAATAATTGGTGGTGGTTCAGAGAAATGCTTGTTGCCTGGCGCAGTAATATGCAGATGTGTGGTGGAGGAACTTTCTCAGAGTCCTCTGGTGGGAACAGAAAGTAGAGATAGGAACAAGACAGTTTTGGGGGGCTGGGTGAATGAGACTGAATGGATTGGTATGTTTTAATTAGTAAACAAATTAAGATGAAGCCTGCAAAATTTTGGGGCAGGACATTGGTAATGTTCTGCCAGTATTTGCATAATGGCACTTCTATCTGCAGATGTCTTCCTGCTAACACCTATGTTTTTTCTGGAATAAAGTTTTACTGCTTGCAATACAGAAGATTGTTTACTGAACTCCTGGAAGAAAACTCAGTTCTTGACAGAAATGGATTCAAGATACTGGACAGGAGATTCTAACTAAACATTAGGAAGAATTTTCTGACAGGAAGAGTTGTATAACATTGGAACACGCTGCCTCAGGGAGTGGTGGAGTCTCCTTCTTTGGAGGTTTTCAAACAGAAGCTGTATGCCTATCTTTCAGAGTGTTTTGATTGTGTATTATTGCAGGGGCTTGGGCTAGATCAGGGGTAGGCAACCTGCGGCCCACGGGCCGGATGCGGCCCGGCGAGGCCTTGGGACCGGCCCCAGCCCAGTCCTGCCGCCGATTGCCGCCGGGGCCTTTGGGGGGCAATTGTCTATAGAAACCTCAGAAACATGCATTTATATTAACATTTTTTTAAAAATCAGCAATTTTTTGCGTGTGTCCTCCATTTTTTTTTAAAAAAAAGTATCTTCCATTTGAAAATTTTGTCCTACATTTGTCCTGGTTTATTTATATATTTATTTTTTTTTAAAAAAAAATTTAATTATTTATTTTTTGGCTTCGGCCCTCCAGTTGTCTGAGGGACAGCAACCCGGCCCCCAGCTCAAAAAGATTGCCTACCCCTGGGCTAGATGGCCCTTCCAATTCTATTATTCTATGAAGTTTCCAGTTATCAACATGATAGAGAATTTCCAATACAATTTCCTTACAGGAACAATAATCAAATTTGAGCCAGAATCCATAGCCGAGGTAATCAAAGTTGTCAAGGCATGGATGGCCCAAGCTACAGTAGCAGTCCTTTCTGAAACTGTGATCATCTAAGTTGAGGGGGGAGAATTGTGTTTGCTCTGCATGGCAACCTCTTGATTGGGGAGAGTATGGGACAAAAATGGTTGATCAGAAGTCAAAGTGACGTCATGGGATGCCTGGTCATCCATCCTTTCATGGCAATGATAATGATGGTTTGTGCTGCACAATACCCAGTGTGGTATTGTCTGCATTCTGAGCAATAAGAAGGATAGGCCTCATTCCTATAGTGGCATTCCTATATATTCTTGTCAATTGTGCTCGTGAAAGATAGAGGACTACAGAGGAACAGGAAGATAGTAAAAGTGAATGACTTGTTGTATGATATAGGCAGGAGAGGTTTGGATTCTGGGACCATGGTCTTCGCTTCTTAGGCTCCATTCAGACTCACCTATTTGTGCTGGATGGAACTGGGCAGAATCGCCCCCTCCCCCCCCCCCCCAAATCCCTTCGGAAGCAAGTGCCCACTAAAAATGTACCTCAATCAGGGTAATTAAACCCTGAATGCCCTCGCAGCTCTTCTGGAGAGTTCACATTTGCAGGTACCGGTTTAAAATGAAACCGCTTTCATCAGGGTGACGTTTCCTACAGCCATTGGGCAATCAGATGTGTGCTTCCCCCTCCTTTTTTTTTTTTTAAAAGGCAGGACTGTGCACATATTTTGTCAAATTTAAAAACCTCCAGGTGTGTGTGTGTGTTGTGTGTGTATTTGCGTCACTACAGATTATGGATCTGCAAAATGCAGTCTAATGCCATTTCTGCATCTTCCCTCCTTGCCGCCCCAGAATGCCTCATACACATACAATAATAATATTATTAATAATAATTAATTCCTCATCCCAAATGCCATCTCTGCATCCTTTGCTTTCCCTCAGATTGCCACCCCAGAATACACATATATTGCAAAAGCATTCTGTATCAATTTGCCAAATTGAAAGAGAAACATTTGTAACATTTGCACTGTAGCATTCACATATAAAAAATAATTTAGAAAAAAAGCCTTTTGCAAAGTGCCGTGCTGGGAGCAAGGAAATGAAAGGGAAAGTAGCACAAGCAGACACACATTCTATCTATATGTGTATCTACCTGTAACAAAAAGCATGCACATAGTCTGTCAAAAATAAAATTTAAAAATAAAGAGGGAAAGCTGCCTGAGAGAGCAGAGACTTGCTCCGTTCCCTGCCCTCCCTCTGACCTGCCCTGAATTTACCCTTTCTCCGGCTCCTTCCTCCTCTTCCTCCAGCTCCCCTGTTACCCTGATTCTGCCCTTGGCACCCCTGGCTCCATCCATCACCCCTTTGGCACCCATCCTCCACTTCCTTCCTTCCTTCTCCTCCTCCTCCTCCGTCACCCGAATCTGCCCTCCAGGGCACCCTTCTTTCCCCCGGCTTCATCCTCCTCCTCCTCCTCCTCCTCCTCCTCCTCCATCACCCCGATGAAGGGGAGGCATTTTCTGCCCTCTGCCCTCCCTCTGACCTAAATTCCTCCCCTGAACTTAACCTGATCATGAGCGGGGACAAGTTCATATTCGCCGGACCTGGGTTTTTTTAAAAAAAAGATCCAGCTTTTACTCTGCTTCCAAATGACCCATGCTAAGGGGCATTTGCCTCTCAACAGGTGTGCAAGCCTCGGATTTGCTTGTGGGAGACTCAGGGCAAATATGAACTTCCCGTGGTTAATCTGGGTTCTGATCCGGGGTAAAAGGTAGTCTGAATGGCCCCTTAGACAGAGTACAGTTGTTTTTGTTAGTAGCATGGCAAGTCTGATCAAGAGGGCTTTAAGCTATTTTTTTTTTTTCCGGGGATGGAGACTATAGCTCAAACAGGCTAAAGGTAAGCCCTAAAAACAAGGATGTGTATACACGAGAAGCTGAGGTAGAGGTGTCTGTACACCAGTTCACAGAGTTTGGGAGCTTGAAAACCCAGGGCAGGAAGGCAAATATGACTTTATACATATAATGCAGACCTGGTTGAATTACTTTCATGATTGGAATATAACAATTGAAGGATATAATATGTTAAAAAAGAATAGATGTGGCAGAAGGGGAAGAGGAGTAGCATTATATGTCCAAGATTAATTCACTTGTACAGAAATCTATGAGAATGGGACAGTGTGGACCATTTGAGAGTATTTCAGTAGAAATAAATAGAGAAATAAATAAAAGCACCAGGGCAGGACTACCCAGTCAAGAGGAGGTGGTGGATTATGTTTTTCAAAAACAGATCTCAGAAACCTCCATGATAAAAGAATTAATACTGAAGAGACACTTCAGTTACCCTGATATCTAAATCTACTAATCATAGGTCCTTCAATAAATTCCTGACAT
Source organism: Sceloporus occidentalis (assembly GCA_023333645.1). Classification (NCBI taxonomy): domain Eukaryota; kingdom Metazoa; phylum Chordata; class Lepidosauria; order Squamata; family Phrynosomatidae; genus Sceloporus; species Sceloporus occidentalis. Next base: position 5,888,596 of record JALMGF010000004.1, on the reverse strand, counting down.
GCTTTGTATATAATTTCCTATTTCAAAAGGCAGAAGAACATGGAAATCAGCAATTCTGGGCTTGATTCTAACCTATAGAAAGGTGTTTGGTCACTGGAATCAAAGCTGTGACAATATCATGCTAGTATTCACAATTGTGGATGAGAACAAAGAAGAGTATATCCAAATACAGATCTTGGATTTCAGGAACACTGACTTTAACCAGTTCAGGGAAATACTAGATGGAATCTCATGGCAAGAGATGCTAAAGAGATGCTAAAGAAATGGCACTATAGCCACTGGTGAAAGTGGGGTGTTGCTGCCACTCAACAGCCCCTTCTGGGTCTGGAAAGGCTGCTAGGTATTTCCAGACTGGAAATGATGAATATACATCTCCAGCCACAAAAAGAGAGTCACAAAAGATTGCAACAAATAAAGGACCACAGCACTAACATCCCACACAAACAAAATTATGCTCAAAATTCTGCACCATAGATACCAGCCATACATGGAGACAGAACCCCTAAAAGTCCAAGTGGGGTTCAGGAAAGGAAGAGGCACTAGGGACCACATAGGAAACATACAATAGATAATGGACTGCATCAGGGATTTCCAAAAGAAAACCAGCAAAGCCTTTGCATAGATCATGAAAGGATATGGAATACCCTTAAAGACATGGGAATGCCAAAATGGTGGGAATACTATGGATGTCGTTTATCTGGATTTCAGCAAAGCATTTGAAAAGGTCCCCCATAACATTTTGATTAGCAAACTGACTAAATATGAAAAAGATGGAAACACTATCAGATAGATCCATAATTGGTTGGAACCCCATGCTCAAAGAGTTGTCATCAGTTGCTCTGCTTCAAACTGGAAAGAAGTCTCTATTAAGGTACTGTAGGTTTCTGTTCTGGGACTAACCCTTTCAATAATGTTATCAGTGATTAAGATGATGGGGTGCAGGGAATTCTTATGATGGCTGTCAATGATACAAAACTGGGAGGAGTAATCAACACACAAGAACAGAATTCAAAAAGACCTTGGTAAGCTAGAAAAATTTGGCTAAAACTAACAGAATGAAATTTAAAAGCAAAATTCTACAGTTAGGGCAAAATTAAAAAATGAAATGCCCACTTGTAGGATGTAGGCTACTAGGCTTTGCATCAAGAAGGATGATAAGAGGTATGGGGAACAAAACATATGAGGGAAAGTTAAAAGACCTGGACATGTTTAGCTTGATAAGTGAAGATAAAAGGGTGACATGACTGCAGTTTTTAAATACCTCAAGGATTGTCACAGAGAGGAGGAGGATGCTTTATTCTCCCCTTCCTCAGAGGCTAGGACTATGTTTAAGGGTTTTAAGTTACAGGGGAGTAGATTTCAACTGAACTTGAAAATTCTTGACAGTAACAGCAGTTGGACAATGGAACCAATTACCTAGAGAGGTGGTGGCTTCCCTTTCTCTGGACATCTTCAAAGAGTGGCTGGGCACCTGCTGGGGATGCTTTAGCTGGAGATCCTGCTTGGCAGGGGGTTGGACTCAATGGCCCATGAGACCCCTTCCAAGTCTATGATTCTATGTCTCTGGGAACATACCACTTCAGCCACTACTAATTCAATGTTACCTGCAAATTTGATAATCATATCCTCTATTTCATCACCTAAGTCATTTTTAAAGATGTTGAACCCAGGAGAGAACCCTGAAGCTCCCCACTGTTCACTTCTCTCCAGGATGAAGAACAATGATTGGTGAGCTCTCTCTGGGTACAGTCCATTAACCAATTACAAATCAACTTATCATTAGTATTGTCTAGCCCATATTTTACTCACTTGTCTACAAGGCAGGCAGAGTTAGAGTGTAGTGAAAGGCTGGTTAGCAGTTAGTTTTTATTCTGTTTTTACTGTCTGAGAAAGGAAGAAACTGTTGTAAGTTTTGTTTGTTTTTTGCTTCATGTGTCAAAAAACTGGGCTGGCTTTAGATACTATATATTTTACTTGGATGTGTGTGTGTGGGGGGGGGGGGGGCACCATTTGTTCCAAAATTGTTTGGGCAGCTCTGCAGCATGGAAACAGTTGAGTTAGCCTGTGGGATGACTACCTGCCTAGTAAAAGCTGAGAAGAGCCAATTCCAGCTATCTCAGAAAGGGTGCTGAATTATCCTTGCTACAGTCCAATCCCCAAACAACTTCCTGAGGTGGTTAGATGACACCTGGAGAGAAAACTCAGCAGCAGATATCACAGGAGCAGCAACAGAACACCTTTTTACAAGTATTCTTAGATGTTCTGCTATATTTACAAGTTTACAAGCATGACAGGGGGTTGGACTGGATGGCCCTTGTGGTCTCTTCCAGCTCTATGATCCTATGATTCTAAATCCCTAGCAAGTCCTAGTCACAAGGGGGATATATTATAGATTCAGAGGGTGGTGGCAGTGTGCTAGATGGTAGTAGGAGTTGCCCTGTAGCTCAGCAGGAGTGGGAAAGGGTGACTTAGAAGTTCAGGGAAATCAATGATCTGCCAGGGGTTAAGGGCCAAGAAGGATTACTGTTTGGCTGCTTGGACCCTGGGATCATCACATAAATTCTGAGATGGCTCATGCTGCCTTATAGTCTTAAACTAAAGTTAACATGTCAAAACAATTTTTAACAAATATTGGGTCAGAAAAGTGTAGTTTAATTTTATGAAATAAAATTATTTGGCATAAACAGAATAGAAATAACTAATGTTGATGCTCTCTCAGTTTTCAAAACCAATACCGTTTTAGATGGCGGGAAATTCAAGGATTAGGTATTTGGTATCATGCATACTATATTTGCTTAAGTTATTACTATTCTTGTTTAAATTTTAGCATATCATGGATTTTCTGTGATCTTGCAGCCATTTCTTTTTTTAAAAGAATCTATAAGACTGGATTTCCCTTTTGCAGGAAAAAAAACCCTACCCATTAATTATTTACACACAGACTCCAATCAATGTGGTACCTGTCATTCTCACCAGCTGAAATGAAAGTTCACTGTGTAAAGGTGCCAGGGGAGAATGGCAGCCTCCCATTGCGATTTTATAGACAGAACTAAGTCAGCACACATTACGTGTCAGAGCCAACATCAGAAAGAATCAGATCCTTTGATCTCAGACATCCACAGGAAGCTTAGATCTCAGACAAATTAGATTTTTAAAAATGAATTTATAGCAGATATGTAACCTAAGGCATACAGCTGAACAGTGTATTTTGAAAGAGTGTGGCAAATATCAAAACACATAAACTGTAGCATTTCCTCTCTTGCTTCTTCTGCTTTTTGGCGATAACTACTAATTAAAATAAGAAGATAAAACTCAAAATTAACCTTATCCTGCTTCTTAAATAAGCAACAGGTTAAGACAAGGAAACTCCATTATTTGCATTTCAGCAGCATGGAGTGTGAGAAAGAATGAGGTTTGTGATCTTGTTAAACAGCCACAACTCATCCCTCCTTTGCCTATGGCTTCTAAAAAAAGTGTGGGGAATTCAGTAACAGAGAAGCATTGGGGAGGGGAGCATTTCATTGTGAACAGAATGAAGACAAAACAGTGGGATTAAGAAATACCATTAAATTAATTAATTAATTAATCTTCTGCCTTTCTCCTAGCATGGTATCTGGAGGATTGTAGACCCTTTTAGAAATACAATACAACTGAAAAGGTTCCAGTTCAAAAGTTAAAACTCAGTTAAATCAAATCTCTATTTAGAAAAAACTAGTTAAAACAATGGTGTAACTAGTATCTTTATGCCCCAGTGCAGATCATTTTTTAAATACTCATCTCCTTTCTTCAACAGTCTTTTCTAGGACTGGCAGAGCTGATGGTCAGGTAGGAAAAGGAGGAGATGTGCCTGTGATAGTGGTCGGATTAAGAGAAAAACTTTCCCTGCAGATCTTAGAGCTCAGGCAGGCTCATACAGAAGGACAAAGCTTTTGAAATAGTCTGGACCCAAGCTGTGTAGAAGGGGCATAAAGTATGGGGGGCTGTATGGAAGGTTTCAACCTTTCCAGGATTTCCTAGAATTGGCAAAGCTCCCTCCTGGCAATCAGATGTTACATGTTTAAATCTAAATTATCTCCTAGGACTTCTTATTTGTATGGTGCAGTGATGACAGTTTGAGATTTCTTTGTGACCTTCAAGATGCGAGGGTGGTGGCAACCCAGGCAGATCAAGGTCCAGTGTAGAAGCTTGTGCATAGAACATCAGGAAGGGAAAGCTCAGAAAACCCTAAGGCCTATGAATAGCCATGAGAAGAGCCATAGGACAGCTACCTGAAAAGTGTTAAAAAGAGAGGCTTCCGTGAGATCAGTCTGTGAGTGAAGCAACCACTGCTACCCTGCAGCATGAGAGGAGAGAGGCTCTCTCTGTTTGATTGGTCTGCTGCCTCCAAGCCACACTGATTCTGAACTGAAATTGGCCATGCTGGAGTGATGAAGTGAAGTCTCTCTGTGAAGTACAGTCAGCTGTCCATATCGATGGATTCTTTGTCCATGGAGTCAAGCATCCACGTTTTGAAAATATCTTTAGAATAGATAAATTAAAACAAAAACAAAAACCCCAATCCATGATTTTGCCATTTTATACAAGGGACACCATCTTAATCACTTTCTTACAAAAAACATGAAAGACTATGTTTTGGATGTTCAATACCAGAACGGGATAATGACTGGAGAGGAAATTGATAATTGTGCAGAAAGAAATATCACTCAGAATTTTGAAAAGAAGAAGGGATTATTATTTCTTTGTAGAAAAGCTGAAAAGAAAGAGAATAACCTTCAGTTGGGACCAACTGGAAGGGGTCAACTTCGGAGTGGACCCTTAAAAAGCCCCTGGTGATTATAAGTTTAACCACCCAAGAAGATGGAGGGTCCTTCTCACCGATTGACTATTTGAAGTATTGAATATGACACATAACATACAGGTGGGAATTGCCACAAGGAATCTCCTTCAGTTTCAAACATAAGAGAATCAAGTTGATGACAGTGGGCAAAGCCAAAGAACTTTGGTAGAGATTTGGAAAGGAATTAGGAAGAAAAACAAAAGAAGGATGACATGACTCAGACAAACAGAATCCACCAATGGATATAAATCTCTCAACTGCAGAAGAAGAACTGGGGGAAGGCAAAGGGAAAACTTTCCTATCAGAGTCCAAAGAAGAAGAGGTAGGAAATTAATTTTTTTTCAATTTAATCTCAAATCTCACCTATTATGAACTTGAAAAAATTATCATGGAACATTAAAGTGTTGAAACATAGGAAAACATTCCACTATTTAAACAAAGAAAAAATGATCTAATTTGTCTTCAGGACACATTAGAAAAAAAGACGTGAGACTATTGAAAAATAACAATTTGGGGGGGGGGGAAATATATTTCAGCAGCAACGCAAAAGTAAAAAGTGGTAGTTCTGTATGTAAATACCAAAATCCATCAGTCGAATTGTTTAGTGAACCTGAGGGCCACTACATTGGAATAGAGGCAACGATTCTAGAAAACAACATTTTATTAGTGGAGGTATATGCTCCCCTAGAGAAAAAGGAGATTCTACAATGAACTTATGAATATGATATTAGAAAACAATTATGATTCAGCAATACTGATGGGAGATTGGAATGGGATCATAAATCCATTTGTAAACAGAAAATCAGAAAAGTTAAAAAAAAGAACCAATGGAAATTAATTAATTAATTTGTTTTATTTTTACCAATATCTTTTACCAATATGATGGATAATATAGTTCTGACCAATGTATGGAGGTATAAATATGGGGAGATGAAAGAGTTTACATACTATTCTGAAAGAAAGCCTCTCACGAATATATATGTTTTTGATTTCCAACATATTGACAAACAATATAGCTAAAATGAATATTTTACCTAAGACAATATCTGACCATAATCCTATTCAATTAATAATGAAAAACAACCCACTTTTTTTCCCAGTGATAGATTGTTAAGATTAGATGTAGTGGTGGAAAAAGTTCACATAACATTAAAACAATCTATGAAAGAGAATCTAGATAAAGTAACAAATATAATGTCAATCTGGGAAACTAGAAACTAGAAAAGCAACAATGAGGGAGGCTTCATACAGCAATATAGACAAATAAAAAGGAAATGGAAAGGAAAAAAAGATGGAAAGAATTCAAGAAGCTGTAAGAGAAAAAGAACAGAAACTATATGAGAAAAAGACCCTCAAAGAACATCGATAGTAAAAGAAATTAAAATTCTTCAAAAACAAATTTCAGTGGAATTGTCAGAAGAGATAGAAAGGAGTGTGAAGTATGTTAGGCAAAATCAATTTGAAAATTTGAATAAATCAGGTAAATGGCTGGCATCCAGACTATGAAAGAAAAGAAGAATTTGTGAGGATTCAGGAGGGAAAGGAAATAGTTATGGAACAAAAAATATAAGGAAAATATTTCATAAATACATAGTACACAACTTTAGAGGACAGAGTGTACAGAGAAATAAGTTAAAATGTTTTTAGACAAATTGGATATATGAACTTTAACAGACAGGCAAAAAGAACTGCTGAATAACCAAATAGCAATAATTAAAATTAAGCAAGCTATACAAAAGTTTAAAATTGGGAAAGCCTCAGGACCAGATGAGTTTACATCCTTGTACTATAAAATATTTTAAGAACAATTGGATATATTATTACAAAAAATAACAAATGAAATTAGAGAGAATCCCAGAATTTTGGAGGGAAACAAATACAACAATTATACATAAAGAAGGCTGAGATCCATTACAACCAAACAATTATAAACCAATGTCTACTACATATTGATTATAAAATCTTCACCCTCATTTTAGCAGAAAGATTAAAGAAAGTATTGGGAAACTGGATTCAAGGTGATCAATGTGGCTGCCTCCCTAAAAGATTACTTAGGCAAAATATAACATATGTTTTGGGAGTAGAAATAACACAAAAAAGTTCAGATCTATTCAACAATAATTATGAAAAAACCTGGTCAAATATTTAAAAAGATTTAGAGAAACTGAAAAAACTAAAATTATCAGTATTGGGTAGAATGGCATAAAGATATTTTTTTCTTTTATCTGGTCATGGAAATAAACAAAAGTCAGATTAAAGACACTACAGGGTGCTATGGAGGGAGGGGGCCTTGTACTACCGCATCTAAATTTATATTACAATGCCAACTGTTTCATGTGGGTTAAAGAATGGGTAAAACTAAGAGACAAAAGACTTTTACAGTTAGAAGGTTCTCATATAATTTTCTGATGGCATGCCTATTTATATTACAAAAATAGATAAGGTAGACAAGGATTTTAATAATCACCTCTTAAGGAAATCCTTACTGAGAGTTTGGAAGAAATATAGATTAAAATTGGGAGATAAAGGCCTGTTACAGACAGGCCAAAATAAAGCTGCTTCGAGTCACTTTGGAGGTATGGTATTTCAATGATGCATGCGTCCTAAGAGTCCAAAAGCCACACCAAAGCTGCACTCCAGTCCTTAGAACTGGAGTGTGGCTTTGGTACAGCTTTTGGACTCTTAGAACGCATGCATCATTGAAATACCATATCTCCAAAGTGACTCGAAGCAGCTTTATTTTGGCCTGTCTGTAACAGGCCAAAATCTCATTAGAAACATCACCTCACAAAGCTTTGTGTTTTGTTTTTTTAAAAAAAGACTTTACTTAGATTTAAATAATTACAAATTACAAGATATTTCTTTGTTTCCCCTCCCACCCCCCAACCCGATTTCCCCTCTTTGGTTCATATTTGCTGATTCTGTTGATTGCAAGATCAGCAGGTTGGCAGTTTGAGGCCTGAGTGCCACATGATCTGGTGAGCTCCCATCACTAGCCCCAGCTTCTACCAACCTAGCAGTTCAAAAGCATTCAAATGCTAGTAGATAAATAAATATCACTTAGGTGGGAAAGTAACAGCATTTGGTTGAATCATGCTGGCCACATGACCACCAGAGCGGTCTTTGGACAACACTGGCTCTTTGGCTTAGACACGGAGATGAGCACCGCCCCCTACAGTCGGTTACGACTGGACATTCATTTCAAGGGCCTACCTTTACCTTTAATCTTATAACATATAAGTTGTGTGTTAGATACAGGGATCTGTTTTGGTGGGAAAATAATAAAATTGTTTCGTTAAAATCAAGAGAACAACTAGAAACAAAAAATATTAGGATTGATTGGTATCTTTACTTTCAACTTGTAGAAAAGTTTAGAACGGACTATAAAAATATGGGAATCACTAATGAAGTAAACAGTTTAGATAAGATCATGGAGAATAAAGAGAAAATGCAAAATATTATAAGCTTTTGAAAGAAAGGGATTTGGAAGATGAATCTGTTAAGCATTCAGTGGTGAAATGGTCTTTAGATCTAGGAAAAACTATAGATATGGATCTCTGGGGAAAATCGCGGAAGAATACTAAAAAATTACTTTTAGGTCAAAACTATAAAGAAAATTATATTAAGATGTTGTTCAGATGGCACATGGCCCCAGTTAAAATTATAAAATATATAAAACTGCAAGTACAAAATGTTGGAAGTGTGAAAAGTATGAAGGTACTTATTTCCGTCTATGGTGGAAATGTACTAAGGCTTTAGAATTTGAGAGGAGAATACAAAAATTAATGATGAATATCTTACTTATTGATATTCCTTTGGAACCTCATTATTTTTGTTAAATATGACTTGCTCTGTTGGTTGTGCTCAGGCAAAAAAAAAAAAGCCTCACATGTTATTTTATTTATGCCTAATATTGGAAAAATATGCAGACACCATTAGAACAGGAATGATAGGCCAAAAGATTAGATATTCTTGCTCCAAGCCTAAGAAATGAAAAGACTGAGATTATCAGGAAAGAATGGGAATGTTTAGATGTATATTGTGGAGTGAAAATATTATAATTTTGCCATTAATCTCATTTCATTGAAGTTGTACAACACAATATAAGGTTATTGTTAAAATAAATATATAAGGTTATCATTTGGTTAGATACGGGCAAGTGTTATGAGAAAAACTGAATAGGGATTGTAGTTTATTACAATTTATAATAGAGGTTAAACAATTAACCTTTAATTTAGCTGGAATACATTAAAGTAGATAAGCAGGGCATCATGTGGCTTATTGGAAGTGTCAGAATCGAATATCTGTAGGGTATCCCTTATAATATGTTTATTGTTTGTATTGTTTGTATTAAGGTTTGTGTTTTGGTTATATGTTGTAGGGCAGTTGGATATGTTAGTTTGTGGATATGTCAATTTGTCGGTTGTTTGTATGTATTATTTGTATTTTTGTATAATAAAATTTTCATTAAAAATCTTATAATATATAAGTTTTAATTAAAAAGAAAAAAACATAGTTTCTTTACTTCTTTCATTTCTTCTACAATATCTATGCAAAATAATTATTTATTTTTTCTAGTTCAAAATACATGTATTTGAGTGATTCTTCAAATTTCTTTTGATTCTTGTCAGTTTCTTAAGAGATTATCCTTTACTGTGATTAGTTTATATATAATTAAGCTCATTATCTGATTTATCTAATTTTTTTCATCTCAAGATGTTTTTCACAGTATCTTAGAAATGTTTCCCATCCTTGTTTGTATATTTCACTGGAGTCTCCTTCAATGTCCTCACAAACCTTTTTACAGAAAAGTAACGGGGGAAATAAAAAAGTGGATCAGACACAAGGATGAAAATAAATACAGATTTAAAACTCAAGAAGAATTAAACAAGGAAGGAATAAAGATACATTGGAGCCTACTTAGAAAGTTACAAGAGAGATTCTTGATGGATTCTAAACTAAATAATACTGAATTTAAGTCAAAAGAATTAGAAACTCTATTAGAGTCAGAAAATAAAGGTCTACCATCCAAATAATATAAATTTCTTTTGAAAATAGAGCAGGAGAAGGAGGTGGTAAAAACCCCAATATGATTACTTGGGCCCAAAATATTGGCCAACCAATTGAACTAATGCAATGGGAGGATATATTGTCTAAAAGACTGAGATATACCAAGAGCCAAGACATGAAGGAAAATTATTATAAAATGTTTTATCAGTGGTATTTAACACCACAAAAACTGTCTATAATGTACAAGCGGATGAAAATAAATGTTGGAAGTGTTCAAAGGAAAAGGGGATTTTCTACCATATTGGGTTGAGCTGTGTCAAAGCAAAAAAATATTGGGCTCAAATACATAAATTAATTGAGAAAATACTTCAGATAAACATTGAATTGAAACCACAAACTTTTTTGTTGAATGCAGTAGATACTAATCTTGAAAAAAATGTGGAAGGGTTTTGTTCTATTTAATTTCAGCTGTAAGGCTAATTTATGCCCGGCATTGGAAAGAGGATAAGATTCCAGAAATAGAACATTTGCTTCTCAAGATATATGATATTGCTGAACTAGACAGACTAACAAGATGGATATCTGATGGAAATTTGGAAAAAAATGAAAAAGATTGGGAATCTGTGAGATCGTACAAGAAATAAAAATTAGATTATCTGGCAACAGAAGGATTTAAAGAATACAGTGCTTGCTACCCTACCCCTGGAATAAAGAGACCAGACACAAGTTGTATGGGTTAAAAATCGGGCCATTTATTGACCTATTTATTAAGTTCTTAATGGAACTGCAACTAGTATCATAACCAAAACAAATGTGGGAGACAGGGAAAGCTGCATACCGGTGTCTTACCGCAAACTTCCTCTGCAGCTTATCAAGGACGATAACACCTGGGCCCTCAACGACAGTCCATAAGTTGGGTTGCCATTGGACAGCTTGCATAAGGAAGCCCAGCAAGAAGTCCCCCTTCCCAATCTGCGAAGATTAAAGTCGGGGTATACCTTCCAGCCAGACCCAAGGTCCATTCCTTTCATCCACCCCACAGGTGGCAAGGCCCATAGAGGTGTTTCCAGAAATTTTCCTAACACCCAGTAGGGTGTCCAAGGAGCTCGCCGAGATCAAATCCAAAGATTTATGCAAAATATAAATAAATACGTCCAATTAGAATCAACAAATTTCAAACCAAATCATGTATTATTGTGACTCCACCTCAGCCAATCTCCCTTATGCCACTGGGAACAGTGTGGTGTAGGCGAAAAACCCCATGGAAAAGGGGAAAAATTCCTACACGGCCCCTAGGCGACCAAGTGAAACTTCACACTATACCAGCGGCGGGTGGGTAGGTCGACGGTTAATCCAGGAATGAGACACCCAGGGGATGACAGGCAAAGCATGCCCTTAACCACACCCCCTAAAGCCTCATGCCATGGCAACAAGCCATGGCATGATTTTAACTGCCCTGGTCTCCACCAGTAGGAGGGCAGCAAAAAGCTCATCCCAGCTCCACAGCCACCGGTGTGGAGGGGGGTGGGATGGCCAATATGCTGGAAACCATGCTGGAAATAAGCCTCACGTGTTCCGGAAGAAGTAATGGGGTGTATGACTGCAGCGCACACGCAGCGTGCGCAGCACCACACAGTGGGCACAAGCCCCATTACTTCCAATGGGGCTCAAACTTATGCATTTTTTCTTTTACGTGGGGGCGGGGGGGGGGTGGTGGTTTCCGGAAGAGATCTCCCACGTAAGAGAAGGGCCGCCTGTAATTGGTGAGAGAAGAATAATAAACAATGAACAGGTTAAAAAATTAGATTGTGCTTTAGCAAACGAAGTAGAAATTGTAGTCAGAATCTAAAAGGCTGAAGGAGATATGGACTGATTTTTGCAACAAGGAAAAATCAATGACGTAGATGGATGAAAGTATAGAGAGACAAGTATCATTGATTTAATTTTACTAGATTAGTATTGTTGGAGAAAATGAGGGACAGTAGTATTGAGAAGAGGACTATAGGAATGAATAGAAAGCAAGGAGGGTAGTAATAAAACTAATATTTATTTATACCCCACTCTTCAGCCAAGGCTATGAGAGCGGCTTACAATTTGTTAATTATACATTAATTAGTAATTAATTGGACATTAGTAATTAATTGGACATTAATTAGTAAGAAGGTAAAGTATGTAGATAGAAGATAGAGGTACGTAGTCAAGGTGGGTAGAGAAGAGTATAGAAAGAGAAAAGAAGGGAGTGGAGAAAGATGAGGTATGGATATAGAGAGAGATAGGATAGATATGGAAGAGAAGGAAGAGGTAGTAAGAGGAAGGTTAAGAGAAAGAAGAAGAGATGAAGGAATAATAAAGGATGGAAGGGTGGTAAATGAATAGTGATAGATATATATATAGGACAAAGCTTTAGAGAAATAGATAAAATTCATTAAGGAGATATAGATTGGAAAAAAGGAGAATTTAGTAGAAGAGAGAAAAGTATTATGATTAATGTCTAGTGTTTATTATTTTTGTATGTGTGTATGTTTAAAAATTGTGCATGTTTTATAATTGTTCAATAAAACTTTTTTTTTTAAAAAAAAAAGTGACACAAGGTTGAAAGAGACAGGCAGCTTCAGCCAGCCTTAAGCCAACTTCTTCTGGTGAAAAGGCATGCTAGGGAAGCAGGGGTCAGTTGGCACCAAGCTTTGGTCCAGAGCAAACAGGCAGCTTCTAGGGCAAAGCCACACTTTTGGGATGAAAGAGCTCATCTGGCCTTCCGCAAGTCGCCTGGAAGTCACACCGGCGATTACACACTGGGTGACTTCCAGGTGACTTGGGAGTGTGGCATTTAGATCAATCGCTCCAAATGTCACCTCAGATAGATGTGACAGCCAAGAGTGCTTGCTATCAGCTTTGGCTGATACTCCAGCTGCTCCCCTTTCTGGAGCCAGGGGACCTAAAACCTGTGGTACATACTTGGTAACCTCACGACTTGATTTCTGCAATGCACTCTACATAGGGCTATGCTTGTGCCTAACTCAGAAACTTCAACTATTTCAAAATATGGCAGCCAGTTTGGTCACCAGGAGATTTAGGGATGACCATATGACCCCAATTGTAAAGTCCTTCCACTGGCTACCCATTAGTTTCCGAGCACTGTACAAAGTGTTGATTATAACCTTTAAATCCCTTCATGGCTTGGGCCCAGTTTATCTATGGGATCACCTCCTTCCATACAATCCATCCCACACACTTAGGTCCTCTGGGAAAAATCTACTGCAGCCATCAAAAACTAAGCTGGCTGCGGTTACCTGGAGGACCTTCTCCTCTACCGCTCCCAAGTTATGGAATGGCCTACCAGAGGAGACCCACTATATTACTAATCTTGACAACTTTTAAAAGGTGGTCAAAATGGATCTCTTTCAACAGGCCTCAGTTGCCTCCCACTGACTACCCTGTCTTGTCCGTTTTAATTGTCTTAATTGTATTGTTTTAGTGTTATTTATTGTTTTCATAGAATCATAGACTTGGAAGAAACCACAAGGGCCATCCAGTCCAACCCTATTCTGCTATGCAGGAAATCCAAATCAAAGCATTCCCGACAGATGGCCATCCAGCCTCTGCCTAAAGGCCTCCAAGGAAGGAGACTCCACTACACTAAGGGAGTGTGTTCCACGGTCGAACAGCCCTTACTGTCAAGAAGTTCCTCCTAATGTTGAGGTGGAAACTCTTTTCCTGGAGCTTCTATCCATTGCTCTGTGTTCTAAACAAGTTTGCTCCATCTTCAATGTGACACCGCTTCAAATACTTAAACAGGGCTATCATATGACCCCTTAACCTTCTCTTCTTCAGGCTAAACATATCCAGATCCCTAAGTCTTTCCTCATAAGGCATGGTTTCTAGGCCCTTCACCATTTTGGTTGTCCTCCTCTGGACATGTTGCAATTTGTCAACATCCTTTTTGAACTGTGTTGCCCAGAACTGGACACACTATTCCAGGTGAGGCCTGACAAAAGCATAATAGAGTGGCACTATTACTTCCCTTGATCTAGATACTATACTTCTATTGATGCAGCCTCAAATAGCATTGGCCTTTTTAGCTGCCGCATCACACTGTTGCCTCATGTTCAAATTGTGGTCTACTAGGACTCCTAGATCCCTTTCACACATAGTCTTGTTAAGCCAGGTGTCCACATCCTATATCTATGCATTTCATTTTTTCTACCTAAGAGGCTTTGCAGACCAGTAACTTTCTGGTGGAGAATAAAGTCATCTTAATATCAACATACCCAATTTCCCTCACAAAACTGGCATGCTTATTCTCATCCCTACCAGAATGCATGGCATGAAACATTTATTGGTTGATATAACTGTATTAGAAAATGCTTCTTAGGCTTCAAAGCTCATCTGATCAGGTTTTTGAGATCAAAAATAATTCAAACAGAAATGCTGTCAGCTTTCACTTTACTTTTTTAAATGTACATTTCCCAATTATTTCAGAAATACCTGATTTTTAAATGGTTAATGTGCTATTTCCTCAAAATTTGTTTTGATGAGTATTTATTTTGACAAATATTGAAATAATTTAAAAATGTTAGTGTGTTTTTAAAAATAAAATTTCAAAATTACTTGAAATATTAGCCCTCAAATGTAAGTTTCAATGTTAACCATAAAGTAGTGAGACTAAATGATGACAGTGTATGAAATGATCATGAAACAGATATGTTCTTTAGGTGGGAGACCCAGCACAGTCCAAGCTACAATAAACCTGTATCTATTGAGTGGAGTCCTATCTATGTACTTTAAGAATAGGCCTCTCTGTTATAGGCACATCTGCACTAGGGTTCTTTGCACAGGATGTAAGACATCTCTTCCTGCTGTCTTCAATTAAATAGGAATCCCAGGGCCTCACTGATTTGTTATTGAGCTACTGTATTCCTTCTTCTGGACAGTTTACATTTCAGACTCCTAAACCCTTATCAGATGTGTCTGACTTTGAATATTTGTTTGTTTGTTTGTTTATATCCTGCCTTCCTCCCGGTATAGGAACTCAAGGCTTCTACAACCAATTCCCCACCCTGAATGTCCCATAGAATGCCAGGAGTGCCCCATAAAATGTTTTAAACAGCTTAGTCACATAGAGTGACCTAAGGTAGAATCTTTAAGATACTTTGCAGGAATAGACTATGATGAGGATGGGTCATCCCACTCCTATGAAACTCAGTATCAGACCTGAATAAAGCAACAACAGTGGAACACATTCCCTTGAAGTGTAGTGGAGTCTCCTTCCTTGGAGGTCTTTAAGCAGAAGCTGGATGACCATCTGTCGGGGATGCTTTGATTGTGATTTCTTGCATGGCATGGAGTTGGACTGGATAGCTCTTGTGGTCTCTTCCCACTCTATGATTCTATGATTACTGCAGCCTTGCCAAGTGTGCACTTTGTTCCTTCTTCCTATGCTGACACTCCGCACAGCTATGCCAATACTGGGAGCCACTGGATGCACCACAGTGAGCTGCCACCAGCTCTATACTGAGCTGCAGGGCACGAAATATATACTTGATAAGTGGGAATCTAGAGCCAAATATTTATTAAACAGGCTCAAACTGTATACATAAAAAACCCTTACAAAACAATTTGAAAATCACCCGGGAGGAATTTTAACAGAGAGTCCTTCAGGAATTTCAACGGTCTCCAGAGTTTATACTGGGCAACTCATAGCTTTCAAAGTAAAAGTCAAACATGTTGGGCTTATATGAGAAATAACTTTTTTTTACACATCCTGAAACTTTTCTTTTACATCACCTTACAAAATAAAAAGGCCACTTTCTGGACTTAAAATTCATTTTAATTTTGCAGCTTAGTGTTCCTTTTGCTCTTATTTAAAAAATAAGTAACAACAGAATTCCAAACAAGAACAAAGACCACAGAAATCAATGTAATATCAAACATTATGGTATATTTTTTCTGCCACACCAACAGAAGAGAAGTGAATATGATAAAAGAATTGGACTTAACAGATAATGCAGCACCTGAAAAAGTCAGAATCAAATGATTACAATAATGAAGAGCATATGTTTCAAGATTAGAAGTCACAGTTATTGCCAAAAGCAAGGAAATTGTGTCTGCAATTGCTTTAGGGCTAAAAGGAAATGATAAAACACAAAAACCACTATTAATACCAGACATATACAAGTTCCTAATAATCATCATTATTTTTTTTAAAAAATATATATGAGAATAGTTTTGTTGTACTGGAACAAGGTCATATCTAATTCAGCAACCCTTTCTTAATGCAGGGAAACTAAAGCTTCCAAGAAGACAGAAGTATTGGGTCTGCTGCTCTGCTTCTGAACAACAGTTCTAGCTGAAATCTAATGTCAGGTCACTGGATGATCCCATTTCAAAATGTGGAGTAACATCCACACTTTACTCCTGCCTAATTTTGTAACATCTGGCCCAATGAAGACTGCTGAACATGCCAAATCAAGATACCTTACTTGCCCTTTGCCATCATTTTCTCCCAAGCAAAATAAAAACATCTTCATTTAAAAAAAAAAACACCTGCAGAATTGTTAAATTACACGATTTAACTTATTAGGAGGAGTGGGGTCAGTTGGGGATAGTGGCCAAAATGCTCTTTTGCTCTGTTAAACAATGAATGTAATAATCACATTGATTAAGCATTTCCTCTTACAGCTGAACTGGGCAAAAGATTAATACAGTACTTCATGTCAGAAGTGTACCACAAGGGTCTTTTCATGCACATTTTCCAGAGGAAAAGTATCTCCTTGAGACCACTTTTTTCTTATACTCCATCCCATGTGCCATACTTTCCAAGAAAAGTACATTATTTGTATGGACACATATTTCCCTGCTAGTCTGCTTTGTTGGGTTCATCACATCCAAATGTCAATTTACTTTCATGAAATTATTAATCAAATGATCTGAGCACCTTGTCTACCCATAGGATTTACAATTCATTGTGGTGCTAGATTTCAAGATAATCCCATAAGCAGCAGTAGAAGGTTTTTACAACTGCCATTCCAAGTCTGTTCTAAAGCTTGGAGTACCATACTGTAGTACTGAAAGAAATCACAGCTTTCTGGCACATATGCTTCAAATTCCAGAATATTATGTATATACATGGTATTTTTACAAAGATCTCTGAAGCAAGCTGGTATTTAACACTGAAGCGAGCTAATTTGGAACCAAACTACTTTGCAAGAGGCAGTTTGGCTGTTGTCAGATGATGGAAGCTGTGTGCATGCAGCAGACCCATTTTCTTTAAATGCGGCTAACAACGATCACAATAAGGATGTTTGTCAAAGGAAAAAAACACAGCAAACGATTATGCAGTGAACATCTGCAGAGAGCACTTCTGTCATTCCTGGAGTGTATTGACTATTAATTTGATACATGTTTCTTTTGAAGAATGCATAATGTCTTCTTTTCTGCTTGGTGATTGTCCTTTCTTTGAGCCTTATTTCACTTCTATTAGGCTGCCCCTTTCTTTCCTGCTATTGCTTTTGACATGACACAAATAATTTAGGATCAGAAAGAAAAAATAAAAGCTGTGTCCACACTCAGAAAAATACTTTTTAATTTTAAGAAGAAAATAGAAACATGTGTAACTCGACTGGTGTAAAGATATTCAGGACATCATAAACAAAACTCTTCCTCATTTGGATGGTTTTCAAACTCTAGGCAATTTATTAGCACCTCAGCATCAAGCACCTGGTAGCTAGTTGGCTACCATTGAATAGTAGACAAATGTCCACTATATGAAGCAAGTATTACAGCTGATGTCAAGGGGCCAGCATGTAAATCAGAATTACCTCATTGGCTTCCTTGGAGCTATGCCAATTTAAACCAGCTGAGCAACTGCCCTGGTTAATGTTAGCCACAGCAATGAGTCCATTACATCAACAGCTTAAAAATCTGCATGGGGGGGGGGAAGCTCCAGGGCCATTAAATTCATAATTGAAACATATTTGCACATGGAATTTCTGATCTCTGTTCTCAGACAACTTACTTGGCTACCTACCTGTGCTGTTATGACCCCTGGAAAAAGATATTTAGTATGATCGGGGTTCATATGTGCAAAGTCAAGTTGTGACTTAAAATTGGCACACTGTAGGAAGCTAATCACATCACTACTGATGTTGTTTATTTACTATTTTAATTTTTCAGTAAGCACAAATTGCATAACTATGGCCTGTTACAGACTGCCAAAATAAATACAGACTGCTATTTAAATGATGCATGGGTCCTAAGAGTCCAGAGGTCGCGCCAAAGCCACACTCCATTCCTAAGCACTGGAGTGCAGCTTTGGTGCAGCTTCCGGATTCTTAGGATGCATGCATCATTTAAACAGCATACCTCCAAAGAGACCCCAAGCAGCTTTATTTTGGCAGTCTGTAACAGGCCTATATGTCTTAGAGCTTAAATGGCTACAATTACTGAAGAACAAAAATCGCTCAAATAAAGGCTCAGCAAATTCTAGAATAGTCCTATTAAAGCAGTCTCTGAGAAAGAAAATCAATTCCTTCATTGATATTTCTGTCCTAGTACATGAAAGTTACTAAGATCGCTTTCCTATTGTAGTGTATTTGCTTTTGAAAAGTTGTCACTTTCTTTGAGTGGAGATTCACCTGTACATAATGTAAAAGAAAAGCAACAATCTAAACCCACTTAATTTTATAAAGTAAGCAATGTTTGCACAATTTCTGATACTCTGAAAAATTAAAAATTAATAATTATAATTATATAATGTGCATTTCTGATTTATATGATAAAGCAATATAACACAGCTGAGTTGAATTTGCTTCTTTATTCTTACCACAGAACTCTCTAAGCAATATTTACAAATGAGAATCAGAGATCAGAAAAGTTACTGTTTTAAACAACCAGATTTGTCATTGCCACTGGCTGAAAAATAATATTTCCAAGCTCTGAGATCAACCAAGAGAATCTGGGGTTCAGCTAGTATTTTTAACCCTGGTTTCAGAATTCCAAGAGAAATAAAGATCCAAGAATTCAGAAAAAGCACAAAGTAAAGCCATTATTGTAATTTACAACTGTAACTTTTAATTGTACTGTACCCTTTTTGTAACATGTAATTTGAATATATTGGTTTGGGGAACACACAGAGGAAGTTTCTGAGGAGGAGGATACATCACATACAAAACAGCCAGACAATTGGAGGAATGTCATACACAAAATTAGGAACACCAGGGATCATTCTGGGAGCATGCAGTTACAGAAGCGATTTGAAGCCCTCTCTCTTATCAGGAATGATGAGAGAGAGCAGCAGGGAGAGTCTTCCACAAAGGTTCACGCGATCCCTGTAGAATCAGCACAGTGAATGATGGGTAGTGGTAGTGGAGGACTCCTTGATAACAGGTAGAGTATGAGTGGTGTGTGGGCTTGACAAGATGTCTCAGGAAGTGTGTTGTCACCCGCAAAGATCTGTGATGTGACAGAGAGATTGACAAGACTTGTCAAGCCTAATGACTGTTACCCCTTTCTTTTGGTTCATGTGGGAATCAATGATATTGCAAGGCACAGCCTTCAGAATATCAGAAGGGATTATGAGGCTCTAGGTAGAGAGCTGAAAGAGATGGAGGCACAAGTTGTCATTTCATCTCTTCTCACAGTTGAAGAGCATGGCCAAGGAAGGAAGAGGAAAATAGCAGATGTAAACAACTGGCCCACAGATGGTGCCGCCAAGAACAATTTGGATTCTTGGATCATGGGCTGCCATTCCATGAGGGGAGACTTCTGGCAAGGGATAGTTTTCACCTCACACCAATTGGAATAAATGTTTTTGTCAATAGTCTCACAAATTTGATCAGGAAGGCTTTAAACTAAGTTATATGGGGGAGGGAGACAGTATTTTGGAAGGCAGGAGTTCATCAAGGACTGGAGATAATAGTCAAACTGTTATAGAGGGAACAAGGCAAATAGTACAAGGACCCAACAGTGAGAGGCAAAAAACCTTACACAGGCCTGTTACAGACTGCCAAAATAAAGCTGCTTCGGGTCTCTTTGGAGGTATGCTATTTAAATGATGCATGGGTCCTAAGAGTCCGGAGGTCACACCAAAGCCACACTCTATTCCTAAGCACCGGAGAGCAGCTTTTAGTGCAGCTTCCGGATTCTTAGGACCCATGCATCATTTAAATTGCATACCTCCAAAGAGACCCGAAGCAGCTTTATTTTGGCCGTCTGTAACAGGCCACACACAGCAAGTGAGGAGGACCCACAGTCTTACATATCTCAACACTAATGTGAGCATGGGAAATAAAAGGATGAACTTGAACTCCTAGCAAAGCAAATATGATATAATAGGCCTCACTGAAACCTGGTGGGATGAGTCTCATGATTGGAATGTAGTAGCTGAAGGGTATAACCTTTTAAAGAGAAATAGACCAAACAAGAAGGGAGTAGTAGTAGCACTATATGTCAGGGATGTTTACACCTCTGAAGAGATACAGGACTTTTATTCTGGAAGCCAGGTGGAGAGAATCTGGATACAAATGAAAGAGGGAAACAATAGGGATGCTATTGTGGGAGTCTACTACAGACTCCCAAGCCAATCTGAGGAATTGGATGATGCCTTTCTAGAATAGATAACCACTCTCTCAGATAGGAGAAAGGTAGTAGTGATGGGTGATTTCAACTATCCTGATATTTGTTGGAAATCAAACTCAGTCAAAACATTAAGGTCTAGCAAATTCTTCACTTGTCTGGAAGACAATGCATTATCAAAAATGTGGAAAAAGCAACAAGGGAGTCAGCTGTTTTAGATCTGATCTGAACCAGTAGGAAGGACCTGGTTAGTGGGGTGCAAGTCATGGGATCATTAGCTGGAAGTGATCATGTTCTCCTGGAATTTGTCATACAGTGGAAAGAAGAAGCCAGGCATAATCAGACATGCATTCTAGACTTTAGGAAAGCTGATTTCAGTATACTTAGGGAAATACTGGGAGTGATTTAACAGGTATTTACTATATAGCTTAGAATCAACATCCAAAAGGCTTATAGGCCAATAATTGTTGGGATCTTGCTTATCTCCCTTCTTGTAAATGGGGACAACTACACTGTTTCCAGTCTACTGGAGTTATCCCTGTATTATTGATTTGGGTAAACATCTTAGCCAATATTGGAGCCCACCACTCAGAGAAGTTTTTAAATATTTCTGAGGGCATCATATTTTCCCCTGGGACTTTATTCATTGCAAGAGCTGCCATCAACTTTTTTATCTTGGACTCTAAAACAAGAGGCCAGTAAGGCAAACAAGTAGTTTTTAATGCAATAGAGGATTGATGTTCTGCATGTATAGCTCCATAAAGTTTACTAAAATGGGTATACCATTGCTGCGATGTAATGTGCCCAACAATAACCGGTCTGATCCTGTTCATGTCAGAAGCAGTGATATCCAAAAACTGCTTCTCATTCTTTTCTGTAACAGCTTGTGCAAATTGTTTCCATTGTATTCTAATATATATATCTGTTTTAAAAGTGCCTTGTAAAATGACCTCATAGAAGCTAAAGTGTCGGGGGAATTTTTTAAAATGTTTATTTATAAAACTTTTTATATACAAAAAAACCCAACAAACAGATTCATCATTACACCATAGTCAGATAATACATTGAAGCTTATTACTCAATACTTCCATAGTTACTTTAAATTCAATTCCTAACTCTGTACAACACACTCTTCTACTTCTCTTTTTACCTAATCTCCCTTTTCTTCATGTATATTGCTAAAAAACAAAGTTCAAAAATAATTCAGTAGTTGCATATTAACTTATCGTGTCTGCACCCTATTATTGTCTATACCTGCAATTTTCCATTATCGGGTCCCACTCTTCCTCTTTTACTGTAATATCTTTATTTGACAAATGGCCTGTTAGAATATCCATCTCTCGAAATTCATAGATTTTTCCCCACCAAGAATCCAAATCCGGTATTTCTTGACTTTTCCAGTGTTGAGCAAATATAATTCTGGTGGCTGTTATTGGGTATAATATAATTCTTCCATAACTAATTTTAATCTGAGTGGGAACTTTGTCCAACATGTTTAATAAATACATTTCTGGCCTCATTTCAAAATTAAATTGTACAATTCGTTCAATTTCTCTGTGTATGCTTTTCCAGTAGAGTTTCAATTTTGGGCATTTCCACCATACATGAATCCAGGTTCCTGGTGCCTTACCACATTTCCAGCATAATCCTGGGCTTGTTTTATAAATTTTAGCTATTTTATTTGGGGTCAAATACCATCTGTGTTCCATTTTCTAGTAATTTTCATGGAGGTTTTGAGATTTAGTAAATTTCTTTGTTCTTTCTCTTGCTGCCTTCCAATTATCGAGCTCTATAGTACTACGAAAATCAGATGGACATTTCGTCATTGTGTCCAAAACTGGTTCTTTCTCTTGTTCCAGTTCTCTATGGAATTTATGTAATTTAGCTGTCTTTTTGTTAGCTATATCCAACAAAATTTTTGAAAATTCTGAAACTTCTTTTTCGAAGTCTTGAATTTTTTTGATCTGTTTTAAATCTTTCTTTGATCTGTAATAAGGGTACCAGTGTACTTTAGGGTCCAATTGTTTTAGGGCTACAATAGGTTTCATTTCATATTTATTATCTGCAGATTTAACTAAGATGTCTTTATAAGTCAGCCAAGTGTCAAGATCATTCCACCTTCCAATAAATGTTTCCTGGAGGGATACCCATAATGGTATCTCTGGGTATATTTTCTATTTGGTTTTTTCCCATGCTTTTAATAGGGATCTTCTAATAATAATAATAATAATAA
Organism: Sceloporus occidentalis; assembly: GCA_023333645.1. Lineage (NCBI taxonomy): Eukaryota > Metazoa > Chordata > Lepidosauria > Squamata > Phrynosomatidae > Sceloporus > Sceloporus occidentalis. The sequence goes on along the minus strand of JALMGF010000004.1, from coordinate 5,865,944 downwards.
TAATAAATTTTATTTTTACCCCGCCTTTCCAAAATATGATCAAGGCGGCTTACAAAATTTAAAAACATTACAAACAGGATAAAAATTCAATATAAAAATGTGAGAAATCTTTGTGGATAGCTACTTTTCCTTACCATAGGTATGCGTGCCAACCAAACCTGTTATCAAACCCTTCCAAATTAAGGAGCTTCTCATTTTTTAGTGTGATCCATTCAGTAATCCAATTTAGAGCATTCACCTCGTGAAACAATCTTAAGTCTGGCATTCCTCCTCCGTCAACTTCCTTTTGAAATGTCATAACTTTCTGGTTCATTCATGGTTTTTTATTGTTCCAAACAAATTTAAGTCTTTTTGCCAATCTTTGAATATTTTATCGTTAATCCAAGTTGGAATTGTTTGAAATAAGAAATTTATTTTTGGTAAAATTGTCATTTTAATCACTTCAATTCTTCCGAAAAGTGATAGATTTAATTTTGACCATTTTTCCATGTCTTTTTAATTTCTGCCCATTTTGTCTTATAGTTATTCTCAAAAAGCTCCGTGTTTTTATTGGTCATCCATACTCCCAAAGATTTCACATTCTTTTTCACCTGACAGTCTGTTATCGTGGCTAAATCTTGGTCTTCTTTTTTTTGTTAAGTTCTTCATAATCATCACAGTTTTCTGATAATTTATTTTGAAACCAGATATCTTCCCATACTCTTCAATCACATCAAACACTTGTTGTGTTTGTCTTATTGGGTCCTCTAATGCAATCAATACATCATCAGTGTAAGCTTTCAACTTGTAATTGTAGCCTTTAATTTGAGCACCCTTTATCGTTGAGTCATTTCTGTTTCTATTAACCAATACTTCTAAAACCATAATAAACAATAACAGGGATAATGGACATCCTTGCCATGTTCCTTTCTCAATCTCAGTTCGTTCAGATTTATTTCCATTAATTATAATTTGTGCATTTTGGTGTGTGTGTGTGTGTGCATATATATCGAAGTTTGCCCCTAATTCCATTCTCTTCATGATTTCAAACATACAATTTACACTGTCAAACGCTTTTTTGGCGTCTAAGAATATCAAGCCTAATTTTTATGGTTGTTTCTTTCGTAATATTCCAATATGTCAATGTCAAATCTAGTATTATCATTCAATTGTCTTTTAGGGAGGAACCCTGATTGCTCTTCGTTAATATAGTCCTGTAATACATATTTAAGTCTACCTGCCAAAATCAATGTAAAAATCTTGTAATCTGTATTCAAAAAAGAAATTGGTCTGTAATTAGTCGCGTATTTAGAATCTTTTCCTTCCTTAGGAATCACTGTTATATTTGCACTCTTCCATGAATCAGGAATACCATTTTCTTTTATGTCATTCAAAGTTTTTACCAAAGGTAATTTAATTTCCTCTATAAATTTCTTGTAGTATATTGCCGTAAATCATGTTAAGAAGGTTATTGGAAATGAATACCTCTTTGAATGGGTTATCAGTGGAATACCTATTGGAAGATCGGAAGCCACATATAACCAGGTTAATGGCCAATTTTCTGGTGGAGTGTAGGGACTTCAAGACTGGTGTTCTATGGTCATTCCTAGAAGTTCCCGTAATCAATCTGGCTGCCATATTTTGTACCAACTGAAGTTTCCAAACTTGGCACAAGGGTAGCCCCATGTAGAGTGCATTACAGAAGTCCAGTCGAGAGATTACCAGTGCATGTACTACTGTTTCCAGGACCCTCGGCTCCAGGAAGGGGCACAGTTGGCGTATCAGACGAAACTGATAACAGGCGCTCTTGACTGTCACATCCACCTGGCTGGCACAACTCCATTCCTGGATTCGGATTTCCTATAGCAAGTACCTCCGTCTTACCTGGATTCAGCTTGAGTCAGTTTTCCCTAATCCAGTCCATTACTACCCCAAGACAGGCATTCAGAGGAGAGATGCCATCCTTAGTCATTGCTTCAGTCTGAGATGCAGAGAAATATATTTGGGTGTCATCAGTGTACTGATAACACCCTACCCCATGTCTCCAGATGATCTCACCCAGCAGCTTCATGTAAATGTTAAATAGCATTGGGGACAGAATCGCACCCGATTTGAGTTCCCTCTTGGCCGAATAACTGTCCCCAAGTGACACCATCTGGAACCTGCCCAAGAGATAGGACCAGAGCCACTGCAATGCAGTGCCTCCAATACCCAACTCTCTCAGTCGCTCCAGAAGGATACCATGGTCGATGGTATCGAATGCCGCTGAGATGTCTAAGAGCACCAACAGGGTCACACTTCCCCTGTCCATGCCCAGATGGAGATCATCAACTAAGGCGACAATGGCAGTCTCCACTCCGTATCCCGTCCTGAATCCGGTTTGAAATGGATCCAGAAAATCCGTTTCCTCCAAGACTGCTTGTAGTTGATTGGCAACCGCTCTCTCGATCACCTGGCTCAAAAATGGTAGTAATGAGACTGGTCTATAGTTATTTCTATCCAGGGGGTCCAGGGAAGGCTTTTTTTACAAGTGGTCTAACTACTGCCTCCTTGAGACAGGGAGCCTTCCCTCAGGGATGCATTAAACATAGATTTAGAAATAAAAACCTATTAAAATACATAAAACACACACACACACATATATAAACTTCCTTTCCTCTACTCCAAAGACTTATTCTTAGACAACTTAAATCCCCTTTACTTTTTACATATTATCTTTTATTATCTATTATCTAATTGATTTTATGAGAAAATAGTGGGGGGGGGAAAGCATTTTAGGATTCAAAGAATAATAGCATGGAATAACATAGAAGCACATGTTAAATCTATATTTAGAAGAAGTAAAAATCTTGATTTATATAACCATCCATTAGTAAGTTGAAAGTCACACGTATTCCCTTTTTGATCATTATATTGTTATTCTGTGTAGTGTGTAAGTTCATGTAGTTAGCTGGCTGTTCCTTCACAGCTAGTGGGGGGGGGGGGGGCATTCACAAACACACAAACGCACATGCACACACATAAAATAAAATAAAAATACCCACTGGCTGTTCCTTCACAGCTAGCGGGGATCACATTTACACACACGTGCACACACAACATCAGTGTGCTGGGCAGCGCCACACATGGAAGTGGTCGAACCACATGCCGTGCTGCTCTTGGTATTGCTGGAGTTGAGCAACGACCTGCTCCAGGGCGTCAACACGCTGCACCGCTGTAATGGTAACAGAAGTGTTTAGACTTTGCTTATTGACTCCCCGCAAGCATCCAAAGATGCCACATCTCCTCAAAATATTGAGGTTTGTGGTGTGGGGAAGGGTTGTTGCCATGTGAGTGCCTGGCACAGTAAAAAGCAGTCTGCATGACCTTGACCTTTGAAGCCACCTGGATCAGGGAGCTTTTGAATCCCCGTCTCTGGAGCTTTCTGGCCAGCCTTGAATATATTTCCTTGTTGGGGTGTGATGTGGACCCCATGATGACATTGAGGTCCACATCTCTCTCCAGGCAGTGGAAGAGGTACTGGACCTCCCCATCAGTCCACAGGTTCCACCCTCTGGGCATTATGGAGAGGAAAGGCCCAAAACTCCCAAAGGCCCAAAACTCATGTGGTTTCAGGCGTTTTGGCCTTGCCCAGTCAAACTTTTGCTGGCTGGTGCTCTAGGAGGTTTTTGCGCATGTGCACTGGACTGTTGGCTTGCTTGCTTGCTGTTTGCACAATAGAGGAATAGCCATTCTGCATGGGGCTTGAAAAGAGAAAGGCACCCGGGACCGTTTACCTTCTATATTTCATGTTATTGTGTGAAAATACAAAGCAGGATAGGCCATCGCCTTTGGAAAAGGAAGCAGAGGAAGCACAAGACAACAGAATACCGGTGGTGCTCTCTGATTTGAACGTTTTAGCATGAAGATAAGAATTTACCTCCACAAACGGTAAAGGGAAATAGGGGCCTGGGGAACCCCTGGGGATTACACTGTTGCCTGTTTTGCTGCATGAAGACTCTTTCCCAAGGAGATTTAGAGCCTGCAAAGTCTGCATCCTAGGGAGCCCAGGTGGACAGGGGGGGAGGTGCCATTAACAGGGTTCCCCCCCCCCAAAGTTTTCACATTATAATGTGGAAGTAATTTAGGTGCTGAAAAGACCGTTATTCACATGATCATGTTAACTCTCCGCTTTGGGTTTTTTCAGAACTTGCTTTTCGTTTGCTCCCCAAACCCTAATAAGCATAAAATGGCACAAAAGGCCTCCCAGAGCAATGACAAGAAAAGGAAGCAAGGAAGAGGAATTTTATGGGAACATTCTGAAATTTTGGATTTGCTGTGTTATTGCGGGGATGAGGAGATACAGAGGCACCTCAATTCAAACCACCGACACTTTGCTATATATAAAATAATTGCTGACCAAACGCAATCGAGGGGACACAATCAAAACCCTGAAGATGCCACATGAAATGCAAAAGTTTGAAGCAGAACTATCAGCAAGTTTGCAGACACAACACAACCAGCAGAAATTCAAGGCAAACTTGTCCATATTTCCATGAGATTGACAGGTTTATGCATGGCAGACATACTTTCCAGACCAAGAAAGTGAGCAAGAGCATTGATTGGGAAAGGCAGGAAGAGCAGGGCACACAGGCCTCTGAGGAAACCCAGGAGGACATCAACCATCCTCCAGCACCGGGCGAGGAAACAGAACCCTAGGAAGTGCCCAGAAATAGCATCCTTACAGGTATGTATGTGCAGGCATTGTGTCTTTTTGTGATGTTTTTCACTCAGTCTTCTATATTATCTCAAACCCACCCTTTCCCTGGAAGTATTGAATTCATGGTGATTTCAGTTCAGTTATGTGTATATGCATATGTATTTCTCCAGGAAGGTGAATGGCCATGTCCATGCAGGAAAAACCATACACACACACACACACACACACACACACACACAGAGCCTCATGTGTATGTTTGTGTATATGCACAGTCAGACAGGTATGTATGTATGTATGTACATCGGCATCCATGCATACCTATCTGTATCTGCATATAGTTATATATGTGTACATACGATTTTCCCTAGGAGGAGAAAGCAGTGTCTGGATGGACTTCACACACACACACACACACACACACACACACACACACAGAGAGAGAGAGAGAGAGAGAGAGAGAGAGAGAGAGATTGTTGAATATGTGTGTGTGTGTATATATATGTTTACATGTGTATAGATAGATAGATAGATAGATAGATAGATAGATAGATAGATAGACCTCTCTCTCTCTCTCTCTCGCACACACACACACACACACACACACACACAGAGAAATATGTGTATATCTACACATGTAAGTTTATATATGTAGGTACATGACACACAAACACATACATAGAGACAGAGACTGAATAATATGTGTGTAGATATACATGTGTGTATGTACATATATATCTATATGTATAAGGACCTGAGACACACAGACATTGCTGAATATGTGTATATCTATACCTACATTTGTATAGATAGACAGACAGATAGACAGACAGATACAGATATACCTGACGCACACACACACACACACAGAGCGAGAGATTGAATAATATGTGCATAGATATACGTGTGTGTGTGTGTGTGTGTGTGTGTGTATGTATGTATGTATGTATAAGGACCTGACACACACACACACACACACACAGATAAATACACACACATATATGTATATCTGTGTATGATATAGCCATGCCTACATACATACATGCATACATATAATTCCATGTATATAAACATACATACATACATGCACGCACACACAGAGACACATATATATATTCAAGAAGGCATCCAGTGTAGGGAAAGATACATACCTGATGATGATTTCCCAACCGTATGGTCTTCTTGAGAAGCACTTTCTTAATGGCCTGGCACACTTGGATGCATATCACAGGCGCTGTGGAGACCCCAATCTGGAACTGCTGAGCCACCTTCTCATACATGGGCTGGCTGGTAAGCCACCAAATGGCAGTGGTAACCCTCTCCTCCACTGTGAGTGCCCTCCGCATCACAGTGTCTGTTGCAGCGATATGGGGCCATAGAATAGCTGCGAAGTCAAAGAGGGTCCGCCTGGACATCCAAAAGTGGCTCATCCACATCTCATCATCCCACAACTGGAGCACCTCCTCATTCCACCAGCACCTGACTATCTGTGGTCTGATCCAGTAGCGACTGGGATCCAGCATTGTCGCAATGTGAGCGAGAACCTGGTTAATATTGCCTTGCATTAGTAGCCTGAAAACGTCCCTTGTAGAGAGATCCCGGACCCCCCCCCCCCCGGCTCTCATCCACACACGCAGGAATCTCAGCATTTCCCTGCCTTTTAAGCCTCAATTGCTGGTACCTGGCAAACAGCATGGCAAAAGCAGAAAGGATGAACTCTAGACCACGCATGGTGGGAGTTGCAGACATTGCGAAATTGTTGGAATGGAAGGAAGTATTTGAATTAAAAAAGGGAATTCAAGTTAAAGGAAATTCATGTGGAGCTAGTATTCACGCAATCACACAATAACGCGAAGCAGGAAACAGAAAGTGGCTCCCTTCTTCACCCTGGAAGCGTAAAAGGTCACGATGCACTGAGACCCCCACGGAGCATGTGCAGGGATGCTGATTCGAATAATTGAATCCGCATGGTATGTATCGGTGTGGTAATACAATGCGCACTTGCTCTGCTTTGACCCAGCAATTACCACAATTTCGTTCTTCACGTGTGATAGTTCATCATGTGAATTGCCTTGGATTCGAAGTGACTCCGCTTCACCCTCGCTACAGAAGTGCCACGGAAGGGCTTCACATTGGAGCTCCAGTTTCACATGTGATAAATGCTAATGTCTTTACAGGAAGAAATTAATAAACCTTCACAAAAGTAAAAACCAAGGAACAGCAGATGGGCTTTACAAACCCAAAGTACTGAGTTCTACCCCACATAGCCTTAGTAAGATTGCTAACATTTATCTCTTTGATTCAGCCTATAAATAAAAGCAGTGATAGGCCAAACAATTCTTGTCAGTGTTTCTGGTACATGTGGAAGTGATGTTCAAGTCCTCAATTTTTCCTTGGTACTAGACCATTCCTATGGAGTGAATGGTGGGATGCTGATGCAGAACCAACTTATTTTCTCTTGCTTAGAAATTCTCACATGTACCTAACTTAAGCTCACTATCAAACAAAAGTTTCCGGTCTCATAGTAAAATGTAGTATGTTCCCAACACTATCTTGCAAAGATTTTCTAGTCTTATAATAGACAATTGATGGTTCCTACAGCTCTAGTTCCTACACATTTTGAGTTCAAACTATATTATACACTGTCCAGATCAGTCTGTGGATTACATTATTTATTATAACTAATACATTTAACTTTTTCCTTACTAAAACACTTACCTAAGAGTGGTTCAAAACTGAAGCCAGGTACTGCTTTGATTCAGTTCTCAAAGTTAACATGAATACTACTTCTTGTTAAATATCAGCAGGATTGTGTTATGGGACAGATATTGCTGATTGGCTACTACAGCATATCCCAAGGTAATACCACTTTAAGTTCCACATAAACTCTCAACAGTTTCTATCCTAAAACTAGACCGTAGGTAGTAGAGTTTTTTACGATATGTTATAATAGTGCAATAAATCTGTTAGCTTAAAATCGAATCTCCGTGGCCTTTTAGAGAAATCATCATTAAATGCAAGCCCCCCATAATGATGCCATCCCAGTGAAATTGTTTAATCTGCAAAGAGGGTGAAAGGTCACCAAATGAATTTTTTATAATACATCAACTTGACACGCAATAGGGAAAACTGTAATAGATAAAAGCAAGGGAAAAGGGCACTGTCTTCTTCTGATAGGTCAATAGCAGCCAAGAGAGTCACTCATCCACTTTTCCTTCACTGCTGTGCTCCTTTCCCATTTAATATGGACACCCAATTAATACCACAGCACCATAGACAACCTCATTTTATGTGAATTATAGCAATTCCTTCCCCCTTCTCTGAAATGAAAGTGATCACAATACATCATAGCATTGTGTGAATTAACGTTAATTGATTCCAGTTACCAAGCACTGATGGGCCACTTATATAACCTGGGCCTTATTGGGAGCTTGGAGGGATGGAAAGAAGATTAGATTGCAATGTCCGTTGCTTTGACGACGGCAGTCACCTGACTGCTTGTTAGGTGGTTTGTATGGTTCTATTGCAAGCCCCAATGGGGTCGTCAGTAAACTGGAGTGATGTCCAAATATCATTACATGCTACTTCAATATTAAAGCAAAGGGATTAGCACCTTATTGCAAGCAACCTGGATTTGTCTTCGTGCTGTTGTTATCCAATTTCTAGCTGATAATGTGATAATGGCCTGTGGCCATAAAGTCCTCCAGCTAAAGGGAGAGAGAGAGTGTGAGTGAGTGTGTGTGTGTATCTCACACCAATTGGCCAAGAGCTAAAAGTATTTAATCCCTTGCTTGCTGTACACTCTACCAATGACTTGCGCTACTTTATATACAAATATATTAAACAGTGGACAATGGGGGGAAATGGAACTGGAAAACTTGCGCCTTTAGGGGCCTGATTCTTCTCCACCAAATTCTTTCTCCCCAGTTCATGTTGATATTAACTTGACTTTGGAAACTAACATTTAGTGTGCTGAATCAGTCCTACAGATGATTTGAAAGTTCTAGATCAGAATACATACAGCTCCACCTGCCTATTTGCATATTTTCCAGGATATGCATCAGAGATGTATGGAAACAATTTTAACTGGAGGGCCATAGGCAGAAATGGGGGTAGAGATTTGATTTATCAGTCACACTCAAATTAGCTGTGAAAAAGAAATAACTAGGAATTAAATGTAAATTGTATAAATCATTCTAGTACAATGATTTAAACTGTTAATAAAGTCAGTTGTACAGAGCCAGCATGATATTGTTTGACCATTGAACTATGATTCTGGAGACTAGAGTTTGAATTCCTACTCAGCTGTGGAAATCCTTTTGATGACCTCTGTCCTCACTGTATTTTATTGTGTTTTTAATAGATGTTTTAATTGTAATTTGTTTAATCCTGTTTTAAGGGGGGGGGGGGAAATTTGGGACATAAATTTGTAAATGTGGATTTTAACATGTTGTAGCCGCTTTGATTGTCTTGTCACAGAAAAACGGGATATAATTAAAAGTTTTATTATTTATTATTATTTATGACCTTGGGCAAACCACACTCTCTCAACCTCAGAGGAGAGAAAAGCAAAGGCAAAACCGTTTCTGAACAAATCATGTCCAGAAACCCACATGACAGCTTTGCCTTAGGGTTGCATTGAAAGCATACAAAAGCTGCAATAACTTTGGCTTCTGTGATTTCTCTGCAGAAGGAACTTTCCACCTGAAATTCTTTCAAATAGAAATCACAATTTAAAAAGGCTGTGGAGAAACTGGAGCGTGTCCAAAGGAGGTCTACTAAAATGGTGAAGGGCCTGGAAACCATGCCTTATGAGGAACGACTTAGGGAGCTGGGGATGTTTAGCCTGGAGAAGCGAAGGTTAAGAGGCAATATGATAGCCCTGTTTAAATATTTGAAGGGATGTCATATTGAGGAGGGAGCAAGCTTGTTTTTGGCTGCTCCAGAGAACAGGACCCAGAACAATGGATGCAAGCTCCAGGAAAAGAGATTCCACCTCAATATTAGAAGGAACTTTCTGACAGCTGTACAGCAGTGGAACACAGTTCCTCAGAGTGTAGTGGAGTCTTCCTCCTTCAAAGTCTTTAAATAGAGGCTGGATGTCCATCTGTTGGGTATGGTCTCTTCCATCTCTAGGATTCTACAATTCTATGATTCTATTAAATGCTAAAATTACTACATTTGTTTTTTTGTGATGACACATTGAACACGTAGATATTAGCACATATATCAAAGCTGAGGATGAATTTTCATGCACAGCAGTAGATGCACTAAAGCTGAGGACTCTATGCATCCGTTACATGAAAATGGCAGTGGCTGGGTGGAATGGCTACTGCCATCAGGCCGCCACTAATACATACTAGGGTTCTGGACCGTGCGGTTGCTGCGCAGTCCAAAACCCTACTATCACTGCCTTCTAGATGTTCACAGAGCCTGTTTAATTATCTGCTCCAGAATTTTTCCTGGTATTGATGTCAGACTAAATGGACGATAATTGTTGGGATCCTGTTTTTTTCCCCCTTTTTGAAGATGGGGACAATGTTTGCACTCCTCCAGTCTGCTGCTATGGCCAATGGCTGTGAAATTAGATTTGCCAATTCATAGAATCATAGAATTGTAGAGTTGGAAGAGACCACAAGGGCCATCCAGTCCAACCCCCTGCCATGCAGGAAATCACAATCAAAGCATCCCCAACAGATGGCTATCCAGCCTCTGTTTAAAGACCTCAAAGGAAGGAGACTCCACTACACTCTGAGGAAGTGTGTTCCACCCTTGGTGCAGTTCCTTACATTTTCCCGTGTTGAATTTGATTTTATTAGCTGTGGCCCAACTTTCTAGTCTATTCTGGTCATTTTGAATTTTGATCCTGTCCTCTGGGATATTAGCTACTCCTCCTAATTTGGTGTCATTTGTAAATTTGATAAGTATGCTCCCAACTCTGTCATCCAAGTCATTGATAAAGATGTTGAATAGCACTGGGCCCAGGACAGACCCTTGTGGGACCCCACTGGTCACTTCTCTCCAGGATGAAAAGGAGCCATTGTTGAGCACCCTTTGGGTTCGGCCAGTCAACCAATTACAAATCTATGTAACAGTTACATTATCTAGCCCACATTTTACCAGCTTGTTTGCAAGAATGTCATGGGGAACCCTGTCAAAAGCCTAACTGAAATCAAGATATACTATACCCACAGCATTCCCTTCATCTAACAAGCTGGTATTTTTTTTTCAAAATAAGAGATTAGATTTGTCTGGCATGACTTGTTTCTCTGAAACCCATGTTGACTTTTTGTGATTATGGAATTGCCTTCTAGATGTTCACAGACTCTCTGTTTAATTATCTGCTCTAGAATATTTCCTGGTATTGATGTCAGACTAACTGGACGATAATTTTCTGAGAATCCTAAGGCAAAGAAGGTGTTGAGTAATTCTACCTTTTCTCTGTCCCCTGTTAGCATTTCGCCATCTTCTCCACACAGTGACCCTACCATATCCCCATTCTTCCTTTTGCTACTGACATGCCCTGAGCTCATTCTGTACTTTTGCTTTGCTGACTTTACCCCTACATGTGCTAGCTATTTGATAGATTTCATTTTTGGTGATTTCCCCTTTTCCCATTTCTTATGCATTCCCCGTTTAAAACTTAGCTCACTTGAAAGGTCCTTAGTCATCCAACCCGGTTTCTTGAAACACCTCCCTTTTTTTGAAACTGTGGCCTGTTACAGACAGCCAAAATAAAGCTGCTTTGAGTCACAATGGAGGTATGGTGTTTCAATGATGCATGTGTCCTAAAAGTCCAGAAGTTGCACCAAAGCCACGCTCCAACCCTAAGAACTGGAGCGTGGCTTTGGTGTGGCTTCTGGATTCTTAGGACGCATGCATCATTGAAACACCATACCTCCACTGTGACTCGAAGCAGCTTTATTTTGGCTGTCTGTAACAGGCCTGTGCCTTCAGAATCTCCCTTTTAAGAAAATCCATCCTAAACTCCTTTCTCTTTTAGTATTCTTGACCACGGGATTATCCCTGTTATTTCCATTAGTTTATTGAAAACAGCTTTCCTAAAGTGTAAAATGTGTGTCTGACTATGTTTGGCTTCTCCTTTGCATTGTATAACAAACTACAGGGCAATATGGTCACTCCTACCTAAGGATCCCACCATTTGCACTCCATCAACCAGGTCATCCCTGTTGGTTAGGATCAGATGTAAAATGGCTGATCCCCTTGTTGCCTCTTCCACTTTTTGGACAATGAAATTGTCTTCTAGGCAAGGGAGCAATTTGCTAGACCTTAATGTTTTGGCTGAGTGTGTTTTCCAACAAATATCAGGATAGTTGAAATCTCCCATGTCTCTTCTATCTGACAGAGTTGCTAGACTCCCACAAAAATATCCTTGTTGTGTCCCCCCCCCCCCCCCTTTAATTTTTATCCAGATGCAATCCATCTGGCTTCCAGGATTTAAGTCCTGGATCTCTTCACAGATGTAGACATCCCTGACATATAATGCTACTCCTCCTCCTTTTCTGTTTGGCCTGTTTCTCTTTAAAAAGTTATACCCCTCTCTTACTACATTCCAATCATGAGACTCAACCCACAAGGTTTCAGTGAGGCATATTACATCGTACTTGTTTTCTTCTGTTAGGAGTTCTGCAAGTTAATCTTGCTTACTTCTCATGCTCTGTGAATTAGTGTAGAGACATCTAAGACCATGGGTCATCCCCTCAAGCTGCTTGTGTAAAGCTTTTGCCCTCCCATTGTTGGGTCCCTACACTATTTGCCTTGTTCCCTCAATAACTGTTTTACTATTATCTCCAGCCCTTCTAAAGTACTCTCTCCTTCCCCCTTATAACTCAGTTTAAAGCCTTCTTGATCAATTTTTTGAGACTACTGGCAAAAAAAAGTTTTTGCCAACTGGCATGAGGTGCAACCCATCCTTACCAGAAGTCTCCTCTCATGGAACCACAGCCCATGATCCAAAAATCCAAATTGTTCTTGAGGGCAACATCTACAGAGTCAGCTGTTCATCTCTGCTTTTTCCTTCTCCCGTCCTGGACCAAGCCCTTCAACTGGTAGAAGGGATTAGATGACAACCTATGCATCCATCTCTTTCAGCTTCCTACCCAGAGCCTCACAATCTCTTATGATATTCTGAAATTTGTGTCTTGCAGTATCATTGTTCCCACATTAACCAAAAGAAAGGGGAAACGGGCAGGGAGACAACACACCTCCCAAGACATCTTGTCAGGCCCACAAACCTCTGATTATGTACCCCTCAGCTTGGAGTCCCCCACACCACCACAACATGCTTAGCGGCATCTATTCTGAGGCTTAGCAACATACATTCCCTGTGGTGGTACTTTCAGGTTCCCCTGCATTGTCCCTGTGGACTGTCCCTGCTTTTCTTCCTTATCCTCCCTGATAAGGGAAAGAGCTTCAAATTGATGCTGTAGCTGCAAGCTCCCAGAACAATCCCTGGTTTCCTGTACCTCTGTGTGTGACATTCCTCCAACTGCCTACCTCCTGTGTATGTGAAGTGACTTCCTCCGTAGAAACTTCCTGTGTGTGTTCCCCATCCAGGACCATCTGTTTTGTTCTTTCCAGGAGAATCTCTTGCATCCTAATATGATGAAGTGTTTCTACCCAGGCCTCCAGCTTCTCTCTTTCTGTGCTGGAAATGTGGTCTAAAGCCTCTGAAATCAGTTGAAAACAGCTAGACTGCTAACTCCACCACAATGCCTCACAAAAGCCCAGCACACAGGATCAAAAAACCTCCAAGTTTGAAAAGGACTCACCCAATGAAAATGGCTTTCTCAGACACTGATTTTTCCTTCTTCCTGTGGAGGAAAACACATAAAAATTGTTGTATTATATTTTAAACATTTTTATCATTCAAAACTATTTGATATTTTAACATGTAATTTGTTGTAATTATTGCAGTGATTTAATTCTATTTGAATGCACCATTTTTGTATATTTTCAGAGTCCCCTGCATTGTCCCTGAAAAATGTCCCTGCTTTTCTTCCTCATCCTCCTTGATAAGGGAAAGAGCTTCAAATCGATTCTGTAGCTGCAAGCTCCCAGAACGATCCCTGGTTTCCCCTACCTCTGTGTGTGCCTTGAGAATGGATTCCTGCATGGCAGTGAGTTGAATGTGTGTAATTGGGAGTACTTTGAGAATCGATTCCTGCATGGCAGGGGATTGAATGGCCTTTGTAGTCTCTTCAGTTTCTATGATTCTAAGCTAGTTGGACAGGGATCTTGTGCTGCTAAACTAGGTGCTGGGTGATGTCATTTTAAGCAACACAGATCACTACAGACAATTGAGGCTGTGTATTCCCAGTCCTCCCCCGGTTCTCACTGCCTGTCCTGACAGCTAAATCCATGTGAAATGTAAGTAAAATATTCACTAGCATTGCCTTAAATATCCATTTACATACAATTTCACAAAAAAAGGAAAGCAAGAGAGTGAACAAAGTAAAAATGGAGCCACTAAACCAGCCTTTTCTCAAGTTTCCCCCCCACCTAAAATTGTCCAAAGCAAACAAGCAAATACATACAAGCAAACAAATACAAACAAAGAGAACATTTATCAGGCAACTTGCCCCCAAACTACAACTGCCATGAAAAACAAGAACAACCAGTTGGTAACTCTATTTACAATTCTTATGAATGAAATTTAATCTAAGTCTGATGGAGGGGAATGAGGATGGAAAGCAGGCTCCTTTTCCAGTTTTGGTGGGATCTGACAGGAAGGGAAAGTCAAAAAACAAAAATGAAAGATTCTATGTACAGATGGCTAATTATATACAGTACTTCTGTCATCGGTTGACCTCATAGAAATAGCTGAGCCAATTTTTCACCACCTAGTTGCCTTTGTGTTCCGGATTTCCCATTTCTGAAAAGGTTTCTGCTTCTGTTATTGATAATTGTAATTGACAGGATTGCCATTAACATAGCTTCTCCCCTCTATAGGCAGCTTACTATAGCCTTGGTTGGTCCTATCTCTCTCCTCAGTCCTTTCTTTCTTCCTCTAAATGGCCTTATCTGTTAGTCACAATTTCTGTGGCCAGCAATTTCAATCACTTTCAAAATGAAACCCATGCTGGCCTTGGCAATCATAATGTCATTTACAATTTACCAGAAAACACGTTTATTCAGTTAGTAGCACGTTGGAGAAAAGAGAACTCCATATGAACTCAACGCTAAAGGCTTAATCTGATTATTTCCTCATGAAAATCCAAGCAGGGGTTCTTGTAAGCAGGGTTGGGAGGGGAAGAGGAAAAGATGCCTGCTCACAGCTGACTCTCATAATCAACACAAATAGGTAAGGGACACAGTGTGTCAGGGGCAGCAGCTAATCTGCCTTGGGGCTTTCCTTGGAGAAAAAGGCCAGAGTGGACAGGCCTTAATAAATACTGATTGACCACAAAGTATTGAGGTGACATGTGCTATTTACATTGGAGAAGAACAATAACAGTGATAAATTCCAGAAGCCTCCTTTCTAAACGACAAATTAAATTAAACTGTTTATGGCACTTACATACATGAGTGTGCATGTGTGCCATAAAAAGTCAGAAAAGAATGCACACAATATATTGATTGTACACCATTGGCACATGTTTAAAATGCATGTAATGGTTATGTTTATTCCATAATATGAGGCACACCTGTATTCTACTTTTTTTTAATTGTAACAGATGGCTATATTAGATAAACATCTATTTTTGTGTAACAGGAAATAAAAAATGTGTGTCCTTAATTTACCTTTTGTTTTGCATTTAAGACATTAAAATTTATATTTTGTAAAAATTTTAAAAATCCTTTTTTTAAAATTTCATTCAATTTACTTATTTTCAAACACTAAGGCTGACTAATATTAACTTCTTGTCAATATTGGCCTTCCTGTTGGGAAATGAGGATGTTCCACCTCATTTCACATATGAAAAGAAAAATATGTCGTGGGGATCCTTTTTGCTTAGGAAAAAAAAAGAAAGAAAGAAAGGCCATAAAAGTTCTTTTTGAAAATGAACCAAAAAAAAAAAAAAAGGGAGGGGGTTGAAAAATGTTTTTTTTTAAATAGATGTTTTACTTAAAGGCACAGAAGTCTTTTCAGCTTTTTGCAGCCTCTTTCACCAATGCTATATTAAAATGTAATGAAATCTATCAACATTAATGATTTCCCCCTTCGGGTTAGCATCACCATCACCTTATACTAATTTCTTAGTTTATGATAAATTTCACAATAAATAGTTATAAGAGAAAAAAATACAGGATTTTCTGTCTGCAATAAAAAGTGTCATCAAGTTTGTCTAATATGCATTTTATCAAAATAAAATAAATGTCATGTAATGCTGTTTCCAGCTGCCTAGATTTGCCAGTCACAAATTTCTAATGCAAATATAAACACAACTAATGGTAAAAGTAAAAAGAGGGGGCATAATTAATAGGAGATTATTTAACACATTCTAGCTCTGTGGCCCTGGGCAAACTATCCAACATATTCTACATTGCAGAGACAGACACAGAGAGAAAGAGAAATTATTCAGTAGCCAGCCTAGAGAACTATATGATTAGGATATTCCTGCCTCCTCCAAAAAACCAAAACAAAACACTATCTACAGGCTGATGTATATAAGAGGAAAAGAAGCAGAAATTGTGTGCAAGCATGTGTGTGCTTCCACTGTAATTGGTGGAGTGAATGGCAAGGAACAATAAATCCACAATTCCATTTTGAAGTACTTCAGCTCTAGCAACCCACTGATGTTCCTTTGTTCTTCTGTTCTTTGGGGTTGTTCCCACTTAAGATTTGAAACGATTTAAAATACAACGTTTTTAATAAAATCGATTCAAAATAACACTGTTCTTATCCCGCTATCCAAATCGCTTTGTTCATCGTTCCCATCTGGTTATTTAAATCGAAGTTTTTACCTGCAAGCGTTCCTACTTGGCATGAAATCGGTGTTTAAATAAAGCGATTCTTCTCCTCCATACCTTATTTGGAGCTGTCAATCAATAGTACGTCAGAATGACGTAACGTTAATCCGGAATATTTGGAAGCGATTTATCTTTTGGCATCGTTTCCATTTCATTGACTGTTTGTGAATTTAGCGAATTTAGGAAAGCGAATTTAGGAAACCCAAGCTCTTTCCAGAGGAACTATGGGATAGGTTTTCCATGACAGCATCCCCTCTTCATGTCTCCCAAAAGACAGCCAAGGAGAATCCCTTCAGAGAGCACAGAGATCAATGGGGGAGGCTTCTGGCAAAGCGAATTTAAGAAACCCAAGCTCTTTCCAGAGGAACTATGGGATAGGTTTTCCATGACAGCATCCCCTCTTCATGTCTCCCAAAAGACAGCCAGGGAGAATCCCTTCAGAGAGCACAGAGATCAATGGGGGAGGCTTCTGGCAAAGTGAATTTAAGAAACCCAAGCTCTTTCCAGAGGAACTATGGGATAGGTTTTCCATGACAGCATCCCCTCTTCATGTCTCCCAAAAGACAGCCAGGGAGAATCCCTTCAGAGAGCACAGAGATCAATGAAGGAGGCTGCTGGAAAAGCAGGGAGGGAGCACTCTTCCCAAAGATTCTCTTTCCAGGGTTGGAGGAGAAGGCAGATTCCGTTTGAGAAAGGGAGGGAGAAAGGCTCTATCCCCCCCCCCCATTGATCAGAGCCCTTCCTTGCCTGGGTGAGATCAGATGCCTCCTCGCGAGGAGCCTTCCCTTCCCTGCCTGGGTGAGATCAGAGCCCAAGCGGGCAGGGAATGCCTCTTGGAGAGGAGCCTTCCCTTCCTGCCTCTCCTCCGTTAGAAATGGGCTCTCCCCACACAGAGGGGAGGTTGCAATCCACCGGCAGATGCAGGCGCTTGAGCAGCCGGGACTTCAGGCGCTTTAAGCGCTGAAGAGATTAAGCGCCTGTAAACCATTAAAATAAAAAATAAAAATAATCCTTATCTCTTATTGAAAGACCACAGCGGACAAAGGGGTGAGGGAAGCAAAAATGGCGACAGCCATGACAGATGGGGACAGAAAGGGCAACTCCCCCAAGGCCAGCCCCATCGCAGTCCGCTCCTCCCATCCATATAACACGATTCAAAGGCTGTCGTTCCTATTTAAATACTCCGGTTCCTAACTCGAATCAATGGAAAAACGTAGGTCGGACCCTAGTGTTTTTTTAACACGCGTTAAATGAGGAAAGCTCGATTTAAATTTCTATCCCGCTCTACGATTCGATTTGTAGTGGGGACGATTGCGGGTTGCTCTAGAACCGTTCTAGGTTTAAATCGGATCCTAATAGGAACGCCACTCCTTGGATTCGATTCAGAACGCGGGGTTTCACCTAGTGGGAACAACCCCTTAGAAGGTCTACAGTGTTAATCTCCCGATCTACTTTTCTCCAAATGAAAGCAAAGACACAGAGAAAAGGGTAAGGCCAGGGGTCAGGCCGGAATCCATCATGTATCCACTTACTCAATATGCAGTTGGCCCTCCACAGTTGTGGGGGTTAGGGGAACAAGGCCCACGGATATGGAAAAACCACGAATAATTCCCCCTCCCCACGCAGAAGCCAGTTCAAGAAAGGGTGGATGGCGGAATATAGAATCATAGAGTTGAAAGAGACCACAAGGGCCATCCACTTCAACCCATGCCATGCAGGAACTCTCAGTCAAAGCATCCCCAACAGATGGCCAGCCAGCCTCTGTTTAAAGACCTCCAAGGAAGAAGACTCCACCACTCTCCAAGGAAGTGTGTTCCACTGTCGAACAGCCCTTACTGTCAGGAAGTTCCTCCTAATGTTGAGGTGGAATCTCTTTTCCTGAAGTTTGCATCCATTGTTCCACGTTCTAGTCTCTGGAGCAGCAGAAAACAAGCTTGTTCCCTCCTCAACATGACATCCCTTCAAATACTGAAACGGGGTTATCATATCACCTCTTAACCTTCTCTTCTCCAGGCTAAACAGCCCCAGATTCCCTAAGTTGTTCCTCATAGGTCATGGTTTCCAGACCCTTCACCATTTTAGTCGCCCTCCTTTGGACATGCTCCAGTTTCTCAATGTCCTTTTATAATTGTGGTGCCCAGAATTGGACACAGTATTCCAGGGGGGGCTGACCAAAGCAGAATATAGTGGCACTATTACTTCACTTGATCTAGACACTATACTTCTATTGATGCAGCATAAAATCGCATTGGCCTTGTTAGCTGACGCATCGCACTGTTGACTCATGTTCAACTTATGGTCTACTTGAACTCCTAGAGCCCTTTCACATGTAGTCTCATTCAGCCAAGTGTCCCCCATCCTATATCTGTGCATTTCATTTTTCCGCCCTAAGTGCAGTACCTTACATTTCTCTGTGTTGAATTTCATTTTGTTAGCTTTGGCCCAGTTTTCTAGTCTTTCAGGTCATTTTGAACCTTGATCATGTCCTCTGCGGTATTAGCTACTCCTCCTAATTTGGTGTCATCTGCAAATTTGATAAGTATGCCCCCAATTTTACAGAGAAGTAGAAGATCCAAGAACCTAACAAAGTGTTTGCAGCTACAGAATCAATTCCAAACTCTTTCCCTTATTAATGAGGAAATGGAATAGCACAGTGTCAGCCTGCAGTAACAACAGTGGAGCAACAGTGTCAGCCTGCAGAAAACATCCAAATGACCCAGGAAAAATTTGCACACTGAGTATCCCCCTGTCAAACCTAAGAGGAGACAAGTGATTGGGGACTCCTTGCTCAGAGGAAGAGAAGCAACAATGTGCAAATCTGACAAGATGAATCATGAGGTGTGTTGTCTCCCTGGAGCCAAAATTCATGATGTAACAGAGAGGCTGACAAGACTGGTCAAGCCCACTGACTGTTACCCCTTCCTTTTGGTTCATGTGGGAATGAAAGACACTGAGAGACACAGCTTTCAGAACATCACAAAGAATTATGAGGATATGGGTAGGAAACTGAAGGACGTTGGTGCACAGGTTTTGTCTCTCCTCCCTGTTGAAGGACATGCCCCAAGAAGAGAAAGAAGAGTAGCAAAGGTGAACAAATGATGATGCAAATGATGCTGCCAAGAATGATTTAGCTTCTTGGACCACAGCCTGCTTTTTCACAAAGATGGTCTTTCAGCTAAGGATGGGGTGTACCTCACAGCTGTTGGCAATAATGTTTTTGCTAAGAGGCTCACAGGAGAGCTTTAAACTGAGTTCTGATAGAGAGGGAGACAGTGTTTTGGAGGGCAAAAATTCAGTAATTGCTGGGAGAAAAGATCAAGTGCTTAGAGAAGGAGCAGGGTAAGTAGTACTAGAGAACAATGTGGGAAAAGAGAGCATACACGGGCTTAAATGTCTCTACCCTAATGCATAGAGCATGGGAAATAAACAATATCAACTGGAACTCTTAATACAGCATAATAAATATGATATAGTAAGTATCACTGAAACCTGGTGGGATGAGTCTTATGACTGGAATGCAGTAATTGGGAGGTATAACCTATTTCAGAGAAATAGACCTGGTGTCATGGACTGCCATTGGCCTGACTTAAAGGCACAGTCAGAGGACTCGGAGGAGGCTGACACAGGGGCAGATCTGGGGATGTCTGGATCAGCAGGCTCAGGAAGCTGAAGAGGGAGAAACAGATTCTATGGACTCTAGACTGCAGGTGCTAGGAGCAAAGACAAGTCAAGGAGTCTTTGAGGTGTTCTTCCAGGCTAGAAGCCAAAGGGAAAGCTAATAGCTTTCAACTGAGAGAAGCAGAGGCCTTTTAAAAGACTTCCAGCTGCAGAGGTTCTTTGCAGCCGACAACCAGTCTTGCAGCCTTGTTGTTCCTGTGATCCTTGCTCTTTGATTCATGACTTTGGTTATCTGACCTCTGGACTGGCCTTGTGACTAAGCGCCTGCCTCCTTTGCTGTGACTGACTGACTGTATTGTGTGACCTTTCAACTGGACTATTCCTTTGTATATTCCTCTGCTGTGCTGTCCTCAGTAGAATCACAGAGTTGGAAGAGACCACAAGGGCCATCCAGTCCAACCCCCTGCAAAGCAGGAACAACAATTAAAGTACCCCCAACATATGGCCATTCAGCCTCTATTTAGAAACCTCCAGAGGAAGCTCCACCACATTCCGAGATGGCCATCTGTTGAGGGTACTTTGATTGTTGTTCCTGCTTTGCAGGGAGTTGGACTAGATGGCCCCTGTGGTATGGTCCAGTTCTATAATTATATTATTCTAAAATTCTATGAAATGGCCAAGGAATTTATTGAGCTAAACTAAAAGGATGTGAGTGTGGCATGCAAATATATGAAGTTGAACATTAGAGAGAAAAAGAAAACCAAGGCTGCATCTGTCCTGTAGAACAACGCATATAAAAACTGGATGCAAGCTACAGAAAAAGAGATTCCACCTAAATATTAGGAGGAAGCTCCTGACAATGAAAGCTGTTTGACAGTGGAACACACTCCCTCAGAGTGTGGCGGAATCTCCTTCTTTGGAGGTTTTTAAATAGAGGCTGGATTGCCATCAGGCAGGGATGCTTTGGAGTTCCTGCATGGCAGGGGGTTGGACTGGATGGTCCTTGTGGTCTCTTCCATTGCTAGGATTCTATGATTCTAAGAAAAGGACTAGATAGGTGGAAAATTAAGGAAATACAGCAAATGAAGAAGGATGGGAATAAACTAACAATGGCTAGCTTATCATTAGTTGAGAAAAGGATTGAAAGAGAATCTGAAGAACTGGCAATATGAAGAGGTAAAATCTACTAGAGATAGATGGTATGTTGATAAGCAAATTATATAAATAATTACTTAAATTTCAAATGGAGGATGAAGAGGAATTTGTAATCAGTTGAGTGACATGTCTAGGACATAGCATACAGTCTCTCTGGCTTTTCTTCATGAACGAAGATTCAGGAAGGACTCGTTACATGCTTTCTATCAGCGCACTGATGACTAAAAAGGCCAATCCGAGATAAACAAGTCCGGTTGCAGAAAGTACAGCAGAATGTCTCCTTGGGTGATATTTCCAAGTTGTGGTTCTTTCCGTGTTGTCGTTTCTCTTCGAGACTCGTTCAGCATGAGTTTTCGAAAAGGCTGCAGCATCGTGGATAGTGTGTCTCCATGCCTCCCGATGCAAGGCCAGGGTGGACCATTGTTGGTGATCAATTTGGCCAAGCCTGAGATGTTGTTTCAGGGAGTACTTGTATCTCTTCTTTGGGGCGCCCCTCTTACGCTGACCTGTGGTGAGTTCACCGTAGAGTATTATTTTTGGTAGACGATGGTTCTCCATCCTAGAAATGTGTCCTGCCCAGCGCAGCTGCGTTCTCAATAGCATGGTCTCAATGCTGGTGATCCCTGCTTGCTCAAGGACAGCAACATTTGTCACATAGTCAGTGCAGTGTATATTTAGAATTCTGTGTAAACAGCACTGATGAAAGCGTTCGAGGACTCGTAGGTGTTGGCCATAGCTGACCCATGTTTCAGACCCATAAAGGAGAATAGGCAGTACAATGGCTCTATACACACTGATTTTTGTACTTTGCCTCAAGCATACAGTCTAGGACATACAAATGGAGAGTTTTTGTGCCAAGCCTTTAAAGTTTACTTCTTTTATCTAAAAGAAAATGTATATAAAAGTATATATAAACAGTATATTACCACCAGAAAAATTAGTCAAAATGAGTAAAGTGATAAGCAACGTTCGTTGAAAATGCAGAAAACAAATAGGATCATTCTTTCATATATGGTGGGGTTGCAAAAAAAGCCAAGAAATATTGTTTTTATATAAAAAAAATGGATATACATGATATTGAGATGAGAGATAAATCTGAACCCAGGCCTATGTATGTTGAATATGATTAATATGGAGAATGAAAAGAAAAGAAAGTACTGTAATTTAAGTAGGGCCTGGTACAGACCGCCGCTTTGTGGCAGCTTGGGGCTGAATCTAGGAGCACCCCCAGACTGTGAAGACAGTCCTTTGAGGAGAGTGTGTACCTCCATTTTGTCTGGATTCAGCTTCAATTTGTTTCCCCGCATCCAATCCATTACTGCTTTAAGAGAATCATTGAGAGGCCAGACACCATCTGAAGTCAAAGCTGAGGACCGAGACATGGAGAAATATATCTGGGTGTCATCAGCGTACTGATAATACCCCGCCCCATGCTTCCGGATGATCTCTCCCAGCGGCTTCATGTGAATATTGAAAAGCATCGGGGTCAGGATGGTGTCTTTTAGGATGCCACAATTAAGCTCCTTCCTTGCCGAGTGACTGTTCCCAAGCACCACCCTCTGGAATCTGCCCGAGAGAAAGGAACAGAACCATTGAAGCACAGTGCCTCCTATTCCTAACCTTCTCAGGCGATTCAAGTGGATGTCATGATCTATAGTGTCAAATGCCGCTGAGAGGTCCAGTAGTACCAACAGGGTCACTCTACCCCTCTCGATGTCCAGACAAAGGTCATCAGCTAAGGCAACCATGGCAGTCTCCACCCCAAATCCCATTCTAAAGCCAGTTTGAAATGGATCAAGATAATCAGTTTCCTCCAAGACAGCTTGGAGTTGAAGAGCAACTGCCCTCTCGATCACCTTGCTCAGAAATGATAGTAAAGAGACTGGCCTGTAGTTCTTCATATCCAGGGGGTCAAGGGAGGTTTTTTTCAGGAGTGGCCTAACCACCGCTTCCTTCAAACAGGATGGAACATGAACCTCTCTAAGGGATGCATTGATCATGTCCCTTAGGAACATCCTCAAGGCATCATCCCCCTGGACTGCCAGCCACAAAAGGCAAGGGTCAAGAGGGCAAGTTGTTTTCCTCACTCTACCAAGGAGCTTGTCCACGTCATCAGTACTTACAGATTGAAATTGATCCAGTATAACCACATCAACGAAGTTGCTGGACACCTCAGCAGTTGATTCTGTTATAACTCTGGCATCCAAGTCGGCTCTTATCTGAGCGATTTTATCTGCAAAGTAGTTGTTAAATGGATCACAGCAGGCCATTGTTGGGTTAAGTAAAGGGTTCTGTACAGGTAGAACCCGTGTCAGTTCCCTCACCACCCTAAACAGCTCTGCTGGGTGAGACTCTGCAGACACAATATGTGCAGAGGAGAAGGCTCTCTGGGCTGCACATGTTGCCTCTCTATAGGAACGAAGGAATTTCCTATGACGAGTTCTGTCAGATAAGAGTCGAGTATCTTGCCAGGCGCACTCTAGTCATTGTCCAACCTGCTTCATCTTCCTAAGTTCTTCTGTATACCATGGTTGGCGGTTTGAAGCAGACTGGCAAGGACGCTTGGGAGCGATTGTGTCGATAGCCTTAATAAGGTCCATGTTCCAGGTATTGACCAAGGTTTCAACAGAATCATCAGCGTTACCAACCAAGGAACCCTCTAAGGCTTTCTGGAATCCAATTGGTTCCATTAGTCTTCAAGGGCAGACCATTCTAATGGGTCCTCCACCCCCGGCAGGATGGACCATGGCTCTAAGTTCAGCCTTGATCAGGAAATGATCCATCCATGACAATGGGGAGGTTTTTGTTACCTCTGCCCACGGATATTCCTGTTCCGCACTAAAGACCACATCGAGTGTATGACCCGCATAATGAGTAGGCCCGCTGACCAATTGGGATAGGCCCATATTTGTCATGGATTCCATGAACTCCTGAGCCGCACCTGTAAGATTTAACAGACTGGTCTTGAGTGGGATGTTGAAGTCGCCCAGAATGCCACTTCAATGATGGGACAATGACAGGATCAGCACGACATCATTTGAATGGCTTTCATGTGATCACTGTCACTCACACTTTACAGATAGGACAATGTCTGGATCAGTGCAACATCATATGAAAGTCCTTCCTGCAATCCTGCAATAAGGATGGGACAAGGATGGGTCATTGACTGTGTGTCCACTGTGTGATCATCTATGAAGAACAGTGTTTGAATCCCTGTCCAACCATTAAATCCACTGAATGACCCTGGGCAGGTCACACTCTTTCAGCCTCAGAGGAATGCAATGGCAACCCCCTCTGAAAAAACTTGCCAAGAAAACCCCATGATAGGGTTGCCTTAGGGTTGCCATAAGTTGGAAATGACCAGAAAGAACAAAACAACAACAAATGTTAAAGGCATGGCCTCATAGGCTTTAATATTAACTAGAAAAGAGGTCACTGTGTTAGGTATGATTTGCTTGGAAAAACTTATTGAACTGGTAAGAAATATGTAAAATTAAGTAGGAAAAAATGTTAGTTGTCTAAGAAGCACTAGATGTATATCATGCAGTATAGGAATAACTGGGTATTATCAAGAGGATTAAGGGCAAAGGTTTACATCTCAGAGGTGAGTTGACCAAATATTTTAAAGCTAGATGACTTCTATATGTACACAGGGAGAAGTATGAAATGTAATTGGGGAATAAAAGTTTGTGGGAGAAGCTGAATAATTTCCTTATTATACTTTCAGAATGGACAACACCACACTAAGCAAAATGGAACCAGCAGTGTGGTGCTGCAGCAAAGAAGAAAAAAGGCAAAGGAAGTAATAGTCCCACTATAATTCTGCACTGTGGAGTACTGTGTTCAGTTTTTAGTGCCTTAGAAGGATATAGTCAAGTTAGACCAGGTGCCGGGAAGGGCAATAAGAATTATAAGAGGTAGGTAGAACAAAAATATTAGGAAAGGTTGTAGAATTGGGCACATTTGGCCTGGTGAAGAGAGTACTGAGGGGTGATATGACTGCATTCTTTAAATATCTCCAGGACTGTAACAGAGAGGAGAGTTTCACTTTGGAGCTTAGGAGACAGGCCAGGATAGCACACATCCTAACCCAGATTGGTAACTGCTATGCCATGGACCTGCTGCTGCCATGTACCCATCACCTTTCTCCAATGTCACTGCTAACTAGAGAGCCCTGCTATGGTGTCTGATGAGGAAATGGGATGCCTAGCTGCACCATGTGACCAGGTGCCCACATCAAACACAGCAATGGGGGGCTTCTCATTAGAGGCAACAGCAGAGGAAGGTAACTATAGGAAAGTAACATGAGGTGCCACTCTCAGAGTCCAAGGTGTGGGTGGCCTGTATCCCAAGGTGGACTGCTGGGGGCAGGGCCATGAATGGTGAGCTTTAGAGAGTCTAATAGGCCAGAGGCAGAAGATAAGTCAGGAAACAGCCCAGGTCTAAACACAGTAAGGCAGAGTTCCAGGAGTCCAAGGGCCCAGAAGCAGGAGGCAGAATCAAGAAGCAGACCACGTCTGAACAAATCTAACAAGGCAAAATACAAACAGAGCAGCTACAGGCAGCACAAAAGACTGTGTTGTGTGGCAGGAGTGGAGAGGCCCATGAAACTCTTAATGGTTGTACCTCCAGTTGCTCCAGCTGCCATGCATTAGTAGATCCAGCTGCACCTGTTGGTGTCTGAGAAAGAAGCCAAGAATGCTGATAGAAACACAAAAGCAAAATCCCGTACTAAAAAGTCCATAGCAATGAGCAAAGGGGTCAAACCTATAAAGAGTTTTCGAGCAGTCTGAAGTCAAGGGTCCCAGAGAGGCAGGTTAATGAGGCAGTCCAAAGGTCAAGAGTTCCAGGTAGTCAAGATGAGTAAACAATCCAAGCATCAAGGTTCAGGCCAAGGAAACAGGGAGAGTCAGAGACAAGCGTGCTTTTGCCAGCAAGCTGAGATAATCTCTGACAATGGACCTGGTGTCCTCGACCTCTTTATATTCACAGCCTTGGCCTGGCTGGGTATGACACCTGATCCTTCCAGGACTCTGGCAGCTTGGGCCTAGCAACAGAAATTCCATCTTGCAACAACGTACACAGATGGACCTTTACAGCTGCGCAGTTTGTTGGGTGTTGCAATGGAGTTTCCTAGAAACTCCACAGAATATGGCAGGTCTTTTTGATCGGTATTAAGGCCATTTTGCACCATGATCAAACCAGGACCTCCAGATCGATGTCTGGTCTGCCCAATTGCCCTGTGTCATCCAAACAAGATGATATGAAGCCAGAAAGAACATAGGCTTTTTGGCCAGTGCAAACAAGGTGGGAATGCGAGAGAGGCCCTATGTTGTTGTTCTATACTGCTCCAGAAAGTAGAATCAGCTCTCCTGGTTTTAAGTTGTGGGAATTTTCAATCTTTAGATTCACATTGAAAATTAGAAGAAATGTCTTGACAGTAATACTGGTTTGACAATGGAGCCAGTTACTGGGTGCGGTCTCCTGCTCCAGACATTTTCAAAAAGTAGGAAAACAACCTCCGCTGAAGATAGGACACAAGCCTGTTTAAAGTCCTGCAAGTCCTTTGTTCTCTGTTCTGCATTGAAATCCAGATGGATTTCTTGTTGATTTGGGTTTTGATACAATCACCTTTCCCTTTTCCCTGTCCAATCACCCTTCCCTTTTCCCTGTCTCCTATATTTCTGACATCATTTTGGATTACAGAAGGATACCATCCAGGCAGGTATAACCCTAGTGATACCTCATGTCCTCTATCCACTTTTCCTCCCTTTTCTTCTATGAGTCTTGAGTGAAAGGGTGAATGTATGTGTCTGTGTGTGTCCTAAATTGCAAAATCTGTCTCTGTGCTGTTTCCTTGGAACTGTCTGGTCATTCCATTAACACTCTGGGATTCAGTCTTGAAGGGTACTTGTAAGAAGCCCTACCTCTCAGCAAATTGAGCTAATCAAAATTCCCTATAGAGCAATCATTCTTGCATCTTACTGTCAGGAAGTTCTTCCTAAAGTTTAGGTTGTATCTTCTGTCTTGCAGTTTAAATCCATTGGTTTATTTTTTTTTAATATTCTTTATTCATATATTTACAATTTAAAATAGAGAATAAGCTTTACATATATTTTCCAGTACTCTTTCTTTCCTTCCCCCCATCCATACCCTGCTTAACATTCATCGCTGCTGTTATATATTTACAGCATGATTTTTTTTACATATACCTCTATTATCTTTTCAAGTCTTTGTCTCACATCTTCAGAAAAAATGAAATACTATTGTGTTTGATGCTAATACTATGCATTATTCTTGAAGTCTTTTTGCATACTGTTAACAAAACCAATTAAGATCCTTTACTAACCGGGTTTTCCCAGAATATTCCTTACTTTCTTGTTGTCTTTATTATACCTGATATCTACGCCATCCATGGCTGTTTGCAATATTTGAGTATTGGTTCCAAAATATTTTCTTCTTCAACCGTTTCTTCTCTTAGTGATAATGTTATTTTATCCATTTCTATAACATCCAGTGATTTTTCTAGCCATTCATCTATACTAGGCATTACATTTGGTCTCCAATACTTTGCTAACATTATTCTTGCTGAGGTTATCCTATACAGTAACGGCTTCAAATTAGCTCTAGCTTTCTTATTTTCTACCATATTCAATAAATATAATTCTGGTTTTAAAGGATATTCTAGATGATATATTTCTTGTATTATCATATGTACCTCTTTCCAATATTTCTTTACTTTTGGACACATCCACCACATGTGATAGAATGTACCTATTTGTTTGTTACATTTTCAGCATTCTCCAGTGTTATTTTTATATATTTTTGACAATCTGTGTAGCATTAGATACCACCTGTGTACCATGTTTATAAAGTTTTCCTTTATATCCATACAAAGTGTGAATTTTAGGTCTCTCCCCCATGCTCTTTCCCAGCACTGCAATTGTATATTGTGACCTGTGTTTCTTGCCCACTGTATCATGCATGACTTTATTACTTCCTCTTCTAATTCCAATGTTAAACATAATTTGTAAATATTTGAGATTGTTTCCCTTTCCCTTTCTATTATAATTCCATCCAATTCTGTTCTTTCTTTTGTTATACCACAACGTTTAATGTCTAATTTAAATCTCTCATTTAATTGGCTGTATGGGAACCATTGCAAATTATAACCATCTTTTACCAATTCCTCTCAAGATTTCATTTTGAATTTACCATTTTCTTCCTTCAAAATGTCTCTATATCTCAGCCAGTTTTTCCCTTTTGGTTTCCCTCTAATCAAAAAAGCTTCCTGAAGTGATACTCAATTTGGAATTTCTCTGTATATTTTATCTTTATATATTTTCCAAATTCTATATAATGCTCTCCTAATTATGTGATTGTTAAATTCTTTATTTAATTCCAATTTGCTATACCATAAATAGGCATGCCAGCCATACCTCAAGTTGAAGCCTTCTATGCCCAGTAATTTCTCATTTTCCAAGTAAATCCAATCTAGATAACATTCTAAACAGCAAGTGTGGTAATATAATCTCAAATCCAGCATGGCCAGACCACCTCTTCCTTTCGCATCCCTCAATGAACTCCATTTAATTCTGGCCTTCCTGCCCGCCCAAATGAATTTCATTAGATCTTTTTTCCACTGATTAAATATAGAGTCATTGAAGATTATTGGTAGGTTTTGAAATAAGAACATTACTTTAGGTAGTATACACATCCATTGGTTTATAGCCGAGTCTCTGGAGCAGCTGAAAATAAGATTGTTCCGTGGTCAAAAAGACATCCCTTCAAATGTTTAAAAATGGCTGTTATATCACCTCTCAGTCTTTTTGCATGATAAACATTACCAATTTCTTAAGATGTTTCTCATAGGACTTGGTTTCCAGACCCCTTACCTTCTTGGTTGTCTTCCTTTGAACATATACCATTTTGTCAATATCCTTTTTGAATTGTGGTGCTAAGAACTGGAACCAGGTTATAGTTCACCAAAGTCTAGAAGGGTCAATGATGCCCACCACTGACTTAAAATATTATAATTTTTTTAAAAAAATCACACAAATACAACAATATATGCTTATATGCACATAAACCATTGATATAAGTACAATCCTCCTAGCGTTACATTAGATTACTGGTGTTCATTATACAAATAATAATTTGTACAAGTCTATGACTAACAATACGTCAAACAGCCACTACTAAACAAAAAAGGAAAACATACCTCATTATCACTCATGAAAAAAGAACCGGGTGTATTGCTTAGTGACATTTCTCTTTTATAGTTATATCATTATATCCTTTTGGATTCCAAAATTATCCTCCCAATATTGTAATACTGGCAGCCATTCCTGTGCCAGTTTGTCTTTAGATTTATTTCTAATCATAAACGTTAATCTGTCCATTTCTTTTACTTCTTGTAGTTTCAAAATCTACTCTTCCCAATTTGGAGGCTCTTTATTTTTCCAATTTCTCGCTATCACTAGCCTCGCTGCCGTCGCAAGATAAAGCAGCACCCTCCAGTACTTCCTTTCTATTTCACTTTGGGAAACAGATGTCATATTTAGCAAACAGAATTCTGATGACATAGTGATCTGCACCTTAAATATCTTTTGGACAGTTATGTGTATTTTCCCCCAAAATTTTTGAATCTTTTTGCAGGACCACCACATATGGTACAATGATCCAGGTTCTTTGTTACAACGCCAACATTTAATATCAGGAAGTTTATATATATGCTTTAATTTTGTTGGGGTTAGGTATCATCTATTTGATATCTTCATAAAGTTTTCTTTTAGATCCTGCGATGCTGTGAAGCTATTTGTTTTCTTCCAGGCTTTTTGCCAATCGTCGTATGCTATCGGGTGCCCTATATCTTGGGCCCAGAGGACCATATGTTCTTTTATTGTTTCCTTTTCCAAATCTCTATCTATTAATACATTATAGAATTTAGAAATTTTCCCTTTATCTGATTTCCACCAAAGTTCATCTAGCTCAGTGTTTGCTAGTTCTGTCCCTCTATCTTTAATATCTTTCTTGAATTTCTCCTTTATTTGAATATATGTATACCAATTTAGATTTATCTCTTCCTTTAACAAGTCTTCTCTTTGTTTAATTTCTAAATGTCTGTTTTCTCCTGATTTTGTCAAGTCCGTATATGTCTGCCACTTTGAGTCCGTATTCCAATTAGCAAAAAAAGCTTCTTGCACTGATGTCCACAATGGACATAGAATATTTTTTGGAGGGGGAGGGTCTCTTAAAAATAAGCAATGTCAGGTGTTATTGAATTGGCCCCGCTTCACAGTGACATTAATATTATTTATTCTTTGGTCAACCAAGGATGTCACTCATAGATCTCTAGTATCTTACTCTAACTTGGATTCTTGCAGTCATCCATATGTACTGTATGGACCAACAATAGAATACCAGTCAGGGATTTTAGAAACATGGGGCTAAAAGAATTAATCATGGGTTGGGTCAGTGAGAGGGCATTACAAGGAGAATGAAGTTGCAATAGTAAATGTGAGATGAATTGGACACCAGTTACTATGATGAAAAGACATCACCTGTGTATACATACCAAATGTTATTAATATCTGTAGACTAAAAATGCTAAAACATCTGTTCAGTATTTTAATAATTAAAACATTTATGTATACATGTAATGTTTTTTATTAAATCTGCTGTCAGAACTAGTTGAACTCTCCCCCCAGACACAGTACGTAAGGCTCCTGTGGATGATCAGTAAGCTGTTTAATTCTGCCATTATGAACAAGTAGTAGTAGCTAGTAAGGTATCTTTGGACAGAACTAAAGAACAAGGACACATACAGCAAATAAAAGCATTTGAAAGCTATTAACTCAACCTCACAAAATTGGAGGGATTAACCATTTCACTGTTCTCAAAACAGTTGGTTCTTTGGTTCTTTTTCCTTCTTTCCCTTGGAAGTTTTACCTAGTTGTTCTAATGGTCACAGCAGTCAATAACCAAGGCCTTCAGAAGCCTTCAGAAACTGAAGAGGCAAAACATTCCCACACCTTCCTTTACCAAGCATTCAGAGAACCCAATTAATATAAGCTGAAACTGTCTTAGACTATGTAGTTGACATATTTAAAATATATCAGAGCATCATATGTTTTTCTATGTGTACAACTATTAATCTAACAAACAACTCATGTTACATGTTTGTTAAACCCATATAACCACTTTGTATTTTCCCCTTTCAAGATAACACAAATCAGTTTTAATACCCCATATCAGCTAGTAAGAACAATGTATCATATCTTCTGTAGTTACGTATAACACTGTATATCAAATGCATATCGGTTAGCACACATCTCATATCACATACGTATCAGTTAAAACAACAGAAGTCAACTATCCATTAAGTTCTTGTCATCCCACAGCATTTTTATTGAAAGCAAAACCTCCAAGTCATACCTTCCAATTGAAACCAGACATATTATATATCACAGTTGGATCAAACACATGATACATAGCAGGATTCCCCACTACAATATTATGCCAGAATTAGCCTAATCCTGACATTTACAGCCCTATTTAAAACACCTTGTGCAATACAATAGTTCTTGCCAATTTTTACTGGATTATATGACAGGCTCTCTTTTAACATTGTGAAATGGTAATACTCTGTACCTCTTCTGTGCTGTGGTCTTATAATGCTCTCCCCTTTCATGTTACTTCTTGCATTCATTTAACAAAAAGCCCATAGGCTTATTTCTACATGGTTACCTGCAGTCTTTTTACCTGTTGTCAGTAGTAACCAAGTAGAAATACCCTAAAGGCACCAGATCTTCTCTAATCTTGAAAGATTACTAGGGTCAGCCCTGGTAAGTACTTGGAATGGAGACTGCTAATGGAAACTAGATGTTCTAGTCTATATTTCAGAAGAAGGAACTGGCAAAACCAGCTCTGCAGATTCCTTACCTAAGAAACATCTGTGAAATTCATGGGGTCATCATAACTCAACAGGTGATTTGAAGGCACATTCAGAAGAAGAGAGAAGAGAAGGTGAAACAGTTTTTTTTTCCAAATGTAATACATCACTTACTTGCCATGACACAATAAACACATCACTCCTTTATTCATTTATTTTTTTAAAGAACTGGGCTCTAATTTTATTGGATGCCAAATCTAAAAACAAATGTGGGTTGTGCCAAGCAATGCTCTGAGCAGTGGATACAATGGCTTTTGAATGGGAAATTCTGGACACAATAAATCTGTGCCATATGTGACCATTTCCTGTGTCAGTTCCTTTCTCATAACCAGTGGACTTCCCCCCTCTTTCCCTTCTCCCCCCTCTCTCTCCTTTTCTTTTCTTTTCATGACCCTACACCAGGACTCTGAAATTTTTCATGGCAGCTTATCTGCCCGGGGCTCTTCCACAACAGTTGCATAAATAAATGAATTTGACAGCAAACATCATAACAGTTACCAGGAGTGTGTACTCCCCACAAGCACCATGTTCTGTTTGCTTGAAAAATAGAAGAAGAGAGAACTTGCTTCATGCCACAAAACAAAAGTATGCATTTTGGTGAGAAGTGCAAGAATTAGTCAGATAAGTTTTTCAGACTATTGTTGGCAGGATATGTTTTGTTTTGGCAACACTGAGGAAAGTCTTCTCTCTTGCTGTCTCAGTTTTCCAGCATCCACTTGGCAATAAGAAAGGCAAGTTTGCAATTGGTGGGATTTCAAAACACCAATGCTCCTAAATTCAAAATCATAACCTCATTTCATAAAATTCAAAAAGCATATTTGCATTTTGAACCAGGCTTTTCACATTTGCATTCAGGTGGAATTTGGGTTCATTCAGATCTCCCTGCCATATTTATCACCTCCTACCCATCAGAATGTGTGTGAGATAGTGTGTTACAAGCAAACAACCAAGGACAGGAAGATTCAGACAGGCAGAGACAGGACAGGAGCTGTCTTCCCAGCCTTCCAAGTTGGGGTAGAAAACAAAATAAGCCACAATGCCATGCTGCCTGACAAAAATTGGAATTCTTAGACGTGTCATTTCCAATTAAGGAGAGGCCAGAAAAATCTCTTCTAGCAAGCCTCCTTACCATTGAGTACTCCTCCCTATGTTAAGAGAGGGGGGTTAGTTTTTATTTGGGTTAAGAGTTGGGGGAGGAAATATTGGGAAAGCATTGCTTAAGAATACCTAAAAATGTCTAGCATTTCCCACGAGCATTTTCAAACAAACTCTGCAGTTGAGGTGACACAGCCCCCAAGGAAGAGGCCTTTCCTCTGGCAGTGGCCCTCCTGGGGACAACAGCAGGGGAAAGAGAGAGGAAGGCCTGCCTGCTGTAGGTTGCCCCTTCTCTCTGTGGATGGTCCATCTGAGCCCAGCATGAAGCCAGGAGCTGCAGGGGCTGGCCACAGGACTGAAGGGCAGGAGCCCAAGTTGTTCAGGAAAAGCCCCAGCCTCCTGAAAGTGGGAACAGTGAGAGGCATCTGGGGCTGCCAATAGGTGCAATGGTCCCCAGGCAGACCCCAGCACTGGGCCAATGGTCAATGACAGAGGAGGAGAAGGAGAAAGTGGTGGAGGTTCAGGGGCTCTGGATGGGTAGACCCTTGGACTGATGTCATGGCTTCCTCCTCCTCCCACCACTGCCATCACTTCCCAGAGCTGGAACTGGAGCTAGGTGAGGCAAGGATGGGCAGCCCTGCAGCTCTGTCGAGGCTCCTAAGGCATGGTGGCTTCTCCTGCTGCTGCTGCTGGTGGTGGTGGTGGTGGTGGTGCTGCTGCTGCTGCTCCTCCTCCTCCTCACAAGGCAACTGCAGCCACCACGGAAGGACAACCCAAGCACGTGTTACCCCTCTTCTGGGATGTTGCCCAGTCTGTGCCGCACCACCGCACCCCCTAGAGACAATACAGAGCAAGAGTAAAAAGTGAATTTTCCTGAGACACATATTTTTTAAAATGTGTATGTTCCAACTTTGTTAGATACAGTTCAGTGAGACAGTTGGGGGTATCAAAAACACTCACAAAAACCGTTTTGCTTTGTACTCTGTTAGGAATCTACCGCAAATACTAATCTAGTGTTGCAGAGATTTTAGCTTCCAAATATTTATGTTTTCTTCAATAAATCTTGAAGAATTTACAGAACCCTCAGCTTCTCTTTCCTACCTTTAATTCTCTTTTAAAGCCCTCTCCTCCACCTCTTCCTCCATCATTCTCTACCAATGATTTTGCAACCTTCTTTAATACTATTGAAACCATCCATTCTGATCATAATGTTCCTGACCCTTTCCTCAATACCAGCACAACAAATATCTGTATCTTCTACATTTTCTACTTTTCCTCCTGTCTTGTTAGATTAACCATCCAACTGGTTGATGTCTTCAAACCCGTCAACCTGCTCTCTTGATCCTGTTCCTTATGCTTCTTAATTACTGTTGTCCCTGCCATACTTACTTTTCTTCTCCATATTATTATTCTCTCTCTTTCTACTGGTTTATTTCCTTCTAACTTTAAACATGTTACTGTTTCTTCAGTTCTTAAAATGTCCTCACTTGATCTATTTTTAGTTTCCATCTACCATCCTATTTCATTGTTGCCCTTCTCGAAAGTTTTAGAACTTGCTGTTTAAATATGTTGCCTCAAGTTTCTTTCTAATAATTCTACAATGGATCCCTTTCAATTTGGATTTTGTCCTTTGCACTCTATGGCGACAGCTCTTACAAAAATCACAGATGATCTTCTTCAGGCCAAGTCTAAAGGCTAAATATCCAGTCCTTATTTTCCTTTATCTCTCTGCAGTCTTTGACAGAGTTGACCATGATCTTTTGTTGGATTCACTTTATAACCTAGTATTTACAGATTCAGTCCTCAGCTGGTTCATATCATATCTCTCAAACCGGTCATTTACTGTGGTAGCCAGAGATCATTATCTTCTTCCTTTCCTCTTTCAGTCAAAATTCCACAGGGTTCCATCTTGGGCCTATTGTTATTTTCCCTGTACACATATCACCTTGTATGGTTTTCAATATCATCTTTATGCCGATGATACTCAGTTAATTTTTTTTTTCTACTCCAGAACTCCCTTCTAACATTGAACATCATGTCACAGCATATCTTTCAACTATCTCATCATGGATACTTCATTGGTGTCTAAAACTCAACATGGCAAACAGAGAATGATTTATCTTTACTCCAAAACCTTTTTCACAGTATACATTCTGTATTAGGGTTACCAATGTTCCCATTCACCCTGCTTTATTTTTCACTCTTCTTTGTCCTTTATTCTCCAGATTCATGCTGTAGCATTTTTTTTATCGATTTTGTCAATTTTTTCATTATAACATTGCCAAACTGTTTTCTTTCTGCTTCCTCTGCTAAGACCTTAGTTCATGCTTTGGTTATTTCCCACCTTGATTATTACAGTCTTCTTTTGACAGGGCTCCCATTGTTTCACCTTAAAATTCTGGTTTCCATTTAACATTCTGCTGCTAAAATTATCTTTTTGGCTTGTCATTTTGATCATGTTACCCCCACTTCTGGTATCTCTTCACTGGCTATCCATTCCTTTTAGGATTCTGTATAAGCTTCTTCTTTTAACATTTAAAACCCTTCATAACCTATCCCCACCCCCATCTTTCAGCCCTTATTTTCTTTTACCAGCCTGTTCGAGATCTACTTTCCAGGAGTTCTGGGCTTCCTACCCAGCCAAGGCTTTCCTTTTCCTTGGCTCAGCTTTGTCCTTTTTCACTGCACTGTACTCCTGGAATTGCCTCCCTGAACATCTGCAGACTGCCTCTTGTTAGTTTTAAATCTGAATTAAAGACTTTCTTGTTTTCTAAAGCATTTGGAGCTGTTTAATACTGTTTTATACTTTTATATTTGATTACATGTATTAGTTGCATAATATGCTATTATTATTGTATAATTTTATATTTTGTTATTCCTTAGATTGTACACCTCTGGCAAGATTTAATGTTTTGAATTGATTGTATCTATAAAGCACCATGTACATTTATGATGCTATAAAAATAACCAATAATAACTTCAGCCTGACTGTGACCTGAACGATTGGGTTTTGTGTTATTTGTTGACTTGTCTCATGGAATTAATAGGTCTACTCTTGTTTGAACTAGCCGGTAGGATTCATTCCTCTATGCTATAAGCAAACTTGAAACCAACACTTTTAGCTAATGCCTTGAGACAGGCATGGCTTGCCCAGGTCAGTGAACATAAGCAGAAGCTAGCTTTTGGTTAGGCAGCTGGAAAAGGAGAATGCAAGATGTACCCAAGGCCCAAGGCCTTTTTCATTTTTCTGGTCACAGCTATCAGAAATTCAAGAATAACAAACACCAATCACCACAAAAAGGAGTGTGCCTAGTGTCCATGGCTCACATGAATCCCAAACACCCTAGTCTATAGCAAGACGCTTTTATAAATGATTCACACATGCCCATGTCACTCTTGACGCCAACCTCCAAAACACTCTATGCATTTTTTTTTATTTATTGAACTGATACCCTGTCCTCAAGTAAATGTGTCAATTTGCTATTACAAACTGAAAGCACTGCAGTTATAAGACTAGAAGAGAAACCAGAGTATGATTCTATGATTCTATAAGAACTGCAGTTACTATTCTTCACAATCAGAAGTAACATATAATGAAAGCAAGCTATATTCCACTGATATTTTTCCGCCCCAAAATGAGAGAAATAGCAAATGGTTATATTGGGAAAATATACAACAGATGTCCTGTAAATAGGGAATAATTAGCCTTTCTGTTGAAGAAGAAATATAGGAATAGACCTTTATACCTTCCCTCAGCTTTCTGAAGACACTGTCAACACAAAAACATTGACCGTATCTTTATCAAGCTTCAGAGGACTGAACTACAACTACAAGCTCCATGATCACCAATGGAAAATGTTTTGATTCATATTGCTTCTAGGCTGACCATCAAGAAGAAGAAAATAGCAGGCATCCAGGTGCTTAGCAAAACATGATGCTACAATATTTATATTGTAGAAGATGAAAGGAAGACACTGCCTCTTCTCACCTTCTTGGAAAAAAATGAAATAACAGCCCCTACACAATTAAGATTCAGGATCTTGACATTTGATACACACCATGTACATTTCTCTGACAAAGAAAAATGTGACCCCCACCCTTACTCCCCATACCTGTTTGCTTTCCTCAGCACAGAGCAGCCTGCTCTGCATATGTGATTCACTTCGCCATATCGCATATCAGGAACTGGCTGAACATTCAGGTGAAGCCTTTAAAACATGCCCAACTTGGCAAGTCTGAGTCAAGCTTCAATGCCTGATGTTTTAGCTAAACACAAGCAGAAATTGCAATGTACAGCTGGTCCCATCTGCTTGGTTTTTCTATATCCAGACTTTCCAATCAGGAGCAGCATAGGAGTAATCTCCTGGCAACACATATACCTTTCTCTTCTGTGATGCAAAAAACAACCCAACAGATATGAACGCGGGCTGGTCTTTTTGGTGACCTTCTGCCATGCATGATGAATAACCTGAAGTGGAATTCTATCCTTTTTTAAAATCTGATTTTCTAAGATTTATACATTATAACTGCTGCAGCAAACACCAATGGTATACTAGGGTTTCTCACAGCCACACACAAAGCCTCTGAAAGCCTCTTTCCATTTGAAGCTAGGTCCAGACCCTTTTGAATTTGGGTCTGGCTTGGCCTCACCACCAGCTACAGCTCTCCTTCCAGTCCCACCACATCCATGGTTTAAACTGGGAAGCAGAGAAAACTATATGCCAACTAGAATTTTAAATTCTAAGCTTCCTTAGATTTATATTTCAAATGTACAAGAGACTAAAAATATCTTCTCTCAAAGTCAGGCATGAGAATCACATGTGCCATGGGGCCAACTCCTGAGTGTATGTTGTGACTCTCTGAGCTCCAGAGTGTACCCCTCTTCTAGGATGTCCTTCCTAAATATGGTTTCCTGTTCTCCCAAATATAAGGGATGTTTTTGCTTTGAAAGTGTATATTGGAATGAGCATTTTTTTTAAATTAGTATTTTTAATGCTTTTTAAAATAACACTTTCCCCAAAAATTTGAGTTTCCCAGGGTGTTAATTCTTTTAAAGGAAAACAAAAATATGGAAGTATGAAAGTTAAACTTGTTAGAGTTCAGCTTTCATCAACAGAACAGCAAAAGGGAGGGAGGATTAGTTTGGGGAGTTGGTGGGTTTTATTGCTTATTTTTGTATACTGTTTAATCGTGCTGTTACCCACCTCGATCCTCAAAACAGAAAAGGCAGGATATAAATAAATTTTCATTTCATTAAAATCACATTGGCCTTTTTAGCTGCCGCATTACTCTGTTGACTTATGTTGAACTTGTGGTCTACTAGGACCCCTAGATCCCTTTCTTTTTTGCTCTCCTTGTTTGGTCATGCTTAAACAGCTGTGGAGGGGATTCTTAACCTGTCCAGGCATGCTGGGAACTGATATGCAAATTTAGATCTAATTTGGGAAGATAGCCGTTGAATTGGCCAAATTTAGGTTATAAAAGTGTGGGTGCTCCATAAGTTGATCAGTTACTGATGCTCTCAGATGTCTTCCAATCATTGGCTAGCCAGACTGGGATCCAGACTGTGGCAGCCTTAGCCATCCAGTCAGAGACGGTGTGAATGGCTAAAGGGCATTCCAGAGGTTTGAATTAGAGTACATCATGGAGGGCTTATACCTCAGCAGCTTGACTTGAGTGTGTTTGAGTGTGCCCCTTGAGAGTCCTTCAGGGGAAGTGTGACACCCCATCCAGAACTGGTTGGCATATCTCCATTCCCAAATTTGGGGTCCCTATAGCAAGTACCTCCATCTTACCTGGAATTAGCTTGAGTTGGTTTTCCCTCATCCAGTCCATTACCGCCTCAAGGCAGGCATTCAGAGGAGAGATGCCATCCTTAGTAACTGCATCAGTCTGAGACATAGGCCCAATACAGACAGGCCAAAATAAAGCTGTTTCGGGTTACTTTGGAGGTATGCTGTTTAAATGATGCATGCGTCCTAAGAGTCTGGAAGCCGCACCAAAGCTACAATACAGTCCTAAGGACTGGAGCGCAGCTTTGGCGCAGCTTCTAGACTCTTAGGACACATGCATCATTTAAACAGCATACCTCCAAAGTGACCCAAAGCAGCTTTATTTTGGCAGTCTGTAACAGGCCATAGAGAAGTATATTTGGGTGTCATCAGCATACTGATAACACCCTGCCCCATGTCTCCAGATGATCTTGCCCAGTGGCCTTTGTATGTCTTTAGTGAAGTTAAATGTTCCTAGCAGAGCCCTCAAAATGCTATGTCAGTTGGGGGCGGGAGTTTCCCTATGGTCTCTAGTTACTGTGTGTCAGGGATGTGGCAAACCAGTCTGCACAGTACTTGACCTGAGTCTGCACTAACTGTGTCTTGTCCCAGTTCACCTTGAATCCAGTTTTCCTTATTAGGTCTACCACTTCCTTGGTGATTTCCCTTATTTTCTGTTCAGAGTGGACCAGTATGTGAGCCACATATGATACGAAATGAGGCAAGACTGAGGTCTCAGCTAATCCCACATTCTGATCACATGTGAGTGGCATATGCTGCGGCTTCAATGGAAGCCCTGCAGAATTCTGCCAAAGGAGAATTAGTTGTCCCAAAATGGGAAAGTGAATTTGTACCAATAACTCTCTTGCAGATGGATGGAGTGGAAGGCATTAGCCAGATCTATAATACTATAATACTTTGCTCTGGCTACAGTGGCTGTTAGGATTTCACTATATTTCACAATTGTGGGAGTGTCATGAATTCCTTTATTCATATATTTGTTAATTTATTCATTTAGGGATTCATGTAATAAGGGTTATAGGTTTAGATTAGAGTTAAGATAGATGGGATTTATAGTTGGTTTAAATATTAGGTTTTAATAATGTTCTTTAACAGAAGAAGGAGGTAGAGAGAGAGGTTGAAATATGCGCTTGCTTGTTAAGATTGAAATGTGTGGGAATCACCCTTCCAGCAGAGGCTTTAGTTTCGAAGACTGAAGGAGGAAGAATATAGAAAGTTATTGATATATTTATATTGTGTTATATTGTTATGAGTTTATGTTTATTATATTTTCCTATGATGTTACTTTGTGTTGGGGATGATGGGGTTTTTGATTATAATTGAATATAGATACTGTTATATTATAATAATAATTAACCCTGTTATGGCTTTGAGATCTGTGGTCCAAGGTCACAGGTGCAGTGGGAGAGCTTAATTGTTTTGAAGGTCTGCCAGAATCCGAGATGGGAGGACATTGTGCAGAAAAGGCTGGGAGAACCTCCCTGCGCGGGAAAGTGATGTCCAGTTAATTTGCTTTATTGACTAATGGGGTGGGGTTGATTCATGGGGTTATAAAACAATATGTTTATACTTTCTTTCATTCCTGACAAAAAAATCACTTCTATTGCATGTATCTTCTTCTTCAATAAAAGCTGTTCCTTTTTCAAAGTACTGCCTTTTGTGTTGCAAGAGGGGCTGCCATTGGGAGCCTGACAGTGAGTCACTGCAGTTGTTATGGCATTCAATGCCCTGAAGCGCTACATGATGCCATCCGCCTTAAGGATGAGACACAAGGGGGTGTTACAAATGGATTGCATCGGGATGATTACATCCCATTTGAGCAACCCTTGTATGATTTCCCCATTCTTCTTTAGCCTTCACTGGATATTTGTACTGCTTTTGAGGCAGCAGGTCTTTGCTCTTGATGAAGACACAAGTGCCCTTTACGGTGCCACAATCAACCTTATTCTTAATCCAAACTTCAGGGAAGTCCACCACCCACAATTTCGTAGCTACCAGGTGAGGAGGTACTGGAGCTTTGAGTGCTGCACAGATGAATGGCTGAAATGTGGCAGGGAAAATTATTATTATTATTATTATTATTATAGTTTATTTCTATAGCACTGTAAATGTACACAGTGCTTTATATATAAATAATCAAATCAATAAAAATATAAAACCTGCCAATGGCGTACAATCTACAAAATACATATAAACAATAGGTAATAATATAAAATAGAATTAGTTAAAAAAGCAGGCAACAATTAAAACATCAACATCCACTATCTAATCAAATATCAGATAAATATTCACACAGTGCCTGGGAACGCTTCCCTGAACAGGGTGATCTTCAACTCAGATTTAAAAGTCATGGGAAGAAATGGATTAGATATTCGGATTTAATTAAAATAACAGAAAGGGATATCGAGTTTAAATATCAGGAAGAATTAAGTGATGTTGGTATTTCTTGTCATTGGTATTTGTTTAGGCAGTTAAGAGAAAGATGGAAAGCAGATAAAAATAGTACAGGATTTCTAGGCAAACTAACAGAATGGGAAGCGATAATGGGTAAAGGGAAGAAGAAGGCGATTGCAAGATTTTATAAAATGATTCTGTGTTGGGAGAATGAGGAAGAGATTATCAGAAATAGTATGATACAGTGGGCTCAAAATGTGAGTCATAGCATAGAATATAAGAAGTGGGAAAGAATTTGGAACCAAGGCTTAAGATATTATTTCTATTGAATTGTTTTAACCAATTTTGTATAGTTCTATTACTGTATTGTTGTATATTTGCTGTACACCGCCCTGATTCTAAGAAGGGCGGTATATAAATAAAATTATTATTATTATTATTATTATTATTATTATTATTATATACTGTAAATCAAGAACTGAAAGAAAACATATACAAGATGATATATAGGTAGCATCTTTCCCCCCAAAAAAATCTCTTTAATGTATAAGACAGCTGATTCTTTCTGTTGGAAATGTTTAAATGTGACTGGGTCTTACTATTACATGTGGTGGACCTGTAAGATGGCCAAAAAATCCTGGTTAAATGTGTATGAAATTATAACTAAAGAGTTAAATATCACAATTTCTTTTCTGCCTGAAACATGTTTATTAGGTATGATGGGAAGTGATGTAGAAAGACAATATGGTAAACTTCTGTTCCATTTACTTACTTGTGCTAGAATTAACTATGCTACCTATTGGAAATCAAATCAAATACCATCTATGGATAAATGGCTAATGAAGGTTCTGATGATGGCAGAAATGGACAGAATGACATGTTGGTTAAAGGAGAAAAATGAAGAATCCATAAAGAAAGACTGGAAACTCTTCTATGACTTCCTGAATAGGAGAGGGAACAATAACATTTTACTTTAATTAATTTATGGCATTCAACATGGAATGTTATGAAAGATGTTGAGAAAGGGATAAATGTATTGTTTATAAGCAGACCCCTTTTTCTCACTTTCCTGAAAAGAAATACTGTTGATTATAGAAGGACCTATTTGTAAGGGGAAAAGGGGAAATGCAGGGAATATTCAGTAACTTTAGGATTGACTTAATGCTATGAATAGGAAAGAACTAAGATTTGCTCATAAAATCGAAAAGACGGGTCATACAGTTTCTAGATTTTGAAAAATAACTACAATTTTTTTCTATCTGTTATATAGACAAAAATAGAAACTACATTAACTGTGTAAAGGCTTAAATTCAAAAACAGAATAAGATTAAACAATATTATGATAACATTCAAGGTAGAGATCTGATCAGTCGGAATTTTAGTTATGTCAGGGGTAGAGGGAATTGTCGCTTTTGTGTTAAATGTCAAATGTTCTTTTATGGTGTAATGTTGTCACGTGTATGATGGTTTGGTGTTTGTAAAGAAATGAAAAATAAATAAATAAATAAATTTAAAAGTCATCAAAGAAGTGATGACGCGTGTTCGTGGGGGAAGAAGGTTGCAGGAGTGAGGGGCAGCAAATGAAAAGGGATGAATCTTGGATGGGGCAGTGGAGATCCTAGGCTGGGACAGCAAACCTTGACTACTAGAACGGAGGGTATGAGTGAGAATGTAAGGAGAAAGAAGATCAGATAAATAAAGAGGGGCCAGCCCATGCAGGGCTTTAAAAGTTAACAACAGAAGCTTATACTAGATACGGAAGGGAAAGGGGAACCAGTGAAGGGATGATAATAAAGGAGAAACATGGTCAAAGCAGCATGCAGATGTAATGATATGTGCCACTGAATGCTGAACAAAAATTAAAGGACGAAGATGAGAGAGAGGAAGCCCTACCAGAAGGAGGTTGCAGTAATCTAGTCAGGAGACCACCAGGGCATGGACCAGAATCTTGGCAGTGGAGGTTGAGAGAAATGGACAGATTTTGGGAATGTTGTAAAGAAAGAATCTACAGGCTTTGGCTGTGGCCTGGATGTGGGGGATGAAAGACAAAGAAGAATCAAACAAAAGTGAAACCAAGACTCCGGGCTTCCTGGGCCACTCCAATAGAAATGTCATCAACAGAAACAGAAAAGGAGTATTGAAGGGTGGACTTAGGTGGAAAGATAAGAAGCTCCGTCTTGGACATGTTGAGCTTCAAACGCCGATGGCGCATCCACTGTGAGACAGCTGTGAGACAAGATGAAAAGTGCTGTTCAAGCCCCGGACAAAGATCAAATAAGTATGATTTTCTTTTTTAAAAGAAGATTACATTAGTGAATGCAAGGAAGCTAAACAAGGAAGTCTTTTTTAAGTTTGTATGATATGGATGGTGATGGATGGTAACATGTAAGTAGTCATGTATGTAAATTATGTTTATACATGTTTTGTGTCTTGTTTTTTGTTTTGCCTTTGTTAAATGTTTTGAATGTTGTTTTTTATAAAATTTGAAATTTTAAATAAAGATTATTTATTTAAAAATGAAAAAGAAAAGAAATGTGTGTGGGGGGGGGGGCCATCCTCCAGCTGACACAGGAAGCCATTGGCCAAATCAAATGGTTGTCTCAGAAATCCCACTCCTAGGATCCCATTGTCCTCCTTCTGATTCTTACAGTCTTGAATGCAGTCTAAGGCGGGATACATACCGCCATTTAGTACGTATAGAATACGTACTAGGGTTAGGAAGGGGTGGTGCTTCCGCACCCCCCTAACCCTAGTACGTATTCTATACGTACAAGATGGCGGCGCCCCTTCCACATGGGCGCCGCCATCTTTACGTATCAGACGCTGAGCGTCCGTACGTGTCGCGGGGGTTGTGACGTAGCGAGTGCGCCTCTGGCGCCTCGCTACGTCGCAAATGCGACACAAGAAGAAGCTCCATTTTGGAGCTTCTTTTTCGCTCCGCGCGGGAGCCGCGCCGTCTGGAGGCTCCGGCTCCCCCGCGGATCTACCGGCGGCGGCGGCAGACCGCCGCAAAGCGGCGGTTTGTACCCCGCCTAAGATAGTGCTGATAGACAAAGGGATCTGCTTCCAAACAGGAGCCTGTTGTTGACCCTTCCCATTCCCAGTCACTGCCATGCACTCAGGGGTAGGTTGTCCTACCTTGTCTAGATCAGGCTGCACGGTGGTCACTGCAGCTCCTGAATCCACTAG
Organism: Sceloporus occidentalis; assembly: GCA_023333645.1. Classification (NCBI taxonomy): domain Eukaryota; kingdom Metazoa; phylum Chordata; class Lepidosauria; order Squamata; family Phrynosomatidae; genus Sceloporus; species Sceloporus occidentalis. Next base: position 5,821,138 of record JALMGF010000004.1, on the reverse strand, counting down.
CATCTTGGCCAGGGCCTGTCTTAGCTGAGTCCCTACCCGGGCTTTTACTATGGGCCTTCCCCAGAAATCAGGCTTCAGAAAGCCACAACTTGCAAAGGAAGCTGCCTGGCTGCCACTACAGGGGCACTGACCTATCCTTTCTCCTCCGTGGTGGGTAGAGAGATGATGGTTGACACTGGGGCCCCTTGAAGGGATTTGTCCTGTTCACAGGGGTCTGGAGGGTTAACAGGGATATCTGCCCGGGAGGTCCAAGCGCCTACTTGTGTTGCTGGTCTTGGCTTGGGGTGTGCCTTGGAGTGCCTCCCTATGCATGACCACAGGAGTCTCAGCCACCTCAATCCTGATCAATTTCCTTTGGGGTTCCCATAGCCACAGGGCCTGCCTTGATCCTGCTTTTGTACACCTGAAAAAGTTTGTCAAGCAGCTCACTGGTAGGGGGTCTTTCAAACTGGACCATATCCAACCCTAGCCAACTGAATTTTCACCAAACTTTCCTTCTTTCTTCATAATATATGTGGATGGTAGGGTCATAACCTAGTGATTGCCCACTGGCTGCGCTTCCTTCCACCCTGATATCCTGATGTTGGAAAGAGTTCTTGGGTCAAGGGCTTTTATCGGTGGAGGAGAACTGGCCCTTTCCCCTCCCCCCGTCACCATTCCCTTCTCCTTTTGTGTCGTGTCTTTTAGATTGTGAGCCTGAGGGCAGGGAACTCTCTATTATCCCCTCTGTGGTAAACCGCTCGGATTCCCAGTGATTGGGCTGTATATAAATAAAACCTATTATTATTATTATTATTATTATTATTATTATTTATTGAAGTCATAAAGCCAGAAATCCACTCTCCAGCATTTAAGCTGGGACTGCCCCCAAAGCCCAAACAGTATATTAAAAAACACCACCGAACAACTCAACCCCTCTACTTTTGGTGCATACTATAGCTCCCCTCCTATTATTCCCATGAGCTGATTCCCGCATCAACTAACCCTCTTTTTCTATCCAGGCCAAGCTGTCCCAAGCTATCTCCAACTCTCACATTCCAAGCCACTGCAAAACAATTCTCCAGGCACAGACCTACTCAAGGTCATCCACCTGCAGCCTCATCCCTAAGCACTACAGCAAAGCAACCAAACAAAACTACAACAGCACTCTAAGCACACTAACCCTAACCCATCACCCCCATACAAATCACACTATATTTATTGACAGAACCAACCAATTAACCTTGGTTAACCTTATTGACAGAAACCTACCTGTTAAGAAGTAAAGGGATAGAGGGTTCTGCTGGCATAAAGGTTTCTGCTGAAAGAAGAAGATTGGAGTCTAGTCACAACACCCTGAATCTTTGTATTTATTTACTTTTCCAGTCAGAATAATCATGGCTCAGATCTCTTGCTCTGATTATAATGTTACTAAGATAATGTACCAGTTCCGAGGATAGTAATACTGCTGATTCACTGACTGAACAAGATGCATTTGGGGAAAACAAAGGATAAATTCGATAAACTGTGATTTCCCTGGTCCTTGCAGCCACTATAGTCCTCACATGTGGTCTGCAAAGTCCTGGGATGCCTGCGATTAGTGAAGCAACATCAGAATAGCGATGAAAAATGGGTAACAGGTGCAGAAGATGAGCTATGACCTTGTTTTCATCTACCACGTATTATTTCTACCTACATATACTTGTACATACCTGGTATATGCTGGTATATGCTGCTTACATTCTGAATCAAACATGATTTCTGATAAAATATTATCTATAAATTATCTAAGTTTGTAGATAATATTATAAAGTCAGCTAGTGTGCCTTTTAAACCCCCCCCCCCCCCACAACCTGGTCATTTTGGAATTAGTCTTCAGCATTTGGGAAAAGGGAGAGGAGAACACCTAATACATTGTGGAATGGAATACCGATGTTTGGTTGTTGGTTTTTTCCCCCAGTGTTAACATAAGCATCTTTACCGATGCACATCAAATGGAGCTATGTAGTCACTGCCCCCAAATTGCAGATTCAACCATTCCTTTTCAAAGAAAGAAGCTTACATCAGGCTGAGAGAATGGTGGTGACACAACATCATTCTTAGACTGAATTCCATATGGCATGTGACATAGAGAAAAGGTCACATTGCCCTGCATCAGGGATTACTTAAGTCAACTTAATTAATTGTTCTTTCACCCTAACTAAACTGGATAGACCTCTAGGCAAAGTCATGTTTACAGCTGTACTACAGTCTACTTTTTTTTGGCTTGACACTCTTAGTACCCTCCGTACCTATGCACTGAGAATGTTTGATAGTTTGAGCAAAGCTTCTCAGGCAGAAGTACAGTTTTAGAATATCCCTTCAGCTAAAGAAATGCAGCTTGGCCAAAAAAGCTGTAACAGGATAGACAGGGAGGTATGATAGAAACCACATAGGCATATAGGGAGACAGGACTCTTGATTATGTGCGTTTGGGTGCTCTTAATCCTATGCATGCTAAAACCTGGGGGAAATAATTGGAGGGAAATAACTTGTTTGTGAATAGATGTCACTTCTACAGGAAACCTTTATTCCATTAGGACCATGAACTTTTTTTTTCATTTTTAAAACAAATCCTTTGTTATTCTTCTCTTTTGCACATTCCTCTTTCTTAAAACAAGGGTAAATGACTGCTGATGTTGCCAAGGCTCAACCTGTGCGCTTAAATCTGGCTTTTCTCCACAGTAGCCTCTTGTCCTGAGTACAGAATATGTATCAGGACAATTAGATTTTGTGGCACACTCATTTCTTTAACATTGATCTATAGTTTTCCATAGCCAAAGTCTTTGCTATAATCTATAAAGTACTGGCTGATTTTCTTCAGAAATTCTTTGGTGAACTCCATTATCCAATGTATGTTTACAATGTGCTCCCTAGTCCTCTTATTTTCTTGACCCCAGCTTAGAAATCTAGCATTCCTTATTCTATACATGGTAAAAGTCTTTGTTGTAGAATTTTGAGAATCACTTCATTTGCGTGGGAAATTAATGCAAAGGTCCTGTGGTTACTGCAGTTCCTCCTTTTGGGGGATTGGAGTTTATATGGAGTATTTCCAATCTGTGGGCCATTTTGTTTTTCATATTTGTTGGCAGAATTTAATTTGAATTTGAGTGGATTCTGTTTCTATTGATATGCCATCTGTTTCTGGTGATTTTTTCTTCCTTCTCTTAAGTGCTCTGAATACAACTTCCACTTCAATTTCATAAATTTTAGGTTCATCTTCAAATGATTTTTCCTCAAATGAATCTGTAATCTTTTCATCTTTGGGTGCATAGTGTCTGCACTGTTGGTTTAAATTTCACTTTGATTTCTAATATTTAATATTTACTTATTTATACCCCGCTCTTCAGCCAAAAGGCTATCAGAGCAGCTTACAAATTGTTAATTAGACATTTCCCTGCCCTCAGGCTTACAATCTAAAATCTTGTAGAAGAGGTCTCTTGTTCTTCTTTTTGTGTTGTCATCTTCTATTTATCTACATTATTATAGTACAGTGCGCCCGTGTTATACGCTCAAGCCACGTGGGAGCGCGCAGGGCGTAAAGTGTGGCCCGTCCATTCAGATGAATCAGGCGCATGCCTGTGGCGTGTGTGCACTGCTGCGCCACCGCACACACAAGCCCCATTCAAGTTAATGGAGCTCAAGCATATGTGGAATTCGCCTTATGCTGGGGGGTTCGGAATGGATCCCCTGCGTATGGCAAGGGCCCACTGTAGTTTTTCTTGTTGCTGCATGCATGTCACTGAATTGTTGCATTCAATGTTCTGATCTTATTTATGTCCCCTTTTACTTTTGTCTCTTGTCTGTCCTTAACTGCTTGAAAAGTTTCATCTGTCAACCATTCGTCTCTTTCTTTCTTTTGCTAGAGATAGTATTTTTTTACACTCCTCCTTGACAATGTCCCAGGCTACAGTCCAGAGTTCCTCTGGCTCCTGGTTAATTAGGCTCAATAGTGCAATTTTTGTCACATTATGTTTAAATTCTATGGGGATATTCTTCAGGTCAGTGGCATCCTTGGAACATAAGGACTGGGGCAAGGAGGTGTATCAGCATGAAAGAGGTTTAAATTCTATCAGAGGCTTTCTTCTGTGATGGTGGAAAACAAAGTGAGGCAGGGGTGCGCATTCTGGTAGAGGCTTCCTTGTGAGAGGCCTCTACTACCTCTGAGGGAAGGGAGCTGGATCCAGGCAAGACAATCAGATTGGGTCCCTTCCTGGGTCACCAGTAAATTGATATCCCCTAAAAGAGAGTATCTGTTGCCCAGTGCAATTTAGCCAATGAAACACACATGGAGGGGCTTTTAATCTGTTCTGTGCAGAAAGGAGTGCTGGGCGAAACGTCAGAAAGAAACTCAGCTAGAACATGGCCACATAGCCTGAAAAACCCACAAAAAACTGCTGGGTGATCATTTGCAAAACAAGGGCACATTCAAACTTTTACAGTGCTTATTTAAAATTCCCAACTAACAAGGTGTCACTGTCTAATTGATCTCTGACTGCCAGATTTGCTATTCCTAATTGGCTGCCATCTTGCAAATGCTTACTAGAACTACTGTGGTTAGCACTATTACAGTTATCCATGGATTTTTCATCCATGGTTTCAACTATCCACAGCATGAAAATATTCCCAAAATATATAAATTCTAAAAAGCAGTCCTTGATTTTGCCATTTTCTATAAGAAGTGCCATTTTATTATGCCACTGTATTTAATGGGACTTGAGCAATCAGAGTTTTTGGTATCCACAGGGGGCCTGGAACCAGACCCTGGCAAATACCAAGGGCCCTCTTTACTTTTGGCCAGCATAGACTAAGGGGTTGTTCCCACTTAAGATTTGAAACTATTTAAAATACAACGTTTTTAATAAAATCGATTCAAAATAACACTGTTCTTATCCCGCTATCCGAATTGCTTTGTTCATCGTTCCCATCTGGTTATTTAAATCGAAGTTTTTACCTGCAAGCGTTCCTACTTGGCATGAAATTGGTGTTTAAATAAAGCGATTCTTCTCCTCCATACCTTATTTGGAGCTGTCAATCAATAGTACGTCAGAATGACGTAACGTTAATTCGGAATATTTGGAAGCGATTTATCTTTTGGCATCGTTTCCATTTCATTGACTGTTTGTGAATTTAGCGAATTTAGGAAAGCGAATTTAGGAAACCCAAGCTCTTTCCAGAGGAACTATGGGATAGGTTTTGCATGACAGCATCCCCTCTTCATGTCTCCCAAAAGACAGCCAGGGAGAATCCCTTCAGAGAGCAGAGATCAATGGGGGAGGCTTCTGGCAAAGCGAAGCTCTTTCCAGAGGAACTATGGGATAGGTTTTGGAGGGCAGCATCTTGTCTCCCAAGACAGCCAGGGAGAATCCCTTCAGAGAGCACAGATCAATGGGAGAGGCTTCTGGCAAAGCGAAGCTCTTTCCAGAGGAACTATGGGAGAATCCCTTCAGAGAGCCCAGAGATCAATGAAGGAGGCTGCTGGAAAAGCAGGGAGGGAGCACTATTCCCAAAGATTCTCTTTCCAGGGTTGGAGGAGAAGGCAGATTCCATTTGAGAAAGGGAGAGAGAAAGGCTCTATCCCCCCCCCCCCCATTGATTAGAGCCCTTCCCTGCCTGGGCGAGATCAGATGTCTCCTCGCGAGGAGCCATCCCTTCCCTGCCTCTCCTCCGTTAGAAATGGGCTCTCCCCACACAGAGGGGAGGTTGCAATCCACCGGGGAAGCCTTGAGCAGCCGGGACTTCAGGTGTTTAAAGCGCTGAAGAGATTAAGCGCCTGTAAACCATTAAAATAAAAAATAAAAATAATCCTTATCTCTTATTGAAAGACCACAGCGGACAAAGGAGTGAGGGAAGCAAAAATGGCGACAGCCAGACGGACGGGGACAGAAAGGGCAACTCCCCCAAGGACAGCCCCATCGCACTCCGCTCCTCCCATTCATCTAACGCAATTTCAAAGGCTGTCATTCCTATTTAAATGCTCCGGTTCCTAAATCGAATCAATGGAAAAACGTAGGTCGGACCCTAGTGTTTTTTTAACACGCGTTAAATGAGGAAAACTCGATTCAAAATTTTATTCCGCTCTACAATTCGATTTGTAGTGGGGACGATTGCGGGTTGCTCTAGAACCGTTCTAGGTTTAAATCGGATCCTAATAGGAACGCCACTCCTTGGATTCGATTCAGAACGCGGGGTTTCACCTAGTGAGAACAACCCCTAAGTAACAGATTGACAGCTCTCAAACTGCCCACCCAGCTTAAATCCCTGTTGCCTGATAGCAATCATAAACTGAACATGGCCCGCAGTGTGATGCTGTAGGAAAGAAGACAAATAATATCTCAGTTGGCATTAATAGAACCTAGTTTCCAAGATGCAGTGTAATGGTTTGGGCTTTGGACTGGGACATTGGGAGACCAGGATTCAAATCCTGGCTCAAGTCATAGATACCCACTGGGTGACCATGGGCAAGTCACATTCTCTCAGCCTCAGAGGATGGCAGTGACAAGCCTCTTCTAAAGAAACTTGCCAACCCCCCCCCCCCCAACTCCTATGGTAGGGTTGCCTCAGGGTTGTGACAAGTCAGAAATTACTTGAAGGCATGCAACAAGAACAACAAAAGTTTCCAAGACACAAGGAGATAATAGTCCCACAGCATTATGCACTAATCAGGCCTCAACTGGAGTACTGGCATCAGTTCTAGGGATCTCATTTTCAGAAGGATATAGGCAAGTTGGAACCTGTTCAGAGAAGGGTAACAATGATGATATGAGGTATGGGAACAAAATGTATGAGGAAATGTTGTAGGAGTTTGGTTTGTTCAGTCTGGTGAAGCACTCTTTAAGTATCTTAAGGGCTGTCACAGGTTTGTTCCCTGCTGCCTAGGCGTAATGACTTTAAGTTAAAGAAAGGTAGATTTTGACTGAATATTAGAATGAATCTCTTGACAGTAACAGCACTTTGATAATGAAACCAATTGCTTAGATTGTTGGTGAATTGTTGTTCTCACTTGTCATTTTTCCTAAAGTAAGCACAACAGCCTTAGCAGAATATAGCAAAAAGGACTCTTGTAACAGAAAAAAGGAAAACCCAGGATCTGTGTTTTTGTGCTTTCCTCTCTGTCATATGAAATTAATGGTGGTTTAATGGGGTATGAAAGAATGTTTTACTGGAAACAATGAGGAACAATTGTCTAGTTCATGTTTCATTTCACAGGTCATTATTGCATTAAGAAGTAAATTGACCAAGTCCGGTAAATAACAGTCTGTGTATTGCTGAAAGCTTGAAACCGAACAATTTTTGCACTCTTCAACTAATATCTCTGTCATTTTTAACCCTTGCAGAGATCTGCTGCGGGCTAAAGAATTATTGTCTTCATCCACCCCTAGCAGGTAAGCATTATTCATTTTACTTTTCATTCCCCTTCTCCAGCAAACCCCAGGAGGCTAAGCTTTTTGCATTGATGTTTTGTTTATTAGCCAGCCTAGCCAACTGTGTGTCTGGTGGCCTTGAAAAACAACATACATTTTAGCAAGTGCTTCAGGCATCTTGAAACAGGCTGCTTCCTCTGCAAAATTAATTGTTGCAAAACACAGCACTTCTTCTGTGTAAAGCGCTACCCACTAACACTCAGCAGTTTGGCCTGGTTATGTATAAGCCTGGGAAGTGTAGGAGAAATCTTTTTTTCCTTTTAACCTACTAAGAAATTATATCAGCAAGAACAAAAGCTTTCTCTTCAGTTCACTAGTGTAGTGCCAAGCAGAATCATATTGTGGCTTATTTGTTTTTTAATCAGGATCGTGAAGCATACCTGTTGTTTTCCTTTTTCTCCTGCAATAGTTTTTTAAAATATCCCTTAAAGAAAACTGTAGCTGCTAAATTTTAGATCCCAGTTTCTATTTCTCAAAGCTTACAATGATTTAAATTTATCCCAAAACAGAAGTACAGTTGACCCTTGACATTCATGGGAGTTAGGGGCACAAGATCCCCCCCCCAAAAAAAGTCAAAATTTGTGAATAAAGCAGGGGGGAGCAGTGTGTGTGTGTGTGTGCGTATACCCCCCATCTCCCTTCTGTAGCCTCAAACAACTCTAGCAAGTTCTCTGAGGTGCTGGAAGTGCCGGTGAGCAACCTCCTTCCCTTCCAAGACTTCAAGGAGCTCCGGGAAGCTCTCTGAAGCCTTGGAACAGCAGGAAGGAGGACAAGTTCACTTTCCCCAACACCCTTCCCAAGGCGGAGAGCTGTCTTTCCCCAGGCAGTGCCTTGTCCTTGATGTGTAAGTTTTAAATGATTATGTGAACTGCCTTGATCACCTCGGAAAAGAGGTATAAAAATAAAGCATATTATTATTATTATTATTATTATTATTATTATTACCTCTCCATTGACGCCCCCTTGTCGTGGGGGAGAGGCTTGTGCACCCTAATGATGTTGTGAGCTATGCTGGTGGTGGTATAATAGCCACCGGCAGGGCCTCCCATGCCAGACAGGTCACAACCGAAGGGCAGGATGGGCTCTCTAGCCTTATGGCAACCATCCTAGGAGAAGGAAAACTCTAATCCCAAACCCGGGCAGATGGTGCTTGTCTAACCGTGCAAGGTCAACCATCTCAGAGAAGGAAACTCTAATCAAACCTACAACCCGAGGACCTCGCTGCCACTGTCCATACTTGTCAAGCCCTCAGCAGATGAACCTCTGGTGAAGCCAGTTCTGTGCACGCTGCGCTCCACCAGAAAAATCCATTGCACAGGCTCGAAGGACACATCCAATCTCCGAAAAAGCCCTGTAGTGATAGGCGAGGGACAAAACGGCAGGTGTAAAGATGCACTGGAAGCTGCAGACCCAACCCTGCATGCAGGCGGTTCAGGACTTTGGTCGCTCGAGACTGACCGGGGATGATAGTCTTGTTCGGCAGCATCCTGAATGACCAAGCAGCCTTTTTTAAGGAGAGCACTGCTTGCTCCATATGGAGAGGGGCCTAGAAAAGGTGGCCTAAAGAAAGCTCATCCCCAACAACCCGGTTGGCTAGCCGCGGCCAACGGGCATCTTCTGATGCAGTCAAACAAAGACAAAGAGACAAAGGCACACACCAGCCTCCAAAGGTGCAAACAGACTGGCGCTTGCATGCTGGAACATCAGAACCATGCAAGATTCTTCAAACAGTGGATGTCCTGAGCGTCGTTCTGCTCTAATAGCTCATGAATTGTCACGACTTAACATCAACATTGCTGCTCTTAGTGAAGTTCGTCTCCACGAGGAAGGCAGCCTTAAAGAACACGGTGCCGGCTACACACTCTATTGGTCTGGCAAACCCAAAACTGAAAAACATCTTTCAGGTGTAGGCTTCATGATCAAAAACTCCATCGCCTCCAAATTCGAAACCTTGCCAACAGGACACTCTGATCGCATTATCTCCTTACGCCTCCCACATGTTGTTCTCTTCAGTATATATGCCCCAACTATGCATGCCGACCCTGCAGAGAAAGACAAATTCTACTCAGACCTACACCACCTTATACAAAAAGTCCCTGCAGAAGACAAAATCATGATCCTAGGTGACTTCAATGCCAGAGTAGGAAAGAACTTCGAAGCCTGGAAAGGTGTTTTAGGCAAGCATGGTGTTGGAAACTGTAACGATAACGGACGTCTCCTGCTAGAATTTTGTGCAGAACAGCAGCTGACTATTACAAACGCCATCTTTCAGCAGAAAGACAGCCTGAAGACAACCTGGATGCACCCCAGATCCAAAGACTGGCACCTCATTGACTACATCCTAGTGCGCCAGAGAAATATTTGCGATGTCCGTCATACCCGAGTGATGTCCAGTGCAGAATGTCAAACAGATCATCGCCTCATAAGATGTAAACTAAATCTTCATTTTACGTTTAAACCTAGGAGGGGTGGCATCCTAAAGAGGAGACTCCAAGTCAACAATCTTCAACAAGCTGCCATGAGAGACAACTTTCAAGCAAATCTGCAAACAAAACTTGAAGACCATCCTATAGACTCTTCTCTTACAGCGCTTTGGCAACATATCAAAAACAGCATCCTGCAGTCTGTGGAAGAATCCTTAGGGTTCTCCCTCAAGAAAAACCAAGACTGGTTTGATGAAAACAACCAAGAGATCCAGGAGCTGTTGGCAAAGAAGAGAACTGCTCACCAGGCACACCTCGCCCATCCATCCTGCCATGTAAGAAAAGCAACCTTTCGCCTCGTATGTAGTCAACTCCAACAAAAACTCAGAGACATTCAGAACAAGTGGTGGATCAATTTAGCAGAAAAGACACAACGTTGTGCAGATCTGGGTGATTCCAGAGGATTTTACGAAGCTCTTAAAGCAGTGTTTGGACCTACATATCAGACCCAAAGCTCCCTATACAGTTCAGATGGTCAAATACTAATCACAGATAAAGCTTCCATTCTGGACCGATGGGCTGAACACTTCCAAAGCCTCTTTAGTGCCAACCGAGTAGTCCAAGATTCAGCTATTCAACAGTTGACACAACAACCAATGAAGAAAGAATTGGACATAGCTCCCACTTTGGAAGAAATTGTTAAGGCCGTACAGCAGATGAAAAACGGCAAGGCTGCCGGGATTGATGGAATTCCACCTGAAGCTTGGAAACATGGAGGTCATGCACTCCATGCTAAACTCCACAAACTCCTTGTGAGTTGCTGGGAAAAAGGCGAACTGCCATCAGATCTCTGAGATGCAGTTATCATCACCCTGTACAAGAAAAAAGGAGCAAAATCGGATTGCTCGAACTACCGAGGTATAACACTGCTCTCCATTGCTGGAAAAATCCTCGCAAGGATACTGCTGAACAGATTAGTTCCTGCCATTGCAGAAGAACTTCTTCCCGAAAGCCAATGTGGCTTCAGAGCTAATAGGAGCACTACAGACATGGTATTTGCCCTCAGACAACTGCAAGAGAAATGTAGAGCAGAACAAAGGACTCTATGTAACATTTGTCGACCTCACCAAAGCCTTCGACACTGTGAGTAGAAAAGGTCTGTGGCAGATCCTGGAACGACTAGGATGCCCCCCCACAAATTCCTCCAAATGATCATCCTGCTACATGAAGGCCAGCAAGGTCAAGTCAGATAGGGCGATGCTCTCTCAGAGCCCTCTCTAATAACTAATGGTGTAAAACAAGGTTGTGTTCTTGCTCCAACTTTATTTACAATCTTCTTCAACATGATGCTCCAAAGGGCTACGGCAGATCTCAAAGAAGAAGACGGCATTTACATACATACTGATGGTAGCCTGTTTAACTTAAACCGCCTGAGGGCCCGCACTAAGACTCTAAACTATCTAGTCCGTGAGCTGCTTTTTGCTGATGCTGTTGCCCTCGTTGCCCATACGGAAGCAGCTCTGCAACGCCTAACATCTTGTTTTGCTACAGCTGCAGAACTCTTTGGACTGGAAGTCAGTCTGAAGAAAACGGAAGTTCTCTGCCAGCCTGCACCACAGGAAGAACACTACCATCCCTACATCACCGTAGGCACATCTGTGCTTAAGTCTTTTCAGCAGTTCACCTACTTGGGAAGCATCATCTCCTCAGATGGCAAGATTGATAAAGAGATCGATCACAGACTGGCAAAGGCATATAGCGCATTCGGAAGGCTTCACAAAAGAGTCTGGAGTAACAAACACTTGAGGCGAAGCACAAAAATCAGTGTGTATAGAGCCATTGTACTGTCTATTCTCCTCTATGGGTCTGAAACATGGGTCACCTATCGCCAACACCTACGACTCCTTGAACGCTTTCATCAGTGCTGTTTACGCACAATTCTAAATATACACTGGACTGACTATGTGACAAATGTTGCTGTCCTCGAGCAAGCAGGGATCACCAGCATTGAGGCCATGCTATTGAGGACGCAGCTGCGCTGGGCAGGACACGTTTCTAGGAGGAAGGACCATCGCCTCCCCAAAATAGTATTCTATGGTGAACACGTCACGGGTCAGCGTAAGAGGGGTGCCCCAAAGAAGAGATACAAGGACTCCCTGAAACAACATCTCAGGCTTGGCCAGATAGATCACCAACAATGGTCCTCCCTGGCCTTGCATCGGGTGGCATGGAGACGCACTATCCATGACACTGCAGCCTTCTTCGAAAGCTCACGCCGAACGAGCCTCAAAGAGAAATGACAACGCAGAAAGAACCGCAACCTGGAAACATCACCCAAGGAGACTTTCTGCTGTGCTTTCTGCAACTGGATCTGTTTATCCCGAATTGGCCTTTTTAGTCACGAACGCGCTTGTACAAAGCACGGGATGAGTCCTTCCTGAATCTTCGTTCGCGAAGCAAAGCCAGAGAGAGAGATTATTATTATTATTCAGGAATTATTATTATTATTCACTGCAAAATAATCAGTGTAGAAGGTGCACATTTACTTGGAAGTAAATCCTTTGGATCTGAATGCTAGCCTCACGTGAAAGATTGCTTCATGTTCTATGGGCTTTAGAGTCCGCCTTAGCACCCAAACTAGAACTCTTTTTTGGGTGAGCGGGTCTGTCTTGGCACCCAAACTAGAACTCTTTCTCTGGGATATGTGGTCTGTTTTTTCCTGTCACACAAGCAGCCTTTCCATGGGAGACAGATAGGGTCCCCTGTATCACCCAAACTAGATCTCTTTCTCTGGGATATGTGGTCCGTTTTTCCCCGTCACACAAGCAGCATTTCCATGGGAGACAGATAGGGTCCCCTATGTCACCCAAACTAGATCTGTTTCTCTAGGATATGTGGTCTGTTTTTTCCTGTCACACAAGCAGCCTTCCCCAACAGCATCGGAAACAGCGCCAGCAAGTCTCCTGTCCATGTTAAAATGTGAATCCATTCATTCCCCAGTAGCTCTCTGCCCTTTGCCAAGCATTTCCACTGTGGAAACCACATTTCCCCTCTGCAGCAATGGAAGGGGGAGAGAATACCAGAAGCAAATTGAGCAAAATGGCAGCATGGCATCATGGGGAATGTGGGACCTTGGAGGTTTGGAGGGATGTACCGGGATGGAAGCAATGTTGCATTCCACACCAGAATAATTCAGAGTGAAATCGAAGCGAGCTTGAATGCGAATTTTGTGAATTCTCTTTTCCCCTGATTTCACCAAAATGAGGGGTCACTTTGGAATCACTGCGGAAGCCCCATGGAAGGAGCTCCCATAGAAAGGAATTTCGTCTGATAACACATTCACGTTATGACTTGAATCCGAATTGTGGACCCGCACTCACGTCAGATCTGAGCCGCAAAACCCTCCAAAAACCTCCGTGTGATATACTCCTATTTCAATTTCCTCATTGTCTAGACTGAATTTATTTGTTTCTTCTGTGTCATTATTTTTGTTTTCTTTATGTTCAACATTAATCCTGCCTTTGCACTTTTATCTGATCTTTCTTACTGAGTATTTCAATTCTATGATGTCTTCTGCCAGTATTATTTCATCACTGGCATACCTTAGGATATTGATGTTCCTTTCTCCTATCTTCAGTGCTCCTTCTCCTGAGTCTGCTTTTCTTATGATGTTTTCACCATATAAACTGAACAAATAGGGTGATAGCATGCAGCCTTGCCTGGGCCTTTTACCTATTGGGAACCATTCTGTTTCTCCAAATTCATTTCTGGCAGTGGCATTTTGTCCTTGTCCTCATCAGGACTATCAGATGTAGTGGCAACCCCATGTCCTTGAGTGCATTCTATAGCTTTTCATGATCTTTACTGTCAAATGCTTTGCTATAGTCTATAAAGCACATGTTGATTTTTTTTCCTGGAGTTTCTTTGTGCATTCCATTAGCCATCTTATGTTTGCTATGTGCCTCTTCCTTTCCTGAATCCCTGTCTCCATGTATGGTTGGAGTCTATGTTACAGAATTTTGAGCATTATTTTTGCTTGCATGTGATATTAATTATAGTCTTATAGTTGCTGCATTCTTTTGCATTTCCTTTCCTATGAATTGGGATATATAGTGATCATTTCCAATCTGTTGGCCACTTCTTTGTTTTTCATATTTGTTAGAATACTGTAGTTAACACTTGTGTTGTTTCTGTCTGCGTACATTGTAACAGTTCAATTACGATATCATCCATTCCTGGAGATTTATTTTCCCTAAGTTCTCTACCTCACTTTTTTGAATGTTGACTTCATCTTCATACACTTTGGCATTCCATATGTCATTCATTTTCTCATCCCTTTTATATAGCTCTTTTGTATATTGCATCTAATGTCTTTTTATTTCTTGTTCCTGTGTTATGTTTTTATTTTTTCTATATAGCATCCCAATCTTTGTTTTGAATTTCTCTTTTATTTCCCAGATTTTTTTTGAAATTGGATTCTTGTTCTTCCCTTTTTGTTGTTGTATTCTATTTCTCTGCATTGTTTGTTACAGTAATTATTCTTATCCTTGTGTATCATACATTGCACTGTTGTGTTCATGTTTCTAGTTTTGCTCCTGTTGCCATTAACTATTGCCTCTCTTCTTTCTTGTACTGCATGAAGTGTTTCTTCTGTCATCCACTGCTTTCTCTCTTAGGCATATCTTAGACTGTTGATATTCCTTCCCCCAATCTTAATTGCTCTGAAGCTAAACCTGTATTTCATATGATATTTTCTGCATATAAGTCCATCTATAAAGTAAAGAAAACAGATTCCCACCCCAGGTTATCAAGAAAGAGAATTCATTTATGAAGTCCCACAACCCATTTACTATTCTCTTATCATTTTATTAAAACATTAAAAGCAGTGTGCACTGTAAAAATCAATGCCCAAATTCAAACATTAAGCATTACAACAATAAAAAGAAGAGTCTGAACTACCCAACAAGATAATTAGGACTAAAGATCTAAATTGCATTCAGTACTAAGCCTTCAAGGGTGGGGGGATATTTGGCAGGGACGTAGCCAAGGGGGGGGGGGTCTTGGGGTCCAGACCCCCCCTTCCATTAGATAAAATGAATGGTGTGTGCTGCCACGCTGCCACACCCAAGCCCCATTATAATGGTGGCACTTAGTCTGGACCCCCCCCCCCTTCCCAAAATCCTGCCTACATCCCTGTATTTGGCCTAACTGCTAACTGTAGTTAAAAGATTTTACATTTAGAAGACAGGAGAAAAGCCTGCAAGGGATATATAAACTGCCTTTTAAATAAGCTGCAGGACATGCAATTGGGGAGTTGTCATTTTAGTGGGGGAAAATAATAAATTTTAAGGGGGATTGAAAAGCAATATAAAAAGCTGCACCAAACAATTCAGAATTTTCAAGGGCAAGGGGGGTACAGAAGAATTAACAAAATCTTTTTTCAAGTTTTCTCCAATGACAGTAATCAGTTGCACATTTTCTTGTACTTTCAAGTATGTAGTAATCCTGTGAAAATTCTTAGTGTGGCAAAAACCCGTATTTTCTGATACATGCAAACTATTGCTTTTATCACAAGTAATGAACATGAAACAGAGAATAGTTAACCTGGTTTTTAAGGACAATTTGGCACTGGCTGGCACTGCAAGTACTGACATTGGCTCATGAGTCATAATCAGGTCAGAGAAAGCAGTAAAAAAAGCCAATACAGTTAGCCCTTCTTATACACGGATTCAAGCATCCACGTGTGGTGGAAATTCCTTGTTGAAATAAAAAAGCTATAGAAAGATGGAGTCACCTTTGTCAGCCAGAGAGATGGTTTTTGAAATAAAGGCTTAGAGTTTAGAAAAACTAGAGCAAAGGAATAATGAGTGCATCTTGACCTGGATGGAAGCTGGCACCAATAAAAAAGACATAACATAAACTACTGAGATAAGGATACATAGTTGACATTCAGAAGCAAGGTTAGAAGGAAGGCTAAAGGAGGGGGTAAGGAGTGATAATGCAGTTTTAATGTATGCATGTATTTCTGTTCTGATTGTAAGAATTCTGTATGTTTAAATTGTAATTAGCCAATCAGGTGTATTGAAGAAGCTTCTTTGTCTTCAATAATATAAAAAGAGCTATTTTGTCTTGTTCGAGGTCTCAGCTTTTTGGAACTTGAATTCCACTGAGTTCAATGTTTTCCTTTGTCGACAATTGGAAATAAACTTATGGATTTTCAATTACTAGGTCCTCTTGCCAATTCTTTTGCTCTGTCAGTCCTAGATTTTTAAGTTTCCTGAAATTTCTGTTACACACGGTTTAAAAATGTTTTAAAAAAGTATAAAGTTCAAATATCAAATCTTGATTTTCCATTTTTTATAAAGGACACCATTTTGCTATGTCATTATATTTAATGGGACTTGAGTATACACGGATTTTGCTATACACGAGGGATCTTGGAACCAAACCCCAGCGTATAACAAGGGTCCACTGTATTTGAGCCAAGACAGTGAATTAATCAGCTCTCTAAGAAGCCAGAGAGAGGATTCCTTAGAGAAATGCATTTTACTGTGTAAGACATTAAACATTTTGTTTAAAGATTAGACATTTTGTTTAAAGATTAAAGTTCTTTTTGCACCTAATCAGTTTCTAGGGCAGGGTGGAAAATGGGATTAATTACAGTTCCTTGCATTGAGCTCCCATACTAAAGAAGTCATAAATGATAGAACCTTTCTGCAAAATGGCCACCATCAGGAGCAGCATGCTCAAAAGAAGCTAATTGTAATTAAAGCATTTATTTGGAATCACAGAGCAGAGTCTTAATCAGGAGGAAAACAGAGTTTCACGGCATGTACTTTCATCACATGGCTGTGTAACAAAATGGCTCTTTTGAAACAGGCAGTTTGCTCTAAAAGGTTTGAACAGAGCTCATGCCAGGAGGCCTGACATTCTTGCCTCTGTGGGACTGAAGTAAAATCTTATTAGGTCAATTGTTTAGAAAGCATCTCTCATTAAGGGATCTCAAAGCACTTGTGAAAAGTGAATAAAATTATCTTGCTCTGTGGAAGTATAACCATAGACCACCCTGTCATTGCAGAACGTAAAAGGTTACGTTGAATTAAGCTACTTGCCCTCAAACAAGCACAGACACAATTGTAAATAGTACCCCTGAGACACTAGTTCTAAAGTTTTCATTGTCATACTACCAATTTTCTGGAATAATGGTTACAGAATCTGTGTCCAGAAGTGGTTGTCTTTTGATGGCTGCAGAATGATTGTGTCTTATTTGATTTCTCAGTGTTATTGCAAGACTGTTGCAGTTAGAGGCAACTTATTCATATCAATATATAAGTGTTTCCATTCATACCCTTGACTTTGGAAAGACAGACACAGATGGATCCAGTCTCAGGACACTCCCATTCAATTCTTTGAAGAAGGCTTTTCTTGAGCATGTGTTACCCAAAATGCTGAAAGGCCACCCACAATCAATATTAAATAAGGGAATTTATTAGATCAATTAAAGCTGCTGAAAGGGCTAGTGTAACTAAAAGCAGGGATCACACTTATACAAACTGGTTCTGAGAAACAGAATTCCAGAATGCAAGGTCCAAATTTAGCTTTTTCTTCTTCTTTGTAAAAGGAAATCATTCCTTACACAGAAGCAGGCGTGCGCACACACAGACACACTCACAAGAACTAAAGACATAAAAGATAGAAGCAGAAAGTGACATCAGGGATGGTAAAGGATAATACTGTACTGGTTCCACAAATGGAGGTTCCAGTCAAGGGATTGTGTGAGATGAAAGTGGCTCAGCATGCTGCCTGTGAATCATGGGGTGAGAAGGGGCAACGATATTAAGTGAGATACAGTTCTGCCAGACCTCAAAGTGAGACCAAATTGGGAGCGGCTTGGCAGGCATAATTATAGGGCAAAATGTATTATGGGTCAGGTTTTGGGATTAAAATGAAGTTTCTAAGACAGAAGAATGAGAAGGGAACTTGTAAATGTATCTTCTCCAGAATGCCACATGCCCGGATTGGGCGAAAAGCAGCATTTGTGGCCTGTCTGTTTTGGGCCAAAGTCTATGAAAGCTTATGCTGCCAACTTATTTTTTTCAGTTAGTCTCAAAGATGCTACAAGATCTCTCTAAATATTGATTCTACAGACTAAGATTGATATATCTCAGAGCATGGCTTGAATTACTATTAAGTAATAAGGAGAAGCCAGGCATAGTCAGGCATGCATTGTAGACGTTAGGAGAGGGTATTTTGGTAAACTTAGGCCCAGTCCAGATGGATGGGATAGGACACCCTTGTCACGTGCGAGGGGCAACACTTCTAGATGCCCCTCACTCCTTGCACGTGACAAGGGTGTCAAAATGGCAGCACTCTGTACAGATGGATGCTGCCATTGTTACATGCCGGACGCATAGCGTCCACATGTCACAATGCCATTATGATGTCTCAAGAAGAACCCACTTTTTGCAGGTTCTTTTTGGTCCGTGGGGAAGTCCTGCAGTCTGGAGTCTGCAATTTCCCCACGGACCAAAACTAGGCACTGGGAGACCATCCTTTTTGGACAGTCTGTCCCGCACCTCAGAGAAATACTGGGGGTGATCCCATGGTCAGCAATACTAAAAGAGAAGGGAGTTCAAGACGGATAGGAGTTTCTCAAAAGGGAGCTACTGAAAGCACAATTTCAAATAGTTCCAATGAGGAACAAAAATGGGAGGTGTCTCAAGAAACCAGGATGAATGACTAAGGAACTTTCAACGAAGCTAAGTTTTAAACAGAATATGTATAAGAAATGGAAAATGGGGAAATCACCAAAGAGGAATTCAAACAAATAGCTAGCATGTGTAGGGGTAAAGCTAAAGCGCAGAATGAACTCAGGCTTGCTAGAGAAGTTAAGAACAATAAAAAGGGCTTTTTTGGGTGTACCCACAGCAAAAGGAAGGTAGGGCCACTGTGTGAAGATAGCAAAATGCTAACAGGGGACAGAGAAAAGGCAGACTTACTCAACACCTTCTTTGCTTTAGTCTTCTCAGAAAAGGCAAAGGGTGTTCAACATTGTTAGAAATCCCCTTCCTTCATTCATTCATTTGGGGTTCTGTCATGATGAGTTAAACAGTTTAGATTAAGTCATTTAAGTTAGTAATTAGTTACATGCACATTGATGATATGTACATACAACCTTTAATTTGTTGTATGATGTGTTGGAATGTTTGAATGCGGCATCTTAGGAGTGGCAGACTGTCAAAAGCTGCTGAGCCTATCTAGTAGCGAACACACACACACACACACACACACACACACATATATATTCTCTCATATACAAATATAAATCCTAGGGTGTGTTAGCAATATATGTATGTATTAAATAAAGGTATGTATCTGTAGGACTCAATTGGAAAGGCATTATGGGAAATGCCCATCTGCGGCCATGATCTGTAATCGGATGTGTCACGTAAGCAGAACACTGGCTTGCAAGGCAAGGAACCCTTCACACCCTGAGACAGATTTATGACTGGGAGAGGTTCCACAGATACAATTCATCAATTAAGGCATCAATAGTTTTCTCAGGGCAGAGGATGTCTGGAGATCAAATGATGCCTACATGTGGGTTGCTTTGATGTAGGGCTCCAACCTCCGCTGACGGGGAGTGAACTGGAGAAACCATCTGAGAGGGAAAGGAAAAAAAGGGTGGGGGTCAGTGGTCGGTTTAAACTAAGGCTTCCCCTTTGTGTGCCTCAGATTCTGGAAAGATGTGGTCCCGGGTGCTTCTACTTTATTTGGAATAAATAACACAAATAAAAATTTCACAACAACTTTATTAAAAAGTGGTGGTTCATTGGTTAAGACACTGACTCTGATGATCACAAGGTCGGCAGGTCTGATGCTTGAGACCCAAGCGCCACGAGACACAGTGAGCTCGTGTCATTAGTCCCAGCTTCTGCCAACCTAGCAGTTCAAAAGTATGTAAAAACATGTAAAACGTACCACTTCGGTGGGAAGGTAATAGTGCAGACATGCTGGCCAAATGATCACAGAATCATCTTTCACAACACTGGCCTGTTACAGACTGCCAAAATAAAGCTGCTTCGGGTCTCTTTGGAGGTATGTTGTTTAAATGATGCATGCATCCTAAGAATCCAGAAGATGCACCAAAGCTGCACTCTAGTCCTTAGGGCTGGAGCATGGCTTTGGTGCGACCTCCAGACTCTTAGGACCCATGCATCATTTAAACAGCATACCTCCAAAGAGACCCGAAGCAGCTTTATTTTGGCAGTCTGTAACAGGAGACTGGTTCTCTTGGCTTAGTAACGGAGGTGAGCACTGCCCTCTACAGTCAGACATGACTTGACAATTACGTTAAAGGGAAAATCTTTACCTTTTTACCTTTATGTTAAAACTTGGAACAACATTAAGCAAGATTTGCAAAAGTGGAGTACATATAAATTGTTGTTGTTGGGAAGAAGCTTAGTTATAAAATGAACTTTTTACTGAAGATGCTCTTCTTGTTTCCAACTATATTGATTTTGACTGATGTACTGTTTAAACAATGGCAGAAAGTTATTTCAAAATTTATCTGGCAAGGTAATTTTGGCAGGGCTTCAGTGAAAGGATGAATAGTGGTTAGCTAGTTTAGATAGGGGGCACATGCCTCTACTTCTGTAGAATGCTGAGCATGTTGAGGTATGCCCCTCTGTTCACATAAGGCCGTGATGAGATGATAGATCGACAACATTGGAAGGGACTCTGGGATGATTGAATCGAGCCTCCTGACTGTGCAGGAATTCACACCTGGGGCTGTCTGCTTGGGTCAAAATGTCCATATTCCGCCTGGCCTCATGTCACCCTATTTGGAAACTGCAGACCAACACCCCTGAGCCAGGATGGCAGGCTCCCAGGTCAAAGGGACTCTAGTGTGGATCAAAAGAGACCTGTTGTTTGCTGCAGAGTTTCTAGGATACTGTGTTCCTGCATGGTAGGGGGTTGGACTGGATGGCCCTTGTGGTATCTGCCAATTCTATGATTCTATGACACATAATACATGTTTAGGTAGACTGACTGTGCTCTTCCACACTGCCTGCTACTGAATTCCTAGGATAAAAATGTTACACAAGATATCAATTTGTTTTGTCATTCACACATCCCATTATTATCAGGTCAAGTTACTAGTCAAACAAACAGTGAAAAACAGATGGATCCAATGTGAAAAGAAGCCTTCTTTTCATTGCTTGAGCTATAAATAAACAAAAGAATCAAAGGTCAAGTAGATTATGAATAGAATTGCCTTGTATTCATGCATTCAATGTGAATGACAGCAAAGTCATTGGTGTCAACTCTCTCTGTGTCATCTGCTCTTACTTTATTAACAGGCTTTAAATCTTTTAAGCAGTTTGCCTAACACCCACACACAAACACTTTTAAAGTTATTCTTTGCTGTATTAAGAAAAACAATGTGTGTGCGCGTGCACTTGTGTGCATGTGCATGTGGGGGACATGGTTTTAAAGGCCATGGGGCATAATTTCAAATATTCAAACTACATTTAGGCAGCCTTCTAAAATTATGGTATATGGACTTAGGTCAGTAATTTTCAGAATTCAATCAGCTTTTACTGGAAAGCTCAAGTCCCCTGGAAGTTTATTGTGCATTTATTATTCATTAATTAAATGTATAGCCTGCCTCATAGAATCATAGAATCGTAGAATCGTAGAGTTGGAAGAGACCACAAGGGCCATCCAGTCCAACCCCCTGCCATGCAGGAAATCACAATCAAAGCATCCCTGACAGATGGCCATCCAGCCTCTGTTTAAAGACCTCCAAGGAAGGAGATTCTATCACCCTCCGAGGGAGTGCATTCCACTGTCGAACAGCCCTTACTGTCAGGACGTTCCTCCTAATGTTGAGGTGTTGAGGTGGAATCTCATATAAACATTCAGAACATAACAGCTGGGGGTTCTTTAAACAGAAAAACAGAAAGCACAGTTTACAACATTCAAGATGCCACTCTTGTATTATGCCTACATTGTATGTCTAGTTATGTGTAGATTTGGGGGGGGGGGGGGGCAAACATGATCACTTGGGGAGACTAAGTAGTGCAAAAGGCTTACTGTATATATTCATGTATAAGTCTAAACATTTTACTCAAAAAACGGACATTAAAAAACTGGGTTGAGTTAACTATGGGTCACTGTAAGTATTGTACTTTAACTCTTATCAAAAAAGGAACCACACCATTCTCTGAGTAGAGTGGCAAGTAGCTTAGTCCATCCTGGGAGACCCTACAAGAAGCACTGTTGTGGTGCTGCTTCTGTCCTGTTTCAATGCCTGGGTGGGAAAATAGCAGTGGTCGCAGTTCTTTGGTGCTTCTTCTGAAGATGCACCAATAGGAACTGGGCTTTGAAGTATTTGAATAAGACATTTGTGTATGCTTGTTAGCTTTTCTGGGTTAAAATCAGGCAAAATTATCACATTAAAGTTAAAGGCTATAACCATTGCTAATGTAGCTGCCATTTTCTTTGCTTTGCCTTTTCATCCTTTTTGATATGTTTGCATTTTCTTAGCCTTGCCTGCACTGTTTGCCTCTCCAAACATTGCACAGCCATAATTTACTGCAGTTCCCTCCTCCGAACAGTTATGCTTCCTGGAAATTTGTACATCCTTTGGTGTTGTTTTCCTTTGCTTTATCATCTACATCATTTGTTACGTGCCCCTAAGTTTTGCCCTCAACTTATCTACAGGTCCTATCAAAATTCGAGCACATACACACACTCAAGAGACTCAATGAAAGTAAAGGTGGGAGAGTGGAAAAGATGGTGAGGCAGATGGTGATACTCACTTCCAAAGGCTTCTCTGGGAGTCCAGTGTTGAAATGGATGATGGAAGACACGACCGCATGGAGTCAAGCTGTATTCTGAAAATAGCACACCTGAATGAGCAAATCTAGAGGTTCCTATAGGCAAAATCTAGCTTCTGACGATGAGCTTAATGGGTTGGCCAAAGCCTAGACAAAGGTGTTGGATTGCCTGGGCTTTGTTAAGCAGAGGTGTAGGGTAGCCTGGTCAACGCAGTCGAGTCTGGCACAATCGGGGAGCAGGGGACAAACAAGTAGATTGTAGGTCATTGATTTGATCTCCGGCCCATTAAGTGTGAGACTGAGAACAAACAATCAGCATTGTGTTGGTTTTGGAGGTGATGGCTCACTCATTAGCAATTCTCAAGCTACCTCTGGGGAATTTCTGTGTGTATTGTTTCTAGGAAACCTGCCTCCTCCCTTGCAAGTTGCTTACCTGGTCTCCTCGCTTCTGAGAAATGGCAGACCCTTTAGGAGGTCAGTTAGAGGTCAGAGTGAACTCCACACTCCAAAATTTTATAAAAATATAGTTGTACTAACAATACTATATTTTAAATGTATTTATATTTCTTTTCAGCCCCTGAAGAAGACCTGATGTGGCCGAAATGCATTGGGCTTTTTAAACAGTGAATAACATCTTAAAGCATGTGGAGCTTGTCTCCTTTGTTGGCAGATTTGAAGAACTGGGCCAAAACTGACAAAATGATTCTCAACAAGAATAAATGTAAGGTACTACGTCTAGGCAGAAAAAATGAAATGCACAAATAAGATCATGGAAGTGCCAATATATGTGGTAGTCCTGATGAGAAATTTGTACTCAGGACAAGAGGCTACTGCTAGAAACAGAATGGCTCCCAATCAGCAAAGGAGTCAGGCAAGGCTGCATCCTATCACCCTATCTGTTAAATCTGCATGCAGAAAATATCATATGAAGAGCAAGTTTAAGCTCGGAAAAAGGAGGAGCAAATATACAGAATTAACATCCATTTCAGATGGCATGCATACCTTTAATTATAATTTCATCCGTAGAGCAATGCTAGCAAACTGCATAAAAATAAAACATATTTTTATAGAAAAAAATCCTGATTGGATCTCTCCCCATTAAGCATTTTTCAATAGAATGCAGATATCCAGATGGTTAAGATTTGATGATGTTATATTTAAAAACAATCAAACTAATTACAGTCTCAAACCGGCTGAGGAAATAGAACTGATAGAAATACAAAAACATTGGTTTCTCTATAACCAGTTCTTAGATAGATTCAAATTAGACCTAACTCAAGAGAACTTCAAAACTGAAAAAAAAAAAAAACGAACTGGACCATTTATCAATAAAAGACAACCAGAAACTAACATCAACATTTTATAAATTATTATTGCAAAGGAAACTAGAACAAGAAGTTATACAAGGCTCTATGCTACAGTGGGCAAGAGTTTTGCGTAGAAAAATTAATCTAGACAGTTGGCAATATGCCAGGATAAAAACTTTAAAGTTTACCAGTAGCCGAAATTTACATAAGAACTATCTGAAAATGGAATTCAAGTATAATCTTACACCTGTAAAGATTGTAAAGATTTATAAAAAGGGGGATGGAATAACACTTGTTGGAAATGTCAATCGGCAGTGGGTACATGGTACCACGTCTGGTGGGAATGTCCTAAAATAAAGAGATTCTGGAACCGTATTCACAGTGAGATAACCAAAATCTTGACAAAATGTCCGAAATATATCTTCTGAATATGACTAATAAACTGCCAAAAAAGGTAGAAAATCAACACTGGAGAAAAATGCTGTATATGATTACCACTGGAAGATTACTCTTGGCCCAAAACTGCAAAACACTTTACCCACCACAGATGAATGGCTACTTAAACTGCAAGACATGATGTAAATAGATCAGCTGACAAACTTGATTCATGGGAAACCAGAAGAAAAGATAAAGAAGGAATGGGAGATAGTAACCAAATATTGTAAAAATAGGTGGAAATAGAGCGATTGTTATAGTAAGAATAATAGGATTGGAGAAACTTAAAGAGAGCTATAGAAATACTGAAGTTAACTGTGATTAGAACATTAAGCGAAAGTGATATTAACTTACAAGAAATAATCACACAGCTTAAATGTTATCAATGGAACTACAAATAGTTAAATTTTATATAAAATGATAAACAAATCAATAATAATGGTTATGAGATACAAGTTTGTTTTTTCTTCTTTTTTGTTTAAGACTAATATAAATATAAATGTATTTAATGCATATAAGTATGATAATCATTTTGTAACTTGCAATATAATAATAAATTAATATTTAATAGAAAAAAGAGGCATAAATACAGAAGAAAGAAATGTAAAAATGTTGTCAGAGAGATATCTGTATAGGCAGAAGCCATCCTTGGCCATGCGGTCTTTGAGAGGTAAAGAATTAAGTCCAGGAAATGAAATTTAAAGTCCATTAGCAACTCAATAAGAAACCCTCTTTGATCCAGTTGCCTCTCTCCTGTGTGGGGCTTCTTTCCCATTCTTTTGGCAGAAAACACTGAATTTTCCAAGAAGTCTCTGTGCTATTTCCTCTTGAAAATCTTTAGATGCTGTTTAGATAAAATAGGTTTTGCTTCTCCAGCCTCCTTCTCTCCTCCCCACTTTACAAAAACAAATCACAAGGCAAAAAAGAGGCACAACATAACACAAAACAGAGTTGGGCAACATACATGGATTGCAAGTCCCAAAAGCCCAGCCACCAGAGCCAAAGGTGAGGCATGTTGTAGTCTAAGAACCTTAGGAGGGTGGGCACACATACATTGGAAAAATACACATGGTGAGGTTTCGAATCCTGGTCTCCAGAGCTTTAGAAAGCAGGGGTGGGAGTTGCATTGGTGTGGATGAAGAGACAGCAGAAGGTGAGCTTGGATCTGTGAGGTTAAATGTCCCCAGTCCTAGAGTCTTTTGAGAGAGTTTGTTTGGTCAAGGGTAAGAGTCAGTTGGTGTAAAGCTGTTTGGATTGTTTAGAGCCTACTAGAAGCTTGACTGTGTGAACAGTAGTGTATATTGTTCTATTGTATTTTGGTGACCCATTGTCTGTTGGGTCAAGTCTTCGATGAAAGAATAGAGGGCATGTTTTACCAATTTGCAGATGACACCAAATTAGGAGGAGTAACTTATACCCCAGAGGAGAGGAACAAAATTCAAAATGACTTTAATAGGTTAGAAAATCAAAGCTAACGAAATGAATGTCAACATGAAGAAATATAAGGTATTTCACTTAGGGTGGAAAAAGGAAATGCATAGATATAGCATGGGGGACACCTGGCTTAACGATACTATGTGTGAAAGGGATCTAGGAGTCCTAGTAGACCATAAGTTGAACATGAGTCAACAAGGTGATGCACCAACTAAAATGGCCAATGCGATTTTAGGCTGCATCAGTAGAAGCATAGTGTTTAGCTAGAGGGAAGTAATAGTATCACTGTATTCTGCTTTGGTCAGGCCTCACTTGGAATACTGTGTCTGGTTCGGGATACCACAATTCGAAAAGGATGTCAAAAAGCTGGAGTGGGTCCAGAGAAGGGTGACCAAAATGGTGAAGGGTCTGGAAACCATGCTTTGTGAGGAAAGACATAGGGAGTTGGGTATGTTTAGCCTGGAGAAGAGATACTTAAAAGGTGATATAATAGCCCTTTTAAAGTATTTAAAGGGGTGTCACATTGAAGATGGAGCAACCTTATTTGGGGGAGGGTTGGGATATTGTTTCTTTTTAAGTTGGAGGCAAAAAAAACTTGCACAGGCAGCAAGTAGGGGGGACCCATGTTCTAAGATGCCTCTACACTAATGCAGAGAGCATGGGGAATAAGCAAGATTAACTTGAACTCCTAGCACAACAAAGCAAATAGGATATAATAGGCATCACTGAAACCTGGTGGGATGAGTCTCATGATTGGAATGTTACTGAGTTTCCCATGCAAAAATTCAAGAGAAATAGGCCAAACAGGAAAGGAGGTGGAATAGCATTATATGTCAGGGACACTTACACCAGTCAAGAGATCCAGGGCATCAGTCCTGGAAGCCAGGTGGAGAGCATCTGGATAAAAATTAAAGGAGAGGGAAGCAACAGGGATTTTATTGTAGGAGTCCACTACAGACCCCCAAGAGAGACTGAGGAATTGAATGATGTCTTTCTAGAACAGATGACCACACACTCAGAAAGGAGAGATATAGTAGTGATGAGTGACTTCAACTATCCTGATATTTGCTGGAAGTCAAACTCAGCCAAATCCTCAAGGTCTAGCAAATTCTTCACTTGCCTCAAAAACAGTTTCATTGTCCAAAAGATGGAAGAGGCAACAAGGGGGTCAGCTATTTTAGATCTTATTATATCCAACAGGGGTGATTTGATTAATGGGTTGCAAGTGGTGGGATCATTAGGTGGAAGTGACCATGATTCTGTAGTCAGGAATACTAAAAGAGAAGGGAGATACTGAAGGCACAATTTAAAACAGTTCCAGTGAGGAAGAAAAATGAGAGGTGTCTCAAGAAATCAGGATGGATGACTAAGGAACTTTCAAATGAGCTAAGGTTTAAATGGAACATGTATAAAAATGCAAAAAGATGGAAATCACCAAAAAGGAATTCAGTCAAATAAAAAAAATAAATAAAAATAAAATTTTTTATTTATACCCCGCCCTTCCGGACGATCAGGGCGGCTAACAAAATGCACCGAAGCGCAAACAAAATACAAAGTTAAAAACATACAATTAGCAATACAATCCTTAAAAACAATAAAAACCCCTTAGCCCATCCTCACGGCCACGAGAGAGGAGGGAGGCCCACAGGATGTTTAGTCGGGGAATGCCTGATTGAATAGGAAGGTTTTTAAGCCCTTCCTGAATTGGGCCAGGGTGGCAGATGAGCGGAGCTCCGTGGGCAGCGTATTCCAGAGGGCTGGGGCAGCTGTGGAAAAGGATCTTCTGGCAGTAACAGCCAACCTAGCCCCAGGCACCTTCAGGAGTTGCTGCCCAGATGTTCTGAGGGTGCGAGGCGGAATGTACGGGGAGAGGCGGTCCTTCAGGAATCCTGGGCCCAAGCCATTTAGGGCTTTATAGGTAATAACCAACGCCTTATATTGCGCTCGGAAGCGAATGGGCAGCCAATGGAGATCTTTAAGCACAGGTGTTATATGGCTGGTCCTGGGAGCACCAGTGACCAGCCGCGCTGCCATGTTCTGCACCAATTGCAGCTTCCGAGTTTGGTATAAGGGTTGCCCCATGTAGAGTACATTACAGAAATCCAGTCTCGAAGTTACCAGAGCATGTACAACAGTTTCAAGGTCCCTCTGAGCCAGGTATGGGCGCAGCTGGCGAATCAGCCGGAGCTGATAACAGGTGCTCTTGACCGTCGCATTCACCTGAGCCGTCAGGTGAAGGGAGGAGTCAAGAAGCACCCCCAGACTGCGCACGGAGTCCTTCACAGGGAGCGTGACCCCATTCAGGACAGGTGGAACCACCGCCATTCCTGGGCCAGGGGAACCTATCACTAGTACCTCCGTTTTCTCTGGATTAAGCTTGAGTCGGTTTTCCCTCATCCAGCCCATTACCGACTCCAGACAAGCCACGAGAGGAGAGACGCCATCCCCGGTCACAGCATCAGTCGGAGACATAGAGAAAATGATTTGGGTGTCATCAGCGTACTGATAACACCGCGCCCCATGTCTCCGGATGATCTCTCCCAGCGGTTTCATGTAAATGTTAAATAGCATGGGGGACAGAATGGCTCCTTGAGGAACCCCAGTTTTAAGGGCCCGCTCGCTGGAGCACACGTCCCCCAGCTGCACCATCTGGGACCTCCCAGAGAGGTAGGAGCGGAACCACTGGAGCGCAGTGCCCCCGATTCCCACCTCAGCCAGGCGGCCCAGAAGGATACCATGGTCTATGGTATCGAAAGCCGCTGAGATGTCCAAGAGCACCAACAGGGACACGCTTCCCCTGTCAATGCCCAGACGGAGATCATCGACCAAGGCGACCATGGCCGTCTCAACCCCGTGACCCGCCCGGAAGCCAGTTTGAAATGGGTCCAGATAATCCGTTTCATCCAAGACCGCCTGAAGCTGGATCGCAACCGCCCTCTCAATCACCTTCCCCAAGAATGGTAGCAGCGACACCGGCCGATAATTATTATGAACCAGGGGGTCAAGGGAGGGCTTTTTTAGGATCGGTCTTACTATGGCCAATTTAAGATCCGATGGAAATCGCCCATCCCTGAGAGATGTATTAATTATCCGGCGTAACAAAAGTGTCACCGCCGGTCCCCCCTGGGCCGCTAACCATGAGGGACAGGGATCAAGAGAGCAGGTTGTTTTCCGAACGCTTCCGAGGATCTTGTCCACATCCTCGGTACTCACCGACTCAAACTGATCCAGTATAACATAGTCCACGGAGGCTCTGGATGCTTCTACCCTAGGTTCTGCAATAATGTCGGCGTTCAGACCTTCGCTTATACGAGAAGTTTTATCCACGAAAAAGTCGTTAAACAAGTCGCAGCAGGCCTTAGAAGGTTCAAGGATCTGGTTCAGGGCGGGAGGGAGCTGGGTTAGCTCCCTGACCACCCTGAACAACTCTGCTGGACGCGACTCCGCGGACGCAATACGAGCACCATAGAACGAATTCTTTGTTGCTCGTATTGCCTCTCCGTAGTCCTCTAACAGTCGGTCTAGGAGAGTCTTGTCGCTTAAGCGAAGGTGTTTCCGCCAACGGTACTCTAGCCGTCGCAGAACCCGCTTCCTCGCCCGGAGATCTTCCGTGTACCAGGGCTTGCGTTTGGAAGCGGGCCTGAGAGGGCGCTTGGGAGCGATTCTGTGTATAGCCCCAGAGAGACCGGTATTCCAGATACCGGTAAGGGCATCAACAGAGTCGCCGTCATTTCCAACCGTGAGCCCCTCTAAGGCTTCTCGGAACCTCTCAGGTTCCATCAGCCTTCGAGGGTGGACCATCCTAATCGGTCCACCACCCCCGGGGGGGATCTGGGTAGAAGCCTTGATTATCACCTCTACCAGGAAATGATCCGTCCATGACAAGGGGGAAATATCAGCTATTTCCACCCACGGATTTTCCACCTCCGAACAGAAGACCAAATCAAGAGTATTACCCGCACAATGCGTGGGACCCTGTATCAGCTGGGACAGGCCCATGGCCGCCATGGTCTCCATGAATTCCCGAGCCGCACCAGATGGAACAGAGCTGGCCGTGAGGGAGATGTTGAAGTCACCCAGGACAAGAAGCCTGGGCGTCTCCAACATCAGCTCAGCAACCAGCTGTGTCAGCTCGTTAAGGGAGTCCGCTAATGCACGGGGTGGCCGGTACACCAACAGAATCCCTAGACTGTCCCTAGCCTTTAGGGTCAGGTAAATACACTCGATATAGGAGGTCTGCCGGATGTGGTTCCTGGTGAGGGACACGGTGTTCCTATGTACCAAGGCCACACCCCCCCCCGCCCACCTAACCTGCGCTGGTCCTTCACCGAGTACCCGGCAGGCAGGGCCTGAGCCCACACAGCATCCCCTTCAGGCCCCAGCCAGGTCTCGGTAATGCAAGCCAGGTCACACTTTGAGTCCTCCAGGAGATCCTGGAGGATGTGGGTCTTGTTATTAATAGACCTGGCGTTGCACAGGAGCAGCGACAGGGTTTGTGGCACGGTTGTGTAGGGGTAAAGTCAGAAAAGCTAAAACACACAATCAACTCAGGCTTGCAAGAGAGATTAAGAACAATAAAGGGGGAGGGGAATTGATTAATAATAATAATAATAATAATAATAATAATAATAATAATATTGTTTATTTATACCTCCCGCCTCTCCCACAGATTGAGGCAGGATTACAACCTTAAGAGACACTTAGTACAATTTACAATCAATACAACAATAAAATACTAACACTGAATTTACCAAGAATTCCTATTAGTTCTCTAAAAATTACAATTCGTCAGCAGCAAAAAGGGGAAAAAGCAAATGGTAGGGCCACTGCGTGGAGAAGATGGCAAAATGCTTTCAGGGGACAGAGAAAAGGCAGAATTACTCAGCACCTTCTTTGCTTCAGTCTTCCCAGAAAAGGCAAAGGTTGCTCAACCTCAGGATAATGGAGCAGAGGACAGAACGGGAAATCCAGCACAGAATAAGTAAAGAGACAGTAAAATAATACCTTGTTAATGTAAATGAATATAAGGCTGCATCCACACTGCAGAAATAATCCGGTTTGACACTACTTTAACAGCCATAGCTCAGTGCTATGAAATTCTGGGAATTTTAGTTTGTTGTAGCCTCAGAGACAGGAAAGGATAAATATCTTGCAAAATTACAGTTCCCAGAATTTCCATAGCATTCCATGGAAGTTAAAATAGTGTCAAACTGCATTATTTCTGCAGTGTGGATGGAGCCTAAGTCTCCAGGACCTGACAAACTACATCCAAGAGTATTAAAAGAACTGGCAAATGTAATACCAGAGCCATTGGCAATAATCTTTGAGAACCCGTGGAGAATAGGCGAAGTCCCAGCAGACTAGAGGAGGGCAGATGTTGTTCCCATTGTTACCAGCACTGGAGCCTTAAAATCCAAAATGTGGATAACTTTTCTTCTGATGACCCTATGCAGTGTGCCTGGTGGGATACATTGCGTAGAATTCTCCATCACTGCAAGACTGGCCAGTCATGTAGGCTATTGAAACATAGATCAAAGAGGCCCTGACAGGAGTTGCAAACAGGAAGAGTCATTCATACCTTTGGGGCAGATTTATGACCAAGATGTTTTTGCCAGACCAGACCCCTCCTAATCTTGGATGACCATTAGTACCTTGAAGACTGTCTATATATCAAGCAATCTTTAATGTGTAGATTTGGCTTTGCTTTGAAATGTGGAAAACAACTCTTCGCCTGGGGCAAGATTTTGCCTATTTAAGATCTCTCAAATCTTTTGTCAGTGTTCTGTGTTAGAATCCAGACAGGCTTCATCTTGGTCAGATTCTGATATAGCTCCAATCCACTTCTCCTCCCTTCCTTCCCCTCCGTGTTGCTGAGTCTTCATCAATCTGGACCTGGAGCACTGCCAAAACAGGTGAATATTCTCATTAGAAAGCCTCATGTTATCTATCCAATGCTAACTTACAATACTCCCGAGTTCTTGGATGATTGTGTGAGTGTATGATTGTCTTATGTGTGTATGAATAATAAACAGTATTCAGTTTTCATAAAACATGTCTCTGTTGACCTATTACCTTGGCTACCTTTGTATACATAGGACAGAGACCACTCATCTATTTGAGCTAATGATAAATTCCCCAGACCAAGATCTCCTTACACCATCTTGAAAAAGGGAAAAAAGAGGATCCCAACAATTATCGTACAGTTAGTCTCACATCAATACCAGGAAAGATTCTGGAGCAGATCATTAAACAGAGAGTCTGTCAACATCTATACCATAATTAGGCAATACCATAATCACAAAAAGTCAGCATGGGTTTCAGAGAAACAAGTCATGCCAGACAATTATGATGACTTTTTGGGAGGGATAAAATTACCAGCTTGATAGATGAAGGGAATGCTGTGGATATAGTATATCTTGATTTCAGTAAGGCTTTTGACTAGGTTCCCCATGACATTCTTGAAAACAAGCTTGGAAAATGTGGGCTAGACAATGCAACTGTTACATGGACTTGTAATTGGTTGTCCGGCCGAACACAAAGGGTGCTCAACAATAGTTCCATTTCATCCTGGAGAGAAGTGACCAGTGGGGTGCCACAGGGTTCTGTCCTGGGCCCAGTGCTATTCAACATCTTTATCAATAACTTGGATGACAGAATTGGGGGCATACTTATCAAATTTGAAGATGACACCAAATTAGGAGGAGTAGCTAACACCCCAGAGGACAAGATCAAAATTCAAAATGACATGAATAAACTGGAAACTTGGCCAAAGTTAACAAAATGATATTCAACACACACAAAAATATAAGGTACTGCACTTAGGACAGAAAAATGAAATAAATAGATATAAGATGGGGGACACCTAGCTTAAGAAGACTACATGTGAAAGGGATCTAGGAGTCCAGGTATATCACAAGCTGAACATGAGTCAACAGTGTGATTAGGCAGCTAAAAAGACCAATGCAATTTTAGGCTGCATCAATAGCAGAATAGTGTCTAGATCAAGGGAAGTAATAGTGCCACTCTATTCTGCTCTGGTCAGGCCTCACCTGGAATATTTCATCCAGTTCGGGGCACCACAATTCAAAAAGGATGTGGAGAAACTGGAGCATGTCCAAAGGTGAAGGGTCTGGAAACCATGCCCTATGAGGAATGACTTAGGGAGCTGCAGATGTTTAGCCTGGAGAACAGAAAATTAAGAGGTGATATGATAGCCCTGTTTAAATATTTGAAGGGATATCATATTGTGGAGCAAGCAAGCTTGTTTTCTTCTGCTCCAGAGACCCAGAACAATGGTTGTATGGTACAGGAAAAGAGATTCCACCTCAACATTAGGAGGAACTTGACAGGAAGGGCTATTTGACAGTGAAACAAACTCTCTTGGAGTGTAGTGGAGTCTCCTTCCCTGGAGGTCTTTAAATAGAGGCTTGATGGCCATCTGCTGAGGATGCTTTGATTGAGATTTCTGCATGGCGGGGGGTTGGACTGGATGGTCCTTGTGATTTCTTCTAACTCTACGATTCTATGATCTCACCATCGCAGAAAGGTAGTGCTATAATATACATAGCATACAAGTGGCAAAACACTCACTTCATCTGAATATTGGTGTGATTCTCTATCATCCCCCTCCCCCAAATTGTTACGTCCTGTGAAACATAGTGGGGGTGGGGGTGGGGAATCCTTCTCATTTCACCATGTGCAAAATAAATTTGAAATAGTCCTTATCAGTTCTATTACTATCAACTCACTATTGGATATAACTCAGTATATCACTGTGTACTAACATAAATACCTTGCAGATCTTATTTTCAAAATCAAAGGTAAAAGACAATGACACAACAGAATGCAAAACAGAGGCACAACAAAGAATGCCAAGCCACTGAATTAGCCTAGATGTTAAGAAGTAAATTGTAGAATCACTAGCAAACAATGGGGTAGAAAATCATACTTACGGGCTTGAGAGACAGGCAGCTCCGTGCTGCCCCTGTTTGCCCCGCAATGTTGCCACAGCAACCAAATGGCGTGGCAACGATGCGCTCCCTCCCGGAAGCAAAAAGCAGTCAATCGTGTCACTTCCTGCCAGCAACGTTTGGGCACTGCGCGATGCTCGCACCATCATGACCCCGCCTGTGTGGATGGTGGCGAGCCGTGATGGTGGCATCCTTGTGAACTAGGATTGCTGGGCATGTAATTGCCCAGCCTCATATAGCCCTATTTCTCAGCGAGGATGCCGCAAAATGCCCATCTGAACTGGGCCTTAGGACCAATATTATTAGTACAGCTAATGATTTGTTTAAATGCCCTGAAGGCACTATATTCTGTCAAATCTTAAATGCAAAGCAAAGGATGCCGTGGTTAGTACTTTGATGAGATTGCCAAAATATACCAGTTGCTGTAGGCTATGTTTCAGAGGAAAGAATTGTCAAAACAATTCTAAGTGTTCCTTGCCTAAAAAAATACTCCATGGGATTCATATGGTCTACATAGGTCAACAAGGCAATTTGAAGGTGCATGCACATGTGCGTTCACACACACATGGGCATACGCACAAACACAGAGCTAATGAAGATGGACAAAACTATTTTTTAAGTTTGGTTTCCAAGATTTTGCTCTGTAGATCAAAAGAACTTGTGGTTTTGAATTTAAAATATAGACTCCAAAGCAATACATGCATTTTCACGCATAATGTATGTTATATTCTGAAATATTTTTATTCATTTTGCTAATCTGTGGATTCTGTGAAATAATAAGGGGAAGCAAACAAAATAATTAATTCCTATATAATCACAACTTTGTGAATCAGCAGTATTGTTTAACCAATACAGAGTAGTTCATCATTAATCCCAGACAAAAATGCACCTGCAGAGACATAACCATGACACGGGTGGAGTGTGAGAAAAACATATTCAAGAGAACAGCAGAGGGCTCCATTGTAAAGCTAAGCATTGTTCACTATTTGAAAGAAAAGGAAGCAACTTCTTCTAGTATAAAACCGACTAGCACAATGAGCATTTGTGGCCAAGCAGCACATACAACAAATTCAGAAGAAAGTTCAAGTAATATTAGGTTTCACTTTAGGCTATGTTCACTTCATCCATGATGCACAACATATTCAGCAAGTGCTAAATAGATGCATACATAAAACTGAGATACCATTGATGTGTGCATGTTCTTTGTCTAGACAAAAAATTCATGTAAGTAATTGGGTGAAATCTTAATATTCTGGCCTAAACCAGAGGTTACTAATAATTTCAGCAGTGACACAGGATTCCTTTGATCAATGTTCTTGCACTATAAAATGCCATAAATATATCACCAAATGGTAATCAAGGAACAGTAGCCTTATTATATGAAATACATGGCACCAGCATTCATTTCTTCAAACAGATTCAGTTCAAAGACAATCAAAATCAGAAAAAAACAAACAGAGTGAATTCTACCATTTTAAAAATAGCCAGAGGGTATATGATATCATATCTTTAACCTTCAAAACAACACACCACCACTGCCAGGAATTATAGCATGCTCTTTTCTCCACCCTTCCCACAAAGTGTGAGGACTATGTTATATTAAATTCTACAAACTTCTACAAAATATGAAAGCATCATGCATTCTGTGGACAGACCTACACTGAACACTGCCTTCTATCATAATTAGAGGGGGGAATCTCTAAAGTATGTCTAAACTAGCTTCAAAGATAGATGCACTCACTGGACAGTACAAATGATAACATATTGCCATTTATATTGTTTTGAAAGAGACAGATGAAGTTGTGAAGTTGAAGGCATCCATGGTTTTTTGAGGGTTTTCAGGCTATGTGGCCATGTTCTAGAAAATTTTCTTCCTGATGTTTCGCCAGCATCTGTGGCGGGCATCTTCAGAGAATGCCTTGCCTGGAAAAAGTTGGGTGTATATGTACTGTGTGAGCCTGGGAATGCAGGAGTGATTTGCATGTGTATTGTTCTGTGCTGATGGCCGTCCTCAGGCTGGGAGGCTAATGCAAAAGAGGATTAATGTCTGCTAATTGGTGATCATTATCTGCTGGGAAAGCCGCTGACGCCAAATGGTTTCCCATTTACATTTGCTAAGTCCTTATTTTGCTATTCCCCAGGACTGGTAGCCAAATTTTATTCACTTTGAGGGTTTCTTCTTTCCGGTTGAAATTATCCAGATGTTTGTGGATTTCAATGGCTTCCCTGTGCATCCTGACATGGTAGTGGTTGGCATGGTCCAGAATTTCAATGTTTTCAAACAGTACTTTATGTCCAGGATGGTTTGTGGCATGTTCTGCTACTGCTGATTTTTCTGGCTGGCCCAGTCTGCAGTGTCTCTCGTGTTCCTTGATTCTTGTTTTCACATTGAGTTTGGTGGTCCCTATGTTTGCACACTGCGTTTGGTGGTCCCTATATTTACCCCATACCATGCATCTGCGGACAAGTCTACATAGGTGGTGGAGTGTGGTGGAGTCTCCTTCCTTAGACGTCTTTAAATAGAGGCTGGATGGCCATCTGTCGGGGTGCTTTGATTGTGAGTTCCTGCATGGCAGGAGGTTGAACTGGATGGCCCTTGTGGTCTCTTCCAACTCTATGATTCTATGATTCTAAGATGCATTTAGCCAAGTAAACAACTTCCTTTCAGTTAGTCTTAAAGATGCTACAAGACCTCTCTACATTATAATATACAATTGCCGTATATTCTTGAGTATAAGTCAACCTCATGTATAAGTCAAGGGAAGCTTTTGGGCCAAAGTTGTGGGTTTTGATATGACCATGGATAAATCAAGTATGATTTAGGGGCATGTAACAAAGGATATAAAGGATGGAACAAAGGAAAACAATGACAAAGAACTTACAAAATTCCAGCAGGCATAACTTTTTGTGCTCACACTAAAGGCTGGATGGATGAGAGAGCATAGGGGAGTCACTATTTCCAGAATTACACCCTTGCCTGTCACCAGGAGATGGTTCTTTTTTTAAGTAAGAATCAGAACACAGTACTTACATTGAGCCATGGATAAGCTGACACAGGTTTTTGACTAAAATTTCTAAACTTATACATGAGTATATATAATAGTTGTTCTTAAGACATGTTGCTTCAGTGTTCTAGTTATGAGCACAAATGATCAAGATTAGAGTATGAGGCCTAAAAAAATAAATATAGGCCCGGTACTCATAAGCCAAAAGCAGCTTGGTGCTGCCAATACTAGGGTTTGGGAGCCCACAGCAACCGCACACTCCCAAACCCTAGTACACATGGGCAGCGCCATCTTGACACAACACTGTCCATATGGAGCATGCATCCATGATATGTCTTGTGTGATGTGTCCAAATGGCGTGCCGCACAAGACATGACACCACAACACCCCAAGGTGCAAATGGTGCCTTGGTGGCATTGCAGGATAGAAGCTCCATTTCGGAGCTCCTTTTTCCAGCAGATTGTTGTCGTGGCCATGCGGATCCCGCGGCAATGATCCAGAGGAGAAAGGGACAGCCTCTGCCCCCCCTCCCCCCTTTTCAGGGTGTGTGTGTGTCATATCATCCCAGTGTAGAAGAACTGTGTCTGGTCTCACATAATGCCTTGCCCTCTTGATTTTTCTGTTCTTACTGATCCACCATGGGCATCCCCAGGGTATCCAACATCATTCCCTTCATCTTGCACAGGTGTGAAGAATCACTTGCGAACCAATGATGGGGATGAGGTTCTCTTTGGCCACATGCAGTGTGGTGGTCAGGCACTTCCAGTGAGCCTTCAGGTGTTTGAATGCCCTTTCTACAACATTCTTGGCATGATTGAAGTATCTGTTGAACAGTATCTCCTGGGCATTGGAGGATGGTTTGTAATATGTTCTGCTACTGCTGATTGTTCTAGCAGACAGACAGAATAGGCAAAGTGGTGAGGAAGCACAACCTGCAAATGGTTAACAAACCAACGAAGAAAATCCAGCAAATGCTTCACTCCGCCAAGGACCAGAGAGACCCTCTCACAGCCGCAAGAGTTTAACACATACCATGCAGCTGTGGACAAGTCTACATAGGGACAACCAAACACAGTGTGCAAACAAGAACACGAGAGACACTGCAGACTGGGCCAGCCAGAAAAATCAACAGTAGCAGAGCATGTTACAAACCATCCTGGGCATAAAATACTGTTTGAAAACACTGAAATTCTGGACCATGCCAACCACTACTATGTCAGGATAAACAGGGAAGCCATTGAAATCCACAAACACCTGGACAATTTCAACAGGAAAGAAGAATCCCTTAAAGTAAACAAGGTTTGGCTACCAGTCCTGAAAGATAGCAAAATAAAGCCTCAACAAATGCAAATGAGAAATCTCCCAGGATCAGGGGTTTCCCAGCAGACAATGAGCACTAATCAAGCAGACATTAATCCTCTTGTGCAGACCCTCACACTCTGAGGACTGCCATCAGCAACAAACAATACACATGCAAATCACTCCTGCCTTTCCAGGTCACACGATATATATATAGCCAAGTCCTTTCCAGGCAAACATTCTCTGAAGATGCCAGCCACAGTTGCTGGCGAAACGTCAGGAGGAAACTCTGCTAGAACATGGCCACATAGCCCAAAAAACCCACAAAAAACTATACAAAAGATAATAATAATAATAATTTGTTTTATTTATATACCGCTATTCCAAAGATCATAGCGGTGAACAGCAAGTAAGCTAATTATGGATGGATGTTTGTGATTGCAGGACAATGAGCCATCCAGGGGGCAGTGTTCCTTCACCATGCGATTGTAAACATTTGTGAGAGAGATGTAAAAATAAAATTAATGGAGTGTTGCGGCTCTAAGCCATGTTCGCTCTGGGCCAGTGTGGTTGGGTCATGCCCATTTGGCCCACCTTGGGAGTAGGCTGTTTGGACAGTGCGGTTTCGACCTGCTTGCAGATAAAGCAGAAACGAGCCACTTTTTCCTGCCCATCTGCTCCAGCTTTTCATCAACCCAACTGGAGATTCTAAAAAGCTTGCTCCCTCGACCAATCAACCAGTATTTCCTGATAACTACAGTCAGCCCTTCTTATACACGGATTTGTTATACACGGATTCAAGCATACATGGTTTGAAAATGTTCAAAAAAGTATAAATTTCAAACATCAAACCTTGCTTTTCCAATTTTTTATAAGGGACAACATTTTGCTATGTCATTATATTTAATGGGACTTGAGTATCCACGGATTTTGTTATCCATGGGGGATCTTGGAACCAAACCCCAGCATATAACAAGGGTCCACTGCAGTCTCAAAATTTTTGTTGTAAATGGAACACTCTTTCCCCCGCACTGACCAGCAGATAAAGAGTTTCTTTTTACTTCTATATCTTTGTAACCCATTTGACCACATTTTCTTCATATGTTTCGAAACTCTACATATGCTGTCTTTTACATAAATTATATGTTCCATGAGGAATCCAATATTTCAGTGAGATAACACTGGTTCTGCTGAGTTTTTTGTTTGTGTTTGTTCTGTAGATTTGTTTTGAAAGGAAAAAAATACATTATATTGTATTGGGGCTAACTCATTCATCTGTGGACTCTTCCAGACAACAAAGGGTTAAAGGTTGGGTGGGAGGTCCATGCTAATGAGGGAGTTTACATCACATTCTAATGAGGTTACATTACAGCTGATGAAATGCCATCTAACCAGTTGGGGAGAACCGGGAACTTCGAGAATCTTCTCAACAAGTTGTTGTTGTTATTATTATTATTATTATTATTATTAAGCTTTATTTATATAGCGCTGTAAATTTACACAGCACTGTACATAAAATCATTTAATTAGACAGTTCCCTGCCTTCATGCTTACAGTCTAAGAAGACACGACACAAAAGGAGAAGGGAATGGTTGAGGGGAAGGGGATCAGGTCCAGCATTCTTCTCTCCCTCTGAGGCCTGGACCAAGGCAGATGGACAGGTGGAGGGCTCTGTATCTTAAGGATAGGCCTGATGGCATTGGCCCATCCTCTCTCCCCCTCAGGATCGAGTCAGATGCCTTGTGGGAAGGGTTCAGTTCCTTTAGGGAGGCCGGGTGGGAAGGCCTGCCTTTCTCTCCTCCTCAGAGGCCAAAAAAAAGCCTCTTTGGACCATGTGGTCTTGAGTCCTTTATTTGTCTGCTTTGGAGATATGCAACGGGGATGCTGGTCAGGGCTGGACAATAGAATCCAGGCTCCCAGCATCCAGAAAGCTCATGGGAGATTGTGAATAGTTAGTTATTAACTAGAGCAATCAGGCCCTTTTGGTTTATTTTCGTGGCTTGGCTGAAATGACTGTATTTTGTAACTTACAGTCTGTGCCTACAGGACAAAAGGTCCTGTATGTAGTGATATCCTTTGCCCTATAATTCCTTAGTTAGAATAACAGCTTTTCTTTATAGAGTATCTTGACTTTCTCTCACACTCCTTTTCACATGCCTTGGCTCGGTTTTCACACTCCTTTGGCTTAAGTTAGCAAGGGATGGAACTATAATTCAATTAGCAAGTCCTAGTGTGTGCTAAGGGAGTTCACTGTAATTCACTAGGTGGTGGCAACTTGAACTAGATGGTCTCAAGGAGTCCCTTCAGCTCTGAGGAGTGGAAGGGAGAACCTGGGAGACCAGGACTAATATCCTCTGTGTGGGAATAGCCAAATAGAGTTGCAGTGTATGGCTGCTGAGCCACAGAGATCAGCACAACATATCATACTGGTTTCATTCATTCTTGTTCTAGTATTCTCATGAGTATAAAATAAACTAAGAACCTTTTCTGAAAAGAGATGCTTTTCCTCTTTTGGAGGTTTTTTTTTAATTTTTAAGAAGTTTATTTTAAAAATAAACAACACATACAACATATACCAGATATATGCATATCCACATGCACCACATATACCCCCTACACCCAGCCTTCAACATATCACATATACCCTATCTCTTATACAACATATACCACATGCCACATATATCACATATATCACTTACATTCAACCTTGCATCCATACAACCTTCCAATCAGTGCCCTTTCCCTGTGTGGTTATCTTCCCTCTTCATGCCCATGCTATCATACCATTTATTTATTTATTTATTTATTTATTTATTTATTTCCTGCTCTTTTCCCAGGACTGGGACTCAGAGCGGCTAATAATAATAATAATAATAATAATAATAATAATAAAGATTTATTTCTAGCCTGCCCAATCACGAAGAATCCGAGTGGGTTACAACAATAAAATACATCAAATTACAATAGAGTTTAAAAAAAGAAAAGAAAGAAAAATCAACCCCCCCATTCCCAGTACTAAAACAGAATTAAACAGTAATAGTATAAAAACATTAAAAACATTAAACAAAAAATAAAAAATAAAAAATAGGCAGAAACATAGGCAGGGAAGAATAGACAGATGAAGGGACAAATATCTCTATATCTGGGGAGGGTAACTAAGTTGGCTTCGCAGTATTTTTTTTTAAGTACATTGAAAAGAATTTTTAAACTGGTCCAACATCGAACATCCCAGCCTGTCCTTATAGTAATTCCCTAAATGCCTGTGTGAACAGGTAGGTCTTCACCTGCCAGCGGAAGGCCATCAAGGAGGGAGCCGTTCTGATAACCCTGGGCAGGGAGTTCCAGAGTCTAGGGGCAGCCACTGAAAAGGCCCTCTCTCATGTCCCCACCAACCGTGTTTGTGAAGGTGTTGGGATGGAGAGAAGAGCTTCTCCAGAGGATCTTAGAGTCTGGGCCGCTTCATACCAGGAGAAACAGTCTGCCAAATAGTGTGGACTTGAGCCATGTAGGGCTTTGTAGGTAATAACCAGGACCTTGAATTGTGCCCGGAAACAAACTGACAGCCAATGAAGCTGTTTCAACAGGGGCATTGTATGGTGTCTGTAATCTGCCCCTGTTAATAGCCTGGCAGCAGCTCTTTGAATTTTCAGAACACTTTTCAAAGGCAGCCCCATGTAGAGCCCATTACAGTAGTCCAAACGGGATGTAACCAAGGCATGTACTACCGTGGCCAAATCTGGCTTCTCAAGGAAGAGGCACAGCTGGCGTACAGGTTTTAAATGTGCAAAAGAACTCCTGGTCACAGCAAAGACCTGGGCCTCCAGGTTCAAAGCTGAGTCCAACAGTACCCACAAACTGTGAACCTGTGTCTTCAGGGGGAGTGTGACCCCATCTAACACAGGCTGGATCCCTATTCCCCGATCTGCCTTCCGACTGACCAGGAGCACCTCTGTCTTGTCTGGATTATGTTTCAACTTGTTTTCCCTCATCCAGCCCATTACAGAAGAAAGGCACTGATTTAGGACCAGGACAGCCTCCTTGGATTGAGGTGGGAAGGAGTAGTAGAGTTGAGTGTCATCTGCATATTGATGACACCGCACTCCAAAACTCCGGATAACCTCTCCCAGCAGTTTCATGTATATGTTAAACAGCATAGCAGACAACACAGAACCTTGAGGGACCCCACAGGTCAATGGCCAGGGGGTCGAACAGGAGTCCCCCAGTACCACCTTCTGAGTTCGCCCCTCCAGGAAGAAACAGAGCCACTGTAGAACAGTACCTCCAAGCCCCATCCCAGAGAGATGGTCTAGAAGGATACCATGATTGATGGTATCAAAAACCACAGAGAGGTCCAGGAGAAACAACAGGGACACACTCCCCTTGTCCAGCTCCCTGCGTAGGTCATCCACCAAGGCGATCAAGGCTGTCTCCATTCCATAGCCAGGTCTGAAACCAAATTGAAATGAATCTAGATAATCCGTTTTATCCAGAAATCCCTGGAGTTGGGAAGCCACCATACATTCCAAAACCTTGCCCAGAAATGGTAGATTAGACACTGGCCGGTAGTTTTTCATTATTGTGGGATCCAAGGCTGACTTTTTTTAACAGAGGCCTCACAACAGCCTCCTTTAGGCAGGATGGAATTCTACCTTGTTGTAAGGAGGCATTGATTGCCTCCTTTACCCATTCAGCCAGTCCTCCTCTGGCCTGTTTAACAAGCCAAGAAGGACAAGGGTCCAAGAACCATGTAGTGGCTTTTACCTCTCCAAGGATCCTGTCCACATCATCAGGCTGCACAAGTTGAAAAGTAT
Source organism: Sceloporus occidentalis (assembly GCA_023333645.1). NCBI lineage: Eukaryota > Metazoa > Chordata > Lepidosauria > Squamata > Phrynosomatidae > Sceloporus > Sceloporus occidentalis. Next base: position 5,778,168 of record JALMGF010000004.1, on the reverse strand, counting down.
CCATTAACTGATAGGAGCCAAGGTTACATCCACTGACACTGTATCAACTGTAGCATCCAAGTCGGAGCAGATCTGAGTGACTTTATCAGCAAAATGCTGTGCAAATTCTTCACAGCGAGCCTCCGAGTGGTCTGTATCCTCTACCTGAGGGTGAGTGTGTAAAAGGCCCCTGACCACTCGGAACAGCTCTGCTGGCCGGCTCCGCATTGCAGATGCAATGCTGGCAGCAAAAAATGATTTCTTTGCTGCCCGCATTGCCACAGAGTAGGTTTTCAAATAGGCTCTAGCCCGTGTTCGATCACATTCACTTCGAGTCTTCTGTCAACGTCGCTCTAGTCTCCGTCTCATTCGCTTCATCACCATCAACTCCCTGGAGAACCAGGGGGCTGGTTTGGCTCCACCCCGTGAGAGGGGATGCTCAGGAGCAATTGTGTCCACCACCCTGGCCACTTCACCATTCCAAAGGTTGGCCAAGGCTTCAACAGAATCACCTGCCAAGGTGACAGGAAACTCCCCAAGAGCCTCAGGAATCCATCTGGGTCCATCAGCCTCCTGGGGCGGACCATCCTAATTGGTCCCCCACCCCTGCAGAGGTTGAGTCCCAGTGAGTCTAAATCTGACCAGATAATGATCTGTCCATGACATTGAAATGTGGAGAGTTCTTTCACACCAAGATCATCATCATCATCCCACTCAGTACAGAAAACAGGGTCCAGAGTGTGTCCAGCAGCATGAGTTGGCTCAGATACCACTTGGGAGAGACCCATGGTTGTCATGGAGGCCATGAAGTCCTGAGCCACTCCTGAAAGGATGGTCTCAGCATGGATGTTGAAGTCTCCCAATACTAATAGACGTGGAAACTCCAACACCAACCCTGAGACCATCCCAGTTAGCTCAGGAAGGGAGACTGTTGTGCATTCTGAATTTTCCCTAACACCTTAACTAATTCTCTCTTAAACTTTGAAACTCCTCCCATTTAAGTACTGTCTTTGGTGATATACCTTTTTGTTTTTCTCTATTATCACTACCTCATTTAAATATTTTTCTTTTATTAAACTCTTATATTAATGTATTTTTCTTTCCCGTACTTTACAACTAAATTCCAATCATATTCTATCATTATATTACTTTCTTCCTTTATTTTTCTAGAAAGCATATTTAAATCTCACATGTCTATTAATTTCTTTAACCCACCATCTATTGTCAGTATTTAACAAGACTTCAATTTTTTTCTTTCTTTTTTAAAAAAAATATTTATATTATTAAAATAATTACATTCACAATCATTCTTACATCACATTCATGTCAAAACAAGCAATATATAACATAACTTAACAACATATAAACATTGTAAAAGACATATAGGCCTGTTACAGACAGGCCAAAATAAAGCTGCTTCGAGTCACTTTGGAGATATGATATTTCAATGATACATGAGTCCTAAGAGTCTGGAAGCTGCACCAAAGCTGCACTCCAGTCCTTAGGGCTGGAGCGTGGCTTTGGTGCGGCTTTTGGACTCTTAAGACGCATGCATCATTGAAATACCATACCTCCAAAGTGACTCGAAGCAGCTTTATTTTGGCCTGTCTGTAACAGGCCATTGGTCAATTTATACAATCCATTCAGTACTTCCTAGAACTACCCTTCCACCGATTCTTTGTTTCTCATCTCTGCATATCTTATTTACCAATTCCAAGACTCTTCTTTGTTTAAATTGTTTACCTTCCCAATCAATACAAAGTACCCTTACCCAATGAATCCTTATTTCTCTTTCTTTGATCTTACACTAATGCAGGGGGAGGGGGAAATTTCTGACTCTTTTTCTTTACTTTTCCATAATTCTTATAGTTGCTATATTCCCCCATTTTTTCTTTATATATATGTAATCTTTATTCCAATCCTCTATTGTTGTTTCCTTTAAATTTTGACTTAATTTCTTTGACATCAGATCCATCTCAATCATATCAAAAAGCTTGATAATCCATTCATCAATTTGTGTTTCCTTTCTTATTTTCCAATATTTAGCATAAACTAATCTAGTTCCCGTTAGCATATAAAAAATAACCCTTCCATATTTTTTCTCAATAATATTGTCAAGCATGTTCAAAATACTTCAGGTCTATATTCTAATTTAATTTCTAATATTTCATTTATACTTGTTTGGATTTCTTTCCAGTACTTTTTTTGCCGTTGTACAAGTCCACCATAAATGAAAAAAAATTCCCTTTTCCCTTTCACATTTCCAACATTGATTTTTCCCCATTCCATACATTTTGTTTATTCTGTCTGGAGAAAGATGACATTTATACAGGATTTTATAATAGTTTGGCTAGTTCTTTCTAACATTTTGACTAGCCTAATATTTGAGTCTCGTATTCGAAGATTTCTCCAATTGGAATATGGGAGTGTTATTTCTAGTAGCTTTTTATATATCCTGGATAGAGGTGCAGGTTTCTCTGGCCAAATAGATCCTTCTAAATCATTTTTAACATTTGTTAAAAATATATTTTTTCTGTTAGATATCTTGATTTAATTGTTGATAAAGGAACTGACCACATTCTCGCCCTTCTCGCCTCAATTGGTATAGAGTTTTCATTTCATATCTATTATGAACATTTTCTAACAATTCATTATATTTTAACCATTTTTCTTTCCTCTGTGGGTCCATTCTAAATAGGGCATCATGAGATGATACCCATAATGCAATTTTGAGGCATATTCTCTTTTTACTCTTTTTCCACACGTGGTATAACGAAACTCTAGAAAAATGATTATTCAAATCCTCATTCACTTCATAGAACAGAATCATAGATTCATAGAGTTGGGAGAGACAACAAAGGCCATCCAGTCCAACCCCTTGCCATGCAGGAAATATCAATCAAAGCATCCTGGACAGATGGCCATCCAGCCTCTGCTTAAAGACTTCCAGAGAAGGAGACTCTGACACTCTCTGAGGGAGTGTGTTTCAATGTTGAACAGCCCTTATTGTCAGGAAGTTCCTCCTATGTTGAGGTGCAATCTCTTTTCCTGTAGTTTGCATCTAATATTCTGGGTCCTCTGGAGCAGCAGAAAATAAGCTTGCTCCCTCCTCAATATGACATCCCTTCAAATATTTAGACATGTCTATCTTATCACCTCTTAACCTTCTCTTCTATAGGTTAAACATCCCCAGCTCCCTAAGTCGTTCCTCATAGGGCATGGTTTCCAGGCCCTTCACCATTTTAGCCACCCTCCTTTGGACACGCTCCAGTTTCTCAATATCCTTTTTGAATTGTGGTGCCCAGAACTGGACACAGTATCCCAAGTGGGTCCTCACCAAAGCAGAATAGAGTGGCACTATTACTTCTCTTGATCTAGACACTATAATTTTCTTGATGCAACCTAAAATTGCATTGGTCTTTTTAGCAGCCGCATCACACCGTTGACTCATGTTCAACTTGTAGTCTACTTGGACTCCTAGATCCCTTTCACACATAGTTTCATTCAGCCAGGTGTCCCTCATCCTATATCTGTGCCTTTCATTTTTTCCACCCTAAGTGCAGTAAATTACATTTCTCTGTGTTGAAATTCATTTTGTTAGCTTTGGCCCAGCTTTCTAGTTTGTTCAGGTCATATTGAATTTTGATATTGTCCTCTGGGGTATTTGCTACTCCTCCTAATTTGGTATCATCTGCAAATTTGATAAATATGCCCCCGATTCTGCCATCCAAGTCATTGATAAAGATGTTAAATAGCACTGGGCCCAGGACAGAGCCCTGTGGGACCCCACTGGTCACTTCTCTCCAGGATGAAAAAGAGCCATTGTTGAGCATCCTTTGGGTTCGGCTGGTCAACCAATTACAAATCCATGTAACAGTTGCTTTGTCTAGGCCACATTTTAGAAGCTTGTTTGCAAGAATGTCATGAGGAACCTTGTCAAAGGCCTTACTGAAATCAAGATATGCTATATCCATAGCATTTCCTTCATCTACCAAGCTGGTAATTTTATCCCAAAAAAGAGATAAGATTTGACTGGCATGATTTGTTTTCTCTTTTTGTGATTATGGAATCGCCTTCTAGATATTCACAGACTCTCTGTTTAATGATCTGCTCCAGAATCTTTCCTGGTATTGATGTCAGACTAACCGGATGACAATTGTTGGGATCCTCTTTTTTCCCCTTTTTAGAAGATGGGGACAACGTTTGCCCTCCTCGAGTCTGCTAGGACTTCTCCTGTTCTCCAGGGGTTCTCAAAGATTATTGCCAATGGCTCCAATATTATATTTGCCAGTTCTTTCAGTACTCTTGTATGTAGTTCATAAGGTTCTAGAGACATATTCATTTAGGTTCACCAGATATTTCTGTACTATTTTTTTTACTTATTCTCTGCTGAATTTCCCATATTCTGTCCTCTGCTCCATTATCCTCAGGTTGAGCACCCTTTTCCTTTTCTGAAAAGACTGAGGCAAAGAAGGTGTTGAGTAATTCTGACTTTTCTCTGTCCTCTGTTAGCATTTTGCCATCTTCTCCACGCAGTGGCCCTACCATTACCTTCTTCTTCCTTTTGCAGCGGAAATACTGTATCTAAAAAAGCCCTTTTTATTGTTCTTAACCTCTTTAGCAAGCCTGAGTTCATTCTGCGCTTTAGCTTTTCTGACTTTACCCCTACATGTGCTAGCTATTTCTTTGAATTTCTTTTTGGTGATTTCCCGATTTTTCCAGTTCTTATACATGTTCCGTTTAAAAGTTAGCTCCATTGAAAGTTCCTTAGTCATCCATCCCTGTTGGTTAGAATCAAATCTAAAATAGCAGACCCCCTTGTTGCCTCTTCCACCTTTTGGACAATGAAATTGTCTTCAAGGCAAGTGAGGAATTTGCTACACTTTGAGGATTTTGCTGAGTTTGAATTGGAGCAAATATCAGGATAGTTGAAGTCACTCATCACTACACTCCTTTCTGAGTGTGTGGTCATCTGTTCTAGAAAGGTATCATCCAATTCCTCCATCTGACATGGAGGTCTGTAGTAGACTCCAACCATAACATCCCTGTTGTTTCCCTCCTCTTTAATTTTTATCCAGATGTTTTCCACCTGGCTTCCAGTTTTGATGTCCTGGATCTCTTTACTGGTGTAAATATCCCTGACATATAAGGCTGTTCCTCCTCCTTTCCTTTTTTGGCCTGTTTCTCTTAAAAAGGTTATACCCCTCTATTTCCACATTCCAATCATGAGACTCATCCCACCAGGTTTCAGTGATGCCTATTATATCAAATTTGCTTTGTTATACTAGGAGTTCAAGTTCATCTTGCTTATTTCCCATGCTCCATGCATTAGTGTAGAGACATCGAAGACCATGTGTCCCCTTTACTTGCTGCCCGTGCAAGATTTTTTGCCTCCCACTGTTGGGTCCTTGAACTGTTTGCCTTGTTCCCTCTATGTCAGTTTGACTACTTTCTCCAGCCCTTTTGCCTTCCAGAATACTGTCTCCCTCCCCCATATAACTCAGTTTAAAGCCCTCCTGACCAAATTCTTGAGACTGTTGGCAAAACATTTCTGCCAACTGGCATGAGATGCAACCCATCCCTTGCCAGAAGTCCCTCCTCATGGAACTGCAGACCATGATCAAGGAATCCAAATCATTTTTGGTGGCTCCATCTGCGGAGCCAGTTATTCACCTCTGCTGTCTGGACCATGCCCTTCAACTGGCAGAAGAGACGAGATGACAATCTGTGCATCCATTTATTTCAGCTTCCTACCCAGAGCCTCATAATCCCTTCTAGTATTCTGAAGGCTATGTCTTGCAGTGTCATTCATTCCCACATGGACCAAAAGGAAGGGGTATTAGTCAGTAGGCTTTACCAGTCTTGTCAGTCTCTCTGACACATCATCGATCTTTGCCCTAGGGAGACAACACATTTCTCAAGACATCTTGTCAGGCCTACATATAATTCCTTCTATACCCCTCAGCAAGGAGTCCCCCACTACGACCACACACCTGCTGCAAAGCTTAGCAGCGACTGTTCCCTCTGGGGGAACTCACAGGCTCCCCTGCTCTGTCCCTGAAGTCTGTCCATGCTGCTCTTGCTTGTCCTCCTTGATAAGAGAAACAACTTCATATCGATTCTCTAGCTGCAAGCTCCCAGAACAATCCCTTGTTGGCCTAGTTTTCTGTGTGACATTCCTCCAGCTGTCTGCCTTCTGTGTATGTGAAGTGACCGCCTCTGCCCCAGCATCTTCCTCTGTGTGTTCCCCATCCAAGACTGTTCATTCCGTTCTGTCCTCTTGCTCCCTAATATGCTGAAATGTAGCTACTCTGGACTCCAGCTGCTGGACTTTCTCCTCCAAGAGTGCCACCAACTTGCACTTGGTGCATGTGAAGTTCTCCACATCTGTAGGTAAGAAGGCAAAGATCCCGCAAGGGTTTCAGGTGACTGCAGCAGTACTGTCAGTGTCCATACTGAGAAGTCTTAAGTAATTACTGAAACAGGACTGTGGGCTTCCTCTTCAAAAAATCCTCTGGTAAACACCAACATTAAGGCCCCTGATGACCTGGCCTTATGGTAAAGGATATAATTTCTTTATGATGGAGAAATTTATTGTCAAATTGAAATATTGACAAGAGAAGCAATTCTGGGGTGCATTGAACCTTTTGCTTAGTGATGTCTGACATCAATTGAACAATCTTGTCCAGAATTGTTGGACAATTGGGCACTCCAACCACATGTGTAGGTATGTACCTCTTGCCCCACAACCCCTCCAGCACAAAGAAGATGTCTTCCTTGTCATTCATGCTAGCTGGACAGGATACCATCTGTATACCACTTTCAATGTGTTTTCCTGTAGGGCAGATGACTTAGACTTATAAGGAGGACATGACCATATATGATCCAAAGGAAGGCGACTAAAATGGTGAAGGATCTGGAAACCATCTGGAAGCCTCCAAATGGGGCAGTGTGGACGTGACGTCCTTGCGCCCTTTTCGCAGCCCTGGAAGAAGCTCCGAAACAGAGCTCCTTCTAGGATTTGCGTTGCTGGCACAGCCTTTAGATGGTTGTGCCAGAGCCGCAACGCAGAAAGGGGCCAAGTGGCCCCTTTTTCCTCCTCCCCGCCGCTGTCAGGTGTCCATGGGGAATGAAGCCCCAAGGACACCCCTTTCCAGGCCACGGGGAAGCGGCTTTTTGCCGCTTCACAGCGGCCTGGAAAGCGGTGGATCGTGACCTCAGAGGCTGCTGCTGTGGCAGCTGAGGCCCCGCTCTGTTGGGGAAAGGGCCAGATACAGGCTGCCCCAAACAGGCGGTCTGTAACGCACCATTATTTGGGAATATCATTATTGAAGATCTGGAATAAATACAAAAGTTAGACATTACACAAGGTTACCTCTTTGGTGCTCTCCTATAGAGAGGAAAGAAACACAACAGCACTCCTGAAAACAAAATCAAGTGGTTGGGTCTAGGTCCAAAAAAGTGTATTGTGCACAAAATAAATGTAAAAGATATACTGTCGTTAATGCTATATTATGATATGAAAATATATGTACAAAGAACAAATTTTAACTACTCTACATCATATAAACTAGAGTAAGTAATATAGAGTGACATATATAAAAATAATATAAACATGGAAATATAATAATATAAACATTGAGTACAGCTACACAAATTCTTCAGTACAGTGATAATCACAATCATAAGTGATAATGAACTACAATAAAACAGTGAAAGGAACAATTACAATATGCAACTACCTTCAATATATCTACTATAGATGACATGCTAAAATAGATAATATGAAATTACAGTAGAATTGTGTTATGCCTATACTTCAGAACTGACACAGGATGTTTCACCACAATAGGTCTTCCCCAGCCACAATGTTATAGGCTGTTGTTATTCAAGACATTATAGTTCTTCCTCAGTCAGAAATGTGTCAAGCTGCTTGCTTCATAGTATGTCTTCCTTATTTCTTGCTGTTCTCCAGCCACAAGAATTTTCCTTGTTAAACCAAATGATTAATAGCTAATATTAAAAGTTGTATAAATAATACAGCGAATACATGTAATGTTTTAAACACTTAATGTGCTGTTACTCATGTATTCCAAAACTTCTCAACACTTTCAGACTTGAAGAAGTTTCCTACAATTTCAAAAAATTGTTGTGACTCATATAAATAATATATTAAGCATCTGTCACTGTAGGCATGTATATAAGACACAATGGTCCTTTGCTCCGCAAGGGAGCCGCAGCAGCCAAACCGCGCGGCTCCCTGGAGGAGCAAAAAAGAAGCCCAAAAATGGCGCTTCTTCTCGTGGCACCATTATGACCCCGCGAAGCGCCAATGGTGCACTCGCGACGTCATAAGCGCCGCACGACATGCGGATGCACAGCATCCGCTACGTCAATATGGCGGCCCCCATGTGGAAGGAGCGCCACCATTTTGTCTGTATTGAATACGTACTAGGGTTAGGAGGGTGCGGCAGCACCACCCCTTCCTAACCCTAATACGTATTCAATACGGACAAAATGACAGTTTGTAACCCGCCAATGATTTGTAGAACTACTCATATATTTCAAGTTTTTCAAGGAAAAAGAATATAAATTTCAGCTTCATTTCTGAGATAATGCTGAATGCTTTTGTAGGTCCTAATCCACATCCAAGTAAGGCCCTGTACACACTGGCCATTAAGGCCAGCATGGGGACGGAGTCAGGGTGTAGCGTCCTCACGATGCACGCCTGACTCTGCCCCCTAGAGGATCTCTGATCACCACTCCACACGACATGTGGCATCATGGCACTCCTTCAGCACTGCATCCATACAACGCAGCACCGAAAGAGTGCTGTATAGTGCCCTATAGCCACAACTTTTTGTGCACTCAAAAGGCCAGATTGGGGCTGCAGCGTGAGGTTGCTGCAGCCCTGATCCAGCTAGGAAAGAGGCGGCAACCCATCGTCCCTTAAGGGCTGTATGTACAGCCCCTAAGAGGTAGTTAACAGCACAGGTATATTTAATATCACTAAATAGGCTTATGGTCACCTCTTACATAAAATAACTGGAACTTAATTTTTAACTTAAAGCAATAGAAAATGAAATAAATTAAATGAAAGACTAGAAGCATTCCTTCTTCCAAAGAAGTGTATGCATATTGGTAGGCATTTTGGCATGAACCACCCTTGTTACAAAAAAAATATATTAAAAGAACTATAGTCATGTTGTTACTATAGCATAGAATTATGAGGGTGGGGCATTCAATGTTGTGATACTGAAGCTTCCACTCTATCCCTTTCGGTTTAAGTTTGGACTCAGCTGCTTATCAACAGAACTCATCTGAAAAATGTCCTTTGAAACTCAGGATGTCAGTAAATTGACAGGAGTAATGCACTCCTATATGTACCCTAGTTAATCCAATGGCTCCACATGAACCTCCAGACCACGGGTGTATCCACACTGCAGAATTAAAGATGTCTGATAACATTTAAACTGGCATGACTCTGTCCTACATACTCCTTGGATTTTTTAGTTTGATGAGGCACCAGAGCTCTCTGACAGACTAGGCTACAAACCACAAATCCCAAAGTTTTGTAGGATAAGTCATGGCAGTTAAAGTTCTGTCACACTGTTTTAATTCTGGCAACTCCCCCAAATTCCTGTGGATTGTTCAGATTTGTCTAGCAGTATATGTGAATTTTGAATAGTACTTTTTCCGATGGAGACAAACTTACTATATAGGCCAGTACATAATAAATTAATCTTGTGTACGAACTTTATTTTATTTTACTGTACTATGTAAAGAAAGTCTCACTCTTCCCATCAGAAAGAATACCTGCCACTTCCCATAGGAAATAAAGCTAGGATAATATAGAGCTTGTGATTTAAGTATAAAGATCCTTTCCTGTTCTCCATATTGGCTTCATTCAGATGTTCACCTTTCAGATTAACAACCTCTTTTCTTTAACTATGTCATTCAAGCTGAAGCAGGCTGTGTGAATTTAGGAGCACGCCTTTGAATTATGTGCCATCTGATACGTATTTATCACCATTAATTTTTGGGTTTTGTGCTCTCCTGCCACTATTCAACACTTCACCCCAAACGGCTTTTAACTCACACAAAGGAAGAGGGTCAAAAGTAAGGTGACCCCTAACAGAATGTACAATTATTAGAGAAGACCAGGACAACAGCAGCTGTTGGAACCCCACTGGCCTAGCAAAGTACTTCCAAAAGTCTGATTATTAATAATACACTCAGGTTTCCCACTCCCCACCACCTCTACAAGGCCCCCTTGGCTTCTTTCAGAAGAATTATGACCCACCCTAGCAGCTGCAATAATTGTGTTCCTATTGTTGCACAGACCTCCTCCTGACCACCCCCTACAAGTGTCCATTGTTGAAACAGAGTCAAGTGATTATACACTCCGGCTGATACGGTTTGGGCCCAGCTGCCTAACTGCTGACACACGAGCATTGAGAGGGCGGAGGGACCTGTGTCTGCAAGATGGAACTCTAACATGCCAGACCTTTTACATAAGTCAAACAGGAACAAATGATGCTTTATCTGTCCTGCTGACAGAGCAACCTCCTCTTCCTTTGAAGTAGTGGCTGCTTATAGGCTCTTACAGCTTTTCCTCTTCAGCCCAAGCAAACATCCTTCTTTTGATATGCTACATGCTCATTATCTCTGCCTCCGTTTAACGATTTTTGATTGAAAGGTGGCAGCTCAGTTGCCAAGAAGACAGTTAAAGAGGCTCCACAGAGTCAGGGTTACAATAAAGGCATTCCTTATGCAGTGGCCTAAATTTGGAATTTCTTAACAGCATGTTCTTGTTCTTTGTGGCAGATAAGGGCTGAGCGTGAAATCCTTAATTAAGCAGTAAATAGTGTATGGGTGTCAGCAGATGCAGCCTGTAGCCATGGAGACTGAGTCACATGAACATTAGAGCAGACGCTAAACTAAAGGCCTCAGGCCTGAAAGTGAGTGACAACTGAAGAATCCTACAAAGCTTGTAAACAAGATTAATTAGTTGACTAATTTTTTAGACCATTAATGTAACTTAAAAATAAAGACAATTTCTAATATTAAGGCAAAGGGAAGTCAACTGATGAAAATACAAATTGTCCTCTATCTTTATAAAGTCTCAGATTACCAATTATCATTAAATAAGTTGATGCTATGAATGAGGCTGACCTCCCATAGGACTGTAAAATCTTCTAGCCCTTTCATTTGTAAAAGAACTCTATGGCGCGTTCCGGACGGGCCCTATGGGGCGCCGTCATTATGCGCGAGGGGTGGAGCTTCCTGACATGCCTTGCCCCTCGTGCGTAACGACTACGGCAAAATGGCAGCGCCGCATACAGATGGGCATCGCCATTTTGACATCGCGGACGCACAGCGTCCAGACGTCACGCACCAGAAGTGGTGCTGCGAGTGCACACCTCACGCCTTATGGCGCCTCTTCTGGGGCACAGGAAGAAGCGCCATTTGGGGGCTTCTTTTTGCTCTGCGAGGGAGATGCGCGGTTTGGAGCAACCGGCAGCGGCGCGAGACCGCCCGTTTTGGGCGGTCTGTAATGCGCCTATGAAACTCAAATGTTGACATACTCTCGCTGACAGAAATAAGACAAGATAGAAATCAGCTAACACAAAGTAGGTTTGCTTGTTTGATTATTTGCTCCACCTTTCATGCCTTACTTCAGAAACGGGTTCCTAAAATTAAAGCTAAAGAACTTCATACCAAAATCATTATGGCTATGAACAACAATTACACATTTGGCATCATCTCTACCCACTGCAGGAGGCTCTCTATATACACATTTTTAGTTATAATGGCTTCTTGCAATGCACCCCAACTTACTTTATCTTCACAACGATGTCTTCCAATATTCTCACACTCCAAAGTTCATGTCACAAACACACATGCACATTTATCTGAGTATTTAAAACAAGACCCAAACACCTGGGACTTTTGTCATATAAATATCCCATGGCTAAGCGCAGCAAATCTATATTGTTATGTGCTCCCAGCTATCCAAGCATTCATAAGTCCTGGGATAGTTTAATTTACAAATATACATGCAGAGGACATATGTCACAAAGTGTCAAATAAAACATCCTCCTCCCATTCCTATGGTGAGTGGTCCTTCTGATGCAGGGCCCAATCCCTAGTTCTGCGGTCAAGCACCAAGCCTGCCATATACCCCCCCCCCCTTAAGATTGTGTAAAAAAATCTTGATTTTTTTGCTCCTGATAGATTCAAAGCCCTTCATTGTGATGCCAGGTGTCTGTTTACAATGCATCCCACAAGAGCCCTGGTGGTGCAGTAGTTAATGCTTCTACTTCAGCCACTCGCTCACTCATAAAACACAAAGTTGTGAGATCAATACCATCCAAACTCCAGGTCAACGTGCCTGGCATCCTTCTGAGGTTGCTAAAATGAGTACCCAGCTTCTTGGGGGCAATTAGCTTACACATTGTAAACTGCTTAGGAAGTGCTTAAATGTACTGATAAGTGGTATAGGAATGTACTTGCTACTTGCTATTGCTGTGCTGCCACTTCATTTTGAGCTCAGATTGAGTGATGTGTGCCAGTAGTAGTGGTGCCAGGAGGCACAGTGGGACAGATATGTACACAGCTGCCGGATATCACAATGGAGTCCTCAGGTAAAAGGGTGCCCAGATAACAGGGGGATGTTGGGGCACCTACTAATTTTCATCTCCAATACATAAAACTATTCTATGGCCCGTTACAAATGGGCACTTTAGTACGTGCGGAGCGCGCACTAGGGTTAGAAAGGGGTGGTGCTTCCGCACCCCCTAACCCTAGTGCGCGCTCCGCATGCACAAAATGGCGGCGGCCATATCTGCTGTTGGATTATAGGGCAGGGTCTGCATGGGCAAGAATACTCTGGGGATAGCCTGGAGTCCCATAGGGTTCTGTCTTGGGCCCAGTGCTATTCAACATCTTTATCAATAACTTGGATGACAGAATTGGGGGCATACTTATCAAATTTGCAGATGATACCAAATTAGGAGGAGTAGCAAATACCCCAGAGGACAGGGTCAAAATTCAAAATGACATGAATAGCCTAGAAGCTGGGCCAAAGCTAACAAAATGAAATTCAACACAGAGAAATGTAAGGTACTGCACTTAGGATGGAAAAATGAAAGGCACAGATATAGGATGGGGGACTCCTGGCTGAATGAAACTATGTTTGAAAGGAATCAAGGAGTCCAAGTAGACCACAAGTTGAACATGAGTCAACAGTGCAATGCGGCAGCAAAAAAGGCCAATGCAATTTTAGATTGTATCAATAAAAGTATAGTGTCTAGATCAAGGGAACTAATAGTGCCACTCTATTCTGATTGGTCAGGCCCGACCTGGAATACTGTGTCCAGTTCTGGGCAGCACAATTCAAAAAGGACGTTGAGAAACTGGAGCGTGTTCAAAGGAGAGTGACTAAAATGATGAAGGGCCTGGAAACCATGCCCTATGAGGAACAACTTAGGGAGCTGGGGATGTTTAGTGTGGAGAAGAGAAGGTTATGAGGTGATATGATAGCCCAGTTTAAATATTTGAAGGGATGTCATATTCAGGAGGGAGCAAGCTTGTTTTCTGCTGCTCCAGAGAACAGGACCTGGAACAATGGAAGCAATACAGGAATACAAGAAAAGTGATTCCACATCAACATTAGAAAGAACTTCCTGGTAGTAAGGGCTGTTCGACAGTGAAACACACTTCCTCGGGATGTAGTGCAGTCACCATCCCTGGAGGTCTTTAAACAGAGGCTTGATGGCCATCTGTCGGGGATGCTTTAATTGAGATTTCCTGCATGGCAGGATGGGGTTGGACTGGATGGCCTTTGTGGTCTCTTCCAACTCTATGATTCCATGATTCTATTTCACCCATAGTTTCCTTTCCAATTAACCTACTGTAAGCTTAATTTGTGCTGAAATTACTACTGGTAAATTAATTCTATTCTCACTGAAGGAATACATTTTAGTTAAATGTATAAGAAGAAAACATACATTTTTGGAACAGACTAGCAAATATTTACTGGGGAGTGCCCAGTATATTCAGCCGATGTTTGTATAATCTGACGTTTTCTTTCCCATAATATGTACCAGATATGTACCAGGCAGTTGTATAGCATGTTGGCTCCTATGTTGGGAGAACGGCAGAAGAAAAATAAATAAATATAATAAATGATAAAATATCAATTTTGGCTTGCAAATAATTTAGATGCTTTGCACATATACACTGAGACAACTTAAGCTCAAGACAGACGGGAATGACGTGCTGATTCTAGGGTTTGGGGGTACGCACGAACTGCACGCTCCCAAACCCTAGTCCGTATAGACGCAGTCATGGGGACAGCCATGTACATCGGGGTGCCACGCTTGCATCATTGATGTGCCACAGTGCTCTAATGGTGTACTAATGGCAGTGCCCATGAATGCAAAAAAGAACCTGCTTTTAGCAAGTTCTTTTTGGTGCGGAGGTAGTCCACATGGTTTGGCTGCTGCGGGCTCCCTCGGGAGCAAAATCAGGCGGCTCCAGCCCACCCTTTTGGGGCAGTCTGTTGAGCTTCTTAGTTATGCATTAAACTAAAATGGTGCTACCTACCTCTGGCTCCAGAATTATCTTTCAGTTGTTCTGCAAATTGAAGAAAATTACACTTTACCTACAACAGAACAATATACTAACACAATAATTTTTATGCATGGTTTGCAGATTTGCACTAAACGGAGGGGCTGCCAAATGATAATAGATAATTCCCCTGATCCACCAGTAGAATCATCCATCCACAGGCATTTGATGCAGTGTTCAAGACATAACTAAGAATCATTCTCTTATTTCTATTATCAGTCATTTTTAAATTAAAAGGACAGATTGAGGACACAGCCAGAATCTTCTCTAATCTTGCCTGCTACCCATGAGGCACATAATGGCCATGTAAGGAGGCTTCAGAAGCCACATGGTAAACCAGAGGACTTGTGTATGGCTCAGCCTAATGTAGGTCTTCAGGCAGATCAACTATGTTATGGTAAACCACACAGGATTGAAGCCAGTTTTTACAATCATTGCAGTACAATCCTTGCCTCCTGCACCTAGGCACTCCAAAATCTCTGCAAATTATTAAGGGGAAAATTTATTATTATTATTATTAGTAGTAGTAGTAGTAGTAGTATGACATTATCTGTTTATACAGCACAGAACAGGTAGGTTAAACTCTGTCCCAAAGGGCATAGTTTTTTTAAAAAAGGCACATGGAAACAATAGATGAAGGAAGAACAGGGAGGCATAGGTAGGCAGCAGGAAAATATTGCCAAAAAAACCTGAAAAGACAACAATATAGCAAGTTAATCATGAGCGACATATATTATTTTCACAAACAAAAGCTCTGCTTTATATACTGTCAAGCTAGTACTCAAATAGAACTGCTGTATTGACAATACATGGTGACCAGATGTACTCTTTTCCAGGACATGTCCTACCCTTCAACCTTCTGTCCAGGAGGAATTCCAAAATGTCCTCCATTTTGAGCATGACTAAGACGCATTCATTTATATTTATATTAGTGTTTTTAGCTTTTATTTTAAAGTGTCCTACATATTTCTTGAATGTCCTACATTTCATGGTGTCTTGTCCTCCTTTGCAATTATGATATTTGTTTACCCTGTGAGAATAGAACAACATAATTGAGCATTCCTGCAATAATAATTAGCACCATTTTAATTTGCCCTAAATAGCCAGTGATTTTCACTGTGCCCTAAATAGCCACCAATCTACCTCTCTTTAATGTTAATGAAGCAGAGTAGGTCGTAAGTATTTGTAATTCAGAGGAACTGAGGGAGTCGGCATGGATCATTAACATAAGAGAGTTTTCATTACCAAGGGATGGGGAAGTCTCTAGGATAGGCTCTTACTAGAGAAACCAGGAGGAGGCAAGACTTTTAATATAAAATTAACCCTTTCTTCAGACTGACACGTACCTTTCAAAATTGTGAAAATCAGAACAAGACAAAAGGGGAGAAAAATCTGGGTAACTTAACCAGCAGTAGTACATTTTTATATCCAAGCAAGTTTCAATTGAGAAGCAATTTGCTACAGAAATCTGGCATGGAACTTTACAATCTGACAATTCGCCATCGTGTATGTATGTATGTATGAATAAATATTAACCCTCATTTTTGCTTAGAGTTAACTTAGTTATAAACTGTTATGTAATTTAGGTCAAGTGCAATATGCAGAACTGTTGAACATAAATGGTCCTCAAAGGATTTGCTAAACTAAGCAGCAACTCTGTATGAAATAAATATTAACACTCCTTGTTTGCTTGCAGTTAGTTTAGTTATTCTAAGGCTGGTACAATCTCTCTTGTTCTCTCTCTCTCTCCCTCACACACACACACACTCCTGCTCTCTCTTTGCATTAAAGTAAACATTGTCTTTAACTCTAAATTCTTTCTGTTTGGTACCTTTCTGACATACTGTAATGTGGTATCCACTAGGGTTTGATTCCAGCACACGCACACCCTGTGGATACCAAAATCTATGGATCTATTGAAAGACAGAGAGAAAGCAGTCTGACAGAAACAAGACACAAAATAAGAACATGGACTATGACTATGACAGCACAGGAGAAACAACAAAAAGAAGAAGAGACGGAAAAAAGAAACAAGAAGAAAAGGAAGAAGTACAAGAAGAAGACAATGAAGAAAAAGAATGGATCTTAGAGAATGTTAGAGATAATATAATTGAGATATTTAAAGCATAAGATTAAAGTGGGAGTGGGTAATTGGTTGGATTTCTTTTAGTACTGATAATATTGCTCCTTCATCTGTTCAAACACTTTTTACTAGTACATATATCTTTTCCTACCATCTTAGAAGAGAAATAAAATAGAATGAAAATTTTGAGTTGGGACATTAATGGACTTAACTCACCCCAGGAGCATAAGAAAGCCTTTCATTTGTTGAAAAACAAAAATGTGAAGTGGTGTGTTTATAAGAATCACACATAAAACTGAACTAAGTTAAACTTATAAAGAACAAGAATTTGCGTAAAGAATATATATCTTCACAGACAAAGAAGGGAAAGGTGGTGATTATATATATAAGTAATCAGATAGAATCTAAAGAATTTTTAATGATAAAAAATTATATACTATGAGTAGAGATTAATTTAAATGTAAAAGGAATATTAATAGTGGATATATATTCCCACTATATAAAGGAAGTAAAAAGATCATTTAAATGGAGATTAAACAATGACTTACTGAAAAACCCAGAGGTAATTAATAAGATAAAATTAGTTCTATCAAATTTTTGGGAAGAAAATCTGAAGAGAGATACAAAAATAAGCACAGTATGGGAAACAGGAAATGCAGTTATCAGAGGGTTATTTATTCAACAAAATAAAAACAAACAAAATCAAAGACTAGCAGCATTAAACAAAATGCTAAAAGATAAGGAAAACAGTCTAAATATGAATCCATCAAATAAAGTGTTAAATAAGGAAATAAAGATTTTAGAGAAACAAATATCACTGGAAATGGTAAATGATTTAGGAAAGAAATTTAAAAAAAGGTTAATCAGTACAATTTTGAAAATTCTAATAAAGCAGGAAAATGGTTATTGTATAAAATGAAGAAAATGAAATAAAAGAGACAAATAGTCAAAATTAAAGAAGACAATGAAATATATACCCAACATGAAAAGATGTTGGATATATTTAATGAATATTATAAAACTTTGTATACAAATAGATTAAACCAAAATATAAAGCTAACTGATTAGTTCATGAACACACAGATGATTACAATAAATGAGGAACATAAAAATGAAATTAGAAGCAGAAATCACCAGGGAAAAAGTAGGAGAGGCCGTAAGAATGGCAAATCACCAAGACCAGATGGATTTCTAGCCAAATTCAATAAATTATTTAGAGATGAGTTAAGTCATCTATTACAACTAGCAATGAATAGTGTTTTGAAAGAAAATATGCAAGAGTCATGGAAAGAAGCTGAGATAATTTTAATCCCTAAAGAAAATAAAGACATATTAGGCCCAGAGAATTATAGGCCTACATCTTTGCTCATTATGGATTATAAAATATTTGCTTTACCTTTGGCTAAGAAATTAGTCTGACATCAATACCGGGAAAGATTCTAGAGCAAATCATTAAACGGAGAGTCTGTGAACATCTAGAAGGCAAAGCTATAATCACAAAAAATCAACATGGAATTCAGAGAAACAAGTCATGCCACACAAATCTAATTTCTCTTTTTTATATATAAAATTACCAGCTCGGAAGAAGAAAGAAATGCTGTGGATATAATATATCTTGATTTCAGTAATGCCTTTGGCAAAGTTCCCCATGATATTCTTGCAAACAAGCTTGTAACTGTTACATGGATTTGTAATTGGTTGACCAGGTGATCCCAAAGGGTGCTCAACAATGGCTCTTTTTCAGCCTGGAGAGAAGTGACCTGTGGGGTCCCACAGGGCTCTGTCCTGGGCCCAGTGCTATTCAACATCTTTATCAATGACTTGGATGACAGAATTGGGGGCATACATATCAAATTTGCAGATGACACCAAACTAGGAGGAGTAGCTAATACCCCAGAAGACAGGATTAAAATTCAAAATTACTTTAATAGATTAGAAAGCTGGGCCAAAGCTAACAAAATGAATTTCAACACAGAGAAATGTAAGGTACTGCATTTAGGGTAGAGAAATGAAATGTAGGATGGGGGACACCTGGCTGAATGAAATTATGTGTGAAAGGGATCTAGTAGTCCAAGTAGGCCACAAGTTGAACATGAGTCAACAGTGCGATGCAGCAGCTAAAAAGGCCGATGTGATTTTAGGCTGCATCAATATAGTATAGTATAGTGTCTAGATCAAGGGAAGTAATAGTGCTACTCTATTCTGCTTTGGTCAGGCCCCACCTGGAATACTGTGTCCAGTTCTGGGCACCAAAAAGAATGTTGAGAAACTGGAGCATATCCAAAGGAAGGCGACTAAAATGGTGAAGGGTCTGGAAACCATGGTCTATGAGGAACAACTTAGAGAGCTGGGGATGTTTAACCTGGACAAGAGAAGGTTAAGAGGTGATACGATAGCCCTGTTTCAATTTTTGAAGGGATGTCATATTGAGGAGGGAGAAAGCTTGTTTTCTGCTGCTCCAGAGAACAGGACCCAGAACAATGGAGGCAAGCTCCAGGAAAAGAGATTCCACCTCAACATTAGGAGGGACCTCCTGACAGTAAGGGCTGTTCAACAGTGGAACACACTCCCTCGGAGAGTGGTGGAGTCTCCTTCCTTGGAGGTCTTTAAACAGAGGCTTGATGGCCATCTGTCAGGGATGCTTTTATTCCTGCATGGCAGGGGGGGTTGGACTCGATGGCCCTTGTGGTCTCCTCCAACTCTATGATTCTAAGCCCTCTTCTTTGCACATATTGCATCTACTTCCAGGTAGGTCCATACGTCTTTTGTTTTAATGGTTATTTTCTTTTTGAAATTATTTTTATTACACAGTACTGTACATAATGCAAATTCTATAAGCCACATTTTGTAATATGCTTTTCTCCCCTCTCCCCCTCCATCCCAAAAAAACAGCATTTGAAAGAAATACATACCAATCAAGTTAACAATCATTATCAGAGATGTGGAAAATATCATTAATTATGGTTTTTACTTCTTCATACCCCATTTTACCTTCCACCTTCTTAATCACAATTTCCCATTTATCTTTCCATGTTTATTTATTGCTTTCCCCAATATATTTATGTCTTCTTTCCCTATGTAAATCAAATAATATGTAATCTTTTATATATTTAAACAATAAGACTTATTCCAGTTTTATTTCTTTTTCCATCCAAAAGCAATCACTGCATGGGCAGCTTTTAGAAATTGTTTTATTACAGATCTTTGATTACTATTCGATCTTAATTCCCCTAAATTGAGAGTTAAACAATTTTCTTTGCTTAATTGTATCTCTATCCCTATTATTATATTTATCTGTTTCTTAACCACTGTCTAAAATTCTTGAACAAATGGGCATTCCCAACACATATGTATGTAAAATCCCTTAGCTCCACATCCATGCCAACATTGTGATTGAAATTTATCATTTATAAATGCTAATTGATGTGGCATCCTGTATCATTTTCCAATCATTTTTATTTATTGTTCTTTTACATTTGTATTTTTAATATTAACAATTTATTGTAGTCAAATTTTAATTTTGTCTGTATCAATCAATAAATTTTTTCCTCAGTTCATTGTCAGTCCCTCTACCATTCTAATTTGGGTTGTTAACATAATCTTATAAATTTTCCCTATCAATCCTTTTCCACCTTCTAATTTTTTTATTATTATTTCTTCTAGCAATTCATTTTGATCTAAAATGTTCAATTGCATTTTGTCTAATAATTTTATTATCCCTTTTATTTGAATCCAATATTGATTTCCAATTAATAGTGCTTCAGTGTTTCCAGTCCTATCTCTCAGGTAAATTCCAGATCATGGTGTTTGGGATAGTTGCTCCTCAAAAGATGAGCTGGTATATGGCACTTACACAAAGTCATAGAATCATAGAATTGGAAGAGACCACAAGGGCCTTCCAGTCCAACTCCCTGCCATGCAGGAAAGAAGGAGTGACCATGAGAAAAAGGAGACATAAGATCTGTCAGGGTTTATTATTCCTATTTGTCTTTTTGTTACAACTCTAATTCATCTACTGTTCCTTTCCTAAGGACCTTGTGATTACTGTTGATCATAGATCAAACTTGAACCAGCAGTGTGATGCTGCAGTAAAGAAGGCAAATGCTTTTTTATTAATAGGAGTATAGTTTCCAAGTCAAAGGAAGTAATAGCCCCACTATACTCTGTTCTAGTCAGGTCTCATCTGGAGTACGGCATTGAGCCTGGCCTCAATTAAGGAAAAGAGCCCTCCCTCCAGTCCATCTGCCTTGGTCCAGGTCTCAGAGGGAGAGAAGAATGCTGGACCTGATCCCTTCCCCACCACCATTCCCTTCTCTTTTTGTGTTGTGTCTTTTTAAATTGTAAGCCTGAGGGCAGGGAACTGTCTATTATCCCCTCTGTTGTAAGCTGCCCGGATTCCCAGTGATTGGGCAGCATATAAATAAATCCTATTATTATTATTATTATTATTATTATTATCATCATCCTTTATTTATAAAGCACTGTAAATTTACACAGCACTGTACATACAATCTTTTATTTAGACGGTTCCCTGCCCTCAGGCTTACAGTCTAAGAAGACACGACACAAAAGGAGAAGGGAGTGGTGGTGGGGAATGGGATCAGGTCCAGCAGTTCTTCTCCATCTCCGAGGCCTGGACTGGAGGAAGGGCTTGGCTTCTTAACGGATGGTTAAAAGGAGGCTTCCTGGGTCAGAGAGGGGCTCGCCTCTGGGAATGCTTCTCTAAACAATATAGTCTTTAACTCAGTTTTGAAACTTTAAAATTATTATTATTTTAGATGGATATAGACAAATTAATGAGGCTACATGTGAAAGGATATAGGAATCCTAGTAGACCACAAGTTGAACATGAGTCAACAGTGTGATGCGGCAGCTAAAAAGGCCAATGCAATTGTAGATTGTATCAATAGAAATATAGTGTCTAGATCAAGGGAAGTAATAGTGCCACGCTATTCTGCTTTGGTCAGCCCTCACCTGTCCAGTTCTGGGCACCGCCATTCAAAAAGGATGTTGACAAGCTGGCGTGTCCAAAGCCTGGAGAAGAGAAGGTTAAGAGGTGATATGATAGCCCTCTTTAACTATTTGAAGGGATGTCATTTTGAGGCTTGACAATCTTATTTTCTGCTGCTCCAGAGACTAGGACATGAAACAACGAATGCAAACTACAGGAAAAGAGATTCCACCTGAACATTAAGAAGAACTTTCTGATAGTAAGAGCCGTTTGACACTGAAACACACTCTTTTGGAGAATGGTGGAGTCTCCTTCTTTGTAGGTCTTTAAACAGAGGCTAGATGCCCATCTGTCGGGGTGCTTTGATTGTGAGTTCCTGCATGGCAGGAGATTGGACTAGATGGCCCTTGTGGCCTCTTCCAACTCTATGATTCTATGATTTTAGTATTCTAAGTTGAAGTGATTTCAGAGAAGGCCCACAAGGATAATAAGAGGCATGGAGAACAAATCATCTGAGGAAAGGCTGAGGGAGCTGGGCATGTTCAGCTTGGTGGATAGAAGACTGAGGGATGACATGATCAAGTTCTTTAAATATCTCAAGGGCTGTCACAGGGGAGAGGGGTCAGTCCTGTTCTCTACTGACCCAGATGGTAGACCAGGTGTAGTGGTTTTGAGCTACAGGAGGGTAAACTTCAATTGAATATTAGATGGAACCTCTTGACTGTAAGAAAAGTTTAGCAATTGAACCAATTACTTGGACAGAGGATGGGGTCTCCTTCTCTGGACAACTTCAAAAGGGAGCTGAAAAGCTGGGGATTTAGCTGATGATTCTTCATTAAGGAGGGATTTGGACTTGGCCCATGAGGCCCCTTCCAACACTATAAATCTATTATCATATGAGCCATTCCACATGTTACTTAATATATATAACACCATGACTCAGTCCCTTTGATTATTTCTGATCCTTTTCAATATCTAGAGCAGCTGGGAAGGAAAACCATTTTTAAAACTGTTTGTGGTCCCCCCCCATCCTGTTGTTTAACCCTTACGATAATGGAAAGTGTGCAGATATACTTACTGTATTATGCTTACTGCAGTGTGCTTACTATACATTCACCATAAAGAAGTAATAAGTTACACATTTATAAGTAAGTAATATCTAGTATGTAGAAGTGTACACAAGGCTTTAAATTTAAATTCCACTTATAGGCCAAAGTTCTCCCTGGGATTCATGGAAGCAACCTCATCCTGCTTAATTTGCAATGGCTGCAGAATCAATGCAAAAATCAGGAGCATAAAATTATAGAAAATAATGAGTTTAAAGTCATATTTTCAACATAAAGAGGTTGGTAGAGTGGAAGGTTTAGCTTTCTTGTTAAATTAATGTCATATTTTTTAATTGATGTTAAAGAAACATCATTATTAAAGGATAGAATTACATAAATTAATATGTAAATTATGACAAGAAGGCTCTTTATCATGAGATAATTGAAGATAATCACACCCCTGGGGTGCTGTAAGGAAGAAGGCACAGCTGAGTGCCTAAAATCTCTCAATAAGTATATGGGAAACTTGAATATTCTAAACACTGACAAAAAAAAGACCACACCTTATAGACATATTAGTGATTAGCTTTGAAACAGTATCACATCAGTATCCAAAGATTGTATACATGTTTTCTTGTTGCTCACCCCAGTCTAACAGTCTGTTCTCCTAGATTCTTTGACATTGTTCATGTGAATATCACACAATTCTTCCTCTTGGTTTGTAGACACTTCTCTCTAACCCATATATTTAATCTGTTTGCGTCTCAACTCTCCTAGCCATCCTTCTGTCTCTAAAACATAAACATACCTTACACACAACTTCATACACACATGGCTTATTAAAAAAAAAGCAACACTTTCTTCCAGAACACTGTCAGTTGTGTATAACCCCATCCAGAACACAGAAAATTCATTAACTGTAGTATAAAAGTATAACCTATGGTCAGTTGTTGCTAATGATTTACACACAAAAAACATAAAACAAACCTTACACACAACTTCATTACACACAACAGCCATTTTTCAGCCTGTTACAAAAAGGAATAAGAACCTTATCTATCCATGCACAGCATAGGGGTTATTCTGAGTGATCCTATAGAGCAGGCAAGTGTATCTAGCCTTGTAAGAAAAAACCAGCAGGCAAGAATCTCCATTGCAGGATGGATGAGTACAAGAGAAGGCATTTTTTGTTTGTTTTGTTTGTTTGTTTGTTTTAGATAAATAATTAGTGAACAACCATAGGCTAAACTTGGAACTTGTTTCTGTAAACCAAGCTTCTTATCTTTTTTTTATATTCCTGAAAGGTGGTGTTCTTCCCAGATTGACCTGTACTGTAGCCAGTTTTCTGTGAACACATAGACAGAGAGTGAGAGCTAACTACCTGTAATAGATTAAATCAGGTTAAATTCTATCCTTAAAAGTTTTTTTAAAAATAGTTTTTATTAAATTTCCAACATACCAAACAAGTAACACATACACAGTATATAGGCAGAACAAGATTGGAGGAAACAAAAAACAGAAATAGCTATACATGTGTTAAAAACATTAAAATAGCTTTACATTAGTTACTTCTCTACATCTCTATCATCCCTAACAAAATTAAATCCAGTATTGGATCTAACAATAATCTACATAGGACTGTCATTCATACCCTATTCCTTTACTTTACTTTCTTCATCCCTTAGTATATTTCCATTAGCTTTTGCTCTTTAGTGATAGATATATTATTTCTCATATAGTGTTATAAGTACATTTTTCTCTGTAATTTCTGTGTCTCTAAGAATCTATGTAAATATAAACAAAACATTGCAATTTGGTTGATATATCTATGTGATCTACATTTTTCATTTTTCAATATTTCAACATTTTTCAGCCTGTTACAAAAAGGAATATGAACCCTATCTATCCATGGACTGCATAGGGGTTATTCTGAGTGATCCTATGGAGCAGGCAAGTGTTTCTAGCCTTGTAAAAAAATATCATCAGGCAAGAATCTCCATTGCAGGATGGATGAGTACAAGAGAGGACATTGTTGGTTTTGTTTGTTTGTTTTGTTTTAGATAAACACACACACACACACACACACACACACACATATATATTCTTTTTTATTCTTTATTAGATAATAATAATAATAATAATAATAATAATAATAAAATTTATTTATATCCCGCCTCTCTACAAAAGCAATCCGAGCGGCTTACAAAGTTAAAATATACAGTCCAAACCCTCAGTCCACCCACCCCCCATAAAATACAGTTAAACAGTGTGGAATTAAAAACATAAAAACATACTTAAAAACAATACAATAATTATGGTGAAGTCGGAGGTCAACAGTTAGATTTTCCTTCCAATGTCCGGAGAACTATTCAGGAAAGGCCTGCCGGAAGAGATCCGTCTTTATAGCTTTTTAAAAGCTGTCTAGAGTGGTAATATGACAGATCTCGTCTGGCAGGCCATTCCACAATCTGGGAGCTAAAGGTGAAAAGGTTCTCTGGGAGGTCGTGGACAGCCTTGTTTTACAAGGCTGTAACAGATTTTTCCCTGAGGATCTAAGTGTGCGGGGAGGATTATATGGAAGGAGGGGGTCCCGAAGATAGGTTGGACCCAAGCCATTTAGGGCTTTAAATGATAACCAACACCTTCTACTGGGCCCAGAAACTGATGGGCAGCCAGTGGAGTGATCTTAAGATCGGTGTTATATGATCTCTTCTGGATGTACCAGAGACCAGTCTGGCTGCCATGTTCTAAACTAATTGAAGTTTCCGGACCAAGCACGAGGGTAGCCCCATGTAGAGTGCATTACAGAAATCAAGATGTGAGGTTACCAGCGCATGTACTCAAGGTCCCTGACTTCCAGGAAAGGGCGCAGCTGGCGTATCAGCCAAAGCTGATAACAGGCACTCCTGACCGTCGCAGTCACCTGACTTGCCATGTGAAGCGATGAATCTAGGAGCACCCCTAGACTGCGAACACAGTCCTTTGAGGAGAGTGTGACCCCTTCTAGGACTGGAGGTTGTATTCCCGATGCCTGGGTTTGGAGCCGATACTGTAAGTACCTCCATTTTGTCTGGATTCAGCTTCTATTTGTTTTCCCTCATCCAATCCATTACTGCCTTAAGACAGTCATTGAGAGGCGAGATGCCATCTGAAGTCACAGCTGAAGACCGAGACATGGAGAAATATATCTGGGTGTCATCAGCATACTGATAACACCCTGCCCCATGCCTCCAGATGATCTCTCCCAGCGGCTTCATGTAGATGTTGAAAAGCATCGGGGACAGGATGGCACCTTACTACTATATTCCAGCCTTTCCAATATTTATTTGATCTTTCAATTTACAAACATCTCATTAACTTATCCATTTCTAATATATCAAAAATCTTCAACAAGCATTCTTCCATTATTCAGACATGACCTAAGAGGCACAAGTCATTGATATTCTCAAATCTAAGCAGCTATGGGTTTCTCCTCATGCTCAGTATTGGCTCTGATGGCAGTAGAACAAGATTTGTTTACAGAAGTAAAGCCTCCTTTGGAAGATATCAGCTTGTTGTCTTCTTTGCTGCTTCTATGAGAGGGAGAAAGATTTCTCCAGCCTGCACAGATCTCCGTTTCACTTCTTTGGTGGCTATCCAGGTGCACAGTTTCAGCAGGTGCAACGCAGTTTGTACAATCGCGCTAACAACAGTTATTGGCCCAGTCTGCACTGTGGAGACAACCAAGACAACAGTGTGAGTGGCTTGTGTGCTTGGTGTGCCAGAAGTTTTGTCCAGTCTGTCTGTGAGTCCGGAAGACAAACAGTTAAAGCATCGTGCTGCTGGCAGCTGCTTTATCTGTAGACAGCTGAGCTTAGAGTGCATCACACCAACTGTGGTCCATGAGGATTCGCAATCCTGCATTGTGATGGCTGAAGTGGAGAGCCTGAAGTGTTGGACAAAGTATATAGTTGTCAGGTACCAGAATGTGCGGACATGGTACAGAACAGAGCATCAAGAAAAGTATAGTGTGTAGATCAAGGGAAGTAATAGTGCCACTCTATTCTGCTTTGGTCAGGCCCCACATGGAATACTGTGTCTAGTTGTGGGCACCACAATTCAGAAAGGATGTTGAGAAACTGGAGCGTGTCCAAAGGATGATGACTAAAATGGTGAAGGGTCAGGAAACCATGCCCTATGAGGAACGCCTTAGGGAGCTGGGGATGTTTAGCCTGGAGAAGAGAAGGTTAAGAGGTGATATGATAGCCCAGTTTAAATATTTGAAGGGATGCCATATTGAGGATGGAAAAAGCTTGTTTTCTGCTGCTCCTGAGAACAGGACCTGGAACAATGGATGCAAGCTACAGGAAAAGAGATTCCACTCAATATTAGAAGGAACCTCCTGATAGTAAGGGCTGTTTGACAGTGGAACAGACTCCCTCGGAGAGTGGTGGAGTCTCTCTTCTTGGAGGTCTTTAAGCAGAGGCTGGATGGCCATCTGTCAGGGATGCCTTGATTGAGAGTTCCTGAATGGCAGGGGCTTGGACTGGAGGGCCCTTGTGGTCTCTTCCAACTCTATGATTCTATGATTCTATGTTACTTCAAGGTTGCTTAGTCCAGGGCTGGTGGAAAGCTGTAGAATCACACACATCATGCCAATTACTGGATTTTCCGATGGTGAACTATTACATCATGTTAATGGCTAAAGAGCAGGAACTGAGAGCCAATCACTGAATTACACCAACTAATGGGGAGGGAGTTTGCTATGGTCTATAAAAGTGTTTCAATAGGCTCTAACTTCAGACTTGTAAAATAAAAAAGTCTCAGACCTGTCTACTAAGATTATCTTTTCTGCAATAAAGATATTCTTTCACTTAGAGTCTGGAATTTGTCTTTTTAGACATGCTGTGCCTGACATTTTGTTCCTATCTCCTTTTTTCTTGCTTCTCTTCTTTCCTTTACTGAATTTCATTTGTTATCCATTGTTTCGTCTTTCTTTTTGAGCAATGATTGTGTCTTTTTTCATTCTTCTGTAGGTCTGTCCTGCTGGTTCTCAGTTGATTGTGCTTAATAGCACAATTTTTTTTACATTGACAGTAAATTCTGTTGAGGTATTTTTCACATCATATTTTGTTTGCTTCTTCAGCTTCTTCAGCTTTACTCTAATTTTTGATATAGTGCATGATCTGTACCACAGTCAGCACCTGGTCTAGTTTTGGACATGATAATTTAGTTTCTCCTTCTCTTACTTCCAATTATATAGTCTATTTGGTTTTTGTATTGGTTGTCTGGTGATGTCTGTGTGTATAGTCTCCTCTCCGGTTGTATGAAAAACGTATTTGCAATGAATAGGTTGTTGGCCTCAAAAAATCAGATGCTCTTCTGCTTCATTTCTTATACTTTTAATCTTCCTACTATTTTTTATTCTTTGCTGCCTACTTTGGCATTCCAGTCTCCCATGATTAGCTTGAATCTTGTTTTGGTATGTTATCTATTTCTTCTTATACTCCTTCATAGAGTCTCAATTTCTTTTCCCTCTGTATGTGGTTGGCACATACACTAGGATTATCTATAAGTTTTCTCTGAAGTCTTATTAACATGATTCAGTTTGACTTTGCATTGCATCATTTAAGTACTTTAGTTATATTCCTTAGCATGAACTTTTCTTTGTGTCTTTTCATTTCCTGAGTAGAACACCATGTAGTCTCAGTGTGAACCATTCCTGTCCATATTAACTTGCTCACACCTAGTATTGCTATGTTTATGCATTCTATTTTCTTTTTTACTATTTCTGCTTCCTTTACATTCCACATTCCTCTAATATTTGTAGTTCTGTTTTGGACAATGTTTGCATTGTTGAATATCTGCTGTTGGCTTCCTATCTTTTTTAGTTTTTCTGTGCCCCTGATGATGATGATGATGATGATGATGATGATGATAATTTTTATTCATATTTCCCCATCTCTCCCTGTGGATTGAGGTGGGGTTATAACCTGATAAAAACATACAAATACAACCAATAAAATCCATTACAGTACATCATCTCAGCAATAAAAATATCAATTAAAACTAATTTATCATTGTACATGAGTTTTATAACAGTAGAATTGCACAGAATCATCATTAAGGATTAAGGATGGATCCTAAACAGGGTTGGATGGATAGGCCCACCTGAAGAGCTCTGTCTTGACTGCCTTCTTAAAAGCGTCCAAGGTGGTAATAAGATGGATCTCTTCCGGCAGGCCATTCCACAATTTAGGGGCAGCGGCAGTAAAAGTTCTTTGGGAAGTCATAGTCAATCTAGTCATTTATGTTTCCAATAGATTCTACCCAGATGTTCTAAGAGTGCGGGGAGCATTATGTAGGGAGAGGCATTCCTTCAAATAACTTGGGCCCAAGACAACCAATAAGGCTTTAAAGGTAATAACCAACACCTTGTACTGTTCCTGGAGGCTGATCGGCAGCTAGTGAAGTGCTTTTAATACAGGTATTATGTGGTCAGACTTGGAAGTACCAGTGACCAATCTGGCTGCCATATTTTGGACCAATTGAAGCTTCCGAACTTGACACAAAGGTAGCCCCATGTAGAGTGCATTACAGAAATCAAGGCAAGAGGTTACCAGTGCATGTACCATTGCTTCAAGGTCCATTCGGTCCAGGTAAGGTCGCAGCTGACGTATTAACCAAAGTTGATAGCAAACATTCCTGGCTGTCGCATCCACTTGAGATGACAACTGTAGGGATGAGTCCAAGAGTACTCCTAGACTACGAATTTGTCCTTTAGGGGAAGTGAGACCCCATCCAGGACAGGTTGACAAATTTCCTTCCCTGAACCTGGGGTTCCTATCGCTAGTACCTCCATTTTCTCTGGATTCAGCCTGAGTTTATTTTCCTTCATCCAGCCCATTACTGAACCAAGGCAAGCATTCAGAGGAGAGATGCCATCCTTAGTCACTGCAACAGTCGGAGACATAGAAAACCATATTTGGGTGTCATCAACATACTGATAACACCACGCCCCATGTCTCTGGATGATCTCATCCAGCGGCTTCATGTAAATGTTAAATAGCATGATAATCTGTCTATTGTGATTTTCCACTTTTATTCCTTCTTGTCTCTCAAGTTGTGTTGTAGTCCTACCTTTTTCTGCCTTTAGTTTTGTTTGGGCTATTTCATCACAGGGTTTTCTTGATAAAAGCATCTCGCAAGGAGGTTTACCTTTGCTTCCCTGCACACAATGCTAACATGTGTTAGCTAGAGTGTCACTGCTGTTCTTTCAACATGAGTGGCACCCACCATTACTGCTGTAGCAAAGTCATGTCATTTTGTTTTATAACATTGCCAAAATTAGACCTTTCTTTCTTTCTGCTAAGACCTTAGTTCATTTTTTGGTTATTTCCCGCCTTGATTATTGCAATCTTCTTTTCACGGGGCTCCCTTTATTCTTGATTCATGGCAACCCTGTGGATGAGACATCTCGAAGACCCCTATGCTCTGCCACTATGCTCAGGTCCTGCAGGCCCAGACCTGTGGCCTTTCTCATTGAATCTAACCTTCTGGCATGTGGTTTTTCTCTCTTTCCACTGCCTTCTCTGTTTTATAATGTTATTTCCTTTTCTGATGTGAAGTCGAAGACTTTCATGGCCAGTATCCATAGTTTTTGGTGTTGTTTTTTTTTCGGGCTATTCTCTGAAGATGCCAGCCACAGATGCTGGTGAAACGTCAGGAATAAACTCTTCTAGAACCTGGCCACATAGCCCAAAAAACCCACAAAAAATGATTGCTTTTTCTAATGATCTCTCATGAAGTGGCCAAAGTATGACAACTTTAATTTAGCCATCCTAGGCTCAAGGCAGACGGGCCCTTTGTAGCGTGGCAGTGGCACAACTAGGATTATGGACCCAGGAAATTCACAGTCCCTAACCCTAGCACAGACTGGCAGCTCTACAATGGCAGCACGCCATGTACACGGGCTCCACCATTGTAACATAATGGACGCATAGCGTCCGCACATCGCACTGCGCCAGTTACATCATGAGTGCGCCATTGGCACAGTCGTGACGTAACAGTGGTGGCAGAAAAAGAACCCGGTTTTCTCAGGTTCTTTTTCCTCTGGAGGGAAGCTGTGCAATTTGGCGGCTGTGGCTTCCCTCCGGAGGAAATTAGGTCGCCAGTAGGCTGCCCTTTTTGGGTGGCTTGTACCGCGCCCTAGCTTCCAAGGAAAGATCTGGCTTGATCTGTTCAAAGAGCCATTTGTTTGTCTGTTTGGCCATCCATGGTATCCTTAGAACCCCTCTCCAGCACCACATATTAAATTATTTTATTTTATTTTTATCAACTTTCTTCACTGTCCATCTCTCACATCTATACATTGTAATGGGGAATAAAATTGCTTGAATAATCCTAACTTTTTTCTCCAGTATTATTTCTTTGCACTTTAGGATCTTGTCTAGTTCTTTGATAGCTCCCTTTTCCAGTTCTAGTCTTCTTCTGATTTTTTGTCTTAACAGTATTGTTAAGACATACAAAAGATCAACATTAAAATGGCATTAAATTATCAACAACATTTAAAAACAATTTGAAACATACAGTTGAAATGATAAAAAGCACTTCAAAAATGGTACATTTAAAACAGTAAAAACAGTATAGTAACCCCCTAAAAGCTATCTCTTTAAAAATCTTCAGTTCTCAAAAGCCTTGCCTGCAAGAAGCAACCCATTCTAGTTTCCCTAGGAAGGTAATTCCATATCCTAGAGACATCCCCACCATGCCTCTGAAAGTGGTGGTACTGAGAGAAAGTTCTTGCCTCAGCATTTGATCAAGATCATAAATAGACATAAAGTTGTGTACATGATACTTTCATGTTGCTTTATAAATTATGACACTTTTATTACACATCTGATTATAGCTGGGGCCTTCCTTGCTCCCTTTATGAGTGTCTAATTGTAGGAACCCTTAACTTGGGCATTGTATTACTAAAATGTATATGCAAATGTCACATCTCAGCAATGAAAGGTAACAGCTGTTTAAGACATGAGAGTACTAGACAATATTTTAGCTCTGAAGAAGAATATATATGGAATTGAAATTGCAATGTACCCCATTAACACAGTCTATGACAAATGGACCATAGCACATCAATATGTTCTCATCATGCTGGGGGGATTCTATTAAACATCAGAGAAAGCATTAAACACTTTTTCCTAATTAGCTATTAGGAAAGCAATGAGAGAGTGAGAGGCAAGAGAGACCAATTGTGTAAGGAAATGATAGAGACAGAAAGGATGGGGAACCTGAATGTAAAAAAAAATATCTTGTGCAAAATTATACTGCATTCTCAGTGATACCTAGGGTTGTGCTATGGGAAAAGGTATTAAAATTAGCCATGTCTGGAAGTACACACTATGATACTATTTAAAGAAATATATGCATGTGGATGCATGTGTGCATGTGTGTGTACAAAAAATTGTGTCTAAAACCAGAAATGTAATTTTGTTCACTAATTTTGTTTTCAAAGGAAGCAACTAATTATTTTAGCTATTTTATTCCTACGACGGGAAAGCCTTGAAAAATGCATAAATTTTGAAGATTATTCTCAGTTTGGGATATATTCTGCAAAAAAAAAAAAGGCTTCTTTTCCACATCTTAAAAAAAAATCTGCACAGGAAACAGCATTTCTGCAGAGTAAATAATTTGTTGTTGGCAGCTGCCTTTGAGTTGACTTCAGTTCGTGATGACCCCATGAATGAGACATCTCCAAACCTCTCTGTCCGCAACTCTCTGCTCGGTACCTGCAGGGTTAGGGTCGTGATCTCCTTGACTGAGTGTATCCGTCTGGTGTGCAGTCTGCCTCTGTTTCTACTGTCTTCCACCTTTCCTAACTTTATTGTCTTTTCTAATAAGTCCTGCCTTCTCATGATGTGTCCAAAGAATGACAGCCTCAATAAGTCATCTTGGCTTCCAGGGAGAGTTCAGATTTGGTCTGCTCTAGGACCATTTGTATGTCTTTTTGGCTGTCCGTAATATCCTTCACACTCTTCTCCAGCACCATATCTCAGACCAGTAGATTTTATTTCTATCAGCTTTCTTTCTATCAGTTTTCTTCACTATCAACACATCCATACACGATGCAGGGACATAGCCAGGATTCTAGGAAGGGGGGGTCCAGACTAAGTGCCACCATTATATTGGGGATTGGGTGGGGCGGCGCAGCAGCACGCACCATTCATTTTTCTAATGGAAGGGGGGGTCCGGACCCCAAGAACCCCCCCTTCGCTACGTCCCTGCACAATGATCAGAAATATGATGGCATGGATGATCCTAATATTTGCACTTCAAGATCTTGTCTAGTTCTTTCATAGCTGCTCTTCTTCTTCTGATTTTTTTTGACTGCAATTTCCATTCTGATTAATGTTTGAGCCCAAATATGGGAAATCCTTAACTATTTCAATTTCCTTATTGTCTAGATTGAATTTTTGTAACTGCTCTGTGGTCATTTCTTTCTCTCTTAATATTCAAAAGTAAGCCTGCCTTGACTAACTTTCCTCACTAACTTTCTTTAGTAATTGTTTCAAGATTTTCATGTTTTCTGCTAATAGTATGGTATCATCTGCATATCTTAAATTGTTGCTATTCCTTCCTCCAATCTTCATTCGTATTTCTTCTTCATCTAAACCATCTCTGAATGTGATATTTTTTGCATACAAGTTCAATAGATAGGGTGACAGAATACAACATTGTCTGACGAATTGGGAACCATTCTATATCTCCATATTCTGTTCTGATTTTAACCTCCTGTCCTGAGTATATGTTACCCATCAGGGCAGTCAAATGTAATGATACACCTATTTCTTTAAGATCACTCATTATTATTTTTGTGTGTGTGATTTATGTAGTCAAAGGCTTTGCTGTAGTCTATGAAGCACATGCTGATTTTCTTCTGGAACTGCCTGGTGCACTCCAGCTTCCATTATATGCTTGCAGTGTGATACCTAGTGCTAATTTCTTTCTTGAACATTGCTTGCACCTGTAGAATTTCTCACTCCAAATATGGTAGAAGTCTTTGCTGGAAAATGTTAAGCATGACGTTGCTTTCATGGGAAATTAATGCAATGGTCCTGCAGTTGCTGCACTCTTTTGTGTTTGGGGGGGGGGGGGGAGGCAGGAATGTATATTGACCATTTCCAATCTTTGGGCCATGTTTCATTTTCGATATTTGTTGGCAGATTTTAGTTAGGACTAAAGTTGATTCTGTCTCTGTAGCTTGTAGCAGTTCCTGGTGATTTATGGGCCTGAACAGACAGGTCAAAATAAAGCTGTTTCGGATCACTTTGGAGGTATGCTGTTTAAATGACAAATGTATCTTAAGAGGCCAGAAGCTGCGCCGAAGCTGCCCTCCAATCCTTAGGACTGGAGCATGACTTTGGTGCAGTTTCTGGTATCTTAGGACACATGCAGCATTTAAACAGCATACCTCCAAAGTGATCCGAAGCAGCTTTATTTTGGCCTATCTGTTCGGGCCCTATACTTCCCAACTGCTTGGGGTGCCACTTTTACTTCCCTTTCCATAATTTAGGGCTCATCTTCATATTATGCTTCTTCCCGTTGTCATTCATCCCACCTTCTCTTTTATATATCTCTTCTGTTTATTGCTTCCATCATATTTTATTTGATCTTGACTGTGTATTGAGTTGAAGAGTAGCCCCATTACTGGTTTAAATTTCACTTTAATTTCCCAGACCTTGTGGAAGAAGTCTCTTGTTCTTCCTATTTTGTTGTTGGCTTCTATTTCTCTGCATTGATTTTAGTATAGAAAATTAGTATAGTAATTTTCTTTATCCTAGCACACTAATTGTGGAATAGTTGCATTGAAGGTTCTTGTTTAGTTCCTGTCTCCTTTCTTTTGCTTCTTTCCTTTCCTTTACGGTTTGTAATGTTTCATCTGACATTCACTGTTTCTTCTCTTTCCTTTTGGTCACAGTTAATGTCTTTCTGAATTCCTTTTTGATTATGTCTCTGGCTCTGTCTATAGTTCTTGGGTTTCTGGTCTATTGGCTGACACATAGTTTTAAGACCCTCTCTGTGTGGCTTGACAAAAGTTTGCTACTCATGTTCAACATGGAAAGCTACTTTTTAAAAGTAATTCTTTTTTTATTCATTAAAGTGTTGAAAAATTGTTGGTGTTATTCACTTTGAGGTTAGAAAAGTAACTTGCTGTAGTGAAAAGATAGATTAGTCTGGGATAGCAACAGCCAATCACAAGCCAGCTGATGTCAAGCAATAGGATGCTGGTTGGGGAAGGTTGAAAATTATCTTGTGGCAGTTGGAATTTCAATTACGCTTTAGACACTAGAGAGTGAGGGCGTTCTGCCCAGTCCAGAGAAGGGCATAGGTCAGGGGTAGGCAACCTTTTTGAGCTGGGGGCCGGGTTGCTGTCCCTCAGACAACTGGGGGGGCCGAAGCCGGGGAGTGGAGCTTCCACCCCCCAAGGGAGGGGCCGCATGCCGGGGTGGAGCCTCCACCCTCTGGGGGCGGGGCTTCCACCCCAGGGCGGAGGTCCCACCCCTGGGGCGGAGCTTCCACCCAGGGGGAGGAGCTTCCACCCCAGGGGCCAGGCCACCTCCTCTTTTCTGGCCCCTGACAGGGCCCCAGGGGCCCGCTGCCACCGCCAGAGCCCTCCTGGAGGGCCCCAGCGACAGCAACGGGCCTCCCAGAGGCCCGCTGCCGTCGGAGCCCTGGGCGCCGCCATTTTGGGGGGGAAATGGCGGCGAAATCTCACGTGACCTCAGGGAAGGTCACGCGAGATTTCACCGCCATTTCCCCCCAAAAATGGTGGCGCCCATAGCGGGCAAAAGCTGCAACCAGTGGCGGCGGTGGCAGGAGCCAGGGGCCAGCTTAAAGGCCTCCGCGGGCTGCATCCGGCCCGCGGGCCGGAGGTTGCCGACCCCTGGCATAGGTTTTAGGAGTTCTAGAAAGGAACTGTGGTTAAGGCCTAGAGTGAGGGACTTTTAACCAATTAGTTACTCCAAGTGAGGGAGTTAGTATAGTTAGCTTGAGTGGCAATACTATTAGCTTGTAGGCTAGGAATATAAGCAGGAAATGACAGTGTGAGTATCCTTCAAAAATTAGTAACATTGATACTCTGTGGAGGGTTGAAGATTTGTAACAAAGTTAATATTCAAAAAGTCATTTTACCAACTGTATCAAATAACACAAGTGCCTAAGCTGATAACTGTTTATTTTGAAACTATTCAAATAACATCAGTTTGAAACACCTGTTCAGTAAAGTTCAGTTTTTATTTCAACTAAAGCTTGTCTCTAGTTTAAATAACAGCCACGTTACCTTATTATACAGTATTTTGAAACAAAGAGTTTAAAAGGGTCTCCTTCAGTCTGGGGACCCAACATCACATTATTTTCGTGGCAGTCATATTAAGGAGAGGGTGCATTTCACTTCATCGTGTCATAAATTTGGTGACAGCAGTGGGATAATAACGCCCAGGGTGCTGTCAACCAAAGAGGATTTATTTATTTTATTAAAAAGAAAGTAATTAATTATATATAATCTGGTATATCTTTTCAAATATAAGGTAGAATAAAAAGGGAAAAAGATAAAAAGAAGAAAAAGGAAGAAAAGAGGGAGAAGAAAGAGGAGAAGAAAGAAAATTAAGAGTGAGAAGATTAAAAAAAGAAGAAGAGAGAAAAAACAGACACAGAAAAGAAAGAGAAGCATAAAAACTTCCTTAATCCAATAGAGTCCTAGAATAACGTCATGCTTACTAAATAAAGTCACAGTTAATCAAATATTTAAATTAAAGTAATCATAGATCTTCATTTACGTCCACCATTAATACAACATTAATCATGAAAAATTTCGATAAATTCATCCTATAAATTACTAACATTTTTATTTTATACATTCTTATTCAATCACACTTTAAAACCCCAACTCATCATTTCCCCATATTATTTGCTAATTTAACTTATCATCTGTTCCAACTTTGTATAAATGTATCTGTTTTATTATCTTTCATAAGACATGTCAATTTATCTAAATTAGCTAGTTCTAATAATTTTAATATCCAATCTTGCAGTGTTGGCGAAGAGGGATTTTTCCACATTTTGGCACATTCTAGCCTGGCAGCTATTACCTTTACCTTCAGTTTTTTTATAGTTTCAACTGTTGGAACAGTTCACCTTAGATGCTTCTAATTTTAGCAAATGTCCATTGTATATAATATTTCAGTATCACACTAGGTGAGATCCAAACGTTGAGATTTGAACTTTTGCCCAGGCAATTCTGTTGGAAATTATATTAATACTGGCAACAGTGTTTCCTCCGCTGTTTTGGTTATCTGCAATTGTACGCGGGGCAGGTTTGCCCCTGGTCTCCGTTCTCCCAAGCCCTAGATCTCAAACCCCCTTGTACCTTTTCGCTTCTCACTTCACTTCTTTCTTTCCATTTTCTTCAGAGTATTTCAGGCTGGGGTTGACCTCCGTGGGGCTCTTTGTGGATCCCGTGTCCGGGACCCCTTTATTCTACAGCCTTGGAAGCCCTGAGGCTGTTCTCTCACTGCGTGTAGTGAGAAATTTTGCAGAGCACCACAAAGTTCCTCCTCACACCGCCATAGCCAGCACTGGAAGTCCACAATTTTACTCTTTAAAAAAAAATGCCTTCAGGATAACAGAGGCCCAAAACAGATGGGCAAAATGATGTGACTTCAGGCCATGTTGGGAGCATACCATTTACATGCTGCATGCCCCAAATGAAGCCTGAAGGTGTACTGAGGCCACACCAGTGGAAAAGAAACGGGCCTAGAAGGAACAAATAGAATCCATTCTTTCCTGTGGTCTGGTGTAGGACTGGAGCAGCGGCCCAGATTGGGACGGGCACATGCAATTGCTGTGGTCACAGTGCAAATGGCACGAGAGCAGAGTCATGCTGCTCCTTTGGGCCCATTTATTTCGGGTCAAAGGAACATAATTCTCTTCAATTATCCTTCCCCAGAAGTCACAGGTAGACTGTATTTATAGCTAAGAGATCTGTGTTTGCATTCCCTTGCTTAACACAAGGGCATGGGTATGTGAACATGGGCATGTGGGAGACTATAGTGGGCTATAAATTTCAATTGACAAGTGGAAAATTGGGGGACAAACCTACAACAAATGTTCAGCTCTCAAAGACCCACCACAAGCTTTGTGTTTTGTCATACATTCCTCATAATGACTTGACTTCCATTCTAGATAACATGAGCCCATGCTTTGGCTGAAAAGATATGTAGTTTCTTCAGACATTTTAATATGGCTTGTAGGAGGGATCAAAGTCATTGCTTACTGTGTAGACCTATCCTACTTTCATGAGCAAACAGACCTTGTTCAAAAAGCTGCCAGATTGGTTTTACTAGATGTATTTCTGTGAGTCACTTCTGTGACTCTGTGAGAAGTGTATACACTATGGAATATGACATCTCTCTTAAATTACTTTTTAATTCTCTTATAAAATTGGCTTTCAAATGATTTTCATGTTCCCTCCTTTTGTTTCAACATAAGCTCCATTAAAATGAAATGTTCATAACTTGCAGCATATAAAACCTTTTCCTGGTGTTTTTTTTAATACCATGAAAGCTGTTTGATAACATGTATAGGCTATACCATATGAGAGATCTCACCATATATATATATATTCTTCCTGGATTTTTGATAATTTGGTGGGAAGGAGAATATGGTGTGAATATGACTGACTTGACATTTTAGAAAATAGGAACTTTCATTGTGAAAGTAACTTTTTTCTTGTACATCTCAATGTGAGTCAATTTATTCAGTAGTCCTCCCAATAATAGGTAAGCCTCCATTCCCAAAAACAAATTAAATTCTAAAATTAGTATCCTTGTTAAGATTTAATCCCAATACATACAAATGAAGAGTTCATTGTACTGGGTAAACCAAGTTTTACTTCACAGTATTTTAGAATAATAGACTAAAGATATTAGATAAGTGTTACCAGTATCTTCTAAAGGCATTATTATCTAATGGGAGCATAAGGGCACTGACCTGATAAACTGCAATTTGCATTGCAATGAACCTGTCATTCAGATTGCACTGCTATGAAAGAAAGGAAGGTGCATTGGTGTGTAAGTGGCTAATAACTGCTGCATATAGCCAACAGTAACTATTCACATTTTACGTTATTACCAGTTAATCTCCTAAACTGTTAGTAAATGAGACAGAATGAATGCTTTTTGGAACATGAATATAGAGCAAAATGATCATCAAAAAGTTAAGATCTGTTGCCTACATCTCCAGAAGCTAAGAGTCAGACATTATGAAGGGAATTGCTTGGGAGTGGAGTAAAGAAGAGTGATGGTTCCATGGTGAAGAGACAAGCCTAGGATTTGTAAGATATACACCTTCCATGCTCCCTTATAACTAAAAACAGCTTCGCATGATCTAGATCCATATCATGCAGGAACTCTAAATTGCAGTCTCAAGTAAGTGAAATAACTACTGAGGATTCATACCTTACTGTACAGCATCTCCAGATGAAGCAGTAATATAAGGAGCTCAGAAAAAGCTCGCTGCTCCCAGTTGCATTTTCTTAGCATTCAATGTTCAAGTCTCCCAATTTCAAAAGGCTTGAGGATTATCCATTAGACAGAAACAGAGAAACAATTCTGGGACACATCAGAATAATTGGATTTTATGTTATCAGAGTTACAGCAGGTTAGAATAATATAATCTAGTCCACAGATGTGTAAGAATTTTTAGGTTTTATGCTAGCAAAGCCATCTAAGGATAAGAAAGATAGATAGGAAAGGCAGATGATGGGAATGCTGTGGATGTAGCATATCATGTTTTCAGTAAGGCCCCATAATATTCTTGCAAACATCTAGTAAAAGACAAACTAGAAAAGGCTGTTGTTAGGAGGATTTGTAATGGGTTGACCAGCCAAACCCAAAGGGTGCTCTTCTTCATCCTGGACAGACGTGTCCAGTGGGGTGTCACAGGGTTCTGTCCTGGGCCTACTGCTATTCAACATATTTATCAATGACCTGGATGAAAGAATAGGGGGCATGCTTATCAAATTTGCAGATAATGCCAAATTAGGAGGGGTAGCTAATACTCCAGAGGAGATTATCAAAATTCAAAATGAATTTAACAGATTAGAAAGATGAGCCAAAACTTTTTAAAAAATGAATTTTAATAGAGAGAAATGTAGGATACTACACTTGAGCAGTAGAACTGAAATGCACAGATATAGGTTAGACGACACCTGGCTTGATGCAATACATGTGAAAGAAGTCTTAGTGCACAACAGGTTGAACATGTCAGCAGCTAAGAAAGCCAATGTAGTTTAATTTTTATTTATTTATTTAATTTCAAGGATTTATATCCCATCTTTCTCACACAACGGGATTCAAAGCAGGTTCTATTCTGTATCAATAGGGCTGAGACAGACGGGCGGAAAAACCCACCCCTTTTTGCTGCGTAGCATTGCTGCAACAACCGAACAGCCTGGAGTGGCTCCTTTTTGCAATGTTGTAAGATCTGCATCGCAACCCTTATGACGCTGCTTCCTGGAAGAGACTTGTGGGTGCTCAGACGCCCTCACATCATCAACATGCCCCCTGTGTGGGCAGTGCCACTCAATAGTGGTGCCCGCACATAGTAGTGCTCATGACCATGCAGTTTGTATGTGATCCTGAACCCTATTATAGCCATCAGGACACTGCTTCCTGTCAGTCTGTATTGCCCCAATAGGCTGTATTAATAGGACAGTCAATCAATCAATTTTAATAATAATAATAATAATAATAAATTTTATTTCTACCCCGCCCTTCCATAGGTATGATCAGGGCGGCTTACAAAAATATTAAAACATGCCAATACAAGTTAAAAAATACAATATAACAGTTAAAAACATTAGTACAAAAAATGGAACAGGAAGACGATAAAATATACATGTCAGGGGCAAGAAGAAAAGAGAAGGAATTTACAATGGTCCGGGGTCAAAAGGGAAAAGGAGAGCAGGAAAAAACAGACAGTCTAAGGTGGGAAGGCCAGCCGGAATAGATATGTTTTCAGCTGTGTCTTAAAGACAGCTAATGAGGCGGCGGAGCGAAGCTCTGCAGGGAGCTTATTCCAAAGAGAAGGGGCAGCAATAGTAAAAGCCCTCTGTGAGGTCCGCATCAAGTTGGACCTAGGGACCTCCAACAATTTGGTCCCGGAAGTTCTGAGCGTGCGAGGCGGATTATGTGGGGAGAGGCGGTCCTCCAAGTACCCTGGGCCCAAGCCATTTAGGGCTTTATAGGTCAAAACCAACACCTTGTATTGAGCTCGGAAGCAAATAGGCAGCCAATGAAGATCTTTTAAAATAGGTGTTATATGGTCCGACCTGGAGCTACCAGCGACCAATCTGGCTGCCATGTTCTGCACCAATTGCAGCTTCCGGGTTTGGTACAAGGGTTGCCCCATGTAGAGCGCATTGCAGAAATCTAATCGAGAGGTTACCAAAGCATGTACAACAGACTCAAGGTTCTTTCGGTCCAGGTAGGGACGCAGCTGGCGTATCAGCCGAAGCTGATAACAAGCACTCCTGACCGTCGCATCCACCTGAGAAGTCAGCTGGAGCGACGAATCAAGGAGTACTCCCAAGCTGCGCACCGAGTCCTTCAGGGGGAGCGTGACCCCATTCAGGACCGGGTGACAGATCTCACCACCCGAAACCGGGGAACCTATCACCAGTACTTCCGTTTTCCCTGGATTCACACTGAGTTTGTTCTCCCTCATCCAGCCCATTACCGACGCCAAGCAGGCATCTAGAGGAGAGATGCCATCCTTAGTTACTGCATCAGTCGGAGACATAGAGAAATTTTATTAATGCTTAAGCCAAAGACCATTCGCATGATTAATATCTAAAACTGATGACAAACATTCGATATTATAAAATGCTCCATGAAATAACTAACATCCGAATTTTATACATTAAAGATAATAAAATTCAAACAATTAACTAAAACAACTTTAAAAACAGCTTCAAAAATTAGATAAGATCATCCCCATGGCAATCAACTGCAATGTCCGCTATAACTCTTGCCCAAATTTTGATTGCTGCTTATAACTTACCTTGGAATCGATAAGAGATAACAAATCTTTTCAGAGGTAGTGTTAGACTGCAAATTGAACAGAATAGATCCCATAAATTTAGTCCTTCGCTCAGTATATAATGAACAAAAAAGCAGATAATGAGGCAAATCCTCGATTTCTGGTGCTCCATAAATACATAAACGGGAATCCTTAGGTGTGTGTGAATATCTGCCATCAATCATAGCTGAGGGCATTATTTGAAAACAGAGGGCTGTAAAAGCCTGCCTAAGCTTTAGGAATGTAAGCTTCCCTAGGTAAGCAACCATCTGGTGATCCAGTTTATATAATCTAAACCATTTAGAAAATTTCAAATTGTTAATAGCCTGTCTGTCCAGATACACACCCTGGTTAAAAATGTATTCACGAAGCTTCTCTCTTGAATTCCAGATAGAAGGATTTTAAATTAGAGCAGGGTATGATTCAAGCAACCTATGGTATCTTAATCTCCAAACTTTGCAGCTTGGTAAATGTTGGAAACTTAATTTAGGAAAAACCTTAACCAGAGAATCTTTTACAGTGTGTATTAATAGGACTATAGTGTATAGAATAAGGGAATAGCAATAGCAAGTACATTTCTATACCGCTTATCAGTTCATTTAAGCATTCCCTAAGCAGTTTACAATGTGTAAGCTAATTTCCTCCAACAGGCTGGGTACTCAATGTACCGACCTTGAAAGGATGCCAGGCTGAGTCGACCCTGGAGCCCCTGGCTGGTATTGAACTCACAACCTTGCGACTGTGAATGAGTGGCTGCATTTAACCACTGCACCACCAGAACTGTACCACTATTCTGCTTTGGTCAGACCTCCCCTGGTATACTGTGTCCAGGTTTGGGCACCACAATTCAAAAAGCATGTTGAGAAACCAGACCATGTCCAGAGAAGGATTATCAAAATGGTGGAAGTTCTGAAAGCCTGAAACAATAAGAGAAAAGATAATAAACAATAAAAGGCGCCCCAATTAAAGGATTCAAGTATAAAATTTGAGGTTTTGCAGATGACCTAGTGATTCTTTTGGAAGCCCCCAGCAAAAACATCAGTACACGAACAGAAATGGTGCAGAATTTTGGTAAATACACAGCAATATTAACTTTGAATATAACTAAAAATGAAGAAAAAGATCTACATGAGAAATCCGGATTCCTGGTATGAAATAAAATCAAATCCAAATATCTTGGAATACACTACTCCCTTCTCCTTTTGTGTGGTGTCTTTTTAGATTGTAAACCTGAGGACAGGGAACCGTCTAATTAAAAAGACTGTTTGTAAAGCGCTGTGTAAATGTACAGCGCTTTATAAATAAAGGTTAATAATAAGGTTAATAATTCAACTACTAGACATCATGGATATAAAAACAGAAGGAGACCGAGTCTACAAAAGTTTATGCTACAACTTCTTTTGCTCAGTTAGTCTCAAAGGTGCCACAAGATCTCTTTGCCAATTCACACAAGAGTGATTTAAGTACATTAAAACCGTGTTCAAAAATATGGCAAATTAAAACAGAAGACCCTACAGCCTGTTAAAACAATTGGAAGCCAAACAAATACAGAAAATGTGAACTAAATCCAATGGTCCGCTAAAGGATCAAACAAAAAGTCATGTTTTTATTTGGCATCCAATAAAATAAATGTTGGTGCCAACTGGGCCCCTAAAGGGGCCCAATAGAAAACACTGTCTCTCACATCTTCCCATCATGTACTGTTCCCACTGGTGGGACACAGCATGCTCTGTACCAGTTAAAGTTTCCGGACCAAGTACAAGGGGAGCCCCAGGTAGAGTGCATTACAGAAATCTAGACGGGAAGTTACTAGAGCATGTATCACGGTCTTCCAGGAAAGGGCACAGCTGGCATATCAGCCAAAGCTGATAACAGGCACTCCTGGCTGTCGCATTTACCTGATTCATCATCAAGAGTGACGGATCCAGGAGCACCCCCATACTGTGAACACAGTCCTTGGAGGAGAGAGATGTGGGGAAGGTAGAGTCAGCATTGCATGGCTGTTTAAGCATTAAACCAGGACACTAGAGATCAGGGTTCATAGAATCATAGAATTTCCATGCAGGAAATCTCAATCAAAGCATCCCCGACAGATGGCCATCCAGAAGAAATTTGCCAAGAACATCCTGTGACAAGTTTGTCACAGGGTCTCTATAAGTCAAAAATGACTTGGGGACACACAACAAGAACAAAAACAATAAGGAAAGGCCATGCCCACTTCCCCTCCTTTCTTTCAATTGTCAGATCCCTGATTTTGATACATTACAGATGTTACTTTAGGACTAAGATTACCATTTTTCATCTTTCACAGCCCAAAGAGAGTGAGGCCAAAGCTGGAGACAAAGGGAAGCAATGTCAGGGCCCTATCCACATTACAGTCAGGCACAAGCCTCTCCTTATCTCAGGTGACGAGTATTAGGAAGAAGAGGAGGTAGATTTGGATGTGGAGATACTCAATTTTGTAAGTTTTCCTCTATGTTCAACTGTAACTAAAAGTTGCACTAAATGACCTAGAGATTCCTAGAGAGAACAATCTACAGTCTGCCCTTCTCTTATGCAGGGGGTCTGTTCTGGACGCCCCGCCCCCCCGTGTAAGAGAAAAAGCATGGATGCTCAAGCCCCATTCAAACGCACTGGCACCCCTCCCCTCTCCAAAGTCTTCCGCAGGCAGGGCATATGTTCCTGTGCTGGCACTGGGTTATTGATTTCTTTGGAAAATTCTTCAACTGGAATTTCTATAAAATCTGCAACAGCTGGTATTAGATATTTATATAATTTTTTATAATTTTGTTATTTCAGTCCCCTAATTTTAAGATAATTTCCTCTTTGCTTTAAGTGCTCCATTGCTTTCCTGTCCGATTCTCTTTCTTGTTGTTTTCTTATGTTTGTAGTTGATTCCTCCAGAGTTTGTGTTCTTTCTTCCAAGTTGTCTATTCTGGTAATAACTTGGTTAATTTCTTTTATAACCTCCTCTAAAGAATGCTTAAATCTTTTTAGTTTAGATTTCAGATCTGATTTTATATCCTGTTTCAAAACTATTCTC
This sequence comes from Sceloporus occidentalis, assembly GCA_023333645.1. Lineage (NCBI taxonomy): Eukaryota > Metazoa > Chordata > Lepidosauria > Squamata > Phrynosomatidae > Sceloporus > Sceloporus occidentalis. The sequence continues at coordinate 5,733,313 of JALMGF010000004.1, read as the reverse complement.
AAAACTCTCATTTCTTCTTTTAAATTTTTCTCCATTTCTTTTTTCCATTTTGATTTTCCATCTTTTAATTTCTTCCACAATTGGAGCTTGGTCAGTCAAATTTCTCCTTTGAGCTTGTGCTGCAGCCTGGGCTGCTGTGCCTTTTCTAGTAGTTATAGAGGACATATATATTTCCCCCCTTTTTATATGCTTAATTTTTATGACATATTTTTAATTTCTCATCCATTTCCAAGATTAGATTTAGATCAAACAAAGCACAGTTTCCACATATGCAGTAAATTTAGAAGAAAAAAGAAAAAAGTTAATAATAATAGTATGGTTCTTTATTTACTCTAATCCAGTTTCTTATAAAGAGATGTTCAAATTGATTCCAATTTTTTGTCAAGTTTCCTCCAAAGGAAATTTCCCAAAGGTAATAAGGAAAAATGAGTGGTTCCCAACTTTGCACTTCCCAACTTTGCAAGCTGACTTAGGAGTCTTATACAATTTATTTCAATAAAGTCATTATGAATAATAAATTTGTGTCAGTAGTCAGTAATCTTCATGAAGCAAAAAGAGGAGAGAGAGCGAGAAGGAAAAATATTTAGTTCACCTGCCTTCAGTAATGAAAATAAAGAGTTAGTCAAAAAATTAGAGATATAGATTTCCTCTGTTTATGATTCATCCAGTAGGTGTCGCTATTCAATGGCTTTTTTTGTTGTTTTAATTTTGCCTTTCGGTCTTCATATGTAGTTATAAAGCTTAAAAGTGTGTAGATGCCTTGTCTTCAAAGTGTATAATCTATTATTGCCTTAATTTTCTGTCAGTTCCAATCTTCTTCAACAGCTTTATTTACCTTTAAGTTCTTTTTATTATTTCCTACTGGGTTGGAGTTGGCATCAATGTCCCAAACTCATATTTGGCTATTGTAGGCTTTAAAGCGTTTTTGTTCCAAAGTTCAATTTCAATAGGGGTGCTTTAAATCTTTTAAATAGAGCTTCACGTAAGGCTGCAGTTGCAGTTGTAGACTTTTTCTAATCTGGGTTACAACAAAGTTTAAAATAGCTGTGAAGTCAGTACTTTAGTATTGCAACATTTGTTGTGTGTTAAAGCTTCCTCCAAATTAACCATGGACCATATCATGCTGCAGCTGCCTTAAGGGCATGGTCCAGGAAGGGAGAAGAAAGTAGCGGAATGTAAACAACTAGCTCTGCAGATAGTGAAGATTATCGCACTGCGTTCTGAGAACGTTCCATATCATCACGTGATGAGAACGTTCCAGGAACGGATATTACCGCATTAGAAATCAAAACGTGATCAGAACGGGATCAGAACGGCAGTTTACCGCACTGCGATTCCTTTTTCTTGAAACCGTTCTCAGAACGGTTTGCTGTATTAAGTTTTGTGGGCTGTCTTCTGATGACGTTGCCACTCAGTGGTTGGACGGCTCGGGAGAGGCGCCGCCCCCAGGAAAGAGGGAAAAGGGAGGCTTGGGCCATGGAGCTCGCCTCTCCTGAGTCCCTCGGCTTACTGAAATCCCTCACCTCCCTTCCCCATAGGAATCAATCCAAAAACGGAGCTTAAAGAGCAGTGAGCCCTATGGGTCTTCATCTGGGGGGAGCAGAGGATGCTTGGCTATGGGGTTGTCCTGCCATCTCTCCCTCTCTCCTCTTTCCCCATAGGAATCAATCCAAAAACGGAGCTTAAAGAGCAGTGAGCCCTATGGGTCTTCATCTGGGGGGAGCAGAGGATGCTTGGCTATGGGGATGTCCTGCCATCTCTCTCTCTCCCCTCTTTCCCCATAGGAAAGAATCCAAAAACGGAGCTTAAAGAGCAGTGAGCCCTATGGGTCTTCATCTGGGGGGAGCAGAGGATGCTTGGCTATGGGGATGTCCTGCCATCTCTCTCTCTCCCCTCTTTCCCCATAGGAAAGAATCCAAAAACGGAGCTTAAAGAGCAGTGAGCCCTATGGGTCTTCATCTGGGGGGAGCAGAGGATGCTTGGCTATGGGGATGTCCTGCCATCTCTCTCTCTCCCCTCTTTCCCCATAGGAAAGAATCCAAAAACGGAGTTTAAAATCTCTCCCAGATGCAGACCCAAAGGGCTCTCCTCTGCTCCTTTTAAACTCAGTTTTTGGATTGATTTCTATGGGGAAGGGAGGTGGGGGATTTCAGTAAGCCTAGGGACTCTGGCCGGGAGAGTGCTTCTCAGCCTCACTGAGAAGTCTTCCCTCCGAAGATTCCCTTGGGAGGAAAGGAAGGCAAGCGCCCCCCCCCCCCCAGCTTGTCTTCCCTCCGAAGGGAGTCCGAGGATTCTCTTGGGAGGGAAGGAAGGCAAGCCCCTATAAAACGTTGGGGCTTCATATGCTGGCATATGTTTGAAGAAAATAGGATAAAACCTATGTAACTTGAGGGGCCAAGGGCAGAGTCCCCTCCTTGGCAGCCTGGGCTTTAAGGGAGCTCCACGGAGGTCCCTTCAAGCGGAGGGAAAGGGAGAGGACTGGGCCAAGGGCAGAGCCCCGGCAGCCATAGCAGCTCTTTAAACCGGTTAGAAAAGAAGAGTCCTCTGCTGTCATCCCATTTCCCCTTTTTGGCAGCTTGACACCCTTTTGCTTCTGTGTGTGTGCATGTAATGTGTGCCTTCAGGTTGTGAGCTTCCCTCCCCGCTTTAACTCTTGTCTGGCTCTTTGCTATGGAATTCTGGGAGTTGTTTGCTTGCTTTTCTGTGGTGCTCCAAACAGAGGAGCTTTTGTGGGTTCCCTCCTGGAGGGAAGGAGGAGAAGGTCCTCGGCATCCCTGCCATCCCTGCCTCCTGCAGGCTGCAAGCACAGGAGCCCCACTGGACATGACACCAGAGGCCCCCCGCAGAAGCAGCCAGACCCTCTCCCTCTTGCTCTCTGCCCTGGTCCCCTCTTCCTTGAGGGAAGGAGGAGCTCCATGGAGGTCCCTTCAAGCCGAAGGAAAGCAAGTTGCCAGGGAGGGGACTGGGCCAAGGGCAGAGCCCCGGCAGCCATTGCAGCTCTTTAAACCGGTTAGAAAAGAAGAGTCCTCTGCTGTCATCCCATTTCCCCTTTTTGGCAGCTTGACACCCTTTTGCTCCTGTGTGTGTGCATGTAATGTGTGCCTTCAGGTTGTGAGCTTCCCTCCCCGCTTTAACTCTTGTCTGGCTCTTTGCTATGGAATTCTGGGAGTTGTTTGCTTGCTTTTCTGTGGTGCTCCAAACAGAGGAGCTTTTGTGAGTTCCCTCCTGGAGGGAAGGAGGAGAAGGTCCTGGGCATCCCTGCCTCCTGCATTGTGACAGCACAGGAGCCCCACTGAACATGACACTAGAGCCCCCCCCCCCCAGAAGCAGCCAGACCCTCTCCCTCTTGCTCTCTGCTCTGGTCTCCTCTTTCCCTCTCTCTTTCTCTCTCTTTCCCTGCTTTCCTCTTCTCTTCCTTGTCCCACCTTTCCTCCCTTTTTCCTCCCTTCCCTCCCTCCTTCTTTCCCCCCTCACACACACACACCTTCCCTCACTGCAGTCGCTCGCCTGCCTGCCTCCCTCCCTGCCTGTCATTCTTTCAGCCAATCAGGAGACGGAGGAATGAGAGAACGGATTTGAGAACGGATAAGAATACTGCACACACTTCTCTTGGAATGTTTTCATCACGTTTCAGCTCTCTGGGAACACATTCAGAACACATTCAAATCCGTTCCCTCCTGGAACACATTTGGAACACATTTAAGCGTTCTGAGAACCCGATTGGAACACATACGTGCGGTATTCTCAAATGCGTTCCGTTCTCATCACGTGATGAGAACGTTCTCAGAACGCAGTGCGATAATCTTCACTGTCACCAAGAACAGTTTGGATTCTTGGATCATGGGCTGTGGTTCCATGAGGGGGAACATCTGGCAAGGGATGGGTTGCATCTCATGCAAGTTGACAAAAATGTTTTTGCCAATAGTCTCAAAAAAACTGATCAGGAAAGCTTTTAAACTGAGTTATATGGGGGAGGGAGACAGTATCCTGGAAAGCAAAAGGGCTGGTGAAAACAGTCAAACTGTCATAGAGAGAAGAAGGCAAACAGTGCAAAGGCCCAGCAGTGGGAGACAAAGATTTTTGCAAAGGCAGCAAGTAAATGGAACACATGGTCTTAAATATCTGTACACTAATGCACTGACCAAGCTAGGTTGTAAATAAAATACATATAATGAAAGAGAAAATTTTTATCATTTGTTTATCTCATGCTTCATTTGGAGTTTGTGAACTACTAATCTTTAACATAATTACTTTTGAACTTTTCACACCATTGCTAATTTGATATACAGGCTACAGTGGTACACACTGGAACACATTCACACTACATGCTTTCATATTCTTGTATATAACAAAAACTAGCAGGACAGTAATTTTCACTCGAACAGCATTTATTATTATTATTATTATTATTATTATTATTATTTTAGGGGAGATGAAGAAGCATATATTTCTTCCCTCCTAAAGCTTCCTTCCTATGTTTAATAGGAGCTACAAATGCCACCCCTTACTTTCTCTCTCTTTCCCCCCATCAATCAGGCTTCTTTGACAATGAAATTCCACCATCTGAAAAGCGGGTGGGTGGGAGAAAGTAAGGGTGTTTCTACTGATACCCAACAAAAAAGTCTACCTTTCTACTATGACATTATCACCATCTTGTGGTGAATATCCAGAAAGCTTCCCCTGTTCACTGATAACAATCCACACATAAAAAAGTAGGAAAATCTCCATAGTGAAAACATTCCTGTTTATTTGGCCATTTTAGGAACATCATGCTTCTACTCTTAACTCCACTATAGACTGTATCTGCATTATACAATTGATCCAGTTTGGCACTGCTTTAATTGCCAGGGCTCAGTGCTATGGAATTTTAGGATTTGTAGTTTTGTGAGATGTTTAACCTCTGTCAAGCGCTCTGGTGCCACAACAAACTACAAATCCCAGGTTTCAATACTATGGAGCAATGATAACAGCCTCTGTGTTGTTATAATGTTGAGGAGAGGTGGGTAAGGTTCTTGTATACCACCTGCTACCTTAAGCTCAAGGGTGGTTTAGAAATATTTGTTGTGACTGTAATAATGATGGTCATAAATCCCCAGCCACATAGAATGACATCTATGCCATAATACTTTCTCCTCAATCATCCCGTCTTCCTGAAAAAGATCTGCACAACTAGTCCATAATATATAACACTATTATTTTGTTGTTGTTGATGTTGTGTGCCTTCAAGTCATTTCTAACTTATGGAGACCCTATCATGGGGTTTTCTTGACAAGATTTGTTCAGAGGAGGTTTGCAACTGCCTTCCTCTGAGGCTGAGAGAGTGTGACTTGCCCAAGCCCATGCAGTGGAATTGAACCCTGTTCAAACCACAACACTAGGCTGGCTCTCATACGTTTTCTTCTTGTATATCATTTCATATATTTCAAAGACCTGTCATACATTTTCTAAAACAGATTTTCTAAAACTGCTGTTTGAGGAATACCACAGTTTCTGGTTTCTTAACTAACTGATCCAGATATTAAATAGGATTGTTAGGGAAATATCCCCAATATGTTCATTTGAAGGAAGAGTCCTTGAGTGAAGACAAAGAAACCGAAATGTGTCCATAGGCAATATGCACTTTATTAATTGGCCAATGGCGACAGCACACCATTGGTGGTGATAAAATTACTGTCGCACCCAGCAGCCATTCCCAAAAGTTTTTATAGCAAAACACAGTTCATTGTTTACATAGAGCTAGCTCAATTGGCTATTTAGTACACACATGATTATAAAACAGGCAGTTAATAGGCTATTGTCTAAACAACAAGTGACTGGTTGCGTTCACTGTCCACGCAATGGTCACATATTTTCTTATTGGCATTATATTTGCTATTACTTTGCTATTAGTCTGGAATGCAAAGAGATACTAGCTAGGCTGATCCTGTTCTCTTCCAAGGCTACTGCTGAGACACAGGCAATTGTATTCTTCAGAGTTCTCTTAGAGAAAGGGGGGTGAGTGCGTGCGGTGTGAGTGTGTATACCAAGGTTAAGAGGTGATATGATAGCCCTGTTTAAATATTTGAAGGGATGTCATATTGAGGAGGGAGCAAGCTTGTTTTCTGCTGCTCCAGAGACTAGAACACGGAGCAATGGATGCAAGCTGCAGGAAAAGAGATTCCACCTCAACATTATGAGGAACTTCCTGACAGTAAGGGCTGTTCGACAGTGGAACACACTTCCTAGGAGTGTAGTGGAGTCTCCCTCCTTGGAGGTCTTCAAACGGAGGCTGGATGGTCATCTGTCGGGGATGCTTTGATCTGGATTCCTGCATGGCAGGGGGTTGGACTGGATGGCACTTGTGGTCTCTTCCAACTCTATGATTCTATGATTCCCAGAGGCTGAGAGAGTGTGACTTGCCCAAGGTCACCCAGTAGGTTTCATAGCCAAGCTGGGAATTGAACCCTGGTCTCCAGAGTCATAGTCCAACACTCAAACCATTACACTACACATCTCATTATCAGTCTTCATTTTTGCCTTCAGATCCCTTCTTTAACCAGCTCCTTGCCAATAATCAGTAACCCTGCCACCTTTTCTGTATTTGTAGATATAAAACTATATCCATAAACAAAATAAATGTTTAAAATTGCTTTAATCAAATTGCATCATAAAAACTGGACAGATTACAGGTGGATTAAGAATGAATGGCATGAAATATGAAACACTGAATAATGTATCACAGTTATTTCAATATTATACATATTTAAAATCAGTTCTGAGATGTTGAAAATAAGTTAAATACAAAATTATTTTATGTATGGTATAATATGGAGATTGTCGTCACAGAAAAAAATATTTGTTTTCAGAGGGTCAGCATGATATAGTGGTTTGGAGTTGGACTATCCTTGGAAGCGGTGGGATAAAAATAGATGATGTTGATGATTATGATGATGATGACTCTGGAGCCCAGGGTTCAATTTCCAGTCCAGCCATGGAACCTAGTGGGTGACCCTTGGGCAAAAGTCACACTCTCTCGTGGAAAGCACACTGTGGAAATAATCCAGTTTGAGGCTGCTTTAACTGCCCTGGCTCAGTGCTAGGGAATCCTGGGAATTGTAGGGTTTTTCTAAGGTTATATTTTATTTAATTTTTAATTTATTTTTATGTCATTGTTTTATTTAGTTTGTGGTCCAAGTGCTCTCTGACAGAGAAGACTAAATGTCTCACAAACAATACAGTTCCCAGAATTCCCTAGCATTTTGAGCCAGGGCGGTTAAAGCAGCCTCAAACTGGGTTACTTCTGAGGAGTGTTTTGGACCTTGAGTCACACACACACACTCTCTCTCTCCAATGCAAACCCTCTGAAGAAACTTGCCAAGAAAACTTAGGGTTGTCTTAATTTGGAAACCACTTGAAAGGCACACAAGAGACAAATCAATCACAGGCTTTTCTAGGCAAGGTTTGTTCAGAAGGAGGTTTGCCATTGCCATGCTCTGAGGCTGAGAGGGTTCAATGTCACCCAGTGGGTTTATAATGGACTACCAGGGTCGCAACAGTCCAACACTCAAACCAATAAGCCACGCTGGCTCCCGCCCTCCCAGCCTGGATTGTCATTCATTCCTATGTTTTGCCAATAGGCGCCTAGCGCGCATGCGCAGAGCATTCTCTATTGATCTTCCCCTCGCCTTCCTCGCGCGGCGCCACAAACCGTTTAACGGCTCTCCTGTTGAGCGCGTGACGTCAGCTGTCTCCTTTCCCGCTCTGGGAACTCAAAAGTGGAGGCACTCCTGTTCTCTTTAAAATCCTGAAAGCACTCTTTCAAAAGTCAGGAAATACAAGGTTCGCACACAAAAAGATCCCTTACAAACTCATTCCTTTCAGAGTCAGGAGAAGCCTCACAAAGAAATACTATTTTTATCATTACAAATAAGTTCCCTCCCCCATTTTTACACACAGCAGCAGCTTCTGTTAAATTGTTGGCTAACAAACGCCACTTGTTGAGGAGATTACTCCTGGTCCAAAACACACTGCAGAAACAATCCAGGTTGAGACCCCTTTTAGCTGCATTGGCTCAGTGCTATGGAATTCTGGGATTTGTAGTTTTGTGAGACATTTAACCTCTGTCAGAGTGCTCAGGTGCCACTACAAACTACAGTTCCCAGGATTCCTTAGCCCTGAGCAAGGGCAGTTAAAACTGGATTATTTCTGCATTGTGTGTTTGTTGGGGACTGTAATTTTTGTTTTTAAGTAAGAGCCCTTAGGGAAATGGTTCACTTCTGTGGGACAAAAAAACAACAACATTGTTAAATAAGCAAGAGCTTCCTTTGAGTCAGGAGTGGTTCAGAGACATATGTTTTGAATGCCTTGAGTTCGCACACTGGGAACTGAATTTCACACGATGAAATAAAAATAAAGTTCAGGGTTTGGATGAGTCTCTCAAGGTTCATATTTCAAAAGAGTGGAAAGATGGGTTCAAGCATGGGACTGGAGCAAAATGGCAGTGCAGTCTCTTTACTGCCTTCCAGTCTGTAACCTGAATTGAATCCCACTTAGAATATACATTTTTTGACAGCATGGTTATGTTTTATTGAAAGGAAGAAGGCTGAAGTGTATAACAACAAACTGTGTACCAGTCCAGTAGGAATTCCTCAGCGTTGAAATGATCAGATTTGCTGTGCAGATTTTTATGGACGGCTCCCACATAGGCATCCATCTGAGAGAAAAAATATTTTTTTAAATATTGTTTATTTAATTTGTATTCATTTAAGTCCCATATTTCCACCAAAGAGCTCAAGCTGTCGCACTTGGTTATATCCCAGCCATTTTATTCTCAACCCTATGCAGCACTTTAGATTAACAAACAGGGGTGAACCCATGATCACTGATGAATTTAAAAACTGAGTAGGACATCTCTAGTTCCTTGACTGGATGTTAACCACTATAACACACTGTTTTCCCCTCAGAAACAATGTGGTACAGGACAGGACTTTTGACAGTTTACCCCTATTTTTTCATCTTTAGTCAGTCAAACTCTTGGACTGTAACCTGACAAATTTACACACATATATCCTGGGATTCAAACCATTTAGGGTTTTAATGCTGCCCTTCATACATCATTATTGTTTCATAAGTGCAGGGTGACCAAACATCCTCATTTTCCAGGACATGTCTATTCCAACCATCTGTCCAGGAGGAATTTTACATTTATATGAGTGATGTTAGGTTTTATTTTGTAATGTCCTCCATTTTCCTTGAACGGCCTACATTTTGCAGTGCCTCATCCTCCTTTGTGGGTACAACATCTGGTCACTTTGCATAACTGAACACAGTTGCTTAGTGGTTAAATAGTGTCCCATGTAACTGTTCCCCATTATAACGTAATGGTTCCTAAACAACATTTATAATGTACAAACACCTCCATAGGATTATAGAGTTATTTACACTTTGTTCCTGTTTTCTCAGAAGTGAGTCTCACTGAGTTCAATGGGACTGAACTCCTAGTTTTTAGGAAAATACAAACTGGTGCTATGCTGAGCATAATGTGGCTTGTGAATTTCTGTAGATAACAACACCATTCTTATCATCATCAGCCAATATGGGCACTTGTAAAAGGTGGGAAATGTAAGCCTGTCAAATCTGAGGTACAGATTTATGACAACATTTTCCCTCTGAACATAAATTAATAGCTATGTATAGAGGATACAGTGTTGGAAATCATCCATAGAATCCTGCATTTTAAGCCATGTACAATTATTATACTCCTTGGATCAGCTGCACTTGTGGCAGCAAGTCTTTATGGCCAAAAGGTTCACTGGTAACCATGAAATAATCACAACATGATAAAGGAAATCTGTGCTATGGTTACCAACATTTTTATTTGTCTAAACGTACTTATATGTATCTAAATTTGATCTGAATTTCAGTGAGAGCAGGAAGGCCGTCTTCCATAATGGAAAGCAGTTACAGTACTATAGTTTTTTGTGGGCTTTTCGGGCTATGTACTCATACACCCACTTGCTGTCCCTCAGACAACTGGGAGGCCGAAGCCAAAAAACAAATAATTAAATAATTTTTTTAAATAAATAAATAAACAAATAAACCGGGACAAATGTAGGACACAAATGTCAAACGGAGGACATTTTTTAAAAAAATGGAGGACACACAAAAAATTGGCTGATTTTTTTTTTAAAGTTAATATAAATGCATGTTTTGGAGGCTTCTATAGACAATTGCCCCCCTTGCCCGCCGCTTGCCCCCCCTTGACCAGCCCCTCCTGATAGGCCAAAGGCCCCACACCCACACGCGAGAGGCCAAAGGCTCCAGCGGCAATCGGCGGCAGGACCGGGCAGGGGCCGGTCTCAAGGCCTTGCCTACCCCTGTTTTCTGTTTTACCACTTCAGTTGAAACCATTGAAGGTTGCTAATCAAAGGAAGCAATTTAACTTGGCTACTACAGTGACAGCTTTATTTTAATCTTTCAATTTCACATGGCACTTGCTGAAAGAGTTGTGTAAACTTATCTACCTTCAGAACATAACCCACTTCAACTGGGCCACTTAGAATCATGTATCAATTTTAGCAGCCTTATGCAATTTCCTATTCCTGGGCCTCATGTTTCTCTATTCATATCACCACAGAATCATAAAACCTACAAGTTGGAAGGTTTCCCCAAGGTTGACTAGTCAACTCTAGTTCTTCAGCAGAAAACTGGTCAGGGTCGCTTTAAGACATTAGAAGAAATTTTGTAAGAGTTGGTGTTTTTCTGCTAGTCATTGTGCAACAGTGAGCAGAAGTACTAACATAAGCAACACATAACATAAAATGCTTGCAGTGAGTTGAGTAGTATTGTGGCTCAACTTAGCAAAGCAGTTTATAAAATCTCTTGTGGAATGGTGTGCATTTGTTTAGTTACTTGTCTAATTCAATTACAGTACATTAACATTAGAAGAGCAAAATTTTTAACTAAAATTTTTATTCTAAATTGACATTTAATTTTAATATTGTGTTATTTTTATTTTGTATTTTATATATTGTATTTTGTAACTGTATTTTGTATTCCATTGATATGATCAGCTGACTAATCAATAAACCTGTTGTTGTTGTTGTTGCTGCATTGGGATAATGAAAATTAATCAAACCTTAACAGGTTCGTACAAATGCATCTCAGTAAATATTTATCACAGCTTGGTAAACTGAAAGGACCCCCTCTCCTGCACTGCTTTGCTTAGGCCCTGTTCATTTAAACCCATGACCTCCCTAATTGAATCTATCCATCTAGTGTCTGGTCTTCTTTTTCAACAGTGAACTGGCTGTTGTTGTTAACTGCTCTCAAGCTAACACCGACTCATGACAACCTATAGATGAGACATCTCCAAGAACCCTTCTCCTCCACTGTTCTGCTTAGGTCCTGGACATTTAAACCCATGACCTCCCTCACTGAATCTATCCATTTAGTGTCTGGTCTTCTTTTTCTACTGACCTCTGTTTTGCCTAGCATTATTGTCTTTCCCAGTGAGTCATGCTTTCTCATAATGTGGCCAAAGTAGGACAGCCTTAATTTGGTCATCTTGGCTTCTAGAGAGAGTTCAGCCTTGATCTGTTCAAGGACCCATTTGCTTATCTTTTTGGCTGTCCATAGTATTCTCAGCACTCTTCTCCAGCACCACATCTCAAATGAGTTGATTTTCTTCTTATCTGCTTTCTTCACTGTCCTGCTCTCATGCCAATACATGATACTGGGGAATACAGTGGACTGGATAAGGCTAACTTTAGTCTTCAGTTGTATATCTGTATTCTTTGGGATCTTGACTCATTCTTTCATAGCTGTCCTTCCTATTCCTAGTCTTCTTCTGAGTTCTTGAGTGCAGTCTCCATCCTGGCTGTGGTACAATATAAACAGTTCCAGGGTGTCCTGCTCAGTGTAACAGTTACCTACAGGTGCACATACATGCATGCACACACACATGGACCCTTGCCTCTCTGATCCTTGTCATAGGTACTTCTGTTAGTCAAAAGATTTCCTTCAACTTTAATCAGATTGTAGCATTCTATCAAACACTATTCAGCAACTAGACTCTTTTCAGAAAGAGATGAAATCTAGGAGGAATTATATTAACTGCCTAAGTCTCTCTCCCTCCCACCCCCAGACTGCTTTTCAAGCCCAAACCTCTCAAAGTGCTTTATATTAAAAGAAAAATTGGTTTAGTAAAATACAGCAGAAACCACAAAGGAGGATATCAGGAAAATTAAAAGTCTGAATGAAGAGTCATACTCCAGAGAACAACAAGAACTTTGAAGTAAAGTTTTTAAAGTTTGAGAATTTATTGTTCCCATCTGCTATTAGAAGCAGACCATACAAAAACTAAGACCATGCACCCAAATTTAACTTTTTGGGTGCTATGAATTACTAGGAACCATAAGGCTCCATGGGGAGGATCTGTGTGAAACTCTAAAATATCTTCAATCTATGATCTGTGTGAAAATCTACAATATCTTCCATCTCTCTTCAATTTCATTCAACTAAAATACAAAATTGTGTGTATAGTCTATATCGTGCCTCAGCTCAGCTATAAACATGGAACCTCTGTATTCCTACAATTCCTACTATTTCTGTGCAAGGAGGGTTTCTCATCTTTAGAGCAAATGTACGGACTCAAAAGAACTGAAGCAGAAAACAAGCTTGCTCCCTCCTCAATATGACTTCCTTTCAAATATTTAAACAGGGCTATCATATCACCTCTTAACCTTCTCTTCTCCAAGCTAAACATACCCAGCTCCCTAAGACGTTCCTCATAGGGCTTGGTTTCCAGACCTTTCGCCATTTTAGTTGCTCTCCTTTGGACACGCTCCAGTTTCTCCTTTTTGAATTGTGGTGCCCAGAACTGGACACAGTATTCCAGGTGGGGCCTGACCAAAGCAGAATAGAGTGGCACTATTACTTCCCTTGATCTAGACACTATACTTTTATTGATGCAGCCTAAAATTGCATTGGCCTTTTTAGCTGACGCATCACACTGTTCACTCATGTTCAACTTGTGGTCTACGTGGACTCCCAGATCCCTTTCACACGTTGAAAGATTTGGGAAAAGGTGATATCTTATGCCTAAACATTATGTAAAGCATTGTATTTATGCTGATGCATTCAGAACAAGAATTTTATAGCTTTTTAAAAGCCGGCTCTTTTCATAAACACAGATATGTAATGTGTACTGAAGAGACAATTGGCTTTATGGGTTTCTTTCTGACTACTTAAAATATTTTGTTTTTATATCTAGACACAATGGATAACTGGAATGAAAAGAAGCTGGAAGAAGTAGTGAAGAAGATACGCGATGAATTAGAGAAGGAACATATCCAAATTCAAATAGTATGTTCTTTTCTTGATTTGTATTGCAGTATATAATTAAGATATTTGTGTGCTTCTGTAGAGAAATCAGTCAAGACCAGCCATTTGGCATGAATGGTTTAATTGAACCTGATCAACCGAACCAACACTTGGCCAATTTAATTGACAACAAACTAAGCAAGTCCATTCCTTTTATAGACAGAGACATGCATGTTTAGTTTGGCAAAATAGTCCATGGATCATTCACTAACAATATATGACAATATTAAGATGCAATAAAAAGACTGAATCCAGTACACCAAATGTGAACTCACTCAGAAATACAATTGTCTTGTGTAGTTACAGGTTTAATGTATATGTTTTCCAGATATTAAATGCATCTCAGCTTTTTCTAAGATAGATCTTTGTTATAATCTGAAAACCAGGAAAAAAGGCTAAAATATCATGGTAATTCTATTGATGCAAAAACAGTTTGCTTCTATAATGCAGTTTGACACTGCTTTCATTAGCATGGCTCAGTGCTATGGATTCCTGGGGTTTGTAATGGCACCAGAGCTCTCTGACAAAGACTAAATATCATACAAAATTACAAAGCCCAGAAACTCATAGGATTGAGCCATGGTAGCAAAGGCATATCAAACCATTAGTATGGATATAACCCAAGTGCAAAAATTGTGTAGTAATCTGTAAAACTTCACAGCCTTGAATTTCAGTTTGATACTTAGGTGGTTTTGACCAAATAAGTATTTTTCTTGATCAAATGCAAATAGATAACCAAATGCAGTTGGAAAAACAAAACAATTTCCTTGCATGTTATCAAGAAAGCTAAATAAGACCATCTGCCCTGTTTCTGTCTTGTCTTTTAAGTTGAGTAAGGCAAAACAGAGATAAGGCAGATGGTCTTATTAACTCTCTTGGTGGAGTGCTGGCAATATTTTTTTAAAAGATTGCATCTGGTCACCAGAAATAAAAATGCATCTTTATTTATTTATTATTTAGAGTACTTATATTCCACTCTTTGGCCACAAAGGCCCTTAGAGCATGTTACAGATTGTTAGTTTGACAGTTCTCTGCCCTCAGGATTACAAATTAAAAAGATATGACACAAAAGGAGAAGGCAGTGGGGAAAGGGATCGAGCCCAGCAGATACTTCCAGTTTCTTCTTTCCCTCTGGGATCATGGTGGTAGCAGTTAAGATGTAATGCTTCCCAGAACTCCTTTATCTGAATGAGTTTTTTCTTTACCAAATTCCTTATTTCCTGCTAATTAGTAGATAACTGTTATTTATTATCCTTCTAGTAAGTTACTTTACTATTTCCTTATTATTTCAACATCTCATCAATCTTGTAAATGGGTAGCCAAGAAGAGAAAAAGAAAATATACAAGGGCTAAGGACGAAAAGGATGGAATGGGGAATTTATTGCCTTCAGGGGAGTTTTATCCATCCTGTTGCACCTTTGACTGGACTTCTCAGGCAGGCTTTTAAGGCCCTGCCTGACTACTGGAGCTGCTGTGAGTTCTGGGGGGGGTGTCCTTGGAATCCTCCCTCTTCCTCCACTCAAGCTGGCTCTGTTTTCCTGTTAATTCTGGCATAATGTAAAGTTATTTCATTCTCTTAGTGTTTTTTCCTACTTGGTCAATTCAATTGGTTTTCCAATTTCCTGAGCCCATACAATCATGTTGTGTTTTATTTCCTCCTGCTCTAGATCTCTTTGTTTGAGAACTTTATAATATTTAGAAATATGACCTTTTTCCTTGTCAAACAGTATTCTGTCTATAATCGTTATTTCTTTGTTCAATCCTGGTTCTTTTTTTTTTATCTTTTTTAAACTTCTCCGTTAGTTGTATATAACTGAACTAGTAACTGATTCTCCCTTCTGCTTTCAGTTGTTCATATGATTTAGGAGGGAAGGTGTCTTTTCTTTTATTATTGATCCTTTAAGTTAGCCACGATGTGGTTTTGTCTTTTCTGGTTCTGTTGAAAATAAATTAGTCTTTTATTTCTTTTTATAGGAAGTGGAAGAGACTTTTCAAATTTTGGAGACTATCAGAAGTTGTATAGATGGCAAGGAGAAGGATTTAGAAGAAAATGAAGCTTCTTTTCAACGAATTGAAGAGCAAATATTAAAACAGATAGAACAATTAAAGCATCTTGTACTGCAGGTATCATTTTAAGTCATTTTACAAACCCCAGAAGATAAGAGATTTTATAGATTGGGACTGTGTTTATCCCAGACAACGTTCTGGTGACCCCTAGGAAGGTGAACTTGATATTTAAATGAAGTTTTGTGCCTCTCTTTTTTCATCAGCCAGAGAGCGATATCTCAGAAATGTTTACTTTACTGGATAGTATGAAAATACACATCGAACAGAAATACGTGGTTTATTGTGAAATACAAAAGGATAAGAAATTGCTTGAAAAAATTCATTGTGAACTAAAGGTAACAGTTCCTTATTCATGGTATCTATACCGTATTTTAAGGGGATTTCAGACTTCAGCTCCCAGAATCCCAGGCTATTGGCCAACATGGCTGGGGCTTCTAGGAGATGAGATCCAACATCTCTCTTCAAGGGCACAGTCTGGGGACCACTACATAGTTAACCTCTTGGGTTCTTCAGTACACATCCTTTAAGGATTAGAATCATAGAGTTGAAAGAGACCACAAGGGAGGCAACAAAATCCTTTCTCACAGCAAACACGGTTCCTTTTAAGGCTTAGACAATAAAAAACAGCAGAAATACAGTTTCATATAAATATTAAACACATGAGGGACAGACCCAAGGCCCCAGGAATACTTCTGACTAGTTCCCACCATGTTTCAATGTGAGTAAAATACCAGGGCTTTCCCCCCCATCTTTTATAGCTTCAGTGAATTTTGTGCAAATAGACATACAAAATATCTTCTGCTCTCAAATATGCTTTTTTCACACAAATTTTTTTTATAATCTTACTCAGAAGGGAGAAGACTGTCATCTTTCGGACACTGAGGAAGAGAACAGCCTTGCTTAGTGTCATCAGAGGCTGTCCTGAAGGTACAGTGTATCTTAATGTGTATTTTATCCATAATTGTAATGTTTTATTAGTTTTATATATCTATTGTAGATTTTTTCTTGTACTGTTTTATAATTTTCTTGTACACCGCTATGATCTATTTGTAATAGCGGTTTATAAATTAAAAAATAAATGCATTACTTATTAGAACTAAACAAAATTTGCATCCCTGTTCATTGTCCAATAACATGGCCTGCACTCCACATTTAGGATGCTTATTTAGGCTTGCTTGAAAGTAAATCCCATTGAAATCAGTGTGATTTTTTAAATAAAAGTTAACCATTATGTAAAGAGGGGGAAATCTGATTTATTTAAAATACCACTAAATGCAGGTATTTCCCAACTTGTGTTTTGTGAGTTAGGATTGCATCCAAGTGAGAAAAATTATATGAAATGAAAAAACAAAACACATGACTTGTTTCCAAAACTGATTGAATTATTATACTGGGATTTCTTAGTAAATCTGTGGTTATAATTCATATAGATCACTTGTATGAGAGGGGGGGAAATTATCCGACTACTTAATCTTACCTAATTAAAAAATGACAGGATTGTTTCTTGAGTTCTCCTCTGCAAACAGAAAAAAACTTGTACTATTTGCAGAATGGGTTAAAACGAGGGATGCAAAATATACTGATTTTCTTTTCTTAATGCAGGCTCTTTAAGACACCATGTTCTAATTGTTTCCCAGTCCATTTGGAAGACACTTCAAAGATTCAAGGAGAAATCTTCCTGCCTTCTGCAGGTGCGAGCAACTCCACTAAAGGTGCGAGCAACTCCACACCAGCATAAATAAAACCATTTTAGCAACATGTAATTCCATCTATTATGATGCACTTTCCAAAGGTGCTCACAGTACAACACCCTTCTCACAATGACTACCTGGCAGGATTATTATTATTATTGTTAACTTGTTGATAATTGTTAATTGCTAAGTTCCAACACAACTGGAAGTAAAGTTATGCCCCCTCAGATTTTCAGTTTTTGTTTTGGCTGTGTTTTGCTTTTTGAGATGTATAGGTGGTTTGAGTGAAGTGGTAAGTTCTCTGTGTTTTGCAGCAGTTTTGAGCCATTTGGAAGAGTGGGGCAAAAATTTTAACTAGAACAATACATTGAGGAAGAGTTGGGGACTTTGGGGCCACATTTTGGGGCTTGGAGGCCGACATGTTGCCCAAAGACCACACTTTCCCCAGCCATAATATTCCACTGTAATTGCAACAAACATAAATACAAAATAGGACACAATAAAATCTAGTTAAGTACAATTAAAACATAGAGCAGCCACAAACATAATTTATACTAGTGATTCAAACTAAAAAGACTTCATGTTTGTTGGCAGTTGTGGAGGGTGGAGTCTCCTTCCTTCAGGCTTAGTCCTGATGGAGCTGGACTTGCCTGGCCAACTCCCTCTCAGGCCGGCGGGTGGCAGTTGTGGAGGGCGGAGTCTCCTTCCTTCAGGCTTAATCCTGATGGAGCTGGACTTGCCTGGCCAACTGCCTCTCAGGCCGGCGGATGGCAGTTGTGGAGGGCTGAGTCTCCTTCCTTTAGGCTTAGTCCTGATGGAGCTGGACTTGCCTGGCGAACTCAGGCCGGCGGATGGCAGTTCTGGAGGGCGGAGTCTCCTTCCTTCAGGCTTAGTCCTGATGGAGCTGGACTTGCCTTGCGAACTCAGGCCGGCGGATGGCAGTTGTGGAGGGCGGAGTCTCCTTCCTTCAGGCTTAGTCTTGATGGAACTGGACTTGCCTGGCGAACTCAGGCCGGCGGATGGCAGTTGTGGAGGGCGGAGTCTCCTTCCTTCAGGCTTAGTCCTGATGGAGCTGGACTTGCCTGGCCAACTCCCTCTCAGGCCGGCAGATGGCAGTTGTGGAGGGCGGAGTCTCCTTCCTTCAGGCTTAGTCCTGGTGGAGCTGGACTTGCCTGGCCAACTCCCTCTCAGGCTGGCGGATGGCAGTTGTGGAGGGCGGAGTCTCCTTCCTTCAGGCTTAGTCCTGATGGAGCTGGACTTGCCTGGCCAACTCCCTCTCAGGCCGGCGGGTGGCACTTGTGGAGGGCGGAGTCTCCTTCCTTCAGGCTTAGTCCTGATGGAGCTGGACTTGCCTGGCCAACTCCCTCTCAGGCCAGCGGATGGCAGTTGTGGAGGGCGGAGTCTCCTTCCTTCAGGCTTAGCCCTGATGGAGCTGGACTTGCCTGGCCAACTCCCTCTCAGGCCGGCGGGTGGCAGTAGTGGAGGGCGGAGTCTCCTTCCTTCAGGCTTAGTCCTGATGGAGCTGGACTTGCCTGGCCAACTCCCTCTCAGGCCGGCGGGTGGCAGTTGTGGAGGGCGGAGTCTCCTTCCTTCAGGCTTAGTCCTGATTGAGCTGGACTTGCCTGGCCAACTGCCTCTCAGGCCGGCGGATGGCAGTTGTGGAGGGCGGAGTCTCCTTCCTTCAGGCTTAGTCCTGGTGGAGCTGGACTTGCCTGGCCAACTCCTTCTCAGGCCGGCGGGTGGCAGTTGTGGAGGGCGGAGTCTCCTTCCTTCAGGCTTAGTCCTGGTGGAGCTGGACTTGCCTGGCCAACTCCCTCTCAGGCCGGCGGATGGCAGTTGTGGAGGGCGGAGTCTCCTTCCTTCAGGCTTAGTCCTGATGGAGCTGGACTTGCCTGGCCAACTCCCTTTCAGTCCGGCAGATGGCAGTTGTGGAGGGCGGAGTCTCCTTCCTTCAGGCTTAGTCCTGATGGAACTGGACTTGCCTGGCCAACTCCCTCTCAGGCCGGCGGATGGCAGTTGTGGAGGGCGGAGTCTCCTTCCTTCAGGCTTAGTCCTGATGGAACTGGACTTGCCTGGCCAACTCCCTCTCAGGCCGGCGGATGGCAGTTGTGGAGGGCGGAGTCTCCTTCCTTCAGGCTTAGCCCTGATGGAGCTGGACTTGCCTGGCCAACTCCCTCTCAGGCCGGCGGATGGCAGTTGTGGAGGGCGGAGTCTCCTTCCTTCAGGCTTAGTCCTGATGGAGCTGGACTTGCCTGGCCAACTCCCTCTCAGGCCGGCGGATGGCAGTTGTGGAGGGCGGAGTCTCCTTCCTTCAGGCTTAGTCCTGATGGAACTGGACTTGCCTGGCCAACTCCCTCTCAGGCCGGCGGGTGGCAGTTGTGGAGGGCGGAGTCTCCTTCCTTCAGGCTTAGTCCTGATGGAACTGGACTTGCCTGGCCAACTCCCTCTCAGGCTGGCGGATGGCAGTTGTGGAGGGCGGAGTCTCCTTCCTTCAGGCTTAGTCCTGATGGAACTGGACTTGCCTGGCCAACTCCCTCTCGGGCCGGCAGATGGCAGTTGTGGAGGGCGGAGTCTCCTTCCTTCAAGCTTAGTCCTGATGGAGCTGGACTTGCCTGGCCAACTCCCTCTCAGGCCGGCGGATGGCAGTTGTGGAGGGCGGAGTCTCCTTCCTTCAGGCTTAGTCCTGATGGAGCTGGACTTGCCTGGCCAACTCCCTCTCAGGCCGGCGGGTGGCAGTTGTGGAGGGCGGAGTCTCCTTCCTTCAGGCTTAGTCCTGGTGGAGCTGGACTTGCCTGGCCAACTCCCTCTCAGGCCGGCGGATGGCAGTTGTGGAGGGCGGAGTCTCCTTCCTTCAGGCTTCGTCCTGATGGAACTGGACTTGCCTGGCCAACTCCCTCTCAGGCCGGCGGATGGCAGTTGTGGAGGGCGGAGTCTCCTTCCATCAGGCTTAGTCCTGATGGAGCTGGACTTGCCTGGCCAACTGCCTCTCAGGCCGGCGGATGGCAGTTGTGGAGGGCGGAGTCTCCTTCCTTCAGGCTTAGTCCTGATGGAACTGGACTTGCCTGGCCAACTCCCTCTCAGGCCGGCGGGTGGCAGTTGTGGAGGGCGGAGTCTCCTTCCTTCAGGCTTAGTCCTGATGGAACTGGACTTGCCTGGCCAACTCCCTCTCAGGCCGGCGGATGGCAGTTGTGGAGGGCGGAGTCTCCTTCCTTCAGGCTTAGCCCTGATGGAGCTGGACTTGCCTGGCCAACTCCCTCTCAGGCCGGCGGATGGCAGTTGTGGAGGGCGGAGTCTCCTTCCTTCAGGCTTAGTCCTGATGGAGCTGGACTTGCCTGGCCAACTCCCTCTCAGGCCGGCGGATGGCAGTTGTGGAGGGCGGAGTCTCCTTCCTTCAGGCTTAGTCCTGATGGAACTGGACTTGCCTGGCCAACTCCCTCTCAGGCCGGCAGGTGGCAGTTGTGGAGGGCGGAGTCTCCTTCCTTCAGGCTTAGTCCTGATGGAACTGGACTTGCCTGGCCAACTCCCTCTCAGGCTGGCGGATGGCAGTTGTGGAGGGCGGAGTCTCCTTCCTTCAGGCTTAGTCCTGATGGAACTGGACTTGCCTGGCCAACTCCCTCTCGGGCCGGCAGATGGCAGTTGTGGAGGGCGGAGTCTCCTTCCTTCAGGCTTAGTCCTGATGGAGCTGGACTTGCCTGGCCAACTGCCTCTCAGGCCGGCGGATGGCAGTTGTGGAGGGCGGAGTCTCCTTCCTTCAGGCTTAGTCCTGATGGAGCTGGACTTGCCTGGCCAACTCCCTCTCAGGCCGGCGGGTGGCAGTTGTGGAGGGCGGAGTCTCCTTCCTTCAGGCTTAGTCCTGATGGAGCTGGACTTGCCTGGCCAACTCCCTCTCAGGCCGGCGGATGGCAGTTGTGGAGGGCGGAGTCTCCTTCCTTCAGGCTTCGTCCTGATGGAACTGGACTTGCCTGGCCAACTCCCTCTCAGGCCGGCGGATGGCAGTTGTGGAGGGCGGAGTCTCCTTCCATCAGGCTTAGTCCTGATGGAGCTGGACTTGCCTGGCCAACTGCCTCTCAGGCCGGCGGATGGCAGTTGTGGAGGGCGGAGTCTCCTTCCATCAGGCTTAGTCCTGGTGGAGCTGGACTTGCCTGGCCAACTCCCTCTCAGGCCGGCGGGTGGCAGTTGTGGAGGGCAGAGTCTCCTTCCTTCAGGCTTAGTCCTGGTGGAGCTGGACTTGCCTGGCCAACTCCCTCTCAGGCCGGCGGATGGCAGTTGTGGAGGGCGGAGTCTCCTTCCTTCAGGCTTAGTCCTGATGGAGCTGGACTTGCCTGGCCAACTCCCTTTCAGTCCGGCAGATGGCAGTTGTGGAGGGCGGAGTCTCCTTCCTTCAGGCTTAGTCCTGATGGAACTGGACTTGCCTGGCCAACTCCCTCTCAGGCCGGCGGGTGGCAGTTGTGGAGGGCGGAGTCTCCTTCCTTCAGGCTTAATCCTGATGGAGCTCGACTTGCCTGGCCAACTGCCTCTCAGGCCGGCGGATGGCAGTTGTGGAGGGCGGAGTCTCCTTCCTTCAGGCTTAGTCCTGATGGAGCTGGACTTACCTGGCCAACTCCCTCTCAGGCCGGCAGATGGCAGTTGTGGAGGGCGGAGTCTCCTTCCATCAGGCTTAGTCCCGATGGAGCTGGACTTGCCTGGCCAACTGCCTCTCAGGCCGGCGGATGGCAGTTGTGGAGGGCGGAGTCTCCTTCCTTCAGGCTTAGTCCTGATGGAGCTGGACTTGCCTGGCCAACTCCCTCTCAGGCCGGCGGATGGCAGTTGTGGAGGGCGGAATCTCCTTCCTTCAGGCTTAGTCCTGATGGAGCTGGACTTGCCTGGCCAACTCCCTTTCAGTCCGGCAGATGGCAGTTGTGGAGGGCGGAGTCTCCTTCCTTCAGGCTTAGTCCTGATGGAACTGGACTTGCCTGGCCAACTCCCTCTCAGGCCGGCGGGTGGCAGTTGTGGAGGGCGGAGTCTCCTTCCTTCAGGCTTAGTCCTGATGGAGCTGGACTTGCCTGGCCAACTCCCTTTCAGTCCGGCGGATGGCAGTTGTGGAGGGCGGAGTCTCCTTCCTTCAGGCTTAGTCCTGATGGAACTGGACTTGCCTGGCCAACTCCCTCTCAGGCCGGCGGGTGGCAGTTGTGGAGGGCGGAGTCTCCTTCCTTCAGGCTTAATCCTGATGGAGCTGGACTTGCCTGGCCAACTGCCTCTCAGGCCGGCGGATGGCAGTTGTGGAGGGCGGAGTCTCCTTCCTTCAGGCTTAGTCCTGATGGAGCTGGACTTACCTGGCCAACTCCCTCTCAGGCCGGCAGATGGCAGTTGTGGAGGGCGGAGTCTCCTTCCATCAGGCTTAGTCCCGATGGAGCTGGACTTGCCTGGCCAACTGCCTCTCAGGCCGGCGGATGGCAGTTGTGGAGGGCGGAGTCTCCTTCCTTCAGGCTTAGTCCTGATGGAACTGGACTTGCCTGGCCAACTGCCTCTCAGGCCGGCGGATGGCAGTTGTGGAGGGCGGAGTCTCCTTCCTTCAGGCTTAGTCCTGGTGGAGCTGGACTTGCCTGGCCAACTCCCTCTCAGGCCGGCGGGTGGCAGTTGTGGAGGGCGGAGTCTCCTTCCTTCAGGCTTAGTCCTGATGGAGCTGGACTTACCTGGCCAACTCCCTCTCAGGCCGGCAGATGGCAGTTGTGGAGGGCGGAGTCTCCTTCCATCAGGCTTAGTCCCGATGGAGCTGGACTTGCCTGGCCAACTCCCTCTCAGGCCGGCGGATGGCAGTTGTGGAGGGCGGAGTCTCCTTCCTTCAGGCTTAGTCCTGATGGAGCTGGACTTGCCTGGCCAACTGCCTCTCAGGCCGGCGGATGGCAGTTGTGGAGGGCGGAGTCTCCTTCCTTCAGGCTTAGTCCTGATGGAGCTGGACTTACCTGGCCAACTCCCTCTCAGGCCGGCAGATGGCAGTTGTGGAGGGCGGAGTCTCCTTCCATCAGGCTTAGTCCCGATGGAGCTGGACTTGCCTGGCCAACTGCCTCTCAGGCCGGCGGATGGCAGTTGTGGAGGGCGGAGTCTCCTTCCTTCAGGCTTAGTCCTGATGGAGCTGGACTTGCCTGGCCAAGTCCCTCTCAGGCCGGCAGATGGCAGTTGTAAATGGAATGGACAGAATCTATACAAGGCAGTCTTGTATGTAAGATCCACCAAGTCAAATCTGCATCAGATTAAATATTCTCCAGTCTAGAATTCATTTGAAGCCCAGACAACACCAGGGACAGAAAGATACAGTCATGGTGCTGCTATAGTGGGGGAAATGATCTGACTTAAGGTTCTTTCATGGCACATTGTTTTAGCTTTAAGGAAAACTGTTTCTATTGCTCTTTCCATAATCTGCTAAACAAAAAGCAGGAATATGTGACATGACAATACTAACATTGACAGAAATTGTTAATACCACAGTGGTTAATTTTGGAATTATAAGACTAAATCTAGCATTATTCAAATGGACTTCTGTTCATGCAATCAAAATTTATTTTTCCCTTTCCCCCCTCAATGTGATTGCAAAACTGTTTTAAGAGATACTTTTACTTCCATAACAAATTGGGAGGCATGAGAACTACAACATAAAGAAGGTATTATATTCCCTGGTCGAAGGATGCCATTAACACCATCCATAAACTTATATTATGCTACCTACCACTTATCTTTAGTTTTCCTGATTCAGAACAGGACTTAAAAATTAAATTGTTAATGTTTGCTATGAAAATCTTTAGTTTTTACATTAATCATTACATCAATAAGGTGAAGCAGACAGGTGACTAGGAGCAGCCTCTGGCTGCTCCAACTGTGATTGGGCTCTGATCAGCCTGGATCACAGCAACTGGTTGGTCCACTCCTGGCGCAGGCTGCCACTGTGATCCCAAAGAGGCTGCCAGCAGAAGCATTTTTTGCCGCTCCTTTTGCTGACATCTTAGGCAGCCTTGGAGTGGCTTTCAGCCGCTTCAGGGGCATGTGTCATCTGCACACACCAAAAGTAGCCAAAATCTATTCCTTCTGGCACATCTGTTTCGACCCAATCACTACTTTATGTAGAAAGCATAGGAAGTATGTACTTTAGTGCTATTCTTCCAGATAATACTTCCTAAGTGGGTAAATAACTCATTTTACTGCAGAAGGTTCCCAGAGTTCTTTCTTATATAATAAGAGGACAAGTCAAAATTTGCTATTTACTATGTCCCAAATATAATAGATAGGAGCTTCGTTAAGTTAAAGGTCACACGTGAAGTCATTTGGCCTCATTAAAAACAACAACAGATCAGAATTCTGGTGGCAATGGCAGGACGACTGATTGTTGGAGATGAAGGCCCCATTCAGACTTACCTTTTTGTGCTGGATGGAACTGGGCAGATTTGGTTTGCCCCCCCCCCCCCCCGCCCTGAATCCCTCCGGAAGCAAGTGCCCACTACCTAATCAGAGTAATTTAACCCTGAATGCCATGCAGCTCTGGTGGAGAGTTCACATTTCGTGAAGCAGTTTTAAAGAAAGGGTCCTTTGCTGTCAGTCAAATTTATATCCGCCTTCATGGATGTGACGTTTCCTGAAGCCATTGGGCAATCGGAACTGTGCTTCCCCCCCCCCTCCTTTTTTAAAAAAAAACAGGCACCAGAATGTGCAGACGCTATCAAATTTAAAAATCTGTGTGTGTGTGTGTGTGTGTGTGTGTTGTGGGGATTTTGATCACTGCAAGTTATGGATCTTCCCTTTGCCCCGTTTTCAGCCCCAAAATGCAATATAATGCCATCTCTGCATCCTCCCTCCTTACCACCCCAGAATGCCTCATTATTATTATTATTATTATTATTATTATTATTATTATTATTGGAATGCCATCTCTGCATCCTTTGCTTTCCCTCATTGCCACCCCAGAATACAGATATGTAGCAAAAGCATTCTGTATCAGTTTGCCAAATTGGAAAGAAAACGTTTGTAACATTCACTTTGTAGCATTCATGTAGAAAAAAGTAGTTAAAAGTAATTAGTAATAATACGTAGATTCATGAATAGATCATTTATTTTCGGTAAGGACAGACATTTTTATGGTTGCAATTTTCCCTAAAAAAGACAGCTTCAGGTTTGTCCATTTGTGCAGGTCTTTTGTTATTTTATGCCAGGTTGTGAAGTTGAAGGCTTTCATGGCCAGCAACCATGGTTTTTTGTGGGGTTTTTTGGTCCATGTGGCCATGTTCTAGAAAATTTTCTTCCTGCCATTCTTGGATGTCCTAGTCATTCGCAAACCGAACCAACATTTAGGTCACACAGTGTACAGAAAACCCACACATACAGACTGATACCTGCACAAGAACTCCAACCATCACCCAGGACAAAAAAGAAGCACAATAAAAACACTGAGCAAAATGCATCTGCGAACCCCGCTTCTTGGATGATGAACTGAAGCACTTGCACCAGGCTCTACAATAATAATAATAAAAATTTTATTTTTATACCGCCCTTCCAAAGATCAGGGCGGTTAACAACACGATAAAACAGTAAAAGACAAAATATACATCAAAATTAAAACAATTACAGCAAAACAGAATAAAAACCCCGTTAGCCCATCCTCTTGCCACAGAGAGGAAGGAAGGCCCACTGGACTTTAATCGGGGAATGCGACCTGAAATAGAAAGGTTTTTAAATCCTTTCTAATTTGGGCCAGGGTGGTGGCCGAGTAGAGCTCTGTGGGCAGCGTGTTCCAAAGGGCCGGGGCAGCGATGGAAAATGACTTCCTCGTAGTAGAGGTAAGCCTAGCCCCTGGCACCCTAAGTAGTTGCTGCCCTGATGTTCTGAGGGTGCGGGACGGAATGTACGGGGAGAGGCGGTCCTTCAGGTATCCTGGGCCCAAGCCATTTAGGGCTTTATAGGTCATCACCAACACCTTATATTGTGCCTGGAAGCGAATAGGCAGCCAATGCAGATCTTTCAGCACTGGTGTAATATGGCTGGCCCTGGAGGTACCAGTGACCAGCCTGGCTGCCATATTCTGTACCACTTGTAGCTTCCGGGTTTGGTATAAGGGTTGCCCCATGTAGAGTGCGTTGCAGAAATCCAATCTCGAGGTTACCAGAGCGTGTACTACCGTTTCAAGGTCCCTCTGGGCCAGGTATGGGCGCAGCTGGCGAATAAGCCGAAGCTGATAACAGGTGTTCTTGACCATCGCATTCACCTGAGCAGTCAGATGAAGCGACGAGTCAAGAAGCACCCCCAGACTGCGCACAGAGTCCTTCACAGGAAGCGTGACCCCGTTCAGGACAGGTGGAACCACCGCCATTCCTGGACCAGGGGAACCTATCACAAGTACCTCTGTTTTCTCTGGATTCAATTTGAGTCGGTTTTTCCTCATCCAGCCCATTACCGACTCCAGACAGGCCACGAGAGGAGAGACGCCATCCTCAGTCACTGCATCAGTCAGAGACATAGAGAAAATGATTTGAGTGTCATCAGCGTACTGATAACCCCGCGCCCCATGTCTCCAGATGATCTCTCCCAGTGGTTTCATGTAGATGTTAAATAGCATGGGAGACAGAATGGCTCCTTGAGGGACCCCGGTTTTTAGGGGCCTCTCGTCAGAGCACACGTCTCCCAGCTGCACCATCTGGGACCTCCCAGAGAGGTAGGACCGGAACCACTGGAGCGCAGTGCCCCCGATTCCCACCTCAGCCAGGCGCCCCAGAAGGATACCATGGTCTATGGTATCGAAAGCCGCTGAGATGTCCAAGAGCACCAACAGGGACATGCTTCCCCTGTCGATGCCCAGACGGAGATCATCGACCAAGGCGACCATGGCCGTCTCAACCCCGTAACCCACCCAGAAGCCAGTTTGAAATGGGTCCAGATAACCAAGACTGCCTGAAGCTGGATTGCAACCGCCCTCTCGATCACCTTCCCCAAAAATGGCAGCAGCGAGACTGGCCGATAATTATTATGTACCAGGGGGTTGAGGGAGGGCTTTTTTAGTGAAGTTTTTACAATGGCCAATTTTAGTTCAGATGGAAATTGCCCTTCCCTCAAAGATGTGTTAATAATCCGGCGTAACAATAAAGTTACCGCCGGTCCCCCCTGGACCGCTAGCCATGAGGGACAGGGATCGAGAGAGCAGGTCGTCTTCCGAACACTTCCGAGGATCTTGTCCACATCATCAGTACTTACCAACTCAAACCGATCCAGTTTAATGGAGTCTACGGAGGCTCTGGACGCCTCTACACTAGGTTCTGCTTGAATGTCGGCGTTAAGACCTTCGCTTATCCGAGAGGTTTTATCCGCGAAGAAGTTATTAAATTGGTCACAGCAGGCCTTAGAAGGTTCAAGGATCTGGTTCGGGGCGGGAGGGAGCTGAGTCAGCTCCCTGACCACCCTGAACAACTCTGCTGGACGTGACTCCGTGGACGCAACACGAGCACCATAGAACGAGTTCTTAGCTGCTCGTATCGCCTCTCCGTAGTCCTCTAACAGTTGGTCTAGGAGAGCCTTGTCGTCTAAGCAAAGGTGTTTCCGCCAACGGTACTCTAGCTGTCGCAATTCCCACTTCCTTGCCCAGAGGTCTTCCGTATACCAGGGCTTGCGCTTGGAAGCAGGTCTGAGAGGGCGCTTGGGAGCGATACTGTGTATAGCCCTAGAGAGACCGGTATTCCAAATACCAGTCAGGGCATCAACAGAGTCGCCGTCACTTCCAACCATGTGTCCCTCTAGAGCTTCCTGGAACCTTTTGGGTTCCATCAGCCTTCGAGGGTGGACCATCCTAGTAGGTCCACCACCCCCGGGGGGGATCTGGGTAGAGACCTTGATTTTTGCCTCCACCAGGAAGTGATCCGTCCATGACAGGGGGGAAATATTAGTTATTCCCGCCCACGGATTTTCCGCATCCGAGCAGAAGACCAAATCAAGAGTATTACCCGCAAAATGCGTAGGACCCGAAATCAGCTGGGACAGGCCCATGGCCGCCATGGTATCCATGAATTCCCGAGCCGCACCGGGTGGAATATAGCTGGCCGTGAGGGAGATGTTGAAGTCACCCAGGACAAGTAGCCTGGGCGTCTCCAGCATCAGCTCCGCGACCAGCTGTGTCAGCTCGTTAAGGGAGTCCGTTAGCGCACGGGGTGGCCAATACACCAACAGAATCCCTAGACTGTCCCTCGCCTTTAGGGTCAGGTAAATACACTCGATATAGGACGTCTATATCTAACAAGCCAATGGTTATTCCAGCTCAGACATCAGAAGGGCTGCCAGGCCCAGGAAAGCCCAGAGAAGTGAAGACAAACAGCCACCCAAAGGGATTTTTACCATACATCAAAGGAGTCACAGACAGAATAGGCAAAGTGGTGAGGAAGCATAACCTGCAAATGGTTTACAAACTGACAAAGAAAATCCAGCAAATGCTTCACTCAGCCAAGGACCAGATAGACCCTCTCACAACCGCAGAAGTTCACCACATACCAAGTCTACATAGAGACCACCAAACACAGTGTGCAAACAAGAACCAAGGAATATGAGAGACACTGCAGTAGCAGAACATGCCACAAACCATCCTGGGCATAAAATATTCTTTGAAAACACTGAAATCTGGACCATGCCAACAACTACTATGTCAGGATGCACAGGGAAGCCATTGAAATCCACAAACATCTGGATAATTTCAACCGGCAAGAAGAAACCCTCAAAGTGAGCAAAATTCGGCTACCAGTCCTGAGGAATTGCAAAATAAGGACTCAGCAAATGCAAATGGGAAACCATTCGGAGTCAGGGGCTTTCCCAGCAGATAATGATCACCAATTAGCAGACATTAATCCTCTTTTGCATTAGCCTCCCAACCCGAGGCTGGCCATCAGCACAAAACAATACACATGCAAATCACTCCTGCATTCCCAGGCTCACATATATACACCCAACTTTTTCCAGGCAAAACATTCTCTGAAGATGCCAGCCACAGTTGCTGGCGAAACATCAGGAAGAAAACTTTCTAGAACATGGACACATAGCCCGAAAAAACCCACAAAAAACCATTATGCCAGGTTGTTTTATAGTTATTGTCAAATAAGTCTGTATAGTTATTTGTTAGCCAGATACCTAAGTATTTAGCCTTTTTGACTATTTTACAGTTAGATGCTTCTTGTAATGTGCTGTTATCTGCTTCAGTCGTGTTTCTTGTAATAAATATTGAATTTTTTTTCTGTTTATTTTGAAGCCTGCAACTTGTTCAAAGTTTGTCAGTAAGCTCATTAATTTCAGAATGTTTTCAATAGGATCTTCCAGAAAAATTGCTAGGTCATCCGCAAGGCCTTTAGATTATGTTTTATTTTTTATTCTTGTCCCATTTATTTCTGGGTTATTTAACAGTTCTGATACTAATATAAACAGAAGGGGAGATGGGGACACCCTTGCCTGGGTCCTTATTCTATTTTAATAGGAGGGGTTTTCTCTCCATTTATGATTAACTGTGTGTGTTGCATTTTGTATATACTTTTCACCCACCCAGAAATTGTCTCCTACCTCCATTTTCTTCAGGGTTTCGAATATGCAGACCCACTTAACATTATCGAAGGCCTTTTCCACATCAACCAAAAATAAGGAAAACTTTTTATTGTTAGGTTTTTCATAATATTCAATTATGTTTATAACTGACCTCAGATTTGTTTTTAGCTGTCTTCCCAGCAGGAACTCTACCTAGTCTTCATGTATCAATTTCCCTAATATTATTTTAAATCTTTCAGTTAGGATTCCTACAATGATTTTGTAATCCAGGTTGAGAAGAGAAGTGAGGAGGTACTTCTCCATCCTTGTTTTTTCTTTCTCTTCTTTGTGTACCAATGTATTGTTTGCAAATTCCCAAGTTGTTGGGACACCATCTTTTAAGATAGAGTTTCGTGTGTCTTTTAGAGACTTTTAAAGTATTTCCTCCATTATTTATAGTATGTTGCAGTGAATCAATCGGGTCTGGGTGACTTTCCAGGTTTTAAGTTTCTGTTAACCTTGGATATTTCCTCTTCCATAAAATCAGCATTTAGTATTTCTTGCTCTTCTGTTGGGATTGTTGACCAGTTTGGTTCTTGAAAAAATTTGGACATGACGTTTTTCTTTCCCCCACTTCTGTCCTGGGCTCTTGTTTATATGGCTGAGTATAATATTCAATGAATTTTTTCTGAAGTGATCTTGTGTGGTAAAGATTTCATTCCCAATTTTTATTTTCTCTATGATTTTCCTATCTCTTTCGTTAGCTTGCTAGCTAGCCATTTACCTGTTTTGTTTGCTGGTTCAAAATATGTCTGGCAAGCCTCTTTTAGTTCCTTTCCTACCTGAATTGTCATTTCTTTTTGTATTTACTTTTGTAGAAATATTATTTTATTTTGTATCTTCTCTGATGTTGAGTTATTTTTCAATTCTAGCTCTTTTAATAATAATAATAATAATAATAATAATAATAATAAAATTTTATTTGTAGCCTGCCTTTCCATCGATCAAGGCGAGTAACAGCATATAAAATGGACAATAAGCAGTCCATAAAACATACAATAAAACATCAATCAATAAAATACTATCACAATACAATACAATAACAGCTCCAGCTAGCACTATAGTGCAATTGAGAGGGGAGGAAGGGAGGACTTCGGGGTACTGTATTAGGGGTATGCCTGCTGGAACAGCTGTGTTTTAAGCCCCTTTTTAAATTGGTCCAGGGAGGTGGCCGAGCAGAGCTCGCTGGGAAGCGAGTTCCAGAGCTTAGGGGCCACAATGGAAAAGGCCCTCTGAGTAGTGGTAGAATATCTCGCTTCCGGAACTCTTAACAACTGCTTCCCAGCCGACCTGAGTGTGCGGGGCGGATTGTATGGAGAGAGGCGGTCCTCTAAGTACCCTAAGTTATTTTTGAGTTATTTCTGCTTCTATTTTCTTTGTTTTGTCCCTGTTTTTCTTCTTAATTTCAGCTCCCCTTTGTATTAGGAGACCACATTCTACTGTCTTCCTGGCATGCCATATCATTTTCCAGTTATTTATTTATTTATTTATTTATTTATTTTTATCCTGCACTTTTCCCAGGACTGGGACTTAGAGCAGCTTTACAGCATTAAAAACAGTACAATAAAAACATAATAATAATAACAACAACAACAACAAGTTCATTAAAAAGGAATTAAATTATTACAATATTAAAATATTAAAAGAATATAACAGTCTGCCAAATACACTCCAACTGTACTATGCTCTCCAGGTTGATAGTTGAATGGTAATTGGATTATAATCTGACTCTGTCCTTGGCATAATTTCCATTCCTTTTATTTTTGGCATTATTCTGGCTGTAGCAAAAAAAAACATATCAACACAAGACGCGGAATTATATTGTGTAGAAAAATAAGTATTTCCAGATGTGTCTCCATATTTTTCTGTCCAAATGTCTTTCAATGCCAGTTGGTCTTTCATCTGGAAGAATGCTTTGGGCAGTCTACCTTGATTGCCTTTTATTTTTCCTTCTGGATTTTCTGTCTCTTTTTGGTTTTATTACACATCTGGTTTTTCTATCTCCTGTAGAAGTTTTTTTAAAAAAGTAAATTGCTTTGTTTTCTATTGGGGCATATATCCCCACTAATAGCATTTTAGTGTCTTGAATGTTTACCATCACCCTTATATAGTGCCCAGCATTATCTTCAAAATATTCTTTAACAGTATATTTATTGTGAATCTATAGTGCAACACTTCTCTTCTTTTTCTCATTATTAGCCAAGAACACTTGACTCAGTTGGGATTTTTTTTAGGTATCTTTGATCCATCTTTTTTAATTTTAGTTTCTTGAAGACAGATAACTTCTCTTTTTAATTATTATTAATTTTTTTAAAATCTTACAATACAAATTATTATGCTTTCTTCATAAAGATATATGCTTTAACACATTACTTCTTTTATACTAAATATCACCTCAGTGCACCCCTTACCCAGAGACATTCCCATCCATATACTTCAACCAAATTTTAATTTATCTCGTGAAGGTAATTTTCCATCTTCTTTTCTTAATACTTTTTCAATAAATTTTTTCCATATTTCATCAAAATCATTTCTTTTCCATAATCCTTTCTTCACTTTCCATTTGCATGTTAATTTACCATTAATCGCTATTTGCCAGACTTTTTTATACCAATCCTCCAATTCCACATTTATTTTTGATTCCCATCTTCTTGCTATAATTAATCTCACTGCTGAAAGCAAATTTGTTACAAGATTTCTTTATTCTTTTTTCTATTCTACATCATTATACAGTGATAACAATACTATACTTTGTTTTCTGTCTATTCTTATATCCATAATATTTTCTATTTCTAATATTGCTGTTTCCCAATTTTTTTACTTATTTACATTGCCACCACCTATGTATATATGATCTTGCTTCATTCATCCCCTCCAAGAATATTTTGAATTATTCTTATCTATATTATGTAATCTCACTGGTGCCAAATAACATTTCGAGATCATCTTATAATAATTTTCCTTAATTCGTACCAATAGGTTTTTCAAATGTCTTTGTTCCCAAATTTTATTTCATTCATTTTCACTACATTTACATCCTAATTCTTCTTCCCATATCTCTTTCCAAATATTTTGGTTTATTTCTTTCTTTTATTCTCCATTAATATTTTATACATTTTGCTAGTTATTCCTAGGTTCCCCATGACATTCTTGCAAACATGCTTGTCAAATGTGGGCTAGACAACAAAACTGTTACATGGATTTGTAATTGGTTGGCCAGCTAAAACCAAAGAAACCAACAATGGCTCCTTTTCATCCTGGAGTGAAGGGACCAGTGGAGTGCCAAAGGGCTCTGTCCTGGGCCCAGTGTTATTCAACATCTTTATCAATGACTTGGATGACAGAACTGGGGCATACTTATCAAATTTGCAGATGACACCAAATTAGGAGAAATAGCTAATACTCTAGAGGACAGGATCAAAATTCAAAATGACCTGCATAGACTAGAAATCTGGGCCAAAGCTAACAAAATGAAATTCAACACGGAGAAATGTAAGGTACTGCACATAGGGTGGAAAAATGAAATGCACAGATATAGGATGGGGGACACCTGGCTGAATGAAACTACAAGTGAAAGGGATCTAGGAGTCCAAGTAGATCACAAGTTGAACATGAGTTAACAGTGCAATGCGGCAGCTAACAAGGCCAATGCGATTTTAGGCTGCATCAATAGAAGTATAGTGTCTAGATCAAGGGAAGTCATAGTGCCACTATATTCTGCTCTGGTCAGGCCCCACCTGGAATATTGTGTCCAGTTCTGGGCACCACAATTCAAAAAGGACATTGAGAAACTGAAGCATGTCCAAAGGAGGGTGACTAAAATGGTGAAGGGTCTGGAAACCATGTCCTATGTGAAACGACTTAGGGAGCTGGGGATGTTTAGCCTGGAGAAAAGGTTAACAAGTGGTATGATAGCCCTGTTTAAATTTTTAAAGGGATGTCATATTGAGGAGGATGTTAATGTACACTCGGCCCCCGGGTTACGAAAATAATCCGTCCCGCCGCCATTTTCGTAACCCGGAAGTCTTCGTAAGCCGAGAAACCCATAGGCGCTAATGGAGGGAAGCCGCGATTTGGTGCGAAATAGCGCCAAAAAGCACCAAAAGGTTATTCGTAACCCGGAATAACCTTCGTAACCCGGAAATAATTTTTATTTTTTTTTTTTTCGTAACCCGAAAAGTTCGTATCCCGGCGCGTTCGTAACCCGAGGTAAGAGTGTATATTTGTATTTGTATTTAAAATGTCCAGATCTGACAAAAATTGGTTACAGACTGAAGGCCAAAAGATTAGGCCTCAGACAAAGTGCTCAAGGACATCAGACTAGACAAAATGTAAACAAGGCATGGTTTTGTTTGTACTATGATTGGTTCCTATGTTGCATGGCAACTGGTGGGAAAGGTGCTGTCCAATGTGATGACTCCATGGGAATGTTTATTCTTTTGAGAAGAATAAAGACTGATCTCATGTTCAAGTTTTTTTTGTTGAACATGGACTTTGAAAGAGAAAGATGTGTTATACAGTTGTAGCTGTTAGTTTTTGTAAATAGCAACTAAGACAATAAAAACCCTCATTGAGTGAAATCTTCTGAAGGTTGTTTCTTTAATTAAGCAGCTGTTTCACTAGGCATTGTTCCAGAAAGCTTTTCCTGTTTTGGAGTTTGCTTTGATCCTGAGTTCCAGAGAAGACTGCATCTGAATTCAGTTGGTACAAGTTTGGAACCACAGGGCAAGAGACATTACCCATAACAAAGTTTTTTCTAACAGAAGGAGGAAACTTGTTTTCTGCTGCTCCAGAGAACAGGATGCAACAGAGAACAATGGATGCAAGCTCCAGGAAAAGAAATTCCACCTCAACATTAGGAGGAACTTCCTGACAGTAAGCGCTGTTCGACAGTGGAACACAATCCCTCAGAGTGTGATGGAGTCTCCTTCTTTGAAGGTCTTTAAGCAGAGGCAGGATGGCCATCTGTCGGGGATGCTTTGACTGAGAGTTCCTGCATGGCAGGGGGTTGGACTGGATGGCCCTTGTGGACTCTTCCAACTCTACGATTCTATGATCCTATGAAGATTAGATGGTTTTATGTTTTATGTCTACATGTGAAATAATTCATGTTTTGTAAGTGAGACGATCAAATTTAATAAAATAATTTTTTTAAAAAGACTTCCCTTTCTTGGGTTTTATTTTGTTTTTTGCCAAGTCTTTATTTATTTGTCTTTCAAACTCTTACGCCTTTTCTTTAGAATTCATCTTATATCTCCTTTGTTTGTAAGTAAATATAACACCTTCCAGTCTGTCCCATGTATAGTTTATCTTAGATCTCGTAAGAATTTATGTTCATGTTTTGTATACTTGCCTTTTATAGTATCTCATTTGGTATATCTTTAAAGATTTTGATGCTTTCTCCTTCAATTATACATTTATCATAATAGCTTTTTTTTTTTAAGAATTTGGTCTCTGATCCTGGAACTTGTTAAACATATTACTATATCCTGCAGCAATTTTTTTCTTTTGCTGTTGTTGAGTTCACTCTAAGCAGACAATCTACTTCTCAATCTAGTTCTGTATCTGATAATCCTGTGAATTCAACTAGATAGGGAATGACTCAAGAATAGAGATATTTGTTTTGTTTTTCTGATAAGTCTCCAAGTTTTAAACATTTTTCCCTGTAACATAATTCTTGAATCAGAGCTGCCATTTGTTCTTTCTTTTGATCTTCAGTTAAGGCATATGTACATTTTTCCTACCTCTGTGTCTTTGTTTTTAGTGCATCAATTTCTCCTCGCATATTGTTTACTTCTTTTGAGATTTGTTCAATTTTTTTTCAAATTTGTCGAATCCCTTATTTAATTTGTCATTCATTTCTTGCCTATTCTCTTTAAGCTCTTGTCACACTTCTTCTTTGAAGTTCCTCATTTTTTCTCCCAGCATCTGATTTGCATCCATTTGTTTTATTGAGCCTTCTGAGGAGCCTCTTCTATTAGCAGTTTGCATATGGGCTCTTGCTGTTTGCTTTCTAATGCTGGATGCAAAACCTTTTCTTAATACTGTCTTATCTCCAATTCTCCTCAGGAGAGTAGGGTTAAAGTGTATTTATCAGTTATCTGTTGCTTAACAAAGGCCATCTTAAAAATTGAATATTTTAAGATCCTCAAATGAAGGGGAATAGCACTATAAATTTCTACTCTAGTATCACCCTTTCACTCCCTCTAATGAACATTTGTCAACCAAATATTAATTAAGACCAAGGAAGATATCTAGTCCCTAAGTTCAGACAAAATAAGCTGATCTTTTCTTATTCTAAGTTTGAGTATTATTTATGACAGGTTCGATTTGCCAAAAAAGGTGAAAAAATAATTAGTCCTAGTTTGTTTTCTCCTTTGATTATGCTAACATAGTTCTAGGACTATTAGAGTTTTGTTGTAATCTGGACAAATTTATCAATAACGTTCTCTCTTTGTTTCTGAAGTTTGCTCATAGACAAATGGCTAATTGTTTCCTCCTCTCTGTCTCCTTCGTTATGCTCCTCTCTGGTCCCGATCCACTTCTCTCCTCTCCTTTCCTCTCCTCTTTTCCCACCGTCTTCTGCGACTCAGTCTTGCTCAGTTTTTTTCCTGGACCTTTTTTAGCTGCTTGAGTGTCTCCTCAGTTTTTTCCTCTATTTATTATCTTGTCATTTATGAATTGATTTCCTCTTTTCCCCCCCCAGCTTATTCTATTATTCAAAAGGTCTTTCCTCCACACTCAAATTTCCTTAGTTTTATATTTCTCTTAGACAATACTGTTATTAAATTCCTCTATATACTATTTTGACTTCTGTTTATATCTCAGTACTTCACTCTTTCTCTCTTATTTCTTTTATCATATTCATTCCCAAAAAGAAAAGTTTACTTATATGGAAATGAGTGGGAGATCATGAATCAGTATTCTTGAAAAGAATTGCTCTTTTGTTGTAGTCTTATAAGTCAAAGAAAAATATATTAAAATTGGTGGCGTCCCGGTCAGCCTTAGACGAAACAAACAACGAGGCTGTGTTATGCCTCCCTGGTCCCCTCTGTTGCTCCCAAACACTCTCACCAGAATCCAAAGGAATCCTTCAGTCCTGTGGGTTGAGAGCTCAGGAATGGACCCACGCTAGGCTCCCCAGACCTCCCTGTGCCAAGGGATTTGTTTTTCCAGTTGTTTGTAGTCTTGTAACAGATTGGATCTCCCATTGTTCGCAGTAGTCCACTTCCCACTGGGTTGGGACGCCATTACCAACTGGAAGTTGAGATTTGCTTTCCCTTAACCGTCCCCTAACCCAACTGAATGGAAGAAAAAGCAAATCTTCAAATATGGAAAAGAAATAAGGGGCGTGTTTTTGTTACCAAGTTGTCTTGAAAAAGTATTAAAGTATTCACAGCCATCTGCTTCAGCTAGTTCTAGAGTAGCTAGCTTTAGGGCAACAGTGGAAAACATTATCTCCTTAAGGACACAAGAAAATAATTACAGAAACATCAAATGTTGATTGTGTTTCAGCTTTAGGGAAATACTTTTCAAAAATCAATTTACTAGTAATGGAGCGATTAGGAAGGTGAACAGAACTATAATTTAAACTGACACAATAATATCTACATTACCCACATACTAAGAATGTATATGTTTACCTGTGGACTTGTTAACAAAAAATATAGAAATAACAAATACATTATAAACGAAAGTCCTTTTACATCATCAGTGCACCAGTCTAAAAAGGCTTCATAGCAGAGATTATCTGGCTGATAATTAATGCTATTGTTGTTGTTGTGTTGTGTGTCATTTCCAATGTAACGGTGACCATAAGGCAAAGTTATCATGGCCATTTCTTGGCAAGTCTCTTTGGGGAGGGGGGGGGGGGGTTGGCATTGCCATCCTCTAAGAGTGAGAGAGTGTGACTTGCCCAAGGTCACCCAGTGAGCACCCAGGGCAAGCCAGGATTCAAACCCTGGTCTCCAGAGTTAGTCCAACACTCAAACCACTACACCATGCTGGCTCGCAATACACCAAATGTATAATATTATTATTATTATACATTTGGTGTATTGTGAGCCAGCATGGTGTA
The DNA here is from genome assembly GCA_023333645.1 of Sceloporus occidentalis. Classification (NCBI taxonomy): domain Eukaryota; kingdom Metazoa; phylum Chordata; class Lepidosauria; order Squamata; family Phrynosomatidae; genus Sceloporus; species Sceloporus occidentalis. The sequence continues at coordinate 5,695,549 of JALMGF010000004.1, read as the reverse complement.
GTGGTTTGAATGTTGGAATCAGCATTATAATTCTCATTAGTTTCCCAAGCTGTTGTTTTAAAGTTGAACAATCCATACAGTGCCTTGTTTAGAATTCTGCTTGATCTGATGTGCAAGAGCTTTCCGTTCTGTTCAGTTTGTGGTATTAGCAATAATTGACCAAGCCTCTTGTGGGTCAAAACTGAAATTGGAAAGGTTTCACTTGCCCAGACCCCATTCATGCTGCAACCTTCCCACTGCATATTTTTCACATAGTCACCAATGTCATGTTTTTATGGGGTAATATGGTCAGCTATACAACCCATTCCTTAGAGTCTTTTGAATCTAGCAATTGATTACGGCACTGCACTCTTTTGGACTGCTATTCCACTTTAGCTGCTCTGGCTGTCTCCTGTAGCATTCTGGGATTTGCAATTTATGGAGGGACATTTAGAATTTTCAGCCAAAGAGCTCTTAGGCCTCACTGAACTACAAGCTTTAGAATGCAACAGAAGGCATCCAGAGCAGTAAAAGTAAAAAAGCAGCAATATAAGAGTGTAGTGTGTAATGTGACTAGTGTCCTCTGCCTGTTTTTGTCTACATTCCCCATCACTTTTGATCAAGCTTGTGGGAGCTGTAGGCCAAAATATCTGGAGGAATCCCAGGCCCATTACAGACGGGCAGCTAGTACATCCTGGGGATGAACTAGCTTTAGGGTAAGTGCGTGGCTTATGCACGCACTTACCCCTATTACGGACCAAGTCCGTACAAGATGGCGGCAGCCGTTCCACATGGCCGCCGCCATCTTGATGTAGCAGACACTCTGCATCCACACTTCGCGCCCCGGAAGTGACGCCGCGAGTGCGCACTTTGGCACTTGCGGCGTCTCTTCCGGGTTGCCGGAAGGAGTGAGATTTTCACACTCCTTCTTTGCAGCATGGAGGAGTCGCTCGGTTTGGCTGCTGCGACTCCTCTGCTCTGCAACTGGCAGCGGCCCGAGACCGCACCTTTTGGGCGGTCTGTAATGGGCCCAAGTTTCTAAAAGCTGAGCCAAATAACTCATTGGAATTCATTCACTTCAGTCAACTTGTATTTATGCTCCAGTTTGTATATACTAATATTCTCCTGAAGCTAAGGGAACTTTTGTTAAGGAATGAGATGTTGACACCTTAAAACTCTCAGCTGTACTTTGTCAGTTTAAGGATGCTCAGCATACGGCAGGACTGAACCTAAAATAAGGGATGAATGAAAATTCTCTTAAAAGCTATGCTAGAAGAATCTCGTGGGCTTCAGGGGAAGTTAGCCTGGTGTGTTTACTATAGGACTGATGAATGACATACTTTCCCCACCAGCTATTATTGGATACATCTATTTACACAGAAAAAAATTGACCAGGACCACTGAAGTGGGACTGGAAACAGGAAACTAGCAGGCCTCAAAGGTAGAAATGAATTTCCAGCCAAGAGTATTAGCAATTCAAGCCCATAAACAATAGCACTGTCATTAATTATACCTAGGCAGGGGCAGCTACACATACAGCAGGAAGACTGAAAGCCTTGTTGGTGAGTAATAGGGGAAGTAAGCAATTTTAAGTTACTACATGTAACATAAACCTCTTTGTGGTCTGAAGTGGCTAATTTGCAATGGTCAGAAACAAAAGAAAAACATAAACCCTGGATTTGGGGAAGGAAGTTGCAGGGATTTCTATATCCTACAGGAGTCCAGATACAGGTGGGATGAGCACACTTTTCCTCTGCTTTCCTGATATTTCAGCTCCTTTTAAATGTCCTACTTTCTCTCTACTCCTCTCCATCCATCATTGGATTGCTACAATTGCTGCAAACTGAGTTGCATTTAATTAACTCATCAGGAAGGAGCCTTTGCTCCAAAGAGGAGGGAAAGGAGTTTTGTTCTTCTCAATAGGGCCAGAATGAGAGCAAGAGCTATAGTTACTGCAATTAATTCAGAGCTTTGGACTGGAACTCCTATGCTTGTGATGATGAATTGCTGACTCGGACAAAGAAAAGGGGAAATACATCTTTTAAAAAGGAGGAAAAATTAGTCTTTTCTTCCTTCACCTTTGAATTATAGTATCTACAAAACTTTATACAAAGCACACAGATTTCCCCTCTAGAATAGATGTTAGATTCCTCCTCCACCTCTAATTTTGTTAAAATAGGATGAATGTTGCAAAGAAGCATTCCTGATTTGAAAATATTTTTCTCCTACCTTCAGTTTTGATTGTTGTTACTTTTTCAGAGGTATATACACATTATATTTTAAAGGCTTATTTTTATTGCTTTTTCTTTTCACCCTCACCCTCCTCCAGAAAGAAATTGTAACTTTAGAAATAAGCCCCAACATGTTCAGAGGGAATTACACCTAGGCACCAGAGACCACAAAGGAAATGTACATTGGAATGTACATTGGATAATGGAGCAGACCAAGGAATTCCAGAAGAAAATTGATATGTGCCTTATAGATTATAGCAAAGTCTTCACCTTCATAGATAACAAAAAGCTATGGAGCACTTTTAAAGAAAGGGGAGTGTCACTACATTTGATAGTCCTGTGAAATCTGTACTTAGGGCAAGAGGCTACTATTAGAACAGAATACTGAGAAAGAGAATGTTTCTCAGTTGGTCGAGGGGTCATCCAAGGATGCATTGTCTCACCCTATTTGTTTAACTTGTATACAGAAATATCATACAAAGATGAAAGGAAGGAACATCAACAATCTAAGGTAGGCAAATGACACCGCACTATAGGCTTGGAACAATTACTGAGGAAAGTTAAAGAAAAAAGTGCAATGATAGGCACAGAGGATTAATAAATAATAAACATAGAGGATTTAAATAAATTCAACCTAAATAATGAGGAAATCAAAATAGTTAACGATTTCCCTTGGAACAAACATTGATCAGAGCAGAGACTGCAGTCAAGAAATCAGAAGAAAACCAGGAATCATAAACTCATGAAAGAACTAGACAAGATCCCAAAGTATAAAGATATACAACTGAGCACTGAAGTCAGAATCATCCAAGCCATGATATCCCCAATCACCATGTGTGGATGTGAGAGCTAGATAGTGAAGAAACTGGACAGAAGAAGATCAGTTCATTTGAGATGTGGTAGAAGAGAAAAGTGCTGAGGTTGCTGTGGTCAAAAAGACAAACAAATGGGTTTTAGAAGAAATCAAGCTTGGGCTTTCCCTGAAAGCCAAGGTGGTGAAACCGAGGTTGTCGCACTTTGGCCACACCATGAGAACACATGACTCATTAGAGAAGACAACAATGCTAGGAAAGATAGAAAGAGGAAGATCACATGCTAGGTGGCTAGAATCAATCAGAGAGGTCCGGGCCTGAACCTGCAGGATCTGAGCAGAGCAGTAGAGAATAGGGAGTCTTGGAGATGAACTCCACAGGATCACCATGAGTTAAGGTCGACTTGAAGGCATTTAGCAACAACAAAAGATAGTTGCCTAAGCCATTCTAAACCACCATTGGCATTCAGGGACTTTTTAATGATAAACCTTGGCTTTCTTATTTCAGAGATGGGTTTCCAATATGACATAGAATCATAGAAAAGAATCATAGAATTGGAAAGGACCATAAGGCCATCCAGTCCAACCCTCTGACATGCATGAACTCACAATCTGAGCACCTCTGCCTCTAAAACTCTGCACAACTTTCTCAGGCGGTGTGTTACACTGCTGAACAGCTCTGTCAGGAAATTCCTCCTAATGTTTACATGCAATCTCTTTTCTTGTACATCTACACAGATTCCACTCAGATATTCAGGGCTTTGCTTCAATAGATGCTACTGTATGGAAGTCCATGGTGGATTGCCTGTTGAGTAGATGACCACCTACCATCTTAAACTGAACATGGATAAAACAGAGACCCTAGTGTTTCAGCCTGATCACCCAGTAGCCCCACTTTCATGCCATTCACTATGTTTACAGGGTTATACACTGGCTCTTGCCTCAGTTTCCAGGAATCTTGGAGTCTGGTTGGATTATTGTTTATCCCTACACCCCTTTATTGGGGCAACTGCTGAGGCATATAATTTTTTTTCTTTTGAACATTCATAGGATCGATAGGTTTTTCATCTTCAAGACTGCTCATTTCCTTGTCCAGGCCTTGATTATTGCATGCCTGAACTATTGTAATGCTCTACTGGCAGGTTTGGCTCTCTTAGGGGTGAAACAGACAGGTGGAAGGGGAGCTTGCAGTAGTCTCTTCCAAAGATGGATTGGGACCATAGCAAACACACACTGTGGACCCAATTCACCTTGAAAATGGCCAAAAAAGGAGCAGCAAAGATTCACTCCTTTTTCAGCCAGCTTTTCCCATCTCACTGTGGCCCCATGGTGGCTTCATAACATTCTGGTGGTATGCACCATGTAAATGTCATGCTACTGAGGTATCATGAAGCTGACCACATTTGGGCAGCTTCAAGATGTCTTAGGGGCACTAAGCATCTAAATGCCACACCCCCAAGCTGCCAGCAAGCCAGCTTTTAAAGATGGTCTGTTCTGGCCCTTACTTTTCTTGTTTTAATCCAGAACAGCACTGTTCAGGTTGTCTTAAATCTCCCCAACTATTCATGTTTCTTTCCTTCATAGATTCCCCCCACTGGCTTCCATTTCAGGCCAGGGCTCATTATGAGCTTTTGGTCCTGGTAATTAGGGCCCTGCGCTTTAAAAATTGAGGATGATGCAACTTGGTTTTAACAAGTTTGATCATGAGAGCTGTTTGATTAGATGTACTTGGAGAATGAAATACTTTCTGTAATTTGTCCCATATTTGTTTTGCATTACTTAAACCTTGAATATGTACTTGCTATAGCTAATATGGGATCTACAGACAAGAAAATATAAGGTGCTGCTTTCTCTGCATTCTCATCAAACTTGTTGAAGTTTTGCTGCTTGTGTGGGTCTCAGCCAATTTATTATCTTAAATAGTCCCATAGTTGTCAGGTAAATTTGCATTTTCTATGACCACATTTTATAATTTGTTCCAGTTAAAATTTCAGTAATCATTTTTGGAATAGGATTAGTAGAAGCCATTCTCTATTATTGGAGTTAAAAAAAATCTTTCTTGTAGTCAGTATCTTCAGGAGAAGGAGTTTAAAAATAATCAGGAATCTCTTCTGAGACCTCACTAGGTCTAGACTTGGACACCTTCTGGAGCCATAACCCAAAAAATGTGGGGTGTAATTCGAGTTTCTAGAGTGTCAGCCCTTTTAAAGAAAGAAAAAATATGCAGATATGAAAGTTAAACTTGTTAACTTTTCAGCATTCATGAGCAGAATAGCAAAAGTGTGGGTCAGACTATTATTTAAATCTGTCTTCTTAAATAATAAAGACTTACTCCAAAAAATAACAAACATGCAGTTTGTGGGATCAAAACAAATAATAATGACTTTTAAAAATAAAGGCATAATAAACTAAATTCTATCCTAACTGTTGCTAATATAGCAGGAAGAGACTGTTAATCACACTCAACTTAAACTGAGAGGAGACAGTTACTGTACTGAGATAAGACTGTTTAGAATCCTGAGAAAAAGTCTGTGAGTGACAGGAGTGTAAAGGGGGTAGGTGGGAGAGGGATGTCACAAACAGGAGAGAGGGCTGGAGTGGAGTGAAGTGAAAAGAGAAGAAATGATGACTGAAAGAGAGGAAGAGGAAAGAATGGAAGAGAGTAGAGAGGGCTCAGAGGAGGAGGGAGTGCAGGATCCAGAGGGAGATGGGCCATAGGGGCAGACTCAGGACAGAGGGGCATAAGGAAAGAGAGAGAGGAGGGATTGAGGAGGTGTGGCTCTGGAAGGGAGGAATGGAAAAACGTGCTTATGGCCAGGGAGAGAGAAAGGGCAGCAGCTCAAGAGAAAGAAGGTAAAACCCCTGCATGAAGGAAGAGGTCAGCGCTAAAGGGAGAATCATTGCCAGTGGAGAGAACAAGACCCCCAGGAGGAGGGTGAATTAGGAAGCAGGCCTCAGGCTGGCATGACTGGTGTCGGCATGAACATCAAAGGGGGAAAAGGTCCCTTAGGCAACCTGGAAGTAACTTGGTGGGATGTCAAGGGAGATAAGTGGGAACACAGCCCCTATCCTTCCTTATTAGAAAAGTTTGAAGTGAAACCTGTAGAGAAGTGTAATCCATCTTTGCTCTGGTTGCTTCAACAAGGAAGCTCATCATTTGAGTTATTGGGGGAAAGCCATGGAAAGCAAGAAGAATGTTTCTTAGGGTACTCCTACAGAGAGGGAGGAGCTAGAATGGTGGAGAATGCAGGCAACCCAGGACAGAGAGGCCCTGCCCCTGGTACCCCCGAAATTTGGGTCCTTCCCTAAAACATCAATTAAATAGATGAAATGTTAAAACCAATACAGTTAAAATAATCAGAGACAGGCAGATGTGGCACAAGTACTGAGTGGGATGATGAATTCAGTTGGTGGCTGGGTTTGCTATTTAGGGAAGGCCTGCTGGAAGAGATCTGTCTTGACAGCCTTTTTTTAAAGCTGTCTAAACTGGTAATATGATGGATCTCCTCTGGAAGGCCATTCCATAATCTGGGAGCGGTTCAAGAAAAGGCCCTCTGGGAAATCGCAGTTAACCTATAAAGATAGGTTGCAATAAATTCTTCCCAGAGGACCTGACTGCGCAGGGTGGATTGTATGGAAGGAGGTGATCCCTTAGATAGGTTGGACCCAAGCCATGTAGGGCTTTAAGGATTATAACCAACACCTTGTACTGTGCCCAGAAACTAATAGGCAGCTGGGTCAATGTTGTGTCAAGATGGCTGAGGTGATGAGGAGTTCTAGACTGGCTGCAGTGGAAGATAATGGAGAGCTGAGCTTCATGGGCCCTGCTCCTTTAAAAGTCGTTAAAAAGGGTCTGAATGATGACCCTGAAGTGTTTCTCAACACCTTTGAGAGAATTGCTGTAGTGGCTAAATAGCCTGAAAATCAATGGGCCTTGATCTTGGTGCCACGTCTGATTCGACACACACAACCAGCTGTGGATATCCTGACACTGTAAGAGGCCCAGGATTATCAAAAAGGTAAGTAATCTATCGTCAACAGTTTAAATAGCTCTCAGGATACATACAGAAAGATGTTGTGAGATCTAGGGCAGAGCCCCAGGTAGCACCAGAGAAATTTGGAGCAAAAGATTAGGGCTAGCTATTTACGATAAGCCTGCTATGAAGCCTGTTTAAGCCTGCTATGAGCCACCTCTCTGGGGTGGGGCTTGGGGGCACTGTTATGCAGTGGTTCCAGTCTTTCTTGGAGGGGCGGACCCAGAAGGTGGTGATGGGGGACTCCTGTTCGACTCCTTGGCCGCTGGCCTGCGGGGTCGCACAGGGTTCTATTTTGTCCCTCATGTTGTTTAACATCTACATGAAACCACTGGAGGAGGTCATCTGGAGTTTTGGGGTGTGGTGTCATCAGTATGCAGATGACACCCAACTCTCTCTCTCCTTTCCATCTGATTCTAAACATTTAAACTTTTAAACTTGGGCTGCTGCTGTGGGAGGACCTAGAAGCCTAATTCCAAAGCAGGCTGGGAGAGGTATTCTAGTTCATTTCTCCAAGGAGGAAAGGCTGGTTGTCTTTGTCCTTGTGCTTTGTGAGATCTAAACTTTTAAACTTGGGCTACTGCTGTGGGAGGAGCTAGAAGCCTAATTGCAAAGCAGGCTGGGAGAGGCGTGCGCCTAATGGCGCGCGGATTTTTAATTTTTCTTGTATAGTCAAGGAGGTTTTGAAGAACAGAGGAAAAGCTGACCTGAGAACATTGTTGGAGGGGGGCTCCTTTATTTTTCCACATTTTCTTTTCCCTTTCTTCCCTAAGGGGCTTGTGGGAACTTTGCTCAGAGGAAGTGCACCAGAGACTTGCCCCTGAACTAGCTAGTAGCCAGGAGCGCTGTACATAACTAGAGTCCCAGTTGATTCAGCTCTTTAACAGAGGTCCACAGGGGTTTTGCAGGGGAAGCCCACAGTCTTGTTCAGTGCCTCCTTAAGACTTTTCAGTATGGACACTGAAGGCCCTGCTGCAGTCACCTGCAACACCTGTGGGATGTTTGTATTCTTGCCTAGAGATGTGGGGAACTTCACTTGCACTAAGTGCAAGTTGGTGGCCCTCTTAGAAGTGAAAGTACAGCAGCTGGAGGCTCAGGTAGCTACTCTTCAGCATCATAGGGAGCAAGAGGTTTTCCTGACCAGAACGGACCAGATGGTCCTGAACGGAAAACACACAGAGGAGGTTTCTGGGAGGAGGTCACTTCACATACTACAGAAGTAGATAGTTGGAGGAAAGTCACACACAGAACTAGGAAAACCAGGGAACGTTCTGGGAGACTGCAGCTACAGAATCAATTTGAATCTCTGTCTGTTATCAGAGATTATGAGGAAGAGAAGCAGGGACAGACTTCAGGGACAGAGCAGGGGACCCTGGGAGTTCCACCAAAGGGAACAGTTGCTGCTAAGCCTCAGAGGAGGCATGTGGTGGTCGTGGGGGACTCCTTGCTGAGAGGCACTGAACCAGTGGTTTGCAGGGCTGACAAGATGTCTTGGGAGGTATGTTGTCTCCCAGGGGCAAAGATCCGTGATGTGACAGAGAGGCTGTTTTCCTTCAGTGATGGCCCAACTCTTAACAACCCAGGCTTATCTTGCAAAGACCTTCCGCGTCTTTCACTCCCAGGACTCCTAATTACCTTCTCTGGCCTTGTCCTGACCGCCTCTTCACATCCATCACTTCTGCCTCTTGCCCTCCTCCCAACATTCACCTTGCCCTGACCTTTTATCCCCCTCCGCCAGGTCTACACCCCTCCCTCCTGGGCCTCCCCTGGGTCCTCTCTTCCCTCCTGTTGCAGTTCTGCCCGATCAACCCTCTCCTTGCCCTCCCCTCCCTGACTACAGACATGCTCCAGTCCTTTTTGAATTGTGGTGCCCAGAACTGGACACAGTATTCCAGGTGGGGCCTGAGCAAAGCAGAATAGAGTGGCACTATTATTTCCCTTGATCTAGACACTATACTTTCATTGATGCAACCTAAAATTGCATTGGCCTTTTTTGCTGCCGCATTGCACTGTTGACTCATGTTCAACTTGTGGTCAACTTGGATTCCTAGATCCCTTTCAAACATAGTTTCATTCAGCCAAGTGTCCCCCATCCTATATCTGTGCATTTCATTTTTCCACCCTAAGTGCAGCACCTTACATTTCTCTGTGTTGAATTTCCTTTTGTAAGCTCTGGCCTAGCTTTCTAGTCTATTCAGGTCATTTTGAATTTTGATACTGTCCTCTGGGGTATTTGCTACTCCTCCTAATTTGGTATCATCTGCAAATTTGATAAGAATGCCCCCAATTCTGTCATGAATTTTGTAAGTTCTTTGGCATTGTTTTCTTTTGCTTCATCCTTTAGATCCTTTGTTACCTGCCCCTCGGTTTTACCATTGCCCTATCCACAGGTCATATCAAAATTCATAATTTTGGCTCCCAAACCTGCCCTGGACTTATACATGAGTTGACTGATAGTTGGGTATATATGATAGTTATGAACAATTTCAGCCCCATTCATTTCAATGTGGCTACATGTCTGGATCCAATCCTTTTTGTGTGTTCTTCTATTGCCTTCAGTTAGAAAGAATTAATAGGGACTGTATTGATATGAGATCGTGCATGTATTTGTGTCATGTATTTAAATGATATTGGTACACTTATGTTTATAAGCTAGGGGGAAGGCATAACATCAGCAAAGAAGGTTATATTAAGTTTAATGTTATTCAAATCATTCTTTCAAATGTTAAAGATTTAAATATAATAATCTTTTATATTTATTATTACTACTACAAGAAGTGTTGTGTTTGCCTTTTTAGCCCAAGGCCTGTGTCAGTATGTTTGCATACTTGTGTGCCTGAGTGTACTTTTAAGAGAAAGTAGCAGCAGTTTTGCTTATTCTTACCTTACATCTAGGAACCACTTTCTTTTTAAAAAGCAAAATGCTTTTTTCTCATTTAAGCTGGCAAGAACTGTCCTCTTAGAATGACCTTTCTCACTACCACCTCTTCTCTCTTTCCTTCCCCCATCCCACCCCAGGCTATTGCCCTCATGGAAGTAAATATATAACACACTCTATAAAAAAAATTGGAAAGGAACTAGAGATGATAGTGGCATCAATCCTAACCTGACACAAGCCAGGGTCAACCATTTATCTCTTCACATTGCCTATGGTTACAGTGGCAAGTATGTTGGCTTTTTCTTTGCAGTTTCAGGCCCTATACAGACAGGCCAAAATAAAGCTGCTTCGAGTCACTTTGGAGGTATGGTGTTTCAATGACACATGCATCCTAAGAGTCCAGAAGCCACACCAAAGCCATGCTCTGGTCCTAAGGACTGGAGTGCAGCTTTGGTGCAGCTTCCAGACTCTTAGGACGCATGCATCATTGAAACACCATACCTCCAAAGTGACTCGAAGCAGCTTTATTTTGGCCTGTCTGTATCAGGCCTAACATTCCTTCAGAAGGTACATTTGTTATTAGTGCTAATAATACCTGCAATTAAACTTGGATGTTAGCTGTTATTGCTGCACACCAAGTGCATAGGGCTTAATGTTCTTTGGTGTATGTGCAATGGGTAAAGGATCAGTTTTGAAGAATCATTACCATTAGAGTTAGAGAAATTAAGCAGAAATGGTTCAGATAAATCTATAAATAATAACAGACACCTCCCCCGCCCACACACACAAATAAGTTAATAAATTCTCTGGTGTGAAGACCATAGGGGTTGCACTCTTCAAACTCCAGAAATATTGGAGACGTAATGGTGGTAAGTATTGGCTGTCTTATCATTCATCTTCCTGACTGGATCACAAAGTAGTTGTAAAATTATTTAAATAAAGCATGTCACACAACAAAAATAAAGGAATGTAACAAAATTATACAAAGTAATGGATTTTTAATTGGAGCAAGAGTTATTAAATGACACAGAAGTTTGGCATATTTTGTGAAAGAAGCTTTGTGCAAGGCACAGTGACCGGCATATGTAGCAGACCTAGTATTTAACAGTCAAGAAAAACAACAGGGACATTTTCTGGGAGCAGGGGTGAAACTCATTTTAATTCCTTGGTAGGTCCTTGGTCTGTGGTGCATAAAAGCATATGGATGGCACATATCTTGAGATGGAGGAGGTGGGTTGCAACATCCCAGTGTGGTTTTAGCTGTGTCTGAATTGCAGCACATGACATTTGCAGGATCCCATAATACACCCTTGATATTTCTTTATTTCTTTACTTTTACTGATGGTGGATATAAAGATGTTATTTCAGGTTCATTCACCACCACTGTAGTCACCACATAAAGTCACTCCTGAATGACAGCAATAATCCACAACAGTCATCTCACCTTTCCATTCTTTTACGATGGCCTGTTACAGACAGCCCAAATAAAGCTGCTTCGAGTCACAGTGGAGGTATGGTGTTTCAATGATGCATGCGTCCTAAGAGTCCAGAAGCCGCACCAAAGCCACGCTTGGCTGGAGCGTGGCTTTGGTGCGACTTCTGGACTCTTAAGACGCATGCATCATTGAAACACCATACCTCCACTGTGACTCGAAGCAGCTTTATTTGGGCTGTCTGTAACAGGCCCATGTCTCATTTTTATTATTTCCAACATGTACTAGCTTGAAGATATTTATGAACTTATGCTAAGCCATTTCCCCAAATAAACCACATTTTTAAAATGGTATATGAAATCTCAAAAGTAAATAAACTGTCAATGTCCTGTTTCAGTCTCTGCTGAGCTGTCGGTGGTGCCGCTTGAGATAAAGCTTGGGACAAAGTCACAAAGCATCACAAGCAGCAGCCCAAACAAGGGGTAGTTTCCCTAGCTACATCATCTTTCTTAGTCTGCACTTGGTGGAGGCACAAAAACATAAAGCAATGTGATATTTGCACAGTTGTATGTTATCTACCTGATGTTGCTTCTTAGTTCTATTTTGCAACACTTTCACCTACAAATATGCTTTTATGCTATAATGCAGTAAAGGTTAACAAATGCAAATTGCTCAAGGCAAAAAGCAATCTTTATTGAAGGTGGGTTTGTGTTGCAAGTATTTCTAAAATAGCAATAAGGGACAGTTGAAATTCATGGCATATGGGGTTGACAGCCAGTAAGTAAGTATTGAGAAGACTGTGTTCTACTTAAATACCCAATTAAAGTATTTATTTCAGATAACTGAAATGCATTTCTGTCATGTTCACAGACTCTGTGTTTAATGATCTGTTCTGGATTTTTTCCTGGCATTGATGTCAAACTAACAGTAATTGTTTTTTCCCCTTTTAGAAGATGCCCTCCTCCAGTCTGCTGGAACCTCTCTTGTTCTCTAGGAGTTCTAAAAGATTATTGCCAGTGGCTCTGAGATTACTTCTGCCAATTCTTTTAATGCCCTCGGATGTAGTTCATCTGGTCCTGGAGACTTAAATTCATTTATATTACCCAGGTATTCTTGTACTACCTCTTTTCTTACTCTGTTCTACATTTCTCCTATTGTGTCCTCTGCTCCATTTCCCACAGATTGAGTACTCATTTCCTTTTGTGAGAAAACTGAAGCAAAGAAGGTGTTGAGTACTGAGTATTTCTTCCTTCTCTCTGTTTTTATTGTTCTTAATCTCTCTAGCAAGTCTGAGCTTATTCTGCACTTTTGCTTTTCTGACTTTACCCCTACGGTGCTAGCTATTTGTCTGAATTTCTCTTTGGTGATTTCCCTCTTTTTTCATTTCTTATACATGTCCCTTTTAAAACTTAGCTCAATTGAAAGTTCTTAAGTCATCCATCTGGGTTTCTTGAGACACCTCCCATTTTGCCTCCTCATTGGAACAGTTTAAAATTGTGCCTTTAGTATTTCCCTTTTGAGAAACTCCCATCCATCCTGAACTCCCTTCTCTTTTAGTTTTCCTGATCAAGGGATCACCTCCAGTGTTTGCCTAAATTTACTGAAATCAGCTTTCCTAAAGTATAGATTAGAATGTGATACTACTATTACTACAACAACAACAACAACAGTAGCTTTATTTCAGCCAACAGGCCATTAGACAACACAATATATATATAAAACATGTTAAAATAGCGTCATAAAACAAACGTTCATAGCAAACATACTGTAAATAACAAATAATATTTAATTGCTGAGGAAGGGGAGAAAGAGCAATAACACAGCGGACAACCAAATTGGCAGAAAAAGGCCACAACTTTATTGAATACAGGAAACAAGTAAAGAGGACTGGCCCAAAAGCATGAGGTTTGGATCTGCCATCCACCAACCTGTGTTGGTCGAGGAACCAAAATGCCTGGTCACAGCCAGGCTTCAGGGTGGCAAAGGGGGAACTGACTTAAAGCGTGAAGGCCACTCTGGGAGCCAGTTATGCTCATATGTGCATCTTCGTCCCATACCACCGGAAAACACTTATTCAATTCTGCCCCCGCATTGGTGATATCGCTAGACCCTCAGCACCCCTGAGCCCCTGAGGGACTCCCAATCCAGTGCTCCACGGCACAGGAAACCACACCCACGAGATCTGAGACCTATGGTACCTCCCTCAAAAAGTTGTGACAGCGCATCACCAAACCTAAAAGAAAGGTTGGGCACCCTTTTCCTTTTGTGAGAAGATGGAGACAAAGAAAGTGTTGAGTAGTTCTGCCTTGTCTCTATCCTCTGTCCGCAAGCCTGGGATGATGGTGGAACTGAGATAAAGCCTTTTCTCTGTCCCCTGTTAGCATTTCGCTGTCTTCACCACATAGTGGTCCTGCCATTTCCTTATTCTTCATTTTCATAGAATCATAGAGCTGGAAGAGACCACAAGGGCCATCCAGTCCAGCCCCCTGCCATGCAGGAAATCTCAATCAAACCATCCCCAACAGATGACCATCTAGCCTCTGCTTAAAGACCTCCAAGGAAGGAGGGAATTTGTTCCACTGTCGAACAGCCCTTACTGTCAGGAAGTTCCTTCTAATGTTGAGGTGGGATCTCTTTTCCTGTAGCTTGCATCCATTGTTCTGGGTCCTGTTCACTGGAGCAGCAGAAAACAAGCTTGTTTCCTCCTCAATATGACATCCCTTCAAATATTTAAACAGGGCTATCATATCACCTCTTAACCTTCTCTTCACCATTTTACTCGCCCTCCTTTGGACACGCTCTAGTTTCTCAATGTCCATTTTGCTGTGGACATACCCTTCCAAAAAAACCTTTTTATTGTTCTTAACTTCTCTAGTAAGCCTGAGTTCATTCTGCGCTTCAGCTTTTTCTGACTTTACAAGGGGGACAGCTTCTTATATTTAGTGGTTTCAGTTCCTTCCCTTTATCTTGCTATATTTTCTTAGCAAAAAGAATAAAAAAAAATCATACTGTCCCTTTAATTGCCCAGATCTAAGTGTTCTGCTGTATGCAACCTCTTGCAGAAAAGTAATGAGTACATTCTTTCTTATGGGATTTTGTCTTATCTTACTTGTTCTTCTATTACGTTCCTCATCAATTTCTCCATATCCTCCTTCAAAGATTGTCATAGGAATCTGGCAAAATTTGTATGGAATGGGGGAAAAACTAGAGTAAAAATCAAAACATTATATGATGCAAGGGATAGGTCCCACATTGGCAATGTACCACGAGTCTATCAATTTGTTCTAATATAGATCCTTTTGGCAGAACATAGAACACTGCTACTTAGTAGGCTATCTTTTTTTTTTTGGGGGGGGGGGAGGGCTGGCTACTCCCCAGTAATGTAAAAATGTTTTGCTTGGTTAGAATGAAACAGAAAACCAGGTGCTTTTTAAAACAGTAAAAAGCCCAGCATCTCATGAGGGCAGTATTTCAACTCCTCCACATTTATTATAAGCCAGCTTTAGGTTTCAAAGAACAAATTACTTCTGCTTTTGATAATAACAATAGCTGTTTGTGTGTATACAATAGATGTGGACAGTATACTGCATGAAACATTAAGCTAGCACTTAATATTATTTAGAAATAACTGTAAAGCACCCTCAGCATCCCCACCTACTTATACAAACTAATTAACATCTAAATTTAGAAGAGAAGGCAGAAAGGAAATACACACTAAATTGTGTTATTGTTATTAACTGCCCCCAAGTCAGGCCCATCTCATGGCAACACTGTGGATGAGATATTTCTAAGAGCCTTATCACACGTGGGGGTTTGCAGCTCAGATCTGCAGTCACTCCTGTTCTAGCAACGTGAAACGTGATATTTTTTTCACACCAGATCTGCAGTCACTCCTGTCTAACAATGCGAATTCACATTAAAATGTGATATTTTACCATACCTGGTTGCTTTTCCATTGCCCTTCTGAATCGAGGGGGAAGCGGAGCCAGTTCGATTCCAGACAAGTCACGTGATGCAGATTCAAGCAAAGCGTGGTGAGTGCACATTGTATTACAACACCGGAATATACTTTGATGGTTCAACTATTTGAATCGGCACCCTTGTGCATGCTCAATGGGGCTCTGGATGCTGTCCTCCTTCCCTGCCCCCTCCTTACCTGTCATCCTTCATCGAGGTGTAGGAGCAGTCAGGGGATGATGGGATAGGTGGCAGAGTAAAGGAGAGGGGCAGATCAGGGTGTAGGAGCAGGCAGGGGATGATGGTAAAGGTCATGGGGTCACTGGGGACTGGATCAGGCTGAAGGAGCAGGCAGGGGATGATGGGATAGTTCGCAGGGGGTCACTGGGGCCAGGATCGGGATGAAGGAGCAGGCAGGGGATGATGGGATATGTCACAGGGGATCACTGGGGCCAGGATCGGGCTGAAAGAGCAGTCAGAGGATGATGGGATAGTTCGCAGGGGGTCACTGGGGCCAGGATCAGGCTGAAGGAGCAGACATGGGGTGATGGGATAGGTTGCAGGGGGTCACTGGGGCCAGGATCGGGATGAAGGAGCAGTCAAAGGATGATGGGATGGGTAGCAGGGTGGCAGAGAGGATGAGATGGCATGAAGGAGGAGGAGGGGGATGAAGGAGCAAGACGCAGGGGGCCAAGGGGGGCGACATCAGAGTGATCTTCCACACCAGACCAATTCGAAGTGAAATCGAAGTGAGCTTGAAAGCAAATTCTGTGAATTCACTTTTTTCCAATTTCACCAAAATGAGGGGATCACTTTGGAATCACCGCGGAAGCACCATGGAAGGAGAGCCCATAGAAAGGAATATCGTCTGATAACACATTCACGTTATAATGTGAATTTGCATCATTGGACCCGCAGTCACCCCGGATCTGAGCTGCAGAAAGCTCTAAAAAGCTCCTTGTGATAAACATCTAAGACTCCCTATCCTTCACTGCTCTGCTTAAGTCCTGTAGATTCAGGCCCATGGTCTCCCTGATTGAGTCTATCCATCTGGTATCCAATCTTCCTCTAGCATTATCTTCTTTTGTAATCAGTCATGCCTTCTCATAATGAGGCCAAAATATGACAGCCTGAGTTCCGTCATATTGGCTTCTAGGTAGAGTTGAGACTTGATCTGTTGTAGGACCGATTTGTTGGTCTTTTTGGTTCTCCACGACATCCTCAACACTGTTCTCCAGCACCCCATCTCAAAGAAGGTGATTTTTGTTTATTTCATTTCTTCACTGTCCAGCTCTCCCATCCTTACATGATGATGGGGAATATAATGGTTTGGATGATTCTAATTTTAGTGAGTCACTGGAGAGGGGCTAGCAGCCTAGCCTTTATAACTCCTGCCAGAGGCTTGCAGGCTCAGTCCTTTCCAGGGAGAAGAGGGAGAGAGGTTTCTTGGCAGCCATTTTGACTGGGTAAGGATTTTTTTTCCAAACCTTGCTGAGTGTGTTTTCCTGAGGGGTTGGGGCTTTTGTGAGTCATTGGGGAGGGGTTAGTGGCCTAGCCTTTTAACTCCTCCCAGAGGCGCATGCCTAATAGTGCACAAAATTTCACTCTAAAGGGAGGCTTAGAACAGATAGCAGAGGGTTCTTTGTTTCAGGGCTTCTCCTTTACTTTTAACTGTTTTATTTCTTTAAGGGGCTTGTGAAGGGCTTTTGCTCAGAGGAGTGAGTCAGAGACTTGCCTGAGGAAAGAGCTAGCAGTCAGGACCTCTCTATATAGCAATAGACCCAGTCTCTTAAGCTTAGTCACAGAGTTTGAGGAACAAGTCAGGACAACAGGGGTCTTTTACCTGAGTATTTAATAGTCAGTTTTTGAGGGGGAAGTTCACAGTCCTATTTCAGTGCCTCCTTAAAACCTCTGAGGATGGACAGTGTGGGAGCTGCTGCAGTTAACCTGCAACAATTGTGGGATATTTGTCTTCTTTCCTATGGATGTGGGGAATTTACCTGCACCAAGTGCAAGTTGGTAGCCCTGTTGGAAGAGAAGGTCCAGCACTGGAGGCCTGGGTATCTACACTTCTGCATATTAGGGAACAAGATGTTTTCCTGGACAGAACATAATGGACTGTGCTGGTTGGGAAGCACATGGAGAAAATTTCTCGGGAGGAGGTCACTTCACATGCACAGGAAGTAGACAGTTGGAGGAATGTCACATACAGAACTAGGAATACCAGGGATCATTCTGGGAGCTTGCAGCTATAGAACTGATTCGAATCCTCCTCCCTTATCAGGGATGATGAGGAAAAGCAGCAGGGCCAGTCCTCAGTGAGAGTGCAGAAGATCTTGGAAGAATCAGTACAGGGAATGGCTGCTGCTAAGCTTCAGAGAAGGTGGCTAGTGATCGTGGGGGACTCCTTGCTGAGGGGTACAGAACCAGTGGTTCGTGGGCCTGACAAGATGTCTTGGGAGGTGTGTTGTCTCCCTGGGGCAAAGATCTGTGATGTGAAAGAGAGGCTAATGAGACTTGTCAAGCCTACTGACCGTTATCCCTTTCTTTTGGTTCAAGTGGGAACACGTGATATTGAAAGGCACAGCCTTCACAATATCATAAGGGATTATGAGTATAGGATAATGAAAAGCTGCATAGACAGGATGTCATCACATCTCTTGTCCCAGTTGAAGGGCACAGTGTGACATCAATTCCAGAAAAGGCTCTAGAGCAGATCATTAAACACGAGTCTGTAAACATTTAGAAGGGAATGCCACAATCACAAAAGTCAAAATGGGTATCTGAAAAACGAATCATGTCAGATAAATCTGATCTCTTTTTTGATAAAATTTCCAGCTTGGTAGATGAAGGTAACAATGTGGATATTGCATAGCTTGATTTCAGTAAGACTTTTGGCATGCTCCCCCATGACACTCTTGCAAACAAGCTAGTAAAATGTGGGCTAAACAATGCAATTGTTAAATGGATTTGTATTTGGTTGACCAGCCGAACTCAAAAGGTACTCAGCAATGGCTCCTCTTTGTCCTGGAGAGGCGTGACTAGTGGGGTGCCACAGGGTTCTTTCTTGGGCCCAGTGCCATTTAACATCTTCATCAATGACTTAGTTAAAATAATAGTGAGAATGCTTATCAAATTTTCAGATGAAACCAAATTAGGAGTAATAACTAATACCCAAGAGGAGAGGATCAAAATTCAAATTGATTTTAATAGATTAGAAAGCTGGGCCAAAGCTAATGAAATTAATTTTATCGCAGAGAAATGTAAGGTACTGCACCTAGGGCAAAAATCAAATGCATAGATATAGGATGGGAGACACCTGGCTTAACAAGACTATGTGTGAAAGGGATCTAGGAGTCCCAGTGGACCACAAGTTGAACATGAGTCAACAGTTTGTGGCAGCTAAAAAGGCAAGTGCAATTGTAGGCTGCATCAATAGAAGTATAGTCTATAGATCAAGCTAAATAGTGCCACTCTATTCTGCCCTGGTCAGGTCTCACCTGGAATACTGTGTCCAGTTCTGGGCACCACAATTCAAAAAGGAAATTGAGAACCTGGGTCGTATCCAGAGGAGGGTGTCCACAATGGGGAAGGGTCTGGAAATCATGACCTATGAGGAGAGACTTAGTGAGCTTTGTTTAAATATTTGAAGGGATGTCATTTTGAGGATGGATCAACTTTGTTTTCTGCTGCTCCAGAGAAAATGACCCAGAGCAATGGATGCAAGCTACAGGAAAAGTGATTCCACCTGAACATTAGAAAGAACGTCCCAACAGTAAGAGCTGTCCCTCAGAGTGTGGTGGAGTCTCCTTCTTTGGAGGTCTTTAAACAGAGGCTGGATGGTCATCTGTTGGGGATGCTTTGATTGTGATTTACTGCATGGCAGGGAGTTGGACTTGATGGTCCTTGTGGTCTCTTTCAACTCTATGATTCTAGTGCTCTGTTGTATATATTTACACTTTACGATCTTGTCTAATTCTTTCATGGTTGCCCTTCCCATTCCTAGTCTTCTTCTGATTTCTTGACTGCAGTCTCCATTCTGATCAATGTTTGGTCCAAGGTATGAGAAATCTTTAACTATTTCAATTCCCTCGTTACCTTTTATGCAGAACCTCTGTGGTCATTATTTTCGTATTTATGTTCAGCAGTAAGCCTGTCATTGTCCTTGGCCTTCTTGTTCCAAGTGTATATTGTTTTCCACTAGTAGTATGGTGTCACCTGCATATCTTAGACTAGTGGTATTCCTTCCTCCGATCTTCATTCCTCCTTCCTCTGAGTCCAAACCAGCTGTTTGCATGATATTCTGTGCAGAGGTTGAACAGCTAGGATGATAGAATGCAGCCTTGCCTGACTCCTTTGTCAATTGGGAACCGTTCTCTTTATCCATATTCTGTTCTCACCTTGAATATTGTTCTAAGTACAGATTTCTCATCAGGACAATCAAACGTAGTAGCACAATCATGCCTTTTAAGAGTGTTCCATAGCATGTCATGACTCAATTTCTAAATAAACACTAAACAGGGGGCAACCATTCATCCTTACTTTACTTGGTAACAAAGGAAAACAGTTGTGTGTATTTTTATGAGAAAAGAATACAGTAACATTGGGAGGACATTTGTTTTTTAAGAGAGCTTCTCATAACTAATAAATAGATTCTCTGCATATATAAATCAACGTATTTAGTTTGAAGCCAAGAAGGCTAAGAGTCCATTGATAACAAATCTTCATGCCCAATGTATGTGGAACAGCATTAAATCCTTAGAGTCCACTATGTAAGGAAAAGGTGATGTCCCATCACTTCTCTGACATCTGCACCTCTTGCTAATAGCATCATTATTGCAGCCAATGTACAAGATGCCATTAATGCATTTCTCTGACTTGTACTATTATTTCTAGTGGAAAAGTAAGACCAGTTAGTATGACATGATTTAAGCCTCTACAAAGAAGAATGCATATACTACATGGTGTCATAAATCTTAGAAGGGTGCTGTCAAGTAAAAATGAAACCACTGATCCTGACCTGTCCACCTCCCCTCCACACATACTATTTCTTATTACATGGGTTTCTGTTAGCAGACACAAAGCTTGTGTCATAAATAAATGCATCTTTAATACTGTCTTTTTACTTTCTTGATCATTCATGACCTAGAAAGTAGATAACAACATGGACAGAACACAAAGCTTTCTTTTCTGTAAGAAAGGTGATCAGATCTTTCTGCTAAGCAGAGTCTGAGATATCTGAACAATTTATGATGGAAAGCAGTATAGGTGAATGGCAGCTAGGTTCTGGGGTCTTCTTGTAGAATCATTTCTCTGAAGACTAATTTAGAAAATACATTTTTGATGTGCCTAGTTACATGCATATGCAGATCTGCTGACTGGAATGGGAATACAATAATGTTGTGAGAGATCATGATACAGTTACACATTTCTAGATCCCACTGTGTTGAATAACTATCAGCCAATCAATTTCTGAACAAGGTCTTCCAGGTCTGGGATACCTGAACAAGATAGCTTGTTTACATTCATCTCAATCTGTTTTCAGGCCTGGTTGCAGAAAAAGACAACGTTGTTTGCCTTCGTGGATAGCCTATACTAGGAATTGTATAGGAGTGTGTCCTGGTGGTTCTTCTGGACCTCTTAATGATTTTCATGGTGTTGCATTGCTGGAACATTATTCCTACCTGAAAGGTCAAATCAGTCTGCAGGACTCCTGTTTGACCCTTTAGTCATTGGTGTGCAAGGTTCCTTGGAGTTTGGTTTTGTCTCCATGCTGAGAGAGGATTCCAGAGTTCTGGGATTTGGTGTCACCATATTGAAAATAAAGCAAGTTTGTTTTATGCAGCTCCAGAGAATAGAATTAGGAACAGTTGATTCAAACTACAGGAAAAGAGATCCCACTTAAACATTAGGAAGACAGTGGTATATGCTGCCTCAGAGTGTGGTGGAGCCTTCTTCTTTGGAGATTTTTAAACAGAGGCTGGATGGCCCATCTGTCAGAAGTGCTATGACTGGGGTTAGACTCTTCCAACTCTATGATTCTATGACTAATTGCTGAATTTAGAGAGTGGTAATAAGGGAGGGGATATTGCTATCACATAAGAAATAACAATTTAAAAATGCTACCCAATGTATCTGAAATAACGCTGAAAAAATAGAAGTGCATTATGATTTATCTCATTCACATACACTTGATGGCACAGTCCACAAATACACAACTGCAAGCTAACCTATGATGACAGGCAGTCTGTGTACATTCCTCCTCTTAGAAACTATCACTACCTAAGTGTCAGTATTAGAAACCAAAAAAGGGAAGAGTAAGATAAGTGAGACTGTCATGCCTACATATTCATTACTTCTACATATTCATTATTTTGAAGATGGGGACAACGTTTGCCCTCATCAAGTCTGTGGGGACTTCTCCTGTTCTCCAGGAGTTCCCAAAGATTATTGCCAGTGGCTCTGATATTCTATTTTCCAGTTCTTTCAATACTCTTGGATGTAGTTCCTCTGGTCCTGGAGACTTATATTCATTTAGATTAACAAGGTATTCCTGCTTATTCTGTGCTGAAATTTCCCTATCCTGTCCTCTGCTCCATTATCCTCAGGTTGAGCACCCTTTTCCTTTAATGAGAACACAGAGGCAAAGAAGGTATTGAGTAATTCTGCCTTTTCTCTGTCTTCTGTTAGCATTTTGCCATCTTCTCCACGCAGTGGCCCTACCGTTTTCTTTTTCTTCCTTTTGCTGTGGACATATCCCCAAAAGCCCTTTTTATTGTTCTTAACCTCTTTCTGACTTTACCCCTACACATGCCTGCTATTTGTTTGACTTCCTCTTTGGTGATTTCCCCATTTTTCCATTTCTTATACATGTTCCTTTAAAACTTAGCTCAGTTGAAAGTTCCATAGTCATTCCTCCTGGTTTCTTGAGAAACCTCCCATTTTTCTTCCTCACTGGAACTGTTTGAAATTGTGCCTTCAGTATCTCCCTTTTGAGAAACTCCCATCCATCCTGAACTCCTTTCTTTTTTTACTCTTCATGACCATGGAATCACCTCCACTATTTCTCTAAGATTAATGAAATCAGCTCTTCTAAAGGCTAGAATGTGTGCCTGACTATGCCTGGCTTCTCCTTTTCACTGTATAACAAACTCCAGGAGAACATGGTCACTTCCACCTAATGATCCCACCACTTGCACCCCATTAACCAAGTCATTCTTGCTGGTTAGGATCAGATCCAAAATAGCTGACCCCCTTGTTGCCTCTTCCACCTTTTGGACTATCAAATTGTGTTCGAGGCAACTGAGGAATTTGCTAGACCTTGAGGATTTGGCTGCGTTTGAATTCCAGCAAATATCAGAATAGTTGAAATCACCCATCACTACTACACCTCTCCTGTCTGAGTGTGTAGTCATCTGTTCTAGAAAGGCATCATCCAATTCCTCCATCTGACTTGGGGGTCTGTTTCCCTCCCCTTTCATTTTTATCCAAATGCTCTCCTCCTGGCTTCCATGGTTGATGTCCTGGATCTCTTCACTGGTGTAAATATCTCTGACATATAGTGCTATTCCTCCTCCTTTCCTGTTTGGCCTATTTCTCTTAAAAAGGTTATACCCCTCTATTTCTACATTCCAGTGTTGAGACTCATCCCACCAGGTTTCAGTGATGCCTATTATATCATATTTGCTTTGTTGTACTAGGAGTTTGAGTTCATCTTGCTTATTTCGCATGTTCTGTGCATCAGTGTAGAGACATCACAGACCATGGGTCCTCTTTAATTGCTGCCTGTGCAAGTTTTTTTGCCTCCCACTGTTGGGTCCTTGCACTATTTGTCTTGTTTCCTCTATCTCAGTTTGACTATTTTCTCCAGCCCTTTCGCCTTCCATAATTTGTCTCCCTCCCCCATGGAACTCAGTTTAAAGCCTTCCTGATCAAATTCTTGAGACTGTTAGCAAAAACATTTCTTCCAACTGGTGTGTGATGCAACCCATCCATTGCCAGAAGTCCCCCCTCATGGTACCGCAGCCCATGATCAAAGAATCCAAATCATTCTCGGCGGCACCATCTGTGGAGCCAGTTGTTTACATCTGCTATTTTCTTCTCCCTTCCTGAACCATGCCCTTTGACTGGCAGAAGAGACGAGATGACAACTCGTGCATCCATTTCTTCCAGCTTACTACCAATAGCCTCATATTATTATTATTATTATTATTATTATTATTATTATTATTATTATTATTATTATATATAGCGCTGTAGTAATCCCTTCTGATTACTGAAGGCTGTGTCTTTGTCCGGGATTGCTGCCAGCAATCTCTGACTTATGCTGATAACCAAGCCTTCAGCCAACACGTGCAAGCAAAACAAACCTTGTGGAGAAGCAGTCTAAGAGCAGGCCGAGGAAGCAAGCCGATGTCAGGGTTCCAGAAAGTCAAGTGTACCAAAAGACGAGCCGAAGTCAGGAAGACAGAAAGCAGCGTGGTCAAAACAGTCCAAGGTGACAATAGCCAAGGGATAACAGAGGTTCAGTCCGAGGTCAAGATAACAAGGTAGCAAGATGTCAGGAGCTAGAGCGACAGCAATCACACCAAGGGCTCATGCAATAAACTCTAGCAACAAACTCAAGCCTCTCTCCCACTTAAATCAGGGAAACTCTCCCTTGAGCCACCTGAGGCTGGTTTGCTAATTGTCTTTCTGCAATCCTCCTGGATCTGCGCCTGCAAGCACTCTCGGCCCTTCTCTCTTGATAAGAAGGCACCTGCAGGCACGCCTCGTCTCCAGAATCACCACTAGGCTGTGGCACCATAGGAGGCCTTTCCTCAGCACTAGGACATGGTTGGACCTCCTGCTCTGGGGCTGGGGAAGCACAGCTGGGACCTGGCAGAGCAGAACTAACACCTGGCATAGCCTCAATCAGCCCTTGCTCTGGAGGAGGCTCATCCTCCTCCTCATCCTCCGAGAGCTCATCTTGGCTGGCCATGACATCCTTGCAGTATCATTGGTTCCCACATGTACCAAAAGGAAGGGGAATTGGTCAGTAGGTTTGACCAGTCTTGTCGGCCTCTCTGTCACATCACGGATCTTTGCCTGGGGAGACAACACACCTCTTGAGACATCTTGTCAGGCCTACAAATCACTGCTTCTGTACCCCTCAGCAAGGAGTTCCCCACTAAGACCACACGCCTGCTCCTAGGCTTAGCAGTGATTGTTCCCCCTGGGGGAACTCTCAGGCTCCCCTGCTCTGTCCCTGAAGTCTGTCCATGCTGCTCTTCCTCGTCCTCCTTGATAAGGGAAAGAGCTTCAAATCGATTCTTTAGCTGCAAGCTCCCAGAACAGTCCCTTGTTGGCCTAGTTTTCTGTGTGACATTCCTCCAGCTGTCTGCCTCCTGTGTATGTGAAGTGACCTCCTGCACTCCAGCAACTTCCTCTGTGTGGTCCCCGTCCAAGACCGTTCATTCCATTCTGTCCTCTTGCTCCCTAATATGCTGAAATGTAGCTACCCTGGACTCCAGCTGCTGGACTTTCTCCTCCAAGAATGTTACCAATTTGCACTTGGTGCATGTGAAGTTCTCCACATCTTTAGGCAAGAAGGCAAACATTTCACAAATGTTGCAGGTGAGTGCAGCAGTTCCATCAGTGCCCATACTGAGAAGTCTTAAGTAATTATTGAAACAGGATTGTGGGCTTCCTCCTCAAAAAATCCTCTGGTAAACACCAACGTTGAGGCCCCTGATGACCTGGCCTTTTTATCAATCTCTGGCAGTGAGTTCAATCAACTCAGCCTCTGTTGTTAGATGAAAAAAAATTGTGCTAGTCTGCTAGCTTCACCCCCTAGTGACTCACAGATGTGACTCACAGAAGCTCAACCCCCTCAGCAACAAGCACACTCTCCTAAGGGTTTAAAAAAAATTCAGACCCTCACCACTCAAAATGGCCGCCCAGCTACTTCTCTCCTACTCCTCTCTGTGGCAGAGAGGAACTGCTCTGGAAAGGCTCTGTGAGTGACTGCCCCTAGTCACTCACAGATGTGACACACAGAAGCTCCCCCCCCCCCAGCAACAAGCACACTCTCCACTCGAAATGGCCACCCAGCTACTTCTCTCCTACTCCTCTCTGTGGCTGGAACTCATTAGTTTATTGCTGTGTCATTTAAATTCCTAATTTTATAGATGAAATGTTGTTACATAATAGTACTTATTTCTATTTTGTTCATATTTTTAATTTTTCTCTTTTCCCTTTTAGGTATTCAATTATGGGCACCCAATCCTTTTTAACTTCGTCCCAATCTAAGTCTATTAATAAACATGTATGTTTATCTATTTCTGTATATTCTGTTAGTTTTGTTAACCAGTCCTTGGTATTAGGTATTTCTTTCTTCTTCCAATAGTTTTCAAAAACCATCCTAGCAGTAGATGACATATAAAATAAAAGTTTTCCATATTTTCTCTCTAATTTTCCCTCTGAAACCATGCTTAACAAAAAAATACTTAGGATCAAAATTTATCTTACATTTCAATATTTTTCTTATCACTTCATAAATATTCAGCCAATAACTTTTTGTGATTTTACAGTTCCACCATAAATGAATACATGTTCCTATAGTATTACCACATTTCCAACACTGATTAGATGTCTTGTATATTTTAACCATCTTGGCTGGGGTGAGATGCCATCTATACTGCATTTTTAACAGATTTTCTTTAAGTTCACTACTACGTTTATTCCAATTCTTCTCCCATTGTTCCAATAATATATTTTGGTCATGGTCTTTTGGCCATGTTATCATACATTCTTTAACAACTTCTTGTTCCTGGTCTCATTTCAGAAATAAGTCATATCGTTTAGACATTCCGTGGCTCTTGTTAGATTGAAGGAGTTTTTCGAATTCCTCTTCACCTTTCCCAATTCCCGGGTCTCTAGTGTCAATGTTATGCCTTGTCTGAAGTTGCTTATATATATAAAAAGAGGTCTTATAACTCCCTCTATGTTGCATTTCCTGCTGAGTAATAAATCTGTATTTAATTGAGCTATCTTCTTTAATAATTAGATCCTTATAGGTAAGCCATGACCCATTGGGTAATTTAATTTCTCTAAAAAGAGCTTTGTTAGGGGATGCCCAGAGTGGTATAGTTTGGCAAAAACAATTATTATATTTTAACCGTATTCTAAATATTGATAGCCTAACATAATGGTTAGAAACATCTTTGTTGACCTGGTGTTTGCCATAAAATAAATATGTGTGCCAACCAAAGCAATTTCCGTACCCTTCTATATCAAGGGTATCAAAATTATCTAATTTAAACCAGGCCCATAGCCAGCCAAAACAGACAGCATCATAATATACAGTATTCTCAGATTTGGCAATCCCCAACCTCCTCTTGATTTTTTTAATCAAATAATGCCTTCATTTTTATTCTTGGCTTTCTCCCACCCCAAAGAAATTTTGATAAATCCCTGTGCCAGATTTTAAAGATATTGAGATTTGTTAGTATCAGAATGTTTTGGAATAAGTAGATACGTTTGGGTAATATATCCATCTTTATATTGGCTATTCCACCAGACAAAGTTAAGTTCAAATTATTCAATTTTACTATATCTTTTTTTATTTCTTTTCAAGTTTTATCAAAGTTGTTTTTACAGAGTTCTATATTTTTTGTCAATATATTAATACCAAGATATTTCACTTCTTTTTTCACTGTCATTTGTGAATCATTCTCAGTCTTTTGAATGTTTTCTTGGAAGATATTCATTGCTAACAAAGCTGTTTTATTTTTGTTTACTTTAAGTCCAGAAGCCTTTGCAAATTCATCCATTTCTACTAATAAGGTATGTTCTCCAGAGGATTTGAAAGGATCAGGAGAACATCATTGGTGAATGCTCTGACTTTATGTTCTTTTCCTTTAATTTTTATGCCTTGAATCTGTGTATTTGCTCTTAACTAAAAAAAAACTTCCAAAACCATATTAAATAATAAAGGGGAAATAGGACAACCCTGTCTAGTCCCTTTTTGAATCAATAACATATCAGACAGTTCTTCATCGAATATAACTTTACCTCTTTGAGTACAATAAATAGCCTGTATCCATTTATGAAAATTATCACCAACCTATATCTTTTTCGATACTTTAATTTAAAAAGATTTACACTATCGAAAGGTTTTTCGAAATCTACAAACATCATAATCATGGTTTTGTCAATATTGTTGTGTATTTCAATAAGGTTTAATAGGTGTCTGATATTGTCTTTGATGAAGCTATTGGGTAGAAACCCTCTCTGATCAGTCCCTCTCCAAGAGGATAATACCTTCTTAAGTCTATCTGCCAGTATATGTATGAACAATTTTTAATCATTACTAAGAAGGGATATAGGTCTATAATTACTTGGATTCATAGGATCTTTACCTTCTATTGGGATAAGAGTTATTTGAGCTTCTAGCATGTATCAGGTATTTTCCCTTCTAGAATGAGGTTCATTCAACGTTCTACAAAAGTCGTATAATATATGCTTGAAAAATCGTCAGGCCCCGGCATTTCCCCCTGTTTTGCCTTCCTTATTGCCTCTTTAAGTTCCTGAGCTGTGGTCTGGTTGTTCAATGTGTCTCTTTGTTCTTGAGTAAATGGTGTTAATTGAATGTTTTCAGTATTTACTAATCATATCCAAATCCACATTTTCATCTTTGAATAAGTTCTGATAGATGTCTGCCATTATTGTTTTGATTTCTTGGGGTTTAGTATAAGTTATATTTCCCACTTTTAATTTAGAGATCAATTTTCTCTCTCTACATTTTCTTACCAGTAGCTTACCAGTTTTGTTTCCCCATTCATATATTTTTTTGTTTCCCAAATCTTATTTTTTTTCTTGTATCTTCTGTAAGTAATAATGAAATTTGTTTCTGTATGTTTTTAATTTTCTCTAATATTATTTTATTTGTTGGATCAATTTTAAGCTGTTTTGTTTTTGTTCCTAGATCTTTCTGTAAGAGATCTAATTCTTTCCTTTTATGTTTCTTCCAATAGCTACCTTTACTAACAAAAAATCCTCTTAGTACTGCTTTATGGGCATCCCAAATAATTTCTGAGCTAGCTTGATCAGCGGTATTTAAATCAAAATAGTTCTTTATAAGGTCTCTTACTTCATTAGAAATTGTTTTTTCCTCAACAATGATTCATTCAGTTTCCTATTCCAATTTATTTTCTTTTTATCTAATACCATTTCAATCTGATAACCAATTTGTCTTTACTTCTAGGTTGAACACTTTGGGAAGCAAACCAGATGAAACCAGGAACATATCAATTCATGCCCTCAAATGGTGGGCTTCAGACTAGTAAGTGTATTCTTTTTTTTGTCATATTTGGATCTCCAGGGGTCTACCTATGCAAAAGAGTCTATTAAATCAAAGAAGGAGCTAGGTAGTTTCCCTTGGGTTTTCTTTATTGGTTTTTTAGCCTATCTATTAATTAATGGGTCAACTACCCCGTTAAAATCCCCCAACAAGATGAACAAGTCAAATTGTACTTCTAAAATTTTATTCTTCAGTTCTTTAAAAAAGTTTTGTTTG
The DNA here is from genome assembly GCA_023333645.1 of Sceloporus occidentalis. Taxonomy (NCBI): domain Eukaryota; kingdom Metazoa; phylum Chordata; class Lepidosauria; order Squamata; family Phrynosomatidae; genus Sceloporus; species Sceloporus occidentalis. Next base: position 5,666,668 of record JALMGF010000004.1, on the reverse strand, counting down.
TTGTCATTGGAAGCATATGTTCCCACTGTTAGTATTTTTTCTCCTATCATATCTATAAAGACACCAATAAACCTACCCTTAGTATCTTTAAAGGTCTCATTTGAGATGTATTTTTAATTGACACTACCCCTTTACTTCTTTTTTTATTTAGAGATGTAAAGTCTGAACCCAGTTTATTATTTTTTAGAAGTTTACTATAGGTTTTCTTAATTTTAACTTCCTGTAAACAAGTGATGTCATAACGTTGGTTATAAATGTAATAAAAAATCTTTTTACTAGTATTATTTATTCCTCTGACGTTCCAGGAGCATAATTTTATACCCTTAGTTTTACTCGTAATTGGTTCACAATGGTATAGTTCTCCTGGTGTAGGTTTATTATTTTGGTATTATCTGGATAGTTTTCTTTTCTGGTTGCATCAACCTCTTTAGTAATACCATCAGTTAAGTCAGATTCCTTATCTGTGATTTGTTCTCTTTGTAGATTTTTGTAGGTTGTGTCATTGTTTCTCTTGTTCTCATTTCTAGGTTTTGGAGTTGTTTGGGGTTTTTGATAAGATCTAAGTAAGTCCAAACATTTTTTAACTTCTTCTCTGTTTCTAATTAAAATTCTTTTACTGTTGACCCAAAATTGTATCCCTTCTGGTAATAGCCATCTGTAGTTAATTTCTACTTCCCTTAAGTGTTTTGTCAAGAATGCATATTCCCTCCTCATCCTCAGAATTTCTGAGGGCAAATCTTTAAAGACTTGAATTGTATGTTCCCCTATTTTTAGTGGACATTCTCTTTGAATCTTTAAAAAAAGATCCTTAGTATGCTTCCGAACAAAAAATATCAAAATGTCTCTAGGTAGATTCTTGGAAACGGCTAATTTAGATTCCAATTTGTACATTTTATCAATTTCTATTTCAAAAAGGGATTCATCTTTATCCATAAATTCTGCAAGTATTGGGATTAGGTCTTGCTAGAGATTTTCTTCTCTATTTTCAGGAATTCTTCTAAGTTTAATGAATTTTTCCTTAGATTTGATTTGATTGAACAGTCTTTCTTCTAACTGAACATTTTGTTCTTTAGTTATATTTTCTATTTTGATTTCTATTTGGTCTTGTCTATTTTCAAGTTTAGTAATGATAATTTATCCACAGATTTTCTCATCTCTCCTATCTCTGTTTTTAAATCATTCCAAATTTCTTCTTTCAAACTAGTAATTTCAAATGTTAGATCATCTACTCTTTTGCCTAATTCCTGCCTCAGTTTCTTTATTTCTTCTAAAATGGTTTGGCTGTTATCTGGAATTTTTGGTTGGTGTATAGAAAATATTCTAGATTGGGAAGATTAGTTTTTAGCAGATTGGCTTCTTGATATCATAGACATAATAAGCTATGCTTTTTTATATATCCAGTAAATGTAGATCTGGTTGAATAGTTCGTCTAAACATAAACTATAGTTTATAGACAAATAATATTACATTCAGCTTATGCTACTATAGAGCAATCATCAATTCCCTCCCCCACCCACACCCCCCAGGAAAGGAAAAAGAAAAACATTCGCTTATCAAAATATAAAATAAGTGTCTGTTTCCCCAATATTACAGATCAAAAACCATCATATTAATAAGCAAAGGAAATTAAGCAATCAAATTCATGAGCTCACAAGTTTAAGCTTGGTACAGTTTCTAGAAGTTGGGAATCTGGGAGAATTCTGGGAAAGTTCAATTTACATTCAGTTTTCTGCAAGGAATGTTCAAATTGTCACAGATAGTTGTTTCAAAGTAAAGTGAAGGTCCCCCAATACCATCTTCTGAGTTCACCCCTCCAAGAAAGACTGGAATCATTACATAATAGTGGTTATGTATCACCACATGCATACTAGATCCTTGTCCTTCCTGGCTTCTGAAAGCAGCTACCAATTCATTTCCGAGCACAATTCAAAGTGCTGGTCATGGCATATATGTCTTTAGTCCAGACTGTTTGAGAGATCTCTCCATATGAACCTGCAAGAGCCCTAAGATCTTCAGGGAAAGGCTTTTGCTCAGTTCCACCATCTTCCCAGGCTTGCGGGAAAGAGGATAAAGACAAGGCAGAACTACTCAACACCTTTTTTGGCTTAGTCTTCTCACAAAAGGAAAAGGGTGCTCAGTGTGAGGAAAATAAAGAAGAGGACAGAATGGGGGGAAATTCAGCTCAGAATAAGTAAAGAGGTAGTACAGGAATACATAGTTAATCTAAATGAATTTAAGTCTCCAGGACCAGATGAACTACATCCAAGGGTATTAAAAGAACTGGCAAATATAATATCAGAATCATAGACAATAATCTTTGAAAACTCCTGGAGAACAGGAGAAGTCCCAGCAGACTGGAGTGGGCAAATGTTGTCCCCATCTTCAAAAAAAAAAAAGGGGGGGGAGGACAATTATCATCTAGTTCAGGGGTCGGCAACCTGCGGCCCACGGGCCGGATGCGGCCCGCCAAGGCCTTCTTACCGGCCCCTGCGCAATCCTGCCGCCGATTTTCCCCATTTTCTCGCCGCTCCGGCCGCCATTTTGTTTTTCAAAATGGCGGCCGAAGTCTCGCGTGACCTCAGGATGGCAAAGGTCACGCGAGATTTCGGCCGCCATTTTGAAAAACAAAATGGCGGCGCCCATGTAGGAGGCCTGGTGCAGCCCCTGTAGCACTCCAACAGGGCTCCAGGGGCTGCAGCAGGCCTGCAGCAGGCTCCACCTCGCCCTCCGCCCTCCTCCTCCTCCTCCCTAAGAGCAGGGAAAGGAGGAGGAGGAAGAAGGAAGGAGTACAGAGCGAGGGAGCCAGAGCAGCAGCTGCAGCAGCCACAGCCACAGCAAGGCCAGAGGTTGGTTCATTGGGGGAGGGGGTTAGCTGGGTGTTCTTTCTGCAAAATCCCCTCTGAGCACCTTGTGGCTTTTCTGAGTTGAAACTGTGCATGCTTGCTGTAGTTTATTTTCAGATGCATTTTAGTAACTTCCTGGCTTGTAATTTTATTAGTATTATTATTATTACTACTAATACTTGCCCTGGGTGTTCTTTCTGCAAAATCCCCTCTGAGCACCTTGTGGCTTTTCTGAGTTGAAACTGTGCATGCTTGCTGCAGTTTATTTCCAATTGCATTTTAGTAATTTCCTTGCTTGTAACTTTATTAGTTGTATTATTATTATTACTACTTGCCCTGGGTGTTCTTTCTGCAAAATGCCCTCTCAATGAGAAAGAGGGGGAGGAGGTGGAAAGGTGAGTCATTTCAGGTCTGCCTTGGGTTTTTTCCATTTTTTTTAAAAAATATATAACACTTATTTTTGTTTTTTTATTTCATTATTTTTATTATTGCTTTTTATTTCATTTCATTATTTTTATTATTTATGAAGGTGAGACAGTGTGACTTTCCAAAGTGCTGTAACAAAGGTCTGCTGTAACAATGATAGTGGTGGTGGTGATGATGATGATGATGCTTCGGTGGAAGCTCCACCCCCAGTGTGTGGCTCCGCCCCTGGAGTGTGGAAGCTCCACCCTGGCGTGTGGCTCCGCCCCCAGAAGGTGGAAGCTCCACCCCCGGCATGTGGCTCCACCCCTGGAGGGTGGAAGCTCCACCCCCGGCTTCGGCCCCCCAGTTGTCTGAGGGACAGCAACCTGGCCCCCGACTCAAAAAGGTTGCCTACCCCTGATCTAGTTTGTCTGACATCAATTCCAGGAAAGATTCTAGAGCAGATCATTAAGCAGAGAGACTGTGAACATTTAGAAGGCAATTCTATAATCACAAAGAGTCAGCATGGATTTCTGAGAAACAAGTCATGCCAGACTAATCTGATCTCCTTATTTGAAAAAACTACCTGCTTGGTAGACATAGGGAATGCTGTAGATATAGCATATCTCAATTTCGGTAAGTCCTTTGCCAAGGTTCTCCATGATATTCTTGTAAACAACGGCCCCCTTTCATTACATGCATTAAATGCCAACTATAGTTGCTCAGAGCTTGTCATTCAACATACGCACACATATCCTCATATACAAAACATATTTTTCCAGTTTCTCCGGAACTAAACCTACCAAAATTGGATAATTTGCATCCTTGTCTCTTGCCTGGAGATGATTCAGGGAAACTGGAGACTCAGGGACAGACCCTGAAGTGTGGCAACCCTATCACACATATACAACATATCAAGGAAGAACTGATTCTAGAGACAGGGCAATGGGGAGAGGGTTAAGAAATGTAATATTTTTGTGTTTCTGATATAGAATGTAGGAACAATGCATCACTGGTCTTCCCAACTTCATGTTATTTGAAATAATGAGATTAAGATCCCATGTGCCTAAATGCAATGTTATAGAAACCTTATTCAAAAACGGAAAGTTTTTAAGTGTGTCCTGTGTGCAGTAAATTTCAGTCACTAATTCAGATAGCCACAAATGGAATGCTTATCATCTTCCTATTTCAGCTGGTTAATAGCCTATTGCCTCAGAGAGAAAAGAAGTTATCACAATGCCTTGAAAAATTAAAATGTGTGATCAGCTTCTCTGATATCAGCAACAGACAGGAAGAAGTAAGAAATTAGGAAAAGTGACTGCATTTATAAGAAAGAAGGATGGGGGAAAGATAACAGTCAACTGTAAGAGCAATTAAAAGGTATATGACAAGTCTCATTCATTTTTTACAAACCATATGATTATGCATAGTTGACCATTAGTTTTACTGCTCTGCATTACAACTGTTACCCAAAGTTTGAAAAGAGTTAAAATTATATATTACTTCTGCCTAACCTAAATTGTTTTTTCTTCTCTCTTTTTAAATGTACACAATGCTACAAATTTAATTTTATGATGTTTGAATCAGTCTATAAAAAAGATTTGATTATACCTGAGTGTCTGGCCCCAGTTTTTCCATATCTCAGTAATCTTGGCAGTAATTGGCTGATTAGGCCCCTCACACTCCATCTCTGCCTCAGTTTCCATGGTAATGTTATAGGAGCATGTTATAGATGAGACCCTCATCTCTTTCCACTTTAGGGCTGAAACGAAAAGGGAGGTTAAATGGTGTGTCATCAATCTTAATGAAATGCAATTATTTTTACTCTTATTAATCATTGCAGACTATTAGCTTGTGGCAATGCCAGGCCACCATTTGTCAAACTTTGCAAATTTCTGTGATTTTGTTTCCATTCTTTTATTGTTTATTTGTTTTGCTTCTACACCCCATGCCCCTTCATCTGCAAACCCTCCCCCCAAAAAAATAAATGTTGGAAATTTTTTCAGTGATACTGTTCTGCCTGCCACCCCCCCCCCTCCAGATATATATATATATACATTCAATTCCAAGACTGAGCACAGAAGAATGGACAACTAAAGAAAATAGATTCTGTTTGAGTAAAAGATGGAAACAGACCTCAGTTAGTGCGTGTTTCCTTAGCCTCTCTTACTAACACTTAATCCTGTGAAATAAATAACTTGCCAGGTCCCTTAGGGCAGGTGCCAAAATTGGAAAACCACACAACTGGCTAACTGGTCCCTAATTCCAACTGTGAAAAAATGAGCTCATTTAGGGTTCCAGTTGCTGCTACCCAGCTGATAGCAATGATGCTTTCTTGCTTGCTAGCATTGGAACATTAACTTAGTAAATTAATTAAGCTGATTTAACAGCCCAGGCTAAGCAGATTCAATATACGTACCAGTCAGTTTAACAGGCCTTTTTTACTAGGCGTTTTCTCTCACATTTGGAAATGGAGATGGGGTCGAGAACAGTAATAAGAAAAGCAAAGTTGTTGCTGTTGTTAACTGCCCTTTAGTCAACCCCAACTCATTGGCGACCCTGGGTATGAGACATCTCCAAGCCCCACTATCCTCCACTGCTCAGCTTGGGTCCTGCAGGTTCAGACCCGTGGCCTCACTTATAGAGTCTAATCATCTGGCGTGTGGTCCTCCTCTCTTTCTACTACCTTCTACCTTTCATAGAATCAGAGAGTTGGAAGAGACCACAAAGGCCATCCTGTTGCCATGCAGGAACACACAATCAAAGCACCCCGAACAGATGCCACCCAGCCTCTGTTTAAAGACTTCCAAAGAAGGAGACTACACCACAGTCTGAGGGAGTGTATTCCATGGTCAAACACCTCTTACTGTCAGGAAGTTTCTCCTAATGTATAGATGGAATCTCTTTTCCTGCAGCTTGCATCCATTATTCTGGGTCCTATTCTCTGGGGCAGCATAAAACAAGCTTGCTCCAGCCTCAATGTCATACCTCTTCAAATACTTAACCAGGACTATCATATCACCTCTTAAGCATCTTTTCTCCAGGCTAATCAAATCCAGCTCCCTAAGTTGCTCCTCATAAGGCATGGTTTCCAGATCCTTCACCATTTTAGTTGGCCCTCCTTTGGACACGCTCCAGTTTCTCAATTTCCTTTTTGAATTGTGGTGCCCAGAACTGGACACAGTATTCCAGGTGGGGCCTGACTAAATCAGAATAGAGTGGCACTATTACTTCCCTTGATCTAGACACTATACTTATATTGATGCTGCCTAAAATGACAGATGACTGACAGAAATGGACAGGTTTCGTGATAATTTCATGTCTCACAGAAAACCAAAGCACAGCAGGTACTACTCCATTTGCCTTGCATGATCTGCTCCTTTCAAAATTTCCTATTCTGCCCAATTATTCTGGTTAATTATTCTTTCTTCTAAAACAGAAAGAAGGATTTTCATAACGCTCTCATTGCCTTGAGGTCCTGGTTATTCTCTTGAATAATAATAATAATAATAATAATAATAATAATAATAATAAAATTTATTTGTGTTTCCACGCCTCTCCCAGTGGATCGAAGCAGGGTTACAGACTATTAAAAACGATAGATATAACACTCTTATAAAAACATAAAATATTACAACAGCAATATTACATCAACACTCATCAATATAAAAGTACAAAATTCCATCAACCATCCAGCATCCAGGGGCAAGACAGAATATCGTTGTCAGCAGGGATATAGATCTTCACACTTCGGGGGGGAAAGCTTGACAAAAGAGTACAGTTTTGAGTCTCTTTTTAAATGTTTCCAAGGGGGTCATGAGACGGAGCTCCTCTGGTAAGCTATTCCAGATCCATGGGGCCATTATGGTGAAGGCCTTTTGGGATGAGGAAACATATTTGGAAGATGGTGTTTCCACTAAATTCTTACCAGATGTTCTGAGTGTGCGGGGCGGATCGTACGGAGAGATGCGGTCCCTCAAGTAACTCGGGCCCAAGCCATGTAGGGCTTTATAGGTGATAACCAACACCTTGTACTGTGCCCAGAAGTGAATGGGAAGGCAATGAAGATCTTTTAAGATAGGTGTTATATGGTCAAACCTAGATGCACCAGTGACCAATCTGGCTGCCATATTTTGAACTAACTGAAGCTTCCGGACTTGGTACAAGGGTAGCCCCATGTAGAGTGCATTACAGAAATCTATACGAGAGGTTACCAGGGCGTATACCACTGTTTCAAGGTCCCTTTGGACCAGGTAGGGTCGCAGTTGGCGTATCAACCAAAGTTGATACCAAGCACTTCTGGTCGTCGCATCTACTTGAGATGTCAACTGCAGGGACGAGTCCAGAAGTACTCCTAAACTGCGAACTTCGTCCTTTAGGAGAAGTGTGACCCCGTTCAGAACAGGTGGATAAATTACCTTCCCCGGGCCTGGGGAACCTATCACAAGTACTTCCGTTTTCTCTGGATTCAAACTGAGTTTGTTTTCCCTCATCCAGCCGATTACCGACTCCAGGCAGGCATTCAGAGGAGAGACACCATCCTTAGTCACTGCATATGATATCACTCTCTCAATATGGATGGATTGCAATTTCCATCAGTGCTAGCCAGCACAACAAATGGTGAAGGATGGTAAGAGCTTTCTTAAGTCCTTTAACAGGAGGGCCAAATGTTGACCAAGCCTATCTAAAAGACTAGGAGGCAGCACCAACTCCCATTCCAGACCTCCGTCCTTCTTTCCTCCACAATTTCTCCAACAATGCGCATTTTAAACGGGGTTTACAGTATGTCCCGCAAAAAGGGGCCCCAAAGTTTCCCCTTTATCGGGGGGAAGTTTCCTGTCTCCCTTTTGATTGTAGATTGGGAGATTCGCTGAGAAAGGTGGCCAGAGTCCAGGCGCGATTCCTAGACTGCAGCCATTGCCAAGCTGTGTCCCGCCAGATGTCCCTCATGTTTTCCCCAATCTATTGAGCATTACATATTCTTTTGGTCTGGTCATTCACAATGCATGCTCACTTCAACCCTTATCCACCCCAGAAGTGGGTGGGGGGGGGGGGGGGAATGAAGCTTTTCTAGCTGTAAGGGGTTCATCAGGCTAACTAACGTCAAGATAAAAGTTCCTGTATGTCACAGCCTTACTTTTGTTCTCCGGCTCTCAAGATGAGGACAAGACATCTCAAGACTAGAGTGATGCTTTGTTGATTACTATTTTTTTAAAACTGTTTGCAGCTCGCCCCACTGTGTCTTGTACTGGCAGTCTTTGACTCAGCAACCCAAAACCTCATTGTACAACAGCAAGCTTTATTCAGAAGTAAAAGCAGTTCACAGTATGGTGATGTTAGGACTGAGACAATTTGGTTGCACAGTATAATAAAACTACAAAACAATTGAGACCTTTACCCTCACTCAAAATCCCATTCATCTTAAAAGCAAAATATTTCATTTTCTCATACCACTTCATTGTTTTCTCTTGTATCAGGCATTTCCATGGAACTGACCTTGGGAGTTCTCAGTGCATATTACCCCCCTTCACATCTGCTCATTAGCCATCCCCAGGATAGATTACCATCCCCTTCCACCCAGCACAACCAGTATGACATAGTGCACCATCCGGTAACATGAAACAAAAAAGCAATTCTAAATGATTAACAAACATGGCAGGAACTTTGAGAGACTCAGATGCTGACATTCCATCCCCTACAATACATCTCCCCTTAATACAAACCAACAGTTATAACATGGTAGGTTAACACATTACACTCAGTTCAGTGCTAGCTTGTCTAGATAACAAGCATGGAACCTTTGCACTAATTTAGGAACCCTCATGTGTTGAGCATTCACTGACTCCTGCTATCCCACAGCAAAATGTTTCCACTGCCCAAAGTACTGTAATTTGCCATTGTGAATTCTAGAGTACAAAATTTCTGACATGTCAAAATGCTTATCCACATCAAACATGATGGATGGTGGTAGGGGTTTCTTCTGGCACAATGGGTCTGACATGAAACCCCGAGGACAAAATTTGTATGTCATTGGTAATACTAGTTCATTTGGTTCATTTGGTTGGCAAACCTTTTTATCACAAACAGCCCCACTTACTTTAAGGCCAGCTTTTTTTTTTTTTAAATGGCTGTTGGCTTCACAAAAATTTAGTAGACAAATACTCAGTGTCACACCTTATAGTCCCAGTTAGGATCACATTTCCAGTCCAATGTTTTAAATAAATCTCTTTAGCATAGACCAATGCTGACACGATATGTAGCCAGACAGCCCAAACTTACTGTGCCCACTCAGCCAAAGTCACCGGGTCTGTGTGTTTGACCCAAAGGATTGGCAGTGGCCTGAGCTCCTGTCCATACACCACCTCAAAAGGTGAATTTCCAGTACCTTGGCACTGTTGTAAACCATCTCTGCAAAAGATAGTCATCTCATCTGGTTGAACGTTAACATAATAATGCAGATATTGTTCTAAAACCCGATTCACTCTCTCTGCACATCAGTCTGGGGGTAATGGGCTGTGCTCATTGCCTATTCTATTCCCAACAATCTAAAAACAGTTTCCAAAATTATGAGCGGAACTGAACGCCCTGATCCAAGATTATTCTGCTTGGCACCATGTGTAATTCATTTGGAATTGTTATTTGGACAATTGTTGAGTGGTAGGTATTGTTTTACAAGTCATGAAGTGGACACTCCTTTACCTGCTTCCTTTATAATATCTTTTATTCATATATTCTTTAAAATATTGTCTTAATTCAATCTTTACTTTTCCAATTATTTTGTCATATTTTAACAAAAAGTCTTTCAACTTCCATTAGTATTCCTGTTTTCTCTCTCTTAATTTCAGTAAGATGGGAGAATGATCTGATATAATTTTTGGGAGTATATTTGTACTTTGGATTTTTCTGGTCAACTATTTGGATGCTACAGATTCTTGACCATGTTTGGTGGTGATCAGAGAAAAATGTGTGATTTTTCTATTGCCATGTTTATCTCTCCACATGCCAAATTTTCCATTAATACCAATTTGGGAGGTTCTCATATTTTTCTTAATGTTAATCTTTGTAGTCATATCTAGGTTAAAATCCATGGTCTCGTTCCAGTCACTCATATTCTTCATAGTCATATTCTACAATTTTCTCCAGTAATTTCTTATAGAAGGATTGCTTATTTTCCATTGGTATGTAAATTCCCATGAATTTGATTCCTTCAACCATAATTCCACCACTATATACTGATCCTCTGTGTCTTTAAACACTTGCTTTGCTGTCAGTCTTCTGTGAATTTATAGTATCACTCATTTCTTTTTCTTATCTGTTGCTGTTATAAATGCTTTGCATAATTCCAATATATTTAGAATCCTTATTTCTTACATGTGTTTCTTTGAGAATTATCACATTAAATTTTGTTTCTCTAAGTAATGGTATATTTGTTTTCTTTTGTATATTGAGTTCAAACTATAAACATTCCAAGATAGCTATTTTTGATTGTTCTGATTTAGTTCTGTTCTAGATCTTAATCCAATGACTCCTTTTCTTCCTCCACTGGGTTTTCTTCTTCTTTCTCTAACTCTTTTTCTATTGAATCTTTCTTTTCCTTTTTTTCTCTTTTAGATCCAATTCTGATGTAGGTGGGTTTTCTTGCACATGTTTTCTCATCTCTGCTCCATGCCATTTAATAAATTCTCCTATTTCTGTAACTGAATTCAAAATATATCTTTTTTGTCCATGTGCAAATGAGACTCTACCATTTCTCATTGGTAGTTTATACCTTTCTTCTGTAGATGTTGGGTAAGAAAGGCATAGTCTTTTCTCCTCTTTAAAATTTGTGGAGGTATGTGCCACAGGGTTCTGTCCTTGACCCAGTGCTTGTCAACATCTCTATCAATGACTAGGATGAAATAATAGAGGGCATACTTATCAGATTTGCAGATGACACCCAAATAGGAGGAGTGGCTAATGCCCCAGAGGACCGAATCAAAATTCAAAATGACAAGAATAGATTATAAACCTGGGCCAAAACTAAAATAATTAATTTCAACACAGAGAAGTATATGGCAAAAATAAATAAATACATAAAATGCATAGATGTAGAATGGGAGACACCTGGCTTAACAAAATGGCATGTGAAAGGGATCCAGGAGCCCTAGTAGACCATAAATTGAATGTGGGTGATGCAGCAGCTAAAAAGGCCAATGTGATTCTAGGCTGCATCAGTAGACGTATAGTATCTAGATCAAGGGAAGTAATAGTGCCACTCGATTCTGCTTTGGTTGAGCCTCACCCAGAATACTGTGTCCAGTTCTGGGCACCACAGTTCAAAAAGGGTGTTGACAAGCTGGAACATGTACAGAGGAAGGTGACCAAAATGGTGAAGGGTATGAAAACAATGCTTTAAGAAAAGAGACATAGGGATCTGGGTATGTTTAGCCTGGAGAAGAGATGGTTAAGAAGTGATATGATAGCCATGTATAAGTATTTGAAGAGGTGTCATATTGAGGCTTGTTTTCTACTGCTCCAGAGAATAGGTCACAGAACAATGGATGCAAGCTATAGGAAAAGAGATTCCACTTTAACATTAGGAGGAATATCCTGACTATAAAAGCTGGTAAACAGGGGGATGCACTCCCTCAGAGAGTGGTGGATTCTCCTTCTTTGGAGGTCTTTAAACAGAGGCTGGATGCCAATCTGTTGGGGGGGGGGGTTGATTGTGAGTTCCTGCATGGTGATGGGTTGGACTGGATGGCCCTTGTGATCTCTTCCATCTCTATGATACAATGATTCTATGATTCTTAAATATTTTGATTTCCTTGTCTTCGATCATCAGGCTTTCTCTGTGATTTTGTTCCAATTTTAGGTGCTTCACTCTTTCTCTTACAAAATAAATTATGATATTCTCACGAAATCTTTATTTTTGGCTGTCCATGAATTGATTTAGAACAGTTTTATGAATTTCTAAGTTCAGTTGTCCCATGGACCATCCAATAAATCGTGCTAATGCAGGTAACAAGTGTGAAGCAAATTTTTGTTTTGTTGCTCCTTTAGTCCTTTGATTTTAATACATTTTCCTCTGTATTTTATCTCCATTAAGTTGCTTTGTATATTGTGTTCTTGTGTTCTGGCATGTTCTAGAGCTGCTGTTCTTTCCTCTAACTTCTTTGTTTTGCCCTGTATTTCTTCTATGATTGCCATGATTATTTTCACATCATTTGTTACTGCTTCTAGATTTTGTGCAAAACCTTGCATCTCTCTTTTGTTATCTACTTTAAATTCTTCTCTAAATTCCTTCATTTCTGCTCTTATCTCCATTCGTAATTTCTTGACCTCATCAAAAATTATTATGTTGTTATCCAATGGTGTAATTAATTCTAGTGAGGATCTTCGCTGCCCTTGTAACTGGAGTCATGTTTGGCTATTGCCCTTCTTTCTTGTAACTGTTGCCATATTTTACTTTTCTCTGGTACACTAGTGTCTTTAAAAAAATTGTTTGACAATTTATCAACACCTCTGTGATTTATCATTATAATATCTTTAAAAATATAAGTTATCTACTCCAAACTAATAAAGAAGAACACTGTAAGCAATAATTAAATTACTTAATTCTAAAAGAGTCTATAACAATTTGATTTTTACTTTATTTATCTGAATTCTCAAATCAAATAGTATCTTAATTTCTTAGTTCCTAAAATGTATCCATATCACAATACAACTTGTTATTTGTATCAATATATTTATTATACAATTGCCTATACTAATATAAGAGCCAGAATGGTGTAGTGGTTTGAGTGTTGGACTATAACTTTGGAGAACAGGGTTCGAATCCAAGCTTGGTCATGAAACCTACTGATCGACCTTGGGTAAGTCACACTCAGTCTCAGGGGAAGGCATGGCAAACCTCCTCTGAACAAATCTTGCCAAGCAAATCCATGATGGGTTCAACTTAGGGTCACAGTAAATTGGAAATGACTTGAAGGCACACAACAACAACAACAACAACAACAACATACCAATATTTTTATAGTACATTCTAAATCAATAAATAAAAATCAATTAAATATTTCCTCCAGATTAAACTGTTGATTAAGTAAGAATTGAAAAGGAATACATCCAATATTATGTTTGACCAGCAGGTGGTAGTCTTATGCAAGTTTTAAATGTAATCATCCAACTGAAAAGAAAAAAAACCTTGTTAAAAAATTTATCCCAGATTGCCTCAACTTTGACCATCACTAAATGACCTTGGTTGCTTCGACAACTCCTATTAATAGCTACTAAATCTACAGTGCTATATTAATAAAGTATAATAATAATAATAATAGCAATAAACTTTTTTGTTACTGAATCATAATTTAATCTTAACCAGGAAAGGGGGGGGGGATGCAAATGTGAATCTATTATAGTCATTATTTAAATAAAATATAATGTTATGAGTGTTTCAGAATCAAACCCTCATTGATTTTTTCTCCCCGCCGGCTCACTAACACAAAGGGGACAGGGTAATACTGATAATATAATTACATGTGTTCCGAATTGTACATATAGTCCATACTTTCTTTTCTTTCTTCTTTCTTTTTATTTCTCCTCCAAGTTAATTCTTTTTTTTACAAGCTTCCTCCATATATAAGTCCCTCACATTCTGTTTCATGCAGTCTCCTTCTTGCCACTTCATCTTTTGACACAGACAATTCTAAACTCACAGTCAGTTTACAGTTCATTTCTGCTCGAATCCAACTCTCTTGAGTATTCTCTTAAATGCTAGGGAATCCTGTTATGTATCATGTGTTTGAACCAACTATGTTGTATGATATTCTGATAAGTATGGTTTCAACGTGGTGACTCAAGTGCTTAAGATGCTGACTCTGTTGATTACAAGATTGGTAGTTCGAGGCCCAGGTGCTGTGTGATGGGTTGAGCTCCTATCACTAGTCCCAGCTTCTGCCAACCTAGCAATTTGAAAGTATGCAAATGCAAGTAGATAAATAGATAAATAGATACCACTTTGGTCAGAAGGTGAACAGTGTTCTGTGCAATCATGCAGGCCACATGATCACAGAATAGCTTCTGACAATGCTGGTTTTTCGGCTTAGTAACGGAGATGAGCTCTGCCCCCTATGGTCACACATGACAACCTTGTCAACAGGGAATACCTTTACCTTTATGTTTTCAACTGGAAGGTATGATATTATGTCATGATGGCTCACTTAGAGGTTTTGCTTTATATGACTGTGCTGTGGGATGATCTTCCCCCTCCCCCTGTATATACCATCAAGTCCTCCAACCCCCACCTGCTTTACCAAAAACAAAAAAGCTTGTGTGCAGTTATTAATAAAACCTGTTTATTTTTCATAAAATGATGTGCTTGGTTAATGTGCATGGGAAGGGGTGCAGCAGGTCACAGTAGCACAGAAGCCCAGGGAGGGCGCAGGGTGATGGAGACCTGGGGGGGGGGGGGCAGACAGAAATAGGCCGGTGTGTGGCAGTTGGGGGGGGGGGGGTTCTGGAAGGAACGTTGGTGATGGCTTTGCCACCGGAGATGGGTAATGGGTTTCTTGCCTCATCTAGCTGGCCTCCCCCATTGGGTACCCCACTGTCAGACTTCCAATTGCAGCCCCTCTTGCAACACAAAAGGCAGTACTTTGAAAAAGAAACAGCTTTTATTGAAGAAGAAACATGCAACAGAAGTGACTTTTTTGTCAGGAATGAGAAAAAGCATAAACACATTGTTTTTATAACCTCATAAACTAACCCCACCCCATTAACCAATAAAGCAATTTAATTGGACATCTCATTCGCACACAGGGATGTTCTCCCACCTTTTAAGGCCTCATGTCCTCCCGTCCGGGATTCTGGCAAGTTCTTCAAAACAATTATGTTCTTTTCCAATGCACCTGTGACCTTGAGTCACGGATCTTAGAGTCACAACAGGTTTAATGAATATTCAAACTTAACAGCATATATGTTTAACTATAATATAAAACCCCATTATCCCCAACACAAAATAACATCATATAAAAATATAACATCATAACACCACATAGCTATATTTCCCCTCCCATCGCAAAGGCAAGTCTCTAGCCCTTTGAAGATCAAGCCTCTGCTGGAAGGGTAACTCCCCCACATTCCAACCTTAACAAGCAAACACATTCTTTAACAACCACTCTAACTCTTTTTAGCACTTTTTGGCCCCATACAAACTGCCAAAATAAAGCTGCTTCGGGACACTGTGGAGATATGCTGTTTAAATGTTGCATGCGTCCTAAGAATCCAGAAGGCACACGAAAGCCACAATCTAGTCCTAAGGACTGGAGCGTGGCTTTGGCGCAGCTTCCAGACTCTTAGGACACATGCAACATTTAAACAGCATACCTCCAAAGTGTCCCGAAGCAGCTTTATTTTGGCAGTCTGTATGGGGCCTTTAATAACCCATATAAAATCTAACATTTAAACCAACTATAAGCTTAATCTATGTTAACCCTAACATAACCCTAAACCTACTGTATAACCCTTATGGCATGAATCCCTAAATGAATAAAAGGGATTTGTGACACTCACCCTATTTCTTGGTGGTGGGAAGGGGGCTCTGCCTCTACCAGTCCTCTAAGGAGGCTAACAGAGTCCTTGGGAGGGGAGGTTCCTGGGTTATAGTAACCCCCTCCTCCTGGGGTGCAGGGGAGCTGCTTCTCCCTGTCCCTTGCTCCACAGCCACCCCTCTGCCATTCCTGCCTCCCTAGGTGGGCCTGATTACTTCCATGAGGTTGCCCAGCAGAGCAGTCTAGGCCTCCAGGGTGGCACTGAGGCATTCCTGCTGCTGGAGGGATCTCTCACCCACCACCTTCTGGCACTCTGCCTCTGAAGCTTATCGCACACATTATTTTCCCCGTTATGGGAACTGGGAACAAATGGATTTTATCGCACAGCAAATTGTCCTCAAAATGGCCTCGTTCCATTCTGCGGCACCAAGCCGTCCCAATTCAGTGATGAGGAGCGTTAAATGTTCAGGTTGGAAGTCTTCCGACTGAGCAAAATGACGCTCCTCAGCACTGAATGGGGACAGCTTGGTGGCACAGAACAGAACGGGGCCTTTTTGAGGACGATTTGCTGTACGATAAAATCCAGTTTTTCCCAGTCACACATGCCCCCTAGAGTCCCTTTCCAGTTCCCTAAAAGGGAAAATATTGTGTGCGATAAGGTTCTCTCTCTTCATGTATTGATTGCCACTCCCTCCCTCCCACTCCAGATGTACCAGAAGGTCCCTCATGTGTTCTGCATTTTGTTCCATGATGCCAGTGATCCCCAAACTGTGCTCTTTAAGAAATTTTGGGCTTCAGCTCCCAGAAGCCTCAGCCATATTGGCCAATAGTCTGGGAGTCTGGGGTCCCTTAAAGACCACTGCATGAGGCAATCCTTGGTACTAGTGGCCACTTCCACCGCTGGCCACTGCACCTTCCTCCTTCAGATCTCAATCAGGTGGGCCGCTGGGGTTAGTGTGGCTGTGCGATTTGATCTTTCTGGGTCTGTGGGACATAGCACAGGAAACGGATGAAGTACTAAACATATCCTCCATGAGGGAGAACCCTCCATGAGGGAGGGTTGGTTAGGGGGCCTGGATTCATGCAGCAAGCTCTTATGCAAGGGACATGTGCAACAGTACACCCCCATACTACCCCTGGAGGCCCCTGAGCATGGCAGGATGCAATAACGGCATGACGTTAGTAGCCAAATGTGCACATGAGTACATAACATGTAAAAAAAACCCTACATGCCAACTATTGCAAGCATCCATGCACACATGCAAAGCGGAGCACTTGTTATTTTGGGGGAAGGAATGTACCCTGCGCAGCTACAGCTGCATGCCACAGCAGCTTGAACCCACCATCACCTGCCCCCTCTTTGCCTTGACTGTCTTCACTGGCTGCCCCTGTCCATGGGTGCTCCTATGTTTTGTATGTAATTCACCATGTAATGAATAACTTTTTTTCTTTTCTTTTTCTTTTCCTCAGATATTTTATAAATGACATTTTAAGGAGGGTGGGATAGTGGGATGGGAGACCTTGTTGTTATTTACTTCTATTTTAAACTCTGTTGTTAGCCGCCTCAATCCCTGAAAAGTAAGAGGCGAGATATAAATAAATAAATATATTATTATTGTTGTTATCGTTGTTGTTATTATTATTTGGAGAGGTGAGAAGCCACAGTGAAGGGCATGGAGATCCCCAGAGTGGGATGTATGCATGGAGGAGGTGTCCACAACTTTCTGACTGACACATGTCTCATCTGAGTCTGAGAGGTTTTTCTGGTCACCTGTGTAATGGGAGATGGGGTTCATGACTGCCCCATGTATAACCCAGTGCCATGTCCTTTCACTGTGTCCCCACATCCCTTCCTCACAGCCTTGACATCTGTTACCTGGAGTGGTCTTGAAAACATTGACCTTCTGCCTGCGGGGAAGCCTCTCTATCTTTTGCTCTGCCTGCCTAGCCAACTGAGACCCATGTGATTTTAGTGTTGGTGCCCACTCTGCTGGGTCATACACTGGAATCCCAATGAAGGAAGATGCTCAGCTCCTTGTAAAGGGGGATGATGGAAGCATTCCAGCCACTGCTGAATTGTGATTTCCAGGAAATAAACCAAGATATATTTCCGAATTAATGAAGAAATGAGATGATTACATCAATTCCAAAGGAAGATAGAGATCCGACAGAAATAAAATTTCCAGAACATTGAATTTCGAAAGGAATTCCCTGCCCATTTACTTCATTTGTAAATGGACCATATGAACATTCTCGCACCTGGGCAATCATGTGGCAAATTTCTCAACTCATACATAAAAAATTAAAGGGACCAAGAAATCAAAATTTCATTTGTCTAGTGAATGACAATGAATGATTGTCACATCCCTAGTAGGAACAATGTTTTGACTTCACAAAGAGCAGAATCAAAACAGACATGTCAGTGGGTAGTATCACCTTAAGTACCTTCCAATTCAACACCACCACCCCCTTCACATGACCACAGAGGCCACAATGAATTCTGGCCTCCAATCACACACACCCTCCCCACAGCATCATTAGCCATGCAGGTTGGGAAGGAAGTACACTTGTGCCTCTATATTCGCTAGGGTTAGGCGCACAAGACCTCCATGAATATGGGAAAACCGCAAATAACAAAAACATCCTGTTTTTATCTGAGAGGTCACCTCTCTAGGAATCTCTAGGTCCTCCAGGGCAACTCTGTGGTCAACGTCTGACAGACACTGACCATAGAGTTGCACTGGAGGAACTACAAATGCCTAGTACAGTATTCTGTCTAGGAATCTCTAGGTCTCTCAGTGCAATGCTTAATTAAAATTGACTACAGAGTTATCCTGGAGGACCTAGGTATTCCTAGAGAGAGCATATTAATCAAATCCGTGAATAATCAAATCCACAAATATCAAAGCCGCAAATATGGAGAGATGAGTGTACATTCAGAACAGATGAAACAAAATACTTCTTCACACACCGTTGTTAACTAAGGGCTTTTCTAGCACAATTTGGATGGCTTTAAACAGGGTTTTAGTCAAATAAATGAACTATTACAACTATTACTACTACTCATGGTGGCTATCATCAGTATCAGAAGCAGCATGCTTCTATGCACCAGTTGTTGGTGCTATTGTAGTTAGTTCTTATTTGTGAGCTTCCCATAGGCATTTTGTTGGTTACTGTTGAAAGAGAAAGCTAGACTAGAGTGGATCCAGCAGGCTTGGTCATA
Source organism: Sceloporus occidentalis (assembly GCA_023333645.1). Taxonomy (NCBI): domain Eukaryota; kingdom Metazoa; phylum Chordata; class Lepidosauria; order Squamata; family Phrynosomatidae; genus Sceloporus; species Sceloporus occidentalis. The sequence continues at coordinate 5,647,670 of JALMGF010000004.1, read as the reverse complement.
TGCACATATTTTCATATAACATATACACTGAAGATCAGGCTCATTACAAAATACAAGTGGCTGTTTATACACCTATTCATAGGAACAAAGGGAGACTTTATCACTTCTGTAATGCCTTTTCTATTCGATAAAAAGTCAGAAAGAATGAAATGATGGCTGGATTATTAAACAAGCTAGCAATTTGTTCTGGTTCAGAATCAAATTACATGTTTACAACACAGTGAATTCAGTGTAAAAAGACTGGCTTGTTAAGGATGCCCAGAAAGAACCTTAGTCATTAATGAAATTATTTTTTAACTCAGCTATGGAGATATTATTTAGAAAACCTTTCTGTTCTTGCATGACTGAAGTACCTGATGGGAATCACACTACAACCAGCATTTCATACTGAAGGGAATGTCTCACAATAAAGCATTATTAGCTGTCTCTGGACTATTGTTCTCCCCAGCCAATCACTGCACTAAAAGCCAATGACTCATTTGAATGTCTTCCACTACTTAAGTGTATGAGGGAGGTTACTATCATTTGCTGTGGGGTAGCTGCACTGAATAGGAGAGTGGTGAGAAACCAGCAAATCATGGCTGCCTTCCAAAGAGGTAGGAAGGCCAACATTCAGAGAAGGGGGCATAGGAGATCCCAGAAGATCCCGAGCAGGCGAAGGAAGCTACATTCTAGGCAACAGAGGAGGATGAGAACAAAACATGTTAAGAGATTTACAAGGAGTCAGTATCGAAAGAAGCACCTGCCCATGTCCCGGTGTTACAACAGACGGATTACAAAAAATGTGCATTCATCCCGAAAGGTCAAGCATACCATGAGGAGTAAAGGTTACCATAGAAAACCTTTGCGGATTGGTAGACCAAGAAAGAAGAAGCATTATATTAATCGCTCAGGTCTTCGAGCCAAACTAAAGAAGAGGCTTAGTCAGAAATGTACCAGACGTAAAGGTACCTCTGATGAAAAAAAAGCCAAAAGAAGAGGACGTTATTCTGATGATGAAATTTTCTACAGTTTGGCAAATCCTTCCACATCAAAAGGGACATTTGAGGAAAGGCAGGCATTGAAACATTCTGTCCACTTCACCACACCCGGCAACGCCAGGATCAAGGAGATGGAGCAACAGGAAGATCGTTCTGTTGATAACCAACCGAGCCAGCAAACAGTGACAGCAAAGAAACGTAACAGGCCTCCAGCTTCCTCTGTTTGCAAAAACCATTAAGCTAGAGGAACATCGCCTACTCTTCTCTGAACAAAGACCTGCAGGCATTAGGATTGAGAAGAGATTGGAAAAACCACCAGCCTGCTTTAAAGATCCAAGAGACATTATACCTTATCTTAGACAACACCTGCACTCATCCCAATCCTGAAGAAAAGCAATTTTGCTGATTCAATGAAATTAACTTTATCAACAACTGAACAACAAAAAAAGATACTTGATTCATTGCATGCTTAATGGCCAAGGCAATCATCTGGAAGTACAAAGTGATCACCTAATTAAACCTATCCCATGAGAGGTCATTTTCTTATTGATAATAAGAGATGAAAAGGAACTGCTGGTCACTTTAACAACAATAATCTGAAACTACAGATTTGCCATGACTTGCTAAAGAAAGGATTGGTATATCCAAGGTGTGTCTTTCTCCTCAAGGAACATCTTAAAATACTAATAAACCTGGATCTTTTAAAACATGTGTTGTGAAATTCCATTGGACATTTTTTAAAATAGTTTTTTTCCCCCTAAAGGGTACCCATGTTAATCTGACGAGAGAATAATTGTCTTGTGCCACTTCTTAGCCTAAAAGTTTTATTTCAGTATGAACTTTTTGGATGGTTAAATCATTTCCACAGTGGAGAAGGTTACTTGAGAAGTAACAATGAATGAGGAGACATAATTTTCTACATATGGCAGAGAGGTTAAGCTAAACCAATTAAAAATAGCTGTTATTAGTTATTATCATTTAGATAGTAACTGACTCATAAAGATTTGGCTAGTAAAAGTGAATTGATATTAAGAGTCTCACATGTAACATCACAAAGTAGCTAAAGCAGAAATGGGCAACTGCCAGATGTTAAGAGACTATACTGGTAGGGTAGCATAAAGGTAGTTAAAAGTTTCCCCTTAGACGTGATAGTCTCATTGTATCTGACTGTAGGGGGCGGTGTTCATCTCCATTACTAAGCTGAGGGAGCCACATGTGGTCATGCCTGCACAGAATGCTATTACCTTCCCACCAAAGTGGTACCTATTTATTTGCATTTTTACATCCTTTCGAACTGCTAGGTTGGCAGAATCTAAGACTAGTCGTGAGAGCTCAGTCCATCACAAGTGTCTCCTTTCTCATAATAGTGCCAAAACATTTTTTTTTTTTTTTGCCCACAAAATGACAATTACACCTAGGAAGGGTGCTACCAACCATTTCACCACATTCTCAGGAACCTTACTTTTTAAAGCATGTACACGTCTTCCAGAAGAAGAAAAAGAAGCACATGCCCAAAAAAGTCCTATACAGGAGGGCACAAAACCATTTGAAAAAATGGCAAAATGGCCAACAGCATCCACCACAGAGGCTTAGGCCACATTATTGGCACACCCCAATATTAGGGGATAGGTGTGGGAACCTTTAGAACAATGATCCCCAAACTTTGGTCCTCCAGGTATTCTAGACTTCAGCTTCCAGAAGCCCTGGCCAGCTTGACCAACAGTCAGGAATCCTGAGAGTTGAAGTTCAAAAGTTTGGAAAACCAAAATTTGGGAACTACTGCTTTAGAAGATAGAAGGAAAAAATGTTTGCATATGGGCCACTTTATTCATCTGACCTAAAGCAATGAACAAACAAGGCCTCTGGTTTAGATTTCAGCTCATTCAAAAATTCATTAGAGGTAATTCATTACTGAGGTAATGACTGTGATTATGAGGTAATATTGTAGACCAAAAAAAAGTTTGCAGAAATATCAACTAGTATTCTTCACAATCCTTTATAGAAAATATTTATTAGACATTAATACACATATACCAAGACAAATAAACATATAAACATCTATACCTAATATAAAATAAACCCCACATATATAACTTGGGCCTGTTACAGACTGCCAAAATAAAGCTGCTTGGGGTCTCTTTGGAGGCATGCTGTTTAAATGATGCATGGGTCCTAAGAATCCGGAAGCTGCACCAAAGCTGCCCTCCGGTGCTTAGGAATGGAGTGTGGCTTTGGCGCTACCTCCAGACTCTTAGGACCCATGCATCATTTAAACAGCATACCTCCAAAGAGACCCGAAGCAGCTTTATTCTGGCAGTCTGTAACAGGCCTTAATTACACACTACTTCATCAGCTTATACACTGGAATATATAAACTCATTACATTCATCTCATAGAATCATAGAATTGGAAGAGATCATAAGGGCCATCCAGTCTAACTCCCTGCAATTTGTACAATTTGATACTAACACAACTGTTTTCCTTCTAAAATAACATATAACCATAACTACTTCCTTTTCTACAATGATTTGTTTTCAGACCCAATGAATACATCTATTTCTCTCTATACACTATTTTTATTTCTCTATGATATCTAATTAACTATCATATTTATTAACTGTACACTAATAACTCTATAAATCCCCAGTTGTTCATTAAATCCTCCTGTCACCGATAGGCCCCATTTTTGCTGCAAATATAACATGACATCCTTCCAGTCCTATTTAAATTTCTTCAGATTTCCATCATTTAACAATCTAGATAGCCTGTCCATCTCAGCTATATCATAAATTTTTAGTAGCCAGACATCGATTTTTGGTAATTTTTCTTATTTCCAATGTCTGGCATATAATATTCTTGCAGTTGTAATAAGATAAAATAGGATGGCTTCTCAGCTATATAAGGGCCCTTTTTTGATAAAGCTTCCATGACAAAAACGGAAGCTTTGCGCCGTCCGCGATCCCACCAGGAGGCTCCCGTCACAAATCGGTGACATTTATGCAACGGGAGCAGTGCGGAAGGTGAGGAATGTGATAAACTCCATAGAGCAAGGCAAATATAATACTTCTGCATAAACCAGATTGTGACACAACACATCCTAATAATTATCATCCAATATCATTGTTAAATATAGATTACAAATTATTTGCTTCCATCTTTGCTCACAGATTTAAAGAAGATTCTTAAAAATTGGATTTATGAAGACCAATGCAGATAATGGGAACGCCCGTTAATACTAAATGACGGCTCCATTATAGTTTACTGATGGGAGAAGCATGCAAGGATGGCTCCATTACACTTTACACATGGGAGAAGGATGGGAGAAGCCTGCGAGTGTGTGATAATCTTTGCCCCCCAATTATGCAACTAGCAGAGTTTAAGGATGAGAGAAGGATGGTGTCCTTAGAAAGTTGGAAAAATTTAAATTTCTCTTCATTAGGTAGAATTTCTGCTATAAAAATGAATATGCATCCTCTTGCTTTGCTTTCCCTCCGATTGCCACCCCAAAATGCCATCTATCCTTCCCTCCTTTGGATCTCCTTGCTCTGCCTCCGTTTTCAACCCCAAAATGCCATCTATCCTCACTTCAGAATGCCATCTCTGCATCCTCTTCCTTTGCCACCCCAGAATGCCTCACATACACAACTAATAATAATAATAATAATAATAATAATAATAAAAAATTCCCCACCTCGGAATGCCATCTCTGCATCCTTTGCTTTCCCTCAGATTGTCACCCCAAAATGCCTTACAATACACATATGTAGCAAAAGCATTCTGTATTAATTTGCCAAATTGAAAGAGAAACATTTGTAACATTCGCATTGTAGCATTCACATAATACACACACACACTCTCAAAAAGCTTCTTGCAAAGTGAGGTGCTGTGCTGGGAGCAAGCAAATGAAAGGGAAATATAGCACAAGCAGATACATTCTATCAAAATGTATCAATGGAACTATTCGCATAGTCTGTCAAAAATAACAAATTACAAAGAGAGAGAGAGAGAAAGCTGCCTGCGGGGAGGCATGTTCCGCTCTCTGCCCTCCTCTGACCTAATCCCTCCCCTGAACTTGACCCTTCCTCCTGCTCCTTCCTCCTCCTTCACCTTCTTCGCCCCAACCCTGCCCTCCATGGCTCCCTTCCTTCCTCCTCCTCCTCCTTCTTTGCCCCGATCCTGCCCTCCTTGGCTCCCTTCCTTCCTCCTCCTCCTCCTTCTTTGCCCCGATCCTGCCCTCCTTGGCTCCCTTCCTTCCTCCTCCTCCTCCTTCTTTGCCCCGATCCTGCCCTCCTTGGCTCCCTTCCTTCCTCCTCCTCCTCCTTCTTTGCCCCGATCCTGCCCTCCTTGGCTCCCTTCCTTCCTCCTCCTCCTCCTTCTTTGCCCCAACCCTGCCCTCCATGGCTCCCTTCCTTCCTCCTCCTCCTCCTTCTTTGCCCCGATCCTGCCCTCCTTGGCTCCCTTCCTTCCTCCTCCTCCTCCTTCTTTGCCCCGATCCTGCCCTCCTTGGCTCCCTTCCTTCCTCCTCCTCCTCCTTCTTTGCCCCAACCCTGCCCTCCATGGCTCCCTTCCTTCCTCCTCCTCCTCCTTCTTTGCCCTGATCCTGCCCTCCTTGGCTCCCTTCCTTCCTCCTCCTCCTCCTTCTTTGCCCCGATCCTGCCCTCCTTGGCTCCCTTCCTTCCTCCTCCTCCTCCTTCTTTGCCCCGATCCTGCCCTCCTTGGCTCCCTTCCTTCCTCCTCCTCCTCCTTCTTTGCCCCAACCCTGCCCTCCATGGCTCCCTTCCTTCCTCCTCCTCCTCCTTCTTTGCCCTGATCCTGCCCTCCTTGGCTCCCTTCCTTCCTCCTCCTCCTCCTTCTTTGCCCCAACCCTGCCCTCCATGGCTCCCTTCCTTCCTCCTCCTCCTCCTTCTTTGCCCTGATTCTGCCCTCCTTGGCTCCCTTCCTTCCTCCTCCTCCTCCTTCTTTGCCCTGATCCTGCCCTCCTTGGCTCCCTTCCTTCCTCCTCCTCCTCCTTCTTTGCCCCGATCCTGCCCTCCTTGGCTCCCTTCCTTCCTCCTCCTCCTCCTTCTTTGCCCCAACCCTGCCCTCCATGGCTCCCTTCCTTCCTCCTCCTCCTCCTTCTTTGCCCTGATCCTGCCCTCCTTGGCTCCCTTCCTTCCTCCTCCTCCTCCTTCTTTGCCCCGATCCTGCCCTCCTTGGCTCCCTTCCTTCCTCCTCCTCCTCCTTCTTTGCCCCGATCCTGCCCTCCTTGGCTCCCTTCCTTCCTCCTCCTCCTCCTTCTTTGCCCCAACCCTGCCCTCCATGGCTCCCTTCCTTCCTCCTCCTCCTCCTTCTTTGCCCTGATCCTGCCCTCCTTGGCTCCCTTCCTTCCTCCTCCTCCTCCTTCTTTGCCCCAACCCTGCCCTCCATGGCTCCCTTCCTTCCTCCTCCTCCTCCTTCTTTGCCCTGATTCTGCCCTCCTTGGCTCCCTTCCTTCCTCCTCCTCCTCCTTCTTTGCCCTGATCCTGCCCTCCTTGGCTCCCTTCCTTCCTCCTCCTCCTCCTTCTTTGCCCCAACCCTGCCCTCCATGGCTCCCTTCCTTCCTCCTCCTCCTCCTTCTTTGCCCTGATCCTGCCCTCCTTGGCTCCCTTCCTTCCTCCTCCTCCTCCTTCTTTGCCCCAACCCTGCCCTCCATGGCTCCCTTCCTTCCTCCTCCTCCTCCTTCTTTGCCCTGATCCTGCCCTCCTTGGCTCCCTTCCTTCCTCCTCCTCCTCCTTCTTTGCCCCGATCCTGCCCTCCTTGGCTCCCTTCCTTCCTCCTCCTCCTCCTTCTTTGCCCCAACCCTGCCCTCCATGGCTCCCTTCCTTCCTCCTCCTCCTCCTTCTTTGCCCTGATCCTGCCCTCCTTGGCTCCCTTCCTTCCTCCTCCTCCTCCTTCTTTGCCCTGATCCTGCCCTCCTTGGCTCCCTTCCTTCCTCCTCCTCCTCCTTCTTTGCCCTGATCCTGCCCTCCTTGGCTCCCTTCCTTCCTCCTCCTCCTCCTTCTTTGCCCTGATCCTGCCCTCCTTGGCTCCCTTCCTTCCTCCTCCTCCTCCTCCTTCTTTGCCCCAACCCTGCCCTCCATGGCTCCCTTCCTTCCTCCTCCTCCTCCTCCTCCTCCTTCACCCTGATGAAGGGGAGGCATGTTCCACCCTCTGCCCACCCTCTGACTTAATCCTTCCCTTAAAGTTGACCCAAACATGACCAGGGCAAAGTTCATATTTGCCAGGACCCTTTTTTTCAAAAGATACAGCTAAAACTCTGCTTTCAAAAGACCTGCACCAAGGGGCATATGCCCCTGAACGGGTGTGAAAGCCTCAATTTCGATTGTGAAAGAATCAGGGCCAATATGAACTTCCCGTCTTTAATCCGGTTCCTGAACCAGGGTAAAAGGTAGTCTGAATGGCTCCCTAATGTTGAGGTGCAATCTCTTTTCCTGGAGTTTGCATCCATTGTGCCATGTCCTATTCTCTGGAGCAGCAGAAAACAAGCTTGCTTTCTCCTCAATATGACATCTCTTCAAGTATTTAAACTGGGCTATCGTATCACCTCTTAATCTTCTCTTCCCCAGCTCCCTAAGGCATTCCTCATAGGGCATGATTTCAAGACCCTTCACCGTTGTAGTCACCCTCCTTTGGACATGTTCCAGTTTCTCAATGTCCTTTTTGAATTGTGGTGCCCAGAACTGGACACAGTATTCCAGGTGGGGCCTGACCAAAGCAGAATAGAGTGGCACTACAACTTCCCTTGATCTAGACACTATACTTCTATTGGTGCAGCCTAAAATCACAATGGCCTTTTTAGCTGCCGTGTTGCACTGTTGACTCATGTTCATCTTGTGGTCTACTTGGACCCCTAGATCCCTTTTACATGTAGTCTTGTTCAGTCAAGTATCCCTGTATCTATGCATTTCATCCCCCCCCCCCCCCCCAAGTGTAGTACCTTACATTTCTCCATATTGAATTTCATTTTGTTAGCTTTGGCCCAGCTTTCTAGTCTATTCAAGTCATTTTGAATTTTATCTTGTCCTCTGGGGTATTAGCTACTCCTCCTAATTTGGTGTCATTTGCAAATTTTATGAGTATGCCTCCAATTCTGTCATTCAAGTCACTGATAAAAATGTTGAATAGCATCTTTATCAGTGACTTGAATGAAAGAATTGGGGGCATACTTAAGTCATGAAAGTCCAACCAGTCCATTCCCAGGATTAGTGGGGGAAATGTGTGCTATAATAAACTGAAAGTTCTCCCAGTGCTCTTCCACCCAATTTCTCTGGATGCACATATAGGACACTCCGCCAGACTCAAAGGAAAAGGGTAAAATTGTGATAATTGGTAAGTTGTAAACCAAACAGATGTTGATGTTGTCTGTAATTAATATAATTATACATGTTGTTAAATGTCTAAATGTTGAACTAAGACTGTTTCAAATGGCTGCTTACATAAAGTAACCCTGCACATTAAATTCTTTGAAGTGCTCTTGCCCCATTACTTAATTTGCAAATGAAATATATGAAAATTGGTGCAAATTTCACAACTCAGAAAAGATGTGTGACAAGCACTGAGAAACCAGGCCCCCAAATCCCATATGTTTAATGAATAGCAATTCTTTTATCACATCGCTAGTAAGAACAGGTCTCAAGGAAAGAGACTTTATGGGTGCAGTGGAGAATAGACATTATCTGGCCTTCTTTTAAAGACTTTGTGCCTTTTGTTTCTCTGTCTCTCTTTGGGCTGGGGGAGGCTTTTGGCCAACACCCATGTGCTGTCTGTAACATTACAGACAAGGTGCAGATCTGCATATTTCTGAGGCAACATTAGTATCATTCCCCTGTATGTTTTTTTCCTATCATCTTCACCCAATGAAGAAACCAATGAGCTTCAAGTGCATAATATTTTTGAACCTTCTGGTTAGTCTAATAAGGGTACCACCAAGCCGGATTCCAGATTATGAATTTTGTTTAATAGTCAACATTGCAACTCCTGCATTTTTTGGAATGGCAGAAAATTAAATGTAAGCCACTTAGACAAAATCTCAGCCAGTTTCTCAATTTTGGTTTGCTAGCGTTCTTAGGACACGAAGGTTTCTATTGTTAATAAGGACTGGCATCACTGTTGGCTTTCTGCAGGTTGCTTTAACATTAAGAACTAACATAAATGATCCATTTCATTCTACAAAAACAAACTCGAATCATATGCCTGTGTTACCACTATGTTTCTGAGTACATCCAGGAGATACTTTTAAACAGTGCAAGATGTTTTTCCTCCCATTTCTATCTGTTACCCTTTTAGACAGGATAATAATAATAATAATAATAATAATTATTATTATTATTATTATTATTAACCTTTATTTATAAAGCACTGTAAATTTACACAGCGCTGTACATAATTTTTTTAGTCAGACGGTTCCCTGCCCTCAGGCTTACAATCTAAGAAGACATGACACAAAAGGAGAAGGGAGTGGTGGTGGGGAATAGGATCAGGTCCAGCAGATCTTCTCCACCTCCGAGGCCTGGACCAAGGCAGATCGACTGGAGGAAGGGCTTGGCTTCTTGATGGATGGTTAAAAGGAGGCTTCCTGGGTCAGAGAGGGGCTCACCTCTGGGAATGCTTCTCTAAACAATATAGTCTATAATATAATATATATATATATATGATACAATATAAACAATATAGATATTTCACCATTGACTTCTTTCTGTCACTATGATGCAAGATTTCTGTAATTCTGTACCCTTGCCCACTCCCTTTAGAGCAGCTGTACAAACCTCAAGAACAGGTGGAAGGTACCCTTATCAGTGTGTGTGTAATTTATATATAATATATATATAATTTAAAAAGGGATTTTCTCTGCTTAATTTTGTGCTAGTAGAAAGAAAGCAAATGGGAAGAAAAGGATATAGTAGAGATTTTGTATCAGTTTCAGAACCATCTATCTACCTATCTATCTATCTATCTATCTATCTATCTATCTATCTATTTTCTCATCTTTCACCCATGCAAGGTCGCAGGTAGGTTTATAAAACATTTTCTTCTGTAGGAAGTGTTGTGAGTAAGATATGGTATAATCACAGCCATCAGCTTTTTATATTTATACAGAAAAGAGAAGCTATGTATTTTAAATAAGTTAGTGTCATTGTAATCATTGAGAAAACCATATTTTGAACCATTTCCTTCATAATCTGGATAATTTTATAATTTCCAGTGCTGTCAACTTTATCCTTGCACAAAGGGAATTAATAAAATGGAAGTAATTTGTGTAATTCTGCTTAATGTGTGTCTAATTTCTGAGAGAAATACAATATGTTTCTATAGCAGTCTAAAAGAGTCAAGGAAAAGAAGCAGCTGTATTACCATTCACATTCCAAATGAACACTTAGAATTTGCATTAATCAGCAACTGCTTCCATGGGCAAGCAAGTGTGGATCACATTAAATCCAAAGAATTATTGGCCTTGACCTTGTTCTTTATTAAAACATTTCTCTAAAACATACAGTTAATGCAAATTCGAAAGGAGTTTACAAACACTGTGTAAAGCAATCCATTAAAATGCAATAATAGGGTATTAGGTCTCTTTCGTACTATAATTACAGCACTTTGATATTGCATTAGCTGCCATGTTTCCATCTTATGGAATTGTCTCTAAAATTGCAGTTTTGGGAGTGGCATGTATAATTCTCAGGCAAAGAGCTAAGAAACCATAGTTGCACAATTGCTTTGTGGGTGGAGGGGGAAGGACAACCAATTCTCTGCCCACATCAGGCAGATGGGAAAAAAATCACAGCCACCATTTTCTTCTATATTTCCCCCCACAAACCAACATTTGCCCAATACATCTGCTTTTGTATATTACTCTTTAAAATTGTGTATATTTACTCTGTGGCAGTCCAGGGGCAGAGGTGTTCTGCGCCCTCTGAATCCCAAACTCCAACTTAGAGCAGTGGCACAGAAACCATGAAATCAACAGATGCCACCAGTCGCTCCCCCAACAGGCCAGGAAGCAGAGTGGGGAGAAGCAGATATGCCGGGCCAAATACCTCCAAGTATTTTGTTCTAAAGAAAAGCTTGCTATCAATTACAATAAAATAAAGGTGATGGTGTTTGGGAAAAGACACCGATTTTCGTTGCTCTGTTATTGGTCATCAGATCAAACAATGCCAAGAATTCAAGTATCTTGGCATTTACTTTACAGAAAACCTCTCCTGGAAGTCCCACATAGAAGCTAGTAGAGCAGTGGCTGTGAGATCTATTGGAGCAATCCTTAGATTTTACAACCAGGCAGAGGGTCATCTGGTCACACCAGCTCTAAAAATATTCCAGAGTAAAGTCATAGCCCAGATCCTTTATGGCGCTGCTATATGGGGATGGGATGATTTCCAACTGGTCAAACTGGAGGCCCTCCAGAATACATTTTTCAAGAAATTGCTTATACTTCCACCTGGCATGCCTGCAGCTTTGGTTCGGGCAGAGGTTGGCTTCCCTTCCATCAGAGCTTATTTTCATTTCACTTTATTTAATTACTGGAGATCTGTAAAAGATTCTCCGGTTAAGGTTTTTCCTAAGTTATGTTTCCAACATTTACCAAGTGGCAAAATTTGGAGATTAAGATACCATAGGTTGCTTGAATCATACCCTGCTCTAACTGAAAATCCTTCTATCTGGAATTCAAGAGAGAAGCTTCGTGAATACATTTTTAACCAGGGTGTGTTTCTGGATAGACTGGCTATTAACAATTCGAAATTGTCCAAATGGTTTAGATTATATAAACTGGACCACCAGATGGCTGCTTACCTTAGAGGGAGTGAAAGGACAGGCCCAACGCCATCGGGCCTGAAGAGGAAGAGCCCTCCCCTCCCTTCTTCCAACTGTCATCTTCTGGCCTTAGAGGGAGCGAAAGGACTGGCCCAATGCCATCGGGCCCGAAGAGGAAGAACCCTCCCCTCCCTCCTTCCAACTGTCATCTTCTGGCCTTAGAGGGAGCGAAAGGACAGGCCCAACGCCATCGGGCCTGAAGAGGAAGAGCCCTCCCCTCCCTTCTTCCAACTGTCATCTTCTGGCCTTAGAGGGAGCGAAAGGACTGGCCCAACGCCATCGGGCCCGAAGAGGAAGAACCCTCCCCTCCCTCCTTCCAACTGTCATCTTCTGGCCTTAGAGGGAGTGAAAGGACAGGCCCAACGCCATCGGGCCTAAAGAGGAAGAGCCCTCCCCTCCCTCCCTCCAACTGTCATCTTCTGGCCTTAGAGGGAGCGAAAGGACAGGCCCAACGCCATCGGGCCTGAAGAGGAAGAGCCCTCCCCTCCCTCCCTCCAACTGTCATCTTCTGGCCTTAGAGGGAGCGAAAGGACAGGCCCAACGCCATCGGGCCTGAAGAGGAAGAGCCCTCCCCTCCCTCCTTCCAACTGTCATCTTCTGGCCTTAGAGGGAGCGAAAGGACAGGCCCAACGCCATTGGGCCTGAAGAGGAAGAGCCCTCCCCTCCCTCCCTCCAACTGTCATCTTCTGGCCTTAGAGGGAGCGAAAGGACAGGCCCAACGCCATCAGGCCTGAAGAGGAAGAGCCCTCCCCTCTCTCCTTCCAACTGTCATCTTCTGGCCTTAGAGGGAGCGAAAGGACAGGCCCAACGCCATCAGGCCCGGCCTCTATTAAGAAAAAGAGCCCTCGCTCTAGTCCATCTGCCTTGGTCCAAACCTGAGAGGGAGAGAAGAATGCTGGGCCTGATCCCCTCCCCCCCTACCATTCTCTTCTCCTTTTGTGTCGTGTCAGGGAACCATCTATTATCCCCTCTGTTGTAAGCCGCCCAGATTCTCAGTGATTGGGCAGCATATAAATAAATCTTATTATTATTATTATTATTATTATTATTATTATTATTATTACATTCCCAAAGCTTAGGCAGGCTTTTATAGCTCTCCGTTTTCAAATAATGCCCTCAGCTATGATTGATGGCAGATATTCACACACACCTAAGGATTCCCGTTTATATAATTGTGGAGCACCAGAAATCGAGGATTTGCCTCATTATCTGCTTTTTTGCTCACTATATACTAAGCCAAGAACTAAATTTATGGGATCTATTCTGTCCAATTTACAGTCTAATACTACCTCTGAAAAGATTTTTTATCTCTTGTCTGATATCGATTCTAAGGTTAACTTATAATGTTTCATTATTCACCACAGCAGCAATCAAAATTTGGGCAAGAGTTATAGCGGACATTGCACTTAATCGCCATGAGGATGATCTTATCTAATTTTTGAAGTTGTTTTTAATGTTATTTTAGTTAATTGTCTGGAATTTTATTATGTTTAATGTATAAAATCTGGATGTTAGTTATTTGATGGAGCATTTTATAATATCGAATTTTTGTTATCGGTTTTACATATTAATCATGCAAATGGCCTTTGGCTTAAGCATTAATAAAAAATTGAAAATATATATTTAATGTGACATGTAATTTGGCACTTTTAAGAAGCTTGACAATTCTGATAATCCTCATAGACATTTACTATACATATGAAGGTTGTGCTACAATTGGGTCAAGAAATGATTTGTTGCAAGCACCCAGTACTTGCTTACTTGCTCAGTCAAGGCACAAACATAGAACGTAATTTAGTATTTTTAACTACTATTTTAAGGAACTTTATCATGTATGGAATCAAGTAATCCTGATTCTAATTTAGATGGAAACTCTGATCTACGTCAGCTTCATCAAACATGTGTACAAATTTACCACACTTAAACTTTTATTTCCTCTCATATTTCTCAGCACAGAGACTAATGGAAACTCTCCCATCAGACAGAAGGTGCTTTCTTTTCAACCACTTACGGAAATAATCAATGTGGGTCACATTCTTTCTGGCTTGAAGTTAGTCATGTGAAACTTAATACTCACCCTTCCTATAGGAGTTTTTTTCTCATGTCATGTTTGGAGCATCTTATGATTCCCATGACTATTAATAGAAATCTGTTCATTAAATAGATTATTCAGTATTTGCATGCACAAATATGCAGAGTGTAACAGAAGAATGAACAATGTCATTGAAGCATAGAACTTTAGGAATAAAAAGGACCACAAGGAACATCTAGTGCAGTGGTTCTCAATCTTCCTAATGCCGTGACCCTTTATTATAGTTCCCCATGTTGTGGTGACCCCCAACCATAAAATTATTTTCATTGCTATATGCAAATATGTGTTTTCTGATGGTCTTAGGTGACCCCTATGAAAGGGTCGTTCAACCCCCAAAGGGGTCCCAACCCACAGGTTGGGAACCACTGATCTAGTGGAACCCCCAGCCATAAAGAATACAAAAAGCTTTGCAGTCTGTTCAAAGAATGAAGAGAGAAAGAAAAGATGTACATCACACTCAGATTTTTATTGGTTGTAAATTGCTTATAAATAGGTAACAGTAATGTGACCTCAGAATGATATCCCTCTGAGCCACCTTTCTGCGATGGGACTTGGGGGCACTTTTATGCAGTGGTTACAGTTTTTCTGGGAGGAAAGAATTCAGAAGGTGGTGCTGGGGGACTCCTGTTTGACCTCCTGGCCATTGCCCTGTGGGATTCCTCAGGGTTCTGTCCTGTCCCCCATGTTGTTTAACATCTACATGAAACTTCTGGGAGAGGTCATCTGGAGTTTTGGGGTGTGGTGTCAACAGTGTGTGGATGATCCCCAGCTCTATCTCTTTTCCCTCTGATTCCAAGGAAGCTGTGTCTGTACTGAACCATTGTCTTCTGTCAGTAATGGACTGGATGAAGGCAAACAACTTGAAACTTAATCCAGACAAGAGAGAGGTTCTCTTGGTCATTTGTAAAGCAGATCAGGAAATAGGGACTTTGCCTATGCTGGATGGGATTACACTCTTCCTGAAATCTCAGGCTTGCAGTTTGGTTGTGCTCCTGGACTCAACTCCAAGCCTGGATGCTCAGGTTTCAGCAGTGGCCAGTATTGCATTTGCACAGTTGAAACTAGTGCACCCCTGCACCCATTCCTTGGGACCTCAGATCTGGCTATGGTGACACATGCTTTGGTTACATTCCATTTGGATTACTGTAACACACTTTAGGTGGGGCTGCCTTTGGAAACTGTTCAGAAACTGCAGTGGGTTCAAAACACTGCAGTCAGAATGCTGACTGGGGACAGTTACAGGGAACATGTAACTCCCTTGTTGAAATGGCTTCATGGCTACCAATTCATTTCTGGACACAATTAAAAATGCTGGTCATGACCTATAAAGCTCTACATAGCTTAGGTCCAGACTATTTGAGAGACTGTGGCCTGTTACAGACTGCCAAAATAAAGCTGCTTCAGGTCTCTTTGGAGGCATGCTATTTAAATGATGCATGGGCCCTAAGAGTCCGGAGGTCGCGCCAAAGTCACACTCCATTCCTAAGCACTGGAGTGCAGCTTTGGTGCAGCTTCCAGATTCTTAGGATGCACGCATCATTTAAATAGTATGCCTCCAAAGAGACTCAAAGTAGCTTTATTTTGGCAGTCTGTAACAGGCCTGTATCACTCCATACGAACCAACTAAAGATCTAAGATTTTCTGCTGAAGGATTTCTCTCAGTCCCTTCACCATCCCAGGCTCTCTTGAGGAGGATATGGGAGAGAGCAATCTGTGGCTGATCCCACCCTCTGGAACTCCCTTCCATGGGAACCTAGGCTGGCCCCCTCCCTACTAGCCTTTCACCGGCAAGTAAAAATATTTTTATTCAGGCAGGCATGACAGGCAGGTGTAGAGGTAAAACATGTGAATTCAGTCCAAATTTAAGAAGAATTTATTTTTTTACCTTGGTTGAAGCTCAAGTGAATTCAGAACGTAAAAATCTCAAATGGATTGGCCTTGGTTTAGTCAATGGAAAACCACGCGACAAGCAAACTGGTGTTTATGAACCTTTCTGTCCACAGGCCACTCTTCATGGTTCCCCTGCTGCAGCTACAATGTGGTATCTCACAATACAGAAAACATGCTGGGGTAACTGTGTTAGCCATTTAACAAATACAAACAAAAATCCATCAGTGATACCTTTATTAGCCAACCAAAATGCACAATATACTTGTTTTAAGTTTTCAAAGCTCCACTGGCATCTTTATCAGGCAAGATGTTACATACCATAGAATCATAGAGTTGGAAGAGGCCACAGGGGCCATCCAGTCCAACCTCCTGCCATACAGGAAATCTCAATCAAAGCATCCCCGACAAATGGCCATCCAGCCTCTGTATGAAGACCTCCAAGCAGGGAGACTCCACAACACTCCGAGGGAGTATGTTCTATTGTCGAACAGCTCTCACTGTCAGGAAGTTCCTCCTAATGTTGAGGTGGAATCTCTTTTCCTGTAGCTTGCATCCATTGTTCCTGGTCCTAGTCTCTGGAGCAGCAGAAAACAATTTTGCTCCCTCCTCAATATGGCATCCCTTTAAGTATTTAAACAGGGCCATCATATCACCTCTTAACCTTCTCTTCTCCAGGCTAAACATCCCCAGATCCTTAAGTCGTTCTTCATAGGGCATTGTCTCCAGACCCTTTACCATTTTAGTCGCCCGCCTTTGGACACGATCCAGTTTCTCAATGTCCTTTCTGAATTGTGGCGCCCAGAACTGGACACAATATTCCAGGTGGGGCCTGACCAAAGCAGAATACAGTGGCATTATTACTTCCCTTGATCTAGACACTATACTTCTGACAGTAAGGGCTGTTTTACAGTGGAACACACTCCCTCAGAGTGTGGTGGAGTCTCCTTCCTTGGAGGTTTTTAAACAGAGGCTGGATGGCCATCTGTCAGGGATGTTTTGATTGAAAGTTCCTGCAAAGATTATTGCCAATGGCTCAGATATTACATTTGCCAATTCTTTTAATATCCTTGGATGTAGTTCATCTGGTCCTGGAGACTTATATTCATTTAGGTTAACCAGGTATTCCTGTACTATCTCTTTACGTATTCTGTGCTGAAATTCCCTTATTCTGTCCTCTGCTCCATTATCCTCAGGTTGAGCACCCCTTGCCTTTTCTGAGAAGACTGAAACATATCAAACAGCAGAAAAAATGGAGATATTAGTAAGATGCCTGCATTTTTAGTAAGATGTTAGTAAGATCCTTGCATTGTTTGAATTTACTACCCCTGCATGATTTCTCATTGATATAGTTTCTTAGGGTACTGCTGCCGTAATTTTTCTTTTTGTTGTTGTTGTCCTGATCACATTGTTGTCATATAACATTTCCTTTCTTGGTTTGAATTTTCTATTAATTGCTCAGATGCTGTGGAAGAGATCTCCTCTTCTCCTTTTTTTTTTTTTTTGGGGGGGGATCTCTTTCTTTGAATTGATTGTCATAATATTTCTCTTTGTCCCTATGCACAATATGCCGCATTCTGGATCTACCGCATTCTGGATTCTAACCCTGTTTCTCCCACTAGTTACTTTTGTTTCTTGTCTGTTGTTAACTGCTTGAAGATTTTCATCTCTCACACAATGGTACTTTTCTTTCATTTTGCACAAGCTCTGCTCTGTTCCCTCTTGCCTTGGCTAGCTAGCTCAAGCCAGCTAGCCAAAGCAAAACAGAATGGGGGGAAGGCAAGTGTGCTCTCCTCCTTTCCCCCTTGACTTGACTAGCTAGCTCAAGCCAGCCAGCCAAGGCAAAAGGGTAGGGAGAAGGGAGGCATGCATGCTCTCCTCCTTTCCCTCTTGCCTTTGCCAGTTAGCTCAAGACAACTAGCCAAGGCAAAAGGAAATGGGGGAGCAAGGACTTGGCTAGCTGGCATGTGGTATGTGTGTGTGCCAAGGTTATCACCCAAGATGAAAAGGGGTGATAGCCTGAAAAGGTTTGGGGACCACTGAACTAATTCTAGAGGTTCAAACTGAAAGATTCACTACAAGCAAACAGTGAAAATTAGAAATGTGGTAATCATATCGGTAATGGAAAATGAAAACAAGAATGCAATATATATTCTTTAAAATGACCACACATGAAAGTTAGGCTTATTATTTTAACATATAATGTGGTACATATGGATGTTTTATCTAGATTAGCAAAATGTGTTTTACACTTTTCATGTGGTTTGGGTCCAGTGGTTGACACATTTGTTGAGTAACTGATTTGTTATGAGATTATATATATATATATATATTTACAGATACTTCACTCTTTACAGACAACTTAGAGGAAGGAAATTGTCCATACACATAGAACTGCTTACTTCTCCCCACTTGTGAAGGGTGTAATGGAATGAGTATTTCCAAAAGACCAGAATACTTATTTGTTACTGCCTACAATATCATTTTGCTCCATTTTGTGTATTTTATATACTTTTATATGTTTTAATGCATTTATCATGGCCTTGGCTATTACAGCAAATTCATCAAATACAGTATATACTGTATTGTCTGGATAAACTTTATCCAATGTGTAAAATGATAGCAGAGTTCTATCTGGCAATAAAATGCTCAAATTAGAAAATTAGCCAATATCCTATATGGGTGATGAAAGGGAATGTTCCACTTGGGCAGATCTCTGTTTTGTCTGCCCTACATGCCTATGTGGTGATCAGGGGAGGCCAGATCTCATGTCTTACTTGGAGGAGGCCTCCTTGGATGAAAAATGAGAAGAGGACAGCCAGGAAGATGGGCTCCAGCTGGAGACAGAGGAGGCTGGCCACCTTGTTGGGACATAAGCAGAGCCTGGTCCATCCCAGATGGTAGGGAAAACAAAACTTCTGCATCCTGTCACATTTTGACACCTGAAACACCTTGCTGACCCTGTGTAAGTATCTTGGACTCCTATATTTGTGACCCTTGCTTGAATGTGAACTAATCTCTCTATGACAGCTCTCTTCTTGGTTTCAGGGCTCTTTGCTTCATTTGATTTTGGATTGTTTTGATGTGAATTTGCTTCTACACATACTGGTATCACCTTGGGACTGGGCTGGCTGTCCAGCATAACAAAAAAAGACCCAACGTCTCTAGCAAGCCTGAGCTCATTCTGTGCTTTAAACTTTTCTGATTTTACCCCTAAACATGCGAGCTGTTTCAATTCCTCTTTGGCGATTTCCTCCTTTCCCCATTTCTTATATACGCCCTGTTTAAACTTAGCTGTTTAAACTTAGCTCAGTTGAAAGTTCTTTAGTCATCCATCCTGGTTTCTTGAGGCACCTCCCATTTTTCCTTCTCATTCTAACTGTTTGAAAATGTGCCTTCAGTATCTCCCTTTTGAGAAACTCCCATCCATCCTGAACTCCCTTCTCTTTTACTATTCATGACCATGGGATCACCCCCAATATTTCTCTAAATTTACTGAAATCAGCTCTCCTAAAGTCTAGAATGCATATCTGACTATGCCTGGCTTCTCCTTTCCACTGTATATCAAACTCCAGGAGAACATGATCACTTCCACCCAAGGATCCTACAACTTGCCCCTCATTAACCAGCTCATTCCTGTTGGTTAGGATCAGATCTAAAATAGCAGATCCTTTTGTTGCCTCTTCCACCTTTTGGACAATGAAATTTGTCTTCCAGGCAAGTTAGGAATTTGCTAGACCTTGAGAATTTGCCTGAGCTTCTCTTCCAGCAAATATCAAGATAGTTGAAGCCCATCACTACTGCATCTCTCCTTTCTGTGAATGTGGTCATCTGTTCTAGAAAGGCATCACCCAATTCCTCCATCTGACTTGGGGATCATGTTACCAAGTTTGGATTTATATAAAATTTTGGGTACGTGCGGTCTGTGCTATGACCCCTGACTGACCCCATGGAGGACCCACCATTAACCTAAAAGTGGAGAGACCACGTAGGCAGCTCACCTGACCCAGGCAGAGCCCTAGAAAGAAAGCTAAAATTGGAAAATTCCATAGGAAGTTTGGGGAGTCACCAAACCAGAATCGCCTCTGCTGCCCAAATAGGACAATGGACTTGGCTTCTCACTTAATGGGCCAGTGATCAGCTTAATGGCTCAGCAATCAAGTCGGCTGCCCTTCCGAATTGTGTCCTGACCTAATGCATTGTGCAACACATTGCTTGCTCTCGCCTTAACAAAGCCCAGGCTATCAATGCCTTTGTCTAGCGAGTCGAATAGCCTCGGGATACGTTTCCCCCTATATAAACCCTGAGTTTTCAGACCCTCCTTGGGTTTTCTGAGCCTGGGTTCTTTGAGCATTAAGCTCTGCTGAAATCACTGAGCTACACTGAGCTCCCACTGTCACCAACTTGAACCCGGCTCTCAAACCTCCGTGGCCTTCTTTCCACTCCAGCAGCCATGATCCACTGTCCATCCAAGCTTCATCAGGACTTCCCAGAGAAGACTTCTAAGGTAGTATATCCTACTGGTGCCTCTCCTTCTCAACCTATCTCCCGAACCTACCTCTCCCCTGCTGTAGCATTGAATGTGTGTGTGTGTGTGCATGCCCCCTTTTGCTGAGTGGTTTTACTTGTGCTTTAATAAATGTTATTAGATTAATTGTACCTAATCGGTATCAGAGTCTCTTTCTATTGGGCTGTACTGGCGACCTCTGGTATACACTTAGGGACACAATCCTGGCACGTGGTATTGTTAGGGTCACCTTGGCAATATTTGAGCTAATTAATATTCCCCTAATTCAATCCTTCTTAACAACCAAACTGAGAGAAAAGGAGTAGATGATGTAGTAGGGAAAATGCAACACAGAATAAATAAAGGGGTAGTTTTCTAAATGCATTCTAGATTTTAGGAAAGCTGATTTCCAAAAACGGAAATACTGAGTGTGATCCCCAGGAATAGTAAAAGAAAAAAGAGTTCAGGATAGATGGAAGTTTTTCAAAAGGGAGATATTGAAGGCACAATTTCAGACAGTTCCAATGAAGAGGCAAAATCAGAGGTATCACAGGAAACCAGGATGGATGAGTGAAGAACTTTCAACTAAGCTACATTTTAAACAGGGCATGTATAAGAAATGGGAAAAGGAGAAATCGTGAAAGAGGAATTCAAACAAATACCTAGCACATATAGGGGGAAAGTAAAAAAGCTAAAGCATAGAATGAGCTCAGGCTTCTTAGAGAGGTTAAGAACAATAAAAAAAGTCTTGGGGGGTATGTCCATAGGAAAAAGGAAATAGTAGGGCCGTTGTGTGGAGAAGATGGTGAAATGCTAACTGGGGACAGAGAAAAGGCAGAACTATTCAACACCATCTTTGCCCCAGTTTTCTCATAAAAGGAATGGTGCTCAACCTGAGGGAAATGGAGTAGAGGATGCAGTAGGGGAAATACGGCACAGAATATGTAAAGAGTTAATACAGGAATACCTGGCTAATTCAAATGAATTTAAATCTCCAGGGCCAGATGAACTACATCCATGGATATTAAAAGAACTGAGAGACCTGAAGCTGTACAGACGGGCAGATTTGGTTTCTGTTCCTTTCTGCCATGGCAACTACATGTTGCGGCAATGATCCACTCAAAAAAGGAGCTGCAAAACACGGCTCCTTTTTTCACCACTACAGAGGCACCATAAACACCCTAGTGCAGCATTATGATGTCCCTTGTGCACCGTTTGGATGCGGCACACGAGACACATCATCATGGCACACCCCATGTAAATGGTGGCATGCCAAGATGACACCCATGGCATGCGGTAGGGCTTGGGTTAGCCTGACATCAATACCAGGAAAGATTCTAGAGCATTAAACAAAGAGTCAGTAAGCATTTAGAAAGGAATACCATAATCACTCCCATTAATGTGAGCACTTTCCCTATTCACTGTTTCATCTCATCCCTTCCTCACTCCCCACTTCCATTTCGTCATTTTTCCTATTTTCAAAATAATTTGTGGAGTGCAAAACAGTATCAGAATTATTGTCAGCACAAATTAAACAAAATCTAGTTTCAAACTTCCTGAATACAAAGGCTACCCTTCAAATTTACTTATCAGTTTTGGGGATGAATGCAGAAGATGAACAAGGATTTTCATCATTAAATCATATAAAAAAAATAATTTACGATCTGGTTTATTTCAGTCAAAATAACAATTCCACATTGCCTAAATTATAAGAGAATTTGGAGATAAAAATGTTGCAAAGTAAATATATCTTACCAACCAATCTTATATGTTCAGTGTCAATTTTATATAACAAATGTGATTTGCAATTATTTATGTTTTCAAGAATTATTGTTTAATAAACATATTTCTATTTTTTAAAATAATTTCTATTTCTAATTTTTGTGAATGAAAATCTAAAATATCTTTATTTTGAAATTTGGTTTTTCTTCCTTATTGCTGTATTTTTTTGTTAATCAAGTTTTCATAGATGCTAAAGTGCCTAATGGATAATGCACCCCTAGTGCTTTCCTGTGTGCTTCTTTCCTTCTCTTGACATCTGCTGATTTCATATGGAGGCACAGAATATGTATATGGAAAACATTATAGCTGGGTCTTAGGCAATAAGAGGTTGTGTTGGTTGGGTGGGACAAATTGGGGAAGCTGGATTTCTACTGTGCCCTCTTCATCTTTGGGGTAGTTTAGCCCTGGTGACTGGGCAAGCACACAGATGCATGTTAAGGGAAGGCATTTATTTTATGGTTGTGCAACTGAAATGCAAAAAATAGAGAGAACTAAATGTCAAAGCCTTCTTCTTGCTTATGTATATCAAAAAACAAGCAGCCTTCAGATTCTTAAGTCTCTCCATAATGCTCCAGACAAGCCTCTGGCCTAGTAGATGGGCTTCTCAAAATTCAATACAGTTTAATTCTTTTCATCACAAAAGAAACAGCTATTTTTTTTAAATAAAAAAAAAGGATAAAAAGGATAAATTAATACTTTTGTCTTTTTATTCATTATATAAATTATTGAATAAATACAAATAAACTACAATGTTTTGAATGATGCTTTTGCAGATGTATAAATACAATTATATAAATAGGAGTTATAAATACTAATGACAACATATTCTGCTTTAGGTCTTCTTGAGTTTCACATTTCACATGTGTATAAAACATATGATATTTATACCAACAAGACAAATCAACAATATGGTGTAAAGGCCTTCAAATTCAGTGCAGAACAAGATATCTATACATTTGATAGCTGCAAATGAGCAGGATTTCAATAGAAAAAAGATCTGGCATTTAAGGACAAAGGAAAATGCATCAGTTTTACAGTTACATTTGCAAGTAAGAAAACAAATTAAATGCTACCATAACCCCAGTAGTATCTGATGATCCTTATTTGTGCATATCTAGGGGACCATTTATTTACAATCATCCAAGGGTGTTCTGTATATGCTGTCTCTTTCTGCCAGCAGTGGACTGTTTACCCCCATAGGTCAGCTCTCTGCGTTTTCGGCCACCTTTTGTAGGGTAGGCAATGATAGTTGGAACGATACAGGTACAGCCAACAGTAACCAATTGTTTCTCCAATGAGTAGGTTTGCTGGCAGCCAATTTGCTTACGTTTGAGTACTAAGATCTCCTGTTGAATGGGAACAGAGTTCATGCCATGATATAAAACCTGCCCTTTGGAATCCAGACAGACATCATGGCGGCACTTGGCTTCAGCAATCACATGAGGAAATCTATTGGGGTCTTCATTAATTCTGTAAATTAACACACACACACAAAGAAAAGTAAGTCCATAGGACTGCTGAACTGTTTATTCATCAAAGTACAAGAAACACTGAAAGCTGTTTGCAGGGTGGGAAGATAGATCAGTGTAAGTCAGCTAAATCTAGCTACCAATGGGGGGGGGGGCACATCCTATGCTTGTAGATGACACAAATTGGCCTCCCACCCTATTTAGAGAATCAAAAATTAATTGTACAAAGCCATATCACTTGGAAAGGAGGATACCAGGGAATACAAGGTATTTCCTTGAAAGGACTGGAAAGAATCCTGCTTGAAATTCTTAAGAGACATCTGACTCAGTACAGTATAAGACAGTTTCTTTTAAAAATTGGCAAGCATCTTAATTTGACAAGAACACAGTTGTGTTCCAACTTCCAACATTTAGCAGGTCTTGCACCAGACATTTTGAAGTAATGAAGAAGTACAACATATTTGTCATTTACAGTGCTGGTACCTAAGCCATAAGCTGTTGACCAGCAGCACTTTTCCAGGCAAGTAAAGGACAGCAGTAACGAATGGGCCAAAAATGGAACCAGTCCATGACATAGTGGAGAAGAACAACTTTTGATCCACGCCATCAGATAACCTGGGAAGCAATGATTTACACACTAAATCGAAGCTGATACTGTTATATAAATAAAAATATATACATTACCTGTAGTCCCATGGAGAGAGGGATTTATTCCTAACATTAGGATGGATCTTGACTGATTCTATGCGTCCAGTGCGAATATGAATCTTCACATTCTCAGGAAACCTGGTATTCTCTTGCGTTCCAGCTTGGGTTTGGCAATTCTTGTGCATTCTCTCTGTGTTTTCCTCTTTAATTTCTCCATGGGCTGTATTGATAACTGTGCTCATCAGTATCAGTACACTAACCTAAAAAAGAAAAAATATATTTTCTGCATATATGGTGGACTCACAAAATGAGACGTCACATCAGATCCAGGTTAGCATAAACTTGAAACTTGCCAGAGAATGCCAGAGAATGAGGTCGAATGCCTCCATGGAGAAAGGACGTGAGTGTGTTGCACAAAACATTCTTCATTAAGTGGATTGCACTGTGCTAATACTGAGAAACAATGACTCAGTAACTTATATGGTGGTTTAAGAATTGCAATTAAGTTTTAGTATGAGGGGTACCAGGGCTCTAGTTTTATTGAAAGCCACAAGTAGAACTCTGAAGCTCTTTTTCCTAAATGCAAGATGTGAACCATCTATCAATACTGCTTCCAGTAGTGGTAACAATACAGCAGTCTAGCAGTGATTGATCATAGATAAGGGTCATTTTTTTTCACAACTTCACAACTGAGTAAGTCTGTTCACTGGGAACACATTTATGGCCTGAAAAGCATTGTTACCAATTTGTGATTCAGGCCTACAAGTTGGACAGACAGGTGGTTTCATTATAAAAACTATCATCATATGAAGTTATCTGGAAAAGGAAATGTAGGGAGTAGAACATTTATATATTAATCAATTCAAAACACAAATGGAAAGTAGCATTTTGGGAAATCAATGAAATCCAGAGTAGATTCACCACCTCATTACATGGAAGCATCAGCTGCCACTGCTGGTAGCAATAGAGGTAAAGGTTTTCCCTTTGATGTGATTGTAGAGTCATGTCCGACCATAAGGGGCATTGCTCATCTCCGTTACTAAGCAGAGGGAGCCAGTGTTGTCAAAGATCTCCATGGTCATGTGGCCAGCATGACTAAATGCCTAGCTGCACGGAATGCTGTTACTTACAACCAAAGTGGTACCTATTTATTTGCTTGCACTTTTACATGCTTTCAAACTGCTAGGTTGGCAGAAGCTGGGACTAGTGATGGTAGCTCTCTCTGTCATGTGGGGTTTGGGGTTTGGGGCTTGGGGCTTGGGGCTTGAACTGCTGATCTGGCAACCTTGTGATCATCAGTCAGTGTCCTAACTGCTAAGCCACTGTGTCCCTCACTATCAGCAATACACAAGACAAAAGGTCTGAAGTCTGACTCATTACTAAATGAAGCTAGTTATGTAGAATGTAACCAAATGAGATCATAGCCTCACAAGTATTGTTCATAGGTGAGGTACAAGAGGACAAGTTTACCTAGGAAAAGTTAATGATTAAACAAAAATATTTTTTCCCCAAATCCTTTAAGCTATACTTTCAGCCTTAAACTGTAACGTCTTTTGCAAGAGCAATGACAGACAGAAACCACACTAAGGATTAAAACAGGCAGCCTTAATCATGAGTGACTATGTGTGCATCCCAGCATTAAACCTCTGCCTATTTCAAAGAGGTTTTAGCAGGGGTAAGTCTTCTACTCTGTGGTTCAGTGCCTTTTAAAGATGATGTAAAATTACTTGTATTGCTACTTTGGTTTAGCTGTTTGCCTGGAGACTCTTCCTCAAAGTTTCTGGCCTATCCATTAGAAATCACTGCTCACTGTATGATCACACTAGCAAGATAACAAACCACTTCCACAAAATCATCTGGGTCTGATGAAGCCAAGAGATAGCAGAATATACTATCACTGCCTTTATGACAGGTACGGGGCAACTCTCACCAAATCTGTCTGCTTTCTCAGAATTTTGAAATAAAATATCTTTGGCATGTATCAGAGGACAAAGAAGTAATTATTTGTCAGTTGCTTAAGATAGAAAAAGAATCAAATATTGCTATTACCATAGACTACAGAGACTATAGAGGGAGAAGAAAAGGAGAGACAGATTAATATAAAATATTTGGATTTTATTCAATAAACGTCACTTCAGTTTTGGGTAGCTAAGAGGTTAGGAACTTGCATACAGAAGACATATATTTTTAAAAATTGCATGGCGAAGGAGGGAGGACCAAAAATCTCCCTGTCTTTTCCATAATTTACCCAATAAAGTAAATATATAAAAAGTTTATGAAATTTTACGAAATGCTTCAATAATTAGATATCTAAAAGTTAATTGACATGCTGCGTAATCAGTGTACTCACCAGTGAGGGAAATCTTTTAGAAGCCAACATGATAGCCCCTTTTCTGGTGTAAAAGTGTCTTGCTTGATGGCCTGTACTTGGGTATCAGTACTTTGGCTCATGTCCATCAGTGAAATAGCAACCCTCTTTTATATGTATTCAGAATCAGTTATTTTTTTCCATTGCTGCACAAAGATCATTTTTCAGCCCTCACTTGTGGTTCTGGGGCTGCTGTGGCTGACATTTACCATCTTTTTCAATACCACTTCCTCAAAGTATTGCAGCTGTCTCACAAAAGGGGAAAGCAAAGGAAATACATGAGATACTATAACTAGTTATGGAAGATTTAGATCAACTGATTTATTTCAATATTGATGACCTATGAGATAATGTGTTAACAAGCTTTCCTGATAGATTTTTAGGACTTTGCATGTGTGACAACTACTAGTCTGTTCCAATATTATATAACACATATTAAAAAGAGAAGGGTCTAGACATGTATACCATACATTAATGATATGAATGGGTGGGCCTTGCACATCTCATATACCTGACTCTATTGTGTTCTCCTCCAAAGGCTGTTACATCATGTGGTTATTTGCATAGTTCTTTACTGGTCAGGGAGAGGGAGAAGAAAGGTAATCAGGTACTGCCTGACTGCACTTCTATAGTTGGGGAAGGAAAATCAAATCACTCTTTTAGATTGGAATAAAACTCAACAGAGATTTTTAAAAATCTACATGTAGTCCACGAAAACCAAATTCAAAGATATAGTATGAGGGAGACTTGGCTTAGCAGCAGTACATGTGAAAAGGACCTTGAGATTATTGTTGATCATAAATTGAAAATATCACAACATTCTGATGCTGCAGCAAATAAGGCATAATATTTTAGCCTGCATTAATAGAAGTGTGGTTTCCAATACACTGTATTCTTCACTAGTCAGACCTCATCTGGATCACTGCATTCAGTTCCTGGCACCCTATATTAAGATGAATCAAGATAAGTCATAGCAGGTTCAGAGAAGGGCAATAAGCATGATGAGAGGAATGGAGAACAAAACATATGAGGAAAGGTTGAGGAATCTTCATCTTGGTGAAGAGAAGGTGGAGGGGTTACATGACCGCACTCTAAATATCTAAAGGGCTGTCACAGAAGGGTGGGTGCAGGTTTGTTCTCTGCTTCCCCAGGGGATAGGACCAGGTCTAACATTTTAAGTTACAAGATTTTAATTGAATATTAGAAGGAATTTCTGGACAGTCAGAGCTTAGAAAGGTGGCGGAGTCTCTTTCTCTGGATGTCTTCAAACGAAGGCTAGATAGCTACCTGCTGGGGTGCTGTAGCTGGGTTTCCTACATTGGATTCAGCCAGTAGCATCATTAGGGGGTACAGGGGTTTCAGACTGCACCAGGTGACACCCTGAAGGGGGTGACACCACACCACTGAAGGAGGAGTGACACTGGTGAGTGCCCTCTGCTGTGTGGCAGGGAGGGAGAGGACCCAGAGCCCCCCATCCCTGCCCTGAGTAAAGCCATGCAAGACAGGGAGTTGGGAACAGGCCCTTTTGGCTGCACCCCAAAGTCCCACCTCCAAAGCCATGCCCCCCCCCCCCCCGCACTAGGTGACACCTCAGTGCAGGACACTTCTGGATTCAACTCTATAATTCTGTGACTCAATGATCTGCAGCAACTCATTTCTTATTCTTCAGCTGCAGAACTTTGTGGGACTATCAAAGCGGCGTACAAACATTAAAATACCTCAATATATACATAATCTCTCCCCCCCCCCTTAAAAAAGGATTAAACAGTATAAGAGTAAAATTCAACAATTCAAAACCAAAACGATAACCAATACCAATAACCGATAACTATGGGCCGAGTCATCACATGTGTGTGGGAGTCTTGTGTGGCTTGGTTGAAGGATCTCCTGTGGACATCAAATTCTGTGGAGGCCCATGTTCTGTGGATGCCCATATACAGTGACATAGTAAAATGGTGTCCCTTATAGAAAATGGCAAAATGAAGGCTAGGGACAGTCCAGGGATTCTGTTGGTCTACCGTCCACCCCATTGCCTAACAGACTCCCTGGCTGAGCTGACACAACTGGTCTCAGAGCTGGTGCTGGAGTCTCCCAGGCTTTTGGTCCTGGGGGACCTCAACATCCCCTTTGAGGCCGGCTCATTAGATCTGACTAGTGCAGCTCGGGAGTTCATGACTTCCATGACAGCCATGGGCCTGTCCCAAATAGTCTTGAGTTCAACACATTGTGCTGGTAATACACTTGATGTTGTCTTTAGTACGGATCAGGAATATCCATGGGCAGAAGTAGTTCAGATCTCTTCCCTGTCATGGACAGACCACATTCTGGTCAAAGTGGGACTGAAGGCTACTTTGAGGGTGGAGGACCGATTAAAATGGTCCATCCTCGAAAACTGATGGAACCCAAAAGGTTCCAGTAAGCTCTAGAGGGATTTATGATTGGGAACAATGGCAATTCTGTCAAAGCCCTGGTTGATACCTGGAATAACCATCTTACCAGAGCTATAGACACTATCGCTCCCGAGCGTCCTTTCCAGCCCACTTCAAATAAAAAACCATGGTACATGGGAAATCTTCATCAAATGAAATGGGCTGTGCAATGACTAGAGCACTGCTGGTAGAAACATCAACGTTTATCTGACAAGACAAGCCATAAGAACTTGCTGGATTCCTATGGAGTGGCAATAGATGCAGCAAAGAATTCTTTCTATGCTGCACATATTACGTCTGCAGAGTCTCGTCCAGCAGAGCTGTTCAGGGTGATTAAAGAGCTAACTCAACTGCCTTCCACCCTGAACTCTTCCACACCTGGAATACTGTGTCCAGTTCTGGGAACCACAATTCAACCAGGATGTTGATAAGTTGGAGCATGTCCAGGGGAGGGCCCCCAAAATGGTGAAGGGTCTAGAAACCATGTCTTATGAGGAAAGACTTAGGGAGCTGGGCATGTTTAACCTGGAAAAGCGATAGTTAAGAGGTATATGATAGCCCTGTTTAAGTATTTGAAGGGATGTCACATTGAGGATGGAACAAGCTTGTTTTCTGCTGCTCCAGAGACAAGAACATGAACAATGAATGCAAGCTACAAGAAAAGAGATTCCATTTCAACAATAGAAGGGACTTCCTGACAGTAAGGGATGTTCGACAGTGGAACATACTCCCTCAGAGTGTGGTGGAGTCCCCCTCCTTGGAGGTCTTTAAACAGAGGCTGGATGACCATCTGTCAGGTATGCTTTGATGGTGAGTTCCTGCATGGCAGGGGGGTTTGACTGGATATCTGTTGTGGTCTCTTCCAACTCTATGATTCAAAGATAGTGATTACATACTGATTTTCCACATTAACACAGCTATGTCTTTGATGACTGTTAGAACAAAGAAGTTTATTTGCCAGCAAGAAGCGAGCCACTATATCCTCCCTTGTTCCAAAGCCTGAGAGCAGTCAGTGAGAAAGCTGCTGTGTTCCCACCAGGTGTGCCTGTGAAATTGATGGGACCAAGAGAAGGGTCTTCTCTGAGGACCTTAGATCTCAAGCAGACTCATATGGGAAGATAAGGTCATTCAGGTGGCCTGGACATGACATGTGTAGGTCTTTATAGGTCTGATAAGAAGTGGTGCTATTGTAACAGGTATGCTTCTGTAACATGTTCCACAACACATTTGGTCAATTGAAGTAATCCAAACATCTCAGTAATCCAAATGGCATATAACAAAATAATCCAAATAGCATATAACAACATTGTCTAACTTTCATGTTGCACAGTCTCTCAAAGCCTAACAGCATTACCATAGCATGTTTATTAGAACTGAATCTGAATAATTACATAATTTCATCAGATATTGAAACAGAGAGAAAACCAACTGAATAGCTTTAGATTGTTACAGAAATCATTATAACCTAAAGATAGAGTTAATTTTTCAGGGAGTTAGAATTCATTCTTTAATTAATGCTATTGTTCATGGTTCATGCATTCATTTTTGTACCTTGTCAGTAAGATCAGGCCAAACAGGTTATAGCTTGAAGCAGTACTTGGAAAAACAAAGGCCTGTTACAGACTGCCAAAATAAAGCTGCTTTGGGTCTCTTTGGAGGCATGCTGTTTAAATGATGCATGGGTCCTAAGAATCCGGAAGCTGCACCAAAGCTGCCCTCCAGTGCTTAGGAATGGAGTGTGGCTTTGGCGCTACCTCCAGACTCTTAGGACCCATGCATCATTTAAATAGCATACCTCTAAAGAGACCCGAAGCAGCTTTATTTTGGCAGTCTGTAACAGGCCAAAGATAGCTCAGAACTAACAGCATCCTCAGTATTGTTGCAATAGATATGTGAAAGTATTGATGTGGCATTTGTGGACTAAGCATTAGACTATGATGCTTTGTGATTTGAGCATTGGACGACGACTCTGGAGACCAGAGTTCAAATCCCCATTCAGCCATGGAAACTCACTGGGTGACCTCGGCCAAGTCACCCTCCTACAGTTTCAGAGGAAGGTAAAGGCAAACTGCCTTAGAAGAAATCTTGCTAGGAAAACCTTGTGATAGTGTCATGTTGGGGTCGCCATAAATCAAAAACAACAATAACAAAAGGATAGAGTCATTAATAAAATATACCCCTGTCTTTATGCAAGGAGTAGCTGATAAAAGGAGAGGTCATTAAATTTGTTAGAGCACATTTTTAACATTTATTTTTAAGAATAATTTTTTTAACATTATATTTTGTATTATCATCCAAAATAGAATAATCCAAATATTTCAAAAATACAAATGTCATTGAGTTTATACTTATGATCTTTTCATCCTTAAAATTTCTTAATATCATTATATCTTAATATCATATCATCCATATCTTAATTATGCTAAATACTCTATATTTATATATATAATCTATATTTCCATCTCTTATTTACCCATACAAATCTCTTAATATGTCTCTTTTTGTCCTCCTTTCTTAAATTCATATCTTTCCTTCTTAATCTTCCTCATCCTTTCTTTGACTTTTCTACCTACAATCCCTTCCTATTTCTTTTGTTCCTCAAACTTTACCTTCTTTCCCCCCTCTCATTTACTTCTTCCATTTTTAAGAATGAATATTGAAGTACCAGTAGTCCATAATAAATCCTACAGCATAATTCTGCCTGTTCCCTACAGAAATTATATTCATTCTTCTTAAAAGTAAAATCCCTACACAATAAAGTTAAATCTTTCTTCCTTATATTTGCATAGTAATCAGGCTACCAGTGTTGAATGGGGAGCAGCATTATGTGGCACTGGTGGAGTATCACTCACATCCTCCTAGAAGTGCTTAGTTCATAACAGAAGTCTCACATGGTTGGCAACCTTCTTCTAATTGGATTTTAGTGATTTTTCTGATGCTGGTGCTGGTAAACATTGTTTCTCTGCTGATAAAGATGTGGTAGGTTTGTACCTGCACAGCTGAGTAACTATGACTATAGGAAAATCACTAGATGACAGGTGACCTATTTTCATGTTGTAACTGACTAACTGAGGTGTGGAAAGTGTAAGCACTATAGATTCATTGTGACTTTGGCAAATGTATGAAATGGGGGAAAAAAATACAGGTAGCATGCAAGTTAGGATTCCCTAACAAAGTTTCCACTCCTGCTTTCCCTTTTGCCTGTCACTGTGTGACGTCAGGTCATTTCTGACTTATGGAGACTTTAAGGTGAACTCATTACAGGATTTTCTGGGGCTGAGTGTGTGTAACTTGCTCGACGTCATCCAGTGGGTTTCTGTGGGCTGCCTCTCTCTCTGGCTTTTCTTCATGAACAAAGATTCAGGAAGGACTCATTCCATGCTTTCTACAAGCGCGTTGATGACTAAAAAGGCCGATCCGAGATAAACAAGTCCAGTTTCAGAAAGCACAGCAGAATGTCTCCTTGGGTGATGTTTCCATATTGTGGTTCTTTCTGCGTTGTCGTTTCTCTTCAAGACTCGTTTGGCGTGAGTTTTCGAAAAAGGCTGCAGCATCATGGATGGTGCGTCTCCATGCCTCCTGGGGCGAGGCCAGGGCGGACCATTGTTGGCGATCGATTTGGCCAAGCCTGAGATGTTGTTTCAGGGAGTCCTTGTATCTATTCTTTGGGGCGCCCCTCTTACACTGACCCGTGGCGAGTTCACCATAGAGTATTATTTTTGGGAGGCGATGGTCTTCCATCCTAGAAACATGTCCTCAATAGCATGGCCTCAATGCTGGTGATCCCTGCTTGCTCAAGGACAGCAACATTTGTCACATAGTCAGTCCAGTGTATATTTAGAATTTTGCGTAAACAGCGCTGATTAAAGCATTCGAGGAGTCCCATGTTTCAGACCCATAAAGGAGAATAGACAGTGCAATGGCTCTATACACAGATTTTTGTACTTTGCCTCAAGTGTTTGTTACTCCAGACTCTCTTATGAAGCCTTCCAAATGCACTATATGCCTTTGCTAATCTGTGATCAATCTCTTTATCAATCTTGGCATCTGAAGAGATGATACTTCCCAGGTAGGTGAACTGCTGAACCGACTTAAGCACAGATTTGCCTACAGTGATGTGGGGATGGTAGTGTTCTTCCTGTGGTGCAGGCTGGTGGAGAATTTCTGTTTTCTTCAGGCTGACTTCCAGCCCAAACAGCTCTGCAGCTGTTACAAAGCAGAATGTTAGGCGCTGCAGAGCTGCTTCTGTATGGGCAACAAGGGCAGCATCATCAGAGAAAAGCAGCTCACGGACTATATAGTTTAGAGTCTTAGTGCGAGCCCTCAGATGGCTTAAGTTAAACAAGCTACCAAGGGTACGGTAGTGTATATAAATGCCACCATCTTCTTCGAGATCTGCCGTAGCCCTTTGAAGCATCGGTCCCACCAAGCCACTCACAAAACCTCAGCTTGCTCCTCTGTAATGCCAGGTCATCTTAACGTGCCCAGATTACCTATTAGGAAGATGAACCACATTAAATGTGTGTACCTGAGCCTGAAGACCGCTGGACCTCTCAGTGGTGCACAATACCACCAGCTGTAGTATCTTTCTGGAATGCCTGGGGGATTTGGGAATCAGAGGCATTGTGCTTCAGTGGTTCCAATCCTATCTCTTGGGCATGTTCCAGGTGGTGGTGCTTGGGGGTAGCTGCTGCTCAAAACAGGTGCCATCCGATCACCAATGCTATCCCACATTTATATGAAACCACTGGGAGAATTCATCTGGAGGCATGGGGCAGGGTGCTATCAGTATTCTGATGACACCCAAATATATTTCTCCATGGCTTCAAATACAGCTTCAGCTAAGGACAGTGTGTCCCTTCTGAATGAATGCCTGGACTCCTGGCTGGGTGAGGAAAAACAAATTGAAGCTGAATCCAGACAAGACAGAGGTGCTTACTGTCAAAGATCGTAACCTGGGTGTGGAAGTGTCTCAACCAGTCCTGTATGGGGTTACACTCCTCCTGAAAGACTATATTTGTAACTTGGGTATACAGTGCGCCTCTCCCCCCCCCCCACCCTGCATATGGGGGAAAATACAGACGTTTCAATGGGGGAGCATTCCTGTGTCTGGGAGCATTCCTGTGCTATTCTCCTTACAGTGGCTTAACCTTCCATGTAAGGTTAAAGTCGTGTATGGCGTGGGCATGCTGTACTTCTGGATCTGTTGCTCCAAATGACAGCTCAGATAGATGCAATGGCCAGAAGTGCTTATTATCAGCTTCAGCTGTTACACCAGCTATGCCTCTTCCAAGAACTGGATGACCTAAAGATGGTAGTGCACATGCTGGTAACCTCAAGGCTGGACTTTTGCAATGTACTGTACATTGGGCTACCTCTGAACCAAGATCCAAGAAATTAAAGGGATATTATTGATGACCAATCATGAAATAATGAGATCAGACAGAAACCAATGGGTTAAACAAGGACTGCTTTACCTATTTAAATTATTGGACCTGGGAATGAGCAAAGGAGGGGGAAGCAACCTTATGCAGATCTAGCTGAGGCCCAGATGTCAACCTGTGACCACCACCCCAGCCTTCCCTTGGGCAAAGCACCAGTCCCTGGGGACAATCCAAAATGATTAGTTGCTATTCAGACAGATATTTACTGGAAGGCAAACCTAGGGGGCTCCCTGTCAGGCCCCATGACTTTATAAAAGAGAGTGAACCCCCAGGTTAGCCCCAAGGTCAAACTCCTTCTCTGTACCAGAGCCAACCCCTTCACCAAAAGGGTGTACGAAGGTGTACACCAATCTCTTAAATTATCTTCCCACTACCTGCCATGGACAAGAGAGAAGTGTCCGCTTTGTCCCTTTTCCTCACCAGGCCAGCTAATGCGGCCCTCCCTCCCCTTGCAAATCTCCTAGGAACAACATATTACCCTCCTTTGACAATGAAACAGCATAAGGCTATAGAGCTCCAGCCATAGGAAAATAGCAATAGCGAGTACATTTTTATATTTGCTATACTATCTATACTATAAAACTGTATTTGGATGAGGGAGAAAGTGACCTCAGGTCTTTGTCATGGTCTGAGGAATTTCCCTATTTACTCATTTACAGGCAAGACCAAGCCATCTGGGATCATCCTCATCCTGCCACACTTGGCAGGGAAACATGGCAGGCCAAATGATGATAACCCCAAGCCATTTATTCAGGGAAAAAATGGAAGTAATGTAAAGCTTGTAAGATGAGGGCTTTAACCTTCAGTAAGCCCAAGACATTGGTACTGAAGTGAATGACTAACACTTCAGGAGGTGGCCATTCCTACCAAGGCATATGGCCATTACATGCAGAGGAAGCCCATGCCACTCTTGATACACAAGATGCCATCTGCCATGACTACCTCAAAAAATCAGAGCTTGTGAACCATGGGATAACTTATAGATCTTTAGCATACATAAGAAGATATAATTAAATAGTCGACTGCACTCATTCTAAAACCTGAGTCGTAAGCAAGAGCAATTATGCTTTGGGGGAAAAATGATGTCATTAAGGCCTAGTCTAGCATTGAGATCACCCCTACCCTGGTATTATTGATGGGGGGGGGGAGTAGAATGAGATCTGCCACATATATCTCAAATACTGCCCACAGTGTTCTAATCTATATGTTCCTCCTCATAAGAGAAATATTAACATTTATTATCAGTAAGGAGCAATGTTTAAATTGAATTTTAACTGCCATATCATGGGTTTCTGCTTCTCTTGTTGCACCCACCCAAGCCTTTAACTGGCTTCTGGGGGGGGGGGGGATTATTTGCGGTTTTTCCACATTCGCAGAGGTCTGGTGCCCTAACCCCCACGAATGTGGAGGGATGATGGTATAAGAAGATTTATTCCAGACCCAGTGGATTAAATAATAGAATCACAGAGTTAGACGAGACCCCAAAAGTCATCCAGTCTAAACCCCTGCCATGTAGGAATACATCATCAAAGCACACCCTGAAAAATAGCCATTTAGCTTGTTTAAAAAAAACCCAAAGATTAGAAACCACAACCACACTCCAACGCAGCATATTTCACTATCAAACAGCTTTCACCACCAAGAAGCACTTCCTAATGTTTAGGTCAAATCTTGTTTCCTATAGTTTGAATTCATTATTTTGTGTCCTACCACTCTCCTCTCTTATACTGTTACAATTCTACTTTTTCTACTCCCTTATACTGCTGCTATTCCACTTTTTCTGCTCTGGCTATCTCCTGTTGCATTCTGGGGCTTGTAGTTCAGTGAGGCCTAAGAGCTCTCTGGCTGAGAATTCTAAATGCCTTTCCCTTAACTGCAAATCCCAGAATACAATAGGAGGCAGCCAGAGCAGTTAAAGTGCAATAGCAACACTACAATACTGTAGTGTGGAAGTCTACCTAGTTTCTGGAGCTGCACAATAGCGTCACTGGAGGGGGGTGCAGACCGCACCGGGTGACACCTCAGAATGGGGGTGACACAGTCACGCCCAGCACCATCCCCCACACTGTCTGCCACACACGCTGCTCCGTCTCATGCATGTGCTGTGTCTACCAACCACCCTCCCTGCGCTTGTCTGCCACCCGCACACCACTCCATTTCCCCTGAAGCCCCCAGAAGCCCCACCAAGTGTGGGAACATCACTGTTGCTCCATTCTCAATATGACATCCATTCAAATATTTAAACATGGCTATCATGTCACCTCTTAACCTTCTTTTCCCCAAATGAAACATACCCAGCTCCATAAGCCGCTCCTCATAGGGCATGATTTCCAGACCATTCACTGTTTTGGTCACCCTCCTTTGGACAAGCTCCAGGGTGTCAATATTCCTCTTGAATTATGGTGCCCTGAACTGTACACGGTATTCCAGGTAGGGCTTGAATAGAATAGTGGTATTATTACTTCCCTTTATCTAGACACTACACTGTTATTGATGCAGCCTAGGATTTGATTTGATTTATTTATTTATGGTATTTATACCCTGCTCTTCAGCCAAAAGGCTATCAGAGCAGTTTACATTTTTAAAAATTAGAAGTAATGGGACTCGTGCACGCGGTGCACCCCATTGCTTCTTCCGGGGCACAAGAAGAGTTTTTCTGGCATGGCTTCCAGCATATGCGCAAGCATGCTGTACTAAAACTTTTAGATCCCTTTTGCATGTACTGTTGTCAAGCCAGAGGTCCCCCCCCCCTATATCTGTGCATTTCATTTTTTCTGCCTAAATTCAATACCTTACATTTCTCCCTGTTATGATTCATATTGTTAGTTTTGGCCCAAATCTCTAATCTGTTATGATCCTTTTGAATTCTGATCCTGTCCTCTGGAGTAATTAGCTACCTTTTCTAATTTGGTACCATTTGCAAATTTACTCAGTATGCTCTCTATTCCTTCATCCAAGTCATTGATAAAAATGTTGAATAGCACTGGGCCCAGTACAGAATCCTGTGGCATTCTACTAGTCCCTTCTCTCCAGGATGAGGAGGAGCCATTGTTGAATACCCTTTGGGTTTGGTCTGTCAACCAAGTGCATATCCATCTAACAGCAGCACTGCCTAGTTCACATTTCTATACTGCTTACCGATGTACTAAGCAGTTTACAAAGTGTAAGCTAATTGACCCCCCACAAGCTGGGTACTCATTTTAGCAACCTATAGAAGGATGCCAGGCTGAGTCGACCCGGAGCCCCCAGCTGGCCCTGAACTCACAACCTTGTGGTTTGTGAGTGAGTAGCTGCAGTACAGGTATTTAACCACTGCACCACCAGGGCTCCATAACTTCCCAACTTTTAAGATCGGGGTGGAGGAATCTCTTGGTCATCACAAGCATGTTTGCTGAGAACACCCTTCTCAGTGATTTGTCAGGATCTCCCCAGATTCCTTCCTTCCATTCACAGAAGTCTTTGGTCTGTTTCTGGCAGAAAGCAAGTACTTTTTAAAAATTTATTTAGAAATGCCTTTGGCTGTTAACTAGTTGTGGCAGAAGGGTTTTTAAAATGAGGTGCATTGTACCTTTAACTTTTTATATTCTAAATGTGTTTAAAGTGTTTTAAATTGTTTTTAATAGGACTGCTTATTTAATGCTTTTAAACCTTTTCATTATTAGCTTTTTCATTGTATTTTGTTTTAATCTATGTTGTAGATGAGTCTATATTGTAGATACATAAGGCATTAAATCTTGAGTCCTGTGCAGGGAGGAAGGCAAAAGTCATACTTTGATCAACTATCAACACAACTCCTAAAAGAATCTGGATGTATAAATGTAAGGAATGCAGTTAAAATTGTATTCATCTTTATTCTATATTGAAATTTGCTATACAGTATTAATTTTATTGATTTCTTTACATTGAAAAAAGGAATGATTTTTAATATGTCCACAGATGTTTGAATACTTTTGCAGAATAGAATAGAATAGAATGCAAGACAGAATATGTGCTTTTCTAATTCAACATGGCTAACATCACTTTCTATGAAGGGTATTAGGCAGTGGTGGGTATGAAGATATAGAAATAACTCTCTCTAGATGCATGTAAAACTAGACTCAATTTCATTCTTAGAACTATGTTTTCATTGTAAACAAAGGTATTCCACGAAGATGTTATTGTTTCCAAGTTTCAGTTTAAGAATCATGGTTCAAATGATAATGTTGGTGGCATGTATAATGGAAAGAAATATGCATGTATAGTCATATAACTTGTCGTTCCTAATCCTTGGTTGTAAATACACTTTAGGCTGTAATAGATAATTCCATCATTATTATGTAATAAAACTGGCGAACTAAATTGTAGATATGCAACCTAGGTTTTAATTCACAGGGGAAGAGAAAAGTAAAAGCCAGAATTCTACCATTGTCACACCAGCCTCTGTAATCAAAATGTTTAACTATAGGGGCTCTGTGTTTGTCTTTCTTCCAATATTACCTTAATTTAGGATATAAGAATAAGTTTCTTTCAAACATTGTTGAAATAAGTAGTTGGCCTTAGTTGTATTTGAAAAAAGAAAATCTTTACTTTCCATTCCTTCCCCTTGAACTAGAAAAAGAAAAAAAAAGTTTCATAGTGTAGATATCAAGTCAGCTTTCCTTACAGCAAGTAATCCAAAATGAAGTCAAAGTCAACTGAAGTCAAATCAGGAAAGGGTCAGATGGGCAGCTGCTGACAAGAGTGTCCACATTAAAGCAGTAAAAAGAAACTCTTCGTTCTGCCTATGTGTCATTTCAGATCAAGAAAATTATGTCATCTGACATCATGATCTGATTGTCATCTTGCATCTTTTCTAGTGCTATCTTGACTTCTTCAGGCAAAAAAGGGCTTGAGTTGTCTCGATTGATTGACTCCATCAGACTCTTCAGACTCACCGACTGTGCATGAGCAGCTTTGAATACCTCCAGAAGCGCAGTCTTGAATGCTTTAAATCTATGCATGTAGAGAAAACAAATTTTGAAAAGTCCCTGCCAGTATTATCATTCAGTACTGTTTTAAAAAATGTTTATATGGAGACACTTATGCATATGGCTCATTACCAAGAATAAGAAAGCAAGTACCCAGAATGTGCGCAGCTGATTCCACAGTTTAGTTTTCAAAGAGTCCTAAATGGAACACTATTTCTAAACAGTCATTTACAAGTCAGCCTTAATCCAAAAGCTTTCCAATGCACTGCAATACCACATATGGACAATCTCCACTGAAACACAACTACATCATAGTGAGAGTAGCCTTGAAAAGTGAAAAGACAGTGGAAAAAACCCAAATGAACATGGCTATACAGAATGGATTGGAAATTCAAAACATGGAGTCTCATGATTTTCCAGGTGGTTTGTTATTACAAAACATTTTTATTTTAATGAGTTCATAGAATCGTAGAGTTGGAAGCAACCACAAGGGCCATCCAGTCAGTAACACTTTCTGTACATCAAAACAGTTCAGCTTCAGACAAGAGATACAAATGGATTAAGATTTTACAGAATTTTTTTAAAAAGTAAGCTACCTTATGTACCTTACTGACGCATTGTACTAGATCAGCTTTTTTACTGCATCTAGATCAACAGTGTGTGTGTGTGTGTGTGTGTGTGTGTGTGTATACCCACTCTCTTCCAGATCAGCATTCTCTGAAGATGCCAGCCACAGATGTTGGCGAAACACCAGAAATACTCTTCTAGAACATGGCCACATAGCCCGAAAAACCCACAAAGAACTATGGATGCCGGCCATGAAAGCCTTCGACTTCACATACAAAATTGATACATTAAAATGGAATTCAATTATTATAATATAAAAACTGATTACATGTTAAAAGAATTGCATGTTTAAAAAGGCTAAAAGTTTATAAAACACTTTAAAACAATATAACACCCTAGCCCATTCTTTAAAATCTTCATGTTTTAAATGCCTATTTGAACAGGAAGGTCTTAGCCTGTCAGCGAAAAGACAACAAGGAAGGGGCCATAAGAATTTCCTGGAACTCTATAAAGCCCCAGCAGCTGTATACAAACACCTGAGCCAACATTTCATTAAAATTTGTCCAATAGTATTTTGCTTCATGCTACCCACCTGGATTCAGCCAACTTTGATTTCATTTCCCCAGCACCAGTAATTTCAGAAGTCTTTGGAGTGTGGGCTTGGACTAGAATATATCAAGAAAGAAATGGAATTAGCAATTGGCATTACATACTCCCTGTTTGTACAGCACCTACAAAAAAGGCAACTGAGGTAATTAATACAAATCTCACTTTAAAAATACACATTTGGAGTTTACTTATTGTCAGTTGGAATTCTCCATCCAAAAAATACAGGAATAGCAGCACATTTCTTACATTTGTTGAGAAGATAGATTAAAACAAACCTAGTGCAGTTTATATGCTTACAACTCAGGCCATCTTCTTGCGAACATATTAAATAATATCCATTAGCCTTCACAGAGGAAAGCTAAAATGCTATTGCCACTACCTTTCTTTGCTGATAGGATTAAGGCAGTGCTGGTGGTAGGGTCTCCCACATCAGATTAACTGTGCCAAATAGCTACTGAGCAGCAGCAAATGGTGTGGGGGTGGAGTGATGCTGGCCCCACCATACCTAACATTTGTTAGTACTGTGCAGATGGCTGCACTGGTAAACCACTTTTGGATGTCTCGGACCACAACAACCCTGTGATAGGACAATCCAAAATGAAAAAGGTGACTCCCAGTTCAAGAATGCACTCCATAAGCTACTTGGGAAGAGCAGAGACAACTATTAGTAGTGCTGTAGCTAATGACTCAAGACGAAAAAACATTCATCTATTTATATACTTAGAGGTGAAAGGAAAGTCCAAAGCTGCAAAACACAGGAACACAGAATGTCAGAAGCACGAATCATGGGAAGCTAGACACTGTAATACAAGAAATGGCATGAATAAACATTGCAATACCTGAGGTGACTGAGCTAAACTGGACAAGAATGGAATATTTTCAATCAGATTATTGCAGTCCTCCCTCCATATTCGCAGGGGTTAGGGGAATGAGAGCCCTGTGAATATGGAAAAATCGCAAATAACTCCACCCTGGACTCAGAAGCCAGTTAAAGGGAAGGGTGAGCGGGGGAAGAGGAGCAGGGCTGTGTGCTCCTTTTCCCCCCACTTTCCTGTCCCTTTAATTGGCTCCCTGCCCCTTCTCCTCCCCATCTTCCCCTTAGGCATCCCAAGGAGACGATCAGGGAGGAGAAAGTAAGAGGTGCCTCGGCTCCTCCAAGACCCTTCTCCTCCCCGATCCTTTCCTTGGGCTGTCCAGGGAGAGGATTGGGGAGGAGAAGGGTCGGGGCAAGGAACCTCCTGCCTTCGCCTTCCCGATCTCTGCCTGGTCTGCCCAAGGAGATATAAGGTGGGGTAAGGGGAGGAGGAATGCCCACATTAGTGGCTTTGACCTCACGGATAATTGAAACCGTGTGTCTCAAGACCATGAATATGGAGGGCCGACTGTATACAGATTTATTTAGGAAATGAAAATCAAAGAAAAAATGGGGTAGCATTAATAGTGAGGAGAGATGTAGCAAAAGCTGTCAGGCGATATAATGCAAAGTCTGACCAAATAATATAAATAAAAACCATCAATGTAACCATAATCCAGGTTTACGCTCCAACTAAAAAGGCAGAAGAAGAAATTTCTATGCTGTGCTTTAGACCAGGGGAAAATTGATCACACACCAAAACAAAACATGTTAATAATATTTTTAAAGATAATGTTTTTTAAAAAATAGATTTACATGATTAAACCTAACTGAACGAGACCCAGAAATACCCTGGATATTTATAGAGTCACCTGGAATTGAAGTTAACCTGCCAGCAATTAATAACAAACAACACTATATTCACTTATCTAGGATGATATGGTACTGAACTTGATGGGAGTTACTTCTTATCAGACATATACAGGAGTGCACTGTTTCCTTCAATTTGTTTTTTATGAATAATGTGGTTATCACAGCAACCATTTTACAGCTCCTCCAAATCATATTTTAATTAGACAGCATTGCACTAAATTATATCACATTGTTTGTATGTATCCATGGAACAAATAACACATACATGGTGCAAGTGGTAAATATTTGGATGGTCAAAACGAGCTGGAACTCCACATAATCTGGTTTCAAAAGATCCATCATTCACAATTTGGTGAGCTACAATTTACTAACAGTTTTCAGCAACCTTCAAAGATTTGGTTTGCTAGCTATCAAGTGACTTTTCCAGCCTAACATATATATGAGTTAAGTCCCAACTGCTGGCATAGTCCATTATATATTAAAATTAAAGCTTTGTTTAAATCCACTCAAAGTAAAGGCTGAAAGGAATCTACTCACCTTCTAGCATTTCCTCTTCAGTGTCCCTGAAGTCATAAGGATCAATGGTGCCCTCTTCCATGGACTCATGATCACTAGAAAGTGTCATCTTTCTACAAAAGGACAAAAAGTTAACAACAATATTTATCATGCACAGATTGCTAGCAAATAATACCTGCAATGTTTGCTTGTGCATGCACCCATGTAATTCTGTGCTAGAAATTATTTTTTAACTAGAAAAATTCCATGTATGTGACTGGCATAAATCACACAAATTCTGCAATACAGTCTGAGTTATTCTGTGGAAAATAATCCCTTGTCTGTATTTTTCTCCCTTCCATTCCTTTGATGAGGAACTGAAAACTACTGGAAGCTGGTGGAAGCAATTCAAAGACAGAGTAAAGTTCATTCCAAATCCTTTTGGTTTCTGAGAGTATTTAGTATCATATATCCAGATAGTATTTTATGCAGATCAGCCAAGCAAGAACCAATCAGGCACAGGCCGTTTAGGCTACTTTGAAGTGAACTCTATGTATCAGACTGGGAACAACTCACAAAGGCAGCCATCAGTTGGACAGAAAGCTATAATAAGATGAAAATAGTTATATACTTCCCAGCACACCACTGGGTCTTAACGTTAGGTGTTCCTTAATGGCATGGTGAAAGAGCAGATCTCCTGAGAGCTGAAACATCTGGAGAGCCAAAAGTTAAGAACTACTGCTGTAGACTCTTTTTAAAAATATCTTCTTCCTATTCTATTCCTCCTACCTCTTTTTTTGTTGTCTTTCATTTTCATCTGCACCTTCACCATCTGTTTCTTGGTCTACATCATCTCCATTCTGCTTCTTACGTTTCTTTTCTTTTTCCAGAACCTTTTCAAATGAGAAAAGCCAACCAAATTACGAATCAGAGATTTGCTCAGCAACTATGAAATAACTGAGTTTCATAGAAGCAGCTTATTAGCAAAATGGCACTTCACACAGAAACAGGAAATTTTGTGGTCTCTTCCAACTCTATGATTCTATGTCTTACGAACTGCTTGCTAGCTTATGGACACCACTCAGACAGAGAAATGGGAGAATACACTGATGGAATTTGTGCTGGCAGGAACTGACTAAGAATGACAACTTTGGAGTAACAACATTAAATCAACAAAAGGCTGAGCCAGTGTGCGTATGTGTAAAAGTTCTAAGCTCAATTTAAAATAGCATTGAAAACAAAACTGTCCATCAAATTGTCCTTATACACAGTTATAGTGTAACCATACTGTATGGGGCTCTGGTAATGCCCCTGAAAAATGATAGTGCAAAGCTGATAAAGATATAGAAAAAGGGGCAAGCAGAAGATCAAGGAACTGGCAGAGGGGACGGGGAGCAAGGGGACCCACTGCTACTGGCCACCATCTCTTGTCACAAGTGCCACAACCGATTATTTTAAAGAAAGATAGAAACTGAGAATTGCTATTAGAAACACCCAATTGTTGGCTATAAGTAACTTCTGACACATTTGTCTCTTCAGACTAAAAAAAGTGAGTTAA
The DNA here is from genome assembly GCA_023333645.1 of Sceloporus occidentalis. Lineage (NCBI taxonomy): Eukaryota > Metazoa > Chordata > Lepidosauria > Squamata > Phrynosomatidae > Sceloporus > Sceloporus occidentalis. The sequence continues at coordinate 5,603,336 of JALMGF010000004.1, read as the reverse complement.
TTGCTGACTCAAAGAATGGAGAGGAAGAGTTGTTTTTTTTAAAAAAACAAACAAACCATGACTGACTATTTTAAAACTTTTGCATTAAAAACCACAATGAAGAAACATGCATTAACCACACAAAGAAATAATCAAGTTTGTTAAGAAAGAAATATATGAATTGCAATTAAGAGTCTTAAGATTTAAATACTGCAAATTTAATAGTAAATGAAGAGTTAAATTGTTTGTCTTATTGCAGCCATAACCAGGAACTTTCCTACTACATAGCGAGAAGGAAAGTAAACTAAATGAACTCTGTCCTCCTCCTCCTGCCTTTCTTGGAATGTATAGAGACAGGAAATGACAGGTCCTACTAAAGAATTTGTGCTCAGCAGTTCCACTGTGTGGATAAGAGGTTTTATTTCATGCAAATTTCTGTTCTTTCAAATCAACTTCTAATAACTGTCAAAGAACTTTTAAATACCATTATTTGTTAAAAACATTGGATGCAAACTAGACTCCTGGTGATCAGAGGAGGGAGGAGAACATTGCTGGATCAATCTGGAAGGCCAGTTGACCTAACAGCTCAATTGGTAGAATTTAAACGAGTGATGATGGATCTGGAGGGGGGGCAGTGAGGGAAAAGGGGGTGGCAACGTGGCATTCAGTACTGGTGTACAAGAAATGCAAGGGGAACCAGCAGCCTTTAGGACCATGGTATGGACAAGGGTTGCATGAAAATTCTTTTCCAAGTCCCTTAAAACCATGATGTAGCCTTGCCAATCATTTTGTGTGGTGGTGTCTCCTGCCCACATGAGCTCACTTCCTTAGCTGCACCTTTCACTGGTTGTGAGGATGGGGGAGCAGTTGGAAAACTTACAAGGCTTGGGTGCAGGACATCATCCTATGGGCAAATTTTGAGACAGACTGATTGGAGCAAGGCATTAGATTCTTTTTTTGGACTGATTCAAGAAAAGATCTGCAATCAATTGGGACCTCACAATTCTCCTTCTGGTTCTCCTTTTTGAAGACTGAACATTTTAGAGCCAGATATAGTAACAGTATGTTAGACCAACATTATAACTTTTGTATGGTATGATCCATATATTTTATTTATTTATTTTCTGATTTACCTGTTTGTTTTTGAAAGAATGTTTTTATATCTTATAGATCAATAAATCTAATAATTTTTTTTACATTGAGTTACAATTTAAGGGATACTGGAAATGTAAACAGAATATGTATAGGTTCATTTTTTCATATGTGGTAGGCCTGTGATAAAGCACAGAAATATTAAATTCAAATTCATTTCATATTGGAAGATATTTTTGAAGTCAAGATAAAGTTTAAATTAGATACTTGTTTGGAATGCTGACCAATCAAATTGAGAAGAAATATACAGTCACAGCAGCAAGAATAATATATGCTCAGAGATGGCAGAATACTAATACTCCAACACAAAAAGACTAACTGATGAAGATGACTCAACTTGCTGGAAATGGTAGAATTGACAATGTTGATCAAAGAGAAATCTTTGAACAATTAGATTGAGAATCGTTTATTACATAGTTGAAGTCTCATTTAGGATATTAATCAGCTCTAGGTTTTGTAAAATAAACAATTTGTATACTGTAGAGGCATAAATATTATTTCATATACAAGGAAGCATAGTAATAGTGGTACACACATCAAGTGTGGGTAGTCAGTAGCGCATGTTTGTTTTAGTTTAGTCATTTAATTAAATTTGTTTTATTAATGTGGTTTGTATATGCTTGTTTTAGATATAGTTAGCTTAGTTATGTACAGTTTAGCTTAGGAAAAAATTATAAATGAGAAAATTACAAAATATAAAATTATGCATGAGGTGGTGGAAAGAGATAGCCTAAGGTCTTCCACTGAAGGTGAATGCTATGCTATTCAGGACAAATAAAGGGAAGTACATCCACACAGAGTACTAGTTGGTTAAACTATGGAATCACTAACGAAATCATAGGGATTTAAAGAATGCAGCACCTTTGAGACTAACTGAAAGATATGAGTTGGTTGTATGAACTTTTGCCTACTTCCTCAAATACAGAGAATTACTCAACACCTTCTTTACTTCAGTGTTCTCAGAAAAGGAAAGGGTGCTCAACCTGAGGAAAATGGAGCAGAGGACAGAATACGGGAATTTCAGCACAGAATAAAAAAGAAGAGATAGTACAGGAATATCTGGTTAATCTAAATGAGTCTCTTCCAACTCTATGATTCTAAGTCTCCAGAACCAGATGAACTACATCCAAGAATATTAAAAGAACTGGCTAATGTAATCTCAGAGCCATTGGCACTAATCTTTGAGAACTCCTGGAGAACGTAAGTCCCAGCAGACTGGAGCAGGACTCATGTTGTCTCCATCTACAAAAAGGGGAAAAAAGAGGATCCCAACAATTATCGTCCAGTTAGCCTGACATCAATACCAGGAAAGATTCTAGAGCAGATCATTAAACAGAGTGTCTGCGAACATATAGAATGCAATGGCATAATCGCAAAAAGTCAACATGGGTTTCAGAGAAACAAGTCATGCCAGACAAATCCGATCTCTTTTTTTGATCAAATTACCAGCTTGGTAGATGAAGGGAATGCTGTGGATAAAGTATATCTTAATTTCAGTAAGGCCTTTGACAAGGTTTCCCATGACATTCTTGCAAACAAGCTTGTAAAATGTGGACTCGACAACACAACTGTTACACGGATTTGTAACTGGTTGTCCAGCCAAACACAAAAGGTGCTGAACAATGGTTCCATTTCATCCTGGAGAGAAGTGACCAATGGGTTCCCACAGGATTCTGTCCTGGGCCCAGTGCTATTCAACATCTTTATCAATGACCTGGATGACAGAATTGAGGGCATACTTATCAAATTTGCAGATGACACCAAATTAGGAGAAGCAGCTCCTAACACCCCAGAGGACAGGATCAAAATTCAAAATTACTTGAGCAGATTAGAAAGCTGGACCAAAGATAACAAAATGAAAGTCAACACAGAGAAATGTAAGATACTGCACTTAGGGCAGAAAAATTAAATGCACAAATAAAGGATGGCGGACACCTGGCTGAATGAGACTACATGTGAAAGGGATCTAGGAGTCCAAGTAGCCCACAAATTGAACATAAGTCAACAGTGTGATGCTGCAGCTAAAAAGGCCAAGACAAATTAAGGCTGCATCAATAAAAGCATCGTGTCTAGATCAAGGGAAGTAATAGTGCCACTCTATTCTGCTTTGGTCAGGCCCCACCTGGAATACTGTGTCTAGTTCTGGGCACCACAATTCAAAAAGAATGTTGAGAAACTGGAGCATGTTCAGAGGAGGGCGACTAAAATGGTGAAGGGTCTGGAAACCATGTCCTATGAGGAATGACTTAGGGAGCTGGGGATGTTTAGCCTGGAGAAGAGAAGGTTAAGAGGTGATATAACAGCCCTGTTTAAATACTTGAAGGGATGTCACATTGAGGAGGGATTTTGCTTGTTTTCTGCTGCTCCAGAGAACAGGACCCGGAACAATGGGAAAAGAGATTCCACCTCAACATTAGGAGGACCTCCCTGACAGTAAGGGCTGGTATATGGCAGTTGGTCTGAAATGAGAGGGAATTTTCTTGTATTTGGAAAAAATAAATCCAGATATTGCTTGTCTACAAGAATCCCACATAAAAACAAAGGATATAAGACTAATTAAAAACATTAAATTAGGGAAAGAATATGCGAGTTCGATAGATAAAAGCAAAAGAGGTGTGATCAACTACGTAAAAAACCATCTGGAATCTAAAGAGGTATTTACAGACAAAAATGGACAGTTTTTAGGTGTAGAAATACCTTGGAGTGGTAAAAAAGTATTAATAATAGGTATTTACAGTCCCCAAGAAAATAAAAATGCATTTTACAGTAAATGAAATAGAATAATGTTAAATTTTTTTTTAAATGTTAATGTTTTTTTTTTAATGTTAAATTTTAATGTTAAATTTTGACTATGAACACATAATATTAGCAGGAGATTTTAATGGGGTAATCGAACCTAAACTAGACAGAACCTCTGGTAAGAAAATTAAAGAAAATCAAGGGAAACTCCCAAAATAATTTTTTCAATTACTAGACAAATTTTCACTAACTGAGATCTGGAGACATTTATACACTCTTACCCCGGGATACGAATGCGCCGGGATACGAAATTTCCGGGTTACGAAAAAAAAATATTTCCGGGTTACGAAGGTTATTCCGGGTTACGAATAACCTTTTGGTGCTTTTCGGCGCTATTTCGCACCAAATCGCGGCTTTTCTCCATTAGCGCCTATGGCTTTCTCGGCTTACGAAGCCTTCCGGGTTACGAAAATGGCGGCGGAACGGATTAATTTCGTAACCCGAGGGCCGAGTGTATAATGAAGAGAGGAGTTATATTTTCTATTCAGAGAGACATGAATCGTTATCAAGGATCGACTTGTTTCTGATGTCGTCCTTGTTGATTAAAGAGGTTAAAAAATGGAGATGCTAAATAGAGAAATCTTTGACCATAATCCAATATTATTAAATTTAAGAGAACCCTTTAAAAAATTTAATTGGAAATTAAATGAAGATCTATTAAGAAATGAAGATATAATAAATAAGGGGAAGAAAATGATAAAACTATTTTTTGAAGAAAATGTTAATAAGGAAGTCAATATAGCTACAGTCTGGGATGCGGGAAAAGCTACGATAAGAGGTTTCTTTATTCAACAGAATATAATTTATCAGAGACAGAAAAAACAAAGATTACTACTGTTAAACAATTTATTGAAAGATAAGGAAGAGGAACTGAAGAATCATCCCCAAAATAAAAAAGTACAGAAAGAAATAAAAAATATTGCTGAAACAATTGGACATAGAAGCAGTTACAGAATTAGAAAAGAAATTGAAAGAAATAAGACAAAATAACTTCGAACATGCAAACAAAATGGGGAAATGGTTAGCCTTCAAATTAAGGAAAGAAAAAGAGATCTATTAATAAAATAAAAAGGGGGGATCAAATAGTAACACAACAAAAAGATACAGAAGAAGTGTTTTTAGAATTTTATGAGAACTTGTATTCTAGGCATGAGATAGGAAAAAGTAAGATCAAGGAATATTTGGACAATACTAAAATTCAAACCTTAACAGAAGAACAACAAAAAAGTTTAAACCAACCGATTACTAAAAAAAAAAAAAAAAAAAAAAAAAGGGAGGCAATAAATCAGAGTAAGGTGGGTAAAGCTCCAGGGAATGATGGTATAACGGCCCTATTCTATAAGACATTTATTGAGGAAATAGTGGACCCTATCCAACAGGTGATGAATGAGGCACTAGAAGGAAAATTGCCAGATTCATGGAAAGAAGCTGAAATTACTTATACAGAAAGAAGGGAAAGATGCACAGGATCCGACAAATTATGGGCCGATTTCCCTCCTTAATAACGATTATAAATTATTTGCATTTATATTATCCAGACGGTTGAAAAAATATTTACAAGAGACAATTGATGAAGAACAAAGAGGCTTCTTACCAAAGAGACACATGAGAGAGAATTTAAAGGTCGCAATTAATATATTAGAATATTTTGAATGACATAACAATAAAAAACTGGGATTATTCTTTTTAGACTTTGAAAAGGCCTTCGATTCGGTAAACTGGGATTTATTATTGGATCTCTTTAAAAATTTTAATGTAGGGGGAACTTTGATAATTGGATGGGAAAAATTTACAGTAATCAAAAAGCTCAATTAAGGATTAATGGGGAAAGAACAAAAGCTATAAATATTCAGAGGGGAACTCGACAACGTTGCCCGTTTTCACTGTTGCTATTTCTATTAGTTATAGAACTTCTTATCAAAGAGATAAAATCAAATGAAGATCTGAAAAAAGTTAAGATTAAAAAGCACGAATACAAAATTAGGGCCTTTGCGGATGATGTGATTATAATGATGGAAGACCCTTTGGAAAATATAGATAAAGCTTTGGAAATATTTGAACTATTCAGGGTGATTACAGGTTGTAAAATCAATAAAAACAAATCAATTATCTTGACCAAAAATATAAGAAGTAAAGAGGAGAAGGAACTAGAGGATAAATCAGGTATAAAGGTAGGGAAGAAAACTAAGTATTTGGGAATTCAAATTACCAAAAAGTTGACGGAGTTATTTGAAAATAATTATAAAACGTTATGGTCTAGAATTAAAATGGATTTGATTAATTGGAATAAACTGTCAGTAATTAAAATGAATGTGTTGCCAAGAATACTGTTTTTTATTTCAAATGATTCCTATAATTACCTCAGATAAACCATTCAATGATTGGAATAAGGACATAGCCCAATTCATTTGGAGGGGAAGAAAACCGAGAATTAAATTAAAGATTTTACAGGACACATGAAATAGGGGTGGTTTAAACCTCCCAAATCTAAAATTATATTTCGAAGCGTCTAGCCTGTTGTGGACAAGGGACTGGGTTACATTAGCAGATGAGAGACTATTAGATTTGGAAGGGGATGGCATATGTTTTGGCTGGCATGCATATTTGGTATATGAGAAAACCCAACAAAATAGTTTTTTGAACCATTGTATTAGAAAACCTCTTATGAGAATTTGGAATAGGTACAAAAGAACAATTCTACCAAAAATGGGTTGGTGGATTTCCCCTTATGAAGCTTTTTATAGGAAAGAAATGTTTAAAGAAACAAAATGGTATAATTATGGAGACATTTTAGAAGTAAAGAACGACAATTGCGCAGTAAAAACAAGAGAAAAATTAAATGAAGAAGGTTGGAATTGTTCTTGGTTCACACACAGACAAATTCTTTAAAGATATGAAATGGATCTAAAAATTTATGGTTTTGAATTGAAGGGAGAAGAATCTGAATTGGGGAAAATTCTAACTAAAGAAGAGAACAACTTAATTGGCAAATTTTATCAAATTCTATTGAAATACGACACAGAAGAAGAAGTGGTTAAGAGGGGTAGTGTCCAGGGGGATTTAAATTGCATAATATCTCTCTCAGCTATCTTGAAGGCATCTAGGAGGTCCTCATCAATTGGTGGCCACAGCAGTAGGACAGTGGGAGATCCTTACATTGGTGGCAGAGGTGCGGAAAAAGAAAAGCAACTGCTCTTAGTGGTAATCATGAGATTTGTGGAAGTCTTCCCATTAGTGGCAGTGAAGATTTAGGTCAAGCCTCACACCTGGTGAAAAACTGGTTAGTTACGTGGTAAAGCCCCACAATCCCCACAGTTGGTGGCCATAGCAGTGGGATGGGAGGAGATCCTCACATTCATGACAGAGAAAGGAATAAGTGGAAGCCCTCACACTTGGTGGCAGCAGAGCAATAGGCTGAGAACCCTCCCATTTGGTGGCAGCAGACCAAGTCAACCAATTATCTATTCCAATTTTGTTTTTGTTTTGTTTCATCTTATAACCTACACCTCTCAACTCACCTTTCTAAAGTAGGCAAACTGAACCAGCTCTAAAGCAGCTTCAGCATCCTGCTTGTCAACTGTTTTACTCATCCTTGCTTTAGCATGTGCAGTTGAGAGTCTGATCAGTGTCTCCAATGTGCGGGCTGTGATAGGAGAAGTCTGGAAAAGAACAGATATAACCAATCAGCTGCTGAAGAACAAAAAGAAAGAGATATGGATATTTATGGTTATTCTGGCTTTGGGCACTCACCTAATAGATAAACACCTAATAGATAAACAAAACAATGCATTAATGGGAGAAGACAACCAAAATTATGTAGCTGCTGATTGCAACCGCAGCACAAGCATATTAGCAGGACAGTATTGCCCACTTTATGTGGTCCTCTGTGATATGAAAGAAACAACAAAGGTCACAAATTAATCTAACTAGGAGACTGCAGAGGGTCGTCTTCAGGTCCTTTCCAGTGTATCGATATTAAACTGTGTTAAGTGTAGGAGTCCTCATCCTCCACCCCTTCAATGGAAACCACTTGGTTTTCCAGAGAAGGAAAATATCCTCTTCTCAAAATTTAAAGAGATACAGAATTATTCTGATCCTCACTCTGAGAAGCCAATCTTTGAATGAAAAATATGCACCCATCCAGGGGCAATGTGTCCATCCAGTACACTTTCTAGTTCATCAAGAAGTTCAACCTAGATTCAGCCATGGCACAATACTGCACAGACTAATACAGCGTAAGATTTTCTCATAGACAATATATAGTATTAGAATCGAATCCACTGGATCATTATTCATATTTGAACTTTGATCTTCTCCCCTTCTCCTTCTCATTAGAAATACCAAGCTTGCTACTTACCCTGGCAATGTTTGAGCTGATCTGGTCCTGACTGCGAAGGGAAGAATATTCCTGTGCTATGAAGGCAGCAGCCTCCTCAGTCAAGACTGGCTTGAGCATTTTGGCAAAATGTATGTATTTCCTCATGAATGCCACGCTTACTATTTTCTCTCTGCATGACAAAGCAATCAGGTTTCACGAATGATGAGCCTCACTCACCAACATATCAGGTGTAACAGTTCTAACAATCAAATATTTACAGCCCAAGGAGTGTGCAAAGATGTACAAAGAACAAAGTAAAAGACAAGAAAACCTCTTTAGAATTCACATTGATCTTCAACTCCCAAAACTGCCAATCCTAGGAGGGGTGATGGCATTCACAATTTTCTTTTATGAAGAAGAAATTCAGACTTTGTTGTTTAAAAGGTAAAAATGACTGGGAGAACAGATTAAGTAAAACTATAAACAAATATTCATGATTTCTCCCACATAATACACGCAATCGTTCCAATGAAACAAGACTGACATCAGATGTGGTTACAAGATAAATTACCAGGACATAGTTTCAAAAGGAACAGACAAATTCATGAAGGGTTGGGTCTGCCTAGCACTGGTCTGCAACCTTGGAAATATTGCTCATTCTTGCTGAAGATGATGGAATCATGCTTTTTTTTAAAGTAAATTATCTGATTTAGAACATTTAATTAAAATCTTATATTCACACATGTTCAGAGATTCACTGTGGAAATTCTTTTACTGGAACACTTGCAATAAGGTATAGAAAACAGCATATACTTTCTCTATATTTATCAAAAATGGCTATCCTGAAAGAACATTTTTTAGATTCATGGAGAGCTGATATAACTTATACAGAGGTTTAAATCTTTTTGCTGAGGTAAGCCTATAGCACCTTCAGCAATTTCATTTAGTACAACTAGTTGATCACTGTATTTCATTAAAAGATGGATGTGAGTCTATGGGCACAGTCAAAATACCATATTTTGTCTCGGCTATGCATGACTAATTTCAAAGGCAGTCTGTGAAATCAAAACAAGTGTGGTCATACATTCATTTGTTAATCTATTCCTAAGAGCACTAAGGTTTTTCCACATTTGTTCACTCAAAATAACAACTACATGCTCATAACCTATATTTAGCCTATATAACAAAACTGATTGCAATACAACCATCCAGACTAGTATGATTTGCATGGGAAAATATAGCCTAAGAAAATGTTCTGAAAAATCTCTGGATTTCATCTCTGCAGGAAAGTTACAGCCTCATAACATCCAAAGATCCAGGGCTGGGTAATACTTATCCACAATTAATTTATCTCTGTTGAAAGGGAGATACTTTGGGTAAACAAAACTGGACATGTATTGCCTTGTCATCATACTGTGCCTCACTATTAGTAACTGTCCTTTGTTTAACCCAGAATGGCTGCTCTTAGATTCTTTTGACATCAGATTCCTCATTCTGTGAATGGAAAAATGTGGGGTAGATTTCTACCCTGTTGATTTGTATTTTTCAGCAGTAAAAGTGTATATTATTGTAAGCAACCTTAAGCGCTGGGGAGGACAGATTGCTTAGCTGTAACTGTATTTCTTTGAGTGGTCATCTGTTAAATTACACAACCCCTCCCACCCTCCTCTTGCTGTATGCCTCTCCTTAGAGAGTGGGGTTCATGGAACTGAAGACTTAGGTGGGAAATGAGCTAGCAGGCTGCTCAGAGAGTGGATCGGGCTACTTCCAAAACACGTATGTAATCGGTCTACAAGTTTCCAAAGAAGCACTGCGCAAGCACAGGGCAACCCATTTATGTGATTCACAGAGACCACAAAGAAGGAATAATTATTCAACTATCCATGAGAAAGAAGACAACTGAGAAAGTGCTTACTTGCGACGCTTAGGCCCATGCAGTAAGTCATCATGTTTTTCATACACCTGCATCTCTTGATCCTCCTCTGCAGCAAAAGCAGGATCCTCAGTAGCCAGAAGGTCTACTGTGCTACCTAATAGCATGGCTGGAAATATAAAGGAACAATTTCTGAGACATCTCTATGGTAAATCCAATTAGGCTACTGAATGAAATTATACCACGTACAATTCGTCAGGGAACCTGCACTTTCGGCAGTTGCGGTGTTCTTTATTGTTATTGTAGCAGCAAAACAAATTTTCAGTAAAAGCAGTGAAAATATTTGAATAAAATTGACATGCACCAGCAGAGACTGATTTACAGTATATTGCTTCTAAGTTCCATGTACTTAATTTTGCAAGATTTAATAAAATGCCATAAAGAATCTCTCTCTCATCATGTGAATTGGGACCCTGGCATGCTGGGCACAAATCCTCACTCTGGACAGCCTGTCTTGAGGTTTCAGGTGGCACCTCAAAGGCTTATAATGGAACCATTTAATGTGATACACACCTTTTGTTCTTGGTCCATTCAGTAAAGCTCCTAACTTCCTGTTCAGCTGCAAGTGCTTTTTATTCAGAACCTTTTATCAGAACTATAATTTTATTGCGGGCATATTTGTGTTTCCAGTTGTAATTACTGTTCCCTTACTTCCAGCAGGGTGGAGTCCAGCACCATCTTGACACACATAGGCAAAATGCCATTTCCCCTTTACCTTTCAGGATGACTTCTGATTAGGTGGGGTAAAATTGTCCTTTAGGCTATTTTGTTAAGAATAGTCTTTTAAATCTGTGTGCATTGTGCACAGGCAATAAAGTAGAAGCATTCTACTATTATCATCTAAAACATCCTTGCTTCCTTGAGGATGTGAAAAATGCAGTGAAGGTGTAAGAAAGAGTAGCCTTGTGTAATATTTTGACTGTTTTCCATTTGCCACACAGAAAGGAATAGGGAAGAGACACTCACCATCCCCGTCCTGTTCACCAGCTGCTCTGTAACGATGCATCCGCAAGACATGGTCTGAGATCTCTCTATCTCGTTCTGAATCCATTTGATCCAAAACAATGAAAAGCAAATCAAACCGAGATAGTAAAGAGTCTTGAAGACCAATATTCTCCATGGGAGTTTTGTATTGATCATACTGTAAAGATGGATTAAAGATGTTAGTGTCTGACTCTTAGAAAGTAAAATAAAACATGTAGTGGTAAGTGTGTGTACATGCGGGTCTGGAAGAGCACCTTTAAGTCACCTGTCAATTTATGGTGACCCCCATGAATTTCATAGGGTTTTCTTAGAAATAATCAAAGGAAGTTTGCCCAGTTCATTCCTCTGAATTATAGCCTACAGCACCTGGTATTCATTGGTGGTCTTCCATCCAAGTGCTAACCAGAGCTGACCCTCCTTAGGATCCAAGATAGATGGGATCTGATGCATTTACTGGTAGTATATTCAGGGAATGGTAAAGGCTATAACATTCAAAATCATTTTATTAAAATGCAAAAAAGAGACATCCAAATCTTCCAAATTATAAATTATTTAAACTGATTCTCAGTCCTGAAAATGTGGCAGAGGTTCATTTAGTGTTTGTTATGTATTTTGTCATGTGCTTCTTTTCTATGAAAATTTAGGAAGAAAAATGCCACATTGGTTACTTACATAATCTGTGTTGTTGAGAGGAATCCACACAACCTGGGTTATATTCCCATCACTGCTTAGTCAGGCAGAAAGACCCACATGGTCTTGTGATAACTGATGACAGACTTTGATGACTCCTCCCACTCAGTCATCTTGGAGACCAGTTCACTTACTAGTCAAGCCTTAATACAGAAAACTAAGAGGAATAATACTGAGAAAACTGTAGATAAAAAGTAGATATAACCCATTGCACCCCTAGAAAATGCTCAGCAGTCATTGTGGAAGGGGATGGATTCCCGCTCTCAATAACCTAGAGAATGCCACATTGGTTACTTACCATGAACGTGCACCTTTACAATTAGTAACCAATATAGCATTCTCTGGGTAGGTGAGGGAAGGAATCTACACAACTTGAGACATACCCAAGCCCCCAACTCGAAGTAAATAGGCAGGAATGTGACTGTGCCACTCCTCCATTATCTTTCTTCCAAAGGTGGCATCCACCAAATTATATTTGTCAAACCTCTAATGACGAATGAAGGAATGCATGAATGAAGGGGTATTCCAGGTGGCTACCTTACAAATGTCAATGACAGTAACCTGACTGGAAAGCACTATCAAATTACAATCCACAATTGCTCCTTTTCATCCTGGAGAGAAGTGACCAGTGGGGTCCCACAGGGGTCTGTCCTGGGCCCAGTGCTATTTAACATCTTTATCAATGACTTGGATGACAGAATTGGGGCATACAGTGGACCCTTGCCTTATGCCTAAGGCGAATTCTACCTATGCTCAAGCCCCATTCATTTGAATGGGGCTCGTGTGTGCGGCGGCATGCACGCACCATTGACGCACACCCATTCATCTGAATAGGACCCACCGCCCCTTGCACCCCACGCGCTCCCCACGGATTGTGTGCATGTGCTCAAAGCCGCGTACTTATTAAATTTGCAGATGACACCAAATTAGGAGTAGCAGCTAATACTCCAGAGGACAGGATCAAAACTCAAAATGACCTGAATAGAATAGAAAGCTGGGCCAAAGCTAACAAAATGAACTTAAACACAGAGAAATGTAAGGTACTACACTTAGGGTGGAAAAATGAAATGCACAAATATAGGATGGGGGACACCTGACTGAACGAGACTACGTGTGAAAGGGATCTTGGAGTCCAAATAGACCACAAGTTGAACATGAATCAACAGTGTGATGTGGCAGCTAAAAAGGCTGCATCAATAAAAGTATAGTGTCTAGATCAAGAGAAGTAATAGTGCCACTCTATTCTGCTTTGGTCAGACCCCACCTGGAATACTGTGTCCAGTTCTGGGCATCACAATTCAAAAAGGATGTTGAAAAACTGGATCGTGTCCAAAGGAGGGTGACCAAAATGGTGAAGGGTCTGGAAACCATGTCCTATGAGGAACAACTTAGGGAGCGGGGGATGTTTAGCCTGGAGAAGAGATGGTTAAGAGGTGATATGATAGCCCTGTTTGAATACTTGAAGGGGTGTCATATTGAGGAAGGAACAAGCTTGTTTTCTGCTGCTCCAGAGAACAGGACCCGGAAGAATGGATACAAGCTACAGGAAAAGAGATCCCACCTCAACATCAGAAGGAACTTCCTGACAGTAAGGGCTGTTCAACAGTGGAACAAACTCCCTCGAAGTGTAGTGGAGTCTCCTTCCTTGGAGGTCTTTAAACAGAGGTTGGATGGCCATCTGTCAGGGATGCTTTGATGGAGTCCTGCATGGGAGGGGGTTGGACTGGATGGCCCTTGTGGTCTCTTCCAACTCTATGATTCTATGATTAGCCACTGCCCTAGTGGAATGTGCCATCACTAAGTCATATGTCACCAGGATGCATGCCTTAATCCATGTGGCTATGGTGGACCAAGACACTTTGCAACCCAAGGAAACCAGACTGAAAGAGATGAACAAAGAATCACAATCGTTTTTTATGGGGTTTTCAGGTCATGCGCCCATGTTATAGAGGAGTTTATTCCTGACGTTTTGCCAGCATCTGTGGCTGGCATCTTCAGAGAATCAGAATGCCTAAAGGACCTAGTCCGACAAACATAAATTTTTAGCACTCAGCATACATCAAAAACTGAGCCAGAACTTCTCATGTGGATATGATGGTTTGTGGCAGAAAAAAAGAAGAATGAGATCTTGAGACATGTGAAAAGCAGAAATCACCTCAGGCAGAAAGGAATGGTCCAATCAGAAACATACTCCTCATTAAATGTACAGAAGTGTTGCTCCGTAACTGAAAGGACTGCTATCTCCGATACCCTGCAAGCAGATGTGTTCATTACCAAAACTTCTACATGGGAAGCCTTAGGGTAGCCTTTCTAATCAACTCAAATGAATATTTCATGAGAAGTTTTAAAACCAGGGGACAAGTGCCATTGACTTTCATCTGTCATTAGAGGCTGGATACCAGATCAAGAAATGATGCAGGTTTTGGGAGGGCAATGTGGCTTTTCTCTCTCCACTGTTAGTATTTTGCCATCTTCTTCACAGAGTGGCCCTACCAATTCATAGAATCATAGAGTTGGAAGAGACCACATGGGCCATCAAGTCCAACCCCCTGCCATGCAGAAAATCACAATCAAAGCATCCCCAACAGATGGCCATCCAGCCTCTGATTAAAGACCTCCAAAAGAGATTCCACCACTCTCTAAGGGAGTGCGTTCCACTGTCGAATGGCTCTCACTGTCAGAAAGTTCCTCCTAATGTTAATGTGGAATCTCTTTTCCTGTAGCTTGCATCTATTATTCCATGTTCTAGTCTCTTCAGTAGCAGAAAACAAGCTTGCTCCCTCCTCAATATGACATCCCTTCAAATACTTAAATAGGGCTATTGTATCACCCTTTAACCTTCTCTTCTCCAGGTTGAAGCAAAGGAAGACAATCCCCAAGAACTTACAAAATTAAACTCATACTAAAGGCTGAATGGATAAGAGAGTAGAAAGGAGTCTATGGCCTGGTACAGACGGGCCTATGGGGTGCCACAGGTGCCTTAACCCTAGCAAGTGATGAGGGCGTCAAAATGGTGGCGCCCTGTACAGATGGGCGCCGCCACGTTATGTAAGTGCCGCGCGGCGTCCACATGGCACCACGTGGCACTTAAGTAATGAGTGCACCACTGCCGCTCTCATTACGTCGCTACCACAGCAGAAAAAGAACCCGCTTTTTGTGGGTTATTTCCGCCGGTGGGAAACCGTGCGGTTTGTCTGCTGCATTTTTCTCCCGGCGGAGAACTAGGCGCCGGAAGACCGCCCTTTTGGGGCGGTCTGTGCTGGGCCTATGCTTCCAGGGCAGATTAAACTCTTGCCTTGATAATGTATAGTACTTACATTGACCTGTGGATAAGTCAACTCAATTTTTTGGGTCAATTTTTAACCTAAATTTCTAGACTTATACATGAGTATATACAGTAAGTCATTAACAAAGATGTTGAATAGCACTGGGTCCAGAACAGAACCCTGTGGCACCCCACTGGTCACTTCTCTCCAGGATGAAGAGGAGCCATTGCTGAGAACCCTTTGTGTTCAGCTGGTCAACCAATTACAAATCCATTTTACAGTTGTATTGTCTAACCCACATTTTACTAGCTTGTTTGCAAGAATGTCATGGGTGACCTTGTCAAAGGCCTTACTGAAATCAAGATATATACCACAGCGTTCCTTTCATCTACCAAATGGCAATTTTATCCAAAAAAGAGATCAAATTAGTCTGGCATGACTTGTTCCTGAGAAACCCATGTCAATTTTGTGTGATTATGGCATTCCCTTCTAAATGTTCAGTCTCTCTGTTCAATTATCTGCTCTAGAATCTTGCCAGGTATTGATGCCAGACTAACTGGGTGATAATAGTTTTTTCCCCTTTTTGAAGATGGGGACAATATTTGCCCTTCTTCAGTCTGCTGGGACTTCTCCTGTTCTCCAGGAGTTCTCACAGATTATTGCCAATGTCTGTGAGATTGCATATGCCAGCTCTTTTAATACCCTTTGATGTAGTTCATCCAAATATTTAAATTCATTTAGATTTAAAAAGTATTCCTGTACTACCTCTTTATTTATTTTGTGCTGCATTTCCCCTCTTGTGTCCTCTGCTCCATTTTCCTCAAGTTGAGCACCCTTTTCCTTTTGTGAGAAGGCTGAGGAAAAGAAGGTACTGAATAATTCTGCCTTTTCTCTGTCCCCTGTTAGCATTTTGCCATCTTCTCCATGTAGTGGCCCTACCATTTCATTCTTCTTCTTTTTGCTGGGAACATACCCAAAACAGCCCTTTTTATTGGTCTTAACCTCTCTAGCGAGCCTGAGATCATTCTGCACTTTAGTTTTTGTGACTTTACTCCTACACATGGTCACTACTTGTTTGAATTCCTCTTTGGTGATTTTCAGCTTTTTCCATTTCTTATACATGCCCCACGTAAAACTTAGCTCCACTGAAAATTCTTTAGTCATCCAACCTGGTTTCTTGAGACACCTATTTTTCTTCCTGATTGGAACTGTTTGAAACTGTACCTTCAGTATCTCCCTTTTGAGAAACTCCCATCCATCCTGACCTCCCTTCTCTTTTTGTATTCCTGACCACAAGATCACCCCCAGTATTTCCCTAATTTTACTGAAATCAGCTTTCCTAAAGTGTAGAATGTGTGTCTGACTATGCCTGACTTCTCCTTTCCACTGTATAACAAACTCCAGAAGAACATTATCATTCACACCTAATGATCCCACCACTTGCACTCCATTAACCAGGTCGGTTAGGCTCAGATCTAAAACAGCTGGCCTCCTTGTTGCCTCTTCCACCTTTTTGACAATGAAATTATCTTCCAGGCTAGTAAGGAATTTGCTAGACCTAGAGGTTTTGGCTGGGTTTGACTTCCAGCAAATATCAGGATAGCTGAAGTCACCGATCACTACTACATCTCTCCTTCCTGAGTGTGGGGCCATCTGTTCTACAAAGGCATCATCCAATTCCTTAGTTTGACTGGGGGGGGGGGTGTTCCTGTAGTCGACACCCATAATAAAATCCCTGTTGTTTCCCTCCCCTTTTCTTTTTATCCAGATGCTCTCCACCTGGCTTCCAGAATATAAACCCTGGATCTCTTCACAGGTATAAACATTCCTGACATATAATGCTATTCCTCCTCCTTCCTTGTTTGGTCTATTTCTCTTTAAAAGGTTATACCCCTCTATTCCAATATGAGACTCATCCCACCAGGTTTCAGTGAAGCCTATTATATCATATTTGCTTTGTTGTACAAGTTCATCCTGTTTATTTCCCATGCTCTGTGCATTAATGTAGAGACATCTAAGACCATGGGCCCTCCCCACTTGCTGCCTGTGTAAGGTTTTTTGCCTCTCACTGTTGGGTCCTTGCACTAGATGTCTTGTTCCCTCTATAACAGTTTGACTATTACCTCCAGTGCTTGATGAACTCCTGCCTTCCAAAATATGTCTCCCTCCCCCATATAACTCAGTTTAAAGCCTTCCTGATCAAATTTTTGGAACTCTTAGCAAAAATGTTTCTTCCAAATGGCGTGAGGTGCAAATCATCCCTTGCCAGAAGCCCCTGCTCATGGAACGGCAGCCCATGATCCAAGAATTCAAATTGTTCTTGGCAGCACCATCTGTGGGCCAGTTGTTTACATCACTATTTTCCTCTCCTTTCAACTGGGAGAAGAGATGAGATGACAACCTGTGCATCTATCTCTTTCAGTTTCCTACCCTGATACCCCCTTCTGATATTCTGAAGGCTGTGGCCTGCAGTATCATTGGTTCCCATATGAACCAAAAGAAGTTTTGTCAACCTCTACATCACGGATCTTTGCCTCAGGGAGACATACTTCCCAAGACATTTTGTCAGGCCCACACACCACTGATTCTGTACCCATTAGCAAGGAGTCCTCCACTACCACTGCCTGCCTCCTCTGAGGCTTAGCAGCAGCCATTTCCTATACTGATTCTACATGGATCTCCTGCACTTTTGCTGAGGACTCTCCCTGCTGCTCTCTCTCATCATCCCTGATAAGGGAGAGGGCTTCAAATCAGTTCTATAACTGCAAGCTCCCAGAACAATCCCTGGTGTTCCTAGTTCTCTGTGTTACATTCCTCCAACTATCTGTGTATGTGAAGTGTCCTCCTCTCCAGAAACATCCTCCATGTGTTTCCCAACCAGAACAGTTTGTTCTGTTCTGTCTAGGAAAACTGCTTGCTCCCTCATATTCAGAAGTGTAGATGTTGAACCTTCTCTTCCAACAGGGCTACCAACTTACACTTGGTGCAGGTGAGGTTCCCTACATCCCTAGGCAAAAAAACAAACATGCCACAAGTGTTGCAGGTCGCTGCAGCAGCTCTCTCAATGTTCATCCTCAGAAGTCTTAAAGAGGCACTGAAACAGGACTGTGAGCTTCTCCCTCAAAAACTGCCTATTAAACACACAGGTAAAAGACCCCTGTTGGCCCAGCTTTTCCCTCAAACTTTGTGACTAAGCTCAAGAGACTGGGTTTATTGCTACAGAGAGGTCCTGCCTGCTAGCTCCTTCCTGAGGCAAATCTCTGATTCACTTCCTCTGAGCACTTTCACAAGCCCCTTAAACAAATAAAACAATTAAAAGGAGAAGCCCTGAGACAAAGCATCCTCTGCTCTCTACTCTGAGCCTCCCTTTAGTGTGAAATTTCGCACACCATTAGGCACATGCCTCTTGCAGGAGTTATAAAGGCTAGGCTACTGGCCCCTCCCCAGTGACTCACAGAAGCCCCATCCTCTCAGGAAGACACACTCACCAAGGTTTGGAAAAAAACCTCACCTAGTTAAAATGGCTGCCAAAACACCTCTCCCCCTCATCTCTCTGGCAAGGGCTTTCTTCTTTCTTTTGCTACGGACATACCTGGGCTTTCCGAACCTGGTTCAGTTGTAACATTAACAAATGTATATCTCCCCCCACCAGCCACACATGGAGTGTTTTGCTGGGGGGGGGCACCTTTCCAACAGAGCTTCAATTGACTATAGTCTCTTCCTCCAAAGGAGGAAGGGGCATTGTCTTCAAGTGGCTATGTTGATGGCCATGCTGATTCTGATTATGCTGATAGCTCTGCTGTTCTGCATTAAGAGCATGGCTTGTCTCTTATTCAGCAAAGTCTGTCAATAGGTCTCTGGCACTGCCTTTAAGGCATGGCTCAACCCTCTATTCACTGACTGTGAAGGAACGGGAGGGTTGTAATGAGCAAGCAGCCAGCAGTTTGAACCCCCAAGAAAAATGTGATATCACCTAATGGCAATCTTTGGCCCTAGCTTGTTTCCTGACTGGAAATGGTGCTGCTCCAGCTGCTGAGTCCCTTTTTGAAACTCCAACTTCCTCATGACTGAACATCACCTCCATAATGTCCTCCTCGGACACTGAGGCAGCTGTACAAGGACTGGAGTGAAAGGTTTCCTTCAATAACACTTGCTGTAGCAGCTTCAGTGGTGGAGGAGCTTTTTCTTGTGCTTGGCCTGAAACACCATAAGACTGGTCTTGGTCGACCCAATCCCTAAACACACTTTCCAAGGCACAGCTTGTGAGAAGCTTCTTCTTTTTAAAGAAGAAAAAGATTAAGAAGTCTAGATAAACAAAAGAAGAAGTAAGAACAATAAATGACAGATTAGAATAGATGCGAGCGATTAAGAGAAAATAAACCTCTGAGTTCCAGTCCTGGGAAAAGTGCAGGATAGAAATAAATATAATAAATAAATAAATAAATAAATAAATGCCTAGCTGGATGGTGATGCAATGTAACTCATGCTGTGTGGTTTCTTCTCTCACCAACAAAGAAAATGCAATGACCTTGGCCTGCTTGACAAGTCAGGTGTCATTTTTAAAAGCTCAAATGAAGAGCCAGCAAAATAGTCTCATGACCTAATTATTATTAATGACCACATTTATTTGAAATAGCCTCATTTACTCTAATGAGAGTACTTACCCTGCCATAAACTGGATTGGCAGCTGCCAGAACGCTGCAACGAGCATTGAGTTGGGCCTGAATGCCTGCTTTGGCAATGGTAACACGGCCCTGCTCCATTACCTCGTGGATAGCTGTACGGTCAATATCAGACATTTTATCAAATTCATCAATGCAAACCACACCCCGGTCAGCCAAGACCATGGCACCTGCCTCTAGACAACGCTCTCCTAAAGAGAGAAAATTAAGAATAGGAGTGAGGTTGGATGGTTAAGATTGAATACCCATAAGCTTGAAAGCAACAGCCTCATGCATTTTTTTGGAGTGAATATGCATTCAAGTGAGTGGAAATGTAGAAACTCTACTAAGTGGCAGGGTTACTCGGAGAATTCTTAATACTGTCATAAATATTTATCATTCTATGCTTATCACAGAAAAGCTAGTGTGGAAGAACATGATTTTTTTTCTGATCTAGACACATGGAAATAAATAATCCTAGACATATTTACAAATGTATCTATTGCAGCATGAGTACCAATTTCCATGGCAGAAACCAAGCAGCCCAAAATTAACCAAAGAATACTGAAGATCAGTGACAGGGTCTGTATGGACTTTGCCTACAGGACAGAAATGGTTCTAAGAGTCCATTTCCAGTTGAAAAGGTCCCAAAATCTATACAGGTCTCTGCTATCCAAAACTCTGAAATCTGAAGTACTCCCAAACTTTTTCATGTGTGGATGAGAGAGTGACATCTTTGTCTTCTGATGGTTCAACATACAGAAACTTATTATTTAAAAATTGTATAAAATGACCTTCAGGCTATGGGCATAAAGTGTATGAAACATAAATGAATTTTGTGTTTAGACTTGGGCCCATCTCAAAAAAACTTCATTGTGTATGCATATGTAAATACAGGTATGCCAAAATAATAATTAAAAAACCATCGTTTTTTGACATAACATGCTTAGTTCTGGTATTCAACACAACCACTTTACTCATCTCTGTTAAAAATCAATGGGTTTCAAAACAAAAAAGGGATATTAACATTTACTCCTATGCTAGAGTTTAACCGAAAAATTTCAACTAATCACCTATTTTAGGCAAGAGGCACTATTAGTCAAGCAAGTGGCAGATGAAGAGATCTAACCCACTTCACCATTAGCAGCAGTTTAGTGCCCCTACTTACTTCCTTGGGGGGATCTATATGGTCACTGCTATCCTAAGTTCCCATCTATAATGCAAGAACAAACATAATCTCTGGTTCAGAGAGCCAGATTTTTCCACTCAATTTTTCCAGTCAATTTTCCAATTGCAGAGACTACTCACTTTGCAGGCCAACCTACTCCTTACCAGTTTCTTGATCTGTAGTGACTGCAGCAGTCAGACCAACACCAGAAGAGCCCCTGCCTGTAGTTGGGATGGCGCGGGGAGCTGTACATAACACGTAACGGAGCAACTGAGACTTTGCCACTGAAGGATCACCTGAAACAGAAGAAACAATGGCACTGTAATAGCTTTGGGGTTCCTTACTGTATATACTCATGTATAAGTCTAGAAATTTAGGTCAAAAATTGACCCTAAAAACCTGAGTCAACTTATCCACGGGTCAATGTAAGTACTGTATCTGAACTCTTATTTCAAAGAAAGAACCATCCCCTGGTGAAAGTGAAGAGTATAATATGCGCTGGAAGCGTTGACCCCCCTCTATTCTCTCATCCATCCAGCCTTAAGAGTGAGCACAGAGATCTATGTCTGCTTGAATTTTGGAAGTTATTTGACATTGTTTTGCTTTGCTTCATCCTTTAGATCCTTTGTTAAATTTTAAATTTTATCCTCGACGTATCCAAGGGTCATATCAAATTCCATAATTTTGGCACCCAAACCTGCCCTTGACTTAAACATGAGGGCGACTTATAGTCGAGTATATACAGGTAATTAATTTATCACTCATATACTCCTATCATAGGATGTGAACATCTAGAAACGTTACAAGTCTCTCCCCACCCCACCCAATCATACCAATTAGCAGGATGTTAATGTCCCCTCTGAGACGGCTTCTGTTCTCCAGCACTTTCTCCACACCCCCCAGGAGCATGCACAAAATTGCCTTCTTGATAAACTCATGCCCATGGATACTAGGAGCCAGAGACCTAGAAAGCTGGTTGAACACATCCTATGGCACAGAAAGAAAAGATGAATTTCAGATTGGAAAACAAGAGTTTCAAATGTCATCAAAAGGCATGGATTTATTTCAATACATGAAGTAGGATATTAAGAGAAGGAGCTTAACACCATTCTTGTGTGGAGCAATTTGCCCCCCCCCCCATCAAAAGGATAAGAAATTAAGCACCCATATAAGTCAAAGCACTGAACCCCCCCAACCCCATTCTTTTATCCATCCAGCCTTTAGTGTGAGCACAAACAATTATGCGTGATGAAATTCTGAAAATTCTCTGGCATTGTTTTCCTTTGCTTCATCCTTTAGCTCCTTTGTAACGTGCCCCTTGACTTATCCATGGGTCAAATCAAAATTTTGGCCCCAAAACATGCCCTTGTCTTATACATTAGGTCAGGGGTAGGCAACCTGCGGCCCGCGGACCGGATGTGGCCTGGCGAGGCCTTGGGACCGGCCCCAGCCCGGTCTTGCCACCGATTGCCACTGGGGCCTTTGGCCTCTCGCGTGCAAGGGCAAGGGGGGCAATTGTCTATAGACGCCTCAGAAACATGCATTTATATTAACATTTTTTAAAAAATCAGCAAATTTTTTTGCGTGTCCTCCATTTTTTTTAAAAAAAGTGTCCACCATTTGAAAATGTTGTCCTACATTTGTCCCGGTTTATTTATTTAAATTTTTTAAAAATTATTTATTTATTTATTTTTTGGCTTCGGCCCCCCTGTTGTCTGAGGGACAGCAACCCGGCCCCTGGCTCAAAAAGGTTGCCTACCCCTGCATTAGGTTGACTTATAGTCAAGTATATACAATATTTAAGTATGGGTTGCAAAAACAGGAAGCATTACAGATTACGTTTTATGGTAAATTCTCTCATTCCAAGAGAACAATGAATGAATGAATGAATGAATGACTGTTTATTTCTAAAAGCTATAAACCATCACAAACTGATGTAATTAAGATTTTAAAAAGTAAAATACAATAATAATAAATATGAAATAGGGGATCTTGGAGATGTCTCATCCACAGAATCACCATAAATCAGGATTGACTTGAGGAAAGCTAATCACAACAACCAAGATTACAGTTAATGAGCAAGTAATACAGGAAATATAAAAATATAAAAATATAAAGTCATGTTTGATATAAGTTAAATCCCAAGATGGGGAACCATGTACAGTGTGCCCTTGGTATCCACTGGGGTTTGGTTCAAGGATATCACAAAAAACAAAATTTGTGGCTGCTCAAATCCCATTAAATATAATGCTGCAGAAAAATTATGTTCCTTATATAAAATAGCAAAATCAAATTTAGCTTTTTGGAACAATCACAGAACCATTACCTTCATGAGAAAACAGGTACTTAGCATACATTTTAGCTTCTATTTTGTGCATAGGAAATGAAGGTGTAGAATCACAATACATTTACTTTAATGAGCAGAAGAACAAAAGCACTGAACAGCATGCAAAAAATAATGGAGTTAATATGAAGTTTAAACAACAGCTTTCCTTGTGGATCGAATGAAAAGCATGGGGGGGGGTAATTTTTTTCTTTTTTTATTCGAAACAGTTTGCAAAATGATACACATTTACAGAAATCATATTTTTCAAAATATATTAATTTAAATTAAATCTGAAAACGTTTTAATAAAATATTCCTACATTTCTCTGTAAAAATGTGAAAAATGCGGAAGCCGCTGCAGGAGCAGAGTATTTTGGGTGGCGGTGTCTGCGACGGACTTCTGAAGCCGCTAGAGAAGCAGAGTATCCCAGGGGGCAGCGGCGGCGAGAGGAATAAGGGGCCGGCTCTTTACCTCGGCCCGGCTGGCTCTGGAGCCGCTTCCCCGCCGCTGCCTTTTGGAGCAAAAATGGTGGCGAGAGAGCCTAGCTGCAGATCCTGCCTCAGGCCTCCAGAGATGCCCCCTCAAGCCGGTGCGAGACCCCCTCATAGGAGGCCAGGGACGCTGCCGGTGGTCTAATACCCCCAGTTGCATTATTCGCCAGAAAATACGGTACTAAAGAATACTTTTGCTCATAAACAATTTGCCCTGTTCGCTTACTATTGTTCATAATCTCCTCACTACTAAATACTGAGTGCTGGGTTTATCCTGCCAAGCCCACAGCTTCAGATATTTCCATTGCCAAATCTGCTATTGGCTCAAGAGCCTGTGGCTTTCAGATGACACATGTCCTGAATCAGGCCAAAAGTGCGCCACAACTGCCTAAGGCAGCCTAAACCCAGCTGCAAAAGGAGTACAAAAGAAGTATTCCTTGCTGGCAGTCCACTTCAGGCCACGGTGGCAGCATCCAGTCGCCACAGTGCCATGCCAAACAGGGAGCGATCAAGGCAGGAGCCACTCCTTTTGCCCCGTCTGCTCAACCCCATAGTTAGCAAATGTTTCAAACTTTCTCCAGGCAGAGTCTACCAGCTGGTCATGAAAGATGTAACAAACAGTAGCCAGACTTTCACTGGGTTCACCCTTAGAAGGAAAGAAAGCAGGGATTATTTTCTGTTTGTTCTTCTGTGGTAAGTAAACAAGGTGGGAAGGAAATTCTCATTTCCCTTCAGGTTTGTCTTGTAAATTTCATGTTTGTAACCAGGAATGATAAATAGAAATCTATTACAGTCAAAAGTTCCACTAAATCATCAATTTGTTGTTGTGTGCCCTCAAGTCGTTTCCAATTAATGATGATTCTAAGGTGAACCTGTCATGGGGTTTTCTTGGCATGCTTTTATCAGAGGAGGTTTATAATTGCCTTCTCCTAAGGCTGAGAGCATGTGACTTGCCCAAAGTCACACAGTGGTTTTATGGCTGAAAAGGTAAAGGTATTCCCCGTTAACAAGGTTGTCAAGTCATGTCCGACCATACGGGGTGGTGCTTATCTCTGTTACTCTGTGATCATTTGGCCAGCATGACTGGAGTGGTACCTATTTATCTACTTGCATTTGCATGCTTTCAAACTGCTAGTTTGGCAGAAGCTGGGACTAGTGATGGGAGCTCAGCCCATCGTGCGCACCCGGGCCTCGGACGGTCAACCTGCCAATTCTGCAACCAACAGAGTCAGTGTCTTAACCACTTGAGCCACCACATCCCATGTATGCTCAGCTTATGGCTGAGCTGGAAATTAAACCCTGGTCTCCAGAGTCATAGTACAGCACTCCACTATGCCATGCTGGCTGCTCAAAATCAATACTGTTATAAAAATATTTTAAAAAACCAATCTTCCAATTATTATTTTTCCTAATGGGGGGATTTTTCCTCCCACTGTCATCCTTCATCTATCAACACAATTAAAATGCTGTGAGGAAGTAACGTAAAATAACAAGGTCAGAGATAAAACAAAATAAGGCAAAATAAATGCCGTATTCAGATAAGATCAGGGAATAATCAAAGCTGGCTAAACACAAGAAATAAAACATGCAAACAGAGAGATTAAATGGAGCTACTTCCCTGCTACCATTTTGGAGACATCTATAAACAATATATAAACAAGCAATATATAAACTACCATTCATTCAAGATTAATTTATTAGGTTATAGGCCATCATGTAACAGAGTTCTTGGAGCAGCCTTCAGAAAGAAAGAAAGCGTTAAAATTGAATATAAAATAGTATAAGAATAGTATAGAGAATAAGCATTTTTTAAAGTTAAGACAGATTTTTAAAAATGCAGTGTAAGTATCTGTAAGCCATTCTTGATTTATCTTGAGTATAAGTCAAACCACAAATTCCTTATAAATAGGAACTAAAATGAAGAGTATTTTAAATACAATCACCCTTCCCACTTTTGCGGGGATCTGTTCTGGACCTTCCCCCTTGCAAAAACGGAAACTCGCATATATTCAAGCCACATTGGCTTGAACGGCTGCACGCTCCCGGGCACGCATGCCATTTTAGCCAATGGGGCTTGCTGCTCCGTGAGTAATCCAGACTTCAAGTCCATGAAAACGGAAGGGTGGCTGTACTTTCATTTTCTGTATGTGTGTATGTGTTGTTCAAGTTGTCTGTCGACTTGTGGTGACCCCCATGAATTTCAAAGGGTTTTATTAGGCAAGGAATACTCAGAGGTGGTATTGCCAGTTCCTTCCTCTGAAATATAGCCTATAGCATCTGGTATTCGTTAGGGGTCTACCATCCGAGTACTAATCAGGGCTGACCCCGATTAGCTTCCAAGATCAATGGGATCTGGTGCCTTTAGTATACTTAGACACTTTCAGTGGATTTAGGCCCTTCATTTATTACTACTTCTGAATCATTAATTTATCATCTCAAATTATATTTTAGGCATGTAACTATAACACAGCCAGTGTCTGTCATAAGCATTCAGTGTAGACATACAACTCTACCATATGTTGTATGGATCCTGGAAGGCTGCTCCACCCACCAACTCTTTCTTTGCTGATGAAGAATGGTTCATATATATTACATATAGAGATTGTAATGTGGAGAACCCCTCAGTTCAGGAAGACAGTGTCCTTGAGAATTAGGAGGTCTTCATGTAAACTCCCCTTGTATGCTACTTACACCTCTGGCAGTATGGCAAACCTAACATAGTAATGTGTGATGTTCATAAAACCATAATCATCCAACTTACCTTTGGATGGCTTCTGCTGAATTTTTTAATCTTGTTAATATCACTTGATGAAAATTCAGGCTGAACTTCCTTATTCATCTGCTTCACATGACAAGCAATCAGAATAGTCCTATGAATGGTAAAGCAAGGCAATTTCAGACTTTTATGACTTTCCTATATTCACTGCTGCAGCTTAGTGGTAAACAGCTATGTCTCAACCCCCATAACTGGCTTATTTCCTGTGGGAAGAAATAGCTCTTTTTATATCCTACTCAATGTGTATTTACTGTGAAAGCTTCTACCCTTCAATATTTTAATTTTAAAAGGACTTATGTCAACTGAAATGGTGCATAGAAATAACCAGGCAGGGGATTTCTGAAACATGTGTAGGTAATGGTCTAAACCGAAGGACAGGATCAAAATTCAAAATGACCTTAATAGACTAGGAAGCTGAGTCAAAACTAATAAAATGAACTTCAACAGGGAGAAAAGTAAGATATTGCACTTAGGTAGAAAAAAATGAAATCTATCGATATAAGATAGGAGACACCTGGCTTAACAACAGTATGCGTGAAAGGGATCTAGGAGTCCTAGTAGACCACAAGTTGATCATGAGTCAACAGTGTGATGTGGCAGCTAAAAAGGCCAATGCTATTTTAGGCTATATCAGTAGAAGCATAGTGTCTAGATCAAGGGAAGTAAGAGTACCACTGCTTTAGGCAGACTTCACCTGAATACTGTGTCCAGTTCTGGCCACCACAGTTCAAAAAGGATGTTGACAAATTGTATCCAGAGGAGGGCAACCAATTGTATCCAGAGGAGGGCAACCAAAATGGTGAAGTGTCTGGAAATGATGCCTTATGAGGAAAGACTCAGGGAGCTGGGCATGTTTAGAGAAGAGATGGTTAAGGGGTGATATGATAGCCCTATTTAAGTATTTGAAGGGGTGTCACATGGAGCAAGCTTGTTTTCTGCTGTTCTAGCGATTAGAACATATAACAATGGATGCAAACTACAGGAAAAGAGATTCCAGCTCAACATTAGGAGGAACTTCCTGACAGTAAGAGCTGTTTGACAATGAAACACTCCCTCAGATAGTGCTGGAATCTCCTTCTTTGGAGATCTGTAAACAGAGGCTGGATGGCCATCTGTCGGAGATGCTTTGATTGTGAGTTCCTGCATGGCAGGGGTTGGACTGGATGGCCCTTGTGGTCTCTTCCAATTATCATTCTATGAATTGTTAGTCTGAACTAGAGTGGGCCCTCTGAATGGTTAATCAATTTATATCAATTCTGCTGTTTCAATGGACCTACTCGGAACTAGCACACTGAATTTAAGCCAACAGCTGCAAATGAGATATCATATATTAATAGGCATTCCTCACTTCTTTCTTAAGAGGAATGTCTCTTATTGGAATACTTCATCTAAAAAAAGAAGGGTGTTGCTGACTTTACAAATAATGGTCTTACTAGTATTTGACCAATAAACAAAAACACATACTTCCTCCCCCACCCCCACCCCAGAAACAGTTATGTGTTTATCTTGCTTAAATTGTAAGCCTATGCTGTACCTATTTGTATTAGCTGTATAAATTCAAGATAAGCTCTCTGTTGTTCTGCTAATCTTGACAACTGGACATATGTTAGTGGCATTATACCATGCCCATCAAGTCAAACAGAATCACTATTACATTTTTTTCAAGGTTTATGATATAGTTATCTGAAAGATCACCTTCTCCCCTATCAACCTAAGTCTCAACACCCTCTTCAGAGACCTTAATAAATAATAAATCTTTTATTTATACCCTGCTTTTCTGTTAAAAACAATCAAAGTATTAAAACATCCCCACACAATATTATTTCAATATAACAACACTCCCCCTTAAATAAGGATTGAACATATTACCGCTAAAATTTTGAATTTTTAAAATATCTAATTAAAATAAATATAACATGGGCAGAGAGGTAGTATAACACCTGGTGTGAGGGGGTAATCATTTTATGGCCGAGCGGTTTTATTCAGGAAAGGATGGCCAGAAGAGATCCTTCTTGACAGTTTTTTTAAAGGTGTCTGAGCTGGTAATTTGACAGATCTCGTCCGGCAGGCCATTCCAGAGTCTGGGAGTGGTAGCAGAAAAAGTCCTCTGGGAGGTTGCAGTTAGTCTGGTCTTTAAAGTCTGCAATAAATTCCTCCCAAAGGACCCGAGCGTACGAGGTGGATTATACATGATGTGAGGGACAATCATTCTGTGGCCGGACACTTTAATTCAGGAAAGGCCTGCCAGAAGAGATCTGTCTTGACAGGTTTTTTTTAAAGTTGTCTAAGCTGGCAATTTGACGGATCTCACCCAGCAG
Organism: Sceloporus occidentalis; assembly: GCA_023333645.1. Lineage (NCBI taxonomy): Eukaryota > Metazoa > Chordata > Lepidosauria > Squamata > Phrynosomatidae > Sceloporus > Sceloporus occidentalis. Next base: position 5,574,475 of record JALMGF010000004.1, on the reverse strand, counting down.
GTCATTTCATAGTCTGGGAGCAAATGCAGAGAAGGACCTCTGGGCGGTAGCAGTTAGTCTGGTTTTTAAAGGCTGCAATAAATTCCTCCCAGAGGACCTGAGTGTGTGGGGCAGATTATCTGGGAGCAGGCAATCCCTCAAATAGGTTGGACCCAAGCCATGTAGGGCTTTAAAGATAATAACCAACATCCTTTACTGTGTCCGGAAACTAATATGCAGACAGTGAAGTGATTTTAGGATAGGTGTTCTCCTGTCACTCCTAGATTTTGTGGTGACCAGCCTGGCTGCCATGTTTTGTACTAGTTGGGAGTTTCCGGACTAGGCACAAGGGTAGCCTTGGATGAGTGCCCTTGATGAGTGCCCTCCCAAAAAGAAGAAATAGATATCTCTAGAGAGAGGGGGCACTCCAATTAGAAACACCTCTCTCACAGAAGTTCACCTGTTTTCATGGTGTTTTCAGATTTGCAGGAAAAATCATTTTATTCACCCAGATCCTTCTAAACAACTCAAATACTTTAGCCTGGGCCTCTCAATTTAAAATCTGTATTTTTATTGTTCCAGTTGTGCTAGGATTAATGTTCTCGTAATCTGCCTGACTCAGCTATACGTCTTCATATGTACAATTGTTGTCCTCTGTTATGGCAAGAATATCTTCCTGCTTACTGAAGCCAGTACATCTTCTTCTCTACCAAGATTCAGGCCTTCTAGAAACTTTCAGGCCAAAAACAATATTGGGAAAAAGAAGAAAATCATCATGATCATCTTCATCTCCTCATTTTGTAAAACTGGTTTCTTACTGGATAGCAATGAGAGGCATGCACTGTACAGGAGCTTCACTAGAAGCAGACCAGATTTTCAAAGTTCACAACATTTAGGCTCTGAGCCAGCAATAAATTACTGTCATGAGTCTTATTGAGCAACTGAAAATTATAGTATCAAGCCAAATGTAAGTTCTGCATACTGCACAGATTACCTAAATGTCCCTGAAGTGTAACCACCTTTCTTTCCAGGTAGACATCGAAATGTCCCAATGACCTGAATTCTGTCCCCCGGCTTAACTACATCCACCAAGTCATCATCTAAAATTATGTCTACTGAACGAGGGAGCTGTCCAGCTGGTGCCTTTTCTGGCATCTCTTGGATTGTGATGGTCTGATGATCCTTGTAGGTAGACAGGCCAAATTCTGTCTCAAGAGGATTATTTTCTTCATCCTAGACAGGAAACATTTTTTTAAATGTCATCTTACGTTATTTAGGGAGAGATTTGAAAACTTAGAAACAGCAAGGTGCTTGTAAAAAATGTTATTAGAGATTTTAAAAACCAAACACATACACAATTCATACATACTATTACATACACGTTCATACTAGCATATATCTATTTTCTAATTACTACAGGTCACGTGTATAATTAATTTAAAACACTATATACATACCACTGCATACACATTCATACTGACATATCTTTTTTTCTAATCACTACAGGTCTATGTACCTTCTATCTCTCCTAAAACTTTTCTTCTCTTACTTAATTCATCTTGCCATTTCTCCAGTTATTTCCTTTCTCTTTCAAACTTCCATCTTCTATTTACTTCTCTTTATCTCTTGCCTATCCTCTTTCCTAGTACAACCCTCCTTTAAATCTATAATCTACATGCATTTACTCCCTTTTCCCACTTACTAATACTTTCTTGTCATCATACTAGAACCATCTTTCAAAATTCCTTTCTTTTTAGTACTTGACTTAATTTTTCTCTGCTATACAGTAAAATGATATAAGAAATATATAAAAGTATGTATAAGTACATACATATATAGAACACACAAGCAAAGAGACATACAAATTTATAAACAAAATCAATTCCTACTCCTATCAATGTTCAATCAATCAATAACTGTCATCTTCCAGCCTGAGAGGGAGTGACCAGGCAGGCCCAGCTCCATCAGGGCTAGCCTGGAAGAAGAGACTCCTCCCTCCATAACTCTCATCCTCTGGCCTGCGAGGGAGTTGACCAGGCAGGCCCAGCTCCATCAGGGCTAGCCTGAAGAAGAAGAGCCCTCCCTCCAGGCAATCTGCCTTGGTCCAGGCCTCAGAGGGAGGGAAGAACCACTGGACCTCATCCCCTTTCCCACCACCATTCCCTTCTCCTTTTGTGCCGTGTCTTTTAGATTCTAAGTCTGAGGGCAGGGAACTGTCTAATTAAAAATAATAATTGTAAGCTGTTCTGATAGCCATTAGGGCTCAAGGGCGGGGTATAAATAATAATAATAATAATAATAATAATAATAATAATAAATATTTATTTATATCCCGCCTCTTCCGCTTTGAGGATCGAGGCGGGTAACCGCGGAGTTAATACAATATACAACAATAAAAACAACAAACCCCACAAGACCCCGGCCCAACCCTCCCTCCCATCTATAAAATTAAACAGTAAAACATGGTTAAAAAGTACCTAACAATAGATTAAATTTTTTTTAAAAAAAACACAAATAATAAAATAATAAAAAGAGGGGGATTCAAGTGGTTCTGGACATCAATCAGGGAAGGCCTGCCAGAAGAGAAAGGTTTTTGTCACCTTTTTAAAAGCCTCGAGTGAGGATAATTGGCAAATCTCTTCCGGCAGGTCATTCCAAGTTTTTGGAGCAGTGACAGAGAAGGACCTCCCGGAAGTCACCGCCAGTCTGGTCTTTCTAGATTGTAAGAGGTTTTTCCCAGAGGATCGGAGTGTACGGGAAGGATTGTATGGGAGGAGGCGTTCCTTCAAGTAGACTGGACCCAGGCCATGTAGGGCTTTATAGGTGATAACCAACACCTTGTACTGTGCCCGGAAGCTGATAGGCAGCCAACGTAGTGATTTTAAAATAGATGTGATATGGTCGAAATTGGATTTTCCGGCGACCAGTCGGACCATAAATAAATAAATAAATAAATAAATAAATAAATAAATAAAGTTGGGTTATTGATAGAATATTTGTACTTCCTTCTATATAATGGAATAAATGTTAATTGTTTACTAATCCAGAAATCCACTACCATTTTAATTTCATAATCCTTTATGACATTGCAAATTACCACTGAAATTTATCTTATTTCCTATACACCTATTTACCATGCCTTACTTTCTCTCACTGTCTAGTCCTGTTTTCCAGCCTTCGCCATATTTCCCCCCTAATCTCTAAAGTTTATTACTGCTAATTTCCCCAATTTCTCTTCCCACAGGGGCATAATACAACTCCAATTTTCACTGTACTAGAAACACCAGTGTGCTTTACAGATTTTTTTTTACTTGGGCTCTGGGATACATGGCTTTTGAATTATGAATGCACAGAATTTACATCAGGGAATATGGAAATTTATCTTAGAAAGAAAAGAATTGGTCTTTTCTCACTAGAAATACCAGCATAAAGCCACTCAGATCAAAACTGCACTAAACATCAACTTCAGTTTGGGGGGGATGCAGGTTTGGGGACGCTCCCCAACTTCTTCAAACTCATAGAAAACTACAAAAAATGAGGTACAGAGGCAAGAAAATAGTGAAAACATAACTCAGTTAAGAACAACTGAATACAGTGAATGCTTGGCATCCACTGAGTTTTGGTTTCAGGATTCCCCCTTGTATATCAAAATCTGTAATTGTTAGTAAAATTATGTCCTTTATTTAATCTGGTAAAATCAAGGTTTGCTTTTTGGATTTTTTTGAGGGGGGGTGTAATATTTTCAAGGCATGGATAGTTGAATCCATGGATGCAGAATCTGTGGATACAGAGGGCCAATTGCACAATTGCTCTGACTTTGAAGAATATCCTTTTTTGTCCAAACAAATTCTTCAAGGACACTAAATCAACTTAGCTTACCTTAGTGGGATAAACAGCAGTGGAAGGGAAAGCTTCCAGAGATGTCATGTCTGTATACCGACGCTCAATAGTCTTCTTCGTAGCAGGGCAGTAGTGTACACTGCGGACTATCTTGGGACGTATCAGAGAGCCTGTGTTGGGATGAGAAAGAAATGGTCTTGAATTTTGGATACCGTATATACTCGTCTATAAGTCGAAAAATTTATGCCAAAAAATGGATCCCAAAATCCTGGGCCGACGAATACACGGGTCTATGCGGTAATGTGGCTCAGAAAAATGGCGGCTGTGGCTCTTTCCAGGGAGCGGGGGGTCAAGTGGCATGTCCTTTAGTCCAGGGAGACTGCCCTTAAAAGAAACACTGCCTTCCCTCCCTCCCTCGGTCTCCCACCAGTCTCCTTGTCTCTCCAGGGACAGAGCTTCACGCTTCCCTGCTTTTCTCCTTAAAAAGAGACGTCGCTCTCTGTCCCTTTTCCTCTCCCTTCCGTTCAGCCAGGATTAGGGAATAGTTTCTTCCCCTTTCCAAACATGAGCTGCCTTTCCCTGAGAGAGGCTGGCTTGCATGCATGGAGATTTCACCAGATCGGCTTCTTCAGGAAAGGAGAGGGCCTTTAAAAGAGCAGAAACACTTACTCACTGGAGCCACTCAGGAAAAGGAAAAGGAGCTGGAAAGAAGGTCTCTGGTGAAATCTCCCAGCTACTGCTTGAGCAGCTAGCATGCAAACGAGGCTTTCTCAGCGAAAGGGGGAAGAGAGCTCTCCTCATCTTTTCAAAGGGGAAGAAACTAATCCCTACCCCTGGCTCCTTGTCCTGCAGAGTCCGAAGGGAGAAGAAAAGGGACAAGGAACAAGCGAGGGAAGGAAGGAAAGAAGTAGGGATGGCTCCACAGTTGCAGCAGAGTGGCATGGGGACAGAGGCAGGGAGGGAAGGGCAAGTCTCCCTGGACAAAAGGAAGAGAGGGCTGTTAATTTCCTCACTTTTTAAAGGGGGAAAAACCTAACACTGGCCATAGCTATGGCTTGGAGAAGCCAGCTTGCCTGATTTCAGTGGTTCCCAAACTGCCCTTCCAGAGGTTTCAGACTTCAGCTCCTAGAATCCCAGGCCATTAGCTAAAAGGGCTGAGCCTTCTGGGAGTTGAAGTCCAAAAACCTGGAGGATCAAAGTTTGGGAACTGCTGGTTTAGCTGCTCTGTTCTTAAAGGGGCAGAAACCTAACACTCACTGGAGTCCAAAGTGAAATGGAGGGGGGAAAGGAGCCTGAGCAACCCTTTGAGTTAGAGCCCCAAGGTAGAAGCATGGGAGAGAGGGAGCATTGGGGATGGCAGGAGAGATGGCTCTTTGGAGCTTGCCCTCACAGAGCACCAAAAGGCAAGCAGAGCAGCAGGGATGGCTCAGGGGCAGCAGCCACTCAAAGGAGCACCAAGAGGCAAGTGGAGCAGAGGGACAGTTACTGCACCCTCGACTTATCCGCGGATCATATTGAAATCCATAATGTTGGCCCCTAAACCTCAAATGTAAATGTCAGTGGAAACAGTGTTCACCCCAGATGCTAATGGGAAAAATCACCAAGTTCCATTTCAGAGTATAGCATTCTCACATTGTGTTATGTGCCTTCAAGTCATTTCTGACTTATGGTGTCCCTATCATGGGGCAAGATTTGTTAAGGTGAGGTTTGCCTTCCCCTAAGACTGAGAGCATGTGACTTGCCCAAGGTCACCCAGTGGGTTTCATGTCCAAACAGGGAATGGAACCCTGGTCTCCAGAGTCATAGTCCAGCACTCAAACCACTATACCATGCTGACTCTCCTATTCTCATATTAAGAGATCATCCGGAGCATGGGGCGGGGTGTTATCAGTATGCTGAGGACACCCAGGTATATTTCTCCATGTCTCGGTCATCACCTTTGCCTTCAGACAGCGTCTCTCCTCTCAATGACTGTCTTAAGGCAGTAACGGATTGGATGAGGGAAAACATATTGAAGCTGAATCCAGACAAAATGTGGCTACTTATGGTATCGGCTCCGAACCCAGGTATCAGGATGCAACCTCCAGTCCTGGAAGGGGTCACAGTATCCTCAAAGTACTATGTACGCAGTCTGGGGGTGCTCCTAGATCTGTTGCTTCACATGACAAATCAGGTGAATGCTACAGTCAGGAGTGCCTGTTATCAGCTTTGGCTGATCCGCTAACTGCACCCTTTCCCGGAAGCCAGGGACCTTGAGACTGTAGTACATGCACTGGTAACCTCACACCTTGATTTCTGCAATGCACTCTACATGGGGCTACCCTTGTGCTTGGTCCGGAAACTTCAATTAGTTCAGAACATGGCAGCCAGACTGGTCTCTGGTACCTCCATAAGAGACCATATAACACCAAACTTAAGATCACTCCACTGGCTGCCTATTAGCTTCCAGGCCCAGTACAAGGTGTTGGTTATTACCTTTAAAACCTGAAATGGCTTGGATCCAACCTATCTTGGGGACCGCCTCCTTTCATATAATCTTCCCGCACACTTAGATCCTTGGGGAGGAATTTGTTACAGCCTTATAAAACAAAGCTGTCTATGACCTCCCAGAGGACTTTCTCCGCTATCGCCCCCAGATTGTGGAACGGCCTGCCAGATAAGATTTGTCATATTACCACCCTAAAAAGCTTTTAAACATGTACAAAGATGGATCTCTTCCAGAAGGCCTTTCCTGAACAGTTTCCTGGCCACTAGAAGAAATCTAACTGCTGAACTCCAACCTCACTTCAGTCAGTCTATTGTATTAATTTTTAAGTATGTTTTAATTCTTACAATGTTTAATAGTATTTTAAGGGGGGGGGGGGGGGAGTTGAGGGCTTTGGATTGTATATTTTTTAATCTATGTAAGCCGCCCTGATTGCATTTTGTAGAGGGGTGGGATATAAATAAATATTATTATTATTATTATTATTATTAATAATAATTATTATCTGGTGGACATTCTTATCCAGACTTCTAAATGCTCAACCTTCCCTGTTAAAACAAAGCCTCTGTCTTCTCTTCATCACCAATATTAGGAAAAGTGTAGAACATAAAACACTTTGGAGAAAATACTTTGCTGAAGATGTGGGTTGAAATCTATGAAATCATGCTAAACAAATCAGTCTTAAAGGTACTGCCAGATTCATCCCTCTCTTAGCCTTTTTATATTTATTATACATATTTTTAGCAGAGATAAGACCTATCCATGAGAATCAGAAGTTGGAGGATAAAGCCTACTGAGATATTGTCAGAATGAACTACTTTATAAGACAACCATTTGTCCCACTACCCATAATATTTACACTTTTTCAGTATCACTGGGCGCTTTCCACTCACATTTTGTAACAATACCCTCCACACAGACAATGCAGCTGAGAAAATGGGATGTCAACGTCCGGGGCGTCACATGCTTGGAACCAAAGCTGCCCTCAAGTCCAATATAAAAATCTTCATACTGCTTTGAATACGTTGCATCAATAGAAGCAACAAAGTCTTTTAGGGCTCGCTGGAATGCCACCATCTCCTCAAAGGCACTGTTCAGCAGACTAAAAGAAAGATGAGTAAGACAGTCAGGACTACACAGAAGGGGGAAAATATTGTTGTGTCAGCCTCTATTAAGACATTAACAATTGCTAGTTTAGGAATATACTAATCTTCTTGGAGGATACTTTTTACTTTTTCCCTCGTCTCCTATCTCGCAAACTTACATCCTTGTTTGTAAAAAAAAGTTGCACCAGCTTCTGCTCAACATTAGAGCATTGCTGAACACCTTTACCAAATTACAAATAGTGAGCTGGGGATTCTCCTCTGGTAGCCCAGATACCCAGGAATTCACAGAAACATAATGATTTTAATTTTATTTTTTAAATCAAGAAATGTTATGAGCAAAATATATCTTATGACACAAATGATCAAGCAGCTCTCCCAGTTTAGATCTATATTGCTGCCTTTTAAGTATTATGCAGAAAATGTTTGGGATTAATTCTCCCCCCCCCCCCACCTCCATCTTTTCTAAGACTATTGAATTTGCCCCTTTAACGAGTTTCTTTAAGAGGGTAACTTTCCTGAGTAACAGAAATCCATTTACCATAGAGCTCATAATCCATACATACAGCTCTTTAGATGACAGCATGCAGCTCTCTGCATGTTTCTAGCTATAGGTGATGTGTACAACTTAATCTTCTGTGTCTTGGAACATTACATTTCCACTATTGTGTATTACATACAGGGCTGTATTTATCTCTACAATAGTTATAGCTGTATGTTCATATACAACAGTTGTACTACATACAATTGTAGTACTGTAGTTGTATGTTCAAGAGTATCTTACTGCCTTTTGTATGGGTAGCAGTTAATAACAGTTCAAAACATCTGGAGAAAAGGGGATGCATAGACCCTTTTAATCACATAGGTTACAACTGCCCTGAAAACTTCTGGAGAAGACACAGCCTGGGGGGAAAAATATGCAAGTCAGACCAAGCTCCTATTAGTAAAGGTGCAAGGAAGCATAGTACAATTGTAAGAAATACAACGCTAAAAAAACCATGCAAGCTACCCCATTCAAAAGACTTACCGTCTGGCTCTTTTTTCATTCTTCCTTCGGAGATCATTGATATTCACAATCAGACGGTAATGACTGTCACTGATCATGTTTCGGACTTTACTTTGGTAAATTCCCTGATCCTCCTGCAACAAAGGAAGCATTACTGAGGTATCTCCTTCCTCCATAACTGTCATCTTCCTGCCTGCGAGGGAGTTGACCAGGCAGGCCCAGCTCTACCAGGACTAGCCTGAAGAAGAAGAGCCCTCCCTCCAGTCCATCTGCCTTGGTCCAGCCCCCCCCCCCCACCACCACCATTCCCTTCTCCTTTTGTGTCGTGTCTTTTTAGATTGTAAGCCTGAGGGCAGGGAACCGTCTATTATCCCCTCTGTTGTAAGCCGCCCGGATTCCCAGTGATTGGGCGGCATATAAATAAATCCTATTATTATTGTGCTCACTGTCTGAAAGGAATTTCTTTGGGAAGCAAATTAACATCTTTAACATACTTTTTATTAACGGCATGCAATCTTTTCAGCAGCTAAGTCTTAAACATTCCCCCTGTGTGTACTGCTGACAACTGCTGATTAGGGGTCTTGGTAGACCATTTAATGTGAACGTGTGTACATATGTTTTGATAGATGATGCAAACTGGGGAAAACCTGTGGTGAGGCAAGTGACCTTTCAGAGCTCTCAACACAAGGAACTCTCCCTCCATCGGCTACCTATCATTAACACTAATCCTGTCCTCGAAATATTATTTCTATTAATAGAAACATAAATAACTAAAGCAAAGTTTTTACAGCTTTCGGCAATCTTTCAAAGGAAAGAACAGCACTTAGAAATCTGCACATGAGAATTAAAAGCCTGCAATTGTTATGTTAATGTAACCGCACTATTTTTTAAGAAACCTAGGCCTGTTACAGACTGCCAAAATAAAGCTGCTTTGGGTCTCTTTGGAGGCATGCTGTTTAAATGAAGCATGCATCCTAAGAATCCGGAAGCTGCACCAAAGCTGCACTCCGGTGCTTAGGAATGGAGTGTGGCTTTGGCGCTACCTCCAAAGAGACCCCAAGCAGCTTTATTTTGGCAGTCTGTAACAGGCTGTACTTAAGATATTTTCTTTCTTAATGTTATTTAATAAAGTTAGTGTTTTTATTTTTTATAACAGATGTCTCTGTCTGAGTGGCGTCCATAAGCTAGCAAGAAGTTTGTGAGACATAGAATTACAGAGTTGGAAGAGACCGCAGAGCCATCCAGTCCAACCCCATTCTGCCATGCAGGAAATCACAATCAAAGCATCCCAAAAGATGGCCATCCAGCCTCTGATTAAAGACCTCCAAGGAAGGAGACTCCAATACACTCCGAGGAAGGAATGTGTTCCACTGTCGAACAGCCCTTACTGTCAGGAACTTCTTCCTAATGTTGAGGTGGAATCTCTTTCCCTGGAGTATGCATCCATTGCTCTGAGTCCTATTCTCTGGAGCAGCAGAAAACAAGCTTGCTCCCTTCTCAATATGACATCCCTTCAAATATTTAAACAGGGCTGTCATATCACCTCTTAACCTTCTCTTCTCCAGGCTAAGGATCCTGACCCTTACACACTTAATAATAATTTGTTTTATTTATATACCGCTATTCCAAGGATCATAGCGGTGAACAGCAAGTAAGCTAATTTGCCCCCAACAATCTGGGGACTCATTTTAGCTCCCTCCTCGGAAGGATGCAAGCCTGAGTCGAGCTTGGGCCCTTTTGGTGGTCTTGAACTCGCAACCTTGTGGTTTTGAGTGAATGGCTGCAGTACAGGCATTTAACCACTGCGCCACCAGGGCTCCATAGAAGGATGTAAATAAGGTAAATGCATGTCAGGTGTTAATGACTGGGTCCTTCTGTAGATAAAAGGCACAGGTGTATAAAAGCTCCCTCACAATAGCCTACAGTGCCTAGTACTCACTGGCAGTCTCCCATCCAAGTATTAGCCAGGGCTGACGCTGCTCATCTCCCATGATCACACAGGACCTGATGACTTTTAGGTATTTGGGCCCTTCGCAAACCCTAGGTTTCCCTACTCTATAATTCCCTACTCTAATTAATAACATATTAATTAATAATAATAATAATAATTAATAATAATAATTCCCTACTCTAGACTTTGAGGAAGCCAGTTTCTGTAAACATAGGGCTGTAATTCTGTGGACAAGGATACCGAAAGAGAAGGGAGTCCAGGACGGATGGAAACGTCTTGAATAGCGAGCTTCTAGAGGCAGAAGCTTGGGTGGCCTTGAGTAAGTCACACTCTCTCAGCTTCAGAGGCAGAAGTTTGGGTGGCCTTGAGCAAGTCACACTCTCTCAGCCTCAGAGGCAGAAGTTTGGGTGGCCTTGAGCAAGTCACACTCTCTCAGCCTCAGAGGCAGAAGTTTGGGTGGCCTTGAGCAAGTCACACTCTCTCAGCCTCAGAGGCAGAAGCTTGGGTGGCCTTGAGCAAGTCACACTCTCTCAGCCTCAGAGGATGGGAAACGGCAAACCCTCTTTAAAGAGACATGAACCCTGGCTTAGGGTCGCCATAGAAAGAGGAAGCTAAGCCTGTCACTCGCTGGAGCAGGTTCCAATGCCATCCAAGGAACCTACACTTAAGAGCACAGCTGAAGAATGATGACACTACACTCTTATAGCACTATGATTCAGCTATGACTGCTCTGTCTGCCTCCCGTTGCATTGTGGGTTTTGTAGTCCAGTGAGGCCCGAGAGCTCTCTGGCTGAGAGTTCTAAACGCCCCTCCTCAAACTACAAATCCCAGAATGCAACAGGAGGAGGAGGCAGCCGGAGCAGTTAAAGAGGAGAGCGCGGCGATCCAGCCTCTCTCTCTCTGTGCAGCTGCTGCCGAAGGGGATGGTGAACCGGCGGCAAGGCGGACCTAAACGACCCCAGGGAGGGAGGGATGGAGGCAAGGAGAGGGGTCTTCCTTGAGGCTCCCTGGGCCTCCCAAGCTCTTCCGACCTCGGAAGGCATCCCAGGGCAAGGCGGCCTCTATTAGCGTCGCTGCCTAAGAGACTAGCAGCGGCGCGGATTGGAGCCGGCTCCCTGGAGCCAAGGCTTTCCTGAAGGAGATGCACCCGCGCACCGGCCCCTTCTGTGGGCGAGCGCCGTAGAAACCGCTTCCTCTCTGGGCAATCCCTCGGAGCAGGCCTTTCCCTGCCTCCTGAGCCCCGGCCCACCTCGTCGTCCAGGAAGTCCAGGTAGTCCCGCTGAGCCTCTCGCAGCTCCGCCTCGTCCAGCAGCAGCGCCGCCGCCGCCCCGGGGCCCGCCATCGTCACAGGAGCAGCAGCAGCGGGAGGGAAGAAGGCCGACGGAGGCGCGCGGGAACTTCTCCTTCGGCGCGAAAAAAGGCAGAGAGAGAGAGAGAGGTTGTTCCCGCCAAAAGCGAGGGGGCGTGGCCTGGACTAGGCTCCTCCCACTGCGCCGCTCCATTGGCTGGTTGAAGGCACGTCCGACATGGCAGCCAATCAGAGAAGAGGTGGGCGGGGGAAGCGGTGTCCTTTGTACGTCTCTTGACGCGGGAGGCCTCAGGGCAAGAAAGCGCGCCCGGATTGGTTTATAGTGACTGACGTCATCCGGGGGGGCGGGGCCAGGCTCCCTTCGCCGTCAGGGGCGGGGCTTAGTGGGAGAGGAAGGCGCATGCGCCGCCGTCCTGTTGACAGTTACTAAGGAACCCGGGGAGGATCCCATTCCTGCAGTCGGAGAGGCCTCTCACGCCCCGCTATGAGCTCCCAGCCGGTGCAAGGGCTGCCCCTGCTGCCGGGAGCCTCCTTTCGGGACCCTGCGGTGAGGACACCGGGGAACTGGGGACGGAGCCACGCGCGGGAGGTTTCCAATCTCCAGGGAATCCCCCGGTTTCCGGGTACTAAAAGGCCATTCGGGGCTTCCAGGAAGCTAATGGGAATCGTAGCCCCCTCCATCCGAAGGAGAAGGGCTTAAACTACCTCCCTCAGGCAGCAGCAGCAGCAGAAGGAGGCCAGGCCCAGACCGTCCCCAATCCAGCCTCACACTCAGCAGCCTCAGCCAATTGCTTTCTTTCTCACAGAACTACAATTCCCAGGATTCCCTAGCACTGAGCCAGGGCAGTTAAAGCGGTCTCAAACTGGATTCATTTCTGCAGTGCGGCTGCAGCCAATCACGTTTCTGTTTGGCACAAAGCTTCCCGGACCCCCCTTCGTGCCAAAAAGAAATACCTTAAAAGTATTAGAAGGACTGAAAGATTATTTGGTTGGTTTTAATGGTAATTTTGAGAGTTGAAATAAGTTACAATTGTTTTTTTTTATTCAGTTATGTTTACGTTTATTTGCAAAAGAGCCGCCATTTTAACATTACGGGGACTTTCCGGGGATTTTGACTGAATATTCTGGGAAATATTGGGGAATTCCGGGGGTTTTGACCGAATATTCCGTGTAATGTTGGGGAATTCCGGGGATTTTGGTAAAACAATTTCCATTTTAACATTACGGGGACTTTCCGGGGATTTTGATTGAATATTCTGGGAAATGTTGGGGAATTCCGGGGGTTTTGACCGAATATTCCGTGTAATGTTGGGGAATTCCGGGGATTTTGGTAAAACAATTTCTGGGGAATTCCCCGGTTTCCGGGTAGTATCTTGGAGGCTTGTTGGCCACACTGCCTATAGGAGCCAAAGGCACAGTGCTAGAGGCTCTCCCTTTCTTTTCCTGCATCTGGTTTTTCTGCTCTTTCCAAACTTATCACAGCAAGCTTAACAATATCTAAATATAAACTTTTCCAGGCTACCGCCCCTTTCTTTTTGACCAGCAAGCCTAGTGCCCCCCCAGTGCATTGTTTTTAATATCAGATCTACTGTTCTCGGTGTAGTGATGCTGGCCACATGGCCACTGGATCACCTCTGACAATACTTGCTCTCTTGGCTTAGTAACACAGAGGAGCATCACCCCCTACAGTTGGACACAACTAGACAATCTTGTCAAGGGAAAACCTTTACCGTTGCCTTTCCTACTGCAAATTCAAAACAACCAGTCTTGGGCCTGTTATAGACTGCCAAAATAAAGCTGCTTGGGGTCTCTTTGGAGGTATGCTGTTTAAATGATGCATGCATCTTAAGAATCCAGAAGCTGCACCAAAAGCTGCACTCCGGTGCTTAGGAATAGAGTGTGGCTTTGGTGCGACCTCCAGACTCTTAGGACCCATGCATCATTTAAATAGCATACCTCCAAAGAGACCCGAAGGAGCTTTATTTTGGCAGTCTGTAACAGGCCTTGATTGCTGCTCCCTTTCCATCCAGTCACCTTTGGAGCTTCAACAAAGCAGCTGGCTGAGCAGCAACCAAGTGGTTTCAGTTTTGTCCCAGCCTTGTAGCGCAGGTGAGAGGCTTCTTGGTTGCTGTTTGTGTCGCGGCAAAGAGACGCAGAGACAGGAATGGGGGTGCAAAACTTAGCTGGCCAGGTCTTGGCCAGTCCTTTTATTGACATCAGGGTTGTATCAGGCTTACATTATCCCATTGTTCATCGGAAGGCAATTTGCGAAGTCAGTGACCAATGTGTATTTAGGAAAATTCCAATTAGCAAAGGAAACAGGATATGTAAACTGGCTCAGCCGAATCAACATGGGCTTATCTAATAAGGATAAGGCATTGTCACCCTGAAGGAGGGTCACAATCCTGTGGTCTGCCAGCAGGATTATCACACCTCAATCTTGGTAAACATTGCTATCCTGGGAGGGGTCGCATCCCCGGGGCTTGCCAGGGAATGCTACATGTTTGACTAGCTGCTCAGTCATAGGATCGTTGAGTTGGAAGAGTCCGCAAGGGCCATCCAGTCCAACCCCATTCAGCCATGCAGGAAATCTCAAACAAAGCATCCCCATTGACAGATGGCCATGCAGCCTCTGCTTAAAGACCTCCAAAGAAGGAGACTCCACTACACTCCGAGGGAGTTTGTTCCACTGTCGAACAGCCCTTACTCTCAGGAAGTTCCTCCTAATGTTGAGGTGGAATCTCTTTTCCTGGAGCTTGCTCCCTTTGCACCCTGTCACCCTAGAAGCAGCAACTGAGCAGCTGATTGAGAAGCTTCTCACCTATGCCAGCATTTCAGCAAATGCCGTTGTGGACAAGAGGCCTTTTGGTTGCAGCTCAGCTAGTTGCTCAGTTGCTGCTCCCAGGGTGACCAGGTGCAAGGGAGAAACTTCTCCCCAGAGGAGGGACTCTCAATCCTTCATCAGGACAGAGAAAAACACAGCCACTGTGTGTGTGTTGGAGGTTTACAGAGGCCACATGCTCTGTACTGTAGACTGGTGTGGGCCAAAAAGGGAAAGGTTTTAACTACAGGAGCTGCTCCAAGACAGTTTCCAAGAATCAAGCTAACCCCACACAGCTTCAAGTGTCCACTCTCCCACAAAAAAACAGTTTCTTCTGCTAACCCTTCTCTCAGCCTGAATGATGAAACAAAGCAGGAGCAGCAGTGTAAGTCCAGCCTGCTAGCCAAGTCACAGCAAAGCTCACAAAACCTAAGCAGGGTCCCAGATTTGAAAGTTTTTTTGCCACCACTTCTCCCCCACAACTTATTGCTCCAGTCTGTCTCAAAATGGTGTCGCTCTAAGCCACAGAAGCAATGCCCTATGTCCAAGCCTTGCACAAGTTTCCCAGGTGCCACTACTAGCGAAAAAGACACTGGTAGGGGAGTGAACTCACATGGGCAGGCAAAGAGTGGGCGACAGTACCACACAAAATGATCAGTGAGGCTGAGTGGATCCTGAAAAGAAGTTTAGTGTAATCCTCATCCCCATCATGGTCCTAAAGACTGCTGGTTCCCTTTGTCTTTCCTGCACACCAAGGTCCCCCTGCCACCCCCTTTCTACCTCACCACCCCCCTGGATCCTTCCACTGCCCACTTTGGGAATCACTACATAATCAAAGGCTTTGCTATGGTTTATAAAGCACAGGCTGGTTTCCTTCTGAAATTCTTTAGTGTAATCCATTTTCCAAAATATGTTTTCAATGTCATCTCTAGTGTCTCTTATTTCTTGAACCCAGCTTTAATATCTGGCACATACGGTAAAGGCTTTGTTGTAGAATTCTGAGCATCGCTTTGCTTATTTGAGAGATTAATGCAATGGTCCTGTGGTTACTGCAAATCACTTGTGTTTCTTTTCTTGGGGACTGGAATCTGTTTTGATTGTTTCCAATATGCGGGCCATTGTTTTCTTTGCTCTGTTTGTTGACACATTTTAATTAGTACTGGAATAGATTTTTTTTCCTTGTGGCTTGAAACATCTCTGTTGGTATATCATCCCAATCTTGGTGATTTATTTCTCCCACATGATCTGAATGCAGCTTCCATTTCACTTTCTAAAATTGTAGGTTCGTCTTGAAATGGTTTTTACTTTAATAAACCAGTCATCCTTTCATCTCTTTCCTCTCATTTTTCTTCCGTGTGTTCAGTTATCATCTTTTTATTTAGAGTTATAAAGCCATAGAATCGTAGAGTTTGAACAGGCCCAATGGCCCATCAGTTCCAAATCCTTGCTCAATGCAAGACCTCCAGCTAAAGCATCCCAAGCAAGACCTCCAGCTAAAGCATCCCAAGCAAGTATCTGTCCAGCCTCTTTTTGATGACATCCAGAGAATTAGACTCCACTAATTGGTTCTATTGGCAACCTGCTCTTACTGCCAACAAGTTCCATCTAATGTTCAAACAAAATCTACTCTCCTGTAACTTCAAGCCATTAGGCCTGGTCCTATCCCCTGAGGCAGCAAAGAACAGGTCTGCCCCCTCCTCTCTGTGACAGCTCTTGAGATATAGAAATAATGCAATCATATAATTTGTACTTAGTCGTGGTTGTATAGCATCTTGTGTGTGTTTTTTCCTTTTATTTTTATAACAACAAATACTATTTTAAAAAATAATAACAGGTATCACTATAATTGTTATGTATAACACATATTCCTGTACCAGTGATGGTGAACCTTTTAGAGTCCGAGTGCCCAAACTGCAACCCAAAACCCACTTATTTATTGCAAAGTGCCTTGTCTCTCTGGCTTTCTACTAACAAACTCTGTGCTGGGGCAACAGCACATGTGCCCACAGAGTGGGCTCTGAGTGTCATCTCTGGCACACGTGCCATTGGTTCTCCATCACTGCCTTATACAGTTCCTCCTTTCACATTTATACTTCCCTTCATTCATTTGGTTTGAAAAACACCTTTTTACTTATTTTCCCCTAACTTCACATTCAAATGAGTATAAATTTCCAGCATTGTTTCCCTAATTCATTATTAGTACTCTTTCCTGATATGACCAAATAATTATTTGATTTATGCTCTTTTCTATTTTTCTTAGAACCACTTTTTTTGGTAATATTTTATTATTGGTGCCCAATCATATTCTGTCTTCTTCATCACTCATTTATTTAACCAGTTCTATAATATGTCTAATTCTCACATAGCCATTAGTTTCAACAGCTGGTCATCTATAGATGGAGTTTCTTTTTCTTTCAGTCTTTTTGCTAAGAGTAATCTTGCTGCTGAGATCATATATAGTAGCACCCTCCCATGGGTTTGTAATCAACATTTTTTGTAATTTTGTTATGTTGAACAGGTATATTTCTGGTAACATTTGAAAAGCAGCTCTTAAAATCTTGCAGATTGTTATGTGGATCTTTTTCCAAGACATTTTCACAATATAGCAATTTCACTTCATATGATACTGTAATCTTGTATAGCATCCACACTCTTGGTTTAAATTTCACTTTGATTTCTTGGATCTTGTGATAAAGGTCTCTTGTTTTTTTCTTTTTGTAGCATCTGCTATTGTCTGCATTGTTTATTACAGTGGTTTTCTTTGTCCTTGCAATCAAGTTATTGAGCAGTTGTATTCAGGGTTCTGACTCTGTTTCTGTCCCACTTTTGCTTCTCTGTCAGTTTCATCTCTCAACCATTTCTTTTTGGTTGCAGATAGTGTCTTTTTGCACCCTTCCTGACAATGTTCCTTGCTTTGATCCAGAGTTCTTCTACCTACCTGTCTCATAGGCTTAATTGCATTTGAATGATTTTATAGGACTGTATTTTAACTATTAGTTTTATGTGTTTTCTTTTTTAATTGTGTTTTGTATTTTAACATGTTGTATCCTGCCTTGAAGACAGGTGGAAAATAAATTGATTATCATCATCATCATCATTACTGTCTAGAAATTTTATTCAAAAATTGACCCAAAATGCTGGGTCGATTTATCCATGGGTCAAAGTAAGTACTGTATTTTAACTCTTTCCCATCTCTGAGTAGAGTGGCGAAAGGTAAGAGCTTAGCCCATCCCAGGAGCAGCCAAAAGAAGCACAAACCCCATCTATTCCTTCCACCATGATGCTACCTCTGGCCTTTTTGAATGCTTGAGTGGGAAAATTGCAGTGGCGGCACTTCTTTGGTGCTTTCCCTCAAAGAAGTGCTGAGAGGAATCAGGATTAGAAGGATCTGAATAAGACATTTATGTATAAAGACAGTAAATCTCATCCTTTACATCCTTTGCTACATGCCGCTAGGTTTTAACCTCAACTCATCCACAAGCCACATCAAAATCCATAATTTTGGCCCCAACACTTGCATTTGACTTATACATGAGGTTGACTTATAGTCAAGTATATATGGTAATAGTGCAAATCGATTTGTACATTATCTTTAAATTCTTTGGTGATGTTCTTCACATTGTAGTTTGGCAAGATAATTATTTAGTGATATTCATTAGTTTTACTCTAATTTTGATATTGGGAGCTCTGTGCCATAATCTCCTCCTGGTTTTGTTTTTTCAGACAGAGTGGAGTTTCTCCATCTTCTGCTTCCAATGATGTAATGTTTCAGTAGTCCCCCACAGAACGGGGGCACAAAGGTTTCCTTGCAGTGGAACAGCCACACGACTAGAGCCAAGGCAAAGGCTGGCTGGCTGGGCCTGTCACGTGGCTGCTCCACTGTGGGATGGACTCAGCAGTTGAGCAACAGTAGACCTGAAAGCCAGCCTATGCCCTTCTGTCCTTCTCTCCCTCCTTCCTTTCCGAGGAAAGACAGGATTCCTAAAACAAGCACTTGAGACAATATGGGGGAGGAGAGAATCTTTTATTCCCAAATCTCTTCAAACAGAGTGGAGCAGCCATGTGACAGGAGCCAAAGCAAAGGCTAGCTGGCTGGGTCTGTGCATTGCTGTTCATTCTGCTCTAGCCCAAACTGGTGAGAAGAAGCAGGAGAAAAGTCTTTCCTCCCCCTTCTGTGCCTCTGAGAGAAGGTTTAGCAGATGATGTAATTGTTAAGGATTCAGTATACAGGTATTATCATCATCATCATCATCATCATCATCATCATCATCATCATCATGCCAGTCATCTGCATAGCACATAACTTTTTATTTTCTTTTTCCAGAAAACTGCTTTTCATCGTTCTCAGACTCTAGATTATAGAAATGGCTTTGCCTTTAAGCAAATTCCAACGGTGGGCATTGGTGGAACTCGACTGTATGTAAACCAGCTGTCCCAAGCTGAACTGGATGAACTCTCCAACAAAAGACCTACTTTAACATATGGTCAACCAATGCAAGCTCCACCATCAGACTTCATCCCTGCACATGTAGCTTTTGACAAAAAGGTATTATCATAGAATTATAGAATTGGAAGCGACCACAAGGCCCATCCAGTCCAACCCCCCTGCCATGCAGGAACTCTCAGTCAAAGCATCTCCAACAGATGGCCATCCAGCTCTGTTTAAAGACCTCAATAACATTTTATTGTAGATACAGTTATATCTCAGTTAACAAAGTAGATGTGTTCCTGGATAGTACCTCTTTAACAGAAAAATTGATGCCAGAGGCAGAAATAACATGGAAAGAATAGGGATACATTCCTATAAAACCTACAAAACTGAAAAAGGAAGAGTTGTTCAATATGCTTCAGGAAACATTTTTTCCCAGAACTAACAATATGCATTGGTGAAATTAGACAACTGTGTCAGGAAAGCCTTGCATAATAGAAACATTTTGAACTTTCTTGCAACCACTTAAAGGGTTCTTCAAAAATACAGCCAGGTATGACTTTTTCTCCCTACCAGCCTCTTTGATAACATTATTACAATTGTTCCTGAGACTGTTTAAAATAGTCCTTGTTCCTTGTGGCTGATATTGTCTAATAAAGTACATCTCTTATTATTTCTATCTGAGATAATTTTAATGTTAGGCTGAACATGTTATTAGGTGCTGTCTGAACTTCTTGTTCCTTGCAACTTTTTCTGAAACAAAAAACAGTCTGACTGACTAAAAACAACTAAAGACTGATAGGCTATTTACAGCTGGTATTTGTCACCAGATACTTCATCTATGCCTGCATGCTTTTGACAAAAAAAATGTAAGGCAACTCACATATTATAACCCATAAAATACGTACAACTCGAACTATTCCCACCCCTGCAGTAGAAAAAAAGTGAATTCTCTATACTGTGTAAATTCAAAGGTCGCAAGTTTAAAGAGCATGTCTTCCACAATGCAAAGACACTTTTTATAGGGTTCGGAGGAAAGAGAGATAAAATACAGTGCACCCTATTTTTACATGGGGGATCCGTTCTGCCCCCGCCCCCCCCCCCCCCGCATAAAAAAAAGCGTATGCTCAAGCCCCATTGAAAGGAATGGGGCTTGTGCATGGCATGATGGCGCGCATCCCATTACTTTCAATGTCCCCTGAAAGCCGTGTATAATGCATCCGCATATAATGCGGGCGCATTGTACTTTGTTCTGCTGTTGAGTGGAGTTTCTTGCTTTTTCCATAAATAGCAAATCCTTTTTTAGGTCATATTGAATGAATGTAGCACATTCCCATCTACTCATGTTCTCACAGCAACATTCCTTTACATGAGGGCCCCTTACAATTCTGTAATTCAGGTTCTTCTGTCTGATCCTTGTTTGCAGGTGCTGAAGTTCGATGGTTACTTTCAAGAAGATGTCCCTATATCTACAGAAGAACATTTTCGCATCCGCCAAGTGGGCATATATTATTATTTAGAAGATGATAGCATGTCTGTCATGGAACCAATTGTGGAAAACTCTGGGATTCCTCAGGGCAAGTTCATAAAACGGCAGCGTTTACCCAAGAATGATCATGGAGACCATTATCACTGGAAAGATCTTAACCGAGGAATCGACATCACTATCTATGGCAGGACTTTCCGAATAGTTGATTGTGATGCATTTACACAGGTATTGTAACTTGATTACTAATTGCAGAATTACCTGGATACAAGATTTTTAAAAAAGATAAATTAACCTAAAATACTTTTAAGGCAGATCTGTTGAAATACATGTCCATTCTTAATGTCAAAAATGTTAATGTATTTCACAGGCTATAAGAAGACAATGATTTTTATTTCCATTTTATAGAAAATTCACTCAGTTTTTTCTATGGAATAGATAAAAAGTTACAGCCAGTCACAGCACTTGGTTGAGTCAACTTGCGGATACATGTTCTTTTACGTATTTTGAAATATTCATGAAAAACTTAGAATCATTGAGTTGGAAGAGACTCAAGGGCCATCAAGTCCTACTCCCTGCCATGCAGGAATATACAATCAAAGTACCTCCAACAAATGGCCACCCAGCCTCTGTTTAAAAACCTCCAAAGAAGGAGACACCACCACACTCCAAGCGAGTTTGTTGCACTGTGAAACAGCTCTTACTGTCAGTAAGTTCTTCCTAATGTTGAGGTGGAATCTCTTTTCCTGGAGCTTGCATCCATTGTTCTGGGTCCTAGTCTCTGGAGCAGCAGAAAACAAGCTTGTTCTAACCTCAATATGACATCCCTTCAAATATTTAAACAAGGCTATCATATAACCTCTTAACCTTTTCTTCTCCAGGCTAAACATACCCAGCTCCCTAAGTCTTTCCTCATAGAGCATAGTTTCCAAATCCTTCACCATTTTGGTTGCCCTTCAGCTTGCCTAAATATCCTTTTTGAATTGTTGTGTCCTGAACTGGATGCAGTATTCCAGGTGAGGCCTGCCAAAAGCAGAATACAGTGGTGCTATTACTTCCCTTGATCTAGACTCTATACTTCTATAGATACAGCCTAAAATCGCATTGGTGTTTTTAGCTGGCACATCACACTGTTGACTCATGTTCAACTTGTGGTCTACCAGGACTCCTAGATCCCTTTCACATGTACGATTTTCAAGCCAGGTTTCCCTCGTCTTATCTCTGTGCATTTCATTTTTTTCTGCCTAACTTTACATTTCTCCATGTTGAAATTCATTTTGTTAGTTTTGGCCTGGCTTTCTAATCTGTTAAGGTCATTTTGAATTTTGATCCTGTCCTCTGCAGCATTAGCTTTGTTGAAGGCCTTACTGAAATCTATTTATTTATTTATGTTATTTATACACTGACCTTCAGCCCTAAAGGCTTGGCTGCTGAGCCTCCTGGGAGGCCATAGGCTCTGCTGGATCTGGCCAAGCAGAACTAGGGCCTTGCTCAGGCTAAACTTCAGTTTCAGGCTCAGGTCCCAGTTGGAGGCTCAACCTCAGGTCCCAGTCAGAGTCCTCAACCTGGCTGGGCATGACACCAGGTGGTAATGGTTTGGGTCCTCTTTTTTCCCCTTTTTGAGGATGGGGACAACATTTCTCCTCCTCCAGTCTGTGGGGACTTCTCCTGTACTCCAGTAATTCTCAAAGATTATTGACAATGGCTGTGAGACTACTTCTGCCAGTTCTTTTAAAAGCCTTGGGTGTAGTTTATCTGGTCCTGGAAATTTGATTTCACTACATGGCAGGTGGGTTGAACTAGATGGCTCTTGTGGTCTCTTCCAACTCTATGATTCTGTGACCCCCTCAGCTGACCAGAGGTCTCCTGTTCTTTGAAATGAATCCACTTATTTCCTTTACTTCCTCTTATATCTGCATTTTCTTCGCAGGACAATTTGTTGCAACCACCTATTCTATTTCCTTTAAATTCACCTTTCGAACCCACCTTTTCTGGAAGGCCTCCTATTCCCATTTTTTTTTTTGTTGTAACTAAGTATAGATTGTCATGCCTCCAGAGCATCTTTGATGCTCTTGAGACATATATTTAGTTGAGATTATATAGGCTTTTCTGTGTATCAGTTTGGGAGGGGAAATAGAGATCTACAGCTTTAAGAAAGACAAGGATTGTGGGAAATCCCAGGGTCTTATGCTGTCTCCCTCTAGTTAGTTTCAGTGTGTAGTAAGATTTCAGCCAAGTCAGACCTGGAGAGAGTATTTTCCTTTGACAAAAAGATAAGTCCACAAAACAAGAAAGATAGGTGGGTTACAGACGGGCAGGGGAAGACATCTTGAAGGTGTCTTCCCCTGAATACGGAGCCTCCAGACCACCCGCCCCATGGGCGTGGCTAAGGTGGATGGGGCTTCCACACTGGGGGTAGTGAAGACGCCTCACCTGGGGCCGTTTCTTACCCGCAGCTTCCATACCGCTGCCTTGCAGGACGCTGCAAAGAGAGAGGCAGCTTCCGCACGGGCAGCCAAAAACGCGGCTTTTTTTTTCTTTTGCCGGCTGGCGAATGCACAGCTGCGCAGATGCGGCGGTCAGCACCGGTGGCAGAAAGCGTATGTGCACATTTAAAGCGCCCAGGCCCCTTTAAACTTTTTCCCCCGCCCTACCCAAGAACAAAGGTAGCCTCCTGCCAGCTGGTGATCAGCTGGTGTTGGCATCCTTGTCCGCTTGCATGTTGCCAGTGTCACCAGCATCATGGATGCCTCCTCTCCTTTGGTCCCCGTGCTCTTGCTGAATCTGCAATGCACAGCCATAGCTGTCGCCGCTGCCACCGCTGTCCCCCTGCCATCCCCCATCACCTCCCTTGTTCATATGTAAATATTTAAAGTGTTAGCGTTTTTTTATTGTTAGGTGAAAATGGCGCAGGAATGTGTGTAGGGGTTCACTTTAAATTCCAAACTTTCCACAGTTCTAGCAGCGCATGTGTACATGTTGCTCTAGGGTTAGGGTTGCGAGCATTAAAATAGAGTGCAGCTGTGCTGCAGCTTCCACATCTGCATGGCATCTGACGCTCTAATTAGAGCCTCGGTGCAAACTGCGCATGTTCCAGGACCCCGACTCATTATGCGACGCAGCAGACACGGAGCTTTTAAATGGGCAACTTAAATTAGTGGCGTAACAATTCTGGTGTACCGGTGCAGCAGCTTATATACGGAGATGCGCACGTACACCGCTTCTCAAAAAGAAGCGGGAAAAAGCGGCACCTTTTTAATGCCGCTTCTTCCCGCTTGGGGCGTGCAGGCGGCGCGTTCATGGCGGCATTCAGGTAAGGGCCGTCTAAAGGCTATACCTTCATGACGTCATGAGCACACCCCTTTTTGCCCGTCTGTAACCCGCCATAGTCCTCAGAAGAAAAAAGATAAGTCCACAGAAGAATAAAGATAGTCCTCAAAAGAAGAAAGATAGAATCCACCAAGAAGAGAACAGGGTATTTAGGAAGGACTATTGAGAAAAAGGAGATCAGTTTTGTGTTTTTTGTGTTATAACCAGTAAAGCTTTTGAAAACTTAAGAAATTTGTGGACAAGTCTTCTGTTCTGGCTGTGATCCCAAGAGGATCAGTTGTGTTTATTTTCTATAAAATACCATGGTGCTATATAAATGAATATTATTGATATGACTCTTTTTCTACAGACTTTTCTACAGAGCCAGGGAATTGAGTTGAACCCTCCTGAGAAAATGATTTTTGATCCTTACACAGAACTACGTAAGATGCCTTTACGCATGTATGTCACACCTTCAGATTTTGACCAGCTCAAACAATTTTTAGCCTTTGACAAAAAGGTATGTCTCAATTCTGTTGATTGTTTTAATGTGGGATACGAAGGTAGAGTGTTCCTACTGCCAGCACATCTCTGCTGGTGGAGGGGCCTTAAAGGAACAATAATAGGTATAGGTTAGGGTATGGGAACAAGGTCTTCATCATTTGTGTTACCCCAAGGTCTAGCCCTCTGCACCCTTCCACCATGTCAATAGCAAATTGATATCAGTGGGATGTTTAAATCATGTAGCCATGTGGGTTCTACAGTAGTGGAAATTGCCTTACCATATAAGGAAATCAGGAATGCTCATCATTCAGGAGTTCCAGAGCAACTCTCTCAGGTGTTTCAGAAGGATATCATGGTCAATGGTATCAAAAGCCGCTGAGAGGTCCAAAAGTACCAACAGGATCACACTTCTCCTGTTGATACCCAGACGAAGATCATCCACTAAGGTGACAATGGCAGTCTCAACTCTATATCCTGTCCTAAAGCCAGTTTGAAATGGATCCAGATAATCAGTTTCATTCAAGACTACTTGGAGTTGAAGGGCAACAGCCCTCTAAATCACTTTACTAAAAAACAGAAGATGTGAGACTAATTGTTCATGTCCAAGGGATCTAAGGAAGGCTTTTTCAGAAGCAGTCTTACTACTTCTTCCTTTAAACAGGATGGAACTTGGCCTTCCCAAAGAGATTCATTAATGATGTGTCTCAAAAATGTCATTATAACATCTCCACCTTGGACAACCAGCCATGAAGGGCATGGATCAAGAGGACATGTTGTCTTCTTCACATTACCAAGGAGCTTGTCTATGTCCTCGGTACTCACAGACCCAAACCAATCCACTATAATCTTATTCATGGAGTTGCCTCACCTGTCGCCTCTGCTATAATACCAGCATTCAAGTTGGATCTTCTTTGAGAGATTTTTATCTGCAAAATTATTATTTAATGTGTCACAGCAGGCTATTGTAGGATCTAATAATGGGTTCTGGAAGTTGGGTATCTGGGTTAGATCCCTTACCAGCTCTTCTGGATGGGAGTTCGCAGACGCAATATGTGCAAAGTAGAAAGATTTCTTCCATGCACGTATTGCCACTCTATAGGAATAAAGAAAATCCCTATGGCATGTCTTGTCAAATGAGAGTTGCGTTTTCCACCAATGGCACTCTAGTTGTTGTCCAGCCTGCTTCATATTTCTAAGATCTCTTGTATATCAAGGTTTACGATTGGGAGCGAGCTGGAAAGGATGCTTGGTAGCGATTGTGTCAATAGCCCTGGTGAGATCACTATTCCAGGTATTAACCAAGGCCTCAACAGAGTCACCAGTGCTACCAACCATTAAGCCCTATTGGTTTCATCAGCCTTCGTGGGCGGACCATTCTAATGAGTCCTCCACCATTGACAGGGTGAACAGTGGCCCTCAGTCCAACCTTGACCAGGAAATGATCCATCCATGAAAATGCAGTGATATTAATTACCCCCGCCCGTGGATGCACCTGTTCCATACTAAAGACCACATTAATGTGTAGGCCCAGAGACTAATTGGGATAGGCCCATGATTGTCATGTATACCATGAAATCCTCAGCTGCACCTGTTAGTTTTGTCGAACTGGACTCGAATGGAATGTTGAAGTTGCCCAGAACTAATAGCCTGGCTGACTCCAACACCAATTCTGAGACCAGTTGTGTCAACTCGGTTAGGGAGTCTGTTAGACAATGAGATGGACGGTATATCAACAGAATCCCCAAGCTATCCTTTGCCTTCAGGCTTAGGAAAATACACTTGATGTGGTCTGTTTTCCAGACAGGTATCCTGGTCAACGTAAAATTATTTTTATGGATCTAGGGCACTCCACTCCCTCATTTATTTCACCTTACCTGCTTGCTGACAGAATACCCGGCTGGTAGAGGCTGAGCCCAAAGTGTAACACAATCATCCTCCAGCCAGGTTTTTGTAAAGCATGCCAGGTTGGCTTCCTCTTCTAAAAGAAAGTAATGAATAATGTTTGTTTTGTTTTTAACTGACCTGGCATTGCACAGGAGCAAGGAAAGGTTCTGTAGTTGGATTGGTTCTCTCTCCAGCCCTCTTGGGGTAATGGGGTGAACAGAAGGCGGGTAACAGTAACAGTATTTCACCCTGTTATCGCCATATCTTCCTTTACCCTGCACAACATTAATTCCTGCTTCCTGATCACTGCTCACTATCCCTGATCACTGTCATCTACACCTGGTCATCCCCCACTGAAGACGTGCCCTCCTGTCAGAATAGGGACTCTGTCTCCAGTCACTCAATCTGTCAGTCTTGTGTTGAATAAGCAGAACTTTATTGAAGGAACCAGGGTCAGCAATCCACTCTATTCGGCATTTAAGCTGAGACTGCCCAACCCAACATCACATCAGTAAGCAATTGGAAAGCTCCCCCCCCACCCCCTCAGCCAAAGCCTGTAAACCTCCCATAGTTCAATCTCCCTTAACCCCTAACACTCCAGGTTGGCAAACTAAACTCTCAAGGCTTCAACTGATAACAGTCACCTGGAGATACTTAGCTCCTACATGCTCAGTCAGCCAAACAGTTATAATTATAGTTGAGGTAACCCCCCCCCCCCAAACTATGTATGTGAACATCCAAGCATATAGCTTGCACATATAGATATACATGATTATCTGGTAGAATCCATGGACCCAATTTATAGCATCCATGGACCCTAACACCTCCCCATCTGTTCCCATCTCTCCCCATCTGTTCAGTCTCTTATTGCTATTGTATGCTGTTGTATTTTGGATACATCACATGGTAACATGACACACTGGAAAAGACAATAATGCTCAGTGAAGTTGAATGCAGTACAAAGAGAGGAAGGTAATTTTAAAGATAAATTCAATAAAGAAAGCTGTGGTGCTGGATATACAAGAAATGCTTAGAGGCTTCTCATTCTTAGGATTGCCATACACTGAAGTTTACTTGATGGCAAATATCAACTAAGTAGACAGACCCAAGCCTATTTGGAGGGAGAGGGGGACCTGAGGAACTGGGGAGGTATAAGCCAGCTGGAGACCACTGCATGCATTTTTGCTTTGGACTTTATTGCACTGCTTTCGGTGCCCCACTGGCTGGGGAGGCTGAGGCTATCCAATGTGAGATTAGGATGTTGGTCCAGAAATGGCTATAAACAAAAGCAATACTTGATCCGAATTATATACATTTTGTTTGGATTTTTCTTGCAGTTATTAAGAAGGGGAAATTATTGTATCAATCATTTAAAGGCATGAAAATTAAACAATAAAGTGGGGGGAAATAAACAAGACTGGAATTAGATTCAGAAATAAAGTGAAGATGACAGGAGAGTTTTTACCAGGAGTGTAAGATTTGTAAGTGGGTTTTGAGGAAGAGAAGCATCCCAGTGTGGTGTGATGGGTCAGTAGATTGATGACATCATTAGAATAAACTCCAAAGTAGCAAGACAAAAGTAATTACCGAGGGATGTCATTGTATCCTTTATTGGGTGTAAATAGTGAGACCAGGTCCTCCACAAGAGTTATATAATGGATCTAGTGATCAAAGAAAAGAAAATAAAGATTTTAAAGGACATTCCTCTTGAAATTTTGAAAAGAAGACAAGACTACAGATTTTTAACACAGGAGCTTATGAAGAGATCGATCCCCTACTCCTGGAAAATCATGTTGCGCAATATCAACCAGACAAAGCTTTGCAATGGTACGTGACTTGCAGTAAAAAAATTAATGAGTGACATCGTTGAAGCAACAATCTTGACAGGACCTTTCAAAGGTGAAGATGTCCTCATTCCTCGCATTCCTGTGAATCCAATGGATATGCCATTTCAATTTAAGAGATTGCAATTCCCAATTCGATTGGCGTTTGCAATCACCATCAACAAAGCTCAGGGCCAATCTTTAGAATTTTGCAATTTAGTTATAGACACAGATTGCTTCTCACATAGACAATTATATGTTGTGTGTTTTAGAGTCGGCAAATCAGGAAATCTCTATATCTACACAGACAATGGAACAACAAAAAATATTGTATACCCACAAGCATTGTGAAATTAAATATTTCAGAAACGTGTGCTTTCTCTTTTCTTTCTTTTCCATTTAACCAAACTAAGCCATAGCAAGGCGTGGCCGCCGGGTACAGCTAGATTTTAATATAATTTTATGTATGCCACCCTGAAATCACCTTGGCAAGAAAAGAAATGATAAAGATATTAAGTTACTAAATACAGCGGGGCCTTGTTATCCAGTGGACTTTGGTTCCAGGGTCACCCCATCCTCTGTGGACCCCAAAGGTTTGTGGATGAGCAAGTCTTATTACCTATAATGGTCTAGGGAAATGGTGTCACTTACTAAAAATAACAAAATCAAGATTTGCTTTTTGGAATTTAAAAATATTTTCAACCATGAATTATTGAATCTCTGGATGCAGAAGCTGTGGATAAGGAGGGCTGACTGTAAATATAAAAATTTAATACATCTTTATAAGTGTATAATGAACTGCCTTGGACTGGTTCAGATAATATGATATAGTTCTGTCTCCTCCAACCTGAAACATCTCTTCTGGATCTCATTCTTAGCCCAGCTACTCAATATTCTTTTGAATGGAGATCCTGTAGATTAAATTAATAACTTTATACGAGCAAAATGTGCTCTGTCACACTATGCTTTGGCTCCACAGGTCCTTCGTTTCTATGCCATGTGGGACGACACAGAGAACATGTTTGGTGAAAACCGTTGTTTTATCATCCACTATTATTTGGCGGATGATACAGTGGAAGTGCGGGAAGTCCATGAACGAAATGATGGCAGAGACCCTTTCCCAGTCCTGGTAAGACGCCAGCGCCTGCCCAAAAAATTTGTAGAGGACAAAGGTAAGATGAACCTTAACTCCTGCTCTTTGAGGATGGAATATATGCAGGGTTAATGCATATAATGATATGTAAGTGCATGTAGATATACAGTATGAATCCTGTTAAACATTGTCATGACAGGGACACTTGGATATGGAATCAAACCTATGACAGGCAATAAGAACAGAAGAGATTAAGATCAAATTATCAATTATGCCACTATAATATTCCATTCTAATCACTGTATTATATTCAAAGACACAATTGTGTTAGTCTGGAAAATCAGTACGCAAAGGGATCTTGTAGCACCTTTGAGACCACCTGAAAGAAAGACTATGAAAGCTCATGCTACCAGCTTCTTTCTTTCTGTTAGTCTCAAAGGTGCTAAAAGATCCCCTTACACACACATGTTGTATACTACATCTCAACCTACTTTTATCCAAAAAGCTCCTGCTCTTTGTCTCAGTGCTGTATTTTTATTTTTATTTTTAATATCTTGCTAAATATTGTCTGATTATGCTCATTAGCCTACAAGAATTACGTTCAGAATCTAGGCATGCCATAATCAGTTTCTTTCTATTTAAAATGATTAGTCTTGTTAATATGTCACAGTTGTTCCTCAAAATGGACTCTATTTTTAACTGTTACTTCTGATATTTCTTCTGGAATTTACACAAATTTAATCAACATGTCTTCCTTCTACAAGGAACCTTCCCATCCTGTGTGCTTGAGATATCTGATCAGGAGGTCTTGGAATGGTTTACAGCGAAAGATTTTGCTGTAGGCAAATCCACCACTCTTCTTGGGCGCTCCTTTTTTATATATGATTGTGATGAGTTCACTCGGCAATTCTATCGGGACAAGTTTGGCATCACTAACTTCCAGCCAGTTGATATGAAGAAGCCACCACCAAAGGAAATCAAACAGGTAATGAATAGGGTCAAATGGTTGGGTATAGCAACTCTTGCATGCTGAGTCTCTCTAGGGCTTGTTTGTGGTAACTTCCTGGTTTTTTTTAACATGCCCTCTCACTTCCTTCAAGCACACCTCACTTTGGCGTGTTACAGACCACCCAAAACGGGTGGTCTGCCGGTGCCTTTATTTGCTGTGCGGAGGAGCCTCAGTGGCCAAACCGCGAGGCTCCTCCACGCCACTAAAAAGAAGCCCCCAAATGCCGCTTCTTGTTGCGGTGCTCTAATGACACCGCAAAGCGCCAATGGCGCACTCGCGACGTCATTAGCGCCGTGCAATGTGCGGACACTAGGCATCCGCAACGTCAAGATGGTAGCGCCCGTCTAGAACATGCATTCTCTTTCCTAACCCTAGTACGTCCTGGGGACATACTTTACGCCTGTGCGGAATGGGCCTTAGTTTCCAGTCTCCATTTTGTCTCCATGCGGTCAGCCTGTTTCTTTATAATGCTGGCAAGCCTTTTTTCTTCTAAATGTCTTTTTCAAGTAGCATGTGCATGTGTATGAGCTATGCACAAGATCTGTGAGTAAAACTATTTTATGTTACTTTAGATGAAGACGCTGTCTCTTTTACTAGGGCTGATACATGTGTTGGCTGCTCTCCTGCATCACATCTCAAATGAATAGATTTTCTTCCTATCTTCTTTCTTTATTGTACAGCTCTCACATCCATACATGGTAACAGGGAATACAATAGCTTGGATGATTCTCATTTTGTGCTCAGTTGTATATCGTTGTATTTTAGCCACCCTGTATGATAATACATAAGGTAATAAAATAGAACATGAGCATCACACATCAGAATTCTTCATCACCTCTGCAATTTATCCCAATTGACCCCACATATCTAACTCTCGACTGTATGGCTTTACATAAAAAACGTGCTGTGATAATAGATATTTTTGAATCTTGGCCACTCATGAAGTAAGAGATTCTGACATGGGTGTCCCAAAACATTGTTCTTTTGATATAGGGACCAAGATACTGATCTCTTTCCTGGTGGTACAGATTACATTTGAACAAAATATGAGCTAAATCCTCAATTTCTCAGACTCCACAGATACAGATTCGCTCATTGTATGGAATATCATTGAATCTTCCATACCTTACCATGGTGTCAAGCTGGTCAAATCTAACTCTAGTAAATGCCTCCCTCAGGTATTTTGTCATTTGTATTTTTAGATAATTTGCTCTTTGAAAAGAGCATTTAAATTGGCTCAGCCATTTTAAATTACCTACATTGCTAAGGGAGGCTATATCTTTTTGCGCTTTGATATCCAAGATTCTCTGTCTCACACCCTTTTTTGCTTGGTCATTCACTGTGCATGAATCAAAAAGACCACAGCTCTTTATAAAGTTTGTTATTTGCATAAACCAAGAGGACTGAAGATTGGATTGTGACTGTTCTAAGAGACTTAGGCGGGATACATACCGCCATTTAGTACGTATAGAATACGTACTAGGGTTAGGAAGGGGCGGTGCTTCCGCACCCCCCTAACCCTAGTACGTATCCTATACGTACAAGATGGCGGCGCCCCTTCCACATGGGCGCCGCCATCTTGACGTATTGGACGCTGAGCGTCCGTACGTGTCGCGGGCGTTGTGACGTAGCGAGTGCGCCCCTGGCGCCTCGCTACGTCGCAAACGCGACTCAAGAAGAAGCTCCATTTTGGAGCTTCTTTTTCGCTCTGCGCGGGAGTCGCGCCGTATGGAGGCTCCGGCTCCCCCGCGGACTAACCGGCGGCGGCGGCAGACCGCCGCAAAGCGGCGGTTTGTATCCCGCCATAGTCTTGGTATCTATCAGGCTCCATTTCATTGATTTTACCCCAGTAGTTAAACACTCCGATTTTGGCTTGTGAATGGATGGAATAGATTTCTAATTCAGCTCTAACAGCAGCCTCAGATGTCCTTTTATCTACCCCCAATACTTCTCAGATGCTGAGACTGTGCTAGTTCTACTGCTGAGATGGAATTTAGACCCCAAACTTCTGCCGAATATAAAAGCATAGGTGTAATCTTGGCTTTATATACATTGATTATTGGGATTAGGGAACCAGGGTATTTGTGAGCTTTTAGTTTAAATATGAGATTCAAATGTGCCTTTGCTCTAACTGAACTCTTTTGGTGATGACATGACCACGATCCGTTTTCTGAGAATGTTACACCAAGGTAAGAAATGGTCTTTACTTGATCTATTGGCTCACCCTCTAATTGCCATCTATGTTTCTGCGTTCGTTTACCAAATACCATTACATTTGACTTAGATTTGTTAATAGTTAAGGAATTGTTCTGGCAATAACAACTAAGTGTTTTTAACAGTCTCTGCATACCTACTTGCGAGTATGATAACAGTATCATGTCATCAGCATAAAGCAAGGTGTTACAAGGAGTATGTAGGACGGTAGGCATATGGATTGCAGAGTCTTTCATTGCAGATGGCAGGTCATTAATATATCAATTAAATAATAAGGGGGCTAATAAGCACCTTTGTCTTACCCCTTTTTATGTATCGATTTTATTTGTCAAAAACCCGTTTAAACCAAATCTCACTCTCAAACTAGTACCTGTATAAAGGGCTTACCTGCCATGGCAATAAAGGTGCAGTCTTAGTACATCATTGGTCCAAAAGAAAAGGTGGCAGGAGACATCTTAGACATGTCCTTTTTTTGGATTGGACAGATGGAAGATTGTCTGCTTTTGCAGGGGTAGTGGTGTAACACAAAGATCACTTCTTCATGAAGTTTGGTTTGGACATAGCAGACCTTACCAGCAGGATTGGGAGATTAAAATGGTATGCCTCCATAGATTTATGGAATCTGAAGGATTCCTGAATGCTCTGAGAAATTTCGTGGCTGACAGGGCAATTCTATCTAGGTCTTGGTCTCACTATGGAATGGTGAAATGGAATTGCCCATTGATGCACTTGTTCTTAAGCTCCCAGTCCAATGCTGTGGAGCCAGTAATCTACTTTAGTTTACAGAAGATGTATGAGCAATGCAGCAGGCTGGTCAAAGGCTAGTGTCTCTTTCTTTGTCTAACTCAATGAACATGTTTCATGGATTAAACAAGAAAGAGTTTATTGGAAAGATTTGCACAGTAGCACATCCTTTGCCAGATCTGAGTTCATAGAATCATAGAATGATAGAATAATAGAATTGGAAGAGACCGCAAGGGCCATCCAGGTCAACCCCCATTGCTATAGCAATCATTCCTTGCCCCTCCTGTGTGCTCTCAGTTAAACAGACTGATTTTTAACCCTTTAACCATTAGATTTAGTTAGCCTGAGCCAAGCCATAATATCAGAAAGCCAATTTGTTTTTCCTACCATATAACAACAATTTTAACCTTTAATTTTACACTTTATCTTATCCTTTTTTCTCAACAATATTTATGGAAGAATCCAAATGATACATTCTGGTTCTGACAATACCTTTTCTTGATGTAGCCTAAAATAGCCTTAAATTATCTGTTTTTAAAATGATAAATTATTTGATGTATTTTAACTTTTGTAATTATTTATTGCTTTAGGTTGATTTTATTATATGCTGTGCTGAAATCTTTGGCTAAGGGTTGAAA
Source organism: Sceloporus occidentalis (assembly GCA_023333645.1). NCBI lineage: Eukaryota > Metazoa > Chordata > Lepidosauria > Squamata > Phrynosomatidae > Sceloporus > Sceloporus occidentalis. Next base: position 5,540,848 of record JALMGF010000004.1, on the reverse strand, counting down.
TATATGTTTTTAATAAAATAAAATAAATAAAATTTCTGAACTAACTAACATTGGCACAACACAACAAGATTGCCTAAGCTTTAAGATTCTAAGCGGCACAGGGTGTGTGTGTTTCTCATTACTACCACAATAACAGATGTGTTTGATAACAGTACATGAGAGGGCTTTCTTGGTGAGTGCTCTGTCCAATATAAGGTTAAGCTAGCATTCTCTCTGTGCGTTTACAGCCGAGAAGCAAAATACATTTTTATTTATACAAGCCTTCTAACTGGGTCTTTTTAAATGGGGTATGCTAAATACAAGCTCTTAAAATTTTTAAACTGCTTTAAATTAATGTTTTAATTGTTTTAAAACTTTTTTATTACTATCCATGGCCAGAATTCTGTTGGGGATTTACTTTTTAAACAGACTTAAGTCTTCAGGAACTAGAATTGGGCAGTTCTGACTACAGAGTGCCAATGTACATCAGAACACTCCTTGAACTGTCCCTTTATGCATCTTTGCAATTCACTAACATCATTTTTAGTGCCTCTGTTTTGTAGGTAAGTATACATAAAGTTACATAATGCAGACCATGATAGAAAATTTTGGCCCTTGTTTTAAACTTCTATTTTGGTCAAACCTATACTGTAAACGTCTTTACTTATACTGTAAATCTGTTTTAAGATATGTATTAATAAAATAAATAATAAATATTCTTTCTTGTTGGCATCTTAAAATCTGTAGATAATCCCACCTTACAATGGTTATGGCTTCCTAGAGGACTCACTCCAGAACTGCTTCAGCCTGATTCCACAACCACCTAGGAAAAATATTGTTAAGATGCTAGAAAATGACCATAAAGTGTTGCGCTATGCAGTTATATTGGTGAGATATTTTGATGTGTGATGTACTTTCTGGAATGAAGGGTGAGTCTGGGGAAATGGATTTGTTCTCTGCATGATGTTAGCCTCCAGCAATAGTGTCCAAGCCTCTGTGATGGATGCAGAGTTACATGTACTGTAGCAGGAAAGTAGAGAAGATGGATTCTAAATATAAGAGTCTGCTTTTCAATTTAATCTCCTAATGCCTTTGAAACATAATGATTTAATGTGCTTCACTTGATGAAGCAGCTTAAATAACATCTGATACCTCATATATTGTTGGAAAAGCCATTTCATAGAATCATAGAATCATAAAGTTGGAAGAGACCACAAGGGCCATCCAGTTCAACCCCCTGTCATGCAGGAAATCACAATCAAAGCATCCCTGACAGATGGTCATCCAGTCTCTTTTTAAAGACCTCTAATGAAGGAGACTCCACTACACTCCAGGGGAGTGTGTTCCACTGTCGAACAGCCCTTACTGTCAGGAAGTTCCTCCTAATGTTGAGGGGGAATCTCTTTTCCTGTACCTTGCAACCATTATTCCAGGTCCTGTTCTCAGGAGCAGCAGAAAACAAGCTAGATCCTTCCTCAATATGACATTCCTTCAAATATTTAAACAGGGCTATCATATCACCTCTTAACCTTCTCTTCTCCAGGCTCCAGCTCCCTAAGTCATTCCTCATAGGGCATGGTTTCCAGACCCTTCACGATTTTAGTCACCCTCCTTTGGACACGCTCCAGTTTCTCCATATTTTTTGGGGATTGTGGAACTGGACACAATATTCCAGGTGGGGCCTGACCAAAGAATATACATCAGAATGATTATCCTCCTCAAAACAAAGCAGTGTATACTGTCTGAAACTGCATTCAGTTACATATTTGGTGGCTCATCTGATTAAAGTATCAGTTCTAATCCACCAGGTAATATGTATGTGTAAATTTGTTTCTATATGTCTACCTCATTAGAGGGTGGCTACGATTGCAGGGAGTGGGCCTTTAGCTTCTTCAGCTGCACTACCTCTTCCTGGCATCTGTTTTAAAGCATCTGATAGTATAGTTTCTTTCTGGGTGATCACTGGGTGCTACTGCTGCACATTAAAAGCCTAGAAATGAGATAAAGAACCCTACTGTACTGAGTTACAAATAAGAAGCCTAACAGCAGTTGTTTTTAAATTGGAATATAATTTGGACCACACAAGAAGGAGGCTTGCTCTTCCTAAAGACTGTGTAAAAGCTACTCTTCAATAACTTTCAATACATCTTAATTTTATTGGAATTCATGTCAGAAGGGTCAACTTTTGTTTTTATTTAATCATGCATGTGGCCCCAGATGCATGCAAGTCAACAGATGGTCTTCCTTAAACTCTGACAGTAACAAAAGCGGACTGCATATTCTCAGCATTAAATTCATAATTCATAAGAAAGCTTTCTATAGTTGCATTGTATTATGGACCATTTTGACACTAGGCCTCACTTTTTGTTGTTTAGGCTGATCCAGTTTCAGAACTGCTCTGCATTTTCAGCTTCTCATAAGCAGATATTCAGATAATTGCTTCTATCTACAGGAATCACCAATCCTTGAAGACAGCAAGCGTCGGTTTGTCCTCTCTTATTGCCTTGCTACTGATATGATCAGTATCTATGAACCACCTGTGCGTAATTCAGGAATTATTGGAGGCAAATACCTGGGGAAGACCAGAGTCCCCAAACCAGGGTCTTCAACAGAAAACCCTGTTTATTATGAACCATCTGACTTCACTATTGGAGCTATGGTGGAAGGTATGTAGAAAGTGGAAGGTAAATAGAAAGATGAAATATAAATATTTTAAATTAAATTTGATCTGGAAACAGCTCAGTCTTCACTATTTTAATTGGTAATTTTTATATAAGAAGATATTGTGTGTGCTTTCCCCAATAGTCAGCTAGAAAATTATTTAAATGAAAAAATATTTCATTAGTTAATATTTCTTTTTACAGAGAGACTTATCTTGATGAATGAATTATTTGGATAAAATTTATTAAATTCCCAGTGCTTTTATGAGTCACTGTGAAATAGCTTAAATCGAAGGAATTGTTTTTGTTCAATATTTTACCCAAATCTTAAGAGCGATCTTCAGACAAAATGATTGTTAAAGTCAGCATTCACTTTAAGTTTATTATGCCATAAAAAAGAATTCCATTCAAATACCTTCTAGTTACGAAAATCTTTATTTTCTGAAATTATTCACTCCTTCATCCAAACCAAACTGCATGCATAAAGCTATAATTTCAAATCTGGGAGTACCAGACCTCCTGTTTGTTTTTCATCTTGTACAGTGGACCCTTAGTACCCACTGGGTTTGGGTTCCAGGTGCCCCATAGATGACATATTCCTTACATATTCAAGTGTCATTAAATACAGTGGAATAGTAAAATGGTGTCTCTTATATAAAATGGCAAAGTCATGGTTTGCTTTTTGGAATTTAGAGTTTTAAAAAATATTTTCAAACTATGGAGCTTTGAATCTGAGCATTGAATCTATGAATACAGAGGGCCAATTGTAAAACTGTAAATCTTGTTCTGGATTTCTTCTTTTTCCATTTAAAACTTGAAATATCTTTTTGCTATTGTTTGAATGGGATATCATTTGTCAAAATAGGGATATCTGAAACAAAAAGAGCATTTTAGACAAAATGTTTATTTTAATAACAGAAATTCTTCCCAAAAATAATAGTTTAAATCTGCTCCATTTCTGCATATTTAATTTAATCTGATTCCATATTTTAAAATAATTATTTTGGAAAAAAAATTGTATTTACTGTCTGTCAGAGTAATACCTAAATATTGGGGGGAGGGGGTTCCAACTTAAAACCTGTCTTTTCCATCAATAAGCATTTATTTTCTTTTGCCAAATTCTTTGTCAACATAATTGTTTTTTCTCTCTTTATATTCAAAGCAGCCACTGCACAACAGTGCTTTAAAATTCACACCAGAGGGTCCATACCCTCTAATGAATTCTGTAGAGTAATCACTATATCATCAGCAAAATCTCTAATCTTTAAATGCACTTCTTTAATTTTAATTTCATTGGTGGTGTAACCTATCTTTCACTAACTTCTACAGAGATAAAGTGGTCTTAGTACCATACATTTCCTTCCTCCCTAAAGTTATCATTAAATTTCACTTGGAACAGAATATCATCTTGGCCATCTTCTGTTTTAACCCTGTAATTCCCAATGAGATGGGCATCTCCACTCATGCACCAGGCTCTAGTAGTCTGCATCTGTAGAACTAAAACAATCAAGTTCAAGGGACCCCAGAAGGGCCACTTGATGTCATCACAGATATTGTCTAAGTGGCTAGCCTCTTCTAACTGTTTGGACTATGAGATCACCATTGACTGTCAGAAGCAACACTGCAAGGGCAGAGGCATCTTCCATGGCCATCCTAGTCAAATCCTTGTGCTGTTGACAGTCCTTCCAGTCCTTTCTTCTGGTGTGCTGCAGCATACGAAAACTGAGATACAGAGCAGGAATGCTGACACATATTTGGTTAAAGGGAGGATAGGGTTACTGCCAAAATCACTCTGATTAACCCAAGCTACTCTGCACAGATACAAATCAGATCCATTTGTGTGACTTCACAGATTACCACTCAAAAGACAGATAAACAACCAGTGCTTTCATACTGGAGGCAACATGCTGCAGACTTTAGAGAATTATAGTGGTGGAAGGTACCATCTAGTCCAACCCTCTGCTAGTGTAGGAATCTACAGTTAAACATATGTAAGAAGTGGCCATTTAACTTCTCTTTGAAAGCCTTCAACAAAGGAGAGTCTACCACCTTCCAAGTTAGTCTCTTCTACTGTCAAAGAGCTCTTACCATCAGGAAGTTCAGTCAGCCTTCCTCTGCTTGCTCATCCCTCCTTCCCTCCTATTCTCATTTCCCATTGTGTATTGCATTGCTTGTTGGTACAGCCATAGTTGATTGCCTTAGAGTGAAAAACTCCAGTACAGACAGCAAGGGAAGCCATAATTGGGTAGGGGGAAAGCAGCATAGCAAACAAAAGTGCTGTCTTATTATTCCCCAGAAAAACCTCTTGTTTTTCTTTGAAAAAAATGTGCTTCACGTTCTGCTTTAATTTTTTGAAAAACACAAAATGTAAAATGTATAATGACTATTAATCAATGTATTAATATAATGAATGTCAGTATATTTACTATATTGAACACCAATAGCAATAGCAAGTACATTTCTATACCGCTTGTTAGTGAACCAGCTTGTTGGGGACAATAGGCTTACAGATTGTAAACCACTCGGTTTACAATCTGTAAGTCTATTGCCCCCAACAAGCTGGGTACTCATTTTACCGACCTATGAAAAGATGGAAGGCTGAGTCCACCTTGGAGCCCTCCAGGGTCGAACTTACAACGTTGTTGTTACAGGACCAGCATTTAACCACTGCGCTACCAGGGCTCACCAATGCTCCAATCCCTGGTGGTAGGTCTATTCTAGATTCTACATCATTTAACTTTGCGAAGCAAAGTAGACTACCAAGCTGCAGGATCATCTGAAAAAATTGATTCCTTGGAGTGTATGTTTGTTCTTCAGGGGACAAAAACCTGTTAGTGTCATGAACAGTATTTCTGATTATTATTTATCATCTCTCTTTCATCCAGTGTTTGGCCACAGGTTCATTATTGTAGATGCTGATGAATATGTCCTAAATTATATGGAAAGCAATTTGGGCAGCTTCCCAGCAGCACTTGTGGAATCTATGAGGAATCACTTTGCACCTCGCAAGGCAGCAAAAGAGGCACTAAAAAAGTGAGCTGTTAAAAAAAATATTCATCAAGATTTCTGCAAGAATTATTAGTTAACTTGAATTTCTTAACATGACATTGTCTCCATCTGCATTGCAGAAATAATGCAGTTTGACACCACTTTAATTGCCATAGGTAAATGTTATAGAATTTTGCGAGTTATAGTTTTGTGAGATATTTAGCCTAGTCTTTCAAACTGCTCTGGGGCCACAACAGACTACAAATCCCAGAGTTCCATAGGATGGTAACATGACAGTTAAAGCAATGACAGACTGCTATTGTGTCATGCAGACTAATTTCCCTCATTGTAGTGAAGGTACCATGACAAGCTCAAGCAACATAAAGGCTATGGCTTCTTTACCAATTTTGGGGCAGGAAAAAACAGGAGACAGCTATTGCCTTGTTTGTAGGTCTCAGAGAAAACATCTGGTTGGTTATAGTGAGAAATGCAATGCTGGATGAGATGGATGCAGTTTTAGGAGGGTGCGTCATCTTTTGTTCCTGTTCATATTTTAGTTACTCATTAATTCAGCTCATGTTCAGTCAGACTTAACAAAGATAAATCATCTCTAATCAATGTGTAAGAGAGTCCAATAAACATGTCATACATTCACATGCGTACAAAATGCACTAACCAGAAAATGGAAGAAAAATCAGAGTTTGCCTGTCTTTCGTAATAATAAATAAATCAGTTGCTGAAACAAAGTTAGCCAAAATTTGGTTGAGTTTGGGTTTTTTGTTTGTTTGTTTGTTTGTTTTGTTAGAAGCACCTGGTTTCATTAAAGTTTGAGTTGAACACTTGCAAGAGAGAGCCACGTGAGTTTTTTGCGAACCTTGCCATGGAAGCCCAAGGACACCTCCCCATGCAGACGTTCTGACAGACCAACTATCTGTTTTTCTTTCCATTTTTGGTTCCAAGTCAGGGGTTGTTATTAGTGAGGTGTGACAGTCCAGTTTGAGGAATGTTGAACTGGAACCAAAAATGGAAAGAAAAACAGATAGTTGGTCTGTCAGAATGTCTGCAATTTGATATAATATGTGATTTGTAGGGCTGGAAGGTTTATTTGGTAACCTTAATTAGTAAGTTGATAACTTATAGATGTAGCAAATTCATATTTGGTGGTGAATTTTAAACAGGTGGTGAGTTGGATCATGTGTGTGAACTTTGTTTTGCTTGTAATAGATTAAAATAAAAGGAAATCTTAAAATATGGCTTTAAAAAAAAGTAAATGTTCAATTATCAAATTGTAAGCAAGCAGGACCATCCCATACTTTTCAATCTGAGTGTTCTGCAGTCAAGGGGCCTGATAGACAGACTTACTGACTGACAGAGTACAAAGCCCTACAAAGTTCCTTCTGGTGGGATGGATCTGAATGCTTTAAGGAGCAACTACTTAGCTCAATTTTTAATTTTTTTAAAAAAAATTAAGAAGTCTTTGTCTCCATATAGGAGAACTTTACAAGAACCTGATACACAGGAGCTGGATGCATTAATTGAGCAGATACAAGAACATATGAGGCGACATAACTACTTGCCAGATAGTAGCATGCATGCCGCTTTCCTTGAGCAAGACAAAAATGATTCAGGGCTACTGAACAAAGTGGAGTTCTTAGCTCTCTGTGACCGTTTTAGAGTGCCTATTGATGATCCCATTTTTGGAAAGGTAAATAGTAATAGCAGCAGTATCACATCTTAATTCTATCAGAAAAGCTGTATCCATTATTTACGTAACTGTCTCCTTCACACACATTTTCTTGCATGTCTGTTTGAATCCAGTGGTTCTTCTGAGTCAATATATCTCATATCATGCTGAAAAACATATCCTCAAAGAATCACCAGGGCAGGTGCAGCTAATGTAGTTATCAGGGAAGATCAGGATGGTAATATAAAATAATAGCAAAGAACAAGAGAACATTGGTTTTTGAAAGCATTTGAGAGTAGATCTTGGATTCATGGAGAAACAAGAGCATTGTTCACTGTTAGTCTGTCCCACATTGCTGGTGACCTTCCCTAGACTGGGAACAGCTCCTTATTACTTTCAGAACTGTCATGTAACTACAAAAGTGAAGTTGGAACATGATTTAGAGCTTAGAAAAAGGGCCTTCAAGCAGAGCTAAATTCAAAACCCTCAAATAAGTTGCCAAAAAGAAGTAGTCTATGGACTGGAGGAAACTACTGTTCAAAGCAGTGCAAGACTGGACTGAATTTGAATTGGAGCTTTAGTGGAATGAATTAAGTTCAAGAGTGAAGCAAGGGATCAGCTGGGCTCCTTAGAACAATGCAAATCTAGATCTGTGTGTGGGAGAAGATGTCTCAGCCAACTCACTTTTCTGCGGCTCATACACCCACAGTTGTGTTCTTCCTGTCATTTCAGCACAAAGTAGGAGAGCTGGACTCCTGCTGCTATAAAAGTAAAGCCCAGTTTCTCTAGTTGCTTTTTTATTAATAGGGAAAGGGTGGTGATGCGGGGTGGCAGAAATGTCAGTATTTCAGAAGATGCATTCAATGCTGAATATGTTGCTTTCTCAATTGACTGGACACTCACCCCCATCCCATGAAGTCATTTTTGTGGGGGGTGGGGTGAGAGAGAAAGAGCATTTCATTAGTCACTTTTAGAACTCCTTCATATAGACATCTGAAGATAGAAAAATATGTCCTGGAATATGTAGTTCAGAAGTATATCCTAGCTGATATGCTAGGAACCCAACAGATCAGTTCATAAAAAGCTACTCATAGAAGGGAAAGAGAAGCAAACTGTTCCACCTCTTTAGAAGCAGAGGACAATCTCTTCTTCGTAGTAGTAGTAGTAGTAGTAGTTTCCTGCTTTCCCTCAAAATTGGGACTCAAAGTGACTTACAGTTTAAAAACATAGCACAATTAAAAACTTACAAAATTGACAATTAAAATGGAATTAAATAATTATGATAATAAAACAGATCATTTGTTTAAAAATAGAATACAATTCATCACCATGGTGGAAAAGCTATGCCTGTTTCTGCTAGAATGATAGCCAAAAGATTTTAATCCTAATTAAATGACAGCATTAATCGCTTGGCATCTTGTTTTTCTCTTCCAGCTTATCAACCTGTGTTCTCATGGGAAAGACCAGATAAGATATCCCAGCTTTCTGAAAGCTTTTCAATGCTGACTGCTCTGAAAAGATACAAAAAGTAGCAGGAACCATATTGATCAATGTGTATTAAAAGGTGGCCATTCTTGAGCATTTGTCTGATCTCTTGATACCTAGGCTCATCTAAACAATTTTCAGGCTGAGAGCAGCAGTCTGCCACTGGGCACCACAGTTCAGGTGAGGTGGCTACTTCAGGTTGCTAATGCTGAGATATCATGAAAGGTGGTAAAATTATTTATTGCTGTTGTAGTTTTACCACCAAGAAACGGAGCCTGTGGGATTTTCTGTCCTGGGTACCAAGTACAGTTGGACCTTTTTAGCTTGGGGATCTGTTCTGGACCCCTCCTCGCAGAGATAGGAAGAAATGCTTCCTGTTGTCAAGTCCTGTTGTCCCTAATCATAGAATCATAGAGTTGGAAGAGACCACAAGGGTCATCCAGTCCAATCCCCAGCCATGCAGGAACTCTCAATCAAAGCATACCCAACAGATGGCCATCCAACTTCTCCTTAAAGACCTCCAAAGGAGACTCCACCACACTCCGAGGAAGTGTGTTCCACTGTCGAATAGCCCTTACTGCCAGGAAGTTCCTCTTAATGTTGAGGTGAAATCTCTTTTCCTACAGCTTGCATCCATTGCTCCGGGTCCTGTTCTCTGGAGCAGCAGAAAACAAGCTTGCTCCCTCCTCAGTATGACATCCCTTCAAATATTTAAACAGGGCTATCATATCACCTCTTAACCTTCTCTTCTCCAGGTTAAACAGCTCCGTAAGTCGTTCCTCATTGGGCATGGTTTCCAGACCCTTCACCATTTTAGTCGCCCTCCTTTGGACTCACTCCAGTTTCTCAACATCCTTTTTGAATTGTGGTGCCCGAAACTGGATACAGTATCCCAAAGCAGAATAGAGTTGCACTATTACTTCCGTTGATCTAGACACTATACAATGGGCCCTCTCCTTATGCTGGGGATCCATTCGGATCTCCTCGCGTAAGGGAAAATCCGCCTATGCTCGAGCCCCATAGGAGATAATGGGGCACATACATGTGGCTGTGCGGCAACCTTGCGCCACAGGTGCGTGCACCATTGTTTTTCTCACGTGGCTTTCACGTAAGCTGGAAGCTGCATAAAATGTGCCCAATGTAAATGTAAATAAATGTACTTGTAATCATGGTGTGACGTGTGCGGCCACCATTTGGGACAGTGGGACTTGCCGTCCATGCATGCTCAAATTCACAGATGGCAAGTATATTTACTATATACTGATGAGGTCCCAGTGTAACTTGACTAGCATTCCTTTCTATGCCTATGCACTTTTACTTGGAGAGGGTGAGTGCTCTGGCAACAAAAGTCTTGTGGGTGGGATTTGCAGCAGACAGGGCATTGTGAATGAGCACCTTACATCATGTGATTGATTGCTTCGTGTTCTATGGGCTTTATAATCCCTTTTGGCACTCAAACCAGCACTCTTTCTATGGGTTTTATAGTCCATTTTTGCATCCAAACAAGCACTCTTTCTATGGGCTTTATAGTCCGCTTTTGCATCCAAACAAGCAGCGGCATCGGAAACAGCCACTTTTCCCCTCCTCGCCAGCATGTCTCCTTCCTATACACACATATGTAGCACAAGCATTCACACACATTCCACCAATCTAAAAGCACCAGCATTCACCCTATCTGTCAAAAAAAAAAAAAATGTTGCTTGCATAGTGAAGCGACCATTGCAACAGGGCAGGCATGTTCCACCCACTGTTCCGTCCACGTTAAAATGTGAATACATTCATTCCCCAGTAGCTCTCTGCCCTTTCCTCAGCGGCATCGGAAACAACCGCATTTCCCCCTCAGCAGCAACAGAAGCGGAGGGAGTACTGGAAGCAAATGGAACAAAATTGCAGTGCAGCATCATGGGAAATGTGGCACCTTGGAGGTTGTGGGCGGGTGTACCAGAAGCAAAGTCATTAGTTTCATTAGTTCTTGTGTTTGTTAATGCTATTGTATGAATGATTTCCCTGTTAGTCAATAAAATTAAATTGTACTTTGCATTCTGAGAGTTCTTTTTTGGAATCATTAGACAAAAGCTGGATTGCAGACTGACCATTGCTCTATTTTAATTGAACTAAATTAATTTCCCTATTATGTATTAAATTGTGGGTACCTTCTAAGTAACCTAGCAATTTGAGTATCAGACAGAAAAGAGGAAGATCGCATTACAGATGGATAGTCAATCAAGAAAAACATAGAATTGCTGAGTTGGAAGAGACCACAAGGGCCATCCAGTCCAACCCCCTGCCATGCAGGAACTCACAATCAAAGCATACCCGACAGATGGCCATCCAGCCTCTGATTAAAGACCTCCAAGGAAGGAGACCACTACACTCCGAGGAAGGAGTGTGTTCCACTGTCAAACAGCCCTTAATGTCATCCTAATGTTGAGGTGACCTTGAGTTTGCACAACCTGAACAGGGCTATTGATGAGCAGATGACTTGGAGGTCTCTCATCCATAGGATTACCATAAACTGATGTCAACTTGGCAGCAGTTAATACTAAAGTCATGGTGAGTTTATTTTTCATTAATATGCAAAACCACTGGGGAAAAGGCGATAAAAAATACTCTGTGTACTACTTAATATAAGCACACAATATGAAATACTACTTTAAAATAAGACATCATTGTTTCATTTAATATCCTGTCCTTTCTCAAAAAAAAAAAAATGCAAGAGGATGTAAATGCTGCACACAGATCTATCCTTTATGTATGAGGTATCTTAGGCTGAATAAATATAAAGCTTGCTGGGTGTGGTCCACAACACACTGCAGAAATAATCCAGTTTGAGACTGCTTTAACTGCTTTGGCTCAATGCCAGGGAATTCTGGGAACAGTAGTTTTGTAAGACTTAGCCTTCTCTGTCTCAGAGCTCCGGTGCCACAATAAACTACAATTCCCAGGATTCCATAGCACTGAGGCAGGACAGTTAAAACCATCTCAAACTGAATTATTTCTGCAGTGTGTTTTGGACCTTAGGGACTTTAAAAGACTATCCAGGTTCCAAAGCTTCTAAAGTCAGTACCCTTTATAGATTATGTCGCTTGACAAACAAGTATCCCCATGAAATTATCTTAAAACACTAGTTTCTTTAACCTAGTTTTGTATACATATACTAGTAGGGAAGAATTTCCTAGCTAAAATAGTCTCAGGAAGAAGGTTGAATGACCAGAGGCTGAACATGTAATCCTTCTGTCTGCTATAGCACTAACCAAAATATTCTAAGGCTGTTGCTCTATTTCAGCCAGACAAATTTAGGATGAACCAAAGGCACAAATTTACTATAGCAACCTTCAAGAAGCCATGTTTTCTTAGATGGATGTTTGGCCAGTATTGGGGGTGGGGGGAGACGGCCAGCACCAGTTCTTGAAGTAGCAGTTTTAATCATTCTATACTTTTTTATTTCAGAAAATATTGTGTCACAAATAGTTTTTTAATATAAAAATTGGATTAACAATAATAAAAAACTATACACAAAAATACAACTTGCATTTTTCAGGAGTAGAGGTGAAATACATCAAAAAGAAAATTTTGGGGGGAAAGCTATTGTTTTCCCTCCCAGGAAACATCCAGATTAAACTTAAAAATGGAAAGCAGGCATTATTTAAAATTGGTGCAAAATAAGAAATATTAATGGCAACCATGTACACACCACACAGATTATATTCGGTGTATCCCTCCCTTGCAGAAAAGTGGTAACAATATATAGCTTCTGCATGAAGAACAGAACATATTGCATAAATAACAATCCTGGTGTAGCTGTGCACTTAGGATAATGAAGACATAAAATCATTATCGCAAGTGTACAGCTACAGGATAATTGTTTTTCATCAATAGCAATAGAAAAAGAATAGTTCACCTGTACTTATAATCAAGTATTTGCCATCACCACAAGTTGTTTCTTTTGCATTCTGTTCCAGGAGTTGGCATTAAACACATTAAAGGAAATTCAGTTTTCTTGACCATTTTCCTAAATGAATAATTAAACACAACACCCAAATAAAGCTCTTTTTAAAAATACAGGTATTAATGCCCTGCTGTGCAAAGACTGATTTATTGAGCTTTGGAAAGTTTTTTTTTTTGTTACATCTCAAAACTGTGTTACAGATCTTCAGTGGCCAAGGACAAGACAGGCAGGAAAAGCACTATGGGGTTCTCTTTTTCTCAGAGTACTTGATGTTGGAAGAGGAGGAACATGGGTGAGTTACAAATCTATTATCCCCATTTCCTCCTCCCATGGTGAGATTACTCACAAGGGAACTCAAACCTAGACAAGCTATTTAGTTGCTCATCCTTAGAGGTAGTATATGGGGCATGGCAGTGCAATGCTGACTTTCATTTCCATATGCACAAGGCTATGCCTGTTTTCCCTTTCTCATACAGAAGACTTTCCTCAGTTGAAAATATATGTTACATAAAATTCTGTGATGCTTCTGGAAAGCTCTTTTCACACACGTATGTGCACACATACATACATATCGTAGTGGCTAAGGCAGACAGGCAGGAGAGACAGGGTTGGGAAAATTCTCCAAGATACTTGCTCCCAAACTGCATTCATTTCTATTGTAATAAGGCCATCTTTTCCCTTTAAAGTGTGAAAGCAATGTAGTGCTGGGAGGTAAAAAGTGACACAAAGAGGAGACTGTGTGTGTGTGTACACGTATATATCTTCCGCAACAAATTGAAGCCTCTACAAGGGCAGTTTTTAAAATACACCCAAAAGCAAAACCACAGAACTAAATATAACACCCAGTTCTATCAGCATTTCCTACTAAAGGACCTTAAGAACAGAGCAGAAATGAAACTCTTGCATCTTCTGTAATTTTAGAAATAGTTATCTGGAATTAAAAGCAAGAAACAGAAACCGATTTGCAAAGAAAGTGAGAAAACCTGTGGTTTGTATGGTATTGTGCTACACCATGACAAATATGATTGTATCTAATGGTGCTCCAACGAGGATAAAGTTTATACTTTCCAAAACAGACAAACTACAGTCAAAAAAGCATAGAAATAGAGACAGTTCGGTTCAGCAAAACCTGTCAATTTTATGAAAAGTTAAACTAGTGTATATATTTACCAAAACATACAGAGAAAGGAATACATAAAGAAAGCTAACAAGGCACTGAAGGTTATATAGCAACGTAAGGCACTTTCACAAACTGTAATATGCTACATTGTGTGGGACAAATTGAGCTGGTGGAAGGCTATTTTTTGCAGCTTTTATTGCGATCCTCTGAACTGCTTTGCAAGATGGAAGACTGGTGGTTGCTGCAGGTAGCTGCAAAATAAGGGATGCCCCATTTGGTAAAGGTGAGTGCAGTCACAGCAGCTCAGGATCCCAATGAAATGATAAGAACTCCCAATTTAGAACAGTGATCTGTCTTTGGAATAGTGTACAATTACCTGTAGGAAGGAAGTTGGCAGAAGTATAGCATGACTGTACACAAAGGGAACTTGTTGCACCTTTGAGACATTGGCTTGAAACACACGGGCAAGATAAGAGCGGCTTCTGACCACTTTGGGAGCAGGACATTCACACGAAGCACGCCCTGGGAGTGGCTGGAAGCCAACTTGAGGCCACCGCCTCGGGCTGTAGGAAAAAGGAGTGCAAAAAAAAAAAATGCTCCATGCTGGCAGCATGTTCAGGACCATGGTGGGAGCCTGCTTTAAAAGTAGGCTATGTGGTTGCCATGGCCCCCAGGTGATCACTGGCTAATTGCAGCAGAGTGGCCTCTGGCCGCTTTTTCCTATCTGCTTGACCCCTAAGGTCCAAAACACACTGCAGAAATAATCCAGTTTGAGATCACTTTAACTGCCCTGGCTCAGTGCTATAGAATTCTGGGAACTGAATTTTTGAGAAATTTTGCCTTCTCTGTCAGAGAGCTCCGGTGCCACAATAAACTACAATTCCCAGGATTCCCTAGCACTGAGCCAGGACAGTTAAAGCGGTCTCAAACTGGATTATTTCTGTAATGTGTTTTGGACCTAACTGAGAGAAATTAGTGGTAGCATAAGATTTCTAAGTCTATGAAAGTCTAAAAGCTTATGCTACCAACTTCTTTCTCTCAGCCTCAAAGGTGCTACAAGATCTCTTTGCATACTGATTTTCCAGATTAACATGGATATGTCTTTGGTTTCCATCTGGTTCAACTGACAGACGCTAATTTGACCTCACCATAGCTGACCTATATAGCACCATTGTCTACCCAGCTTCTATATACAGAAATGCAGATGAGGTATATTTGGGACTCAGCAAGAGCTAAGAGATTACAGGCACAATGTGGTAAAATTTGCTTCAGCTCAAATATTTAAATAATCTGGAGAGAAGGAAAATCTAATACTTACCCAGCAGTGCAAGCAGAACTAGAATGCACAATAAAAGAATGAGGGAAGAGGTATACATGGTGTCAGATCAGTCAAATGCAATAAGTGGCTTAGGCAGTGCTGTTCCTGGAAACCACCAAGGTGACTGCACCTTACCAGTTCTACATTATGGCCTAACAGAGTTGTGGCAATCCAGGTAAGCATGTCCAGACCATGCAACACACATGGCTACTGTACTGCATTTGATTCTAAGGATCACAACTTGGTTTAGGAACATAACTGAGGATGAGAAAAGCACGCATAAAAAGGAAATTCAAAGTGAAACCTGTATTCCAATTTTGCCAAAATGAGTAAAAACCTATAAACTGTGTACTTCTTCCCAACCTGGTACTTCCTTCTTGCATCAGCACAAGGCTAACTTTCAGTAAAACAAAGAAGCATTCACAATTGTACATCAACAGTCCCGGCAACTTCCCACTCCCTTGTGAAAGCAGGAATGTCCTCCTCATCATGTATCAGTCAGAAAGAACTGCTGTTGTAAAAGTAAAGGAAAACTCCACAGGGAAATTTATCTATTACCAGTTATGGCAAAAGAGAAAAGAAATCTCATGTCCCATCTTCAGATCAAATGATTCAGAGGGATTTCACAGAGAAACTTCATAAGGCGATCCAGTTGCATTTGACATCAGGATGGGTCTTAGAGTACATCTTAGAACTCATATCTAATTCTGCTGAATGAGGCAACCTCAGCTGTATAAATGATAGGAGTGCCTTTTTGTGAAAGCAAACAGTGTAGCAGTACAAATAACCCATAAATTATTTTTGAGTAAGGGACCAATTCCTTCTTCCCATTTACTGTGTCACTTCTAGTTCTGGTTTAAGAACAAGAAGAAATGTAGAAATCAGAAAACGGTGGCCTCTGAGGTAGAGTTTATATTTAACACCAACCACCAGCTTTTAAGAGCAAATGACTAAATGGGTGGAGAAATTCCCCCTTATTTAACAGCTTCCCTCGTTACATTCATAATTCAGTCAAATTATTAAGGAGTTAAGAATTGGGCTGCCTGGCATCCACCATAGAAAAAAACCCATGTAATAAGCAGGAGAAAAAGAATATCAGCGGTCACAGTTCCCCTTAGGCAAAACTTATGAAAAGGAGAAATGGAAAAGATAGTCAGAAGTTGCAGTCCTGAAGACAATTACTAGGGAGTAATCCCTTTTGAATATTGTGGGATATACTTCTGAGTAAATATGCATAGGGCTGCACTAATATGCACAACAATATTGCTGTCCTATGTTTGGATAGAGCCAGGCATGCAGATCACACCAGCAGTTCATTAAAGAATTCTGCTACATAGGAATAAATATTTTAAGGAAGCTGTCCACATGTTAAATAAGGAAACTGCTCCCTTCACTAAGGCACTACAGGTTAAGCAAAATTCTCTGGGCTAGTAGGGATGGAAAGTATGTCACACACATACTAAGCTGTTAGACCAGCAGGTCACTATGTTGTTGTTTTAAGGGAATTCCCTTCTTGCTAAGACATTAGTAAATCTATTTTGTGCTAGGCAGAAAAAGCATATGAAATATAAGACCTTTGCATTTGCTTAACTCTCCAGAATTCAACAGGAGTCACAAGTTAGTATTCCAATCTCTGATACTGATCTTTGCATATATATATTTTTATCATTGTTCGTAAGGCCTGGAATATCCTAAAAACTTGCTCTCTGCAATAGGAAGCATTGCTAGATGCAATCAGAATTGGGTGGGGGTGGGGGTGGTGAAAGGAGTTAGGAATAGATTTCTGGAAAAATAAATTGTTGGCCAAAAATCTGGAAAACAGGAAAACAAGAAAAAATATGTTGAAGGATAAGAGAAAAATATACAATAAGGTAGTACATCAGATGGAGGAACTGTTTGGTGTTCTTAAACCCCACTATAAGATGAGAAGGTTTTGGTTTTTGCAAACTATCTGGCAAGAGAAAATGAGATATTTCCATAATGTGTCTTTAAGCTATCTGAGGTGGAACTTGGAAGGACAGACAGGAGAAATAGGTTCCTTATTCTCAAAGTCTTCAATTTTGCATTCTCCCTCATTTCTTCAAATATCCCTTGCAAGATGTGCTTTGGCTCTAAGGAGACTTGAGTTTCTTGGTCCGTGGTGAGGTGCCATTTTCTGATTTTACAACTCCATTTTCATGGTAGCCTATGGTGGAGTAGGGTGACAAAAAAGAGAATTATTATTATTAATAATAATAATAATAATAATAATACGATTTATTTATATTCCGCCTTTTCCTTGCAGAATCAAAGCGGATTACAAAACAAGATATCAAAAATACAAAATACACCTCTCCATCAAATACATCACAGCAATATTATAACAATAAAGTAATTATACAAAAAATAATAATAAAGAATACAAAATACATAGCATAATAATGGCCGCATAACATAGCATAATAATTAAAATGGCAATCCCAGCACATCCATGGCAGGAGAACAGCTATCAATATCAAATTACATATATTAAAATAACATGATATGGCATAATAATCAAGCATAACATAACATAAGCAATAAAACAGTCCCTAACTCTCCCCCGACAACAAAATATCAATCAAGTACAGTTAAATGCTTAAAATAGTTATACTGGTTATAAAATATAGAGAACAGACAAATGGAGTAGGACCATCAGGGGCAGACTAGGCTATTTAAGATTAGCATTGTCTGCAATTAGCTTTTGATTTTTAAAAAGACATGCTTATTTATTTTTAAAAAATGAGATTTGGAACTCTGTTTGGAGAGTTGTCCTGAGCCTTCATCCATCCAGTTTACAGGATCATATCAGCCATTTCCTGTGATCTTGAACTACTTTCTGGGCTATTAAATCTGATCGCTTACCACACAATTCTGGTAGCAAAAACTACAAGGAAATCGGTAGGCATCTTTAGTCCACTGACAGACCAAAATGGAATGCTGTACCTGTACAGCATTCAAAGGACCTTATTTGTCATTAGCACTCACCACACAGGAAAAACTAGTTAGTGGTATAAATCAGAATTGTCACCTTATTAACACAATCTTAGCCAATTATTTGTACATTTTAAATAAATGTTAGCTACCTTGGGATTCCACCAGGAAGACTGGTGCACAAATCAAGTATTTTTTTTAAAAAGTGAGTCAAGTCTACATACACTAGTATATTGATGAAAACAACAGGTCTGAAAAAAAGTATAATCTTCTGTCTGCTCCTGACATGTCACAGCAGATGCACAACTTACTATTCTATCTTCTCTTTTACAGAGATGCTATTGAATTTTTGATACAAACTTGTATCAAAAATGTTAAAAATATTTCTTTGAAAATATAATCTGTTATCCAACTAATCTGTTTAATTGATGAAAAGTTTTTTTCAGTTATTTATATAACTGACTGACTACAGCACACTGCAACCCTTGTTAAACATCAGATACAGCTTTAAATTGTGAGTCTGCTCAGGCATGATGCTCACCAGACTCCCTTTTCATGGGCTTCAGTTGTTGTTTGGCAGAGACAGTTGCTGCAGCTCTTTTTCTAGCACACTGTTCATTCCAGTACTCCCGCCAGCGCCGTAGCTGGAAGTGGATAAAGTGCCACATCATCCACGCCTGTGAGAAGCACACCAAAAGCAACACACACATCCTAGAAGAAGACAAGAGAGTCAGGCTGGGAATGGAATGAGCCATGACGTCTACATAGTCAGTTATTTCTAAGGAGCTACCAGAGGGATGCACCTCAATCCACAAACCAACAAAATAATCCACACTAACTTAACTGTTCTGCTACCAAGCCATTTTTCCTTAATGAAAGGGATATTAAGACCACTAACGCAAATCACCAGCCCTTTCTCTGCCCCTCAAAAACTAATCCTGGCAGACAAAGAGGGGAAAACAGATGGGCAGGAAGGGGTGGCTTGAAGTCACCCCTTCTGAAGTTGGATTGGGGCAACCACATGCCACAGCTCCAATCCACCTTGAGCCTGGCTGAAAAAGGAGTGGCCAGGGAAAAGCCAGCTTTGCTACCCCCGCCGCAGCCTTATTGTGGCTTCATGACAGTCAGGCGCCTTGCGACGTGCAAATGTCATGCCTCCAGAGCATCATGAAACCACAGACATCTGGGCAGCTTCCAGGCGGCTTCATGACATCTAAACACTGTGGTCTGAAGCCACCCAGAAAGTGTCTTAAAAGCACTGTCTGTTCGGGCCCAAAGAAGTCTGTTTGGATTTACAGCAAGCTGTCAATAAAACCTTCAAAATAAGGAGTTACATTGTTTGTTTACAAAAAAATAAGCTAATTATTACTGTTACTAATGTGAAGGGCACCTGCCTTTATTTACAAAGGCAAGGTATCTCACAATGTTAAAGATCTATAATCATATGTATGGCCACACTACAATAATAGGTTACAGTGTTTAAGAGCATTTTAAATATCCAAAAGGCTCCAGGAAGGCTACAAACTGGTATATATGTAATGTACTTGAATACTTATCAGAAACATCACACATTACTGGGTAGGAACTGGGAGTGATGTGTGAAGTTGAGTGTCTATCCCAGTGGTGGCGAACCTATGGCATGTGTGCCAGAGGTGGTACTCAGAGGCCTCCCTGTGGGCACATGTGCCATCACCCCAGCACAGAGTTTGCCAGAGTTTGTTACTAGAAAGCCAGAGGGACATGGCACTCCACAATAAATTAGTGGGTTTTGGATTGCAGTTTGGGCACACAGCCTCTAAAAGGTTCACCATCACTGGTCTATCCCTTCGCCAGCTGGCCTTGATCACAGGTAACCCTTTTAGCAAAACAATCACAGCTAGTGCTGTGAAACAGAACAGGATTTGCTAGTAAAACTCTGGTTTAAATACTAGTGATGAAGGATTCTTTAATATTTAACTGTGTTTAAAACCAGCAAGGGAAACATGTTAAGAGTCTGCATAAGAGAGGGAGCATACACACCCTACAGCTGTTTCCCATTCTAAACCACTGATAAGACACAGGAAGCAGTACATTTGCCTAGACTTACTGTAAGTGACTCTAGAATTCCTATTCTCCTACTTACTAAATCTACCCTTTCTTTGCCTGGTAGACATAGAACTTGTCAGAGTCTTACCTGAAAAGCAAAGTGTTGAAGTTTCCTTTCTCAGGGTCAAATGCTTGATTTTCTGCCCGCGCCAACCCAAAACCAATGACCAACACAGAAAGGGTAAGGGTAAAAAGCCGAGTGATGACGAACACCGCTGCCCATGCATGGAACCTTATGAAGAGAAACATATAATTCCATTATTAACAACAGCAAGTGAAAATGTGCCACTCTTATCTGGAAGGCATTTCAGGATACAGCAACTGTTCCAAAATCACCAACATGCAGTTGCACTCCTCAAATGTACCCAGAAAATAAAGACCAGCTTCTGCATCAAAGGACCATGCAGCTCAAGTCAGTACTCTTTGCTGCTTACTATATGAAGATCCACCAATAATAAGCTATGATCAAGAATTTTCAGGTTGTGACAAGCAAGTCACATACCTTGGATGTCTTTTTATGAATACCCAAGTATCTCATCAGTTATAATATCCTGCATGCATGGACATCAGCACTGTTGTAACTTTATTTCCCTATGAGAGTACTTTGGTCACTAGCTTCCAAGAATTCCTCAATTCTCACAGCATTGGGAAAAGAAAGCTACTGGAAAATGAAGGTGCATATGCCACACAATTGCTACCAAAGTAGGAGAGAGAGATATGTTTTGCCTTCCCTCCAATCTGATCGCTTATTTTCTGCAAATATTTATTTATTTTATTATTATATGTTCTTATATCCTGCCTTTCTCCCAATATAGGGACTTAATATTTACCACCCAATGGCCCAGTATATAGCTATCCCACAATGCTAAGCACCTTTGTTTATCAGTTAACTCTGCCAACTATGAAGAGAAGAAGGAAGATTTGGCTCTGATTGGTATGCATGTATTGGGTGGGGTGGTTGCTTCCGTCCATGTGATTTCTTGCCTGTTTGCTTTCCCTTGATACTGAGCATAGCAATAAAGCTTATTTCTTAACTTTTAAAAACAGAAAAACCTGATATAACTGCAAAAATATATTCTGATGAAAAAGCACAGTGATTTCAGGGACAGAAGGCAAAATATATTTAAGTTGGGCACAGAAAGAAAGCAAATGGTGTCAGAATTCCAAGATCTGCACCGGACTTTACAAGTGCATGAAATACACAATCAGAGTTATGAGCAAGGCTTCAGCTTACTTAACAATTATATTAGCAAAGTAAAATAACATCCAAATTCCAAAAAACAGCAATATCTTTATTGGATCAATCAAAATGCACAAAATACATGATGTAGGCTTTCAAAGCTCCACTGGCTTCTTCATGAGTCAAAGGTGTTAAAAATCATGCAGGAGGGGGAAAATGACAATATTTGAGTTACAAGCTTACATCAAGACGCTTCTATTGTAGTACTAGTTAGGATGATACCAAGGAATATCCATGCAGGCAGAGGCCATTCCTCCCTTTTGGTCATGTGGAGACAACCTGGATCTCAAAGGAGGCTTCTTTTTGTGTTGCTAATGGAATTTAAATTTTATTTCCTGGACTTTACAATTCAGAGCTTACACGGTCAAAAGAGAGGAATGACCCATGTGTACATGGATATCCCTCCGTACTATCTTAACTGAGAACAACAATAACAGCATATTGACAAAATATGACTCTAATATCATATTTTTCAATATCATCATTTCTCTTTCATGGTCTTGAACACCTTTGCTTGATGAAGCCAGTAGAACTTCAAAAGCTTGCATCTGTAGGTGGTACTACACACCATTGAAACTAAAGATTTATTAAGTAGTGTGCTGGCCAAATGGCCGTAATAAAGTTGTTGTTATTATTATTATTATTATTAAGTAGGAGAAAATAAATACTGGAGGTGCCATAAAGAAATTGGGTCATTATACCATATGTGGTGGTGATGTACAAAAATAAAAAAAGTATTGGGCTAAGATCAATGTGCAATTCAGAAAATATTTAAGATAAATTTTCCGATTGACTCAGAGCTCTATCTGCTTAATATGACCTCCACCTTAAGAAAAGAAGACAAGAACAAATATAGGTGAGTACTACTATACTTAATTACAGCAGCTAGGCTAACAATAGCAAAAAATGGAATTTAGGAGATCCTCCATAGATTGAAGATTGGTTACAAAAAGTGAGTGAAGAGAAATGGACAGACTAACTTTTATGGTCAACAATAAATCATTGGAAAGTGAATGGCTTCCAATCCTAAAATACTGGGAAGAGACGTGGGAAATAAATAAATGCCTTCTGAAAAACTAAAGATGATTTAAATAAAGCTAGAAATACAAAAATTACAGGAAGAAAAATAGAAAGTCGGTATTTATAGAAACAAACTAAGAAAAGGAAAAAATAAGATACATGGAGAAACTGAAGATTTCATTGAAAATAGATAGAGCAGATGTTAAATCAACAAAAAGATTGATGAATTAACGAGGGGGAAAACAGTGGGTTTTGAAGGGGTAAAGGAGATTTCATATCACATCCAATGTAACAAATACTAAAAAATTAGAACATTACTTGAAATTTTGAATTTGGTTTATAAGACACTAAATAAGATTGTAGTAGAGGGGATTATAGAGTGCGGGGAGAAAGTTTGTATAGAAGAAAGAGCAGAATGGAAATTAAAGAAGAAAATAGTACAAGGTAATAAGAACAATGGAAATATGTGCAATGTAAGCAGCTTATAATTTTATTTCTGTAAAAGCAATAGAATAAATTCAATTTTAAAAAACTTGCATCTTTTGTCAGGGGTTCACAGGCAAGCTGCTTGCCATAAAATGTTGGGAAGTGGGTGTGATGATGTAGATACAGGAGAAATAGCATTGCTAAGAAATGGTGATCTCAGGCACAGTTGTTGAGATCATAACAGGAGGTAACACGAGCCAAGCCTGCTCAAGCAACAAAGAAGGAGCAGTATGGGAACAGGAAGGGAAATGTGTTTATTTATAGCGAATAAGAATTAATGCTGCCTGAAATTTGAAACTGTGTGTAGCTTCATTAGACAATTCTAACATTTGATGGTCAGTTCTTTCAGTGGACATCACTGGACAGGATCTACAGTTTCTTAATAAAGGTTTTTTGAGTTTTAACTACTGAAGCCTGGATTTTCTAAACTTTGTATCCTACTAGTCTTAACAGCATTGTATCTTGGGTATTTTGTGCATTTCAATGTTTTATGGATGTTATTGTATTTTGCTCTATGGCCAACACAGCTACCTCGGATAGGTTTTAAAAATTATATAAACAATTACTGTTATGCAATTTTAAATCTAAAACACAAGTGATATTGGAGTGGGGATTCCACCCTCAGAATCACTAAAAGGCTTGTTGGTGGGATTCAGAAGCTTTGCTTAACCAGGGCTCGGTACATACCGCCAATAAGTGGCTTACCAGGGGTGATTCTGGGGTTAGGGACCAGTGACACCTTGTGTACAGGGCACTGCCATTGTTATATAAACACTGTGCGGTGTTCGCACGTTGCCGTGCGGCGCTTATGTAACAAGTGTGCCAGTGGCGGCACTCATGCCGCCTCTGCGGCAGAGAAAAAACCTGCTTTTCTCGGGTTCTTTTTCCTACGGAGGGAGGCCATGTGGTTTTGCGGCTGCAGCTTCCATCTGGAGGAAAACAGGCCGCCTGCAGGCCACCCTTTTCGGGCGGTCTGTCCCAGGGCCATGACAAGGAAGTGAGATCTTTCCCCAAAGAACACGCCAGAGCACTTACAATTTTTCATTGTTTTCATCTGTGAAATAGAAAAGGCGAGCCATGTGGAAGAGGAATTCAGCCACATACTGCAGTAGCAGCAAGATTAATCCCAGGCGTGTGAGGCTGGAAAAATGGAGGAATAATGTTTAGTCTGGTAAAGTGTTCAGAACCTTCTGTCCAGCCACCCCTCGCTGTCCATCCTCCTCTTCAATGTCAAGATATGTCAAGATTGAGACAGTTGATCTTGTTTTAACACACACTACACGACTCTACACTATGAAAACACAAATTGTGCAATCTGCAGAAATCAAGCAAATAAATGCTGTTTTTATGCTGTTTTTAATCTGATTTTACTGCAATGTTTCTTACATCATTATTGTATGCCGCTTTGATCATATTTTGGAAAAGCGGATTACAAATAAACCATATTATTATTATTATTATTACTATTATTAGCAGCTAATATTTGCACTTTCACCATTTGGAGCCACAGAGAAGAAGATCTGTGTTTCTGAACCATCTGAACAACATCCACCCAAACATCCAATTCATGATGGAAAAAGAAAAGGAAGGAACATTGCCATTCTTGGACGTCCTAGTCATCCGCAAACTGAACCAATGTTAGGGCCACACAGTATACAGAAAACCTATACACACAGATACCAACATAAAAACTCCAACCATTATCCTGGACAAAAAAGATGCGCAATAAAAACACTGGTAGACCAGGCAAAAATGATGTGTGAACCTCACTTCCCGGAAAGTGAATTGAAGCACCTGGACTGGGCTCTACAGGGTAATGATTATTCCGGCTCAAACATCAGAAGGGCTGCCAGACCCAGAAAACCCCATAGGGGTGAAGACAACCAAAGGGAAGACCACCCAAAGGGAAAGTATTTTTACCATACATCTAAGGAGCCACAGACAAAATAGGGAAACTGATGAGGAAACACAACCTCCAAATGATCTATAGACTGACCAAGAAAATCTACCAAATGCTACGCTCAGTGATGGACAGGAGACCCACAAAAATTATGGATGCCAGCTGTGAAAGCCTTCAACTTCACAAATATTTGCTAAGTTTGCTAATTCTGTCAGATGCAGAGAAAGCAGCACAAAAACACAGGAACATGAATACTCTACTCTGTGGCCATTGGAACTCCAGCTCAACTATAAACTTGTCATCTCTTCTGGCAATTCATAAAGCACTGCACACATTCCTCCCAAGGCTAAAAATATATTTCCAAGCATACCACATAACATTTCCATCACACTCCTTGAAAAAGTATGCTTAACACCAACCACTTTTATTCTGATACAAAGACAACTGTGTGGTGTAGATGCCATACTCCTTATTCGGATGAGGGATCTCCAGTTAATCCCCACCCCAAATTTCTCAGTAGATGTTTCCACCCATTTAACTACAAAAAACAAAAACAAACAAACAAACATATTTTTGATGAAAGCCATGTGAAGTCAAACTGGTCTTAAGCAGGCTTCTTATAGCTGTTTCCTTCAAATGAATAGTAGCATTAAGCACATATTGGGTTGGAACAGATATTCACCAATTGATCTATGACCCATTTATTTGTCTTTTTAGCAGTCCACAGTATCTGTAGAACTCTTCTCCAGCACCATATGAGTTGATTTTCTTACTATCATGTTTCTTCAGTGTCTAGCTTTCACAACCATACAGAAAAACCATACATAGGACTTTAGTTATTCCATTATATATTTTTAAACTTCGGGATCTTGTCTAGTTCCTTTACAGCTGTCCTTTCAAGTTCTAGCCTTCTTCTGAAGTCTTCAAACAGTTCCAATGAGGAGGAAAAATGGGAGGTGACTCAAGAAACCAGAAAGGATGACTAAAGAACTTTCAAGCGAGCTAAGTTTTAAAAGGGACATGTATAAGAAATGAAAAAAGGGGGGAAATCACCAAAGAGAAATTCAAACAAATAAAAATGGGGGAAGTCAGAAGATCTGAAGAGCAGAATGAACTCAGGCTTGCTAGAAAGTTTAAAAAACAATAAAAAGGGCTTTGTTGGTTATGTCCACAGCAAAAGGAAGAAGGAAATGGTTAGAGCCATTACATGGAGAAGATGGCAAAATGCCAACAAGGTACAGAGAAAAGGCAGAACTACTCAACATGTTCTTTGCCTCAGTCTTCTCACAATAGGAAAAGGGTGCTCAGCCTGAGGAAAATGGAACAGAGGACACAATCAGGGAAATGCAACACAGAATAAGTATTTACACTTGTCCCTCCATATTCGCTAGGGTTAGGGGCACAAGACCCCTGTGAATATGGAAAAACTGCAAGTAACAAAAACACCATGTTTTTACCCGAGAGGACACCTCTCTAGGAATCTCCAGGTCCTCCAGTGCTACTCTATGGTCAACGTTCAACAGACACTGACCATAGAACCGCACTGGAGGAGCTACAAATGCCTTGTAGAGTATTCTCTCTAGGAATCTCTAGGTCTTTCAGTGCAACCTTTAGTTAAAGATGAGCACAGAGTTGCACTGGAGGACCTAGATATTCCTAGAGAGAACATATTAGTACAATCCGTGAATAATCAAATCCGCAAATATCAAAGCTGCAAATATGGAGGAATGAGTTTATTTTATTTTCTATCCTGCCTTTCTCCCCGAAGGGACCCAAGGCAGCTCACAATAACAACTAAAGAGGTAGTACAGGAATATCTGGTTAATCAAAATGAATTTAAGGGCCTGAATAGACCAGCAAGTTAAGCTACCTTCCAATACACCCTTTTCAGACCATCTGTTTTGGTCCTAGTGGCAATAATCTTTGAGAATTCCTGGAGAACAGGAGAAATCCCAGCTGACTGGAGGAAAGCAAATGGTGTTCCCATTTTCAAAAAGAGAAAAAAAGAGGACCCAAACAATTACTGCCCAGTAAGCCTGATATCAATACTATGAAAGATGATAGAGCAGATAATTAAACAGAGAGTCTGTAAGCATTTAGAAAGTAATCAACTTTGTAATCAAAATTGCAGATGACACCAAATTAAATGGGGATAGCTAATACTCCTGAGAACAGGATCAAAATTCAAAATGTTCTTAACAGATTAGAAAATTAACAACATGAATTTCAACAGGAAGAAATGTAAGGTACTGCACTTACGCAGAAAAAATAAAATGCTCAGATATAGGATGGGGGGACACCTGGCTTGAGAACAGTAAATATTAAAGGGATCTAGGAGTTCTAGTAAACCACAAGTTAAACATTAATCCACAGTGTTTTCCTGCAGTTAAAAACGTCAATGCAATTCTAGGCTATATCAATAGAAGTATAGTGTCTAGGTCAAGGGAAGTAAATGTGCCACGTTATTCTGCTTTGGTCAGACCTCACCTGGAATGTCCAGTTCTGGGCACCACAAATCAAAGAGGATATTGACATGTTGGAGCATGTCCAGAGGAGGGTGATTAAAATGGTGAAACGTCTGGAAACTATGCCTTATGAGGAGATACTTATGGAGTTGGGTATGTTAAGTCTGGATAAGAGAAGGTTAAGACCCTTGTTGATAGCCTTGTTTAAATATTTGAAAGGATGTCATACTGAAGCTGGAGCACTTTTGTTTTCTGCAGCTCCAGAGAACAGGGCACAGAATAATTGATTCAAATTAAAGAGATTCCACTTCAACATTTGGAAGAACTTCCTGCCAGTAAGAACTACTCAACAGTGGAATATGCTGCGTCAAAGTGTGGTGGAGTCTCCATCTTTCAAAGTTTTTGTCAGGGGTGTTCTGATTGTATATTCCTGCATGGCAAGGGTTTGAACTTAATAGTCCTTGATGTCTCCTTCTAACTCTTGGATTCTATGATTTCTTGACTGCAGTCTCCATCTTGAACTTTTTTATAGTCTTCAATGTCTGTGGAAGAGTTCATAGAATCAGAGTTGGAAGAGACCACAAGGGCCATTCAGTCCAAGCCCTTGGTATACCCAACAAATGGCCATCCAGCCTCTGCTTAAAGACCTCCAAGGAGAGAGACTCCACTACACTATGAGGGAGTGTGTTCCACTGTCGAACAGCCCTTACTGTCAGGAAGTTCCTCCTAATGTTGCGGTGGAACCTCTTTTCCTGTAGCTTCAATCCACTGTTCCGGGTCCTGTTCTCTTGGGCAGCGGAAAACAAGCGTGATCCCTCCTCAATGTGACATCCTTTCAAATATTTATACAGGGCTATCATATCATCTCTTAACCTACTCTTCTCCAAGCTAAACATCCCCAGTTCCCCAAGCCATTCCTCATAGGGCATGGCTTCAAGATCCTTCACCATTTTAGCCGCACTCTTTTGTACGATTTCTCAACATCCTTTTTGAACTGTGGTGCCCAGAACCAGACACAGTATTCCAGGTGGGACCTGAGCAAATCAGAATAGAGAGGCACTGTTACTTCCCTTGATCTAGAAACTATATGTCTATTGATGCAGTCTGGAATCGCATTGCCCTTTTAGCTGCCACATCACATTGTTGACTCATGTTCAACTTGTGGTCTACTTGGGGATTCCTAGATCCCTTTCAAACGTGGTCCTGTTCAGCCAGGTGACCCCCTTCCTCTAACTGTACATTTTCTTTTTCCACCCTAAGTACAGTACCTTACATTTCTCCATATTGAATTTCATTTTGTTAGCTCTGACTCAGCTTTGTAATCTATTAAGGTCATTCTCATTCTGTCCTCTGGAGTATTAGCTACTCCTAATTTGATGTCAGCTGCAAATTTGATAACTTTGCCCCCAACTTTGTCTTCCAAGTCATTGATAAAGATGTTGAATAGCACTGGACCCAGGGCAGACCCCTGTGCGACCGTACTTGTCACTTCTCTCCAGGATGAAAAGGAGCCATTTTTGAGCAACCTTTGGATTCGGTGAGTCTACTGTTAATTCCATGTAACAGTTACCTTGTCTAGCCCACATTTTACAAGCTTGTTTGCAAGAATGTCATGGGGGACCTTGTCAGAGGCCTTACTGAAATCAAGATATACTATATCCACAGCATTCCCTTCATCTAACAAGCTGGCAATTAGATAGATAGATAGATAGATAGATAGATAGATAGATAGATAGACAGACAGACAGACCGATCGATCAAATTTGTCTGGCATGACTTGTTTCTCTGAAACCCATGTTGACTTTTTGAGACGATGACATTGCCTTCTAGATGTTCACAGACTCTCTTGTTTAATGCAGAATCTTTCCTGGTAATGATGTCAGACTAACTGGATAATAATTGTTGGGGTCCTCTTTTTTCCCCTTTTTGAAGATGGAGACAACATTTGCCCTTCTCTTGTTCTCCAGGAGTTCTCAAGGATTATTGCCAGTGGCTCCGATATTACATTTGCCAGTTCTTTTAATACCTCTGGATGTGGTTCATCTGGTCCTGGAGACTTATATTCATTTAGATTAACCAGTTATTCCTGTACTATCTCTTTACTTATTCTATGCTGAAATTCCCCTATTCTGTCCTCTGCTCCATTATCCTCAGGTTGAGCACCCTTTTCCTTTTTCTGAGAAGACTGAAGCAAAGAAGGTATTGAGTAATTCTGCCTTTTCTCTGTCCCGTTAGCATTTTGCCATCTCCTCCAGACAGTGGCCCTACCACCCCCTTCTTCTTCCTTTTGCTGCAGACATACCCAAAAAAGCTTATTTTTCTTAACCTCTCTGGCAAGCATAAGTTTATTTTGCATTTTAGCTTTTCTGACTTTCCCCTACATGTGCTCGCTATTTGTTTGAATTCCTATTTGGTGATTTCCCCATTTTTCCATTTCTTATACATGTTCCATTTAAAATTAAGTTCAATTGAAAGTTCATTAGTCATCCATCCTGGTTACTTGAGTCACCCCCCATTTTTCTTCTTCACTGGAACTGTTTTAATTTGTGCCTTCAGTATCTCCCTTTTGAGAAACTCCCATCCATCTTGACATCCCTTATCTTTTAGTATTCCCAACCACTAAATCATCCCTAGTATTTCTCTAAGTTTACTGAAATCAGCTTTCCTAAAGTCTAGAATGTGTGTCTGACTATGCCTGGCTTCTCCTTTCCACTGTATAACAAACTCCAGGAGAACATGATCACTCCCACCTAAAGATGATCATTCCCATCTCTTGTCAATTATCCATGTCATTCCTGTTGGTTAGGATTAGAGCTAAAATAGCTGACCCCCTTGTTGTCTTTTTCACCTCTTGGACAATGAAACTGTCTTCAAGGCAAGTGAGGAATTTGCTCCAGCAGGGCTAGCCTGAAGATGATAACTGTCATCCTTCGGCCTGTGAGGGAATGAACAGACAGGCCCAGCTCCACCAGGGCTAGCCTGTAGAAAGAGAGCCCTCCCTACATAACTGTCATCTTTTGGCCTGTGAGGGAGTGAACAGGCAGGCCCAGCTCCACCAGGGCTAGCCTGAAGAAAGAGAGCCCCCCCCCCCCGTGATAACTGTCATCCTTGAGCTTGTGAGGGAGTGTATAGGCAAGCCCAGCTCCACCAGGGCTAGCCTGAAGAAAGAGAGCCCTCCCCCCATGATAACTGTCATCCTTGGGCTTGTGAGGAAGTGAACAGGCAGGCCCAGCTCCACCAGGGCTAGCCTGAAGAAGAAGAGCCTCCCTCCATGATAACGGTCATCCTTCGGCATGTGAAGGAGTGAACAGGCAGACCCAGCTCCACCAGAGCTAGCCTGAAGAAGAAGAGCCCTCCCTCCAGTCCATCTGCCTTGGTCCAGGCCTCAGAGTGAGAGAATAATCATTGGACCTCATCCCCTTCCCCTCCACCATTCCCTCCTCCTTTTGTGTGTGTCTTTTAGATTGTAAGCCTGAGGGCAGGGAACTGTCTTTTTTGCATTCCTCTCTGACAATATCCCTGGTTTCAGTTCAGAGTGCTTCTGGTTCCTGCTAAATATGCTGAATAATGCAAATCTATCTATCTGTCTGTCTGTCTTTTACATTATCTTTAAAATTTAGGGGGATGTTCTTCAAGGTGTATTTTGTTGTTCTTTCACAATTTTTGATATTTGCAGTTCATGGTCTGTGCCACAACTGCTCCTGGTGTCAGGATCAGAATCCCTCAGAATTCCTGCTAAGTTTGATACTCAGTTAAGCTGTACCTGCTTTGCTTTGTATTACTGGATGATAGGTTGCTGAGTTGAAGTGATGTTTATCTTTCTTCAAGTTAGGTAATGAGCAGATGTGGACGTAATATACATCGGGAGATGTCAAGGTGAGTCCTGTGGTAATGCCTGGTACAGGGAGAGACAATAGGATAGTCCTGGAAAAGGGATGTTTTAGAATGGAAGCGAATGGAGTTTGAATTCATGAAAGGATCTGAATTGTTCTGTGCCTTTAATAAGCTGTGTAACAACATTGCCATGCAGTGACCTATCTTAGGCCCTATATAGACAGGACAAAATAAAGCTGCTTCAGGTCACTTTGGAGGTATGGTGTTTCAATGATGCATGTGTCCTAAGAGTCTGGAAGCTGTACCAAAGCTGCCCTGTAGTCCTGAGGACTGGATCGTGGCTTTGGTGCGGCTTCCAAACTCTTAGGATGCATGTATCTTTTAAACAGCATACCTCCAAAGTGACTTGAAGCAGCTTTATTTTGGCCTGTCTGTATCATGCCTTAGTTTCTACACAGAGGCTTGGATTTCTGAACTAAGGTCAACTAGAACATAACACCTGGTCTTGTTTTTGCAGAGAATGGAGCTTCTCCGCCTTCTGCTTCCAATCATATAGTCTATTTGATTTTTATATTGGTCATCTAGTGATGTCCATGATGATTTAGTTGCCTCTGGGTTGCCTGAAGGATGTGTTGAAGGTGGGAAAAATTATACCTCAAAATTCACACAAATTGCAGGAGCTTTTTTTCCTGGCACAATATAAACGACATAGGTTTTTAGAAATATACAAGAATAGAGTTGGAAGAGGCCACAAGGGCCATCCAGTCCAACCCCCTGCCATGCAGGAACTCTCAATCAAAACATACAACAGATGGCCATCCAAGCCTCTGTCGAATAGCCCTTAGTGTCAGGAATTTTCTCCTAATGTCGAGGTGGAATCTCTTTTCCTGGAGCTTGCATTCATTGTTCTGGGTCCTGTTCTCTGGAAGCAACTTGCTCCCTCCTCAATATGACATCACTTCAAGTATTTAAACATACCACCTCTTAACCTTCTCTTCTCCAGGTTAAACATCCCCAGCTCCCTAAATCGTTCCTCATAGGGCATGGTTTCCAGACCCTTCACCATTTTAGTTGCTCTCCTTTGGATATGCTCCAGTTTCTCAATTTGTCAGCTTCTCAGTCAAAATGTACAAAGTCTGTTTTACCACACAAAGAAAATTGCACAGCTTCCATTCGTTTTTTGCTATATTCTTAGGAAAGAGCGTTTTTGCTGCACGACACTGCAACATTTTTATGTTGAAAACAGCAATTCTGCACAACAAAAATGTTGCATAAAATCAAATATATTTAACAAAAATTAGCCACCATGGTTTTGTGTGCAACATTGCTGATTTTATGCAATATGCAATATTTTTGTTGTGTAATATTGTTGTTTTCTATATAAAAGCCAGCAATGTCACACAATAAAAATTATTGTAATTATTACCAATCCTTGGTATCTACAGAGTAAAACTGAATTCTGACTCCTATTGCCATGAGCACTATCATGCACATAATTAAATCTAAAATCCTGTAAGCGTACAGGACTACAAGTCTTAGACTGAGATTCTAGTCACTACCTGTTGCTGTATCACCCACTGGGAGCTCTTCTGCAAATGCTAACTAACATCCAGGAAGTGTCACTTACTGTTCAGATACCTCAGTGCACAAACTGCAAAAAGAGCCTGTTGCACAAATGGTTTGACAGTGTAAGATCCTGGCTCTTGTTGTGTGTGTGAAGAACTGGTATATGCATTATATACAGTTATCTAAGGGTAATGGAATGAACTGAACAAGATTTATTTTTCAGTAGTTTGACAATAAATGTCAAGAGATCTAAATATAAATGTTACATGTTACTTGAACCTACACAGATAAGTTGCTGCTGCTGCTGTTATTACAAATTTTATTTATAATAATAATAATAATAATAATAATAGGATTTATTTATATGCCGCCCAATCACTGGGAATCCGGGAGGCTTATATCCAGCCCTTTCCACAATAATGGATTAAAGGTTGCTTACAAATTATTAATAAGTATACAAAAACACCAGTAATAAATATGTTATTTTTTAAGTTAAACAATTAATTTTAAACAATTTAAAATTCTTTAAAACAATTTTAAAAATCAACCAAAAGCACAGAATACCATTAAAAACCCATTATAGTCAATTATTCGTCTCATCAACCACACTGGTTACCTACCATGAAAATGTATTCTGGGTTGTTGATAGAAGGAATCCAAACATCCTGGGTTTCTGCCATCATCATCCAGAGACAGGCAAGAAGTATCATGAAGGCCTGTGATATCTAATGAAAAAACTGAATTGACTTCTCCCAGCTTGATCATCTTAGTGCTCAGTTCATTTCCTAGCCAAGCCTACAAACACAGAACTAGAAGGAAGGTAACAGCCTGTGTGAAAGAAAAGATGTGGAAAGCATCATGCCCTGAACAAAATTAGGCAGTCACATAGGGATGGGGTAGACTTCTCCTTTCAACAACCCAGAATGCACCTTCACATAGCTAGCTAATGTGGCATTCTCTGGGCTGGTGAGAGGAATAATCCACACATCCTGGGATGTACCCAAGCCCTCCTCATCAAAGCCCTGGGGGGGGGGGGGAATGACTACCTCCTAGTCTTTAATGACCTCCTGATGAACCTTTCTGCCAAAGGTGGCACCTGCTGATTTGTACTGATTTTGTAGTGGAGAATGAAAAAAAAGGTTTACTCCAGGTGGCAGCCCTACAAATATCACTGATGGGAGCATTAGAGGATCAAATGTGGTAGCAGCAGCCGCTCTGGTAGAATGTGCAACCACATTTGAAAGATGAGGCATTTTGGGAAGGTCATATGCATGTATTGGCCCAAGTAGCTATAGTAGAATGAGACAAGTTATGCCTTAGGGAAGCTGGATTAAAGGAAGAAAGAGTCACGGCACCTAAAACAACTAGTCCTATGGCCTTGCCCTGTTAGTTTTGAAAGATGAAGTCAATCTAAACGGAATCAAGTAGTTATAACTAAAATTCTATCCTTGGGCCTCTCCCCCAACTTTCTGCTCAGCAAGGGATATGATCAGGCTAAAATGGCTATTAAAAACGTATCACTTACATAGAGCGCCAAATAGATATGGCTAGGTCTCCTTCCTTTACTGCCAGTGAGAACAGTTGATACTTCACAGCTTCTGTGGCATATATAAGTAACCTAGATGTGTCCAAACACCATAATGCCTTCACCTTGGCTCTATGTCATGTTCTTCATCAGCTGTCCTTGAAGGACACTATATAATATCCCATACCTGGACGGACATTGCCCTTGTGATTCTGGTCAAATAGAATCAGTGGAACATGTGATTCTATAGAGATCTATGTATCGAGCTTATTTTGCCAATACAGTCAGCCCTACACAGATTTTTTAAACACGGATTCAAGCATCCATGGTTTGAAAATGTTCAAAAAAGTATAAATTTCAAATATCAAACCTTGATTTTCCATTTTTTATAAGGGACATCATTTTGCTATGTCATGATATTTAATGGGACTTGAGCATCCACAGATTTTGTTATCCATGGAGGATCTTGGAACCAAACCCCAGCGTATAGCAAGGGTACACTGCACTCCACAAACATTCAGGATGTTCAGAACAGTATTTTGTTTCATTGCTGCTTTCAAACACTAATCTCATTCAGTAGCTAATTTTGTGCAGCAACAATTAAAATCCAAATTTAGTAATAACTACTTGGCTTGCGCTATGGATTAGTAATTGAACTTCTAGTTGGGCTTTGTCAGGATTAGCTGGGCTTGGTTCTCTAACAGATGATTATCTGTATTTGCATTTTTTCAGGAATATATGTATTTTTTACTTTTTTGTGAGTTTTGTTATTGTATATAGTAATTTGTGTGCTGTATTTTGTTGTTCTTATGCAGGTCTGTGACTGTAATAAATATTTATCCTAATTAGTCCTGTGAACATAAATGTTTAATGCTCTACATCAAGTTTCTGCCATAATTTCTCTTGTGGGTACAATGGATTAGGAGAGAAAGAAGGAAGAATACGTTCCTGTGACATGTGAAAGGTAGGCAGAAAGGATCTGGATGTAGAGAAATAAAGCCTTTATTAAAAGTGCAAAGATGGTTTCTGAATGAAAGGGCTGCAAGGTCTGATAACCAATGAGTGGAGGTAATGGCCATTAAGAAGGTTACCTTTAATACAAGAAGTCTTCTGGGAACTATCTTGAGGAGCTCAAAACTTTGCTAATTGTTTTAGAATACAAAGAGATTCCAGGATGCAAATCAGTGGTTAACTGAGGGAGAAATAAGGGTGCCTAGTCGCCCACTGAGCAACCTCCTTACCTGTAGATGAGATGAGAATAGAGACCTATGAGTGTTAGATAGAACTGAGAACATGATAGCTACTTGCCTCTTTAATATATTAGGTCTAAGGCCTAGATTGAAGCCCTTCTGAAGAAAGGCAAAGAAGTGTGGAATGGAAATCTTGCAATAGTTCAGGGAGTTTGACTTGCACCGTCTAGTTAAGGCCTTCCACGTAGCCTCATAAATTCCAGTAGTAGACCTTATACACAAAGACAAAAGAGTTGCAATAACTAAATCGGAATAATCACTTTGTTTCAGTTCAATCTTCATACAACTAGCTGAAGCCAAGCCACATCTGGATGGTAGAGAGGACCCTGAATCAGCAAGTTTGGTCACTGGGGAAGTCACCATGAGACTAACAGAGATAGAAGGTCCAAGAACAACTAATTCTCTGGGCTAAAGAAGGGTGATGAGAACTACTTGGACTTTCTACTCCCTCACTTTTCTGATTGCTCTGGCTATGAGCAGAAGTGGAGGGAAGGTACAGCAGTCCATGCGGCCATCTGCATTGTAATGCATCTGCCCCCTCTGCTTGCAAGCAAGGGAATCTGATGTAGGTGTTTGTGACTTGTTGTCAACCGGAAGCTCTCTGCTAAAAACATTCTGTATCTGCACTCAAATTTGTGAAAACCTGTCAGATTCAGGACCCACTCCTCATCAAGTAAGATGTGTCAGCTGAGAAAGTCTGCTTCCAGATTAGAATTCCTCTGAATGCTTTGGGCTGAACAAAATCAATCTCTCCACCCATTAAAAAAGTAGGACTGCTTCCTTATAAAGGGATTGAAACCTAGGTTCTCTTTGTTTCACACTGTACAAAGTATAGTTGTGCTGTATATGAAGAACAGCACACATTTCTCCTTAACTAGAGGAAGAAAATGGAGTAAGGCTAAGTGTGCTGCCCTTAATTCTAGTCAACTGATGCTATGACCGTTCTCTCATATTCATTAGGCCACTCTCCACTGGCATCTGAAGTTACAATAACATGGTGAGACTCCACAAGTGGAGAGGTCTTCTGCAGATTGACTTAGCAGGACCACCATGACAAGGAAAGCCTGACTTGAGGTGAAAGGTTCAGTAGTAAATGCTTGCACTGGACAAGAAGACAATTTTTTTAGAAGTGGTAGACATAACCTGCTTCTTATCCTTTGTCTCAACTAGGCTATTCTTTAACACACCCTCCCAGAATGACTTGTATTGTTTTTGTCCTAGAGAGGGCATTCACTTCCCAATGTTAAAGCAGGTGCAGATTGCCACTATGAGAGCACTTATAGATCTGGCCGCCAAATAAAGAGAATCATCATCCACTACAAATTGTAATGGCCTGCAAATTTTGAGGAGATGCCTATGCAAAGTCTTGTATTCCAAATCTTATCTTGCAATATGTCTTCTACCAACAAGCAGGAAAAATGGGATAAGAGAGAGCTAGCTGCAAAGCCCATATAGCCAGGGTTACTGTCTTGTAGGCTTTCTTTCAGGATCCTTTGATATACTCACCTCAGGGTCCTTAAATAAAAATTTCCCTTCTTTTGGAGAGTCTACAAAAGGAACTTTTAAGTTTCTCCATAACCTGCTTATTAGGGGTACAGAACTTTTATGCCACCAGAGTCCCTTTCTTGTTCTACAGAGGGGGCCCCATTCTGAATCTTACAAGTTGGAGAAAAACTGATGGGAAAAGATTTTTTCTTGTTGAAGATTTTGGTTGGAGGTGGACTGAGGCACCCCTTTCATTCAGTTCAGATGATGCTTCCTCACAATGAGTATCAGAATCAGACTTGGAAGAAGTGAGACCCAAAGTTGCAAAGACCTTTAAAAACAAGGGCATAAAATTCTCTGAATGAAACAAATGAGCAGAGGATTCCTTCTGAGTGGAACCCAAATCCAACTATTCCCCTTCCTCTTTGTCAGAAATAGTACTGCTTCCCACACAATCCTGGGAGTCTCCATTAGAAATTCAAAATCTGAGTCACAGTCAGAGGCCTCAGAGGAGTGGGATGGAGAAATAGTTTTCCTCTTTGCTTGGGTGATTGGGTGGACAGGTGCACACTTATTGCGAAGCACCCTGAAAGACTGAGGCCTAGAACACAATGCAGAAGATTGGGACTGCATAAACCTCTGAGAAGGGCCTTTGCTTAAGAGAAATTGTACTGCAACTATAAATCAGGACTACCCTCTTGTGGCTGGACTGACTTGTAACCTGTCCTTCAAATTCTGCTCATTTCCCACAACATGTGTTTCTCATCACAACATATGCTTAGGATTGGGGGGAGAAGGAGGAGCATACTTTTCAAATAAGGACTTAAACAACTGTGAGTCTCATGGGGAGGCAGGGGAAATGAGGAGGGTGAACGGTGATGCTCATGGCTTACAACTGGAAGAGGGAACAGCTGAATCTTGAGAAAGGACTTGAGAAAAAACTAAAAATACTGCCGTCAAAGCTTTACTCTGCTTTTATGATTTGCTACCTGAAGGGCAAGAAACACCATGTTGGTGGTGCTACAGCAACAAAGAAAATGGTAGCTGGCTTTGATACTTGGAATGAAAAATACAGGGAAACACACCTGACTCATTATTGGTGGGTGTGGCCAAAGGGGTCACAGAGTTAGGAAGGGAACTCCTCACTAAACTCTCCAATCCCCAGGGTGTTTGAGAAAGAACCTGTGATCCTTCTCCATAGTGAGCTCTGGCAGGTCATCTAGTGAAACTGCAACTTCCCCTTCCCTGCTTGCCTCTGTTAATCCCAAATGTTCTGCCTCCAATACTGCTTCCTCTTCAAGTGCTGCTGCAACTGTATGAGGGACAACTTGGGCCATGGCACCCAACATTGCCTGCTGAAGCTGCTTCAGGGATGAAAGAGCCCTTTCCAAGCTTGAACTTTTTGTGCCATCTCAGCGTTCCAAACTGGCTTGAGTTGATATCACACACTTGTGGGCTAGACGCATGCGATCTGGGGAGAGCTTTTTCTTCTTCACTGGAACATCACTCTTCTCACCCACAAGAGCCATTGCAGAGGAGAGGAGGAGGGAAAGAGGGAGAGGATGGAAAAAGAGGATAGAGGAGTCTTTTTAAAAAATTGAAGAAATGGACCAGAAAAATAGGAAGAAAAAGACAGAATAAGAAGGAGCTTGAAAAAAACACTAATGAGCAAAGGCAAAAGCTGGGCTCTTGGCACAGCTAAGAAACAGAACTGGGCACTAAAGATGGCCCAGCTAGGAGGAGCCAATTCATTTTTTTTCCCTTTAAGTATTGTGAGACTTCATGATACTTCCTATTGATGGGAGAAACCCAAGATGTGTGGATTGTTCCTGTCATCAAACCAGAGAATAAGGATGTTTACTTGCCTACAGGAGAGCAAGGAGGAAGACATCCTAGCCTCCTTAGGGAGTCTAGGAACAGCCACCAACCAGGCCCTCTTGCTTCTGCCACCCAACAAGCCTGAGAAGGTAGTGGGACAACAAAAAGGACCTCTCCTCGAGATCTTGGCGCTCTCATAGGCTCCATATAGGGCTTTATTTGCCATCACCAGACCTTTGAATTGTGCCTGGAAACACATCAGCAGCCAGTGAAGCTGTGGGAACATGTGCTCTCTGTAGCCAGCTCCAATCAATAATTTGGCTTCAGCTCTGAGGCAACTTAACTTTCTGAACAGATTTCAAAGGCATATGAAGTGCATGACACTAATTTGAATAGCATGTAACCAAAGCACATCTTGTCATGGCCAGATCAGGCTTCTCCTGAAGTAGTCCAGTTCACACACTAGCTTTAGAGGTACTCCTCATGACCATCGAAACCTGGGCCTCCAGGCTCAAGGATGATTTTAGGAGTGCTTGAACACTGTGAACCTTCATCTTCAAGTTGCTTGCAAACTGTAACCTCATGTAGCACAGATGGAATCCACATTTCCACATCTGTCTTTGGAATGACAGAACCTCTATCTTATTTGGGTTACACTTTGATTTGTTCATCCTCATCCAGTCCATTACAGATGCCAGCTCCTAATTCAGCATGGAATTAGCTTTCTTTGAATTAGGTAAAAAGAAATGATACAGCTAGGTGTCATCAGCATACTGGTGTACAAAACTATGGACAGCATCTCCATAAATAGCACAGACAAAATTAAACCCTGAGGTACTCCACAGACAACTGGTAAACAACAAGAATCCTTCAGTAGCACCTCTGAGAGCACCCATTCAGGAAGAACTAGATCCACTTCAAAATACTACCTCCAAGCCACTTCCCAACAACCTAACTAATAAGAATGATGGTATCCAAAGCCACAATGAGGTTCAGCAGAACCAAAACAGACACAAACCCCAGCTAGCTGCCAGTGTAGGTTATCTACCAAGCCAATCAAAGCTATCTCTGTGATTCAACCAGACATCAAAGCCAGCCTGAAATTAATCTAGATTAAGCTAGAACATGATGTTGTCCAATATATAGTACACTTATTTCAGAATGAGTCCTATTAAAATCACCATAATTTATTTTTTAGTAAATGTGCTCAGAATTTGATTGTGAAGAAGTTCCTTTGCCAGCCTATTCTTGAATTTTATTCCTGATTTCTTTATACATTTCTTGCTGGTCACTGACTGAATAAAATGTATGAATATATGTACGTTATTTATAGATTTTCTTAAAATAAAAAGGCATAAATCAGACATAGGAATACACAAAAACTGGTTGCAAAACACTTCAATCTTCCTGGACATTCCACCTCGGATCTCAGAACAATGGTCCTTGAACAAAAGGAAGATTGGAAAGAGAAATAGCAGAATTGGAATGTATTCATAGACTCCAGTCCATCAGCAGTAGGTTGAACAGACAATGGTTTCCTGACAAAATACACACATTTAAAAACCATCTAACCACCTATCCTCATGAAGGTGCCCCTTGATCAGTTCATCACAACTCCTCTGGTTCCCACACTACATTCCAATACTCATTCATATAATTTTCTACCCTCCTTGATTTTAGGCAACGTTCTTTCTCCTGCCTTTGTCCCGCAATGACAATTGTTAAAACTTGCTGCCTCATCTCCATACCCATAAGGTTTTGAATTTCAATTGGTATTCTCACATACCACCAGCTTATATAGGTCTGACTCTGGACTCTTCACTCCACCCCATGCATCTGAGGAAACAGGCTCAAGTATATGAAAAATCATGCTACCAATTTCTTTCAGTTAGTCTCCAAGGTGCTTCAAGGTCCCTTTGCATATTGATTTTTGATACTAACACAGTTACCTCTTTGACTTAAAATAAAAAAAAAATGCAAAATCAACACATTTTCAACTCTGGATTTGTAGAGTTAAGAAACACATGAAAATATTTTAGACAGAGTTGCAGATATGCTTTTAAGAAGAATATAGACTCAGTAGCACTTACTTTAAGAGGTATGCTCCAGCTATATGTACCAGATAGAGGCTGATATATTGGAGCTGACGAGGAATCTCTTCCTGAAAAACAAGGAAAAACCAGAAGAAACCAATGATAATTCTAAGACACACTGAATGGGTAGTAGTCCTGGCAACGGAGGCTGTTCCCAATTAGAATTTAAGACTAGATTCAGGATTTTCTAGTTCTCCCATCAAAGAAATAGGAGTACCAGTAGAATCAAACAGTTGGAAGAGACCACAAGGGCCATCCAGTTCAACCCCCTGCCATGCAAGAACTGTCAATCAAAGCATCCCCGATGGATGGCCATCCAGCCTCTGTTTAAAGACCTCTAATGGAGACTCTACCACACTCCAAGAAAGTGTGTTCCATTTTTGAACATCCCTTACTGTCAGGAAGTTCCTCCTAATGTTGAGGTGGAATCTCTTTTCCTGGAGTTTCCATCCATTGTTCCGGGTCCCATCCTCTGGAGCAGCAGAAAACAAGCTTGCTCCCTCCTCAATATGACATCCCTTCAAATATTTAAACAGGGCTATCATATCACCTCTTAATTTTTTCTTCTCCAGGCGAAACATCCCCAACTCCCTAAGTCATTCCTCATAGGGCATGGTTTCCAGACCCTTCACCATTTTAGTCACCCTCCATTGGACACACTCCAGTTTCTCAACATCCTTTCTGAATTGTAGTGACCAGAACTGGACAAAGTATTCCAGGTGATGCCTGACCAAAGCAGAATAGAGTAGCACTATTAATTCCCTTGATCTAGACATTGTACTTCTATTGATGCAGCCTAAAACTGCATTGACCTTTTTAGCTGCTTCATCACACTGTTGACTCATGTTCAACTTGTGGTCTACTTGGACTCTTAGATCCCTTTCACATGTAGTCTCCTTAAGCCAGGTATCCCCCATTCTATATCTATGCATTTCATTTTTCTTCCCTAAGTTCAGTACCTTACATTTTTCTGTGTTGAATATCATTTTGTTAGTTTTGGCCCAGCTTTCCAGTTTATTCAAGTCATTTTGAATTTTGATCTTGTCCTCTTGGGCGCTAGCTACTCCTCCTAATTTGGCGTCATCTGCAAATTTGATAAGTATGCCAACAATTCTGACATCCAAGTCATTGATAAAGATGTTGAATAGCACTGCGCCCAGGACAGAACCCTGTGGGTCATCGCTGGTCAATTTTCTCCAGGATGAAAAGAAGCCATTGTTGACCACCCTTTGGATTCGGCTAGACAACCAATTACAAATCCATGTAACAGTAGCCTTGTCTAGCCCACATTCTACAAGCTTGTTTCCAAGAATTTCATGGGGAACCTTGTCAAAGGCCTTACTGAAATCAAGATATACTATATCCACAGCATTCCCTTCATCTATCAAAAATAAGTGATCAAATTTCTCTGGCATGACTTGTTCCTCTGAAACTCTTGTTGACTTTTTATGATTGTGGCATTGCCTTCTAGATGTTCACAGTCTCTCTGTTTAATTATCTGCTCCAGAATCTTTCCTGGTATTGATGTCAGACTAACTGGACGATTATTGTTGGGATCCTCTTTTTTCCCCTTTTGAAGATGGGGATACTGTTTGCCCTCCTCCAGTCTGCTGGGATTTCTCCTGTTCTCCAAGAGTTCTCAAAGATTATTGCTAATGGCTCCAATATTATATTTGCCAGTTCTTTTAATACTCTTTGATGTACAGTAGTTCATCAGGTCCTGGAGACATATTCATTTAGATTAATCAAGTATTCCTGTACTATCTCCCACATACACACACCCCATTATTTCCTATCGGGCTCAAGCATA
Organism: Sceloporus occidentalis; assembly: GCA_023333645.1. Taxonomy (NCBI): domain Eukaryota; kingdom Metazoa; phylum Chordata; class Lepidosauria; order Squamata; family Phrynosomatidae; genus Sceloporus; species Sceloporus occidentalis. The sequence continues at coordinate 5,498,136 of JALMGF010000004.1, read as the reverse complement.
GGTGGATTCTCCCTTATGCGGCGGAATCCGGAACAGAACCCCCACGTATGGAGAGGGCCCACTGTATTTTCTTTGTTGTACTAGGAGTTCAAGTTCATCTTGCTTATTTCCCATGTTCTGTGCATTAGTGTAGAAACATCAAAGACCATGTGTCCCCTTTACTTGCTGCCCGTACAAGATTTTTTGCCTCCCACTGTTGGGTCTATGTACTATTTGTCTTGTTCCCTCTATGTCAGTTTGACTACTTTCTCCAGCCCTTTTGCCTTCCAGAATACTGTCTCCCTCCCCCATATAACTCAGTTTAAAGCCCTCCTGATCAAATTCTTGAGACTGTTGGCAAAACCGTTTCTGCCAACTGGAGTGAGAGGCAATGCATCCCTTGCCAGAAGTCCCTCCTCATGGAACAGCAGACCATGATCTAACAATCCAAGTCATTCTCAGCGGCACCATCTGTGGAGCCAGTTGTTCCACATCTGCCATTTTCCTCTCCCTTCCTGGACCATGCCCTTCAACTGGCAGAAGAGACAAGATGACAACCTGTGCATCCATTTCTTTCATCTTCCTACCCTGAGCCTCATAATCCCTTCTGATATTTTGAAGGCTGTGTCTTGCAATATCATTGGTTCCCACATGGACCAAAAGGAAGAGTATTGACCAGTCTTGTCAGCCTCTCTGTCACATCATGGATCTTTGCCCCAGGGAGACAACACACCTCTCGAGACACCTTGTCAGGCCCACAAATCACTGCTTCTGTACCCATCAGCAAGGAGTCCCGCACCACCACCACATGCCTCCTCTGAGGCTTAGCAGTGACTGTTCCCTGTGGTGGAACTCTCAAGCTTCCCTGCTCTGTCCCTGAAGTCTGTCCATGCTGCTCTTCCTTGTCCTCCTTGATAAGGGAAAGAGCTTCAAACCAATTCTGTAGCTGCAAGCTCCCAGAACAATCCCTGGTTTCCCTACTTCTCTGCGTGACATTCCACCAGCTGTCTGCTTCCTGCATATGTGAAGTGACCTCTCTTCCACAGCAACTTTCTCTGTGTAGTCCCCATCCAAGACCGTTCGTTCCAGGAAAACCTCTTGCTCCCTAATATGCTGAAGTGTAGCTACTCTGGACTCCAGCTGCTGGACTTTCTCCTCCAAGAGGGCTATCAACTTGTACTTGGTGCATGTGAAGTTCCCCACATCTGAAGGCAAGAAGACAAACATCCCAAAAGTGTTGCAGGGGACTGCAGCAGTTCCCTCAGCCTCCATACTGAGAAGTCTTAGGTAATCACTGAAACGGGACTGTGGGCTTCCTCTTAAAAAATCCTCGGGTAAACACCAACGTTAAAGATCCCTGATGACCTGGACTTTTCACCAATTTCTGCCAGTGAGCTCAATCTACTGGGAATATAACTTTATACAGATATCCTGGATGCTAGCTTGTTCTGAAGGCAAGTTTCTGACCCTGTTCCTGTACTTTACAATTACTGATTAAAGGAAGAGCTTGGAAATGATAGTGTAGTTCCAAATTTAAATGATGGTTCCTGATCGTTTTGCTCTATATGTCATATTTTTCTAAGTGTCTGCCTCCAGTGTTAGGGAATTACCCCTCACCTTAGAGGCATTTCTTGCTCTTCCACGAGAATCCATGCTGCTTTCTAAAAATCTTTGTCCTCCCTGATATGCACATATACCAAATTCAAGCTGCCCTGCCATCTCTTCCAGCAAGTGTAGCTCTGCAGATCCTCTGGTAAGAAAATAAACATGGCACAAATGTTGCAGATCACAAACATGGCACAAATGTTGGAACAGCTCATTCAACATTCATGTTAAGTTGTCCAGTGTAGGCAGTAACACAACCATATAACCCCTACTAAAATATCTGTTTTCCTCTTCTTGTTTGCTGAGTTCCATAATCTTAGGCAGCAGCTATATGGAACTACTGACTGCCAACTCAGACCCAACCAAGTCAGTGATTCACTTCTTCTCAGCTTAAAGCCCTTCCCCTTTAAACCATGTTCTCAGGAGCCCCAGCGGAGAGTACATGGCACAAAACACACACAAAAATTCACACTCAAGCCTCCAAACAGCTCTACATAGTGATCAACTGTGCTTTCCAAAAGTTCTGTCTCTGCACATACTGTGCTCCAGAAATTCAAGCAGTAGGTCTACCCATCTGAGATATCATTTGAGATAAAGTAGTCTATAAATGTATTTAATTAATTAATAAACATGTAACTCAATATATACCTGTCCTAAAAACATAATTTTTATCCAACTCTTGCAGTGTTTATAAAACAAAGCCCCATTTCTAACTATAGTTCAGAAAGTTGTTCAGGTTGGCACTCACCTTCCTCACCTTCTGGAAATATAGTTCAGGTAGTGCATGCAGCCAATAGGAAAACTGGCAAAGGTAGAAAAACTTGACCTGGAACCTATCATTTAAGAATAAGAAGGAGCAAAATGGGCTTTTTAAACATGTATATCAACCAATACACATTCTAACTACACCTTTTAATATATATTTTTCCAATTAAATGTGAGGTCATCTGTCTCCAGTTCAGTGGTAGAAACATCTTGGGAAACTTTCCCAAGTTCATATGCGTAGATAAAAACTAGTCACAGATACTTGGTTCATCCTATGGAAAACTAAGCATAATATCCAAATGGTATTTATTGATGAATCACATGGAACCTAAGGATATTAACAACATTGAGAGTGATGAGCCAAAATGGTCAAAATCTGAGAAGATTTGCATAGCTAAGCAGTGAAAAAGTCTTCTGTAACCAGGAAAACCCTATTCCTAATTCCGTTTTTAGGGCCTATCAAACAAGTTACAACCTCTCTGCCAATTAGTATGCTCTACTTTACAGACACACAGAATGCACTTCTTTGTTATTGTATTCAAGCAGTGCTTACTCAATTATGCCTCACAAAAACCTCTTTAAAATCATAATGTCAATGAAGCAAATAGAGATAATGTATTTACATCTAGTTCATGCACAAGAACTAGGTGTAGCGTGTTTAATGACAATTGGCAACTCCCTTCAAAGAAATGTTTCCTTCTTGTTCAAGAGTTTGCAGAGCACAGCTTTCATTTAAGAGGTTCTTCATAATTAAGACTGAGAAAGGTGTGCATATCAGCAGGAGAGGGGTTCTCCATTTCACTTTCAGTAAAGTGGGGAAAGAAATCTTTAGATGAATTCCTTGGCTGCTTCCAGATGGCTAGTTTCTCATGCTGTCATCTGAGCAGCTAATGTGTGTCTCCCTCACTAACTGAATTTTTGTGGTAAGGAAAAAGAGGAAAATAGTAAGAAAATAGAAAGAGATGTCTGGACCCTTGCTTCACACACTATATGTTTGGGGAGGGTGACCACTGAATAAAAGCCTCATCTGGAAGCACCTCTTGTATCTGATATAAAACAGACAGAGAAGCAAAAATCATATCCAAGACAGCCTCTCCCCTTCTAAGAACGCAACTATGAGCTGTGTAGTAATGCTACTAGTCCAGTCATGCCATCACATACATTTCCAAAGTCATTATCAATAGGGAATAACATCATGTTCCCCTGTATTTCATTATTTTTGGCTTTAAATTTGGAAAGTAAGAATGAATTATTCATCTCAGCAGAAGTGTAAAATCAAAGTAAAACCTTCTGACAAGCAGAATTAGAAGCTCCTTTCATAAATCTACTTTGATAGATTTGAACTTTAATTTTTTTTAAAACCATTCCATTTTATTGCTTAATGGTATATGTTATATATTATTATGTTCATATGTTAACTAATGTTGCTCAGATAACTATAGTTTTGGAGCAGTACAGCAATACCCTAAAACACATGCATCTTGTTGAGGTTATACATCTTTATTAAAAACAGTAGGAATGTAAGTGTCAGGGACATTCCATGACCTTCAAATAGATATTCTATACAGTAGTGCTCTCAGTGGCAAATATAAGGTGAAATTTCTAAGAGAGGCAGCCATTGGTGGCTTTGGGGTATAAATACATATACCTTTTATTGGAGACTAATTATCAGTCAGAGTAACTGACTTCATGTGAAAGTTCTGAAACTGGGAATAATCTCAAACTAATACCTATTGTGACTCAAGATGATTTAGGAAAAGAGGTGACAAAAACCTAATTTCTCTTATCTGCTTGAGATTGCACTTTTTATTCCTCTTTTAAAAATATTTTTATTGGGGGAAAAACACATACAGGATCATCTGAGTCATCTGAAGATCAAAATCAATGGTACAGTATATTAAACAAATTAGTACAAAAGAAGATCAAGTATCATGTGACACATCATTTAGTAAGCGTATATGAGTAGCTGGAGGAACAAATGTGTTTTGGCTTGTTTAACTGATTTTTAAAAAGCTTCTTGATCTTCACTATTCCTATTTCTTCATACTTGCTTAGTTAATTTTTTCATTAATATCACATTCTATAATTTGTTTTTCCTTTCCACTACTGAAGATCTCACTGTACTCTTTCAATTTTTATCAATTAACAAATGAGCTGAGAAACTCAAAATTAAATTAGAAATTTATGAGACAAATTATTGCTACAAAACAACAAAACTAAAACCAGTTCTGGTAGAGATCTAGACTTGTGACATGGACTCTATATATTTCTTTCAAGAAACAATTTAATATTGAGCATGGCCACTATGTGTGGAGAGAACATCCCTCCATCTGTCCTGTCTCCAACATTTGTTATTTTGCACAGATATAACGCCTATTTATCATTTTATGTTTTCTGATGCTTGCACAGAATAGTTTAATTGGCCCTAGCTTTCACCATTTTTCATGGGATCTTTATATTAGGGTCATTTTCCCATGCTACATTAGGTCCTATATTTTAGGGAAAATATGAGAAAACAGAATTTAACATACTCTGGATGCTAAACTTAGATTTCTCTGATACAAACATAAGTAAGTGTTTAAATAGGAATAAAGAGTGCATTGATTGTTACTTCTTTGTTCTTCCTGATCCTATGCTTTTATAAAAAACAAAGCAGTGGCAAGAGGTAAACTAAAAAGCAACAGCAGCTTTTGGCAGTCACAGACTGTATGGAGCAATAAAGCAGATACACACAAATACACTTCTAAATAAAACAAAAACTTCAGCAGAATAAGAATAAAAATAAGAAAAATCTTTGCAGTGTTTGAAGTCTGAAAAGAGCCACACATTATTGGTTTTAGCACCCGCATGTAGCCGTTCAGGATGAAAGCCTGCAAATATTTTGCTTGCAATATTGGCATAGTTCACTGGAGGGAGCTCTGCAATCATTTTTTTGAGGAGTGAAGAAGCTGCAGAAGTACTGGATGCAATATTATTGCTATAATCATTAAATCCTGGCTACAAACTAAGAAGTAGTTGTGCTTCATAGAACAAAGTTTACTCTGAGGCTACTTACGAGAGATGAATATGAGGGTAGCTCTCCCACAGACTCTTGGGGTTTGATAAGTATCCTTCCTGAATAGAGAGGGGAAAGGAGGAAACGTGCAAAGTCAGCCAGCAGCCACATTTGGTTTAACAACAGCCTTCCCAAATTCTTCTGGGTCATGGAAAGGCAAAATACTGATAGACACATAAATGATAACATCTCATTTAGAACCATTATTGGCCAGACCACAAAACCAACCAACCATAATCAAGGTAACTGCAGGATGTAGGAGAGATTAATCTTTTTCTCTCTGTAATAATTGCCTATCTGACATGGAGTAAACCTCTGTAGCAGACAATGTCTGGAGACAAACAAAGGACTGTCCATCAGTTTCATCCCCTGCATGCCAGTGTGAGGATGAATCAAGCTGCCATGTATATAAAAGGTGGAGCTAAAAAGACCCTTCACTGCTCCCCTCAGAACAGTTCTTATATTTCTTATAAAATCATAGAGTTGGAAGGGTCATCAAATCCAACCTCTTGCACAATGCAATATCTCCAGCTGAAGCATTCCCAGCAGGTAGCCATCCAGCTTCTTTTTGAAAACACGCAGAGAAGGAGACTTCACCCCCTCTAAGCAATTGGTTCCACTGCTGAACTGCTCTTACTGTTCACAGAAATTCTTTCTAATGTTCAGACAAAATCTACCCTCCAGTAACTTAAAACTATTAGACCAATTTCTACCCTCTGAGGCAGCAGAGAACATGTCAGCAGCCTCCTCTTTGTGGCTACCATTGAAATTATTAAAAAGTGTGATGACAACCCTCAATCTTCTTTTCACAAAGCTGAACATGCCCAACTCCTTCAACCTCTCCTCATATATTTTGTTCTCCATACCTCTTATCATCCTGCTTGCCCTTCTCTGAACTTGCTCCAACTTGTCTATACCCTTGTTAAAATGAAGTGCCCAGAACTGAACACAGTACTCCAGATGAGACCTGACCAGTGCAGAACATAGGGGGACTATTACCTCTATGTTTGTTAATGCAAGCTAAGACAGCATTTACCTTCTTTACTGCAGCATCAAGCTGCTATGTTATTATTGAGGTATGGAGCAGCATGGAAAATGTTCAGATGCCCCATCCCAGATTTGCCCCTTCTTGCTTGCTGCCTCTCACTCCTGGAACCTCCTCCCCTTACAAGCACGACTCAACACGTCTCTAACCAGCTTCAAAGCCGAGTTAAAGACCATATTGTTTAGGGAAGCGTTCCCAAGGAGTCTGTGATTGTGTTCTGGTTGTTCAGATGCTTGATAGTGGATATTGCTGTTTTAACTTGTTTTATATGATGTTTTTAATTTGTTGCTTTAACTTTTAGATTGTACGCTATAGGCAGGCTTTTATATTCTTGATTTTACTTGGTTTTGTACAGCGTCGTGTAGATTTACGGCGCTTTATAAATAAAGTTAATAATAATAATAATAATAATAATAATAATAATAATAATATGTGGCAGAGAAGCTAATGGACACTCACTGCTCTTAACCAGGAATTAGTTGCAGCTGTGGCTCCAGACAGTAGGTGATTGTCCAAGGCCACAGAGTGTGCCAGAGAGCAGCACGTAGCACTTATGTAAATATGCTGTGTCATCTGGAATGGTGGACAGTAATCCAGATAACACAGGAAATTGTACAGGAAGGGGTTGAGCTAGATTGCCACATGGCAGAAGTGGATATAAGCTCAAATCATCTTTGTACAATGTGGGTTTTGCAGTTGGTGGATGGTGTTGGTATAGCTCTCGTGTGTGTTTTGCAACCAAAAATAAACAGTGCCTCTTTGGAGAAAAGCCAGCCTATGGTGCTTTCATCTAGCAGCTGTTTTTCCTGGCGAAGCTCCAGTCTGCCAGTTTGTCTATCTACTCACAAGCTTCCAAGATCACTGCGTTTATCTCTGCATATTTTCCCAACAAGGGTTATGGGCACCAGGCTGAGTTCAAGACTTCGACTGGCTGTAAGTTTGTTTTTTGTTGCTGTTCATCTGTTCAGTGCTGGAAGGCAAAGAGAGGCAGAATAGTGGGAGTTGGGAAGACTGCCTGGACTTTGATGTTCTTATTTAACCATGGAGACAGCAGCCAGGTTTCCTAAACTCAGTAACTCCAGTTATAATTCCTGGGCTAAGTACTGTGAAGCTCTCCTTGTCAGGGAGGGACTTTGGTGTGTGGTACAGCGTGGACCTACGGAAGGCAATAATGAAGATGATAGGAAAGCAAGAACAACAATTTTGTTGGCCCGATTAATCATGTGCGGAATAAGAGGACTGCAAAGGCTGGGTGGGATGCTTTCAAGCAAGTTCATCAGAGCAGCACAGCATTATCCAGGATGATTTGGTGTCGGAGGCTGTATGCTTGCAAGATGCAGCAGGGGCAGGATCCGGTGAAACATTACTACTTTATGTTACCATATCTCTTATATTATTTGCATTAAACATTTCAATGTTGCTATCCTATGACCAATATTCCTTGCAAAATACAGTTAGTGTGTCCCAGTCTTTATTAGTTTTTTTCAACCCAATTTCCTCTCATTAAACTGGTTAATCTGTGAAGCTCTATCATCTCCAGCGATTTCCTTAACCAGTCATCCATCGATGATACCTCTTTATCTTTCCAGTTCTTTGCATATGTTATCCTTGCTGCAGTTATTAAATATAATAAGATTTTAAAATGTTTTCTTTCCTCCCTTTCGTCAATTATGTTCACTAAAAAGGTTTTCGGCTTAAATTTGATTTGAATATGTAAGATCTTTTGAATAATGTTATGCACTTTTTTCCAGTACCCATTTGCTTTTTTGCAAGTCCACCATATATGATATAACGATCCAACTCTTCTATGATATTTCCAACATTTTTCTTTTTTCTTTCTGTTAATTTTTGCTATCTTGTTTGGAGAGAGGTACCATCGGTGGATCATTTTATATACATTTTCCCTTACATCCATTGATAATGTGAACTTTATGTCCCGACTCCATAATCTTTCCCAATTTTCTAATTTGATAGGATGACTTATATTCCTAGCCCTATTTAATCATGCTTTCCTTTATAATTTCGTCTTCTGATTCTCTTTTCAATAGTAAAGAATATACCGTAGTTTAGAAATTGTAGATTTGTTTGATTTCAAAATAATTTCATCCAATTCATTGTCAATATTAGTGATGCCTTCTAATTTTAAATCTATCTTAAATCTTTTTTTAAGCTGTCTATATGGAAACCATGAGCATTTATAACCCTTTTCTTCTAGTTCTTGGTCAGATTTTAATTTCAGTATTTGGTCCTCCCATTTGATTAAATCATTAATATCTTAGGGGATTTCTTGAGAATGTCACTATTTCTAATTTCCATGCCTCATGTGGTGAAGCCCAACTTGGTATTTGATTATAAAATTTACCTTTAATTTTATTCCATACTAGTAATAATGATTTTCTAATTACATGATTTTCGAATTCTTTATTAACAGCTAATCTCTTGTACCATAAATATCCATGCCATCCATAAATTTTATTGAACCTTTCTACATTTAATAATTTTTTGTCTTTAAGTGTTATCCAATACATAATCCAGATGAAGGTATATGCATTATAATATCATTTTAAGTCCGGGATACCAAAACCTCCTCTTTCTTTGCATCTTTCATTATCCCTGGTTCCCCCCCCCCCATACAAATTTAGACATTTTAGTATCCCATGGTTTAAATATTCTATCATTATGAATGATCAGTAAATTTTGAAAGAGAAACATAAGTTTAGGTAAGGTAGACATCTTAATTACTGCGATTCTCCCCATTAAAGATAAATTTATTTATTTTTTCCATTTTTGCAACTCTTCCTTAATTTTTCTCCAAATCACCGTATAATTATTGTCAAATAATTCCGAATTTTTTTTGATAATATTATCCCAAGATATCTTGTTGTTTTACAAAATTGGCATCCTGCTTCTGGCTGAATTCTTTCTGTTTCTTTCTTTGATATATTCATTGCTAACAAATTCGATTTTGCTTTATTAACTTTTAATCCAGCATATTTACCAAAGTCTTGGATCTCTATCATCACTTTATGTATAGTTTCTTCGGGTTCTTCCACAATTAAAGCCAGATCATCTGCGTATGCTCTTGTTTTATATTCAATGTTTTTAATTTTTGTTCCCTTTATTTCCTTATTGTTTCTAATTTTATTGAGCAGAATCTCTAAAAACAAAATAAATAATAAAGGGGATAATGGACATCCTTGTCTTGTACCCTTATTAATATTACATTGGTCTGTCAATTCCCCATTAATTATTAGTTGTGCCAATTGTTTTTTATATATAGCGGAGATCCATTTCAAAAATTTTTTTGTCCCATATCCATATTTTCTAATGTTTTAATCATAAAATTCCAGTTAGTCAAACGCCTTCTCCATATCCACAAACAAAATTGATGCCTTTATATTAGGATTTTTCTCATAATATTCAACTAAATTAATCATTATTCTTAAATTTTGTCTCAAATATCTGTTGGGAAAAATTTGCTTTGATCATCATTTATTATTTCTTGAAGTATTCTTTTTAATCTTTTTGGCAGGACTGATGTAAAGAGTTTGTAGTCTAGATTTAATAATGAGATGGGTCTGTAATTTTGTGGTTCTGCAGAATCTTTATTAGGTTTTGGAATAATGAAAAGGCCATGCATCACTGCCATACTGGCTTCCCATATTGTTTTCTGTTGAACCTCAGGTGTTGTGTTTTCAATAAAGTATTGTTTCAAAGTATTTTTTTATTCTAGAACTCTTCATTTTTCAAAGTACAGTCATTTAATTGCTAATTAAACTGCCTGTTTTTACTCTGTGTTTGTGTAACAAAAGAACAAAAATAATCCATTTTCATATAAACTTTTCAAACCGATGGTCAAAATAATTTCCATAGGTCCAGGGGATGCATGCGTCTCCACCAGACCTTGGAAAACCACACTCCCTGTATTCTCCCCATGTTCCTTCTAGGGATGGGAGTGAAAGATAATGTTGTTATTTTGTCCTCCCCTACCACCCCAAGTTATAGACCAAATAGTGGTCTCTTTCAGAATTGGACTGACAGTCATTTCTATGACAGTCATTTTTGAAAATAGGCTAGACTAGAGTGGGGTAACAACATAGCAATCCTGCTCATCCTACTCTCCACTTTAGCACATAAGGTGCTTTGAACTAAAGTTGCTGAGAGCCTAAGGGAATCAAAGGTATTAGAGGCCCTAAAAACCCCCAAAACATTTCACTCAATCTGACTAACTTCTCCTCTAACTATTTTAAAAGCTAGTGATATAAAGGCAATAGCCACTTATATTCTTCTCACTCTTTCTTCAGTAAGCCACACTGTCTAAAATATATATAAAATATAATATTACCACCCAAATTGATTACCCAGCTTTTTAACAGAATTCAATCAGCTTACCGTTATTACTACATACAAGCTCCAGATCACAGAGGCAAGATGAAATGCTACCAACTGTCCAGACTCATTGAACTTGCTGTGCTTGATCTTAGAAAGATGAAGCCTCCGGTTGATTTTCTAGAGGAAATAAAAGAAGTCAACAAAAATAGAGGTAAGAAAAATTCACATCACATTTCTTCTCTCATAAAAATACACAGTATCTCTGTCAATATGCCACCATAACAAATGTTGAAAGATTAACTCAGGTGACTGGGGGCCACCAAGTAAGGCCTCTGCAATTTGGCATGACTTGCTAATTGTAATTATCTGTGGCTGTCATCTCCTTTCCCATCCCATGTAAAATTAGCACATAAGTACACCGGAAAGGCAGTTTACAGGCAACTCTGGATGGGGGAAAACTTTCTGGAAGTCCTAAATTATCTTCTTGTACAAACCATTTTTTTTAAAGATCGACATAACATTTTCCTCATGCTGAAGTATGTCCTGGAAGCTCCCACTACCAAAGACTACCAAAATCTTTTCATTTACACTCCCTAGGTCTCTTTAAATTAACCCAGATTTCCAAAAATGAATTGTATCTGCACATGCATGTGTTTTCCTACACTCTCACACCCAGTAAAGGTTGCTGCCAAGTAAACACAGCTGTGGTTTCCAGGACACAAATTCAACAGAGATCAAGGGAGGAATAAATGTTAAAACTTCAATAGAATCACAGAGTTGGAAAAGCCCTCAAGGCCATCAAGTCCAACCTCATTCTGCCATATAGAGTCAAAGCACGCCTGACAGCTGGCCATCCAGCCTCTGTATAAAAACCTCCAAAGAAAGAGATTTCACCACTCTCCAAGGGAGTTTGTTCCACTGTTAAACAGCTCTGTCAGGAAATTCTTCCTAATGTTGACGTGGAATCTCTTTTCCTGTAGCTTTCATTCATCGTTCCATGTTCTGCCTCCAAAGCAGCAGAAAACAAGCTTGCTCCATCCTCAATATGACACCCCTTCAAATATTTAAAAAGGGCTATCATACCACCTCTTAACCTTCTCTTCTCCAGGCTAAACATATCCAGCCCCTTAAGTCTCTCTTAATAAGGTATGGTTTCCAAACCTTTCACCATTTTATCACCCTCCTCTGGATACAATCCAGGTGAAGCCTGACCAAAGCAGAATAGAGTGACACAACAACAACAACAACAACAACAATAATAATTTGTATCCCGCCCCTCTGAGAACAATCGGGGCGGCTAACAAAGTTAAAAATACAGAACATATAAAATCCCTGATACCCTCCCGTCCTTAAAAAAGTATTAAATACAATGCAGAGTTTAGAAAGGAAAAAACAAACATACAAGTTAAGAACTGACCAGAAGGTCAACAACATCACATCAGCAAAACAATCAATGGGAGCAGTAGTATCTTATTCCCAGACGTTTTTCTGAGGCCGGGTTCTCTATTCTGGGAAGGCCTGCCAGAAGAGATCCATCTTAACAGCCTTTTTAAAGCTGTCTAAGGACTATAATTTCCCTTTATCTAGACGCTATACTTCTATTGATGCAGACTAGAATCGCACTGGCCTTTTTAACTGACGTATCACACGTATTCTACTTGTGGTCTACTAGGACTCCAAGATCTCTTTCATATATACTATTGTCAAGCCAAGTGTATCCCATAAATGATAATGATCCTGATGCTTAACTAGTATATTATAGTTTAAAAAAAATATTTAGCACTTTGATTGTAACTCCTGAATAGTAACAAAAAAGGTTAAATGGAAATTGGTGAAAATTTGTTTCTGAAATGTTACATGTTGACTAGGTTGATATGTGATCAGTAGGAAGGGGAGGGAGGGAAAGAAACTCATAATATTTCAAGGAATAGAGTGGATGTAAATCATAAATATGCAAGCAGATAAGGAATAGAAAGTTTTGATATTTTATGACAAGCACCCGGATTATTGTTTCACCTTATGACTCTGGAGAGCATAAAATAAAGACATCCTATTTATCCATTACTGATTTATTTTGCTTTGTAGGAGTGGTCCCAACCACAGTTATTCTGGTCTTTCTGTTGGAAACAAATAAAAGGTATGAGACAATAAGGATTCCCTTTCAAGAAGAGAGCATGTGTCTCCCTCTTCAGCAGCAACAGGAGTTGCTCCTGCTCCTCATAGTGGTCTTCACTTATTTTCACCCAGGCCATCTGTCCAGGGACAAGGACACCCACACAAAAACCTGCAGCAGCCAGCCACCAAAAAATAAAACAAAACAAACCCCCAGAAAAATATGGGTATGGATATACCTTTAAGAGCAAGCAGAAGATGAAATGGAAAATGGAAAATTTTGTCCCCGACAAGAGAAGAAAGGAAAGGGAACGTGGAAATGCAAGAAAAAGGAAAAAGTATTAAAGTAGCATCTAGGGAAGAATTTCAAGTATACAATGTATTACAAATTTAGCGTGAAGCAAAGCCTGAAGGTTTCCTTCTATTTCATGCAACTACAAAATGGAACTAAGAACATGCTTCTGACTTCATGGGGACATTGTGACCAACACCAACCAATTCCACATTTTCTATAGTCCCATAAGCCATGAAATAAACTTAGGTGTCCAGTAGCTTGTCTTGAAAACAAAACTTACGTCCAAGATATATTCCTGCACTACAGCATGAAGAATTATTGCTATGAAGATGTAGAAGAGGATTGTGACCAAATCCTTTATCCCATAGTGATAAAGAACAACTTCACCATCTAAAGAAAGGGAATTGAGATGAGATTAATATCAACTTTTAAGTCCAGAAGCCTCAAACTGCTAAGATTTCTAGCATTTTATGTCTGATGCAGTAAAGAAATAAAATAAAATGAAATTGACAATTTGACATTTTTCTTTGCAAATGGTTTTGGTTTGAAGCATAAGCCAAGAACCCTGGGGCAAGGCTGAGTGAGTATCATGAAGAAGTTGTTGTACTAAACATTAATTAGCATGCCGATTTCAACACTAGTTCCAGCATGCCACTGTAAATTGCTTAGGAAGCATACAAAAAGGCATGTGTTTCGTAACCAAACAGTCTACCATGGAGTTAGAAGTGGGGCTGAAACAATCTCAACTTATTATCAAACTTTAAATGGGTAAGAAGCCAGGTTCATTGGCCTGCCCTCCCTCTTTGCCACCTGACATAATTCAGCCTCAGAGGGAGAGAAAGGCCAGCCATTAGGCATAGCCTAATAGATGAGCCCTCTCTCCATGCTATCTGACATTATCTGACGGAGAAAAAGGCAGGCCCAGGTCCATCAAGCCTGGCATAAAGTAAAAAGATAAACCCTCCCTCCATGCCATGTGCCATAGTCCAGGCCTTCCCTATTGCCATTCCGTTCTCCTTTTGTATCATGTCTTTTTTAGACTAAGCCTGAGGGCAGAGAAATGTCTAAATAATTATCTGTAAGCAGCTCTGAGAGCCTTTCTGGCTGAAGAGTAGGTTATGAATACAGTAAATAAATAAATAAATAAATAAATAAATAAATAATACAAAAGAAAGGGATTTGGGAACAAAATCTTTTTATATTTTATCCTTATTTGTAAAAGTGTTCTTCTTATAAAATGATCACTGAAGTCCTTGTCCATTTTGGCCTTACCATACCATATATGTGCATGCAAGCCAAAGATTTGAGTCTTCTAATTTAAGTAGACTTTCATTTTTTAAGTTTAATCACTCTGTTATCCAAGTTAATCTGCATGCACAATAGTACAATTTCAAATCAGGTAGACCAAGTCCTCCTCTATCACTGGCATCTTGAAGGGTCTTCCATTTACTCTTAGTTTCTCCATCCAAATGAATATAGATAAATCTTTGTTCCATTGTAAAATATTTTTTGTTCATAATGACTGGTAAGTTTTGGAATGAAATGAAAATAGACTGTATCCTGTTTCAAAGGTTTGTGCAAATTAGGAATTTGAAACTGGCACCATCACTATTACTATTATTATAATTTATATCCCACATTTCCCTCAAAATTGGAACACTAAGCTGCTTAAAAATTAAATTAACAGTATAATTAAAACATACAAAAATGAACATTAAAATAGAATTAAACTACAGTTGCCCCTCCTAACTTGTGGGTCTCAGATTGGCGACCTCGATTATGCATGGAGGGGCAACCTGCATTAATTCTAATGGCACGCACGCCCGGGCCACTCACACAGGAGGTCACTCTATTCAAGACTATGAGACTTGAATATGTGTGAGCCTCCGTTTTTGCGGCGGCGGGGGGTCCAGAACGGATCCCGTGTAAACAAAGGGCCAACTGTAGTACTATATGAAAACTTCACTCATTAAAAGAATAAAATGCAATCAAAAAGATAGAAGTGCTTAAAACAATACATATTAAAACAATCAAAAATACTAAAATGCCTAAAAACAATAAAAATAAAATTATATACATGCCTTTAAAACCCTTTCCCTATAGAAAAGCTTTAGCCAATTCCTTCAGTTTAAGGGAACTGACTAGCTCCCATGACATCACTTCTCACTATTCCACCCACTGGACAGAGAATCATCGCGGCACTAAACAAATAATAACATTCCAGACTCAGTCATTATTTAAAAGTTAATGTGCTTCTCTTTGCAAAGGTAACAAGCACATAATGAGAACCTGAACTTCATTATTCTCAAGCACATTGACAGTGACATCATTACTTCAAAAACCTTCAGACAAAATGCAGATGCTTCTGAGGCATTGTAATCATATTTAATGACAAAAGGTGTACTAGCCAGCTTGGAGAAAAGCAGTGGCAAAATTACTTTTTATTTAGTGAACCCCACTTCTTTCCCGTAACTGTCCCTCTCCCAACTTCTTATCATGTGTTAATAAAATGTGCATACGCTCTCTTACCTGTTGTAGGCACACTAACATTATACTGAGGTAAGATAAACAAGAAGGCAGTCTTGGCTGTAACCTGTAAAGATAATAAAAATTTCTATATTAGTTTGCTTGAGTTCCTTTACGCTTCACTTCACTGGCTCCCTCTCCCTTTCCGCATTCAGTATAAGCTCCTGCTGTCGACATTCAAAGCCCTCCATGGACTGGCCCCTCCTTACTTATCAGACCTTCTTTCTCCTCACCTTCCCACCAGGGCCCTCCGTTCTGGTAGTCAAGGGTTCCTGTCTCAGCCCAGGATTTCCTCTGCCCCATCTCGGATTCGCCCCTTTTCACTTGCTGCCCCTCACTCCTGGAACCTTCTTCCTCCACAAGCAAGAGCCATCACTTCTTTAACCAGCTTCAAAACGGAGCTGAAAACCATCCTGTTCAGAGAAGCCTTCCCAGGCATCGCATAATTGTCGCTTACTATCTGATGTTCTGTTGTTGGCTGTTTATCGATCCATTTCCTGTATTGCTATGTACTGTATATGTATTATCCTACTTGTGAGTATGTATTTTCCCTGGATAATGATTAACCTTCCATTTTGGAGCCAAGCCCTCCCTCCAGTCCATCTGCCTGGGTCCAGGCCTCGGAGGTAGAGAGGAACTGCTGGACCTCTTACCCTTTCCCGTCACCACTCCCTTCTCCTTCTGTGTCATGTCTTTTTAGATTGTAAGCCTGAGGGCAGGGAACCGTCTAACTAAAAAGATTGCATGTACAGCGCTGTGTAAATTTACAGCGCTTCATAAATAAAGGTTAATAATAATAATAATAATAATAATAATAAAAAGGAAACACTTTTGTCATCAACATTTTTTTGTCCCACTATCACAATGATGGTGTATGAATATTGGACTAGGACTCAGGGAGACCAGAGTTCAAATCCCCATTCAGCTAAACCATGGGTGACCTTGGGCAAGTCCCACTCTCTCAGTCTCAGAGGAAGGCAAAAGCAAACCCTCCTCCGAACAAATCCTGCCAAGAAAACCTTGGAATAGGGTTGTCTTAGGGTCACCATAAGTCAGAAATGACTTGAACACGAGAAATCATTCTGGGAGCTTGCAGCTACAGAACTGATTTCAAGTGCTCCCCCTTATCAGGGATGATGAGGGAGAGCAGCAGGGACAGTCCTCAGTGAAGGTGCAGGAAATCCCTGTAGAATCAGCATAGGAAACGGCTGCTGTTAAGCCTTGGAGGAGGCAGGTAGTGGTCGTGGGGGACTCCTTGCTGAGGGATACAGAATCAGTGGTGTGTGCGCCTGGAAAGTTTCATCAGAGAGGGGTTTGCTATTTCTAGCCTGAGGCTGAGAGATTGTACCTTGGGTTTTTCCCTGGAGGTCCTACCCTCAGAGGGCAGAAGTTCTTCCCCCCACCCCTAGAAGGTGGAAGCCCCACCCCTGAGGGAGGAAGTCCTGCCCCTGGCACCCAGTGCCACCTGACGAAGGAATTCCTCTAAATTTGGGCCCATCTCTAAAATGTTTGCGATCACTGCTATATAGGGAGGCTATTTGATGTTCTTTTTTGTTGCCTGTTTTACTAAACCATTTCCTGTGTTGCTATGTATTTTATATGTATTATCCTATTATTTCTTAGATTGTACGCCAAAGGCAGGTTTACTCTTATCTATTTATTGTTTGTATGTACAGCACTGTGCAAATCTACAGCACTATATAAATAAAGAAAGAAGGAGGAGGAGTAGGAGGAGGAGGAGAGCAGAGGTGCCGCCAAAAAGCACCATACTGCTTTGGAAGTTCCAACCAAGTACCACGCAGGCACATTGCATTCCACATGTGTAAGTCACAGAGACAACAAAGAAGAAATTTAATGATGGCTATCATGTCATCTCTCAGTCATCTCTTCTCCAACTTAGACATATCTACCTCTCTAGGTCATTCCTCATTCCAGACTTTCATTGTATTGATAACCCTTCTCTGGACACATTCCAATTTGTCGATATCCTCCTTCAGTCTTCTCTCCATCCCAAGCTTCTCTATATTTTTCTTTACTGTCAGCTCCAACTTTACTGTCAAATCAGAGGTTTAAACTGGGCAGATCTGGGTAAAAATGAACCCCCAATATGCCTACTCAGGGGAGACTGGTCTATTTCCCACTGGTCAATAGTCTGCTGATGGTCAGACTCTTCCTCCTCTTGATTATAGGTATATGTTTTTAATGTTCATGTTGATGTTATAGGCTTTATGGGGGTTTAATATTAAACCATCCGATAACACTAGGCACTTTTCATATACCTAACGAAAAATTTATGAGCCCTCTTTTTACGACTCTTAAGATAACTAACAGTTGAAGAAGTAATAGTGGAGACGGATCATTCAAATGAAGTTTTAGCTATATTTTTAGACAGATCAGGGCACTGATTTGCAAAAAATAAAATAAAATCCTAATTTTCCCACTACTGAATGCAGTGAACAAAGCTGGACTGATTGATCCATGGAGAACTTCCAAATGTAAGACTATACTTTTTATTCTGTCTCTCATCAACCCAACTCTCAGACAGGTCACTTTTTCTTAAATAAGTCATTATTATCACACATTCAAGATGTAGTTATTGAACCAAACCAATCAATAACCTATAATTTTAAACTAGACTCTGATAATTTACCTCCTATAAAAATCTGTAGATGTAGTCCTTATTTACTGATGGGTTATCATTTAAAAAAGTCAATACAAGAAGCTATAAAACATTTTCCCAACAAAAGTGGAACCTTCTAATACTTGATACCAAAAACCATAGCTGGTTAAGTCAGTATTTAACATTTAAAATCACCAGGGTGACACTCCAGGTACTAGGAAGACATTCTTCCTTCCCACTTTTCCATCAGGAAGACTCTGCCAGAATTTAAACCTTTTGCCACTGATCCATCTCAGGGAGGGGCAGCAGAAGGGGTAGGGCAAGGAGACGTTGGATAGGAAAGGTGTTTTAATTCTGTCAGAGGTTTCCTTGTGTGAAGATGGGAAACAAAGTGATACAAGGAATTCTGGCAGTGCCTTCCTTGTGAGAAAATGGGAAACAGAGTGAGGCAGGAGTTTAAATTCTAGCAGAGGTTTCCTTGTGGAAAAAGTGGGAAACAGGGTGAGGCAGGGGTTTAAATTTCAGCAGCAGCTTTACAATGTGAAGGTGGGAAAGAGAGTGAGGTTTAAGTTTTAACTGTGGCTTTGTGGTGGGATTGGCTTCCATGGGAGGGAGGCACTGGCTTTCCAGTGTCTTTCTTCAGCCTCCGCTAGTGCCCTGGGGCAACTTTTCAGCCTGGTCTTTGTGGGCTAAAAAAAATAAATAAATATTTCTTCATTTCAATCTGTACAAATCCTCAGATATTGAACCCATGAATATCAAGGACTCACTGTCCAAGAAGGAAGGCGAGAGGCCAAAAGAGTGTCCCTTTTGTCTGATATTGCCATACTCGCCCATTACCTTTGAAAGGCACAACTATATTAATGCATTAGCCAAGAAAAAAGCAGAACTTGAAGAACTGGGCATCAATAAAACTCGATCATTATTACATTACCAAAGCATATTATTATGGACATAAAAATAAAACTTAAGCGGCTAGCCAAACTAGTTAAAAATAAAGCACTTAAGAAAATGATGCCAAGTATACTTACTGCAAATGGTGAAACAAAATCTAATTAAATGTGATTCTGCAAAATGTTCAAAATTATTATTCTACTCTATATACCTCTGAATTTACTATAATTGTACTTTACACAGTTCACTGAATCATTTCCACAAGATGAAATTAATTGTGCTATTAGCAATGTGAAATCTGATAAATACTGCAAATGGGTTTTCAGGTGATTTTTTTACAAGATGTTAAAAGATTATCTATCTGTCCCCTCATATAGTAAATCTTTTTAATGAATTGATACATGCTGCTCCACTTTCAACCAGCTGGAAAACCTCCAAAATTATTTCCATACCCAAAACTAAAGAGAACCCAATAGTGTTTACATTTTTATATTTAAACACATTTAGACTCATAGCTTGCATTAATCAAGTCTCCAAACTCTTGACCTCTATCTTAGCCAATAAAATAAATTCCTTTATAGGAGAATAGGAAAGGCCGAATTCCATCATGCCTAAAAAGGACAGTGGTCAAACCACTTTTAAAGAAGCCTTCCCTTGACTCCCTAGATTAAAATAACTACAGGCTGGTGTTGCTTTTACCATTCTTAAGCAAGAATGATCACGAGGGCAGTTGCCATTCAACTCCAGTCTGTGAGGAAACTGATTTTCTAGATCAATTTGAAACCACCATGGTCACCTTAGTTGAGACCACCATGGTCAACTTAGTTGATGATCTCCACCTGGGCAGAGTGTGACTCTGATGGTGCTCTTGGACATCTGAGCAGCATTCGATACCATCAATCACGGTATCCTTCTGGAACGCCTGGGAGAGCTGGGAGTTGGTGGCACTGTGCTGTGTTCCTACCTCTGAGGCAGATTCCAGATGGTGGTGGTGGGAGAGAGCTGTTCTTCTAAAAGAAAGTTAAAATCTGGCATCCCTCAGGGTGCCATTCTGTCTCCCATGCTATTTGACATTTACATGAAGCCGCTGGGCAAGATCATCTGGAGATAAGGGGCAGGGTGTTATCAGTATGCTGATGACACCCAAATATGTTTCTCTATGTCTCAGACTGAGGCAGTGACTAAGGAAGACATCTCTCCTCTGAATGACTGTCTTAAGGTGGTAATGGACTGGATGAGGGAAAACAAACTCAAATTGAATCCGGTAAGACAGATGTATAGTGGGCCCTTCTCTTACACAGGGGATCCTTCTGGACACACACACATGTAAGAGAAAAAACGTGTAAGCCCAAGCCCCATTAGAAGTAATGGGGCTCATGCCCGTGGCGCAACCCACTACCTCTTCCAGGATGCACAAGGCTTTTTTCCGGCGCAGCTTCCAGCATATGATGGAAGCCACGTATGGCGTGCCGGCATATGACGCAGGCACACTGTACTTGCTATAGGGATCCCCTAATCCGGGAATGGAGATATTTCAACCAGTTCTGAATGGAGTCACACTTTCCCTGAAGGATTGCACACACAGTTAACAGGTGCTTGTGCTATCTACTGAGGTAATGAGTTCAGGAGCACTCCAAAACTGTGTGTGTAGTCCTTCAGGGAAAGTGTGACTCCATTCAGAATTGGTTGACATATCTCCATTCCCGCCAACTGTGACTCTTCCTGGACTCGGGTGACCTAGAAGAAAGGTTACTCAACTATAACTGTGGTTCTTCAAGTGGTCATCTATGCCCTCACACAATTGGGTATTGCGCCTGTGCAGAGCCCCGCCCACTCTCATGTACTGAGCATGCCCAGTCCTGCCAATCTAGCTCCTCCTTCAGTTCAATTCCACCACAAAACATGGCAGGTAGATAGGGTGGGATTTGTGTGAGGGCACAGACGACTACTCGAAGAACCACAGTTACAAGTGAGCAACCTGTTCTACTTGTTTGTGGTCTCTGTGCCTCACACAATTGGGTGACTAAAAAGCTAACCTAAGGAGGTGGGAAGGTCACTGCAAAATAGAGGAAAGGACAGCACGACCAAAACTGGCATCTTGATGAGATCTGGAATCTAGCTGGTAGTGCCAAACAAAAGTAGAAGGTTGGGACCATGTGGCTGCCCTGCAGACATCAGGTAGAAGGATGCCTTTAAGGAAGGCAGCAGAGGAAACAACAGCCCTGGTTAAGTGTGAATGTACACCAACAGGAAGAGGGCTTTTGACCAACTCATAAGTCCAGAATGGGACGAAGGCCACCACCTTGTTTTGGAACTGTAAAATACCGAGAAAAGAAGCCGTCCAGCCTGCAACTGGGTGGAATGCGTTGGAGGTACCTTTGTTGAGAAGGGAGACGATCTCTTCCTGGAGAGTTGGGGAAGACGAAGTGGAACAGAAAACGCCACATGGAGAAATATTTGAGAATTCTATGGCATAACCCAAACGAATGATGGTAAGGACCCAAGTGTTGGAGGTGATTTGGCAACATTGGTCGTAAAAGCTGGATAGTCTGGGTGGGGGAGCAGACAGAGGGAGAGAGAGAGGATGGACAATGGTGTCTTCATCTCGGTGGAGTTGTAAAAAATGGGACTTAGAAGAGGAAGAAGGCTTCTTCGAAGATTGTTGTTGATTCTGACGTTGTTGTTGATTGTTGTTTGTTGTGTTTATAGGGTCTTCCTGAAGACTGTTGTGAAGAGCCCTTATGTTGGGATACGTTTCCAGAACGCGGTTGAGAATAATAATAAGAAGGGGCTAATGCCACTGGCATCTCTTGTTGTTTATTCGTGGTCGGCCCAAGGCGTTTACCAGTCAGACATTTTTGGCCAGAGTACCGAGGGAGTCGTCTGTATTGGCTGCAAACAGGCACTCACCATCAAAAGGAAGGTCTTCAGTTTTGTTTCTGGCTTCATCAGTAAGATCTGTTGACTTGAGCCAGGCAAACCTGCAAAGGGCTATGGCACCAGAGATGATTTTAGCCGAACAGTCTACAGAGTGTCTGACCAAGTGGAGCTGTTGGTTAACCAAAGAGAGGGCCTCAGCATAGAAATACACAACTGCGGATTTTTATTCCTCAGGCAGATAGGGATGAAGGAAGCCATCTTGTCCCAAAGAAACTTCTGGTAGGCTGCCATGCAGGCTTGGAGGTTGGCGACCTTAGCATTCAGGACAGCAGAAGAGTAGCATCTGCGTCTGAAGATGTCCATATGTCTGCCATCTTTGTCTACTGGAGCAGAATGAGTCTTGCCTGATGATTTTCTAGTGGATTCGACAACCTGAGAATTGGGTGCAGGATGGGTGAAGAGGTATGGGGCTATATCCGGTTGAACCTTGTACACGCCCTCAAGTTTCTTAGATGCCGGGGGCCAACCCCCTGCCATGCAGGAACTCCCAATCAAAGCACCCCCAACAGATGGCCATCCAGCTCTGTTAAAAACACTCCAAAGAAGAAGATTCCACCACACTCCGAGGGAGTATGTTCTACTGTCGAACCTCTCTTACTGTCAGGAAGTTCCTCCTAGTGTTTAGGTGGAATCTCTTTTCCTGTAGCTTGCATCCATTGTTCCATGTCCTCTTCTTCGGACCGGCAGAAAACATGCTTGCTCCATCCTCAACATGACACCCCTTCAAATATTTAAACAGGCCTATCATATCAACTCTTTACCATCTCTTCCACACACAGCCAGCTTCCAAAGTCACTACTCATAGAGCATGGTTTCCATTTTGGTTGCCCCCCTCTGAACATGCTCCAGCTTCTCAACATCCTTTTTGAATTGTGGTACCCAGAATTGGATGCAGTACTGCAGGTAAGGCCTGACCAAAGTAGAATAGTGTGATACTATTACTTCCTTTGATCTAAACACTACAATTCGCTCTCATTATCCGTGAACTTGCCATCTGCTAATTCAAGCATCCATGGATGGCAAGCCCACATTGCCCCCAATGGTGGAGCCTGCATGTGGCTGTGCCACCATTACAGACAGCCTCCATTGTCCCATGGCAGCACATGCATGTGGCTGCATCACCATTAAGTCCTATTGTCCTTAACGCAGCTGCGCCTCCACAGGGGACAAAGGGGGCTGTTTCTAATGGCAGCAAGGCTACATGCATGCACTGTCACTGTAGTTCCTTTGTCCCCAATGGGAGCACAGCTGTGTTCAAAGGGAGTGCACACACAAAAAAGGCATTTGGGACAACAGAACTTAAACACCCACAGATTTTGGTATCCAAAGGGGGTCAGGAACGGAGGCTCCATGGATACTGAGAGCCAACTGTACTTCTATTGATGCAGCCTAGAATCACATTGGCCTTTTTAGCTGCCGCATCACACTGTTGCCTCAGGCTCAATTTGTGGTCTACTAGGAGTCCTAGCTCTCTTTCACATGTACTGTTGTCAAGCCAGATGTCCCCCATCCAATATGTGTGCATTTCACTATTTCGCCTGATGTAGCAGTGATGTTTTATAAATTATTGCAGACCCTCCTCTCCAGCTAACCATTCAAAGGGAGTGCGCACACACAAATTTGTGCTTTAAGGGTAGCCAAAGGAACAGTCATCCATTGATAGCCAGGTTTCAGTGATCACACATAAAGGTATTCTGTGATCTAACAAATAGTTGGCCAAAAATCCTGCTTTTGAAACCAGTGAGCAAGCATTCCACAATAACAGTAGCCATGGCATATACTCCCATAAAGTAGATAAAGCAACAGGAGGTAAATCATGAGACCGGTGTTGATTGCGATTACACCATAAGCACAGTAAGTGTGTTTGCTGTAAAACCATAAGGGCCAACATTATACAATTCTAGAAAGCAATCACTGTCTTAGAATGCAGTAATGACCTCTCTTTTTTCATCTTGTTCTTATCAAGCAATTCACTCTTTCTGCTCCCCATGCTTTCAATTCCCAACTGCCAAACAGAGCAAGACAGGTAGATTTACAGCTCTCTAATCCACAATTTGAATTCCAGTGTCTTCTGTCTAGGATAAGACTCACGCTATGATTTTACAGTTTAAATCCTTACATCTTAATTTTGCCCCCAGTTTTACTATCCAGGCTTCCAGGTCATCAACTTCTAGAACAAAAATCTTTTACTGAGAAATGGTTTCCTTTTGTTGATTATGTTAATCATAAAATATAACACTTGAAACTGCCATTTCATCATATTGACCAATGGAAAGATGTTAAACACACCTGAACCATAAGTAATATTGTCAGACCCCATGATCACCCATTTAACAACTTCATTAATCTGAGAAATGCCCATCTGTATTATTTGATTGCATTATTGTTGTTTAATGATAAATGATTGCACACAAAATGGTTGATTTGTTATGATTTAAAAACCTAGAAAACATGAAAAAGTACATTTTAACAGACTTCTACGGATACGGGTTTACTCCTACAGTAATGCATTTGAGTGATTTCATGATATGGGAAAAAAGCTTGCACTGAAGTCCAGCTCATCCCTCATGCTCCAGATTAAAAACTGACCAAATGAGATACTATTTTTATACCAAGTACCAAAAATGTGTATGTGGAAGGACATCCCAAGTATAAACTTTGAAGTAACTCTCTTTACTGGTCAATCAGATTAAACTGAGACAATCTCCAAATTAAGACAATCATGTTTTACTTTGTAAAAGCATTGTTTGGTACTCCAAACAACAGTTTCCCTCTGTACATTTTATCTTAAGATAAGTCAGATTTCCCCTCCAAGCTAAAGAGAGACAGCCACTCACAAGCAGTTTTTGAAATATTTAGTCTTTTTAAAAGTAGCTACAAAACCTGTAGTGAATGTGCAACTGGATTTGCATGTGATTTTGGAATTCATTTCCCTGCCAGCTGGTATTTCTGACTAATTAAATCCGATCTCTTCAATCCTTCTCTCACAGGCCATTAAAGTTTCTGTTTACCAGAAAATGACCTAACTGACGTGAATGGAAAGCAAAGTGAGAAATGTGCTAGGTAAAGCAGTTAAAATTCCCTTTTCTCTAATTTGCTAGTACAAAGATGCCATCTTTGTCTCCTCTCTCACCAGCAGTTTGCTTTGAAACGTGGCATTGGGCTGGAAAAGAGAAGGTGCTTTTTTAACTAAACTTCTCCATCACATAGTCAACAGAGCCACAGACATGGGTGTGCACTTACACACACACACACACCATGGTTGCTGGCTGGGCTATTCTAGCATCCATGTCAGGAGAGTGTGCTGGACCAAGTTCACAAGAGCTGCTACTGTACTTTACTTAGAAAAGTGGGAGGGGTAAAAGAGAAGAGGGAAAAGAAAGGGAGGGCTAGAAAGATGGAAGGAAGAGTTCAGCATTCCTGGCATTTCTTGCAAAGTGCCAGGCTGAGGCAAAAAAAGCATATAGTTACACGAAGAAAAAACTTCAAAGGAACCACAAGGAGGAGGGAGAGAAAGTCTTAAATCTACCCAAATATTGCTATAGTTTGGGATTGTATAAAGTTCAGAAAGGAACCCTCCAGCTTGCCACAAAAAGGCAAGCCTGCACATGAATCATAGCTTCATATCAAGTTAGCAGTAAAATGTTCATAAGAGTCCACCAACCAGGAGATGGGAAGAGTGAGGAAACTAAATGTGAGGGAAATGTGAGACTGCATCCTAGGCATCTGTTACACAGAAATGAAACTGAAGAAACTGAGAGAAGGGTATCAGAATAAAGCAAGAATGCCAGGATTCTATCAAGTATCAAAGTTTCACAGTGAAGATAAAAACATAAAAGGAAGAAAAGAAGAAGAAATGTGTATTACAGTGGTCCCTTTCCTTATGTGGAGGATCCATTCCGGACACACACACACACACACACACACACACACACACAGCATAAGGGAAATTCCGTGTACGCTTGAGCCCCATTATAGCCAATGTGGCTTATGCCCACGGTGGCGCACACACCATTACTCTTTGCGGCGCGCAGTGCCACTTCTTCCGGATATGACACAGGTGCACTGTACTGCATGGTTTGGTGCTGCTTTGAGATTAACTGGCTTGGTTTCAAAGCTCTAGGCTTTATGATTTATTGTTAGCACTGTGTTTTTGGTAGTTTGCTTCATTATTTGATGGTTATGGTATGCTGTGGTTAACCTCTTGATTTGTTACACTGGAAACTGCCTTGAGAGGCATTCACTCAGAAAAGAAATAAAAATCAAAAAGACCTGCTCAGGAACACTTTTCTGACTGTGCTACAGATGTACAGGGGTAGGTGCGTGGGCATGGGTGTCTTCCATGGAAATTTGCCCTTTATTTCATCTTATAGCAAATCCCCTTAAAAGTTTCTGAGGGCCTGTTACAGACTGGCAAAATAAAGCTGCTTTGGGTCTCTTTGGAGGTATGCTGTTTAAATGATGCATGCATCCTAAGAATCCGGAAGCTGCACCAAAGCTGCACTCCAGTGCTTAGGAATGGAGTGTGGCTTTGGCGCAACCTCCGGACTCTTAGGACCCTTGCATCATTTAAATAGCATACCTCCAAAGAGACCCGAAGCAGCTTTATTTTGGCAGTCTGTAACAGGCCTGAGGCTTCTCAGAGTCCCTGTGATATAGTTTTAAAAACACCACCACACAGAGATGTCTAAATCCTATTATTAGAGTACACTCTTTAAATCAGTGGGATTTACCTGTATGTTGACTTACCATCCAATACTGAATGGATCTACTCTAGGGAGTAACCAACAGGATACCAACCATAGAATGCTACACAATGATAAAACCACATGACCCACTGATTAAAGGCAGCTACATCAGTGACAATTTCAACAGGGCTATTCTGTTTTATGACAACATAAGAAATGTATAGCACACACTGAAGACCACACAGAGAAAAGAAGTTATAAAGCCAACATAGCCTCCTGCTTAAGTATGAACAGAATGGTTTTCTATTAGTAAAATCTAGCAGTTCATCCAAGAATTAGTTAGTGAGCTACCAGCCTGTGGACAAAGGGAATTCTGGGAAGAAGGATTTCAGGATTTAAAATTCCCTAGTAATACAGACTGTGCTGTTGTTGTGTGCCTACAAGGCATTTTCTAGGGCTTCCTTGGCAGATTTCTTTAAAGAGCGTTCACCATGGCCATCCTCTCAGGCTGAGAGAGTGACTTGCCTAGTGGGTCTTCATGCTCGAGTAGGAACTCAAACCCTGATCTCCAGAGTGACAGTGCAATGCTCAATGCACTATAGCACACTGTCTCTCTCTGACTAGTGGACATATATCAAAGCAAGTGTCTCCATAAAAAGCT
Source organism: Sceloporus occidentalis (assembly GCA_023333645.1). Classification (NCBI taxonomy): domain Eukaryota; kingdom Metazoa; phylum Chordata; class Lepidosauria; order Squamata; family Phrynosomatidae; genus Sceloporus; species Sceloporus occidentalis. Next base: position 5,470,619 of record JALMGF010000004.1, on the reverse strand, counting down.
TTTACACTTTAAAAAGAAAAGAAAAATACTTCTTTGTCCCCAGGACAGAACGCTCTGTTTCTACTTACATCTTGGAAAAGACTTCCAAATGAAGTGGACAGGACCATAATGATGGAAGAGGAGAAGACTTTGTCTAACAACAGCATGCTGTTAGGAAATGGGATTGGATAGCAAAATGGTACAAAGGACCTTTTTTTTACAGACATGTCCTTAAGAGGACAGCTTCCAGGGCTGCTGGACAAGCAGAGAGGAAGGGCAACAGGCATTTGTCTACTTGCTATCCTCCTAACTCCTCTTCTGTTTTTCCTTTGGGAAATATGGCACTTACCATTTGTACCTGCTATGCCACGGAGAAGAACTAGCACAGTAAGTGAAGGCAGAATCTTTTCCCTGCAAACTCTTTTTTTGGATGACAAAGGCCTGTTACAGACTGCCAAAATAAAGCTGCTTCGGTTCTCTTTGGAGGTATGCTATTTAAATGATGCATGGGTCCTAAGAGTCCGGAGGTTGCGCTAAAGCCACACTCCATTCCTAAGCACTGGAGTGCGGCTTTGGTGCAGCTTCTGGATTCTTAGAGTGCATGCTTCATTTAAACAGCATACTTCCAAAGAGACCCGAAGCAGCTTTATTTTGGCAGTCTGTAACAGGCAAAAGAAGGAGCTCACAAACTGAGAGAACAACCAGCAGAAAGAGTAGCAAAAAGCAGCTGCTGTTTTCACTCTCATCTCCTGGGCCAGATGTGCTTGCCAAGAAAGAAGCCACAGCTGCTGTTCTTTACAACCACTTGAGCTATTTGTTCTTCTGGTGGGCAATAGCAAGGAGCAGTACCTGTGGCTGCTTACTCACCCTCTCCTTCAGACACATGGAAGGTAGAATTAGGTCCAATTCCTTTCGTTTCACACCAGCCAGAAAGGAAACAAGGACTTCATCCACACTGCAGAAATAACTGAGTTTGACACCACTTTAACTGCCATGGCCCAATACTATGTGATTCTGGGAACTGCAGTTTGTTGTTGTGCCAGAGTTCTCTAACAGAGGCAGCTAGATGTGTCACAAAACTACAATTCCCAGAATTCCATTGCAGTGAGCCATGGCAGTTAAACTGGTGTCATACTCAATTATTTCTGCAGTGTGGATACAGTAAAAAAGGAGGCAAGTGAGTAGAAGCACTTCCTTTTCCTTATCTACTTGCTTTGGCTCTACAGATGACCAAGCAACAAAGACCAGCACCAGCAGCACCTCCATTCTCCCTTTCTCTGGGAGGTGGAGCAGTAGCATCAGGACCAAGAAGTGTATGAACTACCTGTGTTTATCAGGTGTTTTCTATATCTGCATGAAGTTCTTCTTGTCCCATTGTGTTTCTCCAGAAATCCCATTCCTAGCTGCAATCTTTTATTCCCTCTGCAAGATGTATGGAGTTTTTCTCCCTTAGGCACTTCTGGTACAGGCCAGGATCCATGTCACATTTCTATGCCCACAGTCTAGGTCCCTGCTGATATATTTTTGGGCTGCCCCACCTTCACCAGAGAGGTATCCCAAAGACCTGCATTCCCATGTTACATTTCCAGTTACCAGATGTTCCAGGTGTGAAATCCCAAAGCTGAACTCTCTGGCCTTTACCAGAGCCAGTGGAGGGGCCCCGAAGGGGAGGGGAGGAATAGAGGAGGGAAGAAGGGAAGGCAGGGAAAGGAAAGCGAAGAACGAAGAGAAGAAGGGAAGGAAGGGAAGGAAGGAAGAAAGAAAGAAAGAAGAGAAGAAGGAAGGGAAGGAAGAGAAGAAGGAAAGGAAGGAAGGGGAAGGGAAGGAAGAGAAGAAGGAAGAGAAGAAGGGAAGGAAGAGAAGAAGGAAGGGAAGAAGGGCAGGAAGGGAAAGGAAGAAGGAAGAGAAGAAGGGAAAGAAGGGAAAGGAAAGGAAGAAGGAAGAGAAGAAGGGAAGGAAGAAGGAAGGGAAAGGAAAAGGGAAGAGAAGAAGGGAAGGAAGAAGGAAGGGAAAGGAAAAGGGAAGAGAAGAAGGGAAGGAAGAGAAGAAGGAAAGGAAGGGAAAGGAAAGGAAGAGAAGAAGGAAGGGAAGAAGGGCAGGAAGGGAAAGGAAAGGAAGAAGGAAGAGAAGAAGGAAGAGAAGGAAGGGAAAGGAAAAGGGAAGGGAAGGAAGAGAAGAAAGGAAGGAAGGGAAAGGAAAGGAAGAAGGAAGAGAAGAAGGAAGAGAAGGAAGGGAAAGGAAAAGGGAAGGGAAGGAAGAGAAGAAAGGAAGGAAGGGAAAGGAAAGGAAGAAGGAAGAGAAGAAGGAAGAGAAGGAAGGGAAAGGAAAAGGGAAGGGAAGGAAGAGAAGAAAGGAAGGAAGGGAAAGGAAAGGAAGAAGGAAGGGGAAGGAAACGAAAAAGGAAGAGAAGAAGGAAAGGAAGAAGGAAGAGAAGAAGGAAGGAAAGGAAGGGAAAGGAAAGGGGAAGAGAAGAAGGGAAGGAAGAGAAGAAGGGGAAGGAAAGGAAGAAGGAAGAGAAGAAGAAAGAGAAGGGAAGGAAGAGAAAGGAAAGGAAGAGAAGAAGGAAAGGAAGGAAGGGGAAGGAAAGGAAGAAGGAAGAGAAGAAGGAAGGGAAGGAAGGGGCTCCGTGTGAGCAGAAGGCAGAGATCCTACTGCCCCCCTTCTCTCTCTGAGGCGTCCCTCCCGGGAGGAAAAGGCAGCAGCGGCCCTTCTTGGCCAGCGGCCTCCTCTCGCTGCCTCTGCCCTTGAGGGGGAAGGCGGGTGCCTGGCGCCGGGGTCCGCCGGGCCCTTCCAAGACAGAACGTGGGCCCTGGGCCGGGAAGGAGGGGCGTTTGGGGAAGGGGCTTTGCCGGAGGAGGCCGGGCGGTTCCCGGGGAGCGCTCACCTCGAACATGAGCGAGAGGAGGACGCAGAGCACCAGGCAGAAGCCGATGTCGGCGTGGTTGTGGATGAGGAACTCCTGGCTGAAGAGCGGGTGGCTCTTGGTCCGCCGCCGGAACGCCATGGCCGCCAGGGACACACAGCGGCCCCGCCCCGCCCAGCGCCGCCAACTTCTCCGCGGCCCGGGCCGAGTCCGCCAGCAGCAGCGCCTCGATCACGGCCCCTCTGCGCAGGCGCGGCCCCGCCCAGCCCCGCTTAACCTTCCTTGACTGCGCCTGCGCGGGAAGAGGCCGAGGCCCGGCCGCAGGGCCAGTGGGGCGCCGCGTGGCACTCCGGCTGCCGCCCCAAGCCCCGCCCAGAAGCTGTGGCGCCGCGCCTGCGCAGTGGGCAGGGCCCAGCCCCTCCCTCCTCCTCCTCCTCCAGAGCCCCTCCTTGTCCCTCAGGCCTTATGTGTTTCCCTTTAGATACATGGAGGGTGTCCCCCAAGTGACTTAAAGAGCCCCAATATGAGTGTATGGTTACATTCACAGTTTAGGGTCCAACTAAAAGTTGGCTTCAGTGGCATAAAAAACTGATCCTTCTGATTTACATTACTTTTCCCAAAGTTTGGCACTCAAAGCGTTCTCACACCTGAGATTTCCTTTGGTTCCACAGACTGAAGCGCAACAATTGTGCCTCTGGCGCTGCCACCATACAAAAAAACATAAACGCCATGCGCACAGCCTCAGGAACCCATAGGATTCTTTTGCGCAAGATTGCCTTGAACCACACACAAGTCACGTCTCCCATGTCTACTTAAGGGACAAACCACGAAAACGGGTGCGCAGGATCTCTGGCGGGATGCCACCGCCTCCATTTCCACTGGCGGGAAGCCACAGCTGCCATACGGCGAGACTTCCTGGTGGTGGAAAAAGAAGCCGCAAAAAGCTGGGTCTTTTTGCCTCACGCTTGCGACACCCAAGTGCACAAATGGTGCGCTCCTGACGTCACCAGCGCACGGGATGTGCGGATGCTACATGTCCGTCGTGTCAAAATGGCGGCGCTCGTGTGTACAGGGCTCCGCCATTTTGACGCCCCCATCACATGCTAGGGGTGAGGCCAGTATAGACGCTGCCTCCTCAGCCAACCCTTAGCACATGACGGGGATGGTGCAAAGGCCCATCTGAATCGGGCCTCTGTTACCCAAAATAGTGGGGAGACACAGGGTCCCCACCAACAGAGACATCATTCCCTTGATAATTCAGGGAATCATTAGCTCTGTAGGAGGCCTGCAAGAGGCTGGTTAACTTAAGGGAATCTTTCCAGCTCTGTATACCAATATTGTTGGGGATTCGAGTTTCCTAAGGCAAAATCTGCATTTGATAACAGCCTTGACATCCCAAATATGCTCTAAAAAATCAAGTTTTTGTCATGAAAACTAAAGCAGGGTTGCTCTCTGAAACTGACACAGTTGCCTCTTGATGTTGTGGTTTGCACACTATAAAAGGAGGCTTCTAAATCTGCCACATTGTAGGCATCAGGGATTTGTAAGGTCCTTATCCTGTCAGGACCAAGTTTTGTTTGCAAAATAACAGCCCCTTTTCCCTGAGCAAAAACCTCTTGACCATTGGCAAGATAAACAGGAAAAGTTACATTTCTATCAAAATCCACAAACCATTCTTTGTTGTTAAAGTAATGCACAGTTGCTGCATATTTATATTTACCTCCACAAATTGAATACTTGTTCATAAATCAAACCAATATCAACTCGATCGAAATATTGACTTTCTTAAAATTGACTTTCTTCGCATGTGGTTTTTTCCTGCTCTGCTCTTGGCTTTGCCTTATTAACCTTGTGCCCATTTGTTCTGGGAGAAGAAGAGGGTTTGATATGCAGATCCTCATTAACAAGTTGGTCTAATTCTCTGTCTGTGGCTTTTGCATCATAGTTGCCTTCCATCAAATTCTGCCTATTTTGAAATTCAATAACTTGAGCAATAGCATCTTGCAAAGGAACATCTCCTTTAATTTGCAGAGCATTAATTATTGGAGAGTCATGTTTTGGAAGGCTAGCCAAAAATAGTCCAGGTTTTGCATGTTTTGGGAAAGATTCCCCAGGTGATGTTACTCCAGACAAAGAAGCCATTGATATGGTGATTCAAAAATTGAGGATTGATATGGTGATTCAAAAATTGAGCAGCAGAAAACAAGCTTGCTCCCTCCTCAATATGAAATTATGGTGCCCAGAACTGGACACAGTATTCCAGGTGGGGTCTGACCAGAGCAGAATAGAGTGGCACTATTACTTCCCTTGATCTAGACACGATACTACTACTGATACAGCCTATAATCGCATTGGTCTTGTTAGCTGCCGCATCACACTGTTCACTCATGTTCAACTTGTAGTCTACTTGAACTCCCAGATCCCTTTCACGTGTAGTTTCATTCAGCCAGGTGTCGCCCATCCTATATCTGTTCATTTCTTTTTTCTGCCCTAAATGCAGTACCTTACATTTCTCCGTGTTGAAATTCATTTTGTTAGCTTTGGCCCAGATTTCTAATCTATTAAAGTCATTTTGAATTTTGATCCTGTCCTCTGGGGTATTAGCTACTCCTCCTAGTTTGGTGTCATCTGCAAATTTAATAAGTGTGCCTCCAATTCTGTCCTTCAAGTCATTGATAAAGATGTTGAATAACACTGGCCCCAAGACAGAGCCCTACTGGACACCCCACTGATCACTTCTTTCCAGGATGAAAAGGAGCCATCGTTGAGCACCCATTGGGTTCAGCCAGTCAACCAATTACAAATTCATGTAACAGTTGCCTTGTCTAGCCCACATTTCACTAGCTTGTTTACAAGAATCTTTTATGTAATTAAATAACATTTCTGATTTTTCCCAATTAATCTGTAACCCTGTCATGTCATAAAATACATTTAAATGTTCTTTTATTTTTACCAATTTATCAATTAAATCTTTGATAGTTAACAATGTGGCACCAGCAAATAGCGTAATTTTATGTTTTGTTTTCAATCCTAATCCTTCTAAGCTATTATCTTTTCTTATAACATTCGCTAATATCTCTATCACCATTGCAAATAATATTGGTGATAATGGGCATCCTTGTCTAGTACCTCTTGTCACCTTTATTTCATTTGTCACCCCATAATTTACCATCACTATTGCTGAATTGTTAGAATATAGTTGACCTATTAATCCCCTTTATCCTCCATCCCAGGTGATGAAGCAAGTGAGACGGACACTAGAGTGACACTGGCAGAAGACTCAAAGCCAGGGGTAGGCAACCTTTTTGAGCCGGGGGCTGGGTTGCTGTCCCTCAGGCGACTGGGGGGCCGAAGCCAGGGGTGGAGCTTCGACCCTCTGGGGCGGGGCCACGTGCCAGGGGTGGAGCTTCCACCCTCCGGGGCGGGGCCACGTGCCAGGGGTGGAGCTTCCACCCTCTGGGGCAGGGCTGTGTGCTGGGGGGTGGAGCTTCCACCCTCCGGGGCGGGGCCAAATGCCAGGGGTGGAGCTTCCACCCTCCGGGGCGGGGCCACGTGCCAGGGGTGGAGCTTCCACCCTCTGGGGCAGGGCTGTGTGCTGGGGGGTGGAGCTTCCACCCTCCAGGGGCAGGGCCGCATGCCGGGGGCGGAGCTTCCACCCTCCAGGGGCCAGGCCTCCCCATTTTTGCTGGCCCCTGACGGGGCCCCAGGCCCCGTCAGAGACCGGCAAAAAAGCTGGGGGGGGGCTGCCAGCGCTGGAGGACCCCCTGGAGGGCCCCAGCGACAGCACCGGGCCCCCCAGAGGCCCCCTGCCGCCCTGGGAGCCCTCCTGGAAGGCCCCAGAGACAGCAGCAGGCTCCGCAGAGGCCCCCTGCCACCCTGGGAGCCCTCCTGCAGGGCTCCAGAGATGGCAGCGGGCCCCGCAGAGGCCCCCAGCTGCCCTGGGAGCCCGCCTGGAGGGCCCCAGAGATGGCAGCGGGCCCCGCAGAGGCCCCCTGCAACCCTGGGAGCCCTCTTGCAGGGCCTCAGAGACGGCAGCGGGCCCCGCAGAGGCCCCCTGCCGCCCTGGGAGCCCTCCTGGAGGGCCCTGGGACGGCAGCAGGCCCCGCAGAGGCCCCCTGCCGCCCTGGGAGCCCTCCTGGAGGGCCCCACGGACGGCAGTGGGCCTCCCAGAGGCCCCCTGCCGCCCTGGGAGCCCTCCTGCAGGGCCCCAGAGACGGCAGCGGGCCCCGCAGAGGCCCCCTGCCGCCCTGGGAGCCCTCCTGGAGGGCCCCAGGGACAGCAACGGGCCCGGCAGAGGCCCCCTGCTGCCCTGGGAGCTCACCTGGAGGGCCCCAGAGACGGCAGCGGGCCTCCCAGAGGCCCCCTGCCGCCCTGGGAGCCCTCCTGCAGGGCTCCAGAGATGGCAGCGGGCCCCGCAGAGGCCCCCAGCTGCCCTGGGAGCCCGCCTGGAGGGCCCCAGAGATGGCAGCGGGCCCCGCAGAGGCCCCCTGCAACCCTGGGAGCCCTCTTGCAGGGCCTCAGAGACGGCAGCGGGCCCCGCAGAGGCCCCCTGCCGCCCTGGGAGCCCGCCTGGAGGTTCCCAGAGACGGCAGCGGGCCTCCTAGAGGCCTGCCACCGCTGTCGCGGTGGCTGCTCTGGGCACCGCCATTTTGGGCGGCAAAATGGCGGTGCCCATAGCCCCAGAGGCCGCTATGGGCACCGCCATTTTTTTGCCCAAAATGGCGGCGCCCAGAGTGGCGAAAAGCCGCGACGGGCGGCGGCGGCGGCAACAGCAGCCGGGGACCGGTAGCCAGGTCTTCGCGGGCCGCATCCGGCCCACGGGCCAGAGGTTGCCGACCCCTACTCAAAGCGAATCTGACAAACATGGGCTAGGGCCAATTTGAAGGCCTACTCCGTGGCAGACGGAGAAATTATTTTTTGCTGCCAGCCGTGCATCCACAGGGAGCTGTAGAGGACAGCTGTTCCAAGTAGTCAGGGGTCTCTTGAACACACACCCTCAAGTAGAAAATGAAGACCACCCAGCAGTGTGCTGCAAAGAATTTTCATGACATTTTGCAGATAGTGATTCAGCACCCAGGAGTGTAATTGATACAATGCAAGTCAATTGGCTCTTGTCTATCCAGTATTGATGGATACTTTTCGGTTTGTGTAGCCTGATGATGTAGACAGAATTCTTGGAGAAGTGAAAGCCACCACTTTCACAGCCCTGCACCTTGTCGTTTTAAGGGATGTCTCACCGACAGCCATACCAGCTACCTTACAAACAATCTTTTATATTCCCATTCTTTTTTCCTCTTTGTCTTTCCAATCTTCTTTCCCTTGCTCTCTTCAAGGTTGCCAAAACCCACACTCTATTACATTCAGTCTGTGATTGTGTCCTGGTTGTTCAAATGCTTGACTCAATAGTGAATATTGCTGTTTTAACTTGTTTCATGTGATGTTTTTAATTTGTTGTTTTAATTTTTAGATTGTACGCCATAGGCAGGCTTTTATATTCTTGATTTTACTTGGTTTTGGACAGCGCCGTGTAGATTTACGGCACTTTATAAATAAAGTTAATAATAATAATAATTCAGTTTTCTCTACCACCAACAGCAGGAATAGTCTATGTCCCTTCCACAGAAGCCATTTATATTATTTATCCCAGCTACACACATGTTCAGAGTTAGTTCCTAATCTTTTCCCAAACACACTTCTGTCTCCATTGAAAGTCAGATTCTTATAGCACACCAAACTAGCCTCTTTCTACCTCTTCCTCCATCTACGACTTCTGTTAAACCTCTGTTAAATCTGATTCTTGTAGGACACCAAGCAAACTTTTCCACCCATGCCTCTGTTTCTGTCACATTTCTCTGATTCATCTTCAAATTAGGCTCTCACCATGTTCAAAACCATCTCCAGTGTCTTTAATGAACTGGATGGGGGCAAACAAATTGAAACTTAATCCAAACAGAGACAGAGGTGTTCCTGGTTATTCAGAAGGCAAGGAATAGGGATTTAGTCTGTGTTCGCAATGGTCATACGCCCCCTGAAGATGCAAGTTCACATTTTGGGGTACTCTTGGACTCTGCTTTTAACCTGGAAATGCTTTTGCACATCTAAAGCATGTGTACCAACTGTGTCCATTCCTTGATATGGCCACGGTGCTGCATGCCTTCGGTCCAAAACACACTGCAGAAATAATCCAGTTTGAGACCACTTTCACTGTCCTGACTGAATGCTAGAGAATCCTCAGAATTGTAGTTTATTGTGGTGCTGTAACAGGGAGACACTTACTGCCCTAGGAAATACACAGGCTGTGAGCTTGATGGGTGGAATAAGAGGTAACTGGGGAAGACAAGACAAGCCAACAGTTACATACAGGCTCAAAAGGCGTAGTGAAGAGGGGTGGAGCAGGGGACTAGCTCTTTAAAAGGGAAGATGCTGCACAGAGGGGGAGAGAGGGAAAAAAGAGACAGGGGCCTGTTACAGACAGGCCAAAATAAAGCTGCTTGGAGTCACTTTGGAGGTATGCTATTTCAATGATGCATGCGTCCTAAGAGTCCAAAAGCCGCACCAAAGGCACACTCCAGTTCTAAGGACTGGAGCGCAGCTTTGGTGCGGCTTTTGGACTCTTAGGACACATGCATCATTGAAATACCATTCCTCCAAAGTGACTCGAAGCAGCTTTATTTTGGCCTGTCTGTAACAGGCCAGGAAGTCTTCTGGAATGCTGGTTGGGGAATGTGGAAGAGGAGAAGCTGTTGGGCTTAACACAGCCTCTGGATTTATCCTCTTCTGGGACAAATATTCAGCCACTGCTCAGCATGAAGGAACATTGAAAATTACTGTGAGTCATACAACTTTTTAGAAAAAGGTAACCAGGCAAGAATATATAAGGCATGGGCTTGGTTTAGACACTAGCACCATCTAACGGTCTCTTTGTTTTACAGCAGCCCAAGGGTGAAGGTTTAGTTGTATTTTTGAAGAAAAGTGAGATTACTGGACTTGTGTTTCATTTAGAGGTCAGGCAGGCTGTGTTCTTCAAAACTTCAACGGACTGTTCTGGGAAGAGGTTTATTTCCAGTTGTTTCCATTAATAAATCAAGTTTGCATCAATACTGAAGTTCTGTGCAATTCTGTAAGCCATGCAAGTTGGAGCTTTCAATGTCCCTCTCCCTATGGAAGAGGGCCAAGCTGTTACAGGCACCAGAGCTCTCTGACAGAGAAGGCTAAATGTCTCATAAAAGTACAGTTCCCAGAATCCCCTAGCACTGAGCCAGGGCAGTTAAATTGGTCTCAAACTGGATTATTTCTACAGTGTGTTTTGGACCTTAGCATGTACTTACCTGTCAAAAAGGCTCTTTGGTCTAGAATGCAAATTGACTGGTTTGGGAAAATCAAGCCAAAGCCATTAAACAGGCTCTTGAGGCATGACAGCATCTATTAAGAGGGAGCTACTTATCCATATGAGTTGTGAACTGACCACTGGATATTATAGAAGCTTTGTAAATTCCCAGAAGGTTGAGCCCAAAACATATTGATGTGCTGAATTATTTTATAAATTCAAATTCCAGCTAATCTGTCTTTTTTTTTTGGGGGGGGGGGTATGCTGGCAGATGCTTTGTTCTGATTACCCCCGCATGAGAGCCAGCAAGAGGAGGCAGACAGGGCTGCTGTGGTAATTCTCAGTCAGGCCAAACAGAATGGACCACCACCAAAGGTGAAGGAATCCATCCAGCAAAGTTTAAAAGAAGTCATAGGGCAGGGTGGATCAGATCATGAAGAAATACTGGATTTTAAAAATGGTGTGTGGCATAAAGGAGACAAAATCTATGCATCAGAGGGACCAAGACTGTTATTTTTGTTTGAATTTTAATTTTATTTTTATAACAAATCCTAATACAATTGATTCTGCATAAAATTAAGGATTATTATAGTCCATCTTCATATTACATTACATATTACGTTTTGCAATTCATAATCCTTATATGATTTCTACTTAAATTACTTCCTAAAATTGTTCCAATAATTAATCTTATAAATTTACAATTACTTGTCTTATTTTCCATCCAACAAAAAGAGTCTATATCATATACAAATAATGCATTCTACCATATCTGAGGTAAGCAATCTCTTCCATAATAGTCCCTTGGTGCCCACCAGCTATTAAAATAATTATCTTGTCTCTGCTTTCTAATACTTATTTCCACTTCAAAGTACAGATGTCCCCCGGGTTACGAAATTAATTCGTTCCGCTGCCGCTTTCGCAACCCGAAAGGCTTTCGCAAGCCGAATTGCCATAGGCGCTAATGGGGAAAAGCCGCGATTTCGTGCGAAATAGCGCCGAAAAGCACCAAAAGTTTTTTCGTAACCCGAAAAAACTTTCGTAACGCGGAACAGTTTTTTTAATAGGATTTTTTTCGTAACCCGGAAATTTCGTAAGGCGGCGCATTCGTATCCCGGGGTACCACTGTACAAAATTTGTACTTCCTCCTTTGGTTTGTTCAATGTCTTTATTATTCAAAAAGAGTTGTTAATTTGTCATCTCAAGTACCTTCATTAACCAGTCATCTAATTTCAGTAGTTCATTGTTCATTTTGAGCTAAAATTAATCTTGCAGCAGTTATCCTATACCTCAATACTCGCCAATGCTTTCTTTCAATTTGTATTGGGATTTTGTTTAACATATTCAACAAATAAATTTCTGGTTTCAGTTAAAATTTTACTTGTAACAAATTTTCAATACTCATATATGAGAAGAGCACCAAGGAGATTGAGATGCAGATGAAAAAAACTGCAAAAGATGCAGGATCTCATCATCATTCTGAAGAACAAAATGGCCCTTCACGCATGGGAAAGTGAGGAGCAAAATCTGCATGTCTATGATAAGGAGTTGGTGCTGAAACAGCTACAGAAGCTCAAATGCCAGATGAACCGGGCCAGAGCCAAAGCTTGCAGCAATTTGGCAAAGCTGACCCAGGAAAGCATTAGGACTCTCAAAATGCTAGAACCCATGGTAGAGAAGGCAGAGCTGATTTTGTGCCTGGCTGAAATGTGTCGCAGGTTGGAGTCTGAGGAGGAGAAGGTGCTGCCATTTTATGCAAGCTCTCTTAGCTGGAATGAACAGAGGGCTACAGATAAGATTGCCTGGAGAAACTTGTTGAGCCACTAGCTGAGATGATGCTGGACTATGTGGGGCTGGAGCGCTTTTGGCAAAGATACAACAAAGTGAGGTTGGAACAGCTATCGCTAGAGTGAACCAAAGAAGCACTGCTTCAGGACAACCTTAAGATGAGACAGCTGCTCAAGCACTACTTGGATGGCATCTCAGTTAATGATGAAGTTCTAAGCCAGATCAACCCACTGATAATTGTTAACCAGCCAACTATTATGCCATATCCAAACCACTCTGCACCTGTTGGAGAAGAGCAGGTCAGGCAGCCTATTTATAATGTTGTAGAGGCAGCACATGAAGTCAAGTGTATCCTCTGAGCTAGGACATAGTAATTCAAGTTTCTCTCTACCCCTTATGACCATAAGGCATAAAAAGGACTAAGCCCTTCCAATTAGAGGTCTATACTAGGGCCTCTGTGTTAGAAGGCCATTCCCACAGCAAGCGGCCATTAAAGAATTAAACAGAAAAAATCATCTGAACAACATCCACCCTAACACCCAATTCACTATGGAAAAAAGAAAATGAAGGAACACTGCCATTCTTGGATGTCCTAGTTATCCACAAACTAAACCAACATTTGGGTCACACAGTATACAGAAAACCTACACATACAGACAGATACCTCCACAAGAACTCAAACCATCACTCAGGACAAAAAAGAAGCACAATAAAAACACTGGTAGACTGAGCAAAACACATCGGCGAACTCCATTTCTTGGAAGATGAATCGAAGCACCTAGACTGGGCTCTACAGGCAAATGGTTATTCCAGCTCAGACATCAGAAGGGCTGCCAGACCCAGAAAAACCCAGAGGAGTGAACCACCCAAAGGGAAGGTATTTCTACCATACATCAAAGGAGTCACAGACAGAATAGGCAAAGTGGTGAAGAAGCACAACCTCCAAATGGTTTACAAACCGACCAAGAAAATCCAGCAAATGCTACGCTCAGCGAAGGACAAGAGAGACCCTCCCAAAGCCTCAGGAGTTTACCGCATACCATGCAACTGCGGACAAGTCTACATAGGGACCACCAAATACAGTGTCCAAACACAAATCAAGGAACATTTAGGAGGAGGTTCAGCATTGCAATCCACTCTCACTGAAGTACAGATTCTTCCCACCTCTTTTCATGGACCAGAAAGTACCCCAGCAAAGTGAGTAGGCTTCATAGTTCCCCCATGCCCTTTGTTTCTCTTCCTATATGCACCCAACACATCCCAAAGAGAAATAATGGCCTGTTACAGACAGCCAAAATAAAGCTGCTTCAAGTCACAGTGGAGGTACAGTGTTTCAATGATGCATGCGTCCTAAGAGTCCAGAAGCCACACCAAAGCCACGCTCCAGTCTGGAGCATGGCTTTGGTGCGACTTCTGGACTCTTAGGACGCATGCATCATTGAAACACCGTACCTCCACTGTGACTCGAAGCAGCTTTATTTCGGCTGTCTGTAACAGGCCAATATTTTCCCCCTTATAATCAAGGTACCCTCTATTTCTGTTTTACATCCTTCACTTGGAAACCCACCACCACCCAACAAGAAAGGAAACTCTCACAGAAAGTTGTGGGAGAGGGGAGAAGGAAAGAATCCACTTACTACCTTAGTGGCTACAGTGAGATAGTTAAAGTCCTTATTAGGTGCTGGGACCTGTCTTCATGCCTGGGAGAAAGTATCTGTGAGAGATGCCATTTTAGGATGCCAGCTGACAGTCACTACGGCAACCAGGAATGGATGGTCACAAGGAGAAGTTACTGGCAGCCCACTCACTCCTCAAAGGAGACAGACAGCTTTTTAGTGCCTGAGAGAGAAGCTTCATTGCGAGCAATGAGCAGAAGGGTGTCTCTACCCTCCTTGCTAGCAGTATGCCAACACACACCCCTACACACACACACCTTGCAGCCAAGCTCAGCAGGTGGAACCTCCTTACTGGCTGTCCTGATTGTGAGGGAGAAGGGTTTCTCTCTGTACCTGAGCCTCCCCCCCCCCCCCCATATATAGAAACAAACACACCTGTACCTTCAAGCCAGGCTCAGGGGGCAGAGAGAGCCCTCCTCGTGGGCTGCCCTGACTATGAGAGAGGAGGGTGTCGCTCTGTCCCCTGAGCTTCATCCTCATACTGTTACCCCAGAACCAGGCCTCTGATTGCCCCTCATGTTTAATATTAAATTAATATTAACAGGGAAGCCGTTGTGACCTGCTCACATGTGGAAAAACAGATTAGGGCTAGCCATGGTCTAGAAGGCACTCATTGTGATTGGATTCCCTGGGGCCCCAGCATAATCCCTTTTGTTTACATAGGGCAGTGAGAGGATCATGACCAAAGGTGGTGATTGTTTGTGGTTACCTAGGACAGGGAAGCAGTGGCAAATCCCTTTGTGTAGCACGTTCACACCAATCATCTGACTATCTACTTCTAGTCCAAACTATCTCCCCCCCCCCCCCCCGGAAACCATTTAGCAAAGCTTTTAATCCTTTCAAGCCTTGGTTTCTGTCCCCAAGACACAATTCTGGATATAGATATAGGTGGTAAAACAGCCATTTTTTTGGGTCTAGTTTGCAAGCAGGCAATGACAAGCTAGGCTCTCTTTGCTTTAATGTTATTACTTAATGTAAGCCGCTAATTAACCTCATCCCATGTTGGACGAAAATAACTTGACATCTCTTTATAATTTTGCGTTGTTGGATAATGTGTTTTTTAAATGGCTTCCATTACCCTTTACTTTGTAAGGCACCCACAGAATTTTTGTTCATGAGTAACCATATATAATGAAGTAAAGGAGTTGTTGTTCCAGTCTCATTGAAGGAGTGTGTGTGTCAATTATGGGCTTTCTTTAAGCTATGTAATGAACTCACTTTTGTTGGATAGGGTACTACAAATTCCAGAATTCCACAGCACTGAATCATAATAGTTAAAACAGTGCCAAACTGCATTATTTCTGCAGTGCAGATGTAGCCCGTTACTCCAATGCTAAAATGTTACTGCACTTCTAACACAGCAGAGGTTGGGAAAAGGTGAATAAAAAAATTAAGCAAGAAAAGCTTTTGAGAGATCATGAGATTTTCCCCCACAAAAAACCCTGAAGCCTCTGTAGCTCTTTTTTTCCAGAGAGAGCAACACAATCCCTATTTCAATAATATACACAGTCAGAAACACACAGCCCTCTCAAAATATACAAAGATGGTTTATTTCATCATAAAGCCAATGAGAGAGAACTACACTTCCCTGTCTCTTGCCAGGGTACTTTTACTTTTCTTTTGGTGCTAAAGGGGGGGAGGGGGAGTTTCCTGTTTAAGAAAAGCTGAAGTAGAGAAGGCACAGCAAATTTAAATTTAGCCTCACCAGCTAAAACAGACCTTAATTGGGCACATGAGATGAACTGTCTTATTTTAAAGGCCATGTTAGCTGCCTTCTCTTCTGCCGTACTGCCATGACCATTTCCAGCCAGCACCGTGGGACTGAAGAAAAGTGAGTGCCTCACAAGGTCACCATTTCAACTGACTTAGGACCTTATCACACGAGGCACTTACCATGCGGATATTGTTGCCCAAATGCTCCAGAAGCACAGAGGTGGGATCACCGGTCACGCTTCTGAAGCATCACTGAAGCGTGTCCTGCTCTTCTCCTGTCGACTAATTGTTAGCGGAGAAGCCATTTCTGTAGTAACGAGATCTTCCATTATTACAAAAATGGCTTCGTTGTGAATGATTGTCGATGGGAGAACAGCAAAATGCCTCAATGTCACTTCAAAAGGGCGATCCCACCTCCACGCTTCTGGAGCGTTTGGGAAATGATAACCGCACAATAAGTGCCTTGTGTGATAAGGACCTAAGGCTTTGATCTTTGTAATGATTTCCTCAACCTCAAAAGAAGGAGGCACACAGGGGTTTCCTGAGAGAGTTCTAGCTTACAATTTTGAATAATGTAGAATAATGAAGCTATCATTTGTACAAGTCCTTTGTGGTTTAAATGAGCACCAGCAAAATGAGTGTTGAGAATGACTGGAGAGAGACTTGAGGAAAAGGCTTGCTAGAATGTCATAAATGATGATGTCATAGGGATACTGTGGTGAAAGTTCTGTTCTGTATCCATCTGTGGCCAGGCTGACACTGGTGATAGACGCTGGAGGCAACCCGTGGGGGAAGAAATATTGCCAACCAGGCAGCACCAGTGTTCACAAAGACTCCAGTTTCTTACAGATTCATCACACAGGCTTAAAGGAAAGGGGAAAAGGTAATGAAACACACGATCCAACAACAAAAACACAAAATGTTGTAATTAATGTTTACCCTGTACTTCTTGGAGACTTTCGGGTATTTTTAAAGCTGCAAGTTTTATATCAATGTATCTGGGGAAGGATCCTATTGAGTTTGAGGGTATTTACTCCTGAGATGGTATGGATAAGACTGTACTATAAATTGGCTAAATATGGGACACAAGGACAAACCATCAGAATAATTTTGTCAGTGAAATCAGTTGCTTTTTTGAGAAATATGATGCAGATCATCACTACACAAGTCTTCCCATGGGGGAACTTAGTAACTTACTTCACCGAACTAGAGCTAGAAAAAACCACAAGAGGAATGTAGTCCAGCCCCCTGCCATGCAGGAATACACAACGAAAGCACACTTACTTGGTAGATGCCCTTCCAAACTCTGTTTAAAGACCTAAGAAATGGAGAGTCTACCATCCTCTAAGACAATCTATTCTACTGTTGAACAACTCTTACAGAAAAAAAGTTCTTCCTAATGTTTAGATAGAATCTCTTTTCTTATAATTTGGATCCATTGGTTTGTTTTCTAGTCTCTGCAGCAGCAGAAAACAAGCTTGTGCCATCTTCTACATAACATCCCTTTAGAAAAATTGCTATCATGTCCCCTGTCAGTCTTCTTTTCTCTCAACTAAGCATACCCAGCTCCCTAAATTATTCCTCATTAAGCTTGATTTCCAGATCTTCAGTCATCTTTGTTGCCCTTCTCTGGATGTTCCAGCTTGTTGATATCCTTCTTGAACTGTGGTGCCCAGAAATTGACACAAGATTCTAAGTGAGGTCTGACCAAAGCAGAATAGAGTGGCACTACTACTTCTCTCAGATTTGACCTTATACTGCTGTCGATACAGCTCAGAATTGCACTAGTTTTTTTGCTTTTGCATCAGACTGTTGAATCATGCTTAATATGTGGTCTATTCAGCTCCCTAGATCCTTTTCACATGTACTGTTTTCAAACTAAGTGCTGCTCATCTAATATTTGTGCATTTCATTATTTTTTTCCTGCCCAGATGTAGTATCTGTTGAAATTTAATGTATTAGTTTTTGCCCAGATCTTAAACCTGTCAAGGTGATTTTGTTCCTATCCTCTGAAGTATTATCTAACACTTCCCTCATTAGGTAACATCTGTAAATTTCATGAGCCTGCCTTCTATTCCACAATCTAAGTGATTTGTAAAGATGTTCAACAACACCAGGGCTAATTTAGAACCCTGGTTGAATCCTTATTCCCAGATCCATCTTTCAAATAATCAAGAGCATCTCTTTCTTTTCTGAATTAAGCTTCAGGACCCTGAAGCACCCCACTACTCACTTCTCTTTAGAATATAGTGGTAGTTATATTGTCCTTCCTTCAAGCAAGCAATGAAACCATTTTATGTAACATAAACACACTTGGAATTCAAGATATGTTCTCTAGTCTTGTGCTTCTCATAGCTGGTTTATCTATCACATCTTAAAATAATAAACACCATCAGCTTTTACACATTGAGATGTTTATACACAGTAGCTCAGCCACATAGCTTGCCCTACCATAAGACTTTTTTTGTTTTCCTTTCTTGTTTTTGCCATAGTCATTACATATTTCAGAATTTTGTTCATCCAGGAAACAAGTGGCTCCAATCTGAGGAAACAGGCACTAGAAGGCATGTTATAAAATTGGCTTCATGTTAATAGCTATTTTAATTAAAGCTAAAGTTATCATTTTAAAGCTATTAAAATGAGAATGGGCCATCAGAGGCAAAAAAATGAAAATAAAAATCCTGCTCTGGGCAAAGCAAAACATGTGACAGAGGGAATGCCCTTATTTCTCCTTAAAAAGCTAATATCAACACAAAAGGCAGAGACAGTCTTTCTGCACGATTCATTAACCAGAAACACAGTTCTTTAGTCGAGGCAAACACAGTAGCCTGCCGCTCTGTTGAAATACATTGCCAATTGCAAGCACTTCTTTCATAAGGAATAGTTCATTCTTGAATTTACCCTCAAGAACACAGACAACAAGCTATTTGTCTAATGACAAGACAGCCAGATCTGTCTGGCCATTCATAGAGGAAGATGGGCAAAAAGTTATTATCCTCAAACCTAAGAAAGACCTGAGAAACAGAGGTGGTGGGGGGGGGGGAAGGGAAATATTTGTTGATGATATTTGTGAGGCTGGGAGAAATTCCTCTTCATTTCATGGGTTTTTATTTCTTTTTAGGTTGAGGCGCCTGTAAAGTTCTTCCTTTTTCCTTGACCATCTTTAAAAAGCCTTGCCGCTTCCTCTGTAGACTCCTGAGTTCCTTTTCCTGTGACAAATCAGTAAGAGAATTAAGATTTCATCACAGAACTCTATAATGTCTTTTAGTTGGGGGGGGGGGGGGAATGTAAACTAAGGAGATTATCCCATTCATTTTAAAGTGACTTATCCTCAACAGGATAAAGTCGAGTTTAGTTTTAATAGCAGGTATTATCACATTCAAACGCTGCTGGATAATTGCAAGCTCCCGTTTTTGAAAAGCAGCCAGAGATTAAAACTAAACTTGACTTTATCCCATCAGGGATAAGTTGCTTTAAAATCAATGGGCTAATTTCTTAAGGGTGTTCTTCCTTGGATGGGAATGACAGCAAGGTGGTAGGCATTAATAGTGGAAAGACATGTAGCAAGGGTCTGAGTGAATGATATCAGTAACACTTCAAGGAAAACCTATCAATATAACCTTAATGCAAGTTTATGCTCCAAATACAGAGGCAAAAGAGGAAGAAATTTAAATATCTGTGCTGGAGTCCAGAAAGAAATTGATTACATACCCAAACAAGACTCACTGATAATCATAGGCAGTTGGTAGGAAAGTAGGAAACAGAGTAAACCATTCATTGATGGAGAATTTGGCCTACAGTCAAGAAAAAGGCTTACCAAATTCTGAGGCGAGCAGTTTGTTCATTTAAAATACAAACTTCTGGCAACCAAAGAGACAATTTTATGATACAGAAATCAAAAAGCCTACATAACTGGAAGTAGACATCGGAGAAGTTTCATTTTATATATATACACACACACACACACACACACACACACACACACACACACACACTAGGAGCTGATTGTGAAACAAACCATGAGATTACTAATATTAAAAAATAGAGTAAAGTTTTAAAAGTGCACTAAATAAATAATTGTGCCAAAAAACCCCTGAAGAACATCCTGTAACATTTAAAGAATATTTAACAATCATGCAAATAATAAATTTGCACTATTAAGCCCAGTAGACCAGGATCTAAACGAATTCTGGACCAAATCCAAAAAAGTTTTCAGGGAAGAATGCACAAAGATATTAACCGCAGCCCAAAATATAGAAAACCTAATTGAATGACAGATGAAACTCTTAATACAATTAAGAAGTGAAAAGCAAAAGTAAAGGGTGACAGATCAGAATCCTCAACACAACTGTTCAGTGAGGTGGGTGTCACCCACTGGTGTAGTATACCCCGGGTGAAGCGGGCGGCTCCCTTCCTGGTCCCCTGTGGCAATGCCGCATGGGATGTGGAAGGCAGGGGAAAGGTGGCTGCCTTCTGGTCTTGCGCAGCCATGGCCATACAGGACTCAGAAGGCGGGTGGGGCTGCTCAGAAGGTCAAACAAGCCACTTGCCTCTCTAGTGTCATTCTATGCACCATGACAGTGAGGTGGGGAGTGGCCTTTTGGCCTCAGCCCTGGGAACACCACCCCTCAGAAGCACCAGCTCCCTGCTCTGGGTGACACCCAGAGGAGAGATGCCACTGGTTTATAGAAAAGTAAGTGATACTGAATTAATTAAGCTTACTGAAGCAATGGTTTGACACTATTTAAAAGCAACACTCTTCCAAAAGAGCGAAGTGAAACCATATGTACTGAGATTTCATGTGGGAGGGAGCTGAATAGTAAACTAGATGTTAAATATATCAGGCAACCTCTTGACTTCACCTGTAATTGGTTTTCCCAGCCTTAGTTGACATCAGGTGTCATTGACTTAACTCTTGAGTATGTGGGCACAAACAAACAGATTCATTTTTATACCGCTCGATACTGAACTGACAGTGTCTAAGAGATTTACAGCTGTAAGCTAATTGCCCCCAACAAGCTGGGTACTCATTTTAGCTACCTCAGAAGGATGCAAACCTGAGTCAAGTTTGAGACCTTTTGCTGGTATTGAACTCACAACCTTATGGTTTTGAGTGAGTGGCTACAGTACAGGCATTTAACCACTGTGCCACCAGGGCAGGGTACTGGGCTGCAGTTTGTGATACCAGTTGCTATGCTCTTCTTGCCAATAAAGAAAAGTAAATTAAAGACATTGCACAAACTACTCCCCTCCTAAAATGTACCCTGGCCAACATTGATGAATTGGTCTTTATTTGAATAACAGAAAGTGTTCATAAATATAACATATACACAGATTTATGAATTACTGTCTCATTATATCTTTCTGCCTTTCCTCCTAAGGCCTTCGACTGGCATGAGGTTCCTTTATATTTTCCTACTTGTCTTTTTACTGTTCCACCAGGTCTACCTGGACAAATCAGGTAAGAATTGAAAAAGAGTTAGGGAACAGTTAATGTTTCCTAAGAGGAAGTAATTGTTTTTCTCTTCGGTATTACTTCTACAGACATAATGACAACATGTTTGTGTGTGTGTCCCTTCAAGTCACATGTTGATTTATACCCTGTTGTAAAATCATAGAACCATAGAGTTGGAAGGAACTCCATAGGCCACTGAGTATTCCCTCTTGGTCTCCTCCCTTAGAATATCTTGAATGAAACATTTAGATTAACCAAATTTTATCTACTGAAATACAGTATCATGCAAAATCTAAAAATACAGATACCTTTACTGGACTAACCAAAATGCACATTATACATGTTACATACATGTTACAAGCTTTTGAAGCTCCAATGGAATCTTCATCTAGAAAAGATGCTAAAAATCATACAGAAGAAAGAAAAGAATTGACAATAGATTTACAGAATCATAGAATAATAGAGCTGGAAGAGACCACAAAGGCCATCGAGTCCAACTCCCTGCCATGCAGGAATATACAATCAAAGCTGACAGATGGCTATCCATCCTCTGTTTAAAAACTTCCTAAGAGACTCCACTACACACTGAGGAAGTGTGTTCCACTGTCAAACAGCTATTACTGTCAGAAGGCTCCTCCTAATGGTTAGGTGGAATCTCTTTTCCTGTAGCTACAGATCCTGTTCTCTGGAGCTGCAGAAAAAAAGCTTGTTCCATCCTCAGTATGACACCTTTTCAAATATTTAAACAGGGCTATCATATTAACTTTCCCTTCTCCAGGCTAAACATACCGAGCTCCCTAGGTTGTTCTCCATAGGGCATGGTTTCCAGACCCTTCACTATCATGGTTGCCCTCCTCTGGACATGTGCCCAGAACTGGACACAGTATTCCAGGTGAGGCCTGACCAACACAGAATAGAGTGGTACTATTACTTCCCTTGATCTAGACACAATACTTCTATTGATGCAGCCTAGAATCACATTGGTTTTTTAAACTGCAGCATCACACTGTTGACTCATGTACAACTTTTGGTCTAGTAATACCCCTAGATCCCTTTCACATGTAGTATTGTTAAGCCAGGTGTCCCCAATCCTATATCTATGCATTTCATTTTTTCTCCCTAAGGGTAGTACCTTAGATTTCTCCCTGTTGTAATTCATTTTTTTTTTAGTTTTGGACTACCTTTCTAATTTATTAAGGTCTTTTCGAATTTTGGTCCTCTCCTTTGGAGTATTAGCTACTTCACCTAATTTAGTGTCATCTGCAAATTCGATAAGCATGTCCTCAGTTATTCCATCCAAGTCATTGATAAAGATGTTGAACAGCACTGGGTCCTGTGGACCCCATTGGTCACTTCTCTCCAAGATGAAGAAGAGCCGTTGCTGAGCAACATTTGTGTTCGGCTGGTCAACCAATTACTAATCCACCTAACAGTTGCAAGATTGTAACTTTATCCAAAAAATTGATCAGATTAGTCTGGCATGACTTGTTTCTCAGAAACCCATGCTGACTTTTTGTGATTATGGTGTTGCCTTCTAAATGTTCACAGACCCTCTGTTTAATTATCTTCTCTAGACTCTTTCCTGGTATTGATGTCAGACTAAATGGACAATAATTGTTGGGATACTCTTTTTTTCCCTTTTTGAAGATGGGGACAACCTTTGCCCTCCTCCAGTCTGCTCTCTTGTTCTCCAGGAATTCTTAAAGTTTATTGCCAGTGGCTCTGAGATTACTTCTGCCTGTTCTTTTAATACCCCTGGATGTAGTTCATCTGGTCCTGGAGACTTAAATTCATTTAGATTAACCAAGTAACTCTTGGATCTACACAAATTCAACCTAGACAGTGAGGAAATCAAAATAGTAAAAGTGTTCCCATACCTAGGATCAAACATTGATCAGAATGGGGACTGCAGTCAAGATATCAGAAGAAGATCAGGGAGGGTAGCAATGGAAGAATTAGAAAATACCCTAAAGTGTAAAGATATACAACTGAGCATGAAAGTTAGATTCATCCAAGCCACTGCATTCCCTTTTTCCATGTGAGAAAATACTAACAGTGGCCAAAAAGAAAGATAAGAAACAATTGATGGCAGATGAAACACTTCATGCAATAAAAGAAAGAAGAAAAGCAAAAGCAAAGGGAGGTATGACCAAATCCAGAAATATAAACACAACTGTCCAAAGTCTTACACTCAAGGATAATGAGAAATATCCCAAAGAGAAGAAAACAACAAAAATGGAAGAACGAGAGACCTCTATTAAAAAAAATCTGAGAAATTAAAGCCAAGTTCAAACCGAGGCCAGGGTTGCTCTATGGAGAAAGAAAGAACATAATACAATAACAAGAAGAACTAAAAAGATGCTGGAGGCAATACTCAGAATAGTTATACAAAATAGATGTGGGAATTAATAATATTTGGAATGAGGAGCCATATGAAGACAAACCCCAAATTATAAGAAGTGAAGTGGAATCTGCAATAAAGGAAATGGGAAAAAATAAATCACTGGGCACAGATGATATCACAATTGAACTGCTACAGTGCCTACAGACAGATGCAACTTTAGTGCTAAGTGAAATATGCCAACAAATATGGAAAACAAAGCGGTGGCCAACAGACTGAAAACTCTTGATATACCAATACATACTAATCCACAAGAAAGGTGATACAAAAGACTGCAGAAACTATAGGACAATAGCACTAATCTCACAAGCAAGCAAAATAATGCTCAAGGTTCTGCAGCATAGACTCCAAGCATACATGGAGAGAGACATTCCAGAGATGCAAGCAGGATTCAGAAAAGGAAGGGGCACTAGGGACTACATTACAAACATGTGATGGCTAAAGGAGCGCACCAAAGAATTCCATAAAAGAAACAGCATGTGTTTCATCAACTACAGCAACACATTTGATTGTATAGATCACAAAACACTATGGAACACACTCAGACATGGGTGTTCTACTACATCTGATAGTCCTGATGAGGAATCTCTACCAAGGACAAGAGACCACCATCAGAACAGAATTTGGGAAACACAGAGTGGTTCCTAATAGGAAAAGGAGTCAGGCAAGGATGCATCCTGTCACCTTACTTGTTTAATGTATATGCTGAAAACATTATAAGAAAAGCAGAATTAGAATCAGAAAAAGGAATGAAAATAGGAGGAACAGTTAATAAGGAAGGTCAAAGATGAAAGTACAAAAGCAGGTCTGATGCTGAACATAAAGAAAATAAAAATAATGACCACAGAAGAAATACACAAATTCAATCTAAACAATGAGGAAATTGAAATAGTTAAAGAATTCCCATATCTAGGATCAAACATTGACCAGAATGGAGACTGCAGTCAGGAAATAAGAAGACTGGGAATGGGAAGGGCAGCTATGAAAGAACTGGAAAAGATATTGAATAGCAAAGACATACAACTGTGCACTAAAGTCAGAATCATTCAGGCCATTGTATTCCCTATTACCATGTACAGATGTGAGAGCTGGGCAATGCAGGAAGCAGACAGAAAGAAAATCAACTCGTCTGAAATGTGGTGCTGGAGAAGAGTACTTGGATACCATGGACAGCCAAGAATACAAACAAATGGGCTCTTGAACAGATCAGACCAGGGCTCTCCTTGTAAGCAAAGATGATCAAATTGAGACTATCGTATTTTGGCCACATAATGAGAAGGGATGAATCACTAGAAAAAACAGTAATGCTAGGAAAGGTAGAAGGTAAAAGAAAGAGAAGAAGACCACAAACCAGATGGATATACTCAATCAGGCGGGTTATGGGCAGAGGCTTGCAGGATCTGGGCAAGGCAGTGGAAGATAGGGATTTTTGGAGATGTCTTATCCACAGGGTCACCATAAGTTGGAACTGACTCGAGGGCAGCTAACAACAATAATATGAGAGCTGGACCGTGAGAAAAGCAGATAAGAGGAAAATCAATTCTTTTAAAGTGATGCTGAAGAAGAGGACTGAGGATACTATGGACAGCTAACAAGACAAACAAGTGGATCCTAAAACAGATCAAGTCTGAAATCTCCCTAGAAGTGAACATCACAAAGTCAAGGCTATATCATGAGTAGGCATGACTCACTGAGCATGACTCACTGTAAAAGACAAATAATGCTAGGAAAGGTGGATGGATGTAGAAAGAGAGGAAGGTTGCATGCTAGATGGATGGAGGTTACGGTTATGAAATTTGGACCTCAGCAGAACAGTGAAGAATAGGGAGTCTTGCAGATGTCTCATCGGCATGGTCACCATGAGTCAAGATTGATTTGAAGGTGGTTAACAACAACAACATATCTAACTATGCAGCCACAACCAACACGTATGCTTATGTAGCTACACTGGCCAATATCTATATATGCACACACACACACTTTTGAGGACTAAATTTTCCCCAAATTCTTTTTTCTTTTGAAAAGCAGTATATTTAATATTTTAACATTAATAGTTTGATTTAATATTTTAACAGGAATACGAGGGCAAGTCATTGTATACAGAACAACTAAAGTGCATGTAGATCAGGGTTGGGAATTGTGTACCCTTACAGATAGTGTGGAACAGCAGCACTCAACATTCCACAAAACTGGATATGCTGCTTAGGGCTACTGGTAGTAATAGTAAAATAAAATCTGGATCACAACTCCCACTTTAGTGTAGATTGTCACATGTAAAATTGTCTGCCAATTTTACAGTGTTACATATCTATGGGGAAAATATTGTCACTCACCACACATTTGAGATATATATATGCTGTGCTTATATTTTCTCCTGTGCAGAAGTACTTTCCATGTTGGAAATGTGTTCATTATAAATTGTCAGGCAAAGCAATGATGATTTATCTGTAAGGCTTCACCTAGATATGCAGATCATCACTTGCTGCTATAGTCAAGAAGTGATGAGCATGCATGTTCAAGCCATTTTTTGTATGTGTGCAATGTCTGTCCTGAGGGCCTGAATAGAGTAAAGGTATCAGATCTCCTCCAATCTTGGAAGTTAAGCAGGGTCAGCCCTTGTTAGTACTTGGATGGGAGACTGTAAACCAGTACCAGATGCTGTAGGTTGTATTTCAGAGGAAGAAACTGGCAAAACCACCTCTGAGTTTTCTTTACCTATGAAAACCCTATGCAATTTATGAAGTCACCATAAGTTAACAGATTACTTGAAGGCACATACACACATGCACCATATCCATCCAAAATAAATGCTGAGCCCCAGGATTTGGACAAGACTGTTTACCATATAGACAACTGAATAAAAACCACAGATCTTGTGTAATAATATTAAACTATAGGGATATGCCAATGGTTGATATAAGCATGCTGATTAATTTAAGTGAGTATAATCGGGTGGCAGGGATATTGTCAGTGTACATGCATGAATTGATTTCCTCAAGTTTCATGAAAAGTCTTCTATAAAGAGGGAACAGAAATACAAATAAGGATCACAAACTCTCATATTGTCTTTTAAGGCACGGGACGATGTAGGCGATTAAAGGGAGTTTGTCGACATACACTTTGCCATCCCGTGGAAGTCTATGTTGGTCGATGCAACAATGGAATGGGAAATTGCTGTGTTGATGATGCTGAAGACATTCGGAAACACAGACAGTAGAAATCCTTAATGGCACTTAAGAAGTCCAAAAGAATGCTTCTGAACTTCAGTGATCAGGAAAGAGAACAAATACTGCATTGAATGTTGTCATAATAAACACTATACATTGTTATGAACCTGTACTGCTATATATTTGTCCAGTACTTTTTTCAAATCAATAGTTTTGATTTTTTAATCAAAAGTAGCCTGTCAAAACCCAGAAATCTTATGTAATACTGTCTGGAGGAAAGTTACTAAGAAATGAGGTGTGTAGTAATTTTTATGAGCTGAACAAAGAATGATAGAATAATAGAATCTTGGAGTTCAAGGGGACTACAAGGGCCATCTAGTCCAACCCCTGTCATGCAGGGATACATAACTAAAGTACTCCTCTGAGAGATTATCAACCAACCTCTGTTGAAAGACCTTCAAAGATAGAGAGTCCACCACCCGCTGAAGCAATTCCACTATTCCACTGTTGAGCATCTCTTACAGTTTAAAAGTTCTTCTTAATGTTTAGGTGGAATCTATTTTCTTATTATTTGAATCCTTTGGTTTGTGGTATAGTCTCTGGAGCAGGAGAAAAAAAGTTTGCAGCTTCGACATGACACCCCCTAAGGTATTTAAACATGGCTATCATATAACCTGCCAATCTTCTCTCCTCCAAGCTAAACATATCCAGATCTGTAAATCATTGTTCACAGGACTAGATTATTGACCTTTTGTAATCCTTGTCACTCTTCTTTGGACATGTTCCACTTTGTCAATATGACCATCAAAAGTAAGGTATACATTTTGCGTAACATGTGACTGATGAAAACAGTGACAGTTGTAAAACTATCCATAGACTACTTCCATATCCGTAGACTACCTCCTTTTAAATTGTGAATTGTTTAATTGTTATTTTAGAGGGGGGTGGGATTTGGGGATATGGGATTTTACTGTTTTAACTTGTAAGCCGCTCTGGTTGTCTCAGACAGAGAGGCAGAATATAAAGAAAAAAATATTTATTATTTTTAAGTGTATACAAGTGCATATAAGAAATGGATGGTGTACCCAAGGGCTTGTCTGGGTCTGTTTCCTCTAGGCTGTTATAGAGGAACATAGAAGAGAAAAAATGCATTAGCATTTTGTGCGTATGCACTGGAGTAAAAATGCCTTATTGCCTTAGTTAGGGAATTGAACAGGAGAGAGAAAGTTTGATATTTATTTGCTTGAAATTTTAAAATTAATATTTGAGCTTTGTTTAACCCCACAAAGGATACATTTTTCTTTTCCGTTCGTGAATTTCGTTTCATGAACACACTTAAGTATGACAAAATAAATAAATAATAAATAAAACTTTTATTTATATCCTGCTTTTTTGCTACAGGAGCAATCAAAGCGGCTTACATGATTAAAAGACAGTCAATATACACTACTTACAGTCTGTACAATACTATATCTAACCCCCCCCCTTAAAAAACACCTGAAACACATTACAATTTTAAATCAATTGTTAAAATACTGATAATAACAATCTACTGGGAAGTAGCAGAATGACATTTAAGGTGGGGAGAAATCATTAGCCGATTGTTCTGTTCAATGAAGGCCTGCTGGAAGAGATCCATCTTAACAACTTTTTTTAAAGCTGTCTAGACTGGAAATTTGATGGATCTCCTCTGGCAAAGCGTTCCACAATCTGGGAGCGGCAGCAGAGAATGTCCTCTGGGAGGTTGCAGCTAGTCTGGTTTTTATAGGTTACAATAAATTCCTCCCAGAGGACCTGAGGGTGTGGGGTGGATTATACAGAAGTAGGCAATCCCTTAGATAGGTTGGACCCAGATCATGTAGAGCTTTAAAGGTAATAACCAACACCTTGAACTGTGCCTGGAAACTAATAGGCAGCCAGCGAAGTGACTTTAAAATAGGTGTTTTCTGGTCACTCCTGGATTTTCCAGTGACCAACCTGGCTGCCATGTTTTGTACTAACTGGAGTTTCCAGACTCCAAGGTAGCCTGATGTAGAGTGCATTGTAAAATGCTGCAAACAGAACGGATCTAAATGAGCTGTAAGTTTCAGGATGTTGTTGCTGTTCAACTGCATTTGGAAAAACTAGGCACATAAAGCATGTAGAATCATAGAATCATAGAGTTGGAAGAGACCGCACGGGTCATCCAGTCCAACTCCCTGACATGCAGGAAATCCAAATCAAAGCATCCCCAACAGATGGCCATCCAGCCTCTGTTTAAAGACCTCCAAGGAAGGAGACTCCACTACACTCCAAGGGTGTGTGTTCCACTGTCGAACAGCCCTTACTGTAAGAAACTGTAATGAAAAAACCCAGTTCTTATTTCAGAAACAGAAGATTTTATGAACATATTTAACAGCAGTGGCATCATTGAGGGGGTGCGGGGACTACACAAGGTGACATCCCAGAAGAAATAAGGCCGCCCCCCTGTGCTGTTCTGTGCCATGCCATGCCGTCCTGTCCCATCTGTGTCTGGCACTGTGAGAGGCTGCCTGAAGTCCCTCCCTTCTCCTCCCCCTATGCCATCTTGTCCTTTTCCTCATGAGGACAAGGACAGGGCAGCACCAAGGGAGATTGTGCATGCCACTTCCAGAAGCCCTGCCCCCACACTAGGTGACACCAGATACAAGGCCACCACTGTTTAACAATTTGATTTAAAAGTTCCAGTGCAGCTTTCACTTCTCTTACGTTGTGCATTTTCATGACACATCCACCACTACTTTTTAGATGGCCCACATATGTGATGTCCACTATTATTTGCATAAGACTTGCTTTCCCTCTTAAAAAGTCAACCACATTTTCAGTAAGTTGAGCAGTTTCTGGTTCAAGATCAATTCACATTTCACCCCTTCTCATGTCTCTGTGTCCTGAATTCTCTTCTCTTTTACTATTCCTGATCATGGGATCACCAGTATTTCTCAAAGTTTACTGAAATCAGCTTTCCTAAAGTCTAGAATGTGTGTCTCATCCCTTTGTTGCCTCTTCCACCTTTTGGTGGCGCAGTGGTTAAATACTGCAGCCACTCACTCACAAACCATAAGGTTGCGAGTTCAGAACTAGCCAAGGGCTCAGGCTTGATTCAGGCTTGCATCCTTCTGAGGTCACTAAAATGAGTACCCAGCTTGTTGGGGGCAACTAGCTTACAGTTGTAAACCTCTTAGAGACTGCTCAGGTGGTATGAAGCAGTATATACAGTAAATGAAGCTGCTATTGCTATTGCTATTGGACAATGAAATTGTCTTCCAGGAAAGTGAGGAATTTGATAGACCTTAAAGTTTTTATTGACTTTGGTTTCCCTACTTATACTTGTCGTATTCCTCCAACTGTCCATTTGGTGTGTATGTGAAGTGACCTCCTCCCCAGAAACTTTGTGTGTGTGGTCCTAATCCAGGACTATCTGTTCTGTTCTGTCCAGGAAAACCTCTTGCTTCCTAATATGTTGAACTGCAAATATCTGGGCCTCCAGCTCCTGGACTTTCTCTTTCAACAGGGCTACCAACTTGCACTTGGTGAGAATACAAACATCCCACAAATGTTTGGTGACTGCATTTGTTCCCTCATTGTCCATACTGAGAAGTCTTAAATAGGCACTGAAACAGGACTCTGGCCTTCCTCTTCCCATTAAACTCCCATGTAAAACACCCCTATGGGATTTGCCTGTTCACAGTGGTCTGTCACCAAGCTCAAGAAATTGGAGCTATAGCCATATAGAGAGCTACTGGCACCAGCTCCTTCCCCAGGTAAGTATCTGACTCACTTCATCTGAGGAAAGCCCCCCCAAAAAATCAGTGGATTTGAGCATTTGCAGATGGCGGTGTGATGTGTGCGCAGTTGCTACTGTGGCTGCTTGCACACACTGCCATTGGGGACAATTGAGCTTGCCATCTGCAAATGCTCAAATCCACTGATGGCAAGTCTGTAAATGGTGAGGTCCCACTGTTACAGTTGAGGAGAACTGACAGTTCCAGTGACAAAGGAGCAGCTGTAGTGGGGTGACACTGATGGAGGCAGTAGCAGTGGCACTTTCGTTAACTCTGCACTGGTAAACCACTTCTGAATATATTTTACCATGAAGATTCTATGATGAACCTATGAATGAAAAATCCCAGGTCTACAAACACAGGGCCATGGCTTCTTTGACTGAATCAATCTATCTACAATAATAACTGTCAAATACCTCTTCATTTTAATGTTCTTAAAATATCCTTCACACCAAATCATTTGCTGGTTTTCTTAACACTTCTTATGTGAAGCTAATGTGAATGATGACATGCTATCTATTAGCAAATATATCACATCATTTCTCTACCACGTCAAGTTAATGGTGTAAGACTTTTACAAATTTATTACATTCTGTTTCCCCTAGAAATCGCTGCTTGGTGAATACAATGCATGCTTTATTGAACTGTGAGCTTTATAGGCTAAGATGTTTGTTTGTTTTAGAAATGCTTGTTCTGGATGGAAAAGATACATCCCTCCTCTTTCTTTATCTTCCTCCATCTCCATTTGCAAATCAGAAAGTGTTCCTAATAATTTTCTTTTACAGAGCATAAAGAGTTCCAGTATATATACCTCTTTATGCAATTGAGGTCCATCAGACTGTAGTCCTTCAGAAGAAACAGAAAATACTTACTTAGAAAGGTAACGTAGATAAGTATCCATTATTTACTGCATTTTGGTTACAAGTAGATAACTTTAAGCAGTTTTCAAAATATATTGCATCCTCTCTAATATAATATACATAAAACCTCTTATGAATTATGTTAGAAATTAATCCACTTGTATGTTGCCTTGTTCATACTACTAGCGTTCAGAAATTAGGCAGATGGTTGCCAGAGAAATTACATTTTCAGTGGTCCTCTGAACATTTTAATCTGGCTTCTTTTTAGGTACTTTTTGGTTCCTCATGAAGTTCCCCCTACTGTCTCAGGCTTCTAATGGCATTTGATTACTTTCAGTGAAGTGTCTCCCTCTTTACTAGCCTAATTTCTCGTTAATAGTCCCAGCTTACCATTGTTATTTTTACCATTTTACCATTGTTGTTTTTATGTATTGTTGTATTTACTCTTTACTTCTTTATTTAATTACTGCTTTACCGTTTTTATTATAGTTTTTTGTGGGTTTTTGGGCTATGTGGCCATGTTCTAGAAGAGTTTCTTCCTGGTGTTTCACCAGTATCTGTGGTTGGCATATTCAGAGAATGCTTGCCTGGAAAAGAGTTGGGTATATATATACTCTTTTCCAGGCAAGCATTCTCTGAAGATGCCAGCCACAGATGCTGGCAAAACATTAGGAAGAAACTCTTCTAGAACATGGCCACATAGCTCAAAAAACCCACATAAACTATGGATGCCGGCCATGAAAGCCTTCAACTTCACATGTTTTTATTATAGTGTATGATTTTCATCATCCATAAGATAGATGATAACTCTCTAAAATAGGTGACACCTGGCTTGAAGACAGTACAGGTAAAAGGAAGCTATGAGTCTTAGTGCACCACATGAACATAAGTCACTTATGTGATGCGGCAGCTAGGAAACCCTTTGCAATTCTAGGCTGAATCAACAGAATTATAGAATCATAGAGCTGGAAGAGACCACAAGGGCCATCAAGTCCAATCCCCTGCCATACAGTAACTCACAATCAAACTATCCCAACAAATGGCCATCCAACCTCTGTTTAAAGACCTTCAAAGAAGGAGACTACACCACACCCCGAACAGCTCTTACTGTCAGGAGGTTCCTCGTAATGTTTAGGTCGAATCTCTTTTCCTGTAGCTTGCATCAATTGTTTCTGGGTTCTAGTCTCTGGAGCAGCAGAAAACAATCTTGTTCCATCCTCCACATGACATCCCTTCACATTTTAGCTATTTGAGATTTGATCCTAACCAATTTTAGATCTGATCCTATTTTAGATCTGATCCTAACCAACAAGTTAATGGGGTGCAAGTGGTGGGATCCTTAGGTGGGAGTGACCATGTTCTCTTGGAATTTGTTATACAGTGGAAAGAAGAAGACAGGCATAGTCAGACACACATTCTAGACGTTAGGAGAGCTGATTTTAGTAAACTAGAGCAATACTGGGGGTGATCCCATGGTCAGGAATACTAAAAGAGAAGGGAGTTCAAAACGGATGGGAGATTCTCAAAAGGGAGATACTGAGAGCACAATTTCAACCTGTTCCAATGAGGAAGAAAAATGGGTGGTGTCTCAAGAAACCAGGATGAATGAATACTAAACTTTCAACTGAGCTAAGTTTTAAATGGAATAAGAAAGGAGAAAATATATAAGAAATGGAAAAATGGGGAAATCACCAAAGAGGAATTTTTTTCATTTTTTTATTCTAAACTGATACAAAAATACAAAAATCTAAACATCAGAATATAACAATGATATAACAATGACCATGGGATCACCCCCAGTATTTTGACTATCAAAACAAAATGAAACAGTTTTTTCTTCAGAATTTACCCCCAGAGATCAGCTATTTCCCCCCAAATTTTTCTTATGTTGTTGAATTGAGTCTCATTTCTCCATCATTGATAGTGTATCCATCTTTGCAAATTCTTGAACATTAATAACTTTAACCTTCCTTACATTTCCAGTGACGTGCATATACCGTTCATGCCGCAGTTATCAAATAAATTAAGATGTTAATTTTTTCTGCACTCAATTTTAAGCTTAAACCTTTCGTTATATTGAGTAACCATAATTCTGGAGTAAATGGTAATTTATAATCCAGGCTCTTTTCTATCACTCTAACAATTTTTCTCCAATTTTTTTTGCACTTTTGCATTTCCACCATATGTGGTACATTGTTCCTATCTTTTTCTTATATTTCCAACATTTGTTCTCACCAAAGAGGAATTTAAACAAATAGTGAGCATGTGTAGGGGTAAAGTCAGAAAAGCTAAAGTGCAAAATAAACTTAGGCTTCCCAGAGAGGTTAAGAACAATAAAAAGGTTTTTTTGGGGTATGTTTGCAGCATTAGGAAGAAGAAGGAAATGGTAGGGCCACTGTTTGGAGAAGATGGCAAAATGCTAAGAGAAGATAGAGAAAAGGCAGAATTACTCAACACCTTCTTTGCTTCAGTCTTTTCAGAAAAGGCAAAGGGTACTCAACCTGAAGATAATGGGGCAGAGGACTGAATAGGGGAATTTCAGCATAGAATAAGTAAAGAGAAAGTACAGGAACACCTAGTTAATCTAAATGGATATAGGTCTCCAGGGCCAGATGATCTACATCCAAGGGAATTAAAAGAACTGGCAAATGTAATATCGGAGCCACTGGGAATAATCTTTGAGAATTCCTGGAGAACAGGAGAAGTCCCACCAAACTGGAGGAGGGCAAATGTTGTCTCCATCTTCAAAAAGGGGAAAAAAGAGGATCCCAATAATTATCGACATAGGCAAATCCAAAATCAAAAAACTCATGCCAGACAAACCTGATCTCCTTTTCTGATAAAATTACCAGCTTTATAGATGAAGGGAATGCCGTAGCTATAGTATATCTTGATTTCAGTAAGGCCAGACATTTCCCCCATATTTTTGCAAAAAGGTTGTAAAATGTGGGCAAGACAAGGTAACTGTTACATGGATTTGTAACTGTTTGACTGGCTGAACCCAAAGGGTGTTCAGCAATGGCTCATTTTCATCTTGGAAAGAAGTTACCAGTGGGATGCCACAGGGCTCTATCGTGGGTCTAGTGATATCCAACATCTTTATCAATGACTTTGATGACAGAATTGGGGGCATAGTTGTCAGATTTGCAGATGACACCAAATTAAGAGGAGTAGAAGAGATCCGTGTTAATGGCTTTTAAAAAGCTCTGTAGATTGGTAATTTGACGGATCTCGTCCGGCAGGCCATTCCATAAATTGGGAGAGGCTGCAGAAAATGTCCTCTGGGAGGTCGCCGTCAGCCTGGTCTTTAACGGCTGTAATAAATTCCTCCCTGAGGACCTGAGTGTACGGGGCAGATTGTATGGAAGCAGGGGATCCCTTAGAAAGGTTGGGCCCGAGCCATGTAGGGCTTTAAAGGTGATAACTAACATCTTATACTGTGCCTGGAAACTGATAGGCAGCCAGTGGAGTGACTTCAATATTGGTGTTATATGGTCACTCCTTGCTGTTCCTGTGACCAACCTGGCTGCCATATTCTGTACCAACTGGAGTTTCCGGACTAGGCACAAGGCTAGCCCCATGTAGAGCGCATTGCAAAATTCAAGTCTTGAGGTTACCAGCACATGTCCTACAGTTTCGAAGTCACCCTGTTCCAGGAAAGGGCGCAGCTGGTGTATCAGCCAAAGCTGATAACAGGCACCCTTGACCGTCGCATTCACCTGATTCCTCATCTGAAGCGACTGGTCAAGAACCCCCAGACTGCAAACACAGTCCTTTTAGGAGAGCGTGAGCCCCTCTAGGACAGGCGGTTGCAGCCCAATACCTGGTTTTGGGGGCCCTACCATAAGTACCTCTGTTTTGTCTGGATTCAACTTGAGCTTGTTTTCCCTCATCCAATCCATTACTGCCTGAAGACACTGGTTGAGGGGAGAGATGCCGTCTGTTGTTGTCGCTGATGACCAGGACATGGAGAAATATATTTGGGTGTCATCAGCATACTGATAACACCCAGCGCCATTTCCACGGATGATTTCTCCCAGCAGCTTCATATAGATATTAAATAGCATCGGGGACAGGATGGCGCCTTGAGGGATACCACAATTAAGCTATGTTTTTGAAGAGCGACTGTTCCCGAGCATCACCCTCTGGAACCTGCCCAAGAGGAAAGAGTGGAACCACTGCAACGCAGTGCCTCCAATTCCTAACTCTCTCTGGCGTTCCAGAACGATATCATGGTCTACTGTATCGAATGCCAATGAGAGGTCTAGCAGCACCAACAGAGTCACGCTTTCTCTGTCGATGGCTAGACAAAGGTCATCAGTTAAAGTGACCATGGCAGTCTCCACCCCATACCCGGTCCTGAAGCCTGTTTGAAATGGATCAAGAAAATCGGCTTCATCCAAGACCACTTGGAGCTGAAGAGCAACTGCTCTCTCGATCACCTTGATCAAAAATGGCAGATGAGAAACAAGCCTGTAATTTTTCGTGTCCAGGGGGTCCAGGGAGCATTTTTTCAAGAGCGGTCTAATGATTGCTTCTTTCAAAGAAGATGGTATATGACCCTCCCCAAGGGAAGCATTGATGATACGTCTAAGAAGTGCCATCAATGCCTCACCCCCCTGGACGGCTAGCCATGATGGGCAGGGATCAAGAGGGCATGTTGTTTTTTTTTTACCTTTCCAAGGATCTTGTCTATGTCATCAGTACTCACTAGCTCAAACTGATCCAGTTTAATCTCATAAACGGGTTTACTGGACACCTCATTAGTTGATTTTGCCTCAATGTTGGCGTCCAAATGGGCTCTTATCTGAGAGATTTTGTCTGCAAAGTAGTTGTTGAAAGCATCGCAGCAGGCCGTTGTTGGGTTAAGTAGAGGGTTCCGGGTAGATGGCATCACCGTCAGTTCCCTCACCACCCTAAACAGTTCTGCCGGACAAGACTTTGCAGACACAATACAAGCAGACAAGGGGGACCCGGGAGACTGGATGCAAGCTACAGACACAATATTCCAGGTGGCGCCAGACCAGAGCAGAATAGAGTGGTACTATTACTTCCCTTGATCTATCAATACTTCTGTTGATGCAGCCTAAAATCGCATTGGCCTTGTTAGCTGCCGCATTGCACTGTTGACTCATGTTCAATTTGTGGTCTACTTGGACTCCCAGATCCCTTTCACACGTAGTCTCGTTCAGCCAGGTGTCTCCCATCCTATATCTGTTCATTTCCTTTTTCCACCCTACATTTCTCCGTGTTCAAATTCATTTTGTTAGCTTTGGCCCAGCCTCCTAATTTATTAAGATCATTCTGAATTTTGATCCTGTCCTCAGGGTATTAGTTACTCTTCCTAATTTGGTGTCATCTGCAAATTTGATAAGTATACCCCCAATTCTGTCATCCAAGATGTTGAATAGCACTGGGCCCAGGACAGAGCCCTGTGGGACCCCACTGGTCACCTCTCTCCAGGACGAAAAGGAGCCA
This sequence comes from Sceloporus occidentalis, assembly GCA_023333645.1. NCBI lineage: Eukaryota > Metazoa > Chordata > Lepidosauria > Squamata > Phrynosomatidae > Sceloporus > Sceloporus occidentalis. The sequence goes on along the minus strand of JALMGF010000004.1, from coordinate 5,434,112 downwards.
TTGTACAGCACCCTTTAGGTTTAGCCTGTGAACCAATTACAAATCCACATAACAACCCTTCAAAGGGTTGAATAAAGACATCCAGATTATGAATCTTGTGATTAGAACATATTGTGCAAGTACATTGTAAATTGCAGCTTCTGGAACCCATTTCAAGATTATTTGGCAGCAAGCCTAGATCTCTAACTCAATGTCCATTCAACAGGAAGCACTAGCCAGTTAGAGGTTGTACATTAGTGTAACACTGTGATACCATGTCCTTGCAAACATATGTATTTCACATTCATATATGAAATATCTTGTGTATAATGTAGTGCTTTTAAATCCCTTTTATTTCAGGTGGAGATATTTAAAAGTATGTTTAACCAGTTTTAGATTCTTGTACACATTTCCTTGGAAGTAAGCCCCAGTACTGTGAAATGATTAAGTTTTCTTCACAAAAAAATATTCACAGTTGTAAAACTCTGTCTGGAGAAAAGAGAACTGTGGAGTTATGTGGTTGTTGTTGTGTGCCTTCAAGTCATTTATGACTTATGGCAACTCTACGGTGAATCCATTATGGAATTTTATTGGTCTGAGAAAGTGTGATTTGCTCAAGGTCACCCAATGGGTTTCAGTGGCCAATCAGGGAATCGAATCCTGAACACCAGGGTCATAGTCTTATGCTTAGACCATTAAACCATGCTGGCTCAGTTATATGGTAGTCACACAATAATAATAATAATAATAATAATAATAATAATAATAATAATAATAATAATAATTCCTAGTGCTGTTTGACAGTTTACTCTGGAGGTCCTGGCGTTCCAATAGAGGGTTTTAAGTTGGGATTAAATGACTATCTGGGAGGCATACTTTAGCTGCCCATGGTTTGCACCAGCCAATGGCTGGAGAAGAAAAAGAGTGCCTTCAAACCATATAACCTCTGCTTAAACACCACATTAAAACAGACTTCCTTTGTTATGCCAGTTTAAGCTGGCACATAACCTGAATAAAGTGAACCACAGAGAAGATGAAGCTCACTTCAATGTGAAATCAATAAAGCCACTTCACAGTGGTAAAAACATTGTATGAATTCACTCTGAGGATGCATCTGCACTGCAGAGTTAATGCAGTTTGACACCACTTTAACTGACTTGGCTCAATGCTATGGATTTCTGGGATTTGTAGTTTTGTGAGATATTTAGCCTTCTCTGTCAGAAAGTTCTGGTTTTCCACCAAACTCCGTATCCCAGCATTCCCTAGCATTAAGGCATGGCAGTTAAAATGGTGTCAAACTGCCTTACTTAGTACATATTTAGCCTAAGTGTGCTTATAATGGACTTACAATAAAATTATAATGAGTCAAACTGAATATCCACAAATAACTGAAACAAAGATTCTGACTGTATTTGTTGATGGTTTTTGTTTCTCCAGAAATGCTTATACTAATTATACTTCTGCCCTTGGCTGCTGTGGTGCAGCAATCTCTAGAACAGGTATGGAACATCAGCCAAACATGATTTAGTCAAGACCTATATTTACTTGGAGTAAATGCCTTTGTAAATATCCTTCTAGTATATTAATTTCAAAAGAGCGTTTATCTTAACCAATTTCCATGTACAGTTAGAAAATTTCTGGTGCCATGTCTTCCTGCAATGCACTTGCTGATCTCATATCTACATTGTAGGTCTCCTTTTGCCACATTGCAGCCATTATTGGCTCTACAAACTAAACTGTGATATTGGCAGATAGCTCAAAACTGCTATCACAAAAAGGCTATGTGAATGAGACAGGAAGCAGCCAATTGGTGCAGCCATTTTGTTTCCTTTAGTTCTGTTTTATTGATTGCTATTACACTGGTACATTTTCTCTTTCAGACCAATTGGTGTTAATTTAGAACACAAGTGGGCAATTGTAAAGGGTATGAGAGCCCTTTCTTTCTTTCTTTCTTTCTTTCTTATTGTCCCAAGGGGATTGGACCCACTTGCCATGGGGCCAAAGTGAAATCAGAAGTAATTTAATTTAATTTAATTTTTTCATTTATGGTTAATTTTTACACCTGTGGGGTCCTGCAAGTGTCTAGGAGTGTTTTTTTTTTTGGAATTTAGAGGCATTGTGTAAGAGTTCAAAGCCATTGCAGTTTCATTAGAAAGAGTTAAGAAGCAACAAATAATTGGCCCACATGCAGTCCACAGTTTTCCAATCCCTATTTTAGAAGAACATGTGGCGTTTAACCTCCCTTAGTTTCCTGCTACTCTTTGGAGAAGGGAGAGTGAATGAAACCCCTTTCAGTGGCTTCCTTTTTCTATTTCTGTTTTATTTCATTATGATTCCCTTTGATGGACTGCTGGAAAAGACAGGTGACGTGGAAATAAGGAAATTACAAAAGTGAATTCTGAAGCCACTGGTAGAAATAAAAGCCATATTCAGTTTTGAAAAACAATAGTGGGGAATCACTTGTGACAGTCATAGATGCTATGGAATTGTGGCCTAAAGAAGGTAGGAGACAGTTCTATTTGTATCAGAAATGGTCTCTGATATTGAGTAAACTGGATGAGCATGTGGAGGGACTGGTCTTGTGAATTTGATTTCCAAATGACTGCAGACAATAGCAAAGATTAAGAAGTTGGCATCCTGTAATAACCTGGTAGAAAATTTGTGTGGTTTCTCAGATCCATAATAAAGTAGGATACAATAGAGTGGAATTTTCCAAATCAAAGAAATATCTCTCATAATTTTATAATAAAAAACCTTTAGGGTACATTGAGTAAGATTACTGCAGAGAAGCAGAAGGAAATTCTTGACAAACACAATGCCATCAGGAGAGCGGTTCAGCCAACTGCCAGCAATATGATGAAAATGGTAAGATAACAATTTAAGGTTATTGCTGTATATTGTTGAAATGCTTCATTGTGGCACTGCATGCAAACATACTCCTTCCAAGATAGACTTATTGTATAATTTTGAGCCCAAATTTAAGTCTCCCAAACCAGTATTTCTGAAATGTTTCTTTTAAGATCTCCAAGTCAAGATTTGTTTGGGATAAGCAGTATGGAAAATGAAATGCACATCATCTAAGTCTAATGCTCAGACTGATTTGGAGGTTGCCTGATTTGACTGTCATCTTGAATATGAAGCAACATTTGTAGGCACAATTTCAAACCGTTCCAGTGAGAAAGAAAAATGGGAGGTGTCTCAAGAAGCCAGGATGGATAAGGAACTTTCAACTGAGTTAAGTTTGAACCAGAACATGTATAAGAAATGGAAAAAGGGGGAAATCACAAAAAAGGAATTCAAAGAAATACCAAGCATGTGTAGGGGTAAAGTCAGAAAAGTTAAAGCAAACAAGTTAGGGGGATTTGTTTACACAGTCTTATTTTTAATCTTTCCCAGACTTTTAGTATCGCTTTCCTAATTATATGGTTTTTACAACCCCTGTGTACTTTTTCTTTATTATAAAACAAATATCCATGTAACCCAAATCTTAAGTTATCTCCCTCTAAGTTTAACAATTTTTCGTCCTCTAGAGTTATCCAGTTTATTAACCAAACTAATGTTGCTGCGAAATAATAAATTTTTAAATTGGGAAGTCCCATTCTTTCGCGACTTTTAGCGTCACAAACAATCTTCATAGTAATTCTAACTCTTTTCTTATTCCATATAAATTTAAGAATGTCTTTTTGCCATAGATCTAGTGGCTTAAAAACATACAGTATTGGCAGTGTCTGGAAAAGTATACAGAAGATCTTCGAAGGATGAAGCAGGCCGTGCAACGACTAGAGCGCTGTTGGTGGAAACATCAGCGCTTATCCGACAAGACACTCCTTGAGAACCTATTGAAGTCTTATGGAGTGGCGATAGGGGCAGCAAAGAATTCCTCCTATGCTGCATGAATCGCATCTGCAGAGTCCCGCCCAGCAGAGCTGTTCAGCTGATGCAACTGCCTCCCACCCTGAACCCCTTGCTTCAACCAACTATAGCCTGCTGTGACGCTTTCAGTGACTCTTTTGCAGATAAAATCTCTCGGATAAGGGCTGATCTTGACGCCAGCTTTCTTATAGAATCAGTAAGAGGGGTGTCCAGAGACTCTGTGGGCCATGTTAGACTGGATCACCTTGAGTTTGTGAGTACCAGTGAAGTGGACAAGCTCCTTGGAAGTGTAAGGAAGACGACTTGCGCTCTCGATCCTTGCCCATCGTGGCTGACTGCCCAGAGAGGGGATGCTATGATTACATTATTACAAACAATAATCAATGCATCCTTTAGGGAGGGCAAATTTCCATCACAGCTAAAATTGGCAGTGGTTAAACAGCTTTTTAAAAAGCCCTCCCAACATCCCCTAGAGAAACATTTACAGACCAGTCTCCCTATTACCTTTTTTGGGCAAGGTGATCGAGAGAGCAGTTGCCTTCCAACTCCAGGCTGTCTTGGATGAAACCAATTATCTGGACCCATTTCAAACTGGCTTTAGGGCAGGATATGGAGTGGAGACGGCCATGGTCACCTTAATCGATGACCTCCGTCTGGGCACAGACAGGGGAAGTGTGACCCTGTTCGTGCTCTTGCACATCTCAGCGGCTTTCGATACCATCAACCATGGTATCCTTCTGGAGCACCTGAGGGAGTTGGGTATTGGGGACACTGCGCTTCAGTTGCTCTGATCCTACCTCTCGGGCAGGTTCCAGGTGAGGCTGGGGGACAGTTGCTCTTCTAGAAAAGAGCTGACATCTGGCATCCCTCAAGGCGCCATTCTGTCCCCCATGCTATTTAACATTTACATGAAACCGCTGGGAGAGATCATCTGGAGACATGGGGTGCGGGGTTATCAGTACGCTGATGACACCCAAATATGCTTCTCTATGTCCCCGACTGCTACAGTGACTAAGGATTACTTCTCCCCTCTGAATCCCTGCCTTGAATCAGTAATGGGCTGGATGAGGAAAAACAAACTCAGGCTGAATCCAGAGAAAACGGAGGTACTTGCCATAGGTTCCTTAGGTCTGGGGAGGGAAATTTGTCCACCACTCCTTGATGGGGTCACACTTCCCCTGAAGGATGAAGTTTGCAGTTTGGGAGTACTTCTGGATCCGTCTCTACTTCGGTTGATACGCCAACTGCGACCTCAACCGAAAGGACCTGAAAGCTCTGATAATCTCTCGTCTTGACTTCTGCAATGCGCTCTACATGGGGCTACCCTTGTATCAAGTTCAGAAGCTTCAACTAGTGCAAAATGCGGCAGCCGGGTTGGTCACTAGCTCTTCGAGACTTGACCATATAACACCCATTTTGAAAGATCTACACTGGCTCCCAATTAGCTTCCAGGCACAATACAAGGTGTTGGTCATTACCATTAAAGCCCTACATGGCTTGGGTCCGAGTTACTTACGGGAACGCATACAATCCGCCCCGCACTCTTAGAAAAAGTGGGAAGAATTTGTTGGAGATACCATCATCCAAACATGTTTTTACTTCCCTAAAGGCATTTAGCATAGCTGCCCTCAGACTTTGGAATGGACTCCCAGAGGAGACCTGCCTTGTTACATCTTTAGATATCTTTAAGAAGGCAGTAAAGACAGAGCTCTTCCACCGTGCTTATCTTCCTGACCTCCTATGAAGATCACTAGTATGGAACGAGACCAGCTGTCCCCATGATTGATTGATGTTACTGTTTTTAGATTCTTATGTTTTTATTTTTTACTGTGGTTTTAATGGTGCTGTAATTTTAACCTTGTTGTGATTCTGCTTCGATCCATTGGGAGAGGCAGGAAGACAGAAATAAAAATTATTATTATTATTATTATTATTATCTTTTCTGTTCCTTTTAATTTCAAATCTATTTTCATTCTTTCAACAAACTGTCTGTGGAAGAACCATTGTATTGTTATTCCTTGCTGTTCTAATTCCTCTCTAGATTTTACTTTTTATGCTTCTGGATCCTCTTTTTAAAATATTTGTTTATATGTTAGCTATTATCCTTTATCTCCATTATATCTCCTAAATAATGCTTCTTGCAGTGAGGACCATAACAGTAGCTTATTATAATATTTGTTCTTAATCTTCTGCCATACTTTAAATAATTCTCTTCTTACATAGTGATTATCAAAATCTTTATTCTGTTTTATTTTTCCATACCAAATAAAAGCATGTAGTCCAAATCTCAGATTGTGACCTGAAGTTTAATCCATTCTGTTAACCATATCAATCTGCAAGCTATATATCATATTCTTAGATATGGCATACCCTGACCTTTCCTTCTATTATCAATTTCTTACTACTTTTTTTGTATTATTAAATCCTTAATTCTTATTCTAACTAAATGCACTACTATATCTTGTGGTAGTTTCCATACTCTGGGTGTAACTGAATTTATTCTGAATATTCTGTCTATTTCCACCTCTAGTCTATCCTCCTCCATTTCTAGATACTGTGCCAGTGGTGGAATTACCAAATCATATATATCTTAATTTGCTTTCTCTGTCACTCCTCCTCATTTTGTGCATTTCTCTCTCTATTTCAGATCCAGAAGTGTAATTAGTTGTCCCTCTTGATATTGCATCTCTATCACCCCTTTATATTTCTTTTCTAATTCCTGTGTTCTACTTTTTAATTCTTTTACTTATTCTTTTTTAATGGAGAGACCAGAAGAATAGACATCACAGACAGGATAATTATTGGAAGAATTTTAAAAAATTAAACTGGAAATAATACAAGAACTGAAAGGTACTATAAGCGCGGATGTGAAGAAAGAAATAGACAAATTAGGAGATAAAATGGAAAGAATGTCAACTGAAGTAATACAGGTTAAAAAAAAAAGAAGAAACCTGCAAGTTTCAAAATTATGTGTATCAATTTTTGTTGAACAGAAGTCCTCAGTTTTCATGTCCAGGCAAAGAGCAGTGGGGAAATAGCATATCTCACCAAGAAATCAAAGGGGGATAGTAACATAAAGCACATCCAGACTGATTGAAAAGTCCCATAATTTGTTCCTGTTCCTTCTAATTTTATACTGAGATAAAATAAACTGACCTAGGTAGATGGTATTAAAAAGTTTTTAAAAGTGTTTTTTTTAAAAAAATTGTGTTTTATGAATGTATTTTTAAAAAATTTCAACCCTGCTTTAATATAGAAAGATTTATTTTCACACTCACTAATGAAATGTGTTAATTCTTTAAATACATACATATGTATTTCCCAATCTCTACAAGAACTCTGAAAAAATTATAAGAGGAATGCAGAATGAACATGTACATGTGTGTGTGTGTTTTATGCATATACTCTAACATTGCCTGCTTCCTGGTCTTCTCTCTTCCTCTCTTGAGACCAGCTACTGCTGTATAGGTCACTCATCCTTCCAGCCCAGCAACTGCAGGAGAGAGTTATCTGAGACAGGGTAGACAGTGTCAAAGGAAGTGGCTATGACAATAAGAAATATCAGAAGCAAACAGAAAGGCCCTTAGCAGAGGCCTCATAATCCAACATAATCAAATACCAGAGTGGTTTGAAACATTTGGCTGGGTTGTTCTCATGTTCTGTTTTACTGCCCTTTAGTATCTAGGATCTGACTGAGCTTGCTAGGTAGGGGCAGAACAGCTCTGCCAATAATAGCCAGAGGTGACCTTTTGAGAGCCATGAAGTCAAGGTCATTACCCCACATGTCCTCATCACCAACACCATTAGGAGATTATTGCATTGAATTTAAAGGGACTTATCCCCGACGGGATAAAGTTGAGTTTAATTTGAAAAGCATGCAGTTGCAGCCAGGCGAGTGCAACGTGTATGCAGCCTGGATCCCATCTACGCTTATGCTATGGCTTTTCAAAAATGGCAAACTCTCATTTTTGAAAAGCCACAGGATAAACATGGCTGGAATCCAGGCTGCATGTGAGTTGCACTCGCCCATCTGCGACTGCGTGCAATAACACTCACTTTTCAAATTAACTGCGACCTGATCCCATCAGGGATAGATCACTTTAAATTCAATGTGATAATCTCCTATAACTGTTATTCTGGCTTTCAGTGAGAATGTGCCCAGCAAAGAAACTGCAAGGAACCAAGCGTATAACAGAATTCTGCATACACTGAACTTTATCTCACAGGGGCTCCTGGAAACGGAAGGAGAACGGAACGGAAGGGGCCAGGAACGAGCGTGGAATGAATGGAGGATGAATTTTACTGCACGCAAAGTCCTTCACTCGTTCCGTTCCATTCCCCATCCATTCCCCATCTGTTCCAGAGGGGACGATTTTTGAGAACTGTTCAGAACAGTTCTCAAAAATCGCCCCCCTCTGGGGACAGATTGGGAGCAGAAGAGAGGAGAACAGAATGTGTGAGGGACTTCCTTGTTTGCATGCCCCACTCATTCTGTTCCCTGTCAGGCTCCCTTTGTCCTGTTCTTGTCCCTGCTTGGAGCCCTGTGCAATAAAGTTCACTGTCTGGCAGTAATTCTTCAGAGTTCTTGCCATACCAAGAGATGACAGGGATTGAACACAGTACCTTTTGCATTCATGTGTGTGACCCACCAGCTCAGCTGTTGCTACAACTGACCTCAACCTTATAGTTGCAAAGTAGCAATAGTCTTGAGCCACCAAATTACATCATAACTATTATTCATGGAATCAAGCTTTATAATTTATTATTTGAAGCTGTCTTATTTCAAACAAACTGAAGGGAGGATGAACCACTGTTGCTGGGTCTGAAAAAAGTGACAATAAGTTATTTTATTTTTTTTAAAAAATTAAGTAAATACATGAGATCACTTTCTTTTGTCTGCCCTCAAAGAGAAGACATTAAAGGGAGAATTTATTCCCATCATGATAAACCATACTTCATGATGGTGTAGAATATATAATATAATAAACAATGTTTAAACCATCATCAGTGGTCCAGATGTCATTTGGTGCAGGGGACAGGTCTCCTGGGGGGTGGGGGCTCAGGGGCAGCACCTCTCCCTCAGTACCTCTGCATCTTCCTATTCATATGTTGGGCAATGTGGTGGTTACAGCAACAATTTTGAATTTTTACTGTGTTCTGTATATATATTTATTTTTATTGCTGTAACCTGCCTGGATTCCTTGTGACTGGGTGGGTTATAAATAAATAATTTGTTGTTGTTGTTGTTAAGGTGGAGGGAGGCCCAGCCCTCTCCCTCAGCACCTTCACAGCATCCTATTTGTGAGTAGGGTGATGTGGTGGTGGCAGTGAGATGAAGGGGGGCTGACCCTCTCCCTCAGTGCCTCAATGAGGGGGTGCAGAGCAGGCCCAACCAGATGTCATACTTCTTCTGGAGTGTCACTCAATGTGGACTGCACCCCCCACACCCCTCTAGTGATAGCACTGACCATCATGATAAACCATATTTTATGATGATATATAATAAATGCTTGTTTGTTTTGCTAAGACATGGAGTGAGAAAGCCACTGAGAGTGCCAAAAAAAAGGCTGAAAAATGTACACCAAATGTCAGACTTAAAGAGGAGCGAACTGTGGATGGTAAGTGACATGAAGCAATACAGCAGAAATGGTTTTGTGACCAAGAAGAAATGCAGCTAGCTTTGGGGTAGGAGGATCAAAATGGCTCCAGAGCAATAAGTGGCTCAGCTCCAGTCTGCCCTTTCCATTAGTTTATTTTCCATTGAAACAAATGATCTCTTAAAGCTTTGCATGCATTTCCCATGAATCATCTACTAACCAGCCTCCTTTGATTCTATGCAGTTGTTGTCCACATCTATCAGCACAATTGAGAAAGTTTTGGTACTTCACACTGCCCACTCCCTCCAATTCTGATCAGTTACACATTTTGGCAGTATTTCATCAAATATAACAGAATTCTTTAAACAGGTTAAGCTGTTTTTTATTTAATGTTTGCTTATAGACCAAACACCCATTCTGGTGGAAATTATAGGGTGAGTTAAATAGTTAATCTTTATGAACCTTCACTCCCTTGTTTGGAATAAGCAGTCTCAGATACAACTACATCTCTTATTATTGCAGGTATTGTCTGTGGTGAGAATGCATTGCAATCATCATCTTCCTACCCTTGGTCAAAGATAATCCAAATGTGGCAGAAAAAAGCATCCAACTTCCAGTATGGTGTTGGGGCAATTGACCTTAAGAAAGATATATATAGCTATACTCAGGTATGACCACAAGCCCAAATAGAATATTTGGGGAAGAAAACAAAGGTATAGAAATAATACAAAGGGATAACTTGCTCTTTTGGTGCCATTTATGCATACCTTCTGTTCTCATATTTGTATTCAGCTTTCAAATACATGTAAAATTAGAGCTGAAGATGATTTGAGAGATAAATGAGACATAGAATCATAGGAGATTATCAGACAGGGAAAAAGGACGTCCTTGTCCCATTCTTTTCCCCTCCTTATGGCTCAATCATGAAAAGATTTTCATATGACATCACTCTTATCCTGTTATTGTCCTATCATTGAAGTGGAATTATCCTGTCATTTTGTTTTAACGGGAATTTGCATTAATACAATTCCACTTCAATGACAGGATAAGCACAATGTCTATAAAATGCTTTCATGCAATTGGGATAAGGACGGGATAAGGATGGGAGAGTGACCCCATCTATGTCCTGTCCCCATCTGATAATCTCCATAGATTCACAGAGTTGGAAGAAACCACAAGGGCCATTCAGTCTAACCCCATTCTACCATGCAGGATGACACAATCAAAGCACCCTCTGCAGATGACCATTCAGTCTCTCTTTAAAAGCCTCCAGAGAAGGAGACTCCACCACTCTCTGATGGAGTATGTTCCACTGTCGAACAGCTCTTACTGCCAAGACGTTTTTCCTAATGTTGAGGTGAAATCTCTTGTCCCATAGTTTGAATCCATTGCTACAAGAAAAGAGCCCGGGGCTCTTTGGATGTGCCTCCATCCAGGACGTCGTTGGTGGACAGAGGCACACCAGATGGGGACATGTCCAAGGAGCTCTGGCCAGCAGAGTTCTCTGCAGGAAGGATGGAGGCAAGCAGCAGAGAAGGAACCTGCCCCCATCCTCCAATGTCCTCCAGGCCTGCTGCCTCTCTCCTTCTGCCCCGGCCTCCTCCTTACCAGGGCTGAGAAGGAGAGGGAGGCTGTGCAGCGAGTTGGAGGGGGAGGAGGAGGAGAGGGCCAACGGCGAGCACTGACAACTCTCACCACCACCGCCATCGCCAGGGCTCCCAGGCAGAAGGTAAGGAGGGAGGGAGGGAGGTTGGAAGGAGGAAGGCATGGCCTGGGTGGAGAGGGGCTGCCAGGGCGGAATCAAATCAGCCCTGGGTTCCCACTGGACTGAATTGATTTATTGTCAAATAAATCGATTCAGCCCAAAAAGGAGTGGGAAAAGTATGCTCCCCCCCAGGAATCGATTCCAAATCAATTCCCAAGTGGGAACGATAGTGGTTTAAACCGGATCATGATTCAACATGATCCGATTTAAACAATAGTGGGAATGGGCCCTAAGAGTTGTTTGACAGTGGAACACAGTCCCTTTGAGTGTGGTGGAGTCTCCTTCTTTTTCTATTAGTGTATATGTGTTAGAAAAAACGTAGGCTTTCTCTTTCCTCTCATTATATAGATAGGGTTTCCTATTTATGTCCCCTTTCTCTTTAAGACTAAGGCGGGATACATACCGCCATTTAGTACGTATAGAATACGTACTAGGGTTAGGAAGGGGCGGTGCTTCCGCACCCCCCTAACCCTAGTACGTATTCTATACGTACAAGATGGCGGCGCCCCTTCCACATGGGCGCCGCCATCTTTGCGTATCGGACGCTGAGCGTCCGTACGCGTTGCGCCGCTTGTGACGTAGCGAGCGCGCCCCTGGCGCCTCGCTACGTCGCAAACGCGACGGTAAAAGAAGCTCCATTTTGGAGCTTCTTTTTCGGTCCGCGCGGGAGTCGGGCTGTCTGAAGGCTCCGGCTCCCCCGCGGACCTACTGGCGGCGGCGGCAGACCGCCGCAAAGCGGCGGTATGTACCCCGCCTAACTGTCTTTATCTCAAGATTCTAAATTGTCAGTCTTACAATTGGTATGTGTTTCTAAAGTGACTGCTAGTCTTATATATTTCTTTCAATCTTCCTTACTGTCTTTGCTCCTTAATCTAATGATTAATCTCTAACCACTCCATTCCCTATAAATTTGGGGATTGTCAGCTCAGTACACCAGGAAGTTGCCATGCCCCTTTGTTCTCGCACACAGCCCAGTTCTTTGATATACTTTAAACCTTTTACAGATCTCTTAAAACAAAGTTATCTGGGTCTGTATCTTGTTATCTGTAACAAAGAATGTAGATTGAAACTAATTGTGAGACACCAACCTTGACTGAGCTAAATGAGCTCTTTTCTGAATTGTTTGAACAAGTTTCAGATCAAATCAGTACAAACCCCAGTAATTAAATGATTTCAGAACAGTAGGAGAGTCAAGTAACATGATGCATATATAGTTCAGTTGACATTAAGAGGTAGGATTATTGGCAACCCATATAATACAAAATGTATTGATTTCATAAATCACATGTTTCATGCATCACATTTGCCCAGCTTCCTGGTAAATGTGTTTGTATAGTATATGTGTGTTTCTCATATGTATACTTTATATTTGGGGTGGGCAACAATTAGAGACTATGGGGTCTAACATTTTTTTCTTCATAAAATTGCACAAAACACCCCAAGCCTTGCCCAAAATTTTTTAAACTTAAAAGAGCTTTCACTTGGCCATTGGGAGATAAATCTGTCAAATCACTAGCCTCAAACTCATTTTAGGTTGGAGGGGAAGGCTTTTACCCCCCCCCCCCAAAATGGAAATAACTGGTTTTGAAAAAGGGGCAGCGTGAAAACTGTGAATGTGCCCACCATGAACCCCAGAGGACACAAAGGGCCTTTTAAAATGAAATTAAAAATAGTTTTTACATTGAAATTGTTGAGGGGTTAGGGAAGAAGCATCATTTTTTAAAAGAAAAATGTGTGCTTCTCACTTGTGGGAGGCAATAGATATGAAAGTTATATACCGTATACAGTTTTTTTAAAAAAGAAACATACAAGATATCAGGAAAATTAGGGAAAGTTAGGGAAGAAATCAAATTTTCAGAATTTGGTGGGTGATTTACTTCCCCCAGTCCCTTCCATGGTTGGTTTTGGTTTACAGTTTGTATTAAAATCACATATGTCAAAGAGATGTCACTATATGGACCAAGAAATCAATGATGAATGAAAAACATTTTAGCAATTTTTGTTTTCTTACTCAGCTGGCATCAGAGTCACAGGAAAAAAACAATGAAATAGGTTAGTAAAGGTCAGGCAGAAGAATATCCAGCATTTTCCAAGCAAGCACCTGATGCTAGATTTTCCAAGGTCCCCCAGATTGCATGGAAGCAGTGTTTACATGTTGCTCTTGCTGTTTTCTTAGTGCAAAACAGCAAGAGCAACATGTAAACAAATGCTGGGTTGGTGTCACTCACTGCAGGGGGGCAGCAGGGAGCAGACAGCCACAGCCTCCAGAGAGCTGTTTGAGAACTATGCTGGAGCCCAAATGAAAGGCACTGTCTTTCCAGCAGCAGCTGCCACTTGACAAAGTAATGCTATGGCCTCTGGCAGGTTGTTTGAAGCCCAGCATGCCTGCTAGGCAAGTGAGAAAGGGATAAAACACCTTTCTCACTTGCCCGCCAGCCGCACCAGTCCTACTGGGTGTACAGCACTACTGGATGTACACCTCCACCTTTGGAGTGTCACCTGGTGTGTTCCGCACCCGTTGCACCTCCCCTAGTAACATCACTGTGTTCCCCCAAATATATATTGTTATGGGATTTTCAGAAGTGTCCGGATTCAGATTCTGTCCACTTCAGAGAAACCTCACTTGAATTCAGAATCTCCTAAAATTGTTCAGCTCAGTCCAATGGCATACCAGAGGTTAGTGTCACCTGGTATGGGCCAGTAGCAGAGAGCAGACTGTTCAACCTTTGGAGGTCCATTTGGGCTCTAGCGCAGCTGCAACCATGCCACAGCCCAAACTGAAGGGACTGCCCCCCAGCACCTGCCACCACTGGAGGGGGCAGTCCCAGTCCCTTGGAAGTCCATTTGGCCTCCGGTATGGCTTCAGCTGCACTGACGTCCAAATGAAAGGGACTGCTATGGCTGTTGTGCAAGCCATAAAGGGATGTGATGCCCTTTCTTGCTCGCCCAGCAGCCACACCTCTGGGGTGTCACCAGGTGCAGACTATATCCCCCGGACTCCTCTAGTGATGTCACTGGCTCAGCTTGATTTCATTCTAGATTCAGGGAATTATCTAAATTCAAAGCACATCTCTAGTAATTATAATAATTAGAAGAATTGAAACTTGAATTATTTTTTTCTAAATATTCTTATGTTAATAGATCATTTGGCATAATTCACACCAGATTGGATGTGGACTTGCCTACTGTGAATCAGGAAACTCCCCCATGTACCTCTACATCTGCCACTACTGCCCTAGGTAAGTAGCTCCTTCACAAAATGGTCTTAATGAAACATGTCAAAGGCCTGTATCATTCTTTTACACAACATCAAAAAGTAATGTAAGCTCAAACTCATTGAGTCAGATTCAAGTCAGACTCAAATCACTGCAATGATTATATTTTTAGTGACTGACTTGCTAGCCTTGGTTCAGGAACATAATGTATTTATCCTTCCTTCATGCCCATTTCCACTTTACCTTGCTTTGCCTCAGCTGCCAACACCTCTTCACATGTATGCAGGACACCACAGCTCCCCCCCTACATAATTGTAGGGCCTGAGTAACAATCATGCTCCCATCACACCTCACAGTCTCTCACAGTCTCTCTTCATTGCCTTTCCTCCCCATCTCAGCATACACACACACACACATGCCCACACCACTGCATCTATTCACCCACCCTATTCCATCATCTGCATCATCACCCAGCTAGGCAGAAGACAATGAGGAAGATGAAGCAAAGGAGGAACAAGGAGCACACATGAGCTGAGGCTGTGGACCTGGTGAGAGAGAAGAGGGGGGCAATTGTGGGAGGCTATGGTGTTCCAATTGTGGAGAGGGGAGGCTGCGGTGTTCCACTGGGAAGGCTTGTTGTTGTTGTTGTTGTTGTTGAGAGGGACCTGTTGCTGGAAGCAAGGAAAAAACCAGTGATATATTCAAGTATTTTATTCCAAGTCTCAAGCCAAGTCTAAAGTCTCTATCTTCAAGTCTCAAGTCAAGTTTCAAGTCCTTGCAAGTTACTTTCAAGTCTCAAGTCTGGGAGCTAAATTTTTAAAAATGAGGAGCATTTGTCTTGGAGGGGAATAGTAAATGTGTGGGCATTGAAGTGGGCATTGAGGTATGCTGGGCAGGCTATCCCCAGTGCACATTGGAGGTGCTTTATAAAGCTTTTCAAAAGATTTAGAAGAATCCTTCCACCTCAGTCCCATTGCCTAATGAATTTGCGATTATCCTCTGAGAAACATGGGGGGTGGATCTTGGCTGCTGCTCAAAGTGATGGTGCCACATGTCAGTCACAAAAAATATAAAAGACACAAGTCAAGTCATGCTTCATGCAGGTGCCTCTGAAATTGTCTTTTTCTTCTTATTATTATTATATTTTATTTATAAAGCACTGTAAATTTGCACAGCGCTGTACACAGAATGGATAAAATCGATAAGAATAATAAAACCTGCCAGTGGCGTACAATCTAAAGGCTGTCTGATTTGGAACTCCCTCCCTAGGGAGGCTAGGATGGCTTCATCCCTATTGTCCTTCTGATGGCAGATAAAGACATTTTTGTGCCGGGAGACCTTTGCAAATTAATAAGAGCTGGGAACGTTGTGTAATGTATATTTTAAGGTTTGTATTTTTAATATATTCTATTGTAACTCATAACTGATTTAACTTTTAAAATGGTCTATTTGTTTTTTAACTTTTATATTTATACATTTTAATGTTGTATTGTTTTTAAATTACATTATTTTAAATCTGATGTTTGCTGTCTTGAGTTTCTATATTGGGAGAAAGGTGGGATATAAGAAATAATAATAATAAACAGCCAGTGATGTAGAATTGAGTTGATTGAGTTGGACCCAAGTCACTTCAATGACTGCACGTACCACCGCCACTTCCTTTTTTTCTGTTCAGGTTGGCTCCCAAGCTTGAGTTTGGACTTGGGACTTGACTTTATTAAAGTATCTTGCAAGGACTTGAGACTCAGTTTGAAACTTGGAGTTTGACTACATAACTGGTATCAGAGTCCAGACAGATTAGCAGATCAATTGAGTTAATCGCTATATCACTCAGAATATCCAGTCCACTACTCAAGCCAGTCTAGAACATCCAAATTCAACCCACTAAGCAAGGGCTCACTTGTCTCCATAAACTCAACCAGTAATAACTAGACCTGGTTATCCTCACAGTAGCGGCTCTTGTTCTGGCAGATGTGAGTGTTTGCATCACTGAAAACAAGCCACAGCTGGTTTGCAAGTCTCCAGTGTTCTTTTACTGGACAAATGAAAGAGTTCTACTGGATGGCACAGAGCAACAGTGTTGGTGTTAAAGAATAGTGGAAACACAAAGTATGCTCAATAATTAATTCTCATTTCTGTCCACAGTGCGTTTTTACTATTTATGTTCTAAGCATCACCTTCTACTCTCCAGAGAAGCAGAATAGAATAGGACTTTCAGAGCACTAATGTCAATAGTCCAAATACTGTGCATAATGTGTGTGTGTGTGCGCGCGTGCCTTACATTTGTGGATTTTGATAACTATTTCACAAGAAACCTAGAAAAAATTGCAGCAGCAACAAGTGGCTCTCTCGGGCTTCTCTTGTCCCCTTGCTGCCTGCATGGGCAGATATGTTAATGGTGGCAGTGTTCTAAACAGAATTAAGTTTAGTTCTAACTAAAATCTGCCAACAAATATGAAATGCAAAACAATAGCCAGCAGATTGGAAATGGTTACTGTACTTCTCTATCCCCTAAAAAGGGGATACAAAATAATGCAATAACTATAGGGCCATTGCTTTGATTTCCCCTACAAGCAAAGTCATACCCAAAATTCTACAGCAAAGACTCCTGCCATAAATGGAGAGAAAAATTTCCCAAATTGCAAGGAAGAGGCACTAGGATTCACATTAGAAACATCCAATAGATAATGGTGGGCAGCAGAAAATTATAGAGGAAAACTAGCATGTGCTTTACAGATAATAGCAAAGCCTTTGACTGCATACATCCTGAAAAGCTGCGGGTTGTTCTTAGAGCATTGGGTGTACCAATACATTAGACAATCCTAGGACAGGAAGCTACCATTAAAACAGAATACACATAAACGGAGCCAAGATGGCAGGGTGGTAAGTCACAATCCACTGTAGTGGGTGACTTGCAATATTGTTTGTGAGCTATTCAGCCAGTCCCAAGGTAAAATCGGGACAACATAATTGGGCTAAAATCCCCTTGATAAAAGGGATCCAGACAGGGGTCCTCATAGAAGGAGGATTCACTCTGATTCTAAAACAGATTGGAGTGGACTCTGAGAGGACAGAGGCAAACCACGGCCACAAATTGAGAGCTGGGAACAGCAAAGTCCCACTGGGCTCTTTTTAAATTCTTATTCCATTTGAACATCGGGAAATAACACTAATAATTTAGCAATAAGGAGGATTCTCACCTTGTTATCCCTTTCAGAAGATTGGAACCAGAATTAGAAACTGGGAACAGAGTAATGGAGATAAATTGAATAAAGAAAGACTGTGCTTGGGGAAGAAGAGAAAACTGAAAGTCAGTAGAGAAAAAGAGGAAAGGAGCGGTGGGAGAAAGAAAAGCCAGAGGAAACATAAATAGGCCAGTGGCAGAGTGGGGTCCAAAGGAGAAGAAGATAGGAGGAGGAGAAGGAGAAGGAAAGAAAGCAGAGAAGGAGAAAGAAGGAGAGATTGATAAAGGTGATAGAAGAAAAAACTTCCAAAGTATTAAGACATTGGAGAAGAGAAGGCTGGATAACAGGAGAATAGAAAGGGAGCAGAGAGAGAGGACCCCAAATCAAAAGGTGAGGTAGATGACTGTGAACCTGGAGGACCTGGAGGAGAAGCAGACGATCAGACGGCTAGGAGGAGAAGCAGAAGACTGCGGTCCAGGCGGAGAAGCAGACAAACATAACAGACCAGGAGGAGAAGTAGATGGAACAGGTTGAAATAAGGGACTAAACAGACATAGACAGAGAGAGGGAATGAAGGAGTAAGGTTGGGTAAAGAAGAAAGAAATGTGGTTTAAGATAAGGAGGTGGGAGAAGCGAGGATAGACAGAAAAGACTGGAAGGAAGGACTGAAAAAAGAGGTGAAAGGAGGGAAAATTAGGAAGGAAACAATAAGGAGAACTGAGGGAAAAAGCTGGGCATTTTCAAGGCCATGGAGCACATGGGATACAGTAAACATTGATAGGAAGAAAGTGGAAGTAGATAATAGAAGAGAAGAGAGGGAGGAATCAAGAAGGAAGGTAAAGCAGCTCCTGTTAGCAGACATAGAGGAAGGAGGACTAACTACATGGGCTTTATGTTTGGGTGAATTATATACTGGACTACGTCAATAGATAGCAGCAACATCTAAAGGAAGGAGGACTAACTACAAGTCTCTCAAGTCTAGGGGATTTGAATATTGGACTTTCTTGGCAAACAGAAGCAGCACCTAGAGGAAGGAGAACTAATTACAAGACTCTTGGGTTTGGGAGATTCATATATGGAATTAGGTCAGCATTAACAGTGACACCTAGAGGAAGGAGGAATATTTACAAAGAGTGTTTATACATATTGGACTGTGTCAAAGGGCAATAGTTAAGAAAAGACTGGTTTAAGAAAATAGATTAAATCTGTAAAATAAGAATTTTCTATTGTTTGATAAATGTGTTGATTGAAAATATACTCTAAATATACTTAGATAAAATACGTTAAGGGATTGGATATATATAAGAACCTTGCTAAACAGATAGAGAATATATAATACCAACAGGGGTCCATTTGGGGGAAAGACAATTAAAAGAAGGTAAAGTGATAAACAAATAAAGCAGAAAGGAAAGAAGGAAATGTCAATTACAACAACCATGTCAACAAGAGATATGACAAACAGAGAGAAGGAAAGGAAGCAATTACAATTACAAACGACAGATACAAAATCAGGATTGGCAAGAAGGCCATCTTTTGAATTAAAAACATCAGACTCTAATGCTAAAATTCTCAAGGTGATCCAGAGGATTGAGATTAACATAAAGCAAGAGATAAAACACTCAATAAATGAACTGAGACAGGATTTCAAGGAAGATATAGAGGACCTGAAAGAAATGATAAAAGGAATAACAGAAGAAGTGTAAGATGTAAAGAAAAGAGTTGGAGATCTAGAAGAGAGAACAATAGGAGTGGAGAAAATGACCAATACTATATTTCAAGAGCAAAAACACGTAAGGGAGACAAGTAGACTGAGAGAAGTAAAGGAGAGAAAAAATGTTTAAAATTAGAGGATTGGAAGAACAATTCAACGAAGACCTATATGATTATTTGATTCCTGCACTGGCAAATATGCTTGAATTTACGCCGGAATATTTGGATTTGGATATAGATAAGATCTTCTGAATAAATTGAACAGTGGCATGCAATAGAAATCCTCCAAGGGATATAGTGGTATACTTCACAAAGGAAAGAATGAAAGATAAAATCATACAGGTGAATTATGATAAAAAATTAATAATTGATGGAAAAGAGATCAAATTTTTTAAGGATGTGCCTGTGGAAATTCTATGGAAAAGAAGAGACAAAAGCAATATAAAATTGATTCAGTGAAGAAGGCCAGAACATTTTATAATAGATGGTTTCGAGAGAAAGAAAGAAGAAACCAAGGAAGACAGAATGAAGAAGAAAGACAACAACTGTATGAAAAAGGAAAAGGGAAAGATGAGAAACAAGAAAAGAAGAATAAAGATGGGGAGGACACAACACAGGAAACAGAAAAAGGAGAAATAGAAGGAGCTGTAGGAGGAGAGGTGATTAGTATACAGGGAGAACAGGACAGTGTGGAAACAAATGCTGGAGAAGATTTAATGAGAGACTCTGAAGAGGACTGACAAAAAATTAAATACCATTTGATGTGGATTAGGATCTAAACTGTTTTTAAAATAACTAACAATATGAAATTTCTGTCCTGGAACGGAAAAGCAGTAAATTCAACATATAAAAGAAAACAAATTTTTCAAATTTTGGAAAATGAAAAAGCAGAAATAATCAATATACAAGAAACTAGAATTAGGAGAAAAGAGATAAAATACCTTAAAAACCCTAAATTAGGGCAAACATACATAAGTGCAGGTGAAAAGAAAAAAAGTGGTGTGTCAATATTTGTAAAGAGTCAAATAAAAGCAAAAGAAATAATAAATGATAAAGAAGGTAGATATATTGGTATTGAAATAGTATTGAATGGGAAAGAAAATTTGGTAACAAGTGTATACAGCCCCAATGAAAGAAAAGGGAAATTTTATAAAAAGTTATTGATACAAATTAAAAATCTAAACTATGAACAATATAGACCCAAAGATAGATAGATGCTCCAGGAAAAGAATAAAAGAAAAACAAGGGAAACTACCATCTAGCTTTTTTGAATTCCAAGAATATCTTTCATTAGAGGATCCATGGAGGCAAAGGAACAAAGATCTAAAAGATTACACATTCTATTCAACCCCACATAATTCTGCATCAAGGATAGATATGTTTTTTATATCAAAGGAACTGTTTAAAGAAATCAAAGATGTAATGATAAAAATAAATAAAATCTCAGATCATAATCAAATCACTTTGGAAATAAAACAAATGAAACAAAAATTTTTTTGGAAATTAAATGAGAATCTACTTAAAGATGAAAACATAAAAAAAACCCAACTCAAAGATGAGTTAAAATGGTGTTTTAAAGAGAGTATCAGTGATGAACTTGAAATGAGAACTATATGGGATGCATCAAAGGCATATATAAGGGGATTCCTGATTTTTAAAAAGAGCTCAGAGAAGAATAAAATAAAGAAAAAAGAAATAGAGGAAATCTCTGAGAAAATACTTAGACAAGAAGAAAGACTGAGGGAAAATCCAAATAGTAAAAAAAAATTAAAAATGAATGAAATCTTTTGAAAAAACAATTGGACAACAAAATAACAGAAGAAATAAGTAAAAAATTAAAATATGCCAAACAAAAACAATTTGAAAGAGGAAACAAAGCAGGGAAATTTTTAGCATACAAAGTTAGAAGGAAAAAAGAAAAAAGTTTGATAGTGGAGATGCAAGAAGGTGGAAAAAAACATACAGAACAAAAAGACATAATGAGAAAATTTCTTAAATATTGTGAAGACCTATATAAAGAAATAAATGAAAAGAATCAGCATAAGGGGAAGGTAACAGAATACTTAAATAATATTTAAAAATTGGAAGAAAATAAAGAAATACAGGAAATGATGACTAAAGATATCTCTATAGAAGAAATCAGTGAAGCTATCAATAAAACAAAACAAACAAGCTTCATTTATGTACCACTTCATACCGCCTAAGCAGTGTCTAAGCGGTTTACAACTGTAAACTAATTTGCCCCCAACAATCTGGGTACTCATTTTAGCGACCTCAGAAGGATGCAAACCTGAGTCGAGCTTGAGCCCTTTTGCTGGTCTTGTACTCGCAACCTTATGGTTTTGAGTGAGTGGCTGCAGTACAGGCATTTAACCACTGCGCCACCAGGGAAAAACTGGAAAAGCCCTAGGACCCGACAGTTTTTCAATGAGTTACTACAAAAAATCTAAAAAAGGATTAATGGAACCATTACAAAAAACATTTAATGACATAAATAAAAGGGGACTACCAGAAATATGCAAGGAAACAAATATAGGATTAATATCTAAAGAAGATAAGAATCGGACATTAACAAAAAATTATAGACCAATCTCCCTACTAAATTCCGACTATAAAATCTTGACAAGTATAATAGCAAAAAGGATGAAAAAGACTTTACAAAATTGGATTCAACAAGATCAATGTGGCTTCCTCCCTCAAAGATGTATAAAACAAAATACAAGAATCATAATAGACTTAATTGAATATTACGATAAAAGCCCGGGTACAGAAGTAGCATTGCTCTTCTTAGGCACAAAAAAAGCTTTCGATAACCTGAATTGGCAATTCACGATATATCTATTGGAGAAATTGAATTTTGGAGACAACATCGTAAACAGGATAAAAAAGATAGACAATCAACAAGAAGCCATGGGAATGTTCCCTATCACCCTTCCTTTTTATTATGTGCCTAGAAATTCTATATAATAATATAAGAGAAAATAAACAAATAAAAGGGGCTAAGAAAAGTGGAAGAGAGTTTAAAATACGTGCCTATGCTGATGATATAGTTTTGATCATTGAAGACCCACTGAAAGGGGTACCCAAGACACTGGAAGTTATAAACGAATTTGGCCAATGTGCCGGACTTAAGATAAGCAAAAGTAAATCAGCATTCTTAACAATGAATATGACAAAAGAAAAGCAAGAGATGCTTCAAGAAATAAGTGGAATACAGATTCAAAGAAAATAAAGTACCTTGGTATAATCTTAACCAAAAAAAATTTCTTACCTATTTGACAACAACTATAAACCAATCTGGCAAGAAGTGAAAAAGAAATTAGAAAAATGGTCAAAATTATACTTGTCATTAATGGGGGAAATCACACTTTTAAAAATGACTATACTGCCTAAATTACTGTATTTATTTCAGAACCTTCCAATTATATTAAATGATTTGGAATTCACTATGGAAATAAGAACTATCTAAATTTATTTGAACAGGCAGGAAAGCTAGTATAAAATGGAATGCAATAATTGACACTAGAGAAAACAGTGGCCTATCAATGGCGGATTTGAAAATATACTGTCATGCATGTTGTTTAAAGTGGGTGCGGGAATGGATATATTTGAGAAATAAAAATTTATTAGCTCTGGAAGGTTTTAATTTGGTTTTCAGATGAAATGCATTTTTGTGGTACAAGAAATTGGAACAAAACAAACAATTTAATGAACATATTATTAGAAAGGCTCTTCTAAGAATCTACAATTATATAAGGGAAAAATGTATAGAAAAATTCCAGACTGGGTATCACTGCAGGAAGCCTTTATAAGAAGGGGGAAGTCAAAGGAAGAAGAATGGTTAAAATAGAAAGATATTTTTTAAAAAGGAAAACAGGAAATTAAATATGAAAAGTAGGGAAGAATTGGGACAGGAAGGAATAGAAATAAATTGGTTCCCCTACCAACAATTAAAAGGAAGATTCTTAACAGATATGAGACAAGGAGGTATAACAAACTCAAAACAGAATTAGATGAGATCATTGAAGGAGAAGAAAGAGGATAATATCTAAATTATATAAGCTATGTTTGAAACTACAATTGGAAGCAACAGAAACTATTAAAAATAATATGATAGAGTGGGGAAAAATGTAAAACATAACACCCCACTTATAAACTGGGAAAGGGTATGGGGTAAAGATCTGAAGTTTACACTATGTACAGATATTAAAGAAAATTTCATCAAAATGTTATATAGATGGTACCTCTTGCCTACAAAATTGGCCAAACTATATAAAAGGAAAGGAAATATGTGTTGGAGATGTCAGGAGAAACCCAGAACATTCTATCATATGTGGTGGATATGTTCCCAAATTAAAAAATATTGGATTGAAGTACATAAAATTATTCAAGAAACCCTGAAAATTAAAATAGAGCTGAAACCAGAGGTGTGTCTGTTAAATAAGGTGGAAGAGACAAATACAAGGAAATATTTAAAATATATACTATACCTGGTAACCACAGCAAAGATAGTAATCGCTGTGCGTCCGCACGTCATGTGGCACTTATGATGTCGCGAGTGTGCCATTGGCGCCTCACGGCGTCATAACTGTGCTGCAGGAAGAAGCTCCATTTTGGAGCTTCTTTTTTGCTCCACGCGGGAGTCGCGTGGTTTGGCTGCTGCGGCTCCCTCATGGAGCAAACAGCAGCGCCAGCAGACCACCGCAAAGCGGTGGTCTGTAACGCACCTTAGACTCTGTGGAAGGAGGAGTGAAGATCAGAAGAAGGAATATCAATAACCTAACATATGCAGATGACACCATAATACTAACAGAAAATAACAAAGACTTGGAACAATTATTAAGGAAAGTCAAAGAAGAAAGTACAAAGACAGGTTTAATGTTGAACATTAAGAAAAAGTAATGACCATGGAAGATAGACAATAAAGATGATGAGGAAATTTAAAAAAGACTTCCCATACCTTGGATCAATCATTGATCAGAATGGAAATTACACTTAAGAAATGAAGAGAAGGCTAGGATTGAAAAAGGCAGCTATGAAGGTACTAGACAAGATCCTAATGTGCAAAGTTATACAACTGAATACTAAAGTGATGTCTGTTTATGCCATTGTGTTTTCCATCACCATGTATGGGTGCTAGAGCTGGATGGTGAAGAAAGCAAATAGAAAACCCAACTCATTTTGAATTGTGGTCCTGGAGAACACTACTGTAGTGTATGTGCATGGATGCACAAAAACAAACAAACAAACAAACAAAAACCAAATGCATCCTGGAAAAAAATCTCTTTAGAAGCCAGAATGACTAAACTGAGGCTGTCATTTTGACATGTTACAAGAAGGTGTGATTTACTAGAAAACATAACAAGGCTGCGGTCCAGACCGGCGTTTTGTACTGGCCTGACCACATACTAGGGTTGCGCGAGGGTGCAGCAACCGCACACCCCACAACCCTAGTACGTGGTGGCGGCGTGATAATGGCAGCGCCCTATATACATGGTGCCGCCATTGTTACAAAGGCTCCATGCGGCATCCGCACGTTGCCGTGCAGCACCTACATAACGAATGTGCCAGTGATGCACTTGTTACGCCGCCCCTGCGGCTTTAAAAGAACCTGCTTTTCACGGGTTCTTTTTCCACCGGAGGGAAGCTGCATGGTTTGGCGGCTGCTGCTTCCCTCCAGAGGATAAACAGGCACCAGCAGGCCTCTGTTTTTCAGCGGTCTCTACTGCGCCAATGCTTGGAAAGATAAAAGGCAGTAGGAAGAGAGGAAGACCACACATCAGATGGGTAGACTCAATCAAAGAGGACACAATCCTAAATCTGCAGGAACTGAGCAGGACCATTGAGGATAGGGTGTCTTGGATATGCCTTATACACAGTATCAACAGAGGTCAAAGTCAACTTGAAGGCAGTTAGCTAGCAAAATTCTCAGGATTCAATGGGAAGAGAATATCTTTGGATTAATAATGATATAAAATATTCATGTCTCAGTCCTTAGATATTCCTTCACAACAACTGCCTCATAAAATACTCTTTGCATGTAGTAAACTAAAACATCAAAGTGCTCACTTTCCTGTCTTATAATTTCTCACTTTCCTGTCTTATAATTTCATGTGCTAATTTTCTACTAGCAGCTCTTCACTGGAAATGTGAAATGTCCATGGTCCTACCACCTTGATTAACAGATTAACTACATCAGCATGCTATCCTGCTATCTTGCATGTTATCTTACTTTCTTTTGATGCTGTTTTGTGCTTTCAGGGGGAATTTGATACAACAAATTGCAACACCATACACAGAAGGTCTACCCTGTGGAGACTGTCCTAACAACTGTGAGGATAAACTTTGCAGTAAGTTGTGATGACCCAGCCTAAAGGCACCAGATCCTGTTCTTGGAAGCTAAGCAGGGTCAGCCTGGATTAGTACTTGGATGAGAGACTGCCAATGAGTACTAGGTGCTGTAGACTACTTTTCAGAGGAAGGATCTGGTAAAACCACCTCTGATTGCTCCTTGCCTAAGAAAACCCTATGAAATTCATAGGGTTGTCATAGGTTGCTAAACAACTTGAAAACACATATATACGATGGTATGAATGAATTCCTCAAGATTAATATTCTTTTATACAATCTGTGATGGCAAGTACAGTCAGCCCTCCTTATCCACAGATTCTTTATCCATGGATTCAACCATCCATGGCTTCAATATATATATATATATATATATATATATATATATAGAGAGAGAGAGAGAGAGAATATACAGTGTGTGTGTGTGTGTGTGTGTGTGTGTGTATATATGGTGTCATTTATATAAAATGGCAAAATCAAAGTTTGTTTTTTGATATATGCAAACCTTGATTTTGCCAATTTATATAACTGATACCATTTTACTAAGCCATTGTATTTAATGAGACATGAGCATCCACGGATTTTGGTGTCCACAGAGTGGACCAGAGTGGAACCAAACCCCAGTGGATACCAAGGGCCCACTGCAAGCCTTTCAAGAACATCTTGCAAAAGAATTTCACTTTAAAGTATCATCTATACTATAGCTATATATGGCTGACTGGGGCCTCAAGCAGAAAAGTGAATTGGAGCAACCTGGCCACTCTAACCACAACTGTGCCATGAGCAGTACGGGGCCATGGGGACCAGATGGCACAGTCCCGAGGCCACCCACCACAACACAAGGAGTGCTTCATTTGCTCTCCTTTTGCAGCCACATTTGGGCTGCCTTAGGCAACCATGGCACAGCTTCCACCCAATCTGGGTGTGTGCATCATCTGAACACCATGCCGCCAGATGAGTCTGAAGACACGTTTTTGGCCCATCTGTTTTGGTCCTATGTGATCAGCTATCACAATTTTGCCCCTGAATTTCCATTTAAAGCATGGCCTCTTGTAATTGTTAGGGAAATTGTCCTAAGTGAAAGCATTCTCAACTTGTTAAAATGTAACAGCACTAATACAAATGAGAGGAGAGAGTATTAGTTTTAAAAACACTTGTTTCACTCCCTTTACTAACTTTGTTTTGGTTTGATTTCTTCCAGCTAATCCATGCACATATGTGGACTTGAAGACAGACTGTGAAGCTATTATAGATTTGTTTTCGTGTGATATACCGGAATTTGAACAACAGTGCCAAGCCACCTGTAAATGCAAGACAGAAATGGATATAGATTAACATAAAATCAATGTTGAGACATTTGTTTTTATTAGAAAGGATGAAAGCAATACTCCTACTTTTCCTTGTTCGATATTTGAAAATACAGTTAAAAAAAAACAACCCAAACAAAACAAATGTCTTTTTTTTCAAAGAAACTAACTGCAATGAATTAGTCCTTGCGTCTGTGTCATTTTTTTTAAAAAAAATCTTGCATTATAGAATCATTGTGTTGGAAGAGATCCCCAAGGGTCATCTATTCTAATCGATTGCAGTGGAGAGATCCGCCAATAAATCATCACTGAGAGGTAGTCTCTTATCTCTGTTTCAATCTCTTCAATAAAGAAGAGGTTTTTTATTGAGAGAGAGAGAGAGAGAGAGAGAGAGGAACAATAGAATCTTAAGGGCTCAAAGATGTAACCCTAGACATTGAAGAATCCCAACTCAATTTCAACATGGTTGTGGGACCTGACCACACTAGATGTCTTTCAGGTAACAAATAAGACTTATTTTGCCCTGCAGTTGATTTGTCCCACAAGTTCTTCTGCTAAAAGTTGCCAAAACTCAGACAGCTAGAAAAATACTATTTCTTTTTTGCTTTCATATATGCAGGCTATGACACAGGGTTTTCCCCCCATCATGAGAAGGTGGGATGAGTGTGATGAATTGTGATTTTGAATTGGTTTATCCTGGAAGCATTCTTACTCGTGCACATAAGGGAAAAGAAATCAAGATCAAGCACTTGCTTCCCACTTGACTATTCTTGTGTCTTCAGTGTGTACGGGGAGGTAGCATGTTCTGAAGCAGCGTGCCTGCTTTATGTGATTTTATAAGGATGTCAGTTTTCTAAATCTTATGGACAACCTATACTTATAGAATGTTTTTGTTTCAATGCAAAGAAAGTCTTCTGGAATCTCAGAAGGACAAAGGGCCTTTACAGACTGGCAAAAAGTGCCACCCAGTAAGCAGAGTCAGGGCACAGTCTCCATACGCTCGACACTCTGACTCTTCCCCCATGGCACCATGATGCCGTGTGCCCCTCCAGATGGCCTCATCACCTGCCACAAGTAGCAGGCTCCAGGGCCACAGCCGAGGCCACCCATAGCATTTATTTATTTATTTACAGTATTTATACTCCGCCCTTCAGCCCTAAAGGCTCTCAGAGCAGCTTACAATTATTATTTTAATTAGATGGTTCCCTGCCCTCAGCCTTACAATCTAAAAAGACACATCACAAAAGGAGAAGGGAACGATGGTGCGGAAGGGGCCCGATGCCCGATGGCATCCCAGGGTCCCTCAAATTGGCTGGCCTTGGTAAGTTTGGCTGCCTCACTTACAACCTGCCAGGGCTCATGAAGGAACTTCAGCAACATGTTCCCAAATAATAGGAGGGGAGAACCAGGTAGCAATGAGTATGTGTATCAATGCCTGGTATAAGTTCATATATACCTGCATATGCAATGCCACCTCAACATAGGAAATCTTCTACTGAGTGGTTTTATACAGATATGGTTGCTTTTACAACCAAATATAATAGGACCAACTCTTAGGCAAGTCCTATGCATAGTCAGAAATAAGTCATTTCGATCAATAGGACATTTCCCCAAGTAAATGGGTATAAGACTGGAACCCAAAACTTTAATTGTTTAACCTATTATAGACTCTAAAACTGCTTCAGTCCACTACAGCTGAAATTTTTTATAAGCACATCTGCTTTCCTTCAAGAGCTTTGTTCAAGTACCAAATTTCTTGGAATCTCATGTACCTGACAAATCTGTATAATCATTTGCCTCTGTACCCCTGACTTTCTCCATTGCTCGATGGAGCAAATAAAGTGTTTTTGACAGCATTTAACTGCTTTTTCCTCGGGTAACCTTATTGCCCTTGATTTTCCCTTGCCAGGTACCAGTACCCTGCAAGCAAAGGGAAAGAGAGAAGAATCACCAGAAAACACTGTTTACCCAGTATGGCTATGTTTTATAAACAATGCCTAATAATGTTTATATGTTTGCATATATTAATTCAAATCAGTATATTGAAATTTTGTGTGTATATTACACACAAAATTTCATTGATACCCAACCATGAAATAAAGAGACCAGACATGTAAATTGGATGAATAAAGGGCCATTTATTTGACCTATAATCTATTTAAAGCTATGCACTTGAACTTCAACCTTAACTTCAAACTCGGAGCAAATTGATTAAAGTGAAAAGCCTGGTGCGGTCCAGCTGAAACCAGGTGTCAATCCTAGACCTCCTCTTCAGCCTTCCCTTTGGGCACAAACACTGAACCCTGAAGTAAATCTGATGATTCGGATTGCATCCTCAGCCACTCTTAGGAAGGTAAACATAAGGCACTCTCCCTCAAACTCCCTCGAATTTGTACGGTTGAGTAAAACCCCCGTGTCTACCCCAAAGGCAGGTTCTCTCACAACTCTACGTCCCTTGATGTGTAGAAGTTGATTAAGAGCCTAACCTTTCACCACAAAGGGGCGCCAATGGTGCATACCAAGCAGTTCTTTAACCCCATATGGGCCACAGACAAGGGACAAGCATCAGCTTAGTCCCTTTCCCCCACCAGGCAATTCAAAATGTCTTTTAACCCATTTTGAAAATCCCTCAAAAGATCAAATTGCCCTCATCTGAAAAGTGAACCACCCTGACTGGTACAACTCTGGGTGTTTAAATAAAATTGATGGGTGGTTAATTACAAAGCCAGACGTCCTTAACAGGGAATTTCTAATTTCTCTATTAATCTATTTTCTGGCAACATCCAATTTACGTGGATTACTTTCACCTCTCCACAACCTTTGGGGCAAAACTTCAGACCAGATTAAATTTATGCCAGGCCACGTATGACATATGATATGACACATGTCTCGCTTGACAAATTAGAGTTGTGCATTTGATCAAATCAAGGTCGTTGCTACCAAGGTTTAACAGCAGCACATCAGGTTGAGGGCCAACATGCTCCTCAAACAACAACTTGAACAGACCACTCCAGCATAAGCCTCGTCTGCCCAACCATTCAATCGTGGCGATTTCGCTGAGACCAAGGTGAGAGCCCATCTGACCAGCACAAGTCTGTCTCACGGTCCAATAGATCATACTGTGCCCACAGATGAGGATGTGAATTCTAATAGAACGAACTCTGAAAATTAAAAGAAGAGTCAAAATAAGAGTCAACCAATTTACTGTGTTGTAGGAATCATCCACACATACTTCTTGAAAGCTGAAGATTGTCATCTACCAATGTGTTTGATATCTGTGCTATCAAATCCTATGGTTGCTGCCATGGAGGCTACTCTGATTTGGAAAGAATAAGTACCGAATTTAACCCCCTCTTAGTCCAAGATTATCCAAAGCTTTGGCGGCCACAGTCCAAAACTGAAAGTTAGTCAGGGGTGAGTGGTCTATATGTAGAAACAAGAGGCCCAGAGTTTGGCCGCAAAGTGCCACATATTCTGTCAATGCCTGTTCTGGGCAAAGATTGGCCATAATACAAGAATATAACATAATAGATGTCCCTCTACCTTATTTAATCAGTCTTAGATCTTCTAATCTGCAGTATAGCAGTCAGGCTAGTTAGGACCAAATCAGTAAGTACAAGGGCCCTGTTTGAGGGTTCATTTTTTGATGCAACGACCAGTTCACTAAATCGAAATCCCCAAAGAAAGCCGTTAACGCCGCTGCATGAAACAAACTGGCCTCATAAGGGGAGGAATATAAGAGAGCCCACTGTCCCTTAAGACCCTTGAGAATTTGTGGAGTGATGGACCTCCTATCATGATAACTAATGACCCGAATCCTAGCCCACCCTTATAAGGTCTTGGATAATTCCGAGTCGACTTATCTATGGGTCAGTGTAAGTACAGTATTTTAACTTATATATAGATAGATATATTGGAAGAATTCAAAGATATACAGTCGGCCCTCCTTATACGCAGATTTGCCATGTGCGGATTTGAGCATATACACATGGCAAACCCAGACGTTGTCCTCAATGGTGGCACGCATGCACGCGTGCTGCTATTGGGGACAAAAGTCCCTCTCCTCCCCTCTTCTTTCCCCCTCTCCTTCCTACCTTCCCTTCCTCCCTCCTACCTACCTTCCCTCCCTCCCTCCCTCTTTCTCTCCCTGCTTACGTGCTGGTTCACCGCACCGCCACCTCCTTGTCTTCGCTGTCGCTGCAGGGTAAAGGCCAGGTATACTTTACTTTGTACTTTAAATCTTGCTGGTCATTGACCGAATAAAATATATGTATGTATGTGTGTATATTATCCTTCTTTGCTTTCCTTTTTTATAGTGCTTCAGGATTCAACAGGAAGCTTTTTTTTCCTTTCTTTTTTTGAGAACATCAAAAATATCATTTTGAGTGGAAATGGCAGAGAGGCTCTTGCCAGTACTTTCCTTAAATGAAAACAATAACACCCTTTACCACTGTTTCTACATTAGTCTTAGCATACTACAACAATCAGCCTGACAACATTTCAACATCTGCGTAATGGTGTGCCTGGAAGAATGACGCAGCTTAATTCTTGAAGCATTACTGGGGAATGTATTTTTAATATTTATTTAGTTAGGCAATGAATACCAGATTGAGCATTTAGTTCCCATTGTTGGTGGACTCTTTGGAAATATTTCACACATCAAAAATCAATAGAATACTTTCTAATAAATTGTAACATTGTATAATTTATTTTATGACACTATCAACTCTTCATATTTAGGACATCTGGATTTGTTATGCAGAGAAGACAGATAAACTGGGTACACAGTAAATGTACCATGATGTAACGTTAGTAGTACATTAAGCAGAACAAAAAGAATGTTTTGTTCATTCTAAGATCTTTCACTCGTTCTCGTTAATGGTTAAAATGTTAGCCATAAAACGTTAAGAAATGGACTTCCTTCTTTATTTAGACATAAGGGTTTTTATTGTCCTCCATGCTTTTGAATCCTGATCATTTCTTCCAATACTGAGTTGAGGATGCTGAGTACCTATCTGCTACTCTCAGGCAGTAAAACTCCACAAGAAGCAGGAGATGCTGTTTCTGGGGTAAATTCTGGCTAGGGATTTCTATGTATTGCAATCCAAACTTCTCTAACCTTTAAAATAAGATAATCCATGGAAAAAACCCAAGATCTCAGATCTTATACTTTGCTTGTTCTCATGTCTTCAGCATTGGTAATATTTATAGAATGCTAGATAACAGGTCAGAATTTTGGCTTCATTAATAAAGACTAACTAAACTTGTAGTCCCCTGGTTATAGGATTTTAAAAAACACACACACACACAAAATGTATTGGCACTGCCATTTACAGAACGTGTTTCTATC
Source organism: Sceloporus occidentalis (assembly GCA_023333645.1). Classification (NCBI taxonomy): domain Eukaryota; kingdom Metazoa; phylum Chordata; class Lepidosauria; order Squamata; family Phrynosomatidae; genus Sceloporus; species Sceloporus occidentalis. The sequence continues at coordinate 5,401,783 of JALMGF010000004.1, read as the reverse complement.
AGTTTCAAATTCCAAAATGTTGAGGAACATTTTGAAGAAGGAGTAATAAAAGGAATAGGGGAAGGAATGATAAAAGGAAAAGAAGAGTAGAGAGAGGGTGGAGAAAGGGTGTAAGGAGAAGAGGAATCTGTCCTGCTGCAGAGACGAGTGAGTACTCTGAGAATGAAGGTAGGGTGGGTCAAGGAAGTGCCTGAAGCAAGAAGTAGTAAAACAGGCCTGGGGATGAATGGGAGTATATGGAACTGTGGGACAAGAAAAAGAGAGTGATGTGGGGGACAAGAAAAGCTGTTGCAAGTTCAGGGTGTCTCATTACATCACTGAAAGAATCAGAACAACAATCCATCACTGTATGGAAATGTCATTACAGACACCTATTGAATGGCCATGTCTCTCTGGATAGCTCCATCATTTGGGCTTGGAAAATAATTTTAGCAGCACAAATCAGAAGAGAGCTCTTCAAGACAGCCAATTATTTTCTAGTTTGGATCAAAACTTTTCTTCCTCACTCTGTCCCTTAGTCACCACCATTTCTGAAACGTATTTCCTGCCAACCTTCAAACTTCCCCCTTAAATTCTTAAGATTCCAATACAAATCAGCCACATGTGGGAGGAGGGGCAGGCTGCAATTCCACAGATGTGTTGAGCTCAAACAGTCTTTTGCTGCCTCTTTATTTACAAACCAAGGAAGACATGGATACAACTACTTGTACCCCTGGAAAACATGGGAGACAACTTTTCTCCTTCTATTTCTGTCATCCCAAAATTTTTTACTCCCATGATTTGTTGAAGTCTACTTTGGATGGTAGAGAAAAAGAAAATATTGGGTCACTAAATATACTGGTAGAAGCAAACACTCACCACTTAGGATGATAGTCTCCTTTGTAAGAGATGGATTTCTGCCTTCCATGCATTATTTTGGTGACTGAAGGTTCTTCCTTCCCCCATGGGAAACAATGGAAACATGAGTTTACTGGTTTCCAGGACAAAGCTTAGACATCCAAAAGCAATTCATGGGGAGAAATTCCAGTCATTCTGTGAAACCTTGCAGTTAAGAGCTGGGGCTAAACCTTAATCTCCCACTAGAAGAATTGATTACTGGAATGAAAATAGTCAGTACTGAAAATAAAATAGTCAGAAGTGACCCTGTAATGCTTGAATTTGCAATTGTGGGACAGGGTAGTAAAGAATATAGTAAAACATGGACCTGGGATTATAGGAAAGCTGATTGTAACAAGTTCAGGGAATCACTGGGTAGAATCCCATGGCTAGATATGCTAAAGGAAATACACCCAGCAATGGTGGGAGATCTTGAAGGAATAGTTACAAAAAGCATAATTGCAAGCAATCCCATGGAAGAAGAAAAATGGGAAACACATGGAAAAGCCAATGTGGCTGCACAGGAAACTCAAGGAGAAGGTGGAAAGAAAACACTCCAGAGAAAAGGACCCGGAACAATGGATGCAAGCTACAGGAAAAGAGATTCAACCGTAACATTAGGAGGAACTTCCTGACAGTAAGGGCTGTTTGACAGTGGAACACACTTCCTCGGAGAATGTTGGAGTCTTTAAACAGAGGCTAGATGGCCATCTGTCGGGGATGCTTTGATTGTGATTTCCTGCATGGCAAGGTGTTGGACTGGATGGCCCTTGGGGTCTCTTCCAACTCTATGATTCTATGGTTCTATGAGAGAGAGAATGGCAGCCACAGAAAAACACACAGTAAATTGATAGGTAAATTAGGCAAATAGGTAATTAATAGTAAATTAATTACTTGTGCCACACCACAGAAACACGGAAGAGCTGCCACTGTGGTGGAAAAGGCACTTTTTTTCTGTCCCCAGGAGCTACATTTTGCCGCTCCTTTTGGGGGAAGAAAAACACCTGATCGGGGCCACAGCATGTGGTTGCCATGGCCCCAAACCGGCACTCAAAGGGGTGGTATAGAGCCAGCCTTTTGGGGTGGTCTGTTTCCACCCTTAGAGATCCCTCTCCTGCTTCCCCACTTTTTTCCTGCTTCAGAATTTTATTTTTTTCCTGCATCAGGAATTTCATTTTAATATTAGTGTTTTGGATGTTTTAGCAATTTTTTATCCTACTCCTGAGGGAAAAACTGAGATAAATAAAATGAAGAATTATCATCCTCATAGTTGAATTGGCCAGATTACACCTACATATTATCAAAGAGAGCAAAAGATATCTTGCTTCTGAATCTCCACAGATCCAGCATGCATCTGAAGAAAATATATTTAGGTATGCTCATTTACAAAGCAGGAACTGTTCCTGATATATAAAAACATCTCCCCAATGCAATTTAGATCTAAGTTCAGCAGCCCTTCAACGACCTACAATCAGCCACACTGTGAAAGGTAATGTGAAAAATCCTTTTACTTCCCAGAGCTCTTTTCCACATCAAGTAAATAAATCTCTGATAGTTGCTTTGAAAACTGACGTGGATTTGCTTTCCCTAAAGACAAAAACATAGCAGTTATGGGAAAAGACAACCTGTTGTTCTGGTATTTTGATACACGCAAGATTCCACATGTTTTCTCTCTCTCTCCTTTTTAAGTGGAATTTGTTTTCTTTTAATTTGAATTTTTTTTTACTATAATTTGAAAAGAATAAAAGCATGGAACTACATAGAAAGGAGCTAACATTACAAAAGAAAGACAATACATCATGTTCAAACTTAAACTAATCTAACAACCAATTTAAATAAATAAAAATGCACAACTAACGTAATACTACAGACTTACAGAAACACTAAGGTCACATTGGGGCCACAGCATGAGGTTTCCATGGCCCCAATCCAGCCAGTAAAGGGGCGACTGCCCTTAGGGGCAGTCTGCAGAGCCCCTCATTCCATTTCAATCTGTTTTCAGGCCTGGTTATGGAACAGAGCCAGTTTTTGCATAATGTATGCCAGGAATTGAACAAGAGGAGTTGGTTCTTCTGGATATCTCAGTAACCAATTTTGCTAGACCACCTTTCACTTAGAGGGACTGTTTTGCTGTGGCTCTATTACTTCCAGAAGTGTGAAGTCAGAATCTGGTGCTGGGGAAATTCCTGATCAATCCCTTGACGGTTAGTCTGTGGCAGTCTCCAGCATTCTGTTTTTTACACCCATACTATTTAACATATACACCCAACTCTATTACTACTTTCCACCTCAATCCAAGGAACCTATTTCAATCCAAAGGACAGCGAGCAAAATGGTGAAAGGTGTGGAAGCGTGCCCTATGAGGAGCAGCTTGGGGAGCTGGGTATGTTCATCCTGGTGAAGGGAAGGTTAAGAGGTGACGTGACAGCCATGTTTAAATGTTTGAAAGAAAGTTGTATTGAAGAAGATAGTTTTTTGTTGTTCCAGAGACTAGAACATGGAGCAATGGATTCCACCTAAACACCCAAACATTAGAATCATAGAGTTGGAGGATACCACAAGAGCCATCCAGTGCAACCCCCTGTCATGCAGAAACTCTCAATCAAACCATACCTGACAGATGGCCATCCAACTTCTGCTTCGAGATCCCCCAAAGAAGGAGACTCCACCACTCTCTGAGGAAGTGTGTTCTATTGTCAAACAGCTCTTATTGTTAAGAAGTTCCTCCTAATGTTTTGGTAGGATCTCTTTTTCTGAAGCCTGCATCCATTGTTCCATGACCTTTTCTCTAGAGCTGCAGAAAACAAGCTTGGTCCATTCTCAATATGACACCTCTTCAAATACTTCATCAGGGCTATCATATCATCACTTAATTGTCTCTTTTCCAGGCTAAACATACCCACATCCCTAAGTATCTTCTCATAAGGCATAGTTTTCAGACCCTTCACCATTTTGGTTGCCCTCTGGACACATTCCAGCTTGTCACCATCCTTTTTGAACTGTGGTGCCTAGAACAGGACATAGTATTTCAGGACAGTCCTGACCACAGCAGACTAGAGTGGCACTATTACTTCCCTCGATCTAGACACAATACTTCGATTGATGTAGCCTAACACCAGATTAGGAGGACTAGCTAATACCTGATAAGACAGGATCAAAATTTAAAATGACCTGAATAGACTAGGAAGCTAGGCCAAAGCTAACAAAATGAAATTCAACACGGAGAAATGTAAGGTACTGCACTTAGGCAGAAAAATGAAATGCACAGATATAGGATGAGGGATACCTAGATTAACAAGACTATGTGTGGAAGGGATCTAGGAGTCCAAGTAGACCACAAGTTGAACATGAGTCAACAGTGCAATATGGCAGCTAAAAAGCCAATGCAATTTTAGGCTGCATCTATAGAAGTATAGTGACTAGATCAAGGGAAGTAATAGTGCCACTCTATTCTGCTTTGATCAGGCCCCACCTGAAATACTGTGTCGAGTTCTGGGCACCACAATTCAAAAAGGATGTTGAGAAACTGGAGCATGTCCAAAGGAGGGCGACTAAAATGGTGAAGGGTTTGGAAACCATGCCTTATGAGGAAAGACTAAGGGAGCTGGGCATGGCTAGCCTGGGAAAGAGAAGGTTAAGAGGAGATATGATCGCCCTGTTTAAATATTTGAAGGGATGTTTTATTGAGGAGGGAGCAAGCTTGTTTTCTGCTGCTCCAGAGAACAGGACTTGGAACAATGGATGCAAACTCCAGGAAAAGAGATCCCACCATAACATTAGGAGGAACTTCCTGACAGTGAAAGCTGTTTGACAGTGGAACACACTGCCTCAAAGTGTGGTAGAGTCTCCTCCCTTGGAAGTCTTTAAACAGAGGCTCAATGGCCATCTGTCGGGTATGCTTTGATTGAGATTTCCTGCATGACAGGGGTTGGACTGGATGGCCCTTGTGGTCTCTTCCAGCTCTACAATTCAATATTCTATGTCTCTTCCAACTCTATGATTCTATGAGGGCAGACAATTTGAAACTAAATCCAGACAAATAGATATGTTCATGGTGAATTGAAAGCAGATTAGGGAATAGTAATTTAGTGCTAGATGAAGTGACATGCCCCTGAATATGCAGGTTTGCAGTTTGTGCGTACTCCTTGATTCAGCACTGAGCCTAGAAGCTCAGGTTTCAGTGGTGGTCAGGAGTGCTTTTAACAATAGCAATAGTAATAGCACTTACATTTCTATAGTGCTTTATAGTGCTAAGTAGTTTACAATGTGTTAGCCCACAGCCCTCAGCATGGTGGGTACTCATTTTATTCACCTATGAAAGGATGGAAAGCTGAGTCAACACACTTACAGAGTGGTGGTCATGAGTGTTTTTACCAGCTGCACTTGTTACTTGATACATTGGATTTAGCAGTGGTGACACATCCCATTTAATACTTCCCAGTTACATCCCATTTGCATTACTGCAACATGCTGTACATTGGATCTCTTTTTTAAAAATGATTTATTGAAAATAAAAATCCAACAACAAACATACAAAGCTTTTGGGTGCAGAGTATACCTCGAGGAGAAAAGATAATCAACTATTAAATTTGGATTGCTGCAGTTACAGGAGTGTACAATCATGTTAAAAGCTTATGAACAGGTAGATGTTTCTGGATGTGGACCTAGGGAGATGAGATAGTCATGACTGAACACATCCTTCTAAAAGTCAGCATGAGAAGCTGGAGGTTTCAGGTGATGGGTATTAGTGTTTATAAAATCAATAAAAATGTCCAATTCTGTTGGAATGTGGTGTTTTTCTGTAATTAAATGTTGAATTGGAGTGTTAAATTCAATATTGTATGAGAATTCCATTTTGAGATTTCCAATTTCCATTCTAGCTGATCATATTAGAAACGATATCAAATGTCTATATTTCAAATGGATATTATCTTTGCTGTAAATGTTTAACAATAAAAGACCCAGGCAAAAACCAACAGATTGGTTAATAATGTGAGAGATCTGTTTTAAAACATCATTCCAGAACTAAAGTTTTTTGTGGGTTTTTCAGGCTATGGTGTTCTGGAATAATTTATTCCTGATGTTTCACCTGCATCTGTGGTTGTCATCTTCCAAGCTGGGAGGGGACTTATCTTATTTGATAAATCCTGCCCTTTCCAGGCTGAACAGATAAAAATGGACCCACCTGGAAGATATCTGATCTTACAAGGTACTCTAGTGGGCAGGAATATCACGCTAGGCATGTTCTACTCACCAAGTACTAATCAAACACATTTCATGCAAACATTCATCTGAACTTTAGAAGACATGGCAATAGGAGACAATAATAATACTAACAATGTTCTCAATGTTCTTGATTATAATTTGGATAAATCACACCATTTAGTTAAAAGGAAATCTAAAAATTCCCCACTATTCAAAACCATAACCTCAGTGCACCTAACTGACCCATGGACTGATGATGCCAGCCACAGATGCAGGCAAAACATCAGGAATTCGGGACCCCTTTGGGAGTCGAACAACCCTTTGACAGGGGTCGCCTAAGACCATTGGAAAACACATATTTCCAGTGGTCTTAGGAACTGAAACCACGGTCCGGCCCTTCTCCTTCTTTTTCTCTGCCCTGGGCTCTTCACACCCAGAATCCCGCCCTCCCCCTTCTTCTCCTCCTTCCTTCCTTCCTCCCCACCCCCTTCTCCCCAGCCATCAGGCAGCCTGTCGGCTGCTCTGTCTGTGACCAGCTATACCATAGCTTCCCTCAGCCACAAAATGGACAGCTGCGGATGACAAAATGGATGACAAGGCTGCCCTCGTCTCCTTCGCACTCTCTCTCTCTCATGCTCTTTCTTCCTCCCTCCCTCACATGCACCTCTGCCTCTTCCCCTTCTAACCATTCCTCTCCCCTTCTACAGAGAGTGTGCGCGCAGCCACACACAGTGCAAGGGAAATGCGCTCTCTCTCCCCCCCCCTCCTCAGCTCATCCTTTCATCATTCTCTCCTTCCTTCTCTGTCCTTCCTTCCTTCCCTCCTTTTTGAACTACCGCCCCTTCCTGAGCGGGTGCCTTCTCCTCCCCCTTCCCCACCTCTCCTTCTTTTCTCACCCCTTCCCTCTCTTTTTCAACTACCTTCCCCATATTTGGGGAGTGTCTCTTTCTTCTCTCTTCTCCTCCAGGGTGACCAGAGGTCTTCCTCACCACAAAAGAGGACACCACAAATGGAGGGCCTTTAGGGAGAATGGAGAACATGACCAAACAACAGCTAAAAACACTCCTATAAATATAAATCCCTGTTTCTTAGGTGTTTATCACACAGAGGTTTTTGCAGCTGAGATCCAGGGTGACTCCTGGTTCAGCTATGCAAATTCACGTTATAACACACATGTTTTATCACACCTGGTTGCCCTTCCGTTGCCCTTTCGAATCGAGAGGGAATTGGATCCAAGGCAATTCACGTGATGTGGATTCACGCAAAGCGGAGTGAGTGCAAACTATATTACCACACCGGTACATACCATGCGGATTCAACGATTCGAATTGGGACCCTTGTGCCTGCTCAGTGGGGGGGGGGGGGGGGTCTGAACTCATCATGAACTGTTGCACTTCCGGGGTGAAGAAGGGACCACTTCCTGGTTCCACTTTCATGTGAATGCTAGCCTCACGTGAATGATAGCTTCCCGTTTCTTCCTCCCTTCTATTTTCCCATCCCTGGCAGCCAAATTCAAATGGGTCCTCTGTGTCAGAGCCCCTATCCATTTCAGCCACATCTACATCTATTCTCCTGTCATTCTTCTCATTTACTTCAGGTACATCTACATCCTCTTGACATCCACCTCATCTATTTCATCTACATCTACATCTGTTCTCCTGTCATTCTCCTCATCTATTTCAGCTACATCTACATATATCCTCCTGTCATTCTCCTCATCTATTTCAGCCACATCTACATCTATCCTCCTGTCATTCTCCTCATCTATTTCAGCTACATCTACATCCTCCTGTCATTCTCCTCTTCCATTTCAGCCACATCTACATCTATCCTCCATGTCAGAGTCCCCACCCATTTATTATTATTATTATTATTATTATTATTATTATTATTATTATTATTATTATTAAGCTGCAGGTTGACTTCAAAGTAAATCATCTGAAGGAGGCCCATTTTGGAGGTTTACAGAAATGATGAGGTTTCTCTTATTCTCCATGCTCCCTAAAATACCACCTCCCTGAATCCAATCCACTCTCCTTCCCTTTGTAACAGTTGCCTTCTCTCAGGTTGCATCTGCACTGGGGAAATACTCCGGTTTAATTCCACTTTAACTATCCTGGCTCAGTGCTATGGAATTCTATGGAATAGTGCCCTGAGACATTGAGCCTTCTCTGCCAAAGAGCTTTGGTGCCTCAGCAAACTAATAAATTATCATTATTATTAAAAAAATTATTTCTATCCCGCTTTTTGCCAGGCAATCAGTGTGGCATACAACAAGTTAAAATGCATCCATACAGTATATACATAGTGCCCCCCCTTAAAACAAGATTAAACTGTATAAAATTAAAAACTACATATTAAAATCCAACTAATCCAAATAATAATCATCATGGGCAGAGTTCAATAGATGGGAAGTCTTATTCGTGGCCGAGTATTTTATTCCGGGAAGGCCTGCCGGAAGAGATCCATGGTTTTTTAAAGCTCTCTAGATTGGTAATTTGACGGCTCTCGTCCAGCAGGCCATTCCATAAATTGGGAGAGGCTGCAGAAAATGTCCTCTGGGAGGTCGCTGTCAACCTGGTCTTTAAAGGCTGTAGTAAATTCCTCCCAGAGGACCTGAGTGTACGGGGCGGATTGTATGGAAGCAGGGGATCCCTTAGAAAGGTTGGGCCCAAGCCATTTAGGGCTTTAAAGGTAATAACCAACACCTTGTACTGTGCCCGGAAATTAATAGGCAGCCAGTGGAGTGACTTCAATATTGGTGTTATATGGTCACTCCTTGCTGTTCCTGTGACCAACCTGGCTGCCATATTTTGTACCAACTGGAGTTTCTGGACTAGGCACAAGGCTAGCTCCATGTAGAGTGCATTGCAAAATTCAAGTCTTGAGGTTACCAGCGCATGTACTACAGTTTCAAGGTCACCCCATTCCAGGAAAGGGCGCAGCTGGCGTACCAACCGAAGCTGATAACAGGCGCTCTTGACCGTCGCATTCACCTGATTCCTCATCTGAAGCGACTGGTCAAGAAGCACCCCCAGACTGCGAACACAGTCCTTTTAGGAGAGCGTGAGCCCCTCTAGGACTGGAGGTTGCAGCCCAATACCTGGTTTGGGGGCCCCTACTGTAAGTACCTCTGATTTGTCTGGATTCTGAAACGGAAATATCTCAATTTTATAATAAAAACACAGGAACTCTTAGGAACCTGGGACTTTCTCTCACAAAGCCACAGGTCTTGACGAAACAGGATAAGCAGGGGACCCAGAATGTTGAGAATTTCAAAGTTTATTCCTTAACACCAGTAAAAGAATAATGTCCCCAGTGGATTAACACTCCAGAGACTGAGGCAAAGAAATAAAACAAAATGGCTCTTTTTATACTATTTTAGACAAAGAAGCTTCTTCAATACACCTTATGGGCTAATTTAAAATCAAAACATATAGAATTCTTACAATTAGGACAGAGATACACACATACATTATGGCTTGCATTCCTTACTCCTTACCCCTCCCTTTATCTATCCAATAGTCTTCCTTTAGCCTTGAACAGATGCCTCTGTTATCTAAGTTGTGTGTTATGTCTGTTAGCTGGTGCCAGCTTCCTACCAGGTCAAGATGATCTCTCTAGTCCTTTGCTCTAGTTAGCTAGGCCTCATTCTAAAAACTATTTTCTTATTGACCATGGTGACTCCATCTTTCTATAGCTTTCTATTATAGCAGAAAATTCTTCCACTTCAATTCAACTTGAGCTTGTTTCCCCTCATCCAATCCATTACTGCCTGAAGACACTGGTTGAGGGGAGAGATGCCTTCTGTCATTGTCACTGATGACCGGGACGTGGAGAAATATATTTGGGTGTCATCAGCATACTGATAACACCCAGCCCCATATCCTCGGATGATTTCTCCCAGCGGCTTCATATAGATGTTAAATAGCATCGGGGACAGGATGGTGCCTTGAGGGACACCACAATGAAGTTTTTTTTAAGAGCTACTGTCCCCGAGCATCACCTTCTGGAACCTGCCCGAGAGGAAGGAATGGAACCACTGCAACGCAGTGCCTCCAATTCCTAACTCTCTCAGGCGTTCCAGAAGGATGTTGTGGTCTACTGTGTCAAATGCCACTGAGAGGTCTAGCAACACCAACAGGGTCATGCTCCCTCTGTTGATGGCTAGACGAAGGTCATCAGTTAAAGCAACCATGGCAGTCTCCACCCCATACCCAGTCCTGAAGCCTGTTTGAAATGGATCAAGAAAATCGGCTTCATCCAAGACCACTTGGAGCTGAAGAGCAACTGCCCTCTCGATCACCTTGCTCAAAAATGGCAGATGGGAAACAGGCCTATAATTTTTTATGTCCAGGGGGTCCAGGGAAGGTTTTTTCAAGAGCGGTCTAACAATCGCTTCTTTCAAGAAGGATGGTACAGTGTGCCCGCACCATACGCGGACACGCCATACGCGGACTTGAGTGTATGTGTTTAAGCCGCGGCGCGCGCGCGGGGCGGAAGGGGCGGCGCGTCCCATTCAATTGAATGGGCGCGTGCACCTGTTGTGCCCCGCGCGCGCCTGTGTCGCCGCGCCGCCGCGCACGAGCCCCATTGTTTCCAATGGGGCTCGAGCATAGGTGGAATTCGCCTTACGCGGAGGGATCTGGAACGGATCCCCCGCGTAAGGTGAGGACGCACTGTATATGGCCCTCCCCAAGGGAAGCATTGATGATACGTCTAAGAAGTGCCATCAATGCCTCACCCCCTCTGGACGGCCAGCCATGATGGGTAGGGATCAATAGGGCATGTTGTCTTTTTTACCTTTCCAAGGATCTTGTTCACGTCATCAGTACTCACTAGCTCAAACTGATCCAGTTTAATCTCATAAAGGGTTTACTGGACACCTCATTAGTCAATTTTGCTTCAACATTGATGTCCAAATGGGCTCTTATTTGAGAGATTTTGTCTGCAAAGTAGTTGTTGAAAGCGTCGCAGCAGGCCGTTGTTGGGTTAAGTAGAGGGTTCTGGGTAGATGGTATCACCATCAGTTCCCTCACCACCCTAAACAGCTCTGCCGGACAAGACTTTGCAGACCCAATACGAGCAGATGAGGAGGATCTCTTCGCTACTTTAATTGCCTCTTTGTAAGAAAAAAGGAATTTCTTACGGTGAATTCTATCAGATAAGAGACCAGATTACCGCCAATCGCACTATAGTCGTTGTCCCACCCATTATTATTATTATTATTAAAACAATTTTTATTATAATTATTATAGTTATTCTCCACGCGCTCCTTCCCTTTGAAACAGTTGCCTTCTCTTAGGTTGCATCCGCACTGGGGAGATAATCCGGTTTAACTCCTCTTTAACTGTCCTGGCTCAGTGCTATGGAATTCTGGGATCTGTAGTGTCCTGAGACATTGAGCCTTCTCTGCCAAAGAGCTCTGGTACCTCAGCCAACTAATAATAATTTATTATTATTATTATTATTATTATTATTATTATTATTATTTTAAAAACATGTTTTGTTTTTTATTATAATTATTATAATTATTCTCCATGCTCCCTAAAGTAGCACCTCCCTGAATCCAATCCACTCTCCTTCCCTTTGTAACAGTTGCCTTCTCTTAGGTTGCATGCACACTGGGTTAATAATCTGGTTTGACTTCACATTCACTGTCCTGGCTCAGAGCTATGGAATTCTGTGATTTGGAGTTTGTTGTGGGGTCCTTGGCTCAAAGCTATGGAATTCTGGGAATTGGAGTTTGTTGCTCCCTCCAGCCTATGATGGCCCCCTCCGTTCCTCCCATCTCTCTGCCCAGCCTTTTGTTTCATTCCCTCCATCCCTATCATCTACCCTTCCAAGCAATGGAAGCAATTGGGGCAAAATTGCAGTGCAGCATCATGGGAAATGTGGGACCTTGGAGGTTTTGGGGGGGGTGTACCAGGACAGAAGCAAAGTTGTATTCCACACCAGACCAATTCAGAGTGAAACTGAAGTGAGCTTAGAAGCAATTTCTGTGAATTCGCTTGTTACCAAATTCACCAAAATGAGGAGTCACTTTGTAATCACTGCGGAAGTGCCACAGAACGACCCCCATAGAAAGCAATCGCATGAGATAATACATCACGTTATCATGTGAATTGACATCTTTGGACCTGCATTCACATCAGATCAGAGCTGCAAAAAGCTGCAAAACCCTCCGTGTGATACACCTTAGTCCTGCTCGTAATGGAGGGCAGTTTGGAATTCTTTCTGGACAAGAGACTGGAGTGTAGGACGTGTCCTGGAAAAGGATGCCTGGCCATCCTGCTTCTCTCCCCCTTCCCTTTTGAACCACCATCCCTTCCTTTTGGGGGCATCTTCTGTTGCTTTCCTTTGCTTTTTGTCCCTTATCTTTTTCTTTCCCAACTGCCAACCCACCCATTTGTGGGGCTTTGTGTTTCCTCAGACCCCAAGGACTCCAGATGCTTCCACTCCCAGGAAACTATGCCTTGCGGGCAGCCAGACAGCTGAATTCACCAGAGACCACACTCTCTCAGCCTCAGGGGAAGGCCATTGCAAATCCCCTCGGAACAAATCTTGCCAAGAAAACCCTGTGATAAGTTCACGCCACCTTAAGGTCACCATAATTCAGAAAGAACTTGAAGCCAGACAAACAACAACAACGACACATTTAATGCCTTCTCAAAAGCATTGAGCATTTGACACTAGGGTTCAAATCTCTGCTTGGCCATGGAAACCCACTAGGTGACCCTGGGCAAATCACACTCTATCAGCCTCAGGGGAAATCCATGGCAAACCTCCTCAACTAATCTTGCCAAGAAAACCCCATGATGGATTCGCCTCAGGGTTGCCATATGTCAGGAAAGGATTTCAAGGCACTCAACACCACCAACAACAAAGCTCATTCACTGCCAAGTGAACTTATTTCTGCTCCTCTCTGTGCAGAACTAGGCTGCCTGTAGAGATAAACAAGGAATTAGCAAACTAGTCTTAAGCCATTTTACCTCAGCAGCCCAGTGTTTCCAGATTTGTAGAGCGTTATGAACAAATTAGTTTGACACTTCTCTTGACCAGTACTTTATAGAATTAGAGAAAATAAATTGAAATTATGGTGAGATAATGGGCTGAAACAGATGGCCCAAAAAAGCCCACTTCTGGGCATCTTCAGCACATGACATTTAGACACTGTATGTCCTGATGATCCTGGGAAGCTGGCTTGAAGCCACCCAGCTGCTCAGACATGAGCAGCTTCGTGATGCTCTGACAGTGCAGCGTTTACACGCCACATACTGCCAGAAAATCATGAAGTTGCCATAGGGCTATGGCTCGACTGGCAAAGCTAGCTTTTCCCCAGCAAAAAAAGGAGTGGATCATATCCATTCCTTTTGGGCCCAATTCAAGGCAGATCGGGGCCACAGCATGTGTTTGGGGCCACAGAATGTGTTTGCCACACATGCTGCCCCTTCAGGACCGTCTGTTCCAGCCCAATATCACAAATTTCAGGTTTGACCCATCTGGTAGTATCTGATTCTTGAATAAGGTGAGTGAATTGAACTAGTTGAAAGGCCTGAAAGCAAAGTTTAAGGTTGGGTATTGCTAGACCTCCCTCTGTACAACCATTATACTGAGTCGATTATATGAAACTGGTTTTTTTCTTATTAAAAATATAGTCATTAATTAACTTTTGCCATGATCTAAATTTAGGTGGATTAGGACTAATAAATATGGTATGAAATTTATTTTTTAAAAAAACAATCAGGGAGTGAGAAACGTCTTAACTAAGGCTATACCACCCAATAAGGATAATTTCAACTACTTCCATATTCTAAGTTTGGTTCTCAACAATTTAGTAATTACGAGATAATAACTGATTTTGTTCTTTTGTGATGATGATCCCAAGATATTTAAATCCTGCTGGCTGTAATTGTAAAATTGTCAGATTTTGCAATTTCATATGTTGTATGGCTGTGTTATTTAGACATATCATCTTAGATTTTTGAAAATTGATTGTGAAGCCGTAGGTATCAATAGATACTCCAAAAAGAAATTTCCATTCCACTCTATCAAAAGTTTTCAATGGTGGGATACAGACCGCCCCTTTGGGGCGGCCTGCACCCACCCTTTCCCCGACGGATTGGGACCTCAGCTGCCACAGCGGCAGCCTGAGGCCACGATCCGCCACTTTTCCAGACCTCGGGAAAGCAGCAAAAGCCCCAAGGACACCCTGACAGCGGCGGGGAAAGGGAGAAAGGGGCCACTAGGCACCTTTCTCTTTGTATCGCTGGCACGGCCGCTTAAAAGCGCCTCCAGCAATATGTGCGGCCAAAGGAGCTCCGAAATGGAGCTCCTTCTGGTGCCCCTGAAAGGGCATCACAAGTGCCCTTCAGCAGTGCCAAGACATCACATCCGCACTGCCCCATTCGGAGGCGGCGCGGCCGTGACGTCATAATGGCGGCACTCATGTAGAAAGGGCGCCACCATTACAATGCTGTGGCAACGTACTAGGGTTGGTTTAAATGTTGGATTTTATATGGGCTATTAAAAAGTGCTAGAAAGAGTTAGAGTGGTTGTTAAAGAATGTACTTGTTTGTTAACATTGAAATGTGGGGGAGTTACCCTTCCAGCAGAGGCTTGGTCTTCAAAGGGCTAGAGACTGGCCTCTGTGATGGGAGGGGGAACATAGCTATGTGGTGTTATGATGTTATTTTTCATTATATTGTTATATGATGTTATTTTTGTGTTGGGGATAATGGGGTTTGATATTATAGGTAAACCTAGATGCTGTTAAGTTTTTATATTTATTTATTCAGTTGTGACTTTAAGATCAGTGATTCAAGGCCACAGGTGCATTGAAAAAGATAAGATGCCTGAGAACATAATTGTTTTAGAGAACTTGCCAGAATCCCGGTAGGGAGGAGGTGGTACAGTAAAAGGTGGGAAAACATTCCTGCATGCAAATGAGATGTCCAATTAATTTGCTTTCTTGGTTAATGGGGTGGGGTTACTTTATGCGTTTATAAAAACAATGTGTTTATGCTTTTCCTCATTCCTGACAAAAAAGTCACTTCTATTGCATGTATCTTCTTCAATAAAAGTTGTTCCTTTTTCAAAGTACTGCCTTTTGAGTTGCAAGAGGGGCTGAAACTGGGAGCCTGAGAAATTTAGCCTTTCGAGGGTGTAAAAAGGAGCTGCAAAAAAGCTTTGGTGCTTTAACGCTAGAGGAACACCATGATCCTGTGGAGCAGCACACAACATCATGGTGCCCTGGGAGCAGAGTCAGGGTGTGCGTCATCTGGATGCAATGCCACGGCTCTGTCTCCAGGCTTGTCTGTACAGGGCCTAAGACTCCTAGATCCTTTGCCCATGTGCTTTTCTCAAACAAGGTGTCCCCCATTCTGTATCTGTGCATTTTATTTTTTTTTTCTGCCTAAGTGTAATACCTTGCATTTCCCCTTGTCATACTTTACGCGCATCTGTAATACACCTATGTTAACCCTAATATAACCTTAAACCTATAAGCTGTATGCCATGAATCCCTAAATGAATAAATGCATGAATAAAAGGGATTCATGACAAAATTGGAGTCACTGCATGAGGTTGCCGTGGCCCCAATGCGGCGTGAAAAGGGGCAGCTGCA
Source organism: Sceloporus occidentalis (assembly GCA_023333645.1). Classification (NCBI taxonomy): domain Eukaryota; kingdom Metazoa; phylum Chordata; class Lepidosauria; order Squamata; family Phrynosomatidae; genus Sceloporus; species Sceloporus occidentalis. The sequence continues at coordinate 5,386,077 of JALMGF010000004.1, read as the reverse complement.
GACCACCCCTTCAGGAAGGTCTGTAGACCCCCTTAGTAAACCACAAACTAAACATGAGTCAATAGTGTGATGCAGCAGCTTAAAAAGCCAGTATGATCTTAGGCTGCAGCAATAGGAGTGTTGTATCTAGACTGAAGAAATTCATAGTGCCACTCTATCCTGCTTTGGTCAGAACTCATCTGGACTACTATATCCAGTTCTGAGCACTATAACTGAAGAGAGATATTGAGAAGCTGCAGTGTGTCCAAAGGAGGGTAACCAAAATGGGGAAATATCTGGAAACCTTGCCCTTTGAGGAATGGCTTAGTGGGCTGCACATGTTTAGCCTGGAGAAGAAAACGTTATGTGGTGGCATGAAATCTGTGTTTAATTATTTGAAGGGGTGACATATTGACTAGTACATGAAGCAGTGAATTCAAATACATGAAAAGAGATTCCACCTAAATATTAGGAAGAACATCCTGGAGGTAAGAGCTGTTCGACAATGGAATACACTCCCTCAGGGTGTGGTAGAGTCTCCTGCTTTGGAGTTTTTAAAACAGAGGCTAGATGGTCATCTGTCAGTAGTGCTTTGATTGTGTGATCCTGTATAGTAGGGTTTTGAACTGGGTGGTCATTGTGGTCTCTTCCAATTCTATTATTTTAAAGAGCTACAGACTGATTGTTAACTGGGGTGCACAACTATCTTTTTACAACTCTAGTGACTTCTGGTCCAATTCCTGGCAAAATCCTCAGGAGAGGCCCTTTTGTCACTTCCATAAGCACAGTGGGGATGCTAGAGAGGGCCTTCTCAGTGGCTGCCCTAGACTCTGGAACTCCTTTCCCAGCTTAGCCAGAATGACTTCTTCCTTGTTGTCCTTCTGCTGGAAGCCTAACCACATTTCTGCACTACACTCTTATAGTGCTGCTATTCCACTTTAACCACTCTGGCTGTCTCCCGTTGCATTCTGAGGCTTGTAGTTCAGTGAGGCCTTACAGCAGAGAATTCTAAATTCCCCTCTCTTAACTGCAAATCCCAGAATGCAACCAGAGGCAGCCATAGCACTAATAGTGGAATAGCAGCACTATAAGAGTGTAGTGCAGAAATGTGATATGACCTTTATGCTTAGACAGGCTTTTAAAACAGAAAGTTTTTAAAGAACATCCTGGGGGTATTGTACTGTTTTGAAGTGTATGTTTTTTAAGTGCTTTTATGTTTTTAATTGTTTCTATTTTTAAACAAATGATCTGTTTTAATATTGAAATAGTTTTATTCTATTATAATTATCATTTTTGTAAGTTTTTAATTGTACTGTGCTGTAAGCCTCGAGTTCTAATTTTGATGGAAAGCATTATACAAATATAATAATAATATAAACAATGCTAATAATAGCAATAATAATAATAGCAACAACTTGACTTGCAATATTTGAATATGGTAAAACATTATTTTTTCTTTTTATATATTTTTCAAATGAAAATGTTGTCATTGCTATTTGGTGAAGATCTTCTCCAATGGGTCAGGTGTCATAAGTATAAAACTGACATTTGTCTCTGGTTTCGTCACTGTTCTCCCAAATTTAAGTCGGCACATTAATTAAACATAGAGAAACTGTGGACAAGATCAAGATCATTACACAGTAGTGACCAAAGCTGTCTTCAGTGGGAGACAAACTGTTCTAAGAATCTACTATAATGTTTCAATTCTATGTATCCCTAATAGGGAATAAGTACCATTGAACACAGCAGGTATGAAGCACTAGTAAACATGTTTCCACTTGCTTTATGGTTCAACAAGCAACCTTAAGCCAGAGTAAATTCTAATCACATTTGTTGGTTGTTTCTGTTTCTCCAGAAATGCTTCTTTCAACAGTACTTCTTCCCTTGGCTGTAGTTCTGCAACAAGCTCTTGGACAGGTATTGGCTCATAAAAATTTAAAATAGAGCACCATCAGCAGGGCATTCATTGATCAGACAGATGTGAGTTAATATGTAGTTACAGTATTTGGCTCATGGTTTTCTGATAATTTACTACAAAGTTAATAGCAATTTTCTGAAATGAATCATTTGACAATTATAGACCAAAAGACCCCAGCCTTGTGTGACTAATCCTTTTGATTGTATAGTTCCTAGCAGTTTTTCAAAACTAGGTTTTGAACAGCCCAAATACTGTTGTATGAGAGAAGGTGAAAGGCATTAGTCAAAGGGAAGATGCATACGTTATATTCACTTAGTAAGGATTTCCCTGTAAGCACAAAGCTAGATTCTTAAACCGGAGGGTATCATGTTTTCTGTCTTCAGGGAAGACAGACCCTGGACACCCAACATTATAATGGGCTTCAATGCTCAACTGAGAGTATTCCTCTTAATACTTCTACAGTACCCTACCATTATCTACTGCAAATACTGATCTCTTCAAGAATGAGCACAGCCTGCTGTATGCTCTGTTTTGAAAAAGGAAGAATTGAATTAAAAATCAATGGATATATAGGTTACACAGAGATTTATCACGGTAGCAAGATCCCACAGGCAAATGGGATTTAATAGCGATATAACGCAAAGGAAACCCGGAAATGCCTGGAGTTTTTCACATGACGTCACAGTTAACGTGAAATAATGCGAAATTAATCTGCAGTTAAAGAGGAGGAAATCAGAAGCTTTTCTAATTTGGTTGAGTTCCAAATTTGAAAAGCTGCTGGTTTCCTCCACTTTAACTGCAGATTAACTTCACTTTATTGCACTTTGCATTATTTCGCTGTGAAAAACTAACCAAATTTACAAGTCCACTTTAAATTCGAATGTAGGTTAAATCCTGTTTAACTCCTGTTTGTTGCAGAAAACTCGCTAGTGTGATAAGGTCCATAAACAGGTTTTGTATGTCATACATATGTGAATGTTTTTTATATTTCAAATACTATATATTTATATTTTAAAGATGTAACTTGGCATTTTTCATGAGTGCAAGGGAAGAGGTTTTTTTTAAAAAAAGAAATAAGACTACCAGTTGGAGCTGAGCTTGTAAATGTTACTTTTAAAAGATTACTAGCTCAGAGATGGAGCCAGACCTGATGCCACTGCACCTGTACAGTGCAATAAGCAAGTAGGTTCATCAAGGGGCAGGTATCTCTTCAAATGACAACTGAATAATGGAAGGAAAATGTTTTTGAAGTGAAAAAATCTCTGGATAACCTTTTTTTTAAACAACCTTTAGCATATACTGAGTAAAATGGCTCCGAAACATCAGAAGGAAATTCTTGACAGATTTAATGCTATCAGGAGAGAGGTGCAGCCTACTGCCCGGAATATGATGAAAATGGTAAGATCTAATTCTTACTAAATATTTTTAAATGATCTCTACTTAAGACTTGGATGGGAGACCACTAACAAATACCAGGTGCTCTAGGAAGGAACTGGTAAAACCATACCTGAGTATTCATTGCCTAAGAAAACCCTATGGAGCCCTGGTGGCGCAGTGGTTAAATGCCTGTACTGCAGCCATTCACTCGAAACCACAAGGTTGCGAGTTCAAGACCAGCAAAAGGGCCCAAGCTTGACTCAGGCTTGCATCCTTCCGAGGTCGCTAAAATGAGTACCCAGATTGTTGGGGGCAAATTAGCTTACTTGCTAATTAGCTTACTTGCTGTTCACCGCTATGATCTTTGGAATAGCGGTATATAAATAAAAAAACAAAAAAAATGAGGTCACCATAAGTTCACACACACACACACACACACACACACACACACACACACACACACACACCTGCCTTCCTGATGCTTTTACACTTACCTGCCCTACAGGAGCTATTGGGAAGGATAGAGGAGATGCCTCCACTAAGAGTATCACAATCTTTTAATGCCTGCTTAGTACATGGATGGAAGACTTCCAAAGAATGCTAAAGGGCTAGACTATATTTCAGAGGAAGGCCATGGCAAACCACCTCTGAGTATTCCTTACAATCATGGCCGGAGTGGCCTTTGGCCGTTCCTTTTGGGCTGTCTGCTTTGCCTCACATTGCACAGAATGGGTTGGGAAATCAGGAAAAATTGAGGATTCTTAGGTCATGAGAATCATGGAATTAGCCCAAATCAGTGACCTATAAAAGTAACAGGCTTGGGACTAGGAAAGAAAAGAAAACTCTGTTAAATTCCTGGAGTTGCCTTAGGTTGACAGGTGATCTGAAGACACATACACCCATGGCCAGTATTTGGTTGCTGTGCCCTAGTATGAATTATTAATGGGTTGTTTCATCTTTGTGCAGCTTTATTAAGATTTACAATTATTTTTAAATTTTATTATCTTGTTGCCATGGAAAATAGCATACATTATTCACCCGATGATTATGATGTTACAGCAAAATCTTCCTTCTTTCCTCCCTCCCTTCCTTTCTTTGTTAAGGTATGGAGTGACAAAGCTAGTGAGAGTGCTCGAAGATGGGTCAGTCAATGTCAATTCAGAATCAGTCCCGTAAAAGACCGAACAGTGGATGGTAAGTTAAGTTTATGCATTACAAGGCATGAAAGTGAATTTAACACTTATTGGAATAATTATATTATAAGAAATTACAATAAGATACCTACTGGAGAATGCTGAGCAGAAAATCTCCTGAAGCACAGGACTGAGCAATCCTGTGTACTCTATTCCAGACCTTTCCCCCCCTTTTTAAATTTTTTTAAATTTAATTTGATACAGTTTGAGTTTCATTTGTCTGAAACAGATGGGCCAAAAGCCCACTTCCAGGCAGCTTGGGGCTGTGGCGATCATATGATGCATACACCCCAAGCCACCCAAAAGCTGCTGCCTAGTTGCCCCAACCTGGAAAAGTCACCCTGAAAAGGATCATTACAAATCCACTCCTTTTCAGAAGCCACTTTGAAACAACACTGATGGACCGGATTGACTGGGGCCATGTGCATGTGGTTGCCACTATTCCGGGGCGAGGGACTCCAGTGTGGGCCTAATCCATCCTTTTGGGGTGGTCTGTTTCACTTTAAACTAACCAACAAAAGCATGATTCCTTTTTTTCTTTTCTGTCAGGAACAGCGAACTTTTTCTCAGGGATGACAACATGCAGGATTAAATAGCACTGCATTAAATATTCCAGTTTCTCAGGCTTGAGGCAGTAGAATGAGGGTCAGTTGGGGAAGAGAGGGGGGATTTTTTTTTAAATGCCCAAAAGAGTGGATTTAACATTATTGATGAGAAGGGCAGAATTTTTATTTTCCCTCCATTAAAAAAGAAAGAACTTTGTTGTTGCAAAATTATTCTTCCTTAATTCTGAACATGATTCATATAGAAATGATCCTACCAAGCAGTTCTGTCACTGTTTGAAACTACAACAACAGGGCATATTTAAGTTGGAAGGAGGGGTAACAGAAACTATCCGGTCTCTAGTGGTCAGATTGCACCTGGAATACTGTGTCCCGTTCTAATCACCATAGTTTCCCCCCCAAGAAGGAACTTGTCCAAAGAAAGTGGAACATGTCCAGAGAAGGATGATCAAGATGATCAAAGGTCTGAAAACTAAGCCTTATGAGGAATGACTTAGGGGACTGCAAATGCTTAGCTTGGAGACTGGCAGATGATGATAGTGTGGGATCTTGTAGCACTTTTCAAAATAACTGTGTAAAATAAACTGTAGCATACATTTTCATTACATGATGGTCAGCTTTAACTATCTGAAGGGTTGTCATATAGAACATGGGGTGAGCTTCTTTTTTGCTGCTCCAGAGACTAAAGCATGAACCAATGAATTCAATTAACAAGAAAAAAAATTCCACCTAAACTTTAAGAGCTATGTCGCATAAAAAAATAAAGTGGAAATAAAGCCAGAGTAAGGACTTTCTCTGTGCCTTGCCATATGACATCAAAATGCTTAAGTGCTCTTGCCACAGGTGGAAAGCGTGTATTCTGTCAAACATATTTTTCTAACTAGAAAAAAAGATGTTTACAACTGTCTCCACGGGAAGAGAACTTAAGCACTATGACTTCATATGGTAAGGCACAGAGAAAGGCACTACTCTCTCAATTTCTTTGTTTTCTCATGCGATTAGGGTCTTGGAACCTAAAAGTAAAATAGATTGTCTCAGAGGGTGGTGGGCTCTTTTTCTTTAGAGGTCTTTAAACAACAGTTCAGTGGACGTCTATCAGGAGTGCTGTAGCTGCACATAGCAGAGGGTTGGACTAGATGCCTGTTGTGGCCTCTACCCACTCTAAAATTCTATTATTCCTCAGTTATTTTAATAAATTAAGTTTTATGTTTTTTCCTCTGACATCAATTCTGTCTTCCTCACACTGACCTCTGCCTGCTATCAGGCCCCTTGATTCTATTGTTGTAACCTATAGGTCTCCTAACATCCTAACAACATAGTAAAGGAATGGATGCTTCAAGAGTGAAAGAAAGGCAGCCCTAGATATATCTGTAAGCCCCTGTATCTGCTATAATTTTAAATACAAATATACACAGACATGATTCCTAAATGGGCTGGCCAGAACATTTTACTATCTATAATGGCATCTTCCCATTTCATGTACAGATGATAAGACTGAGAAGCTAGCTCAGCTACTGGGATTTCCTTTTCTTTGCAGCTGAGGACAATAGGATAATTCATGTCATGCAGGTCTGTCCTCCAGTATATTATCATTCCTTCCCAGAGAACAGTAAATACCAAGAGCAACAAATAATGATTTTTGTTATCTTATATTTTAATACTATTTAAAACATAAGTGGCTGCCTTATACTGAGGAGATTGTCACACCCTTAAATCCCCCTGGGAGAGATGCAGGATCTAAAAGCTGAAAATGTGTATTATCATACTTACCATGCCCAGGCTGTAGGCAGTCTGTATCTTCCCAGACAACTCGTCTGCAACCCAGACTTCTGCTGCAGCTTTTTCAAGAATGAGATTTTTCCTATTCTTAAAAAAGCCACAGGAGAAGTCCAGGTTGCAGACAGGCTGCCTGGGAGGATATGGGCTGTGTACAACTAAGGAGGTGCACTGGGAGAGCGGCAAGCTCTGAAAGCCGGCTCCCAATGCCCCCAGAACATCTGGGCTGCAGCGGTGCAGCAGCATCTAATGAGGTGGGCCAGGAAAGCAGCAAGCTCTAAAAGCTGGCTCCCAATGCCCCCCGGAACACCTGGACAGGAAATGGAAAAGAGAAATGTAACAGACTTCAATAACCACCATATTAGAAAGCCACTGTTGAGAACATGGAAAAAAATACAAATCTAGAATAATAAACAAAACACCATTATGGCTATCCCCACAGGAAGCCCTTCAAAGAAGAAAGATGATACATAACGAGAATTGGCTAACATATAAATCACTACTAAAATGACAAACAGGACCAACAAGAAAAATTGAGAGAGGAAGGATATAATATAAATTGGTTCCCATATAGACAAATCAGAGAAAGATATAAAATCGACAACAAAACAGCAGGATTTGAGACTGAGGATTCTGAAATAAGTAAAATTTTAATTGGAGACTCTAAAAAATTAATTAATAATCTCTACAATTCCCTCCTGAAAACAGAAATGGAAGGAGAGGTTGTCAAAGAAGGGATGATTCAATGGGCAAAGAACATAGGACACTCATTAGAATTAGACAAATGGGAAAATGCATGGGGCAAAACATTAAAATACACATTGTCACAATCGTTAAAAGAGAATTGCTACAAAATGTACTTTCGATGGTACTTGACCCCTGCAAAAATTTCAAAAGTGTATAAAAACACTAGTAATTTATGTTGGAAGTGTAAAGAGGAAATAGGATTTTTTTATCATTGCTGGTGGTCGTGCAGTAAGGTAAAAAAATATCGGACAATGGTAAATGATACAATTAATGATATCTTAAATACTAACATGCAAATGAAACCCGAAACCTATTTGTTGAACATGATGGACAAAGAATTAGAAACTAAATTTGGGAAATTGCTTTTCTACATGATTACTATGGCGCAAGTAGCCCTAGTGCAGAAATGGAAATCTGAACATGTCTCCGATAAAGATGAATGGCTATTAAAATTATTTGATGCAATCGAAATGGATAAACTAACTCAAATCCTAAATGAGAAGCAAGCAAACAATATAAATAATGATTGACAACTAATATATAATTATTTAAATAAGATATGGAAAATATTTAAGAAGGCGGGAGAAAGATAAAAATTCTTTCTTGATTTCAGGAAAAATGCAGTGAAGGGAGTATATTAGTTGGAGAAAAAAGGGGAAAAAACAGAAATATAATTTCAAAACAAGGAAGAAGGAAGGGATACATAAGAAATCATTAACTATATATATATATATATATATATATATATATAGTTAATGATTTCTTATGTATCCCTATTTTTTGCTTGCTACTCTTCTTCCTTCTTTGTTGTTTTGAAATTGTATATGTGTATCTATTAAATAAGCAACTGTTATATTATTGGTAGATTAACCAATGGAGATACTTCCTAAAATAAATAATATAAGAATGCATGGAATCTAGATTAGCAAGTTAAGAAATAGTTTTAAAAAGAACACCTGGGCTGCAGCGGTGCAGCAGCAGCTAAGGAGGTGAGCCGGGAAAGCAGCAAGCTCTAAAAGCTGGCTCCCAATGCCCCCTGGAACACCTGGACTGCAGCAGCGCTGCAGCAGCTAAGGAAGCAGGGCACATTGTACTAGTGGTGCAACAGTAGCGTGAGGGGGTGTGGAGAGGAGTGGTAGGTCATAATAGCCGCTCCTCCACCCCCACCCCAGGAACAGCAGGCTCACCAGCAGCTAGGACGCCGAGCCAAGAGGTGACCCCCTTCTTTATACCATCAAGGTGAATAGCTACGGTGGCATGGCAACAACACCAGGGAATGTGGAGAAAGAGAACAGTTGGAAGGGAGGTCTCCCTAACAAGGGACAACTATGTCTATCTGGGAATTATCTGGGAGCAGCAATCAAGGTTGTGCAGGTAAATGAAAGTATGGCAGAAACAGAATGAAAGTTTGTCTCATAGATGAGAACGCTGACCTGCCTTGCTTCAGAGAGACCTGGCTGGGAGACAATAGCACCATCACCTGGGCGCATGCTCTTCCAGCCGGGTATTCTGTTAGCGAGCAGGTAATGGGAAGTGGGCAAGGGGGTAGAGTGGCCTTAGTCCATAGAAATAATCTTACTTTGGCCACGATACCTGTCTGGAAAACAGATCATTTTGAGTGCATGTACCTAAGCCTGAAGACTAAGGATAGTTTGGGAATTCTGTTAGTTTACCATCCACCCTGTTGTCTAACAGACTCCCTAACCAAGCTGACACAACCAGTCTCAGAGTTGCAGTTGGAGTTGCCCAGACTGTTAGCCCTAGGCGACGTCAACTTTTCACTCGAGACCAGTTTGTCAAAACTAACAGATGCGGCTTGGGAGTTTATGAAGTCCATGAAAAACATGGGCCTATCCCAATTGGTCATTGTGCCCACACATTGTGCAGGTCATACCCTCGATATAGTCTTTAGTATGGAACGGGAACATCTGTGGACAGAGATAATCAATACTACCGCATTGTCATGGACGGATCATTTCCTGGTCAAGGTCGAACTGAGAGCCACTGTTCACCCCATCAGGGGTGGAGGACTAATTAGAATGGTCTGCCATTGAAAGCTAATGGAACCAGATGGATTCCAGAAAGCCCTAGAGGGTTTAATGGTTGGGAAGCCTTGGTTAATACCTGGAATAATGATATTACCGAAGCTATTGACACAATCACTCCCAGGTGCCCTTTCCAACCCACTTCTAACTGTAAGCCATGATACACTAAAGAGTTTGGAAATATGAAGCGGGCTGGACAACTAGCGCACAGTGGGTAGAAAACTCAACTCTTATTTGACAAGACATGTCATAGGCAATTTCTTCATTCCTATGGAGTGACAATGTATGCAGCAAATAATTCTTTCTCCTCTGCACATATTTCATCTGCAAATTCCTGTCCAACAGAACTGTTTAGGGTGGTAAGGGAGCTGACCCAGATACCACCTCCTCAGAATCCATTGCTTAAGCCGACAACAGCCTACTGTGATGCATCTAACAACTATTTTGCAGATAAAATCCCTCACATAACAGCCAATTTGGATGCCGGCATTATAGCAGAACTGACTGGTGAGGTATCCAGCAACGCCGTGAAGAGATTATACTGGATCAGTTTCAGTCTATGAGTACCGAGGATGTGGGCAAGCTCCTTGACAGTGTGAATCAGATGACAACATGCCCTCTTGATAGGGTTACCATAATTCCCTTCCACAAAACCAGGACAAAGTGTAGGAAAAATGTAGGATGTGATGTAGCACAAAATGGAGGACGTTCAAAAAGGGAGGACAAAAACATTAATAAAAAGCAATATAAATTCACGCTTCTCACTCATGCTCAAAATGGAGGACATTTTGTCATTCTTCCTGGATAGGAAGAAAATGGGAATGAAGCTTTGTGTTGTTTGTGTGTTGGACTAGGATTCTGGAGACCAGGGTTTGCTTCCCTGCCTCTTGGGTGACCTCAAGCAAGTCACACTCTCTCAGCCTCCTCAGCAGAAAGCCATGGCAAACCTCCTCTGAACAAATTTTGCCAAGCAAACCCCATGATAAGTTTGCTTTACAATCTCCATAAAGTGGAAAACAACTTGTAGGTACACAACAGCAGTGGAGGGTCCACCATGATGTAGTGGTCTGAGTATTGGACTAGGACAATGGGAGACCAGGGTTCAAATCCCAGCTCGGCCATGGAAACCCACTGGGTGACCTTGGGCAAGTCACACTCCCTCAGCCTCTCAGGGGAAGATAAGGCAAATCCACTCCCCAAACAAATTTGCCAAGGAAACTCTGCAGGCTCGCCATAAGTCAGAAAGGAGTTGAAGGCACACAACAACAACAGCAACAACAGCAGCAGCAGCAGCAGCAGCAGAGGAACAGGGGGAGGAGAAAAAGGAAGGAGAAAGAGAAAGAAGAAAAGGAGGAGGAGGCGGAGGAGGAGGAAGAAGAAGAAAAAAGAAGATAAAAAGAATAGGAGGAGGAAGAAGAGGGTAAGAAGAAAAGGAAGAGGGGAAGAAAAACAAGAAGAGGGGAAGACAAAGAAGAAAAGGAGGAGGAGGAGGAGGAAAAGGGGAAGAAGAAGAGGGGAGAAAGAAGAGAAAGAGTGGACAAAAAAGAAGAGGAGGAGAAATAAGAAGGGTCCAGCTGGCCGGCAGAGGCTCTGCGTGGCTCCTCGCCTCTGCAGAAGGCCTTTCCACTGCAGCTTCTCTCATTGGAGCTGGCCAGTAATGCCTTCTCCAAGGCAGAGAAGCCGTCTGGTGCATCCTCCGCCTCTGGAGAAGGCCTTGCTGCCACGGCTTCACTCCTTGGAGTTCAGCCAGCTGACAAAACCTTCTCCGAGGAAGAGTAGCCGTGCTGTATGTCCTCCGCCTATGGAGAAGACCTTGCCCTGCGGCCTCTCTTTTTAGAGCCCAGCTGGCTGGCAAGGCCTTCTCCGAGGAGCTGTGTGGTGCCTCCGCCGGCCGGCTGGATCCCAAGTAAAGAGGCCGCTGCAGTAAGGCTTTCTCCAGAGGCAGAGGAGCCACGAGGGGCCTCAGGCAGCCAGCTGGGTCCCAAGGAGGGAGGTCCCCACAACAAGGCTTTTCCTCCACCACTGCCTGCCATGTGGCATGGAGCCTCAGGCAGACGGTTGGCCCCTGCACGGCTCCGCCACCACTGGAGGAGAGGCCTTGCCAGGGAGGCCTTGTTCCTTGGGGCCCAGTCAGCTAGTTGAGGCCATGCCCCGCATAGCAGGCGGCAATGGAGGCCCCTCCCTGAGCCCCATCCAAGCCCAGGGAGGCCTAGTGAGGCAGCTAGGCCTCGCATGCCACCGCCACTTGTTTGAGGCAGTGGCAAACAAGGTGGGAGCCGGGACTGGTCATAAACCCAGGCTAGGACATTCAAACTGGCCAAAAACCTTGAATGTCCCGGCATAATCCAGAATATGGTAACCCTACCTCTTAATCCATGCCCTTCATGGCTGGCTGTCCAGGGTGGAGATGCCTTGATGATGTTCCTGAGAGATATTGTCAATGCATCCTTTAGGGAAGGTCAATTTCCATCTTGTTTGAAGGAAGCGGTTGTTAGGCCACTTCTGAAAAAAATCTTCCTCAGACCCCCTGGATATAAACAACTATAAGCCAGTATCCCATCTGCCATTTCTAAGCAAAGTGATTGAGAAGGCTGTTGCCCTTCAGCTCCAGGTTGTCTTGGATCAAACCAATTATCTAGATCCATTTCAAACCGGCTTTAGGACAGGATATGGAGTTGAGATGGCCATGGTTGCCTTAGCTGATGACCTTTGTCTTGGCATCGACACGGGAAGCACACTGTTGGTGCTTTTAGACCTGACAACTGCCTTTGATACAATTGATCATGACATCCTTCTAGAATGCCTGAGAAAGTTAGGAATTGCAGGCATTGCATGCAATTGTTCCTCTCCTTCCTCTCAGGCAGATTTGAAAAGGTGATGCTCGGGGACAGTCGCTCTTCAAAAAAGGAGCTTAATTTTGGTGTCCCTCAAGGAGCCATCCTGTCACTGATGCTATTCAAAATATATATATATATATATATATATATATATATATATGAGAAGCCGCTGGGGAAAATCATCCAGAGACATGGGGCGGGGTGATATCAGTACGCTGATGACACCCAGATATTTTTCCATGTCTCGGTCTATAGCTTTGACTACAGATAGCATCTCTCCTCTCAATGAATGTCTTAAGGCGGTAATGGACTGGATGATAAAAAACAGACAAAAACTGAATCCAAACAAAACAGAGGTTATCACAGTAGGGGCCTCTAATCCAGGTAATGAGATATGTCAACTGGTCCTAGATGGGATCACACTCCCCTTAAAGGAATCTGGAGGTGCTCCTAGACTCATCACTTCAAATGACAAATCAGGTAAATGGAATGGTCAAGACTGATTGTTTTCAGCTTTGGCTGATATGCCAGCTGCATCCTTTCCTGGAACCAGGGGACCTGTGGTTCATGCACTGGTAGCCTCACGACTCGACTTCTGCAATGTGCTCTACATGGGGCTACCCTTGTGCTTAATCCGGATACTTCAGTTAGTTCAGAACATGGCAGACAGGATGGTCAATGGAAAAACCAGAAATGACCATATAACACATATTCTAAAGTTACTCCACTGCCTGCCCATTGGTTTCCAGGTGCAGTACAAGGTGTTGGTTATGATCTTTAAAGCCCTAAATTGCTTTGGTCCAACCTGTTTACAGGACCGTCTCCTTCCATACAATCCACCCCATGCACTCAGGTCCTCTAGGAGGAACCTATTGCAGCGTATAAAGACCTGGTTGACTGCAACCACCCAGAGGACCTTTCCTTCAACCTCTCACAGATTGTGGAAAGGCCTGCCAGAGGGGATCCATCATATTAGCAGCTTAGACAGCTTTAAAAAGGCTGTCAAGACAGATAGTTTCCAGCAGGCCTTTCCTGAATAACAAACTTGGCCACCATCTGAATCTACCACCTCACTGATTACACTGTAGCCCCATTCACTTGTCTTTGTCTATTTCAGTGGATGATTTTAATAATTAATTTGTTTAATTAATGTCTTATCAGAAGTAGGAAATTACGGGGATATGGGTTTTGTGCGATCCAAAGGTGGCAGTGGCCCCGAGGGACACCATGCCTTCCTCCTCCTCCTACCCTCCCTCCACTGGTCTACCTGGCTGGGTCCTGGTGGTCCGGCAGCAGTGGGCGTCTCCTCCAGTCTCCTCCTCCACTTCCTCCTCCAGGGTGGACCTTTCTCCGCTGCCCAGCCTCCTTTTCTGGGAGTTCTCTGCCCCGGTAGGACAGAAAGAGACAGGCAGGCAGGGAGGACACAGGATCAGAGGATGTAGGAAGAAGGCACGCGCACTGTGAAGGCACAGATGCATGTCCTCTGTCCTCTGGTTCTGCATCCTCCCTGTCTACCTGCCTGCCTGTCTGTCTCTTTCCATCCAGGCCTCCTTCTAAGGAGGCCTACTGGGGCAGAGGACTCCCGGAGGAGGCGGCTGGGAAGAGAAGAACGGAGGAGGAGGAGGAGGAGGACTGTAGGAGAGGGCTGGCCCCAAGCCTTGAGACCTGCCGCTGCCACCACCTGGACCCATCCACCAGCAGCACCCATGTAGGCAGGCAGGCCAGCAGAGAGAGGAAGGGATGGAGAGAGGGAGGGAGGGAGGGAAAGGGGGAAGGAAGAGGAGGAAAGAAAGAAAGAGGGAAAGAGAGAAGGTTTTTTCCTTTTCTTTCCTCCTCCTCCATCCATTTTCTCCGTGCCGTTTTTCATCTTTTCTCCCCTTAATGTGAACGACAAAGGGGAGTAAATGGCCCTGGAGATAATTCACTTTCAAAATAATCCAGTTTCGAACTGGATTATTTTGAAAGTGGGAATGAGCCCTTCGTTAAGTATTTACTGAGACAACACACCAGCCTATAATGTTTTTGGCTGTGGTTTAATTACTATATTCATCCAAAGTCTTGGAGCAATTTAGTGCTTAATCTTCATTAAGCCACACTGTAGAAATTGGAATATGCAACCACATTTATTTTTATTATAGGTTTTCCCTGTGGGGAGACACTGTCACAAACAAAGACTGCCAGCTCCTGGAAAGATGTAATTGAATCATGGGCCAGTACAAAGCCTCATTTCAAGTATGGCATTGGACCAACTGACCCCAAAAAAAACATCTATAGCTATACTCAGGTATGAGCAGAAACACCATATTTCTTACATGAGTTTTGGGGCAGGATAAAACTAATATTTGAGATTATGTAAATACTTGGTTTTCTGAGACTACTTTGTTAATTTTTCTACTATTATACATGTTTAATAATTTATGGGGATGAAAAATTATACATTTAATTATCCAGTTCCAGAAATATAAACTATAAGCTCTAGATAACAGAGCTAAACAGGTCAAGAACTGAATCATTCATGATATACTGTAACTAAATTAATGAACAAGTCACAATTACACTGAGAATGTATAGTTTTTTGAGACCAGGATGAATTCTAAGACATTAAAGAGAGAACCCACAGCAGGTGAGCTATGTTTTGGGAGTCATCCTTGACTCCTTATCTGTATTTTCGGAAGTCTTGTTTGGGGCGTTTTCTTGTTTTGGCTGTGTCCTTTCATTGGAATTTATCACATGAGGAAAATTGGAAGTTTAAAAGGGTCAGACGCAAATGGTTTTCAGACAACATTGCATAGAAACCACTTAGAATCCAACAAGAAAGTGGTATGAACTAGGAAATCAGCATTTGTGGGGAAAATATCAGAAAATCATTTCCATTTCATTCACGAATACGCTTTTTTGTGCAATTGCTGTAGTGTGAAAGCTACTTCCGGTTTAGTTATGGGATTCTCCCTCTTTTTGTGTTTGTTGCCAGATTTCCCATGGTTCTTTGGGGTGAATTTACTTCCAGTGCAACTGAATAAGTAAAATAAGTACGCACCCTTCTTCGTAGCCAGAGCTCTTAAAACAAACAGCTGATGTAAGGGCAGAGGGGAGGGGTGAAGAGTGAAGTCTGAGTTCCCCCCCTCTCTCTCTGCGTCCCCTGTCTGCTTCAGCTGCAGTGATCCCCAAATTGTCCCCTTTAAGGGGTTTTGGACTTCAGCTCCCAGAATCCTAGGCTATTAGCCAACATGGCTGAGGCTTCTGGGAGATGAAATCCAAAATCCCATAAAGGAGACAGTTTGGGGATCACTTCAGCCTTCCCTCTAAGCTAGAGCTGTTAAAGAAACAGTTACTGAGGCAAAGGGACAGAGAGAGATAGAGAAAAGGTTGAGTTCCCCCTTGCTCTTTCCTGTGTCTGTCTGTCTCCCGCTTCAGCCTTCTCCACTAGCTTGAGCTCTTAAAGAAACAGCTGCTGAGGGAAGGGAGGGAAACACACATACACAAAGATTTGTCTACATGTGAAAATCATTTGCACATTTGATCGCTTTTTCAGGATGCACATGCTTTTATCATTATCAGGATGGAGGCACATTTGGTCCCATCATGTGAAAACCATTTGCACATTTGCGCACAAGTACAGATTGATCTAATATTCTGCACAGGATAACAGCACTTTGTGTGAGAAAACAATTTGTGCAATTGTGCAAAAACTTCCAATTTTTCCCCGTGTGATGAATTCCATTGACTTGCTTGGGGATCGGAACGAGCAGCCACTAGCACTATATAACTCTGCGTCTGTCTTTAAAGTTCAGTCTCTGAGGAGAGAGCACAAGGTGAGCGGTGTTTTGGGGATCATTCTTGACTGTGTTGTTTTAGTTTTTTGCTAAAAAAAAATTATTATCAGTTTTCAAAAAATAAAAGGCAAACTCATGTAATACCCAATTTCCAAAAACGTTCAGCTCCCATTAATATTCCAGACATCCATTTCTTTAGACAGTTAACACACAAAAACAATTCAAACATAATTAAATTATACCCTAACTATGACACTCCATTCATCCATAACTCATTCACTACTTCCTCATCTACAGTCTTTTAGTGGATTTCAAAGAACAATGCTTATTTAATGTACTATTTCATATTTAATATACTTAATATCTGAGTGGACTGTTTGTCTTTTTAAAAAAAACATGTGGGAGGGATTTTTGTTTGTTTGCTTGTTTTGGCTGTGTGCTGTCCTTGAGCACATGGTCTAAGGCAGGGGTAGGCAACCTGCGGCCTGCGGGCCGGATGCGGCCCGGCAAGGCCTTGGGACCAGCCCCAGCCTGGTCCTGCCACTGATTGCTGCCGGAGCCTTTGACCTCTTGCGTGAGGGCCTGGGACCTTTGGCTTATCAGGAGGAGGTGGGCAAGTGGGGCAATTGTCTATAGAAGCCTCAGAAACATGCATTTATATTAACATTTTTTAAAAAATCAGCAATTTTTTCCGCGTGTCCTCCATTTTTTTTAAAAAAGTGGCCTCCATTTGAAAATTTTGTCCTACATTTGTCCCGGTTTATTTATTTATTTATTTATTTATTTATTTTTAAAAATATTTAATTATTTATTTTTTGGCTTTGGACCCCCAGTTGTCTGAGGGACAACAACCCGGCCCCCGGCTCAAAAAGGTTGCCTACCCCTGGTCTAAGGGGACAGGGCTTCTGGTGAGTCACTAATAACCACTAGCTCTATATACGTGCTGCTTCGATCTTTGGAACGTCGTCTCTTATGACCAATGCCAGTCACATCAGAGTTATTACAGTCTGAAAAGTGTTGGGTGGGGGAAATAACTGCAGATATGGAGGAAGAAAGATCTGTAGTGTGTGCAATGTTTGCCTTCTTGCCACAAATCCTCACTGACTATACTTGCAGCAAGGGCAAGGGCAAGCGCAAGTGCAAACTGGTGGCTCTCTTGGAAGAGAAAATCAACATACAGAGTGACCAGACACCTTCCCTTTCCAGGATATGCCCTACATTTCAGCCTTCTGTCAAGGAGGAAACAAGCCACCAGGAACAGATGATATTCCAATTCAGCTGCTGCAATCCACATCGACAGGGTCAACTATAGTGCTAAATAACATATGCCAACAGATATGGAAAACAAAATGATGGCCAACAGACTGGAAACTATCAATATACATCCCCATCCACAAAAGGAGATACAAAAGATTACAGCAACTATAGAACCATAGCACCAATATCCCATGCAAGCAAAATTATGCTCAAAATTTTATAACATAGACTCCAAACATACATGAAAAGAGAAATTTCAGAAATCCAAGCATGCTTCAGGCAAGGAAGAGGCACAGTGGAGTGCACTAGGGTATTTCAAAAGAAAAACAGCATGTGCTTTATAGACTACAGCAAAGCCTTTGACTGCATAGATCATGAAAGGCTATAAAAAGCCCTTAAAGACATGGGAGTGCCAATATGTCTGATAGTCTTAATAAGGAATCTGTATTCAGGATAACAGGCTATTGTCAGAACAGAACATGGAGAAACAAAATGGTTCCCAATCGGCAAAGGAGTCAGACAAGACTGCCTCTTACCACCCTACTTGTTCAACTTATATGCAGAGCATATTGTAAAAAAAGCAGGCTTGCACACAGAAGAAGGAGGAGTGAAAATATGAAGAAGGAATATCAACAATCTGAGATATGCAGATGACACCATAATACAATGGTGCTGGAGAAGAGTGAGACAGCCAAAAAGACAAATAAATGGGTTCTGGAGCAGATCAAGCCAAAAATCTCCCTGGAAGCCAAGATGACAAAACTCAGGTTGTTTCCTTTTGGACACATCATGAGAAGGCATGTATCACTGGAGAAAAAGAGTAATGCTAGGAAAGGTAGATGGAGGAGTCTATTAAAGACATCACAAGTATGAGTTTGCAGGAGCTCAGCAGAGCAGTGGAGGACAGAGTGTCTTGGAAATGTCTCATCAGCAGGGTCACCATGAGTCGAGATCGACTCGAGGGCAGTTAACAACAAACAAAAGAAGCGTGAATTTATATTAATAGTAGTGTTTTTAGCTTTTATTTTGTAATGTCCTACATTTTTCTTGAATGCCCTACATTTTGTGGTGCCTTGCCCTCATTTATGCTTAGGACATCTGGTCACCCTGAATGCACTGCTGCTGCTGTGTTGAGATTCTTCAAAGCTTCAGAGAACACAAAGACTTCTTGTATAAAATGGTGGGGGAATTGATCCTACATAACCAACAAGAAGAAATTGCCAATAAAACAAAGGGGACTTTAACACTGAGGGAGCACCTTGAAGGACAGTCTCCATCAAAAGTGGACCATACACAAGGGATTGGGAACACTCCACCTAAGCAATCGCTCACCACATCTTCCTGATAATGGTGTTGAAGAGGCACAAACAGAAGACCAGCAGCAAGAGACACTGCAAGCCAGGAAAGGAGTCAGCTTCCAACAACTGCAACACAAAGAAAAGAAAGGTACTAGGGGATTCATTGTTCAGGGGTAGAGAAGGAACTCTGTGCCATCCAGACAAGATGAATCAGTAAGTGTGCTGGTGTCTTCCTGGTGTGTGTATCCAAGATTTCACTGACAAGCTACCAAAGCTCATGAAGAACACAGAACAGTACTTCTTTCTTCTGTTTCATGTGATCATCAACAACACTACAAAGAGCACCTTTGGACGATGAAGCCCTAGGCAGGAATGTGAAAGGCATAGGTGGTATTCTGAACAATTATAGCAGGGAAATATAGGATGACCACATGGGGACATAAATACTGCATTTTAGCAACTGGCTATACAAATAGTGTTGACAGGAGAGGTTTAACTTCTGAGACCATCGTCTTCATTTCCCAGGGGAAATGGTTATAAATGGACTAAGAATAATGTTTCTGGCAAAAGCCAAAATCTTATAGAGAGAACTTTAAACTAATTTCTAGAGGGCTGGAGATGATAGCTTATACAACAGTCCCATAACAAGGATGTGAATTCTAGATGAGAACTTGAGGGACAGAATGGGAGTCACAGTAAAATTCATATTAGAATAAAAGATGAGAACAGAGTTTACAAAACAAAGAAGACAAGCTTCATGTTCTAGTGCAGAAAGGTAAATACAAATGCTAGCTGATCACTATTGTCCTTGGTCTGCAGTAAAGTATTTTGTCCTTTTACCAAGACTATTGTCTGAATCCTTGGAACAGAGCTGATTGGTACTGACACAAATAAATAAATAAATAAATAAATAAATAAATAAATAAATAAATAAATAATTGGTACTGACACAAATAAATAAATAAATAAATAAATAAATAAATGACAGACTAGCACCTTTGGGGCCAAGGTAGGTATGTGATGTGAACTAAGGCTGCCATGTCTGGACAGTTCCAAGTCTTGAGATAACCCATGGGGTGGTGGTTGTGAAGTTAGAATTACAAGGAGTAGCCCCTGGTGACTGATAAAGCAGCAATCACAGTTGCATAGAATTTGCCATTCAAATAAAAAAACCACACACATAAAGTCTAATAAATGAAGAAAAAAACACATATACACACTTTCCAAGACAGCATTCAGCCTGAGCACTAGGGCCCAGGGTCCAGAGAATCTTGATACATTCACAAAGGCCTGTTACAGACTGCCAAAATAAAGCTGCTTCGGGTCTCTTTGGAGGTATGCTGTTTAAATGATGCATGCATCCTAAGAATCCGGAAGCTGCACCAAAGCTGCACTTCAGTGCTTAGGAATGGAGTGTGGCTTTGGCGCGACCTCCGGACTCTTAGGACCCATGCATCATTTAAACAGCATACCTCCAAAGAGACTCGAAGCAACATTATTTTGGCAGTCTGTAACAGGCCAAACTTCCATCATAGATGTGGGTCAGGCTCAAGGGCAATCAGCTCTAACTAGTACTTCAATTCAATAACAATCCAAATCAGATGGGATATAAAATCAGTTTGAAGTGGAGGGGGGGCACCCTGCTAATTTTTAATTGTAGTTATTTTCCCTCAGGTTATTATTGTGAGCACACACCACTACTGAAGCATCTTTACACATCTAATTTGCTCTTACCCCTAAGCAGAATATTATTTTTAAAATACGCACAGAAAAATTATTCCTGGAACTGTATTTCAGGAAAGAAAATCACACGCATGTTAGACCAAACAACAAAATACCAGTCATAAAAAATAAAATAAAATAAATACTAACTTCAAAAGTTGTGATCCACTGTAATTTGTCTGCACTTTGTTTTCCCTACCAATGCTCTTCATTAATCTGTACTCCTTACCCTGCCCTCTTGTCACTATATAGACTGGAGCTACCTAGCCCCACCTGTTTGCAATGTAACATTTTGACTTGTTCCTGGTAACTTCAATGTAACCATTTAATTTCTGCCTGGTAGCTGTATTACAACCTTTTGTTTTATGTCTCGTTACTGTAATAATGCTCCTCCCAACTGTTCTTTGAAAACAGCGCCAAAATTCAAACTTGACTAATACATATAACACAACACAACACAACACCTCCCCCCAAAAAACCAATACATACTTTATATATACATTTCCCAAATTCATCCATAATGACAGAACCAAAACCCTCTTCGGTTCTGACATCATGCAGCCTTTCTCCCAGAAGGGACCAAGTAGGAAAGATAGAGGAGTTTATCACACCGAGGCTGATTTTGGCATTAAAAAGAGATTAAAGCACATTTAAAGCATCCTGCAAAGGAAGTGAAAATGACAAGTAATTGCACGAATGATTAACACACGCAATTTCACAAATAAAGTGATATCAGAAATGCATTGTCTCTGACATCCTGACATTTATGTTTCTTTGTGACCACTTTAACGGTGGGTTTTGTGTGAGGTTGTGTGAAATCGTTATGCGTAATTATGCAGTTTTTCCAGGATATTCTCGAGATAAACTCCCAATCTCTTTCTTGTGATAAACTCCTTAGAAACCTTGCCTTACATGGTTAAGATTCTAGATACTGACTGAACTAGACATATTTCATTTTTGTTTATCAACTATACAATTCTTTGTTGTTGTTGTTGTTGTTCTGTGCCTTCAAGCTATTACTGACCTATGACAGAAGGATTTTCTAGGCAAAAATTACTCAGAAGAGATTTGCATTCATCTAAGGCTGAGAAAGTGTGACTTGCCTAAGGTCACCCAGTGGATTTCTGTGGCTGAGATTGGGATCTGAATCCAGGTCCCCCAAAATGTTAGTCCAGCACTGAATCCTACATCACACTGGGTCCCATACAATTCTAGGGTTGGATAATTAAGATTTACTGATTACAGCTAATGAATGACTAAATTAATGCATATATTTTTCCATTATGCTTATAGCTCATTTGGCATAATACGTATATGGTTGGATGTGCAGTTGGTTATTGCAAAGAGAATACTTTCCCTTTCTTATACTTGTGCCATTATTGTCCTGGGTAAGTTTTGGATGTAACTTTCTTAGATCACCCTGTTCAAAAACTCCCCATGTCACCACACCTATAGAGTTGTTATGATACATCAATTTCAAAATATGTATCAGAAAGATGTATCTGTGGGTGCAAAGAGGTGCAAATGAATGGTAGGGAGGAGTGGCATATTAAATCTCTAGCAACTATTTGAAACTGATTTTTAACTGATTTTTAACAAACAGTCTGACATGTGGCTTCAATATACTATGTTGTCTGAAATGCAACCCAAATTGTGCACCCTCCACTGTAGGGTCATAACTTTTTAAAGTGTCATGCTTTTTAAAGTATCATAGGCAAACTAGTGAGTCATTGTGAGAAATGAGGCACTCATAAACATCTAAAGTTTCTTATGTATTATCACACTATTTATGAGATTACATCCCATATTTTTACTGGAGGTAATAAAAAATCTGTAGGCAAATAAAAACATTTAATTATCATGTAAATAAAAGAACCATGGCTTAAGACTAGCCTTACTAATAAGGATAATAAAGGCAAGAACTCTTCCCATACCAGTCTACTAGCACCACAGCACAGTTTGAGCAAGTCTTTGATATAGCTGTTCCTGGATTATGGAACTCTTGAAATTTAGGAGTGTGTTCCCCAACCACAACACACAGAGGATGATTTATTACCTAAATCTGTGCTGATATTCTATACTGGCTACTCAGTTATATATGCATAACTAATATCTCTTAGCCCAGCCTCCAAGTTCATCTTAACAGCCAACAGATTGGTAGTCAGCTACCAATTGTGGCACAAGGAGGGGGATATTTCCAGTCCCCCCCCCCCCACTAGACGGCAAGGTTGCAATGAGGAATTGCAACATTGGGCCTGATTCTGATTGTTGCATCCCTAGTTACTGGCGAGAGGGGATGCGAAATGCCATCCTCCCCATACCCCAAATGCCAGCCTTGCCCAATCCAGCTGCAGGCTGATAAGGTGGAATGGGGTGGCATTTATGTAGTTTTATAGTAAGACCATGTAGTCTTACTGAATACAGAGCACTTATGGATCCATAGCTCTAGGTTACAAATCTGTAACTATAACAGCAAATGCTAGTCCTGATTTTCAGGCTTACCCAGCTGTGGAATATCAGTGTGTGTGTGTGTGTGTGTGTATCAAAAATCGATCAGTGATGCCTTTATTGGCTTACTGAAATGCACAATATACTTGTTGCAAGCTTTCGAAGCTCCATGGGCTTCTTCATCAGGCAGGATGTTACAAACCAAACAGGAGAGAGAGAAAAAAACTGTTGGAGATGTTAGTCAGATGCCTGCATGTTGTTTCAATTCTTCGTAAGGATGGTATACTGGGGAGGTTATATTTTGTTCAGGCAGGCTCCTCCTTTTTCTTCTTGAGGAAACCATTGTTCTCTGCCTACAAAGAGGCCTGTAACCTCACTGGAATGGAGACATACTGGAATGCAAAAGAGGGGTCCCTGTTGAGATTCAAATGGACTTTAAATTTCTTGTTCTTTGGAAATCTCCCTATTGCCCCATGTGCCTGCCTGCACAAAATATATCTTCTCCAGTATACCATCTTTACTAAGGACTGAAACAATATGGAGGCATCTGACTAACATCTCCAATAGTTTTTTTCTTCTTCTCCTATTTGGTTGGTAACACCTTGTCTGATGTAGAAGCCCATGGCTCTTCGAAAGCTTAAACAAGTATATTGTGCATTTTGGTTGGCCAATAAAGGTATCACCGATGGATTTTTGTTTGCATTTGTTAAATGGCCAACACAGCTACCTCAGTATATATATCAGTTGTTGTTGTTGTTATTATTATTATTATTATTATTATTATTATTACTCTTTATCTGTGATGATGACATGAACCACAACTGCTATTCTTCCCTAGCACTGGGAAGCCACTACGTAGTCTGGATGTCTATCACAAGTCCTATCTCACAAAGCTACTATAACGTGGTTTTTAACAAAGTTATTGTGTATCTTTTGTTTACAAACTATATTTTAATTATAACAATAAAGCTTTGATCTGTGATTTCAGTGGGAACAGTCAAGACAAAGTAAAAAGACCCTACAATGAAGGCCCTCCCTGTGCAGACTGTCCTAATGAATGTGATGATAAACTCTGTAGTAAGTTACTAATAACGTATCAATGGGGTTAGATAAATGACTACAGATTATTCTTGTTCCTCTTTGGGAATCATCTGTGTCAGCCTTCTTCAACCTAATTCCTCTCAGATACCACCCTGCATCTTATGGGCTGGAAGATAATGGAGTTTGTAATCCACGAGATCCAGAAGGTGGTTTGTACTATTTCTTGTAGTAGTCTACAAGAAATAGTATAGATCACCTTCTGGATGTTATATACTACAAACTCTATTATCTCCCAGCTCTGAATTTCCTTTTCATACTGACTAGAATGTTAAGAGCTACTACACTTCCAAAAGTAGACTGTGCCCAGGCCATTGAGATTTGTCTATATAATAAGACTTGCTCCTTATATTGGCTCTTTCAGCAGGTACCCAAAAGTGCAGCAAAATAATATATAGATAGCTCCATCTAATTTCATGATATCACTGATAGCCAAGAATGGAGCAATATGCCAACAGAGAATCATGCAACAGCATGATGCGTCAGCTGTAGTTTTCAAATGATGTCAAGAACAGCTTTACAAAAACAAATTAAGAATATGTGGTAATAATGTCAAAGTTTTTGTCCTTCAACGAAGAATTTCACAATGACACAAATTAATATTTTGGACCATTAAGGGTAAATCTGTTGCAAGACTAAACTAATGCATGTGCAAGCTGAGGAGGCAGAAAGGGGTGGCGAGATGCTGCCCCTTTCTGCCTCAGAAGGAGGCCACGGCTACCAAATGCTGTGGCCTCTAGGAGGCCTAAAAAGAACCCGCTCCTGGTGGATTCTTTTTAGGCTGCATGCAAGGTACCATTGGCTGTCAAGCCCAGTTGTTAGCATTTTCTCACAAATATCTAACTTTAATTTGTCTGTTTTTTTTTTCAGTGAAAGCATGCCCATATAAAAATATTTACAGTGAATGTGGAACAATGAAAAACCTCTTTACATGCCAGTCAGATATTATGTCTGACGCCTGTCCAGCCACCTGCAAATGCTCAACTTAAATTATATAAGTACAAAGGTCATCTTAAAACAATGGTTCTTGACTGAGAAGGATGGAAATTCAAGATTTAATTTTTTCCCCTCATAAAATGGCAAAACTGGCAAAAAGCAAATGAAGATTGCTTTTTTAATGTGTTTTACTGGTTACAAGGTTACAATTAAGAAAGAGATCTTTCAAATCAAACACAAGTAAACATGTGTTGCAGTAAAGTAGTTATACATATCAGTTTTTGTTGAAGGTGCATACTGTAACAGAAACTTTTGAACCCTCTTTTTTTAAAAAAAAAATGTATTTGCATAATCCTGAGTGATCTTGTCATACTATACATTAAAAGATCTCCCCAGAATTTCTGTTATGCCAATGTGAGATTCATTAGGCCTTCATTTTAGTTCCCTAAAGTCACGTCATTGTTTTCACTACTCTAGTGTATTTAACTTATGGTTTTGATATATACAAAGGAAGTTTAGAACTCTTTTCCGCAAGGCATATAAATTCAGGCTCCAGCATATTTCCAGTTTTTGCTGTAATCATGTGCAATGTAAAATAGTTAAATAGTTCCAAGTTCATACATTAGATTACTCTCATGTACATTAATCTAATGTACATTATGCAGCACAGCTAAATTTTTCACACTTCACATGTTACACTGCAGTAGAAATTTAAGTGTTAGAAAATTCATATTTGACAATGCTTTAGAAACAAAACTGACTGAGGAAAAAGCCATCCATTCCATTGCTTTAGAAAGATCCTTGAATGCTCATGATTGACTGCTCATGATTACACTGCTTTAGAAATAATGTTCAGTGCAAGAAATATTACACTTGGCATTGCTGTAGAAAGAAAATTGAATTGAAAACAATTTACAGTTCATGCATTACCACACAAGGCTTTAGAAATCGAATTAAAGCAGAACAACATCCGTTTCCACCCTTTTTCACACAACATCAGCACTCTTCCATAGCTGACTAGTCCCCCAAGTGTTACTATTGCACAGATTTGTATTAATAGGAAAAATCCATCAATGACTACCTATACTGCGACATTTCTGCAATTCCATAAGTACAAATGGTTATTGGTAGTGCAGTTCTGAGATGATGATGATGATGATGATGATGATGATGATGATGATGATAGGATTTATTTATATCCTGCCCAATCACTGGGAATCAGGGCGGCTTACAACAGTAGGGAAATACAAAGCAATAGCAATAAACAATAACAATAAACATAAAATAATAAGCAAATGTAACATAGCAATACATAGCAAAAACATAACAACAACAACAATAATAATAACAGTAATATCGTAACGATTCAATAATGACAAAAGCCTAACACTGGTGATTACATTCAAATCAATAATTATCAAAAAGAAATCCTAATTTCCAACCCCTCATTGCAAAAAATAAAAAGCAGATGCCAATAAACAATGAACACCATTATAGAAAATCAAACATGTTGCCACATTGTATACCCTTTTCATTATGTCTTCAGGAGGCAATCAACCATCATGCTGACATGGACACTGTCTAAAAATAAGTAAAGACAGAACACATTATAATTATAATTTCATGGTTTCAAGCCCTTAGTTCAAACTGGTTTTCCATTATTGCAAGTTATCAATTTACTGTATAGTAAAACTGAGTTTTTAATCTATATTTATATTAATCTAACCACAAAAGGCACATTAGGAATAGGACAATGATCAGCCTCATTGATCAACTGGGTGTTCCACCTCATGGCATAGTAGAAATGAAATTTCCATGGCCAATGTTTTGGAGAAGTGCACATTTCCTATTGTCTTGGACTGCTGATATAATAGTATAGCACCTAGTGGAAATAAGTCTTGT
The DNA here is from genome assembly GCA_023333645.1 of Sceloporus occidentalis. Classification (NCBI taxonomy): domain Eukaryota; kingdom Metazoa; phylum Chordata; class Lepidosauria; order Squamata; family Phrynosomatidae; genus Sceloporus; species Sceloporus occidentalis. The sequence continues at coordinate 5,359,208 of JALMGF010000004.1, read as the reverse complement.
GAGTGTTGTTGTTGTTGTTGAAGTCGCACAAAATTATCCCTATGATAGTTTGCATTTGCATATATACTTTTTCTTGTTTTCTTAAAACCAGAAAGCCTCTGATTTAGAAAAGGTATAGAATGTTATTTTAATTGAATTCCAGTCTTCTTTTACTTGATTTATGGACTGAATCCTTATCATAGCTGCTAATATGTCAAGATCCTTTATTTCTTTTAATTTGAGTAGCCATTCTATTATTGAAGGTATCTCCTCATGTTTCCAAAATTTTGTGTAAAGCATTCTGGCTGCTGTTAACATGTAGAGTATTATCTTTCTATATTTCTTCTTGGTGGTGCTGTTGTACATCTGTCCTTATATTTTGATTCCTTTGATGCCTTGCTCTTCTCTTAATTTGTTAATTAATATTTCCAGTACAACAATAAATAACAGCGCATTAACAAGTATCCCTGCATTGTACCTTTCTCAATATTCATTTGTTCTGTTTTTCCTCATTAATTATTATCCGTGCTTTTTGTTCTATATAAATTGCTTTTCTCCTTTTCTTGAAATTTACACCCGTATTCATTCTTGTCATGGTTTCCTGCATAAAACACCAACTAACTTTATTGAAGGCTTTTTCAGCCTCTTTGAAAACCATTGCTGGTTTTTTTTCATTGTGACTGTCAACATTTTCTAATATGTCAAGGGTTTTATATATAGAGATTTGTTATTACAATCAACTGATCAAACATCACAAACATCAATCAACATCAGCCAATCGACAAACCACAATAAATCATCAAATTGTAAAAGTAAATAATAGCTAAAAATTCACTTATAAAATTATATTAAAATTTAAAAGTATAAAATCATTATAAATATGGGAAATCATAAAATTTTAGCAGACTAAAAAATATTATGAACTTTTAAGAAACCATCTTACGCCGACAGACCATTGCCGTTGCACAAAAAGTGGCCAACCTTGTTGTTATTACTGGACATTGGTCTGCCAGGAAATAAGATACATAAAATTCATCAGTTCTTCCAAGAAAATGACTAAGAATTGGATGAATAAAAATATGGCAATAGCCATAATAAAAAGGACAATACAACAATACATGACCAATAATAATAATAATAATAATAATAATAAGAAGAAGAAGAAGAAGAAGAAGAAGATTTATTTATATGCCGCCCAATCTCTGGGAATCTGGGCGGCTTACAACAGAGGAATAATACAAAGTAAGCAATAACAATAAACATGAAATAAAAAGAGATATAACATAGCAGCATATTGAACAATAACAATAAATTAAGATCACAACCAACAATAGCAGTACATAACAAAATATATAGCAAATCAACAGCAGCAAATTAAATAACAAAATACATAGCAGTTAATAAAGCAAAACAAGTGAAAGGAAAACCTAACAATAAACATTCCTTGCAATTAAATAATTAAAACAACTCTAAGGGACAACGAGTTTCTTCAGCGTCCTCCAGCTGAACCCTGTTGGAGTTTGGGCGGGAGACGGGAGGAGAGCGCTGGGCCTCCCTTCCTTCTCATGGCTGGAGGAGAGGAGTCTCCACTGTACCAGTTCCACAGGGGCATATGTGTAGATCATAGGGAATGTTATTGTATCTCCCTTCCAATAAGGCTGAACATTAAATTTTGCTAAAGTGAATGCTATCCTATGTTTTGGAAGGGTTAGAAGATTTAAATGGTTAACTAAGAAAAAAACATTGCCATTGTCTCTAAAACAGGGCATACAGCGACTGTTTTTATGTGTTGTTGCAACTCATTATCTATGGCCTGTTACAGACTGCCAAAATAAAGCTGCTTTGGGTCTCTTTGGAGGTATGCTATTTAAATGATGCCTGGGTCCTAAGAGTCCGGAGGCCGCGCCAAAGCCACACTCCATTCCTAAGCACTGGAGTAAAGCTTTGGTGCAGCTTCCGGATTCTTAGGATGCATGCATCATTTAAACAGCATGCCTCCAAAGAGACCTGAAGCAGCTTTATTTTGGCAGTCTGTAACAGGCCTCTAATTCATTGATGTATTTCCCGTTTTGCTTTCTCATAGTCCATTGCCAAAATGGTGGTGTGTGAAAAACCCAGTTTAACAAGTTTCTCATTCAGAGTCTTATTCCATCTGAAGAGAAACCCATCAGACAATATCAAAGGGGCTAATCCTACTGGGGTGAACAACATTCTGAGCCAAAAGTTAAATTTAAGTACCCATGACCGTGATTCAACTGTCATTTGACCTGTCTCCAAATATAGGATTGCATTAAGCACACACCTTGGAAGTACAAGAATGGATCTGAAAAACTTTGTCTGCATAGTTTCCATTGAGTCAAAGTTTATTCTAATGTTGTTTTTGCATGTACAGTACCTTCTTGGTATAAACCCATTTTGATCTTCATGTATAATGTCTATTATATTTTTTTAGTCTTTCTGCAATGATTGAAGTGAATATCTTATAGGCAGTGCTCAATAGTGAAATGAGTGTATAATTTTGTCCCTCTCTAGTATCTCTTATTTTCTTTGAGATTAGAGAAATGAAAGTGTCCTCCCAAGATTGTTGGAAATCTCCTTTATGTATATCATTTAATATGTTCCGTAATAGTATAACTTTCTCCATTTTTTTAATAATAAATTGCTGGCAGTCCATCTGGTCCTGGGGCCTTTCATGTTTTCATTTTGTCAACGGCTTCTGATATTTCATTTATTGTAAAAAAATGATTTAAGAATGTTTTTTGTTCTTCTGTTAATTTTGGTATTTTCTGTATTTTTTGATATTTTTTCATTATCATCTGTGACTTTGTATAGATTTTCAAAATGTTTTTAATGCTCTTCTGATCAGGTACTTTTTCTACTTTATCTCTCAGTTCTAAGATTAATCTCTCTTTTTTTTCTTAATTTATTTGTTAGCAGTTTCCCTGGCTTCTTGCCCAACCTGAAATATTTTTGCTCGGAGTACTGTAATTTTTTTCTCCATATAGAATCATAGAGTTGGAAGAGACCGCAAGGGCCATCCAGTCCAACCCCCTGCCATGTAGGAATTCTCACTCAAAGCATCCCTGACAGATGGCCATCCAGCCTCTTCTTAAAGACCTCCAAGGAGGGAGACTTCACCACTCTCCGAGGAAGTGTGTTCCACTGTCGAAAAGCCCTTACTGTCAGGAAGTTTCTCCTAATGTCGAGGTGGAATCTCTTTTCTTGCAGTTTGCATCCATTGTTCCGTGTCCTGTTCTCTGAGGTACAGTCGGCCCTTCTTATACACGGATTTTTTTATACACGGATTCAAGCATACACGGTTTGAAAATGTTCCAAAAAAGTATAAATTTACCTTGATGTTCCATTTTTTATTAGGGACACCATTTTGCTATGTCATTATATTTAATGGGACTTGAGCATACACGGATTTTGTTATACACGGGGGATCTTGGAACCAAACCCCAGCGTATAACAAAGATCCACTGTATTAGCTATTCCTCATAATTTGGTGTCATCTGCAAATTTGATAAGTATGACCCCAGTTCAGTCATCCAAGTCATTGATAAAGATGTTGAATAGCACTGGCCCCAGGACAGAACCCTGTGGGACCCCACTGGTCACTTCTCTCCAGGCTGAAAAGGAGCCATTGTTGAGCACCCTTTCGGTTTGTGCAGTCAACCAATTACAAATCTATGTAACCGTTATCTTGTCTAGCCCACATTTTCGAAGCTTGTTTACAAGAATCTCATGAGGAACCTTGTCAAAGGCCTTACTGAAAACAAAATATACTATACCCACAGCATTCCCTTCATCTACCAAGCTGGTTATTTTATCAAAAAATGAGATTAGATTTGTCTGGCATTACTTGTTTCTCTGAAACCCATGGTGACTTTTTGTGATCATGGAATTGCCTCCTAGATGTTCACAGACTCTCTGTTTAATGATCTGCTCTAGAATCTTTCCTGACATCAAGTCAGACTAACTGGGGAATAATTATTGGGATCTCCTCCCCCCCCCCTTTTTGAAGATGGGTACAACGTTTGCCCTCCTCCAGTCTGCTGGGACTTCTCATGTTCTCCAGGAGTTCTCAAAGATTATTGCCAATGGCTCCAATATTACATTTGCCAGTTCTTTTAATACCCTTGCATGTAGTCCATCTGGTCCTGGAGATTTATATTCCTTTAGGTTAACCAGGTATTTCTGTACTATGTCTTTACTTATTCTGTGCTGAAATTCCCCTATTCTGTTCTCTGCTCCATTATCCTCAGGTTGAGTATCCTTTGCCTTTTCTGAGAAGACAGAGGCAAAGAAGGTATTGAGTAATTCTGCCTTTTCTCTGTCCCCTGTTAGTATTTTGCCATCTTTTCCACACAATGGCCCTACCATTTCGTTCTTCTTCCTTTTGCTGTGGACATACCCAAAAAAGCCCTTTTTATTGTTCTTAACCTCACTGGCAAGCTTGAGTTCATTCTGTGCCTTAGCTTTTATGACTTTACCCCTACACGTGCTTGCCATTTGTTTGAATTCCTCTTTGGTGATTTCCTAGTTTTTTCATTTCTTATACATGTTACGTTTAAAACTTAGCTCAGTTGAAAGTTCCTTAGTCATCCATCTAGGCTTCTTGAGAAACCTCCTCCCCCCCCTCATTTGAACTGTTTTAAATTATGCCTTCAGTATCTCTCTTTTGAGCAGCTCCCATTTGTCTTGAGCTCCCTTCTCTTTTAGTATTTCACTGTAAATCAAACATATCTTCAGATTATTTGACAAATTATCATCATCATCATCATCATCATCATCATCATCATCATCATCATTTCTTACTCACATCTCACCATGGATCAAGATGGGGAACAACAACAATTAAGAGACACACTACATCAATTAAAACATATCAGTTGAAATACACATCATTTCAAAATGACATGCATACAGTGTAAATGGACAATATATATACATATTAAAACAATCCACATTTAAAACTCTCTATTTAAAATTCACAATTTAAAAATCATGTGGTTTTGAATTCAGGCAACATATTCAGTTTCGAATATTTTCCGGTAATTCATTCCACAGTCTAAGGGTGGCTGAAGAAAAAGTTCTCTGGTTCACAGTTGCCAACCTAGTCATGGCTGACTGCAGTAAATATCCACCAGAGGACCTGAGTTTATGGGCAGATTATATGGGAGGAGGCTATCCTGTATATATAAGTGTACCTATGACGGAGGTGCCAGGCAGACTTCATGGCAGCCAACCACAGCTCATACAGGCTGTGAAAAGGTGTGTGTGGGCAAGAGATCAGAAAGTATAAAAAGGAACAAGTAAGGAAGACAACCTGTCCTCTCGATCCCTATCCTTCTTGGCTGGTTGTCCAAGGAGGATGGATATTCAAGTACAATATATTATTAATGCATCTCTCAGGGTGGGAAGCTGTCCATTCTGCTTAAAAACAGCTAGAAGAAGTACACCAAAATGTCCCTGATGCAAAAACATGGAGACTTCTTGAGGAATTCATTGTTCTCTGCCTACAAAGAGGCCTGTGACCTCACTGGAATAGAGACATATTGGATTGCAAAATGAGGGGTCCCTGTTGAGATGCAAATGGACTTAGTATTATTATTATTAAGCTTTATTTATATAGCACTGTAAATTTACACAGCACTGTGCATACAATCTTTTTAATTAGATGATTCCCTGCCCTCAGGCTTACAATCTAAAAAGACACGACACAAAAGGAGAAAGGAATGGTGGTGGGAATGGGGATCAGGTCCAGCATTTCTTCTCACCATCTGAGGCCTGGACCAAAGTGGATGGACTGAAGGGAGAGCTCTTCTTCTTAATCGAGGCCAGGCCCGATGGAGCTTGCCCTGCCTTTTCACTCCCACCCAGGCTGGATTATGACAGTTGGCAGGAGGGAGGGCTCTTCATCTTCAGGCTAGCCCTGATGGAGTTGAGCTTGCCTTTTCACTCCCTCCAGGCCGGATGGTGTCAGATGCCATGGAGGGAGGGCTCTTCTACTTCAAGCTAGCCCTGATGGAGTTGGGCTGGCCTTTTCACTCCCTCACAGGCCAGATGATGACAGTTAGCATGGAGGGAGGGCTCTTCTACTTCAGGCTAGCCCTGATGGAGTTGGGCCTGCCTTTTCACCTGTGAAAGCTGGATGATGACAGTTGGCATGGAGGGGCAGTTGGCATGGAGGGAGGACAGTTGGCATGGAGGGAGGACTCTTCTTCTTGAGGCTAGCCCTAATGGAATTGGGCATGCCTTTTACTTTAAATTTCCTGGACTTTGAAAATCTCCCTATGGCCGCATGGCCACAAGGAGGAGGCCTGGTGGCGCAGTGGTTAAATGCCTGTACTCAAAATCATATGGTTGCGAGTTCAATACCAGCGAAAGGACTCAAGCTTGACTCAGGTTTGCATCCTTCCAAGGTTGCTAAAATGAATACCCAGATTGTTGGGGGCAATTAGCTTACAGTTGTAAGCCACTTCAATAGTTTTAGTTCAGTATGAAGCGGTATATAAATGATGCTGTTTTGAGCCTGCCTGCAAAAGATATCCTCTCCAGCATAACATCTTTACCAAGGACTGAAACAACATGCAACAACATGCAGGCATCTGACTAACATCCCCAATGTTTTTTTTTCCTCTCTCCTGTTTGGTTTGTAACATATTGCCTGATGAGGAAGCCCATGGAGCTTCGAAAGTTCGTAGCAAGTATATTGTGTATTTTGGTTGGCCAATAAAGGTATCACTGATGGATTTTTGTCATTCTTCTAATGTGATGTTGGTGGGACAGATAAAAGGGCCTCTTCAGAGGATCTCAGAGCCTGGGCCAGTTCATACATTACAAGCACCACCAACCCACCACCACCACCACCACAAGCCAACCCACCACCACCACAAGCATCACAAGGTGGAAATGCGAAACAGGGCCTTCTTGGTGGCTGCCCCTAGAACAGTGATAGCAAACATTTTAGAGACTAAAGCCCAAGACAGCCGGGCAAGAAGCAGTGTGCAGGCGCTGATTCTAGGGTTCGAGGGTGCGGACCAACTGCATGCTCCCAAACCCTAGCATGTAACAGCAGCGCCATGATGGTGGCCTCCTGTCCACACGGGGACCACCATCATGATGTAAGTGTATAAACGTTGCTGCATGACACTTATATCAGTGCACCAGTGACGTCCACCACACGGACTTAAAGGTACCCGGTTTTTCCAGGTTATTTTTGATGGGGAGGGACACCGCTCAGTTTGACTGCTGTGATGTCCCTTGAGAACAAAAATGGGCAGCTCCAGCCCATCCTTTCAGTGCGGTCTGCCCAGCCTCTGAGTGCCCAAACTCAGTGGTGTTCCTGCACCAGGTGTCACCAGGTGCCAGGAGCAGGGCTGCCAGGAGGTGAGTCTTCCCGAGATTGGACTTCTGGGGAGAAAACACACAATGAAAAAATGGAGCACCTGACCAAATAAAAGATCAAAACAAAAATAAAACAAAAAAGCCACTCATATAAATATTAATTCCATGCTTCTCAGCCCTGCTCAAAATTTAGGACCCTTTGGAATCCCTCCTGGACATGAGGTTGAAATGGAGGACAGATTATGAAAAAGAGGAGGACAATGTCTGGTTACCTTGATGTCTGGTTACCTTGAAGGTGACTCCACTACACTCCGAGGGAGTTTTAGAGTTTATTAAGCCAGCAGACCCCAGTGGAATTCCTATTCCAAAAGTCAAACTGGGGCCTAGAACAGAAGAAAATGGCTACTTTTATAGTCGTTCAGACAAAGAGGTCCCTAACATACATTCTATTTGCTGGTTCAAAATTTAAACATATAGAACTTTCTTACAATCAGAGCAAACGTACATGAATGCATTAAAATATTCTTAAGGTACATTTGGCTTTCTTCTCACCTATGTGTTATCCTAGGCTCCCTTCGTCTGCCAGTAGGGATGCCATATCCCGGCTGCACCCAGGACTGTACCGGTTTTGGTGGTACTGGGCCAGTCCCGTCCCTGTTCCCGCCAAATCCTATGTTTGGTCCCGGCCTCTGGGCCGGGCCCGCTCATGTGGCCATTGCAGCGGCCGCTGATGCACACGATGTGTGTCACCTGAGACCTTAGAGAGGCCCTTAAGAGTCAGGATTTGTGCCTAGTGTGCCAGGATTGCAATTCACATAGAAAAGAGGTGCTTTAAGAAGGAATTAAATTATTGCAATATTAAAATAGATAGCTATTAAATGAATAAAATACATTTGAAATAAAATCCCAAGCCGGTCCTTTACAAACATTCCATTTTAAAGGCCTACCTGAACAGGTTGGTCTTAGCCTGCTGGTGAAAGGCCAACAAGGAGCACCCATTCTGGTCTCCCTGGGAAGAGAGTTCCAGAGTCTATGGCTGTGTTGGTGAACCCATGGCATGCGTGCTATTTCTTGGCCCAGTCAATGTGGGCATGGCATCCACCAGTGGAAAGGAAGGGGGCAAGGCATATGTGCACCTCGCTCTTTGTCTTAGCCCAGTTTGCCACAGGACAACCGAGACACCACCCCTTGTGATTGGGGTTCTGGGAACTGTAGTTGTTTGTTGCTATGTGCCTTCAAATCATTTCCAACTTATGGCGAACGTAAGGCAAAATTATCATAGGAGTTTCTTGGCAAAGTTTGTTCAGAGGAGGTTTGTTCTGAGGCTGAGAGAGTGTGACTTGCCGACGGTCACCCAGTGGGCCCCAATGGGAGGACAAGAAGAGCAAACCCTGTAAGGTAAAAGACCATAATGTCTTCCATTTGAGCCAAGGCTACTCAAAATGTCTGTCCTCCTTTTCCAGGACAGGCATCCCTTTCCACCTACTTCTCTCCAGGGTGAATTCCATAATGCCCTCTATTTTGAGCCAGGGTGCACATGAGATGGAAGGATTTTTAATAATCAATATAGCCATAGTAGATTTGTTAAAAAATGGATGCAAATTGAATACATAGAAGAGGATTTTTGAGTTGAGGCCTTGTGAAGAAAGAGAATGCTGAAAAGTATTTGCAATAGGAATGTTTAGAGACAAAATGACCCTCATCAAGGCCCCATATAGTGCCTGGCACTGCTCTGAAAGCCATAATAAATCAAAGATAAGAGAGCAGCTTCTCTGGCAGATAGGGTTGCCATAACTGTCAACCTCCAAACTGGGACAAATGTAAAAAAAATGTAGGACAAATGTAGGACAAAATGTACTCCCTGAATGTAGGACATATTTTTAAATGGAGGACGTGTGAAAAAAATTTAATAATTTAAAAAAGTGTTAATATAAACATATGTTTCTTAGGTATGCTCAAAATGGAGGACATTTTGGCATTATTCCTAGACAGATGGCAGAAATGTACTTCCCTTTCTGGCCATCCCCCCCCCCATTCCAAAACACACACAACAGCACATTTGGGCATTTGACATGGCGTTATTTAACATGGCCTCTTGCGTATTTCAGAGGCTTTTTGCATAACCAAAGCCCTTGGGTTTTACACTTAACATGGTTTAACATGGCTATGCATATTTAACACGTCAAAGTGGTTTAACAAGAAGTGGATTCTCCCTCGGTTTCAACTGTACTTCTCAGAAGTGTGTACTTGGTCAAGGGACTTTGATTTTTCTTCACTGCTCATGAGTTTGTAAAAATCAGAGCAACTTACATTGGCCATGCCTCAGAGAGTATCAGTATCACCATCATCATCATCATTGTCAAGGCAGACTTGTTAGCATTAAAAGCACCAAAAATACACCAAAAATGCACTTTGGAAGGCTTCAGAAACAGTGCGCCCATGCCTGAGAAGCTGATTGATATCAATATCACCATCGTCATCATCATCACACTATCATTATCAAAACAAGGCAGACTTGTTAGCATTAAAAGCACCAAAAATACACCAAAAATAAAATTTAAAAAAACTTGTTGCCAGAGGCCTCTGGCCACTCCTCCTCCTCCTCCACCACCACCACCACCACCACCACTTATCTCTTTTTCTTCTTCCTCTCTCACCAATCTGTAATTTAAATCCCAATATTACTAGGTCTCCTCTTAATTCTTTAACATAATCCATAAACAGTTTCCAAATCACCATTCGTTAAACTAGTTAATTTTGCTAATTCAGCTAGGTCCAGCACCTTTTCCATCCAAGCTAGAATAGCAGGTGTTTCTTCTTCCTTCCAATTTTTTGCACATGTTAGCCTTGCAGCTGTAACAATATAATACAATAAAGTTTTATATTTTCTTTCACCCTTGTTTTCATAGTCAATCTTATTTAGCAAAATTAATTCAAGTCTAAAGTCTTTCCCCAAGATCTTTTGAATAACAAAAATAATTTTCATCAAATAATCTTTAGCTTTTTTTTTTACATGTCCACCAAGTATGATAAAACATTCCAATTTTCTGATGACATTTTCAGCATTTATCCATAGTCACTTTATACATCTTGGCTAATCTATCAGGGGTCAAGTACCACCTGAAAAACATTTTTAATGTGTCATCTGCAAATTTGATAAGTATGACCCCAGTTCTGTCATCCAAGTTATTGATAAAGATATTGAATGACATTGGGCCCAGGACAGAATCCTGTGGGACTCCACTGGCCACTTCTCTCCAGGATGAAAAGGAGCCATTGCTGAGCACCCTTTGGTTCAGGCGGTCAACTAATTACAAATCCATGTTACAGTTACTTTGTCTAGCCCACATTTTGCATGCTTGTTTGCAAGAATGTCATGGGGAAACCTTGTCAAAGGCCATATTGAAATCAAGATATACTATATCCACAGCATTCCCTTCATCTACCAAGCTGGTAATTTTATCAAAAAAGAGATAAGATTTGTCAGGCATGACTTGTTTCTCTGAAACACATGTTGACTTTTTGTATTTATGAAATTGCCTTCTAGATGTTCACGGGCTCTCTGTTTAATGATCTGCTCTAGAATCTTTCCTGGTATTGATGTCAGACTAACTGGATGATAATTGTTGGGATTAATGGGACTTGTTTGCCATTCACAGTCTTTAAGAGATCCTAATTAGTCAGCCATCTATCTTTTGATATTTCATCATTGTTGTGGAATGCCTCATTAAGTGATTTCCTTGCTAGTAACATACTATGTATTCTGTTCTTAAACTTCCCCTGGTGTCTCGTTAAGACGGACTCTGGAGGGCTCCGAGGAGATGTCTCCAAGGTGTGGGAGATCTGGTCTCTGAATTACCTTCCGAGGTCACAAAATCCCCCCTAGGCATAGGGGGGCCAGAGGGGGCTCAGCAGAGGACCCAACTAATACCCAGGACTGTGAATTCAGAAGTACTCTCGACCTGGTGAGGATCGAGAAGAAACACTGGGTCTGGGGGTCTGGAGAGCAATCCACGCCCGCACCAAGAGCAGTGAGGATTTCTTTACATAGAAGCACCACCAGCAATTTTAATCTCTAAATGGAAGGATTATAAAAGAAGAAGGGCTATGGACTTTCCTAATTTAACAACTACATAATAACCCTTAAGATCAGGAAGTAAAGTCGGGCAAGCTTGTGTTAACTCAGAGAGAGATTGGTGAAAATATAGAATGATCTAACCTTAACAAAGGATCGCAAAATGATACATTTCTTTCTCCCGGATTGATTCAGGTTAAGATCTGTACATCCCTGCCAGACTTACAATTGGAAAAGTGATAGCGGCTGGGATTTGCTCCTCCGAGCCTCTGGCTGTGCTGGTGGCTTGTCCGCGACCAGTCTCCCCCCTCTGCAATCTCGCCTTCTCATTCATCTCTTTCTGCCTGAGAGGAAGAGAAAGCCCGATCCTTGTGGACCCATCTGTTCCCTATTTACCAGCAGGGTAGTTCTTTTTGTCAGCCTTTGGGGAAGAAAAAACTTTTTACTTCCATTGCTGTAACAGAGCTGCAGAACTGCGGGAGAACTGCAGCCGATGGGATTAAATGTGACTCATGAAGAGAGGACAATACTGGTGGCAGCCTCAGTCATGCAGTTCTGAAGATGTGCAATATTGGGCAAACGGTATGTTTCTATATTCTTCCCTATGCAATTGCTGTGAGAACAGGGCTCATACAGGTGGCCACAGGGATGGGAAAGAGAGGAGGAGAGACAGACCCCGGTGTAATGCATGAAGATATGAGTGACGAAGGGACGGAGTCAGCCTGGGTACCCCATGTGGAGTGAGAGACCTAAGAAGGCAAGAGCCTGTACAACAAAGGTCCAGCCAAAAATGGTTGACCGAGGAACGTTTAGGATTAAGATGCTGGAAATTCCAAGAAGTCTCATGAGCTTTTGAAATCTCAGGATGTGTGTGACTTGTAGCCAAGTCTCTTGCTGAAGTTTCATAATGTCATGAGACTGTGTCCCTAGCTTAAGCCTAGCAGTAACCTACTTAGGCCTGGAAGCTGTACTGTCAGGCTCAAGCTTCTTGCAACATGACCATAAAAGCATTGGCAGTAAGCCTTCTGAAAATAATTGGGTCCAATAGAAATCACCAAATGAGCACATTTGTAACAATTTACTGCAACAAATTATGATGTGTTTCTTGAAATACTTAATTTTCTACTTAAATGTTATTTGCTTACCAATATGCTTCATTGTACCTTTCCACTTTGTACCCAATTTATACTCTTCTTTAATTTCTGCTCTGTAAATATGGCTGTCCTAAATGGCAAAAAACTTTGTTAGATCAGTAGTTTGCCATAGTATAAGGCAGTTACCTAGGTTCTTTTAGTACCAATTCCGAAACCATAAAAAGCACACAACATTGTCAGGAAGTCATAGAAAGCAATTTATTGTTTTGTCTGTATGGTGTGTCCAGTACTGGGAAACTGGACATCCATCACTTGCTAATTCATTTTGAAACCTGGGCCTTACCTGGGCTTTCAAAGTTAACTATGCTGAGAGGAAAAATTGGAAAATATGTTGACATAAGCTGAAATATCAAATTGATCTGCCTCCTGATTGTCAGTGGTTCTTTCTAACTTAGATGATTTTCACAATTGCCTGTATTGCTGCTAAAACGTCCTCCAAATGTAGCTAAAAGGGAAAGGAAGCGGCTGTGTCTGAACGCCAGGAGCGCTTCCTGAATTGCCATGGAAACATGGCTCCCGCTAGCATCCTTGAATCATTGCAAGGGAAGCAGATTTCCTATGAACGCAAACTTTGCAGCGATGCAGGCAAGTGCGAAAATCTTCTTAGAAATAAATTAGTTTCAATAATTGATTGCAACTCATTACTGTAATCAAAATTGGTTTCCACTGATTCAACTTCAAATACTTTAATTGCTCATGGTGCAGTTATATATATGTCTGCTGAGAAGTAAGGCTCATTGAATTCAACTGGGTACTTTAGCCCAGTTATGAAACTGATGCCCAAAAACTTTAGCCCAGTTATGAAACTGACGAAAGCTTAAAAGGATCATTTATTTGCTAGTGGCTGAGGTGTATTCAATGCTGTCAGAATCTCTATCTAAGATTAAGGTGAATCAAAGGGATTTCTTACTTCCCCCTCTTCCATTAAGTATAGGAATCATGCTTAGTACCTCAGAAAGCCCTGCCCCATTTTCTACCTTCTCTTTCTCTATCTCTCTCTCAGCTACAGTGCTTCAGAGAGACCTCTCCTTTATATAGTTTTTGCTGTTAGGAAGCTCCTCCTTTGGAAGTTTGACTTTAAATTGGCCTGATGGTCACTGGTTTCTATTTTGTTTTCTGTTTCAATTACTCTTCTCCTTAGAATTTAGAATTCTAGAACTGAATTGAAAACTCGGAAAACAGCATTATATATTGTGTCTACCCATTCATACATTGTATTCATGTATTTGCTAAGTGTATACCTGCCCATGTCCCGATCAGCAGCTATGAAAACAGATGGCATTTCTTCCCTCAATCAGTGTCTTGAAGTGGTAATGGGTTGGATGAGGAAAAACAAACTCAAGCTGAATCCAGACAAAACAGAGGTACTTACAGTAGGGCCCCCCAAACCAGGTATAAAGTTGCAACCTCCAGTCCTAGATGGGGTCACGCTCTCCACAAAGGACTGTGTTCACAGTCTGGGGATGCTCCTAGATCTGTCGCTTCACATAATGAACCAAGTGAATGCGGCGATCAGAAGCGCCTGTTATCAGCTCCAGCTGATACGCCAGCTGTGCCCTTTCCCGGAAGTAAAAGACCTAGAAACTGTTGTACATTCAGTGGTAACTTCACGACTTGATTTCTGTAATGTGCTCTACCTGGGGCTACCCTTGTGCCTAGTCCGGAAACTTCAACTAGTGCAAAATATGGCAGCCAGGCTGGTCTCTGGAAAAAGTAAGAGTGACCAAATAACACCTGTCCTAAAATCTCTTCATTGGCTGCCTATTAGTTTCCGGGCACAGTACAAAGTGTTGGTTATAACCTTTAAAGCCCTACATGGCTTGGGTCAAAGCTATTTGAGGGATCGCCTGTTCCCATATAATCCACCCCACACACTCAGGTCCTCTGGGAGGAATCTATTGCAGCTTTTAAAAACCAGACTAACTGCTACCTCCCAGAGGGCCTTCTCTGCAATTGCTCCCACACTATGGAACGGCTTCCTGGATGAGATCTGTCAAATTGCCAGCTTAGACAGCCTTTAAAAAGCTGTCAAAATGGAGCTCTTCCGGCAGGCCTTTCCTGAATAAAAGTGCCCAGCCACTCCTTTCTCCTGATCTGTACTGGGCCCAAATATCCCTATATGAGCCCACCACTCATCATGTATTAGCTCTGCCCTCGTTAAAAAAATTTTGTGTGTTTTTAATAGATATTTTAATCGTAACGTTTAATTCTGTTTTAAAGGGGGTATTGGGGACATAATGTTGTGAATGTGGATATTTTAATGTGTTGTGAGCCGCTTTGATTGTCTTGTCACAGAAAAGCAGGATAAAAATAAAAGTTTTATTATTATTATTATTATTATTATTTGTGGGCATTCTGATCTTCCTAGGCAGGGAGTTCCAGAGTCTAGGGGCAGTAATGGAGAAGGCCCTCAAACATGTTCACTTTTTGTTGTATATGAATGCAGTTATTATTAATCATATTTATTAAAAACAACTTTCAAAAAACAACTCGCACTATATACAAAAAAAAACATAAATACAAACTTAAATCACATAGGCGCTTTACAGACCGCCCAAAAAGGGCGGTCTGCCATTGCCTCTGTTTCCGCTGCCGGGAAGCCTCTGCCTCCAAACGGGGCTTCTTTTTGCGTCATGGTTGCGGTGCACTCGTGACATCGCAGACACAGGGGGACATGCGGATGCTAAGCGTCCGGCACGTCAAGATGGCGGCGCCCATGTGTATAGGGCACCACCATTTTGTATGTGCTCGACATGTACTAGGGTTAGGGTGTCCAGAAGGGACGCCCTTTCGTAACCCTAGTACATGCTGAGCACGTACTTTTTGCCTGTGCAGAACAGGCCATACTTAACTATTAAAAGTGAATGCACTTAGCTTGATAGTTTGCTTTTGCTTTTGAAAATGGCACTTCTGTAATGAAAAATAAGCAACGAAAGCCTAAGATTCTATATAGTTAATTAACCTTGCTTATTTCATTTCATGTGAACTTCATTTATATTCAGTTTCTCTGGATTTTTATCTCTGGTTAGTTGTTATTAGCTTTTTGTAAAATGGAAATCAAGTAATTCTGCTGGTACTGGTACTGATTTGTCCTTTTGTTTTAGATCTTGATATTAAAGCTAATTGTTATATTTTTCCTATTTTAATTTTATGTCTTTTATACTTTTATAAAAGCACCAGATAAATATAAAAATCAAAATTTGCTATGTGCTTGTCAAGTCCACTTCAAACATCTATTCACAGATATCCACTTCAATTTATGCAAACATCTATTCACATGAGATTTGTCACTGCCTTACTCCAAGGCTGAGAGAGAGAGGAGATAAAAATGCTGGGAGACACCATACAAGCCAGTACACACACTGGCTGTCAGGAAATCCTTGGTGTTCCTGTGTTGTTGTTGTTGTTGTTTTTAAAAGACTACCCAAATTGTGTTTCTATTCATCCTGTTCTGTTTTCTGGTATTCCTGGCACCAGCTGCCACATTTTAATCTCACCCTCCAGACATATTGTAACAAAAAAAAATCGAATTAAACTTCTTTCCATCTTTCTTTCTTTTTCTTATCACACTGATATAACCAATGCATAAGTAAAATGGCACTTTTGCAATATAGTACTATAACCCTAAGAAGAATTTAGCAGAGGAGGAAGGAATGAAGGAAGGAAGGACTTTGCCCTTGCCCCAATTTTTAAACAGACTTGGGCCTGTTACAGACTGCCAAAATAAAGCTGCTTGGGGTCTCTTTGGAGGTATGCTGTTTAAATGATGCATGCATCCTAAGAATCCGGAAGCTGCACCAAAGCTGCACTCCAGTGCTTAGGAATGGAGTGCAGCTTTGGCGCGACCTCAAGACTCGTAGGACCTATGCATCATTTAAACAGCATACCTCCAAAGAGACTCGAAGCAGCTTTATTTTGGCAGTCTGTAACAGGCCATAGTGAAGTTCCAAGAAATTGCTACAAAACAACCTCAAGAAAAACAGAACAAATGGCATTGCCAGGACAATGCCAGAAAAACATCTGTTGTTTAAGTAATAAAGCGTATTATCTCCAGATTTCACCTTGCTTGATATTGTATAAAACCCAGGAGTATGGAAAAAGTCTGAATTATTTCTGATGGTGCCTGGCCACCAGCAGGATAGGTAATGTGCGGGAACAGAGTCTCCCTTCCCACATTAGTTCCTCCTCCCACCCCCATGAATTGCAAATTTGCTTGAAAGAGACAGGGGAGCCACAGAAGTTGCATAGGTCAGGAGAAGGAGTAGAAGTCCCCTTTTAGTGAGCATCACTGCTCACAATAGTTATGAAATAAATTAAGATCCTGTCATCTTGTGAGAATTCTCACACAGTAGATTACAACAAATAAAGGAGCCATTAAAATTGAAACCTAGTTTAAAATATAGATTGAAATCCTAAGGAACTGGTCTATTGTGAAGTTTTTCCACATCTACAACTTTGTTTGCATTTATTCTACAAGTCCGACTGCACATATACTTAATTTCAATTTTCCGTAAGAAACATATACATTTAC
This sequence comes from Sceloporus occidentalis, assembly GCA_023333645.1. NCBI lineage: Eukaryota > Metazoa > Chordata > Lepidosauria > Squamata > Phrynosomatidae > Sceloporus > Sceloporus occidentalis. Next base: position 5,342,116 of record JALMGF010000004.1, on the reverse strand, counting down.
CAAACTCCTAATTCACAAACCAGCTCCAGTTGCATATTTTCTTTCCACCCCAAGATATTGCTGTCTTAACTTCTCATTATTTTGTGATAAGCAAATACATAGCTAATCAGCAGTCACATTAAGCTAAATATACTCTATAACTACATAAGAGGTATATAATATATAGCAACACAGAAAGAAAGTTTGGTAACATTACAATAGGCTACCTGAAAAATTAGATTTAAAAAAAATAAAATAAAGTTTGCTGCTTAAGTACAGTTTATGCTTTAGTTTTTTGGAAGCAGTCATTTATGAAGCAGGAACTGTTTGTCCTATATATACACTGTTCCACTGCAATTGTAAGTACATGTAATTGTAAGCACATTACTAAATTAACTACAGCAGCCCTTCAGAAGACAAGTTCAAGAAAAGGTAATGTAAATGCTTTAATGTGGGGGGAATCTGCTTTTCTAAAGCAGTAGCTCACATTCAAATAAATGGTTTTCAGAACTGTCACATGATTATTAACTAAAGTCAATGGGTCCTAAATTTAACAGATATTTGGCACATATGAAGTCCATAAATTCGTCAGAAGGGTCTAAGCAAATTTAGGCTGCATCCACAATTCAGAAATAATCCAGTTTGAGGCCACTTTAATTTCCATAGCTCAATCCTATGGAATTCTGGGAATTGTTATTGTGGCACCAGAGCTCTCTAACAGAGAAGACCAGATGTCTCACAAAACTGTACTTCCTGGAATTCCATAAAATGAAGTCATGGCAGTTGATGTCAAACTGGATTATTTTAAAAAAATCTCATTGATGAGCTATCTGAAAACATACATTTAGATTATTCAAATACTACTCTTACACAAAATTATGTTGCTACCTTCTTAGGACTGCACCAGAACTTTCCAGATTGGTTATACAGGGCCTTCCTTAGGTCTACTGCTATGAAGGAAAAATTTAAGATATTTAAGATTTATGCAGATTTATTTGCCTCTAGGTATGGGGTGCTCAGATATGGTGTGATTTACTGGGTTCAGATCAGGAGCACTGTTGATCAAGCAGGATTCTAATAGAGCTATTGTCTGTTTCAGGTCTTTAAGATGAACTCAGAAAATTGTCTTGTTTCCTCTAGCTTTTTTTCTGCTACATTTTATGTATGTTACTATACTGAGATTTCCTTTAGCTACTTTGGATTAAATCATGGTGGACAACTGTTCCAGTTTCACCCATGGAATCCATGATATCCCACACTACCATTTTCAATTGGGGAGGAATTGTCCTATTTGCCTGAAAGGACCAGCCCCCATTTCTTTTTCAGTCTGGTTGAATTGGTGGAACAGAGAAGGACCATTGCATCTCTGTTGTTTTGCTTGCACCTATCAATTATTTTTAAGACTCTTAGGCATGTCACATGGAGCAGAGAAGAGTTGGGGACATTGTTGAAAGAAGCTTCTATTCCTTGTTGGTAGGAAAATCCCAGGATATGGTATTGGAGGACAATAGTTCAGTTCCTGCAGGGCTCTGTGCTCCATCCGGTCCTCCTCCTTACTCCTGTTTAACACCTATATGGAGCTAAATTGAAATATATGTCCTACCACAAAAGTGGGGGACAGAAAAAGAGTCATTCCAGAGCCTTAATTGTAAGCACATGTCCTTGAAAGTGACCCCTGTTGATACCCAAAACGCTAGAGTCCCAGGAGGGCACCCACAAGTGTATTCAATACGGTAACAATTTAAAAGCCATAGTCTAACCTATGTATAAATGGTTCCAAACGCAAAGACCTCCAGACTGGAGATTCCAAATTAGTTTAGTTTTATTTATAACAGCAAAGAGAAATAAATTTTCACTCAAAGACACTCACTCACATACACATATAAGAACTAAGGATGTAAAGGTAATAGCTTATAATAAAAAAAATATCTTTATTTACATTTCCCGCCTCTCCCTATGGATCGAGGCAGGAGTACATCAGATAAAATCACCATTACAGCAAGCACAAAGTTATCCAAAATTACATCAATTAGTTAACATAGCAAATTCAGTAATACAAATCCACACCTATATATGATTAATGGAAGATGGAGTGTTATCCAGGTTCAGTTATGGTGAATCAAATGGATAAGCCTGCCGGAAGAGATCCGTCTTAAGTGCTTTCTTGAAAGCATCTGTTGATACGACAGATCTCTTCCGGCAGGCTGTTCCAAAGTGATTTCAGAGGGTTTAGCAGAGGATAAATCCTCTGAATTCAGGCATGGAGCTCTGATCAGCTGACAAGATGAATGAGTCTGGTTCAGCACACATCCTGGGACCTGGGCAGGACTGCATGTTCCAAGGCCTACCCAGGTCCCAGGCTGTGTGCAAGAAGTCAAGAGAGAAACGGTCAGTGTGGCTGTTTGAACTCAACAGGGCATATTTATAGGAGGAAACGTGTACTGAGATGGTTCCCCAGAGTTTGAGTAGATGTTTCCAGGAGGAAAAATGGCCAGAGGTGTGTGGAAATGGCAGGACAATTAATCCAGATGTCTCCAAAGGAAAGTGTCCTTTGATTTCCAGCCATTGCCCACCATCACAGTCCTATGTGATGAGATTATGCGTATTCCAGACTCAGTGGGCCTATCCTGTCTATGTGCACTAGTGTTTCCAAGCAAAACCTACTAGATTTCTGTATTTGAGCAGGATATTGCCCTTACATTGGGACATCCTCTGTGGCTATGTAACCAAACATAATTTTATGTTTTTAATATTAAGTAGATAGAATCATGGAATCATACAATCATAAAGTTGGAAGAGGCCACAAGGGCCATCCAGTCCAACCCTCTGCCATGGACAGCTATTTCATGGAGTAACACTATCATACTCAGTAGGACTTCCTTCCGAATAAATATATCCCCAAATAGTCAGTGATGATCATAGAATCATAGAATTAGAAGAGACCACAAGTCCAACCCCCTGCCATGCAGAAACTCTCAGTCAAAGCATCCCTGACAGATGGCCATCCAGCCATTGTCTAAAGACCTCCAAGGAGGGAGACTCCACCACTCTCGGAGGAAGTGTATTGCACTGTCAGGAAGTTCCTCCTAATGTTGAGATGGAATCTCTTTTCCTGCAGTATGCATCCATTGTTCCATGTCCTGTTCTCTGGAGCAGCAGAAAACAAGCTTGCTCTCTCCTCAATATGACATCTCTTCAAGTACTTAAACAGGGCTATCATATCACCTCCTAACCTTCTCTTCTCCAGACTAAACAGATACTTAATCATATTTCCTGATTGCTTTTGTTTCTCCAGAAATGCTTCTTCCAATTGTCTTCCTGCCCTTGGCTGCTGTGCTACAAGTATCCCTAGCACAGGTATGAAATAATAATAATAATAATAATAATAATAATAATAATAATAACAACAACAACCATAATAATAATGTGACAAGATTATCCTATGATCCACTGTAAAATGGTCATGCAAAGCTGAAGCTTATAGCAGGATAACCAACTGGTATTTTATGCTCAGTTAGCTCAATTCTGAACCAATCATCCACAACAGCTACTGTAAAACAAAAAATTATTGTGGAGAAGGTAGAAATACACTGGACAACGTTTTTGCTGAATCTGAAGAACTCCAAAGAGAAACCACACTTTAAAACCCCCGACCCCCACCTTTTTTTCCTGTTCAGCCCAAATAGTTACTCCCAATCCCCCTCCTTCACCACAGAGGAGGGAATTCTACATCAAAGCTGTCCTAGCGAAAGTGCCATTTGGTTCTTAGTCTCTTCTGCCTTGAGAGATCTATAGATACCGGAATAGAGGGTATCTGTTAACCATCACTCCGTCATAAAACTGCCTGACTGGCGTGAATTGCTTGCTGCTCTCAGCTGACAGTTCCAGATACGTGATCATCCTGAGCATAGCCCATGGTGGCAGCAACTCCTTCCCTGAATGCCTTTCCCTGAGAGATTTAGATACAGGTGTTGTTGACCTAAGATCCATCATGTATGTCTGTCTGTCTGTCTGTCTGTCTGTCTATCTATCTATCTATCTATCTATCTATCTATCTATCTACCTATATATGTGTGAGAGCTTACCCACTGGCCTTCCCTTCTGCAACCGCCCTCGTGTCTAGAAACTATCCCTAATTATCTCACTAACTTATACAATCCCCATGGCAGAATACACCCTGAATCACTGCATGAAGGTGGATTCTGATATTAGCAGCAGTTCTGAGATTACAGTAGGAAACAATAGAAAATGCCACTTAGGAGCTTAGCACACACCAAAATAAAGCAATTTACCACTCCCAAATTCAAGTCAAATTTGGGTTGCCCCCTGGAGCTATCACATGGCTTTTGCCCCCAAAACTGCCGTCTGGGTATAGCTCAGCTCCAATACTGGTCCCTGAACTTCCTTTGGCGGCTATTTTTCAAAGTTGGAAAGCTCCCAACTTTGAAAAATGCCCACCAAAGTGACTTCAGGGACAAGTATTGGATCTGGGCTGCTCCATATAGTGCATGGCATCATGGCGCTCTTCCAGCGCTGCATCCAAATGATGCAGTGCCGAAGGAACACCATACAGCTGCGGCGGCACAACTATGGTGCCCTTTTGAGGGCACAAAAAGGAGCCACTTGTTGCTGCTCCTTTTTGCACCATCAAAAAGTCAGATCGGGGCTACGGCATGAGGTTGCCATGGCCCCAATCCGGCTAGGAAAGCACCAGGATGCTGCCCCTTAGAGGTGGTCTGTTGATCCCCTAAGTTTATTTGGCATAATGAATATATACAACCCTATGCATTATGAGTTTCCCTTTAGTTGTATGGGTATACTGTGACTGACTATGAAGCTAGTTGCTTTCTCTATCTTGCCCATGGAACAGGAAGAGATCTAATGCACTAGTGCATTTTAACTAATTGCTATTTTATAATGGACAAATGACTGTTAACTAATTGATTTACTGCTTCACTGTTAAAATTTTAAAATAATTAAGTAAAGCCACAGTGTGAAACACTGAGTAGTCCCTCTGAACACAGTACTATTTCTGAAGAAACACGTAAGGAATTGTGCTATGAAAATGAGTCAGATTGTTGTTATAAGGGTCATGCAGACAAGCTCAAAGGAGCAGTGCGAGGCCACTCCAGTTCCAACCATGCTTGGACTGCAGCGACTGCATGAGCCCACTCCCGATGTGTGCCACCACCATAGTCCCAAACCAGACCACCAGCAGGAATGGATTATATTGGTTCCTTTTTGGCCTGGTTGTTTTTTGTTGATCCAGCCTCAGTACAGCTTCAGGCTGCTTTCAGGGCATGTGTCGTGTAAACAGCATGCTCCCAATGCAGCCTGAAGCCGCATCATTTTGCCCATCTGTTTTGGGCATTTGTTACTGAATTAGCATTTCCCCCCTAAACTACCTTTATTTATTCATTCATTTACAGTGCGCCCACGTCATACGCGGACGCACCATACACGGCTTTCAGCATACGCTGAAAGCCATGAGGGAGCCCGTGGGAGCCTGCGAGGTGCAAGGGGCACAAGGGGCACATTAAGACTAATGGGGCATGCACCATGGCATGCATGCACCACTGTGCCATCGTGTCGCTGTGCCATACATGAGCCCCATTGTTTTCAGTGGGGCTCGAGCATATGCAGGGTTTTTAATGCGGGGGGTCCGGAATGGATCCCCCGCATAAAAAAAAGGGCACACTGTATTTATATTATTTCATTTTTATGCCACCTTTCTCCCAGAAGGGACCCAAGACAGCTCACAGATATTTATTAGATTTATTAGATGGAACTCAAAGCACCTTTAAACTTTTCATAGTACTCCTTTTGAATACTTACTGCAGATTTATCTGGTTGATGAGCCAACATTATTGCTGGTTTATGTTGGTACACCAACATAATTGTTATTTGACAGGAAAGAAAGTAAAGGAAATAGGAAGAAAGATATAGTTAAGTTATGAACTGTGTATACTCAGGACTGGTTGTACAGGAATAAACATCTCAAGTAGTCATAATAACAAAGGATATAGTGAATACTTCTACAAAATAAAAAGATAGCATAACATAAAGGAGTCATGTCATTGTTTCAATTTACCTGGCCAACCATAAGCTTGATTATGACTATCAAAGTGTTGTCCCTCTACACTCTCTAGCAAACTTTTCATAAAGATCATGCAAATCTTTTCTTTCCCTCCTTATCTGGATTTGGTAAGCTGGTAAAGGAATTTATGAGGTACAACTAAGTACCTGTCTAGGCTACTGATCTTAGGCTACTGTGAAAGCTTAAATTCATACAATACTCACATCAGGATAATGAAGGGCAATTTAATTTTTCATATCTGAGAAATCTGTGGAAATAATTTCTTTTAAACTCCAGGGAGAAAAATCCTTTGTGTTGGGCCTCTCCAAGCAACAACAGCAAGAGATTGTTGACGCATATAATGCTGCCAGGAGAGCAGTGCAACCAACTGCTAGGAACATGCTGAAAATGGTAAACTAGAATTCACTGATACCACCAGATAATATTTGAAGTCTTTACATCGCAAGCAAACTCCCTCCAACTTTACCTGCATGTTGATACAACACAGAACAGCTAAAACAATAGTGTACCCAGATTATTTTTACTTGATAAGATTATAAGGGGTTTAGTTCCAGCTCCAAGGACTACAGTTAAAAAGTATTTACGCATCTACAAATATCAAAGATTTTCCTAATGCAAAATTAATGCATCCAGACAGAAAGGAGTGGGTATTGAGTATATCTATATAACACATGGAAGCATCCACTGTAGTACCCACTTTCTGTCCAGAAAGACACAGTGGTATCCAATATAACAGAAAAATCAATATTACTGAACCAGACATATTTTAAATCTAAAAGAGATTTTAGATAATGAGTCTAATCCCCTGTTTGCAAACTAGCAGTTGCTCAAACACTGAATTAAATTCTTAATTCACTCAAGATTTTCCCAGCCTTAATTCACTCTTTCCCCAGCCTGTCAAGCTCTGTCCTCAGTTTATCTCCTGGTCCTGCAGCTGTCTCAGTAACATATATTTCTTAAAAGCAAAATTTGTCAAACCTACTTCCATCAGTCTTCGGACTTTATCCCATGAGGCTTGAAAAAATGGAATTAGAGTAGGATAGTAGCACCTGTGGTGAGACTTTATCACATGATGCTGTGTTTGTCCAGTAGCTGGTCTGCAGTCCATCTGTTGCTAGAGCATTCCTTCTCACTAACAGTGAGAACCCATCAATCACTACTTTGATCATTTCTTTGCACAGTACTGACTTAAATTATTGTGTCCATGCTATGCATTTCCTTCAAAGTTTTAGGGGCTCTACAGACAGCCCCTAAGGGGTGGCTCCATGCAGCCCCTAGAAGCACTGGATTGGGGCCACAGCAACCACATGCTGCAGTCCCAGTCTGGCCTTTCTGTGGAACAAAAAGAAGCCACAAAAAGCAGCTCCTTTTTGTGCCATGGAAAGGACACTCTATCTGCAGTGGCAGTAGAGGCTTTTCTCCACTTCTTTGGTGCAGTGCATGTAAATGGTGTGCCAAAGATGCAGCATGATGCCACCCACCATGTGGTTGCTTGGGTGGCATTACACCAGCATGGGGGCAGAGTCAGGGTGGTTGGCATGTAGTCACCATGCCCCCACTCTGCCCCCAAGCTGATTCTTTTGCCGGTCTGTACAACCCCTTAGTGAATAGAGTTAGTATGCAGGACTACTGGCAAAGAGATCCAACAGCAACAGCTATCCTGGGATGACAGCACCAGACCAGATTGAGCAGATTCCTAATCAACAGGGAAGACTGGAGTAAACTGGAGCTGAGTGTGATGTGAGATTGCATTGTAAAATGTTATGTCCAGTGAATTTATAAATCAATGGTATAGAACAGTTTAAAAGGAAGGAAATTATTTACTTATTGTTCTTGCCTCTTTCTGTATCCAGGACTGATTTGTCTGACTGCAGTACAATTGAGAGTAATATGCCCTCTTCTGTGCATACACTCCTAACTGGCAACCATATATGCTCTGAAATATTGAAGGAATGGCTACCCCCTTCAATTCAATAGCTGAAGTTGTGCCTGTAGACAGTTTTTTAGAAAGCTAAATTCTGGCTACCCTGGGAAGGAAAATTGGAGGCCCATTTCAGGATCATTCCTCTGACTTGTGTGATTTTAGCTTTTCTCTGTGTGCTTCAATGTATGATAGGATTTGTTATGTCTTATCAGAAATATATATATTTATTTATTTCCTTTGTGAAGGAATGGAGTGAGAGAGCTGCTGAGAGTGCAAAACGATGGGCCGCAGAATGTCTAGGAAGAGCCAGCCTCCTAAAGAACAGATATGTGGATGGTAAATGATATAAAGGAGACAGCAAAAAGGGTTAGATGCTAGATGTATGAACTGGGTCTTTAATGATGGCATTGTTAATATAAAATATAAAACACATGCATCATTTGTTGTTTTAAGGATAGTTATGTTAATACCTAGTTTTATTCCATAAATAGAAAGAAATTGACATTAGGTCTACAATGCTTTTGAGGTGATATATTTGTTACTAAATTTATAAAATCAATAATTTTTGTTAATATTATAATATGCATTTTATAAATTTCATTTAAACACTTTAGGCAAAGTTGGTCTATTTCTGAACAGAGCTTGGGAAAAACTTTTTATAGTTTAACTCCAAGAATTCCCAGTCCAGAATTCCCAAGCCACCGTGGCCACACTACTTAAGAGATTCTGGGAATTTTGGTTTAAAAAGTAACCTTCTTAGACAAGTAACCATTTATGCTGCTCAATAGACTAATGTTTTTACTGGGCCATCTTGGAAGGATGGGATTCAGAGATTTTTCTAGGCTTAGTTCCTTTCTGGATGAGCAAACGCAGAAGGTTGTACTGGGGAACACTTGTTCAACTCCTAGGCTATTGTGCTATGGGATATTGCTGAGCCTAGTTCTGTCCCTCATGCTGTTAAACATACATATGAAACCTCTGGGACAGGTTTCAGGCCTGGTACCATCAGTGTAGTGATGCCATCTAACTCTGTTTCTACCTGAATCCAAGGAATCTTTTCCACCTCAATCCAAGGAAGCAATTTTGGTCCTACATCTCTCTATAATTAGTAATGGGCTGGAAGAGGGCAAACAAATTGAAACTTCGGACCAAAATAGATGGTCGTAAAGCAGGGGGGCTTGATCCAGCCCTTTTGAATGCCAGGTTGGTGCTGCAGCAACTGCACACCGTGCCCCCAACCCAGCTATTTGCTGGCACAAAAGCAGCTCCTTTTTGAACTGGCAAAAAGCCATCTTTTCTGCCACTGGGCAGCTTTTCGGTGCTCCTGCAGCATGCAGTATCTAAACGCCACACTGCGGGAACACTGCAGTGTTGCCTGCCATGTGGGTGGGTGACTTGACACTGGCGTGGGGGCAGCATCAAGGCGTATGTCATCCAAATGCCATGCTTCCCCTGCCAAGATGACTGAAGCTGCCACTCTGTTTCACCCCTTAATCCAGACAAAACAAAGATGTTTCTGGTTAGTAAAAAGCAGATTAAGTAATAGGGATTCAGCCTCTGCTGGATGGATTTACATTCTGTCTAAAGATGCTGCTTTGCAAATTTGATATGTTCCTTTATTCAGACTTGAAATCTCAGTTGTGACCAGGAGTGCCTTTTGAATAGTTAAAACATGTGCATCAGGCCCACATGTGTGTCAAACCCACAAACCACTGCTTCGGCACCCCTCAACCAGGAGTCCTACCAACACCACCACACCACATGCCTCCGTTAAGGCTTAGAAGCAACTATTTCCTGTGGTGGTACTCTCAAGGTCTCCTGCTCTGTCCCTGAAATATGTCCCTGCTGCCGTTTCTCATCATCCCTGATAATAGAGAGAGATTCAAATTGATTTTGTAGCTGCAAGCTCACAGAATCATCCCAGGTTTCTCTACTTCTGTATGTGACATTCCTCCAACCATCTACTTCTGTTGTATGTGAAGTGACCTCCACAGGAAGTCCCCACAAGCCCCAGCAACTTCCTCTGTGTGTTTCCCATCCAAGACCATCTGTTTCATTCTGTTCAGAAAAATCTCTTGCTCCCTAAGATGTTGAAGTGTAGATATCTGGGGCTCCAGCTGCTGGACTTTCTCTTCCAAGAGGGCTACCAACTTGCACTCGGTGTAGGTGAAGTTCCCCACAGTCCTAGGCAAGAAGACAAACATCCCACAAGTGTTTGGTGACTGCAGCAGGTTCCTCAGTGTCCATACTGAGAAGCCTTTAGGAAGTACTGAAACAAGACTGTGGGCTTCCCCTGCTAAACAACAGTGTAAAGAATCCCTGCTGGCTGGGCCTTTGTCCCCAAGCACTATTAGTTCAATCAACAGGGACTATAGTTATGTAGAGAGCTCCTGCCTACTAGCACCTTCCAGGGGCAAGTCTCTAACTCACTTCCTCTGAGTAAAATCCCCACAAGCCCTTTAAGGAAAAGAAGTGAAAAGAAAAAGTGAAAAATTAAAGGAGAACTCCTCCAACACTGTACCAGGTCACCTTTTCCTCTGCACTCCAAAACCTCCTTGACTATATAATAAAAATAAAAAATTGTGCACCTCTGCCTGCAATTATATAGAATTGGGATTCTAGTGGCTCAGTTTAAAAGTTTAAGATCTCACCCAAGCAAAATAGATAAAAAGAACCAGCATTTCCTCATGCAAGGAAGGAACTAGAAATCCTCTGCCAGCAGTTATATAGAATTAGGCTTCTAGCTCCACCCCCCAGTGACCCACAGAAGTGGCTCAAAGTTTAAAAGTTTAAGATGTCACCCAAGCAAAATGGACAAAGAGAACCAGCCTTTCCTCTTCTGTGTCCTAGGTACCTATAAAATGTGTTGACATATTGTAATTGTTTGCAGAACTTAGTAAATTGTTTATTGAATTCAGCAAAAACCGGAAGTTGCTGCAGACTCCTGCTGGTAGCCACTTTTACCTGTAACCTTTAGTAGCATCTCTTTCAGTTCTCAGGTTTTGCTGGCATCACTCATAGACTTTCTTAAATATTTCTACAAACTATTCTTCTTTCCCCCTATTATTAGTAGTATTAGTATTAGTATAACCTACATAAAATAGCATTTAAAAATATCTTTTAGATAGTATTTCGCATACAATATGTAATAAATCACATTAATTATCCATTCTTAATTACCTTATCTAAATCTTATTCATATTATACCATTTAATATTAACTAAACCAGTAATTTAAAAAACACATGACATTATTATTAATATCTTCATTCTTCTTACTGTTTTCTTTTCATCATATACTATTCATAATTCCACAAAAGTATAATACTATTAATTTATCACTAATTCATTTTTTAAATTCCCTCCCACCTCAAGTGTTCCTCATCACCAGAGCCTAAGTCTTCATATTACTCTGGCTAGACAACGTAACTGTTACATGGATTTGTAAGTGGTTGACCGGCCGAACCCAAAGGGTGTTCAACAATGGCTCCTTTTCATCCTGGAGAGAAGTGACCAGTGGGGTCCCACAGGGCTCTGTCCTGGGCCCAGTACTGTTCAACATCTTTATCAATGACTTGCATGACAGAATTGGGGGCAAACTTATCAAATTTGCAGATGACACCAAATTAGGGAGTTTATCTGACAAGGGAAATTGGAAGTATAAGCCAAAGGCAATTTGAATGCAATCATGGGGTTTAACTTTATTGCATGACAACCCACTACATATAAATTCGGGCAATGGGAAGTCAATCCGAACGCAATCATGTGGTTTCACATTGTTGCGTGATAGACTGCCACATGCAAATTTGGGCAATGGCATGCTATTTTCGGGCATTGGGAAGCCAGTTCGAATGCAACACACATTCACGTAATTGCGTTAAACTAGCGACTTTAAGTGAATGCGTTCTGGCCCCACTTTCTTTTCATTCGAATTTAAGAGAAATCCCTCCTGTTTGATAAACTCCTAGGAGGAGTAGCTAATACTCCAGAGGACAGGATCAAGATTCAAAATGACCTTGATAGATTGGAAAGGCTATCAAAATGAATTTCAACATGGAAAAATGTAAGGTACTGCACTTAGGGTGAAAAAATGAAATGCACAGATTTAGGATGAGTGTCACCTGGCTGAATGAAACTACGTGTGAAAGGGATCTGGGAGTCCAAGTAGACCACAAATTGAACATGAGCCAACAGTGCGATGCAGCAGCTAACAAGCCCAATGTAATTTTAGGCTGCCTCAACAGAAGTATAGTGTCTAGATCAAGGGGAGTAATAGTTCTGGTCAGGCCCCACCTGGAATATTGTGTCCAGTTCTGGGCACCACTATTTAAAAAGAATATTGAAAAACTAGAGCGTGTCCAAAGGATGGCAACTGAAATGGTGAAGGGTCTGGAAACCATGCCCTACGAGGAACGCCTTAGAGAGCTGGGGATGTTTAGCCTGGAGAAGAGAAGGTTAAGAGGTGATATGATAGCCCTGTTTAAATACTTGAAGGGATGTCATATTGAGGAGGGAGCAAGCTTGTTTTCTGTTGCTCCAGAGACTAGGACCCGGAGCAATAGATACAAGCTCCAAGAAAAGAGATTCCACCTGAACATTAGGAGGAACTTCCTGACAGTAAGGGCTGTTTGACAGTGGAACAAACTCCCTTGGAGTGTATTGGAGTCTCCTTCCTTAGAGGTCTTTAAACAGAGTCTGGATTGACTTCTGTCAGGGATGTATACCATTAATGAGCAGGTAAGGGAAAGTGGGTGAGGAGGGGGTGTTGCCGTGGTCTACAAAAACAACTTCACCTTGACCAGGATACCTATCCGTAGAACTGACCACATTGAGTGTATTTACCTTTGCCTGAAGGCCAGGGATAGCCTGGGGATTCTGTTGGTTTATCGACCACCCCGTAGCTTAACAGATTCCCTAGCCGAGCTGACACAACTGGTCTTGGAGCTGGTGTTGGAGATCCCCAGGCTTCTTGTTCTGGGGGATTTCAGCATCCCCTTCGAGACCAGTTCTTCTGATCTCACTGGTGCAGCTCAGGAGTTCATGTTTGCCATGACTAACATGAGACTATCCCAGATAGTCTCTGGGCTGACACACTGTGCAGGTCATACCCTTGATGCGGTCTTTTGTACGGATCAGGAATATCCATGGGCGGAAATGGTTTCCACCTCTGCTCTGTCATGGACGGATCATTTCCTGGTCAAGGTTGGACTGAAGGCAACTATCCCCAATCTCCTCGGGGGTGGTATACCTATTAGAACAGTGGCTATAATTCAAGATGGTTAAGAAGTTGACACAAACTCCTTCCACCTTGAATCCTCTTTTTCAACCTACGAGAGCCTGCTGTGTCGCTTTTAACGACCACTTTGCAGATAAAATCTCTCAGATAAGGGCTGACTTAGACGCCGGCATTAGTACAGAGTCAACAAGAGAGGCATCTAGTGACTCCATTAATGAGGTTATCTTGGATCAGTTTCAGTCTTTGAGTACTGATGACGTAGACAAGCTGCTTGTTAAGGTAAAAAAGACCACCTGCCCTCTCGATCTCTGTCCATCTTGGCTGGCCATCCAGGGAGGTGAGGCAACTTAGAAGCTGCTACAATCCATAATCAATGCCTCCCTCAGGGAAGGTTGTTTTCCATTGAGCCTGAAAATTGGCAGTGGTGAAACCCATTCTAAAGAAACCTTCCCTTGATCCCTGGACAAAAATAATTATCGGCCAGTATCTCTTCTTCCCTTCTTGGGTAAGGTGATGAAGAGAGCAAACCAGCTCCAAGCTGTCTTGGATGACACTGATTATCTCGATCCATTTCAAACTGGCTTCAAATTGGGATACGGAGACTGCCCTGGTCGCTTTGGTCGATGATCTCCATCTGTGCATTGACAGGGGAAGTGTGGCCCTGTTGGTGCTCTTGGACATCTCAGCGGCCTTCAATACCATAGACCATGGTATCCTTCTGGAATGCCTGAGAGAGTTGGGAATCGCTGGCTCTGCCTTGCAGTGGCTACGTTCCTACCTCTCGGGCAGATTCCAGATGGTGATGCTGGGGGACAGCTGCTCCTCTGCGAGAGAGCTGACATCTGGCATCCCTCAGGGCAGCATTCTGTCCCCCATGCTGTTTAACATTTACATGAAACCGCTGGGTGAGATCATCCGGAGACACGGGGCAGGGTGTTATCAGTATGCTGATGACACCCAAATTTATTTCTCTATGTCTCGGTCTGCTTCAGTGACCAAGGAGAGTATCTCCCCCCTGAATGACTGCCTGAAGTCGGTAATGGATTGGATGAGGGAAAATAGACTCAAGCTGAATCCAAATAAAATGGAGGTACTTGTGATAGGTAACCCCAATCCGGGTACAGAGATAAGTTTGCCAGTTCTAGATGGGGTTACACTTCCCCTGAAAGACTGCGTCCGCAGATTGGGGGTGCTCCTGGATTCGTCGCTTCAACTGTCTTCTCAGATTGATGTGACAGCCTAGGAGTGCCTGTTATCAGCTTCGGCTGATACGACAGTTGCGCCCCTACCTGGAGCAGCGGGACCTAGAAACAGTCGTACATGCTCTAGTAACCTCTCGCCTTGTTTTCTGCAGTGCACTCTAAATGGGGCAACCTTTGTGCCACGTCCGGAAGCTCCAATTTATTCAAAACATGGCAGCCAGACTGGTCACCGGAAAATCCAAGTTCAACCATATTACACCTATTTTAAAATCAGTACATTGGCTGCCTATTAGCTTCCGGGCACAGTTCAAGGTGTTGGTTATCACCTATAAAGCCCTACATGGCCTGGGTCCAATCTACTTGAAGGAACGCCTCCTCCCATACAAGCCTTCCCATACACTCCGATCCTCTGGGAAAAACCTTTTACAATCTAGAAAGACTAGACTGGCGGTGACCTCCTGGAGGTCCTTTTCTGTCACTGCTCCAAAAACTTGGAATGACCTGGCGGAAGAGATTCGCCAATTATCCTTGCTTGAGGCTTTTAAAAAGGTGACAAAAACCTTTCTCTTCCGGCAGCCTTCCCCAATTGATAATGTCCAGAACCAATTGAATCCCCCTTTTATTATTTTTCTTACTTGTGATTTGTTTTTAACTTTGATGTATAGTTATATATTTTTAAACATTTTTTTTACTGTTTAATTTTATAGTTAATTATATAGTTTATAGTTGGGAGGGAGGGAGGGTTGGGTCGGAGTTTTGTGGGGCTTGTTGTTTTTATTGTTGTATATTGTATTTTCTTTGTTGTTACCCGCCTCAATCCTCAATCGGAAGAGGCTGGATATATTTATTTATTTATTTATTTATTTATTTATTTATTTATTTATTTATTAATTATGAACTGGCCAGGCCTCAGCTGGAATACTATGTTCAATTCTGGGTGCTTTTAAGATTTTTTAAAAGAAATTGGAGGAAGTTCAGAGACGAGCATCAAGCATGATAAGTGGTATGTAGAACAACATATGTATGAGGAAAGATTGAAAGAGTTGGGCATATTCAGACTGTTGAGGAGCTGTCACAGAGAGAAGGGTGCAGGTTTGTATTCTGCTGCCCCAGAGGTCCAACATTAGAGTGGTTCAACAATGGAACCAATTTCCTAGTGAGGTGACCGGGTCTCTTTTTCTGGATGACTTCAGAAAAAGATTGTACAGCTGGGGATATTCTAGATGGATTTCCTGAATCAAGCAGGGGCTTGCACTGAATGGTCTTTGGACCCCTTAAAACTCTATGAATCTATTTCTATGATTCTATGATTGCATTGGCTGTTGTGAATGAGGATTGGGGGAGAAGAGTCAGGCTGGGATACTGAAATTAGCTACCTAACTATGGTGGTTATGTACCTGTAAGTGCCCAAGTTAATTCTAGCCAATAACAATAATAATTTAATATTGATACGCTACATACTTTTCTTTCTTTTTTTTAGGGCATTCTAGCATTCTATATCAAACTCTTTCTAGCAGGAATCCATTCCTGACCTTTAGTGCTGGGGGACTTCAACATCCATGCTGAGATTGCCCTTTCAAGAGTGGCTCAGGACTTCATGGCCTCCATGGCCTCCATGACAACTATGAGTGTGTCCCAAGTGGTAACTGGCCCTATTCATGCTGCTGGGCACACTCTGGGCCTTGTTTTCTGTGCTGGGTGAGGTGATGATGATCTTGGTGTGGAGGAACTCTCCACGGTTCAGTTGTCATGGACAACTCGTAATCTAGTCAGTTTAGACTCACTGGGACTCAGAACCTCTACTGAGGTGGGGGACTGATTAGGATGGTCCGTCCCAGGAGGCTGATGGATCCGGATGGATTCCTGAGGGCTCTTGGGGAGTTTCCTGTCACCTCAGCAGGTGATTCTATTGAAATTCTGGCCAACCTTTGCAATGAGAAATGGGCAAGGCAGTGGACACAATTGCTCCTGAGTGTCACTTCTTACGGAGTGGAGCCAAACCAGTCCCTTGGTTCTCCAGAGAGTTGATGGTGATGAAGCGAGTGAGATGGAGACTAGAGCAATGTTGGCAGACAACTCGAAGGGAATATGACCGAACATGCGCTACAGCCTGTTTGAAGACCAACTCTGTGGCAGTGCAGGCAGCAAAGAAATTGTAAAGTCAAAGGCTTTCATGGCCGGCATCCATAGTTTTTTGTGAGTTTTTTGGCCACTGCTAGAACATGGTCACATAGCCCGAAAAACCCACAAAAAACTATAGCAAAGAAATTATTTTTTGCTGCCAGCATTGCATTTGCACAGAGCCATCCAGCAGACCTGTTCTGAGTGGCCAGGGGTCTTTTACACACTAATCCTCAAGTAGAAAATGCAGACCACTCAGAGGCCCGCTGTGAAGAATTTGCACAGCATTTTGCTGATAAAGTCATTCAGATCCGTTCCAACTTGGATGCTACAGTTAATACAGTACCAGTGTTAATGGATACTTTTCAACTTGTGCAGCCTGATGATGTGGACAAGATCCTTGGAGAGGTAAAAGCCACCACATGTATCTTGGACCCTTGTCCTTCTGATTAAACAGGCCAGAGGGGGACTGGCTGAGTGGGTAACGGAGGTAGTCAATGCCTTCTTACAACAAGGCAGAATTCCATCTTGGCTACAGGAGGCAGTTGTTAGGCCTCTGTTTAAAAGCCATCCTTGGATCCCACAATAATGAGTAATTTTCAGCTCCTGGTCAGTCAAAAGGCAGATCAGGCAATAGGGATCCATCCTGTTGGTTCACAGTTTGGGAGTACTCCTGGATTCAGCTTTGAACCTGGAGGCCCAGGTCTCTACCGTGATCAGGATTACTTTTGCAAATTTAAAACTTGTGCGCCAACTGTGCCTGTTCCTTAAGACATCCGTTCTGGCCTCAGTGGTAATGCTTGGTTACATCACATTTGGACTATTGTAATGCTCACTGTTATGCTGCCTTTAAAGAGTGTTCACAAACTTCAGCTGATCCAAAGAGCTGAAGCCAGGCTCTTAACTGGGGCAGGCTATAGAGATCGCACAACTCCCCTGCTCAAACAGCTCAACTGGCTGCCAGTCTGTTTCCAGACAGAATTCAAAGTGCTGGTGATGACCTATAAAGCCCTATATGGCTCCGGTCCAGGCTATTTGGCAGAACGTACCTCCCTATATGAGCCAGCCAGGGCTCTGTGATCCTCAGGAAAAGCCCTTTTGTCCATCCCACCACCATCACTAGCACAGAGAGGGCCTTTTCAATGGCTGCCCCAGACTCTATTCCAGGGAGGCCAGGATAGCCCCTTTCTTGCTATTGTTCCGCCGGCAGGCTAAGACCTACTTGTTTAGACAGGCTTTTAAAACAGAAAGTTTTTAAGGCATGTGACAGGTTTTTGCTATATTGTTTTAATGTATTTTAAGCATTTTAATCTTTTAAACTTGATTTTAGCATTGAATTTGTTTTAATTATTGTAGCAATTTTAATATAATGACTATTTTAATATAATATGTTTGTATGTTTTTAACTACATGGTGTTGTAAGATGCCCTGGGAGAAGGGTGGGATAGACTGTAATAATAATAGCAAATATTTATTCAGCTGTAACCCATCCAGCTGGAAACAGCCACACTGTGGGTTTTTCCTTTAATTTGCTGGTTAAGAAACTAGTTGCTGAATTGCTTTCTGAAGGAGTGAATGTACATATTTCTCAAAGGAAGTGGTAAGATTTGCTGCCATTGTAGGGTGGGTGGATGCCAGCTTCTGCCAAAAAGAATGTCAAGCAAAGACATGTTACATACTTTTATGTCTAGATAATTCTAATTTTACTGCCAGATAATTAAAGTCTTGGCAGCCTTGTTATAAATTTGCTATTGCTGAAGCTACTGCCATCATTTCAACCCCTCTGAAATACTTCAAGAAATGTCAAATTCACCAGCAGATGTTTGAGGAACTGAGATGTTAAATGCAACATAAAAACATAAAAAATTATGTTTTTTTATCACAGAAATCCTTTGTGGTGAGAGTATATCACAATCAAATTTTGCTAGAAGCTGGGCAGAGGTCATAGGGTACTGGAATTCTTCACACTCACATTTCATATATGGCAAAAGTATGACAGAAGAGTTATGGAGAAAGGCTTTGCCATATACTCAGGTATGAGCAGAGGCTACTTGTTGTTGTTGTTGTTGTTGTTGTTGTTGTTGTTGTTATTGCTGTTGTTGTGTGCCTTCAAGTCATTTCCAATCTATGATGACCCTAAGGCAAATCTATTAAACAGTTTTCTCAGGTTGAAAGTATGTGACTTTCCCAAAGTCACCCAGCATTTCCATGGCTGAGCGGGGAATCAAACCTTGATCTCCAAAGTCCTAGTCCAACCTCAAACCTACCTGTTTAAGATATTATTTGTAGATGCATGTTCTCATTTTCTGTGATAAAATCAAACTCAAAACAATTTACAAATAAAAAACACAACATAAAGGTAAAGCAATTATCACCATAAATCAGCAGCAGAGATCTTGTGACCAATGATATTAAAATTAAAATATGAACTAAAACAAAATGTTAAATGCATGTTTGAAACAGGAAAAGTTACATATGTGATATATTTTGAGAACATAATATACAAAATATTTTCACTTTTGATGCTAACTTTTGTATTATCCTCCTGCATTAATTGTTTTGATACACATGCCTTGAGATGTACACATGGCTTGAGAGAGAGTGACTTTCTAAGCACATATCAATCAGAGCTGCAGCTTTTTCATCAGTATTTAATTGATAAGTGATGTGGAAATATGTCCTGGTTTCTAGAATGCCAAATGCTATTGCTGAAGTGCTGTATTCTATTAATTTTGTAGGTGTCTGAATGTTCAGGTTCAGTTTATTCTTTCTCAGAAGCTCCTGTACAGACATAAGCAAGCAAGCATTATCTTAAGAAACCAGTTTGTATATCTTCTATTTGAGAAGTGAAAGGGATTTTCATCTTGAAAAAGTGTGTTCCACGAAATTAACAAAAATAATAATAAACACAAATCCCTGTCTATATTCTCTCCTCTCTGTCCCCTCACAACTTACTTTAGAAAGAGAAGAAAAATGCCTAAAGGAAAAGAGTGCAATGAAGTAATGCATTTGAACTACTGGAATGTTGCTTCTCCATTACACGGATTTGTTTTGTGTGCCTTCAAATCATTTCTGACGTATGGTGACACTAACGTCATGACTCTAGGTTCTGTAATGGAGTTTTCTTGGCAAGATTTGTCCAGAGGGAATTTGCTTTTGCCTTCCTCTAAGATTGAGAGAGTGTGACTTACACAAGGTCACCTTGATCTCCCAAAATCTTCATCCAGCACTCAAATCACAACAGCACGCTGTTTGTTGTCATGTGCCTCCAAGTCATTTTGGGGACCCTCAGGCCATAACTCTAGGTTTTATCGTGGAGTTTTCTTGGCAAAATTTGTTCAGAGGAGATTTGTCATTGCTTTCCCCTGAGGCTGAATACATGTGACTTGCCCAGGGTCACTCAGTGGGTTTCATGGCTCCTGTCTAGTTCCTGGGGATTGTAGTTTGTTGTATCATCAAAGCTCCCTCACAGAGAAGGCTAAATGTCTCACAGAATTCCTTAGCATTGAGCTAGGACAGTTAAAGCAGTCTCAAACTGGATTATTTCTGCAGTGTTATTTGGGCATAACCTACAGCATCTGGTATTCATTGGTGGGATCTCATCCAATTACTAACCAGAGCTGACTCTACTTAGCTTCTATGACCAGACAAGATCTAGTGTCTTCAAGGAATTTAGGCAGCTATTAAATCTTATTCCTTAACTTTTTAGCCATTCCTTATGTGCTTCCTTATAAATTATTAGCAGATAATGTGCTATCTGCTAATATTGTAGTAACTGTGGCTTCCTTTAAATTGCATTGCTACTGAAAAATTATCAAAGAAAACCCTTAGTCATTATTCGTAATGCATCAGTCTGTTGATGGTTGTTGATGGTTGTAGATGTAAGAAATCATGCAGAATCATATGGATTAAAAATATAGTTTCTTGCACTGTAAAGGAGCTTAATTTCAGCATTCTTACACTGGAAACCAAAGAAAACAACACCAATTACAAATCACTTTAATTTATATACTACATTTATATAGATATATGCATGCACTCCATTAGAACAGCTGTTATGTCATCAAGCACACTGCTAAATTGCACCAAGTTTTCTTCAGCCAAAGAACCAGTGTATGGATCCTGGACAAGAGCCTTCGTCAGGAGACATGTTTAATGATAATTTCCCCTACCCTCAAATTCACCTTGTGAGAAATGAAACACACACACACACACACACACACACACAGCCATCTCCAGGTTGTTGGAGAGTGTTGAGGGGAAAATGAGTGAGGATGTCTCCGGCTCTTTTCCTGTAACAGGATATGCTGCAGCATTGTCACCTGCAGAGACTTCGTGAAAACCCCAGAAGGTCCTTGTGGATGCCTGTCACAATGCACCCAGTTACAGAAAAATAACTGGAGATACTCCTTTTATACTCCCATTCTCTAACACAGAAATGGCCATGCTGCTTACAAGCTGGGTTTAGGGAAAGTTTGGTAGTTGCATTGCATGGTTGCAATAGAATTCTGTCCTCAGTAACAACTAAAAAGAGAGAGTTGCAATGGCATAAATGTGACAGACAGCCCTTTCATATCTGACAAATACATCTGTCGAACACATGTATCAGACAGGTGCCCTCACCAGAAAGATAAGCTGACAGCTGGTATAATGTGCAAAACAGTCAACAGTGTGGCACTGTATGAACTATAAAGGGGAGAAGTAGATATAATTCATTTCTCTTAAATAGCCATACTATTAGATATAATTCATTTCACTTAAATAGCCATACTATTCTGTGATTGTATAATCATGAGACTGGGAGCTGGAATACTTGTTAAATTGTACCCTTTCTTTAAAATCTTTTCTCTCACACAGATGGTTTGGTATAATTCAAATGAGATTGGATGTGCATATGCCTTCTGCCCACTGCAGGAAACTTTCACTCACTTTTATGTATGTCGTTTCTGCCCTACGTGAGTATGAATTCTATATATAATGTTCTCAATTTACTCTGTTCAAAGTTTCCACATGCTCCTTCATTTCATCTAGTAAACTCAAGGCCCTTTCACACTAAACAATTATTGTGCTATGATTCAACTTTAACTGCCATGGCTGCATCCTGTGGAATCCCGGCATTTGTGGTTTGGTAAGAGGCACCAGAGGAGTATGAGAATCCCAAATGCCGCTCTCTAAACTCCCAATCCCATGATTCCATAGGATGATGTCATGGCAGTTAAAATGGAGTCATGGTGTTATAGTCCTAATGTGCAAAATGGCCCCTAATTTATATTTGTTGAAAATAATGTATTCAGCAGCCTGAATTGTAATTTCATATTATTTTTCCAGTGCCCCTAAGGATAAAGGATTAGGCTCAAAAAACATTTATCTGCAATACAAATATAACAACAACTAAAAGAGTTAAAATGTGACAACTATGAAGATAATGACAAAATAATAAAATAAAATATTATATAATTATTTTAAGCATAAACTTACTATATCATGGAAAAGGGGAAATATGTAAGACACTGTTAAGTGGCTATCAGCTAATACACTTCTTGCTGGTAATTTCCCAGGGGACTCAACTACACAGGAGTCTTGCTCCTTGGTGCCTGAATTTCTCAGGAGGAGCTGATCTTGAAATGGGGGGGGGGGGGGGGGGCTCAGGATTAGGTTTGCCATTAATCCCAGAAAACCTGGAAAATCCTGAATTGAAGGAACTAAAAAATGTTCTGGCTGGCTGGGCCATCTGAAGCAGTAAATCCTGGATTTTTCCTTTGTCACTGGCCTAAGGAGAGGTTAAAACATAGCAGTTACAAGGAAGCAGGAAATCGTGCAAGAAAACTGGCAATGACAGGAGCCTCGTCCCACCTGCAGGCTCCGGTTGCTATTGTACAGGCATAGCATTGCCATGGAAAGAAGGCAAGCAGAAATGGCCTTGTGTTGTGTGGTGATTGTGTTGCTAGCTTGAGCCTGGGGAGAGTAAAGAAAGTCACTTTAATCTTTGGGGGCCCTTGGATGCCTCCCTCTCTTCACACCAGTTAAGGGGGGAAAGATGGCAAAAAACTGTCTTAGCTTAGTACTTGTACTGAGGTTGAAGCAAAATGGTAGATTAATATGATGAATTTTCATAATCAGACTGAAAATTAATAATATGCCTTATTATAATAATTTGTGTGTTACTTTCTTAAATCAATAATCAAAAAGAAATTTGAGATAAATCAATGCTGCTACCGAATGCTGCTACCGTATGAGCTATCAAAGCTGTGTAATCCATTTATCTATATCTGAAGAACTGAACTTTGATGGCTGATGTCCTCTGTGTTTTCAGAGGAAACATATTAGAAATGTTATCGAAGCCCTACAAAGAAGGTCCGACATGTGGAGACTGTCCTAACAACTGTGACAATAAACTCTGCAGTAAGTGATTGACTGTATAAAGCAGTTGTTCTGGATAATTTGTATCGTCTTCTAAGGTCCAAAACACACTGCAGAAATAATCCAGTTTGAGACCATTTCAACTGCCATGGCTCAGTGCTATAGAATCCTGGGAATTGTAGTTTATTATGGCACCAGAGCTCTCTGACAGAGAAGGCTAAATGTCTCCAAAAATACAATTCCCAGAATCCCCTAGCATTGAGCCAGGACAGTTGAAGTGGTCTCAAACTGGATTATTTCTACAGTGTGTTTTGGACCTAAGTCAGTTTTCTTTTTAAAAGCATTAATTGTTCCATAATTTCTTGCAAACCTTAGAGAATCATTGTCTATTTCTATTAGACCAATAGTGACCAATGCTATATCATGGTTTTCCAACACCTAATTGCACCAAAAAGTCTCTGTTTTGAGCATCTGATGAATGAAACTCCTGAAAGACTAGAAACCTTAACCCAGTGCTGCTCAGTGGACTATTTCATTGCTAGCCTTTAAGAAGTGTAGTATTAAGGAAGACCTATTTGAGGGATGCTAACAAAAGATACTGTATGTAGGTTTTTTTTTTTTTTGCTTTTTGTTCTTTTGAATAAGAATGAAAAATGTCAACATTTTCTGAGTGATGGGCAAGATTATGAAATAATAATAATAATGATAATGATAATAATGTATTTCAGGATGTTTTAGGTGAAATGCCTCATTTTGTACAAAAACAATGGCCAGAATACTGTATTAGCTTGTACTTAATGAAATGACTTCTCCTGGCCCAACCTGCCCAAACTTTACGGAAGCATCATTCAACCATGCTCATCAGAATGGCACTCATTTTCTCCATGCAGCTGATCTAAAGAAGGCTGGGGGCCAAGCTTGGCAATAGTGTCAAAATGGTAAATGTGTAATGTAAGTAGTTATCATAAGTGCAAAACAGGAACCAAAGGGCCATTCTGCTGATGATCAGAGCATGGTTGAATGATATTTCCATCTGGCCAGGAGACATTAAATACTAAGTTAAGTACTTAGTTAAGTTACTTATCTGATACAGGATCCAGCCAATGTACAAAATACACTTTTACACACAAAAATTGAATTAGGAATCAATACCATTTTTTACACAAATACTGAATAAAACGGAAAAATTAAAATGTCTTGACTGGTCTTTTTGCTCTTATGCAAAAAATATCAGTTTGCCATTTTTGCAACACCTTTCCTCATCAAGCTTGAGAAAATTTGTGAATATTCTTTACACTTAGTCTACATCCTGCAAAGCACAGAGAATTTTTTTTTAAAAAAAGGGTTCAATCTCATCTAACTGTTTTTTTAATTATTCGTTTTAGCCAATCCATGCAAGTACAAAAATGAGTACAGTGCTGAGCAGTGTGCACAAACATTAGACAACTTTGATTGTGAAATGGACTTCGTCCAGAAAAAATGCAAAGCTTCCTGCAACTGCAAAACAGAAATTGTGTAATAAAAATGGGTTTCATAAGTCTCTTCAAATAATTCTTCTGAATGTGAAAAATGAGGAAACAGAAAAGGATAGAAAATACGGAAACAAAAAAAGATAGCCACCCTTAATGGCTAACATTTCAGAATTGATAGTTGTCAGTTTTTTCACCTTTATGACTTTTAATGTCTTTTCCTGATGAAGAACTTGAAAAAGCTCACATTATGTATTTTGTGCATTTTCAAATAATAATAATAAAAAAATCACCAAATAAAAAATCACTGTTTTGTGGATTTTGGCTTTGGTTGTATTTTCCTACATATTAATAACACAATTTCCTTTATTTTTTATTTTATTCATCTGTATAAAAAAATTATTTGATAACTTCCTTCCATGCAGCCCAAACAACACTATTATCTACCTCATTTGAATTTAATCTTACAGTCTTTCATTATCTCCTTTTTCTGTAATAATAATCCATTTAGCCTCCACCTAAAAGATTAATTTCTTTCCTTAAATAATACCACTACCAGATTATGGTCAAACAAAGTTTTAGCCAAAATTTCAATTTTGCTTAATACTCTTCCTAAATTGCTAGAAATCCAAATCATATCAGTTCTGGATAATGATTTGAGGGGATCTTAATACAAGGTAAAGGGTTTGTATGTGTTGATGTTGTTTTGTTTGTTTGTTATTTTCTTTTAATAGCTACATGTCCACTAATTGTGTAATTCATCTACCAGTTAAAAAGATTATTTTGCTAGCTTTCCTTGCCTCGTTTTAATTTTTTCCTCTCCAGATATATATCTGATTGTGGGCCTACAACTCCATTAAAATCTCATGATAAATACCAGTTTTCTTAAACCAATTATGGTATGTTTTTAATTCCATATACAATGTACATTTCTCATAAACTGGGGTATAGATCCCTATCACCAGGATTTAACATTCTATTAAATGAATATCAATTGCTACGTATTTTCCTTTGTCATTCACTAAGGTCAAACACACACTGCAGAAATAATTCAGTTTGGGGCTGGTTTAACTGGCCTGGCTCAGTGCTAAAGAATCATCATTTACTGTGATACCAGAGATCTCTGACAGAGAAGATTTTATGTCTACAGTTCCCAGAATTCCAGAATTGAATCAGGGCAGTGATAGCAGTCTCAAACTGGATTATTTCTCCATTGCGTTTTTGTTGGATCTGCCAATGGGAGACCTTGGAGAATGCATGCTTAATGAGAGACTTTGGAGAATGCTTTCCCAATGTGAGACGTTGGACAATGCTTGCTTAAAGTCACCCATTAAGCAAGCATTCCCTAACCTCTCCCATTGTGAAAGCATTCTCAAACATCACCCATTAAGCAAACATTCTCCATCCACTCTTATTGGGACAGCATTCTCAAACGTCACCCATTGAGCAAGCATTTTCCAGCCTCTCCCTTTAGATAAGCATTCTTCAATGTCAGCCATTTAGCAAGCATTCTTCAGCCCTTCCATTAAACAAGCATTCTTTAACCTCTCCCACTGTGCAAGCATTCTCCAACATCACCCATTAAGCAAGGTAAGGGTTAGGGATAGGGTTGGGGTTAGGGGAAGGGTGAGGGTTTAGAGTTTAGGGTTAGGGTTTAGATTAGGACTAGGGTTTTAGGGTTAGGGTTAGGGTTTGGGTTTGGGTTAGGATTAGGGATAGGGTTGGAGAATCCTTTCCCAATGGGAGACATTGAAGGAGGCTTGCTTAATCTGTGACGTGGAATATACTTGTCCAATGGGAGAGGCTGAAGAATGGTTGCATTCTCCAACCTCTCCCATTGGAAAAGCATTGTCCAACGTCACCCATTAAGAAATCATTTCCCAACGTCTCTTATTGGGCAAGAATTCTCCAACGTCACCCATTAAGCACACATTATCTAATCTTTCACATTGGGCAAGCGTGCTCAAACATCACTCATTAAGCAAGCATTCTCCATCCACTCTTATTGGGACCGCATTCTTCAATGTCTCACATTGGGCAAGTATTCTGTTGGGAAAGCATTCTCCAACGTCACCCAATAAACAAGTATTCCGCAATCTCTCCCAATGGAAAAACATTCTCCAACGTCACCCATTAGGCAAGCGTTCTCCAACCTCTCTCATTGGACAAGCATTCTCCAGCGTCACACATTAAGCAACCATTCTTCAGCCTATGCCATTGAATAAGCATATTCCAACATCACCCATTAAGCAAGTATTCTTCAACTTCTCCCATTGGGAAAGCATTCTCCTATATCACCCATTAAGCAAGCATACTTCATAGTCTCCCATTGGGAAAGCATTCTCCAACTTTACCCATTAAGCAAGCATTCTTCAGCCTCTCCCATTGGACAAGCATTCTCCAACGTCACCCATTAAGAATATATTCTCTAAAGTCTCCCATTAAGCAAGCATTCTCCAGTGTCATCCATAAGGCAAGCCTTCTCCAACGTCACCCATTCAGAAAGCATGATCCAACATTTCCCATTGGGAAAGCATTCTCCAATGTCACCCATTAAGCAGGCATTCTCCAGCCGCTCCCTTTGGGCTAGCATTCTCCAACGTCACCCATTAAGCTAGCATTCTTCAATCTCTCCTATTGGACAAGCATTTCCCAATGTCACGAATTAAGCAAGCATTCTTCAAGTTCTCCCATTGGACAAGCCTTTTCCAATGTCACCCATTAAGCAAGCATTCTCCAACCTCTCCCATTGGGCAAGCATTTTCCAGGATTTCCCTTTCCACATGCATTCTCCAATTTCACCCTTTAAGCTGGCATACTTCAACCTCTCCCATTGGGAAAGGATACTGCAACATCACCCATTGAACTAGCATTCTCCAACCTCTCCCATTGAGCAAGCATTCTCCAATCTCTCCAATTGGGCAACCCTAGTTCCAATCCAAACCATAACCCTAACCCTAAACCCACATCCTTACCCCAACCAGAACCCTATCCCTCACCCCTACCTTCCTTAATGGGTGACGTTGGAGAATGCTTGCATGGGAGAAGCTGAAGAATGCTTGCTTAATGGATGACGTTGACGAATGCTTTCACAATGGGAGAGGTTGGGGAATGCCTGGTTAATGGTGACATTGGAGAATGCTTGTCCAATGGGAGAGGCTGAAGAATGGGAGCCGTTGGGGCTTCTTTGCTTATTGGGAGACGTTGGGGAATTCTTGTTTAATGAGAGACATTGGGGAATGCTTGCTTAATGGGTGACTTTGAGAATGTTTGCTTAAGGGGTGATGTTGGAGAATGCTTTCTCAATCGGCCACGTTGCTTAATTCTTTCCTAATGGGAGACGTTGGTGAGTGCTTGCTTACTGGGTGATGTTGCTTAAATTGTGACATTGGAGAAAGTTTGCTTTATCGGTTACTTTGGATAATGCTTGCTTAATGGGACCTTAGATAATGCTTGCTTAATTGGTGACGTTAGATAATCCTTGCTTAATGTTTGACATTGGAGAAGTCCTGCTTAATGGGTGACATTGATGAATGCTTGCTTAACTGGAGATGTTAGGGAATGCTTGTGTAATAGGAGCCCTTGGATAATGCTTGATGGTTGGTGCTAGAGAATGCTTGCCCATTGGGACGTGTGGGGAATGCTTTCCCAATGGGAGACGTTGGAGAATGCTTGCTTAACAGGTGGCGTTGGAGAAGTCTTGCTCATTGGAAGAGGTTGGGGAATGCTTGCCCATTGGGAGATGATGGATAATGCTTGCTTAATGTGTGACGTTCTAGAAGTCTTGCCCAATGCGAGAGGTTGCAGAATGCTTGCCCAATGTGAGATGCTGGAGAATGCTTGCTTAAAGTGTGATGTTGGAGAAGGTTTGCCCAATGGAGACGTTGGAGAATGCTTTCTTAATGGGAGATGTTGGTTAATCTTAAGAGTCTAATTGTTGGAGATACCTCTCATTGGTCTAATATGCTGGAGATACCTCTCATTGGTGCAGATCATAATAGTT
Source organism: Sceloporus occidentalis (assembly GCA_023333645.1). Taxonomy (NCBI): domain Eukaryota; kingdom Metazoa; phylum Chordata; class Lepidosauria; order Squamata; family Phrynosomatidae; genus Sceloporus; species Sceloporus occidentalis. The sequence continues at coordinate 5,313,726 of JALMGF010000004.1, read as the reverse complement.
CTGTTTTGCCTTAATTGGGGCGCACAAAAAGGAAGAAAAACATATTTATAATGAACAAAATCATTTTTGTCCTTTTTGAATCCAGGTTGTGTCTCTTTATTCCTTTGCATACTCACTGTCTATCCTATGCCAATACAGTAGGGTATTGCTGGAAAATGATGGCATACTGTATATTACATTGCAACATAAGAAGGTGATGTTGAGATTGATGATGTTCCATACCGCTGACTCTACTGACGCATGCCCCAACTCCACTCCCAGGCCACACACCAGTCCAGACAGTGTGTGGTGTCATGGTGACCTCTGGCGCTCTGTCTACATTACACAGCATGAAAGAAATGTGGAAAAGCCACGTGCCAGAGGCTATGTCACCCTTCCAGGGCACAAAAATAAGCCATTTTTGTGGCTCCTTTTTGCACCATGGAAAGGAGAGATCGGGACCACAGTGTGCAGTTGCCTTGGTCCTGATCCGACGTACATTAAGGCAGCTGCAGGCCAATCCTTAGGGGTGATCTGTACAGCCCCTGACTCTTCATCTTCCATTTTCAGCATTTTAAAAAACATTTTCTTTTAACTTTGAGCATTCCTTGCCTTTGAAAACCCATGGGGTTGCCAAAAGTCAACAGATGACTTGAAGGCACATATTGTACACATACACAGAAGTTCCTCAGAAAGAGCTACTTTAGTTGTACATGATACTGCTTTATTGCTCTACTGGTTTGCACAAAGAGGCCCTCATTTTGCTATTATGAGAGTGATAGGGGTCTAAAGCACAGTGTATTGGGTCAGAAGAAGGATTTACCTCTCTAAAAGAAGGAAAACCATTATTACATCCCAATGAGGACTATGAGATTACTTTTGTAACCCATTATATAACTGTTCACTGGAACAAATGACAGTACAAAGCTACATAAATTATAACATGCTTCACTGTCTCTTATTTCCATGTGCACAATATAATGTATAACAAATCTTATAACTGTCAAAATTACTGAAACCATAACCGTAAACTATAATGCTATGAGTAAATATTAGCAAGCAATGTATCACTGACAGAGTATTTTTTTTTTAAACTATGTGCCTTTTTAATGTTTACAGCAAATCTTTTAACTCTGGGCAAACAGCATCCCTCTTTTGTCAGTTCTTATTTTTAAAAATGGTATTTCCAAGCTTTTTCAAGGTGAGTTACAGCTTATCAGGAAAAATGCAAAGTACAGACAAGCTATTAGTGTGTCATAGAGTAATCAGGCATCCTGAAACTAATTGAAACACAATATTTTTATCTTCATACAAGCTCTGAAATTGTGAGAAAATGCAATTGTTAAAGCCCACATCCCTAATAGGCATATTATTTAGACAATTTGGATATCAAACACAGTGGTTAGTTCCAGATTCACTGCCTTGCGGCTGACAACTGTCAGTAGCAGAGTAGGGAACCTGAGTCCCAGATTTGTCTGTATACCACAATACACACATTGAAGCTATTATACAACTGAAGGTACCATGCCACATTAGAAGCATTCAGCTGACAGTCTGGCATTTCTTTCCACTACTGTTGTGGCTTTATTGGGGGGAAAAAGTTGAGCTGGAACATGAATGCTATCTGATTTAGTACATTTGGCTTAATATGTTCAAAGATTTTTTTCCTAATTAAATTTTTATTGAGTTTTACAATAAAACACATAAAGTCTGTAGAACAATGACAAAAACAACAACAACAACAATTAACTACAAGGGCCAAGGATAAGTATCTGATGAATAGTTATTATGCAGCAGAATAAAAAAATAGTTCTCAGCAAGAGCCAGAGAGTGCGGTTTGTCAAGATGTAGAGTGTCTGTCCAAAGATCCATCTGTGTTGTAGGAGGTTGGATGTAGTGGGAGTGATGATTTACATAATCAATAAAGATCATCCAGTGCTCTTGAAATGTGTCAGTTCTTTTGAGGCCATTGCAAAATCTTGTTGTAGCAGAAAGTTTCTCCATCAACTTCATACTCCAAATTCTAGACCACCAGTTCTAAATGGAGAGGTCACCTGATTTTCCACATTTGGCTACTTCTAATCTGGCAGCAGTAATAAGCATAGTTTTCTAAGTTTCAAGTAGAAAGCAAAAAGCAAAATTGGACAGAGATTTATGGCTTGATCAGTTGTACATGAAATTTGATAGAGAACTGCATCCCAGAATTTTATTTGGAACAGTCAATCCATATAAGAGCCTCTAGATTTACAACCGCTCCAGCAATTCAGACAGAGTTTTAACCATTTTAGACAGCATTACAGGTGTGAGATACTATCTGTGGGTGTTTTTCAAAGTATTCTCTCTCACAGATGCTGAACAGGATTTGTATGGGGTTGAAGACCAAATAAGAGCCCATGCAGCCTCTGAAATTGAGGTTTTAAATTCTCTTTACCAAAATGAGTGCATATATTGGCCTTCCCCATTCGTGTGTTCCAGGAGATGTTTGTAGATAACTGATGTTGTCTCTTTAGTATGAGATGAGGATTTCAAACAAAAGTATTCAAAAAAAGAGGGCAGACATGGGGATTCTCCTGCTGAGGAGATGTGATGCACAGGAAGCAATTTGATGTACTTGAAGTCAGGTAATGTTCGTTTGTTGCGGGGAGGTTTTTTAGGGTGCGCTGGGCTTTGGTAGAGAAGAGAGCACAGGTCTAAGGTACAGTAGAGTCTACGTCTCTTCAATAACCTTATTAGTGGGAATTGGTCATCTAAGTGAGAAAGAGGATGCAAAGAAGAAGAAGAAGAAGAAGAAGAAAGAAAGAAAGAAAGAAAGAAAGAAAAGTGGGTTTAATGGGGAAAGAGTCTGGAGCTAGTGTGTGTTTCCATTTATGCCAGATGGGTAGGGAGCTAAACAAGAACAGATTAGATAACCTACTAAGTTTTTGTTTTGAAATTTTGGTTTAGAGCCAAGTAAATTCTGTGGACTTAATATGTTCAAAGTTTTATGTGGAAATTGTTTTATTGGTATATTTGTAATAATGTAATGAGAATAGCTTTTTTAAAAAAATCAATGAATGCTATTTTTAGGACACTTACTTAAGGAAAGTTGTATTTGATATTTCTTATATCAACAGTTTAACTTTCTTTAGCTGAGACATAACTAGTACTTTTAGCTTCACTTACTTTCTGCATTAATCAGTTCTACTTCAAATTGAAAAAAAAATGATTGCAACTATTTGAAACTTTGTTTGGGATGGCTGGGACTCTGCCGTCAAACCATTTCTGACTTATGGTGACCATAAGAGGAACATATCATGGCAAGATTTTCTTGGCAAGATTTGTTGAGAGGGAGTTTACTTTTGCTTTCCTCTGAAGCTGAGAGAATGTGACTTGCCCAAGGCCACCCAGCAGGTTTCTATGGCCAAAGCAGGGACTCAGACCCTGCTCTCCAGAGTGGGTTCTTCATGCAGAATATGCCAGTTATTTTTCTCCTGAACTATATTTCCTTAGGACAAGATATAAGATAAGGTATAAGAACAGACAGTTCCAAAATAATCTGAATTATGGTCGAAATGAATCAGCAAGTTGTAATAGCAAAGAAAATGTGAAATAAAAGGAAAGGTTAGAAAAGACTTTAAGCAAGTTGTCAAAGAAAACAAATAATGGAACGTCAACCAGAATATGTTAACAAACTGCTAATAGCTGAGAAGGAAGGTAGTATGAAAGTGGTAGCAAGTGAAGGTATAAGTATGTTATACAGGAGAAGGCCTGTTCCTTGAGAAGCCAGATTTGGCCACGGTAGTACATGCCTTGGTTACATCCCGTTTGGACTACTGTAATGGGCTCTACATGAGGCTGCTTTTGAAAAGTGTTCGGAAAATTCAGCTGGTTCAAAGAACTGCTGCCAGGCTATTAACAGGGGCAGATTACAGAAACCATACAATGTCCCTGTTGAAACAGCTTCATTGGCTGCCAGTTTGTTTCCGGGCACAATTCGAGGTCCTGGTTATTACCTACAAAGCCCTACATGGCTCAAGTCCACACTATTTGGCAGACTGTTTCTCCTGGTATGAAGCGGCCCAGACTCTAAGATCCTCTGGAGAAGCTCTTCTCTCCATCCCAACACCTTCACAAACACGGTTGGTGGGGACATGAGAGAGGGCCTTTTCAGGGGCTGCCCCTAGACTCTGGAACTCCCTGCCCAGGGTTATCAGAATGGCTCCCTCCTTGATGGCCTTCCGCCGGCAGGTGAAGACCTACCTGTTCACACAGGCATTTAGGGATTTACTACAAGGACAGGCTGGGATGTTCAATGTTGGACCAGTTTAAAAATTCTTTTCAATGTGCTTTTTATTTTATTGGACTATTTTTTAATTTTTAATTTATTTTTTATTTTTAAATACTGTGAAGCCGCTCTGAGTCCCAGTCCTGGGAAAAGAGCAGGCTATATATATATATATATATATATATATATATATATGTGTGTGTGTGTGTGTGTGTGTGTGTGTGTGTGTGTATTATAAGAATGAAGAACTAGTAGGAGGAAGATATATAATAAGAAAGAGATGAGGAGAAGAAGTTATAGGAATGTAGTAATAGAATTATAGGTTAGAAGAAGGTACAGAATAGAGGAAAAAGGTCGTATTTACAACAACAATATTCGAGGAAGGATATAAATAGAAAACTCTAATATTACGATTTGAAACATTTGTAAACAAGATGTATTTTATAATTTGAAAGTTTAATAAAAATATATTTAAAAAAAGAATAGAGGAAAAGGGAATGGATGGTTAAACAGGTTAGAGCAAAAGAAGAATGCAAGGAGGATGGATAAAGATATACAATGATATGGGCTACGCATTTCGGTATTTCTAAGCTTTTTTAAAGGCAACTATAAGATATGTAAAGAACCTCCATAGCTGATGATGACTGACATGCAAGATGTAAAATACAATTTTGGTTTTATTTAATAAAATGTATTAAAAAATAAAATTAAAAAAACCCTATTCTTCCTTGTGTCCTTTTTTTCTTTGCTTCCTCTATGCCCCCTTCAAAGACAGAGGTGTTGTGTCATTTGTTTCATTGGCATCATAATGTTATACCTTTATTGTCTCCCATCTTATTGGGGTGTTGGTGGAACAAAGTTGCCACACCAGCCCATGGCTGATAGCTCTTACTGTTCTTCCAATGTATTTTGAGAGAGTTTGTCCACTGCGGCTCCCTTGTGCAGCAAAACAAGGTGCGGACAGACCACCCTTTTTGGGCAGTCTGTATCCTGCCTATAATATTTTTTAAAAATACATTTTTTTGCTGATGCAGATTATATAGGAAATGGGTAACAGTAATTTACAAAGCAGGAAGTGTTCCTATGTCATATATACACATCTCCACTGCACCTGAGATCAAACTTCTTCTGCTGATCAGAAAAGAACTTCCTGGAAAAGGTAAAGTAAAAGGCTTTATTTTGGCAAAAGAAAACCCCAAACCAAAAAACCCTACTTCCTGAAGCAATGTTTTCACATTCCAGTGTATATTTCACATTCACAAAGTCTATTTTGATTTGTCAAAGGAAAATTAAGCAACGTTGACAGTGACATTTATAATATCTTACTACAAAGATTACTTCCCAAAAGGATAAAAAAATAAGAAAGTTGATTATAGAATAGATCATCAGCAGTTTTCATCAATTTTGTTTAATTGCTTGTTTTATAAAACTCCCATTAGAATATTAAAAGAGTGGTCCTATTAGGATTAAGGTTTAGGATGCCCTTAATGTGGGCAAAACTGTTAGTTCTTATAATGTTTCTGTTTCAGGTCATTAGGAAAGTTGCTCTGGGGAAAGGCATTTGATAGTTTGTAGATCCTTTCTTATTTTTTTTATCCTTTTTATTTTTTCAATGTTACTACTTATTTTAAAAATAAAATATTTATTAAAAATAAAGCAAGAGTTCCTATTAATTTTTCTTTATTAATTTAATGGTATTTATCTATATTTAATATCTGGGAGCTAACTCAACAATTAAATTTGCTGGTTCAGTCTAAACTGCAACACAAAAATCTATCCAAAGGCACAGCAAAGGGGAGATAGGGAGACCTGCTGGGATTCTTTTGTTCCTTTTCTCCTCTAGACTGCCTGCTGCAATCAATGGTGTTGGGGGCAGGAATGGAAGGGAGAGGAGTTCTGACACTCTCCACTCCTGAAAAATGGATGGACGCAACTTTACATAGTTGCATGAAATTTAACTGTTGAGGGTAGTGTGGTGGTTGGTGGCTTCATGGCTACCATTATGAGGTCTTTTACCTTCAGAATTTATCCATTGGCATGTAACTGTCTAAATGACAGGTGCTGGACAGGCAGAAGACATGGTTGCTTCATTTCCAAATGTAAAATGCATAATGCTACAAGTGTGGTCTTGAACAGTAATGATAATATTTTAAGGAAGATTGGCTTATTATGTAATCGTATTTGGAGCTGGACTGCCAGTGTGAAAGAGGTAAATTTGTGTTTCAAATAAACAGAACATGCAAAAGAAAACAAGCAAATTAGATCTATTAGTGGGTATTCTAAATTAAATCTGCTACCTTAATAAATGGAAATTGTTTCATATGGTTAAATTCAGTACAATAACATCCAAAATCCACAAAACAGGGATATCTCTATTGGACCAACCAAAAGGTACAAAATACATGTTGCATGCTTTCAAAGCGCCATTGCTTTTGATGCAATTTTTACTTAAATTTTAATTTAATGGCCAAAAGGAGGGGCCTGCTTGCACAAATGTCCCTACAAACCACCTGAGCTGAGAACAGCTAAATCTTCACAAAATACAGTCTTGTGACTAACATCATATTTCCCCCCCTCTGGTATGATTTTTACCCCTTGCCTGATGAAGAAACTAGTGGAGCTTTGAAAGCTTGCAACATGATTTTCTTGCATTTTGGTTGCTCTGATAAAAATATCATCTTGTAGATTTTGGATGCTATTGTGCTGCATAGCCAAGAAGGATAGGTTTTATGGTTAAATTAAATTTTGATGGCTGTAAAGCAGAATTTTTTCAACAAATGTTTTGTTACTCAGCTACCTGAAGAACCAATGAAAGCCCTTTAAGTTGAAAATTAAATCTTACTTTAAGCACATTATTTGTTCTTGAATGTAAGAGTTTTCCTTCACAAATAATTAGTACGGGAAGCCTGGTTAGGCAGTCATTAACTCTTCACCCTCTGTTGCAGTCCTGATCAAGATGGGCCCTCCTCAATCCCTGTATGCATGAGGTTTCATTTGCAAATGCAATATTTCTGAACCCCCAAGCCAGTCTGGGGCTGTCTTAAACACATTTACTGGGGAAGTAAATGTCATGTTCTAATAAACATGCTTAACAAACATGCACTGCACTTCCAAACCCAGGTTAAGCATCAGAAGATTCTAATCATATCTGCTCATTCTTTTTGTTTCCTTAGAAATGTCTTTTTTGATCAACCTCTTGCCATTCGCTGTTGTATTTCAGCACTTTCTAGGACAGGTATGAGCCTTAAGACAAAGGATGTACTGAACTGCTATTGACAATTTCTTAACAGTTTAATATTTAACAACTGTTAAACCTCAAAATCTGCTCTTGTGTTTTGCTTATAATTTGGGGATGAGACAAAATTCTTCAGATGGCAAGAGAAATGGAGCAGCTGCCAATATGTTTTCCTACAGAAAACCATGTTTTAAGGTAGTTCTGGTATTTGAGGAAATTCAAATTCATGATAATTTCAATTTAAAATGGCTGCCTTCTTTGCCACACACAAAGAGCCACCATTAAAGAAGAGAGGAATTTCAGCACAGAATGAGTAAGGAGAGAGTACAGGAATACTTGGTTATTCTAAAAAAAATAAGTCTCCAGGACCAGATGAACTACATCCAAAGGTATTAAAAGAACTGGCAAATGTAATATTGGAACCATTGGCAATAATCTTTGAGAACTCCTGGAGAACAGGAGAAGTCTCAGCAGACTGGAGGGGGCCAAACATTGTCCACATCTTCAGAAAGGGGAAAAAAAGAGGATTCCAAGGTTTTCATGGCCGGCATCCATAGTTTTTTGTGTTTTTTTCCAGACTATGTGACCATATTCTAGAAGAGTTTCTTCCTGACGTTTCACCAGCATCTGTGGCTGGCATCTTCAGAGAATGGCATCGCTGAAGATGCCAGCCACAGATGCTGGCGAAACGTCAGGAAGAAACTCTTCTAGAACATGGTCACATAACCCGAAAAACTCACAAAAAAACTATGATTCCTCAATTATTGTCCAGTTAGTCTGACATCAATACCAAGAAAGATTCTAGAGAAGATCATTAAAGAGAGAGTCTGTGAACATCTAGAAGGCAAGGCCATAATCACAAAAAGTCAACATGGGTTTCAGAGAAACAAGTCATGCCAGACGAATCTAATCTCTCTCTCTCTCTCTCTCTCTCTTTAATAAAATTACCAGCATGGTAGATAAAGGGAATGAGTATATCTTGATTTCAGGAAGGTTCCCCATGACTTTCTTTCAAACAAGCTTGTAAAATGTGGGCTGGTCAAAGTAACTGTTACATGGATTTGTAATTGGTTGGCTGGCCGAACCCAAAGGGTGCTCAACAATGGCTTCTTTTCATCCTGGGGAGAGGTGACCAGTGGGGTGCCACAGGGTTTTGTCCTGGGCCCGGTGCTCATCTTTATTAATGACTTGGATGACAGTATTGGGGGCATAGTTATCAAATTTGCAGATAACACCAAATTAGGAGGAGTAGCAAATTTCAAAATGACCTGATAAACTAGAAAGCTGGGTCAAAGTTGCAAAATGAAATTCTATGATTCTATGATTATAGTGAACAGATAACACTTTCTATCAAGTGTACGGAAATTGTGACCAGTGGGCCATATGCATCCTGGACCACACTTTTATAGCCCCTGAAGCCTTTCCACATTCCCCCAAACCTTCCATCCTCCCAATTTTAAAATAACAATACACATCTTTGATATTTTTTGCTTCCAAACCATGCAAAAATCTCCCCAAATGTGTGAAAACAAACAAAAGACCCCCTAGATATCCACTATAAGCAATCCAGAATGTCATACTATCCACATATACCTCTGTTTTCCTCTACATTGCCTTTCAAAGATGGCAACAACAATGAAGGGAGCGATTGCAGAGAAAAAAATATCCATTTGGGCTTGTTATGTCTAGCCTACAAGACTGGTTCTAGGGGAATTGGCCTGTGGCCCCCATGTAGTTGTCCACCTCGGAGTGATATACACAATGAACCTTCTTTCAGCAGCTCAACTTATTCTAGAGATAAAATTTTAACCTCTGTAGCATTATTGATTTATGAGTATGTAACAGGGCTAACTGAAAATTGGGTGCGTAACCTGCCCTTGAGAAGTCTCAGTAATTGATTGATGCTATAACTTATTATGTTATATTTATAATAATCCCATGGAAAAAAGAAAATGATGGCTTTTTTTTTGCAGAGCTAGAGATCTTTCATAGTTATTGCATCAGGATGATTTTAAGTAGCATTCTTTGCCCCGGGACAGACTGCCAAGAAACGGCTGCAATGATGTTGCGGGTGCGCCAATGACGCACTTGTGATGTAAGCGCCATGCGGCAATGGGTGGATGCCAGGTGGGGCTTACATAACAATGGCGGCGCCAGTGTACACAGGGAGCCACCATTGTTACGCCACCATGCATTGCTAGGGTTAGGGACCGTGCGGTTGCCACATGGTCCCTAACCGTAGAATTGGTGCCAGCACAGCACAAAAGGCCAGTGTGTACTTTGTTACTCACAGTATTACTGATATAACAGACAATAAGGTATTATCAACAGGTCCATGATAGGTAGAACAGGAATGTTTAAAATCAAATGTTGTTCACAAGGTAGCAAAATTTTGCTAAATTGTATGCAAGTTACGCCCCCAAGTGGTTGACGGAAACTGAAATGTCTATAGCTGATCTGAAATTGTATTTGAAATTGTTTTAACAATTTTTAATAACTTACTGTGCCATTAAATTTTACTAATAAAATAAATATCTGACATACTTTAAAAAAAACTAACTCAGGTTAACCCAGTTACAGTGGGTAACATCTCTGCAAAGAAACAGAAGGAAATAGTTGACCGACACAATGCTGTGAGGACAGGGGTAAAGCCAACTGCTAGCAATATGCTGAAAATGGTAAGATACAACTGCTCAATGTTGCTAGACATTGCTGAAAGTTTTAATTGTGGCTTTCTGAAGCACAGCTTCTCCCTGCTGAATTTCCAAAAAAAGATGGAGGTAGGAGTCTACCTGAAGAATTTAGTCAAAATTTAATGTGTGTTCAAAAGGTTTTGACTGGAAAACTGTGAACTCCTGCAGGTAAGGCTTCCAATATATTTGCCTCAGAAGCTAGCTCAAATAACCACAGGAGACCAAATTGGAAGAAAGGCCACAACTTTATTAAGCAAACCATTGGAAGGGTTGGCATAAAGCATAAGGTCAGGATCTGAAGATATCAAACAACCCCATGTTTGTCTGATAGCAAAACCTGGTACCCACCAGGCATTGGGATGACCTAGGGGCTAATGAACACCGCTTGACCGCACCACTGCCATGCGTTCACATATTCTCTAAGCCCCTGGTCATCGGGAGGCGTCCTTGCGTTATGGCCCCCGCAATGGCCATACGCCTGTCCAATTTGCCCCCGGGTCCCTACTGACTCCCAAACCAGAGCTCCGTAGCCCTGGTACCCCACCGTGCAGATCCTGGCCTATGCTGCAGCCCCAGAGTTGTGACAGCAAACCCACAAAGAAAGCGGTGGGTGGGTGGGAGAAGCACACAGCCGTCTGCTCCCTTTCAGCTTGGCTCCTTCCTCGCTGGAGCCAAGTGCCGACTGAGGGCCGGAGCCGTCCGCGCGGCCTTAAATAGGCCCCGGCTCCGCCCCCAAATCCTCCAAGGCAGCTAACCAATGAGCTGCCCTGGAGGACCGGAGCTCCCAGACCATAGAGCCCGGCCCCCAGAGCGTTGCGGGACGGGAGCAATTACTTCCGCCCCGCACACCAATCAGGGGCCGGGGCAAGCCCCAGAGGCATCTGGGGCTTGTAGTTCACGCCGCATCTAGCGGCAAAGCGGCCTGCCTGCCGAGTCAGGCGGCCGCTTTTAGCAGCAGTACATATTTCCCTCTGCAGCCCTGCTGATTGTTTACTGCATTTGTCTGCCAATTCTACCTCCATGGGCCTTTTCTGTTCCACTCAGTGTTTTTTTCTTCTTCTTTCCCTATTAATTGTTGGAGTACTGCCTACTCATTTTCTAGTTGTGGTGATAGCAGGACAGGACCTTGGGACAACAATGCTCCACCCTGAGGAATGAGCAGGAAGGTCCCCAAATATGTGGGCTGCCTTTCCATATTTGAAGACAGTGCATTTTTTTTTTCTTAGCCCAGCTCTCTTTACCTTTCTTCTTTTGCATTATTATTGATGTCTTGGGCTGATTCCAGGTTTCAGAAGGTTCTCTATACACAGAAAGTTAGGTTGTCTTATTTGGTCAGCTGCTTCCTCATCTTCGGAGGTGAGGAAGGGTTCCTTGTAGATCTCTTTCTGCAGTTCTCTTGGCTGTCTTTTAGACTGCTTAAAATTTAAATGGACCTTAAAGGCTGGAAAGTTTTACTTTTATTGATGGTCTCTACATTTTATTAGTTGACATTGTGATTGTCAGTGGTATTTCTCCCTTACAGTTGGAAATTTCATATTGACATTTCTGTTGATAGTATTACATTTTATGCAAGGCAATTCAAGACAATTCAACAATAAAACAAATAAAACGAACAACGATTATTATTCTCTTTTATATCATCCTTAATTATTTCTTTTCCTTTAAATAGTCCCATCTTGATCCATCTTTTCTTTCCACTTCTATTGTTTTTATACTGTAAGAACAAGCTGTGCAAGATCTAGGGTTTATAAATTGCTTTTTAATTTGAACTGGTTTCATATTTTTCAGTGTAAAGTCTATTTAACCAGACCTGCACAACTTGGCAGTAGGTAGAGGCCAAATTTAAAGTAGGCTAAACTTTTTTGGGCTGCAGATAGGTGGCACAGTTCAGTGTAGGTACTGCAGCCACTCACTCACAAACCACAAGGTTATTCAATCCCAGCCAGGAGCTCAGGGTCGACTCAGCTTAGCATCCTTCTGTAGGTCAATAAAATAAGTATTCAGCTTGTTTGGGGAAATAAGCTTACAGTTGTAAACTAGTTATGGACTGCTTTGTACAGTATCTGCTATTGTTATCAATATTATTACACCAGCCTCCAAAGGTGCAAATAGACTGACTCTTGCATGCTGGAACATCAGAACCATGCAAGATGCTGCAGACAGTGGACGTCCTGAGCGTCGTTCTGCCCTAATAGCCCTGTCACAACTTAACATCAACATCGCTGCTCTTAGTGAAGTTCGTCTCCACAAGGAAGGCAGCCTTAAAGAACACGGCTACACACTCTATTGGTCTGGCAAACCCCAAACTGGAAAACATCTTTCAGGTGTAGGCTTTATGATCAAAAACTCCATTGCCTCCAAACTCGAAACCTTGCTAACAGGTCATTCTGATCGCATTATCTCCTTATGCCTCCCACATGTTGTTCTCTTCAGCATATATGTCCCAACTATGCAAGCCAACCCTGTGGAGAAAAACAAATTCTACTCAGACCTACGTCACCTTATACAAAAAGTCCCTGCAGAAGACAAAATCATTATCCTTGGTGACTTCAATGCCAGAGTAGGAAAGAACTTCGAAGCCTGGAAAGGTGTTTTAGGCAAGCATGGTGTTGGAAACTGTAATGATAATGGACGCCTCCTGCTAGAGTTTTGTGCAGAACAGCAGCTGAGTATTACAAACACCATCTTTCAGCAGAAAGATAGCTGGAAGACAACCTGGATGCACCCCAGATCCAAACACTGGCACCTCATTGACTACATTCTAGTGTGCCAGAGAAATATTCACGATGTCTGTCATACGTGAGTGATGCCAAGTGCAGAATGTCAAACAGATCATTGCCTTGTAAGATGTAAACTAAATCTTCATCTTAAGCTCAAACCTAAGAGGGGTGGCATCTTAAAGAGGAGACTCCAAGTCAACAATCTTCCATGAGAGACAACTTCCAGGCAAATTTGCGAACAAAACCTGAAGACCCCCCCCTACAGATTCTTCCCCTACAGTGCTTTGGCAACATATCAAAAACAGCATCCTGAAGTCTGTGGAAGACTCCTTAGGGTTCTTCTTCAAGAAAAAGCAAGACTGGTTTTTTGAAAACAATCAAGAGATCCAGGAGCTGTGGGCAAAGAAGAGAACTGCTCACCAGGCACACCTCGCTCAGACATCTTGCCATGTAAAAAAAGCAGTCTTTTCCCTTGCATGTAGTAAACTTCAACAAAAACTCAGAGACATTCAGAACAAGTGGTGGACCAATTTAGCAGAAAAGACACAATGTTGTGCTGATTTGGGTGATCCCAGAGGATTTTACGAAGCTCTTAAAGCAGTGTTTGGACCTACTTATCATGTCCAAAGCTCCTTATACATTTCAGATGATCAAACACTAATTACAGATAAAGCCTCCATTTTTGAACCGATGGGCTGAACACTTTCAAAGTCTCTTCAGTGCCAACCGAGTAGTCCAAGGCTCAGCTATTCAACATATGACACAACAACCGATGAAAAAGGAATTGGACATAGCTCCCACTTTGGAAGAGACCCTTAAGGCCATACAACGGATGAAAAATGGCAAGGCTGCCAGGATTGATGGAATTCCACCTGAAGCTTGGAAATACGGAGGTCATGTACTCTATGCTAAACTCCATGAGCTCCTTGTGAGTTGCTGGGGAAAAGGTGATGGCCATCAGATGTCCGAGATGCAGTCATCATCACCCTGTATAAGAAAAAAGGAACAAAATCCGATTGCTCCAACTATTGAGGTATAACACTGCTCTCCATTGCTGGAAAAATCCTTGCAAGGATACTGAACAGATTAGTTCTTGCTATTGCAGAAGAACTTCTACCTGAAAGCCAATGCGGCTTTAGAGCTAATAGGAACACTACAGATATGGTATTTGCCCTTAGGCAACTGCAAGAGAAATGTAGAGAGCAGAACAAAGGACTCTATGTAACATTTGTCAACCTCACCAAAGCCTTTCACACCGTGAGTAGAAAAGGTCTGTGGCAGATCCTGGAATGACTCGGATGTCCCCCTAAATTCCTTAAAATGGTTATCTTGCTACATGAAACCCAGCACAGTCAAGTCAGATATGACAATGCTCTTTCAGAGCCTTTTTTAATAACATTGGCCTGTTACAGACGGCCAAAATAAAGCTGCTTTGGGTCTCTTTGGAGGTATGCTGTTTAAATGATGCATGCATCCTAAGAATCCAGAAGCTGCACCAAAGCTGCACTCCAATGCTTAGGAATGGAGTGTGGCTTTGGCACGACCTCCGGACTCGTAGGACCCATGCTTCATTTAAATAGCATACCTCCAAAGAGACCTGAAGCAGCTTTATTTTGGCAGTCTGTAACAGGCCTAAGGGAGTAAAAAACGGTTGTGTTCTTGCTCCAACTCTATTTACAATCTTGTTCAGCAGGATGCTCCAAAGGGCTATAGCAGATCTCGAAGAAGAAGACAGCATTTATATATGCTACCGTACCCTTGGTAACTTGTTTAACTTAAGCTGTCTGAGGGCTCGCACTAAGACTCTAAACTATCTAGTCCGTGAGCTGCTTTTTGTTGACGATGCTGCCCTTGTTGCCCATACAGAAGCAGCTCTGCAGCGCCTAACATCCTACTTTGCTACAGCTGCAGAGCTCTTTGGGCTGGAAGTCAGCCTGAAGAAAACGGAAGTTCTCTACCAGCCTGCACCACAGGAATAACACAGGAATAACACTACCATCCCCACATCACTGTAGGCAAATCTGTGCTTAAGTCCGTTCAGCAGTTCACCTACCTGGGAAGCATAATCTCCTCAGACACCAAGATTGATAAACAGATCAATCACAGACTAGCAAAGGCATATAGTGCTTTCGGAAGGCTTCACAAAAGAGTCTGGAGTAACAAACACTTGAGGTGAAGCACAAAAATCAGTGTGTATAGAGCCATTGTACTGTCTATTCTCCTTTATGGGTCTGAAACATGGGTCACCTATCGCCAACACCTACGACTCCTTGAATGCTTTCATCAGCGTTGTTTACGCACAATTCTAAATATACACTGGACTGACTATGTGACAAATGTTGCTGTCCTTGAGCAAGCAAGGATCACCAGCATTGAGAACATGCTACTGATAACGCAGCTGCGTTGGGCAGGACATGTTTCTAGGATGGAGGGCGATCGCCTCCCAAAAATAATATTCTACAGTGAACTCGCCATGGGTCAGCATAAGAGGGGAGCCCCAAAGAAGAGATACAAGGACTCCCTGAAACAACACCTCAGGCTTGGCCAAATTGATCACCAACAATGGTCCACCCTGGACTTGCATTGGGAGGCTATTATACGCTATCTTGATCCTTGGAAGAGGCAGGATAAAATTTATTATTATTATTATTATTATTATTATTATTATTATTATTATTGTCATAGAGCATCCTGGTCCTTGGTTTGAATTTTCCTTTAATTTCCTAGATCTTGTGAAATAATAATAATAATTTATATTTCCCGCCTCTCTCTGTGGATCGAAGAAATAGATCTCTTGTTCTTCCCTTTTTGTTGTTGTATTCTGTTTCTCTGCATTGGTCACTGTAGTAATTTTCTTAATCTTTCCACACTAACTTTTGTACTGTTACATTCATGGTTCCTAATTTGTTTCTATCTCCCTTTTGTTTTTCTTCTCTTCTTTTCTTTATTGCTTGTAGTGTTTTATCTGCTATGTTTTTTTTCCTCTTTACTTTTATCTCGTGAAAGTGTCTGTCTGCATTCTTCTTTTATTCTGTCCCTGGCATCAGAACATAGTTCATCTGGCTCCTGGTTTATTATGCTTAGTAGTACAGATATGTTTCTTATATTGTCAATAAATTCTTTTGAGACAATATTAGATCATATTTTGGTATGATGATTGATTTTGTTGTCTTATTGAGTTTTACTCTTAATTTTGATATGAATAATTAATGTTCTGTACCACAGTTGGCAACTGGTCTAGCCTTGGCCACCAGTATGGGCCATCTTTTGTTTCTGACTAGCTTGAGCCCTTTCGCTGGTATTGAGCTCATACCACTGTGCCACCAGGGCTCCTGATTATATAATCTATATGATTTTTGTGTTGGCCATCTGGTGATATCTATGTATATAGCCTTCTTTCTGGTTGTATGACAAATGTGTTTGCAGTGAATAGGTTGTTGGCTTCACAAAAATCTATCAGACACTCACCTGCTGCATGTCTTTTACCTAATCCAAATCTGCCTACTGTTTTTAGTTATTCTTTGCTTCCTACTTTTGCATTCCAATCTCCTATGATCAATTTGATGTCCCGTGTTAGTATTCTGTCAATTTCTTCCTGTACTCCTTCATAGAATCTTTCAAATTGTTCTTGTTCTACCTCTGTGCATATACATGAATTATGGTGATATTCACAGGTTTACCATGGAGCCTTACTGACATCATTTGGTCTGCTTTTGCATTGTATCATCTGACTGCTTTTCCTACATCTTTTCTTAGTATGAAAGCCACACTGTTTCTTCTTGTCTTTTCATTCCCTGAGTAGAACACTGTGTAGTTGTCTGATTCAAAGTGGCCCATTCCTGTCCATTGTAACTCCCTCCCTTGCTATGTTCATGCGTTCCATTTCCATTTTACTGTGTTTAGCTTGCGTGTCTATTTGCCTCTTTTTATATACTTTTGTCTTTTCTTGCAAATTGATTTCCCTTTATTTCTTCTTCACTTTCTGATTCTGCCTGTGTCTCACTTGGTATGTCTTATCATAAGGGGAGCATCTACACCTCCTTGTGTGCAGTGCCAACAAATGTTAGACATGATGTCCCTGCTGTTTTCTCACATTAATGACACCCAGCACAACTGCTGCTAGTAGCGGTTAGCCTTCCTATATCATTCTTCCCATTGTTGTTTGCTTGCTATCCAACCCCTCCCCTTATGCCTCCCTGATTTCCCTTCTTCCCTCATGTCCATTTCCTTTAGTCTGTCACCATCTTGCCCCTCCTCTTTCCTCTTTTAGTTTCTTCACTTCTCCCTCCCTGGTTGGGGGAGGACAGGGACGGTTAGTCTTCCTCTCCCTTCCTGCACTTGCCTGTCTGGTCCTTTGGTGGTGCTTGCTCCTTTCCTGGGGATCTAGAATCATAGAGTTGGAAGAGACCACAAGGGCCATCCATTCCAACCCCCTGCCATACAGGAACTCTCAGTCAAAGCATATCCAACAGATGGCTGTCCAGCTTCTGTTTAAAGACTCCACCACTCTCTGAGGAAGTGTGTTCCACTGTCGAACAGCCCATACTGTTAGGAAGTTCCTCCTAATGTTGAGGTGGATTCGCTTTTCTTGCACTTTGCATCCATTGTTCCGTGTCCTATTCTCTGGAGCAGCAGAAAACAAGCTTACTCCTCAATATGATATCCCTTCAAGTATGTGTTAACTCAAGGGATATGACTAAGAAGGTGTGAAAGTGTAGAGACCCAATTGACTCTGACATCCACACAGTTCTGTTAGCTTGGAAAGACCCAATTAGCCCTGATTCCCACATGGATTCTTTTAGACAATAGGAGTGGAGACAGGGGAAAGTCTTCTGAGGGGTAAGAGAGAGAAACCAGTAGTTTCAGCAAGTACTAACTGCTCAGGTCTGAGTGGTGGAATGAATCCCAAGTAAAGATTGTCGTTAACCAGGGACCACCTAGATGTGTTAGGTTTTCGGGTTTTTTAGAAAGGTGGAGTTGGGGGTGTATTGTGATATATATGTGTGCCTTGATTTTTAAAATTTTGCAACCAGAGGGAAAGTACCTAGAAAGCCTGTGTACTTTAAACCAGTTGAGTTTTCTTGATATAACTTGAGTTACCTCAATTTTCCTATTTTTTTCCTATGAAAAAGTTCACTTTTTAAAAGTCTCATTTATTCTTTAAGGGAATATGAAGGGGAAGTTCTGGTCACATGTTTCCATTACCAGGATTACCAGGTCCCCTATAATTACTATTCTGTTTTCCCAATAAATGAGAAGGCGAGAGTGTCAAGACCTTCCACTCTCAGGAGCCTGACGGGGATTAAACTGCCAAGAAAGAGGTTGGTGCTAGTACTACTGTACCACTGCACTGGAAATAGGAGGAAATTAGGGATACATCCCAGTCATATACCAGGCTCCTTTTTGCCACACACCCCTTTCCTCTGATGGCTCTATCCACACCCCCTTTCCTCTGATTCCTGTATCCATACTCCATTTTTTTCTTATCTCTTTATTCATGCCCCTTTCCTTTGTTTTTTTCCCCATAATTGTAGAAGCATCCTATGAAGCTTTTGCCCAAATCCATTAGCCAGTCCTGAAGGTTGGGTAGATGAAAGTCAGCACTAAGAACTGAAGCGCGGCAAGAGCCTATAGTGGAATGGGGAAAAAAAAGTAATTCCACAAAGGCAAAGTTCTGCATCTTGGGAGGGAGAAGAGTGTTGCTATTGGGTGGAAGATATCACTCTCTCATTTTAGTCATTGCAGAAGTGGCACATGTTTAACAACCTCCTACTGAATCAAGTATAAATGTGATATAAGCACGATCGTCTTTGTTGGATTTTGCCCAATAAAACTGGCCCAATAAAACTTCCCACCCACCCAAAACCAGAATGGTGAGATTTATTTTTCTCTCTATGTGTGTTCTGCTGTATTTTGAACTTCATGTTACAGTTTAAATATTTTTCTCTCCTCCTTATTTGCTTTTTAAAGACATGGGATCATAAAGCAAGTGAAACTGCTAAAAAGTGGGCTGGAAAGTGTAAAGGACAAACAAGTCCCAAAGAGGAACGCATTGTGGATGGTGAGTTAAGTGAGATTCCTTGGGATGTTTTCACAATTATCCGGAGGGAAATGGATTTGCAGTGTTGGTTCCATGCAAGGAGCTTCTGAGCAAAATGGTTTAACTGGGATTCCTCACTCTCTCTCTCCTCTTCCTTCTGATCCTCACCACTGATGATAGTGCCCATTTGCTTTCCTTTGGGTGCATTTGGCACCATCTTACAGAGAACAACAAGACACATGCAAGTTATCATGCTACTCTTTCTTTAACCACATGCAATATTTATTTTACTGCTTAATTTTGTTTACTATATTTTGTTTATTAAATATTTATATTGTGTTTGATATCTCAGGCTAAGGTACATACAGCAGAACAAAGATTAAGAGCAATTTGAAAGGGTTGAAACCCCAGTCTAAAACACTGTATGTTGTGTAAATAACATCAAACCTTTGCAGCCTATTTAGAGCATGATTCCTAGGTCCCATAGGCTTTGTTGAAAATGATAATGGCGATTCTTCATTTCACCCAAAATTGAGACATAAGGCAGCGTACAATTTTAAAATGGACCATATGGCCAAAAACATACTAAAGTGAACATTAAAATAGAATTAAATTGTTCACAATATTAAACAATTAAAACCTACACTTAAAAAAAATTAATTAAATTTTAAAAAAATTCAAAGCAACTAAACAGTTTGGCTTAATGCTATATAAGACTTTCAGACTGTACATTTAAAAACCTCTGTTTTAAATGCTTCTTGGAATAAAAATGTCAGTGAGGTCTCCCTGAGAAAATAGTACCAGATTCTATGGGCAGTTACGGAGAAGGCCTTATCTCATGTCTTCACCAACAGTGGTGGAACTGAGAGAGGGCCTGACCTGAAAAGCCAGTGTTTAACCTGACAGCAAAATATGGCAAACATCAACTTCACATTTCTGGCACCGCATCAAAGGAAACTTTCCCCTGCATGTTCATTTGATAGGGATATTGTCATTATATGTCTTCAAGTCATTTCTGATATATGGCAACCACAAGATGAAATTATCATGGGGTTTTCTGGGGCTGAGAGTGTGTGACTCACCCAAGGACATCCAGTGTGTTTCCATGGCTAAGCATGGAACCAAACTCTGATCTCCAGAGTCCAGTGCTCAAACCACTATACAACACTGGCTCTCTAATAGGGATATGTTGTTTAAGTTTTTCATCTCCATTGTAATGGGTAATCTAAACAAGTATCTCCATGCTCAATGTAATATTTGAAAACTGAGTAGCTTTTAAAGATGTCTCATAAGGGGAGAAAGAAGACTCACTTCTTTTCACACACTACCCTTATTGACAGAAGGGGGGAAAGTGAGAAAATTCATCCATTGTCAACTGCTGATGGAGTATTCTTCTCACTCAGTTCCACTTCCCCCTCTCACCCACACTGCCTCATGGATAGCTGGAAGGAAAGTGGGCATCTGATCATGAGGCTTTCCCATCACCAACTAGCCAGTGATGGAGAAGCCTTGGTTGCCTATTATACCTCACTTGCTCCTACCAATACAGCCATATAGTGGCTGGCAGGGAGTGGAGGTAGCCAGTAGTGGCAGTGGAGGTGAGGGGACAGTCAATGCATCCCTTTCATTGCATACCATTCCCAATCAAGGAATGTGGTCTGCAAAGCTAAGTCTTAGCACAGATTTAGTATGCAGAAGTGAAGGATCCCAAATACAATGTGTGGCATCTGCAAATTTACTGATCAAGATGGGTCTTTTGACCCATCTTAATCTTAATTCTTAACTGTGTTATTAATATAATAATAATAATAATAATAATAATAATAATAATAATAATTTATTTTATTTATATACCGCTATTCCAGAGATCATAGCGGTGAACAGCAAGTAAGCTAATTTGCAAGTAAGCTAATTAAAGGGATATGGGTAGTAAAAGAGGGGTAAGGGTAGATAAAAACAGAAAGGGAAGAGTAGGGAGACTGAGAAGCCAGGAACCTAGCACTAAACACTAAAAACACTGCAAAAATATTAATTGCAGCTGACCCCAAATAATATTAGAATGTATTATAAATAATATGCAATGATATGTACTTCAAAATATAATCAATTGAAGGGAAGAATCCACTCCTTCTGAAAGGCTTCAAAAACCTTTCCTTTGCACAGCCTCATGGGAGGCATTCTGAAAACATTATTTGGATTAGGGATGCATTGTAAAATTGTATTTGGGTACAAATTTCAATGCATTAATCTAGTAAATACTATGGGCTACAAATTAATAAGCACAGCAAATTCAACTTAATTCATTGGATAATGAATCTTCACAAAGCTATACTAAGTAATTTGGAGTTTGTAACCTTGACATAACTATGTTTCTTCTCATTGCAGGATTCTACTAAAAGTATTTTTAAAGCTTTCAAACCTACCTCCTGATTAAATATAGCTCAAGACTGTTTTTCTTCTTCTTCTTCTTCTTCTTCTTCTTCTTCTTCTTCTTCTTCTTCTTTTTTAGGAATCTACTGTGGTGAAAATCTTTTAATAACTACTAAGCCTACCTCCTGGTCAGCCATAATTCAAGACTGGTCTGCTAAAGTAGTGAATTTCCAATATGGCCGTGGACCAATTAATGACATTAATTTAAGTGATGTCTATACGCAGGTATGAACAGAAATGTTCAGATTGTTTGTTATAATATACAAAAGATTTGCTACTTCAGCAATCCTTTGTTATCCTGAAACAGGATTAGAAATGTACTTTGATCAGGATTTAAAGTAGGGTGGAAACCAATGGCTTCAGCACTACAAACCCTATCAGTGGTCATTCTGGCTGGGGCAGAAGGGAGTTGAACCACAAGTATAGATTCAGACATTTTCCAGCTTTGGAATGGGTGAATCATCTTATCATGCTCAAAAAAAGCTTTTTCCAAAGAGCTTTTCATCAGGTAGTAGCAATATGTGGGAAGGTTGAGTAAGGTTGAGAAATCCACTCTCTCTTTAGCAAGCAACCTTCATCTTCAATTATTTTCCCAGTACATGGATGGATTGAAAATCTTAAAAGCTTGGAAAGAGTTAGGAAAATTAGAAGAAGAAATGGCAGAGAATTCTGGGATGCTTCAGTAGTATGATCTACTTTGTAGAAACAACTTTCTGAAAGCAGGGAATAGTAAAATAGTATAAAAACAAGAGTACAAAAATAGAAGCATAATCTATATTGTACACAATTGATACAAGATTTCAGTTAAACAGAGGTTCAGATGGGATGCTAAAATGAATGTATATTTGCTATGAATGTGTCTCAATATGCTTTAACTTCAGATTTGTTAAAAAAGTGACGGACCTGTCTGCTATGACGGTCTTTTATGTAAATAAATAAATAGATAGATAAAGGCATGTATGTAATAATAATAATAATAATAATAATAATAATAATACAAACAGCAAATAAAATCAGAATCAGCTTTCTGGGATAAGAGTAGGAGGCACTGTGTTACAGCTGTTCTGCTTCTGTCTCCATGAGAGTGACATTGGAGGATTCTTGTTCAGCTCCATAATGATTAACCTGTGGGGTTCCATCTTATCCCCCTTGGTGTTTATCTGAAGATGCTGGGTGAAGTCATTAGGAGTTTTGGAGTTAGGTGCTATGCATATGCTGATGACACTGAGCATTACTTCTGTATGGGCCTTTTTGTACTATGTGGGGAAAGACATTTAGAACTATCTGTCAGAGAACTCTGTATAAAGCCTGTGCTTTGGTAAAATCAAAGGGTGGATATAACTATGAAGTAAGTGACAAATCTTCTCTTTTAGATTTTTTAAAACTTTGCAACAAAGTGAGGGAAAGTTGTGAAACCTGTAGCTTAGGGAAGCTGTTTACATGAAAAGGCATAACATGAATATGACAAGATGGACCTTATAATTTTATTCAAAAGTACTGTATTGGAAATCTGAAGAAATATGTTCTACTTTTCTTCCAGTTTCTGCCACTTAAACCTTAAAATATAGAGGTATGAGATACGTTCATCCTATTTTCAACAGATAAGGGAAATACTTGCATGTCAAGGGGTTGGACTGGATGGCCTTTGTGGTCTCTTCCAGCTCTATGATTCTATTATTTTATGTCAACCAATAAGGGTGCAATAAGTAAAACACTTCAGTTAATAAATGTTTCAACTGTTGGGTTCCATCAGTATCTGAATACTGTCTAGTACCTAAATACCATCCAGTACTGAATACTGTAATGAGATGGATCAAGGCCTGAAAATTAAAGCTGAATCCCAATAAGGCAAAGACTTTATGGTGTTGTTGTTCTCAGGTCAAGGAATTCAATAAACAGACTTTTCTGGATGGTGTTGCACCAAGGGAGCAGATACATAGCTTGGGAGTATTCCTGGATCCATCTTTGTGACTAGAGGCCTAAATGGTTTATGTGGCTCAGAGTATTTGTGGCTAGTCAAGGAACTGCCCTTGAGGATGACTCTGAAGGTACAGCTACTGCAAAATGCAGCAGCTCAATTGGTGAGGAGTACTAAGATGAAAATAATTTCACTAGCAGCCAAAATACTTGCAGTCTCGATTCAAGAAGCTTATGATGACATTTAAAAACTGAAATATCTTCTTACTTCAAGGGACACCTCTCCTGAGGATTGAGGTCTGCTAAAGGGCCCCTACTCTGTGTTCACCAGCAAAGACAGAATAGTCTGTAAAAACACCTATTTTTTAGTGTATGTTATTTGTAATGTTTCAGTTTGTTTTAACCTGTTTATATTTATTTTACTTGTGTGCTCCTTTAAGACCTCATGACAGTGTGCAATATTCCAGATTCCAGATGGTGCAGTTGGGGGACACTTGCTCCTCTAAGAGGGAACTAACATCTGATGTCCCTCAGGGAGCTATTTTGTTCCCCATTTTGTTTAACATTTACATGAAACCGCTGGGAGAGATCATCCGGAGACACAAGGCGCAGTGTTATCAGTTTGCCGATGACACCCAAATATGTTTCTCTGTGTCTCCGACTGATGCAGTGACTAAGGATGGCGTCTCTCCTCTGAATGCCTGTCTGGAGTCGGTAATGGGCTGGATGAGGGAAAACAAACTCAGTCTGAATCCAGAGAAAACGGAAGTACTTGTGATAGGTTCCCCAGGTCTGGGGAAGGAAATTTATCCACCTGCCCTGAACGGGGTCACACTTCCCCTGAAGGACAAAGTTCGCAGTTTAGGAGTACTTCTGGACTCGTCCCTGCAATTGACATCTCAAGTAGATGTGACGGTCAGAAGTGCTTGCTATCAACTTCGGTTGATACGCCAACTGCGACCCTACCTGGGCCAAAGGAAACTGTGGTACATGCTCTGTTAACCTCTCGCTTAGATTTCTGTAGTACGCTCTACATGGGGCTACCCTTGTACCAAGCCTGGAAGCTTCAGTTAGTACAAAACATGGCAGCCAGACTGGTCACCGGCGCATCCAGGTTTAACCATATAACACCTATTCTGAAACATCTTCACTGGCTGCCCATTCGCTTCCGAGCGCAATACAAGGTGTTGGTTATTACCTATAAAGCCCTACATGGCTTGGGCCCAAGTTACTTGAGGGACCACATCTCCCCATATAATCCGCCCCACACACTCAGAACATCCGGGAAGACTCTGTTGGAAACTCCATCTTCCAAATATGTTTCCATATCCCAGATGGCCTTTTCAGTAGCAGCCCTGTGGATCTGGAATAGTCTTCCCGAGGAGCTCCGTCTTATGGCCCCTCTAGAAACATTTAAAAAGAGGCTTAAAACCTTTCTCTTTTATCAAGCCTCCCCCCCCCCCGAAGAATGAAGTTGAGTGTTCTTGATGCCATCAATTCTCTGCCTTACCCAGTGAATGATTGTGTTCTGTATAATTGTATTACTGGATTTTATCTATTTTTATGAGATGGTCTGTAATAGTTTTAATAGTCTGTAAACCGTTTTGATCTATGGAAAAACGGTATACAAATAAAATTTATTATTATTATTATTATTATTATTATTATTATTATTATACATATTTTAGTAAATAAATAAATAATAGATGACCTACATGGATTAGTGCATCAGTCCCATCTGATCATTTGTGACTGGACGATTTGGTTGGTGTCCTGGGCCACTTTCCCAAAATACTGTTTACTGCCCATAATTGAGACTGGAAAATGAGTCCTGTTGGTGTTCTATTTCTTAATGCATCTCATTACTAGTGAGTTTGCTTGATTTGGCCCAATAAGGCTAGCATTCAGGACCTTTTCATCAAATCCAGTTTATTCCTCAGGAAAGATGCTATGGATATTTTGTAAGTTATTGCATCACTCCCACCTAATTCTAGTTTCAGAGGTGGGGGCTTACATGGAAGTTGGCATTCAGAGTTGTTTACCAGAATGTGGATTACAATGTGGAACAGCTATGGTTTCTGTGGGAGCTTCATAGTTCAGTGCATGCTGAATATTCTGTGATTGTATGATTAGAAGAATTTTACAGACTTGAATTTTGAATTAAAACTTAATTTTTAATTTTTCTCTCTCCACTTTGTGTTCATAGCTCGTTTGGTATAATTCACACCGAGTTGGATGTGCAGTTGCCCACTGCCCAAAAGAAATGGTCCCTTTCATATATGTTTGCCATTATTGCCCTGTGTAAGTATCATATCTGAGTATATGTTTTCAGTCCATGTGCCCTTTGATGCAAGGTACCCTCAATCTTTAGATTTTTTAAAAAGAAAACTTGGAAATGCATATGATGGCTCTTCTAAAGAAGGGCTTCTCATGGAGGGAAGATTTAATCATACAACTTTCTATGCAGAGGCTAAAGTGGTAATAGTTCAGGTAAATTATAGGACATGGAAATACTTTCTTGCAAAAGGTCAGTTATTTTATTTTATTGTCAAGTCAAGTGTTTATTTTAGTTTTATTTTTGTACTAAATAGCCCATGCTTTTATAAAATAAAAGAGTGGCTATAACTATGAAGTAATTGACAAATGTTCCCTTTTAGAATTTCTCCCCCTGCCAGCAAAGCGGGGAAAGTTGTGGAACCTCTAGCTTAGGGAAGCTGTTTACATAAAAAGCATAATATCAAGATGAGAAGATGGAGCTTATAATTTTATTCAAAAGTATTGGGAGTTTGAGGAAATGAGACCTATCTCACCAGGTTTCAGTGGTGCCTGTTATATTTGCCTTCCTGATTAAAATTAAAATTCATCTTGCTTATTTCACATGCTCTATGCAGTCATCTCAGACCATAAGCTCTTTCATCCACAGAACCCTCCAATGTCATCTCAATGACTTCAGAGATGTTATGCTCTTGTCCCTGTGTCTCATAATCATCAATTAAGGGTTGAGTTAGGAAATTATTATGTGACTTCAAGGTTGAGGTATGGTTCCTGATAGTTCTGTTTCTGTGTGTCCTCCAAGTATCTTCTTTGTGTGTGTTGGAAATGTTCACTTCCTAGAAGCATTCCCCATTTTATGCCCTTCCAGAAGAGTCTGCTCCATTCTTTCCAAAGAAGCTTCATCCCCCTTGATAAGTCAAGGTATAGATACATAGCAATAGCATTTACATTTCTATACCGCTTAATGAACTCAGCACTCTTGAAGTGGTTTACAATCTGTAAGCCAATTGCCCCCCAACAATCTGCGTACTCATTTTACTGACCCTATGAAAAGAGAAACAGGGAGCCCCTGGAATCAAACTCGCAATGTTGTGGCTGCCGTACCAGCATTTAACCACTGTGCCACCAGGGCTCCTTTATATACATGGCCTTTATACATTACTCCAACAAGGCAATCAGCTTGCATTTGCTGCAGGTATCACTTGACATATTATCGGGCAAGAAAACAAACATGGTACAGGTGTTGCAAATCACTACAACCACTCTGTCACCATCCATGTTCTAGATCAGGCTTGCACAATATATGGCCCTGAGGCCACATGTGGCCCATCAAAGGATTTTGGAAGGCCCACGAGAATGTGAAACGACTTCAAGGCTCCTCTGCCACACATGGACAGGGCCATGAGGAGGAGGACAGGCCACTTGTCCTACAAGGCTCCTCCACTGCCTGCCTTTGTCCTAAAAAGAAGGCCAAGTGCAGAAGGAGGAGGCTGTCTGGGAAAGTGGCCAAATGGCTGATAAGACCAGCCTAGTTCCCACACAAACAAACCACCAGCTGACAGATTCAGTGCAAAGCAACACAGTCTTTGAGTCTAAATGAAGTATCAGAAGAGGGATTACCAAAAGAGTTGTCAAATGGTCCGAGTTCAAGGGTATCGGATAGGCAGGTCGATAAGGCTGTCCAAGGTCAAGGGTTCCAGATAATCAAGTTGGGTCAGCAGTCCAAGGAACAAAGGTTTTGGACTCAGAATCTTTCCTCCAGAAGGTCAGTTAATCACTGGCAATTAGATACACATTCTCCAGCTACTTAAATGGGCAAGCAGCAGGCGTTCAGGTGAATTATTACCAGCACATTTCTGATAAAGTCTCCGTGACCTTCAAAGGCCCTCCCTTTCATCTTGATGCTCCCCGAAGATAGGCACACTTCCCTGGTCCTCCTCTATATCCACAGATTCAGCCATTTGGCTACTGAACCTCTGGAGAGACCACAGACTCTGCTACAGCAGACCTAGGGCCAGCCTCAGACTCCTCAATTGCAGGCCCAGGTTCCAGAAGCTCTGGCTCATCTTTTGAGCCCTTCAAATCATCCTCCATGCTGGGCATGACATAGGCATGGGCAAATACCTACAAGGCTCCTTTGCTGCCCTGCTTCCTCTTGAGAAGGATGAGTAGCGAAGGATTTGGGGCAGCCCACAAAGAAGTGAAATGACTTCAGTGCTCCTCTGCCACTCTTCCCTCTCCTAAGGAGAGGGCCATGAGGAGGAGGTGGTGGAGGAGGAGGGAGAAGAAGACGAAGACAAAGACGAAGAAGAAGAAGAAGAAGAAGATGAAGACGAAGAAGAGACAAACACTTACCATGCAAGACCTCCAAGGACCTTCCTAATGTTGAGGTGGAATCTCTTTTGCTATTGCTTGCATCCATTGTTCTGGGTCCTAGTCTCTGGAACAGCAGAAAACAAGCTTGCTCCCTCCTCAATATGACATCCCTTCAAATATTTAAACAGGGCTATCATATCACCTCTTAACCTTCTCTTCTCCAGGCTAAACATCCCCAGCTCCCTAAGTCGTTCCTCATAGGGCATGGCTTCCAGACCCTTCACCATTTTAGTTGCTCTCCTTTGGACATGCTCCAGTTTCTCCACATCCTTTTTAAATTGTGGTGCCCAGACCTGGACACAATATTCCAGGTGGGGCCTGACCAGAACAGAATAGAGTGGTCAGTCAGCCAACTACAAATCCATATAACAGTTGCCTTGTCTAGCCCACCTTTTACAAGCTTGGTTGTAAGAATGTCATGGGGAACTTTGTCAAAGGCCTTACTGAAATCAAGATATATTATATTCACAGCATTCCCTTCATCTAACAAGCTGCTAACTTTATCACAGATTTGTCTGGCATGACTTCTTTCTCTGAAACCCGTGTTGACTTTTTGTGATTGTGGCATTGCTTTCTAGATGTTCACAGACTCTCTTTTTAATGACCTGCTCCAGAATCTTGACAGATTTATTCAGAGGGGGGTTGCCATTGCCATCCTCTGAGTCTAGAATTTTGCTTCTGAGTAGACCTGTTTAGGATTGTGGTGTATTTATTCATTTGTTCATTCTGGAGAGAGGCAGATAGTGTGAAAAGCCAGGTGACAGACCAGATCCTGAAGCATCCCCTCCATTCTTGTTTCTACCCTCCTGTCCTTATTGCATAAATGTTTTCAAGATTCTCCCCACCCCATCTTTAGTCCCTACATCCCTCCAACCAACCCCACTTCCCATTCCTGCTTCCTATTCTTTATACAAAAATCCAAACCACTATCCCATAAATTAAACCATCTGAATTACAGCCCAATGAATTTACTTATACTGTGCAGAGGAGTGGATATTTCATACTTGCACCAGTCTTTTATTCTCCTCTTTCTTTTTTCCTTCTTTCCCCTTCTCGCCTCACACAACCTTCTGCCTCAGCTGAGCTCCACAAAAACCAAACCTGCCTTTATTTATTTTAACCCCTTCTATCTCTCTTTCTGTCTCTCTCTAAGGCAGAAAGAGAGTCCAACAGGAAAGGGTGAGAGAAAGTGACTTAACTGCCCATCCAAGCAGAGATTTGGAATTACATTCTAATTATGCAAATTCAACACATCAATAGTTGCATTTTTTCCTTTCCACTATGTTAGAACTGATCTGAAAATTTTAGGCTGCATCAATAAAAGTATAGTGTCTAGATCAAGAGAAGTAATAGTGCCACTGTACTCTGCTTTGGCCAGGCCCCACCTGGAATATTGTGTCCAGTTATGGGTGCCACAATTCAAAAAGGACATTGAGAAACTGGAGCATGTCCAAAGGAGGGCGACTAAAATGGTGAAAGGTCTGGAAACCTTGCCCTATGAGGAACGACTCAGGGAGCTGGGGATGTTTAGCCTGGAGAAGAGAAGGTTAAGAGGTGATATGATAGCCCTGTTTAAATATGTGAAAGGATGTCATATTGAGGAGGGAGCAAGCTTGTTTTCTGCTGCTCCAGAGACTAGGACCCGGAGCAATGGATGCAAGCTGCAGGAAAAGAGATTCCACCTCAACATTAGGACGAATTTCCTGACAGTAAGGGCTGTTCGACAGTGGAACAAACTCCCTCGAAGTGTAGTGGAGGCTCCCTCCTTGGAGGTCTTCAAACGGAGGCTGGATGGCCATCTGTTGGGGATGCTTTGATCTGGATTTCCTGCATGGCAGGGGGTTGGACTGGATGGCCCTTGCGGTCTCTTCCAACTCTATGAGTCTATGATTCTATGATTCTAAGTCTTCCGGTCCTCCAATTTCTACTCCGCCATTTTATCTTCCGAGTTTATAATCCACACGGTAAGTATTCAAATCCTCTCGCATCTATTTTAATATAGCCTGTTTCAGTCTAAGTTCTCAATTTCCCAGGGTGTAGGCCGCTTAAGTTGTTTGTCATTATTGTATTTTACCTTAAGATTCCTTTTTTAGAGCGGTTTCTCTTGTGTATTATTTGTTGTCAGCACAGTCCTATACAAGTCCTCCAAACAGAGGGAGAGTTCTCCCAGCAGAGCCCCGCTCGGGTGGCTCTAAAAAAAAATACAGTATATTTTGGCACAGGTTCAGACAGAAGCGGTAGTTGCTTGCCAAACTTACTTCTTATAATTCAGCTTCTTTCGTTTTGCATCCTCTAAAACCGGCTGGATGAGAATCTGCTCAGTTCTTGGAGCCCCGATTGCAGCTGCAGCAGTCCGCGATCTCAAGCCTCTCTCGCCGGCAGCTCCCTCCACTCCTCCAGCCACCGAGAGAGAAGCTTGTTTGAAGATCCTTGTGGACCCATCTGTACCCCGAGTAATGATGGAGATTTTGTAGAAACATAGGCATTCCCCCCTTGATCTACCCAGCCTCAATTGGTTTAGCTGGGATCCTGCTCATCTTCTTGCTTTTTTACCAGAAAAAATACCATACTTATATTGATGCAGGGATAGGTCGATCTTGGGGTGATTTTTTGGAGAAAAAATTCTAGATCTATACATGAATAGTAATAGTAATTGTTCTGTCTGGTAATGAGGACATAGGCACATGGTTCTCATTGCAGATGCTAAATTTCAAGAAAAATATGAACTTTTCACATGATCAGGCCTCCCTAAAGGAACTGAACCCTCCCAGAAGGCATCTGGCTCCATCCTGGCCTCTGAGGGGAAGAGAGGGTGGGCCAATCCATCAGGCCTCCCCAATGCCATCGAGCCTATCCTTAAGAAACAGAGCCCTCCCTCCAGTTCATCTGCCTTGGTCCAGGCCTCAGAGGGAAAGATGAACTCCAGGACCTGTTCCCCTTCCCCACAACCATTCCCTTCTCCTTTTGTGTCATGTCTTCTTAGATTGTAAGCTTGAGGGCAGGGAACCGTCTAATTAAAAGATTGTATGTACAGTGCTGTGTAAATTTACAGTGCTATATAAATAAAGCTTAATAATACTAATAATAATGTAGCCAATTATTAAGTCTTCATTACCCACAGAAGACAAAGGCAGAATGTCTATTATGAGAAAGCTAAATAATGGCAAGATGGTGATCCAAAGTCTTCATACTGCCTGTGTGTTCTCTGCCTGTGACAATCTTCAGCTGGGAGTGTAATTTTGGTTAATGTTGGTAATCGTGAAAGCTGGGAAAGCTGGCTCTGGAGCCCCAGAGACAGCTATGAAAATGCAGTATGTACCCTCTCTCGCCAGGGTCCCACATATGTGGCCATGCAGCTCTCTGGTGACCTGGAAGTTAGTGGCTGCTCCTAGGTTTTGAAACTCCCAACCAACGGAGGTTCAATCTACTCTATTTCCTGTCTTTTTCCTGGCAGGCAAAGACCTCCTTGTTTAAACAGGCCTTTAGCCTGGGCTGACCAGAGTAGCATAATGTGCTGTTTTTTGTTTGCAATACAGTGGTACCCCGGGATACGAAAGCACCGCCTTACGAAATTCCCGGGTTACGAAAAAAAATAATTTAAAAAAACTGTTCCGCGTTACGAAAGTTTTTTCGGGTTACGAAAAAACTTTTGGTGCTTTTCGGCGCTATTTCGCACCAAAAAGCGGCTTTCGCTATTAGCGCCTATGGCAATTCGGCTTGCGAAAGTCTTCCGGGTTACGAAAAGGGCAGCGGAACGAATTAATTTCGTAACCCGGGGGACCACTGTATATATTTTAAGTATTTTAATTTTTAACGTTTTAAAAGCAGTTTTAACTGATAATCAAATGTAATCAAAAATAGTTTAATGCTTTAAAAACTTTTGTATTCTATATTGCACCTGATGTTCTGTTTTAATTTAATTTCTATTGTAAGCCCATTTCGGAGATTTAAATCAAATAGATCAATAATAAATATTTGTATTATGTGATTTCAGAGGGAACATCATACAATCACTATCAAAACCCTACAAAGCAGGTGAACCATGTGCAGACTGTCCTAATCACTGTGAGAATAAACTCTGCAGTAAGTTATTGATGATATAAAGCAACTCATCTGGTTAACACTCCGATAATAACTTTTTACATAATCAGCTGTAGTTGTAATTAAACACTTCCAGAATCTTTTGCAAAACTAGTTCTTCATATAGAGATGGGTCCTTACAACAGTCATGAACAATAGTTATATCTTTGTCTTTATTATGCCAGGGAAGGTTCATTGTTTAGAGTAGCTGCTAAAAAAATTATCAGGGGAATTAGACCATGGATTAGAACCATGTGGGTCACATAGGATGCATGAAGCCTTTGTCATTGACATTCTTGGTTACTCCAAGTTTCCAACGACCCTCTTCCCCCAATAATGATTTTTGAGACAAAAAACATGCCTTCAATGCATTTAGACTAAAAATAATTTTACCTACCTCTGAGACAGTTGAAAATTTATTTTAAAAATGATCACCTGTATGTTCAGATAATGTTGGGTGTTCAGGCTATGCAGGGATCTTCTTGCATGTGAACTGTGTTACAGACTATAGCCATGTGAATGCATATTCAGAACTTGGTTCTGAGGATTCCTGGAAATGCTACCATTTAGATACCATAATAAAGGAGGCATTATTTTCAGTGAACCTTATTAGTAATGATTACCCCCTGTCCTGCAGGAACAGGGCTCTAAGCAAGATCTTATGGGTGATTCTGAGCTGCAACATCCACTAAAGTAGGATTATATTGAGCCTATGAAGAGGTAGAAAGCCCATAGAAGAAGCTTAACATGGAGCAATAAATGATATAATATCAGGCCCTAAGTTACCAGTCCTGGCATGTGCAATCTCTAGCTTTTAGCCGTTTTGAAAGACAGATTATAAAGGGCAATGATAATATAATTTAAAGCACGCTGTTTAGGATAAAGCCAGCAAAGAGTTTTAATAACTCGACTGTTGTAAGATAAAAATAATGTATCGAGCAAACCATAGAGAACAATGACAGATTTAAATAATGTGTTCTTTATTCATTTGCATCTAAATTTGTATTGTTTTGATTGTTTACAGCCAATCCATGCAGCTATGTGGATCATATTGTGGGCTGTGATAAACTGCTAAAAATGTCCAATTGTAATGAAGATTTTTTTGGAAAAAACTGCCAAGCAACCTGTAAATGCAAAACAGAAATTAAATAATATATCCATGAAAACCATAAATGTCAACTCTTGAGAAAACTGTTCTTCACTGACCTAGATGGAAAATGAGTATGAAAAATAAATTCATTTCTCCATTTAACTGGTGAAAATTTGGCATTTAAATATTGTGTGTGTAAAATAATAAGAATGAGAATTATATTATAATTGATATCCCAACTTTTCCCAATCTAAATCTCAAAGCAACTTACAATACAGTCGGCCTTTAGTATCTGCAGGGGTTCTGTTCCAGACTCCCCCATGGATACAACTGCAGAACCTCAAGTCCCATGGTTTTTAATGGTGGCATGTCCACATGAGGCTATGTGCAAATGCCACCATTAGGGCCAAGGGGGCTTGCCATCCATGGATGCTCAAATTGGGGAGGGTGTAAAAACAAGCAGATATCGGGTTACAAATAGGAAATATATTAGAAGAGTTTAAAAAGTTTAAGATGGAAATGTGACAAGAAATAATATTTATTTATTTATTTATTTATTTATTTATTTATTTATTTATATTTCTCCACCTCTCCCTACGGATTGAGGAGGGGTTACAGCCAGATAAAAGCATACAAAATACAATAATAATATCCAATACAGTACATCATCTCAACGATAATAATAGCAATTAAAACTAGTTTATCATAGTACACAGTTTTATAACAGTGGAATTACACAGAATCATCATTAAAAGCTAAAGGAAGGGTCCTAAACAGGTTCAGATGGATAGGCCTGTTTAGACTGCCTTCTTAAAAGTGTCCAAGGTGGTAATGAAAGATAACAGAGAGGAAATAAAAGAAGACATCAGGAAAGAAATAGATAAAATAGGAGGAAGGTTTGAAAAAATAACAGAAGTTGCACAAATAAAGAAAGATATAAAAGAAATAAGAACTAAAATGCAAGATCTGGAAACAATATCAAAGTCACTAATGGATTTACAACAAAAAGACAAACAGAGGGTAACACAACTTGATTTAAAATGCAGACAAATGAAGACTTGTATGATCTGGTGATTCCAGCATTAGCGACCTTTTTAGAAATGGAAGAAGAGAAAATGGAAATGGAAGTGGATAACATATTCAGAATGAACTCAACAATTGCAAAGGAAAGAAAACTACCCAGGGATATTGTGGTTTATCTTGTTAGAACTAAAATAAAAGATGAAATAATTCAAAGAAGCTACAGTGAAAAGAAAGAAATTAATATATTTCTTAAGAAAGAAGAAATTAATATATTTAAAGACATCCCAGGACAATTATTAAAAAGAAGACAGGAATATAAATTCCTTACAAATTGCTGACAAAAAGAAACATGGAATATAGATGGGGGGAAATTGAAGGGGTTTCTTTTTACTACAGACAAAGAAAATACAGGATAAACATATTAGATAAAGCAAAAGAAATATATGAAAAAATAAGGCGAGATACAGATGAAAGAAAAAGAAATGGAGAATTATTAGATCAGAGTAGGATAAACAAATCGGGAGAAAATTTAGAGGAAAACAGGGATCATAAAGAGAAGGATAAAAGAGTATTTCAGAGAGAAACCTGAAAAATAAACCGTAACGATAGAGAAATAAAAGTGGAAATAAAAAAATAAAGTAAAAAGGGAGATTTAGTGAGGTTACTGATATTGTAAGTTATTGAAACGATTTGTGTTGATAATGTTAAAACGCTTTTGATGTTGTGCAGCCTGTGAGGCAACACGTCAAGGTTTCACACCAGATTTTCCACCTTCGTTACTGTAGTCAGCAGCTTGTGAGCAGGAGAAACACCTCTCCCTTTCTTAATGCGCAAAGAGACACTGTAAACTTCTCTCAGGTGAGGCTTTTATTCTTAGAAGAAGTTGTACTGTGTCCAACAATATATACATCGACACCATCCACCATCAACACTAGTAACAACCCACTCTGAGGTAAAATGCTCATCACTACTCTAGCAAAGTCTCTGTCAGGCCTTGCCTCTCCCTCTGGTGACACAAAGGATCCAGCCACCCTGCCTGAGTGACTTTTCAGACTGGCAGCACTCTACAGTACTTTAAAGTACTTGTTGAGTATCTTTTTGATATCACTTCCTGTTTAAATGCCTAATCATTATGGCTCACAGTAACTCTTTAATGCCTGGTTACTATTAAAACCCACATTGTACAATTTCCTTGTGACTCTATATCCCAACAGATAATTGTATTAAACTTTGTGGTAACTGTTGAGAATGGTTATCAAATTAATAACATGGAACGTTGAAGGGTTAAATTCTGGGGCAAAAAGAAGACATGTCTTTCATTTCTTATAGAAACAAATAGCGGAAATTATATGTTTGCAAGAGACTCACATAAATAAAAAAAGATATAAAATATCTTAAAGTTTGGTTCAATATTTGTTTCAACAATAGACAAAAGAAAAAAAGGAGTGGCAATTTATGTAAGAAAAAAAAGTACAAAGACTTACTCTCAGATAAACATGGTTTGTATGTGGTGATAGAGGTTAAATTTGGTGACCTACATTTATTGATCATTGGAATATATGCCCCCTTTACCAAGAGAGAAAGATATTTTTTTTTAGAAAAAATCAAGATATAATTCTGAAACAGAAAATTCACAGTGTCATAATCCTGGGGTATTGGAATGGGGTTATGGACCCCAAATCCATATAACAGTAAAACAGGGGGGGGGGGGGGAGAAAAAACCCATGGAAAATTACCAAACTCTGTTTTTGATTTGATGTATAATTGTGCACTGGAAGATGCCTGGAGTAACAAATATGGAAAAGAGAAAGGATATACATTTTATTCTGACAGGCAAAAAACAATGTCAAGAATAGACATGTTCATAATATCAAAAGCATTTATTCCGGTTACAAAAGAGATAGAAATTCTGTCTAAAACACCCTCAGATCATAATCTGGTAGTTTTAAAACTAAATGAAAGAAAACAAGAATGGCTTTGGAAATTAAATGAAACATTGCTTAAGGATGAGGATGACATCATATATATTAGAGAAGAGTTAACCTGTTTTTTAAAAAGAAAATGAAACAAAACATTAAGATTAAAACTATTTGGGACACGTGTAAGGCAGTACTAAGAGATTTATTTATGAAAATAGGAGTAAAAAACAAGAAAATAAAAGAGGAAAAGAATTCAAAAAATGAAAAAAATAGAGAAACAGAAAGAAAACTAAGAGAAAAACTTACTGATAATAGAATAAGAACAGAAATTGCTTTATTGCAAAAAGATTTGAATGAGGAATTGAATAGTGAATTAGAAAAGAAGCTTACATTCTGTAAACAAATTTATTGAGGAAGCAAATAAACCAGGTAAATGGCTTGTGCAAAGATTTTAAAAAGGGGATAAAAGAAGGTTGATAATGGAACTAAGATATAAAGGAAAAACATATAAGGATCAAGGCTTGATAAAGAGAATATTAAATGGAGTCATCTTGTCCAACATGATATAGACATAGAGAATGGGAATTTTTTTTGGCAGAGAACAAATAAATTTACTTTAGCACAAAATCTAAAGGAGAATTACTACAAAATGATGTATATGTGGCATTTATTGTAACTGAGGCTATCAAAAATATATACAAAAGCAAATAAGATATGTGGATATGTAAAAAAGCTGAAGGCTCGTATTACCACATGTGGTGGACCTGCAAAAAAGTCAGACTATTCTGGGATATGACAGACAAAGCAACATCAGAAATATTAACAATTTTCAGAAGAATTTGAAGTTATATTTACTGAATATGACGCATAGCTTAGGTAAAGAGATGGGAAAAAATATTCAAAAATTGTATTATATATGGTAACGTCAGCTAGATTGCTTTACACACAAAGGTTGAAATCATGTCAAACCTCATTGTTAGATGATTGGTTGAGAAAACATTTAGACATGAGAGAGGCTGACAGATTAACAAGAAATTTATAAGAAGAGAATGAAATCAGAACAGAAGAAGATTGGGACTTAGTAATTAAATATTGGGGAAAAGAAATAGAAAAAGAATAGCTACCGAAGCAAGTAGTGAGGGGAAAGTAAGAAAAACAAATAGTTTAAGCTATAATAAGAGAAGGAGGAAGTAGTTAGAAAAAACCCCAAAACAAACAAAATTAAAATTAGAAAATGATTAGGAAAATTCAAAGACTAGGAAGAAGCATAGGCTTGAACAAATAAGTATTCACACATGAATTTAGATAAAAAGAAAAAGAAGAAAAGAAAGAAAGAAAGAACAAAAGAAAGAAAGAAAAGTTTGCCTATTAAAGGACAAACACACACACACACACACACACACACACACACACACACACATATATATATATATATATCTCTCTGTGGAATAAACTGTTAATAAATGTTGGATGAGAGTAAATATATTAAGTATAGTAAGTCTATATGCCATATGTTATAATTAGGTAGTAGTACATGTTCATTTTAGTAAGAGCGTTTAGTGTATATGTATGTTTTTGGTAATACTTTTTGTGATTTTTGTAATACGTGTATATTAAAAATAAAATTTTAAAAAATTGGGGTAGGTGGGATGTATTAAAAATAAATGTAGCTAAAAATCTACTTCATGCAAAAGTGTCAAATGTAATTAAACTATCAATAAAATTAAAAACAGTTAAAACATGACCCTTAAAAAGAAAACAACAAATAGACAAACAGTATGTAAGGCCCATTCAGCAATCAATCTTCAAAGGCCTGTTGGAACAAAAAGTCTTCACTTTTGAGAAAGATAGCAAGGTGCTAGCCTAAACTCCACAGTCTGGGACCAGCCACTGAGGAAGCCCTGGCCTGTATTCCTACCAGCTATCCCCAGGAGTTCTCAAAATACGGGCAGGTTGATAATGGAGAATATGGTCCATATATGTTTACAGGTCATAAGCAGAACTTTAAATTGCCAGTGTTCTCCCTGCAGCCAACTCAGTTAACAATCTGACCACCTCTCTTTGTACCAACTAAAGTTTTAAGTACTGTTCAAAAGTACAGTGTGTCACTAAACAAGATGTCACTAGGAAAGATTTGATACCCACAGTTTGCACAAAAGCACTTCTGGCCACTTCTGAAACTTGAACTTCCATGGTTAGAATTTTATCCACAGATAAATCTGTGTTTTCAGCTGGAATATAACCCCATCCAGAAGACAGAGAACATTACTGCACATGACTTTTAAACCATGAGTACACTGGGAAAGAAGTGGCTTTGGTAATATCCTGGTATCCCAGCCCATAGCTGCTCTGTCCCTGACATGTCCCTTTTCATTCACAGGTGAAACCTGTGAATGACCTGACAATTATGCAAAGTCACATGCGTGAAATGTCTCTCCCAGGGCAGTTGCACGATTGCTAGATACATGGTGCCAGGGTCCCCTCCTCCCCCCTCCCCTTCCCCTCCCCCTTGCTATTCCAAAGGACCCAGATTACCTTTATTATTCTTTTCTATTTCTTTTCTTTCCTTTTTCTACTTCTGAAGACATCACTCAGGACAGCGAAGCTCTAACACTAAAACAATAAAGGCATTCTGGGTAGGGCATAAAGCATGGAGGTGGGGTTAAGAATAAACAGAATAAAGTGGCAATATTACTTCCCTTGATCTAGACCCTATACTTTTATTGATACAGCCTAAAACTGCATAGGCCTTTTTAGCTGCCACATCACACTGTTGACTCATGTTCAACTTGTGGTCTACTTGGACTCCTATAGCGGAGGACCATAAAAGCCTCGTCACTTTCACTCCAACCATGGTCCCAGACAGGAGGAAAAGGAGGAAGAGTAAGAGGCCCTTTAACAACTCCAGGCTCCCCTCCTTCGCAGGACCAGCAGCGAGGCTACAGCTACCTCGGCGTGGGCGGAGGACCATAAAAGCCTCGTCACCTTGTGTGACATTTTGTTTTAGCTTTAACAAATTTGTATTCAGTCACTGCAAAAACAACAACACAATTTCAGCACCTCATTGGCAAGACAGCTTTCTATGTCACTTGCTAGACTTTTCCAGTGTGAAAATGTACACACTCCTGCTGTTGTTTTATTGCACTTATAAAGTAAAACAATAGCACTTTTAGAACAACAAATTTCAGAAGGAATTTCCTGCCCCTGATTGGAATGGGTGATTGCTGCCCCTTGTGAGGGATGAGACATTGTAATTATTTCACACTTCTTTCACAAGGAGAACAGTAATTTTGTTGACCATCATTTTTCAAGCATGAGAAGAAGAATTCTTTATTTCACATTCCTAGAAGGAGCTGATGTCTCAGGGAAAGAGGAGAGGGACAAAGGGTCTGCTTATTTGCTCTGCTGTTTTTGCAGAGGAAAGAGTTAATGTGGCAGAAACTTACTCCTTGAGCTGGAAAGCCCAAACTGAGAGAATAGATAATATCCATATAAATGTATATTCAAAATTTGGTCCTGAGCTATCTTGAAAATGGTACCATAATAGGTACCATAATAAAGGATGCCTTATTTTTAATTAATCTTATTGGTAATGACTCCTCTCATTAAGGAACTTAAGCAAGAACCTCTGGGAGATTCTAAGCTACAACATTCCCTAAAGTAGGATTAAAGTAGGTAATAAAGGCTAGTTTATTATATTAAGCCCATAAGGATGTAGAAAAACTGTAGAGGAATCCCTATCATCCTCATACTAATGGCACCAAATCCCAGTGGTTTTCTGTATTTGTTAGTAGCACGGGGGACAAAAGTGAGTCCTGAGTCCACAATCCAATGGCTAAGGAGTGGAGCATGCACGCCACAGCACCACCTTCTGGGTCCAGGAGGACTGGAGCCATAGAAAAAAACTTCAGATACGGCCTAGTCCATCTTCAATTAGACCAGCTCCAAATTTTCTGCCTATTTCATACTCCTCACTGCCTCACATGTTTCAGTACCATCAGCTTCCTGGAAAATCATGAGGCATGAACATAGAATTATGGCCATCCCTGATGTTGCAGTCCTACAGAGTCCAGACTCCTGAATGTCCAGCTTCTGATGAGGATTTGGATTATGAAAAGAGACTGTATATACACAATGTATAAACATAGGCGCATTACAGATGGGCCCATAGCGGTGCCGTCGTTACGCACAAGGGGCGGCGCTTCCTGACACACCTTGCCCCTCACACGTAACAAATACGTCAAAATGGCGGTGCCGCATACAGATGGGTGCTGCCATTTTGACGTCACGGACGCGCAGCATCCGGACATTGCGCAGTGGAAGTGGTGCCGCGAGTGTGCACTTCGCACCTTGCGGCATCTCTTCCGGGACCCAGGAAGAAGTGCCATTTTGGCGCTTCTTTGTTGCTGCGCCCGGGAACCGCATGGTTTGGCTGCTGTGGTTCCCGGACGCAGCAACCGGCAGTGGCGCAAGACTGCCCGTTTTGGGCGGTCTGTAACGCGCCAATGTCTTCCTTTTTGTACTCATCCACATTGATTCTCTGTAGTTATCAAAGCAGAGATCAAGTCCTGTTGAAAACTACCTACTCCCCTTGGATCAGTAAATCAGTGCTCTGTATTTGAACAGCAAACTTTATTTCAATAATCAAAGAAGTTAACAGTATGACTGCTGCGGACAGTATTACCACAATCACCAAATACCCACATAGAGTTAGCAGTGTGACTGCCTTATAAACTTCAGGCTTTTTTCCATTTGATCATAAACTAAAATATTTTTACAGCCAGTGTTATTCAGCTTCAGCTCCCACTTCCCTTCACATCTCTTTCAGGCTCTTTCAAGCCCTTTCAAGATGCTTACATGGCTGACCATGGTGGATCCTAGTGCTACCAGCTTCCCCTACACATCTAGCTAAGCAATTATTTTACTTAGCACAGGAACCACAAATCCCATAGATCTTACCAGTGAACCTTTCTTCCATTCTTATACTATTCTGCAGATCATAAACAATAACAGTACAAACAGTAATAAGCAAAAAGCCAAAACCAAAACAAATGACAACATAATTTCACGGCAAAATCTGTTAGATTCCTCCCAAGGGAAAAACCAGCAATCAGAGGCCTCCTCCCTGTTGTCAATTTTTTTTTGTTGTTGAGTGTGTTCAAGTAGTTTCCAAGTTATGGTGACCTATCACAGGGTTTTCTTGACGAGATTTGTTCAGAGAGAGTTTGACTTCGCTTTCTTCTGAGGCTGAGAGAGTGTGACTTGCCCAGGTCACCCAATGGGTTTCCATGGCTGGCTGGGGATTCACTTTCTTGCATTCCAGAGTCATAGTCCAATGCTTAAGCCACTACACCACACATTCACAGTGTGCTCTTCCATGGAACCTTTTTTTAAAATGAAAACACTAGGAAATTATTTTATTTTATATTTGTCAGAAATGAGTTGAACTTTACCCGCAGACTCAGAAATTCAATCTGCAGCAAGCTTTATTCAGAGGTCAAGGAGATGTAGCTAGCAAGATGTATTGGATAGAACTGAAACCTATCTATACATACATCAAACACGAGCCTATCAAAAGCAGTAGCTTCACCTCACAAAACTGGCAGACTCAATAATTTCACTGTTCTCAAATCAGCAGGTTCTTCTTCGGTTGTTTTCCCTTCTTTCCCAAGCCTGTCTTGCTTAGTTGTTCTAATTGTTGAAGCCTGACTGGATCCTTTTGGCAGTATCATAGATCAACAATGGATCTGTACCCATGCATATGTGAACCCTATATATTCTATAAGCAATAAAAGCTGTGCCCATTTTCCCCCACAAAACAAAATAAATATATACTGATATATTGGACATGCACATGTTTACATTGTTCTGATGGTAACTCGTTGGTTTGAGAGCTATAACTTCAAGTGTAGTATTTCAAATGATTTTATATTTTTAAAAATTAGAGAGCAGCTTGAAAAAACTAGACTAAATATTTTTTCATCATTAAATTACATGTTTGTCACAGGGATTTTCTAAAACTTTGTTGTTGTTGTTGTTGTTGTTGTGTGTCTTCAAGTTTCTTTTGACTTATGGCAACCCTAAAGTGAACCTATTATAGGGTTTTCTGAGGACAACAGTGTGTGACTCACCCGAGTGGGTTTTCATGGTTGAGCTTGGAATTGAACTTTGGTCTCCAGAGTAGTAGCCCAGTGTGCAAACCACTATCCCACGCTGGCTTTCTCAGTGGTGCTAGCTCACTTTAAAAAAGAAGTCTACCCCTAAACTTGTTCCAGACTTAATGTGTGAAATTAATATATATATATATATATATATATATATATATATTGATTTGCAATGTAATTGTTTTTGGTTTTGCAGACCAACCCACTTTCTTGCCTATGAATGGCCCTGTTTTGTTGCCCTGGGGTTATCAAGTTCACTATCAGAGAGAATGAAAAGATCTTAAGCATGGTTTATGAGTGCAGAAATAAGGATTTATATATACAAAATGAAGGAGGGTCATTACTTAAATCTAGATAAGAATATCCAAAATTGCATATGTAATATATTAGGGTAAATGTTAGCTGGAACAAATGGGACAGCTTAGGTTGATCAAAGCACTGCTGCCTTGAAATACTATGTTCCTATCAATATGTTTCATTGTACCTTACCACCATGTACCCAGCTTACAAATGTCTTTCATCTTTATATAACTAATGTAGCTATCCTAATTGGCCAAAAGCTCTGGCATCACAAAACAACACACAATACTGTCAGAAACTGCTAGTAAGTATTTTGCAGCTTATCAAGGAATCCTTTGTGTATATAATATGCCCGATACATCCTCCAATAATGAGAATTGAAAGTTCAACCTGGTCTTCAACTCTTGCAGTCCTGAAAAGAAGCAGAATTTCTTTATAATCAAAAGTGTATGAAATTAACCCAGAAATTCAAGGGTAAACAGTTGTATAAAATAGTATTTCACCCAAATTTATCTAGCATTTTACTGATTTGCCAGCCTGATTAACTTGCATTTGAGAATAGGTTCCAATGAACTTGATGGAGTTGATTTCTAATTAAACACAAAGACTTTGTATGACCTAAAGCCAACTGTTACCAAGAACTTGAGCAAACCATTTGAATCAATGGGAAGTGGTCAAAACTAGATTTCTATGGGCAAAAACTTCACATTAGGTTGTTGAGTGGCTTATATTCACCTCTGGACCAGGTCGTAATAGATTCTGGACCACTTTAAACAGATCCCAGACCAGTCAAAACAACTTAGTTGAATAGTACTGTGAACTTTAAGCCAGAAAACGTTCTGTTGCTACCTTTATTGTCCTACCATAGATTTTCAGGTAGAATCATAGAATCGTAGAGTTGGAAGAGACCGCAAGGGCCATCCAGTCCAACCCCCTGCCATGCAGGAAATCTCAATCAAAGCATCCCCGACAGCTGGCCATCCAGCTTCTGTTTAAAGACTTCCAAGGAAGGAGACTCCACTACACTCTGAGGGAGTGTGTTCCACTATTGAACAGCCCTT
The DNA here is from genome assembly GCA_023333645.1 of Sceloporus occidentalis. Lineage (NCBI taxonomy): Eukaryota > Metazoa > Chordata > Lepidosauria > Squamata > Phrynosomatidae > Sceloporus > Sceloporus occidentalis. Next base: position 5,270,161 of record JALMGF010000004.1, on the reverse strand, counting down.
ACTGTCAGGAAGTTACTCCTAATGTTGAGGTGGAATCTCTTTTCCTGCAGTTTGCATCCATTGTTCCTGGTCCTGTTCTCTGGAGCAGCAGAAAAAAAGCTTGCTCCCTCCTCAATATGACATTCCTTCACATGTTTAAACAGGGCTATCATATCACATCTTAACCTTATCTTCTCCAGGCTAAACATCCCCAGCTCCCTAAGTCGTTCCTCATAGGGCATGGTTTCCAGACATTTCACCATTTTAGTCGCCCTCCTTTGGACACGCTTGTTTCTCAACATCCTTTTTAAATTGTGCCCAGAACTGGACACAGTATTCCAGGTGGGGCCTGACCAGAGCAGAATACAGTGGCACTATTACTTCTCTTGATCTAGACACTATACTTTTATTGATGCAGCCTAAAATTGCATTGGCCTTTTTAGCTGCCGCATCGTACTGTTGACTCAAGTTCAACTTGTGGTCTCCTTGGACTCCCAGATCCCTTTCACATGTAGTTCCATTCAGCCAGGTGTCCCCTATCCTATATCTGTGCATTTTATTTTTCTGCCCTAAGTGCAGTACCTTACATTTCTCCATGTTGAATTTCGTTTTGTTAGCTTTGGCCCAGCTTTCTAGTCTATTCAGGTCATTCTGAATTTTGATCCTGTCCTCTGGAGTATTAGCTATTCCTCCTAATTTGGTGTCATCTGCAAATTTGATAAGTATGCCCCCAATTCTGTCATCCAAGTCATTGATAAAGATGTTGAATAGCACTGGGCCCAGGACAGAGCCCTGTGGGACCCCACTGGTCACTTCTCTTCAGGATGAAAAGGAGCCATTGTTGAGCACCCTTTGGGTTTGACCGGTCAACCAATTACAAATCCATGTAACAGTTACCTTGTTTAGCCCACCTTTTACAAGCTTGTTTGCAAGAATGCCATGGGAAACCTTGTCAAAGGCCTTACTGAAATCAAGATATATTATATCCACAGCATTCTCTTCATTTACCAAGCTCATAATTTTATCAAAGAAAGAGATTAGATTTATCTGGCATGACTTGTTTCTCTGAAACCCATGTTGACTTTTTGTGATTATGGCATTGCCTTCTAGATGTCCACAGACTCTTTGTTTAATGATCTGCTCTAGAATCTTATTAGAGTTTATTTCAGACTCATTCTGGGGTTTCTGCCACTTTTGCTCTAATCTCTGTCTTGTTTCATTGCTGCAAGCTTCTTAGAAAACCAAGGGGTTAGTTTAGCTTTCCTCTGTATGACAGGATGCTTAGGAGTGATTGAGTTATGGTTGTGGTGGGAGACTCCTTACTGAGGGATATAGAAACAGTGATTTGTAGGCCTGACAAGATGTCTCGAGAGGTGTGTTGTCTCCCTGGGGCAAATATCTGTGATGTGACGGAGAGGCTGCAAGACACTGCAAGACACAGCCTTCAGAATATCAGAAGGGATTTCAAGGCTCTGGGTAGGAAGCTGAAAGAAATGGATGCACAGATTGTCATCTTGTCTCTTCTGCCAGCTGAAGGGCATGGTCCAGGAAGGGAGATGAAAATAGCAGAGGTGAATAACTGGCTCCACAGATGGTGCCACTGAGAAACATTTAGATTCTTTGATCATGGTCTACAGTTCCATGAGGACGAACTTCTGACAAGGGATGGGTTACATCTCACACCATTTGGCAGAAATGTTTTTGGTTGTTTTTTTTTTTTGTTGTTGTTGGTTTTTTGCCAACAGTCTCAAGAATTTGGTCAGCAGGGCTTTAAACTGAGCTATGTGGGGGAGGAAAACAGTATTCTCGAAGGCAAAGGGGCTGGAGAAAATAGACAAACTGTCATAGAGGAAACAAGGCAAACACTGCAAGGACCCAACAGTGGGATAAAAAAATGTTTGCACAGGCAGCAAGTCAAGGGGACCCATGGTCTAAGATGACTCTACACTAATGCACAGGATATGGGAAATAAGCAAGATGAACTGCTAGTACAACAAAGCAAATATGATATATAAGAGGCATCATTGAAACTTCTTGGGATGAGTCTCATGATTGGGATGTATAAATAGAGGGGTATAACCTTTTTAAGAGATACAGGCCAAACAAGAAAGGATGAGGAATAGCATTATATATCAGGGATATTTACACCAGTGAAGAGATCCAGGACATCAATACTGGAAGCCAGGTGGAGAGCATCTGGATAAAAATTAAAGGGCAGGGAAACAACAAGGATGTTATTGTGGGAGTCTACTACAGACCTCCAAGTCAGACGGAGGAATTGGATGATGCCTTTCTAGAACAGATGACCACACACTCAGAAAGGAGAGATGTAGTAGTGATGGGTGATTTCAACTATCCTGATATTTGCTGGATGTCAAACTCAGCTAAATCTTCAAGGTGTAGCAAATTCCTCACTTGCCTTGAAGACAATGTCATTGTCCAAAAGGTGGAAGAGGCAACAAGGGGGTCAGCTACTTTAGATCTGATTCTAACCAACAGGGATGACTTGTTTAATGGGGTGCAAGTGATGGGATCATTAGGTAGGAGTGACCATGTTCTCCTGTAGTTTGTTATATGGTGAAAAGGAGAAGCCAGGCATAGTCAGAAACACCTTCTAGACTTTAGAAGACCAGATTTCATTAAATGTAGAAAAGTACTTGGGGTGATTTCATGGTCAGGAATACTAAAAGAGAAGGGGATTCAGGATGGATGGGAGTTTCTTTAAAGGGAGATACTGAAGCACAATTTCAAACAGTTCCAGTGAGGAAGAAAAATGGAAGGTATCTCAAGAAACCAGGAGGGATGACTAAGGAACTTTCAACTGAGCTAACTTTTAAATGGAACATGTAGAAGAAATGGAAAAATGGCAAAATCACCAAAGAGGAATTCAAACAAATAGCTAGCATGTGTAGGGGTAAAGTCAGAAAAGCTAAAGTGCAGAATGAACTCAGGCTTGCTAGAGAGGTTAAAAACAACAAAAAGGGCTTTTTGGGATATGTCCGCAGCAAAAGAAAGAAGAAGGAAATGATAGGGCCACTGCATGGAGAAGATGGCAAAATGCTAATAGAGGACAGAGAAAAGGCAGAATTACTCAACACCTTCTTTTGCCTCAGTCTTCTCAGAAAAGGCAAAGGGTGCTCAACCTGAGGAAAATGGAGCAAAGGACAGAATAGGGGAAATTAAGCAGAGAATAAGTAAAGAGATAGTACAGAAATATCTAGTTAATCTAAATGAATATAAGTCTCCAGGACCTGATGAACCACATCCAAAGGTATTAAAAGAACTGGCAAAAGTAATATCGGAGCCATTGGCAATAATCTTTGAAAACTCCTGGAGAACAGGAGAAGTCCCAGCAGACTGGAGAAGGGCAAATGTTGTCCCCATCTTCAAAAAGGGGGGGAAAGAGGATCCCAACAATTATCGTCCAGTTAGTCTGACATCAATACCAGGAAAGATTATGGAGCAGATCATTAAATAGAGAGTCTGTGAACATCTAGAAGGCAATTCCGTATTCACAAAAAGTCAACATGGATTTCAGAGAAACAAGTCATGCCAGGAAAATCTGATCTCTTTTTTGATAAAATTTCCAGCTTGTTAGATGAAGGGAATGCTGTGGATATAGTATATCTTGATTTCAGTAAGGCCTTTGACATTCTTGCAAAAAAGCTTGTAAAATGTGGGCTAGTCAAATGGATTTGTAATGTGGGCTGGACAATGTAACTATTACATAGATTTGTAATTGGTTGACTGACCGAACCCAAAGGGTGCTCAACAATGGCACCTTTTCATCCTGGAGAGAAGTGACCAGTGGGGTCTTTATCTTTATCTTTATCTTTATCAATGACCTGGATGACAGAATTGGGAGCATACTTATCAAATTTGCAGATGACACCAAATTAGGAGAAATAGCTAATACTCCAGAGGACAGGATCAAAATTCAGAATGACCTGAATAGACTAGAAAGCTGGGCCAAAGCTAACAAAATTAACTTCAACAGGGAAAAATGTAAGGTCCTGCACTTATAGTGGAAAAATGAAATGCAGAGATGGGGGACACCTGGCTGAATGAAACTACATATGAAAGGGATCTAGGAGCCCAAGTAGACCATAAGTTGAAAATGAGTCAACAGTGCGATGCAGCAGCTAAAAAGACCTATGCAATTTTAGGCTGCATCAATAAAAGTATAGTGTCTAGATCAAGGGAAGTAATAGTGTCACTCTATTCTGCTTTGGTCAGGCTCCACCTGGAATACTGTGTCCAGTTCTGGGCACCACAATTTAAAAAGGATGTTGAGAAACAAGCGTCTCCAAAGGAGGGCGACTAAAATAGTGAAGGGTCTGGAAACCATGCCCTATGAGGAACGACTTAGGGAGCTGGGGATGTTTAGCCTGGAGAAGATAAGGTTAAGATGTGATATGATAGCCCTGTTTAAACATGTGAAGGAATGTCATATTGAGGAGGGAGCAAGCTTTTTTTCTGCTGCTCCAGAGAACAGGACCAGGAACAATGGATGCAAACTGCAGGAAAAGAGATTCCACCTCAACATTAGGAGTAACTTCCTGACAGTAAGGGCTGTTGAATAGTGGAACACACTCCCTCAGAGTGTAGTGGAGTCTCCTTCCTTGGAAGTCTTTAAACAGAAGCTGGATGGCCATCTGTCGGGAATGCACTGATTGAGATTTCCTGCATGGCAGGGGGTTGGACTGGATGGCCCTTGCGGTCTCTTCCAACTCTATGATTCTATGAATTACCACCCTGGTCATTTCCCAGTCCCAAAGATCAGAGTCACCTTCACAGGAGCCCTCAGAAATCCATGTGGGTCCATAAACCTTCTGGGTTGGACCATTTCAAGGGTCCCTCACCTCTATAGAGTTTCTGAGTCACAGCAAGTCTACGTCTGACCAATGACCTGTACATGACAATGATTTGTCCATGAGAATACCACATTAGAAAGCACCACCATTCTCAGATCATCACCCTTTCCTCCTGCACAGAAAACAAGATCTAGCTTGTGTCCAGCAGTGTGAGTAGGGCCAGATATCAGTTCAGACAAACTAATGGTTGTCATGCTGGCTGTGAACTTGGGTTATGGATGCAACAATATTTCATTTTTAAAAAAAAAATACTTTTTATTCATAATTCTTACAGGATGCTGTTTATATAAACATCTACTCAGTACAGCTTCTGTACAGTCCTTACAATCAGGCCATATTCCCATTATGGGAAACTAGGCAACCAGGGTCATGTGGACTGAGGACAAGTAGCTCTGCCCCACGTGGAATCTCAAGCTTGAGGCTTGATGGCCATCTGTTTGGGATGCTTTGATGGAGATTTCCTGCATAGCAGGGGGTTGGATTGGATGGCCCTTGTGGTCTCTTCCAACTCTAAGATTCTATGATTCTAAGTGTCCCCAGTGAGTGAAATTGGCCAGTTAATTTCCAGATTGGCTGACTAATGCTGACATCCAGATCCAGATGCCTCTTCAGCTGCAAAAAATAAAGGTGTGCCCAGTTTTATCCCAATAAATTGTGGTTTGTGTCATTGTTGCTAAGCCAATCAATTCCCACTGGATCCACAAATCACAATTAAACCTGTAGATTTACAGATAGATTTTCTGTGGAACTCCCTGTTATTTTAACAAAAAACAGTTTTGTGCTGATTTCAATCTATTCATTTACAAAGCAGGAAGTGTTTCTGTGATATAAATACCTCCTCAGTGCAGCTTCTGTACAATCACTACAGTTCCACAGAAAAGAAGATAGTGGAGGAAGAAATGGAGAAAGGTAACTTACTGGGGCCAAACCTATGTTCCCCAAGGCAATTCCAGCCAATGTCTGTGAATAGCACCTAAATTAATTTGTTAAGCCTTATATAATATAATAATAACTATAGGGAGCTGCATTTGAATTAACTGTCAAAAGGAAAAGTCTAAGGATGGTGGGCAATGACACCTGGAATGAATGAATGAATGAATGAGTGAATGAGTGAGTGAATGAGTGAATGAATGAATATTAGATTTCAAGTGTCAGAAGGGTGGTTACTGGAAACTAAGGGCCTGAACAGACAGGTCAAATGAAAGCTGCTTCAGGTCACTTTGGAGATATGCTGTTTGAATGACACACACATCTTAAGAGGCCAGAACCTGCGCCAAAGCTGCATTCCAGTCCTTAGGACTTGAGCATGGCTTTGGCGTGGCTTTTGGACTCTTAGGGTGCATGCATCATTTAAACAGCATACCTCCCAAGTGACCTGAAGCAGATTTATTTTGGCCTGTCTGTTTGGGCCTTAACTGTCTAATGGAAGTTTTTTCTTGACATTAGAAGGTTTTCTGGCACCTGGGACCCTGTTTTAATATTACTTTTAAAAATTTACTTTATATGACTGTACTTTACCAGCCTAGTACCTTTTTAAAATCTAGTGGATGTAGGAAGAAAAAGTACGCCTACATTGTTCTAAGTAGGCCTGAAATTTTAATTGTCCTCAGCTTTAGCCCTCCTTGCATTGAGCTGAATGCCTCATCAAGCTAGAGTATTTTTCTGCATGATTGCAGTGTTAGATTGCATAATAATAATAATAATAATAATAATATAATTAGGCAAAAAGTCCTATACTCCGTCCTCATACATGGCTTACATTTGACTAAAATCCTTAAAGTACAGGCTCATAGAAATGGGAAAGGACCCAAGAACTAAGTAGTACAATTCCCTGCCAGCACAGGAACCCACAGCTAAAGTATTCTTGATAAGTGGCCATCCAATCTCTATTCAAGCACTTTTGTCCACCACTCTCCAAGGTATTCTACTGTAGTGCCAGAGTGGCATTCTCACTTGCATAGTTACTTCTGTATGCAGTATGGGGAAATATGAGTCAAATGTGCAGGATTTTGTTGTTTCAAAAAAAAAAAAAAATCTAATCAAAGTTCCTCTTTGTTTCTTCAGAAATGTCTCTTCAGATCATGTTCCTACTGCTAGCTGTGGTGCTGCAGCAATCCCCAGGAAAGGTATGAGCACCAGAATAGGTCCAGAACATCTGTCAGGCATGGCTTGGCCACAAAACAACAATTCACAGTGGTTTCTCTGAGATGTAATTAATCTACAGTGATGAAATATTATCTACCCCTGCTTTCTAAGTTGATTCTTGGGCTTGAAACACTTATATCTGGCCCCTGGCAGTGCTCGTTTAGGACCATGATGGTGGGCTGCTTTTGGAGCAGGCGGTACGGTCACCGTGGTCCCAGCCAAATCTCAGCCAGAGTGGCCTCCAGACATCTTTACCAACCTGTCCTTTGACCCATTTCTTCTGGAAGATACCTATTAATGCTGGAGGATCCCTTAGAGCTCCCTCTTTCTTTTCCACCTGGGAAGTAAATTATCAGAAGCCATTTTCAGCTCTTTCAAACCTTGGTGAATCTGCAGATAGCCAAGCTGAAGATCTGGTCCTCAATTTTCATCTCATTTTCTGGGTTGCACAGCCTCTCTCCTTTTGGACACCATTACTGGCCGGATACTCTGTAGGAAAGGTAGAGACTGATCTTTCACTGACATTTGGTTGTTGTTGTTGCTTTTCCATTTCTGTTTTGATTTCTGTTTTATTTTATTAGCCCCTTTGATTTCTTGTTGGAAAAGGCAGCTGAGATGGAAAGTAGTAAGTTGTGGGTGAATGGGAAAATGAAAAGTACCAGCATCCAAGGAAGGCAGTAGAGGGATCCATTTTCACTCATGCATTAACATTATGCCCAAATGGTTTCTGAATTTGGAAATTTATAAGATGAATCAGAGTTTATGTTGGTAACTTGAGGCAATGTTAAAGATGAAAATTTCAGCAACCTCTGGCAATGTAATGTAATATAAACATGATTATTGTTTACTAGAATCACAATTGGTGAAAATCATATAAATAGCCATTTTTTTTAATCCTTAGGCAGACATTTTGCTAAGTGAAATTTCTGAAATGCAGAAGGAGGAAATTGTTGACAAACACAATTCTATAAGGAGACAGGTGCAACCAACTGCTAGCAATATGATGAAAATGGTAAGAGACAATAAAGTTGGGCTGACACCATACGGGAAAGGGGATTGTGTGGCGCTTGGTGTGTAAACAGCTGGCTTGGCCTGATTTGGGCCTGATACAGCTGTTTGTATCCACAAAGCCCTGCTTACTTTGGGTTTGGGGTGAAACTCCAGGGAAAAGTTGAGTTAATGGGGAAAGTCTGCAGTATTCCACCATAAGTCATTGTGCATTGTATAAACAGGCAGCAGTGGCCTTGGGGTAGAAACAAAGTTTTTCACCTGTGTGAAACCCCTTTGTCCTCAGGACTAAATTCTCAGACACTGATCTAGATAAGAGCAATTTGTACATGGAGTTTCCACACATGTACTTGCACGTCTACTGATGTGCAATTAGGGTTGCAATTGGGTTTTCCTTTGCTAATCAATCAGCTGGAATCCCTTTTCAAAAAAGCAACATGGTTGTTTTTTAAAAAGCCATATGTATGGGTTGGGACACTAAGGATCTGAATTTTAAGCAGCTCCCTACATCCCATCCCACCCCACCCTACCCACTTATTGTTTCTTTGCTTGCTTTGCCAAGATGTGGAATGAGAAAGCTGCCATGAATGCTGGAAGATGGGTTAGTAAATGTCAAGCAATATCTAGCTCCAGAGAAGAACGAATGGTGGATGGTAAGTGAAGGCAATAGACTGCAGCCCCTTTCACATATTATAGAGTGGGGTGGGGATGGAAGCACATCTTTGCTTATTTTGAATGGAAAATCACTGTGGAGCACAGCCATTTGGTTATAAAAATTCTCACTCACTGAGAATTCAATCAGAAAACTTCTTACTCAAGCATAGTGGTAGCTTCTTGAACCCCATCTGAATCCTTTGGGAGATCCTTTCATGTGCTTGCCCTATAATTTGGTCTATTGTTCAGTAAGAAATAATCACCTTTTGACATTCTTTGTTCTGACCAAGAAGGACAAGATCTCTTTTTAGTGTCACCCTGTGTGTATGTGCCTTTAATTTGACTTTGAATCTATGGCAGCCCCATTGATTTCATAAGGTTTTTTTAGGCAAGGAACAGTCAGAGGTGGTTTTGCCTGTTGCTTCCTCTGGAATGTAGCCGGTAGCACCTAGTATTCATTGGTGGTTTTCCATCAAAGTCTGACCTTCCAAGATCAGACAGATCTGGTGCCTTTAGGCCTCTATTTAGTATTACTAGTAGTGAAAATGTATACAGTTAATCTTATTCAATCTCCCCTCAGGGCAATCCACTAGCACCAAATGTTTGTCTTTGGTGATAGGAATATTGTGAAGTCGAAGGCTTTCATGGCTGGCATCCATAGTTTTTTGGGGGGGTTTCGGGCTATGTGGCCATGTTCTAGAAGAGTTTCTTCCTGATGTTTCGCCAGCATCTGTGGCTGGCATCTTCAGAGAATGCTTGCCTGGAAAAAGTGTGTGTGTGTGTGTGTGTGCGCACACACACACACTGTGTGAGCATGGGAATGCAGGAGTGATTTGCATGTGTATTGTTCTGTGCTGATGGTGGGCCTCAGGCTGGGAGGCTAATGCAGGATTAGTGTCTGCTAATTGGTGATCATTATCTACTGGGAAAGCCTCTGACTCTGAATGGTTTCACATTTGCATTTGCTGAGTCCTTATTTTGCTATTCCTCAGGACTGGTAGCCAAATTTTGTTCACTTTAAGGGTTTCTTCTTTCCGGTTGAAATTTTCCAGGTGTTTGTGGATTTCAATGGCATCCCTGTGCATCCTGACATGGTAGTGGTTGGCATGGTCCAGAATTTCAGTGTTTTCAAACAGTATTTTATGCCCAGGATGGTTTGTGGCATGTTCTGCTACTGCTGATTTTTCTGGCTGGTCCGGTCTGCAGTGTCTCTCGTGTTCCTTGATTCTTGTTTGCCTCGTTCCCATTGGCAGCCCAGCCAGGGGAGGGGGGGCAGCTGGCCTGGCCTGGCCCATCCCGGCCCCCAAATCCTCAGCCCAGCCTCCTTACTGGCTTCTTGGCCACTGACCAGCTTCCCTGAACCTTCCCTGCAATGGAAGCCTTGCAGTCTTCTTCCTGGCTCCCCCCTGGCTTCTCTGCAACTTCCTTCCAGGAAATTTAAAAAAAGGTTGCAGAGAAGCTGGTTAGTGGTCAAAGCAGGTAAGGAGGCTGGGCTGGGGATTTGGGGCCAGGGAGGCCAGTGATGGGCCATGCCAACAAGCTGTCCCCCACCACTTGCCAATTCCTGAACTGATTCCTGAAATCGGCACAAACATAATGGGAACTACGTTTTTTTCTGAACCAGTTTCAAGAATCGGTTCAGGAAACAGATTTTCTGGTAAGTGGGAACAGGGTCAATAAGTTCAAGAATTCATTTCTAAATTTTTGGTGTATATATGATTGTCTGCTATTGTTCTACTGCACTAAATGCAATAAACTGAAAAGCAGGGGCAGCTGATGACCAGAGGAACTGATTAGAGCAAGGAAAACTGAGCCATTCCCTTTAGTGAAAATATCCGAGGTGAAAAGTTAAGGCAGGATGAGTTTGAGGGTTAAAAATTACTCCAAACTCCAAAGTGAGAATAAAAAATGAACACAATTCATTAAAATTGAATAGAAAAAAACCAAACAAGAATGTCTATACTGCTGCAACTAATGAAATCCTTTTCATGGCTAATCTTACTGTAAATTAATTGGGTGAATTTGAGCACCCAACCTTTGATAATGCATCCACATTTTGTTGAATGCAGGCAGCGTATGTGGTGAGATTACTCTGCAAACAAATTATCCTACTTCGTGGAATGAGGCAATTGAAACTTTTGCAAGTGGACAGACTTACTTCCAGTATAGTACTGGGTCAACTGACCCAACAAAAAATGTTTATGGCTATACACAGGTATGAAGAGAAACACCATTTATTTGTGGTAAGGTATCTGGGTGACTAATGATATAATTTTCAAAATACTTACTTCTTTATACCAGCCCTTGTGTTAGGAGTCTATAGGTTAGATTCCAAAGGGGTGCTTACTTGGAAGGATGTCAGATGTGATTGGATGAAGGGCACACTCCTCCCTTCATTTTGAGAGCAAGATTGAGTTGAAAGCTGAAATCATTCACCTGAAACCAACTGAGGTGCAGAGTATGCTCCAGGTTTTAGTCCTAAGTTAAAAGGATGTGTTCACCTTATTTTGGGATATATCTGGCACTGTGAATAATACTTCAAAAGTTGAGAGCAAGGTCCAAAGGAGCTTAACTGCTCTACAGCTATTGTATTTACCGACTTCTTCTGCAGCAAGGGCTTCAGACACTCTTATTCTCTCTCTCTCTTCCACTCTCTCCCCCCTCCCTCACTCTGTGTATGAAAAGAGCTCATTCTCCTGTCACAGGGACAGGTGTTGTTGAGACTTCCAACATCTCTGGTAGGAAAGTGACATTGCCTGTCCCACTCCTCCTTCAGAAACAGCACCTGTGGGGTTGTTTTCCATTGTCATGATGAGATATAGTTCCAACCTGCTGCAGGAGCTACAGAGAAGCAACTCCTCCTCCTCCTCCTCCTCCGCATTTCTCTCTGTCTGCACAAGACCGAGTTTATTATGTTTTTAGTGCAAGTGCTTTTCATTCTGTGTGCACTGGCCTGGAACAAACCCACATGTTTGCCATTTTGTTAGCACAGCAGTGCTTGGCCATACCTACCATATATACTCAACTTAAATTGACCTCATGTATAAGTCCAGGGCAGGTTTTGAGGTCAAAATTATGTATTTTGATATGACCCATGGATAAGTCAAGGGTAAAATTTAGGGGCATGTAATGAAGGATGTCAAGGACAAAGCAAAGGAAAACAATGCCAAAGAACTTACAAAATTCCATCAGACATAACTATTTACCCCCATAAGGTTAGATGGATGAGAGAGCAGAAGAGAGTCGATGCTTCCAGGGCAGATTAAACTGTTGCCTTTCACCAGGGGATGGTTATGTGTGTGTGTGTGTGATTTAAAGTACAACACTTACATTGACCTGTGGATAAGTCGACTCAGGTTTTTGGGGTCAATTTTTTAACCTCAATTTGTAGACTTATACATGAGTATATAAAGCAATTATTGCAGCCACATTTACAAGCAATTCTGTACAAACATTAGGATTTTTTTCTCCTCATTTCTCCTTCATAGAAAACATATGCAATACGTGTGCCATGTGTATGAAGCCGCATATGGAATGGTAGAAAAATATTTGCTTCTTATTTCTTTACAAATGTTGCCATTTTTTGGTTGATTTATTACCATTTTTGTCAAAATCAGAACTATCCAATTTATGTTCAAACCACAACTTGTGTTTTATGCTTCTGAAGACACCATAGTTTTAACGTGCACCCACTTTATGTTCTTAGATTATCTGGCACAATTCAAAGCAGGTTGGATGTGCACTTGGCTTCTGCCCTAAAGCAACCAACAGATTCTTATATGTTTGTCATTACTGTCCCAGGTGAGTTGGCTGCTGCAACTGTATTTTAAATACTTTTTTCACTTGTGAACTGTGTTACCCTTCCTTTACTATGTTAGCTTTTTGCTTACAGCTCCCCCCTCCCCAATTTGAATGGTAAGATCTATTATATAAGCTTATTTGTTTCTTAAAAGTTGCACTCTGATGAGAAATGTTATTACGTTGATTTGTAATTTCAGTGGAAACATAGACGGACAACTGAACACACCATACAAATCAGGTCCACCATGTAGCGACTGTCCTGGGAGCTGTGAGGATAAACTCTGTAGTAAGTTATTGATGATACTATGTATTTATTTATTTTCCCCCAGTTCAGGACTCAAAGTGTCTTACAACAGTTAAAACAAAGCTAAAAATTTACAACAATTTGCAAGGCCTATTCTCCTGAAAGTCTTCATCTGCTTTTAAAAAATAGCAGGGAGGGTCACAGTTTAGCTTCTCTGGGAAGGGAGTTCCAGAGCCTGGGAGCAGCCACTGAGAAGGCTCTCATCCAGTTGTGTCTATGAGGGTAGTGTCCTTCCAAAAGACCTCAAAGCTTGGGCAGGTTAATAAGGGAGAATGTAGTCCTTCAGATTACCTGAGCCTGAGCTAGATAGGGCTTTATAGGTCATAACCAGAAAGCATTTCCTCTGAATAATCCTCTTTCTCCTGCAATTTCATCATTTTAATTTGCCCACAATATATAGTCCATTTGTATCCAGAGGGATTTGGTTCCAGGACCTGCCACTGATAACAAAACCCAGGGATGATTACATCCCCTGTTATTAAATGGCTACATCACTTGTTATTAAATGGTAATGATATGTGTGTGGATGCTTCAGCATATGTGACTTCACATTGCTGCCATTTTAAGTGTTAGACAAAATGATCCAAGGTCACTCAAAATCATGGATCCAGAGCCTGTAGATCAGGAGAACTCATTGGGAAGCATCCATTACAGATATTTTACTGCTGGAAAACTGAAATAATCGAAGCAAACCTGGCTGACTAAATAGTACCATGTGTCAGTGTCAGTGCTGCTGCCAACTTTCTCTTTTTCCTTCAAGCAAAAGGCAGGACACTATAATGACAGGATGGTCAGGCCTGTTGAGTAAATTAATGGTGCTTGTTCAATTAATTACAATGGGCCCTCGGTATCCATGGGTTTGATATTTGTAGATCTGAGCAACTGTGGATTGAAGAGAAGAAACATCTACTTTTTTAAAACCTGCAATGGCCAGGCTGAGACATAGTCATCTTTTTCCTGATTATAGGGCTAGCCCTAAGGGGATGGCCTATGGTGCTCAAATATATAAACAAGCCTCCAAGGGCCTCCCCTTCCGCTACCCATACCCATATTCCTAAAGTATTTCATGTTCCTGAATCCCTTAACATAGCGGCTGTGCACACTGGCCTTAAAGGCCAGCCTGGGGGAAGAGTCATGACACATGCCCTGACTCCACCCCTAGGGTGGTGTGATGCTGTGTGAGGCTCCACATGGCATGTGGCATCATGGCACTTCTCTGGTGTTGTGTCTACACGACATAGCGCCAAAGGAGTGCCTTTAAAGCTGCAGCTCAATGACTATTGTGCCCTTTCCAGGGCGCAAAAGGGAGCTACTTTTGGTGGCTTCTTTTTGCACCCTGGAAAGTTGCCACGGTCCTGATCCAGCACAGCTGGAGGCAGCTTCAGGCCACCCCCTAGGAGTGCACAGCCTCTTAATTTCCCACTTGTGACATAAAATCATCCAGAAAGCTGTCCAGTCATATCTACAGTCACAGTTTCACAGAGCTGCCTTAACATTCTTCCACTTATTCCTATTCCCCTTCTCTAGGGAAGACAATAAATGTCATACTGATACACAAAAATTCCTTCCTGACCTCCGAGGATGACTGGCAACAGTCTTGGGATACTTAAATGGATGTGGTGGGTGTGTGCCAGTCCTAGCTGAGAAGGCTAATATGTAGCCTGCTCAAATCTTGTGAAAGGAAACCCTCGTACATTACCAAATGTCACAAGACGAACTGAACTCATGAAATTACACCATCTGCAACATAATGCCATAGCTGCAAATTGCAGGCATCATGAGATCTCCTCCCCCCTGCAGTGCTGATTGCCTGGCCAAGTAAGCAGTTCAGCTGAGCACAGGGTGCCAGCCACTATGCTGCAATGATCTCCCATCACTTAAGGGATGTTCAGGGGGCCAGACCATTAACTGTTATATTTCAAAATTTCATTTAAAAAAGAAAAGAAAAAAGAAAAAGCCAATGGCTATTTCTTGTAGAAGTTGAAGTACTGGACAAAATGTCCTGTCCCCTTTCTATCCAATTGTTTTACAATTGGTGTGTTAAAGCAATGAGTGAAATCTCACACCTATGATTGACCTTTTCAATGATATATAACCCATGCTTTTGATCTATATTTTCCGAGTTCCAATTCCCAGTTAGAATTTACCAAGTGAAAGTTAATCTTTTTTCCTTTTTCCTTTCCTTTTTTTGTTTGTTTTTGTTTTGTTTTTTGTGAGTAGTGGTGGTGGTAAATCAGCTGAGGTTTGTTTTGCGGAATTCCCTGAAAGACTGTATTGAAAGCAACGTAGACATTGGAATGAAGGGGGTGTGTGTGCAATAAAGCAGGGTAAAAACGACTGTATTGTATCACAATACTGTTATTGGTATTTAAGGAGCCATGGAAGAACACGTTGGTTACTTGCAACTGTGGCTGTTCAAGTGGTCATCTGTGCCCTCACACAAATGGGGTTGTGCCTGTGCAGAGATCACCAATTGAACATTCTAGAGCTGAGTAACTTGCCAGGAATATCCTGTGTCTACCACGCATGTCCCAACCCACCAAGCTACCATCTCCTCAGTTTCTTTCATTATAATAATATAAAAATACATATGTAATCTTATAACACATTTTACAGCACTTTTATATCTGTAGCACTATAATATAATTGGTATTGCTGTCTTGTTTTCTTATTAAATTTTGCTATCCCTCCCCTTCCACCATTTTGGATTGGTTTTTTTTGGTTTGGTATCTACTGAGCTTAGTTTATGCAGAATTATTCTTTCTTAACTCTATTACATTTTAATCCATTTTTCCTGTATTATTGTTATAGTAATGTATCTGTGCGGTTCAATGATAATTGTACACCATCTTATAATTCTTTTTTAGTATGTTTAACCATCTTTACTACCAATGCATAAATTAACCGTTTATCTTCAATATTAGATCTTATTTACATTATTATTGATAGACAGAGGGGGAAAAACACCAAATAGTATATATAAATCATATGCTCATATAAAAATCTCTCTTTTACTCACAAATCAGAATAATAAAATGTTATTAAAATAGACCATTTTACTTTACACAAATTTATTAGTACAGTCGGCCCTTCTTATACATGGATTTTTTATACACGGATTCAAGCATACACGGTTTGAAAATGTTCAAAAAAAGTATAAATTTCAAAGATCAAACTTTGATTTTCCATTTTTATAAGGGACACCATTTTGCTATGTCATATTTAATGGGACTTCAGCATACATGGATTTTGTTATACACGGGGGATCTTGGAACCAAACCCCAGTGTATAACAAGGGTCCACTGTAATTCCCAGTCTTTGTCCCATCCTGTTTTCAAATTCTTTTTTAATGATCAGCCTATCCAGTTCCATCATGTCTAGCCATTTACGTAACCCATCATCATGTTGGTATCTTGTCATCTTTCCAGTTTTGTGCATATGAGAGTCTGGCGGTTGTCACCGAATATAAAATAAAATTTAATTGTCTTCTTTCTCTACTACAGTGTTTAATAAAAAAACACTCAGGTGTCATTTTAATTGAAATTTGAAGTATTGTCTGTAGTATATACTGAATTTCTTTCCAGAATTTTACTGCTGCTGGGCAGGTCCACCATATATGAAAAAGAGATCCTTCATTTACACCACATTTCCAATATTTTCCTTTTTCATGTCCACAAATTTTTGCCAACTTATTCAGGGTGAGATACCACCTGTGTACCATTTTATAATTTTTTTTTTATTTTGGGTCCATACATAATGTGTATTTCAAATTTTGTCCCTATGCTCTTTCCCAACTTTCCATTTGAATAGAGTGTCCAATATTTTTCGGCGATTTGATGGTACATTATTTTACTGTTTCGGCTTCTAATTCAGTTTTCAATAAGATTTTATATAATTTAGGTTTTTTAGATTTTTGTGGCTTCAGTAAACTTTTGTCTAATTCTGTTTCTTTCTCTTTTTTTGAAATCCCTTCTAACTTTAAATCTTTAAATCCATTTTAAATCTTTCATTACATTGTCGGTGAGTAAACCAATGACATATATGGAGCCCTGGTGGCGCAGTGGTTAAATGCCTGTACTGCAGCCATTCACTCAAAACCACAAGGTTGCGAGTTCAAGACCAGCAAAAGGGCCCAAGCTCGACTCAGGCTTGCATCCTTCCGAGGTCGCTAAAATGATACCCAGACTGTTGGGGCAAATTAGCTTACTTGCTAATTAGCTTACTTGCTGTTCACCGCTATGATCTTTGGAATAGCGGTATATAAATAAAACAAAAAAATTAATTATTATTATATATGTCCCTCTTCTTGTAATTCATTACTCGATTTAAGTTTTGGTTTTTCACTTTCCCATTTTAATAGTGTCTGATATTTTAAACATACATTTTTTTGTGTCTTATGTCCAATCATCCAAACTTCTTGGGGGGATAACCATACTGGTAGTTTTGTATAAAAATTCTGTTTAATTTTGTTCCAAACTGTTATTAAAGATTTTCTAATTATGTGGTCATTAAGTTATCTGTTAACTTCTTTTATACCATAAATATCCGTGCCAACCATATCTTTTATTAAATCCTTCTAAATTTAGTAATCTTACATCTTTGAAAGTTATCCAAAAATTGATCCAATCTAAGTCACAGGAATAAAAGTATGTTTTAAGATCAGGAGTTCCCAGACTGCCATGTTATCTCACATCTTTCATTATCTTCCATTTTATTTGTGGTTTTTTACCTGCCCAAATGAATTTTGAAATTTCAATCTCGCATAATTTGAAGGGTTTATCATTATTTAGAACTGATAGGTTCTGAAATAGAAACATGAATTTAGGCAAAATGTTCATCTTGATCATGGAAATTCTGCCCATTAATGATAGATTTAAATTAGTCCATCTTCTCAAATCTTTTTTGACTTATATCCATAAAATTGCATAATTATTGTCAGAGTTCTGAATTTTTCTTTGATAATGTTATGCCAAGATATTTTACTTTTTTACTGATTTGACATCCAGTCTTTGTGATTCATTATTTTCATCTTTTGACATGTTCATAGTTATGATCTTGGATTTTGTTTTATTAATTTTAAAGCCCACATATCTTCAATTTTTTTCTGAATATTTCAAATTAATTTATATTTTCTTTTTGATCTTCCAAGTTGATCACTAAATCATCAGCATATGCTCTAATTTTATAGGTATGCTCTTTTATTTGAGCCCATTAATCTGTTCGTTATTTCATATCTGGTTGATTAAGATTTTTAGAGTTATGATGAACAATAGAGGAGATAAAAAGCATCTTTGTCTAGTACCCTTTGAAATTTGGCATTCTTTCTATCCCCCCCCCCCCCCCCATTCATTATGATTTGAGCAGATTGGTTTTTGTAGATTGCTTTGATCCAGTGTATGAAAACTTCACCTAGGTCCATCGTTTTCATGTTCTCTATCATAAAATCTACTTTGTCAAATGCTTTTTCTGCATCCAGGAATATTATTGTTGCCTTCTTTCCTGGATTTTTATCATAGTTTTCTATTAAATTTGTCATTATGTTTTGTTTCATATATCTTTGGGGTAGAAATCCACATTGGTCCTCTTGTATAATGTCCTGTAAGATCTTCTTTAATCTTTTGGCTAGAATCGAAGCAAATAATTTGTAGTCCAAATTTAATAGGGAGATTGCTCTATAATTTTGTGGGAGGGATGGGTCTTTATCTGCTTTTCAGATAAGAGTGATAAATACTTTTGTCCAAGATGCTGATATTCCATTGTGTTTTACCTCATTGAGCAATAAATATAAAAGATAACTAAATTGATTTTGTAAAATTTTATAATATATTGCTGAGAACCCATCTGGTCCAGGAGCTTTATCACATTTCATCTCTTTTATTGATTCAATTATTTCCATCACTGATATATTGGAGTTTAATTTTTTTCTGATGTTCTTGTATTTTATTTAAACTATCTTGTTTTACATAATTTTCAAGATCTTGTTTTATTTTTCTCCTTTTGGTTCTTTATTAAAGAAATGTGTGTACTATTTTTCAAATATTATTTGATTTTTTTAATATTTGTGGTTCTCTTATTACCATCATTCATCTCAAGAATTAATCTTTTTTCTTTCATTTATGCGCTAATAGCTTCCCAGTTTTATTACCTAGTTCAAAATGTTTTTGTTTCACCAATTTTATCTTTTTGTCTATTTCTTTTGTCGTTAACATGGCTAGTTGACTTTGTAATAATTTGATTTCATTAATAATTTCTTTCTTATATGTTTTTTGAGATAGTCCTTGTTCTTTAATCCTGATTTTTTAAAAGTTATTTCTTCCAGTCTTTGATTTCAAACATCTGGATAATTTCAACTAGAAAGAAGAAACCCTTAAAGTGAACAAAATTTGGCTACCAGTCATGAGGAATAGCAAAATAAGGACTCAACAAATCCAAATGGAAAATCACTCAGAGTCAGAGGCTTTTCCAGCAGATAATGATCACCAATTAGCAGACACTAATCCTCTTTGCATTAGCCTCCCAGCCTGAGGCCCACCATCAGCACAAAACAATACACATGCAAATCACGCCTGCTTTCCCAGACTCACAACCAAGAATGGAAGGGAAGCTCCAAAACAACAAGTAACGACCCAGAGATGGCAGAGAGAAACACTGTGTTGACACTCGACTCCCCAGACATTGTGGCTTCAAAATGGAAGGTGCTGCCAGAAACTGGGATAGACTGGATCTCCCAAAGAGAGAACACAGTAAACCTAAGATCACAGCAACACCCAGAGGGAACCCCAGAACCAGAAAAGGTTTTCAAAAGGGCGTCTCTGCAGGAAGGCTCAGAACTGGTGACTGCCAGTTGGGACCAGCCTTCACAGATGAACAGAGACACTAGCCCCCAACTTTCTATCCGGGGAGGAGAGAGTTGTTTGGCGGAGGCTACTACCATGAACTGAAGAATCATGAAAAACCCAGGAGAAAGATAGACAATTCCTAAGTCTAACTCCAAACGGGGAGTTCAGCTTTCCAAAACGAAGGAGGGGGGCTCTGACCAAAAGAGTCCAGACTTAACCAAAAAGGCTGAAGAAAGAAAGGAACAAGAGAAAGACGCCTTTGAAGACTTCAATGCTTCACCGGAATGTACACCGGAGCCTTATGGATTACCCCACTGGACCAGACAGCAGAAAACCTGTCTAGAACTTAGGGAGGGAGGACTCTCTCCCTTGACTCCAAAACAGGAACCAGATACTTTGAGACTCCAATTCTGCTCAGCAGAGAAAATAGTGGATCCTGAGGAAGGCAGTCCTTCGGTTGGATCCAAAGACAAAGTTGGAGAGTTACCAAAAGGGAGAAATTCAGACAGAGACAAACCTAGCCCAATGAGTCCAGAAGCAAAGGGGGGGGGGGGGGACAACCAGCCAGAAAAGTTGCCAAACCACCCATACCCATCCCTCCAAGACACAGGACTAACTCAGAACCTAGCCCAGGAGGGAGAAGGGAACCTTTTACGCAGTCTGGGGGGAGGGAAACCACATCTGATTCCCCCCCCCAAGGGTTGAACCCTATGGAGAGGAAGCTCCAAAAAAGACTAATTCAGGAGCTTTTAAAAATGAAGGAGGTCTAGACCCCAACAGGTCTACACCCTACTTGAGAACAAGTCATGTCATAGAATTAGGAGGGTTGGAACAAAGTCCCTCCCTACCAAAGGATCAGACCCATTTGCAGGAAGTCAAAGACCAGAGAAATTTAAATCCCAGTTTGAGGGAGATTGGAAATGCTAGTGGGGGAGAATTGCCTCAACATCAGAAACCCCCCCCCCCCCCCAAAAAAAAGAAAGTATTACCAAGACCAATGGGTTGAATGCCTCCCACGGCTGGGAAGAAAGAAAGAAAGATAGAAATCTTCAAATACGAAAGAACTGGCCAAAAGGGAAAGACTCGGACTGCCCAGATTCAAAGAGGAGAGAACTTTCCCCATACTCAAAAGAAACTAATGCAGGCGGGTTACAAACCGCCATAAAGTACACGCAGAGCGTGTACTAGGGTTAGGAAGGTGCAGTGCTTCTGCACCCCCTAACCCTAGTATGTGCAGAGCGCGTACAAAATGACGGCGTCCAGATGTGTCGTGGCAGAAGTGATGCCGCGAAAGTGCGCCTTGCGCTTTGCGCTGCCACTTCCGGGGCCCAGGAAGTGGCCCCTTTCTCCTCCTCCCCTGCCGCTTGAAGCCCCAAGGACACCCCTTTCCAGGCTGTGGGGAAGTGGCCCTTTGCCGCTTCCCTGCGGCCTGGAAAGTGGCGGATCGGGGCCTCAGCGGCTGCCGCTCTAACCACTGAGGCCCAGATCTGGCAGGGAAAGGGGCGGGTACAGGCCGCCGCTTTTCGGCGGTCTGTAAGCTGCCGCACTCCCCAAGACTCCAACCTGGGTGGGGATTGGAACAAACTTGTAGTACCTGGGGAAAGGGGGGGGGGGCAAGCCTTGCCCTGGTTGCAACAGTTTAAAGAGTTTTTACAACACCCCATACCCGCGATTATGCCTTTGCCGCAAAAGTTTTTAGTTTAGACTTCTGTTCTGAAATTTGACTTTGTTGATGAAGACTTTGTTGGACCAGATTCTGACAAGTTCTTATTAATTTTAAACCTCAAAACTTCTCCATGTTATTTAAAAATAGTCAATAGTTTTTATACTTTCCAGTGGATTTGCTATGGACAACATTAAATCATCTGCAAATGCTCTTAATTTACATTCAAAATCTTTAACTTTCACCCCTTCCATTCCTTTATCTTCCTGTATTTTGTTATTCAATATCACTACTGATAAAATAAATATCCACAGCATTCCCTTCATCTACCAAGCTGGTAATTTTATCAAAGAAAGAGATTAGATTTGTCCGGCATGACTTGTTTCTCTTCTAGATGTTCACAGACGCTCTGTTTAATGATCTGCTCCATAATATTTCCTGGTATTGATGTCAGACTAACTGGACGATAATTGTTGGGATCCCCTTTTTTCTCTTTTTTGAAGATGGGGACAACGCTTGCCCTCCTCCAGTCTGCTGGGATTTCTCCTGTTCTCCAGGAGTTTTCAAAGATTATTGCCAATCGCTCCGATATTACATTTCCCAGTACGTTTAATACTCTTGGATGTAGTTCATCAGGTCCTGGAGACTTATATTCATTTAGATTAACCAGATATTTCTGTACTTTCTCTTTACTTATTCTGTGCTTCATTTCCCCTATTCTGTCCTCTGCTCCATTTTCCTCAGGTTGAGCACCCTTTGCCTTTGCTGAGAAGACTGAAGCAAAGAAGGTGTTGAGTAATTCTACCTTTTCTCTGTCCTCTATTAGCATTTTGCCATCTTCTCCACACAGTGGCCCTATCATTTCCTTCTTCTTTCTTTTGCTACGGACATATCCAAAAAAGCCCTTTTTGTTGTTTTTAACCTCTCTAGCAAGCCTGAGTTCATTGTGCACTTTAGCTTTTCTGACTTTACCCCTACAAGTGCTAGCTATTTCTTTGAATTCCTCTTTTGTGATTTCCCTCTTTTTCCATTTCTTCTACATGTTCCATTTAAAAGTTAGCTCAGCTGAACGTTCCTTAGTCATCCATCGTGGTTTCTTGAGATTCCTTCCATTTTTCTTCCTCACTGGAACTGTTTTAAATTGTGCCTTCAGTATCTCCCTTTTGAAAAACTCCCATCCATCCTGAACTCCCTTCTCTTTTAGTATTCCTGACCATGGGATCACCCCCAGTATTTCTTTAACTTTACTGAAATCAGCTTTCCTAATGTCTAGAATGCTTGTCTGACTATGTCTGGTTTCTCCTTTCCGCTGTATAACAAACTCTAGGAGAACATGGTCACTTCCACCTAAGGATCCCACCACTTACACTCCATTAACCAAGTCATCCTTCTTAGTTAGTATCAGATCTAAAATAGCTGACCCCCTTGTTGCCTCTTCCACCTTTTGGACAATGAAATTGTCTTCGAGATAAGTGAGGAATTTACTAGATCTTGAGTATTTGGCTGAGTTTGACTTCCAGCAAATATCAGGACAGTTGAAGTCGCCCATCACAACTACATCTCTCCTTTCTGAGTGTATGATCATCTGTTCTAAAAAGGCATCATCCAATTCCTCCATCTGACTTCAACAAATTTAGTTGCATATCCTCAAAGAAAAAGGAATGGAGAAAAGGCAGTGATTCTGAGCGGGTTGGAGTGACAACCAAGCTCTGAACTGAGGGGACCAGAAAGAGAAACAGAGAATCGGAAAGAACATGATAGATGCAGAGGTAGAAGCAGAGAGCAGTTGGTGAGCATTGTTACTGCAGCCACCAAATGGCGTGGCAACGATGCTCTCCTTCCCGGGAGCAAAAAGAAGCTCTCTAAAGCAGCTTTCTGGAAGAGGTGCGCCCCAATTGTGTCACTTCCTGCCACCATCATTTGGGCACTGCGCAACGCTCACACCATCATGGCACCGCCTTTGTGGAGGGTGGCCAACCATGATGGTTGCCATCCTCGTGGACTAGGGCTGCTGGACATCTAAATGACCAGCCTCATCTAGCCCTAGTTCGCAGTGAGGATGCCGTAAACTGCCCGTCTGTACAAGGACTGAGAAAGAGATAGAGGAGGAAGGCTGAGAAGCTGAAGATCAGGAAACTGAGGCGCGTTACAGACCGCCCCTTTGGGGTGGCCTGTAGGCACTCCTTTCCCCGCTGGATCAGGGCCTCAGCTGCCACAGCAGCAGCCCTGAGGCCCCAATCCGCTGCTTTCCAGGCTGTGGGAAAGCGGCAAAAGGCCGCTTCCCCGCAGCCTGGAAAGGGGTGTCCTTGGGGCTTCAAGCCCCAAGGACCCCTGGTGACAGCAGGGAGGAGGAGAAAGGGGCTGCTTGGCCCCTTTCTGCTTTGCATCGCTGGCGCAGCCATGTAAAGGCTGCGCCCAGTGATGCAAAGGTGGAAGGAGCTCTGAAATGGAGCTCCTTCCGGAGCTGCGGAAAGGGCGCCCCAGGCGCCCTTGCGCAGCCCCACTACGTCACTTTCGTGACGCCCCATTTGGAGGCAGCGTGGTTGTGACGTAGTCATGGTGGCGCCCATGCGTATACGGCGCCGCCATTTTCTACGTGCTCCGTGCGTATTAGGGTTATGGGTGTCCAAAAAGGACGCCCCTTTCTAACCTTAGTATGCGCTCGTCATGTACTAGGGTGCCCGTGTGTAAAGGGCCTGAGATAGCAAGGACTGAGACAGGAGACTGATAAGGAGAAGGAGATTTGAGAGCAGCAAAGTGATAATGGTTGTTGGTGGCAGTGGAATTTATGGCAAATGGTTGGCGAGCATACATGTAGTAGATGGACAGAAAATTAGAGGATGAAAAGTTGGAGTGGAAGGCAACAGGAGAAAGAAGACTGAGAGAGTGGAGAGGAGATCAGACTTAACAGAGATATATATATATATAAAAACTCAATTAAAACTATAAAAACTATAAAGACGTTTTGAGGAATAATTGACACTAATTGGAAATAGACATGATAGCAAGAGAGTCCTGATAGATAAAGACTAGTAGTGCTTTAGAATTTTAGAGTTTAAGTTGCGTTGAATTATGTGGAGAACAGAGATGGTGGATGGCACAAAAAGAGACGACTTGAAGAATTAAGGAGCGGATAGACCAACAGATTATTGGAATGTGTGGAAAACAGAGGAGAGTGGGGTTTTGGGGGGGGGTAAAGAGGTTATATTGAAAGGGTAACTGTCTATTAAATTGATCTAGTTAGTTAAATTTCATTTAAAATTTTCAAGAAAAGAATCAAAAAAGGGAAGCTGGGTAAATGATTCTGTATTAAGTAATATTTACAAATGTATACGTCTTAGATAATGATTTACAAACTTACTTATTACAAATAGTTAGTTAACACAGATATAAGTGTGTTTTTTTTGTTTTGTTTGATATTTTGGACTGGAGAAATTAAATGATAAGTTATGATTATAAATAATCATTAAGATAGAAAATGCATTACTATAGACTACCAGAACTGAATTAAACTGCATATATAATTTATTTACAAATAAGTGTTAATTTATATTTAAAATAGAATCTGTGTGATATAGAATATTTACATATTTGGATATTATTTGGTTGAATAAGAATTTAATTCTGAACATTCTGTGACCACTGAAAATAACTTTGAACACCTGAATTTTATACTGCGTGGGTCCAAATCAAGGTGCAGAAATAATCCAGTTTGAGACCATTTTAACTGCCCCAGCTCTGTGCTAGGGAATCCTGGAAATTGTAGTTTATTGTGGCACCATAGCTCTCTGACAGAGAAGGCTAAATGTCTCACAAAACTAAAGTTCCCAGAATTCCCTAGCATTCAGCCAGGGCAGTTGAAGTGGTCTCAAACTGGATTATTTCTGCAGTGTGTTTTGGACTAAGGTTTCTTTCTATTTCATTTGTAAACATCAATAGGTAGGGATATTCATCCCCCAATCTCATTTAGATATGTGGAAAGATCTATCTCTATCTCACTCTTTCTTTTGGATGATGATTTTTGTCTTATTCTGTGGATATTAATTTAACTCCAAATCACTGAATATGGTATATTGTACTGATTACTACTTTTCCTTTGGTTAAGTTTATATTATATAAAATAATGAAAATAAATAAAAATATTTTCTTTAAAATACAAGAAATAATTATATTGCAAATGAGAAGAGTAACCAGAATTATTTGTATAATGTGCACTATTCCAAATTTGAGGAGCATGGAAATGGCAATCCTCTCATTATGGCTTTCCATAAAAATGTTTGGATTCTGGCTGTATTAGCCTTTGCTCTAATAAACAGCTCTTTCATGCAAAAAACAGAAGTAAAATGGGGTTTGCAAGTTTACTATGAAATAAGTAAATAAATAAAAATGTATATAGTTTTTTTGTAAATGTATATATAATTCACATATACATCATTTCCTCAAATTCTGCATGTGCTCCAGCTTCTGGAAACTTTCAAGGACAGCACTAAATCATGTGTATAGAAATATTTTTTAAAACCTTAACAAGGCCTAAATGACAATGGCAAGAATCCTGTTTTCGAGGACAGAATGCTTTCATAATCAAACAAGTGCTTTGCCTCCTTAGCTTGACTGTAGGTAGTACAATAAAATAATACAAACCCAAGGGAGTATAAAAAAAATTAAGCAATGGGTCATTTCTTCTCTAATTTCATTTTGGATTTATTTTTTTCAGACAGCTCTTGCCAGTTTACAGATAAAAATAACGACTGTGAAAACCTAATAGGAAGTTTCACGTGTACATATCCATTTGTTCAAGAAAGATGTCCAGCCTCCTGTAAATGCCCCAAAGACAAATAATATAAACACAAGAATTACAAGGTAACTGTTCTTTATTGGAAGAAAATGAAAATTAAGTATGAAAAATGATTTTTCCCTTGAAAAATTTAAAATTTGGAATTTGTAGTGTAAAAATAAAGTATGTTAAAAGTCACTTGCAAAGAGCATTCTCTTTATTTTAATCATTTGCCAATCTATTTATTCTTTGTTGTTCTGCTTCAGAAAATGATCTGTACACTTCCAACATAAATCTTCGAATATTGCAAAATGGCAATTACGTTTGTTTCAATTTTTCCACTCCTTTCTCATTCACATTCCAAACAAAGCACAACCAGAAATGACCGTCCAAAGCTTTTTATGCTAGGCTCTAACTAAGCAAATAATATCTCAGATTGGTACAAATGTTTATGGCACTGAGGATGATCAACTCAGAATAAGGTGAAGATATAAGCCCAAATGTTATATCTAGAATATCCTAGATCGCATTGACCTCTGTTTGATCTAAGGATTTTGTTTACTTAGGAACTGAATAAAATAATAAAGAACTGAAGCTCTGCACTGCAGAGCAATTTGGGACCCTGGTCTTTTGAACAATCTTCTATTATATTCAAGAAAGTATGGCGCGGTGTCATGCCCAAGTTTGAAAGGGCAACTTGTTTAACCTGAGAGCGTGTAATGAAAATTTCTCTTTCTGTGGACTTATTCAGTGCAGGGCTGATACAGAGAGTGAGACACCAAATTGGTTTTAAACACTATGCATGTAACATTTATTAAATCACAAAAGTAATACAGACATTGATTATCAAGAGCTCTTTCATTCACTCACACATTCATACAATACTCACACACACCTTCCTTCTGCTGGACAATAATCAGTTGTCCTGGAAGGCTGGGGATGACACTGTAGCCGCGTGGTTGATGCCAACAAAATTAGAGTGAAAACCAAGGGTCTTTATACTTTTCTTCTCTCTCTGGCTTCTTAGCTGCTGGAATTTGCAATAATGCAGCCCATTACTCAACTTCTTCTTTCTGGAGAAGACATGCTGTTCAAAGCGGTCCATGCTG
Organism: Sceloporus occidentalis; assembly: GCA_023333645.1. Lineage (NCBI taxonomy): Eukaryota > Metazoa > Chordata > Lepidosauria > Squamata > Phrynosomatidae > Sceloporus > Sceloporus occidentalis. The sequence goes on along the minus strand of JALMGF010000004.1, from coordinate 5,243,011 downwards.
TTCAAAGCAGTCTTTTGTCCTGTCAGTTTCACTTCATTGCAGCTCAGGAAAACTCGCTGGCCATTGTTGTTCATCAGCACCTTGCTTCAACTGAACTGAACTGAACAGCACCTCGCTTCAACTTCCAGCTTCCTCAGCATTCTCTGCTTTGGCTGCCAAACTCCACCTTCACATCAATGCTCTGCGTAGAACCATCTTCTTTTGTTCTCTAGTTTGTTTTGAAACCCCATTCCTTGGTTCTTTGGTTCTTCAGCTCTGTGTTTAAGTCAGAACTCACTCATTCGTCTTACAGAGGTACAGAGCGCCAAAAAAAGGCACCGGCAAGGCGCCTCTCCTTGCTTGGCAGTAGCAAACAAATTGTGTAGCACTGTTGCTTAGTCAGAAAGGAGCGCATGAAAGTGGCTCCTTTTTAGTGGCGCACTTGTGCTGCACCAAAGCGCCAGCAACGGCACGATGACATACCAGTGGTGCAGCCCCGTTTGGATGCTGTGCTGCTAGCATGTCTTCTCTGCACACATCATTTGGATAGTGCCGCACAGCTGCAGTGCACCCATGATGTGCTAACGTTGCAGGGTGTGTGCACGCCCCACCCCCAAGCAAGCCTAGCACATGTGTACCAGGCCTATGTTATATTGATCCAAAGTTTTATGCTCAAGCTGCTGCCAGTTGTGGAAACCCAGGCTAATTGAAGCAAAAACACATTTTAAAGAATGAGGGTCTGAACTCTTAACTAACAAATGTACCTTAAAGGACCACAGGCTGAACCTAACTCAGCAATGTGATGCAGCAGCTAAGAAAGCTAATGAAATTCTAGGCTGCGTCAATAGAAGTATAGTGTCTAGATCGAGGGAAGCAATACTACCTCTCTATTCTGCTTTGGTCAAACCTCACCTGGAATATTGTGTCCAGTTCTGATCACCACAATTCAAGAAGGATGTTGACAAGCTGGAGCATGTCTGAGGAGTGAGATTAAAATGGTGAAAGATCTGGAAACGATGCCCTATGAGGAATGGCTTAGAGCTGGGTATATTTAACTTGGAAAAGAGAAGGTTTAGGGGTGATGTGATACTATGGGGCTGTACAGACCTCCCCAAAGGTGTGGGACTGTGCCACCCCTTTTTGCACTGGATTGGGGCCAGGGCAGCCTCACCAGAAGCCCTGTGGCCCCAATCTGGCGTTTTTCTGGGCCACAGAGAAGCAGCAAAATGCCGCTTCTCCATGGCCCACAAAAGGCATGTCCTTGGGACAGCCCTTTCTCCTCTGGATCATTGGTACGACCGTTTGGTTGCCATGCCAATGATGCATGTGCCCTAAAGGAGCTCTGAAACAGAGCTTCTTTTCGCATCACTGGAAAGGAGTGACAAGCGTCCTCCAGTGGTCTGGTAACATGTCCTGTGTGATGTACCATTTGGACACATCGCACAGGACACGTCATGGATGTGCACCCCATGTGGGCAGGGCTGTGCAATCATGGAGGCACCCACATGCACTAGGGTTCGGGAGCGTGTAGTTACTGGTGCTCCTGAACCCTAGTATTGGCAGTGGTATGCTGCTTTGTGCCCGTTTGAAGGTATGTCATATTTGAAGGTATGTCACACTGAGGATGGAGCAAGCTTTTTTTCTGTTGTTCTAGAGACAGCAGTGGAAGTGAAATAACATATCCCACCCACTTGGAGGAACGGGAAGAAAATTAGCTATCAACCAGTCTGGAATCCCAATGTCAATTCCTGGAAAAGAACAAACCAACGAGCAGCAAGCTTACACTATAATTGTCAAGGAAGGAGGGAAACAAGGGTAGATAATGAAAATAATTAGAATAACTGAAACAGGGACATATCTAATTTATAAAATATATGCATGTGTATTAACAATATTGAATCTCAGTATTTAAGAAGTCGAGCAACAGTATACAAATAGAAAAAACTATGCTGTATCCTTATGAATATCAATGATAGTCCAAACCAATGAGATAAATGTCCAAAGTGCTGGCAGTAAAATTAATCTGCTGTCTCACCAAACATATCCATTCCAAAGTCTGGGGAAAATCATTGATGGTACTTGCAGTATGGTAGCATGAAGATAAATAATGTAACTTTTACTGGTAGCAATGTCCTTTAATAGTTATACTCTTTCAATAATAGAGGCTTTCAAAAGTGGAAAGATGGCTACCTCCGGAGTACTATGTGGCCGTTTCGACTCACAAGAAGTCTTCATCAGCAATATTGAAACATTCTATGCCAGATTAATATTTCAATCTGAACATTCCATGCTTCTAAATATACAAGGTTAACAACAATTAGTAAAGTAATATACACAAGCTACAGAGTACGCAATTGTAAAAAACTTCAAGCAGACAACATTATTGCTTACCCAAACCATAAATCAGCTTGACGTCGCAAATAGGAAGGTTTCTGGGGAGAAATTACAGGGATTGTATGTTGTAATATACTCTACCTATACAATAGGCTACAGGTGATTACCTGGTACATTTAATCTCTTAAAGGTATAACTTTCAGAGCTGTAATGCCCTGTATGTCCCAAAACTTAAGCCTGTGGCTGAATGTACTGTTCATACACACATTTGCCATACTTATATGTTATGAATGAAACCATACTAACATATTCTGTGAAAACCAACATGTCATGAATCAATCCTAGTGCTTATGGTTATATAAAACAAAAGTTTTCCATACTTATGTTCCAGTTCCTCATTTATACATATACTTCATAAGTAAATAAGTAAAGTTTAGGATCCATCTGAATTTTAATTGGAATAATATTTGTTACAACACTATGAATGGCTTTCCAAAATTTCTTGGCCCACTTACAATGCCACCAAACATGGTAGAATGTGCTAGCACTTGTTTGAAACACCTTTATGTATTCTTGCTAATTTAGCAGGAGTTAGGTACCACCTAAACTGCATCTTGAAGAAATTATCCCTCATTTCATTGCATAAGGTATATCTTAGCCTACTTTTCCAGGACTTTTCCCATTGATCTAGGCAAATATTTTGGCCTGTTACAGACAGCCAAAATAAAGCTGCTTCGAGTCACAGTGGAGGTATGGTGTTTCAATGATGCATGCGTCCTAAGAGTCCAGAAGTTGCACCAAAGCCACGCTCCAGCCCAGTGTGGCTTTGGTGCGGCTTCTGGACTCTTAGGATGGTGCATCATTGAAACACCATACCTCCACTGTGACTTGAAGCAGCTTTATTTTGGCTGTCTGTAACAGGCCATGGTTTTACATCCTGGGACCATTTAACCATTTGTTCTTTAATCACCTGTTCTTTCATATCCCATTCTAATATACAATTATAAAATGAAGCAATTTTATGAGGGTTATCTGAGACCAAAATTTCTTCGAATTTAGGGTTAACTGATTTAGTACCCTTTGATCTACTATCCGCCAAAAATCTTTCTTTAAGCTGATGGTAGAGTAGCCAGTGACATGAAAAGCCTTCTTTTAACAATTGATCTAATGGCTTAAATTCCAATTTCTTATCAGTTGTGTTTTTACTTATCAATCAGCATATGTGATCCATCTCTCATGTACTATGTTTTCCACTTTGTGGAATGCTTCATGGATTGAGGTCCACTCCGGCAATCCTGGACATAATCCTGGTTTATATTTTAATCAAACCACCTGTCAGAATCCTCCTTCATTCAGTGATTCAGTGAGGGTTCTGCCATGAGGATTGTATAAGTAGTGAGATAAGTAGAGATAGCTTCTAGACACATAATCATAATCTTTAATGGACTGTCATGAATGGGTGGTATGCTGGTGTGGACAAGGATTGGAGGGAGGTTGCAGAGGGGAAGTCCAGTGGGTTAAACTCTCACATATGGACAGTTATATACATGGGTAGATAGATATATAGATAGATAGACATGATGGATCTTATGTCAACAACACCTGTATCTAACACTCTCAGGGAAAGGCATTCTGGGAAGGAGTTGCTGCCACCATGGGCTATGATCAGGATGATCACGTCCGGAACTTTCAGCTGAGAGCAGCAATCAATTCGCACCAGTCAGGCAGTTTTATAACGCGGTGATGTTTAACAGATACCCTCTATTCCGGTATCCATAGAGCTCTCAAGGCAGAAGAGACTATGAACCAAATGGTGCTTTTGTTAGGACTGCTTTGATGTAGAATCCCCTCCTTAGCTGAGACTGACCCCTCCCAGCAGAAGCAATAGCTAAAACCCCAAGCTTGTCTACTCCAACCCCCAGCCAAAAGCGGCCGGAAGAAAATCCCCACCTCTTTCTCACCGTTATTCATCCCCCCATCTCTCCCCCCTCATCTTCTAACTCTGTCTGCTCAAAGCTGCATTCCAAGCCTCTGAGAGAGAGACCTTCAAGGACACTGGATAATTACCACCTGACACTGCTCAGGTCCTACATGCTTTAACTAACCTAGCCCTAGCAAAAGCATCCCAACCCCATCATTCCCACCAACAGAACATAAAGCATATCTGGTAGAATACAACCAGGATTCTAAAAAAACTAAACCCCCAACAGCAAGAAAAGAAATGCTCAAACAGTGGATAATGAAGGCTTTTCAGGATGGTGTCGATGAAACTGAGCCAAAAGGTCAGAGGCTTTCAAATGCTTATGGGAAACCCACTCATCGTGGTCTGCAGAAAAGTGTTTCCAGCAAACCAAATATTGTAATTTGCCCCATGAACCCTAGAGTCCAAAATCTTCGAAACTTCAAAATGTTGTTCCCCCTCAACCATCATAGGGAGAGGCGGCGGGTCGTCCCGTTTCCACGGTCCAGTGCTCAGGTCCGGTTTCAGCAAGCTAAAATGAAAAACAGGGTGCAAATGTCTATAGGATTTGGGGAAGTCCAATTCAGCAGTAATATCACTGACCAATCTTTTTACTACAAAAGGCCCAATGTACTTAGGTCCCAACTTTTTAGAAGGGTATCGAGTGCTGAGGTGTTTAGTTGACAAATACACCTTGTCTCCAGGTTTTATGTCCCACCCCAAAGTCCTTTTTCTGTTGGCAAATTTTTTATAATCCTTCTTGGCCTCTTCTAAAGCTGATACAATCTTTGGCCAAGCTCCCCTCATTTTGGCTACCCACTGGGACACAGTCACAGGGTCCAAAGGGTCGGCAGTTAGAGCTGGCAGAGTTTTAGGTTCATAGCCATAGATAATTTCAAATGGAGAGTGACCAGTACTTCTGTGTGTGGCACTATTGAAAGCCACTTTTGGATTCACGGTTTGGGTGGCAAGCGTACCTATGGTACAACAAGGCTGCCATGAATAAAGATTTTTTTAACAACCCAATCCGTACAGCTTTGTTAGAAACGTCTAATATAATAGAAAAGAAATACTACTGTAAAATACCAGGATGGGTATCAACCCAGGAGGCCTTCGTTAACAGGTGGGATACAGGAAATTACTGGATTAGATACACAGATTTAATAAAAACAAATGGAAAGTTTGAAATCTCCATGAAATCTAGGGAAGAATTAATCAGGGAAAAAAAGAAATCAATTGGTATAGTTACTGTCAAATTAAGCACAGATTTAATGAAGACTTTAAGACACTGGGAATTGAGATAAAACCAACAGAAATAGATGACGTGATTATGAAATCTGACGAAAAGAAAATAGACAAATATTATAAATTTTTCAGGGAGAGAGAATTAGAAAAAGAACCAATAAAACAATATATGATTGACTGGGCAAAAGACATAGGGCATGTAATTCCATTAGAAGCATGGGGAAAAGCCTGGAAAAAGACAAACTCCTTTACCAGATCTCAAGACTTAAAGGAAAACTTCCTTAAAATCAGTAATAGGTGGTATTATACTCTGGTCAGAATGAATAAAATGTTTAGAAAAGATTTAGACAAGTGTTGGAATTGTCATAAAGAAAGAGGTACGATGATCCACATATGGTGGAAATGTGAAAAAGTGGCAAAAGTGGCATTTTGGGATGAGATACACAAGATAATACAGCAAATATATGGTATAAAGTATTTAAAAAGACCGGAACTGTACCTGTTAAACATGACATATTTTTTGAATGGAAGACGAGAAAAAGTTATGGTGAGTATTATTATATCTGATTACATTAGCAAGAGTGTTGATAGCCAAAAAATTGGAAATCAGATCAGGAATTACAGGTAAATGATTAATCTCGTTAATCTTTAACAGAGAGATTGATAAACTTTCATGTATGTTGGAGGAGAAGAAAAGAGACAATATAGAGAAAGAATGGATGTAAATTATGACGTATTGTGAGAAGAGATGGGGCATTGACAAAAACTGGTTTAGTTCTAGTTAGGAATATTTGTGAATTAATGAGAAATGGATTTTATAGAGATATGAACTAAAACAAAGAATATTTTCGAGGAGACCAAAGTTATGAGGAATTATACTTTGTAGAATACATTTAGACCTACATTCTTTTTTTAATTTTAGTTTATTTCTCCTTTGTTAAGAAAGAAGCATTATAATTTAATAAGGAGGTTTATTGGAGAAGGTTATATGAGAAAGGTATATTAATTAATAATGGAATGTAGGATATATTTGCAAGGAAAAAAAAGGAAAAGGGTGATAAGCAACACAAAAAAGGAACTTAGATTGGGAAGTGGAAAGAGGAGGAGGAGAAAAAAGGCTATGTAGGAATGTTTTCATAAATTGTATGTGATATGTATTGTTGTGAACATGGATTTTAATTATTTAATAAAGATATAAGTAAATAATTGTTGCAGTCTGGCTGTATCCTTTGATCAGCAATGGCTTGAATGCCTGTATCTGAACACATGCATAAGCCAACCCTATAAACAATAAAACTGTGTCCATTTATTTTCACAAAAGAAAAAACACATACATACTGGTATATTGGACATGCAAATGTTTACATTGCGTTGATGGTAACTACCGCATTTTCTGGCGTATAAGACGACTTTTCAACCCTGGAAAATCTTCTCAAAAGTCGTGGGTCATCTTATGTGCCAGATAGATATATATATATATATATATATATATATATATATATATACACAAACACACACACATATAGGATACAGATAGATAATCTTGGGCTTTTTATTTTCTTGATGCCGTGAGAGGAGTACATTATGCCACAAAACTTGCCCCTTTCCCTTTGGCCGAGAGTCAAGCAAAATTGCAGAAGCCAACCCCGCCATCCCCGCTCTGCCTCTTCTTCACACAAAAAGGGAATTGCTACACTACAATTCCCAAGAAGCCTTGCACACCGCAAATAGTACAGCAGAGGATGAGGCTGCCTGGGCTGCTTTGGTAGGCGCCTTTGAAAAAAAATCAGGGTATCAGCTCACAATGATGGTGGATCTACCGGGCGCCTCCCTCCCTCCCTCGCTTCTTCCTTCCCTCTGGGAGCCTCGCCTCTTTGTCTCCTCCATTCCCCTCAGGGCCTTCTTCAAATGGCGCTCCTAAGGGAGTTGGTTGGGAATGTTCTCAAAGAGGAATTGTGAGAGAGAGGTTAGTGGAGGCTCGAAATGATGATATATATATTTAAGTGGTCCCCAAACTGTGCTCTTTTAAGTGGTTTTGGACTTCAGCTCCCAGAGTCCCAGGCTACTGGCCAACATAGCTGATGCTTCTGGAAGATGAAGTCCAACATCTCTTCAAGGGCACAGTCTGGGGACCACTGCATAGGACAAAGGATAACCTCTTGGGATCTTCAGTCAGGTCTTTTAAGAATTAATTTTAAAAAAAACACTTCACACGATTCCTTTTGGTTCAGGGACTCAACAGTTCCACAGTATTTTATCCTCTCAGCATTCCTGTCAGGTAGATCAGGCTGGTGCAGTGGCTTGAGTGCTGGACTATGGTTCAAAACACACTGCAGAAATAATCCACTTTGAGACTGCTTTGACTGCCCTGGCTCAGTGCTGGCTAAGTGACAGTTTTCCTGCTAAGCACCTGCATGTCATAACCATTTGAATTAAAATTACTACCATATTGAAATCAAATCTGATGTTTTTTTAATTTTTATTTGGTGTGCGTTGGAAGAAGGGTAGTCTTATACGGTGAGTATAGCCCAAACTCTATATTTTAACTGGAAAACTTGGGGGTCGTCTTATAAGCCCAGTCGTTTTATACGCCGAAAAATGCGGTAGTTGATTTGTGAGGCATAATTTCAAGTGTAGTATTTCAACTGATTTTATATTTTAAAATTTTTGGAGAGCACTCCAAAAAACTTGTTCGTTTATTTTTCATTGTTAAATTGCATGTTTGTCACAAGGACTTTCTAAAGCTTTAATGATACTATTTGATGTTGTTGTTGTGTGCCTTTAAGTTGCTTTTGACTTATGTCAACCCTAAGGTGAACCTATCATAGGGTTTTCTGAGGACAACAATGTGTGACTCACCCAAGGTCAACCAGTGGGTTTTTATGGGTGAGCTTGGAATTGAACTTGGTCTCCAGAGTCATAGATCAATGTGTAACCTACTATCCCACGCTGGCTCTCTCAGCTTTTATCACACAGAGGTTTTTGGAGCTTTTTGCAGCTCAGATCTGACGTAACTGCAGATCCAACGATGAGAATTCACGTCATGTGAATGTGTTATCAGATGCGATTCCTTTCTATGGGAGCTCCTTCCGTGATGCAGTGATTCCAAAGTGACTCCTCATTTTGATGAATTCGGAAACTAGCGAATTCACCAAAATCTGCTTCTAACTTCGATTTCACTTTGAATTGCTCTGGTGTGGAAGATCACTCCGATGTCACCCCCCTTGGCATCCTGCTTCCTGCTCCTTCATCCCCCTCCTCCTCCTTCATGTCATCTCATCCTTTCTGCCACCCTGCCACCCATCCCATCATCCCCTGACTGCTCCTTCATCCCGATCTTGGCCCCAGTGACCCCCTACGACCTATCCCATCATCCCCTGACTGCTCCTTCACCCCAATCCTGGTCCCAGTTACCCCCTGCGACCTATCCCATCATCCCCTGACTGCTCCTTCATCCTGATCCTGCCCCCAGTGATGCCCTGCGACCCATCCTATCACCCCCTGACTGCTCCTTCATCTCGATGAAGGATGACAGCTAAGGAGGGGGCAAGGAAAGAAGACAGCATCCAGAGCCCCACTGAGCATGTTCAAGAGTGACGATTCGAATCGTTGAACCCTCAAAGTACATTCCAGTGTGGTAATAAAATGTGTACTCACCACGCTTTACTTGAAGCCATATCACGTGACTTGTCTGGAATCGAACTGACCCCACTTCCCCCTCAATTCGGAAGGGCAACGGAAAGACAACCGGGTGTTGTAAAACATCACGTTTCGCATTGCTAGACAGGAGTGACTCCAGATCTGGTGTGAAAAAACATCACGTTTCGCATTGCTAGAACAGGAGTTACTGCGGATATGAGCTGCAAACCCCCCACGTGTGATAAGGCCCTCAGTGAAGCTAGTTCACTTTAAAAAAGAAGTCTACCCCTAAACATGTTCCACACTTATGGTGTAAATTTTAAAAAAAATTGATTTGCAATGTACAGTCATTGTTTTTGGTTTTGCAGACCAATCCACTTTCTTGCCTATGAATCGCCCTGTTTTGTTGCCCTGGGGTTATCAAGTTCACTATCTGAGAGAATGAAAAGATCTTAAGCATGGTTTATGAGTGCAGAAATTATTTATATTTACAAAATGAAGTAAGGCCATTACTTAGATCTAGATAAGAATATCCAATATTGCAGCTGTAATATATTAGGGTAAATGTTATCTGGAACAAATGGGACAGCTTAGGTTGATCAAAGCACTGCTGCCTATCTAAATACTATGTTCCTATCAATATGTTTCATTGTACTTTACCACCATGTACCGAGTTTACAAATGTCTTTCATCTTTATATAACTAATGTAGTTATCCTAATTGGCCAAAAGCTTTGGCATCACAAAACAGAACATGATGCTGACAGACACTGCTAGCAAGTATTTTGCAGCTTATTAAGGCACCTTTTGTATATGTAATATGCCTAGTAAGTCCTCCAATAATGAGAATTGGAATGTCAACCTGAAAAGAAATAGAATTTCTTTTTTATGAAATTAACCCAGAGATTCAAGGGCAAACAGTTGTATAAAATAGTCTTTCCTCGAAGTTTATCCAGAATTTTACTGATTTGCCAACCTATTTAACTTGGATTTGAGAATAAGTTACATTGATCTTGATGGAGCTGATTTCTAATTAAACACATATAGTATTGTATGGTATTGTTGTTTAAACCCTGGAAACTGACTTCAGATAATGCCTCTTGCAGTGTTACAAAATATTCTTATTTTGAGTTAAGAATAAATTTCCTATTATTTTCAGTTTAAGGGAGAGTTGTAATGACTATCAGAGCATGACTTTGTATGACCTAAAGCCAACTGTTACTGTGAAATTGAGCAAACCATTTGAATCAGTGGGAAAGAGTGCTTCCGGGCGTTCCTTTTTTGCTCCTCAGCAGCATTGCACAATTTGGTTGCTGCGGCACTCCTGCAAAGAGAGGTGCCAGGGAGGTGCCTCTTTCTGGTGGTCTGTACCCCGCCTAAATTTCTATGGGCAAATTCTTCACATCATGTTGTTGAGTGGCTTATATTCTCCTCTGGACCCCAGATCACTCAAAACAGCTCAGCTGAATAGTACTATGAACCTGCAATGGTTTTAGCCAGAAAATTCTTGTTTGCTGCTTTTATTGCCCCACCATAGGCTTTTAGGTAGATTTTATTTCAGACTCACTCTGGGTTTTCTGCCACATTCGGTCTAGTCTCTGTCTTGTTTATTTCATTGCTACAAGCTTTTTAGAAAATCAAGGGGCTGGTTTAGCTTTCATGGGACAGGATGCTTAGGAGTGATTGAATCTACAACCCTGGCCATTTCCCAGTTCCAAAGAGCAGAGTCACCTTCCAAAGAGCCCCCAGGAATCCATGCGGGTCCATAAGCCACCTGGGCTGAACCATTATAAGGATCCCCCACCCTATAGAGTTTCTGAGTCACAGCAAGTCTACGTCTGACCAATGATCTGCTCATGACAATGATCTGTCCATGACAACAGAACAATAGAAAGCTCCACCATTCCCAGATCATCACTCTCTCCTCCTGCACAAAAAACAAGGTCTAGCTTGTGTCCAGCAGTGCGAAGGGGCTAGATACCAGTTCGGACAGACTAATGGTTGTCATGCGGGCTGTAAACTTGGGTGATGGATGCAACTGTATCTCATTTTTTTTAACAACAAAATTAGTTTTACTCATAATTCTTACAGGATTCTGTTTATATAAACATCTACTCAAGCTGCACTTCCATTATGGGAAACAGGGCTTGTGGGCAACCAGTATCATGTAGATTGGGGAAAGGTAGCTCTGCCCCATGTGGAATCCCAAGCTTTCATTCTGAAAGTATTCCCTGTGAGTGAGATTAGTGAGTTAGGGGCCCGACAGATGGGCAGCTCTGTGCTGCGCCTGTTTGCCCTACATCATTGCCACTCCCTCCCGGGAACAAAAAGAAGCTGCTCAAAGCAGCTTCCTGGAAGGGGTGCGATTGGTGTGTGCACCCTAATCACATCACTTCCTGCCAGCACTGTTTGGGCACTATGCAATGCTCACACCATCATGGCGCCGCCTGTGTGGACGGCGGCGAGCCATAATGGCAGGGTCCACGCAAACTAGGGCTGCTAGGCATGTAAATGCCCAGCCTCATCTAACCCTATTTCACCAGGAGGATGCTACAAAATGCCCATCTGTACTGAGCCTTAATTTCTAGATTGGCTGACTAATGCTGACATCCAAATCCAGATGCCTCTTCAACTGTAACAAATAAAGGTGTGTCCAGTTTTATCTCAACAAATGTAGTTTGTGTCATTGTTGTTAAACCAATTCATTCGCATTAGATCCACAAATCACAGTTAGATAGATTTCCTGTGAAACTCCTTTTTATTTTAATAGAAACCAGTTTTGTGCTGATTTCGATCTATTCATTTACAAAGCAGGAAGTGTTCTTGTGATATAAACACCTCCTCAATGCAGCTTCTGTACAATCACTACAGCTCCTCAAAAACACAGAAAAGACAACACTGGAAGAGGTAATGGAGAAAGGTAACTTACTAGGGGCAAACCTATGCTCCCCAAGGCAATAAGAAGACATTCAAGCTGGTGTCTGCAAATAGCACCTAAATTAATTCATTAAGCCCTATATAATATAATAAAAACTATAGGGAGCTGTCTTTGAATTAATTGTCAAAAGGGAAAGTTTAGGAATGGTGGGCAATGACATCTGAAATGAATGAATGAATGAATGAATGAATGATTAGATTTCAAGTGTTACTAGAGACAAACTGTCTAATGGAAGTTTTTCCTTAACTGGCAATGGCACTAGAAGGTTTTCTGGCACCTGGGACCCTGTTTTAATATTACTTTTAAACATCTGCTTTATATGACTGTACTTTACCAGCCTAGTACCTTTTTAAAATCTAGTGGATGTAGGAAGAAAAAGTACCCCTACATTGTTCTAACTAGGCTTGAAATTTTAATTGTCCTCAGCTTTAGCCCTCCTTGCATTGGGCTGAATGCCTCATCAAGCTAGAGTAATTTTCTGCATGATTGCAGTGTTAGATTGCATAATTAGGCACAAAGTGAAAAGTCCTATACTTTGTCCTCATACATGGCTTACATTTAATATCCTCTATTAAGGCTACAGTAAAGGCTACAGGCTCATAGAAATGGAAAAGTCCCCAAGGACTAAGTAGTACAATTCCCTGCCAGTACAGGAATCCACAGCTAAAGTATTCTTGATAAGTTGCCATCCATTCTCTATTCAAGTACTTTTTAATGAATGAGAGTCCACCACTCTGCAAGGTATTCTCCTGCAATGCCAGGGTGGCAATCTCACTTGCATAGTTCGTTCTGTATGCAATATGGGGAAATATGAGTCAAATGTGCAGGATTTTGTTGGCTTTGGGGGGGAAAGGATTCTAATCAAAGTTCCTCTTTGTTTCTTCAGAAATGTCTCTTCAGATCATGTTCCTACTGCTAGCTGTGGTGCTGCAGCAATCTCCAGGAAAGGTATGAGTACCAGAATAGGTCCAGAACATCTGTCAGGCATGGTTTGGCCACAAAACAACAATTCACAGTGGTATCTCTGTGGCGTAATTAATCTACAGTAATTAAATGTGTATAGTCAAGTTATCTACTGCTGCTTTCTATCAGCAGCAGCAGTTGACTCTTGCACTTGAAACACTTATATCTAGCCCCTGGCAGTGCTTGTTTAGGACCATGATGGTGGTCTGCTTTTGGAGTAGGCGGTGCAGTCACCGTGGTCCCAGCCAGATTGGGCTCCAGCCATCTTTACCAACCTGTCCTTTGGCCCATTTCTTCTGGAGGATAGACATTAATGCTGGAGGATCCCTTACAGTGCTCTCTCTTTTTTTACTTCCACCTGGGAAGTAAATTATCAGAAGCTGTTTTCAGCTGCTTCATACCTTGGTGAATCTGCAGATAGCCAAGCCGAAGCTCTAGTCCTCAATTTTCATCTCATTTTCTGGGTTGCACAGCCTCTCTCCTTTTGGACGCCATTACTGGCCTGATACCCTGTAGGAAAGGTAGAGACTGATCTTTCACTGACATTTGGTTGTTGTTGTTGCTTTTCCATTTCTGTTTTGATTTCTGTTTTATTTTATTAGCCCCTTTGATTTCTTGTTGGAAAAGGCAGCTGAGATGGAAAGTAGTAAGTTGTGGGTGAACGAGAAAAGGAAAAGTACCAGCATCCAAGGAAGGCAGTAGAGGGATCCATTTTCACTCATGCATTAACATTATGCCCAAATGGTTTCTGAATTTAGAAATTTATAAGATGAACCAGAGTTTATGTTGGTAACTTGAGGCAATGTTAAAGATGAAAATTTCAGCAACCTCTGGCAATGTAATGTAATATAAACATGATTATTGTTTACTAGAATCACAATTGGTGAAAATCATATAAATAGCCATTTTTTTAATTCTTAGGCAGACGTCTTGCTAAGTAAAATTTCTGACATGCAGAAGGAGGAAATTGTTGACAAACACAATTCTATAAGGAGACAGGTGCAACCAACTGCTAGCAATATGATGAAAATGGTAAGAGACAATAAAGTTGAGCTGACACCATACGGGAAAGGGGATTGTGTGGCGCTTGGTGTGTAAACAGCTGGCTTGGCCTGATTTGAGGGAAAAAAACTGGGAGGTGAATCCCTAAACAAACACAAGCAGGTGAATGAGCAAAAAGTTTAGGGGAGATGGACACTCGGCAATTTTATTTAAACAGTGTGTTGCACTCAAATGCAATGAATGTATTTTAAAAAATGTTAAAATATAAAGCATGCGATCTATAAAAGGTAATTCAAGCCTGTGGGCCACGCCCTACAGACATAAACATAAAATGAACAATCAGTACTGGGATTTGCAGTTTTCTGGCCCAGTACTGATTGTTCATTTTATGTTTATGTCTGTAGGGCGTGAATTACCTTTTATAGATCGCATGCTTTGTATTTTAATATTTTTTTTAAATACATTCATTGCATTTGAGTGCAACACACTGTTTAAATAAAATTGCCGAGTGTCCATCTCCCCTAAACTTTTTGCTCATTGGCCTGATTTGAGCCTGATCCAGCTGTTTGATCCACAAATCCCTGCTTACTTTGGGTTTGGGGTGAAACTCCAGGGAAAAGTTGAGTTAATGGGGAAAGTCTGCAGTATTCCACCATAACAAGGGATCTAGGAGTCCAAGTAGACCACAAGTTGAACATGAGTGAACAGTGTGATGCGGCAGCTAAAAAGGCCAATGCTATTTTAGGCTGCATCAATAGAAGTATAGTGTCTAGATCAAGAGAAGTAATAGTGCCACTGTATTCTGCTTTGGTCAGGCCCCACCTAGAATATTGTGTTCAGTTCTGGGCGCCACAATTCAAAAAGGACATTGAGAAACTGGAGCGTGTCCAAAGGAGGGCGACAAAAATGGTGAAGGGTCTGGAGACCATGCCCTATGAGGAACGACTTAGGGAGCTGGGGATGTTTAGCCTGGAGAAAAGTAGGTTAAGAGGTGATATGATAGCCCTGTTTAAATATTTGAAAGGATGTCATATTGAGGAGGGAGCAAGCTTGTTTTCTGCTGCTCCAGAGAACAGGACCCGGAACAATGGATGCAAGCTACAGGAAAAGAGATTCCACCTGAACATTAGGAGGAACTTCCTGACAGTAAGGGCTGTTCGGCAGTGGAATGCACTTCCTCGGAAGGTGATAGAGTCTCCTTCCTTGGAGGTCTTTAAACAGAGGCTGGATGGCCATCTGTCAGGGATGCTTTGATTTGGATTTCCTGCATGGCAGGGGGTTGGACTGGATGGCCCTAGTGGTCTCTTCCAACTCTAAGATTCTATGATTCTATGATTCTAACTCATTGTGCATTGTATAAACAGGCAGTAGTGGCCTTGGGGTAGAAACAAGGTTTTTCACCTGTGTGAAACCCCTTTGTCCTCAGGATTAAATTCTCAGACACTGATCTAGATAAGAGCAATTTGTACATGGAGTTTCCACACATGTGCTTGCATGTCTACTGATGTGCAATTGGGTTTTCCTTTGCTAACCAATCAGCTGAAATTTTTTTTAAGCCATATGTATGGGTTGGGACACTAAGGATCTGAATTTAAATCTACATCCCACCCCACCCTACTCTACCCATCCATCCATCCATCAACCTTTATTAGGCATCTCAATAGTCAATATACAACAAACAATACAATACAAAATTAAACTAAAATAGTTTACATGAGTACTTTAAAAATTTATCATCCTTAAAATCATCTAACACTAAACTCTAACCATTATTTAATTTGTGCCAGATTTTTGTTGCCTCCATTAGAAAATTGGCCATCAATCGTGTAATCTGTACATTACTCTACCCATTTATTATTCTTTTGCTTACTTTGCTAAGGTGTGGAATGAGAAAGCTGCCATGAGTGCGGGAAGATGGGCTAGTAAATGTCAAGCAATATCTAGTCCCAATGAAGAGCGAATGGTGGATGGTAAGTTAAGGCAATACACTTCAGCCCCTTTCACACATTATAGAGTGGGGTGGGGAAGCACACCTGCTTATTTTGAATGAGAAATCACTATGGAGCATAACCATTTGGTTATAAAATTTCTCATTCACTTTACTCAAGCATAGTGATAGCTTCTGGAGCCCCATCTGAATCCTTTGGAAGGTCATTTCATGTGCTTACCCTATCTTTTGGTGTATTGATCACCTTCTGACATCTGGCTACAATGATAAATGTCTTGATTATATTCCATTTTGATTACTCTACATAGGGCTGTCTTCTCAACTCATAAAAGAGATAAAACCTTGTTCTCTTGTCATACACTTTGCTGAAATTCTAAAGCTTAAGATTTTCTTAAGTGCAGTGTGATTTTAATCTGCTTTCTGGTAAATGCTCTTGTTTACAAAGTTCAGAACTCAGTGATCAAAATAACTGAGAGAAAGGCAAGAGATAAAAAAATTAGATGATCATAATATTGATGCCCTAGAAGGGACAAATGGCAGGGTGACCCCAAGTAGAATTCATAGGAAAAAATTGAGATAGGTCTCCAAGTGCTCAAATCAAAAGGACAGCACATATTATATAATGATATCTACACAAACCATTACAATACATTTATGTAGACTTCTTAAAAGAAGCCAGTGTGGTGTAGTGGTTTGAACATTGGACTATAACTCTGGAGACCAGGGCTCAAATTCCTGCTCTTCCATGGAAACTCCTAGGTGACAAGACACACACTCTTAACCTTTGAAACCTCCTAGTTGTCAGAAATGACAAGTCACACAACAGCAACAACATTAAGAACTGTTCTTAATGCCTTTTTTAGTTTCGGAAAACTTTCTGACACTCTGTTGTCCGACTTATTTTGTCAAGTGAGCTTTTCTTGGTCAATTGTTAATGGTGCAGCTACAGAACTGAAGTCTGGGATAAATTTTCTGTAATGATGTAGTCTTCTGTGATAATATAGTATTTGTGTGATGTAGTATTTTGAGTGTTGTAATACAACCCTGGAGACCAGGGTTTAATTCCCTGCTTGGCTATGAAAACCATTGGGTGACCTTTGGCAAGTTACATGCTCTCAGCCTCATAGGAAGGAAATAGCAAACCTCCCCTGAGCAAATTTTGCCAAGAAAACTCCATGATAGGTTGACCTTAGTGTCACCATAACTCTGAAATGACTTGAAGGTACAAAGCAATAAGAACAACAGCAATGCCCTGCTAATCCAAGAAATGCTATCAATTTGTTTTGGATTGCATTGGCCTGTTATAAAGAGGACAATTATTAATTATCTCCACCTTAGATATCTCTGGTTTAATTCTTCCACTTCCCACTGACAGTTCAGGGCTTTATTTGTCAACCCCATATTCAAAGGGGTTTACCGCACTACACACTTATAGTGCTGCTATTTCACTTTTACTGCTCTGGCTGCCTCCTATTGCATTCTGGGATTTGGCTGAAAATTCTGAACGCCTTTCCGTAAACTGCAAATCCCATATTGCTACAGTAGGCAGCCAGAGCAGTAAAAGTGGAATAGTAGCACAATAAGAGGGTAGTGCAGTAAGCCAATACATTTTCTTCAGCATTGGGTCTAAATGCTGTAGGAGGTCCTTCCATGTATAGTTGAATATCCCAATATCATCAATGTAGGCCACCGAGAAATTATTTAATCCCTGTTAGGTGTTATCAACTAATATCGGGAAGGGGCATTTCTAAGTCCAAAAGGCAGGACCATGAAACCTTACATGAGTGATAAAGGCAGTCTTGGACTGGTCCTCTGGGCTACATGGGACCTGCCAGTATCCCTTTCTTAGATCCAAGTTGGTAATGCATTTAGCAATCCCAGTGCTCTTTCTCAGGTCATCCAAGTGAGGCATCAGTTTGTGCTGGTATAATCCTTTGCTTCAGCATTTCCTTTGTTTTCCTAGCCACACTATCTGTATCTTTCTATGACTCTATATGGGGAAGTAGCTATAGGTGAAGCATCTCCTGTTCTAATAAAATGATGAACCCCTTGTTTGGGCCCTAGGAGGTCAGAAAACAAACCTTAATAATTTTGTAATACCTGATGTACCTTCCCTGCCTGTTCCTGAATAAGAGATCCTTCAATATTTACTTCCTTGACCTCACTATCCTTTAGCCACCACTTTCTCCCAGTAAGGTAATTGTGTCTCCTCCCTAATTTCAGAAATGGTGTACAAAATCAAATTCTCCCTTCTATAATATAGTTTTAACATATTGGTATGCACCATCTTAGATTGATTTTGTTCCCCCAAATTAACCAGATAATGGACATCATTTAGCTGAGTCTGAATCTTAACATTTATTTATCATGAAAACTGCAACTTATTTCCTTTCTCAATAAACACTTCATCATCACAAACATACACTTTTGCTTTCTGGTCACACAAGTTCTTTTGTTTCAGTTGGGCTTTTTGAAGATTCTTTTGAGCCATGCACATAGCTTTTCTTAACAATGTTTGCACATTGTCTATATACATGATAATTGATTCTGGCAGTTGATCTATTTCTCCTTCTCAGCCTTGCTGAACTAAATCCAAACGTCATCCCACCTTTCTCCCATACAATAGCTTAAAGGAACTAAATCCTAAACTTTTTTCTGGATTAGCAAGCAAGAGATGTTGTGGTTTGATGTCCACATCATTCTGATTCTCAGCTACCAATGCTTTCACCATCTCACTCAAGGTTCCATTAAATCTTTCTCCAAACCCTTTGTCTCAGGATGGTAAGGTGTAGAGGTGAGATGCTGGATGCCACACACTTCCCATAGTCTCTTCATCAACTTTGAAGGAAATGATGTTTCCAAACTTCACTAGAAAATCCTAATCTACAAATCACATTCACTAAAGCATTAGCAACAGTTGATGTTTCAGTGTTTGATAAAACAATGGCTTCAGGGAACCTAATAGCATAGTCCACCATAGTTAGAATTGTTGGGGCATACAGATGAGCTGTGTCTTGCATGCACACATTCAGAGTTGGTGCATGTAGGCAGGCCACCTAAAAGATCTTTGTGAAGAGTCTGCGAAGGCTGTGAGCTGCACAGAAAACTTCCTCCCACACACAGGTTGCAGCGTTGAGCTTCCAGCTTGGAAGGATATATCTCTGGACAGTGAGATTTCACCCAACAGGAAGGCATTTAATCTTTGTGCAGAGGTGTTTACAAAGATTACACTGAGTACCAGACAGCCATCTTGAATACTCACTACTATACAGACCAACAAAGTGCTTCGCCAACCACCAAACACAACAACCCATCAACAGAGATAGTCAACTTCTCCTTTATACGGGTGGTCTTCTTGGAAGCCATGTGACAGCCATGCCACCAATGAAACCTGGCTGGTTTCATACCTAGTACCTGTTGCATCAGAATACTACTCATGATGCACTGCTGGCTGACTTCACCTACAGTGCATGTTGCATCGGACTTCCCTTGATGCACAACTCACCAAATGCTGACTCATGCACCTGCCACTTGAACTGTAGTAACCTCTGCTCCAGTTCCACCTAATGGCCACATCCATGTCATTTTCCAGACCGGGGTGCCACATAGTCCTGACAATCCCCTGCTGTTATGCTGGCATCATGCAGTGTGTTCCATGTGTCCTTGCATTTGTCTTATGTGTGATGTAGATCTGATTGTGTGTACCATCCCTGCTAGCTACCCACGTGTGATGTCCCGCAGGTATTGGCTGTGTGCAAATGTTATCCATGTTGTTCCCAGAACCAACATACTGCAGCCTAAGCTCCCCATTCTGCACAAGCCTCCTGACTCCTAGGATCCTCTTTTTTCCCCTTTTTGAAGATGGGGACAACGTTTGCCCTCCTCCATTCTGCTGGGATCTCTCCTGTTTTCCAGGAGTTTTCAAAGATTATTGCCAATGGCTCCGATATTACATTTGCCAGTTCTTTTAATACCCTTGGATGGAGTTCATCTGGTTTCCATTCTTGAGGGTTCCGTGCTGTCGCTCCTGCCTCAACGGTCCCTGCAGCACATGAGTGGCTCCAGGAACTCCAGTCCACACAGTCCCTGTTGTAAGAACAGCTCAAGGTGGCCAAGGAGGTGTACAAGAAGGGAGCAGATTGGTGAAGCCAGGAAGGTCCTCCTTTGCCGGTGGGGGATCCAGTTTGGCTCTCGACGCAGCACCTTCCTCTTTAGTGACTGTGTCAGTTGTTGGATGCCCAGTTTGTGGGGCTTTACAAGATTATGGCCCAGGTCAATCCAATGGCTTTCTGGCTCCAGTTTCCATGGAAGTGGTAGATCCACCTGGTCTTCCACCTCCCTTGGTTGCTCCCCACTACAGGGCTTCGGTCTGTTGTCTCCTTAAGCCAGGTGTCCCCCATCCTATATCTGTGCATTTCATTTTTCCACCCTTAGTGCAGTACCTTACATTTCTCCCTGATGAAGTTCATTTTGTTAGCTGTGGCCCAGCTTTCTAGTCTATTCAGGTCATTTTGAATTTTGATCCTGTCCTCTAGAGTATTAGCTATTCCTCCTAATTTGGTGTCATCTGCAAATTTGATAGAGAATATCTTTGTTACTATACAGTAGCAATATGTATATTGAAGAAAGCTTTCTTCTTGGCACCTATTGCGTCTGTGAATTCGCATCCAGCTGAACTGTTCAGGGGGGTGAGAGTTTAACTCAAGCACACTCCCCACAAATCCAATTCTAGAATCTTCAGCAATTCACTGGGATGCTTTTAATGATCACTTCACAGATAAAATCTCTTGGATAAGAAGATAAATTTAAGGTCCTGGATGGTTGTCCAGGGAGGAAATGCAGTTAGGCTTCAACTATTATTAATGCATCTCTCAGAGAGGAAAGTTTTCCATCCTGTTTAAAAGAAGTGATGGTATGACCACTTCTAAAAATTTCTTCCTAGATTCCCTGGACTTAAACACTATAGACCAGTTTCAAATCTCCCTTTTCTGGAGAAGGTGCTCGAGAGGACAGTTGCCATCCAACTCCAGGCAGTCTTGGATGATACCAATTATCTAGGCCCATTTCAAACTGGCTTCAGACCAGGATACGGACTGCTCTGATTGAGACTGCATGCCTTAGCGGATGCTGTTTGTTTGAGCATTGTCAGGAGGAGTATGTCTCTGCTGATGCTTTTGGATCTCTCAGTGGTGTTCAATATCATCAACCATGGTATCCCTCTGGAATGCCTGGGGGATTTGGACATTGGCAACACTGTGCTTCAGTGGTTCTGGTCCTATCTTTCAGGCAGGTTCCAGATGGTAGTACTTTGGGATAGCTGCTCCTCTGAAAATGAGCTCTTATATGGCATGCCACAAGGTGCCAATCCTAGCCTAAATGCTATTCAACATCTACATGA
This sequence comes from Sceloporus occidentalis, assembly GCA_023333645.1. Classification (NCBI taxonomy): domain Eukaryota; kingdom Metazoa; phylum Chordata; class Lepidosauria; order Squamata; family Phrynosomatidae; genus Sceloporus; species Sceloporus occidentalis. Next base: position 5,221,606 of record JALMGF010000004.1, on the reverse strand, counting down.
AACTGCTGGGAGAGATCATCGAGAGGCATGGGGCAAGGTACTATCAGTATGCTGATGACATGGATAATGTGTCTCCTCTGAATGAATGCCTGGAGGCTGGATGAGGAGAAACAAATTGAAACTGAATCCAGACAAGACAGAGATGCTGACTGTCAAAGGTCCTAGCCTGGGTTTGGAGATATGTCAACCAGTCCCGGATGGAGTTACACTCTCCCTGATAGACTTATGTTTGCAGCTTGGGGGTACTTCTGGATCCAGCATTTCAAATGACAGCTGAGATAGATGTGATGGCCAGATGGTTACTATCAGCTTTGGGTGATAAGCCAGCTGTGCCCCTACCTAAAGTTAGAGGAGCTAAAAATGGTAGTGTATATGCTAATAACCTTAATACTGTACTTCTGCAATGAGCTGTACATTGGGATACCTGTGTACCAAGTTTGGAACTTCAGCTAGTTCAAAACATGACAGTCAGATTGATTACTTAGACATCTAGGAGTGATCACATTACACCAATATTAAAATGGTTCCACTGGTTGCCAGTTAGTTAGTACAAAGTGCCTTGGACCCTACATGGTCTCAGTCCAGGTCACCTACAGCATTGCCTCCTGCCGTATAATCTGTCCCGTAGCCTGAGGTACCCAAGTCAGTCAGGGCTAGGTTGGCAACAGTCAGCCAGGGGTCTTTTTCTTCAGCTGCTCCTAGACTGTGGAATGACCTGAATACACTGTCTGAATTTATAGGGCATTAAAGATCAATCTCTTATGGCAGGCTTATCCACATATTTTAAATTGTTAATTTTAAATGAGGAATTTTAAATGTGGATTGTTTTAATATGTGTATATCTTATTTGTCTTTTTAAATTGATGTGTATTTTACCTGATGTGTTTTAACTGATATTGTTAGTTGATTGTTGTTGCTCCCCACACTGTCATATCCCTCCAACTGTCTGTCTCCTGTGTATGTGAACTGACCTCCTCTCCCAGGACTGTCTGCTGTGCTCTGCCCAAGAAATCCTCCTATTTCCTAATATGCTGTAGAGTGGATAAATGATCCTCAAGTTGCTATACCTTGTCTTCCAACAGGGCAACCAACTTGTATTTGGTGTAGATCAAGTTCCCCATATCCTTTAATAAGAACACAAACATACCACAGCTGTTGCAGATGACTGCAGCAGCTCCCCCACATTCATATTTAGTAGTGTTAAATAGGCACTAAAACAGAACTCAGGGCCTACCCCTCAAACTCCCCCAGTAAACATCATTTTAAAACACCTCCGCTGTGAGCCCAGCACTATTCACGAAGCTCCAGGGACTGGGGCTGCAGCTATATAGAAAGCTACTGGTTGCTCTTCCTGCCATGAAGTCTTTGATTCACTTCCTGTCTTCCTGAGACCAGATAGTAAGGAAGAGGATCTGGGGTTTCGCACAATAGAGTACTAATGAGCATGATTGTGCAACCACACTTCCACTCAGCTTACACAAACAATCAGCCCTGACCTAACAAACACAAGGTCACCAAACTACAATAGAAAAATAGATGCTAATGTGCATACTAGGAAGTCTCCACTAAATCCAAACAAATAAAATAGACTTACCTCAACAGACCCTCATCCTTGACCCAACAAACTCTCCCAAAAGACTCTGTGGGGCTGGGGAGATTTCACCCAACCAGCTCACTTTATGCTGCCTCTTCCACCACACCAAAGGAAAAGAACCCTGTTGGTGTCACCTGTTAGCCAAGCTCTCTTTATCAAGCTCCAGGAACTGGGGCTGAAGCTATATAGAGAACCAGTGGCTACTCGCTCCTTTCTTCACCAAGTCTCTGACTCGCTTCCTTTGAGCAGAAGCTCCACTTCTCTCAATCAAGTAGCTGATTATCCACCTGCTTGTCTCTTTTGCATACTTAGGGCTTGGCTTTCTACCTGCTTCTGACTATACCACTGATTCTGAACCCTCAAATTCACTAGATTAAGCACACCTCAAATCTAACCACTGGTGCACATGTTGGCATCCATTAAGATTATCTTACTACAAATTTGTTAGGTGATAATACAATACTATTTCTGTTGCAGACGTCCTATGTGGTGAGCTTATACTAGAAACAAATTATGGCACCTTGTGGTCTGATGCAATTGAATCACTTTCAAGTGGAAAGAATTACTTCCAGTACCGCACTGGGGCAACTGACCCAACCAAAAATATCCATGGCTATACTCAGGTATGAAGGCAAACACCATTTATTTGTGGCAAGGTATCTGGGTGACTAATGATGTAATCTTCAAAATACTTACTTCTTTACACCTGCCCTTGTGTATCACATAAAGCTTAGACCTCAAAGGTATGCTTACTTGGAGGGATGCCAGATATGATTGGATCAAGGGCACGCTCCTCCCTTCATTTTGAGAGCAAGATTGAGTTGAAAGTTGAGAGTCATCAGCTGAAACCAACTGGTGGCTTAGATACTACTGAGGTGGAGAATATGCTTCAGGTTTTAGTCCAAAGTTCAAAGGATGTGTTCACCTTATTTTGAGGATATGTCTGGCACTGTGAATAATACTTCAAAACTTGAGAGCAAGGTCCAGAGGAAATTAACTGCTTCACAACTATTAGATTTGCTGACTTCCTGTGCAGCAGGGGCTTCAGACTCTCTCTCTCCTTCCTTCCTCTCTGTGTGTATGAAAAGAGCTCATTCTCTTGTCAAAAGGACAGTTGCTGAGACTTCCAACATCCCTGGCAGGAAAGTGACATTGTCTGTGCCATTATTCGTCCAGGAACAGCATGTGTGGAGTTACTTTCCATTGTCATGATGGGATATAGTTCCAATTTGCTACAGGAGCTAGGGAGAAGCGGCTCCTCCTCCTCTGCATTTCCCTCTGGACGTTATCGAATGGGGCAAAATTGGAAGTTTAAAGTGGGGCCAATGCAGGGTCATCCAGGGCTTAGGGACAAATTAGCAGCTGTTTTTCACATGATGCTGCAGACAATCAGAAGAGAATCCATGGAGAATGTAAGGTCAATCAGGAAATAAGTATATTCACAAAACTACCGGATTTACGTTTCTATTTTGCTTGTGAATTGACTCTACTCACGTAATGTCTGCTGTGTGAAAAACCAAGGCTCCAGGTGCATCCAATTTGCTGCTTTGTTTTTGTCTGTTTTGTATGGTGTGTATGTGTTGTTTCAATTTGTTGGTTTTAATTATAATTGATTTAATAACTTTTTAAGGGGGGGGGGAGGGAAGTAGATTTTGATATATATTGTATTGTATTTTATTATTGTTAGCCGCCCCGATTGACCTCAAAGGGGTGGGATATAAATAAAGTTTTATTATTATTATTATTTGTTTCCTGATTTCCCAAGCTACCTTTCTGTACCAAAGAGGGAGAATCTTAAAGGAATACACACACACTTCCCTTGCCCAGCCTCTTTGTGTCTGGTTTTAGGAATTTGCAAAAGGCAGCCTCATTCTGCCTTCCTCTGAAACACCTTTTGGGGCTTCTGTGACAAAGAGGAGTCCCCCCCCCGGTATGCCCCCCTCCCCTCCCTGGAGCATGTGTGTGTGTGTGTACTTGTGGAAATGACACTTTGGAGCATGCTCAGATAAGGTATTTCTAAGTAGGCAACGAGGATTTGTTTGTCTTCTTTTGACAGCCCAATTCGCATTGGGCCCACTTTAATGTGTTTTTAACCCATTGTTGTGCTCTGTGTGTGATAACCAATAGCAAATAGGATTGCTTTTCTGAGATGCCACCACTTTAACCATCTTTGGGTTGGAAGCACATAGGACCTACGTGTAATAAGTCCCTTTTTAGTTCAAGTGTTTCTCACTTTGCATGCACTGGCTTAGAACAAGCTCACACTTTTGCCGTCTTGTTAGCACAGCAATGCCACATTTACAAAGAATTCTGTACAGACATTAGTATTTTTCCGCTCCTCATTTCTCCTTCTTAGAGAGCATATACATACCTGTGCCATGCGTATGAAGCCACACATGGAATGTTAGAAAAATATTTGCTTCTTATTTCTTTACAAATGTTGTGATTCCTTTGTTGGGTTATTATAATTTTTGTCAAAATTGGAACTATCCAGTTTATATCCAAACAACAAATTGTACTTTATGCTTCTGAAAACGCCCTAGTTTTAACATGCACCCACTTTATGGTCTTAGATTGTCTGGCATAATTCAGACCAGGTTGGATGTGCACTTGCCTTCTGTCCTGAAGGAACCAAGTTCATATATGTTTGCCGTTACTGTCCTGCGTAAGTATTGCTTTGGCTGCTCCAACAGTATTTTAAATACTTTCTCACGTAATCTAGTTCCTATATGCTGAGAGTAGTTTATAAGAATGAGGGGACTGTCACTGTTTTTTTAAAATATATCTTTATTAAAGTTCATGTATATTTTTTCTATAAAGCAAAAATAAGACAAGTCCATTTAACAATACAGTAATTCAATAAAACATATCATCAAATAGACTGAATAACTAGACTGGTTCTATATACAGATGTACCTTGAAAATTGCATTTGATAAATCAATTAACGTCTCAGATCCTTATGCTTCCAGAAGAAATTTCCATTTTTGTTCGCATTGCTGCAGTGATCTGCCATTTGCTAACATAGATAAATTATCCATTAATGCAAATTCATGTATTTTGGTTTCCCATTCTTTGACTGGAGGACTATGGGATTTCTTCCAATACTGTTTTTTGCATACAGTTCCCCACCCCAAAATTTGAACTATAAGATCCATTATATAATCTTATTTGTTTCTTAAAAGTTGCACTCTCATGAGAAATTTTATTACATTGATTTGTAATTTCAGTGGAAACATAAAAGGACAACTGAACACACCATACAAAGCAGGCCCACCATGTGGAGACTGCCTTGGGAGCTGTGAGGATAATCTCTGTTGTAAGTTATTGGTGATACTCTCTATTTATTTATTTATTTATTTATTTATTTATTTATTTCCCCCCCAGTTCAGGACTCAAAGTGCCTTACAACACTTAAAACAAAAGCTAAAAATTCACAACATACCAAAGATAAAATTGCAATTAATTATTCAAAAGAAAACCAGTTAAAACATAAATCCTTGTAAAAGAAAACCAAACACAGTGTGCAATACCTGTTCTTCCTATGAAATCAACCCTGAAGATCTTCATCTTTCTGTGAAAAATAACAGGGAGAGTCCTATCTTAGAGCCTTATCACACGTGGGGGATTTGCAGCTCAGATCTGCAGTCACTCCTGTTCTAGCAACGCAAAATGTGATGTTTTTTCACACCAGATCTGCAGTCACTCCTGTCTAGCAATGTGAATTCACGTTAAAACGTGATGCTTTACCACACCTGGTTGCCTTTCTGTTGCCCTTCTGAATTGAGGGGGAAGCGGAGTCAGTTCAATTCCAGACAAGTCACATGATGCAGATTCAAGAAAGGCGTGGTGGGTGCACATTGTATTACCACACCAGAATGTACTTTGAGGGTTCAGTGATTCGAATTGGCGCCCTTACACATGGTCAGTGGGTCTTTGGATGCTGTCCTGCTTCCCTGCCCCCTCCTTAGCGGTCTTCCTTCATCAGGATACAGGAGCAGTCAGGGGATGATGAGATAGGTCGCAGGGGTCACTGGAGCCAGGATCGGGCTGAAGGAGCAGACAGGGAATGATGAGATAGGCCGCAGGGGGTCACTGGGGCCAGGATCGGGCTGAAGGAGCAGGCAGGGGATGATGGGATAGGTTGCAGGGGATCACTGGGACCAGGATCGGACTGAAGGAGCAGCCAGGGGATGATGGGATAGGTCGCAGGAGGTCACTGGGGCAAAGATTGGGCTGAAGCAGCAGTCAGGGGATGATGGGATGGGTGGCAGGGTGACAGAGAGTATGAAATGGCATGAAGGAGAAGGAGGGGGATGATGGAGCAGGATGCAGGGTGCCAAGGGGGGTGACATCGGAGTGATCTTCCACACCAGACCAATTCGAGATGAGATTGAAGTGTGCTTGAAAGCGAATTCTGTGAATTCACTTTTTTTCTGATTTCACCAAAATGAGGGGTCACTTTGGAATCACTACGGAAGCACCACGGAAGGCGCGCCCATAGAAAGGAATCTTGTCTGATAACACATTTACGTTATGATGTGAATTCGCATCGTTGGACCCACAGTCAGCCCAGATCTGAGCCCGCAAAATCTCCAAAAAGCTTTGTGTGATAAACACATTAGCCTTTCTGAGAAGGTCCCCAGATATAGCCAATGGCAAGACCCCTGATCTCAGAGCAAATAACTAGTGGCAGCTATGGATGCACTCTGCAGCTCAGTGGGATGTGCAAGTAGTCAGCTGCCTAGCTTCAGAGCAGAGAGATCCAGATCTTTTGGGAAGATCTGGAGTTAACAGGTAATTTGAAAAAAACTCATGGTAAAAGGGGTAAATCCTGGTTTTGGTGCTGAGTGGGCTGGCTGTCATCCAGCCTGATCATACCAGAACTGTGCTTAGGGTTGTGCATCGTCTGGTCTCCCCACTGGTGGAATGGGGCTAGGCTGTTGTATTTAGTTCATATAGACAGGGTCATTTTTTTTTACACTTTTATACCTATTTAATTTCTAAAAGAAAATTATTAGTTCTTAGGTATAGAGACAAGAAAAGTAGTAGTGATCTCATTACAAAGTAAACAAAACCTATTCACTTTGCAACACTGATATTGTTTATAAGCATTTAAACAGGACTGCTTGCTTTCTGCTAATGTCACCATGTGAATTTTATGACATCTCAGTAAACAGAGAAGTGATTGTGGCAGGAAGCATTTCCTAAAGTTGTCTGGGGCCAGGCCATAGAGGCCTCCCTAATACAGATATATCTTAGTTAATGAAGTAGATGTATTCCTCAGCATTACATATTTAATAGAAAAATTGATAGCAGAGGCAGATATAACATGGAAAGAACAGGGGTAGGTTTCTGCATCATAAAACAGATGAGTAGTTCATAGAACCATAGAATCTTGTGATCCAATTATTATTATTATTATTATTATTATTATTCCCCTTTCATAGAATTGGATGAGGCCACAAGGGCCATCCAGTCCAACTCTGTGCCATGCACAATCAAATCACTCCCAACAGATGACTTGTTTAAAAAACCCCAAAGAAGGATACTCCACCACTCTCTGAGGAAGCATGTTTTAGCAAACTCTTTATATAAAACTAACAATCGGGATACACACCGCCATTTAGTACGTATAGAATACGTACTAGGGTTAGGAAGGGGCGGTGCTTCCGCACCCCCCTAACCCTAGTACGTATTCTATACGTACAAGATGGCAGCGCCCCTTTCACATGGGTGCCGCCATCTTTGCGTATCGGACGCTGAGCGTCCATACGCGTCGCGCCGCTTGTGACGTAGCGAGCGCGCCCCTGGCGCCTCGCTACGTCGCAAACGCGACGGTAAAAGTGACCATTTTGGAGCTTCTTTTTCGGTCCGCGCGGGAGTCGGGCCGTCTGAAGGCTCCGGCTCCCCCGCGGACCTACTGGCGGTGGCGGCAGACCGCCGCAAATCGGCGGTATGTACCCCGCCAATGTATACACATGAAATGAAACAATTCAGTCACATAAGCCTTGCATAAGTGAATAAACATATTTAGACCCTCCTAGAGGCCACTTGAAAACATATTCCAAAATGTATCCAGGAATGATATTTTCTTCCATATGTCTTACAATTCCCGTTTTGGTGGCCAAATGTACAGATTTATATTTTTAAATATATATATAAATGCTGAGGCTAGCTGGTGAAGCTGTTTTTTTCTGATTTCCTCTTTTCTACCATTTTGCAGTCCACACATTCTCAGTAAGGTATTCTGAATGCAGCTGCTGTTTACCTTGCCTGCTACAGGGAGGACACACAACTAGACTAGGATTGGCTACTGTAGGCTGTGCTTCCTAGCTGAAGCATTGCATTGTTTACTGCAGACACCTGCAGTATAATCTGTCACTGAAAGTCTGTATTTCAGTTAAATGAGGTACTACTGTGAATATCACTAGCACTGAAGTAACTTGCACCTTATGAATGCTATGTCTGGTACTAATAAGTAAGACATTGGGCCTATACAGACTAGCACTTTGTTCCATCCTGTGGGTGGCGTTAGGGTGCAGCCTCTGCACGCTGGACACCCTAACTCTTCCCATGATGCCATTTTTGCGCACGCCAGTCTACACGGTGTGTGTCATCATGGTGCAACTCCGGCGCTGCATGTACATGATGCAGCCCGAAGGGGCATCATAAAGTCATGCTGCCGTGGCTATGGCACCCCTTGGAGGGCACAAAAAGGAGCTGCTTTTTATGGCTCCATTTTGCACTCTCCAGATACCGGATTGGGGCTGCAACATGAGGTTGACATGTCCCTCGATCTGGGGCGAAAAGGGCGGCATCTTGACGCGCTTTTGGAGCAATTTGTAAAGCCTCATTAGCCCAAAACACACTGCAGAAATAATCCAGTTTGAGACCACTTTAACTACCATGGCTCAATACAGGTAACTGTAGTTTTGTGAGACATTCTGCCATCCCTGTCAGAGAGCTCTGGTGCCACAATAAACTACAATTTCCAGCATTCCCTAGCACTGATCCAGAGCAGTTGATGCAACCTTGAACTGGATTATTTCTGCAATTTGTTTTGGACCCTAGTCTCTGCTGCTCTAGCTTTTGGTTTCATTCAAGGAGAGCTCTAAATGAAACATGTATACATCTATGTATATAAATCTTTTAAACTGCCAGATCTAAATAACAATGGTGGGTTCCCTGTGTTTTGAAATAGAATGCTTCAAAATCAGGACGACAAACATTTTTGCTCTTTAGAGTAAACCACATTGACTGTTAGAAGAATAAGATAATACAAGTTAAACTAAGCCTCTTTGCAATTGTTTTTCTAAAAAAGAGAATAGATGGCCATCTATTGGGAGTGATTTGCTTATATGTTCCTGCATAGCAGGGGGGTTGGACTGGATGGCTGAGTCTTCTTGTATCTTCTTGTATCTTGTATCTGTGAGAGAAGGAGTAATAAACAGCTGATCACTTTCTCTGTCTTGCAACTAATTTCATTTTTGTTTCAGTGCTTTCAGATAGCTCATGCCCATATAGAGATACATATGAGGATTGTGATGACCTAGTAGAGTCTTTCACGTGCGGACAGAAGTTTGTTGAAGAACAATGTCTAGCCTCCTGCAAATGCCCCAGAGATAAATAATATATACACAAAAATTACAAGATTCATCCTCAGAGAATACTTAACTGAAGAATAATGTAATTGAACATTAAAAATGTTTTTTGAAAACTGACCAAAAATTAGCAGTTGAAATCAGAAGTGTAAAAATAAAGCAGGTCAAAGAGGAATTTATCAGTCTATGTTCTCCCTCTCTTCTTTGCTGATTGTTCTGTTTTACAAAATATTTTCAGTACTTTTACAGATAAAGACAAATCTTTAAAGCTAAAGATAAATCTCAGAATACAGTATATAACATGGCTGCTACTTATTTTTAAGTTTTTGTTCTCCACCTCTAATCCTAACTTCACCATGAATTTAAATCCTGGTTAGAATAGCAGTTAAGATGTCATTTGTACTATATGTTGTTCAGTAAGCTCTTTATAATACTTTTATAACTACTTTGAGTTGCACATAGGTGTGATGGTAATTATTAATTGTCTTTCAAAAAGTTTCTGATATTAATTTAATTTAGAAAAGAACCAGGAAATGTTATGCAAAACTGTTTAGTTCCCCATTGGATACTGATTATTAAATGCCAATTCACAATTCCTTTCTTCATGGATCACCACAAATATATTACAATTATATTTTCTTCTTAAGTGCTTTGGAGAATATTACATTCATCCATTCAGTATGTAGTACAGAAAGTCGACCTTTTTACTATCTGAAGAAGACTATATTTTGAGGGACTTTACATTTGTTTTGGCGACCATGAATCATGACAGAGTTAGGCTTCAAAGGCTTCTAGTGGTCTACCTCTTAATTTCTAGATTTGGTTAGTATAAAACTGTTAAGTTTGTCTTTATTATTAATCTGATTTATTAATTTATATCTTGCATTTCTTTCAATATGTGATCCAAGCAGGAACACAACATAACACAAAACAAAACAAAACAAAAAGCAAGCATAAAAGGGCCAATCCTTTGCCAAGCATTTGCGTCTCCAGCAGTGAGTACAACTCTGCATAACAAAACACCAACATGCCAAATTTAGAAAGAAGAAAATGGGCACAGCTATTTATTAATTACAGATGTAGATGGGTTGGCACATGTATGGGACTGGATCCAGGCATCGAGCAACCTGACTGTTGTTTGATGAGCCAGATATTCTGGTTTATTTCTTCTACCGGAACCAGAAATAAACCAGAAGAGCATTCACCTGAGCAATAGTCTTTGCATGATTCCCCTGCACCTTGAATGGCGGTGCCTGAAATGCATCTGCCCATGCCTTGGAAGTACCATTTCCACTCCAGCCCTCCTAACTTCATAAGGGGACCACTGTACAGAGAGGTGAAGTAATAAATATCCTGGCTCTAGGACCTATGCCAATGACACCAATATTGTGACAATGGCATAATAACATACAATGGCAATGAATATAAGCATAGCAGTACTCAAAACACATGTAGCCTAGTAACAGAGGATGGTTGGGAGGGATGATGGTGCAAATGGAACTGCCTCACAGGTGAGAGAGAAGCTAAATACATACCCGCACATGACCAAGATGAAAACTGCAACCAATTCACTCTGATCAGTCTGTCAGCTAATGAGTTCAAATTGCTACCTGAACCCAATGGCAGACATTTCTTGCCACTTCCCAGTAGGGCCAGGTCTCTTGGAAAGGAGAAGCCAACATATGATTGTGAAGGAGAGCTGCTAAAGCTATGCTTTTACCCTGGACCTGTAAAAAAAGCAGCTATGCAGGTGAGTAATACAGCCTATTTAGTAGACAGAGTGACTGCAAGCAATGCTAAAAAAAGAAAATAAATACTCTCAACTTTAGGATACATTACTAATGATTTTTTTTTGTAAAGTACAACTGTATCAGTAAAATTAATTTCAGAAGAGATTAAGCAAGTAGTAGGAATGCTTATGCTACAAGAAGGGAAAAAATGAATGAGCTTGTTGATGAAAGTAAATATGACACTTAGGAAATAAATGATATGTGGTGATTTTTATTTACTCTTTGGCATCTGTGCTTACAAAAATACCATTTGATTTTAAATTGTACTTCTAAAGCTAAATCATAAGTGGTACAAACTTGAAATATTTCACTCAGTTCTTCAAGATTTCAACTATTTATTTAAAACATTACATGAGGTTCCAGAACAACATAGCTAGGCCTTTAGAGGCCCTGGGACAGAAAGTACTTTCGGGGCCTTAATGTCCCAAGTCCTACCACGTGCCATGGGTGCCACTGTAGGACGTTCAAGAAAAATGGAGGACACAACCACCTAAAAGCCAAAAACATTAATAAAAAACAATATAAATTCATGTTTCTCAGTCATGCTCAAAATGGAGGACATTTTGACATTCTTCCTGGATAGAAGGTTAGGATGTAGCTTTGTGTGGTTTGTGTGTTGGACTAGGACTCTGGAGACCAGGATTTGATTCCCTGTCTATTGGGTGACCTCAAGCAAGTCATACTCTCTCAGCCTCCTCAGCGGAAAGCGATGGCAAACCTCCTCTGAACAAATCTTGCCAAGCAAACCCAGGATAGGATTGATTTAGGGTCTCCATAAGGTGGAAAACAACTTGAAGGTACACAATAACAAATAATAACCGAGTACTGCACCTTTAAGTGGAGGTACAGCATGGTGTAGTGGTCTGAGTATTGGACTAGGACAATGGGAGGCCAGGGTTCAAATCCCATCTTGGCCATGCAAACCCACTGGGTGGCTTTGGGCAAGTCACACTCTCTCAGTCTCTCAAGAGAAGGTAAAAGCAACCCCTCCCCCCGAAGAAACTTACCAAGGAAACTCTTTAGGGTTGCCATGTGTTGAAAAGGAGTTGAACAACAACAACAACAACAGAAGAGGAAGATGCGGAAGGGGGAGGAGAAGGAGTGAAGTGGGTGGATTTTAATTATTAATATCCCCACAATAGATATATAGATATATAGCAATGAGCTTTTGGAGTTAAGGCTTTGTGAGAGAGAGAAACGCTCAACAGGATTTGCAGTAGGAATATTTAGCGAACCAGTTGACCTTTGGAGGCTGAGCGAGGCGTCAAGTTGCTTTGAAAGCCAAAACAATTAGGAGCAGCATCCTTGGGTGAGGAAACAACACATAGGTGATAAGGAGTGATGGAATGTTCCAAATGTGCCTAAAGTGTATTTTAATATTCAAAAATCTGTGCTCTGATTGTAAGAGAGTTTTGTACGTTTGCAGTTTGAACCAGCCAATAGAATGTATGTTAGGAACCTCCTTGTTTGAATTACTATATGAACAACTATTTTCTTTTGTTCTTTGACTCAGTATTTGGAAAAGTTTATTTCCACTGGGGACTTTGCCAGCAAATAAACAGTTTTGGATTCTCAGCATTATGGGTCCTATTGTCCCTCTGCTCTGTTAATCTGGTGAATTTAGTGAGAGAAAGTACAGGCTTTTAAAGATCCCACAAGAAGAACAGGAGAAGGTGGAAGAGGGGAAGAGGAGGAGGAGGATAAAGAAGAAAAGGAAGAGAAAGAAGAAAAGGAGAAAGAAGGAGAAGAGGAGAAATAAGATAAAAAAGAAGAGGAGGAAGAGGGGAGGAAGAAGAGGAGGTGGAGGAAGAGGAGGAGGAAGAAGACAGGAGGAAGAAGAGGAGGGGGAGAAGGAAGAGGGGAGGAGGGGGAAGAGGATGAGGAAGAAGAGGTGAAGATGATGGGGAAGAAGGGAAGAAGAAAAGGGGAGGAAGAGCAGAGGAAGAAGAGGAGGAGGAAGATGAGGTGAGGAAGAAGAGGTGAGGAAGATGAGGGGGAAGAAGGGAAGAAGAAAAGAAGGAGGAGGAGAAAGAAGAAGAGGGAAGGAGGAAGAGGGGAGGAAGAAGAAGAGTGGAGGAAGAAGAGAAGGAGCAGGAGGAAGAGAAATAAGAAGGGCCCAGGAGACCAGCAACAAACCCCAACTCCCAGGAGACGCAGGGGAGGGCGGGCGCACCAGAGAGAGAGGGGCTGCATCCACACAGGTGAAATTACCTGGTTTGGCTTCTCTGGCTCTAGGTTATGGAATTCTGGGAGTTGGAGTATGTTGTGGGGCCCAGAGTGAAAGAGGAGGAGGAGGAAGAGGAGGAAAAAGAAGAGGAGAAGAAAGAGGGGAGGAAGGAGGAGGAAGAGGGGAGGAAGAAGAGGAGGACGAGGAAAAAGAGGGATCTAATTCAGATCCAAAGGTCTTCCTTTGTGTGTATGTGCCCAGTACCACAACAAACTCCAACTGCTAGGAGGGGCAGGGGAGCACGCAGACGCATGTGCGACAAATAGAGAGCGAGACTTAGGCTGCATCTACAATGGAGAAATCACCTGATCTGGCACTGCTTTGAAGCATCTTGGCACAAGGCTATGGCATTCTGGGAACTGGACTTTGTTGTGGTCCCAACTCCCAGAATTCCATAGCCTAGAGCCAGGAAAGAGTGAAAGTGGTGCCAAACCAAGTGATTTCTCTAGTGTAGATACAGCCTAAGTCTCTCGAGACACCTCTCTTTGGGGCCCCCTTTGGCTAGGGGAAGCGGGGTGAAGCATTATTGTGGGACACGCTGAAAGCAGTGCTCAGAGGTCTGTCTATACAGGAGGGCTCCAAACAAAAGAAAATTAAAGAAAAGAAATGGCAGGAATTGATTAAAGAAACTAAATTCTTGTCAAACTCCCACAAGAAGTCCCAAAACTCAGACATACTAAAAACTTTATTAGAAAAAAAGCTCAAATTGAAGAAATAGACCTACACTCAGTTCAAATTAAATTGCAGTACACAAAAGCCTACTTCTATGAAAATAATAATGCAAACTCTAAATTACTAGCTAGATTAGCAAAATAGAAAGCAAAAAAAAGAAGAAGAAGAAGAAGAAGAAGAAGAAGAATTGTTGCAGCTATCGCTTCCCCAAATGGCAATATCAAAATCTCTCTAGTTGACTTAGTAGTAGAGGAATTCCGATAGTTCTACTCTGACCTCTATGCTAAAGAATCGGCACCCCTAGATAAACTTAATTCATTCCTTCATTCTTTCAAAATTTTGAAAATCAAGGAACCACACACCACTCTACTCAACCAACCCATATCATTAGAAGAAATCAAACCGGCAACCTCAAACCAGGGAAATCTCCTAGATTATATGGATTTACAAGAGAATTTTACAAGTTATGCTATAATAAAATTGCCCCACACTTACAAGATCTATTCAATGAGCTAATGCCACAAGGTCTATGTTCCTAGTATTGACACACTTCCAGAATTGAACCCATCCCCCAAACAAGTTACTGTCAACCTCCCACCTCAGCATTTAGACTGATAGTATTAATAAACCAGCAAAAAGGATTAATAGCTTCATCACTGAGTATATCTCTATTCACCACACTGGCTTTATGCGGAATAGAAAACTATCTAATGGAGTGTGTCCAAAGGAGGGCAACTAAAATGGTGAAGGGCCTGGAAACCATGCCCTATGAGGAACAACTTAGGGAGCTGGGCATGTTTAATCTGGAGAAGAGAAGGTTAAGAGGTGATATGATAGCCTTGTTTAAATATTTCAAGGGATGTCATATTGAGGGGGGAGCAAGCTTGTTTTCTGCTGCTCCAGGGAACAGAACCTGGAACAATGAATACAAGCTACAGGATAACATTAGGAGGAACTTCCTGACAGTAAGGGCTGTTTGACAGTGGAACACACTCCATCCCTCGGAGAGTGGTGGAGTCCTTTGAGGTCTTTAAGTAGAGACTGGATGGCCATCAGTCGTTGATGCTTTGATTGAGAGTTCTACATGGCAGGGGTTGGACTGGATGATCCTTGTGGTCTCTTCCAACTCTATGATTCTATGATCTATGATTCTATTATTCTAATGCCATTAGGCGAGTTATCATGCCTCAAAATCTAAAAACCCAATTGTCCCTTATGTCCCTAGATGCCATGAAAGCTTTTGAAAGAATGAACTGGCAATATTTGGAGTACTGAGAAAGATGAACTTTGGAGATAAATTTATTAGTATGGTAGAAAACCTATACACAAATTCATCCATCATGTTTCAAAATCTAGTGACAGTCAATAGAATAAACTTCTCTATCTTTAGGCTCCAAAGGGGAACTAAATAAGGATGTCCCTTATCCCTGATGGTATTTGCTATTGCAATCGAGCATTTGGCCACCTCAGTCAGAGAAAATGAAAACATAAGGGGACCCAAAAAGGAGGAACCTGGAAAGGGAGGTTATGCGGAACAATCTCCAGTCCAGGGAAGATCTGGTGAAAACTATAGCCGAGGAAGGTGAGTCCTTCAGGAACACAGTGGAGAAGCTTAACAGTTCTCTCCCAGACCCAGATCCTGAAGTATACGTTCAACCTAATGTCGTCCCAGGGGCTTCAAAGCAATGGCAGTGGCATGCTGAAGAAGAGGTGGCTGAAACGTGCCCAGGCCTCTATACCACAGCCCTCAAATAATGTGTCTGCTAGACCTGGCAATGTGGAAGAGTCTCAAGGAGGGTCCGCCGCCTCATCTGGTGGAGGGGTTCCCAGACCAAGTTCCTGGCCAATTTAGAAAATTAAAAAAACAGTCACACTGTCCCCATGATGGCAGGTGCAACCAACACCCCCTTTCCTAGCATTGAGGGATGTGTGTAAGCGTTGCTAACAGATTTTCTGAACCTGCAGTTTAAGGGTTGGACCCGTGTGACATAATAGTTCTGTTTTAATAGTTTAGTTGTTGTAATGGTCTTACATTACAAATGGTTCTGTTTTCAGATTTTGGTTGTTTTGCTAATGGTTTTACATTGCTAATGGACTCCCTGCTAGGGCATTTCTGTCCCATTTGTATTGTTTTGTTTTCTACAGTGCTAGTGTGTTTCCATCTACCACCCTGGTAGATAAATTGATTTTTAGACAAATGTTCCTGTGTCCAAAATATATAGGACTCCAGGCAACAATACTTCTGAGAGGTACTGGGAGGTGAGAAATGACCACAATGCAACTGTATCCAAAACTACTACAAATTTTATTACTGTACATCATGTAAAAACAATAACAACAATACCAAACACCAAACACTACTGGAAGTCTTCTGGCCAGTGCTATCCTCCCCACCCTCTCATCCATGGCCTCGAGCCTGGCCACCCTCTGCTCCAGCCTGGCCAGCCTCTGGTCTTGGGCCCCGAGCCTCATAAGGATGTTGGAGTACCCTAAAGAAAACAGAAAACAAGAGATATGTCAAGACACTTTGTCTCTCCCCTGCAGTACCTGCCAGATATGCACACTTTGCGACATAGCTAATTTCTTAATCATTCCTCTACACAGAATGTACCTCGCACACATGGAATAGCAGGTGTACCAATAAATATCAGCATATATATACAAATCTACCCCAGTGCCGCCCAGCAAACCTACTTGGTGGCATGCACTTATGTGGACCCGCAGGCTGCAATGCCTCCAGCGGACTGCCTAATTGTGATCTAGAGGAAGAGGGTGTGTCGCTCAGCAGCCACAACAACTGCTTGTGCTATTGATCAGCTCATGCCCATCAGCCGATGGAGAGGTAAGCAGAGAACAGCAGGCAGCAAAGGGAGTTGCAGGAGAGAACCATCCAGCATCATGTGAGCTAGCGGTGTGGTTGCTGGGGTTGGAGTATGGCTCCACATGAGCTGCATTCACTCCCCCCCCCCCCCCCCAGTGTGGTTGCCCCATGCAGCTTCACCACGGCCGTGGAACTGGCAGTGTGGTTGCTAAGCATTTCAGAAAAGGCAGCTTCATGCCACCTTTCTCTGACCATCTGTATAGCCCCTTGAATTCATTTAGATTAGCCAGGTATTACTGCACTACCTCTTTATCTATGACTTCCTTACTTGTTCTTTGTTTCATTTCCCTTACTACATCAAACATTCCATTGATCCTAGGTTAAGGAATGTTTTCTTTTTGGCAGAAGACAAAGGCCTCCCTTCTTCTATTTCTTATGTTTTTCTCCGCAGTGTTCTCAAAAAAGGCAAAGGGTGCTCAACCACAGGAAAACGGAGCAGAAGACAGAACAGGGGAAATTCAGCACAGAATAAGTAAAGAGATAGTACAGGAATACCTGTTTAATCTAAATTAATATAAGTCTCCGGGACCAGATGAACTACATCCAAGGATATTAAAAGAACTGGTAAATGTAATATTGGAGCCATTGGCAATAATCTTTGAGAACTTCTGGAGAACAGGAGAAGTCCCAGCAGACTGTTGACCCATCTTCAAAAAGGGAAAAAAAGAGGATCCCAACAATTATCATCCAGTTAATCTGACATCTATATCAGGAAAGATTCTAGAGCAGATAATTAAACAGAAAGTCTGTGAACATCTAGAAGGCAATGCCATAATCACAAAGTCAACATGGGTTTCAGAGAAACAAGTCACGCCAGACAAATCTAATCTCTTTTTCTGATAAAATTACCAGCTTGGTAGATGAAGGGAATGCTGTGGATATTGTATATCTTGATTTCAGTAAGGCTTTTAACAGGGTTCCCCAATACATTCTTGCAAACAAGCTAGTGAAATGTGGGGTAGACAAAGTAACCATTACACGGATTTGTAATTGGTTGACTGGCGGAACCCAAAGGGTGCTGAACAATGGCTCTTTTTCATCCTGGAGCGAAGTGACCAGTGGAGTCCCACGGGGTTCTGTCCTGGGCCCAGTGCTATTCAACATCTTTATCAATGAACTCCCTTTGCCTTGAGAGTTTCTGTCCATGGGATCTCACTCAGTATTTTCCTACAGTTTATCGTTCTTTGAAGTCCAGAGTGAGTGTCTGACCACATTTGGCTTCCCATTCCTTATACGTAACAAATTCCAATAGGACATGGTCACTTCCACTCACAGATTTTTTTCCCACTCTATTTCCACTCCAATGACCAGTTCATCTCTGTTGGTTAAGATCAAATTCAAAATAACTGATTCCTTTGTTGCCTTCTTCCCAATGAAATTGTATGCAAGGCCAGTGAGGAATTTGTCGGAGGTTACATACTTGGCAAGTTTTATTTCCAAAAAATATCAGGGTAGTTGAAGTCTCCTATTACTGTTATCTCTCTCCTTTTGATCTTTTGTTTTAGAAAGCATCATCCAAAACTTTATTCTGAATAGTGGGCCTTTTAGTAGATCCCTGCAAAGAGGTCATTGTTGTTTCTTTCCCCTTTATTTTCATTTTTCAGCGTGTTTGCCTCTTTCTAAGTCATTGATCTCATCACAGGTGCCAATATGGTTTACATATAATGCTATTACTCTTTCTTTCATGTTTGGAATAGGTTATATACTTTCCTATTACTAAATTTCAACCATGAGATTCAATTTACCAGGTTTCAGTGCAATAACATTTGTCTTCCTGTGTTAAATTTAGCATGTATATTTCTCATGTTTTGTGGGCTAGTGTAGAGACATGTAAGATCAAGGATCATTCTTTCCAACTGATTCTTTGCTACTGACTCAACTTCCCCTTGTATCATTAAGGAATTGATCA
This sequence comes from Sceloporus occidentalis, assembly GCA_023333645.1. Classification (NCBI taxonomy): domain Eukaryota; kingdom Metazoa; phylum Chordata; class Lepidosauria; order Squamata; family Phrynosomatidae; genus Sceloporus; species Sceloporus occidentalis. Next base: position 5,202,931 of record JALMGF010000004.1, on the reverse strand, counting down.
TTTTGTGCATGCACCATTGCTTCTCGCAGTTCTGGTTTGATCTGGAGTCCATTTAAATTTTAAAGATCTCTGCTTGCTTCCTGCAGCCCCTTGAAACCTAGACAGACAGCTGCTGCTGCTGAAATGAATGGATGCTGGGCAGAACATGAGTATGTGCATCTTATACAGGATTTTAAAAAGATTTTTATTTATTTGATATTTAAAACACATATATACAAACAGTCAGATCTACATCATCTACAAATCCACGTAACATACACAACATACGTAACATACATTACCTTTTTACATCTATGACAAACATAAAAAAGAAATTATATAATTTTCATAATATTCTTTTATGAATCCTCCTATATCAAATAAATTCACCTTGTCTTAATCAAGTTTTTCAGATTTCCTTTATGGTTCTTCTGTTTCCAAGTTTTAATTCTTGTATTTTCCTGTTCTTCTTGTCTCAGATTATTTCAGCTTTAATCAGAATTTTTCCTGGGTCTGCTCCATATTAAAAAAAAAAAAAAAAAAGAAAGAAAAAAAGAGTCTATGGAAGTGGAGGATTTCATCTCTATTTCTAAAAGATTAAAGATTAATGTTCTATTTCTCTCCCAAAATAAATAAATTATAATTTTTATTTTTATCATTATTATTATTGTTTCTTTTTGTATTTTCTTTAGTCAAAATTCCAACCCTTTTTCTTACTGTAAAATTTAAGACGGATCTAATCTTCTTCCATAGCTTTTCTATTTGTATCATTCATTGTGGAAGTTAGTATATCCATATCCATTGCTTCTCTCAACTTTACAAACCATTCTTCTTCTCATGGTAATTGTTCCTTTTTCCAATATTTAACATATAATATCCTCACAGAGGTTACCATATACAATACTATTCATGAGATTTTATTGTCTAATTTTATCTTTTTTAAAAAAATAAATTTTATTTCTAGCCCGTCCTATCACAGAAAATCTGTTTTATCTATTTTTATTGATTTGATTATGTGTATGTACAGTGCTGTGTACATTTACAGCGCTATAGAAATAAACAACAACAACAATAATAATAATGCATGACCTTGGGCAACTCACACTCACCCTCTCTGAAGAAACATGCCAAGAAAACCCTGGGAAGTAGGAAACATCTTGAAGGTACATAACAACAAATGTGTTTTACCCTGTTTTCCATCTCAACCCTCCCCTGTGGAATTAAACATCTACTTATAAAAATTGATCTATTCTGGAGTAAGTATTATGTACCGGGGAGAAGAAGGTGTAATCTCGATCAGGAATGAAGAGTTCGCCATGGATCTACCAGGTTTAGTTTGAACAGGTCATGGATAGGGAGCACAGAGGATTTGCTCTTCTTATTTTTAGGGTGGTAGGACCTATCTATCACAGGATCAAGAACTGAGTTAGAGTCCCCTCCTATAAGGATGTCTCCTTAGCTGTTTCCTTCAGTATCTGTAGGAATCCCTTCATAAAGTCTGCCTGATGGGAGTTGGGAGCATAAAAGCTGCTAAGGGTAACCTCTCTATCCCATAACTTCCCTTGAACAATAAAAAATCTACCTTTGGGGGACCCTGTTGACCTCCTTTACAGAAAATGGGGTGGTGTTATCTATAATGATAGCCACCCCTCTGGCTTTACCAGAGCCCCCTGATACAAATTGTTCCCCAAACCTTGACAGAGGAAGCACTGGCTTATTCAACTTGTTGTGGGTCTCCTGTAACAAGATAATATTAGAGCAGAGTGGAATAACCTGTTTTAAGATTTTGGCTCTTTTACATATGGATCCCAAACCTCGAACATTGTAAGAGATAAAACGAACTACTGGCATTAATAAATATTATTACTAAAATTATTAAATTGCTAAATTATAATTATTAAAATTAAGATTAAGTTACTAAATTACATTCATTAAAAGATTATTGTCTCTGCCCAAGTAACGTTTGCAATGTTTCTAATGTAGGAAATTGCAGTGTCGTATTCACAGTCAACTTTCCCAACTTCTGTTCAGGCTGAGTAGGGGGATATGGAAAAATCAAAGCAGCAAGAGCTGCAAAGTGTGGGTCTTCAGCAAGCAAGGGATCTCCACTCTGTTGATGAAGAACTTTTCTGATTGTTATGAATATCTACTGCAAGAGTTTTTTGTGCCTCTTTAGGTGGTAATGAACCGTTATCTAGATCATTAATTAGGCAAGTAAGACAGTTGCATTGTCTAGCCCACATTTTACTAGCTTGTTTGGGAGAATATCATGGGGGACTTTGTTGAAAGCCTTGCCAAAATCAAGGTATGATATATCAGCATTCCCTTCATCTACCAAACTGGTTTAGTTATCTTGGCTTTTAGTGAGACTTCAGGCTTGAGTGACATTTTAGTAGATCATGGTATAGAGCTCTCCTTCAGCACCACATTTCAAATGAGTTGATTCTTTTTCTGTCAGTTTTCTTCACTGTCCAGCTTTCATAACCATACACAGACAGGAGTGCTTCCTCTGAGTCTAGTCTTCCTTCTGCATAAAAATGACACAGGGATGATAAAATGCAGCCTTGTCTGACCCACTTGCCAACAGAAACTAATCAGCTACTCCATATTGCAAAAATGGCCTTGTCAGATCTACCTGAACTCTTCCCCCCAACCCAGCAAATCAGGCTTCCATTGATATTCAGTAAGCTTTATTTTTGGAGTGAAGGAAATGCAACTAGTACAGCTTTCTGGACAGAACTGAAGGCTAAGCACACATAGGTCAAATACAGGCCTATCAAAAGCTTTAGTTCCACCTCATAAAATTGGCAGGCTCAATCATTTCACAGTTCTCAAAACAGTTGGTTCTTCTTTGATTGTTTTTTTCCCTCTTTCCCAGACCATCCTTGCCTAGAAAAAGTTGTTCTTGTTGGAAAATTTATGTTTGCATTCTCCTCTCCCTCCTTAGATAGACAGGGAGTTCCCTCTGTCTATCTCATTATACAGTGCACCCTTCTTTTACATGGATGATCTATAATGTGCACCACAAGCACGTGTGCCATTGTTCCTTCCAGCGCATGCCACTGCTTTTTCTGGCGCTGCTTTCAGCATCTGCTGAAAGCAGTGTATAATGGGCCTACATCATACGTGGGCGCACTATATCTAAACATGTGACATCTGTCAATCACTCTTGGAGGCGTTTTAACAGATTCTCTCTCAAGATTCTATAAGTGTCTTCTTTCAGTCTCAGTTACTCTAACTGAGGTTAAATCTCTTTCTGGTATATATGGGGTTGTTCTCACTAGGTGAAACCCCGCGTTCTGAATCGAATCCAAGGAGTGGCGTTCCTATTAGGATCCGATTTAAACCTAGAACGGTTCTAGAGCAACCCGCAATCGTCTCCACTACAAATCGAATTGTAGAGCGGAATAAAATTTTGATTCGAGTTTTCCTCATTTAACACGTGTTAAAAAAACACTAGGGTCTGACCTACGTTTTTCCATTGATTCGATTTAGGAACTGGAGCATTTAAATAGGAACGACAGCCTTTGAAATTGCGTTAGATGAATGGGAGGAGCGGAGTGCGATGGGGCTGTCCTTGGGGGAGTTGCCCTTTCTGTCCCCATCTGTCATGGCTGTCGCCATTTTTGCTTCCCTCACCCCTTTGTCCGCTGTGGTCTTTCAATAAGAGATAAGGATTATTTTTATTTTTTATTTTAATGGTTTACAGGCGCTTAATCTCTTCAGCGCTTTAAGCGAGGAGCCTTCCCTTCCCTGCCTGGGTGAGATCAGAGCCCAAGCGGGCTGTCTCTCCCCATGGGGAGTACAAAGCGAATTTAGGGAACCGAAGCTCTTTCCAGAGGAACTATGGGATGGGTTTCGCAGGAAATCCCTGCTTCATGGCTCCCAAGACAGTCCATTCTATTCTATTTCAGTCTATTTAGCCAGTGTTTAAATCTCTCTATTTATCCATCCATCTCTATGTATCCTGTCTGTCTCTCTGTTTGTCCAACCATGTATGTATTTATCTACCCATATACATCTATCTATCTATCTATCTATCTATCTATCTATCTATCTAATTATCCAGTCTATCTCTCTGTCTAGCCAATGTACCTATCTAATTAGTCTGTCTGCATGTCTCTCTCTCTCTCTCTTTCTCATAGCATAGTAATCGCCAGCGTGTTGAAAGGGGTTTGAGTGCTGGATTATGACTCTTCTCCTTCCCTCCTTGCCATCTCAGACCCAAGGCAGCGATGCCTTCGGTTTGGGAAGGCAAGGAGGGAAAGAGAAATGGCCCGAGCCAACTTCTCCTTCCCTCCTTGCCATCTCAGACCCAAGGCAGCGATGCCTTCGTTTTGGGAAGGCAAGGAGGGAAAGAGAAATGGCCCGAGCCAACTTCTCCTTCCCTCCTTGCCATCTCAGACCCAAGGCAGTGATGCCTTCGGTTTGGGAAGGCAAGGAGGGAAAGTGAAATGGCCCGAGCCAACTTCTCCTTCCCTCCTTGCCATCTCAGACCCAAGGCAGCGATGCCTTCGGTTTGGGAAGGCAAGGAGGGAAAGAGAAATGGCCCGAGCCAACTTCTCCTTCCCTCCTTGCCATCTCAGACCCAAGGCAGCGATGCCTTCGGTTTGGGAAGGCGGGGAGGGAAGGAGAAACGGCCTGAAGTCCCGGCTGCTCAAGCGCCTGCATCTGCCGGTGGATTGCAACCTCCCCTCTGTGTGGGGAGAGCCCATTTCTAACGGAGGAGAGGCAGGAAGGGAAGGCTCCTCTCAAAGAGGCATTCCCTGCCCGCTTGGGCTCTGATCTCGCCCAGGCAAGGAAGGGCTCTGATCAATTGGGGGAGGGGGGGAATAGAGCCTTTCTCCCTCCCTTTCTCAAACGGAATCTGCCTTCTCCTCCAACCCTGGAAAGAGAATCTTTGGGAAGAGTGCTCCCTCCCTGCTTTTCCAGCAGCCTCCTTCATTGATCTCTGTGCTCTCTGAAGGGATTCTCCCTGGCTGTCTTGGGAGACATGAAGAGGGGATGCTGCCCTCCAAAACCTATCCCATAGTTCCTCTGGAAAGAGCTTCCCTTTTTGCCAGCAGCCTCCTTCATTGATCTCTGTGCTCTCTGAAGGGATTCTCCCTGGCTGTCAATGAAATGGAAACGATGCCAAAAGATAAATCGCTTCCAAATATTCCGGATTAATGTTACGTCATTCTGACGTACTATTGATTGACAGCTCCAAATAAGGTATGGAGGAGAAGAATCGCTTTATTTAAACACCGATTTCATGCCAAGTAGGAACGCTTGCAGGTAAAAACTTCGATTTAAACAAACAGATGGGAACGATGAACAAAGCGATTCAGATGGCAGGATAAGAACAGTGTTATTTTGAATCGATTTTATTAAAAACGTTGTATTTTAAATCGTTTCAAATCTTAAGTGGGAACAACCCGTACTAAAGATGGTGAGATCCAAAGTTAGGATAGGGTTTAGTTTGTTATGTATTTAGTTATTAAAGTCATTATTATTTGTTTTTTTAAACTACAGACTGCATGTTCATTGTTTTTTGGAGTAAGTCTTTATTCTTTAGGAAGACAGATTTAAAATAATAGTCTGGCCCGCACATTTGCTGATGAAAGCTGAACTTTAACAAGTTTAACTTTCATACTTGCATATTTTTGTTTCTCTTTAAAAGGGTTAACACCCTGGAAAAACCCGATAGTACTAACCATCACACAAGATGATAACAGTGGCCTAACAAGCAAAGAAACGGGGGGAGGAATCTTACAGATTCCGTTTCATGAACATTCAGTGAAAGCCAAATATAAAAAATCATTACACATTTAACCAGCTACATAACAATGATGATATTCTACCTGTTTCCCAGTTCAAGACTCAAAATCGGTTACAACTGTCCATTGGTCTCTGTCCTAGTCTCTGGAGCAACAGAAAAAAAGCTCGCTCCATCACCTCCATGACAGTCCTTCCCATATTTCAGATCAACTTTTATGTTTCCTGGTGGCATGCTCTATTACTTGCAGAAAGAGGGTTGTGTCAAATTTAGTGATGCAAAATTGCAAAACTGACACAGAGTTGTAACTAACTGACACATCTCTCCCTGAATAGTATCCTATCCCTGTTTTATGCTAACCCAAACTCCAGATTCAGCTCCTTGGTCAAAGCAAATTGGGCAGCTTCAACAGGAAATGATTCAATGCCTAAGGCTATTGTTTTTGAATAAATGTCTGCATTATATTTAAAAGGTAAATATAATTTCTATGATACAGATGAATGTAGAGGTGATATGATAATATAATTCACTATAATATGATAAGGAGAAGAAGAACTGATGAAATTATAATCTGGATAGAAGCATACAGATTCAAAAGCGAAAGAGAGAGTTACAAATTAGAATGAAGAAACCTATCCTGGGCTCAAGATATTTAACTGTTGTCTTCTAAACTGTTTATTTGTTTTAATTAATATTTTTGGTATGATTTTTAAATATAACAGTGATTCAATTGTCATTTTAAGGGAGGGGTAGAATTTAGGATTATTGTATATTGTCATTTTACCATGTTTTGACTCTTTTACTGTAAACTGCCTCGATTCTAATCAGAGTAGGCAGGATATAAATAAAAGATGATGATGATGATGATGATGATGATGATGATGATGTTTTGTATATGTGTATATATTTATGTATTTTAATGTTCAGATTAAAAATAAATACATAGAATAAAGACAGATGGATTAGGTGGATTTATGGTGGACTGAATCCATTTTATGGCCCCCAAAAAGTGTGGGCAGAAAAAGGTTTTTTTGCACAGCAAATGTGATTTTCTGTAAGAGAAAATAACATTTTTGCACAGAAAATAATGCAAAGACATATATGCCCGCACCCATCAGCTCCATACTACAAATACATCCTTGAAAACTGCATAGATTTGGGGACTTTCCCACAACAGAGAGAAGAATGATAAAATTATTAATTATTTGCTAGGGCAACATAATTTAGAAAGATATCCGTCCCCGGCAGAGAGGAGATCTTTTGACCACCTACATGACGCTCAGTTAATTCAGAGCTTCAGGGGTACAGTTTGCGTCTCCCTTATCTGGAATTCCAAAATTTGAAGTATTCTAAGATCCAAAATCATCCACACGGGTGGCTGAGATAGTGACACCTTTGCCTTCTGATGGTTCCGCGTACACAAACTTTGTTTCATGCACAACATGGTTAAAAATTTTATGGATAAATTCACCTTCAGGCTATGTGTAGAAAGCGTACATTGTCGTTTTTGCTGTTGCTGTGTGCCTTCAAGCTGTTTCCAACTTATGGTGACCCTAACACAAACTTCCACAGGTTTTCCTGATTAATAGGAATTGCCCTCCTCTGAGGCTGAGAGAGTGCGACTTGCCAAAGGCACACAGTGGGGTTTTCCAGGGCCAACCCTGGGTTCAAACCCTGCTCTCCAAAGGCATAGTCCAGCGCTCAAACCAATCAACCATACTGGTCCCAAGCATATCAGAAAAGGGAGACTCAACCTGTATGATGATGACTCTATAGCGATGATCCCCCAAACTTAATCCTCCTGATGTTTTGGACTTCAACTCCCAGAAGCCTCAACCTACTTGGCCAGAAGTCAGGAATGTTGGGAGCGGAAGTTCAAAACGTCTGGAGGAGCAAAGTTTGGGAATCACTGCCCTAGAGTTTCGCTGCATCCCCGTACCTACTATTACTCAAGGTGACAGAATGCTCCCAGTCTTTGAGCGTCAGGTTTTCGGTGACATTGTTTAAGATGGCCAACTCATGCTTCAGCTGCTGCTCCATGGCAATGTGGACCAGGTGCATCTGCTGCACATCCACGGTGGCATTGCTGATCAAGACCTGCAGGTCCTGGATACGGGTGTGGTGGATGCCCAGGTCGTAGGACAGAGTCCGGTTCATGCTGCCCACCTCGCCTCCCACTTCGGTCAACTGGTCACTCAGGCGCTCCACGTGGGAGGCGGCAGCTGTTCCCCTCCACCGAGAGTCTGTATATCCTGCAAGCAGCAGATGTGGTCCAGGAATTCCCCTTTCGAGGAATGCTGCATCGCCCTCAGCTGAAGATCTTGGAAGGTTTCGTTCAACCGGTTCACGGTCTCAGTCAGCGCTTTGAGATCCTCTGGGGAATTCTGAGGTTGGGAAACTGCTAAGGAGAGAAGGAGACATCTCAAACTGGGAGAAAATGGAAAACCCATTCTGCACCACCAGTGCAGAAAACGAGGCCAACATGAATAGATGGTCTCAGTGTTGGACGAGGACTGAGGAGACCAAGGTTCGAATAACATCTCGGTCATGAAAACCCATTGACGACCATGGAAAAGTCACACTCTCTCAACCTCAGAGGACGGCCTCCCACAGAACCAAAGCACCCCCTACAGATGACCATCCAACCTCTGTTTAAAGATCTCCAAAGGAGACTCCACCACTCTCCGAGGGACCAGTGTCTTCCACTGTGGAGCAGTTCTCCCTGTCAGGAAGTTCCTCCCAATGTTTAGGTGGAATCTCTTTTCCTGGAGCTTGCATCCCTTGCTCGGTGTCCTATTCCTTGGAACAGCAGAAAACAACATTGCTCCAACCTTTCAATGACACCCTTTCAAATATCTGAACAGGGCTATCACACCACTTCTTAACCTTCTCTTCTCGAGGCTAAACATATCCAGCTCCCAAAGTCTCTCCTCACAGGGCTTGGTCGTTCACCATTTTGACTGCACAAGCTCGCGCTTGTCCATTTCCTTTTGGAATTAAGGTGGGCAGAACTGGACAAAATATTCCAAGTGAGGTATATCCTGGTGTTTGGTTCCATGACCCCTCGAGGATAACCAAATCCATGGATGCTCAAGTCCTGTTAAATATAAGGGGAAAGGAAAATGGCGACTCTAGTACACAAAGATGGGAAGTCAAGGTTTGCTATTGGGAATTTCTACTTTTTTGAATATTTTCAAGCCATGGATGCTTGAATCCTTGGATCAAATCAATCTGTGGATACAAGGGGCCGACTGTACTGATATGAATTGATGGATATGATTTGATTTATTAATTTGATATCTATTGATTTAATATGTATTGAAGGATCTGGAAACTATGCCCTATGAGGAGAACTATGCTTGAGAAATCTGATTCTAGGCTGCATCAATACTGCATGCTCATGTTTTACGTGGGCGCGCCATATGCAGCTTTCAGCATATGCTGAAAGTCGCGCTGGAAGAGCCCATTGCACGCCCCAGAAGAACTAAAAGGAACGGATCCCCACATTAGGGGAGGGTACACTGTACAAGTATATTGTCTAGATCAAGGCAAGACATAGTACCACTCTGTTCTGCTCTGGTCAGGCCCCACCTGGAATATTGTGTCCAGTTCTGGGTACCACAATTCAAACAGGATGTTGAGAAACTGGAGCGTGTCTAAAGGAGGGCAACCAAAATGGTGAAGGGTCTGGAAACCATGTCCTATGAGGAACGACTTAGGGAGCTATGGATGTTTAGTCTAGAGAAGAGAAGGTTAAGAGGCAATACGATAGTCCTATTTAAATATTTGAAGGAATGTCATATTGAGGATGGAGCAAGCTTGTTTTCTGCTGCTCCAGAGAATAGGACCCAGAGCAATGGATGCAAAGTAAAGGAAAAGAGATTCCAGCTCAACATTAGGAGGAACCTAACACTTCCTTGGAGAGTGATGCAGTCTGCTTCTTTGGAGGCTGGATAGCCATCTGTCAGGGATGCTTTGATTGTGAGTTCCTGCATGGCATGGTCTTGGACTGGATGGCCTTCTGGCCTCTTCCAGTTCTATAATTCTATTACTTTTCTTGATCTAGACACTATACTGCTATTGATTCCTGTTAAAATCGCATTGGCCATTTTGGCTGCTGCATCACCCTCTTGGCTCACCTTCAACTTGTGGGCTACTAGGACTCCTAAATCCATTTTGCATGGATCTCCCCATCCTATATCTATCAATTCCTTGTCTTCCTGCCTAATTGTAGTACCTTACATTTCTCCCTGCTGAACTTCATGTTGTTAACTTTGGCTAGATTTTGGATAGATTACATTTTCTAATCTATTCAGATCATTTTGAATTTTGATCCTCTCCTCTGGGGTATTACCTACTCCTCCTAATTTGGATTCATCTGCAAATTTCACAGGCATGTCCTCTATTCTTTCATTCAAGTCACTGATAAATAAATAGATAATACACTCAATACTTATGGAATTTCCATGCCTTTCCGCTTTTGTTCAGTCTGGACTTCCAGAAACCAGAGGCTTATTCTTCCAAAGCATGTGTGAAAGTGTGTGTGTGTGGGTGGGTTGGATTTGAGTGTCTTTACACGTTTGTTCAGTCTGGTCTTTGAAAAAAATACTGAGATTTTATTCCAAAGTGTGTGTGTGTGTGTGTGTGTGTATTTCTGTGAAGCCAGTATATGTCCACTAACAGAGCCATGGCCACGTTCCCCATCAAATATCTCCCAATGGACAGCAATGGACTTTTCCCTCCATTGGCCCAAGGTTTCCAGGGACTACTTTTCTGCGCCATTGTGATGCGTATGACGAAGGCGGAAGGATCCAGGCTGCCTCTGGCCAACTGCCAGCCTCCATGGACTTCTCTGGTCAGAAGTGGAGGGAGAGTCAGGCTGAATGGTTAGAGGAAATGGGGGCCAAAGGAGGTTTAAGACCACCTCTCAAAGAGGAAAATAGGAACAGCTAGAATGCTTCTGAAAGCTGGAGCTAAGTATTTCCTAAAGTTAACTGAGGGATTCTATACTGATCAGTTTATAGCTCTGAATATTGGCTTTTACACATTGGCTGTTATTAAGGGTTAGGAGGGCAATGAACAGAAAGGACAGAAAATCGAACAACGGAGGGAATTTGGGCTGAATTCACTGCCTTATCCTAAGTAGAGTGATTCAATGGGATTTGGACAGGTGCTTTGGTTTCCCAAGCATCTGTTGATTTCTACTGAGGTTAGTATTATCAGAAACTCCAGCTGCACGATCAGGTAAGTCCTCTTTTCTGTTTTTCAATAGCAATAAATACCAACAACAGTGTTTTAGGGAGAGATCCCTCACAAGAGAAAGCGCCATGATGTATTTTCAAGGCACTAAGGATGCCTTGATTTCTGCCCTAGTTAGTATTAGCTAATACAGTTAGGATTAACAAGTGGTTTAAGGTTTTAATTACAGGAGGAAGGAAGAAAGGAAGAATGGAAGGAAGGAAAAAGGTAAATATCAGACAGATGATACTTTGGTTTTTTCAAAAGAAATTTTGATTTCAGCTTTGGTTTGTTTTACCAAGTGTCTGTTTCTTTCTGCTGTGGTTAATATTATCTGCTACAGTTAAGATGAGCAAGAGGCTTAAGACTTTAATGACAGAAGGAAAGAAGAAAAGAAGAAAGTAAGGTAAATGTATGACAGACAATCATTTGCTTAATATTGATATTTCTGCTATTACTGGAAAGAGGGGAAGGCCCCTTATCTAGTAGAGCTTGGTGGCTTGCCCTTAAGTTATGGAGAAGGTTGTAGTATTTGAGGAGGGCTTAGATGGCCTTAAACCTCTGGCAGAAGAACATTATGTAGTTCCTAGTCCAAGTGTGTCACAAAGAAAGCTATATCTCTTGGCTGCTGCTCCTCGCTTCCTTCACATCTGGGCTCAAATCTTGCTCCTAGTTTTGTGATATTAAGGCCAATGGAGATAGCTTTGTGCGAACTGCGCTTGCGTTCTTCTGTCTCGTATTCCCTCTGTATTAATTTGATTTGATTTGATTTCATTTCATTTCTATACCGCCATTCTCACCGGAGGAAAAAAAAGTGGCTCACAGCTAAAATGTTTAAAATGGTTATAACATTCAATCAATTGCAAAGTCTATATAAATCATCACATAAAATATGCAGAACTTAAAATAGACTAAAAACCCACCTGCCCCACCTTTGATGAGGGTGCAGCTGGCGCACAAGTTTAAGCTGTGCAAATGCACTCCTGACCACTGCTAAGACCTGGGCATCCAGGCTCAGAGAGCAGTCCAGGCAGATGTGACATCTGAATGAATGGGCTCAGATGGCACATAAGTTTGCGAGGTGCAAATGCACTCCTGGCAACTGCTGAGAGAACTCTGCCACAGCAAACTACACAACCCAGGCTTTCTTGTGACCTTAATTCTGCAGAGTTGCAACCCCCCAAGAGTGAAAGTCCTGCGATTCCTTGGCAGCGCCAGAGTTATGGGTATCCTTTGTTGGCCTTGCAGGGTCCTCTCTGCGGAGCAACTGCTGACTCTTTGCGATGGATGCCAATTCCTGTGCCAAGCTCGGGGTGCCCCTCTGGATTTTCATGGGCGAAGGCAACTGGACAGTGAGTGACCCTCCGAGACTTTGCCGCGATTGGGCTTTGAATGCATTTGGGGACTTTGTTCTAGTGGCAATAGTGGGGGGGGGGGGGGACTGAAACCTTTTGCCTCTTGGGATCACATATTTACAAGAAAGCAAACTTTCAAAGAAAATAACCAACATTCAATCACTCTTTGACCTTCTTTAGTGCATTGCTTTTGTATTGGAGTTTTTGTGGGTTTCTCCTTTTCTTGGTTTTCAACAGTTGCGACCAAGAACACACAGACCTGAAAAGAATGCCTTCTCTCCAAGATCAATGAATGGAAGTCATTCCCATAAGACCACTGAGAACCCCTTTCCACTCACTTCCTTTGGGGTTACTTGGAGAGACTGGGGAACCCCGAGATCTTAAGTTTGCTTTTCACAGATCAGGAGAAGGAGGCAGTGTCTCAGAGGCAAAACGTTCACACATAATGGATCAAGGAACAGGTCAGGTGTCTATTCTCTCTTTCCACATCATGAATAGAAGGAGAATGCCTCTCTGTGGGTGTTTGTATGCGGGGTTTCTCTCCTTTTCAGGGGTTCTAGCAGTTCCTATGAAGAATCCACACAACCATTTGCCCGAAATCATTCCACACCCCTTTGCATTGTAGTTGGAAGATCTGGTAGGTTTAGACACTGTTGTTGGTATTTGTTGAGACACTGTAGTTGGTAGTTGTTGAGACAATGTTGTTGGCATTTGCTGAGACTTGCTCTTGAAATACAAAAGTGTGTTAGGAACCGATCCCTAACAAATCCAATCTCAAGGATGCATCTTAAAGGCAGTCCTTCTAATTCTGTCAGGTTTTCTTTTTCCTGAGAGAACACTCCTCTCTGTGTTCTCTCGGGTTTTGCTTTTCCCCTTGTTGCATTGCCAGAAAAAAGCAAAAGGCGCTGGTGGTTGGCACTCCTGGTTTCCGGGATGGGGTTCAAGTCCCTGCGGTGCCCACGCTTTCCTCCCAATGCAGCTCTCCTCTCCTCTTTCTGCCTTTTCTTATTTCACATACAACCAGATTCCCTGGGCTTAGGGGCACAGGACCTTTGAGATCGTGGGGAAAAGGGAAATCAAAGCACACTGGTTTTAATTTAACTGAAATAACAGCAGTCTAGGAATTTCTAGGTCCTCCAGCACAACTCTTATGTTCAACACCTGCTGGAGATTAACCATAGCATCATACCGTAGGACAGTGGTTCCCAACCTTTCTAATGCCGCGACCCTTTAATACAGTTCCTCATGTTGTGGCGACCCCCAACCATACAATTATTTTCATTGCTACATGCAAATAGGTGTTATCCGATGGTCTCAGGCGACCCCTGTGAAAGGGTCGTTCGACCCCCATAGGGGTCCCGACCCACAGGTTGGGAACCACTGCCGTAGGACATACAAATGCCTAGAGGAGTGTTTTCTCTAGGAATCTCTAAGTCCTCTCATGCACTACCTTGTGCTGCCACTACCTACCTACCTTCCTTCCTTCCTTCCTTCCTTCCTTCCTTCCTTCCTTCCTTCCTTTCTCTCAGTTTCTGTCTCTGCATCTTCGCTGAGGAAAGAAAACCACTTTAACTGCCATGGCTCCATCCTACAGACTCCTGGGATTTGTAGTTTTGTGAGGCAGCAGCATTCCTTGGCAAAGAGAGCCAAAGACTATGTAAAACTACAAATTCCATTGGATTCCATAGGATGTGGTGTCAAATAGCATTATTACTCTAGTGTAGATGTACCCTTAGACTCAAAGACACTACCAAAATACACCTTTTCTACAATACTCTTTTGAATACGAAGCCTTCTATGTGCTCTTCAGATACATTTTGTAAATTTCGTATTCCTTGAAATATTAAGTATTGTGAAGTCAAGGTAGGTTCCTAATATCTAGATTGAACATCATCACATATTCTGGACTAGTAAGATTTATATTTTATAAAGAAGGCAAGCAAAGATATACCAATTGATTCACTTTGGAAGCTGTTCAAATAAGGCCGATTTGGGGATGTTGTGAAGCTAGTGACACCTGTTTATTAAGGCTCTTATTAAATTATAGAATGTGGGAAATCTATCATGTTTTCAGATCAGTCATTAATAAGAAGAACAGTTTAAAATGAAAAGCTTGCTTCCAAAGAAGATCAGAGCAATACAATTTGGTAAGAATTTGATGTTGTTTACGTCTCTTCATATTCTTCTTTCTATTGCAATGGGTGGTCCGAAGGGCAAGATGACACTCCTAATTCTAAAAGGTAATGTAAATATATTGATTATATTTTATATGCTCAATAGGTTGGAAGAAAGAGCATGGGCAGGAGAAATTTGGAGTACTTGGGAATCTTAGTCTGGGAACCGAGGAACACGGAGACACTAAACCAAGAATATAGACCTGAGGGGCTTCTATTCATTGTGACTTTCTTTCTCTCTGTTTGTAGTATGATCCAACAAGCCTAAAAGGGCTAATGAAAAGCATGATTTAAACCAGTCAGAAGTAAAGAAAGTGTGGGTTTTATATATCGATTTTTCCCATTGCTCCCTCCAGAGGCTTTTTTTAAACAAGCCGTCAATTGAGCGCATAGGCTCCTGACGTCACAGTGTTGTCACCTAATTCGAAGCACTTTGACACGGTTCATTTTGCTCCCCATTCCCATTTGTGTCCTTTGTCTTTTTTATTTTTTAGAGAGGGGGCTGGCAGTCAATGAAAATAGGTGCTCTCCCTCTGGGGAAAAGAGAAGGAGCATCCATGCCCCCAAGTCCCTTTGCCTCCCAGGCTGTCCTATGTCTTCCAAGAGACCCTCTGGGGAAAGGGAGCCTCCATTCCCCCCAAGTCCTTTTGCCTCCCCCATTGCTCCCTCGGCTGTCTGGGGGGCAATCGAGCAGGCATGTAAAATGAAAGACAATAGAATAGTTAAAAACGGTGTTCAATGGCTCTCCTCACCCTTGTCATTCCCATTCGTTTGCCCCGAATGCGCCCTCAAATGGGAACGATGCACCATAATCCCAGTCTTGATCCGCTTCATAAGCCAGTGGGAATGGGGCCAAGGAGTCACAGTGCTTGCAACAAGTATATTGTGCATTTCGCTTGGCCAATAAAGGTCTCATTGATGGATTTTAGTGGTATAGTGGTTTGAGTGTTGGATTCTGGAAAACCAGGATTCAAATCTCCACTCAAACATGGCAACCTATTGGGTGATCTTGTGCAAGTCACGCTCGCAACTGCAGAGGAAGGCAAAGGGAAAACCCTCTCTGAACCAGTCTTGCCAAGAAAACCTTGGGATGCATTCACCTTCAGATCGCCATAAATTCGGTATGACTTGAAAGCATGCAAGAACATGTGATGGCATGAGACGCACAACTCTGCTGGCCTCTGACCTTAGGCAAGTCCCAATCTCTCAGCCCCAGGGGAGAGCAAAGGCAAAGCCCTTCTGAAGAAATCTTGTCAAGAAAACCCTAAGGGAGGGTCACCATAAGCCTAAGAGCCACTGTGGTGTAGTGGTTTGAGCATTGGGAGATCAGGCTTTGAATCCCTGCTCAGTCTTGGAAACTGACTGGGTAACCTTCAGCAAGTCACACTCTCTCAGCCTCTGAGGAAGATGGAGGCATTAGCCCAGTTTGGATGGATGCACATTCCTCCTTTCCTTGCCGAATGAGAATCAGATGCAGCTCTCTTGCGGGATGAGATCCGTCAAATAACCGATCTAGAGAGCTTTAAAAAAATCATTAAGACGGATCTCTTCCGGCAGGCCTTCCCGGAAATAAAACACTCGGCCACGAATAAGACTTCCCATGATGATGATTATTTGGATTACTTGGGATCTTATACTGTTTAATCTTGTTTTAAGAGGGGGGCACTATGTATATATGGATAGAAATAAAACAATATCTTTTTTATTTATTTTATTTCTCTTGCTTTCAACCTCTACAGGAACTTTATAGAACTTGGTAGACCTTTATGGAACGCCACGTGGAGGTTTATGGAGCTGAGATGCCTTCTCCAAGAAGGAACCTCTGGGCCCTCGCCAAATGGAAATCATCTTGGGGAGCTGGTCCTCATTTTCCAAAACAATTTGGATCCTTCTCTCCGAACGGCACCCAGTTTGGCTGGAATTATGATTGCCAGGTCAAGAGTATCTCAGGGCCAAAACTGAAGACCTCTGTATGGCGGGGACGATAGATGCAAATCAATCAACACAATCCCATGGATTCAAATGACAAGAAAAGAGATTGTACTGAAATATTAGGAAGAACCTTTTGTAAAAATTACTGTAAAAGTGGTGCAACTGCAGAAGAGATTGCTTTGGAGGGTGGTGGACTCTCCAGCTTTGGAGGTCTTTAAACAGAGGGTGGTTGGTCATCTTTTGGTAATTGTGGATTCCTGTATATGGAATATATGGCTTTTGTGGCCCTCTCAATCCCAGGATTTATGATTCGATGATGATGATGATGATGATGATGATGATGATGATGATGATGATGATATTCTACCTGTTTCCCAGTTCAAGACTCAAAATCGGTTACAACTGTCCATTGGTCTCTGTCCTAGTCTCTGGAGCAACAGAAAAAAAGCTTGCTCCATCACCTCCATGACAGTCCTTCCCATATTTCAGATCAACTTTTATGTTTCCTGGTGGCATGCTCTATTACTTGCAGAAAGAGGGTTGTGTCAAATTTAGTGATGCAAAATTGCAAAACTGACACAGAGTTGTAACTAACTGACACATCTCTCACTGAATAGTATCCTATCCCTGTTTTATGCTAACCCAAACTCCAGATTCAGCTCCTTGGTCAAAGCAAATTGGGCAGCTTCAACAGGAAATGATTCAATGCCTAAGGCTTTTGTTTTTGAATAAATGTCTGCATTATATGTAAAAGGTAAATATAATTTCTATGATACAGATGAATGTAGAGGTGATATGATAATATAATTCACTATAATATGATAAGGGGAAGAAGAATTGATGAAATTATAATCTGGATAGAAGCATACAGATTCAAAAGCGAAAGAGAGAGTTACAAATTAGAATGAAGAAACCTATCCTGGGCTCAAGAAATTTAACTGTTGTCTTCTGAACTGTTTATTTGTTTTAATTAATCTTTTTAGTATGATTTTTAAATATAACAGTGATTTAATTGTTATTTTAAGGGAGGGGTAGAATTTAGGATTATTGTATATTGTCATTTTACCATGTTTTGACTCTTTTACTGTAAACTGCCTCGATCCTAATCAGAGTAGGCAGGATATAAATAAAAGATGATGATGATGATGATGATGATGATGATGATGATGATGATGATGATGTTTTGTATATGTGTATATATTTATGTATTTTAATGTTCAGATTAAAAATAAATACAGTGGTACCCCGGGTTACGAAATTAATTCGTTCCGCCGCCGCTTTCGTAACCCGGAAAACTTTCGCTAGCCGAAAAGCCCATAGGCTTTAATAGCGAAAGCCGCGATTTCGTGTGAAATCGCGCCGAAAAGCACCAAAATTTGTTTCGTAACCCGGAATAACCTTCGTAACCCGGAAACAATTAATTTAAAGGATTTTTTTCGTAACCCGGAAATTTCGTAAGGCGGCGCATTCGTATCCCGGGGTACCACTGTACATAGAATAAAGACAGATGGATTAGGTGGATTTATGGTGGACTGAATCCATTTTATGGCCCCCAAAAAGTGTGGGCAGAAAAAGGTTTTTTTGCACAGCAAATGTGATTTTCTGTAAGAGAAAATAACATTTTTGCACAGAAAATAATGAAAAGACATATATGCCCGCACCCATCAGCCCCATACTACAAATACATCCGTGAAAACTGCATAGATTTGAGGACTTTCCCACAACAGAGAGAAGAATGATAAAATTATTAATTATTTGCTAGGGCAACATAATTTAGAAAGATATCCGTCCCCGGCAGAGAGGAGATCTTTTGACCACCTACATGACGCTCAGTTAATTCAGAGCTTCAGGGGTACAGTTTGCGTCTCCCTTATCTGGAATTCCAAAATTTGAAGTATTCTAACATCCAAAATCATCCACACGGGTGGCTGAGATAGTGACACCTTTGCCTTCTGATGGTTCAGCGTACACAAACTTTGTTTCATGCACAACATGGTTAAAAATTTTATGGATAAATTCACCTTCAGGCTATGTGTATAAAGCGTACATTGTTCTTTTTGCTGTTGCTGTGTGCCTTCAAGCTGTTTCCAACTTATGGTGACCCTAACACAACCTTCCACAGGTTTTCCTGACTAATGTCTTCAGAGGGAGGTTGCAATTGCCCTCCTCTGAGGCTGAGAGAGTGCGACTTGCCAAAGGCACACAGTGGGGTTTTCCAGGGCAACCCTGGGTTCAAACCCTGGTCTCCAAAGGCACAGTCCAGCGCTCAAACCAATCCACCATACTGGCTCATGCAACATTAATGAATTTCATGTTTAGACATGGATTCCATCTGCAAGATATGTTATCATTATTATTATTTGTATTTTATTTATTTACACCCCACCATCCACCTGATAAAGGGAGTCGAGGCGGCTAAAGTATATTGCGATATTCCAAAGACTTGTGGGGGGAGGATCCAAAACCCAAAACACTTCTGGTCCCAAGCATATCAGAAAAGAGAGACTCAACCTGTATGATGATGACTCTATAGCAATCATCCCCCAAACTTAATCCTCCTGATGTTTTGGACTTAAACTCCCAGAAGCCTCAACCTACTTGGCCAGGAAAATGGCGACTCTAGTACACAAAGATGGGAAGTCAAGGTTTGCTATTGGGAATTTCTACTTTTTTGAATATTTTCAAGCCATGGATGCTTGAATCCTTGGATCAAATCAATCTGTGGATACAAGGGGCCGACTGTACTGATATGAATTGATGGATATGATTTGATTTATTAATTTGATATCTATTGATTTAATATGTATTGAAGGATCTGGAAACTATGCCCTATGAGGAGAACTATGCTTGAGAAATCTGATTCTAGGCTGCATCAATACTGCATGCTCATGTTTTACGTGGGCGCGCCATATGCAGCTTTCAGCATATGCTGAAAGCCGCGCTGGAAGAGCCCATTGCACGCCCCAGAAGAACTAAAAGGAACGGATCCCCACCTTAGGGGAGGGTACACTGTACAAGTATATTGTCTAAATCAAGGCAAGACATAGTACCACTCTGTTCTGCTCTGGTCAGGCCCCACCTGCAATATTGTGTCCAGTTCTGGGTTCCACAATTCAAACAGGATGTTGAGAAACTGGAGCGTGTCTAAAGGAGCGCAACCAAAATGGTGAAGGGTCTGGAAACCATGTCCTATGAGGAACGACTTAGGGAGCTATGGATGTTTAGTCTGGAGAAGAGAAGGTTAAGAGGCAATATGATAGTCCTGTTTAAATATTTGAAGGAATGTCATATTGAGGATGGAGCAAGCTTGTTTTCTGCTGCTCCAGAGAATAGGACCCAGAGCAATGGATGCAAAGTAAAGGAAAAGAGATTCCAGCTCAACATTAGGAGGAACCTAACACTTCCTTGGAGAGTGATGCAGTCTCCTTCTTTGGAGGCTGGATAGCCATCTGTCAGGGATGCTTTGATTGTGAGTTCCTGCATGGCATGGTCTTGGACTGGATGGCCTTCTGGCCTCTTCCAGTTCTATAATTCTATTACTTTTCTTGATCTAGACACTATACTGCTATTGATTCCTGTTAAAATCGCATTGGCCATTTTGGCTGCTGCATCACCCTCTTGGTTCACCTTCAACTTGTGGGCTACTAGGACTCCTAGATCCATTTTGCATGGCTCTCCCCATCCTATATCTATGAATTCCATGTCTTCCTGCCTAATTGTAGTACCTTACATTTCCCCCTGCTGAACTTCATGTTGTTAACTTTGGCTAGATTTTGGATAGATTACATTTTCTAATCTATTCAGATCATTTTGAATTTTGATCCTCTCCTCTGGGGTATTACCTACTCCTCCTAATTTGGATTCATCTGCAAATTTCACAGGCATGTCCTCTATTCTTTCATCCAAGTCACTGACAAATAAATAGATAATACACCCAATACTTATGGAATTTGCATGCCTTTCCGCTTTTGTTCAGTCTGGACTTCCAGAAACCAGAGGCTTATTCTTCCAAAGCATGTGTGAAAGTGTGTGTGTGTGTGTGTGTGTGTGTAGGTACATATTTACACACACAGACATGTGCGTGCATGCGCATACACGCATATGTTTATGTGTCTTTGAAAAATAATTGAGATTTTTTCCAAAGTAGGTCTGTCTGTGTGTGTCTGTGCATGTATATTTCTGTGTGCCAGTATGTCCACCAACATAACAGTAGTAACTTCCCCAGCAAACATCTCACAACATTGAAAAGGAACATTTTTCTTCCACCAACTCCTTGCTCCCAGAAAGGCCTTTTTTGCACTATTGCTAAGCATACAATGAAGGCAGAAGGAAGGAGGCTGCTTCAGGAGTGAGGCTGTACTTTGCCATGCTCCATGCGCTTCTCTGGTCACTCATTTGTCCATTTGTCCAAATGGGTTGGATTTGAGTGTCTTTTCACGTTTGTTCAGTCTGGTCTTTGAAAAAAATACTGAGATTTTATTCCAAAGTGTGTGTGTGTGTGTGTGTGTGTATTTCTGTGAAGCCAGTATATGTCCACTAACAGAGCCATGGCCACGTTCCCCATCAAATATCTCCCAATGGACAGCAATGGACTTTTCCCTCCATTGGCCCAAGGTTTCCAGGGACTACTTTTCTGCGCCATTGTGATGCGTATGACGAAGGCGGAAGGATCCAGGCTGCCTCTGGCCAACTGCCAGCCTCCATGGACTTCTCTGGTCAGAAGTGGAGGGAGAGTCAGGCTGAATGGTTAGAGGAAATGGGGGCCAAAGGAGGCTTAAGACCGCCTCTCAAAGAGGAAAATAGAAACAGCTAGAATGCTTCTGAAAGCTGGAGCTAAGTATTTCCTAAAGTTAACTGAGGGATTCTATACTGATCAGTTTATAGCTCTGAATATTGGCTTTTACACATTGGCTGTTATTAAGGGTTAGGAGGGCAATGAACAGAAAGGACAGAAAATCGAACAACGGAGGGAATTTGGGCTGAATTCACTGCCTTATCCTAAGTAGAGTGATTCAATGGGATTTGGACAGGTGCTTTGGTTTCCCAAGCATCTGTTGATTTCTACTGAGGTTAGTATTATCAGAAACTCCAGCTGCACGATCAGGTAAGTCCTCTTTTCTGTTTTTCAATAGCAATAAATACCAACAACAGTGTTTTAGGGAGAGATCCCTCACAAGAGAAAGCGCCATGATGTATTTTCAAGGCACTAAGGATGCCTTGATTTCTGCCCTAGTTAGTATTAGCTAATACAGTTAGGATTAACAAGTGGTTTAAGGTTTTAATTACAGGAGGAAGGAAGAAAGGAAGAATGGAAGGAAGGAAAAAGGTAAATATCAGACAGATGATACTTTGGTTTTTTCAAAAGAAATTTTGATTTCAGCTTTGGTTTGTTTTACCAAGTGTCTGTTTCTTTCTGCTGTGGTTAATATTATCTGCTACAGTTAGGATGAGCAAGAGGCTGAAGACTTTAATGACAGAAGGAAAGAAGAAAAGAAGAAAGGAAGGTAAATGTATGACAGACAATCATTTGCTTAATATTGATATTTCTGCTATTACTGGAAAGAGGGGAAGGCCCCTTATCTAGTAGAGCTTGGTAGCTTGCCCTTAAGTTATGGAGAAGGTTGTAGTATTTGAGGAGGGCTTAGATGGCCTTAAACCTCTGGCAGAAGAACATTATGTAGTTCCTAGTCCAAGTGTGTCACAAAGAAAGCTATATCTCTTGGCTGCTGCTCCTCGCTTCCTTCACATCTGGGCTCAAATCTTGCTCCTAGTTTTGTGATATTAAGGCCAATGGAGATAGCTTTGTGCGAACTGCGCTTGCGTTCTTCTGTCTCGTATTCCCTCTGTATTAATTTGATTTGATTTGATTTCATTTCATTTCTATACCGCCATTCTCACCGGAGGGAAAAAAGGTGGCTCACAACTAAAATGTTTAAAATGGTTATAACATTCAATCAATTGCAAAGTCTATATAAATCATCACATAAAATATGCAGAACTTAAAATAGACTAAAAACCCACCTGCCCCACCTTTGATGAGGGTGCAGCTGTCACACAAGTTTAAGCTGTGCAAATGCACTCCTGACCACTGCTAAGACCTGGGCATCCAGGCTCAAAGAGCAGTCCAGGCAGATGTGACATCTGAATGAATGGGCTCAGACGGCACATAAGTTTGCGAGGTGCAAATGCACTCCTGGCAACTGCTGAGAGAACTCTGCCACAGCAAACTACACAACCCAGGCTTTCTTGTGACCTTAATCCTGCAGAGTTGCAACCCCCCAAGAGTGAAAGTCCTGCGATTCCTAGGCAGCGCCAGAGTTATGGTTATCCTTTGTTGGCCCTGCAGGGTCCTCTCTGCGGAGCAACTGCTGACTCTTTGCGATGGATGCCAATTCCTGTGCCAAGCTCTCGGTGCCCCTCTGGATTTTCATGGGCGAAGGCAACTGGACAGTGAGTGACCCTCCGAGACTTTGCCGCGATTGGGCTTTGAATGCATTTGGGGACTTTGTTCTAGTGGCAATAGTGTGTGTGGGGGGGGGGCACTGAAACCTTTTGCCTCTTGGGATCACATACTTACAAGAAAGCAAACTTTCAAAGAAAATAACCAACATTCAATCACTCTTTGACCTTCTTTAGTGCATTGCTTTTGTATTGGAGTTTTTGTGGCAGTGGCGGGTTTCTCCTTTTCTTGGTTTTCAACAGTTGCGACCAAGAACACACAGACCTGAAAAGAATGCCTTCTCTCCAAGATCAATGAATGGAAGTCATTCCCATAAGACCATTGAGAACCCCTTTCCACTCACTTCCTTTGGGGTTACTTGGAGAGACTGGGGAACCCCGAGATCTTAAGTTTGCTTTTCACAGATCAGGAGAAGGAGGCAAAAAGTTCACACATAATGGATCAAGGAACAGGTCAGGTGTCTATTCTCTCTTTCCACATCATGAATAGAATGAGAATGCCTCTCTGTGGGTGTTTGTATGCGGGCTTTCTCTCCTTTTCAGGGGTTCTAGCAGTTCCTATGAAGAATCCACACAACCATTTGCCCGAATTCATTCCACACCCCTTCGCATTGTAGTTGGAAGATCTGGTAGGTTTAGACACTCTTGTTGGTATTTGTTGAGACACTGTAGTTGGTAGTTGTTGAGACAATGCTGTTGGCATTTGCTGAGACTTGCTCTTGAAATACAAAAGTGTGTTAGGAACAGATCCCTAACAAATCCAATCTCAAGGATGCATCTTAAAGGCAGTCCTTCTAATTCTGTCAGGTTTTCTTTTTCCTGAGAGAACACTCCTCTCTGTGTTCTCTCGGGTTTTGCTTTTCCCCTTGTTGCATTGCCAGAAAAAAGCAAAAGGCGCTGGTGGTTGGCACTCCTGGTTTCCGGGATGGGGTTCAAGTCCCTGCGGTGCCCACGCTTTCCTCCCAATGCAGCTCTCCTCTCCTCTTTCTGCCTTTTCTTATTTCACATACAACCAGATTCCCTGGGCTTAGGGGCACAGGACCTTTGAGATGGTGGGGAAAAGGGAAATCAAAGCACACTGGTTTTAATTTAACTGAAATAACAGCAGTCTAGGAATTTCTAGGTCCTCCAGCACAACTCTTATGTTCAACACCTGCTGGAGATTAACCATAGCATCATACCGTAGGACAGTGGTTCCCAACCTTTCTAATGCCGCGACCCTTTAATACAGTTCCTCATGTTGTGGCGACGCCCAACCATACAATTATTTTCATTGCTACATGCAAATAGGTGTTATCCGATGGTCTCAGGCGACCCCTGTGAAAGGGTCATTCGACCCCCAAAGGGGTCCCGACCCACAGGTTGGGAACCACTGCCGTAGGACATACAAATGCCTAGAGGAGTGTTTTCTCTAGGAATCTCTAGGTCCTCTCATGCACTACCTTGTGCTGCCACTACCTTCCTTCCTTCCTTCCTTCCTTCCTTCCTTCCTTCCTTTCTCTCAGTTTCTGTCTCTGCATCTTCGCTGAGGAAAGAAAACCACTTAAACTGCCATGGCTCCATCCTACAGACTCCTGGCATTTGTAGTTTTGTGAGGCAGCAGCATTCCTTGGCAAAGAGAGCCAAAGGCTATGTAAAACTACAAATTCCATTGGATTCCATAGGATGTGGTGTCAAATAGCATTATTACTCTAGTGTAGATGTACCCTTAGACTCAAAGACACTACCAAAATACACCTTTTCTACAATACTCTTTTGAATACTAAGCCTTCTATGTGCTCTTCAGATACATTTTGTAAATTTTTTATTCCTTAAAATATTAAGTATTGTGAAGTCAAGGTAGGTTCCTAATATCTAGATTGAACATCATCACATATTCTGGACTAGTAAGATTTATATTTTATAAAGAAGGCAAGCAAAGATATACCAATTGATTCACTTTGGAAGCTGTTCAAATAAGGCCGATTTGGGGATGTTGTGAAGCTAGTGACACCTGTTTATTAAGGCTCTTATTAAATTATAGAATGTGGGAAATCTATCATGTTTTCAGATCAGTCATTAATAAGAAGAACAGTTTAAAATGAAAAGCTTGCTTCCAAAGAAGATTGGAGCAATACAATTTGGTAAGAATTTGATGTTGTTTACGTCTCTTCATATTCTTCTTTCTATTGCAATGGGTGGTCTGAAGGGAAAGATGACACTCCTAATTCTAAAAGGTAATGTAAATATATTGATTATATTTTATATGCTCAATAGGTTGGAAGAAAGAGCATGGGCAGGAGAAATTTGGAGTACTTGGGAATCTTAGTCTGGGAACCGAGGAACACGGAGACACTAAACAAAGAATATAGACCTGAGGGGCTTCTATTCATTGTGACTTTCTTTCTCTCTGTTTGTAGTATGATCCAACAAGCCTAAAAGGGCTAATGAAAAGCATGATTTAAACCAGTCAGAAGTAAAGAAAGTGTGGGTTTTATATATCGATTTTTCCCATTGCTCCCTCCAGAGGCTTTTTTTAAACAAGCCGTCAATTGAGCGCATAGGCTCCTGACGTCACAGTGTTGTCACCTAATTCGAAGCACTTTGACACGGTTCATTTTGCTCCCCATTCCCATTTGTGTCCTTTGTCTTTTTTTATTTTTTAGAGAGGGGGCTGGCAGTCAATGAAAATAGGTGCTCTCCCTCTGGGGAAAAGAGAAGGAGCATCCACGCCCCCAAGTCCCTTTGCCTCCCAGGCTGTCCTATGTCTTCCAAGAGACCCTCTGGGGAAAGGGAGCCTCCATCCCCCCCAAGTCCTTTTGCCTCCCCCATTGCTCCCTCGGCTGTCTGGGGGGCAATCGAGCAGGCGTGTAAAATGAAAGACAATAGAATAGTTAAAAACGGTGTTCAATGGCTCTCCTCACCCTTGTCATTCCCATTCGTTTGTCCCGAATGCGCCCTCAAATGGGAACGATGCACCATAATCCCAGTCTTGATCCGCTTCATAAGCCAGTGGGAATGGGGCTAAGGAGTCACAGTGCTTGCAACAAGTATATTGTGCATTTCGCTTGGCCAATAAAGGTCTCATTGATGGATTTTAGTGGTATAGTGGTTTGAGTGTTGGATTCTGGAAAACCAGGATTCAAATCTCCACTCAAACATGGCAAGCTATTGAGTGATCCTGTGCAAGTCACGCTCGCAACTGCAGAGGAAGGCAAAGGGAAAACCCTCTCTGAACCAGTCTTGCCAAGAAAACCTTGGGATGCATTCACCTTCAGATCGCCATAAATTGGGTATGACTTGAAAGCATGCAAGAACATGTGATGGCATGAGACGCACAACTCTGCTGGCCTCTGACCTTAGGCAAGTCCCAATCTCTCAGCCCCAGGGGAGAGCAAAGGCAAAGCCCTTCTGAAGAAATCTTGTCAAGAAAACCCTAAGGGAGGGTCACCATAAGCCTAAGGGCCACTGTGGTGTAGTGGTTTGAGCATTGGGAGATCAGGCTTTGAATCCCTGATCAGTCTTGGAAACTGACTGGGTAACCTTGAGCAAGTCACACACTCTCAGCCTCTGAGGAAGATGGCGGCATTAGCCCAGTTTGGATGGATGCACATTCCTCCTTTCCTTGCCGAATGAGAATCAGATGCAGCTCTCTTGCGGGATGAGATCCGTCAAATAACCGATCTAGAGGGCTTTAAAAGATCATTAAGACGGATCTCTTCCGGCAGGCCTTCCCGGAAATAAAACGCTCGGCCACGAATAAGACTTCCCATGATGATGATTATTTGGATTACTTGGGATCTTATACTGTTTAATCTTGTTTTAAGAGGGGGGCACTATGTATATATGGATAGAAATAAAACAATATCTTTTTTATTTATTTTATTTCTCTTGCTTTCAACCTCTACAGGAACTTTATAGAACTTGGTAGACCTTTATGGAACGCCACGTGGAGGTTTATGGAGCTGAGATGCCTTCTCCAAGAAGGAACCTGGGCCCTCGCCAAATGGAAATCATCTTGGGGAGCTGGTCCTCATTTTCCAAAACAATTTGGATCTTCCTCTCCGAACGGCACCCAGTTTGGCTGGAATTATGGTTGCCAGGTCAAGAGTATCTCAGGGCCAAAACTGAAGATCTCTGTATGGCGGGGACGATAGATGCAAATCAATCAACACAATCCCATGGATTCAAATGACAAGAAAAGAGATTGTACTGAAATATTAGGAAGAACCTTTTGTAAAAATTACTGTAAAAGTAGTGCAACTGCAGAAGAGATTGCTTTGGAGGGTGGTGGACTCTCCAGCTTTGGAGGTCTTTAAACAGAGGGTGGTTGGTCATCTTTTGGTAATTGTGGATTCCTGTATATGGAATATATGGCTCTTGTGGCCCTCTCAATCCCAGGATTTATGATTCGATGATGATGATGATTATGATGATATTCTACCTGTTTCCCAGTTCAAGACTCAAAATCGGTTACAACTGTCCATTGGTCTCTGTCCTAGTCTCTGGAGCAACAGAAAAAAAGCTCGCTCCATCACCTCCATGACAGTCCTTCCCATATTTCAGATCAACTTTTATGTTTCCTGGTGGCATGCTCTATTACTTGCAGAAAGAGGGTTGTGTCAAATTTAGTGATGCAAAATTGCAAAACTGACACAGAGTTGTAACTAACTGACGCATCTCTCCCTGAATAGTATCCTATCCCTGTTTTATGCTAACCCAAACTCCAGATTCAGCTCCTTGGTCAAAGCAAATTGGGCAGCTTCAACAGGAAATGATTCAATGCCTAAGGCTTTTGTTTTTGAATAAATATCTGCATTATATGTAAAAGGTAAATATAATTTCTATGATACAGATGAATGTAGAGGTGATATGATAATATAATTCACTATAATATGATAAGGAGAAGAAGAACTGATGAAATTATAATCTGGATAGAAGCATACAGATTCAAAAGCAAAACAGAGAGTTACAAATTAGAATGAAGAAACCTATCCTGGGCTCAAGAAATTTAACTGTTGTCTTCTAAACTGTTTATTTGTTTTAATTAATATTTTTGGTATGATTTTTAAATATAACAGTGATTCAATTGTCATTTTAAGGGAGGGGTAGAATTTAGGATTATTGTATATTGTCATTTTACCATGTTTTGACTCTTTTACTGTAAACTGCCTCGATTCTAATCAGAGTAGGCAGGATATAAATAAAAGATGATGATGATGATGATGATGATGATGATGTTTTGTATATGTGTATATATTTATGTATTTTAATGTTCAGATTAAAAATAAATAAATAGAATAAAGACAGATAGATTAGGTAGATTTATGGTGGACTGAATCCATTTTATGGCCCCCAAAAAGTGTGGGCAGAAAAAGGTTTTTTTGCACAGCAAATGTGATTTTCTGTAAGAGAAAATAACATTTTTGCACAGAAAATAATGAAAAGACATATATGCCCACACCCATCAGCTCCATACTACAAATACATCCTTGAAAACTGCATAGATTTGAGGACTTTCCCACAACAGAGAGAAGAATGATAAAATTATTAATTATTTGCTAGGGCAACATAATTTAGAAAGATATCCGTCCCCGGCAGAGAGGAGATCTTTTGACCACCTACAAGACTCTCAGTTAATTCAGAGCTTCAGGGGTACAGTTTGCGTCTCCCTTATCTGGAATTCCAAAATTTGAAGTATTCTAACATCCAAAATCATCCACACAGGTGGCTGAGATAGTGACACCTTTGCCGTCTGATGGTTCAGCGTACACAACCTTTGTTTCATGCACAACATGGTTAAAAATTTTATGGATAAATTCACCTTCAGGCTATGTGTATAAAGCGTACATTGTCGTTTTTGCTGTTGCTGTGTGCCTTCAAGCTGTTTCCAACTTATGGTGACCCTAACACAACCTTCCACAGGTTTTCCTGATTAATGTCTTCAGAGGGAGGTTGCAATTGCCCTCCTCTGAGGCTGAGAGAGTGCAACTTGCCAAAGGCACACAGTGGGGTTTTCCAGGGCCAACCCTGGGTTCAAACCCTGCTCTCCAAAGGCATAGTCCAGCGCTCAAACCAATCAACCATACTGGCTCATGGAACATTAATGAATTTCATGTTTAGACATGGATTCCATCTGCAAGGTAAGTTATCATTATTATTATTTGTATTTTATTTATTTATACCCCACCATCCACCTGATAAAGGGAGTCGAGGCGGCTAAAGTATATTGCGATATTCCAAAGACTTGTGGGGGGAGGATCCAAAACCCAAAACACTTCTGGTCCCAAGCATATCAGAAAAGAGAGACTCACCCTGTATGATGATGACTCTATAGCGATGATCCCCAAACTTAATCCTCCTGATGTTTTGGACTTCAACTCCCAGAAGCCTCAACCTACTTGGCCAGAAGTCAGGAATGTTGAGAGCTGAAGTTCAAAACATCTGGAGGAGCAAAGTTTGGGAATCACTGCCCTAGAGTTTCGCTGCATCCCCGTACCTCCTATTACTCAAGGTGACAGAGTGCTCCCAGTCTTTGAGCGTCAGGTTTTCGGTGACATTGTTTAAGATGGCCAACTCATGCTTCAGCTGCTGCTCCATGGCAATGTGGACCAGGTGCATCTGCCGCACATCCACGGTGGCATTGCTGATCAAGACCTGCAGGTCCTGGATACGGGTGTGGTGGATGCCCAGGTCGTAGGACAGAGTTCGGTGCATGCTGCCCACCTCGCCTCCCACTTCGGTGAACTGGTCACTCAGGCGCTCCACGTGGGAGGAGGCGGCGGCTGTTCCCCTCCACCGAGAGTCTGTATATCCTGCAAGCAGCAGATGTGGTCCAGGCATTCCCCTTTCGAGGAATGCTGCATCGCCCTCAGCTGAAAGTCTTGGAAGGTTTCGTTCAACCGGTTCACGGTCTCAGTCAGCGCTTTGAGATCCTCTGGGGAACTCTGAGGTTGGGAAACTGCTAAGGAGAGAAGGAGACATCTCAAACTGGGAGAAAATGGAAAACCTATTCTGCACCACCAGTGCAGAAAACGAGGCCAACATGAATAGAAAAGAGTGTGTGCATTCCCACCTTAGTCAGCATGGCATGATGGTCTGAGTGTTGGACGAGGACTGAGGAGACCAAGGTTCGAATAACATCTCGGTCATGAAAACCCATTGACGACCATGGAAAAGTCACACTCTCTCAACCTCAGAGGACGGCCTCCCACAGAACCAAAGCACCATCCAACCTCTGATTAAAGACCTCCAAAGGAGACACCACCACCCTCCGAGGGACCAGTGTCTTCCACTGTGGAGCAGTTCTCCCTGTCAGGAAGTTCCTCCCAATGTTTAGGTGGAATCTCTTTTCCTGGAGCTTGCATCCCTTGCTCGGTGTCCTATTCCTTGGAACAGCAGAAAACAACATTGCTCCAACCTTTCAATGACACCCTTTCAAATATCTGAACAGGGCTATCACACCACTTCTTAACCTTCTCTTCTCGAGGCTAAACATATCCAGCTCCCATAGTCTCTCCTCACAGGGCTTGGTCGTTCACCATTTTGACTGCACAAGCTCGCGCTTGTCCATATCCTTTTGCAATTATGGTGGGCAGAACTGGACAAAATATTCCAAGTGACGTATATCCTGGTGTTTGGTTCCATGACCCCTCGAGGATAACCAAATCCATGGATGCTCAAGTCCCGTTAAATATAATGGAAAAGGAAAATGGCGACTCTAGTACACAAAGATGGGAAGTCAAGGTTTGCTATTGGGAATTTCTACTTTTTTGAATATTTTCAAGCCATGGATGCTTGAATCCTTGGATCAAATCAATCTGTGGATACAAGGGGCCGACTGTACTGATATGAATTGATGGATATGATTTGATTTATTAATTTGATATCTATTGATTTAATATGTATTGAAGGATCTGGAAACTATGCCCTATGAGGAGAACTATGCTTGAGAAATCTGATTCTAGGCTGCATCAATACTGCATGCTCGTGTTTTACGTGGGCACGCCATATGCAGCTTAAAGCATATGCTGAAAGCCGTGCTGGAAGAGCCCATTGCATGCCCCAGAAGAACTAAAAGGAACGGATCCCCACATTAGGGGAGGGTACACTGTACAAGTATATTGGCTAGATCAAGGCAAGACATAGTACCACTCTATTCTGCTCTGGTCAGGCCCCACCTGCAATATTGTGTCCAGTTCTGGGTGCCACAATTCAAATAGGATGTTGAGAAACTGGAGCTTGTCTAAAGGAGGGCAACCAAAATGGTGAAGGGTCTGGAAACCATGTCCTATGAGGAACGACTTAGGGAGCTATGGATGTTTAGTCTGGAGAAGAGAAGGTTAAGAGGCAATATGATAGTCCTATTTAAATATTTGAAGGAATGTCATATTGAGGATGGAGCAAGCTTGTTTTCTGCTGCTCCAGAGAATAGGACCCAGAGCAATGGATGCAAAGTAAAGGAAAAGAGATTCCAGCTCAACATTAGGAGGAACCTAACACTTCCTTGGAGAGTGATGCAGTCTCCTTCTTTGGAGGCTGGATAGCCATCTGTCAGGGATGCTTTGATTGTGAGTTCCTGCATGGCATGGTCTTGGACTGGATGGCCTTCTGGCCTCTTCCAGTTCTATAATTCTATTACTTTTCTTGATCTAGACACTATACTGCTATTGATTCCTATTAAAATCGCATTGGCCATTTTGGCTGCTGCATCACCCTCTTGGCTCACCTTCAACTTGTGGGCTACTAAGACTCCTAGATCCATTTTGCATGGATCTCCCCATCCTATATCTATCAATTCCATGTCTTCCTGCCTAATTGTAGTACCTTACATTTCCCCCTGCTGAACTTCATGTTGTTAACTTTGGCTAGATTTTGGATAGATTACATTTTCTAATCTATTCAGATCATTTTGAATTTTGATCCTCTCCTCTGGGGTATTACCTACTCCTCCTAATTTGGATTCATCTGCAAATTTCACAGGCATGTCCTCTATTCTTTCATCCAAGTCACTGATAAATAAATAGATAATACACTCAATACTTATGGAATTTCCATGCCTTTCCGCTTTTGTTCAGTCTGGACTTCCAGAAACCAGAGGCTTATTCTTCCAAAGCATGTGTGAAAGCATGTGTGTGTGTGTGTGTAGGTACATATTTACACACAGAGACATGTGCGTGCATGCACAAACACGCATATGTTTATGTGTCTTTGAAAAATAATTGAGATTTTTTCCAAAGTAGGTCTGTCTGTGTGTGTCTGTGCATGTATATTTCTTTGTGCCAGTATGTCCACCAACATAACAGTAGTAACTTCCCCAGCAAACATCTCACAACATTGAAAAGGAACATTTTTCTTCCACCAACTCCTTGCTCCCAGAAACGCCTTTTTTGCACTATTGCTAAGCATACAATGAAGGCAGAAGGAAGGAGGCTGCTTCAGGAGTGAGGCTGTACTTTGCCATGCTCCATGCGCTACTCTGGTCACTCATTTGTCCATTTCTCCAAATGGGTTGGATTTGAGTGTCTTTTCACGTTTGTTCAGTCTGGTCTTTGAAAAAAATACTGAGATTTTATTCCAAAGTGTGTGTGTGTGTGTATTTCTGTGAAGCCAGTATATGTCCACTAACAGAGCCATGTCCACTTTCCCCATCAAATATCTCCCAATGGACAGCAATGGACTTTTCCCTCCATTGGCTCAAGGTCTCCAGGGACTACTTTCCTGTGCCATTGTGATGCGTATAACGAAGGCGGAAGGATCCAGGCTGCCTCTGGCCAACCGCCAGCCTCCATGGACTTCTCTGGTCAGAAGTGGAGGGAGAGTCAGGCTGAATGGTTAGAGGAATTGGGGGCCAAAGGAGGTTTAAGACCACCTCTCAAAGAGGAAAATAGAAACAGCTAGAATGCTTCTGAAAGCTGGAGCTAAGTATTTCCTAAAGTTAACTGAGGGATTCTATACTGATCAGTTTATAGCTCTGAATATTGGCTTTTACACATTGGCTGTTATTAAGGGTTAGGAGGGCAATGAACAGAAAGGACAGAAAATCGAACAACGGAGGGGAATTTGGGCTGAATTCACTGCCTTATCCTAAGCAGAGTGATTCAATGGGATTTGGACAGGTGCTTTGGTTTCCCAAGCGTCTGTTGATTTCTACTGAGGTTAGTATTATCAGAAACTCCAGCTGCACGATCAGGTAAGTCCTCTTTTCTGTTTTTCAATAGCAATAAATACCAACAACAGTGTTTTAGGGAGAGATCCCTCACAAGAGAAAGCGCCATGATGTATTTTCAAGGCACTAAGGATGCCTTGATTTCTGCCCTAGTTAGTATTAGCTAATACAGTTAGGATTAACAAGTGGTTTAAGGCTTTAATTACAGGAGGAAGGAAGAAAGGAAGGAAGGAAGGAAGGAAGAAAAAAGGTAAATATCCGACAGATGATACTTTGGTTTTTTCAAAAGAAATTTTGATTTCAGCTTTGGTTTGTTTTACCAAGTGTCTGTTTCTTTCTGCTGTGGTTAATATTATCTGCTACAGTTAGGATGAGCAAGAGGCTTAAGACTTTAATGACAGAAGGAAAGAAGAAAAGAAGAAAGGAAGGTAAATGTATGACAGACAATCATTTGCTTAATATTGATATTTCTGCTATTACTGGAAAGAGGGGAAGGCCCCTTATCTAGTAGAGCTTGGTGGCTTGCCCTTACGTTATGGAGAAGGTTGTAGTATTTGAGGAGGGCTTAGATGGCCTTAAACCTCTGGCAGAAGAACATTATGTAGTTCCTAGTCCAAGTGTGTCACAAAGAAAGCTATATCTCTTGGCTGCTGCTCCTCGCTTCCTTCACATCTGGGCTCAAATCTTGCTCCTAGTTTTGTGATATTAAGGCCAATGGAGATAGCTTTGTGCGAACTGCGCTTGCGTTCTTCTGTCCTGTATTCCCTCTGTATTAATTTGATTTGATTTGATTTCATTTCATTTCTATACCGCCATTCTCACCGGAGGGACAAAAGGTGGCTCACAGCTAAAATGTTTAAAATGGTTATAACATTCAATCAATTGCAAAGTCTATATAAATCATCACATAAAATATGCAGAACTTAAAATAGACTAAAAACCCACCTGCCCCACCTTTGATGAGGGTGCAGCTGTCACACAAGTTTAAGCTGTGCAAATGCACTCCTGACCACTGCTAAGACCTGGGCATCCAGGCTCAGAGAGCAGTCCAGGCAGATGTGACATCTGAATGAATGGGCTCAGACGGCACATAAGTTTGCGAGGTGCAAATGCACTCCTGGCAACTGCTGAGAGAACTCTGCCACAGCAAACTACACAACCCAGGCTTTCTTGTGACCTTAATCCTGCAGAGTTGCAACCCCCCAAGAGTGAAAGTCCTGTGATTCCTTGGCAGCGCCAGAGTTATGGGTATCCTTTGTTGGCCTTGCAGGGTCCTCTCTGCGGAGCAACTGCTGACTCTTTGCGATGGATGCCAATTCCTGTGCCAAGCTCTGGGTGCCCCTCTGGATTTTCATGGGCGAAGGCAACTGGACAGTGAGTGACCCTCCGAGACTTTGCCGCGATTGGGCTTTGAATGCATTTGGGGACTTTGTTCTAGTGGCAATAGTGTGTGTGTGGGGGGGGCACTGAAACCTTTTGCCTCTTGGGATCACATATTTACAAGAAAGCAAACTTTCAAAGAAAATAACCAACATTCAATCACTCTTTGACCTTCTTTAGTGCATTGCTTTTGTATTGGAGTTTTTGTGGCAGTGGCGGGTTTCTCCTTTTCTTGGTTTTCAACAGTTGCGACCAAGAACACACAGACCTGAAAAGAATGCCTTCTCTCCAAGATCAATGAATGGAAGTCATTCCCATAAGACCATTGAGAACCCCTTTCCACTCACTTCCTTTGGGGTTACTTGGAGAGACTGGGGAACCCCGAGATCTTAAGTTTGCTTTTCACAGATCAGGAGAAGGAGGCAGTGTCTCAGAGGCAAAACGTTCACACATAATGGATCAAGGAACAGGTCAGGTGTCTATTCTCTCTTTCCACATCATGAATAGAAGGAGAATGCCTCTCTGTGGGTGTTTGTATGCGGGGTTTCTCTCCTTTTCAGGGGTTCTAGCAGTTCCTATGAAGAATCCACACAACCATTTGCCCGAAATCATTCCACACCCCTTTGCATTGTAGTTGGAAGATCTGGTAGGTTTAGACACTGTTGTTGGTATTTGTTGAGACACTGTAGTTGGTAGTTGTTGAGACAATGTTGTTGGCATTTGCTGAGACTTGCTCTTGAAGTACAAAAGTGTGTTAGGAACAGATCCCTAACAAATCCAATCTCAAGGATGCATCTTAAAGGCAGTCCTTCTAATTCTGTCAGGTTTTCTTTTTCCTGAGAGAACACTCCTCTCTGTGTTCTCTCGGGTTTTGCTTTTCCCCTTGTTGCATTGCCAGAAAAAAGCAAAAGGCGCTGGTGGTTGGCACTCCTGGTTTCCGGGATGGGGTTCAAGTCCCTGCGGTGCCCACGCTTTCCTCCCAATGCAGCTCTCCTCTCCTCTTTCTGCCTTTTCTTATTTCACATACAACCAGATTCCCTGGGCTTAGGGGCACAGGACCTTTGAGATGGTGGGGAAAAGGGAAATCAAAGCACACTGGTTTTAATTTAACTGAAATAACAGCAGTCTAGGAATTTCTAGGTCCTCCAGCACAACTCTTATGTTCAACACCTGCTGGAGATTAACCATAGCATCATACCGTAGGACAGTGGTTCCCAACCTTTCTAATGCCGCGACCCTTTAATACAGTTCCTCATGTTGTGGCGACCCCCAACCATACAATTATTTTCATTGCTACATGCAAATAGGTGTTATCCGATGGTCTCAGGCGACCCCTGTGAAAGGGTCGTTCGACCCC
The DNA here is from genome assembly GCA_023333645.1 of Sceloporus occidentalis. Lineage (NCBI taxonomy): Eukaryota > Metazoa > Chordata > Lepidosauria > Squamata > Phrynosomatidae > Sceloporus > Sceloporus occidentalis. The sequence goes on along the minus strand of JALMGF010000004.1, from coordinate 5,167,152 downwards.
CAAAGGGGTCCCGACCCACAGATTGGGAACCACTGCCGTAGGACATACAAATGCCTAGAGGAGTGTTTTCTCTAGGAATCTCTAGGTCCTCTCATGCACTACCATGTCCTGCCACTACCTTCCTTCCTTCCTTCCTTCCTTCCTTCCTTCCTTCCTTTCTCTCAGTTTCTGTCTCTGCATCTTCGCTGAGGAAAGAAAACCACTTTAACTGCCATGGCTCCATCCTACAGACTCCTGGCATTTGTAGTTTTGTGAGGCAGCAGCATTCCTTGGCAAAGAGAGCCAAAGACTATGTAAAACTACAAATTCCATTGGATTCCATAGGATGTGGTGTCAAATAGCATTATTACTCTAGTGTAGATGTACCCTTAGACTCAAAGACACTACCAAAATACACCTTTTCTACAATACTCTTTTGAATACGAAGCCTTCTATGTGCTCTTCAGATACATTTTGTAAATTTCGTATTCCTTGAAATATTAAGTATTGTGAAGTCAAGGTAGGTTCCTAATATCTAGATTGAACATCATCACATATTCTGGACTAGTAAGATTTATATTTTATAAAGAAGGCAAGCAAAGATATACCAATTGATTCACTTTGGAAGCTGTTCAAATAAGGCCGATTTGGGGATGTTGTGAAGCTAGTGACACCTGTTTATTAAGGCTCTTATTAAATTAGAGAATGTGGGAAATCTATCATGTTTTCAGATCAGTCATTAATAAGAAGAACAGTTTAAAATGAAAAGCTTGCTTCCAAAGAAGATCGGAGCAATACAATTTGGTAAGAATTTGATGTTGTTTACGTCTCTTCATATTCTTCTTTCTATTGCAATGGGTGGTCCGAAGGGCAAGATGACACTCCTAATTCTAAAAGGTAATGTAAATATATTGATTATATTTTATATGCTCAATAGGTTGGAAGAAAGAGCATGGGCAGGAGAAATTTGGAGTACTTGGGAATCTTAGTCTGGGAACCGAGGAACACGGAGACACTAAACCAAGAATATAGACCTGAGGGGCTTCTATTCATTGTGACTTTCTTTCTCTCTGTTTGTAGTATGATCCAACAAGCCTAAAAGGGCTAATGAAAAGCATGATTTAAACCAGTCAGAAGTAAAGAAAGTGTGGGTTTTATATATCGATTTTTCCCATTGCTCCCTCCAGAGGCTTTTTTTAAACAAGCCGTCAATTGAGCGCATAGGCTCCTGACGTCACAGTGTTGTCACCTAATTCGAAGCACTTTGACACGGTTCATTTTGCTCCCCATTCCCATTTGTGTCCTTTGTCTTTTTTATTTTTTAGAGAGGGGGCTGGCAGTCAATGAAAATAGGTGCTCTCCCTCTGGGGAAAAGAGAAGGAGCATCCACGCCCCCAAGTCCCTTTGCCTCCCAGGCTGTCCTATGTCTTCCAAGAGACCCTCTGGGGAAAGGAAAGAAGCCTCCATCCCCCCAAGTCCTTTTGCCTCCCCCATTGCTCCCTCGGCTGTCTGGGGGGCAATCGAGCAGGCATGTAAAATGAAAGACAATAGAATAGTTAAAAACGGTGTTCAATGGCTCTCCTCACCCTTGTCATTCCCATGCGTTTGCCCCGAATGCGCCCTCAAATGGGAACGATGCACCATAATCCCAGTCTTGATCCACTTCATAAGCCAGTGGGAATGGGGCTAAGGAGTCACACTGCTTGCAACAAGTATATTGTGCATTTCGCTTGGCCAATAAAGGTCTCATTGATGGATTTTAGTGGTATAGTGGTTTGAGTCTTGGATTCTGGAAAACCAGGATTCAAATCTCCACTCAAACATGGCAACCTATTGAGTGATCCTGTGCAAGTCATGCTCGCAACTTCAGAGGAAGGCAAAGGGAAAACCCTCTCTGAACCAGTCTTGCCAAGAAAACCTTGGGATACATTCACCTTCGGATCGCCATAAATTGGGTATGACTTGAAAGCGTGCAACAACATGTGATGGCATGAGACGCACAACTCTGCTCACATCTGAGCTTAGGCAAGTCCCAATCTCTCAGGCCCAGGGGAGAGCAAAGGCAAAGCCCTTCTGAAGAAACCTCGTCAAGAAAACCCTAAGGGAGGGTCACCATAAGCCTAAGAGCCACTGTGGTGTAGTGGTTTGAGCATTGGGAGATCAGGCTTTGAATCCCTGATCAGTCTTGGAAACTGACTGGGTAACCTTGAGCAAGTCACACACTCTCAGCCACTGAGGAAGATGGAGGCATTAGCCCAGTTTGGATGGATGCACATTCCTCCTTTCCTTGCCGAATGAGAATCAGATGCAGCTCTCTTGCGGGATGAGATCCGTCAAATAACCGATCTAGAGGGCTTTAAAAGATCATTAAGACGGATCTCTTCCGGCAGGCCTTCCCGGAAATAAAACGCTCGGCCACGAATAAGACTTCCCATGATGATGATTATTTGGATTACTTGGGATCTTATACTGTTTAATCTTGTTTTAAGAGGGGGGCACTATGTATATATGGATAGAAATAAAACAATATCTTTTTTATTTATTTTATTTCTCTTGCTTTCAACCTCTACAGGAACTTTATAGAACTTGGTAGACCTTTATGGAACGCCACGTGGAGGTTTATGGAGCTGAGATGCCTTCTCCAAGAAGGAACCTGGGCCCTCGCCAAATGGAAATCATCTTGGGGAGCTGGTCCTCATTTTCCAAAACAATTTGGATCTTCCTCTCCGAACGGCACCCAGTTTGGCTGGAATTATGGTTGCCAGGTCAAGAGTATCTCAGGGCCAAAACTGAAGATCTCTGTATGGCGGGGACGATAGATGCAAATCAATCAACACAATCCCATGGATTCAAATGACAAGAAAAGAGATTGTACTGAAATATTAGGAAGAACCTTTTGTAAAAATTACTGTAAAAGTAGTGCAACTGCAGAAGAGATTGCTTTGGAGGGTGGTGGACTCTCCAGCTTTGGAGGTCTTTAAACAGAGGGTGGTTGGTCATCTTTTGGTAATTGTGGATTCCTGTATATGGAATATATGGCTCTTGTGGCCCTCTCAATCCCAGGATTTATGATTCGATGATGATGATGATGATGATGATGATGATATTCTACCTGTTTCCCAGTTCAAGACTCAAAATCGGTTACAACTGTCCATTGGTCTCTGTCCTAGTCTCTGGAGCAACAGAAAAAAAGCTCGCTCCATCACCTCCATGACAGTCCTTCCCATATTTCAGATCAACTCTTGTGTTTCCTGGTGGCATGCTCTATTACTTGCAGAAAGAGGGTTGTGTCAAATTTAGTGATGCAAAATTGCAAAACTGACACAGAGTTGTAACTAACTGATACATCTCTCCCTGAATAGTATCCTATCCCTGTTTTATGCTAACCCAAACTCCAGATTCAGCTCCTTGGTCAAAGCAAATTGGGCAGCTTCAACAGGAAATGATTCAGTGCATAACGCTTTTGTTTTTGAATAAATATCTGCATTATATTTAAAAGGTAAATATAATTTCTATGATACAGATGAATGTAGAGGTGATATGATAATATAATTCACTATAACATGATAAGGGGAAGAAGAACTGATGAAATTATAATCTGGATAGAAGCATACAGATTCAAAAGCGAAAGAGAGAGTTACAAATTAGAATGAAGAAACCTATCCTGGGCTCAAGAAATTTAACTGTTGTCTTCTAAACTGTTTATTTCTTTTAATTAATCTTTTTAGTATGATTTTTAAATATAACAGTGATTTAATTGTTATTTTAAGGGAGGGGTAGAATTTAGGATTATTGTATATTGTCATTTTACCATGTTTTGACTCTTTTACTGTAAACTGCCTCGGTTCTAATCAGAGTAGGCAGGATATAAATAAAAGATGATGATGATGATGATGATGATGTTTTGTATATGTGTATAAATTTATGTATTTTAATGTTCAGATTAAAAATAAATAAATAGAATAAAGACAGATGGATTAGGTGGATTTATGGTGGACTGAATCCATTTTATGGCCCCCAAAAAGCGTGGGCAGAAAAAGGTTTTTTTGCACAGCAAATGTGATTTTCTGTAAGAGAAAATAACATTTTTGCACAGAAAATAATGAAAAGACATATATGCCCGCACCCATCAGCTCCATACTACAAATACATCCTTGAAAACTGCATAGATTTGAGGACTTTCCCACAACAGAGAGAAGAATGATAAAATTATTAATTATTTGCTAGGGCAACATAATTTAGAAAGATATCCGTCCCCGGCAGAGAGGAGATCTTTTGACCACCTACATGACGCTCAGTTAATTCAGAGCTTCAGGGGTACAGTTTGCGTCTCCCTTATCTGGAATTCCAAAATTTGAAGTATTCTAACATCCAAAATCATCCACACGGGTGGCTGAGATAGTGACACCTTTGCCTTCTGATGGTTCAGCGTACACAAACTTTGTTTCATGCACAACATGGTGAAAAATTTTATGGATAAATTCACCTTCAGGCTATGTGTATAAAGCGTACATTGTCGTTTTTGCTGTTGCTGTGTGCCTTATGGTGACCCTAACACAACCTTCCACAGGTTTTCCTGATTAATGTCTTCAGAGGGAGGTTGCAATTGCCCTCCTCTGAGGCTGAGAGAGTGCGACTTGCCAAAGGCACACGGTGGGGTTTTCCAGGGCCAACCCTGGGTTCAAACCCTGCTCTCCAAAGGCATAGTCCAGCGCTCAAACCAATCAACCATACTGGTCCCAAGCATATCAGAAAAGGGAGACTCAACCTGTATGATGATGACTCTATAGCGATGATCCCCCAAACTTAATCCTCCTGATGTTTTGGACTTCAACTCCCAGAAGCCTCAACCTACTTGGCCAGAAGTCAGGAATGTTGGGAGCTGAAGTTCAAAACATCTGGAGGAGCAAAGTTTGGGAATCACTGCCCTAGAGTTTCGCTGCATCCCCGTACCTCCTATTACTCAAGGTGACAGAGTGCTCCCAGTCTTTGAGCGTCAGGTTTTCGGTGACATTGTTTAAGATGGCCAACTCATGCTTCAGCTGCTGCTCCATGGCAATGTGGACCAGGTGCATCTGCCGCACATCCACGGTGGCATTGCTGATCAAGACCTGCAGGTCCTGGATACGGGTGTGGTGGATGCCCAGGTCGTAGGACAGAGTCCGGTTCATGCTGCCCACCTCGCCTCCCACTTCGGTCAACTGGTCACTCAGGCGCTCCACGTGGGAGGCGGCAGCTGTTCCCCTCCACCGAGAGTCTGTACATCCTGCAAGCAGCAGATGTGGTCCAGGAATTCCCCTTTCGAGGAATGCTGCATCGCCCTCAGCTGAAGATCTCGGAAGGTTTCGTTCAACCGGTTCACGGTCTCAGTCAGCGCATTTGCTGATGAAAGCTGAACTTTAACTTTCATACTTGCATATTTTTGTTTCTCTTTAAAAGGGTTAACACCCTGGAAAAACCCGATAGTTCTAACCATCACAGAAGCTGATAATAGTGGCCTAACAAGCAAAGAAAGGGGGGGGGGGGAATCTTACAGATTCCTTTTCATGAACATTCAGTGAAAGCCAAATATAAAAAATCATTACACATTTAACCAGCTACATAACAATTAATCAATAACTAGTGACATATGTTTACCTGTTTGTTTATCATATATACCTACAGAACTAAAAATTGGAAGTCACTATTCACAGTAGTAGAAGCCCTTGATATGGAAGACAGAATTGGGGGCCTACTCATCAAATTTGCAGAAGACACCAAATTAGGAGGAATAGCTAATACTCCAGAGGACAGGATCAAAATTCAAAATGACCTGAATAGACTAGAAAGCTGGGCCAAAGCTAACAAAATGAAATTCAACACGGAGAAATGTAAGGTACTGCACTTAGGGCGGAAAAATGAAATGGACAGATATAGGATGGGGGACACCTGGCTGAATGAAACTACATGTGAAAGAGACCTAGGAGTCCAAGTATATCACAAGTTAAACATGAGTCAACAGTGTGATGCGGCAGCTAAAAAGGCCAATGCAATTTTAGGCTGTATCAATAAAAGTATAGTGTTTAGTTCAAGAGAAGTAATAGTGCCACTCTATTCTGCTCTGGTCAGGCCTCACCTGGAATATTCTGTGCAGTTCTGGGCACCAAAATTCAAAAAGGACATTGAGAAACTGGAGCGTGTCCAAAGGAGGTCGACTAAAATGCTGACGGGTCTGGAAACCATGTCCTATGAGGAATGACTCAGGGAGCTGGGGATGTTTAGCCTGGAGAAAAGAAGGTTAAGAGGTGATACAATAGCCCTGTTTAAATATTTGAAGGGATGTCATATTGAGAAGGGAGCAAGCTTGTTTTCTGCTGCTCCAGAGAATAGGACCCAAAAGAATGTATGTAAGCTACAGGAAAAGAGATTCTACCTCAACATTAGGAGGAACTTCCCGACAATAAGGGCTGTTCAACAGTGGAACAAACTCCCTCGGAGTGTAGTGGAGTCTCCTTCTTTGGAGATCTTTAAGCAGAGGCTGGATGGCCATCTATCGGGGATGCTTTGATTGTGAGTTCCTGCATGGCAGGGGGTTGGACTGGATGGCCCTTGTGGTCTCTTCCAACTCTATGATTCTATGATTCTATGATTTTCTGACCACAAGTGATTCATATAACTTTAAACTGGGTAACTAGGGCTGTGTCTACAGTGCAGGATTAATCCAGTTTGACACCACTTTAACTGCCATAGGTGGGGTTTGTAGTTTTGTAATATATTTAGCTTTCTTTGTCAGAGTATTCTGGTGCCATAACAAAGTACAAATACCAGGAATCTATAGTATGGAGCCATGACAGTTACAGCAGTATAAAATTATATTAATTCTGTAGTATGGCAGCAGCCAAATACACCAAAATAAAGATTTCCTACACCTTAGCACAGTTATGAAGCAAAATGGTGACTAGTTAAGAAATCAGAAGATTAAGATTTGAAAGGAGCTAGCTAAATGTCTATTAGAGGGAATGACAGCATTATGTATGGGGTCATGATAAGGATTTATTTATACAGAGAGAAGAAGGAAGACCATTACTTAGATATTGTCAGGAATTTTTAAGACTGGATTTGTATTTGTGTAACCATTAGCTAGAACAAATATCAGAGCTTATTCAATATCACTGTTATCTTTCTGCTTAAGATCATGTACCTAAAAATGGTTCACTGTACCTCAGTAGTACTGCCATGTACCCACTGTGTAACCTTTCATCTCTGAATAACATGTGACTGTCTTAAAAAGGGAAAAGTTTTGGCACCAGAAAATAGCACAGAATGATTCCAGGAACTGTTAACAAGTATTTTACAGCTTATCAAGATATCATTTGTGTATGCTGTGTGCCTCATAAATCCACCAATGCAAGGATTGTGCATCCAAACTGACCTTGATAATCTGTTAGTTCTTTAAAAAAATAAAAGAACATTATCAAACATTAAAAGGAGTGTGGCGATCACTGACAAGGAATGCACCAGTTGCCATTCCAAGACTGGGTGGTCATTAGAGTACGACAAGAACCTTTTAATTATTGTTAAGATGAAAGCTTACCATTCCACAGAATTAACTGTAATTTCAATTACTAGTTTTATAAAAATATTTTATGGGAGCTTATCTTTAATCCAGATGAGCAAGAAAATATTATGGCAATGATTTAGTGTCTAAGTCATTTGCTATGGTACAACACTAGTACTAACAGAATTAATCCATTCCTTTATAGTATGCAGCTAAAATTCCTGGTCAGTTTATCCAAAGAAGCAAAGCAGTTAAAACATGGAATATAATATCTATTTAAAAACACATACTGTGGTATCCACCAAACATGTGATGTCATTTGAAGTACCATGGCTGCATCATAGAGAATCCTGAAATTTATACTTTTGTGAGACACCTTGAATTTTCTGCCAAAGAGCTGTTCAGGGGAGTGGATTAGAAAATGGGATTCTTGTCCTCTGTGTATCAATTCAACTTTGTTTCGAACCCAAAGGGTGTTCATCAATGGCTTCTTTTCATCCTGGAGAAATGTAAGGTACTGCACTTAGGGTGGAAAGAAATGCAGAGATATAGGATGGGGGACACCTGGCTGAATGAGACTACGTGTGAAAGGAATCTAGGAGTCCAAGTAGACCACAAGTTGAACATGAGTCAACAGTGTGATGTGGCAGCTTAAAAGGCCAATGCAGGTTAGGCTGCATCAATAAAAGTATAGTGTTTAGATCAAGGGAAATAATAGTGCCACTGTATTCTGCTTTGGTCAGGCCCCACCTGGAATATTGTGTCCAGTTCTGGGCGCCACAATTTAAAAAGGATGTTGAGAAACTGGAGCATATCCAAAGGAGGGCGACTAAAATGGTAAAGAGTCTGGAAACCATGCCTATGAGGAATGACTTAGGGAGCTGGAGATGTTTAGCCTGGAGAAGAGAAGGTTAAGAGGTGATATGATAGCCCTGTTTAAATATTTGAAGGGAAGTCATATTGAGGAGGGAGCAAGCTTGTTTTCTGCTGCTCCAGAGAACAGGACCCAAAACAATGGATGCAAGCTCCAGGAAAAGAGATTCCACCTCAACATTAGGAGGAACTTCCCGACAATAAGGGCTGTTCAACAGTAGAACACACTCCCTCGGAGTGTAGTGGAGTCTCCTTCCTTGGAGGTCTTTAAGCAGAGGCTGGATGGCCATCTGTCATGTATGCTTTGATTGAAATTTCCTGCATGGCAGGGGGTTGGTCCGGATGGCCCTTGCGGTCCCTTCCACCTTTATGATTCTATGATCCTATGATTCTATGAACTGTTCGTTGTTTGTATAACTTGTGATTCATTTTGTCTCAGGGTAAATGTACCCTGGTCACTGGGTATCTGGGGAAGCTGTCAGGCTTATCTTCTCTCAATACTGATGATTGCTGGAAGAGACCTTAGGCACTGGCCCAAATTGGTAGTTGACATGCCTGGATGGACCCAGGATGGCCTATCTACTGTGCCCAGTTTTTAAGGGCATCAGGCAAGAGACTGGTTGCCCAACATTTGTATGGAATAGCAATACTTTTATCTAAACTAATTCACAAAATTGTATCCACAATTAGTGATTCCTCCTACTTCTCTTGTGCCCATTGCACTAGGTAATGAAAGCATTTATACATCATCATAGTTATGAGAGGGTTTAAAAAAAAACAGCTTTGTGATAATCTAGATTTTTTTGCAGTTGCGGGGGTTGAAATAAAGATTTCCTACACAAAGCAGGAAGGGTTCTGGCTATATATATATATATAAAAATACACAGTACTACAGTGCAATTGAGATCTCCTGCTGTTCAGAAGATACAGAAAAGAATATACTGGTAAAGGTAATTTAAAAACAATTCATTTTAACAACAACAATAACAAAAGCATCCTGACAAATTCAATAATAGTTCAATAAAACTATTCAGATGTAATTAAACTTTGATAAGTTTCTCAAAATGTTATTTGTATTATTATTATTTCCAGTTAGTAAACACTATGTTTTAATAAGCTATATGTCAAAATATAAAATAATGTTATCTCTTCTTGCTATATTTCCCTTGACTATTTGAGGCAGCCCATAGCATGGGCTGCCAATGTGACCTCAGAAGATTGCAGCAGCAGGTTAGTCTTGCATGCCAGAGTTCACTCCTAGCAGACCCCCTGTCCACAAAAGATCTCCACCACAAGCAGCCGAAGAAAGGCACCTCACAGTGAAGAAATTCACTTCTACTTGTGGATCTAATCTGAGTCTTATCTAATGAGCACATTCTGTTGAAATGCTGAATAAATACATTAAATATTCTTTATTTAAAAATAAAGAATTTACATGCCCAAAAGTCACATTAAGTTAGTGATTCTTCTAATCACATTTTCTGTCTGTTTCTGTTTCTCTAGAAATGTTTCCTCCACTTCTACTCCTGCCCTTGGCTGCTGTGTTGCAACAATCTGTAGGACAGGTTTGTCTTAAGACTTTCATAGAACATAGACATTCTCTAACAAATACTATAATTGAATCCTTTTTGGCCTGTTACAGACTGCCAAAATAAAGCTGCTTCGGGTCTCTTTGGAGGTATGCTGTTTAAATGATGCATGCACCCTAAGAATCTGGAAGCTGGACCAAAGCTGCACTCTGGTGCTTAGGACTGGATCGTGGCTTTGGCACGACCTCCGGACTCTTAGGACCCATGCATCATTTAAATAGCATACCTCCAAAGAGACCTGAAGCAGCTTTATTTTGGCACTCTGTAACAGGCCATAGACTGCCCAAATAATAATTACACTGGTGGTGGTGGGAGGAGTGGGTCTGCTCATTCTTGCTACTCCTATCACTGTGTGCAAGATCAACCTCACCCCTTGGCTAGTTAAATTTGCTGTGTTTCAGTTTGTGCAGGCTGAGGATGGTGATAGTATTTTTTTTTAAAGGAATGGCTAACTAGATGCATAGTTCACTCTTGTTCATCTTAGTTAATTAGAGCTGCCAGAGAGGAACTGCCTATGTGGGTGATGGTAGTGATAAATGTTGTATGGGAGAGGCATGGAGCCTGCCCTTTTGTCCATAAAAAAGAAGCTTTTTGATAGCGGTGACAGCATCCTAGCACATTCCTAGCCATGTCTACATTCCTGTATCCCTTTCACTTTTTCTTCTTCTTCTCTTCCTTCTCCTCCTATTGCATCTCTCCTGGACAAACTAACCCAAAGTTAATGGGAAGGCAACAAAGGGAGGGGGAAATTGTGTGTGTGTGTGTGTGTGTGTGTGTGTGTGTGTGTGTGTGTGTTGTAGGGGAAGAGCTGAAGAATGAGATGGAGTGATAGGTGTAAGAAAGTGTAAGAAGGACGAGAAAAACGAGAAAGATATTGTTATAAACATTGTTAATGTGCATTAGCTTCATGACCAAGAGAAAGGAGATGAATATTTCAACTTTTAAGAATTCTCAGGCATAATTTCTTTCTACCCAAAATGTTTTTTCAGTATCCAGGCATAGCAACAGATCTCCCTGAGAAGATACAGGAAGAAATTCTTGAGAAATTTAATGCTATCAGGAGAGGGGTGCAGCCAACTGCTAGCAATATGATGAAAATGGTAAGATAGAATTTAATGAGACCATTAAATATTGTTTAAAGCTTTTTCGGTGGCATTTGAAGACAGTTTCAACACTCTGACTTCCACGGTGATAGAATTAGTACATCTTGAAAATTTAAAGTTATATTTGTTTGCTTCTTTGATTTAAGATTTATTGTATTGGCTTGTCTCCCATTCATGTGTGCATTAAAATAGCTGGGGGCCTGGAACAATTTCAAAACCAGGTCTCCCTTTGCATGTGAGGTATTGGAGGAACAGTGGCATAGAAAATAGACAGATAGACAATAGAATAAAATACAAAGTACAAAGAGGTTACTCCCCCCTACAAAAATAAATGTTATGTGCACTACATGTATAAAACATAGGTATATCTGCTACTTTAAGCAACAACTACTGTTATTACTTAAAGAATTGTTTCTTACCTTAGAAATAAGCTTTCTGTGCTTCTAATTCTGCAAAGTCATTGATTAAATCACTGAAACCTAAGTGTCCACAAGAATTCTTTCTGCTGTCATCAACATCATAGAATTTATTTGTAGACTGAGCACCACATCTTCAGTTCACAATTCTTCTCATCCTCTTTCAGTATTAAATGCCATATTTTAATTTTTTTTCTTTTTTAAATTAGTTTTATTTATTTGCAGACTTTTCTGCTAATGATCCCAAAAAGGTGTCCATGTCACCCCTTCCCCAATGTTTCTTCATAATTGCCCTGTGAGATGGATCACAAAGTGAGTGAGAGCAAGAGGGGAAAGTAACGAAATGAGATTCATGTCTCAGTGCAGATAGAAACGCAGACCTTCCAAATCCTAGTCCAACACTGTAACTACTACAAACTGATGTCTCTTTGAGAGTCAAGCCAAAACTGAGCCGGAATTGCTTTCTCCTATTCTACTAACAACCAACTAAGCGGGGGTGGAGGTAGGGAGGCTCTTACTTCTCTAGGTCCAGAATCCAGTACCAACTAGAGAATATCTATTAAATCAATTGTTGAATGGTGAGTTAGGGGGGATACAGATGGGCGGCTCTTTTCGCCACTCGTCAGTGCCATGCCAGTCACACGGCGTGGCACTGACGTCCTCCCTAAAAAGGAGCTGCTCTAGGTGGCTGCTTTTTAGGGACGTCATAATGGTGCTCACACGCCATGATGCTGCCGCTTCCGAAGAGCAGTGTTTGAGCGCTTAGATGCCCATGTGTCATTGTTGCATGTCCCCATGTGGACAGGGGTGTGGCAATATGACACATGGGCGCCAAAAGTAGGGCTGAGCGTGTGTGGACGCCCATCCCTACCAAGTCTTAATTTTGGCTTCAGGCTGGCGCAGACCACCAATCTGTACAGGACCTTAGTGTCTATTCTAGTTAAGGCTATCAGGAGTGTTAAGGTCTAGATGTTTCTGCATCAGGGCCCTTTCACATTGCCCAGTTATAGCACTTCAGTTTCCCTTTTATTATGGTTGAATTCTATGGAATCTTGGGATTTATACTTTAGAGAGGGGCACTGAGAATTTTCAGCCAGAAAATTCTACTGCTTCACCAAACTAAAAACCCCAGTATTCCATGGGATGTAGCCATGTCAGTTAAGGTGGAGGAATCATAATGCTATAAGGCTCCTAACCAGCATAGTAAGTGTAGAACAACGGAGATGTCAGGATTTAGGTATCCTGGAAAATGTACAGATGTGGGACAAAGGTTACTATGGGCCATATGAAGCCATGATGACCAAGCATTTAGCCCCAAATGAAGCAATCATAGAATCATAGAATCATAGAGTTGGAAGAGACCACAAGGGCCATCCAGTCCAACCCCCTGCCATGCAGGAAATCCAAATCAAAGCATCCCTGACAGATGGCCATCCAGCCTCTGTTTAAAGACCTCCAAGGAAGGAGACTCTATCACCCTCCGAGGGAGTGCATTCCATTGTCGAACAGCCCTTACTGTCAGGAAGTTCCTCCTAATGTTCAGGTGGAATCTCTTTTCCTGTAGCTTGCATCCATTGTTCCGGGTCCTGTTTTCTGGAGCAGCAGAAAACAAGCTTGCTCCCTCTTCAATATGACATCCTTTCAAATATTTAAACCGGGCTATCATATCACCTCTTAACCTTCTTTTCTCCAGGCTAAACATCCCCAGCTCCCTAAGTCGTTCCTCATAGGGCATGGTTTCCAGACCCTTCACCATTTTTGTCGCCCTCCTTTGGACACACTCCAGTTTCTCAATGTCCTTTCTGAATTGTGGTGCCCAGAACTGGACACAATATTCTAGGTGGGGCCTGACCAAAGCAGAATACAGTGGCACTATTACTTCTCTTGATCTAGACACTATACTTCTATTGATGCAGCCTAAAATAGCATTGGCCTTTTTAGCTGCCGCATCACACTGTTCACTCATGTTCATGATAGGACATAAAGTCAACAAGTGGCAGAAAGTGCAAAGTCATGCCACATGTGACATGGGGGACTTGTATAGATGTCCAGACTGGGAAGAGGCTGGACTAAATGCCTGGAGATGGCAAATGTATATAAGGGAGGAACTCCAGTGCCCAGTGTGGGTGTCGTATTGTGTATTGTACAGGCGTGAGATACTGTCTATTTGATTATCACACTTATCCCATTCTTCTCCTATCCATAAACAGTAATGGACCTGTCATTTGGTATTAATAGAAACTCCCATTTCTGGGACTGGTCCATTACTGTTTACAAACAGGAGAAGAATGGGATAAACACATGGAGGTGTGATAATCTTCCCCTTGATTGCACAATTAACATGGTTTATTAATAGGAGAAGGGCACTTGCCTCCTCCGTGTGATAATCTCCACAGACTCCAATCATAGAACAGAAGACAGAAATCCCAGAGGTGCAAGTGGGATTCAAGAACTGATTGCTGCAGCAATTGCTGGCCTTGTTGGCAAGCATCTTTAGTCAAGTTGTGTGCTCAATTTATAACCCCTTGTTGAAGCAAACACAAGCAGAGTTTATGTACGTGGACAAGACACCCAGAAGGTCTGTGAAGAATCTTAGTGGTGTAGCAAACTTCCTCTCACACACAGGAATGAATCTCAGTACAGCAAGGTTTCTCTGAAATGTGGGTTCTTTAATCTTTGGCGTATTACAGACCGCCATAAGGGACGTCCTCAGGATGTCCTAGGTTTAAAAAGGGGCATCACTTCTTGACGCCCTCAAGCCTAATACATCCCGAGGACGTACAAGATGGCAGTGCCCCATCTACATGGGGGCTGCCATGATGGCGTCACGAATGCGCTGCCTCCAAATGAAGTGGCGTGGACGTCATGCCGTCGCGCCGTGCGCGGGTGCAGGGAGGAGCTCCAAAACGGAGAGTTAACCTTCTCAGCTCATACTAGGAAAGTACCCTGGACTACTGCCTCAGATTTAACAGCAACAATAATATCAATAACAACCTTAACAGATAGATCTCTTTATAAAACAACGTTAACCACCATTAGCCCATTTATACCTATATTTTCATTACCAACCAATTCTGGCAGGAATGAATAACCATTTATTCCAATCATGACATAGCCATTCTATGGCCTACAGGCTTGACCAACATACCAAACACACTCTGCGCAGCCACACACACACCTGACCTCTGGTTCCTCTCCACCCCTCCTGCTCAGTGCATGTCTCCTTGATCATCTCCTGAGTGTTCCTTGTCTTCTCAGCTATCACAACAAAGATCTCTGTCTGCTTCTTGTACCTCTGTGACCTCATGGAAATCAGGAATGTGACTTGACCACCCCCAGTGTCACTGCTGTTACTGGTCTGAGCATCTAGCTTCTGAACCTGCTCTTTCTCTTGTGTTTTCTGTGTTTGTGTGTGTGTGATCAGCTAGACTGATGTGAAGTACTAAGCTCCTGCTTCTTCACATCCCTGGATGCATCCACCCCTCCATTTCTGATGTTTATACTATTGCTTTTCAGCTTTACAAAACATCTTAGTTTAAGTGGACCTTTTCCCATCCAGAATACTTTTCAAATGTTGCACTTCTTGAGTACAGGATTCTGCCACCACCCAACAGAAATCTATATTTATTCCACACATAACCCACAAATTGTAGCCTCTGGCTCTTGGGATCATTTTTCTTCCCAAACTGAGGTGGAATCAATACTGAAGCAAATTGTCCAAAGACCCTCAAGTACTTAAGGTTGGGTGCCCTACCATGTAACAGGAAATTTGGTGTTTGATTTACAGCACTGCACCACATCCTATTAATGGTATGGCAGGCTACTTTAGTTACCTCTGTCATTTTCTCAGACCTGCTTACCACATGGTCCTGACATCTCTTAAGAGCCACCTCCGAATTTTGCCACATAGATCATTTGAAGCAATTCAACCTTTATCCTACTCACTTCTACTGACTTCAAATGCAGTACGGCAATTTTTAATTTAAAACATTAATTAAATAAATTAATAGTTTTGTTCCCTGAGTAACCCAGGGACTCACAATGTATAAAATCAAATGATATGAAACAATAAAATGTAGCATGCATTTCAAGAGAACTGGCTCATGTTCAGACTTTTGTCTGTCCCACTGAAATGGGTGTAAATATTACTAGTATCATGCCTAGTAATTTTTTTTAAAATAAATTCATTTGAGTTAAGCACTTTAAAGGAAAGATTGGTAATGATTGCAAATCTGAAATGTAATTTCCATCCTTGTGTTTGCTTTATTAAGAAATGGAGTCATAAAGCTGCCAATAATGCTAAAGAATGGGCCCAACAGTGTATTGCAAAAGCCCCTCCAAAAGCAGATCGAACAATAGATGGTAAGTGAAATGAATAGATTGAAAAATGTTTCACAGATTGTGCAGCAAGTAGTGAGTTTACACTAGCCAGAATACTCCAGACTGCACATCCACTATTCCGGCCTCCAAGCTGCTCTGAATTCCCCATTACCCATGCATTCTGGAGCGATGGTAGGTGGCTGTCAACACAGCCACTGACATGGGTCAATCCCTCTGAGGCCAGGAAGCAAGTGCCCAGCATTGATCAAATGGCTGGGTGCCTTATTATAACCTCAGTGGGAGTGACCTGCAGTGGTAAGCAGCACTGCAGGATGCCATGCAATAGCATAGCAATAGCAATAGCATGTACATTTCTATACAGTGGTGCCTCGGGTTACGAAATTAATTCGTTCCGCTGTCAATTTCGTAACCCGAAAGGCTTTCGCAAGCCGAATCCCCATAGGCGCTAATGGGGAAAAGCCGCGATTCCGTGTGAAATCGCGCCGAAAAGCACCAAAAGTTTTTTCGTAACCCGAAAAAACTTTCTTAACCCGGAAAATTTTTTTTAAATTATTTTTTTTCGTATCCTGAAAATTTCGTAACCTGGGTATTTCGTATCCCGAGGTACCACTGTACCACATACCAGTGAAGTGAGCACTCTCTAAGCGGTTTACAATCTGTAAACCAATTGCCCCCAACAAACTGGGTCTTCATTTTACTGACCTACAAAAAGATGGAAGGCTGAGCCATCCTTGGAGCCCTGGGATCGAACTCACAACCTTGTGGCTGCAGTGCCAGCATTTAACCTCTGTGTCACCAGGGCTGCCTGCCAGTCACCTGGCTTTGCTCTGGAGTGCTCCAGATTTTTTGGGATCTGGAGCAAATTGTGAGATTTTAAGAGGCAGATTAAAGGAAGGATAGCCTGGATTTGGTGCAAGACTACACCTCTCACCTGTCCCCTTTTCCTCAGTAGCAAGGTCCGGCTTCCTCCTTGAACCACTCTCCTGCTTCTTTCCTATGATCTGTGGGGAACTAGATTGTTCTGTCTGCTGAGGAGGAGCTTTGTTGCTCCCAGGCTTTCCCAGAAACTCTCTGTGTGCTGAACTCTTGTATGCCAGAGGGACATCCCGATTCCTCCAGTGGCCCATCACAGCCTAGTGGGAGACCAGGATTCAAATCCCTGCTTGGCCATAGAAACCCACTGAGTGGCCT
Source organism: Sceloporus occidentalis (assembly GCA_023333645.1). Classification (NCBI taxonomy): domain Eukaryota; kingdom Metazoa; phylum Chordata; class Lepidosauria; order Squamata; family Phrynosomatidae; genus Sceloporus; species Sceloporus occidentalis. Next base: position 5,150,123 of record JALMGF010000004.1, on the reverse strand, counting down.
TGGGCAAGTCACACCCTCTCAGCCTCAGATGATGGCAATGGCAAACTCCTTCTGAAGAAACTTGCCAAGAAAACCCCAAGCCCTAGGGTTGTCATAAATTGAAAATAACTTGAAGGCACACCACTACAGCAAATAAAATAGTATTTTTCACATAGGATTTTGTTCCTGATGGGGACAACTATGGTCTAAATAGCCAGCATGATGTAAATTCTTGGCTCTTATCCCTATGAATTTACACTAATTGATTTGGAACAAACATTTTTTCTTCTTTCAGGAGTCCTGTGTGGTGATAATAGAGTTCGGGCAACTTATTCATCCTCCTGGTCAGAAGTAATTGACTTGTGGAATCGTAAATCATCAAACTTCAAGTACGGAACTGGGGCAGTTGACCCTACTAAAGATGTATATGGTTATACTCAGGTATGAAAAAAATAATGATGGGGAAGTATTTACATTAGTTCAATGTATGTCAAATCCTAAATTGCCCATCAACAAAGAAATCAACAATAACTCTAGAAATCACATTTGTTATAAAACATAAACATACTTATACATAAAATTGCAATAGTGTAATACTTCCCAAAATGAAAAAGCTCAGTAATGATATTATCCTATCCTTAAGACATGATGTTAAACCATCAAGAATTCTAAGAGAAAAAGGGAAGGTTTAATTTTCATGAATATAAAAAAATAACGGTCTCATCATATTTATTGTTGTGTACCTTCAGGTAATTTCCAGTTTATAGCAATGCTTTAGCAAAGCTATCATAGGTGATTTACAAACCGCCCTTTTGGGGCAGCCTGTACCCGCCCCTTTCCCCGATGGATCGGGGCCTCAGTTGTTACAGCAGCAGCTGCAAGGCCCCAATCCGCCACTTTTCCAGGCTGTGGGGAAGCGGCAAAAAGCCACTTCCCCACATACTGGAAAGTGGTGTCCTTGGGGCTTCATGCCCCAAGGATACCCGACAGCGTATCACCTTTCTCCTTTGTGTTGCTGGCGCGGCTGTGTAAAGGCTGCACCAGCAACACAAACCTAGGAAGGAGCTCCAAAATGGAGCTCCTTCCAGCGCCGCGGAAAGGGTGCCATAGGCGCCCTTCTGCAGTACCATGTGGAGGTGGCTTGGCTGTGATGTCGTAATGGCAGCACCCATGTGAACAAGGTGCCGCCATTTTGTATGTATTCTGTACGTACTAGGGTTGCGGGCATCTAAAACAGACGCCCCCAGGAGTACGTACTAAATGGCCCGTCTATACAGGGCCCTAGTTTAGACCAGTGATGTCCAAACTCTGGCCCTCCAGGTGTTTTGGACTTCAGCTCCCAAATCAAAGCACCCCAGACAGATGGACATCCAGCCTCTGTTTAAAAATTTCCAAAGAAGGAGACTCCCCCACTCTTTGACAGTAAAACATACTCCTTCAGAGAGTGGTGGAGTCTCCTTCGTTGAATGTTTTTAAAAAGAGGTTGGTTTTAATGTATAATGTATAATACATTGGAACATGTTTTTTTATGGAACTGAAATAAGTAATAAAGATATTAAAAGAAAAAGAGGTTGGTTAGGAAGTTCTTCCTAATGTTGAGGTGGAATCTCTTTTCCTATAGTGTGCATTGTTCTGGGTCTTATTTTCTGGAGCTGCAGAAAAATTGAATTTATATAGGTGTTGAATTTTCCATCCATTCAGTTGGTTTTCCTTGAATGGAACTCTATTCAGGTAATGGGTAATAATAAGGAAAAGAAAATGGTTGCTTAAGAAAATGCCCAAGAAAATTCTCAGGAATGCCTTGCTGTTCAGGTTTTTGGTAGTTTTCTTTCTCTCTCAAGCTTGGACCACATGTCACATGAAGTATATTGTTTAGTATATTGATCAGATAAGGATGCAATGCAATATGCACATTACATGAACTATGAAGATGTCTCTTAGAGACTGACTGGTCATGCTTCATACTGCTTCAACACTCTAGGGAGTTTATCAGAAAAGGGGAATTGGAAGTATAATCCGATGGCAATCTGAACGCAATCATGGGGTTTAACGTTATTACGTGATAACCCACTACACACAAATTCGGGCAATGGGAAGTCAGTCTGAACACAATCATGTGGTTTCACGTTATTGTGTGATAGACTGCCACACGCAAGTTCGGGCAATGGCATGCTATTTTTGGGCAATGGGGAGCCAGTTTGAATGCAATGCGTATTCACATAAGTGCGTGAAACTAGCGACTTTAAGTGAATGTGTTCTGGCCCCACTTTCTTTTCATTCTAATTTAAGAGAAATTCCTCCCGTTTGATAAACTCCTAGGTTTAACAAAGTTGTACTTTGCCTTAAAACTTAATTTTAATACATTTCCCCTTTTATGCTGACAGATGATTTGGTATAACTCATATCTGATTGGATGTACACTTGCCTACTGTCCAGCAGAAGAGTACAAGTTCTTATATGTTTGCCGTTTCTGCCCTGCGTAAGTATCCTTTGGAAACAAATACTTTCTCTGTTCTAGGACTGGTATGCACACACAGTGATGCACATGTAGAATCCCTTTGTACAAGTGACAGGGTGTCCAAACTTAACAGAAGAATAAACTAAAATGGGAGCTGAAAGTTTTTTTTGGGGGGGGGGTGTAATCAATGTCCACAGAAATGGCAACTTGTGAGGAGTTTCTGAGAATAAATAGGACATGGCTAAAGGTTGCTGCAGTGCAATGCTGTTGCCATTGTTTGATGTCCCATCAGTGTTTGTTTTTTTTAAAGACGTGGCAACAAGGGACCACAATAGGAAAAAGGAACCTGATCCTGTTTTTAAGGACACATGCAATCTCTAGTGATGCACCAAACTCCATGTGTAGTTCAGTGCTTAAATAAAATGATAGTTTAAATAAAGCTGAAACTACTTTTTAGATAATAAGGCCCGATACAGATGACCAAAAGCACCGTTGTGGGGCCAATTTTAGGGCTCTGGAGGGCTGGGCGTCCATATGCACCCAGCCCTTCTAGCGGAATAACTAGCAGAATTTCCAGCAGAATTTTGTTTGCATGGGAAATCAATGCTGTGGTCGCATAGCTGCTGCAGACTTTAGTGTCTCGTTTTTTGTGGATGACGATGAATAAACCTGAGGACAGGGAATCGTCTATTATCCCCTCTGTTGTAAGCCACCTGGATTCCCAGTGATTGGGCAGCATATAAATAAATCCTATCATCATCATCATCATCATCATCATCATCATCATCATCATCATCATCATCAGAATTTTGCAGTGTTAAGTGTTCCTTTTATTAAGGGGGGAAATCACACAACAACTGTACCTTGGCTTTGGGAGCCAGCATGGTTAAGTGGTTTGAGCACTTGACTATGAGTCTGAAGATCTGGGTACTAATCCTGGCTCAGACATGTAAATCTACAGGGTGACCTTGGACAAGTCACATTCTCTCAGCCTCAAAGGACTGCAATGGCAAATCCCCTGAAGAAACTTGCCAAGAAAATTCCAATAGGTTTGCCTTAGTATCACCATAAGTCAGAAACAACTTGAATGCACACAACAACAATCCTGGCTTTATCATACAGGTTATAAGCATGCCAATCAAACATTAAATCCAAATCCAAAAGCCTCTAATCTGAGCAGAATCCATTCTTTCAGGCCCACAAAACACCAGTCATCATAACACAGTTTAATGTTAAGGATTCCTAAACCATTCCTTTCTTTGATATCTCACACAATTTTAAATTTAATTTTGGGTTGGTTTTTTGCCTGCCAAACAAATCTGGAAATATCTTTCTGCCATTTTGCAAAAGGTATCCATTTTTATAATCATTTGAAGTTAAATAGAAGCATTGGCAAAATATTTCTTTTTATGGGTGAAATTGTTCCTAGAAAAGATAAATTTAACTTTCCCCATTTTTTCCAATTCTTTTTACATTTCTTTTCAGATTTTCTCACAATTATTTAGAAACAATACACTATTTTTGTGCTAAAATTAGAAGAAAGAATTAATTCATTCTCATTTCCATATGCATAATTTTAGTCAACAATTTTGTTTTGTCACAATTCGTTTTCAATCCAGTTCATGTCCCACTTACCCTCAAATGTTCCAGATGAGCTTTCATTGAATCTCATGGATTTTGTATCAGTATCACAAAATAATCTGCATAAGCTTTCAATTTAGGAGGGATACAGACAGGCGGCTCCATGCCACCCATTTTTGCGCCTTGTCGGTGCCATGGCACCGATGTGCTCCCTAAAACGGAGCCGCTCTAGGTGGCTTCTTCTTAAGGGTGTCATCATGTCGCATTTTTTAAAATTTTACCTTTTTGTACTGAATATGTTGTTTTTATAGCCCAGCTGATGTTTTCTCTCAAATGCATTTTCCTCAACACTTGAAAGAAATAATTCCAGGCAATACGATCAAAGGCTTTTTCCATATCTAAAAAAAAATAAAGGCAGCCTTTTTCTCAATATGAAATTCAAAATATTCTGTTCTATTCAGAACAGTTCAGAATGAGATCTTTCTCCCCAGTTGTCACATCTGGTGGCACCCACACTGGTGCATCCAGGTTCCCCATTTCTGCATTACACGTGATGACAGGGGGCTTCTCAATACCAGCAACAACGCAGCAAGATAAATAGTATGTGCTGTTAGCAGGTCCTGGGGCTGTGCAGGGACAGGTGTGTAAACAATCCCCTGCCCTCATGTTGACTGATTTGGGTGAGCACCAGACCAGAACAGAACAGGTTATCCAGGCCCATCTGCTGAGCCTCTTAATTGTCTTTTTGACCCAATCTACCCAAATCTTCGTGTATATTCTTGGAAATATGTTTCCTCAATCTGTTTGCCAAAATTGTAGTAAATCTCTTGTAGTCATTGTAAAATAAAGAAATAGGTCTATAATTCTTTGTATATGTCTGTCCCTTTTGTGAATGTAAGCATTTCTCCATTGTAATGTAAGCATCCTCCTTCTTCTTAGTACACCATCACACATCATCTTAAGTGACGTACTGGTAAATTTTTTTAAAAATGTTTAACATATAGTAGTTTAGCAATTATTTTTTGGAATAAAACATTGAAATTTGTTGTTGAATCAAAGTTTTCCTTCAATTTCCTTTCCAGAGTGTGCACCTCATTGAACATTTTACACTTCTTTGCATCCTTTTTTAAAATCTAGAACCATAATTTATAAATACGTAATCCTCTCACATAAGCTTTGCTTTTCTCCCAGACTGTTATTACATCTATTTTCTTTTCTAAATTAAAGCAGCTTTCTCTTCAATGCCATATGTAGTTTGATCCTAGTATATCAATAACCTTATTGCTTAAGAACTGTACCTTGATAGTCAATGCATTCATTTCTTTGCAATTTCAGTGGGAATAGGGTAGACCAAATTGCGACACCCTACAAAGAAGGCCCACCCTGTGGAGACTGCCCCAATGACTGTGAGGATAAACTTTGCAGTAAGTTTCTGTTTTTACAATGTATACTGTATGTGCAAACACAGACTCAGAGGTAGTTTATTTCTATATTTGCTCTTGAGAGACACCCATTGCCACTACAGTGTAATCTCTGGTAGTTCTTATAGACATCTTACACTGAGGGTTTCCAGACTTGGAGCTCCTGGTGGCACCCAGTTGTTGTTCTTCCTTTGTAAGCTTCAAACATAATTGAGAAAAACTACAGTGGAGGCCACTGTTCTTTCCACATTAGGGAAAAGGGATGGGAAGGTCGAATCCACACCAGTGGGTATGTTTTAAAAATTGCTGAGATGATCCCCAGAGTGGAAAAAGAGAGAGATGAAATTGTGAAAAAGAAAATGGAGTGACGGGAAAATAAAGTGTGGCTATAGTGTGGCTCATTTTCCAAACATATTCTGACTCAAAACTAAACTTCTTATAAAACAAAAGACCATTTGCACATGATGAGATTGAGCTTCTGCTTCAATTTTTTAAAAAGATATTCCTGATTAAGGGGGAAAGTTAGGAAAATAATTGTGAAAAGGGGGAAATTAACAAATTAATGATGAACCTCCTCCCATAACATGTGAATGAGTAAGTGTTGTTTCATTATTGCTGGATGTGGTGATGTGGCCTAAGTTCTGTGGGTGGAACTACATTCTGCTTCTCCACTTCCCTTCTCCAGAACTTTCTCTGTACCTGCACATACTGCAGTTCCATGGGCATTCAGTGACTGGTGGAAAGTGTGGGTGCGGGAGAAGTGTCCAACTATGTGCTCATAGCTGGAGCACAACAATGAAATGATCCTCTGGGAATTTTTGGAGGAACCATGTGATGTTCTGGAGGAGACTCAAGTCATTATTATGCATAAATGGACATTTTCCTATCACCCTTCCATATTCTCTACAGCCATTGGTGGCAGTGGGGTTTCCAAGAACAATGAGGAATTTACACCTGTTCTGGGTCATTGAACAAAGGAGGTAATTAATTCCATGGCCATCTGTCAGGAGTGTTTTAATTGTATTTTCCTGCATGGCAGGGGGTTGGCCTGGATGGCCCTTGTGATTTTTTCCAACTCTATGTTTCTATGATCCTGTTATGTTACTAATAGGATGCCAACTACAATGATGCCACAATTAATCATCATCTGGAAACAGTCATTGTATCATGCTCTAAACCTGTGATTTTCACTATGGAGAAAATTCTTCCATTTACACTGCACACATAATTGGGAAATAAAACAGAATCCAAAATCCATGGCCAGACAAAATGCACCAAACATGTAATGCAAGCCTTTGATGCTCCATTCGCTTAACCAGGAAAAAGTTGTTTAAAAAATCATAGAAGAGGAAGAAAAATGATGTGTGTTGGAGTCACAGAACTAAATTTTGTGTAGATTTTGTCTCTGCTTAGTTCAGTTGGTTTGAACATATCTCAGTGCAGGCTGAGGCCACACCTCTCTTGGTGATGTGAGGACTGGGAGAAAAGGTAGTAAAATTTAAATTCCTTTAGCAGCAGTAAAGTCACTCCTCTTGGGCAGTAACTGGGATTGAACTCCACTCAAAACAATTAGTCTACTGAATACATTAGTCTGCTGAATATGAGGGAGGAACTAGCTGCCCATAGCTTTCCTATATCGCTGCAGTCTTAGTCTCTGGAGTTTAGCAACAGAGCTTGGTAAACAGATTTGGAAACAGGCTTGGTGTTTTGCGTGAGTGTGGAGGAAGAGACAGCAGAATGTGAGTTTGAGTCTGTGGGGTCCCAGTCCCAGAGAGTTTTTTGAGAGATGCTGATGAAGCATCAGGAATAAACTCTTATAGAACATAGCCACATAGCTCAAAAAGTCCACAAAAAACTATTTTTTGAGAGAGTTTGTTGGGTCAACGGTGAGGGTCAGTTGTTGTAAAGTTGTTTGGTTTTGCATCTACTGGAAGACTGACTTTATGAACAGTAGTGTCTATTTTTTTAAATTGTAGTTTAGGCTGATTGTTTATGTGAGCTGAGTGGAGGTGTGATTGTGTGTCTGTTAGCACTACATTGTCCTGTGGGGTATAGACCTAGGTCCCATTCCTGAGCACCTGGTTCCAGAGAGTAGGGGCTTTTGCTCAGATGAAGTGAGTCAAGAGACATGGCTGGGGGAGGAGCTAGCAACCAGTAGCTTTCCTATATAGCTGCAGTCTCAGGAGCTTGGTAAACAGGCTTGGTGTTTTGCATGAATGTTTCAGTGCCTAGTTAAGACTACTGAATATGGACAGTGAGGGATCTGCTGCAGTCATCTGCAACAGCAGTGATATGTTTGTTTTCTTGCCAATAGTTGTAGGTAACTGCACTTGCACCAAGTGCAAGTTCATAGTCATTTTGGAACAGAAGGTCCAGGAGCAGGAGGTCTGGGTATGTGCACTTCAGCGTATAAGGGAGCAAGAGGTTTTCCTGGACAGAGCTGGTTTGACAGTCCTGGATGGGAAACACACAAAAGAAGTTTCTAGGGAGGTAGTCAGTTTCCATACACAGGACATAGACAGTTGGAAGAATGTTACATGTAGAAGTAGCGAAGTCCCTTAACAGGGATAATGACGGAAAGCAACTGAGCAAGTCCTCAGGGAAAGTGGCAGAATCAGCACAGGGAATGGCCATTGCCGAGCTTCAGGGGAAACATCTGGGAGACTCCTTGTTCAGGGGTACAGAAGCCGTGGTGTGTGGGCATGACAAGATGTCTCAAGATGTATGTTATCTCCCTGGGGCAAAAGTACATGACTTAATAATGAGGCTAACAAGACTTGTCAAGCCTACTGACTGTTACCCCTTCCTTTTGCACCACATGGGAAACAATAGTACTGCAAGGCACAGCCTTCAGAATATCATAAGGGATTATGAGGCTCTGGGTAGCTGAAAGACCTGGATGCACAAGTTGTCATCTCATCTGTTCTCCCATTTGAAGGGCACAGTCCAGAAAGGGAGAGGAAAATAGTGGATGGACAACTGTCTCTGCAGATGGTACCACTGAGAATAATTTGAATTTTTGGACTATGGCCAGGGCTTTCAGGAGGGGTGGGGACTCCTGGCAAGGTATGGGTTGCACCTCATGCCAGTTGGCAGAAAGGTTTTTGCCAGTAGTTTCAAAAATTTGATCAGGCATGCTTTAAACTGAGTTATATGGAGGAAGGAGACAGTTTTGGAAAGGCAGGAGTTCATCAAGGGCAAGAGTTCATCAAGGGCTATTTTAGTCAAACTGTTATGAAGGGGAAAAATTTACATAGACACGCATAGAGGAGATCATAGAATCATACAATCGTAGAGTTGGAAGAGACCACAAGGGCCATCCAGTCCAACCCCCTGCCATGCAGGAAATTTCAGTCAAAGCATACCTGACAGATGGCCATCCAGCCTCTGCTTAAAGACCTCCAAAGAAGGAGATTCCACCACACTTCAAGGGAGTGTGTTCCACTGTCGAACAGCCCTTACTTTCAGGAAGTTCCTCTTAATGTTGAGGTGGAATCTCTTTTCCGGTAGTTTGCATCCATTGTTCCGGGTCCTAGTCTCTGCAGCAGCAGAAAATAAGCTGGCTCCATCCTGAACATGACATCCCTTCAAATATTTAAACAGGGCTATCATATCACCTCTTAACCTTCTTTTCTCCAGGCTAAACATCCCCAGCTTCCTAAGTCGTTCCTCATAGGAAATTGTTTCCAGACCCTTCACCATTTTAGTAGCCCTTCTTTGGACATGCTCCAGTTTCTCAATGTCCTTTTTGAATTGTGGCACCCAGAACTGCACAGAATATTCCAGGTGGGGCCTGACCAAAGATTTTTTAAATAGAGTGGCACTATTACTTCTCTTGATCTAGACACTATACTTTTATTGATGCAACCTAAAATTGCATTGGCCTTTTTAGCTGCCGCATCACACTGTTGATTCATGTTCAACTTGTGGTCTACTTGGACACCTAGATCCCTTTCACATGTAGTCTTGTACAGCCAGGTATCCCCATCCTATATCTGTGCATTTCATTTTTCCTCCCTAAGTGCAGTACCTTACATTTCCCCCTGTTGAATTTCATTTTGTTAGCTTTGGCCCAGCTTTCTAGTCTATTCAGGTCATTTTGAATTTTGATCCTGTCCGCTGGAGTATTAGCTATTCATCCTAATTTGGTGTCATCTGAAAATTTGATGAGTATGCCCCGAATTCTGTCATCCAAGTCATTGATGAAGATGTTGAACAGTACTGGGCCATGGACAGAGCCCTGTGGGACCCCACTGGTCACTTCTCTCCAGGATGAAAAGGAGCCATTGTTGAGCACCCTTTGGGTTTGGCCAGTCAACCAATTACAAATCTATATAATAGTTACATTGTCCAGCCCATATTCTACAAGCTTGTTTTCAAGAATGTCATGGAGAACTGTGTCAAAGGCCTTACTGAAATCAAGATATACTATATCCACAGCATTCCCTTGATCTAACAAGCTGGTAATTTTATCAAAGAAAGAGATAAAATTTGTCTGGCATGACTTGTTTTTCTGAAACCCGTGTTGACTTTTTGTGATTATGGAATTGCCATCTAGATGTTCACAGACTCTCTGTTTAATGATCTGCTCCAGAATCTTTCCTGGTATTGATGTCAGACTAACTGGACGCTAATTGTTGGGATCCTCTTTTTCCCCCTTTTTGAAGATGGGGACAACGTTTGCCCTCCTCCAGTCTGCTGCCACTTCTCCTGTTCTTCAGGAGTTTTCAAAGATTATTGCCAATGGCTCTGATATTACATTTGCCAGTTCTTTTAATACCTTTGGATGTAGTTCATCAGGTCCTGGAGACTTAAATTCATTTAGATTAACAAGGTATTCCTGTACTAACGCTTTACTTATTCTGTTCTGAAATTCCCTTATTCTGTCCTCTGCTCCATTTTCCTCAGGTTGAGCACCCTATGCCTTTTCTGAGAAGACTGAGGCAAAGAAGGTGTTGAGTAATTCTGCCTTTTCTCTGTCCCCTGTTAGCATTTTGCCATCTTCTCCTAACAGTGGCCCTACCATTTCCTTCTTCTTCCTTTTGCTGCAAGCCTGAGTTCATTCTGCGCTTTAGCTTTTCTGACTTTACCTCTACACATGCCTGCTATTTGTTTGAATTCCTTTTTCGTGATTTCCCCCTTTTTCCATTTCTTATACATGTTCCATTTAAAACTTAGCTCAGTTGAAAGTTCCTTAGTCATCCATTCTGGTTTCTTGAGTCATCTCCCATTTTTCTTCCTCATTAGAACTGTTTGAAATTGTACCTGCAGTATCTCCCTTTTAAGAACTCCCATCCGTCCTGAACTCCCTTATCTTTTAGTATTTCTGAAAACGGGATCACCCTCAATACTTCTCTAAGTTTACTGAAATCCGCTCTCCTAAAGTCTAGAATGCGTGTCTGACTATGTCTGGCTTCTCCTTTCCATTGTATAACAAACTCCAGGAGAACGTGGTCACTTCCACCTAATGATCCCACCACTTGCACCCCATTAACCAAGTCATCCTTGTTGGTTAGGATCAGATCTAAAATAGCTGACCCCCTTGTTACCTCTTCCACCCTTTGGACAATAAAATTGTCTTCGAGGCAAGTGAGGAATTTGCTCGACCTTCAGGATTTGGCTGAGTTTAAATTCCATAAATATCAGGATAGTTTAAGTCACCCATCACTGCTACATTTCTCCTTTCTGAGTGTGTAGTCATCTGTTTTAAAAAGGCGTCATCCAATTCCTCCATCTGATTTGGGGGTCTGTAGTAGACCCACCATAACAACCCTGTTGTTTCCCTCCCCTTTAATTTTTATCCAGATGCTCTCCACCTGGCCAAACAGAAAAGGAGGATTAGAGAATTAGGCCAAACAGAAAAGGAGGAGCTGGAGCATTATACGTGAGAGATATTTACACCAGGAAGCCAGGTGGAGAGCATCTGGATGAAAAATAAAGGAGAAAGAACCAACAGGGATGTTATTGTGGGAGTCTACTACAGTCTCCTAATTGGATGATACCTTTCTGGAACAGATGATCACATACTCAGAAAGGAGAGATATAGTAGTGATGGATGATTTCAGCTGAAAATTGAATTCAACCAAAAACACGTTACAGCAAATTCCTGACATGCCTGGAAGACGTCATTGTACAAAAGGTGGAGGACGAAACAAGGGGATCAGCTATTTTAGATTTGATCCTAACCAAAAGGGATAACCTGGTTAGTGGGGTGCGAGTGGTGGGAGTGATTATGTTCTCCTGGAGTTTGTTATACAGTGGAGAGAAGAAGCTAAGCACAGTCAGACACACTTTCTGGATGTTAAAGAAAGCTGATTTCAGTAAACTTAGGGAAAAACTGGGGGTCACAAATAGTAAAAGAGAGGGAAATTGAGGACGGATCACAGTTTCTCAAAAGGAAGATATTGAAGGCACAACATGTTCCAATGAGGATAAAAAATGGCAGGTGTCTCAAGAAATCAGGATGGATGACTAAAAAACTTTCGATGGAGCTAAGTTTTAAAAGAGGCATGTATAAGAAATGGGGAAAGGGGGAAGTCACTAAAGCGGAATTCAAACAAATAGCTAGCATATCTAGGGGAAAAGTCAGAAAAGCTAAAGTGCAAAATGAGCTCAGCTTGCTAGAGAGGTTAAGAACAATAAGAAGTGCTTTTTTGGCTATGTTGGTAGCAAAAGGAAGAAGAAGGAAACAGTAAGGTCATTGAATGGGGAAGATGGCAAAATACTATCAAGGGACAGAGAAAAGGCAGAACTACTCAACACCTTTGTCTCCTCATAAAGGAAAAGGGTGTTCAATCTGAGGGAAATGGAGCAGAGGATGCATTAGAGGAAATGCAGCACAGAATAAGTAAAGAGGTGGTAAAGAAATATCTGGTTAATCTAAATGAACTCAAGTCTCTAGGGCCAGATGAACCACATCCAAAGGTACAAAAAGAACTGGTTAAAGTAATCTCAGAGCCATTGACAATAATCTTTGAGAACTCCTGGAGAACAGGAGCAGACTGGAGGAGGGCAAAAAAAAGGGTGGTGGGGTGGGTGGGAGAGGATCCCAACAGCTACTGCCTGGTTAACCTGACATCAATACCAGGAAAGATTCTAGAGCAGATCATTAAACAGAGGGTCTGTGAACATTTTGCTATAACTGCAAAAAATCAACATGGGTTTCTGAAAAACAAGTCATACCAGACTAATCTGATCTCTTTTTTTTGATAAAATGACTAGTTTAGTAGATGAAAGCAATACTGTGGATGTAGCATATCTTAATTTCAGTAAGGCCTTTGACAAGGTCCCCCATGATATTCTTGTAAACAAGCTAGTAAAAAGTTAGACAAGGCTGCTATTAGGTGGATTTGTAATTGGTTGACTGGCCAAACCCAAAGGATACTCAGCAATGGCTCCTCCTGGAGAGAAGTAACTTTTGAGGTACCACAGGGTTCTGTCCTGGGCCCAGTGCTATTCAACATGTTTCTCAATGACTTGGATGAGGGAATAGAGGGCATCCTTCTGAAATTTACAGATGACACCTGGAGAAGACAAGGTTTAAAAGTAATATGATAGCCCTGTTCAAATATTTGAAGGGGTATCATATTGAAAGTGGAGCAGACCTGTTTTTTGCAACTCTAGAAAATAGGACCCAGCGCAATGGATTCAAACTAGAGGATAGAGATTCCACCTCAACATTAGGAAGAACATGACAATAAGACAGTGGAACACATTCCCTCAGAGTGTGGTGGAGTCTCCTTCTTTGGAGGTCTTTAAACAGAGGCTGGATGGCCATCTATTGGGGGTGCTTCGATTTTCAGTTCCTGTATGGCAGGGGGTTGGACTGGATGGCCCTTGTGGTCTCTTCCAACTCTATGATTCTATTATTCTAAGATTGATATTTGTTCTTATCACACACAGATACACACACAAATATATATATATATTTAACTGAATAGTGCAGAGGCTTATAATAAAAATTAGAAAATTTAACCTAGGAGTGTGCAGAAGCCAGTGAAGTTGAGTCATAACTGGAGCAGTGTGGCTCCTTTGATTTTCTATTACTAGTTAATGGGCTACAGAATTTATATATACCTGTGCTAGCTTTCAGATACTATAAATACATCTCCAAATAAAGTACATTACAGAAATAAATCTGAGTTTAGCAACGTATGTATGACAGGACCCTTACTATCCTGACAAGGAGGCTTCAGAATAAGGGCAGTAAATGTTCTGGATAATTACAGTAAAACAGCTTGTCTTTAAGAAGATTGTATAATGCAGTTTAAATGCTTTAAACTGATGGATTTCTCCATTTTTGTATCTAAATTTGTTTTGGTTTATTCCTCATAGTTCGGGCATGTGAATATACTGATATGCGTGAAGACTGCACAACAATTGTGACATATTTTACCTGTCAACGTAAGGAGATACAAGAACTTTGCCCTGGCAGCTGTAAATGCCCACAAGGAGCTGTATAAACACATGTACACAAGGGATCTTTACATAACTGTTTGAATGAAGCAGATGTAAGTTTGGCACTAAAAAGAACCTCTTTTTCTCACATAAGTTGTTCTATTTTTGGGATATGAAGTGATTGATGTATTAAAAAGGATCATTTCCCAGATCATTTGCAAATACAACTAATATATCAACCCTGATGTCCACTTTTTGTTTTTTTCTTTGCTTACTGCATTGCTTTAGAAAACATTTTGAAGCTATTGTTCAATCACAGTTTGATTTTATTGCTGGCAATGCAAGCATGGAATGTTTTATATATTTTTCTGTAAGGTGGTCATTAATGTTTGATTTATAGTGTTATATGTCTGGAACTCCAGAGTAGCCAAGATTTTCTTGTTTTGATTTGCTCTTTAAAATCAATGAAGAAAATAGCTGAAGAAAATTTTCAAAAGATTCACTATACAATATTGCTTATTCAATTTCATTTGTTTGCTGTGCAGTTTATTTTTGTTTGTAAGTGTTCTAAAACACATGCATTTATGCACCTTATAACTTGGCCAATGTCTAGTTAATGATTGCTTTGAATTCTCAGCCATTGGAGAAGAAGCCGTCTATGAATGAGTTAATTCCTATCACTACCTACGCTAAGCAAGATATTGTGTAAACTGAAACTGATATTTCAGTATTGGTCCTTGTCTCTTCTTTCTTCACTTCTTCAACTTGTCTTGCCCAGGAAAGATTTTCTTCTGTTTTCTCGGGTCTTATTACCTTCAGCTTAATCTTTTTTCTTCCCTCTCTGATGTTTTTATGCATATACATTTATCTAGAAATCTTAAAATCTCCAAAACTCTAAACTTTTTGGTGCCTGCTGCCCACTTCTCTGTTCAAGGTGATGGCTGCTGCACTCATACTCATTAGTCTCTCATATCCTCGGTCTCTCTCCAGCCTTGTGTCTCATACACAACATAAGCAGAAAATTAATGACATAAGAGGTTGGAAAGAGATTGAGAGATGAAGGAGCCACAGCACTACAGCAGCTTCCTCAAAGGTAGAAGCTGCCAGAGATCTCCTATGCAGTGAGATTGGAGAGAGATGCAAGGATCTGTGAATTCATGGGAAGAATGAATTCATGCTGAGCACTGTGCTTGGATTCCCACAATTTCACAGATCCTTAGTTTCTCTCCAGCCTCGCATCTCATACACAACATAAATAGTGATATGACACAACACAAGTATATCCAAATACAGCTATTCCAAAAACCAAAATACTTCTGATCACATGTGTTTCTGATAAAGGATACTAACAAATGCAAACATGCTCTGCTTCTTAGAGCTCTTCTGCCACAACTATGTCTGAGTATGTCCATATTATATATTCTACATAAAAATTAAACAGATAAGAGTGATAAAATGCAGCTTTGTCTGACCACTACTCTGTTTCTCTGTATTGCAAAAGTGGCCTCTTGTTCCGAAGTTATGCACCAGGACAATCAAATCTTGTTCACTTTTAGAGTGAACCATAATTTCTCATGATCTACACAGTCAACAGCTTTGCTTTGCTGTTGACATGTAGGTTAATTTTCTTATGAAATTCTTTGGTGTGTTCCATTATACAATATATTCCTGAGATATGATCCCTTGTGCCTCTTCCTTTTCTGAAACCAGCTTTTGTTTGTCCATATATGGAAAATATAGTGTAAAATTTTGAATATCACTTTGCTTACACAGAACATCAGTATAATAGCCCAATGTTTATTAAACTTCTTCCAGTCTGTGAGCCATTGTTTTGCTTTCCACATTTGTTAGATATTTGTTAGAATTGGAATAGAGTCTGTAAATAGTGACGGAGAGATTATAGTTTAGTATATTATAGTTTAGTAAAGAAGCTCTATTCTTGCAGCTAAAACTAGACCAAATGCAGACTGTAGTATAGACCATGAATTACTTATATAAACGATAACAATAAAGCTGAAGAAGGAAGCAAAAACAGTCATCATACCAAAATATAATTGAACAATATCTCAACAGAGTTTACAAACAAAGTAAGAAAAACCTTTATGCTTTTTTTATGCTTAGTGTTTTTAAAGAGTTCCATATTTGTAAGTTTTGTGTGTTGTGTATATTTTTTATTTTTTTATTTCCTTTTTCCTTTTTCTTCTTTTATTCTTTTTTATGTTTGTAATTTATATTGTATTTTTTGAATGTTATGTAAAAAAACCTAATAATAATAATAATAAAACCAGCTTTATGCTATTAAGCACAATTAACTGGGAACTGGAAGAACTATGGTCAGAAGCCAGGAACATGATGAAGGAAGAATGCAAGAAGATACTTTCAGGGACCAAAAAGAAAGAGAAGGCACAATGGATAACAGAGGAAATGCTTTAAGCAGTAAAGGAAAGAAGAGAAGCGAAACAAAAGGGAGATAGAAACAAAGTCAGAACAATAAATGCAACTGTTCAATGATTAGTGCACAAGGATAAAGAGGCTTACTATAACAATATAAGACAATAACAAAAAAAGGAAGAATGAGAGATCTCTTCCACAAGACAAGAAAACTCAAAGGGAAATTCATACCAAAGGCTGGGTTGCTCTATGATAGGAACATACTGCAAGAGCAAGAAGAAATAAAAATTCATTGGCCGAAATACAGAGAATAGCTAAATAAAATAAAAGAGATGAAAAACTGAATGATACATGAAATGAAGAGGCATACAAAGATGAACCTCAAACTCTAGAAAATGGTGAGGAATCTGCAATAAGAGAAATTGGAAAGAATAAATCACCAGGAACAGATGATATTCAATGAGACTGCTAACAACTCCAGTGTTAACTAAGGCCGGTTACAGACCGGCACTTGGGACTTCCGCAGGACGTCCCATTTTAAAAAAGGGGCGTCTCTTCTAGACGCCCCTGGCTCTAATACGGACTCTGTCCGTACAATATGGCGCCGGCCGTTCCACACAGCTGGCGCCATCTTTACGTATCGGACGCTGTGCGTCCAAACGTGTCGCGGTGCTAATGACATCACGAGTGCGCCAGCAGCACCTTGCGACGTCATTAGGGCTTCTTTTTTGCTCCACAAGGGAGCCGCGCAGTGTGGCTGCGACGGCTCCCTTACGGAGCAAACGGCGGCGGCGGCAGACCACCTCAAAGCGGCGGTCTATAACCCGCCCCTGTCTTAGAACATATGGGCCAAAAGGGACCGTGTCGGGCTGTACTGAGAGTGTGGCATTTACATGACACATGCCCTGAATGTGGCTGGAAGCCATGCCAAACCTGCTCCAGTCCAGAAGAGGCAGGCCAAAAAGGAGCGAGGGGAAACAGCTCCTTTTCGGTGGCTGGTTCAAGACTGTGGCAGCAGCCTGGATTAGGACCAGCCATGTTCGGTTGCCAAAAACAAATAGGTCCTTGAGCAGATCATGCCTGATCGCTCTCTGGAGACCATGATGATCAAATTGAGGCTGTTGTACTTTGGCCAAATCATGAGAAAGCATTGGTCATTAGAAAAGACAATAATGCTAGGAAAGGTAGAAGGCAGTAGAAAGAGAGGAAAACTGTATGCCAGATGGCTAGTCTCAATTAGGGAGGTTGTGGGTCTGAATCTATAAAACCTAAGCAGTGCAATGGAGGATAGCGGGGCTTAGAGGTGTTTTAGCTACAGGATCACCATGACTCGTTGGGGAATGCTCTGATTTAGATTTCCTGCATGGCAGGGAGTTGGACTGGATGGCCCTTGTGGTCTCTTCCAACTCTATGATCCTATGATTCTATTACTTGAGATCAACTTGAGGGTAGCTAACAACAAAAGAGTATAATTGCACCATTTACAAAGTCCCATATTCATTCATTCCTTCCTTCCTTTTAATTATCATGTTCAGTAGAAGGGATCTGCAGCAAATTTGTGCATGTGCTATTCATTGTATCCTTCAGGCAGTCTCCTTCAGGCACTGCAAAGACATGCACACAACAGCACACTCTGTGGCAATGGCCTCCTCTTCCAGCGCAGCCTATGCTAGTGAAGCTGCTGATGTAAATAAAATTGAAACAGATTGTTCATATGCCTCTGACCTGAAATGACTGGGGCTAAAGAAACTGTTCTGCGGGAAACAGAGTTAAAAGCCTCTTAAGGGACCAGTAAAGAGGAATGTTCAGAAGGGACCATAGAGAAAGAGATGAAGATTAATGCTAACAAGGTTGCTTCCCATTCAACTCCAGACATCCTTGGCACTGCTGCCACCACTTCAATTACTTGTGCAGCATATTCCAAACACAAGAGAGTGTGCTTACATGCTACAGTCTCTTGTGGTGGCCACTTTGAAGCCTGTGTTACAGATGTCATACTTTTCTACAGAGTAATATGCCCCCATCCCCATCTTATCTTCATCCAACTAATTCTCCCTTTTGTCTCATCCACACATTAAAATATTTTTCAAGTGGAATTCCTGCTTAGCCACTCTGTGAACCACAGACTTCTGTCTTGGGGCCTTCACAAGGTGCTTAAAGCTCTATCTAAGCATCACTTTGAACCTCTTAGAACTGTACTATCAGAATTCTTTCTATCAACATGTTGTTTCTGGTGGAAGCCAGCTGGGTTTCTGAACTGTCTGCCTGTCCATAGCTCCATCTCATTGAGCGTTTGAGGGTAATACAGTTTCCCCTTGGCTAGATCTGAATTTGTGGCCCAAAATAAACTCTTACCTTCCACAATGCACAGTCTATAATACTACCTTCTTTTTTGCCCTCATTCAACATATCCCTTGGAAAGACAATGACACAAACGAGGTGTTAAAAGAACTCAAAATTATATATTAAGCATAATACTACATACAAATGATTACGTTTGGAAAATCAGAAGTCCTCTTTGTTTCCTTTCTTTCCACCTCCCTAGGAATTAAGGTATCTTCTGGCACACTACCTAAATGTATTAGAATATATACCTTTTCGGCTTATGAAACTAGATTAGCAGCACACTCATCTAGATCAGCAGCCATAACTGCTCCCTTTTGAACCAATGCATCCCTGGAAGAAATCTGCTCAGCAACTCTCCAAAGTAAACAACAACAACAACTAGACAGGTTTGCTTTGGCCAGGGCTGCTTTTAGTAGAAGGGACCTGTAGCAACTTTTACAACATGGAAAAATGAACTTCATGGCTGGATACACATTTCTGCTTGGGTAAATTCCATTCATGATTATCTCTTTCTCTGACAGCTGGGAATGGCACATTAGAGGACTTACCTTGAAGGTTCATTTTGAGAAGGAGAAGGAACCATCCAGCCTCACTCTAGGACCTTTCTTTTTCTCTCAAAATTGGGGAATCCTTTCTCTTCTTTCCTGTTGTCTCTGCTTCTGAAGCAACTAAAGAAAGAGGACATGAGAACCAATAGAAAATTTCAGTTTCAGTTCACATGATATGTTGCATAGCCTAGAGGTAAACCAATTCATGATATAATAATGCCCCCCCCCCCATTATCTGGGCAAAACAGTTGATCTCCCCTCCAGGTAAGAATGTGTTGGGTTAGACTAGGATTATAGGGAGAGGGGTCAGCCTCATGGAGGAGTCATAGAGATCATGAGAGACAACTGCCATTGAGAATGGCCAATTGAGGAGAAATGCAAAGCTTTGAGATTCTTCCTCAGTGGGTGATATAAAACCACAGGGTGCTACAAAGCAAAGAGAATTGAACAAAGAGAGAGACATAGGAGTATATCATACGGAGGTTTTGGGTGGTATTGTGGCTCAGTTCCAGCTCACTTCTGAAGTGACTGCACTTCCAACGATGCGGTTTCATGTCATAAAGGGACTGTTTTATCAGATGTCATTGATTTCTATGGAAGCTGCTTGGAAAGTGCATCAACAGTGTTTCTGAAGTCACCCCTCATTTTGGTAAAAACGTGAAAAAGTCACTTCAGAGAATTCGCTTTCAGGCTGCCTTCGATTGCACTGCGATTTGGTCTGGTGTGGAAAAGCACTCCAATGCCAAACCCCTTGGCCCCTGCGTCCTGCTCCGTCATTCCCCTCCTACTCCTCCTTCATGCCATCTCCTCCTCTCTGCCAACCAGCCGATCCCATCATCCCCTGCGTCCCCTGCGTCTTCCTAGACCCCATCTACTCCACTCTTTCACCCTGACACCTAACCCATCATCCCCTGACTGCTCATGTATCCCCATCTCGCCCCCTTCTCCACCTAACCCATAATAATATAATAAATAATAAAATTTTATTTATATACCGCCTTTCCAAAGATCAAGGCGGTTTAACAACATAGTTAAAAACATCCACAATACAATTAATATTGACAATAAAATCAGAATAAAACACAATTACATCGTCACCCAAAAAAATCTCAAGCCAGCTTCCAATACTGCTGAGAGGGGAGGGGAGTGATGTCAAGCCTATAGTGGTAAGCCACTGTTTGGGTGTCCAATATGGCTATTGGCAATTTAAGCCAAGTGAAGGCCCTGGGCCCAGTTGGATTCACAGGAGAATTTTATAAAATGTTGTGTCCTGATATTTCATCTCAGCTGGTAGATCTTTATAATGAAGTCTTCTTCTCTTCTAATCCTCCAGTCAGCTCAAGAACTCAAGAATTATCCCTCTCCCCAAGACATTAGATGAACGCCCCTCAGTTACAGCTTTTAGGCCAATAGCCCCAATCAATCAGGATGCTAAGATTCTATCATCTATTTTATTAGGTAGACTCAATACATTCATAGCAGAATATATTAATCTTGACCTGGTTGGATTCATTCCTGGCCAAAAGTTGGCTGATGCGGTTAGGAGGGTATTAGACGTAATATTTCAGGCCAATATTTCAGGGGCAGACTAATGAAACTTTACTCTTGATTTCGTTGGATGCCCTTAAGGCATTTGACAGGGTGGAGTGGCCCTTTTTATTTAGCTTATTGGATAAAATGGAGTTTGGGAGCAACTTTTCTGGGTGTATTTGTGAGCTTTATGAAGACTCACAGGCCTCTATATATGTTAATAGAAGGGACTCCTCTCCAATGTCGCTTCAGAGGGGCACCATACAGGGATGTCCCCTTTCTCCTATTCTTTTTGTCCTGGCAATTGAGCACTTGCAGAAGTAATTAGGCATGATTATGGGACTGAAGGTTTTTAGATTAATCAAGTAGTACATAAAATTAATTTGTATGCCAAATTAGGCTAGGTACATACAGAGGGGGGTTCGGTTCATCTTCCGAACTGCCAGAATCTTGAAGATAAGGGTTTGTGAATTCATCCTTCTTGTTTTGGGAATCCATGTTAACAGCCATGCCTGGAGAAAAGAAGATTAAGAGGTGATATGATAACCCTGTGGAAGTTGGAAAGATTTGATGGGGTCTTGCAGAGTCCAGAGAGCGACATAGTAGTTGAAGGGTTCCAGAGAGGAACTGAGGCTAAAGTCTAGAGTTGAGGGACTATTAACTGAATAGATACTCCAAGTGAGGGAGCTAATTATAAGAAAATAACCTGCGGGTTATAGTTAGCCTGAGTGGCAGGATTAGTAGTAGGCTTGGGGGGAACTAAGAGAGAAAAGAACAGTGTGAGTGTTCTTGAAAACTGTAACATTGATACACTGTGGAGAGTTCTTAAGGAAACCAAAAGTGTAACAAAGGCCTGTTACAGACTGCCAAAATAAAGCTGCTTCGGGTCTCTTTGGAGGTATGCTGTTTAAATGATGCATGCATCCTAAGAATCCGGAAGCTGCACCAAAGCTGCACTCCGGCGCTTAGGAATGGAGTGTGGCTTTGGCGCGACCTCCGGACTCTTAGGACCCATGCATCATTTAAATAGCATGCCTTCAAAGAGACCCGAAGCAGCTTTATTTTGGCAGTCTGTAACAGGCCAATGTTAATACTATGAAAGAAACCTCACCAACTGAAATAAGTAACAAGTGTCTGAACCAACAATTACTTTACATTTATTCAAGAAACATTTGTTTAAAACCTCTGTACAATAAAGTTCTGATTTTCATTTTAATAAAAGTTTGTCTGCATTACATCCACATTACCATTACAAAACCGTTTAAAACAGAGATTTATAAAAGGGTTTATTTCAGTTTGGGGACAGCAGTGGGAAAGAAAGCCCAGGGTGCTGTCATCCAGTAAAATATAGTAGTTACCAGAGATGTATGTGTCACAGTCATCCACAAACATTCTGATTTTAGGGACTGTTGAGTCAATCTTAATGCTTTGAATACATAGGTTGTTTATTATACTTTATGCAAATGATTCCAGAGCAAAAGTAAAAAATGAGGGTAACTGAGGGCAACTCTGCTTGATGCCTCTAAGAAGCTGGAATTATCATGAAGAGTTTAACCGGATATGTAAGATGTTGAATTTGCACAAGGGCATGAGATTAATGTAACTCAGTAGTTCCCAAGCTGTATGCCATGGTAGTCCAGTGTGCTGCAGCAAACTCATGGGGACACTGCAGAATATTTTAATCTACCCTCCTGTTGTTTCACCTGGCTGGATGGAAGATATGGATGTGAAGAGGAGGAGGGTGAGGAACGACTCAGGGAGCTGGAGGTTTTTAGCCTGGAGAAAAGAAGGTTAAGAGGTGATATGATAGCCCTGTTTAAATATTTGAAGGGATGTCATATTGAGGAGGAAGCAAGCTTGTTTTCTGCTGTTCCAGAGACTAGAACCCGGAGCAGTGGATGCAAGCTACAGAAAAAGAGATTCCACCTAAACATTAGGAAGAACATCCTGACAGTAAGGGCTGTTCGACAGTGGAACAATCTCCCTCGGAGTGTAGTGGAGTCTCCTTCTTTGGAGGTCTTTAAGCAGAGGCTGGACGGCCATCTGTCGGGGATGCTTTGATTGAGATTTCCTGCATGGCAGGGGGTTGGACTGGAAGGCCCTTGTGGTCTGTTCCAACTCTATGATTCTATGAGAGTGGAAATAAATGACCTCCTCCTCCTCCTTGACTAAACTGATGCTCTTGTACTTTGAAAAAGATGATAATTCTCAGCAATATTGTAAAACTGTAGAAAAAGAGACAAACTGTATTATAAATGAATTGATTCAGTAGAGGAAGTCACAGTTCAGTGATTGCAAGATCTCAGAGGGCTGTTGTTGAGGGTCTGTCATTCACAGAGTAGACATAAGTCAAAACCATCTTTGCTGCACATAACAACAAACACAAAGTTACATTTGAACTGGATGTTCTATACAAACAAATTTCCTGAAAACTGCTAAAAAGTAATTTTGCAAGCTATAAGAACAAATCCTGCATGTTGTTTATATCTGTATAGTGTTAGAATATTACTGTGTTTTATAATATTATTATTTTGTAAAACGTACCTTGAAAAATGTTTTGAAGCACAGAATTCAAGCCTTAAAATAAATGAAGACACCTTATCTCCAGCTTTGTGCATTTGAGTTGTGGTTTTATTTTATTTTTGTTTTTGAGAGGGAAGGAAACAATCATTTGAAAAGCAGGAAGTGTTCTTGCTTTATATACACACTTATTTAGTGCAATTTGATCCAACGTCTGCAGCCCTTCTCAGACCACACTGTGAAAGGTAATGTAGAAAAGCTTTCCTAAAGACACTTTGCTTCTAAAGCAATTGTTCATATTCCAAATACAGTACATATCATTACTTTAATGTATGTATGTATGTATGTAATCCATAAATATAGCAATAAATGTTTTACATGAAGCTTCCTTTAAATGTACTGTAAAATGGGGAAATCAGCCAACTACAGGCAATTATCAGGCTTCTACCAAACTTTGT
This sequence comes from Sceloporus occidentalis, assembly GCA_023333645.1. NCBI lineage: Eukaryota > Metazoa > Chordata > Lepidosauria > Squamata > Phrynosomatidae > Sceloporus > Sceloporus occidentalis. The sequence goes on along the minus strand of JALMGF010000004.1, from coordinate 5,126,494 downwards.
TTAAAAAAAACCTGTAAAAAATCCCAGTTATTTTGTTTATCTGATATTTGATTTGATATTTAATATTTGATGTTTTTAATTTGTTACCTGCTTATTTTATCTAATTCTATCTTGTATTATTATCTATTGTTTAATATGTATTTTGTTATTATCCTGTAGAATTTATGCCATTGGCAGGTTTTATTTTTAGCGATTTTACTGATTCTATGTACAGCGCTGTGTAAATCTACAGTGCTATATAAATAAAGTATAATAATAATAATAATAACTAATAAGAAATTGAAAGAATGGAAAAAACTTGCAATTTTTATTGGGAAAACTGTCTATAGTATATACTCTCCTTAAATTATCATTTCTATTTCAGACAATACAATGAAAGGGTAGGGAAAAGTTTTGAAAGCTTTATAAATAACAATAAAACCATTAGATTTGTTAACAAAATTAAATATAAACAAATTACAATTGGGGTCTATCTATTCCTAATTTTATCATATACTATATAATTTCTCTCTCTCTCTCTCTCCAGTGCGCCTGTGTCATATGCGGGCGCACTTTATGCAGCTTTCAGCATATGCTGAAAGCCACGCTGTGGGAAGGGGTGGTGCGTCCCATAAGAAATAATGGGGTGCGCACCCATGGTGTGTGCATCACCATGCCACCTCACTGCCGCACCATTGCATGCACAAGCCCCATTCATTTAAATGGGGCTCGAGCATTGGGGGAATTCCCTTTACACGGGGGCAGGGGGTCCGGAACGGATCCCCTGCGTAAAGGAAGGGCAGACTGAGTGTGTGTGTGTGTGTGTGTGTGTGTATGTGTGTATATAAAATTATTTATTTATAGCCCGCCCAGTCACAAGGAATCCGGGCGGGTTACAGCAATAAAAATACAGAGAACACAATAAAATGAAATACAATAAAATAAGATTAAAGAGAGTGATGTGTCACAGAATTCACAGCTAGACCTGATGGAACTGCACCTGTCTTTTTCACTCTCCTCCTTCTTGGTGGACAGCTGGAGCAGGTCCAGCAGAGACAGGGGTACTCCTCTACCTCCTCTGCCTTCACCTTCATGGCTGCCACCCAACCACTCTCAACAAGAGGAAGAGTGAGGCATATCCAGAAAAGGTGGAGCCTTGTTCTCCTTGGTGGTGAGGACATCAGGTCACCCTGGTTATGGGGTTGGAACTCTGTCCCCTCCACACACCTGTTGGTGTGTTCCCCCACTCTCACAACCATAGATTGTCCTCCTTTCCCAGGGCACATCCTCGATTTGCACCTTCTGTCCAAGAGGAATTACAAAGGGTTCTCTATTTGGAGTAGGACTAAGAAGCATGAATTCACATTTATATATGAATGCTTTTCGCGCCGGAGCTCTAGTGCTCACATTTAAGGCTGGCATCGCATGAAGTCACTGGGAGCTCAATGGTAAGGGATTTGGGCCACTGTGGAGCCACCGGGCGGGGGGGGAGAGAAAGAGAGAGGAAAGATAACAAAAAGAGAGAGAGAGAGAGAGAGAGAGAGAGAGAGAGAGAAGAGTGGGTTTCTTTTCCCAGCCAAACCTTCAACTCAAATGGGGGACCTGCGAGCAAAAATGGTTGGACATCTCACACACACACACACACAAGCTAAAAACATGCGTATAAATTCACGTTTATAGATGCTCAGAATGAAGGACATTTTGTTATTCCTCCAAGACAGAAGGCTGGAATGTAGGAAAGGTCATGGGAAAGGAGGATGGCCCTAAAGCAACCCTATCCCAGAATTTTTTTGGCCAGTTTCTTAGAATCATATCCTATGAGGAATGAGTTAGGGAGCTGGGGTTGTTTAGCCTGGAGAAAAGAAGGTTAAGAAGTGATATGATAGCCATGTTTAAATATTTGAAGGGATGTCATGTTGTGGAGGAAGCAAGTTTGTTTTCTGCTGCTCCAGAGACTAGAACCTAGAATGGATGCAAGCTACAGGAAAAGAGATTCCACCTCAGCATTAGGAGGAACTTCCTGACAGTAAGGGCTTTTCGACAGTGGAACACATTCCCTCGGAGAGTGGTGGAGTCTCCTTCTTTGGAGGTCTTTAAGCAGAGGCTGGATGGCCATCTGTCGGGGATGCTTCAATTGAGATTTCCTGCATGGCAGGTGGTTGTCCTGTATGGCCCTTGTGGTCTCTTCCAACTCTACGATTCTATGATTCTATGAATATTACCTCATCCAGTCACAACAAGTTTCTGACAAGAAAGAAATAAGCAGATTGCAAGATCCAATTGTTCTGACACACAAGACACACTGTAACTGAGTGTATGCTTCAGGCTATCAGCATGGAGAATGCAGATCTTGGCTGAAATGACAAGAAAAATCACAGTGGCTGGTGTGATGCTAATAAGACTAGTTATAGCATTGTAAAAGTGAAGGGATATCACACTGTCAGATTGTAACAAATCCCTGTAGGGACAGTATCCCATGATGTGATATCCTGTAGAAGTTGTATCAAGTATATCATGACATGGCACAAACAGCCAGAACTGATAGGAAAGTAGTATAGCAGGAGTGAGATGCTGTCAATCCATCATGAATGGGCCGTGGGAACAAAAGTTTTCAGAGCCGTGGAGCTGAATTAGACTTCAAGCATCACGAAGTCTAATTCTTAGCCAGGTGGTGCAAAACACCAGGCAATATGACACAAATCATCATAGTGTTATCTCTAATGCTTAGACGGAACGACTAGCTATATCATTAATCCACGGCAGCATGCCAGCATGAGCAAAAATGAATATGGCTTTTATTTCTAGCAGTGGCTTCAGAATTCCCTTTTGTAATTTCCATATTTCCACCTCATCTGCCTTTTCCATCATAAAATAAAACAGAAATAGAAAAAGGAGGCCAATGAAAGGGGTTTCATTCACTTTCCCTTTTCCACAGAGTAGCAGTAAGGTAAGGAGGGGAAGAAAAGGTTAAACTCCACATGTTATTCTAAAACAGGGATTGGGAAACTGTGGACTGCATGTGGGCCCATTATTTGTTGCTTGTTTACTCTCTCTAATGAACCTGCAATGGCTTTTGAATGCTTACACAATGCCTCTAAATACCAAAAAGCCACTCCTAGACACTTGCAGGAAAAGCAAAGCACAAGCTAATCCGCTCCAAACCTCCACCCCACAGGTGTAAAAATTAACCATAAATGAAATTAATTAATTAAATGGAATTACTTCTGATTTCACTTTGGCCACATGGCAAGTGGGTCCAATCCCCCTGCGACAGTGTGAAAGAAAGAAAGAAATGGCCCTTGCACCCCTTACAATTGCCCACCTGTGTTCTAAGTGAACATCAATTGGTTTGAAATAGGAAATGTACCAGTGTAATAGCAATCATTGAAACAGAACTAAAGGAAGAAAAGTGGCTGCACCAATTGGCTACTTCTTGTCTCATTCACATAGTCCTTTTGTGATAGCAGTGTTGAGTAGCACCCCTATCTGCCAAAACCACAGTTTAGCTTAAAGGGCCAATAATGACAGCAGTGTGGCAAAAGGAGACCTACAATGTAGATATGATATCAGCAAGTGCATCGTGATAGCGATAGCAATAGCAAGTACATTTCTATACCGCTTATCAATTCACTTAGGCACTCCCTAAGTGGTTTACAAATTGTAAGCTAATTGCCCCCAACAATCTGGGTATTAATTTTAGTGACCTTGGAAGGATGCAAGCCTGAGTCAAACTTGAGCCTTTTTGCTGGTATTGAACTCACAACCTTATGGTTTGTGAGTGAGTGGTGGCTGCAGTACAGGCATTTAACAACTGCGTCACAAGGGCTCCCACCACAATGGCAGGAAGAAGTGGCACCAGAAATTTTCTCACTATACATGGAAATTGGGTATAAATGCTCTTTTTGAAATTAACAGAGTAGAAAGATATTTGCAAAGGCATTTACTCCAAGTAAATATAGGTCTTGACTAAATCATGTTTTGCTGATGTTCCAACCTGTCCTAAAGATTGCTGCACCACAGCAGCCAAGGGCAGAAGGGTAGTTGGTATAAGCCTTTCTGGAGAAAAACCATCAACAAATACAGTCACAATCTTTTCTTCAGTTATTTGTGGCTATTTAGTTTGACTCATTATAATTTTATTGTGAGTCCATTATAAGCTCACTTAAGCTGAATATGCACAAAGTAATGCAGTTTGACAACCATTTTAACTGCCATCCCTTAATGCTAGGGAATGCTGGGATACATAGTTTGGTGGGAAACTAGAGCTCTCTGACAGAGAAGACTAAATATCTCCCAAAACTACAAATCCCAGAAATCCATAGCATTGAGCCAAGGCAGTTAAAGTGGTGTTAAACTGCATTAACTCTGCAGTGCAATTGCAGCCTCAGAGTGGATTCATACAATGTTTTTCCCACTGTGAAGTGACCTTCTTGGTTTCACATTGTAGTGAGCTTGATCTTTTCTGTAGTTCACTGTATTCATGTTATGTGCCAACTTAAACTGGCACAACAAAGGAGGTTTGCTTGAATGTGGTGTTTAAGCAGAGGCTGTATGATTTGAAGGCACTCAAAGAGTAATCTTCTCCAGCCACTGGCTGCTGCAAACCATCTGCAGCTAAAGTATGGCTCACAGATGATCATCTAATCCCAATTTAAAATCCTCTATTGGAAAGCCAGCACCTCCAGAAGAAACTGTCAAACAGCACTAGTAGTTGTTGTGTAACTACCATATAACTGAGCCTATATGGTTTATAGGTCTAAGTATAGGATTATGACCCTGGAGTTCAGGTTTTGATTCCTTGATTGGCCATTGAAACCCACTGGCTGACCTTGAGCAAATCACACTTTCTCAGATCAAGAAAATCCCATAATGGGTTCTCCTTAGATTATCCATAAGTCATAAATGACACGAAGGCACACGACAACAACCACGTAGCGCCTCAGTTCTCTCTTCTCCAGGCTCAGGAAAAAAAATTAGGGTTTTTTTCAATTGTGAGTATTTCTTTGTGAAGAAAACTTAATCATTTCACAGTACTGGAGTTTACTTCCAAGGAAATGTGTACAAGATTGCAGTCTAAAACTACTTAAATATACCTTTAAATATCTTCATCTGAAATAAAAGCGATTTAAAAGCATTGCATTGTACTCAAGATATTTCATATATGAATGTGAAATACATGTTTGCAAAGACATGGTATCACAGTGTCACACTAATGTATAACCTCTAACTGGCTAGTGCTTCCTGTTGAGTGGACATTGTGTTATAGATCTAGGCTTGTTGCCAAAATAATCTTGAATTGGGCTCCAATATTAACAGAGTCTGCAATTATTTACAATGTACTTGCACAATATGTTCTAATTGCAGAAGTTTGTTTCTCCAGGTTCATAATCTGGATATCTTAATTAAACCCTTTGAAGGATGGCAGCTGCATTCTCAATTTTTTTACCTGAGGTGGAAAGTCTGACATTGAGGATCCAAACTCATATCCATATAGCTGAAAAGTAATGGATTATTTAAACAATGTTGTTTTAGCACCTGCTAGATGGTCATACAAAGGCGTGATAAAAATGCAATTAAGTGCACAAAGCTGGTGTTAGTGATAGCTTGAACTAACATGATATTTTATTTTCTTGTTGAATTTTCATGTCCCATTGTAGAAAAGTATTGTCCAATTTTAGTGTGTTTTTCAAGTACTAATTAAATAGATTGAGATCAATCAATTTCACTTCCGCTGCCGTACCTTTGCAATCTAATTCAGAACACAATTACTTAGAAATTCCAAGATTTGTCAGAATCCAAGAATATATCATTACACAAGTACACCTTCAAACTTTAGTCATTCATACAGAAATGACACAGCCATTTCTGGATTTGTTCGGCTGTGAGACTCACCTGAATCGTTGGTTGGTTGTGGGAAATGGGACTTTGCAGGGACTTTGTCTCGGTCTCCTGGTCAATCTAAATGATTTTTTAAAAAAACCTAAATGAATTTAAGTCACCAGGACCAGATGAAGTACAGCCAAGGATATTTAAAGAACTGGCAAATGTAATCTCAGATCCAGTGGCAATAATTTTTTAGAACTCTTGGAAAACAGAAGTCCCAACACACTGGAGGAGGTGTTAGGAAGGATCAAATTAGGGGAATTTTACTTAGCTCAAATATAGACGAGGGGCGTGTCCTAACAACGCACGCACAGGATCGTGTCCCTTAGTGTATACCAGAGGTCGCCTAGTCCACCCCCCAAGAGAAAGAGACTTGGATTCCAATGAGGTGCAATTAAACTATGAACATTCATTAAAGCCACGCAACAAAAAGGATCACACACACACACATTCAATGCTATAGCAAGTGAAGGGTGAGTTCGGGGAGTAAAGGAAGAAAGAGAGAGGCACCGTTGGGGATATTTACTTTAGACGTCTTCTCCAAGGAGTCAGATGTGATGTAGGATGGATGGTGAGACACGGCCGCGGGAACGGGGAAAGGAAAGAGCGGCCATGGTGGCTTTGGAGCAGAGTTCCGGCGGGCAAAGCTAACTAGAGGCCCGAAAGGCAGTGAGCTTGGCTTTGCTCAAGTGATTTCAGCAGAGCAAGACGCTCTAGGAACTCACGCTCGGAACTGGAATCTCGACAATCCCACTGGAGGGCTGTAAACTGGGACCTTATATAGGGCTAAACCTATCCTCAGGCGATGGCTGCCTGGCGGGACAAAGGCGTTGATTGCTTATCTTTGTCTAAGGCATGTTACAGACGCGCCGAAGGGGCGTATTAGGGTTAGGAAGGGGCGTGGTAGGGTTGAGAAGGGGCATCCCTTCCGGACGCCCCTCAACCCTAATACGGACCGAGCCCGTACAAAATGGCGGCAAACGTCCACACAGGGGCCGCCATTTTGATGTCATGGACACCGCAAGTGTGCGACTAGCGCCTCGTGGTGCCACTTCCGGGCCGCAGAAAGAAGCGCCATTTCGGCGCTTCTTTCTTGCTGCGCCTGGGAACCGCGCGGTTTGGCCACTGCAGTTCCCAGACACAGCAACCGGCAGCAGCGCGAGACTGCCCGTTTGGGGCGGTCTGTAACGCGCTTATGCTGAACTTTACACAATGGTTGCACAATGCAAAAGGTCTACCACTTTTCAGGAGAGCAGATACCTTGATGGCTGAGCCGTTAAGTTAATCACTGGCTCATTTAAGAAGGAAGCCACATCTATTGTCTTCCTTGTAAAGGTTTCTGCGAATCTCGTTTAGCAACTCCCAAAACTTCCTCTTACAGGTTTGAATCTACCTTTTTCTGAGACCATGCCTTTGCAAGGCAGCTGGCTACATGGTCTCCTCGCCTTTAGGCTAATGGTGGCTTGCTGTGGGGACAGTCAGGGGTCATGGCTTCAGATCGCATGTCACCCAAAATTTTATATAAATCCATACTCGGTAACAGAGAGGAAAAGTCATCCCCATTTTCAAAAAGGGAAAAAAGGATTCTAGAGCAGATTATTAAACAGAGAATCTGTAAGCAGACAGAAAGGAATGCCACATTCACAAAAAGTCAACATGGATTTCTCAAAAACAAGTCATGCCAGACTAATCTGATCTGTTGTTGGGGTTTGTTTTTTTTATTTTTCTTTATTATTTTTAGATTTTGTTGTTTAAAAACACATCCATATTTACAACTCTCGAAACATTCACAGAAGGAAAGGGGGTAGGTAAACACCAACATTTATACAAACATGAACATAAAACAACATAAAATGACTTCCTGTCTCTTATTTTGAATATCTTTAATTGATTTATATTTACTTTGTACTTTCCATGTTTTAAAGCCTCATAATTTCATTATTGTTGTCTTTTCTACTAAATACTTCCTTTTCAAAAACTCCATTACTTTATTTCTATAACATCCTCATATTTATTTATCTACATATTTTTATTACTTATATTGTGCTGCTTAATTTTTTACTCACACCTTTTTTTTACCGTTCTCCCCAATATTACATTTTACCAGTTATACTTTGTTTCTCTTTATGTACTTTTTCTGATAATTGTTATTTACAATGTTTAAATTGAACATATCATTCAAGTCATTTTAAATGTAGATATTTAGCCAGTGGATTCCATTCTTCTACAAACCTTTTGTTGCTCTGGTCTCTAAGCAGATATGTGAGTTTATCAGCAATCATCATATCATAAATCTTTACTTTCCATTCTTCTAAAGTTGGGATTTCTTTACTTTTCCATTTTTTTTGCAAAGGCCATTCTGGCTGCCACAATCAAATAGAACAAAAGTTTTCCATGTCTTTTTTCTAATTCATTGTCTTCTATTACATTCATCAGGTAGAATGTTGGTTTAATCTTTATTTTCACCTCTAATATCTTTTCCAATTCTATGTTGATCATTTCCCAAAATTTCTTCATTCTTGTTGATGTAAACCTGAGCGTGCAGAGTAAACTTGGAAGCTTGTGTGAAGACAAACAACTGTTAAGCTGCTGGAGCATGCCAGGAAAACAGCTGTAAGAAGAAAGGTACACCGAAGCCTGGCTTATCTCCGAAGAGGCACTTTGTTTATTTGTTGCAAAGACACACGCGAGAACAATTATCAACACCATCTACCAACTATTAACCCCACAAACTGTACAAACAGACATCTGGGCTTATATACACATTTGCCATGCGGCCACCTTGTCCAGCCTCTTCCTGTACAAGTTCCTGTGCATCTTGGAATATCTTTCCCCTTGCAAAGATGACACAGTATATTTACACATTGCTAAGTGCTGTCTGGCACACACTGTGACCTTGGACATCACCTGATGGTTTGAGTCCCAGCTGCAGCCAATACCAGGCTTCTGCAAAGTGAATAACCATTTCCATTATGTTACATCTGAACATTTTCATATACTGTATACTTTAGCATCTTTCGCATTCCCACCACATGTGGAAAAAAGTTCCCAATTTAGATGTACAATGCCAACATTTTTTATTGGAATTTTTATAGATTTTCGATAATTTCTCCGGTGATAAGTACCATCTGTATTGTAGTTTGTTAACAGTTTTCCTTTATATCGTAGCTCAATGTGTGTTTCAGTCTTATTTTCCAATTTTTTCCCCATTGTTCTAGCATTATGGGTTTCTTCACATCTTGGGCCCAATTGATCATATATTGTTTTATGGTTTCTTCTTCCATGGCATATTTTAAAATCAATTTGTAAAGTTTGGAGATTAGATGATCTGTATTTTGTTTTATCAATTTGCTGAACTCTGTTTCTTCCTTCTCGATCTGTTGTAATTTCATGTCTATCTTATATCTTTCAAGTACTTGACGATATAAGTACCAGTTACAGTTATAGCCTTGTTCTATTAATTCTTCCATTGATTTTATTCTTGTTGGTTCTTTTCCCCAGATTATTAAATCCTCATATGTTATCCAATCATTCTCTTTCATTCCCTCCCTTCTAAAGAAGGCCTCATTAGTCAATTTCCATTTTGGAATATTTCCTACTAGAAATTTTCTATATTTTTGCCAAATTTGTAACAGGGATTTTCATATATAATGATTTTGGAATTCTTTATTTGTTTTAACTTTGTCATATATCAAGTAACCATGCCAGCCGTAAACATTGTCAAAACCTTCTATTTGCGATAATTTATTGTCCTTTAATTGTATCCATTCTTTAATTGCTGCAAGGCCGCATGTGTGGTAATATAATTTAAAGACTTGTCAAGCCTACTGACCACTATCCCTTTCTTTTAGTTCATGTGGTCACCAATGATACTGCAAGGCATAGCCTTCAGAATATCATAAGGGATTATGAGGCTTTGAGTAGGAGGTTGAAAGAGGTGGATGCACAGGTTGTCATCTCCTATCTTCTCCCAGTCGAAGGGCTTGGTCCAGGAAGGGAGAAGAAAAAAGCAGATGTAAACAACTAGCCCTGTTTAAATATTTGAAGGGATGTCATATTGAGGAGAGAGCAAGCTTGTTTTCTGCTGCTCCAGAGACTAGGACCCAGAGCAATGGATGCAAGCTGCAGGAAAAGAAATTCCACCTCAACATTAGGAAGAACTTCCTGACAGTATGGGCTGATCTACAGTGGAACGCACTTCCTAGGAGTGTAGTGGAGTCTCCCTCCTTGGAGGTCTTCAAACGGAGGCTGGATGACCATCTGTCAGGGATGCTTTGATTTGGATTTCCTGCATGGCAGGGCGTTGGACTGGATGGCCCTTGCGATCTCTTCCAACTCTATGATTCTATGATTCTACCCCCAGTATTTCTCTAAGTTTACTAAAATCCGCTCTCCTAAAATCTAGAAGGCGTGTCTGACTACGCCTGCCTTCTCCTTTCTGTTGTATAACAAACTCCAGGAGAACATGGTCACTTCCACCTAAGGATCCCCCCCCCCCTCTTGTACTCCATTAACTAGGTCATCCCTGTTGGTTAGGATCAGATCCAAAATTGCTGGCCCCCTTGTTGCCTCTTCCACCTTTTGGACAATGAAATTGTCTCCAAGGCAAGTGAGGAATTTGCTAGACCTGGAGGATTTGGCTGAGTTTGAATTCCAGCAAATAGCAGGATAGTTGAAGTCACCCATCACTACTACATCTCTACTTTCTGAGTGTGTGGTCATCTGTTCTAGAAAGGCATCATCCAATTCCTCCGTCTGACTCGGGGGTCTGTAGTAGACTCCCACAATAACATCCTTGTTGTTTCCCTCCCCTTTAATTTTTATCCAGATGCTCTCCACCTGGCTTCCATGATTGATGTCCTGGATCTCTTCACTGGTGTAAATGTCCCTGACGTATAAGGCTATACCTCCTCCTTTCCTGTTTGGCCTATTTCTCTTGAAAAGGTTATACCCCTCTATTCCTACATTCCAATCATGAGACTCATCCCACCAGGTTTCAGTGATGCCTATTATATCATATTTGCTTTGTTGTACTATTATTATTATTATTTATATAGCACTGTAGATTTGCACAGCGCTGTACATAAAACAATAAATATATAAAAGTAAACCTGCCTATGGTGTACAATCTAAGAGATAATAGGATAATACATATAAAATACATAGCAATACAGGAAATGGTACGATAAAAACAACAACATATAAATTAATTTTAATTATATTTGCAGATTTTTTTGTTCCTTAGTGATGCTTCTTCAGATTCTCCTATTTCCTTTGGCTTCTATGCTACAGCAAACTCTAGGACAGGTATGAATCTCAAGAAATGACAACAGTTACATGAAATACCAAAATTCCTGAAAATACTTTCCCACTGTTATTGATTCTTAGTGGGCATATATCTTACTGTTTTTGTCCTACCTGTTTTCAAATGTCTCTTTTTTTTTCATGAAACAAAGTGGATGAGGTGTAAAGATGTAAGGGTAAAACATTTTATTTCTGTTCTTCGCACATATGAATTGTGAGATCATTTAAATGTCTCATTCCTCACACAGTCCAGAGCTGACCCATTTTAATTTCAAATAAAGTAACTGGGAGGGTACCTATGTGTGAAATGTGATGTTCTTGATTTTACTGCTTTAGTACTTCATGTTTGTTGATCATTTGAACAGCAGGGGTGCAACTAAGTATATGCAGCTTCAAGTTGAAAAGGTCTAGCAACATAGGAAGCTGTTCTTAGTGTATTGACAACAAGACATTGACATTGTGTATTGTTGTTTTGCAAACTGTATGGTGGTGTTGTGCTCCAAATGAGTCCCATCTGGCTTAAAAAAGGAAAAGCTGTATATTGTATAGGATAACTCAGTGCATTAGAGTATGCACTAGAGAGAGGGAGGGGAGGAAGAGGGAAAGGGTGAGAGGGAGAGAATTAGAGTTTGAAAAAGCTTTGGACTACAGCTCCCATAATCATCCACCCAGCTATGGGAACTGTATTCCAAAAAAAGCAATGCTTCCAAGCTCTGGGGGATATGGCCCAATACAATGGCATGAGCATTTGTAATCTCTTCAGGGAACTGACTCTGAGGACTAGTATCACATCATACTATGTGAGTGTGTGTTTTTCCTCAGTTACACAGAGTTGTTTCAACAGACCATTTTGGTTGGATTACAGCACATAAGGAACTGAACTGGAAAAGTGATCCCAGGTTGGCTTCACCATATTCTCCTCATAAACTTTACCAAAATACCTTTCTTCTCCCCTGTGTGATATTTTCTGTTTTAGGGTTGACAATTTTGAATCCAGTCATTTGTAAAATAACAACATACAATTTCAGCATCCAGACCTTTCCAACTTAAGATGCACAGAATCAATTGCACACTTGCTGTTTAACTGCAGTAGAGCAATAAAGCAATAAAAACACCCAGAACATCAAATTTAAAATTAGTGCCTGCCCAGTTACTTCATTTGCAAAGGAACCATTGGAAAGTTCCCCCACTGGGTGTTCAGATGGCAATTTTCTCAGTTCATAAATAGAAATTTAAAAGGGTCAAGAAAACTGAAATCCATGTGATTAATGAACTGCAATTAATGATTTTTGCATCCCCAATGGATAGTGAGTTCGTTATTTACAAGGAATTAACACTCCAATGAGCCTTCCAGAAGCACTAATTACTTTATTAGCAAGGCACATATCTCTGTGCATCTTGTTTTAAAGATAAGTTAAGCCTTCTCACACTCTGCCAAATTTCAGTATCACCCATAGCATCTTGTTTACAAAGTGGTCAATCTGGACATGCTTCCTTTATTATTTAATGGAACTAAAGCAGGAGAAATGAAACTAGTTAAGGTGCTTAAGTTCTTCAAACCCTGAAGTGGAGATTCCTCTTGTGGTGGTCTTGGAAAGGCTATCACCATCAACCTATTCCCACTTAGTGCTGAGGATAAAATCCCCCCCCCTCCTCTGAGAGCTCATCTGTTTGGAACTGGTTCTTCAAGGAAGATAGTGCAGAATGATCCTGCCTGACTGCTATAGCAGTATATTAATAGCTGCAGGCTTTACTGTATGCTACTGTATTTGAATTTTTGCCCAACCAACTTGAGCCTGGTTATGCAGAGCAGCTTCAAAATATATATCAACACTGTGTCACTTTAACTTGATCTCGTAGGTTGAAGAGTACTTTGAATTCTTTAGTCCAACTACAGTAGTTCTCTAAGGAGCAATTGCATTTAAAGTGGTAACAGTTGTGTAATGTGGATGTGCCCAAATTGAATTATTCCAGGACTGTGGAGAGGTGCAAAGTTCAGGTAAAGGAGAAAGAAAGTTATAGTACTCTAGGCTATATTTCAATTGTTCAACTCCCATCCCCAGTGAAAGAGGGATCCCACTGACAACGGACTGGTTGATATTTAGATCCCACACATCATCAGAAGATATCTGAGTGGCTTAGAATGCAATCAGTTTAAACAATTTAACTTTTTAAACAATTTTTTAAAATGACAAACATTCTAAAAGCATATTACTTAATTTAAAAGTAGTTAAAACTAAATTTAAAAGTTAAAATAGTTTAAAACTTTGTATATGTACAGATTTGGATGAAATCATTATGATTTAAAGACTAGATTTTAACTTGGTGCTGGAATAAGCCTATGGCAGTGCCAGTCATGCCTCCAAAGGGTGGGTGGGAGCACAGTGGAGAAGAACTTCACCCATATTTTCACAAAGTGTCAATGTAGGACAGAAAGGTGCCCTCCCTCTGCAAGCCCCTCTTGATGAGGTTCATAAAGGTTCCCAACCTTTATCTGGCTGCAACCCCCTTGCAGCCATAAGCTCCACCCCTTCTTCCAGCTGGTGGCCTCCCTGATTGGCTGGGAGGTTGGGAAGGGGCAGGACATCCCGCTGCCTACAAACCCTAGTAGGCTTTGTGGCCGGCAGCCCCACCCCTTCTTCCAGCCAGTGGCTTCCCTGTGCCATGTGGGGTTTGAGGCAGTGGCGGCAGTGGCGGCAGTGACAGCAGGCCATAGGAGGCCTTGCCGCCCTGGAGGAGGAGGAGGAGGAGAAGGAGGGGTGAGCCCAACTGGGTGACTCCTGTGAAAGGGTCATTCAACCCTCAAAGGGGTTGCGACCCCGGGCTGGGAACCGCTGATATAGGGAGAAGTGTTCCCTCGGGTATCAAAGTCCTAAGCTTTTAGGGGTTTAAATGCCATTGTTGAGAACAACAGCTCTCATATATTTTATGTGCTTTTTAAAAATTCCCCTCATTTCAGCAAAGCCCTCAAAGTGTCTAAAACATATTTTTAAAATATAAATATAATATATAATATACAGTTAAAATCACAATGACTGCATGTTATCCCAGTGGCAGCTCATGGCTCTGATGTTGATGGAGCAGTGAATCTGCTTTGAGTTTTAGTCTGGACTTTAAGAAAGTTCTTCAAGGTGCTGAACTCTATTCCTAAAATAGGCTCAGAACGTTGAAGAGCTACTTTAAGGTCTGGACTAAAAGTTCAGAGTGGATACACTGCCCCCTCAGTATCCACTGGGGATTTGGTTCCAGATCCCTCATGGATACCAAAATCTGTGAATACTTATCCCATTAAATATAGTGGCATAGTAAAATGGTATCCCATATATAAAACAACAAAACAAACTTTACTTTTTGGGATTCATATATTTTTAAAATATTTTCTAGCTATAGACGGTTGAATTTGGGGATAGACAGAACTGATTGTACTCAGTAAAAAAAGGCAAGGGCAAGAATAGAATGAACCAAAAGAACAATCAGAACAAGTCATTTAATCAAAGGGGAATGAATTATTTCCCTGGTTGCTTGCAGGCCAAAAGAGAAAGGTGAGAGGCAGTGAGGCTACCTGAGGTTGCAAGTTCTGTTACACTGGAACGTCTAATGAGAAGACCCTTGCATGTTTCCCAGACAGCCAGACTTTCAAAGGCTTGGGAAGACAGAGAAGAAACCTTTTGTATCAAGTGAGTGGGGCAGACAGATAGGGAAAAAATAGTTCTGCACATAACATTATTACCTGCCTTCACTTAAGTACTAGGCTACCCAATTAATAATGCTTGAAAATGAACTACAGGCCAGAGTAACTCCAGAACGCCAGAATAAAATAACCCACAAAATTGGCACTTCTAAAAATGTTTGCACGTACAGCCCTGTGGTATTTTGATGAGACAGGCAAAAAACACTGCTACCATGTTGTTGATTAGGTGGGAAAAGGTGGAGATTTTCCAGTCAATGCAATAGGTTACATAATATTTTTCTAAACCTTCATTTAGATAAACAAAGGCATAGTTGCTGATATATCTGAAAATCAAGAAAATGAAATTATTGAAAAACACAATGACATCAGGAGACATGTGCAGCCAACTGCCAGCAATATGATGAAAATGGTAAGATACAAATCACTGATACTGTTGATGACTCTTGAAAACCCTTCACTGTGGCTTTTGCAGGCAAACTGTTCCCATTTGTAACTTCCAACATTATAGACAGCTAGAAAATAGCCCATCTAATATATTTAGAGTTAGAATGAAAGATGCATGAAATCAACTGCAGGAAGGCAAGATGAGAGAAACTGAGATAGCAAAATATTCCACAAGAGAAAAAAAATGCTCAACAATCATAGATATTTGATAAATGAGGAACACCCATTGTGTACATTCTATATTACACATTAACCGAATCATAGGATCCTAGAATCATAGAGTTCGAAGAGACCACAAGGGCCATCCAGTCCAACCCCCTGCCATGCAGGAACTCTCAGTCAAAGCATACCCGACAGATGGCCATCCAGCCCCTGTTTGAAGACCTCCAAAAAATTTGACTCCACCTGACTTTGAGGAAGTGTGTTCCACTGTCGGACAGCCCTTAGTGTCAGGAAGTTTCTCCTAATGTTGAGGTGGAATCTCTTCTCCTGCAGCTTGCATCCATTGCTCCGGGTCTTAGTCTCTGGAGCAGCAGAAAACAAGCTTGCTCCCTCCTCAATATGACATCCCTTCAAATATTTAAACAGGGCTATCATATCATCTCTTAATCTTCTTTTCTCCAGGCTAAACATCCCCAGCTCCCTAAGTCGTTCCTCATAGGGCATGGTTTCCAGACCCTTCACCGTTTTAGTCGCCCTCCTTTGGACATGCTCCAGTTTCTCAATGTCCTTTTTGCATTGTGGTGCCCAGAACAGGACACAATATTCCAGGTGGGGCCTGACCAGAGCAGAATATAGTGGCACTATTACTTCTCTTGATCTAGACACTATACTTCTGTCGATGCAGCCTAAAATCACATTGGCCTTGTTAGCTGCTGCATCGCACTGTTGACTCATGTTCAACTTGTGGTCTACTTGGACTCCTAGATCCCTTTCACACGTAGTTTCATTCAGCCAGGTGTCCTCCATCCCATATCTGTGCATTTCATTTTTCTTCCCTAAGTGCAGTACCTTACATTTCTCCCTGTTGAAGTTCATTTCGATAGCTGTGGTCCACTTTTCTAGTCTATTCAGGTCATTTTGAATTTTGATCCTGTCCTCTGGAGTATTAGCTATTCCTCCTAATTTGGTGTCATCTGCAAATTTGATAAGTATGCTCCCAGTTCTGTCATCCAAGTCATTGATAAAGATGTTGAACAGTACTGGGCCCAGGACAGAGCCCTGTGGGACCCCACTGGTCACTTCTCTCCAGGATGAAAAGGAGCCATTGTTGAGCGCCCTTTGGGTTCGGCCGGTCAACCAATTACAAATCCATGTAACAGTTTCGTTCTCTAGCGCACATTTGACAAGCTTGTTTGCAAGAATGTCATGGGGAATCTTGTGAAAGGCCTTACTGAAATCAAGATATACTATATCCACAGCATTCCTTTCATCTACCAAGATGATAATTTTTATATAAAAAAGATATTAGATTTGTGTGGCATGGCTTCTTTCCCTGAAACCCATGTTGACTTTTTGTGATTATGGAATTGCCTTCTAGATGTTCACAGACTCTTTGTTTAATGATTTGCTCCAGAATCTTCCTGGTATTGATGTCAGACTAACTGGACGATAATTGTTGAGATCCTCTTTTTTTCCCTTTTTGAAGATGGGGACAACATTATCCCTCCTCCAGTCTTCTGGGACTTCTATTCTCAAGGAGTCCTCAAAGATTATTGCCAATGGCTCCAGTATTACATTAGCCAGCTCTTTTTAATACTCTTAGATGTAGTTCATCAGGTCCTGGAAATTTATATCAATTTAAGTTAACAGGTATTCCTGTACTATCTCTGCTTATTTTGTGCTGAATTTCCCCTATTCTGTCCCATTTTCCTCAGGTTGAGCACCCTTTGCCTTTACTGAGAAGACTGAAGCAAAGAAGGTGTTAAGTAATTCTGCCTTATCTCTGTCTCCTGTTAGAATTTTGCTATCTTCTCCACGCAGTGGATCTACTGTTTCCTTCTTCTTCCTTTTTCTGCAGACATATCCTTATTCTTATTCAATGTCAGCATCATTTTATTGGAACTGAGGGCTGAAACATAAGGCCCTTTTATGCCACTTTCTGGGTGGCATGGGAGCGTGGTGTTTATATGCCGTACACTCCCAAGCCGCCTTGAAGCCTTCTGTCTGTTTACACGGCTTCCAGATGCTCTAGCAGTGTGGCATTTACATGCCACATGCCACCAGACCACCTTAAAGCTGGCTTCCCATTGCAGTAGGGCAGAACAGCTGGCTTTTTGCCGCTGCAAAGAGGAACTGCTGTTTGCATCTCCTTTTTTGGTTGGCCAAAAGGCAGTTTGGGGCTACGGGGTGGGGTTACCATGGCCCTAATCTGGCTTTGGAAGGGCAACTTGAAGCCACCCTTTCAAGGTATTCTGTTTTGTCCCATAGTTAAGTATATGATTAATCAATGTGTTTTAAGCATTTGCTCTAGCTCAGTCAAGCTAAATGTGTGGCAGATATTTAGATAACCATGTATCCCTCCTAAATATGCTGGCATGTTAACTGTCTTGGTCTTAGAAATATTAGCATAATTAAATTCACACAACATTAGATACACTTTTAAAAAATCCAGCATAGAACAGGCTAGAAGGTGAGAAAAAGAGGAAGTCACTGGAAAGAAATTGATAAATCTGCCCATCCATAGCATGCACTATGTGCATTTGAGACTAGTGACAAACAAACAAAACAAGCTTCATTTATATACCACTTCACACTGCCTAAGCAGTGTCTAAGCGGTTTACAACTGTAAGCTAATTTGCCCCAACAATCTGGGTACTCATTTTAGTGACCTTGGAAGGATGCAAGCCTGAGTTGAGCTTGAGCCCTTTTGCTGGTCTTGAACTAGCAACCTTATGGTTTTGAGTGAGTGGCTGAAGTACACGCATTTCACCACTGCGCCACCAGGGCTCCTCTTATTCCAGTTATTCACTGCATCTATCTAACCATTCTGTCCCCCAGGTATCCCTTTCCATTTCTTTCCATGGCCCACTCATCTACCTCTAATAATTCTAGTGGCCATCAAAATGAGTTGATTATAAACTATATAGATTGGGGCTCAGTTCTGCCCAATGTATATTTGTGTAAAAGGAACTGAACAATATAAGAGAGAGTATGAGGTTTTAAATTATTTTTAGAGGTACTTTACAACAACAAACCCAACAACAACAGTTGTGGTTATATCTGCATCCATTGCTGATCAACTGTAGCTTCTAGGCATGCTTCCTTAGGAACCCAATATACTGCAAGTTTGGTTCTCCCTCCAGTACAGGAGGGAGATATTGATCTGTGCCTGCAGCTCTCAATTTATTTTATTATTATTATTATTAATTATTCAAACACTAATATTTTCTTAATATAAAACATTCATAAAAGGTTACACTAAAAATACTACAGGTATTACAAAAACAAAGACAAAACCCTTTTATATAATTCTACAGCTATAAAAACTATTCCATATTCTACTGTATTAACTTATAAAGACAAGCCTTAACAAATGACTTCCAACTTGCCAGGTCTTGGTATCAAACCAACTACAGTCAACCCTTCTTATACACGGATTTTTTATACGTGGATTCAAGCATCTACGGTTTGAAAATGTTCCAAAATAGTATACATTTCAAATATCAAACTTTGATTTTCCATTTTTTATAAAGGACACCATTTTGCTATGTCATTATATTTAATGGGACTTGAGCACACACGGATTTTGTTATACACGGGGGATCTTGGAACCAAATACCAGTGTATAACAAGGGTCCACTGTATTAATTCTACTTCTCCAATATTGCGCGTGCGCACGCGCGCGCGTGTGTCTGTAATTTTAAAAAACTCAAGCCCTGTTTTCACAGGCAAAATAAAATGATACAGCATTGATACAGCAAGTAGAACCGATGATGCAGGGCTCAGTCCCCTGTTTTGATGCGAACTGTCTGGATGACAACTGGCTAGGACATTAACAAACCTAAGTTATTATGCTCTTAAAACATTTTATCAAAGACTCACCTTTTGCTCCGGATCTTCTCAGAAGACCCAGAGCCCTCGGTTGTGCTGCCAGGAGGCTGTTTACAACACATTCCACTGTACTGTTTGGTGTTACTGGTACTGGCAAAAGTCACTCTCTCTGACGTGGCCAGCCATACAATTGATATTAGGCACCTTGTTGTGACCTCAGAATGAGCAACTTACTTTAGTGATGGTGCCACTATTTGGCACGGTGGGACACATGTGTGAACAGCCACCCAGCATTGCAACAGAGTGCCCAAGGTAATCTCCCAGAGTATTCTGGCCAATCAAACGCCACCTCATTTTCTAATGGTAATACTGATTATTAATAAATGACATACTACTTAAGAATACAATCTGTGCTATTCTACAAATCCTAAACCAAGAGCCAAAACAGACTGGCTCAAAACACCAGCTTACCAGTGACTTGAGGGCATGCACAGCACTTGCCCCAAAGCCTCTTCACATGGGCCAGCTTCACATCACTCCAGCAGCATATTGTTTACACACTGCACACCACAGGAGTGCCATAAAGTCACAGAGGGGAGATAACAGATGACTTTTTGCAAGCTCACAAAATAGCGGCATTTTGCTGCTTTGTGTGTGTGTGTGGGGGGGGGGGGGGGAACAGCCTCAACCCAGCTCTCTCAGCTCTCTTCGGGGTGGTCTGTTTCGCCCTTAAATATCTTTCGCCATTTCTTTTTTCCTATACTCAATAATTAATGTCAATTCAATTTTAAATAATTCTATAGTTCTTTCTCTTATAAGATTGGTTATTTTATCTATTTCTACAAATCCATTAAGCTTTACAAGCCATTCTTTTTGGGCAAGAAGGACATTCCAGTGTTGTGCATACAGCTATCTGGCTGCTTTTGACTATCCCATTCTTCTTTTCGGTTTGTTCTCCTAAAATCCCAAGTTAAAAAAATATATATTCAGGTCTCAATTGAATTTTGGATATTAGTATATCTTCCATCGCTTTATGTATTTATGTCAATTTTTTTTATTACTCTTTCACAAGTCCATCACATATGATGAAAAAGTCCATTCTATTTTTTTCTGACATTTCCAACATAGGTTAGAAGTACCTTTATATATTCATACCTTAGGAAATCTTTTATGGAGTTAAATAATATCACCTTGTAAGGATTTTCTTTTAGATCATAATTCAAAATAAATTTCAAACCTTTTCCCCACATATTTTCCCATTTGTATATTATGATCAATATTTTGTGCCCATTTCACCATTTACTCTTTTACTTATTCATCTTCCATCTCAGTTTTTAAGAGTGTTTTATACATTTTTGGCTATGAAGTGGCCATCATTTGGAAGCAGTTGTATTTAAAATTCTGATCTGGAAATCTCAAAACCATATAATTTCTTATTTATTTTAAATTGCTTAAACAATTGCCTATAGAAATGCCACTGAATCTTTATTCCCTGCACATTGAGTTCTTCCACCAATGTAATGCAATATTCATTTTTGTCTCTAATACTAAAAGCTTTCTATATGTAATTCATTGAACATTTAATATTTTTTCTCATGCATAAAATTCTTTTGTTATTAAATAAATGTTATTATTAAAAACAGCTTTAAACAATAACAGTCATTATAAACAAAACATATTCATACACATATACACATTACATACCTTTAAATGCCTACACACTATCAAATTCTCATGTGGTAAAATCTACAAAGGCAAAATAGAATCATAGAATCATAAAATCACCTTATAATACCATCAAATAATAGATTTGAAAAAAACCCTATCCAATCTAACATTATATTTTATAACAATTATTATTAAAGCCAGCATTTGCCTTGATTTTGTCATTCTAAAGAAACCCATGCCACCCAAATCTTGAATAAAAAAACTTCCAAATATAAGAGTTTCTTGTTTTGTTTCTTTAAAAAAAGACTTAACCAAATTAAACAGGCAAAAGAATAAACTTTCAAATTCAGCAATCCCAAACTGTGGAGCTCATTTTAACCATGGAGCTCATTTTAACTGTGGAGCTCATTTTAAATGTGCTGCTGCTTGGATATGAAAGTCTATTTTTGTGCCTTGTATCTCCATTGTAACTGGCCTACTGTCATGATACAGCTAAAAGGTGTCTTCGCCCCCCCCCCCTCCTTTGTTTTATTAAGGAATGGAGTACAAAAGCTAGTGAAAGTGCTAAAAAATCAGTTGAAAAGTGCCGAGGAACAGTGAGTCCCAAAGACGAGCTATTTGTGGATGGTAAGTGAAGAAGGAGACTGAAGGCTCTTGTACTACAATTTGTTATATTCTTTTAATGATTCCATTGTAATGTCCTTTGATTTCTTAGGCAGCTGCCACACTGAAGAAATAAAGCATAGAATCATAGAATCATAAAATCGTAGAGTGAAGAGACCACAAGGGCCATCCAGTCCAACCTCCTGCCATGCAGGAACTCTCAATCAAAGCATCCCCGACAGATGGCCATCCAGCCTCTGTTTAAAGACCTCCAAGGAAAGAGACTCCACTCCATTCCGAGGGAGTTTGTTCTACTGTCGAACAGCCCTTATTGTCAGGGAGTTACTCCTAATGTTGAGGTGGAATCTCTTTTCCTATAGCTTGTATCCATTGTTAAGGGTCCTGTTCTCTGAAGCAGCAGAAAACAAACTTGTTCCCTCCTCAATATGACATCACTTGAAATATTTCAACAGGGCTATCATATCATCTCTTAACCTTCTTTTCTCCAGGCTAAACATCCCCAGCTCCCCGAGTCATTCCTCATAGGTCATGGTTTCCAGACTCTTCACCATTTAGTCGCCCTCCTTTGGACACGCTCCAGTTTCTCAATGTCCTTTTTGAATTGTGGTGCCCAGAACTGGACACAATATTCCAGGTGGGGCCTGAGCAAAGCAGAATAGAATGGCACTATTACTTCTCTTGATCTAGTCACTATACTTTTATTGATGCAGCCTAAAATTGCATTGGCCTTTTTAGCTGCCGCATCACACTGTTGACTCATGTTAAACTTGTAGTCTACTTGGATTCCTAGATTCCTTTCACATGTAGACTTGTTCAGCCAGGTGTCCCCCGTCCTATATCTGTGCATTTCATTTTTCCGCTGTTTGACACCATTTTAATTTCCATAGCTCAGTGCTCTGGAATCCTGTGATTTGGAGTTTGTTGTGGCACCAGAGCTCTCAGGCAAGGAATTCCATAGCATTGTCATGGCAGTTTTCATTATTGTTGTTATTGTTACTGTTATTATTTTCTTTCCCCTTTTAATATTTTGTGTTTTTCATTATTTTCCTTTATTTTTATCCTTTTCCTAATATATTCCATATGTGACTATATAAAAATATATTTAAATGTCTGTATATACAAACACAGAGAGAGACACACAAATATGTGTGTATTTAATTCTCTACTCTTAATGTACTTTTCTTTCCCCCTATTTGTTTATATAAAAAAGTCTGACCAGTCTTGTTTGAAGTTATTTGTTGATTTGTTCCTGATTAGATGGGTTAACTTGTCAGATTCCATAAAATCTTATCATTTAAGCAAACAATCCATTGTGTCTGGTTCTTCCTTTGGTTTCCATGTTTTGCATATATAATTCTTGCCACTATTATCATATAAAATATCATCTTTCTGTATTTTATCTCTATCTCTTTTGCAATTATTCCCAAAAGGAACATTTTAAGATCTTTATATTTATATCTAGTATCTTCTTTATTAGCAAATGTATTGGTTTCCAGTATATTTTGCTTTTCTACAATCCCACCACATACAATACAAAGTACTTTTTTTCCTGAACACTTTGTACATTTGCTTGTATTTTTGTATATTTTTCCTCCTTTTCAGGGGTCAGATTTTTGCCATTTTTCAAATACCTGGATCAAATTGTACAGTAATTTCAGGGATCAGATTTTATAGTAATATTCCTCCATAGCATAACTAAGGTCTAAACTTCACTTCTAAATTAATGCAGTTTGACACTGTCCTAACTGTCATGGCTCAATGCTATGGAATTCCAGGATTTGTAATTTTACAACATATTTAGGCACCTCTGACAGACAGCTCTAGTGCCATAACAAACTACAAATCCCAGCTGCGAACAAGTCTACATAGGGAACACGAAACGCAGCGTTCAAACAGGAATCAAGGAACATGAGACACACTGCAGGTTGGGTCAGCCAGAAAAATCAGCAGTACCAGAATACATTATAAACCATCCTGGGCATAAAATGCTATTTGAAAACACTGAAATTCTGGACTATGCCAACAACCATCGAGTCAGAATGCACAGGAAAGCCACTGAAATCCATAAACACCTGGACAATTTCAACAGGAAAGAAGAAAACCTGAAAGTAAACAAAGTTTGGATACCAGTCCTGGAAAACACCAAAATGAAGACTCACCAGATGCAAAGAAAAACCACCCAGGGTGAAGGGGTTTCCCAACAGACAATGGATTATTAATAGACACTCTGAGGCCTTGCCATTCAACAACAGAACAATACACAAATTAACATGTAAATCACTTCCTCTCAACCAAGGGTCACACAGTTTATATACCCCACTCTCTCCCATGCCAGAATTCTCTGAAGATGTCAACCACAAATGCTGGCAAAACATCAGGAACAAACTCTTCTAGAATACAGCTTCATAGCCAGAAAAATCCACAAAAAACTATTTCCTTACAGAATCAATTCCTGCAAGCCTGGGTTTCATCTCTTTTATATAGCTTCTTAGTGTACTACTTCAATTTTATTGATTCTGTTTTAATTTTTCTCCTGATCATATCATAGAATCGTAGAGTTGAAAGAGACTACAAGGGCCATCCAGTCCAACCCCCTGCCATGCAGGAACTTTCAATTAAAGGATCCCCATTGACAGATGGCCATCCAGCCTCTGTTTAAAGACCTCCAAGTGAGGGACACTGTGCTGGAGAAGCTGACTCTTTCCCTCCCAACACCAGGGCCAAGTCAGCAATGGAACAGCTGCAGGCAGAGGTGAGTGGCCAGAGCTGGTACAAGTCAGCAATGGAGTCTTGCCTCCCTTCATCCAGCTGTGTCTCCTGTTGGAAACATGATCCTCACAAGGAAAGCCTGTAAAGAATTGGGAATTTCTTCTCCACCTGTGTTTGATTTACCTCCGAGAAGGAGGAAGATAGTTCAAGCAAAAATCTCAACTTTTTTTCTCCATAAGGCTGCTCCTTATGGAGATAAATGAATGTTTATCCTCTGTTGAGCAAAAACCACATGATAGGCCAATAGAATCTCCTTGGAGAAAGCTGGAGTCTTTGGTTCCCAACAAAGCCCATGCACCCTTAACAGACCTAGCAACTGAAATTGCAGAAGCTGAAGGTTTGCTGGGATCAAATCGCTATCGTATTTTCCGGTGTATAAGATGACTTTTTATCCCTGTCTTATACGCTGCAGTTGGTGGTCTCCACAGAGACAGACAAATGGTGTAGCCACCTCTCTGTCTCCGGGATCCTTGTGGGTTTCTATCCCAACAGGCACCACGGCCAGTCTCTCTCTTGTCGCCATTGCTGGTTTTGGGCCTGAAAAGGTGATGGAGAAGCAGCTCCAGAGCCGGTCCAGCGGGAGAGGGATGGTCAGGCCAAGGGAAAGAGCTGGCCCCTTAGACCTCGCCGCCACTGCTTGGGATACTCTGCTCCAGTGGCTTCCTCTGCGGTCGGGCCGAATTGCCCCTTGCGACACTCGCCTTCCTTTCAATGAGGGGAGAGAAAGGAGAAGGGAGAGGATACTGGAAGGTGTGGTTATCCCCCTATTTTAAAAGGGAGGAGGAGGAAGAGGAGAGGCGTGGGGGATAATGACACCCAAATTTGTTTCTCCATGTCTTGAGCTGCTTCAGTGACCAAGGATGGCATCTCTCCTCTGAATGACTGTCTGAGGTCGGTAATGGATTGGATGAGGGAAAATAGACTGAATCCAAATAAAATGAAGGTACTCGCTATAGGCAATCCTAATCCGGGAATGGTGATAAACTCTCCTGTACTGGACGGGGTCACACTTCCCCTAAAGGACTGTGTTCATAGCTTGGGGGTACTCCTGGACTCGTCGCTTCACCTGTCATCCCAGGGTGACATGACAGCTAGGAGTGCCTGTTATCAGCTTCGGCTGATACGCCAGTTACGCCCCTTCCTGGAACGGGAAAACCTTGAAATGGTTGTACACTCCCTGGTAACCCCTCGTCTCTGTTTCTGCAGTGCGCTCTACATGGGGCAACCCTTATGCCACGTTCGGAATCTGAAACTGGTCCAAAACATGGCAGCCAGATTGGTGACTGGGAGTTCCAAGTTTGATTCTATCATGCCTATCTTAAAATCCCTACACTGGCTGCCTATTAGCGTCTGGGCACAGTATAAGGTGTTGGATATTACCTATAAAGCCCTACATGGCCTGGGTCCAGCTTACCTGAGGGAACGCCTCCTCCCATATAATCCTTCCTGCACTCTCAGGTCCTCAGGGAAGAACCTACTACAGTCACAGAGAACTAGACTACTAACTACCTCCCAGAGGACATTTGCTGCTGCCGTTCCAAAAATCTGGAACAATCTGCCGGATGAGATCCGCCAACTAACATCTTTCGAGACCTTTAAGAAGGCAATAAAAACAGATCTGTTCCGGCGGGCCTTCCCAAATTAATCCCCTAATTTCACTCTCTGCGTGCCAAAATTGTTTCTCTTTGGACCAAGTTGAATACTTTGATATTATTGTTTTCTCTTTTATATGCTGTTACCCGCCTTGATCCAACACAGGGAAAGGCGGGTTATAAATAAATATTATTATTAGTAGTAGTAGTAGTAGTAGTATCTCATTTAGAGTTAGCTGTGTGGCTAAGATTGCCATATCATGGATCCTGGTGGGACATTCCCAGTTTTATAGTATTTGGGAATGTCCTGTCCTTTTAGATACATGTTCCAGCTCCCAGGCCTCCCCAATGCCAATCGCCATGTCTCCAATCTTCTCCAGGTCCAGCCTATATTTCCCAACAATAGGGGAAGCGCCCATGTTTGTGGTGACCCGTGACTGCAGCCAGGGGGTCGGCTGTTCCGGCTCCTGCCTCTCCATTGGCAAGGCTCAGAAGAGGAGGAGCTTTCTATTCAAACCTGTGTGCACACGAGAGAGAGGAAGAGCAGGCGAGAGAGAGGGAGTGAAGGCAGGCTGAGAGAGAGATCTGACAAGGCCTGGTACTGGTAGCCCTTGCTGGGCTGGGGGGGGGGCGGCTGGGGCTGTGCCTACAGCCGCCGCTTCCCTTTGGGCACCATAGTGGGTGGCAAGGAGGCCCAGCAGGCCTGGTAGGCCTCTATAGGGGTGGGTGGGGGGAGGGATTGGGCTACCAACACCATTGATGATGTTTTTGGCTTTTAGTTGGTTGTGTCCTCCATTTTTCATGAATGTCCTCCATTTTGGGCTAATTTTTGTCCTACATTTGTCATCCTACGTTTTCCAACATTTTGTCCTGGTTTGGTGGTAGAGAATTATGGCAACCCTGTATGAGGCCATTGCTGTCGTCTCTGAGAAATCTTCCACCAGTTTCACCCTCCACTACTGCTGCTGTCCCATAGCTGTTTGGCATGTTTAGTCTGGTTCCTCAGTAAAAGCCTGTTTGACTTGGGGCATACTATCAGACATAATGCTACCATCAGCATAGCCTCTTACTTCACTGGAGCATCACTCCCCTTTACCCAGACAGGTACTGCCAAAGTATTGCTAGGTAGGAGGTCACAAAGAAATTGAAGGATCTTCATGGTGTCAGTTAATGAGCTTTGATTTAGTTTGTGGGGGGAGATTAATTTGGCACACCCAAGAATCCTATGGCCTAGAGAGTAATGGCTTTTGGGAAGCCCAGCTCTTCATATCAGTGAATGACAGAGACAAGAATTAGTGAAGCATAAAACTTTCCCACATTTTTTGTATTTTTATTCACTTTCTCTAATTATTAAATACAATATTTACAGTGATATTTTATTTTTAATCGACATGTAACCAATATATGATCTTCATGTAATAAACCAAGCTACTAATTTGTGTGTTTGGCAATGGTCATATATCCATAGAAATGTGATTTCTGTGGACAAGTTAGCAAAAGCATTTAAGTATTGTAACTTAGATATAAATAGACACAAATATATCTTTCTGTAGCCTTAAACATAAACTATATTTCTTCCTGTTACAGGAACCTTCTGTATTCAGATTGTTTTGCAATCAAAGCAGGTTAGCTCGTGGTCAGATACAATCCAGGTGTGGAATAATACAGGAGTCAGTTTCAAGTATGGCATTGGCGCAACTGACCCCAAAAATGATATTTCTGTCTATACTCAGGTATGAAATGATAAACATCTAGCATGTGATATATTGCTCACCTAATGTCAGTGGTTGTCAGAGATGTCAGAATGTGTTGAGCTCCTTTGCTGCACCATCACTTCCTAAATTTGTTAGACCTGTTTTGTTTTTGTTTTGTTTCTGTTTTTTAAATCTTAAAATTCCTTCCAGGCTTTCTAAAGGGGTGAGTGTCATTTCCCAGCTGTTTTAAATTCAGGTGAGGCCTTTTTTAAAATCAAGAAGTAAACAAACAAACAAAACAAATAACCTTAAAGTTATGTGGAACATTTTTAGTTTTTAAAGAATAATATCCTCCCCAAATCTGGTCTTACCCCTGGGTAGCTTCAAAACGCAGTTCACATGTCATATTATTATTATTATTATTATTATTATTATTATTAACTTTTATTTATAAAGCGCTGTAAATTTACACAGCGCTGTACATACAATCTTTTTTAAATTAGACAGTTCCCTGCCCTCAGGCTTACAATCAAAAAAGACACGACACAAAAGGAGAAGGGAATGGTGGTGGGGAAGGGGATGAGGTCCAGCAGTTCTTCTCAACCTCCGAGGCCTGGACCAGGGGAGATGGACTGGAGGGAGGACTTGGCTTGTTGGAGCTAGCCTGCCTCTCTCTCCCTCAAGATGGTGGATGAAGGGAGGGCTGTCCTATTAGTGATGTGGTAGTATATCATAGTAGTAGTGTTGTGCTGGATTCAGACTTAAGCATTAGCAATTAGATTCTACTGAATGGAATGAGCCATGGTGCAGAGAGAAAGGGGCAACCCCCAAAATTAAACTGAGACACCTTCAATTGGATGGAATGCTTTGTCATTTTAAGAACTGGGTTTTCCTTGTTAGAAAATTGTGGGCTCCAAGAAGTAGTTTTATGTTATGCTAATGTCCCATCTCTGTCTATTGGAACATCACCAGCCAAAATGGGAACACTAACTACATCTTGGGATGTGAGATGGATGGACAGTTCATATTAAAAGTTTTATTGCCTTATTTCCAATTCAGAATCTTGGCCAAATGCCCAAAACTGATTGTTAGTTGTGAAGGTTTTTGCCATTTTATAATAAATTTTCTTTAAAAATTAGTCTCTATGTGCCATCAAGCACTTTTCTTTGTATTTGTAACATTATTATACTGTGTAGAAACAAGAATTTCTGATCAATCCAGGATTTAAAGTCATTATTTCATTTTTTTTTCCCTTATGTGCCTAGCTTGTTTGGCATAATTCAAATCAGGTTGGATGTGCATTAGCTCTCTGCCCAATGAATAAATTTAGCTACTTCTACCTGTGCAATTACTGCCCTGCGTAAGTATTAATTCTGAATTAACATACTGTTCATTCACTGGTTTCAAGAGTTCCCCACGAACACTCTGATACACACACACACAAACACACACACAATATGTGTGTGTATGAAATTGTGTAAGGAAATGAAGTGGTATTTCAGTAGAGAAAGCAAATCTGTGTATGCAGGAGTCCACTAACCAAACTACAGATGAATAAGGAAGCTCTTCAAAGCTGTGTTAGTCTGTATAATCTTGTAGCACCTTTGAGACTAACTGATAGAAAGAAGTTGGAAGCATGAGCTTTCATACACTTAAACAGAAGTTCTCTATCAGCCTGCACCTCAGGAAGAACACTACCATCCCCACATCACTGTAGGTAAATTTGTGCTTAAGTCCATCCAGCAGTTCACCTACCTGGGAAGCATCATCTCCTCAGATGCCAAGATTGATAAAGAGATCGATCACAGACTAGCAAAGGCATATAGTGCATTCGGAAGGCTTCATAAAAGAGTCTGGAGTAACAAATACCAAAATCAGTGTGTATAGAGCCATTGTACTGTCTATTCTCCTTTATAGGTCTGATACATGGTGTATCGCCAACACCTACAACTCCTCGAACGCTTTCATCAGCGCTGTTTCTGCACAATTCTAAATATACACTGGACTGACTATGTGACAAATGTTGCTGTCCTTGAGCAAGCAGGGATCACCAGCATTGAGGCCATGCTATTGAGGATGCAGCTGCGCTGGGCCGGACACGTTTCTAGGAGGAAGGACATCGCCTCCCAAAAATAGTATTCTACGGTGAATTTGCCACGGGTCAGTGTAAGAGGGGCGCCCCAAAGAAGAGATACAAGGACTCCCTGAAACAACATCTCAGGCTCAGCCAAATTGATCACCAACAAGGGCCCGCCCTGGTCTCACATCGGGAGGCATGGAGACGCACTATCCACGATGCTGCAGCCTTCTTTGAAAGTTCACACCGAACGAGTCTCGAAGAGAAACAGCAATGCAGAAAGAACCACAACTTGGAAACATCACCCAAGGAGACTTTCTGCTGTGCTTTCTGCCACCGGACCTGTTTATCTCGGATTGGCCTTTTTAGTCATCAACGCACTTGTAGAAAGCACGGGATGAGTCCTTCCTGAGTCTTCGTCCGCGAAATAAAGCCAGAGATATGAGAATGTCAATTCAAATTTTAAAAATCCCTTGTGTATGAAAATGAAGTAGAAAGTCCAGTTTTAACAATAGTTGTTTGTGAACAAAGGCATTGGAAACTAGCCTTTGTGTATGGGAATGAAGTGGCAAGTCCAGTTTGTCATTGGAAATAAACCTGTAGATGAACAAAAGGACTACAAAGATAGATTGGAAAGAGAAACAACAGAATTGGAGTTCATCCACAGACTACAGTTCATCAGCAATGGGTTGAACAAACTTAATGGCTTTGTGGCACACTACACACATTTCATCACTATCTAACCCCCTCTATTCTCTTCACCTACAGACTAGGTTCCAATGCCAGACTAGACTTGCCATACAAAAAAGGCTAGTTTCCATACACAAAGGGTAGTTATTTATTTATTTAGCGCTGTAGATTTGCACAGCGCTGTACATAAAAACAATAAATATAAAAGAGTAAACCTGTCTATGGCGTACAATCTAAGAAATAATAGGATAATATATATAAAATACATAGCAATACAGGAAATGATTCAATAAAACAGACAACAAAAGAACATGAAATAGCAAGTGACAATCATGCAATGTCTGGGAACGCTTCTCTGAACAGGATGGTCTTCAACTCCGTTTTAAAGCTGGTTAAAGAAGTGATGGCTCTTGCTCACAGAGGAAGAAGGTTCCAGGAGTGAGGGGCAGCAAGTGAAAAGGGGCAAATCCGAGATGTGGCAGAGGAAATCCTGGGCTGAGACAGGAGACCTTGACTACCAGAACGGAGGGCCCTAGTGGGAAGGTGAGGAGAAAGAAGGTCTGATAAGTAAGGAGGGGCCAGCCCATGGAAGGCTTTAAACGTCGACAGCAGGAGCTTATACTGAATACGGAAAGGGAGGGGGAGCCAGTGAAGGGATGCCAGCAAAGGAGAGATATGGTCAGAGCGGTGGGCAGATGTGATAATGCATGCTGCTGAATGCTAGACAGAAATTAAAGGACAGAGGTGAGAAAGAGGAAGCCCAGCCAGGAGGATGTTACAATAATCAAGTCATGATACCACTAGGGCATGGGCCAGAATCTTGGTAGTAGAGGCGGAGAGATATGGTCGGATTTTGGCAAGATTGTACAAAAAGAATCTACAAGCCTTGGCTTGGTCTGGATCTGAGGGATAAACGACAGAGAAGAGTCAAAGATAAAACCAAGACTGCGGGCTTGCTGGACTGGTTGAATAGAAATGTTGTCCACAGAGACAGAAAAGGAGTGTTGAAGGATGGACTTAGGAGGGAAGACAAGAAGCTCCGTCTTGGATATGTTGAGCTTCAAATGCCGATGGCGCATCCACTACGAGACAGCTGTGAGTGGATTAGTTTCCAATGCCTTTGTTCACAAACAACCATAATTAAAACTGGACTTCATTTCCACACACAAAGGATTTTTAATTTGAATTGATATTCTCACACACCGATGGCATATATGTCTGTCCCTGGATTTCCACTCCACCAAATGAATCTGAGGAAGTAGACATAAGTCTATGAAAGCTTATGCTGCAAACTTCATTCAGTTACTCTCAAAGGAGCTACAAGAGCTCTCTACATAGTAAAGCTCTTGTAAACATTAGAAAATCCACTTTAATATTGGCTCTTCAGCATATCAAAATATATGTGGACATTTGTGTGCATCTTTATATGTACACACGCACAAAAAAGAAGGGATGTGGTGGCTCAAGCAGTTAAGATATTGACTCTGTTGATTGCAAAATCGGCAGGTTGGCAGTTTGAGGCCCAGGTGCCGGATGATGGGGTGAGCTCCTATCACTAATCCCAGCTTCAGCCAACCTAGCAGTTCAAAATCATGCAAATGCAAGTAGATAAATAGGTTCTACTTCGGTGTGAAGTCAAACAGCGTTCTGTGCAGTCATGTTGGCCACATGATCACAGAGTAGTCTCTGACAACGCTGGCTGTTCGGCTTAGTAACAGACACAATGTTCCCTATGGTCAGACATGACTTGACAACCTTGTCAACAGGGAATACCTTTACCTTTACCTTTTTTATAAGCATAAGAATGCAAACATATTTTTGTGTGTATTTCCCTTAGTATACATATTTTTATAAGCAATTTCCCCTAGTATATTCTTGTATAGTAGCTTCACCTAGTGTTTTCATTTGTATAGGCAATTTTACTAAATGTATGGCATTCATGTGTACACTTTTCACTAACGTTTGCATCCATTCACTCATTCATTTAGATTTATGGGTGCTTCTTAACAGCAAGAGTTATTTACAACAAAACAAAACAAAACAGATGATTAATACTGTACATAATCATTATAACAAAATAAAAATTATATGAATGCTATCAATACACAGAATTTAGAAACACTCAATGTAAGTGTTCATCCATTTGCATCTCCCACACACATAGGACACCCCAATCTGGTATGAATATCATACATCAACAATATACAGTAGGTCCTTCTTATACACATTTTTTTTAAAATACGGATTCAAGCATCTACAGTTTGAAAATGTTCAAAAAAAGTATAAATTTCAAATATCAAACCTTGATTTTCCAATTTCAAAAGGAACACCATTTTGCTATGTCATTATATTATTATAATGCAATAGCATTTTGCTATATCATTATATCATTAATGGGACTTGAGCATCCATGGATTTGTTATCCATGGGGGAATCTTAGAACCAAACCCCAGCGTATAACAAGTGTTCACTGTATAGCCCTCTCTAATGCCCCAAACTCTATGAGAATTAGTATTTATTTGCCAGGAATTCAGTGGAATTTACTCTTGTACACCTAAAAGGTACCAGATCCTATTTGATCTTTGAAACTGAACAGGATCAGCTCTGGTTAGCACCACTGCTGTAGGCTAAATTTCAGAGGAAGGGACTGGCAACACCACCTCTGAGTATTCCTTGCTCATGCCTATGAAATTAATGGGGTCAGAATAAGTTGACAGGCTACTTAAAGGTACATACACACAGGCACACACATAAAGGGTGAGAAAATCCTTTCTCTCTATTACTGAGTTAAAATACCAGAACAAAAAGAAAATGCCCTTTGTTGTGAAACAACTTGAAATGAATTTCTCTTAGGAGGTAGAACTGGAGGCACACAACCATTCTATCATCACACACATGAAAATAATTTCCTGCCAATCTTGCTTTCAAAATCAATTATTAAAAAGTGTTTTGAGCTCTGCTGAAGCTACTCAAGTTTTATTCAGATTCTGCTTTATTTTTAATCTTTAAAGACCTATTCTTTATAGTAATAATAATCATCTTTTTTATTCTTCCATGATTTTAGAGGGAATATAGTATCGCAATTGAAAAGGCCCTACAAAGAAGGCCCGCCATGTGGAGATTGCCCCAAGAGCTGTGAGAATAAACTTTGCAGTAGGTATAAATATATATATATTTATATATATATATAAAGCAGCTTCTCTGAATATCATCAGTCCTCTTCTTAGCTAGCTGTGATAATCTAGAATACCCCGTAAAGGGATCACAACCATCTAAAAATGTATGGTACTAGGATCTGATAATGTGAATTTCTGTAAGGAATATGTTCCTTCATTTAAGGGCTGCCACAATATTGTGGGTATCTGTAGCATGAAGCCTAAATCCAATTGCTAGCTCTAAACAGAAAACACCCTTTGGATCAATGGTATTTATATGTGTGTTTCATACCCTCCAGTGTTTCACAGACGAAAACTGGGGTGCATGTGGCCAAGCAACATCAGAATGTGGTCAAGATGGCAAAACTTAATACTTTGGAAGAACACTCAATCTAGGAGACATTACAGCAGTTTGCCTTTTTGCCTGATTCTGCAGGGAAAGACAAGAATCATCCCATCCTCTCCTTTCCCCATTGCTATATTAATTAAGTACAAACTAGTTTTGCAATTTGAACTAATTTTCTAGCAGTTGAAATAAGGATAAAGGGGAGGGCGAGGGAGGAAAGAGAAACTGATACATTTTAAAAGCAGTTGAAAATAAAGTATGACAGGATTAATTGGGACTTCCCTGACAAACTGGTACATTTGAAGGGTATGCATTAAAAGTCCAGTTCCCATACACAGAAACTTGATCTTACTATCAGTGTGCTCTATATAATGGTTACTTTCCACCAGCAGACTAAGCACCAAATTCAATTCTCCCTTCCCTCTCTAAACCCCTAAATCTATTCCAGAAGATTGGGGCAACCTCTGGATTAGATATGTATTGCATGAAGAGCTTTGGAGAGGAAGAGGACAGGAGAATATTAATTGCACAGTTAGAAACATATTCACATAAAATTGGACTTAACTTAATTTGTTTTACATCATGCCACAGTGAAATGTGTGTGTGTGTGGGGGGGAGTAATACCACCTACTAGCTTTCATATATCTAATATATTGAGTAAATATTACAGTCAATCCAAGTCAGATCAAGACCATGAGAGACCCCAGGCTCCCCATAGTCAATTCACAAATGTTGGTATGCATATGCACACAGAGAAGATTAGTGCATCTGCGTACAGTCAAAGACTAGAATCTTGCTAGTGCATCCTTTTGTACAAGCTGTCACAGAAAGAATGGGTGTCCTAATCAGGAATGTGTATTTCACTGACTTAACCACTGCACAAGTGGTTTCCTGTTTAGGATGTTGCTCCATGAGCACAAACAAGCAGTTTGCAACTACACACAGCCCTGCAATTACCTGACAGATTTTTAAACAATGGCGTGATGTATCATAGGTCCAGTGTGGCTACGCTTGTGTAATTCTGCACTAGGCAATCACTGGACAGTATCTTGACCAAAGTATCTCTTCCAATAGGTTTTTTCTTCTTCGAGTCCTTCTTAATTGGTTTTTTTCTCTTTTATTATCTGTAATATTTGATTTAGTTTCCTTTCTCTTTTTTTCTCCATTTTTTTCCTCCACTCTGAATTGTTCTGAATGAAAAAGCCTCTCATAACTGCTTTTGAGGCATCTCAAATATTTTCAGTTTTCACTTCATTGTTTAGATTTTCCTTGAAGTACAGATCTAATTGGTCCTTTCCTTGTTTTATTATTGTTTCGTCTTTCAAAAGTACTTCATTCAAACACCAATTAATTTTTTGGGGCCTGTCTCTAACTTAAATTGTTATGGGGTTGTGATCTGACACTATTTTTGGTAAGACATCTAGAATCATAGAATCATAGAATCGTAGAGTTGGAAGATTTGTCTGGCATGACTTGTTTCTCTGAAACCCATGTTGACTTTTTGTGATTATGAAAATGCCTTCTAGATGATTACAGAATCTCTGTTAAATGATCTGCTCTAGAATCTTTCCTGGTATAGATGTCAGACTAACTGGATGATAATTGTTGGGATCCTCTTTTTTCCCCTTTTTGAAGAGGAGGGAGTAAGCTTGTTTTCTGCTGCTCCAGAGAACAGGACCAGGAACAATGGATCCAAGCTGCAGGAAAAGAGATTCCACCTCAACATTAGGAGGAACTTCCTGACAGTAAGGGCTGTTCGACAGTGGAACAAACTCCCTCGGAGTGTAGTGGAGTCTCCTTCCTTGAAGGTCTTTAAACAGAGGCTGGATGGCCATCTGTTGAGGATGCTTTGATTCCTGCATGGCAGGGGGTTGGACTGGAGGGCCCTTGTGGTCTCTTCCAACTCTATGATTCTATGATTCCAGGCTAGGAAAAACCAGCAGATGGTCAAACAAGTGGGGAAAGGGAATGAGAGATAAACTGATGGGTTTTATGGAAATTAAATTGGTTATTTCCTGTTGCTTTGTTGGAATGAAGATGGGATAGCCAAGGGAAAACTCCTTTCTCTCCTCACAAACAAGCATTGTTCATAGGCTGTTGCTTTTTTTATAATGCCTGTTGCTTGCCAAGGGCAAAATGCTGGTGTTTTTTCCCCCTACATCTAAAGACAGCCTTTTAAAATTTAAGCTATAATTTATTTATTCATTTATTTGTCTTTCTCCCAATATAGGAACTCAAGGCAGTTATAAACGTATAGTTTAAGTTATAATAAGAGCAATTGGCTCATGCTAAGCATATCTATGGACGTGTGCATTCTGGAGACCCGGGTTCAAATCCCAGCTCAGCCATCTAAACATACTGGGTGACCTTGGGCAAGTCACACTCTCTCAGCCTTGGGGGAAGGCAATGACAAATCTCCTCTGAACCAATCTTGTCAAGAAAACCCCATCTTAGGGTTACCATAAGTCAGAAATGACTTGAAAGCACACAACAACAACAATAGGCACATCTATATCAAAAAGGAGGGAAATTAATCATGAGTTTCCACAGATGCTGATTGACTGCAACTCCAAACTGTCTGAGAATGAAGGCAATTCACTCTCAGCCTCTGAGGCTTATCGTCCATAGGCCAGGAATGTTGGGACATTTGCATGATAATCAATGAGGAAAGTATTCTGATCTCCCCCTGCAGGTACCTTCAAGTAGACAAAATTAATAACAACCTGCTTTTTAAGAGCCCCTCTTAAAAAACAATTCCCTGTAGCTACATGTGTTAGTGGAAATAGAAACATAGAATCATAGAGTTGAATGGGGCTGGATGCATCATTGAGTCCAACCCCCGCTCAGTGCAGGATCTCCAGCTAAAGCAGTGATTCCCAAACTTTGACTTTTCAGGTGTTTTGGACTTCAACCTCCAGAAGCCCTAGCCAGCTTGCTCATCTGGAAGACCAAAGTTTGTGTACCACGGAACTAAAGCATTCACACCAGGTGCAGCAGCCTCTTTTTAAAGATGTCCAGAGGAGGAGATCCCACCACATCTCTAGGCAGTTGGTTTCATTGCTAAACCACTCTTGCTGTCAAGAAATTCCTTCTAATGTTCAATCAAATTGTTCAGTCATGTAACTTCAAACTATTGGATGGGATCCTGCCATCCAGGTAATTAGAGAACAAATCTCCTCTTTTTGGCAGCCCTTGAGGTATTTAAAGTGTGCGATCATGTCACTGCTCAGTCTTCTCTTCACCAAACTGCCCAGCTCCTTCAACCTTTGGAACTTGGAACTATGTTCCTATTAATGCAGTCTAAAATAACATTTGCCTTCTTTGCTGCAGTATCACATTCCTGGATCATGTTCAACCTATGATCAATAATAATCCCAAAGTCTTTTTCACATGTAGCTGAGCTGTTTCACAGGAAATAACCAATTTAATTTCCATAAAATCTGTGAGTTTACCCCTCATTCTCTCCCCCCCCCCACTTGTTTAACCCTCCCCTGGTTTTTATGTGTCACCTATCCCTTGGGTTTTATTTATTTAATTAGTTAGATTATTTCTAAATAATTTTTGTGGCGCAACTGATTCAACAGGTCTGCCCTAGCTCAGGGGGGGGGGGGTCTTGGGGTCCGGACCCCCCCCTTCCGTTAGATAAAATGAATGGTGTGTGCTGCTGCGCCGCCACATCCAAGCCCCATTATAATGGTGGCACTTAGTCTGGACCCCCCCTTCCCAAAATCCTGGCTACGTCCCTGCCTAGCTGGGAATAAAAATTGAATTTAAGCCTAAATAACCTGTGGGAGTAGTTTCAATCAAAGCCTCTTGGCATAATGGAGATAATTATGGCATAATGGCATAATGCACATAATTAGGAATGGCCTAGGGAGGTGGGGATGCTTAGCCTGGAGAAGAGAAGCCCTGTTTAAATATTTAAAGGGATGTCATATTGAGGAGGGAGCAAGCTTGTTTTCTGCTGCTCCAGAGACTAGAACATGGAACAATGGATGCAAGCTACAGGAAAAGAGATTCCACCTCAACATTAGGAGGAACTTCCTGACAGTAAGGGCTGTTCAACAGTGGAACACACTTCCTCAGAAAGTGGTGGAGTCTCTTTCCTTGGAGGTCTTTAAACAGTGGCTGGATGCCCATCTGTCAGGTATGCTTTGATTGAGAGTCCTTGCATGGCAGGGGGTTGGACTGGATGGCCCTTGTGGTCTCTTCCAACCCTATGAATCTATGATTCTATCAGAAATTTCTTTTTCTTAAAATTGGCAAACCCAAGAGAGTAGGAGCCAATGAAATTTAACCAAGACTAGTGTAATATGAGGTTTACAATTAGCTATACTCAGTGACCATGTTCTGCAGCAGCTCTGGTTTCTGAATATTTTCAAGGACAATTTGAAGTGCAATATGTTGCAAAAGTAAAACTGAGGGGTTGCCATTCATACATGACAATGATAAGGTCCCTGTCCTCCAGGGCAGAATGCTTCAGAATGGGACAAGCACATATTTTGGATCACTGGGTTACGTGAGCCTTGGCTGTATCATGGTATTCAAAGATATAGCTGTGTTAGTCTGTAGAATCAGTACATACAGAGATCCTGTAGCACCTTTGAGACTACTGAAAGAAAGAGGTTATTTCTTTATTTCATTTAGTCTCAAAGGTACAAGTTCTCTCTACATACTGTATTATGCTACGTTATGCTATGTGGATTTAAATAAGTTGGAAGTATTATTTTTTTCCTTTGGCCTTAACTTTGTTTTCCTTTTTATCCCTTTCAGCTAGCTCATGCAGTTATGTGGATGTTTTGAAGAACTGTGATATGATGCTACAACTGTTCCAAGGTTGCAATTCCAAGATGGTAAACGATTATTGTCAAGCTACCTGCAACTGTGGAAGATAAACAGCATAATAAGAATCATCCTGAGATAATTTAATTCAAGAGGGAACTTCAACATTAAAAAGAAACTCACATTTTTACCCTACTAAAAATGGTCAAAATTTGACCAAATTGGCATTCTAAAAGAACATTTTAAAATTTTTAAAGCATTTTACAATGTTACTTATGTAAAGAATGAAAGAAATGTATCCATTTTGAATCTCACATTTTGCTTGTTTCTTTTCTCATTGTTTTGATTTAGAAAATACTGCAAACCCACGGTATCCACTGTGGTTTGTTTCCAGGACACACTGTGGCTACCAAAATCTATGGATGCTCAAGTTCCATTATACATGATGTGGTAGTACAATAGTGTTCCAAATATAAAATGCCAAAATTAAGGTTTAGTTTTTAGAATTTCGGGTGGGAGGAGGCAATATTTTCAAGCTATGGATGATTGAATTCATGGATGCAGAATTGGTGTATATGGAGGGCCGATTATAGTATAAATCTTTAAAGCTATCAAAATAGAAAAGTGAAGGTTTTTTTAAATGTTTTCACTTTCTTGCCTAGAAGCGGTACATCAATATATTAAAATTTGCTGGAAGACAAACTCTGCCAAAACTTCAAGGTCTAGCAAATTCCTTACTTGCCTGGCAGACTATTTCATTGTCCAAAATGTGGAAGAGGCAACAAGAGGGTCAGCTATTTTAGATCTGATCCTAACCAACAAGGATGCAAGTGGTGGTATCCTTAGGTGGGAGTGACCATATTCTCCTGGAGTTTGTTATACAGTGGAAAGGGGAAGCCAGGCATAGTCAGACACACATTCTAGACTTTAGGAGAGTGGATTTCAGGAGGGAAATACTAGGGGTGATCCCGTGGTCAGAAACACTAAAAGAGATGGGAGCTTAGGATGGATGGGAGTTTCTCAAAAAGGAGATACCAAAGACACAGTTTCAAACAGTTCCAATGAGGAAGAAAAATGGGAGGTGTCTCAAGAAATCAGGATGGATGACTAATGTACTTTCAAGAGAGCTAAGTTTTAAATGGGGCATGTATAAGAAATGGAAAAAGAAGGGAAATCACCATAGAGGAATTCAAACCGATAGAGAGCGTGTGTAGGGGTAAAGTCAGAAAAGCTAAAGCGCAGAATGAGCTCAGGCTTGCTAGAGAGGTTAAGAACAATAAAAAGGGCTTTGGGGGTATGCTTGTAGCAAAAAGAAAAAGGAAGTGGTAGGGCCACTATGTGGAGAAGATGGCAAAAAGCTAACAGGGGACAGAGAAAAGGCAGAATTACTCAACACCTTCTTGTCAACACTTTCTTGTCACAAAAGAA
The DNA here is from genome assembly GCA_023333645.1 of Sceloporus occidentalis. Classification (NCBI taxonomy): domain Eukaryota; kingdom Metazoa; phylum Chordata; class Lepidosauria; order Squamata; family Phrynosomatidae; genus Sceloporus; species Sceloporus occidentalis. The sequence continues at coordinate 5,086,375 of JALMGF010000004.1, read as the reverse complement.
AAAGAGTGCTCAACTTGGGGGAAATGGAGCAGAAGACACAATAGGGGAAATCCAACACAGAGGTAGTACAAGAATATCTCCTTAATCTGAATGAATTTAAATCTCTGAGACCAGGTGAACTACATCCAAGGGCCTTAAAAGAGCTGGCAAATGTAATCTCAGAGCCATTTCAATAACCTTTGAGAATTCCTGGAGAACAGGAGAAGTCCCAGAAGACTGGAGGAGAGCAAATGTTGTCCCCATCTTCAAAAAGGGGAAAAAAGAGGACCCCAACAATTATCATCCAGTTAGTCTAACATCAATACCAGGAAAGATTCTATGGCAGACCATTAAACAGAGAGTCTGTGAACATTTAGAAGTGAAAGCCATAATCACAAAAAGTCAGCATGGGTTTCTGAGAAACAAGTCATGCCAGACAAATCTGATTTCTCTTTTTTGATAAAATTACCAACTTGGTAGTTGAAAGGAACACTGTGGATACTGCATACCTTGATTTCAGTAAGACCTTTGACAAAATTCTCCATGACATTCTTGCAAACAAGCTGGTAAAATGTGAGTTAGGCTGGGCAACTGTTAAATTGATATATAATTGGATGAACCCAAAGGGTGTTCAGCAATGGCTCCTCTTTGTCTTGGAGAGAGGTGACCAGTGGGATGCGGAAGGGTTTTGTCCTGGGCACAGTGCTATTCAGTTTGGATGTAACAAGAGGGTATTATACTTATCTAAGCAATCGAGGTGGCAGCGTTATCGACCACATATTAGCCTCACCTTCGTTGTTCCCCCCTAGTAAATTCCTTTAAAATCCTGGAATGCATGGAAAGTGATCACCTCCCTTTGATAGCATCCTTACAACCAATTCTTGAACGAGCAGAACTAACTAAAAGAGCAAATCTAACAGGGGAACTGTTAGGGGAAAGAAGGCTGAAGTGGTCTATTAGACTGAGTAGCAATATACAAGAGAAATTAAACAACAATTTTCTGTCAAGTATCCGCCAGCTTTTCTATGATAAATCTACAAATCATATAGATCTCTACCAACAAATTGTGACAGAACTCAGACCGTGTTTAATTACAGACAAAAATTTTCAGACTTCTGAATATGGATGATTTGATACAGAATGCAGGGCAGTCAAAAAAAAGACCTGGCCAAAAAGATAAGAGATTCTTGCAAAAACCCATCTAGTAAGAACATGGAAAATTTAACTAATTTTAGGCTGAAATATAAAAGTCTTTTAAAAGCCAAGAAAGCTGATCATATAAAATCATAGTGGCAGGATTTGGAACTTGCGGTAATAGAACGGAAAGAAGACAAATTCTGGGAAATTGTTACTCATGGATTTAAAAAAGCAAAGAATTTACAGGAAGCCTCAATCATTGCCCCTACGTGGATTAAATATTTCTCCAATATTTTTCACTCTCATTCCAGCCCTTCTAAAGCAGTCTGGATGGATAAAGTTTCTTCTAATCTCCCTGAGTGGCAACCAGTCACAGCCAATGAACTAAAATGTTTAATTGCTTCATTGAAACCCAAGAAAGTTCCAGGAGAGGATATGCTTCCTTCAGAACTTTTCAAAGAATATGCTGAATGGTGGTCTCCCATCCTCGCCAATCTACAATAAACAATTCAGGACAAATGCCGCATGGATGGAAGACGAGCATTGTTTTCCTAATCCATAAGAAAGGAGACAGGAATGATCCACAAACCTACCGGCCAATCAGCTTACTTGATATTACTTCAAAGCTATATGCTCAACACTTGCTTTGCAAGTTAACAGACTGGCTACAAAATAAACAAGTCATATATGAAGAACAGGCAGGATTCAGAAGTGGATACAGCACTATAGATCAGCATTTTACATTAAGCCATATTGTAATGATGTATACAAAGAAAAATAAGAAACATGTCTATGCAGCTTTCATTGATCTTACAGCTGCTTCGATTCTATTAAGAGAAATAGATTATGGGGAAAGCAACACAGTTAAGGGATTGATATCAGACTTTTAAGATTGATACGGGAACTATTTATGAGGGTTAGAATCAGTTTAAATGGTTCCCTGACAGAAGCCATAAAAACAACCCAAGGAGTGAAACAGGGATGCCTTCTGGCACCTACCCTCCTTAACATCTATATGAATGATCTGGTATCTTTCTTATCTTCAACTGATTCTCCCTCCCCAGTTATCAAGAACAGAAGGATCTTCATTCTGATGTATGCAGATGATTTAGTGCTCATTTCCCTATCTCGTTTTGGTCTCAAAAATCTACTGAATGCTTTCAGTGTCTATTGCCATCAAGAACACTTGTCAATAAACTACTCCAAAACCAAAGTAATGGTATTCAGCAGAAACTCTCCAAAGCACAAATGGATCCTAGTCCAACATAACACAGAACAAACCCAGCTATTCAGATATCTGGGCATAGTTTTCAGTGAGTCCCTTTCTTGGAAAAACCATAGGGAGGCAGTAAAACTGAAAGCTGACAAAACAGTCAGAGCTTTGTTGAAATTCTATTACAACCAGGGTGGCCAGTTGATTGAACCTGCCTTAAAAATTTTCAACAGCAAAGTTATTGCCCAGATGTTTTATGGTGCAGAAATATGGGGATCAAACATCAACACTGTCAAAACCATGGAGATATTACAAAACAAATTTCTCCGAAAGCTCTGCACTTTACCAATGGAAGTCCTGCACCTTTTTTGTGCACTGAATTTGTGCCCCTCAGTTAAAACAAGAATAGATTTTATACAGATAAGATATTTTAAACACACGGCTGTCTTACCAACTAATCGTCTCCCAGCTTTGTGTTACTTGGAAATGTGCAACAACCAGTTCTGGTAATCAAGTTTTCAAATTCTTTTACAAAAATATAACTTTTCTGAGTTGAACACTGTTATTGGCATGGATAGGCAATTAAGGGAATTCCTCTTTAGGACTGATTTAAGAAAAAATCTGCAGTCAATTAGGACCTCACAATTTTCCTTTTGGTTCTCCTTTTTCAAGAGTGAACATTTCAGAGCCAGATAGTTGACTAAACTCAAGTCGCCTACTTTGAGAATTGCCTTCACTGAACTATGACTTCAAGTAATGCCTACGGCGGTTCTAGATGGATGCTACAACAAAATGCCTTTTGAGAACAGATTATGCATCTGCAGTCAGCCTCAGGTGGAGGATATTGTTCATTACTTCTTAATTTGTCCATTGTACAGCAACCCTAGAAAGAAATTTTTAACACCCTTGCTGACAAACAAAAGTGGTAGCTCTACTGTTGATTTGGTCCATTTCCTTTTGAGTGACACCAGCGACTGTGTAACACATAGAGTGGTTCTTTTTGCCATGGCTGCAAAAAAGATTAGAAAGAAAGAGTTAAATAAAATCGCCAAGTATTAATTAGATTTTTAAAAACTTTATTAAATATTAAAAACATACAAAAATAATAGAGAAACATTTCATCATAAATTTCAGGAAAAAAAGAAGAAAAAGCTACAAAAACTACAAAAAAACAACAAAAGAGAAGCTTCCTTGGTTGCTGAATTCTTCCAATATTTACTTAATACAGCTCACTGAACCCTTATCAACTTAATCTATATCTATATATCTATATCTATATCTATATCTATATATATACTATTAGTTTCTTAATGCTATCTCCATCACTTTTATACCTTTCTAACTATATTAAACTCTCATTCTTATATATTTCTTTTTTCATTACTGATACATCACTCATGAAAATATATTTTATCATTTCAATATTATTTATCTACTATTTTTTCCAATGTACGACTTCATGTATTATGTTTTAACCCAAGAGAATTATCTATCTCTATCTCACTTTTCCAGAGCCAGGTGTAGTTCTCCTATCTTTTCCTTCTGAAGGTATTCTCTCCAAATTCCCCATTCTTTATAGAAATCTTCCATCAGTCTATTATTGACTAAATAGGTCAGTCTGTCCATTTCAAATAGATCTGTCATTTTTAGTTGCCATTCCTCAATTGCTGGATATTCCTCCTTTTTCCAGTACTTCGCAAATATTATTCTTGTTGCTATTATAGCATATAATAAGATTTTTTTCTTTTTTTCTATCCAATTTTAGGTTATCCGTCATGTTCAAGAGGTACATTTTAACATTCAGACTTTCTTTAAATTTAAATATTTTTTCCAATTCCCTATGGATATTTTTCCAAAGATTTTTCGTTCTAGAACATTTCCACCACATACGCAGGTAACTTCCAACCTCTTTAGTAAATTTCCAACACTTATTTTTGTTATTCTCGAACATTTTTGATAGCTTATAAAGCATCAGGTACCACCTATACATGGATTTCTAAATATTTTCTTTTAATTCTATGCTTATAATTTGATTGATTTTCCTTTCCAGAGCCTCTCCCAGTCCTCCAATTGTATTACTTCATTTAAATCCTTAGCCCATTTTAACATAAATTCTTTAATGATCATATAATTAGGAATGAATTATATAGAATTTGGAAAACATACACAAACAAATTATATAGGGGAATACCAAGCTGGGTATCCCCTCAAGAAGCTTTCCAGATTAGAGGAAATACAAAAGGAGAAAAATGGCTTAGATATAAAGATATTTTGAAGGAAGGGGCATGGGAAATCAAATTAAAAACGTGTGAAGAATTGTTAGAAGGTCATGATTTGTATTGGTTCCCATATAGGCAGTTAACAAAAAGATTTAAGATGGATACCAAGCATCCAGGTATATTAAAGGAAAAAACGGAAATAGATGCAATTATCAAAAAAAAGGAAAAAGGGAGTTATTTCAGAGCTTTACAAATTGTATTTGAAACTAAATTTAGAAACAGAATCTGTCAAATCATGTATGATACAGTGGGCAAAAAATATTAAGCATAACCTACAATTGCAACAATGGGGAAGCGCATGGGGGAAGGATTTGAAATTCACACAATGTATGGATATAAAGGAAAACTATATGAAAATGGTACACAGGTGGTACCTAACACCAAACAGATTGTCAAAGATATATGGAAATAAAAATGGAAAATGTTGGAAGTGCAAAGAATATATAGGAACTTTCTACCATATGTGGTGGACGTGTGTCGAGGTAAAAAAATATTGGAAAGAAGTTCATAAGACGATACAAAAAATATATATAAACAAGAATATCCTCTTGAGCAAGAATTATATTTATTGAACATGGTTGAGGATAAGAATGCTAGAAAAATTCTAAAACCATTATTATACATGATAACAGCAGCTAGAATAATGACAGCAAAGTTTTGAAGAAGTAATGATATGCCAAAAATTGATGAATGGTTGGAAAAGTCACTAGAAGTAATAGAAATGGACAAGATAACCCTGCAACTACATGATGAGATGACTCAGGAAGAATATACTTGGGAACCTCTACTTAAGTTTTTTGAGCAAAGATGGTGTAACTAAAATATAATTAAGACTTGGTAGATATAGAATATTCATGTACATTATAGTATATTATAGTGTGCGATTTATCAATGGGAGAGAAAATTTTGAACTGAGTTTTGTGGTTAGTAAGCGAAAAGCATGAAGAGAAAATGCACAGTCTTTTATTTCAAACAAATGATTATTTTGAAGATGAGAGATAAAGAAGTTATGAAAAATTATATTAGAGAATATATGACAAAGGGCTGAAATTATGTGTAGCTATGTAAAATTACAACAAGGGAAAGGGAGAAGAAGGAAGGATTTATTATGAAACTATGTATAAAGCATTGTATTTTAACTGTAAATATAATAATAATAATAATAATAATAATAATAATAATAATAATAGTCTGGGCAACTCCAACAACAACTCTGAGACCAGCTGTATATAGTTATATAGAATTAGGCTTCTAGAAGTGACTCACAGTTTTAAAAGTTTAAAACTCACCCAGCCAAAATGGCCACAGAGAAACAGTTTCCTTCTTCCCTTCATCTCCTGAGACATTTGTTTTGTCTCTTCCAAAATTGTAGTTTAATCCATCATCCTTGTTGATGTTTCAAAGTATATTCTCCTTTGAGGTTGTCTTGAAGCATGCCCTGCAATCTTTGTCTCAACTGACCTTTTTCTTTAATTTAACTTTATCAATTTTATCTTGTAAACTATTTTGATATGTGAACTGGGGTAAAAATGGGATAAAAATGAATAGGAGGAGAAGGAAGAAAGGAGGATGGAGCAGGAGAAAGAGGCAACTTATGTGTTGTTTCTAGGGTGATTTTATGCAGATAGGAATCTTCTCTTCCTTCCCCAAGGTGAGACTACTTTGAAAGCTCCCATTTTTCACCCTCCCATCCATGGACCCAAGTGAATGTACTGAGGGCTTTTTAAAACAAACAAACAAAAAAGTTTTAAGACACAGACAGTTTTTAAAAGCCTGAGTTTGTATTTTGCTTAAAATGCGCACATAGTGCCTGGTTTAGCAGAGAATCCATCTCATGGGACATCTCATACAAGACATCAAAGGCTGTGGAGCATTCCTATTGTGCTTCAACAATGACATTGCTATTGTCCTCCTTGTAATCAGGATTGCACTCCTGTGGGAACTTTTCAGAGGGAACCTAAAAAGAAAAAAGAAATTTGAATATAACAAATTGTTTCTTTTTTTAAAAAAAATATTTTTATTGTTTAAGACATCGTCAAAATATCATAACAACCACCATATATAAACATTTTCATACATAGTCTCATGTATATTTCCATTTATGTTGTTTCATTGTGCTGAGAATGTAGCATATCTTGATTTCAGGAAGGTAAGGTGCTCTATAATATTTTAACAGGGAAGCTGGTGAATTATAGGCTACATAGTGCTACTGTTAGCTGGATTTGCAACTTGTTGACAGGCAGCGAGTGCTCATAAATGGTTCGTCTTCATCCTGAAGAGAAGTGGCTTACGGAATACCTCAGGGTTCTGTCTTGGCCTGTTGTTCAGTGTATTTGTAAATGACTTGAATGATGGAATAGAAAGTATGCTTATTAAAAATACAGATTCCATCATGTTAGGAGGGATAGCTAATGCTGCAAAGATCAGAATTCAAAATGATCTTGAGAGGCTGGTGAGCTGTGTCAAAACTAAAAAACAGGGATGAATGTTGACTCAAGCTAAACATGAGTCATTTTTAGGCATTTTGTGCATTTGATGAAATAAATGAATTTTGCAAAAGTTTATGCTACCAACTTCTTTCTCTCAGTTAGTTTCAAAGGTGCTACAAGATTTTTTTGTATATCAATCTAGACTAACATGGCTAGGCCCTTGAATGAGTCAGCCATGTTATTTGGTGGCCAAAAAACCCCAATGCAATTCTAGACTGCATCCACATGAGTATAGTATCCAGATCAAGAGAATTAGTAGTGACAGTCCATTCTGCTTTGGTTAGACATCACCTGGAATACTGTATCCAATTCTGGGCATCATTGTTCAAGAAGGATAGTGACAATAATGATAATAACATTTATTTATAACACCCTTTCCACCAAAGGGTGAAATATCAAACTTATATAGTCAGAGACAAAGACAGTAATGCATAACACTATAAATATATGTAAAATCCCTCAATATCCTATCAGAAGGGAGACTATGGCCTCAAGGAGACTGGGAAAAAGGAGCGGCCAGAGGCCACCCCCACCCCAATTACTGCAGTGCTGTGGCGACCAGACACTGTGGCCCCAAGACCAGCCATTGACACAGTCCCAAAGGAGCCGTGATAAGGAGTGGATAAAATCTGCTCCTTTTGCAGCCAGGTTAGGGCTGCCTTAGGCAACTCCGAGCAGCTTCTGCATGGCTTGGGGACATTTGTCATCCAATCATCATGCTCCCAAACCACATGGCAGGTGCCTTTTTTTGTCTGCCTATTTCGGGCCCAAGATAGTCAAAGGTTTTTGTCTGTTTAGCTTGGAGGGGATAAGACTGAGAGGTAACATGACAGCCATCTTTGAATATTTGAATGGATGTCATGTAGAAATGGAGTGAGGCTATCTTTTGATGCTCCATATGGACACTATGCCCCACCTTTTTCCCCAACCTGGCCTTTAAGGCCAGTCTGCACAGGGCCTAAGTTTGTTTTTTACTAATTGCTTGTATCAAACTAAAATGTTCCTTCTAATGGTGAATTGTGCCCCTTGGGATAGATGTTATGCAAATTCTGTAATTCTGCAGTCTCTGGAGCAGTAGGGGAGGGGGGGAAATACATGATCCATTTTCTGTGTGATTAAGTCTTACCTCCCAGTACACTGAGTCATCATAGCAGTTCTGATCAGGAGGTTGTCCCAAGAAAGGCAAGTGTAGAATTAATCCTGCATCATAGGGAGAAATGCACAAAAGGACATTAAATGCAGGCAAATGCTCAGTGTTATATGAAAATGGCAGCATAAACTATTATGGAAAAAACAATTCTTGTCTCTTTCCATTTTGGTAAAGCTGCTTCTCTATTAAAAGAGATTGATTTCTTTAAAGAAATGGTGCAGAAGTCAATACAACTTATTATCACTTATTAGAATGCATTACATAAAACAGTTCCAGTTTTGAGCACCACAATTCAAAAAGGACATTGAGAAACTAGTGAGTGTCCAAAGGAGGGTGACTAAAATGGGACGAACTTCCTGAGAGTAAGGGCTGTTCGACAGTGGAACACTCTTCCTCGGAGTGTAGTCTCCTTGGAGGTCTTTAAGCAGAGGCTGGATGGCCATCTGTCAGGGATGATTTGATTGTGATTTCCTGCATGGCAGGGGGTTGGACTGGATGACCCTTGGGGGTCTCTTCCAACTCTATGATTCTATGAGAGTGACAATTGAGCAGGAGGTTTGGTGGGATGGCCCATGGGGCACCTTCCAGCTGTATGATTCTATGATCTTATGAGCTTACTATTTCTTGTGGGGTTTTAAGAGTACATAGATGTAATGTTGTTTTTTTCACTAACCTGTGATTGTTCCACCAATGAGAGCAATTGCAATTGAGCATCCCAGAGCAGCAGCCTGCATCCCAGTAGATAAACTGCAAGATGGGACAATAAAATACAAATGGCATCATCTTCTTCTCTCTTGAATGGCATTTTTCAGACACATTTTTTAAAAATACAGAATAAAATAAGAACAATAGTGGCAAAATACATGGAACATTTTATGGCAGGTGAGAAACATGTAGAATGGCAATACTTGTCCGAAGGCCACAACTTGTTCAATATTCAGAGGTCCCTCAAATCAGCTGCCAATAATTTGTGGGCACCTTCCCCCTCTGTCTTTGTGGAGTTACTGGTGTTGTGCCTTACACTCTGGGTGGAAAAATGAAACCACCTACAGTGATAATCACCTCTACTTGTGTTTCCTGTTCAGGCAGTCAGTGAAGCAAGAAAACCTGTGTCCTGTAGAAAGCTGTGAGGTTTGAGAAAAGCCCTGTCACTGGCTGGAAATAATGCACTGATATTCTTAGGAGCTACAGACCCAAGTACAGACATGAAGTACTTTTACCCCAATACCATTCATCATAATTTTGTGGCATTTTATGCAGAACAATATGCAAAATAGTGTTTCATTGCTACATTGTATTCGCCCTTTCCAGCTTCCCCAGCATTCTTCCCTCTGGGTAGTGGCAACAGCAGTGGGAAAAGTAGTAAGCACCTGTAGGGGTAAAGTCAGAAAAGCTAAAGTGCAGAATAACTCAGGCTTGCTAGAGAAGTTAAGAACAATAAAAAGGGCTTTTTTTGGATATGTCCACAGCAAAAGGAAGAAGAAAGAAATGGTAGGGCCACTGTGTGGAGAAGATGGCAAAATGTTAATAGGGGATAGAGTAAAGGCAGAATTACTCAACACTTCTTTGCTTCAGTCTTCTCAGAAAAGGCAAAGGCTGTTCAACCTGAGGATCATGGAACAGAGGACAGAATAGGGGAAATTCAGCAGAGAATAAGTAAAGAAATACTACAGGAATACCTGGTTAATCTAAATGAATATAAGTCTCCAGGACCAGATGAATTACACCCAAGGGTATTAAAAGAACTGACAAATGTAATAGCGGAACGAGTGGCAATAATCTTTGAAAACTCCTGGAGAAGAAAAGAAGTCCCAGCAGACTGGAGGAGGGCAAATGTTGTTCCCATCTTCATAAAGGGGGAAAAAGTCCTTTACCTAGGTTTTCCTTCTAGCCAGTTTCAGTGTTCTCCTCTTCTACTTCTTTTCTTCTTCTTTTCTCCCCAACAGAAAAAAGCCAAGTCTCTACCTTTTCTTCTTTTAGTTTTATGCTTAAAAAAACAAAAGTTTAGTCAAGCTTTATCTTTATAGTCTCTATGGTCAGCTGCTCGCTCTCCTTCTTCTTTGCTTATTTAAGCTTATGTATATCTTCTTCTTGACGTTTCAGGCTTTTTGGTCTTTCTTTTTTTATGTCCTTGAGAATATCTTATCTTTACTCAAGAGTTGTTCCTTTTTTGTCCTTTCCTTCTTTTCCTTGCTTTTACGTCGTTCTCACTCCTCCTCAGTTAGGTGTTGTTCATCAGTAAGTTTGTCCTTTTTATTCTTTTTATTCTTTTGCAATCACTCAGCAGTGCATTAACTTGTTATCCAGTTCATTTTAGTCCACTTTAAATGCCTTAGTCAGCTCAACTTGCACTCTTTAATATACAGTATCTGTTTTTGATTTGAGCTTACCTGCAGCTTCACAAAGCACTCTTTGTTTTGGGGAAACTCAGTGATTACAAGCCACTGTGCATTCAATTTCTCCCTCCTCGCCAGTAGTCTCAAAGGGGATCCGTTTTGTTTTGTTTGTAAAGTCCACTCTCCCAGAAAATTAGAGAAAAATAAACTTACAGGATGTGTTATGAGACTATCCTTACACTTGTAGAATTAATCATATTATTGAAATTTTGCATTTAGGAGTGTGGGTCTCGGCAAGCTGCCACACACAGGCAATTGCTATCGCGGATGTCGGAGCCCTGTGGTTTCTCCCCGTCTTCCACCACGTAGAGATGGGGAAGCCAGGTGCCGACCTGGGCAAACCTCCTGGCGAGCTACAGTTGGCAGACCCTCCCCCCCCCCCCCCCCCGTATCTGGGGAAGCTGTGGATGGGGAAAAGATGGTCCCATTCCAACAATAGCCACGGAAGTGAGGAGCAGCGAAAAGTTGCGTCCTTTCGCCTCTCCTCCCACACTGGAAGTGCTTTAGCTTTTCTGACTTTACCCTACTCTCCACATTACAGACCGCATTACAGCCAGATGAACTCAATCAAGGAAGCCACTGTCTTGAGTTTGCAAAATCTGATGGGATCTGTTAAGAACAGGGTGACTTTGAGAGCTCTTATTCACAGGGTGTCATTCATATTAGTTGACTTGATAGCTGTTAACAACAACAAAAGGAAGGTAAGGCAAGTGGTTTTTATATCTGGAATGAAAATACTGTATCAGGAAACAAATCTAGTTTCTGTTTCATTATCTCATTATCGGCTTGGTTTGACTGAAAAATGATATTCAACTTTTGTCTATGCATAAGTAAAACGGTTTCGCTATTATTATTATTATTATGTTTATATCCCACTTTCCTCCCAGTACAGAGACTCGAGTCGGCTTACAAATCTAAAACAGTTCAAGTTAAAACACTATAAAACATGCAAAATACAAGTTTAAAAAACAATTAAACAATTCAAACAATTAAAAACGTTACATAATTAAGAGTTAAAAGTTCAAAACTCTTTAAAAAAAACAAAAAATAATCATTCATGTCATGTAATCCACTTTGTGGGTCACAGGGGGGTTTAGTCTAAAGCAAGCCATAAATTTATTGAAAAATCAAACAAAAACTCACTTTTCGTTGACTTGTAGAGCAGCTGCAATAATACTTGCAATGCCCCCCAAAATTCCAGGCATGCCATGCAAGTTATGAATACCACAGGTGTCTTGAATATTCAGCTTTGAGGCAAACAAAGGCTACAAAAGAAGTGAGCTGTTGAGCACTGAGCTTGAATATAAAAGAAGTGAACTACTACTTTTAAGTCCTTTTAAATGGATATTGTAGAAAGAAAATAAATATAATTATTCTTTTTTCTGTTACATTTTCAAAACAGCATGTCTAATACAATGAACAAAAGATATCATTGAATAGATTCTGTAATATGTGCTAATCTGAAGCTGTTATCCAGCTAATGAATGATGATGGGACAATATACACCTACTGGCTTGCAAATGAAGAGGCCTGACTGAAAATCCAGCAAAATTTTGCTTGCCAGGCTATAGTCGTGCCTCTTCCTGATCAGAGTTGTTGCTGCTGCTGCTGTTATATTTACTTATATCTCACCTTTCTTCCAATATAGGAAATCATGGCAGCAAACAGCAAATTTAAAACTATATAATTTAAAAACAGTACAAAAACATCAACATGTATAAATATCAAATTTAAAAAACAATTAAAACATTTAAAAGTTAAAAAGGTTATGAATTCAAATGTAAATGTGTTTAAAACTGTATACAAACCTTAAAGTCTAAATGACACAGCATTTAATGCCCAACCCTTGTTAGTTTGAAATAGCTTTAGGGCACAAGAATGTTTTTATTTGCCATTGAGGGAGGGAGTTCCAGAACCTAGGAGCAACCACTAAGAAGACCTTTGTGTATAACATTCCTCCAAGTGCCTACCTCCTGTGTATGCATAGTGGCCACCTCCCTCCAAGCAAGCCTGAGAAGATGGTCATACAAAGAAAAGTGCCTCTCTGGAAAATCTCAACACAAACAAACAAACAAACAACTTCATTTATATACCGCTTCATACTGAAGTAGCAGTGTCTAAGTGATTTACAACTGTAAGCTAAATGTCCCCAACAAGCTAGGTACTAATTTTTGCAACCGTGGAAGGATGCAAGGTTTTGTACTGAACTCGCAACCTTATGGTTTTGAATGAGTAGCTGCAGTACAGGCATTTAACCACTGCGCCACCAGGGCTACTCTAGTTGGCTTATAAAGGGATGTTATCCAAATTTCTGGGTTACCAAGACAGCACCCACAAATTAATATGTAATAGGGGAATTTTAATAACTCAGATTAATAGCAGCAAGAAAACTATGGGTAACCTCAAAGAGTTGAGATCTCCCCTATGTTTAACAGGTTCAAGAACTAGACTCTCACAGTGCAAAGTACAACTTAGTTTTATTGATTAACAACAAAGGGAGAAATTACCAGCCACACAATAGCATTCACACACACATATACACACAAGAACTGAAATATATAAAAGGTGGAACTGGATAGCACATTAAAGGACTGCAGTGGGCAATGCTGATCAGTTCCAGAAACCAGGCTCCAGTCTGGGAGAAAGCTGATTGATGTGACTCAATCTACTTGCTGTGTAGCACAGAGAACAGTACTAAGGGTCTATGTTTGAATCTGATAATGTTTCTACCTATTGTAAACTGGATGGAATTGCTATTGTTCAGCCACATGTATTTATAGCAAGAAATAGGTTTTGGAGCAGTGTTTTGGGAGTTAAATGGCTTTTCAAACAGCTAGCCTGAAGAAGAAGAGCCCTCCCTCCAGTCCATCTGCCTTGGTCCAAGCCTCAGAGGGAGAGAAGAACCACTGGACCTCATCCCTTTTCCCATCACCATTCCCTTCTCCTTTTGTGTCGTGTCTTTTAGATTGTAAGTCTGAGGGCAGGGAACAGCCTAATTAAAAATAATAATTGTAAGCCGCTCTGTATAAATACCATAAATAAATAAATAAATAAATAAATAAATAAATAACAAAGAAATATGGTCTTTCAAATAACCTCGACCCAATCTGTATGGGGCTTTATAGTAAATGCATTATAGTAATCCAAATGGGATATAACCAAGGCATGTACCACCATGGCCAGATCTGACTTCTCCAGGAACAGGCAGAGGTGGCGTACTAGCTTTAACTGCAAACACAGACCTGGTCTCTGCCAAAACCTGGGCCTCCAGGCTCAGAGATGAATCCAGAAATACCCCCAAAACTATGAATCTGAGTTTTCAGGGGGAGTGCAATCCCATCTAATACAAGCTGAATAAAGATTCCTGGATCTTCCTTTAGACTGACCAGAAGTACCTCTGTCTTGTCTGAATTAAGCTTCAATTTGCCCTTATCCAGTCCATTACAGCTTCCAGACACCCATTTAGGAGAGGAACAGCTTCCTTGGAATTAGGTGGAAAGGAGTGATAGAGCTGGGTATCATCAGCGTACAGGTGACATCTTACTCCAAAACTCCAAGCAACATCTCCCATCAGTTTCATGTAGATATTGAAAAGCATAAGCAGTCTATATGGGTATCTGCAATAAAGGCATATCTGCCAATGGAACTTCATGGAAATCTTCACAACTCTAAATATTGAAATCATTCTAAGTATGAGAAAAATCTATGCCATAATCTCAATGAAAGTTCCTGTTAAACATTGAACTTGAATACTTTTAAGCAAGTTGTCTCTAATTATCTCTAAAAGTCCCTGATGGTCTTTTATATAATTCAGAACAAACTACTACTATATACTATGAACAAATGCATAGGTCAGTTTAGGACCTGAACTGGGAGAAAGGTGGGGTATAAATTAAATAAATAAATAAATAAATAAATAAATAAATAAATAAATAATATAGTCCAAAGTGCTCCCAATAGCCAAAGATGACCTGATGGAATTTGATTCAATAGTGCTCCATTTTCATCTTATTAAATAAATAAATAAATACTTTGTGGAGAAAACTGTTTGTATTCATTCTGACTTGGTCTTCACAGTAAAGGTAGAGTTTGGGTAGGCAACCAAGTCACATGGAAGAGTTTCAGTTTCAGTTTGTTCAACATGATGATGTGGACAAATTGTTTGGAAAGGTAAAGCCAAACACTTGTCTTTTAGACCCTTGTTCATCTATATCCCAACCTCTCTAAAAGAAGCAAATGTAACACCTTTATTGAAAAAAGCCTTCACTAGAGACCCAGCCAGTCCCTAATCTCCCCTTTCTAAGTAAGGTCCTAGACTGAGTGGTGGCAACACAACTCCAGGCTTCCAGGCTTACCTGGATTCATTCCAATCAGGTTCAGGCCTGGTTATAGTACAGAAACAGGATTGGTCACCTTGGTGAATAATCACCACTGAGAATTGGACAGGGGGAACACAGCCCTGTTGGCCCCCCTGAATCTTTCAGCAGGATTTCATCCTATCGACCATTATATTGTTCTGGATTATTTGGCTGATGTAGAAGTTAGGAACACTGCCTTGCAGTGGTTTTGTTCTTTTTCAGCTGCATGTTCTAAGAACATGATGCTGGGGAATGCTGATCAGCCTTTTGGCCATTAGCTTCTGGGGTTCCACATGGATCAGTACTGTTCTCTATGCTTTTTAAGATCATTGGGGATGAGCAGATGGGCTAGGATTGTCAGAACCAGTCATTTGGGTTCAGTTATAATGGTTATTCATATATATGTATGCACTCTTATAACTGTTTATATTCCTGTTCTGTCTAAAGTTATTTTAGTGGGAGGGGGTTGAGTGGAGAGTAGAAAAGTTTAGTAGATGCTAGCTTGGTAGAAGAGGCCCAGTCAGGCAGTTTGTAATGTTAGTGATAAGGTGTTTTGTCTGGCATCCAAGGTTGGTCGCTTGAGAAAGTCTTGGTTTCCGTGGTGTGTGGTGAGGGAATAGAACTGGGCTGGGAAAAGGAGGGGAGTTAAAAGTGTGACTTTTTTCCTGTGGACCTCAGATTCTGCAAAAATGTGTCAATGGATTGTTTCTGCCTTACTTCTTCTTTCTTTTGAAATGAGTTTTCTTTGTGGAACGTTGGTCTGAAGAATCCCAGATCTCACAAGGATAGTGCTGAGCCCATGCTATCCTGGCCCCAGTGCTAACTTGAGTTAGTACCCGGGTCAGTGTGGGGATGGGCAAGTGTTTACACACCCTTTGCCACACCAACCCAAGACCCAGGAGTGCAAGCACTCTTTATGTTGCCACACTATCACTTCAACTGAGAAGCCTCCCATCACTATATCTGGAATGGAAACAGAGTGCCTGGTACATTCATGTGGCCAGGCACCCCATTTGTGCATTAGACGTGGCAACAGTCGAGGGAGCTTCTCAGTCTGAGCAATACACCGCAAGGTAGGAATGTGGGGCGTGTAAACAGCCAGGGTTTGCTGTGGAGTTTCCAGTAAACTCTGAGGCAAATCGGGGCTTCTATTGCCCTAGGGTAATGGCTGTTTACTCTGGGATCAGGCCAGATCCATTGGATCCTGGCACCAGGGTTTCAGCCTGTGTTGTCTGAACTATTATTATTATTATTATTATTATTAATTTATAGAGCATTGTAAAGTTTGCACAGCGCTTTACATAGTAAAGGTCAAATAAAGTAAGGGGAAAAAAGAATAAAAACCTGCCAGGCAGCATACAATCTAAAACAACAATACTACATGCTTAAAATATCTCTAAACTAATACTAATTAGTATACAGTAAATCATAGAACCATAGAGTTGTAAGAGACCACAAGGACCATCCAGACAAAGTAAAGACAAAGAAAGCAGCAGATTAACAACCAGTAATTTGGAATGCCTCCCTAAATAAGAGTGTCTTCAATTTGGCCCCAAAATTAGCCAAGGAAGTAATAGTTCTTAATTCTGTGGGGAGGAGATTCCAGACATGAGGAGCAGCACAGGAGAAGGGGCAGATTTGAGAAGGGGAGGAGGAGACCCTTGGTTGGGTCAGGAGACCAGTGTCATAAGATCTCAATGCACATGGAGAGCAGTAAAGAGAGATGAGCACTCACAAATATGAGGGAGCCGAACCATGAAGGTCAGGAAAATAATTTTATATCAGATTCTGAAAGGAAGCCAGGAGGCCAGGGGGAACCTGGGCTTTTTGCCCTGTACGGACAACTTCTATATGAACCTGCTGGGATAAATCATCTGGAGCTTTGGGGGTTTGGAGTTTGTCATCCGTAAGCTGATGATACCCAGCACTATCTCACATTCACAACTAATGCCAAAGAGTATGTGGTAGTTCTGAATACTTGTCATGATGTAGTAAATAATTGGATGCAGGTCAACAGACTAACGCTTAATCCCGATAAGACAGATAGTAATACAGGTCTGTAGGAAAATCAACCTGGGACTGGGATAGCAGTTTGTCCTGGATAGGTTTGCACTCCCTCTTAAAGATCAAATTTGTAGCTTGGGGTTGCTCTTAGACTCAGCAATGCTCCTGGAAAGCCAGGTTGATGTAGTGATCATGATCATCTTTGCCCAAACTTAGCTGGTGAGCCAGTGGCACCCTTTCTTGGGGGAAGTAGATCTGGCTACAGTGGGTCATTCCTTAGTTACTTTTAAGTTTGCACTGGGCAGCCAAAATACTGCATTGTTGGCATTCACTGTTTGAAACTACTGTTTTAACTGTGGCCCCAAACAGGCACTTTGTGGTGTGGCGGCAGCGATACTAGGGTTAGGAACTGCACACCAACCGCACGGTCCCTAACCCTAGTATGGAGTGGCGGCATACTAATGGTGAAGTCCCGTGTACACGGGTACCGCCATTGTGACGTAAGTACCACACAGCGTCCACACGGCACTGTGTATCGCTTACGCTGTGAGTGAGACAGTGGTACATTCGCGACATCACTCCGGCGCCATAAAAAGAACCCGGAAATACTGGGTTCTTTTTACTCCAGAGGGAAGCTGCACTGTTTGGCGGCTGCGGCTTCCTTCCAGAGGGAAATAGGCCGCCGGCAGGCCATCATTTTTCAGCGGTATGTACCGGGCCTGCTTTAAAACTGGAGTCTAGGATTTTAGGGCATGGTTTCCAGACCCTTCACCATTTTGGTCGCTCTCCTTTGGACATGCTCCAGTTTCTCAACATCCTTTTTGAATTGTGGTGCCCAGAACTGGACACAGTATTTTAGGTGAGGCCTAAAAGGCAGAATAGAGTGACACTATTACTTCCCTTGATCTAGATATTATACTTCTATTGATACAGCCTAGAATTGCATTGGCCTTTTTAGCTGCTACATCACACTGTTGACTCAGGTTTAACTTGTGGTCTACTAGAGCTGCTTGATCCCTTTCACATGTAGTCTCCTTAAACCAGGTGTCCCCCATCCTATATATATATATATATATATATATATATATGCGTACCTTGCCTTTCTCCGTATTGAATTTCATTTTGTTAGCTTTGGCCCAGCTTTCTAATGTATTAAGGTCATTTTGCATTTTGATCCTGTTCTCTGGGGTATTAGCTACTCTTAATTTGGTGTCATCTGCAAATTTGATAACTATGCTACCAATTGTGTCATCCAAGTCATAAGTCATCAACAGCTGGAGATAATAGCTAAACTATCAGACTGTTGACTCATGTTCAACTTGTGGTCTACTAGGACACCTGTCATCCCTTTCACATGTAGGCTTAACGAGACTACATGTGAAAGGGATCTAGGAGTCCTAGTAGACAACAAGTTGAGCATGAGTCAACAGTGTGATGCAGCACCCTAAAGGGCAATGCAGTCCTATCGGGCATCAATAGAAGTATAGTGTCTAGACTGAGGAAAGTAACAGTATTACTCTATTCTGCTTTAGTCAGGCCACATGTGGAATATTGTGTACAATTCTGGGCATCATAGTTCAAAAGATGTTGACAAACTGGAGCTTGTCTGGAAACCATGCCCTATGAGGAGCGACTTAATGAGCTGAGTATGTTTAGCCTGGAGAAGAGAAGGTTATGAGCTCATATGATAGCCCTATTTAAATATTTGAAAGGATGTCATAACTGAACATGGAGCAAGTTTGCTTTCTGCAGTTACACAAAACAGGATCCAGAACAATAGATTCAAACTGCAGGAAAAGGGATTCCAGCTCAACATTAGGAAGAACATTCTGATAGTAAGAGCTGTTCAGCAGTGGAATGTACTGCTTTGGAGTGTGGTGGAGTCTCAGAGGGTTTAAACTGAGGCTGAATGGCCATCTACTGGGTGTGCTTTGCTTGTGTATTCCTGCATGGCAGGGGGTTGGACTTGATGGTCCTTGTGATTCAAACTATGATTCTGTGACTTGGGAAGACAGTATGTTTGAGTTGCTGACAAATGGGATGACAGCTTTTCAAAGAATCATAGAATCGTAGAGTTGGAAGAGACCACTAGGGCCATCCAGTCCAACTCCCTGCCATGCAGGAAATCCAAATCAAAGCATCCCTGACAGATGGCCATCCAGCCTCTGTTTAAAGACCTCCAAGGAAGGAGACTCCATCACCCTCCAAGGGAGTGCATTCCACTGTTGAACAGCCCTTACTGTCAGGAAGTTCTTCCTAATGTTGAGGTGGAATCTCTTTTCCTGCAGCTTGCATCTATTGTTCCGGGTTCTATTCTCTGGAGCAGCAGAAAGCAAGCTTGCTCCCTCCTCAACATGACATCCCTTCAAATATTTAAACAGGGCTATCATATCACCTCTTAACGTTCTTTTCTCCATGCTAAACATCCCCAGCTCCCTATGTCGTTCCTCATAGGGCATTGTTTCCAGACCCTTTTATTCACCATTTTAGTCGCCCTCCTTCGGACATGCTCCAGTTTCTCAATGTCCTTTTTGAATTGTGGTGCCCAGAACTGGACACAATATTCCAGGTGGGACCTGATCAAAGCAGAATAGAGTGGCACTATTACTTCTCTTGATCTTGACACTATACTTTTATAGATGCAACCTAAAATTGCATTGGCCGTTTTAGCTGCTGCATCGCACTGTTGACTCATGTTCAACTTGTGGGCTACTTGGACTCCTAGATCCCTTTCACACGTAGTTTCATTCAGCCAGGTGTCCCCAATCCTATATCTCTGCATTTTATTTTTCCACCCTAAGTGCAATACCTTACATTTCTCCGTGCTGAATTTAATTTTGTTAGCTTTGGCCCAGCTTTCTAGTCTATTCAGGTCATTTTGAATTTTGATCCTGTCCTCTGGGGTATTAGCTATTCCTCCTGATTTGGTGTCATCTGCAAATTTGATAAGAATGCTCCCAATTCTGTCATCCAGGTCATTGATAAAGATGTTGAATAGCACTGGGCCCAGGACAGAGCCCTGTGGGACCCCACTGGTCACTTCTCTCCAGGATGAAAAGGAGCCATTTTGTAATTAGTGAATCAGTTGAACTGTAAGTATATGATGTAACTGAAAGAATTCTTCAGTCCTGACTACAAATATGTACTGTGATCTACTTTGCTTACTAAATAAAGGTTTTCTGAATCTGCTGAAGGCTTGTGTCCTTGGAGTGGATGACCCCCTCCCTCTTCCTCCGTTCCCACTTGATCAATGTTGTGTCATCTTCGTTTTGGTATCAGTGAATGGGAAGCATGCAATCCCTCTTTCATCTCAATCATTTGCTTGCTCATTCATGCAGAAATCTTACACTCCCTCCCCTCAATCATTCTTTTGCTTGCTTGTGCATTGATCTGCAATACAGTGTGCCCACACCATATGCAGGCGCCTTTTAAGCGGCTTCCAGCTTATGCTGGAAGGCCTGTGCCATTTAATGAATGGCACACTCACACTGTGCACACTCACGCTGTGCACACTCACGCTGCCGTGTGCACAAGCCCCATTATCCTCAATGGGACCCAAGCATAGGCAGAACTTGCCTTACACGGCGGGGTCCAGAAGGCAAGGGACTTCTGTATATGTGTAGGGGAATTTGCGGGGGAAGGAGTGCATATAATCCTCACATGAGCGAGCATGAGACTGATCAGGGGGGAAAAGGGAATGCATGCACTCCATTCACTGACATAAAACAAAGTTGAAACAATGTTGACTGGATGGAGAGGAAGAAGAGGGAGAGAGTAACCCAATCCAACTCCTTAACACTGATCTCATGGCTGGACATTTTCATGAATGAAAGATAAGTAAAATACAGTTTTCCCCCCTTTCTCCTTTGTGCTTGTGAGAGTGTGTGTATACATATATACTTTTAGTATTCCCTCACTCACTGGGGCAGCTAAGGGCGAGACATCGAATCAGAGTGCAAGGTAGTCTACATTGACAGGCAACTGATAGCAGCTATTGGTTAATAGGTTGATGCATGCAAGGAAGATAAAAGCAGAAGAATGAAGTAAATTCACCAGAAGGATATCTGTAGACACTTAGGCCAAAGTCACCCTTTTGTGTTTGTCAAGCGTGTGGCATTAATGAGTTGCTGCAGAGTCACTGCAGACCAGGAAAATGTGAAATAAGGCTTATTTTTTTCCCATCAGTGTAGACAACCTTTTACTTATTTCTAAAATATTTTCATCTTTGTATTATTTTAATTGGTTTTCATTTTTTCATCATCTCAGGAGCCCTTGGGGGGTGGAATATGTTAAATACATTAATTAATAAATAGTCACATAAAATAACAAGAATGGTTCTGATCTTCAGTACTCTAACATCAAATTCAGAAAGCCTCAATTTGCCTCAAAATTGGCACAGTATGAAACAAGGAGTACTTTACCAAAGCTG
The DNA here is from genome assembly GCA_023333645.1 of Sceloporus occidentalis. Taxonomy (NCBI): domain Eukaryota; kingdom Metazoa; phylum Chordata; class Lepidosauria; order Squamata; family Phrynosomatidae; genus Sceloporus; species Sceloporus occidentalis. The sequence continues at coordinate 5,064,941 of JALMGF010000004.1, read as the reverse complement.
GGATATATTTGGCTGAAAAGTCTTTGAAAAGTTATACTCACAGTCAAATATTTGAAACCAATAACTGAGATGACTCCAGCTATGCTGCCTATTAACATGGCACCAAAGGGCAAGATGTTCAGATCAGCACAGGAACCCACAGCTACTCCTCCTGCTAAGGTTGCATTTTGAATATGCACCTGTGTGTGAAGAATACAATGTTAACCAGCAAGGTGATAGACATAAAACTGAGAATTTACTTTTTTTGTAATTGACTGTGTTGTATTGAAACTAAAAGAGGACTTTCTAGTGAAGTGACAGACACCCATTTACAAAAATACCAACAAAACACTCCTTATATAACTGTCATCTTCCGGCCTATGAGGGAGTTGATCAGGCAGGCCCAGCTCCATCAGGGCTAGCCTGGAAGAAGAGACTCCTCCCTCCACAACTGTCATCTTCCAGCCTATGAGGGAGTTGATCAGGCAGGCCCAGCTCCATCAGGGCTAGCCTGGAAGAAGAGACTCCTCCCTCCACAACTGTCATCTTCCAGCCTATGAGGGAGTTGATCAGGCAGGCCCAGCTCCATCAGGGCTAGCCTGGAAGAAGAGATTCCTCCCTCCATAACTGTCATCTTCCAGCCTATGAGGGAATTGACCAGGCAGGCCCAGCTCCACCAGGGCTAGCCTGGAAGAAGAGACTCCTCCCTCCCATAACTGTCATCTTTCGGCCTATGAGGGAGATGACCAGGCAGGCCCAGCTCCATCAGGGCTAACCTGAAGAACAAGAGCCTTCCCTCCAATCCATCTGCCTTGGTCCAGGCCTCAGAGGGAGAGAAGAATGCTGGACCTGATCCCCTCCCCCCTCATCATGCCCTTCTCCTTTTGTGTTATGTCTTTTTAGATTGTAAGCCTGAGGGCAGGGAACCATCTATTATCCCCTCTGTTGTAAGCAGCCCGGATTCCCAGTGATTGGGCGGCATATAAATAAATCCTATTATTATTATTATTATTATTATTATTATTATTATATCTTTATCTTATAGATCCACATCAGAGAAGTAAAATTCCCCTTTTGGGGAGCATTGATTTAACTCCAATTCCTCTTTTCCAAGTACTCGGTTGTCTTATCCAGCCATTGGCTGGCTCCACCTCCAACATTTACTGATAAAAAAAATGGAGTAGTTAAAATCAGAACAAAAGAAGATATAGAACAAGAAGTTTTGTCTGTAGACTGGTTCCATTATTTACAAATAAAAGATTATAAAAAGGTTGTATTAAATATTGGTGTAGAAACCAAATGGAAAGAATTAAATAAAATAATAGTGGAAGGAAAGAAAAAGTTGATTTTAAAAATATATAGCCTACTACTAGATATAAAACTGAAAGAAGAGCGGTTAAAGAAAGCATGCTTAAATGTATGCAAAGTATAAATGAAACAATACCCCTTGAGAAATGGGAAACATCATGAAGAAATAATCAAAAATATACAAAATGTAATAATTTAAGACAAAATTATTACAAAATCTGTTGGGGCGTGTGGAAAGACATGGTGTGTCCACCACAACCACCTGCAGAGTTGAACCACATCGACAGGACACCAAGGAGAAGGAATCTGTGGAGATGTCTACAAAGGTATTCTGGTCAAGAAGGAAACATTCCTTCACCACTGCAAACTGCCTTGAGTTCCCGGCTTGAGAAATAACAACAGAACAAGACTTCACTCTTCACGAGGACTTTAATCTTCATTTGCAATATTTACAAAATATATATACACAGTGTATTGGACAACATTCTCTAATACACACTATTTACACCAACCAACAATAATAACACAACTTCTGAAGCAGCCACAGTAACACCAACCATCTCTCTGTCTCTCAGTGACAATTGAGAACAACAGTTGGCACTTGCATCAACATTCTGATGATGCACTGTTCGAATGCTGACACATATGACTGCCACTAGAGCTGTACAGTCGGCCCTCCTTATATGCGGATTTGCCATCCGTGGATTTGAGCATCCACGGATGGCAAATTGGGAAATTGTCCCCAATGGCGGCGTGCGTGCACGCACGCCGCCATTGGGGACAATTTCCTTCTCCTCCCACCCCTGCCTCGCTTCCCTCCTCCCTTCCCTCCCTGCCTCCCTCCCTTCCCTTCCCCTTACTTACCTTTACTGTTGCGGTGCAGCGGCTTGGCCTCCGCCGCCACCGCTGCGAGGGAAGCCGGGTGGCAGCAGCGGTGGCGGAGGCCAAGCCTCGGCTTCCTCGCCGCCGCCGTGAAAGGGCGCGATGGTGGTGCTGGAGGCCTCTTGGCCCCCAACAGCACCGCCGCTGGGCCTTTCCCATGGCGGACGGTGAGGAAGCAGGGCTGCAGCACCGGAGGCCTTCAAGGCCTCCCGCGCCGGCATCCGGCCTCCGCCGCTGCCAAAGGGCCGGATACCGGTGCTGGAGGTCAAGAGGGCCCCAGCACCGACACCCACCCCTTCCGCGGCACTGAGGAGGCCGGGTGACGGTGCCAGAGGCCTTGAAGGCCTCCCGCGCTGCTGCCCTCCCGCGTCCTCTTCCCCACCTCCGCGCCTTTTTTTTGGAGAGGAGGCGCGGAGGGCAGCAGCGCCAGAGGCCTTCAAGGCCTCCAGCGCCAGCACCCGGCTTCCGCCGCCGCGGAAGGGCCGGGTAGAGGTGTTGGAGGCCAAGAGGCCCCAGCACCAATACCTGGCCCTTCGGCAGCTCTCTTCCATGTCCTCCTTATTTGCCTAGCCCCCGGTACTGGCTAGGCTCTCATCTCTACTTTGTTTCCCAACAACAGATTCTGAGAAAATTCCTCCTCCATAAATCTGAATATTCTTGCGTCAGGCGACAAGCATCCTTTTGAACCATCATCTATTATTTCTAGTAACGCTATATGTCCCATTACTGTTGTCATATCCCAATAAGTTTTAACATCCATATTAGATTAAAACATTAAACATGCTGTATATTACAACCACAATGTCAATCTTATGACAGAATGTGCCAGATTCTGACATTGAGCTACAAATGTACAGAAACTTTATATATGAAACCCACATATAAAGAACTCCTGTTACTTGTAAAAATAAAGGGAATTAGTTGGATTCAGGATGAAGCTTACCATGTCAAGTTTGCCTCTATGTTCAATCAAGATAGAGATGGCAAATGCTGTAAGTGTGCATGCTGCTAAAGAGAAGTATGTGTTCATGATAGCTCTTTGCTGCGCCTCTCCTGGTGCTGCAATTGCAGAGTTAAAACTGGGCCAGAACAACCAAAGGAAAAGAGTACCTGTGGAAATAAATTTTTAAAAATAGAATATCATGGAAAATACCAAAAGGAAAGAGGAACATAGGAAACAATTCTATACCAACGCTATACTTATTTGTCCATTCAGAACACGCTTGCACAACATATGGCCCGCGGGCTGCCAGCAGCCCCTCATACGATTTCTGGTGACTCACAGGAAAGACCCAGGATGAGGAGGAGGCTCCATGTTCCGGCTCCCAGAGTTGGGAGCAATGGACAGAGAGAAAGAGCAGGGAGAAGGAGCAGAGAGAGAGAGAGCTTTTGGCAGGCCTTGGCAGACCTGGTAAGGCTGGAATGGGCTGCAGCTGGGGGGGGGGGGGGAGAAAAGGCCACTGCCACTGCTGCTGCCTTTCCTGCACTTTCTGTGGAGTGGCCAGGCAGCAGGCAGGCCTTGGAGAGGCCTGGGGGACCATGCCTTGCAGAGAGGGAGAGCTCAAGGGGACCTTTTTCTCTCTGCCCAGCAAGGCTTTACTCATGAGTAAAGGCTTGCCTCGAGCTGGGATTCAAGCCCTAGTCTCCATAGTTCACACTGGCTCTAATATGTCATTCTCTTGGCAAGATTTATTTAGAGGCGGTTTGCCATTGCCTTCCCTTGAGGCTGAGAGAGTGTGAGTTGCCCAAGGTCACCCAGTAGGTTTCAAAATCGAGCCCTGGTCTCCAGAGTGGTAGTCTAACACTCAAATCACTACACCATGATGGCTCCTATCCCCGTGTACTATCTATGAAATACAGTCAGCCCTCCTTATCCACAGATATTTTTTTATCCATGGATTCAAGCATCCACAGTTTGAAAATATTCAAAAGTATAAATTCCAAATAGGAAACCTTGATTTTCCATTTTATTTAAGGGACACCATTTTGCTCTGCAATTATATTTAATAGGACTTGAACATCCAAGTATTTTGTTATCCACGAGGATCCTGTAACCAAATCCCAGCAGATAACAAGGTCCCACTGTACTGTAATTGCAGACTTTTTTTGTTGTTCTTGTGTGTCTTCAAGTCCTTTCCAACTTATGGTCAGCCTAAGGCAACCTTATGGGGTCTTCTTGGCAAGTTTCTTCAAAGGGGGGTTGTCATTACCATTCTCTGGCGCTGAGAGTGTGTGATGTGCCCAGGGTCACGTGCTTGGCCACAGATTGTGCCTACCCCAGAATGCATAGAATCATAGAATCATAGAGTTGGAAGAGACCACTAGGGCCATCCAGTCCAACCCCCTGCCATGCAGGAAATCCAATTCAAAGCATCCCTGACAGATGGTCATCCAGCCTCTGTTTAAAGACCTCCAAGGAAGGAGACTCTATCACCCTCCGAGGGAGTGCATTCCACTGTCGAACAGCCCTTACTGTCAGGAAGTTCCTCCTAATGTTCAGGTGGAATCTCTTTTCCTGTAGCTTGCATCCATTGTTCCGGGTCCTGTTCTCTGGAGCAGCAGAGAACAGGCTTGCTCCCTCTTCAATATGACATCCTTTCAAATATTTAAACAGGGCTATCATATCACCTCTTAACCTTCTTTTCTCCAGGCTAAACATCCCCAGCTCCCTAAGTCGTTCCTCATAGGGCATGGTTTCCAGACCCTTCACCATTTTTGTCGCCCTCCTTTGGACACGCTCCAGTTTCTCAATGTCCTTTCTGAATTGTGGTGCCCAGAACAGGACACAATACTCCAGGTGGGGCCTGACCAGAGCAGAATACAGTGGCACTATTACTTCTCTTGATCTAGACACTATACTTCTATTGATGCAGCCTAAAATAGCATTGGCCTTTTTAGCTGCCGCATCACACTGTTCACTCATGTTCAACTTGTGGTCTACTTGGACTCCTAGATCCCTTTCACACGTCGTTTCATTCAGCCAGGTGTCACCCATCCTATATCTGTGCATTTTATTTTTCCGCCCTAAGTGCAATACCTTACATTTCTCTGTGTTGAATTTCATTTTGTTAGCTTTGGCCCAGCTTTCTAGTCTATTCAGGTCATTTTGAATCTTGATCCTGTCCTCTGGGGTATTAGCTATTCCTCCTAATTTGGTGTCATCTGCAAATTTGATAAGTATGCTCCCAATTCTGTCATCCAGGTCATTGATAAAGATGTTGAATAGCACTGGGCCCAGGACAGAGCCCTGTGGGACCCCACTGGTCACTTCTCTCCAGGATGAAAAGGAGCCATTGTTGAGCACCCTTTGGGTTCGGCCGGTCAACCAATTACAGATCCATTTAACAGTTCTTTTGCCTAGCCCACATTTTACAAGCTTGTTTGCAAGAATGTCATGGGAAACCTTGTCAAAGGCCTTACTGAAATCAAGATATACTATATCCACAGCATTCCCTTCATCTACCAAGCTGGTAATTTTATCAAAGAAAGAGATTAGGTTTGTCTGGCATGACTTGTTTCTCTGAAACCCATGTTGACTTTTTGTGATTATGGCATTGCCTTCTAGATGTTCACAGACTCTCTGTTTAATGATCTGCTCCAGAATCTTTCCTGGTATTGATGTCAGACTAACTGGACGATAATTGTTGGGATCCTCTTTTTTCCTCTTTTTGAAGATGGGGACAACGTTTGCCCTCCTCCAGTCAGCTGGGATCTCTCCTGTTCTCCAGGAGTTTTCAAAGATTATTGCCAATGGCTCCGATATTACATTTGCCAGTTCTTTTAATATCCTTGGATGGAGTTCATCTGGTCCCGGAGACTTAAATTCATTTAGATTAATAAGGTGTTCCTCTACTATCTCTTTACTTATTCTGTGCTGAAATTCCCCTATTCTGTCCTCTGCTCCATTATCCTCAGGTTGAGCACCCTTTGCCTTTTCTGAGAAGGCAAAGAAGGTGTTGAGTAATTCTGCCTTTTCTCTGTCTTCTGTTAGCATTTTGCCATCTTCTCCACGCAGTGACCCTACCATTTCCTTCTTCTTCCTTTTGCTGCGGACATATCCAAAAAAGCCCTTTTTATTGTTCTTAACCTCTCTAGCAAGCCTGAGTTCATTCTGCGCTTTAGCTTTTCTGACTTTACCCCTACACATGCCTGCTATTTCTTTGAATTCCTTTTTTGTGATTTCCCCCTTTTTCCATTTCTTATACATGTTCCGTTTCAAACTTAGCTCAGTTGAAAGTTCCTTAGTCATCCATCCTGGTTTCTTGAGACACCTCCCGTTTTTCTTTCTCACTGGAACTGTTTGAAATTGTGCCTTCAGTATCTCTCTTTTGAGAAACTCCCATCCATCCTGAACTCCTTTATCTTTTAGTATTTCTGACCATGGAATCGCCCTCAATACTTCTCTAAGTTTACTGAAATTCGCTCTCCTAAAGTCTAGGTGCGTGTCTGACTATGCCTGGCTTCTCCTTTCCACTGTATTACAAACTCCAGGAGAACATGGTCACTTCCACCTAATGATCCCACCACTTGCACCCCATTAACCAAGTCATCCTTGTTGGTTAGGATCAGATCTAAAATAGCTGACCCCCTTGTTGCCTCTTCCACCTTTTGGACCATAAAATTGTCTTCCAGGCAAGTGAGGAATTTGCTAGACCTTGAGGATTTTGCTGAGTTTGACTTCCAGCAAATATCAGGGTAGTTGAAGTCGCCCATCACTACTACATCTCTCCTTTCTGAGTGTGTGGTCATCTGTTCTAGAAAGGCATCATCCAATTCCTCAGTCTGACTTGGGGGTCTGTAGTAGACTCCCACTGTAACATCCTTGTTGTTTCCCTCCCCTTTGATTCTTATCCAGATGCTCTCCACCTGGCTTCCATGATTGATGTTCAGGATCTCTTCACTGGTGTAAATATCTCTGACATATAGTGCTATTCCTCCTCCTTTCTTGTTTGGCCTATTTCTCTTAAAAAGGTTATACCCCTCTATTTCCACATTCCAATCATGAGACTCATCCCACCAGGTTTCAGTGATGCCTATTATATCATATTTGCTTTGTTGTACTAGGAGTTCGAGTTCATCCTGCTTATTTCCCATGCTCTGTGCATTAGTGTAGAGACATCGCAGACCATGGTTCCCTTTTACTTGCTGCCTGTGCAAGTTTTTTTGCCTCCCACTGTTGGGTCCTTGCACTGTTTGCCTTGTTTCCTCTGTGTCAGTTTGACTATTTTCGCCATCCCTTTCGCCTTCCTTAATATTGTCTCCCTTCCCCTCGGAACTCAGTTTAAAGCTCTCCTGATCAAGTTCTTGAGACTGTTGGCAAAAACATTTCTTCCAACTGGCGTGAGATGCAACCCGTCTGTTGCAAGAAGTCCCTCCTCATGGAACCGCAGCCCATGATCGAAGAATCCAAATCCTTCCATCACCCAATATATTGGCAGTCCTTCCCCCCAACACTTTCTTATTTCCCTCCAACCATCTCATAGTTGGGAGATGGAAATAATTTTTAAAGCAACAGTTAAATCTGGACTATTTTTTTAAAACTAAGGTCCAATGGGGTAATGAAACCAACCCGAGATAGGAAGTCAATTAGGAAAATTTTTAAAAATCAAGGAAAGCTTCCCAACTCCTTTTTTAGTTTATGTGATCAACTGGATTTGGACGATGTCTGTATGTCTGGACTAAGTTAAATGACCAGATGCTGGGATTTACTTTTTTTTCAGATCAATATAACTCAGCATCACGAATAGATATGTTTCTAACAACAATTACACTAATGAGGAAAATTGACAATATGTCTATTCTGCCAAGGACAGAATCTGACCACAAACCAATATACCTTGAACTTAAAAATAAAAGACAATATAACTGGAGATTAAATGACAATATTTTGGAAGATGAGGAATTTGTGATAAATTTGAGGCTACAGCTTAAAAGATTCTTTCAAGGACCCTTCCGGTGAGAGGGAGCTGCGAGGAGGAAGCAAGTTGGGAAGGCTCCCGACTGCAACCTCCGCTGCAACGGTGCTTGTGGGAACGGGGACGCCAACTGCCCGTCCTTGCCTTTCCCCGTTAAGGGAAGGTATTCCTACAGCTTGTTGGGGGCTCTGGAAGACAGAGGGGGAGTGTTTCTCTACCCTCTCTTATCAGAGCCGAAGAGCTGGTGACTCCCGCTGCTGCAGTCGTCTAGTTTTGGCGACGTTTGCAACCCCCTCCCCATTTTACTTGAGCCTTATGGAGAGAGAGCTTGGGAAGAGAACTTACACATAATTGTGGGGCTTTTTGAACCTTATCCCATGAAGAGAGAAGAGTTCTCTTTTTTTGTGTGTGTGGCGCTCACTTCGTGGCTTTAACGGGAGTTTGTCTGGGGAGTAAGAAGAACGGAGTCAGGAGCACCAGGTGTGTTGGAGAGAAACGGAGTGGAGGTGGAGAGTGCGGGGGACGACAAGAGAGGACTGCTGTGTGTTTGAGTGAGGGAAACCGAGTTGCCGAGAGGATGACCGGTTGGACCCTTTGAAAGGAACAGCACGGAGAGAAAGCAAGAGAGGAAAGGAGAAGAGACAAAGAGGAAAAAAAGCTGAAGGAAAGGCTGTTGATCTTTGTGTTTTTGTGCTTCTTGTGCTTCTGGGGGAGAAAGTGAAACCCCTGGTATTAAGAGACTGTATTCAATTTGTGAAATTCCTCTAGACAAAGCCCAGTAAGCATCCAATTAGCTTACAAAATACAGGAGAAAGAGAACTGCTAGTAAGTAAAATTATGATTGCCAGCTGTGTTTATTCCAGATAAGAAGGATACTGGAACTAAGGGAGCTACTCCTGGAGCCAATTAGGAAAGCAATAAAGGAGGTTTATTAGTGCACTCCTAGTAAATGGCTATTTAACTGTTAGCTTTCTCCAGTAGATCCTTGCCTCTACTGTTCTTTTTTCTTGTGCTTTTGTTATTGATATTGCTTGTCAGTAGTAGCCTGACTGTTGATAAAGCCTGGAATTCCTTTTTGATTGAAGACAAACTCTTGGTCATCCTTTTTCGACTGAAGATAGAAGATTGGTCATTTGGATACTTTAAAAGCCTTGCAAGCAGGAACCTACCCAGGCAAGCAGAGTGAGAGGGTTTTTATTACTCTGTGCTACCGGACATTAATACTAAGTGGATAGTGGGCATTTTAAGAACTCTTTGTTTGATATTAATAGCCTGTTTGTTGATAAATCTTGGAATCTCTATTTGGTTGCATATAAAGCTTTGGATACCAGGACATTCTAAAAACATTTGCAAGAGTGAACTATCCAGGTAATTGCAAGTGAAGAGGTTTTTTTTTTTCTTCTTCTCTTGTTTAATGGTCATTAACATTAAACAGATAGTGGACAATTTTGAGAACTCTTTGTTTGATAATAACAACTTAATTGCTGACAAAACTTGGAACTTCTATATCGGCTGGAGAATAAGAAATGGGCATTTGCTTCATTTGTTTTGAACTCTTATCTCTGTTCGCTTAGCTGACTACGTACTGGAAACAATTTATTACTGCAACCTGGGGACCTTGGCATTGGAAACAATTTATTACTGCAACCTGAGGACCTTGGCATTGGAAACAATTTATTATTGCAACCTGGCGACCCTGGCATTGATTAGTGGATATTTTGAAAATATTCATAAGTCCAACTAGGATAAGAGTCATATATTTGATTTAATATTGTGTTAGATTGGTCAACAAAGCGGACTTTTTCATCCTCTTGATTTCAAAGAGTGGTTTTTTTTTTTCTCTCTTCTTCTCTTTCTTTTTCTCTTAAAGGAGCTTCCCAGGGGAGATTAATGGAAACAAGAGAACTTGCACGTAAGAAGGGAAGTACATGAACAAGTGAATTATATTGTGTGCTATTGAACAATGACTGATAAATAATTATGATTTACATGTTAAGTTTATGAACTGTGGTACCTTCAATATCTTTACTGTATTATTGAAATTAACAAAGGAAGGAAAATTGAACATAGGGTTGATACATTGCTAATCAAGGTAATATATTTCAGTAACTTAAAGGTTTTACATAGGAGACTATATATAATCTTGTTTCTTTAGCTGGACTGAAAATGGGAAACGTGGTTTGAAACTTATAATCATTTCTTCTTTCTTGTGGGTACTACATAGGAGACTATATATAATCTTGTTTCTTTAGCTGGACTGAAAATGGGAAACGTGGTTTGAAACATATAATCATTTCTTCTTTCTTGTGGGTACTATAGAAATATTATTACCTTTATTATTTTTTACATAGAAAGAGGAAACTTTGGCGATGGCAAATGCAAAGAAAAACCTGATACAATCTCAGACACCCAGCCAGAGAAGAGGTTCATCAGAGGAAGGGATTAGGACTATTGATCCTAACCTTTTGGTATTAGAGGAGCTAAGGAAGATAAGGGCTGAAATGAAGGAGCTCCGGACAGAATTGAAGGAGGATATTAAAGAATCAAACAGAGAACTAAGGGATGAAATTAAAGAGACAAGGACAGAAATCAGAAAAGACTTTAAGAAAGAACTGGACAATGTCGTTAAGAGAATGGACAAAATGAATTTGGAGATGAACAAAACACAAAACGACGTGGAAAAAATCAAGGAAAGGACTTTAACTTTGGAAGGATCAATGATTGAAATACGCCAAAAACAAGATCATCAACAACGAAAGGAACTATATCAAGATCTAAAATATAGAGATAAATGTGTTAAAGTGAGAGGTATTTCAGAAAGTCCAAATGAAGACCTTTATGACATATTATTACCACCTTTGGCAGACTTTCTGGGCTACTCCTTTGAAAAGATGGAATCTGAATGTGATAAAATCTTTAGGATTAACTCTGTTCAAGCTAGAGAGAAGAACTACCCAAGGGATATAATTTTTTGTTGTACGAGAACGAGAGTTAGAGACTTGATTATTCAAAAGAGTTATGACTCTGTACTCCTGATTGATGGTAAAGAAGCAAAAATCTATAAAGACATCCCACCCTCTATCATGCTGGCAAGACAGAAATACAGAGGACTGATTAACTTGTTAAAATATCTAAATGTAGAATACAGATGGGACAGAGTGGAAGGTGTATCTTTTATTTACAGACAGAAGAGAATCAAAATAGACACATTAGAGAAAGCTAAGGAGATGGAAGTAAAATTAAGAAAAGAAAATAAGGGAAAACAAAATGGATTTCCTAAAGAGACCATTGCAAAGCATAATCGAGTTAAGAATGACAGTATGAATGAGCAGAAAGATGAAGAAGGAAAACATACAGAAGAAGAATTAAACTTAAATGAACCCAACCCGGGAACGATTTGAGAAAATCGATTTTATTCTTACCCTTTTTGTACTCTGTTTCTTTAAGGATAGTGTTGATTTAATAAAGTTTTAACAAGGGGAGGAAGGGGTGGATCACTGTATATGTATATATATATGTATTAAAAGTTACATATATATATATATATACATAGAATAATACTTTCCTGTGGAGAACCAGATACAAAATGGTTAAAGTTATTTCACTGAATGTCAAAGGAATTAACTCTAAATATAAAAGGAATATAGTCTTCCACTATTTGGAGAAGCTAAAAGGAGATGTAATTTGTATCCAGGAAACTAAAATCAAATCCAAAGAAGAGAGATTATTACGAAATCCAAAATTGGGAATTTGTTATAGCTCCTCCACGGATAAGAAGAAAAGGGGAGTGGCGATCTACATAGATAAGAAATGGTCATCGAGAGAAATATTTAGGGACAATAACGGTTCCTATGTAGCGGTAGAGGTGAAGATCTCAAATCTTACCCTTTTGGCATTAGGAATATATGCACCTAATGAAAACAGAGAGGAATTCTTTAAGGACCTACATAAAGTATTATCGGAATATCACTATTGATATTGTTGATGGGTGACTTTAATGCTGTTATCGCCCCAGAATTAGATAGAAAATGTGAAGGACTAAGGAAGATAAAAAAGAACCAGGGTAAACTGCCGAAGTCCTTCTTTCAGTTATACAATGACCATGACATTCAAGATGTATGGCGATATAAATATGACAATTCTAGTAGCTACACTTTTTTTTCTGAAGTGCATGATTCCTTTTCAAGAATTGATATGTTTATGGCATCTAAGGAACTACTACCGCTTATAAGATCAATGGATACGTGTGTAACGACCTTTTCAGATCACAACTTGATATATATGGAGCTTAATGAACCCAAAAAAGACTTTCAATGGAGACTGCCACAAGAATTGCTGAATGACGAGGAAGTGTGTGACAAGGTAAAAGAAGCGTTAATATATTACTTTAAGGAAAATGAGATAGAAGGTGTGAAAAAGAAAAGTATTTGGGATGCCAGCAAAGCCGTGATCAGAGGCAACCTGATCAAACTAAACTCAATTAAGCGAAAAGAACTATCATATAAAAGGATCAAGCTGCAAGAAGAATTGGAACGGAGTGAAAGAGAATGGAAAGAGAAAGGCGATAAGGATTTAAGAATCAAAGTGCAAATTCTAAAACAAGAACTAAAGATCTTAGATGTGGAAGAAATAAAGAAAAAAAATGATATTGATAAGACAAAAAACGTTTGAGCAGGGAAACAAGGCTGGGAAACTACTGGCTACCCAACTAAGGAAACAGAGGGAAAGAAAGATGATTACAAGTATTTTTTCTAATGGCATTAAATATACTGAACAAAAAGCTATCAAAGAACTATTTAAATTTTTTTACCAGAACTTATACAATGACACCAAAGAAAGCCCTGATGTGGAAGAAAGACTACAAAATTTCCTGTCTAACCAAACCTCGTTGTTCCTATCCGATGAGGAAAATATGAAAATAAATCACGAAGTAACTAAAGAAGAAGTAATAAAAGCGATCAGGAAATTGAAAGTCAATAAAGCACTGGGGCCAGATGGCTTTTCAGCCATATACTATAAGAAAATGGAGGAGGTGTTGGTGGGGCCTTTGAAAGACACTATCAATGATATATTAACCAATGGAATACCCGAGACGTGGAAGGAAGCCCTGATTGTTTTAATTCCTAAAAAAATGAATAACAGAGAAGATATGAATAACTACAGACCTATCTCTTTGACCAACACTGACTACAAGATCTACTCGAGTATACTGGCTGACAGAATGAGGGAAGTTTTAGCTAACCATATACATGAGGACCAATGCGGGTTTTTACCCAAACGCCAAGGAAAAGATAATTTGAGAGTTGTACTGAATATAATCGAACATTGTGAGACTAACCCTGATAAAAAAATAGCTATGTTATTGGTTGATCAAGAGAAAGCCTTCGACAAGATTAAATGGAGTTTCCTCAAAGAACTCTTGAAACAAATGAATTTGGGTAATAATTTGTTAACATGGATAAATGCGATATACAAAGAACAAAGGGCGCGATTGTTAATCAATGACGAAAGAACAGAATTTTTTGAGATAAAACGTGGGACAAGACAAGGATGCCCTCTGTCGCCTCTCCTATTTGTTGCTGCATTTGAGGTGTTAATGAATAATATCAGGTCTAATGTTGATATTAAAGGAATTTCTATCAGAAACCATGTCTTTAAAGCAAGGGCATTTGCAGATGATCTTATTTGTTTTGTAGAAGACCCATTATATAACATCTCAGCTTTGAACACCACTATGCAAATATTCTCAGAATTCTCAGGATTAAGAGTAAATCAAGATAAGTCTGAACTGTTAACTAAAAATATGGATATAAGAGAGCAATTGGAATTAAGTTCTATTTCTGGATATAAAGTGGTTAAGAAAGCAAAATATCTAGGAATCTTTCTAACGTCAAGGAACATAGATTTGTTTCAGAATAACTATACCTCCCTATGGAAAGAAACTAAGAAAGATCTGTCTAATTGGTCAAAGCTAAATCTCTCCTTTTGTGGGAGAATTGCGGTATTAAAGATGAATATCCTTCCTAGGTTTTTATATTTGTTTCAGAACTTGCCGGTAATAGCAGAACAAAAACATTTTCTTATTTGGCAGAAAGAGTTATCTAAGTTTCTTTGGGAAGGGAAAAGGGCTAGAATAAGGTGGAAGTTGTTAACTGATGATGTTTGTAAAGGAGGATGTGCGTTACCCAATTTTGAACTGTATTATTATGCTGCTTGTTTGTGTTGGATCGAAAACTGGGTAAGAGTAGATAACGATAGACTGATGACCTTAGAATGTGGAGACTTAAGATTTGGAATTCACGCATACTTATGGTATGATAAAATCAAGGAACACCAGGGTTTCAAACATCATTATTTGAGAAACGCCCTTCTATTTGTGTGGAACAAGATCAAAGCCCTCTTTTACATTAACCTACCACAATGGGTATCTCCACAAGAAGCCTTTTTTAGAAGAACTAAGGACTATAAGAATTCGTGGTTGACATATAAGGATCTGATTTTATGGAGGTCAGATGATGTTATTTCCCTAAAACAAAAAGAAGATATGGCTGTTGGTGGTCGGGATGTTGATTGGTATCTATATTTTCAAATCGCTAATAGATTTAGAGACGATTTGAAATCCAAAGGTTTCAGTAAAGAGAATAATGATTTAGATAAAGTGTTATTGGACAAAGGGAAAAAACATTTATCACAATATTATAGAATTTTGAAGGGAAGGAACTTGGAAAACGAAACCGTTAAACACAACATGATTAAATGGGCACAAGATCTCCAGGAGTCTATTATATTGGATCACTGGGAAAGGTCTTGGAGAGATACAAAAAAGTTTACAATTTGTCAAAACTACAAAGAGAACTACATCAAGTTATTTTATAGATGGTATATGACACCCCAAAAAATCAATAAACTATATAAGACTGCTAGCAGTTTATGTTGGAAATGTGGGAAAGAAGAGGGCTCTTTTTTCCACCTTTGGTGGAAATGTGACATGGCAAAGAAGTTCTGGTTGAATATACATAGTTTAATGTTAAAAATTCTAAGAATAAATATCCCATTGGATCCCCGTATCTTTTTGTTAAATATGGTGTGTATAATAGATAACCCAATGGTGAAGAAGATGTACTCTATTATCTTGTATATGGTAACATTGGCGCGAATTATGTATGCCCAAGTTTGGAAACAGAAAGAGATACCTCAAACAGATGAATGGATGGTTAAACTGAGAGAGGCTAAGGAAATGGATATATTAACAGAAATCACCAAGGGGAATGATATAAAGAAGGTGAATAAAAACTGGGAGTGTGTGGATCTATATCTTAGTTGACATTTGATAACTATAGCTTTGATATTGTTTTTCTTATAATGATTGAGTAGATGTACATACTGAAAAATACTGATTATACTGGAATAAGACAAATGTTAAGGTAATATAATAAGAGATTATTCCCTGTATTTTTCTTTTTAGATGAAAAGGATAATCCTTGGTATAATGAACTAGATGTAATAAGGATGTTAGGTACGAAGAAAAGATAGGATATCCTAGTTCGATGGGATCTGTACAGGCTAAAGAAGCCAAGCTCCATAAGATGTGATGGAAGTATTAAAGAGTGATTATATCTTAGGTTTAGATATTCAGTGTGATGTTTGTCCTCTTTGGTATTGTTGTACGTATGTATTATGTTTATATGTATGTAATATGTATGTTTGTGAAAATAAAATAAAATTAAAAAAATAAAAAAAATAAAAGATTCTTTCAAGACAACAATAAAGCAGAAACAAAAAAGAACATAATATGGGATACTAGTAAAGCTTTTGCTTGGGGTCTCATAATACAATGGGGTGCTTACAAAAAAAGGTAAGAAATGAAATACATAAAAAAATCGAAGAAGAAATACAAATAAAAGAAAAAGAATTAATGCTAGCTCCAACTTCAAATAAGATAAAAATTCAATTGAAAACTTCAAAAACAATTAAAAATGGAACTGACTAGAGAAATTGGAAAGAATCTTAAAATAGTTAAACAAAGAAACTTCGAATATGCTAATAAAAATGGAAAATGGCTAGCTCAAAGGCTAATGGTTTTACATTACAGTAAGATAGATTTTGATTGCACAATTAAAGGAACTTCTTGATGCTAAGAATGGTTTGGCAGTGGAACCAATTGCTTAAAGAAGTGGTTGGGTCTCCTTTGTTAAAGAGGCTGGATAGGTATCTGCTGGGGATGCTTTAGTTGCAGTTCCTGCACTGAGCAAGGGGTTGGACCTAGTGGCCCTTTTACTCCTTCCACCTCAATGAATTTATAAATACTAGGAATGAAAAGAATATTAAAAAAATATTTGAGAACTGGTCAAAAAACAAGTATTTCAAGAAGAATCCTATTCTTTCATCCAGGTTGTTGATAAACATGTTGAATAGCACTGGGCCCACAACAGAACCCTTTGGCACCCCACTGGTCACTTCTCTCCAAGATGAAGAAGAGCCATTACTGAGCACCCTTTGGGTTTGGCCGGTCAATCAAATCCACTTAACAGCTACATTGTCTAGTCCACATTTCAATAGCTTATTTGGGTCTAAGGGTTGTGCTGGAATTGTAGTAATAAAGTCATCCTCATTCATTGCTAGTTGAGTATGACTAGAACCCCCATCAAGATCCCCCTCAACATGAGGGAGCTCATCACTGGATGCTAAATTCACCAGTGGTTCAGCAAAGTCAAGGACTTTGCTGACTTCCTTGACAGTGCTTAATGACATTACCTGGGCTTGATCCCTGCAACATCACCAAAAGTGACATCACCAGGGACTTATAATATCACAAAGGTCTGGGCCCTGAAATCTCTGTACCTGGGATGTCCCTGACTGACTAACAGTTTGTACAGTCCTAAGTATCTCCATAAATAATTGATTCAAAATATTGACAATCAAGAACACACTCAGTATTCCCTTGCTTATGAAAATTCAATTGGTGTGGTGCTATTCCACACAAACAGAACCATAGAAATTGAATTGAAAGCAAAAACAGAATAGAAATCTGAGTACAGAACCTCAGCTTCTTACTCACCAATCATAGCAAATATGTCTGAGTGGTAAGCAGAACCTTCATTTTCATGTCCATTTTTCAGACCAGGGCGGTATATGACTCGAGCTGCAGCAAGACCAAAGTAGGCTCCAAAGGCATGAATAGTCATGGATGCCCCAGTATCAGTAGCCTGAAAAATGCAGAATAAGTTTAAGAGTTCTTGTTCAGCCAATCACTCCAGGGAAGACTTATCCAGGAAAGACTTATCCAGAGAAGACATACTGTCCAACAACAACAATAGCAACAATGACAACAACATCAATCCAATGACAACAACCATACTTGCCATCTTAAAAAGAAAACAATTATTAAAAATTACTCTACATGAGACTCATAAAGATGTTTTTAAAAGTTTCTGTGTATCATGCCATTGCATCCATGTAGGTATACAAAGGTGTATGAAGGCTTGCTCCTTCCCTCTTCCAAGAGCTGATTCCTTAGTGCTTTTGCAGTTAAAAATTAGAGGAGATGGATTTGAGAAAAAAGTGCCCCTTTTTTGCTTCAAGAAACAGGGAGGAAATAGAAAAGGTATTTTTGGAAGAAAGATAAAACTATGGTGAATTAATTTTTGGGACTGGCAACCCAGAGGGTACATTATATTTTCAGCATATACTGTACATAGTATTGGAATAGGGTTGCCACGTGTCCTTTATTGTAAGAGATACTCCTTATATTAGAAAGCTTGTCCCTCACTGGACTGGCAGATATCTCTTATCATAAGGAATATTCCCTATTTCAGGTTTGGAAAGTGATTCCTGTTATATAAACTGAGTTCAGGATTTTCAAAAAGACAGAAAGATGTGCATCTTTTGATCTATGAATGGTAACAATATATTCATTTTACAGCGAAATACACAGCTAAGTCAACTGAAATCCATATTTTCATTTGGCATTTAAGTACAACATAAACATGTTGATAGCTACTTTCTTATTCTTGACCCTGACCCTTATTGCTATTTCGGCAGCATTACAAAGGAATGATAGTTCTGAAGGTGGTTGTTGTATTAGAACAACATGTGTGGATTTGTACTATTCCTGAAAGAAAGCGATCGAGGTTGCATTCTGTTTCAACAAGTGGCCAGCAGATGCCTCTATAAGCTCACTATCAGAGAATGAAAATAATAACCTTCCTCTCTTATGTATTCTTGCCATCTGGAATTCATGGGTGTACAATTGCTGAGTATGAAGCCTGTTGGCTCCATCTAATCTAGTATTCCATTTCCAACAGAGGCAAGTCAATTGCTTCTGGGAAGCATATAAAGAGAGATGAAAATAGCATTTTCCTGCTGTTTGTCTCTATCCTAATGTGCAGTGGCACATTGTTGCTGAACATGGAGACTCTGTTTTGTTATAATTTCTGACATGAGAGGCTTGAATGGATGGAACTATGATGATTCAGAAGGTAGGAGCTTTAGGTGGTAGAGATTTGGCACATGGAAACTGTTGTATCATCTCTACTTCTAGGAAGGGTTACTTGCCACTACAAACAGTTATGCTTGCTGTCTGAGCAAGAAGAAAGTAGGGTTCTAATTCCAAAGTAGATTTGGACAAGGAATAATAATAATAATAATAATAATAATAATAATAATAATAATTTATATTCCACTTTTTCACAGGGAATCAAAGCGGATCACAATAGTAAAATGACACAGCATACAACTGGCCCCATTCACATTTGCCTTTTTTTGCTGGGGAGATCTGGGGAGATTCATTGATGCAATACTGAATCTAACCCTAATAGAAGTTCACATTACGTTTACCCCAATCAAATCTCTCCAGTGTAATTTAATCCTGTCAAGTTCACACTGACCAAAGTATGAATTAACAATAAAACCTCCTTATCGATCGCATTCTAACATTTTCAGGGTTTTTATTTTTGTTCTGTCAATCAAATGATACGCATCTAGGTCACACTGAACCCCCCCCCCCCCATCCTTGGAGGATGGGGAGGGCAAGCCTCTTGGAGGACCCCTTGCCATGAAGCCCCAATGAGGCCTTCTCCTTCAGGGGATTTCCCCACTGCCAGCCTTAGAGGATGGGAAGGGCAAGCCTCTTGGAGGACCCCTTGTCATGAAACCCCCATAAGAGCTTCTCCTTTGGGGGATTCCCTCCTGCCAGCCTCAGAGGATGGGGAGGGCAAGCCTCTCTGAGGAACCCTTGCCATGAAACCCCACTCAGAGCTGGCAACTAAGCACGAGCACTCAAGGTAGACTTGTGGGATAAAATGGATATGTTCCCACCCTCTGTCCATTAATCCCTCCCTTCAGGATGTCCCGAATGGGATCAGCGCAAGTTCACATTTCCCCCCCCCCAAAAGACATGGGGGGAAATTCAAAATCAGAAAACCTGCAAAGAGGAGGGGATTTGCCCTAGGTCCACCCCTATTTGGGTGTGCAAAACCCGGCACCAGTGTGAACTACCCACTTTTCAACCGGTTTGCAAACCGGTTTATAATGCAGAGTGAATGGCCCCAAAGACTGATTCTTAAAGGGTTCTTCCTGCTAGTATACAAATGGATGTTACCTTTTTGAACCACCATTCCTGCAATCTCACAGCCATCACTGTTAGTGGACATGTTGACTGAAGGATTCTGGGAGCTGCAGTCTAAAAATTTATGTTCCCAAACTCTAATGTGCAGCTGGGTTTTGTTTTTTTGTTTTTTTGTTTTGTTTTTGTCACCAATGCAAGCACTTGTACTATTCCTGAGAACAACTAATTTCTCATGGCCAATAGTGAGAAAGCATAGCCAGCTAAGTGAGTGGTACATATTTATTCCTTGATGGAATTGCTCACTGTATATATAATATTACAGACTACTAAAAGCCCAAAGTATTCTGTTTCCCCTTCCATTAAAACCAAAAGCTCAAATCAGCTTCAGGAGGTTGAAACATTAGGATGATCACAAGACTGCCCTTACTATGTTGATATCTTCCACAAGATTTTTCCTTTACATTCCCAACTGTGAGTCTCTCTTATAGAAAAATATCCTGACTATAGTTATAGAATTAAAATTGTAACACAATATTCTAGAAAAAAAGCTTTCCAGCATGGAAATCAAAGTGTTCCATAAGGGCAAGAGTGGTGAGGAAGGAACAAGTGTATGTGAGGGACAAACAGAAGCAAACAAGTTTCTTGTCATCAGAGAAAATTCTTACCCCTAGTATGTTCACAACAAGATGTTCATTGCATGCAAATAAGGTGATTTCCAGAATGGCCATGATCAGCATCTGGACTGGGCTTGTTTTCCCCAGGACAGCTCCAAATGAAATCAGGACGGTGGCTGTGCTGAAGTCTGCATTGATCATACTTTAAAGAGGAGGGGAGAGGAATAAAAATGAAATCAGATTAATAATGAAGTCAAGAATAAACCTGCAAAGCAAAGGAAAGCACATAATGATATTCTGCAGTTAAATTTGAACATTCCTGGCCATGTAAGATGTCTGGTTGACACATTACGTAGAAACTGTATGAAAGTACAACATGCATGTAATCTTGGTCACACTTTTTAAAAACTGCTTAAGCTTGAGGCCATGTTTCTTTTGAAAACAAAGCACCTAAAGAGGCCCTATTTGGCCTTATGGTTACTTTCTCCTCAAAAGAAAAGTGGCCTAATGTGTAAGCACTAGTTTAGCCCAAACACACTGAGTGTCAAGTCAGATGTTATAAGAATTACATAACTGCATTCAGTTTTTCTGTGTTTGTCCTCCACTCCTTCTTCTATATAACATCTAAGACAAACAACATCAGACATCATTATATGATACATCACCCTGCACCTGCCTCTCAGTGTTGACAGCTGCTGTTTTTTATTAGTTCTTACAAGGAAGGAGGGGAGAAAAAGCAGGAGCAGCAGTTCTCCATGTCTTGTAATGTCTAGTCTTATCCTAAAATTCTTTAAAGAAAGAGCAGGAAATATGCAAAATAAATAAACAATAAAGATTGGTCATATGTTTGCTTGCTTAATCTGTAAAAATGGAGTAGTGATGTTTTATGCAATCTTACAAAAGATAAATAATATAAAACGTTATTTTTGTCATGTAGGCAAGATTTGAACACATCATGGTGGAAAACCATAATAAATCTGATTAGAAACAGCTAGTCAAATCTTGTTGAATTTAAAGCAGAAAAAAACTCAAGATCTGAAAATTTCAGTTTCACATAATGTATGGAAACAGAGTTGAGTTAATATAACCTCAAAAATAATGCATGTACAGTCAGGAAGAATATAAGGTGTTTACCATGGAAGATATATTTTTTCTTGGGCAGCAATCTGATGTTGATATTTTAAGAATTGAAGAGTATGGCTCTAAACAGACTAGCACTTTGTGCCAGCCTAGACCTGAAAGTAGGGCTAGATAGTACTGAGTGGTAACACGCACCCAGCCCTACTTTTGCTGCCCGTGTGCCATCATGGCACACACTCGTTTACACGGGGCACGCCATAATGACACATTGGCATCAGAGCACCCAAAAAGCGCTCCCATGATGGCGCCCCTTCCAGGAAGCTGCTTACAGCAGCTTCTTTTTGCTCCCGAGAGGGAGCGGATTGTTGCTGTAGCATGCTGTTGCCACAGCAATGATCCAGGGCAAAAAGGAGCAGTGTCTCCAGCCCCAAAGTTAAAATACAGTTGGCCCTCCATATCCATGGATTTTTTTATCCATGTATTCACACATCCACAGCTTTGAAAATATTTCCAAAAGATATAAATTCCAAAAAAAGCAAAGCATCATATGTCCATTGTATTTAATTGAACATCCACAGATTTTGGTACCCACGGGAGGACTTGGAACCAAATCCCACTGGATAACAAGGGCCCACTGTTCTCTCTCTCTCTCTCTCTTTCTCTCTCTAATCTCTTGTGTGCAGCTAGGATTAATTTAGCAAAAAACTGGAAATAGGCAAATTTTAAAAAGTTATTTTAAACTTTTGGAAAATATTTGGCAAAGAGCTGAAATGACAAAATTGTCAAACAACTAATGAGGTAATGAAGGAATCCAATTAGAAAATAAATACTTGTCAGAATGTTGTCACTATAGACATCAAATTTGTTCAGGTTATTTGTGAACTTTGCTCCTGATTTCAGCGGACTCTCCCCTACGCCCTTTCAGAACTATGCACGGTTGATAATCACTGTGAAATTACTTACATTTACATGATTCTTGCTCTCATGCAATGCTGTACAAATTGTGTGTATGTGTTTTCACGTTGCCTGTCATTTGGGTTGACCCCATGAATTTTCATAGAATCACAGAGTTGGAAGAGACCGCAAGGGCCATTCAGTCCAACCCCCTGAATTTTATAGGGTTTTTTAAGACAAGGAACCCTCAGAGGTAGTTTTGTCAGTTTTTTCCTCTGAAATAGAGCCTCCACGCCTGGTAGGTTTTTTTTTTTTGGGGGGGGGGTCTCCCATACACGTACCAACCAGGACTGATACTGTTTAGCTTCCAAGATCAAACAAGATCTGGAGCCTTTAGGGCATTTAGCATTCCTCCCCCAAATCCACCTAAATACCCAGAAGACACTAGATCCCCCTAAAAGTCTGACCTCAAAAATTAGTACTGGGTTATTACTGGGCTGAGGAATACCAAGGAAACCCAGGTGCTTTAGTCTGAGGAAGACTATTGTAGGCTGCCTCTGGTGAGTCTTCCTTGCCTAAGAAAACTCTATGAAATTAATGAGGTTGCCAAAAGTTAACAGGTGTGACTTGAAGGTATATATGCATGCAAGTCTCCTGCCAAGGCTCTTTTCACCTTACTAGGTGCCTGTCAGTAAAAAGAGGCAGCAGCAGATCACAGGTTATGGTATTTCCCCTCACCCAATTAAAAAAGCTGGGAATTATACAGTTCTGGATCAGACAGCACCCAAATAACCCAAGTAAAAAAAAAAATTAAGAGTAAATTTAAGCAAATTTAAGCAACACGTTAGAAGGCCACTAGGATCATGGTAGATGAAGGGAATGCTGTGGATATAATATATCTTGATTTCAGTAAGGCCTTTGACAAGGTTTCCCATGACATTCTTGCAAACAAGCTTGTAAAATGTGGACTAGACAGGGTAACTGTTACATGGATTTGTAACTGGTTGACTGGCCGAACGCAAAGGGTGCTCAACAATGGCTCCTTTTCATCCTGGAGAGAAGTGACCAGTGGGGTCCCACAGGGCTCTGTCCTGGGCCCACTGTTATTCAACACCTTTATCAATGACCTGATGTTGAATAGCACTGGGCCCAGGACAGAGCCTTGTGGGACTCCACTGGTCACTTCTCTCCAGGATGAAAAGGAGCCATTGTTGAGCACCCTCTGGGTTTGGCCAGTCAACCAATTACAAATCCATGTAACAGTTGCCTTGTCTAGCCCACATTTTACAAGCTTGTTTGCAAGAATGTCATGCGGAACCTTACTGAAATCAATAAACAGAGCTCTAAGGTGAGAGCAGGAGCAAACACAAAAGATGAGGCAGAGAAAATCAGGGAGAAAAAGTCTTGGTAAAGGGGCAGCACAGGAAGCTAGCATAGGTGGGTATGCACCAGCAGGATGCCGGGGGGAGGGTCCTTGGAAAGACCCAGTGGGAGTGAACACACCAACAGCAGCAGGGCCAAGCTCAGGGCTAGCAGCATGGCCAGCTAACAAGCCATGCTCCAGCTGAAGCCTTGGGAGGACCCCATCACCCAGCACACCACCTGCTCCAAGCCATCTGCCCCTGCTACCATCTCTGCAAGACCATCAGCCCTAGAGATACCAAAGGCTTTTATACCCTGCTTGAGTACCATAGTAGGAACAGGGACAAACAGGAGAGGGAAACTCCACCTCCAGGGCCAGTGAAGGTGGCAGCGAGGAGAGGCTCCCACTTCTCCCCCATCTTTGTAATTGTGGTGGCAGCAGTTCCTATCTTTCCCCTGGGCAGTGTCACCCCCCCCGTCAAGATGTACCATCCCACTGGGTGACATCCCCATATGTAGTCCCCACCCACCCCCCTGCAACACATCCAAGTTTACCATAGAGATGATGGCAAAATCATGTTCACTGAGTTTGTAGCCAGGGTGCTTCTTCAGGAAGTGTACTTCATACTTAGGGTGCTATAGCTGAAATATGCTTGGTTTCTAAAGACAGGACCAAAAGGCCTCAGTGTAAAATAATATTATCCAGGAGTGTGTCTAAACTGCTGAACTGAAGCTGTTTAACACTTTAAATCTCATGACTACAGAATCCTGGGATTTGTAGTTTGGTCCAGCCTGTCAGAGAACTGTCAGCCTCTGTCAGCCTAGTATGTCAGAGAGCTCTGGTGCCTCACCAAACTACAAATCCCAGCATTCTATAAGACAGAGTCATGGCAGCTAAGGTGGTGTCAAACTGCTTTAATTTTGCAATGTGGATACACTCCAGGAAATCTGGATATAGGCAATTGTGCCTAAATATCCTTCCTCTAAGAAGCCACAGTGTGTTTTATGCATTCTAATGGATGAGGTTGCTAGTGACTGATTGTATGCTTTTGAAGTGACTGATACTTGTCTTTTTTTACCTTTTAATGCCAATATGGATTTCACTGAATCTCATATGCCAAAATCCCTGTAGTAGGATGCCCCACTGGAGACCCAAGGCAGCAATAAGCAGGTTGGTACCAATGCTGCTGAAGCCATACTTCTTTAGAAAAGTCATCAAGAAACCAAATCCAATGAATATCATCACGTGAACATCTTGAAATACTGGAAAAAAGGGAAAATAAGGGCTATGACTGGAAGTATCAACAAGTTACGACTGCCTCTTATTTCCAATTACTTACCATGAAGAACCCAATGCCCCTCCTGGACTTTGTCATCTAAAGATATGGTCAGTGATTTCTGATAACAAGAAGTGCCAAGTTTTCTCTGTTTCCTTTATAGTAAAAATAAATACAATCATTTATGTAGAAAAATGGCAACATAGACACAAAAATGGATGTATTAGCAGGCCCAAAGTTTGCAGAAACATCAACATATACACACATACCCTACTTCATTCATCTGCTGAATGAAAAATATATATATGTAAAAGCAAGGTATGGCGTGGTGTCTGGTTCTGTGTGTCCACATGTAAAGAGGAAAATGTACTGGAGAATTTTGGGAAAGAGTCGGTCTAACTAGCTTAGATGTCTAGAACCCTTCTCATGAACACAGTACACCGGAACATTTTGTTGCATGTCCCTCTTGAACAATTATTCTCACACAGAGAAAACAAAACAGAACATTTCTGGAGAGAAACCACTGCCCATATTTAAAAAATTGTTGAAAGGTTTAAAAAAATATGTCTGGAGTTTGTATTTTTTTTAAATGACACTATCTGCCTGGCACTATGTTTTGTTCTACTGTTGCAGCAGAAGCTCTTCCCTGTCACATTCTACTTGAAACAAAAAAGTCAAGGCTATTCATTTCCATATTTCAGAGGAATAAAGTGCAGATATTTTAAAATGTGAACTGAAAAATTCATAAAAGCATAAAATGTGAAACAATTTCCATGTGAAAAACACACGCAAGGTCTCACGACTTTGGGGGGGGGGTCTATGTCGATGGCTTGGCTGTGGTGTTTTGAGGCTTGTGTGGGTCTTTTTTGGTCTATGTGCTGTCTCTGAGCACATGATCTAAGGGGCTAGGGCTTCTGATGAGTCACTGATTTGGTTGGGGGTGAGCTACCAGCTGCTAGCTTCTATATAGCTGCTGCTGTCTCGGTATCTGGACCTCTACAAATGGGCTACAAATATAGGATGGCAAATACGGATGGTGATGGAGCTGTGGCATTGATCTACAATATCTGTGCCATGTTTGTTTTCTTGCCAAAGGATATGTCATACTATACCTTGCAGCAAGTGGAGGCTGGTTTCTCTGTAGGAAGAGAAGGTACAGTAGCTTGAAGCCATGTACTCACACTTCAATTTATCAGGGAGGAAGAAACTTTTTTGAAAAGACTTGAACATACTCTCCTGAAGACCAAAATTAGGGGTACTATAGGGAGGGGGATAATTCTCAAACAAAGAAGGCTGATACTTAAAATAATGTTATACCCAGAAGCAGAACTATCAAGAACCACATTGCAAGTTTGGAGCTGCACAATCAATTCCAAGCTTTCCCTTAATGAGATAGATGGCCATCCAGCCTCTGATTAAAAATCTCCAAAGAAGGAGACTCCATCACTCTCTGAGGTAGCATGTTCCACAGTCGAACAGCTCTTAACATCAGGAAACTCTTCCTAATGTTTAGGCAGAATCTTGAATCCATTGCTCCATATCCTGTTCTCTGGAGTGGCACAAAACAAGCTTGCTTCATCCTCAAAATGATATCCCTTCAAATATTTAAATAGGGCTATCATATCACCTCTTAACCTTCTCTTCTCCAGGCTAAACATACCCAGCTCCCTAAGCTGCTCATCATAGGGCATAGCTTCCAGACCCATCACCATTTTAGTCACCCTCCTCTGGACACACTCCAGCTTGTCCACATCCTTCTTGGCAGAGTCAACTATAGTGCTAACTAACATATGTCAAGAGATATGGAAAAGAAAACAACGGCCAACAGATTGAAAATGATCAATACACATCCCCAGCCACAAAAAAAAGGAGATACAAAAGCCTTCAGCAACTATAGGATCACAGAACTAATCTCCCATGCAAGAAAAATTATGGTCAAAATACCATAGACTCCAACGATACATAGAGAGAAAAATCCCAGAGATCCAAACAGGGTTAAGGAAAAGATGAGGCACTAGGGACTACATTGTAAACATACAATGACTAAGGGAAAGTATCAGGGAATTCCAAAAGAAAATCAATATTCAATTGCATAGATCATGAAAGGTTATGGAATGCCCTTATAAACATTGAAGTGTCAACACATTTGATAGTCCTGATGAGGAATCTGTATTCAGAACAAGAGGCTACAATCAGAACAGAACACCTTATCACCCTGACTGTTCAATTTATATGTAAAATGTATGGTGAAAAAAGCAGGCTTGGGCATAAAAGAATAATATTAGCAGAAAACCTCCCTGAAACGACTATGGGAGATCAAGAAGGAAAGTGTAAAGGCTGGCTTACTGCTGAACATAAAGAAAACAAAAATAATGACTACAGAGAATTTACACAAACTAGACAATGAAGAAATAGAGATGGTAAAAGAGTTCTCATACCTGGGATCAAGCATTGATAAGAACAGGGACTGCAGTCAGGAAATCAGAAGAAGATTAAGAATGGGAAGAGCAGCTATGAAATAACTAGAAAAGATTCTAAAATGCAAAGATATACAACTGAGCACAAAAGTTAGAATCATACAAGCCATTGTATTACCATGTATGGATGTGAGAGCTGGACAGATAAGAAAGAAGATAGGAAAAAATCAATTCATTCGAGATGTGGTGCTGGAGAAGAGTGCAAGATCCCATGGACAGCCAAGAAGTCAGACAAATGGGTCCTAGCACTTTTTCACATGAGGAAAATTGGAAGGTTATATTGGTGCCAATGCAAAGTCATCCAGGGCATTAGGGACAAGTTCGCAGCTGCTTTTCACATGATGCTGCATGCAATCAGGACAGACCCCAGACAGAATGTGAGGTGAATCAGGAAATAAGCAAATTCGCAAAACTACGGTATTTACATTTCCATTTTGCTTGTGAATTCACTCTCTTCACATAATGTCAGCCGTCTGAAAACCAAGCCTCCAGATGCCTCCTGTTCCCAGATTTCCCAGGGTCCCTTGCTGTGCCAGGGAGAGGGAGAGAGCCTTTTTCTTAAAGGATACACACACATTTCCCTTGCCCAGCTGCTTTCTCCTTCCTCCTGCAGCCTCTAATTAAGGGCACAGCTGCTGGGAGAAGAGAGGACGTTTTGGCATTGCTCCTGGACAGGAGGGCAAAATGGAGGACATGTCCTGGAAAAGGAAGGCATCTGGGAGTTTCAGCCCTCTGTGGAATCAGACAGATTTATG
Organism: Sceloporus occidentalis; assembly: GCA_023333645.1. Taxonomy (NCBI): domain Eukaryota; kingdom Metazoa; phylum Chordata; class Lepidosauria; order Squamata; family Phrynosomatidae; genus Sceloporus; species Sceloporus occidentalis. The sequence goes on along the minus strand of JALMGF010000004.1, from coordinate 5,036,832 downwards.
GACCCACCCACCTCCTCTTTCTCTTGTGTGTGTGTGTGTGTGTGTAGTTTGTAAAGGGAAGCCTCATCCTGCCTTCCACTGACACAGCTTCTGGGGCTTCTGGGGCAAAGATTTTTTCCCCCCCGCCCTGTTTCTCTTCCCTCCATGGAGCATGTGGGTCTGTATGCACTTGTGGAACTGACAGTTTGGGGCATGCACAGAAAAGGTATTTCTAAACTAGCAATGGGGCTTTGTGCTCCTCTGTTTGATACCCAGATTCACATTGGAGCCTAAGTAATGTGCCTTTAATCCCTTATTGTGCTCTTGTCTGTGATAACGATTAGCAAATGGGCTTGCTTTTCTGGGATGCCAGCACTTTAACCATTTTTGGGATGGAAGTACATAGGTTCCCATGTGAAAAAGTCCTTAGAACAGATCAAGTCAGAAACCTCCCTGAAAGCCAAAATGACAAAACAAAACTGAAGCTGTCATACTTCATAACATCATGAGAAGGCAGAGCAGTGGAAGATGTCTCATTCACATGGTGGCCATGGGTTGAGATCAACTTGAGGGCAGTTAACAACAAATCCATACAAGTGGTATTATTGGCTATTCTCAAGATGAGTGCAAATGAAGAATAAAACTTTTTTGGTATTAGGTCTAATTGTCTACCTTCTGTATCACTTGGTGTTGAGGATGACTTCTATGACAGTACTGAATGTGAGGTCTCGACAACCACAGAATTAAGTCTGGGATATTCTATCAGCCATTCCTAATTAGTAGTTGTCACCTGATAAAGATTGTGGATAGAATAGTTGAAGACGTGGCCTATAATCTCCTCAAAATCTTCAAAAGTGAAGGGAGAAGTGAAATAGAGACCTGAGTTTGAACTCTTGCTTGAATCTGATGGTATACTGGGTCCATAAGTTCCAACTCTTGTTGTTTGACTTGGAGCTCCAAAATATTGGCCACTTTGAGCATCTGTTCAGAAAATACTCTGTCATCAGTAGGGAAGGCAAACTCATGTTCAATTAAATGACACGCTGGAGACTAAAATACTTAGATTTTCCAGAAGAAGAATCCATAAAACAGTCCATATCAGTGGAATACAGAACAATTATGGGGGGGGAAATGTAGTCAAAACTGAAATTGTAACAAAAGTTAAACTAGCTGCAGCAAGGTTCCTTCGATGCTATTCATGTGGTGAACAAAAATGAACTGAGGGAATGCAGCAAGAATGCAAGGACAAAATGGAGAGTGGGAGAAGCTATCACCAAAAAGCTTGTAGATCTAGTCTAGAAGGTTCTGAAGATTCACTGTGCAGGCACAGAACGGCAGAACTGCAGATGCAGTGTGTGAGTCACAGAGACCATGAAGAAGAACATAGAAATCGTAGAGCCATTGCGTAGAGATGATGGTGAAATGCTAAGAGGTTAGTGAGGCCTGAACTATTACTACCTTCTTGCTTCAGTCTTCTCTCAAAAGGAAAACAGTGCAATATCTGGTGAAAATAGAATAACTCATGCAGTAAGAAAACTACAGCCTAGAACAGGTAAAAAAGCAGTAAAGGAATGCCTAGTTTTGAATTGAATCTAAATGAATTCAGGTCTACTGGGCTTGGTGAGCTCTTAAATGAACTTGCGGAAGTAATCTCAGAGCCACTGGCCATAATCTTTGCGAATTCTTGGTGGATAGGCCAAAGAGCAACATGCAATTCTGGATTGCATCAACATGAGTATAGGTGCTATACAGACCGGCCATAAAGACCGGCCTGTGGGTGGAGTCAGGATGCAGCATTTTGTGCTGCTCCAAATAACAGAACACAAACCAATCAATTTAAATTACAAAAAAGAAGAAAAAATACACCTAAATACTAAGAAGAACTTATTTACTATAAGAGCTTTTCAACAGTGAAATGGCCTGCCTCAGAGGGCTGTGGACTCTCCTTCCTTGGAAGTTTTTAAATATAGGTTGGATGAGCATCTGTCATTAGTGCTTTAGTTGTGTATTCCTGCTTGGCAGGTAGATAGCCCTTATTGGTGCCTTCCAACTATAAGGTTCTATGATTTTATGATACAAAATAATAACATCTTTCTAGTCCTTATATATAGGGCAAAATACTGGAACATTGATCTAAAGGAAGAAAATGTGCTCTCGATCACCCAGAAGACCATGGAAAGAAGGATGTATAGAGAGCCTACATCATTGTGTTCATAATGCTATTGTCAGAGCACAGACAGAACAGAACAGGTGTCATTAAATATATCTAAAATCAAAAGGTGAAATAGAGTGGCTATATCAAACAGATAACAGATTTGCCCAAGCAGTAAATGAATAAATTGTCTGGGGTTAAAAGCACCTACCTGGCCCATCAAGACAGAGATGGGAAGACCTCACCTTTATCATATTCGTGGACAAAGATGGTGATAGAATAAGAAAAATCATGAAGACTGGAGATATGTATATCTGCTTTGCTGGAAAGAAGCTAGGATCTGGACAGAATCAGATGAAGGTGGAACTATAAATAGAAGAGCACATGCCTATCTCTAATTTTTAAAAAAGAGTTAACACAAGTCCTGGAAAGAAATTCTGGAAAGATACAATATTGGGTTAGATAGATGGAACATACAATCTTAGGTTAAATAGATGGAAAGTTTGAATTGTTATGATGTAATTTCTAAAATTCCTTATTAGGTCACAAATCCAAATAAATATGGTAATTTCATTTGTTCAGAATTTCTGTGCCAACAAAGATAGGCTCAATGTAAAATGTTTGTTTATGCTGCAGCATCTTGGTTTAATGTTCTTGCTCTAGTTCATTGAAAATAGAATGAGATCCACTGTCTGTAATTGTATTCATGTTATATCAGACAGGATGGATCTAACGCTCACATTGAGAATAGCAATGCCCTGAGAAATAGAAATTTTTAAAATGGATCAAAGTATATCCCAAAGGAGCAGCCAAATGTAGTCTGCTGAAGCAAACTAAGGTTTGCTCCGTGCGGGAGCCGCAGCAGCCACACCGCGCGGCTCCCACGCGGAGCAAAAAAAGGAGCTCCAAAATGGAGCTCCTTCTTGCGGCGGCTCTGTGACATCGCGAGGCGCTGCTGGCGCATTCGCGACATCATAGGCGCCGCGACACATCTGGACGCTATGCGTCCGATACGTAAACATGGCGGCCCCCATGTGGAAGGGGCGCCGCCATGTTGTACGTATGGAATATGTACTAGGGTTAGGGGTGTGTGGAAGCACCGCCCCTTCCTAACCCTAATACGTATTCCATACGTATTTTTTGGCGGTCTGTAACCCACCCATGTCTTGTGAACCTGAAAAATAAAGATTAATTCAGTGATTATGGCCGAAGCTCTGTGAAACAGCCACTTTACATCAAATTTATTCCGCTGAGTAAATGCTACACCATGCTTAAATGCTGAATAAACAATACATTTATTTTATGTTTACCTATTTAACATTAGAATGGCTAGTGAATTACCATAATATATCCAGAAACATGCCTGCTAGAGAAAGGTTCTTTTACCATGAGTATAAATAATAACTGATCACCTTACAATTTCAAAATAAAAAACTTGTCCTCATTAATGAAAGCAAATTACAAAATGCTAGACATAATTGCTGTTGAAAAATCAGCCCTGTCCATGAGTAAGATGGAAGATAAGATGGGAGTTCAAAATAAGTAAATGAATTCTCCCATGAAGGCAGACTAGTTCAGTACAGAAAGTCAGCAGACCTTATAAAAACAGGGAGCAATATAACTAAAAACAAAATTTCAAGTGGCTTCTTTGAGAAGAGCAGCATGATCACAAAGAGCTCATCATTCCCAAGGTCTTATTTTGTACTATGCCTGCTGTTTAGAAACTGTGTATTTCAGTTAGAAAGAACCTTCAGCACTTTGAAAGCAGTTGATATGCTGGCAGTTTATGATGTGTAAAAATACATATCAGAAGAAATGACCACAAATGTCCCGTGTTTAGCCGATGAATAACTGTACAGTTGTGTACAGTGCTACCACAATTCAAAGAACAGCTAACTCTACCAAAATGCTATAGTATAGTCCATTAACCAACACTTACGTGGGTATAACCAGAATTCACCCAGGAGCTTGCTTCCATGATCACTTGTGTCATATTTTACAAATATTCCAAATAAAATTATAATGACCACTTCCAAAAAAATAGCAAGTACGGGGAATTTAATCCGAATATTGGTGGAGAAAGAAGAATTTGTGGTGGCCATTTCTGCAGTTGTCTGAAGCAGAATGATAATGAGTTGTTTGTCTCCAGCTACGTTGCATCATAATGACATGGCAAAACCCCATCCTTGTCTGAGTGTCAAGCCCAATGAGGGCGGGACTCAATTTTACCAAACGTTCCTGTACAAAACTGTCAATCTATCGTTTGTTTAAAATTCATGTCTTGGCTTTCAAATTTTTCCAGGGGAGTAATAGTCTACTGGATATATAACGTCAGTATACGGTAAAACAATAAAATGACTCATCCTTATATTGTTATACAACACATTTATAATTCTAGTTATTTTCCTTTGCATCTTGTTTATAACTTATAAAAAATGCTATTAACATGGATAAAGTCAACAGCTCAGTGGAACTGTGTTGTATGTATGCTGTATGGTCCTGAGCTTTAAAAGCTCTATAGTAGTGAGGCTGCATGTTATCTTCATAATGTTTTTTCCTCTAGGGATAAGACAAAATTTAAAACTCTTAAACTTTATTTAAGAGGTAGTACATCAATATTTTAAACCCAAACGCTGCACTGGGCGAATGTGGACATGTCATTTTTCTTTTCAGCATGAAATTATACCCAGAGTATGGGAGTAATTAGTTAGAAATAACATAGTTTAATCAGGTCATCTTTATCAATGACTTGGAGGAAAAAATTGGGGGAATGCTTATCAAATTTGCAGATGACACCAAATTAGGAGGAATAGCTAATACTCCAGAGGACAGGATCAAAATTCAAAATGACCTGAATAGACTTGAAAGCTGGGCTACAGCTAACAAAATGAACTTCAACAGGGAGAAATGTAAGGTACTGCACTTAGGGTGAAAAAATGAAATGCACAGGTATAGGATGGGGGACACCTGGCTTAAGGAGACAACATGTGAAAGGGATGTAGGAGTCCAAGTAGACCACAAGTTGAACATGAGTCAACAGTGCGATGCGGCAGCTAACAAGGCCAATGCGATTTTTAGGCTGCATCAATAGAAGTATAGTGTCTAGATCAAGGGAAGTAATAGTGCCACTATATTCTGCTCTGGTAAGGCCCCACCTGGAATATTGTGTCCAGTTCTGGGCACCACAATTCAAAAAGGACATTGAGAAACTGGACCGTGTCCAAAGGAGGGCAACTAAAATGGTGAAGGGTCTAGAAACCAAGCCCTATGAGGAACGCCTTAGGGAGCTGAGTATGTTTAGCCTGGAGAAAAGTAGGTTAAGAGGTGGAGGCTGGATGGCCATCTGTCGGGGATGCTTGGATCTGGATTTCCTGCATGGCAGGGGGTTGGACTGGATGGCCCTTGCGGTCTCTTCCAACTCTATGATTCTATGATTCTATAGGTTATATGTATTGGTAACAGTTTGATAACAAGTTACTTTTCTTGATAAGAAGTTACTTTTCCTGGTAACAAACAATGAAATTCCATTTCAAAAGTAATGTCATCTGCATGCCATACTCCCAAGCCAGCTGGAAGCTGGCTTTTAATATCAGTCTGTTCTGGCCCTGAGTTAATTTATTTCTTAGTTAAGGTTTTCTAGGTAAAGTAGTTATGGGCAACTGGATGCAGGCTGGGAGCATTTCTAGCTTCATTGTCATATCATTTCCAGTCACCATTTGGGCCATTTTTGGATCTTTGTATGCTTTTCAAAGTTTCCCTAGGATTCCCACAGGGATTTTGAGCAGTTGTCAAGGGGGTGGCCAACTGTTCTGAATAGTTTTGTGAATGTTTTGGGGACACTCTGAATGATTTCCAGATTAAACAAAAATAATAATAGAAGCACAAATTTTTGAAAAAGTTATGGGGGCTAAGAAGTGTTGGGAGTCACTGGGAAGCTTTTGGGGGTTGCAAAAGTGGGTTTGGGATTGCATGTAGACAACAAGCTGTGCTTTCCCCACTCTTGGTATAAAGGTTACTTTTAGAGGGCCTTTTTAGGGATATTATGCAAGTAACTGAAAGCACAGATTGGCATAAAAATAGGACAGTAAGATAGTAAGTAATACACCACAGGGTTACTTTTACCATTGTAACAAGTAACGTCAACAAATTATTTTTACAAACAGGTAATTTCAGGCTCTGTACCTCCCATAGATATAAGCAGATGTGGATAAGCAACCCTTTTAAAAGGAAAGATGGTAGTAGAGCATTTGTAAAATCCACAGTATAAGCTGACCTCATGTATAAGTCGAGGGCAGTTTGGAGGTCAAATTTATGAATTTTAATATGACCAGTGGATATGTCGAGGGTAAAACTTAGTGACATATAACAAAGGATGTAAAGGATGAGGCAAAGGAAACTGGAACTCTGGCATTTGGATAACAATATTGGAAAAATGAGCGCACGCTCTGTACCACAGAGGTGCTAAAGTTAATGTTATCATATCTGTGGGTACAGAAGTAGAAAAGAAACTAGAACTCCCAGATCGCAATTCAGATTAAACAAAAATAATAATAGTGCAGGACTAATTGAGAACTCTGTGTGTTTGAGCCACAAGAGCTAACTATCAAAACAAACTCAAATTGAATCCAGGTAAGAAGGAGGTACTTGTAATAGGGACCCTTAATCCAGGAATGGAGTTATGCCAGCCAGTTCTGGATGGGGTCACACTTTCCCCGCAGCTTGGGTGTGTTCCTGGACTCGTTACTCCAACTCCAACTGATTCGTCAGGTGGATGTGAGCACTTGCTATCAGCTTTGGATGATACTCTAACTACACCCCTTCTTGGAGCAGGAAGACCTAGAAACAGTAATGCATACGCTGGTAACTTCTCGACTTGACTTCTGCAACGCACTCTACATGGGGCTACAACTGGTACAAAATATGGCAGCCAGGCTGGTCATGGGAACATCCAAAACTGCCCATATTACACCAGTACTAAAATCTCTCCACTGGCTGCTTATCAGTTTCCAGGCAATGTACAAGGTGTTGGTTCCAACATGTAAAGTCCTACATGGTTGGGTCCTGACTACCTGCGTGAGCGCCTACTTCCATAAAATCCTCCCTGCACACTTCAGTCCTCTGGGAAGAATCTGCTATAACCTATGAAGACCAGAAGCTCTGTGGTGACCCAGAGGACCTTCTCATCAGCAGCCCCCAGGCTCTGGAACGACCTGCTAGACGAGATCCGCCATATTATCACCTTGGAAACCTTTAAAAAGGGCATTAAGACGGCTTTTCCAACGAGGTTAGGTCCATTAGATCCATTAGACTTGCCTCCCCCTCTATTAATACCAATATCAAAATTGATTGATACCATCGCTCCCGTCCCCCCCCCCACACACACACAGAGAGGAAGACTCATTTCTAGCACTAAACTGCCTGAAATTCTCTCTCTCTCTCTCTCTCTCTCTCTCTGGCTTTGCTTCGCGAACAAAGATTCAGAAAGGACTCATCCCACGCTTTGTACAAGTGCGTTGGTGACTAAAAAGGCCAATTCGGGATAAACAAGTCGGGTTGCAGAAAGCACAGCAGAAAGTCTCCTTGGGTGATGTTTCCAGGTTGCGGTTCTTTCTGCGTTGTCATTTCTCTTCGAGGCTCGTTCAGTGTGAGCTTTCGAAGAAGGCTGCAGCGTCATGGATAGTGCGTCTCCATGCCTCCTGATGCGAGACCAGGGAGGATCATTGTTGGTGATCTATCTGGCCAAGCCTGAGATGTTGTTTCAGGGAGTCCTTGTATCTCTTCTTTGGGGCGCCCCTCTTACGCTGACCCGTGGCGAGTTCACCGTAGAATACTATTTTGGGGAGGTGATGGTCCTTCATCCTAGAAACATGTCCGGCCCAGCGCAGCTGCGTCCTCAATAGCATGGCCTCAATGCTAGTGATGCCTGCTTGCTCAAGGACAGCAACATTTGTCACATAGTCAGTCCAGTGTATATTTAGAATTGTGCGTAAACAGCGCTGATGAAAGCGTTCAAGGAGTTGTAGGTGTTGGCGATAGGTGACCCATGTTTCAATTTTACTGTATTCATATTGGACAGTTTTAAATTTTTTGATGTTTAATCTTTGTTTAGGGCAGTACTTCTCAAATAGTGGGGCGGGCCCCCCAGGGGGGGCGCGAGGCTCTGTTATGTAGAGGTGTACTTATAACAATTTTATAGACAAATGATACTATTTACAGTCGCGCAGGGGGCGCGAAATGTTTTCTTCTTCCTAGGGGGCATGACAGAAAATAATTGAGAAGCACTGGTTTAGGGGTTGATGACTGTTTTTATGATGGGGGAGGGGTCTATTCTATTCTATTCTTATTTTTTGTATGATACGAATTTTAAAGCTGTATCTGTTATAACTTTTGTAAGATGCCTTTAGTCTCAGGCTGGGGAAAATGTGAGGTGGTGGTGGTGGTGATAAGGCAGTTATTACAATGACAAAGCATTGGATTCTTAACTGAGTTCCATCTGAGCTGATACATAAATTGATGAGTTACAGTGAACATTCTTGTGTAGCATATATTCTCATTACTTAGAACAAATAGGAAGTATATGGTACAAGCACTTTAGCTGCTTGGACATAACCTCTGCTAGACTAAAATTGTTCATGAAGCTTCTATTCATTGGAGAGAGAATACACATAGTTCTCTCAAACATGTGCTCTTCTAGGTAAGCTGAGTTACATTGAAATTAGGTTTGGATTTGTTTCAGTATCTTTTGCAGTGACTAACGGAATAACTGATCCTCAAGTGAGATATGGAACATGGAAACAGTTGATACTTGAGAAAGTTCTTTATGGTATTCACTGCACAGTACAATTTAATAGTTTGAAACCCAAGTGATTCAGATTTTGTTTTTTAGTATCCCCTGGGATGCTCTGCCTTTCAAACAAATAAGTTTATTGTATCTATTATAGATGGTCCTTGCTTTAAAAAATATCATTTTTTGTTTAATTTCTACTAGACTGGCATGTGTCAGTTCTTATCCAGTTGTGCACCACTAAAAACATATATTAAAGAACTACTGTGTAAAATTTACCACACAATTAATACACAAGCTGTTCAGCAGAGATAAAAACTCTTAGCACTAGAGAGAAGGGGGAAAGAATGAGATTGCTGTACCAGCCATCATTACCTACCAGTGTCATGCTTCAGCATTTATCCAAGTGTTGCAGCTGGAAATGAGAATGAAAGCTGTGTTAACTTGATTATAATTCTTACCATAGGAAATTCTAATTGTGCAGGAAAAATGAATATCTCCCTGTCCTAAGGACTAGAAGTAATTTGTTTCACAAAATGATGGATGTGGGGAGGGGAGGATCATACAAGAAAGAAAGAAACTGAACATGCATTTTAAGCTCTTGATACTGGCAAAGTTTCCATTTTGTCTCATTCGAATTTTGCATCTATTCTCCTTTGAAGAATTACTCCTTACAGTAGGGGTGGGCAAAGTACAGCCCTGGAGCTACATATTTCCCCTCCCACCCAGGCTGTGTTTATTGCCCTTAATCCCCTTGGTACTACCAGACTACAGTTTTTCTGGCCCCCCAAAGTGATTTGCCTCTCCTGAAATTTCCCAGGAGTAGCATTTTACATTTTAAATAGGTTACAGGACTCCCTATACCCCCCTCCACTGCTTTTCAAAACCAATCAGTTTAAAATCACTTCTTTGCTTAAATCACTTAGCTTTGTTTGGTTTGGTGTGTTTTTTTTTACAGCCTATGCCAATCACTGGAGAATACCACAGACAGAAAATTGGCCCTTGGACTGGCATCACTTACAGTAAAAGAAGCCCAAATCTTGGTGTGATAAATGGGAGTCCCTCCATTTATCAGAGGACTTCTTCCCAGACAAGAATTCACACCATTCTCGGTGGCACCATCTGCGGAGAGAGTTGTTCACATCTGCTATTTTCCTCTCCCTTCCTGGACTGTGCCTTCAATTGGGAAAAGAGATGAGATGACAACCTATGTATCCATCTCTCAGCTTCCTGCTCAGAGCCTCATAATCCTTTATGATATCCTGAAGGCTGTGCCTTGTAGTGTTATTGGTTGCCACATGGACTAAAAGGAAGGGATAACGGTAAATAGGTTTGACAAGTCTTGTCAGCCTCTCTGTTATTTCATGGATTTTTGCCTCAGTCAGCTAACACACCTCCAACATCTTTTCAGGCCCACAAACCGCTGCTTCTGTACTCCTCCACAAGGAGTCCAGCAGCAAATGACTCTTCTGAGGCTTGGCAGCAGCCACTCCCTCTATTGAGTCTAAGAAGATCTCCTGCACTTACCCTGCTGCTCTTCCTTGTCATCCCTGATGAGACAGACAGCTTCAAATCAATTCCAGAATTCCAAGCTCTCAGAAGCATCTCTGGTTCTCCTTCTGTGTGTTACATTCTTGCAACTGTCTACCTCTTTAACTGACCCTAGTGGAAATGCATGTAAGAAATAAATATTTCCTAGTCCTTTAAAAATGTTTTCAAGGATTTCTCCTTAATTAAGCTGTCAATTTTAGCAAGTTCAGCTATCTTTACCAACCAATCTTCTTGGGTTAGTTAATTGTACACTTCAATTTCTCATTCATAAAGAACAATTCCAAGTTTACCTACCCATGTGTCACATTTCTGCAAATGTCTACCTCCTGTGTACAGGAACTGACCTCTTCAGAACTTCCCCTATGGGTTCCCCATGCATTATGCTCTCTCCAAGAAAACCACTTGCTCCCTAACATGCTGAAATGTAGATACCCAAGCCTCCAGCTGGGTATCTACCTTTGTTCCAGCAGGGCTACCAACTTGCACTTGGTGCAAGTGTAGCTACCCACATCCTTGGGCAGGAAGACAAACATACCACAGCAGTAACTCCCTCACTAATCATTTTAGTAGCCTTAAGAAAGCACTGAAGAGAATTTTGGGCCTCTCCTAAACAGCCACACAAAACACCCTTGTTAGCCATGCCTGTTCGCCAAGCTTCAGGGTCTAGGACTGCAGCTATAGAGAGAGCTGCTGGCTGCTATATCTCCCTCCAGATAAGTCTATGACCTACTTTCTACTTTTTATATAGAGTTAGTTGCTGGTAGCTCCTCCCCCAATCAGGTCAGTGGCTCAGCAGAAATCCTACCCCATCAGACCATATGCTCAGGAAGAGCACACAGCCAAAAGCAAATAAAAGCCTGCAACAAGCCCCTAAAAACAGTGAAAAAATACAGGATAGCTCCTCAAACACTGCTCCCAACCACAGTATTTTTCACCCAAACAAATTCCTGGATAACCTGTGGCCACTTGGTAAACATGCATAATTCAGGGAGTATTAAATTCAATTGCACCATCATCCAAAAAAGCTTACAAGCGGGACTGCCCATGTATTCTTTGCCTTCCTTGCTTGTTGGGAACAATGGATGCAAACTACAGGAAAAGAGATTCCATCTCAACATTAGGAGGAACTTCCTGATGGTACGGGCTGTTCAACAGTGGAACACACTCCCTCAGAGTGTAGTGGAGTCTTCTTCCTTGGAGGTCTTTAAACAGAGGCTGTATGGCCATCTGTCGGGTATACTTTGAGAGTTCCTACATGGCAGGTGGTTAGACTGGATGGCCCTTGTGGTCTCTTCCAACTCTATGATTCTGAAGGACACTGGGATATGAAGCATTGCCTGCATCTGAACGGAAAGTGCTGCATTACCTAGTGCACTTAAAAGAGCTAGGAATGTCCCCATAGTCTATACTCCTCCAGTTAGTAGGCATTTCATTTTTTACCTATGCAGATTCCTGTGACGCTATATTAGTTAGGGCTGTAGCAGACTTTACATGGTCAGCGCCGCATCAGGGGGGTGGCAGAAGGCTCATTACCTTCAGTCTCCTCAGGAGGCTGGGTGCATCTGACATGGGTCTGCTTGACTATGCAGTGTTACTTTTCCAGACAGCCTTTTTTTTTTTTTTTTTTTTTTTGGATGGGGTACCTGGTGGCAGGGTCCAAGGTGGAAAGATCTGGTAGTGCTTTCCTGAAAAGTGGTATGTCCTTCCACTGAGATGAGGTACACATCAGGGTGTGGCATTCAAAATGGGATCAGGCAGACAAGGGCACTATTGCTCTGTCGCTTGGACATACCATCATCTTGCCCAGTTGTCCAGTTGCACAAATTCTTGGAAGCCAAGCCCAAGGAAAAGCAGGGCCACCTTTTCATCCACTGGGATGGTTCCCCTCTACTTATTGCTATCAGTTTATAGCTGTTTTCTAAAGGACACTTAAGTGTTTGGGGGCACTCTTTCAGGATAGGGGCAGCTACCACAGTAGCAGCCTGCAGTCTTGTCAGTAGAGGGCTTCAAGAGGTTGGGCAAGTGGAGATCCAGGACTTATGTTGAGTACATTTAACCAGGTTTGCTGCTGGACCATACTTACTCATGAATTCTGAGTGTTTAGGATGGCATTGAGACCTTGGGGACAGAGGTTCCTAGTTCAGGGACAGAGAAATGGCAGTGATGCAGCATGAGGGTGGCAAGGAACACTGGGCACGTCTGTGGCAAGCAAGGGAGCACTTCATAGAACCAGGGCACTGAGGACCCAGAATTTTGCCCTGGAACCTGCAGGGAATTGTGTGAATAGTTGTGGCCATTTGTTAAATTCCAATTCAGTGTGTGTTTCTTTATTTGGCGGCGTGGACTCACCCTTGGATGCACACACACAAACAAAGGCAAGATACAGATTGGAAGGGGTGGGCAGAGGCCACCCCTTTCTCCTCCAGGTTGTTGCTGTGGGAACTGCACGGCCGCAACAACGATCTGCCTGAAAAAGGAGCTCCGAAATGGAGCTAGTTCCCGCAACCCTGCCTGGGGCGTCGCAGTGACGTGTCTTGTGCATTGCACAAGGCACGTCACAGACACATGCGCCGTGTGGACGACGCTGCATCAAGATGATGTATTAAGGTTATGTATTAGGGTTCAGGAGCGTGCAGTTGCTGCATGCTCCTGAACTCTAAAATGTCTGCTGCCATGCCACAAAGAGGCCAGAGTGAACATTAAAATGGAATTAAACTACTCACAATATTTCGACAATTTAAACTTACTCTTGAAAAGATAAAATACAATTTAAAAGATAAAAAACATGTCCTGAACTTTGAGGGCATGATGTAGGTGGCTATAGATCAAGTTCTGTCCCATGAAAGTCTTCTCTTCTGTTCCTTTCACAAGGCCTGCTAATACTAAAGCCTTCTGAAAAAAGCAATATACAAGACTGGGCCTACCATGGAATAAATTGATATTGTGGGCCTTTCCTATAATTTATTTACTTACATATTTATTTAAAATATATCTACTCTACCCCATATCATAAGATCTTGGGGCAGGTTACAATAAAATCAGCTAACAATTTTAAAACTATAACAATACATGCATCTCTCACCAAATGAAAAGTAAGAGGTGGTCCCACCTCCCTTTTTGAGGAGCACTCTTTTAGTACCAGCTCTCTAATTTTGGACTGCCCCTTGAGTAGGGTTGCCATTTGTCCTGATAAACCAGGAAAATCCGTTTTAAGGCTTGTAAAAATGTCCCGGCTGGTAGCAGCTGCATGTCAAGTGATGTCAGGTCAGCTAAGCGGGGCTCAAGTGTCTGGCCCCATTGCACAGGGCATTGGGGGAGCAATGGCTGCTGTTCCCCATGACTCCTCCTTCCCAGGGGGCCCTGTGATGAGAAGTGCCCCTGGTTGGGGGAGTGGCTGCAGGGGGTGGGCTTCCAGCTCCTCCCCACTGGCTGGGAGAAGCTTTTGATCCATCCTTGGTGGCTAGTACAGCAATGGCAGGGAGGCCGGGAGGTTTGTTTTGCCTACCGGCATGGGGAACAACAACAGAGGCTGGCAACTGTGGGAGGTTTGTTCTAGTTTGTTCATCCTCCTCCCCTCCTCCCCTTGAAGGCTGCTTGTCCAAACCTGAAATTATTACACACAGAGACACACATACTTGGGCACATTCTCCAGCCTTAGGGGATGGCCATGGCAAACCCCCTCTGAACAAACTGGCCTTTTCCCTCTTCCTGGCGGTTTGCTTATCCAAGCCTGAATTACAGACACACAGACACCCTTATGGCCACCCCACATGAGTACCACCTTGAGGCAAGCCTCTTTCTTTCCCTTGAATCCAGGGGTGACCAGATGTCCTCCTTTCCTGGACATGTATTGTATTTCACAGGGTGATCAGATGTCTTAACTGCAAAGGCGGACAATGCACTGCAAAATGGAGGACATTGAGGAAAAGGGGAAGACACAACCAAAGAAAAGCTGAACACGATCCTAGAAATGTAAGTTTCATGCTTCTTAGCCATGATCAAAAAAAGGGAGGACCTGTGTGAGTTCCTCCTGGTCAGAAGGCTGAAATGTAGGGTATGTCCTGGAAAAGGAGTATGTCTGGTTCCCCTGTATATTTCCACCTTCTGTCCAGGCAGAATTCCCAAATGTCCTTCCTCCCTTTGGAGCATGGCTGAGAATGTTTTTGGCTTTTAGTTGGTCGTGTCCTCCATTTTTCTTGAATGTCCTACATTTTGTCCTGGTTTTGTGGAAGAGAATTATGGCAACCCTACCCTTGAGGGAATCTCTTTTGTGTTGGTCCCCTCTTGATTTCCCCAGGTTTAGAAAATTCTAGATACATGAGGCCTTCTACAAGTCTGTGGGACGCCCCCCCCCCCAAACCACTAGGACCTCCTGAACCCCAACCCCCCTCCCTCAAGAGAATGTCCATCTTTGTTGTGCAAAACCTGTTTTTCCAGGGTGGTATGTGAACCCTTATTGGGTGGGGTCTTATTGGTGCCCCTATCTACTAGGAACAGGTTCTTAGCCTTTTGGACCTTCCTTGTGGGCATGACAACGATTTGAGCATGACAAACAGTGGCCATCTTGTTGCACAAAACTTGGGTTTCAGGATGGGTTGTTATACTTGTCCAATTTGATCTCAGCACCTCCAGTGGAGATAGAGAGGTTTCCTGCCTGGCATAACAATGCAAAACCTGGAGTTTGGGAGGGGGAGGTCCTTCACTCTTCAACAGCACACTCTGATATGAGCTTCACAGCTGAGCTCTGAGGTGCGGGAGCAATAAGGAGAGGAGGGACCATTTTTCCCCTTGTCATGTGGACATGCTTATGTCTGGGGCATGATTCTCAGCTTCCCCAGAACTCCAGCTGTCATGCAGATGTTGCATTTCCCAATTCTACCTATAATCTCTGTTGTGTCCCTCCCTAGAGCCTGTCCCTGCATGGAAGTAAACCTGTTTGTGTGTTCCCATAGGGGAAACTCCTTTGACCACCAGTAACAGATTTCCAAATTCCCTGGATGCTTCACTACTAAAATAACAGGTTTTATTTATTTATTAATTTTTTTGTATAACTAGCATTTTGGGGGTAAGGTCTATCATTTGTGATTAAGTGGGTCACGGCCATGGAGTGCAGGGGAAGAGGACCACGGGAGCTAAGATCAGAGTTCAAAACTGATGTGGACCAGCTTGCAACCTGGTGATAGCACAAGGAGGGTCTAAAAACCCGGGGTTCTTATAGTGCGAAACATAGCTGGAGGCTAGGGAGACTTGCTAGGCAAAGGTGTTGATTGCTTGGGCTTTGTTAAGCCAAGAGCAAGTAATGTGTTGCACAATGCATTTAGGCCTGGACACAATTCGGAGGGGCATCCAATTTGATTACTGAGTCGTTAAGCTGATCACTGGCTCATCAGGTGTGGAGCCAAGTCTATTGTCTTACTTGGGCAAGCAGTGGCGGTTCTGGTTTGGCGACTCCCAAGCTTCCTGAGGAGAATTTCCAATTCCATCTTTTTCTAGGGACTCTGCCTTTGCAAGGTGAGTTGCCTACATGGTCTCCTCGCCTTTGGGTTAATGGCGGGTCCTCTATGAGGTCAGTCAGGGGTCACAGCATATACCGCATGTACCCAAAATTTTATTAGAACCAAACTTGATAACAATGGGAATGTGTCACATGAATATTGGATGATTTAATGTTATATGTGAAAGAATTTATGTTTGCTATGTGAATGACTCAATAAACTTTTTTAAAAACCCAAAAAAATGTCCCTTAAAAGACTTTTTGTTTAAGTCAGATTAGTGTTCAATACAGCTTCTTGAGATTCTCCTCTTCTGTTTTCAAAGGCAGCATGGATAGATTCATCCATCCTAACTATAATTGGATGAGCTATAAGAACTATAAATCACAAAGGCTATTTTGTTTACACTTGCATCAGCTTGTCCATAAGATTAAGAATCTAAGTCTATTTACTGGTTTACTGCTTGTTGCAGCCTACACCTCCAAAATTATACTAACGTATTATAGAAGGGATCTCAGGATACAACTAAGGATATCAGGAAGACTTTATTCCCACTACATTATTAACTACTCAAACCTGAGCAATAGGAATTGGGTCATAAAACAACTGAAGTACAAACATAGCAGATTTGGTGATGTAGACAACAGCTTCAAGAAGTAGGTCACAGACTTTAGCAGACTTGTACTCAAACTGAATTTTTGCGTTTGCTTTTGATCCTCTGGAAAAATAAAGTTCATCAAATAGTTTTCAGCTATACATATTATTCCTTGTGAAGCGAAGTTCCTAGCACAAGATGATTAATTTTAACATATCACCACAGAACACATGAGAAAAATGTAGAAGCACAATCTGGAAACACAGGTAATCATAGAGGAAGCATCATAATCATGTTCTGAAAACAAATAATTTATTTACAGTGTCTTCCTTACAAGTGATATAGCTTATCTCCTTGCGTAGGCAACATCCAGGCAGTGACTCTGCTCATTCAAAAGTCTGTGTTTTCATACACATGTTCTAGAAAAGCTGACACAGTCTTCATTTCATTTGATTGCTGAATAGTGTTCAAGTCTTTAAGAAGCTGTTCGTTTTTAACTTTCAAAAGCTCATTCTATAGAATATGAAAATGGTAGAAAGTTTGAGATGGTATGTGAATGTCATAAAGGATTATCATGTAAGAATTCAAAACAATTTTCAGAAAAGCTTCAAAAGTTCAAGTGTGCAAGGATGGCACTATGAAATTTAGAATATCTCAGGGAAAGAACCATTTGTACTCACCTGTGAGATGGCCATTTGCTGTGGAAAAGGGGACAGACACCCTAAATGTGGGTTGGTCTGCACCCTTCTCCATTCGCAGGAATAGAGATGAGAAGGCCAGGGGAAAAACTAGAAAAATCAAGGGGAAAAAATCCCCAGTTTTTCCCCCAAAGCCCCCCCCCCCCCCCCCAAATTGGAAAAATTGAAAAAAGGAAGAAAACCAATTATGGAATGTTTTATTTTAGCATGATGAATAAAATCTTTAAGACAAGGTGTTCATATATCCACCAAATCATTTATAAGCAGAAACAGAGACTGAAACTGATAACCAGCACTGCATCCACACTGCAGAAACAATGCAGTTTAACATCACTTTAAGTGCCATGGAATTCTGGGATTTGTGGTTTTATGACATTTAGCCTTCTGTGTCAGAGTTCTGGTGTCACAGAAAACTACAATTCCCAGGACTGCCTAGCATTGAGCCATGACAGTTAAAGTGGTGTCAAACTGTAATATTTCTGTGGCCCAGAGCTCGGAAAATGAATCTGATCAAATTTCATGCCTATTAATTGAATCTTAGTCCCTTCTCCCTTCCACATGCAATTCTTTTTAAGGGAATGGGTGCTTTGATACTGTAGAGAGGAAATATAAACAATTTTTTGTTACTAATATTGATTATTTCTTCTGTGGGTATTTAAAGGGTTTTTTTGTTTGTTTTGTTTTGCCTGCTCCATATAAACTAGTCAAACCAAAGTTCAGGAGATTACTCCATTTGTTACAAATAATTTTTTTAAAAATAAAGTAAATTCTGTTTGTTATAATTATTTGAATACACTGTATTTAATATACCAGTTGTGATAACTTTATGCCAGATCAAATTGTACATAGTCATATTTTATGTTCCTAAAGTAACAGAGTGACTTTCAATCTGTAAAAAATGCTAATTTTGCATTTTTTCAAAATTATCAGAATTTTCTCCCTTCCCCCCAAAAAAAACACAGAAAAAATGCTTTTTTCCAGAAATTTCACATCTCTAGGCAGGAACCAATAAGCTTTCTGAGGATGTCTAGTACGTGAAGCAACCCTTCCACAAAGCCAGTCGTGTGACAACTCAATGCTCTGGACCAAAGAGAAAGGAAAAGAGAAGGTATCTTTCACAGAAAAAAGGGAATAACTTTTTTTAAAAAAAAAATTAACATATTCCCCAAATTAACTAATGTGCATCCATTTCTTTTGTTATGGATCAAAAGATATATCGAACATATATCAAAGATATTCCTGCTGTTCCAAAGAATAGGACCTAGAAACATGGATGCAAGCTACAGGAAAAGAGATTCCACCTCAACATTAGGAGGAACTAGAACACAGAATAATGCATGCAAGCTCCTGGAACAGAGATTCCAACTGAACATTAGGAAGAAACTTTCTGACAGGAAGAGCTGTTTGACAGCAGAACATGCTCCCTCAGAGTGTAGTGTAGTCTCCTTCTTTGCAGATTTTAAAGCAGAGGCTGGATGGCAACGTGTCGAGGATGCTTTGATTCTGTGTTCCTACATGGCAGGGGGTTGGGCTGGAGACCTTGTGGTCTCTTGTGACTCTATGGTTCTATGAACTCCTGCCCTCCAGAATACTGTTTCCTTCCTGCACACAACTCAGCTTAAAGCTTCCTGATCAAATTTTTGAGACTATTGGCAAAAACCTTTCTTGGTTGGACTGGATGGCCCTTGTGGTCTCTTCAAACTATATGATTCTATCACAGTCCTGGAGGTCTTGTGAATCCCTGCCCAGCGGGGTTCCAATGGAGGAGGGAAAACACCACCGCTTCACATGTTATCAAATCCCTCAGCAAGGCCACGAAATCCATTTTGGAGGGGCTCCATGCCTAACCTGGGCTGGCATTACTCACATCGTACTTCTCTGGTTGTGAAGTCTGCAGCTCCAACCCTAGTCCATGCTGGGCCAGGAATGTGGAGCTCACCTGGGCTGCACAGTGCAGGAGAGTTTCATCTTCAAGTGGCTGTCGAGATGCCCCCTATCCTTTGATACACAGCAGCTGACTGAGTGGGAGAGTCTCACTGTGGCTGGTAGTTCCTAGTGCTGCCAGGGCTTTCCTTGCCATTCCACACTTTTGTCATTTCTTCTTTCTCTTCCATGTGGCCACTGAGCAGGGGGAGAAGGGAAGGTGAAATGGAGAGCAAGGGGGGAAAAGGTGGGAGGTCTGTATTGACTAGAGAACATCGGAAAAGGAGGGTTTCAAAAGGCTTTTTTTCTTCTTTTTTAAGGGTTGAAAAAGGAGGAATTAACCACTCACTTCTCCTTTTGTGTCGTGTCTTTTTAGATTGTAAGCCTGAGGGCAGGGAACCGCCTAATTAAAAGATTGTATGTACAGTGCTGTGTAAATTTACAGTGCTTTATAAATAAAGGTTAATAATAATAATAATAATAATAATAATGCCTGGAGTGGAACAAAAAAAATACTGTTGTACAGAGAAAAGGTAGGAACAAAGACAGGTTTTGTGCGAGGGCTGCTCTGCCTACTTGACACCCTCAGAAGGCTAATTTGTTGTTGCCTATGGAGGAAGGGGCAAATCAACCCACATTTAAGATGTTGCTCCCCTCTCCACAAAGAAATAGTAACATGTCATTGTTTCTGTTATGCAAGATTGTCTAGAGAGACACCTGTTGCAAAGGATGGAGTGTTACTCTGCTCATATCCTGCCCTTGATTTTCTCAAAGGCAGGTACTTGGACTGAAGCATAAACTATAGGTTACAGTAGAAAAGCCATTTGTGCAGCTCTTCTTTTAATATTATTCTTAGGAACAGAACAACAACAGAAAGTTTGTTCCCACTGTGAAATACAAAAAGGAAAAGAAAAAAGAAAACAAAGCAATCTGGCAAGATGAAGTATCAAAAACTTGATATTTGATGTCAGAAAGCTCCTGAAACGTAGCACTCTACATCTGCTCACCTGAAGAATGGGTGCTTTTAGAGAATCTTTTGAGATATCTGGAAGAGGAAGACCATCTTTAATATCTCTCTGGAATAACTGGGGAGAAAGGCAGAACATCTGACATCAATATATTTAGAAATATAAATCCACCTTTCTCCTATATCTTTACTCTGAGATCTATCCTCCTTAACCCATGTAGTAGTGAGACAAACCCAATTCTAACCAAAACAAAATCTCCGTTCTAGATACCTTGCTTGCTGCTGATTCCTCTGCTGCCAGCTCAGATTTTAATTCCTGCAGTTTGTTCTGGAAACATTCAATATTCTTATCTCTGAATTCTGCTTCTTGCAAAACTTTATCCAATTCATTCTGTATTTAAAAAAAATAATAAAGTTAAGTAATGTATTGGAAGCAGGGTGAACATGTGGTAAATGTTGTCCCTGCATCAGTTTAGTTCTAGCTGCTACATATAGATCACGAAGTTAAATTATACTCTCTTTCCAAATAACCACTCTGAATAATAGACTGAAATCAAAGACACACTTTAAGATAACAATTTGTTTTTATACAGTGTGGCATAAAAATTGATGAAAGAAAGTGATAACAAAATACTGTGTACAATTTAAGAACTAGGCCAATTTCATGAAATACAAATACTAACTCAGATTGGTTGGACTGACTCTTATTTTAATCTTCTCCCAGCCTGCTTCAGGGAATGAAAAGGGAAGAAAAATTATAGCAAAAATCAGCAAGCACCAAATTATGTAACTTAATAAAGATTATCCAGACACAGTTAGGAGAAATTAAAATAATTCAGTTAGGATAAATTAAAATAATTATTTTTCTACCTCCCATCCCCTGAATACTTCTCAGAGCAGTGGTCTATACTGTGGCATGAAGTAATGACAAAATTAGTTGATGGGTAAATCACACGAATGCCTTCTTCTTCAGTGAACTGATTATTCCTTTACTGTTTGCTTTTGGACAGAGTGCCATAGAAATACTCAAGATGCATCTCTTCTTCCTTACCTGCAACTCCACCAAACCCTCTTCAATGACAACACTCATTTTCTTTTCCTTTGCTAGAATTTTATGCACATTCTTCCAGCTGCTCAGCTTCTCCACTGGAACTCGCAGGGTCTCAAAAATGTTGAGAAGCCTTGAGGAAAGTGATGAAGAACATTACCACTATGTGGAAATTGCAAACAGGATCAATTACAATATAAGAAATTATAAGATTCCTTACATAAGAGATCAGTCCCAGTGTAACTGATTTCTTGCAGGTTATAATATTACAGGAGGTCTCTTTATACATTTCTCTTTATAATTTTTGTATCATACAACTAAGCCCTCAAGGACATATGAGGGGAGCTGAGAGGTTCTCAGCTCAACTCACTTCTCAAAATCTGAGCATAATTTTGTCACTGTAGGTTGAGAGTGTGTTCTTTTGTAATGTAAAATGCCAATTTGCAGAATCATAGTTCTAATTTCTGCCCCCCCACCAGTTCACTGATAGAACCATGTCAGCAAAAAGGAGTGGTGGAATCTTCTTCCTTTGAGGTCTTTAAACAGAGACTGGATGGCCATCTATCGAGTATGCTTTGACTGAGAGTTCCTGCTTGGCAGGGGATTGGACTAGATGGCCCTTGTGGTCTCTTCTAACTAGGCTTGCCATGTCCCGATTCTGGCCAGGACAATCATGGGTTTGGACCTCCTGTCCAGTCCCCGTGCCACCTCATCCTCCAGCCACATCCTCCTCCTTCTTTGGGCCTCCGTCTCCAGAGGGCTGCCTCCGCCTCAATCAGCAAGAAGCGTGGCCGGACGTCCCACACCTTCCCAACCTCCCAATTAATCAGGGAGGCTTCTGGCAGGAAAAAGGGGCAGGACTTCCAGCCGCAAAGGCCACTGGGGCTTGTAGTCCCCAGCAGGTTCCTCCTACGACTACAAGACCCTGCAGCCTTTGCAACCACAAGCCCCACCCCATTCTCCTGCCGGAAGCCTCCCTGATTGTTTGGAAGGCTGGGAAGGGGCAGTTCCTCCTGCAACTAAAAGCCCCAGCAGCCTTTCCTGATGGAAGTCCCGCCCCTTCCTCCGGCCAGAAGCCTCCCTGATTGGTTGGGAGGCTGAGAAGGGGCGAGATGTCCGACCACCCCATCCCAGTTTTGTGGAAGACAGTTATGACAATCCTACTTCCAACTCTATGATTCTGTGATTCAAATGCTGAACTCTGTGTTCATCTATCTTAAAATCATATAATCATATAGTTTAAAGAGACCACAAGGGCCATCCAGTCCAACCCCTGCCATGCAGGAACTCACAATCAAAGATCCCCGTCAGATGGCTATCCAGCCTCTGTTTAAAGAACTCCAAAGGAGATTCCACTACACTCCGAGAGAGTTTGTTCCACTGTCCAACAGCCCTTAGTGTCAGGAAGTTCCTCCTAATGTTGGGGTGGAATCTCTTTTCCTGCAGCTTGCATCCATTTTTCCAGGTCCTGTTCTCTGGAGCAGCAAAAATCAAGTTTGCTCCCTCCTCAATATGATACCCCTTCAACATTTAAGCAGGGCTATCATATCACCTCTTAACCTTCTCTTCTCCAGGCTAAACATCTTCGGTTCCCTAAGGCGTTCCTCATAGGACATGGATTCCAGACCCTTCACCAATTTAAATTCCTGTTCCTACAGAAAATAACTCTAAAGGAAATCCATGATGTATGATGCAAACATACAAGTGCCCACTGTACTCAAATGTGAAGAAGTGGTGTGCCAACTTTCAGTGTTGAGATTTCGAAACCTGCAAGGTCTAGAAGACCTTCAATAGTGTCAGCTTATAAAATTGTTCAGCAGAAAATTTGCTGAGTCACTAGCGATATCCCAAGAATACATTGCATTTATAATTCATGACAGCTATGCAGAAGCTGTCAGCTGCAATGGGTGCTGAAGTGTTAGAATGTTGATCAGCGACGAATTTGAGTGGATACCTCCATGTTGATTTTGCAGCATTTGGGGCAATGTAGTAACAATTTTTCGTAACAACTCGGCACTGCTGATGAAACATGGTTACATATCATTATGATCCAGAGACCAAAGAATGGTCCTTATAGTGGCAGCACTCGGGTTCACCTTGGCAGAAGAAATTCAAGACTCATAGGTCAGCAGGAAAGGTGATGGCTACAGTTATTTGGTATAAGGAAGCTATCTTGATGATTATCAGAAAGGTCAAACAGTTAATGCAGAATGCTAATCTAACTTGATTTGCTGATTAGAAGAGACATTGAAGGGAAAAGGGTAGGGAAGCTGTGGAAAGATGTTCTCTTTTTGCAGGACAATGCACTGCTCACAGGCAAGACGATGACTGTTTTGAAGAATTTGGGATTTGGGTGCAAAGATCATCCACCTTACTCATCAAATCATGCCCCATCTGACTATTTCTTATTTCCAAACCTTATTTATTTTGTTTTATTTTTATCCCACCTTTCTCCCAAAGTGAGACCCAAGGCAGCTAATATATATAAAACACAACAATTAAAACTGTACAATTAAAATCCTAAAAGTATAAAAATTACAAATATAAAATTGAAATCATACAAAGTTAACAATCCAAGACCAACCCTTTCATCTCCCAATAAAACCAAGCCTGCCAGATTTCAAAAGACCTGTTTAAACAAAAATGTCTTTGCCTGTCTGCGAAATGCCAGCAGTGAAGGGGCCAGCCTAGTCTCCCATGGAAGAGAATTCCACAGGGTGGGAGCAGCCACTGAGAAGGCTCTCTCTCATGCCTTCACCAGGTGAGCCTGGGATGGTGCTGGGACCAAGAGAAAGCCTTCTCCTGAGGATCTTAGGGCTCTAGGTGGTTCGTATGGGGAGATAGGGTCACTCAAACAGTCTGGACCTAAGCCACGTAGGGCTTTATAGGTCATGACCAGCATTTTGAATTGTACTCGGAAACAAACCGGTAGCCAGTGAAGCTGTTTCAATACAGGAGTTACATGCTTCCTGTAACTGGCTCCGGTAAGCATTCTAGCTGCACCATTTTGGACTAGCTGAAGTTTCCAAACAGTTTCCAAAGGCAGCCCCATATAGAGCGCATTACAGTAGTCCAAAAGGGATGTAACCAAAGCATGTGTCCCTGTAGTCTCAAGGAACGGGTGCAGCTGGCGCACAAGTTTTAATTGTGCAAATGCAGTCCTGACCACTGCTGAGATGTGGGCATCCACTTTGATCAAACCCTGCAAAAGCGGATTACAAATAAACCATATTATTATTATTATTATTATTATTATTATTATCCAGGCTCAGACTGGAGTCCAGGAGCACACCCAAGCTGCGAGCCTGAGATTTCAGGGGGATTGTAACCCCATCCAGCTCAGGCATAGCCCCAATCCCCTGATCTGCCTTATGACTGACCAGGAGCACCTCTGTCTTGTCTGGATTAAGCTTCAATTTGTTTGACCTTATCTAGTCCATTACTGACAGCAGACACTGGTTCAGCACAGAGACAGCTTTCTTGGAGTCAGATGGAAAGGAGAAACAGAGTTGGGTGTCATCTCCATACTGATGACACCACACCCCAAGATTCCAAATGACATCTCCCAGTGGTTTCATGTAGATGTTAAAACAACATGGGGGACAAAACAGACCAGTGGCCAAGGAGTCGAACAGGAGTCCCCCAACACCACCTTCTGGGTCCACTCCTCTATGAAGACTGGAACCACTGCATAACAGTGCCCCCAAGTCCCATCAGAGAAGCAGCTCAGAAGGATACCATGGTCGATGGTATCAAAAGTCTCTGAGAGATCTAACAGGACCAACAGGGTACACTCCCCTTGTCCAGTTCCCTGCGAAGGTCATCCACCAAGGCAACCAGAGCTGTCTCTGTGCCATAGCTAGGCTTGAAGCCAGACTGAAATGGATCTAGATAATCCATTTCATTTAGAAATCCCTGGAGCTGAGAAAGAAAGAGTTTGAAAGGAAGGAATTTTTCAAATGATTAAGAGGTGGTAGCAGCAGCAGCAGAGCAGTATTTCAGTGGTCAGATATTGGATTTTTTTTTCTTTTGGAAGGTTTAGAAAAACTTGAGAAATGATATGCCAAGCACATAGAACTTTAGAGTGCATATGCAGAACAGCATGCAAGTTTCATGACTCTAGGTCACTGTCTTCTTGGTAAGGCCAAGAACTTTTCAGCACCCCCTCACAGAATTTATGTAACAGACATCTTCCCCTAGGCACCCATCGAAGTATCAACTTCGTTGACAGATATCTTTTCACAATGTGTTATTTGCATCACACTTTGGATATCACATACATTATATACAGTTTTTATTTCTATTTGTCTTAACTTGTTTTTAAAATGTATGTGTGTGTTTTTAACTGATGTTGTATGTTATATATTAATCTGCTGTTGTTCTCCATATCAATCCATGGGGAGAGGCAGTGAAAAATTAATAATAATATTTTTCTGCCTCTGCGCAGAAAAGACTAACCAAAAAGTTAGAAAAACAAAATGAAACTCAGCTGAATTGCAATTTTAAAAAAATGAAATTGAAATTAAAAGAATCAAGCCACATCTGGAGAAGAGACAGATAAGAGTTGATATGACAGCCCTTTTTAAGTATTTGAAAGGGTGTCATATTAAGGATGGAGCAAGCTTGTTTTCTGTTGCTCCAGAGAATAGGACACGGAACAATGGATTGAAACTGAGATTCCACCTCATCATCAGGAGAAACTTCCTGACAGTAAGTGCTGTTCGACAGAGAAACACGCTCCCTCGGAGTGTGGTGGAGTATCCTTCTTTGGAGGTATTCTTCACAGAGACTAGGTGCCCATCTGTCAGTGGTGCTTTGATTATTAGTTCCTGGATGGCCCTTGTGGTCTCTTCCAATTCTATGATTCTAATATGAAACAGGAAGACATCTTTGTGCGGCTTCCCCTGAGGAGTCCAGGAGTAATGTTTGCACTGAGTGTTCACCTCTAAAGTGAAGAGATCAAGCTGTGATTCTCCCCACTGATGGAGGATTTGCTTCAGCATTCTGGGATGTACTCTCCACTCGTGTGCTTAATTTGAAGTCCTACTAGGACGTTGTCTTCTCTGGGGAAGTTAATGGCCTTGAATGTGTTGCTTCTTTCAGTACACCAGTCTCAGAACCATTGTGTGAAAGTGAGAAGACTGGGAGACAGTACCTCCCAGATTTAAGCAGTACATAACCATAGCATTGTTGATCAGTGACTGTGCCACCTTGCCCCATAGGAATGTTTCAAGGAGTGTTTTTACTGTGAGCAGTTCCAGGGTATTTACGTGCAAAGTCTTCTCCTCTTTTCACAGAATCATAGAAAAGCCTTGAATGAAGAACTTGTTGAGTTGAGCCCCTGAACCTGTCATCAATGCATTCGTTGTGACAAGAGGCTGAGGTTACAGGGGAGACATGCCACTCTGGACATTGGAGGGTATCAGACACCAGAAGAGGGATTGCTGGGTGGTTCTCACGATGGTCGGAGAGTCTTGAAGTGGGTTGAAGTTGGCAGTGAACCACAATTGCAGGGGCATTATTCAGAGTCTGGCATGGCATGTGACTGACATGGCAGATGACATGCACCCAAAGATCACCTGCACTCACAGCTGTCTGTACCAAAGATACTGAAGGATGGACTGATGAGGCATTGTGAAGGGAGGAAGGCTGTTTGTTCTTTTGAATCCAAGATTGCCCCAATGAATCTTATCTGTTGAATAGGGATCAAGAGAAATTTCTCTTGATTCACAAGGAGGTTGATTGAGGCACTGGAGAAGGTCCAGGACGGTATTTAAGTTTGCCATGAACTGTCTTTTGAAGGGGGGTATGACATGGCAGTCATCTATGTAGGGATACAGGGCACCTTGCTGACACAGAAAAACTGCCACCACAGCCATGACTTTCATGAAAACACAAGGATCTGCGATGAAGTTGAAGGGCAAGACCCAGAACAGGTATACTTTCTCTCCACTGTGAAGGCCACTATATTTTTGGGGGATACTGCAGCAGTCAAGAGTAGGAGGTGTTTTTATCACAAAGGCTGACCCCTAACAAATCTGGTATCATCCAGCAATAAATGTTCCACAATTTAAGAACGACACGCACCTAGATACAACATCTCAGAGACACAACATTAAAATATCTCAAAATTTAAAAATATTTTTCCTGTCCAAACTGTAGACATTTTACTATGTCCTTGGTTAAAATTTGGTATAATTCTTTGGGAAGGCCAAACGGGGTGTTAAAGCCTCTGGGGTGTCAGTTGGGTAGTCTTATTTTACATTATCAACCAGGCTACTATTCCTTTGTTTGAAAAATCAGGGATTCAAATTTTCTGAACATAATCACATTTGCATCTATAAATAAGCTCAGAATTGTTGCTGAAACACATGCTAGCCACTATCCATTACCTTTTCTTGAGGAGATTTAAATGCTTTTCAATTTCACTGTGATTTTCTGTCGTTTTATACAGAATAGACCTGGAAGAAGAGAATAAAATTTACTGAACTTTTTTTTTTTACATGCAGACATTTGCGGGGCGTGTGTGTGTGTTTGCCATGCACCTATTCTTAGGAATATCATGGGAGCATCTTGCCTTTAGTTCCCAGGTGTCTTTTCAATACAGAATAGTAATTTAGTGGTCAATTTAAAAGTAACCTCTTATAGAGATAAGATACAACCTTTGTCTCCACAAGACAATAAAAATATGATATATAAATGCTAAGCAAATTGTTTTAGCTAGATTAAGAAAATTGTTTTAGATGGATTGGAACCCAACATGGAAATTCATTTCTGGGGGTGCAGTGGAGCAATCTACTATCTTATGTGTATAGAGATGATGTAGCATCTTTGAGATTAAAAGCAAAAAGAAGAAGTTTGTAACATGAGCTTTTTTAGACTTTAGTCTACTTCTTCAGTTGCTTATGGTGGAGTGGAAGCCAGGTACAGACAGGAGTACAGGAGTTTAACTGAAGAAAACTGAAAAGGAATGTTGGCTTTTGTGGACCCAGTCAGCAGACCCAGAGCTCTACATGATATGTAATTTGCAAAGGGCTCCCCACACGTAGATTCTTGGTAACGAGATCCCATTGTTTTCACTTGTTGAGAAAGAGATATTGTTAAGGTTGCTGTTGGTTTAATTCCCTCAGCAGTAAACCTTATGGTCACAACCTTGTCTATTCCCTCGTAAGGAAAAATAACATCCAAGAAGACAAAGGTTTATAAAAGAACTCTCTTTTACTATAAATTGCAGAGAACATAACAGCTTTAACAGTCTTTCTTCAAACAGAGTCTTAAGTAGAGAGCTGAGCTGCCTTTTTACCTCAGACACAATAGCAGAGAAAAGGGGCATGGCTTACAGCCTATTTGTCTGATCACTGACAGAGAGAACACAAAAGTTCTACGCCACAGAATATTCTTTTTGATTCTTAACACACACTTGTAAATAAGGAACAGAATCTTCACAAGCCAAAAATCTAACAGATATCTGTATGTATCTGGGCAAGTTTGGTGAAGAGGTTGAGGGATTTCCACTTCGTTCGGCTAAATTTGGTGCTTTCCATAGTGATAGAATTTAAAGATATAGCAGTGTTTGTAGAATTAATATGTACAGTCAGCCCTTCTTATACACGGATTTTTTATACACAGATTCAAGCATACACGGTTTGAAAATGTTCAGAAAAAGTATAAATTTACCTTGATTTTCCATTTTTTATAAGGGGCACCATTTTGCTATGTCATTATATTTAATGGGACTTGAGCATACACGGATTTTGTTATACACGGGAGATCTTGGAACCAAACCCCAGCATATAACAAGGATCCACTGTATAGAGATTTTGTACCACCTTTCAGACTAACTGGGGGGGAAAAGAAGTTTGTAGCATGAGCTTTCGTAGACTTTAGAGCCCATACAGACAAGCCAAAATAAAGCTGCTTCGGGTCAATTTGGAGGTATGCTGTTTAAATAATAAATACGTTCTAAGAGGCCAGAAGCCACTATACTTCTATTGATGCAGCCTAAAATTGCATTGGCCTTTTTAGCTGCCACATCGCACTGTTGACTCATGTTCAACCTGTGGTCTACTTGGACTTCCAGATCCTTTTCACACATCTATTAGGCAGCATCAATAGAAGTATAGGGTCTAGATCAAGGGTAGTAATAGTGCCACTCTATTATGCTCTGGTCAGGCCCCACCTGGAATATTGTGTCCAGTTCTGGGCATCATAATTTAAAAAGGACGTTCTTTGAGAACTCCTGGAGAACAGGAGAAGTCCCAGCAGACTGGAGGAGGGCAAATTTTGTCCCCATCTTCAAAAAAAAAAAGGGGGGGGGGAGAGGATCCCAACAATTATCATCCAGTTAGTCTAACATCTATACCAGGAAAGGTTCTAGAGCAGATCATTAAACAGAGAGTCTATGACCATCTAGAAGGCAATATAATCACAAAAAGTCAACATGGGTTCAGAGAAACAAGGCATGCCAGACAAACTTGATCTCTTTTTTTGATAAAATTACAAGCTTAGTAGATGAAGGCAATGCTGTGGATATAGAATATCTTGATTTCAGTAAGGCCTTTGACAGAGTTAATAATAATAATATAATAATAATATTTATTTATATACCGCCCTGTGGCAAACCAATCATGAGTTCCCCATGACATTCTTGCAAACAAGCTTGTAAAAATCAGGAGTTCTCAAAATTATTGCCAGTGGCTCCAATACTACATTTGGCAGTTCTTTTAATACTCTCGCATGTAGTTCATCAGGTCCTAGAGACTTATATTCATTTAGATTAACGAAGTATTCCTGTACTATCTCCTTACTTATACTGTGCTGAATTTCCCCTATTCTGTCCTTGAGCACCCTTTGCCTTTTCTGAGAAAACTGAGGCAAAGAAGGTGTTGAGTAATTCTGCCTTTTCTCTGTCCTCTGTTAGCATTTTGTCATCTTCTCCACGCAGTGGCAGTACCATTTTCTTCTTCTTCCTTTTGCTGCGGACATATCCAAAAAAGTCCTTTGTATTGTTCTTAACCTCTCTAGCAAGCCTAGGTTCATTCTGAACTTTAGCTTTTCTGACTTTACCCCTACACATGCTAGCTATTTGTTTGAATTACCCTCTGGTGATTTCCTCATTTTTCCATTTCTTATACATGTTCCATTTAAAATTTAGCTCAGCTGAAAGTTCCTTAGTCATCCATCCTGGTCTCTTGAGACATCTCCCATTTTTTTTCCTCATTGGAACTGTTTGAAATTGTGCCTTCAGTATCTCACTTTTGAGAAACTCCCATCCATCTTGAACTCCCTTCTCTTTCAGTACTGCTAACCACAGGATCATGCCTTAGTTTACTAAACTCTGCTCTCCTAAAGTCTAGAATGCATGTCTGACTATGCCTGGCTCCTCCTCTCCACTGTATAACAAACTCCAGAATGTAAACATTTCAATTTGAAGTCACACAACAACAAGATGTCTACATATATTCATTTCTAATAGGAACAATAATAATAAATTAATAAATAAATGTTTTAGTGATAGAGGTGAATGATATCAAAGCCTAATAACTTTGGATTGTTAATGTCAATCAAAATTTCTAATACAGTGGGCACTTGTTATCTGCTGGGGTTTGGTTCCAGGACCACCAGCAGATAACAAAATCCATGGGTGCTCAAGTCCCATTAAATACAATGGCATAGGAAAATGGTGCCCCTCGTATAAAATGGCAAAATCAAGGTTTGCTATTTGGAATGTATATTTTGATTGAATATTTTCAAGCTGTGGATGCTTAAATCTGTGGATAAAAAATTTGTGGATAAGGATGATGGTCTGTACATAAAATAATGTTTCACAGTATTACTATGATAAACAGGATTCAAACTCTTTTAATTAAAATGTTTCCATAAAACAAAAACAAAAAACAACCCTCCAAAACCTGGTTTAAACTTCACCAAATATTTTAAACCAAAAGAATGAGAATTTGGTTGCTGTATTTAAAACTTGCTTTTTACTAACTCTGTTGAAGATAAACAATCTTTTGTGTTTTCTGAAGCTTTCCAAGGGAAACAAATGTAGTCAGTACTTACGCTAGTAACCAATGCACTGTAGCTTCCAGATGCTCTCTAGTGCTCTTTGAAAGTGGTTGCCATTTTGCTTGTTGGGTTGCAGTTGCCTTCAGTACTCCTATGTTCAGACATGTTAGTTTTGCTGGTGAAGAAAAATAATATTTGTACATATCATAGCTAGATGGAATATTGTGCTGGAGCACTATGTTATGGTAACACTTTATGCTGTACAATACTTGTTTATGACAAAAAGAGTTTCACAATTTTTATATGTATTATCTTATTATTTCTTAGATTGTACACCATAGGCAGGTTTACTTTTATATTTATTGTTTTTATGTACAGCGCTGTGCAAATCTACAGCGCTATATGAAATAATAATAATAATAATAATAATAATAATTGCACCTTTCCAACAAAAGCCTTGAAATCCTTATGACAGTATACTAGATTTTATTGTAAATCATTTGTTTGTCTTTTTATTCCATACTAAATGTAACCCAAACTGGCACAGTGTGTACGTACCTCATTCATGTAAATGGGGCTTGAGCATGGGCTGAATTTATTTTACATAACGGATCCCCCGTATAAAGCAAGAGCGCACTGTATTGACATTTGGGGGGGGGGGAACTCAGTAATTCATAGGAAGTACATTGAAGTATACTTAAAATAATTGGTATTAAACAAACTATTTGTTTAACTTTGTGAGACTGAATTTGTTTATTGGAATGTATTTTTTCAAATAAAATTTTAAAATTAAAAAAAAAAGAAACAATAAAATAAAATGAAGTTCATATCATGGAACTTTAAATGTATGAAGTCCCCTTGCAAAAGGAAACAAGTTTATCACTTATTAGAAAAAGAAACTCTCACAAGAAAACAAGATATAAAATATCTTAAACATCTGAAATTGGGCCAAAACCTTTTTTTAACAGTAAAAGACAAAAAACTGGAATTGCAGTGTATGTTGGGAAGCATATTCCTGCAAAAGAAATCTTGAATGATAAAGAAGGGAGATACTTTGCTGTGGAAGCACAAATATATGGGGAGGGTGATTTGACTGTAGGCCTCTATGATCCTTTAAGAAAATAATGCAAAATTTTATAAGGTATTTACAAAGAATTTACAAGAACTGAGCATTTTATATTGACAGGGGATTGTAAACGGGTGGTGAACCCCATGATGGATAGACTGTCCAGTAAAACAATTAAAGAGAATCAAGGGAGACGGAGTCTGTGATTACTAGATCCATGGAGACAGGAATACGGAAACTCTAACCTTCTACTGAGAACCTCACTGTTCTGCTTCTAGAATGGATATGTTCCTTATCTCGAAAGAATTGTTCAAAGAAGTAAAAAATCTGAAGATGATTGGAAAGAAAAGTTCCAATCATAACCCCATTATAATGGAATGGAAGCAATCAACAAAAGAATTTTCATGGAGGTTAAACAAATATTTATTAGGAGATGAGACTGCTTTAAAACAAACAAAGGAACAGCTGAAATATTAGAATCATAGACTCATAGAATCGTAGAGTTGGAAGAGACCACAAGGACTATCCAGTCCAACCCCCTGCCATGCAGGAAATCCCAATCAAAGCATCCCCGACAGATGGCCATCCAGCCTCCATTTGAAAACCTCCAAGGAGGGAGACTGCACTACACTCCGAGGAAGTGTGTTCCACTGTCAAACAGCCCTTACTATCAGGAAGTTCCTCCTAATGTTGAGGTGGAATCTCTTTTCCTGCAGCTTGCATCCACTGCTCCAGGTCCTAGTCTCTGAAGCAGCAGAAAACAGGCTTGCTCCCTCCTCAATATGACATCCCTTCAAATATTTAAACAGGGTTATCATATCACCTCTTAACCTTCTCTTCTCCAGGCTAAACATCCCCACCTCCCTAAGTCGTTCCTCATAGGACATGCTTTCAAGACCCTTCACCATTTTAGTTGCCCTCCTTTGGACATGCTCCAGTTTCTCAATGTCCTTTTTTAATTGCAGTGCCCAGAACTGGACACAGTATTCCAGGTGGGGCCTGACCAAAGCAGAATAGAGTGGCACTATTACTTCTCTTGATCTAGAATGTGATCTGGGGCACCAACTGAGGTACTGTGTGAGAGAAACTTTGACAATTCCCCCACTTCCTTTTCCTGATATTCCAAACCTTCCCCTTCAACACTGTGATTGTTGCTTGCTGCTTCTACCTGGATAATCACTTACATGATCTTGGCTGAGTCCAAATCCACAGCAGTCTGGAGATCAAAATCCACCACTACCATCTCTAAAACACCAGTTGCCATATCGTGATGTGTTCGAGAAGACAGTAGTAGTGCCAGCAATCTCCAACCCCACTGTTCTGACAGAAGCAGCTGAAGAGGTGTGGCAGCATCATGTGAGGGTTCAATGAGGCATGAGTTCTTACCAGTCTTGAAGGAGGCAGTTAGGAATATCTCTCACTATGCAACTATATTTCTTGGGCAAGATAGACAACATACCCATCCTTGTGGAGGTTTTTCCCATAGGTGACATAGGAGAGGAAAGGAGGGGAGGATACATAAAAGTTAAGTTAAAAAGGGGGGAAATGCTGAAGGAGGAGAAAGAGCACAACAAAAATGGAAAGAATTAAGATGGAAGTAAAGTGGTAATACAATCTGTTTTGAATTATGTATGGCAAGGAAAAAAAGGTGAAGTTAGGGATCTAGTCTTAAAACTTTCAAAAGAAAGACACATAATTATTTGCCCAGGCTGGACAGCAGAAAGAGTTAACCCATTCATGAATGGCTCCAACTCCACTGACAGAGAAAGTAACATTCTAAGGGAATGGGCAACTCAAAAACTGGACAGGACCCACTCCAAAGCTGTTTTTGTACTTCTTGGGCTTTCACCTTCCAAAGTGGGGCAGAGTAACTATGCCGCCAAAAGCCTCTAGGAAGGTACAAAGGTCATTTACATTGACATGGCAGTTTTTTTCAAAATGTAACAGTCACTTCCAGTTTTAGGGAAAAGACAGCCCACAAGGTTCCAAAAAGATGAAAAAAAAATTCAAAGCAATTTAATACCTTCTCGATGCACTGTTCTCTTCTGTTTTTTCTTGACTACTTGTGCATCCTGCCATAAAGAAATAAAACAGAAACATAAATGTTTGAAGTGCAACCTGGCTTACAGCCCAGTTTACAAATTGAAGACTACACAGACATTTAGGGTTCTTATTAAAAGTTTAATCAGTCATCATACAGTTCCTTATAGGCCTGAAACACATGGGCCAAATAAGGCGGCTTCTGGCTGCTTTGCGGGTGTGGAGTTCAAGCGATGCAGGCTCCAGAGTGGCCGGAAGCTGCTTTGGCACCACAATTTGGCCCTTTTGATTGAATCAAAAAGGAGTGGATTAAATCCAACTCCTGGTGGTGCAGTTTGGAACCACAGTGGTGGCCAGCTTAAGGGGCAGACTGTGAAGGTCTGGAAACCATGCCTTATGAGGAAAGAATTAGGGCGCTAGATATGTTTAGCCTGGGGAAGAGACAGTTAAGGGGTGATATGATGATAACCCTCTTTATATATTTGAAGGGGTGTCACATTGAGGATAGAGCAAGCTTGTTTTCTGCTGCTCCAGAGACTTGAACATGGAACAATGGATGCAAACTCCAGGAACAGAGATTCTAACTCAATATTAGGAGGAACTTTCTGACAGTAAGAGCTTTTCGACAGTAGAACACACTCCCTCGGAATGTAGTGGAGTCTTCTTCCTTAGAGGTCTTTAAACAGAGGCTGGATGGCCATCTGTCAGGGATGCTTTGACTGTGATTTCCTGCATGGCAAGCGGGACTCAACTGGATTGCCCTAGTGGTCTCTTTCAATTCTACAATTCTATGATTCTATATCTTGCTTGTGTTCTGTTTAGACCGTATCCAGTCTTTGCCTCAACAGAAAGCACTTTTGTGCAAGTCATCTAACATATTTCTACCACATCAGATCCTGACCAAGGAATTGTAGTTTTATTACTTTACATATTATTGCATATTACCTACTGTTGCTGCCTAATATTGCATATTAGATTTTTGTTATGTTGTTAACCACCACTGAGTAAAGCTCGACTCATAACAACCCTGGGGATGAAACTTCTCCAAGACTTTCTGTCCTCACTGCTCTGTTTAGATTCCACGTACAACCTCCTAATAGAGTCCATCCATCTAGCATGTGGCCTTCTTCTTTTTCTACTTCCCTCTACCTTTCCTACCATTATTGTTTTTTTCCAATGGCTCCTCCCTTTGCATTATGTGTCTGAAATATGACAGCCTCATTTTTGACATCTTGGCTTCCACGGAGAGATTTCTGACTTAATCTGCTCTAGGACCCATTTGTTTGTCTTTTTGGCTGTCCATGGATTCCTCAATATTCTTCTCTGGCACTACACCTTGAATGAATTGATTTTCTACCTATCTTCTTTCTTATCTGTCAGCTCTCACATCCATACATGGTAATAGGGAAATGATGTCTTATATGATTCTAACTGATGCTCAATTATATATCTTTGCATTTGAGAATCTTTACTAGTTCTTTCATAGCCACCCTCCCCATTCTTAATCTTCTTCTGATTTCCAGTTCCTGGTTCAATTACTACTTTTATTTCCTAATGCTTTAGGTTGGATTTGTGTAGATTCTCTGTGGTCATTATTTTTGTTTTCTTTATGTTTAACAGTAAGTCTGCCTTTGCACTTTTCTACTTGATCTTCCTTAATAGTTGTTCCAAGTCTGTGATGTTTTCAGCTAGTAGTATGGTGTCATCTGCGTGTCTTAGACTGTTGCTAGTCCTTCCTCATTTTTCCGCCCTAAGTGCAGTACCATACATTTCTCCCTGTTGAAGTTCATTTTGTTAGTTTTGGCCCAGCTTTCTAATCTTTTCAGGCATACTGGAATTATCTACTCCTCCTAATTTGGTGTCATCTGCAAATTTGATAAGTATGCCCCCAATTGTGTCATCCAAGCCATTGATAAAGATGTTAAATAGCACTGGGCCCAGGACAGAAGCCTTTGGCATTCCACTGGTCACTTCTCTCCAGGATGGAAAGGAGGCATTATTGAACACCCTTTGGGTTCAGCCAGTCAACCAATTACAAATCCATGTAACAGATACCCTGTCTAGCCCACATTTTACAAGCTTGTTTGCAACAATGTCATGGAGAACTTTGTCAAAGGCCATACTGAAATCAAGACATGCTATATCCACAGCATTCCCTTCATCTACCAAGCTGGTAATTCTATCAAAAAAAGATATCAGATTTGACTGACATGGGTTGTTTCTCTGAAACCCATGTTGTTTTTTGTGATTATGCCATTGCCTTCTAGAGGTTCACAGATTCTCTGTATAATGATCTGCTCTAGAATCTTTCCTGTAATTTCAGATACATGAAGCTATTCTCTCCAAGCATTGCTTTTCTTTTGAAGATACTTACTTCTCTCTCTACGTTTCTCTTTCGTGGTCTTTCATTTGAACTCTTTTTTCTTCTGGGATGCTCTATTTGCTCTTTAGATTTTCTCACCTCCATGACTCCTCTTGTCTTGCTAAAAGAACAATGTAGAAATTTCAAGACTTTGAAAATTAGAAACAAATAATCATTCTAAACATCCCAATGTAATGAGCAAGGTGGCTTCCTAATTTTAAACTGATCCTTATGTCAAGCACACAGAAACAGCAGACTCTTGATGATTTACTCATGACATAAATTATAGTTTAACATCTTTAGCATTGATTTAATAACTGTAGCATAACAAGATTGAGTCACAGCTGCTCTGAGTCCCACTTCTGGGAAAAGAGCATGATACAAATAAATATAATAAAATAATTATTATGTTGTCTCTTGCACTGTCACAAGCAGTATTTCAAAATCTTTTGCTTCTGTCCTATCTAGAATATAAGCCGCTGGTTCAGGAGGGACAATTCACACATCAATTCTGGCAACAACAGCAACAACAACAACAAAAGAGTGAATGATCAACAGCCACCAAAACAGAGTTGGGAGGGGTTGATGTGCAGCCGGATCAATGCACTTTACCACCGATGAAGTACTAGAGGTATTCTCAGAAAATAAAAATGGAGAATTCCTGCTGCCTAGCATTTCATTTTGACATAAATTGCACCTTCAGGGTGGTAGGGAACAAGATGGGAGGTGAGTAACAGTGCCACTGTTCTGTGTGTGCTTTGCTAGGCATTGTTTTTATGTGGGTATGATATGTGTTTGATTAATTCATTTTGTTTCATTATTTATTTCATTATTAATTCATTTTATTTCATTACCCTACATTTCTCCCGGCATGGGATCAAAAGTAGCCTTTTGGTGCAGCAGGTGATTTTCCTGAAGTGTGTATATCTTGTTATTGTGGATATTATTCCTGCATGTTTTTATATGTGGTTTGTAGTTTCTCTGTGTGTGTTTAACTGATCATCATTAGATAACTGTTTGTGAAATAAGTAATTTTTTATGCTTTGTGGGAAAAAAAATTTCCTTGCATTTGAGGTGCAACCTCCCACGTTTACCTTGTAGAAACCACCTGGTTTCATCATCAGTTTGCCATCTAGGAAATGTATGCTAATTCTATTGATTGTGATTTCAAAATACTGGCTTTGATTTTGGAACATTTTTCAATTTAAAAAAACAATAAAAGAGCAGCCATCATAACATCAATACTATGAACTGAAATGTTCAACAATAAAGCCTTCCATACATTAGGCTGGGAACTTGAAAAATTAAGACACTTGTTATTATTGAAATAAAAGAAAGCAATGACAAATTAAACAAAAAATTCTTTACTTTTCCATAGATAATAATAATAATGATTTATTTATAGCCCGCCCAATCACAAGGAATCCAGGCGGGTTACAACAGTAAAAATAAAGATAATAAAATAAAATACAATAAATAAATAAAATACAATAAAATTAAAGAGAGCGAAGTGAGTACATTCACAGTTAGGCCTGATGGAAGTTGGGCCTCTCTTTTTAATTTCCTCCCAGGTCTGATGGTGATGTCATGGAGGGAGGGCTCTTCTTCTTGAGGCAAGGATTTTATTTTAATTAATTTTAATGTAATTCTTCTCATTACATTTAAGAGAAGAATTGGTGGACAGAGTGACATAAGTCACAGTAAATAGGGAGTAGAACTAGGTAGGGAAGGCCTGCTGGAAGAGATCCGTCTTAAGAGCCTTCTTAAAGGCTGTAAGAGTAGAAATGTCACGGATCTCCTTCGGCAGGTCATTCCATAGCTTCAGAGCTGCAATGGAAAAGGCCCTCTGGGTGACTGAAGTTAGCCTAGATTTTATTGGCTGAAGTAGATTCTTCCCCGAGGACCTTAGAGTGCGGGACGGACAGTATGGAAGGAGGCGATCTCTTAAGTATTCTGGTCCCAAGCCATGTAGGGCTTTGAAGGTAATCACCAACACCTTGTACCTTGCCCGGAAACTAATTGGCTTTGGCCTCCGCTTCAGTTGCGTCGCTCTGGATACACATTGTTTTTTTATTAGATCCCAAGAGTTTGTCTTCTAGGAAACATGTTTACCACTGACCATACCACGATAGCTGCCATTTTCTGCTCCTGGAGTCAACTCTGAATCTGGCTGCCCAGGTTTCAGCAGTGGCCTGGAGTGCATTTGCAGAGCTGAAATTAGTGTGACAGCTGCACCCATTTCTTGAGAAGTCAGGTCTGGGTACGGTGACACGTGCCTTGATTATATTCCATTTGGACTACTGTAACACACTCTATGTGGGGATGCTGTTGGAAACTGTTTGGAAACTTCAACATGTTCAAAACACCATAGCTAGAATGCCCGTTATAGGGAGCATATAATCCCCTTGCTGAAACAGCTTCACTGGTTACCGATTTGTTTCCAGGCACAATTCAAAGTGCTGCTCATGACCAATAAAGGCCTACACAGCTTAGGTACAGACTATTTCAAGGAATCATAGGCCTGTTACAGACTGCCAAAATAAAGCTGCTTCAGGTCTCTTTGGAGGTATGCTGTTTAAATGATGCATGGGTCCTAAGAATCTGGAAGCTGCACCAAAGCTGCACTCCAGTGCTTAGGAGTGGAGTGTGGCTTTGGCGCGACCTCCGGACTCTTAGGACCCATGCATCATTTAAATAGCATACCTCCATAGAGACCCGAAGCAGCATTATTTTGGCAGTCTGTAACAGGCCATAGGGTTGGAAGAGACCACAACGGCTATTCAGTCCAACCCCCTGCCATGCAGGTACTCTCAATCAAACCATCCCCAACAGATGGCAATTGAGCCTCTGTTTAAAGACCTCTAAGGAAGGGGACTCCACCATACTTCTTCAAAGAAGAAGACTCCACCATACACAGAGGGAGTGTGCTCCACTGTCAAACAGCTCTCACTGTCATGAAGTTCCTACTAATGTTTAAGTGGAATCTCTTTTCCTGCAGCTTGCATCCATTGCTCCAGGTCCTGTTCTCTGGAGCAGCAGAAAATAAGCTTGCTCCCTCCTCAATATGACATCCCTTCAAATATTTAAACAGGGCTATCATATCACCCCTTAACTGGTTCTTCTCCAGGCTAAGCATACCCAGCTCCCTACGTCATTTTTCATAGGGCATGGTTTCCAG
This sequence comes from Sceloporus occidentalis, assembly GCA_023333645.1. Taxonomy (NCBI): domain Eukaryota; kingdom Metazoa; phylum Chordata; class Lepidosauria; order Squamata; family Phrynosomatidae; genus Sceloporus; species Sceloporus occidentalis. The sequence continues at coordinate 4,996,989 of JALMGF010000004.1, read as the reverse complement.
GCCCTTCACCATTGTAGTTGCCCTCCTTTGGACTCCCTCCAGTTTCTCAACATCCTTTTTGAATTGTGATGCCTAGAACTGGACACAGTATTCCAGATGGGGCCTGACCAGAGCAGAATAGAGTGGCACTATTACTTCCCTTGAGCTAGACACTATACTTCTATTGATGCAGTCTAGAATCGTATTGGCCATTTTAGCTGCCATATCTGAGAGGCTGTATCTCCCCATATGAACCTGCCAGAGCCCCAAGATCTTCAGGGGAAGGCTTTCTCTCAGTCCTGCCAAAATCATTTGGTGAGGACATGAGAGAGAGCCTTCTCAGTGGCTGCTCCCACCCTCTGGAACTCCCTTCCAGGAGAGACTAGACTGGCCCCCTCCCTGCTTTCCTTTTGCTGGCAAGAAAAAATGGTTTTATTCAGGCTGGCTTTTAATAAACAATCATGGGGTGGCTTTTATATGGGGTGATTATTATGTATATTTTAGTTTTAATGTACATGATTTTATACTGATAAAATTCAGATATAGCTGTGTTAGTCTGTAGAATCAGTATGTAGAGAAATCTTGTCGCAACTTTGAGACTAACTGAAACTATTTTTATTTTATGGTTTTAATTGTTTAAAACTTTTACTGTAGAGTCTGTTAAAATGCCTTTTGTTGGCAAGTAAAATGTTTTTTTGTTTTGTTTTGTTTTTATATAGGCAGGCTTTTTAAAATCACGACAGGCTGGGTTTTGTATAGAGTAGGTGTTTTAGATTATGCTTTTTAACATTTGTATGTTTTTAATCTTAATTTTATATGTAGTTCTTGTGAGTTTTTCGGGTTGTGTGGCGATGTTCAAGAAGAGTTTCTTCCCGACGTTTTGCCAGCGTCTGTGGCTGGCATCTTCAGAGAATGCTTGCCTGGAAAAAGTTGGGTGTATATATACTGTGTGAGCCTGGGGATGCAGGAGTGATTTGCATGTGTATTGTTCTGTGCTGATGGCTGGCCTCAGCCTGGGAAGCTGCTAATTAGTGATCATTATCTGCTGGGAAAGTCCCTGACTCTGAGTGGTTTCCCATTTGCATTTGGGTCCCTCCAGGGAGAAAGGTGGGATATAAATGACAGTGGAGCACATTCCTTCCTCGGAGTTTAGTGGAGTCTCCTTCATTGGAGGTCTTTAAGCAGAGGCTGGATGGCCATCTGTCGGGGATGCTTTGATTGAGAGTTCCTGCATGGCAGGATGGGGTTGGACTGGAGGGCCCTTGCGCTCTCTTCCAACTCTACGATTCTATCATTCTATGAAATAAATACATCTGTATAAATAAAAATGTAAATGTTCGTTTGTTCAAAATCTTACATCTCCGAAGGTTCTTCACTGATTGCTTTCAAGTTTTGACACAACGTTCCCTTTGATTACATGCATGTTTTCATATGCATATACCTATAATTATGTGTGTGTGTGTGTGTGTCACCTGACACAGGTAAAAATATCTTTTTGGTAAAACAGTGTCATCTGTTGGATATAACAGCAACACTTGCTATACGAAATATTCGATGGGCATTTGCAATCGCCATCAGCAAAGCTCAGGGCCAGTCTTTTGAACTGTGTGGTTTAGATCTAGACACGGATTGCTTCTCACATGGACAATTATATGTTGCGGGTTCTAGAGTCGGCAAACCAGACAATCTAAGTATCTACACAGGCAATGGAACGACAAAAGATATTGTATACCCACAAGCATTGTGAAATTAAACATTTCAGAAACTTGCGCTTTCTCTTTTCCTTCTTGCCCATTTAACCAGACTGAGCCACAGTAACGCATGGCTGGGTACAGCTAGTAAGAAATAAAACCCGTGAACATTCAAGTCTACAAAAGCCAAAGTCACAAATGTGGAGGGAAGAGTACACACAACAAGGATGTGAGTATTAGGACTCCCTGAAGGCCAGCCCCTGTGAACTGGAATGCTAGGCCAGTGGTCCCCATAACTGTGCTCTTCAAGGGATTTTGGACTACGGCTCCCAGAATCCCCAGCTATTGGGCAACATGGCTGAGGCTTCTGGGAGCTGGAGTCCAAAATCTCTTCAAGGGAACAGTTTGGGGTACTATAACATTATATATCAATGGTCCCCATAACTGTGCTCTTCAAGGGATTTTGGACTACGGCTCCCAGAATCCCCAGCTATTGGGCAACATGGCTGAGGCTTCTGGGAGCTGGAGTCCAAAATCTCTTCAAGGGAACAGTTTGGGGTACTATAACATTATATATCAATGGTCCCCATAACTGTGCTCTTCAAGGGATTTTGGACTACGGCTCCCAGAATCCCCAGCTATTGGGCAACATGGCTGAGGCTTCTGGGAGCTGGAGTCCAAAAGCTCTTCAAGGGAACAGTTTGGGGTACTATAACATTATATATCAATGGTCCCCATAACTGTGCTCTTCAAGGGATTTTGGACTACGGCTCCCAGAATCCCCAGCTATTGGGCAACATGGCTGAGGCTTCTGGGAGCTGGAGTCCAAAAGCTCTTCAAGGGAACAGTTTGGGGTACTATAACATTATATATCAATGGTCCCCATAACTGTGCTGTTCAAGAGATTTTGGACTTCATCTCCCAGAATCCCCAGCTATTGGGCAACATGGCTGAGGCTTCTGGGAGCTGGAGTCCAAAAGCTCTTCAAGGGAACAGTTTGGGGTACTATAACATTATATATCAATGGTCCCCAAACTGTGCTCTTCAAGAGATTTTGGACTTCATCTCCCAGAATCCCCAGCTATTGGGCAACATGGCTGAGGCTTCTGGGAGCTGGAGTCCAAAAGCTCTTCAAGGGAACAGTTTGGGGTACTATAACATTATATATCAATGGTCCCCATAACTGTGCTGTTCAAGAGATTTTGGACTTCATCTCCCAGAATCCCCAGCTATTGGGCAACATGGCTGAGGCTTCTGGGAGTTGGAGTCCAACATCTCTTCAAAGGCAAATCTGAACAAGGTCCCTAGGCTTACTCAGAACTACCGGGCTTTCTCTGCTGGCGCCAGTCCCCAGAGTTCGCTCTCCTAGCTCGGCTTATCTCCCTCCCTTCCCAGACAGGCGCCCCTCGAGGCCCAGGGACCCAGCTGCTTCTCTGCTTGCCTTCCGTCCAGAGGCAGCCAAGGGCAGCGCTTCTTCTCCTCGCCCCTTAACAGTAACGGCTAGCCCTCCTCCGTTCAACTTCCCCGCGCGGACGCAGCGCGCATGCGCAGAACTTTGGCGGGGGGGAACAAGCGGGAGGGAGGGCGCATGCGCAGAGAGGCTGCCTTTTCCCTTCCCGCACGCACTTCCGCCCTTCAGCGCACGCACTTCCGGTGAGCGTCGCGGGGCCCACTCCTGCCCTTCTTCCGGGTCCGTGGCGTCGCTGGAGGTGAGGCACCCTGAGCAGAGCCTCTCCCTGCCTGGCTCTCCGCCCTTGGCGTCTCCAGGGTCCAAGGATTTGGGGAGATCCTGCCTGATCTTGGAAGCTTAGCCCTAGACAGGATGGGGAAATCACCCATGAATTCCAGACGCTGTAGCCAGTGGTCCTCCAACTGCGCTCTTTGAGTGCTTTTGGACTCCATCTCCCAGAATCCCAGGCTGTTGACCAACATGGCCGAGGCTTCTGGGAGCTGGAGTCCAAATTCTCTTCAAGGGCCCACAGTTTGGGGACCACTGCTGTAGGCTTTATTTCAGAGGAAGGAGTCAGCAAAACAACCTCTGTGTATTCCTTGCCTAAGGTTAAGAGGTGATATGATAGCCCTGTTTAACTATTTGAAGGGATGTCATATTGAGGAGGGAGCAAACTTGTTTTCTGCTGCTCCAGAGAACAGGACCTGGAGCAATGGATGCAAGCTACAGGAAAAGAGATTCCACCTCAACATTAGGAGGAACCTCCTGAAAGTCAGGGCTGTTAAAGAGTGTGCATCACACTTCTTTGGAGGTATTTAAACAGACGCTGGATGGCCATGTGTCAGATGTCTTTTGATTGTATATTCCTGCATGGCAGGGGGTTGCAATTTCCAACTGCACTTTCATGGTTCTAACATTTTCTTCAGTGCAGGAACCCCCAATTGTTTTGAACTACAGCTTCCTTCATACTCGGCGAACTACATCTCCCATTGTAGTCCAACCCAGTTGGAGCATGCAACAAGGCAGCCGTTTTACTGGATGGCCCTTGTGTTGTTCTCTTCCATCTCTGATTCTAAGTGCGTATCTGTTTATGGCCTTTTACTTTATTGTGAACACCTGGATGAGTTGCACAATAATAATAATAATAATAATAATAATTTATACTTTCCCACCTCTCCCAATGGATCGAGGCGGGATTACAACTGTAAAATAGCCACAAAACAACAATAATATCCAGTTTACACACAATAAAACACCTAAAAACTCAATTCAAAACAATAAAAACATCACTTAAAATGCACAATTGTGATCAGAAGTGAGATTTTTTTCCCCTTAAGGTCTTTATAATGTCAGAATCCACCTTCAGTCAGTCATTCAGGGTGTATTCTGCCATGAGGTTTGTAGAAGAGGTCAGGTGGGTAAGCCGGCTGGAAGAGATCTGTCTTAAGTGCTTTCTTGAAGGCATCTGAGGTGGTGATAAGACGGATCTCTTCCAGCAAGTTGTTCCATAGCTTGGGGGTTATGGCTCTGTGGGAAGTTGTTGTTAGCCTGACCTTTGAATAATCTAATAGATTCTTCCCAGTTGTTCTGAGAGTGTGGGGCGGATTATGTAGGGAGAGGCCTTCCCTCAAATAGCTCAGGCCCCAAACCATATAGGGCTTTAAAGGTAATAACTAATAACCAACACTTTGTATTGCGCCCAGAAGCTAATTGGCAGCCAATGTAGAGATTTTAAAACTGGCGTTTTATGATCTGACCTCGGTGTTCGAGTGACCAATCTGGCTGCCGCATTTTGGACTAATTGAAGCTTCCGGACTTGGTACAAAGGTAGCCCCATGCAGAGCGCATTACAGAAATTAAACGAGAGATTACCAGTGCATGTACCTCTGTTTCAAGATCCTTTTGGTCCAGACAGGGTCGCAGTTGGCGTATCAGCCAGAGCTGATACCAAGCACTCCTAGCCATCGCATCCACTTGAGATGATAACTGTAGAGATGAGTCCAGGAGTACTCCCAAACTGCGAACTTTGTCATTTAGGGGAAGTGTGACCCCGTCCAGGACTGGTGGACAGATCTCCATCCCCGGACTAGGGGTACCTATCACAAGTACCTCCATTTTCTCTTGATTCAACCTGAGTTTGTTTTTCCTCATCCAGCCCATTGCTGACTCTAGGCAGGCATCCAGAGGAGAGATTCCATCCTTAGTCTCTATGTCAGAGACATAGGCCTGTTACAGACTGCCAAAATAAAGCTGCTTTGGGTCTCTTTGGAGGTATGCTGTTTAAATGAAGCATGCACTCTAAGAATCCGGAAGCTGCACCAAAGCCGCACTCCAGTGCTTAGGAATGGAGTGTGGCTTTGGCACAACCTCCAGACTCTTAGGACCCAGGCATCATTTAAATAGCATACCTCCAAAGAGACCCGAAGCAGCTTTGTTTTGGCAGTCTGTAACAGGCCATAGAGAGATAGATCTGGGTGTCATCAGCATACAGATAACTTATCTCCATGTCTCCAGCTGATTTCTCCCAGCAGCTTCATGTAAATGTTAAGTGTCTTTTAGATTTCAAGATCTTGTTTTGCTTAAAATACCATTCTGGGTGATCAATCAGTTCCTAGATAGAGGAAACAGAATGAGGAGATAGAAATAGTGGAAGAAAAACCGATTTCACTCCAAAATGACATTGACTTGAGGCCAATTTTTTAAAAAAAAAAATCATATGAAGATATGTGAATCATATAAAGATTTTTGGTTACCAAAAAAAATTAATAATAATAAAATAAAAATTTAGCCCACTACCCTATGGAACCAAGTCAGGATATATTTTATTGCTTTCCCAGAAGCTGGGCGACTGCACAGCCTTGGTCTACCAAATATGATATTTTTTTTCAAATTGATAAAAATATTAAATTGCTTTACAAAGTTACATTTTACTTGTTTACATACATACGTTTGTTTGACTTTATAGTGTTAGATTGGTTGTTTTGAATTTGCAATAGAACAGTAGACTTAATATAAAAAAATAGGCATGAGGAGGCGCTAGGGTTGTTGCCTAAGAGGATAGGGGCATCAGCCTGAAAATGTTTGGGAACCACCAGTCTAGTCCAATCCCCTGCTATGACAGAGTGCACAACTAAACATTCCCGAGAGATGCCCATCCATCTTCTGTTGAAAGACTTCCATAGAAGGAGACTGTATCTATACAGCAGAAGTAATGCAGTTTGACACTGCTTTAACTTCCAGGGCTGAGTGCTATGGAATTATGGAATTAGTAGTTTTATGAGATATTTAGCCTCTGTTAGAGAGTTCTAGTGCCACAACAAACTACAAATCCCAGGATTCCATAGGATACAGCCATGACAATTAAAGAGGCATCAAACAGCTGGAGAGCCCACCATCTTCCAAGGCAGTCTGTTCCACTGTAGAATCATAGAGTTGGAAGTGCCATCCAGTCCAACCACCTGCCATGCAAGAAATAACAATCAAAGGCCTGTTACAGACAGCCAAAATAAAGCTGCTTCGAGTGACAGTGGAGGTATGGTGTTTCAATGATGCATGCGTCCTAAGAGTCCAGAAGCCGCACCAAAGCCACACTCCAGTCCTTAGGGCTGCAGCATGGCTTTGGTGCGACTTCTGGACTCGTAGGATGCATGCATCATTGAAACACCATACCTCCACTGTGACTCGAAGCAGCTTTATTTTGGCTGTCTGTAACAGGCCAAAGCATCCCTGACAAATGACCATTCAGCCTCTGTTTAAAGACCTCCAAGGAAGGAGATCCGACCACACTCCGTGGGAGACCTGCTTTTTTCAAATATCACTACTGAAAGTTTGGGAGTTTGTGTACTGAAAAGGTAACACATCTGATGTTTTATTATAAAAGTTAGGAAAGAGGCTTACCAAATTATAGATTTCATTGTTCCCTAAGTCCAGCTCTTCTAGTTTCTGCAGTTAGGCAACTGAATCAGTAAAGCAGTTCTTCCTAATGTTTAGGTGGAATCTATTTTCTTGTCATTTTAATCCATTAGTCCATTGTCATTTTAATCCACTGTTGGCGCAGTGGTTAAATGCCTGTACTGCAGCCACTGAGTCAAAACCACAAGGTTGCGAGTTCAAGACCAGCAAAAGGGCTCAAGCTTGACCCAGGCTTGCATCCTTCCGAGGAGGTGGCTAAAATGAGTACCCAGACTGTTGGGGGCAAATTAGCTTACAGTTGTAAACCGCTTAGACACTGCTTAGGCGGTATGAAGCGGTATATAAATGAAGCTTGTTTGTTTGTTTGTTTTAGTTTTTTTCCTAGCCTCTAAAGCAGCAGAAGACAAGCTTACTCCATCTCCTATATGACATTCCTTCAGATATCTAACTAGCGATATGATATCACTTCACAGTATTCTCTTCTTCAATATACCCAGCTCCCTAAGCGATTCCTCATAGGACTTGGTTTCCAAGCCTTACCCTTCTCTGGGCACATTCCGACTTGTCAACAACAACAACAAAAATGAAATTCTCTAAGATTCTGGAAAAGATATAAGTTCTCAGTTATTTTAGGAGATTGGGAAACCACACCAACCTCTCTCTTTATTTTGCTGGGGGGGGGGAGGCTCAAACCCTTCTGATATTCCTGAATGATTTGTTCATTTGGAGTTTGGACAGTTCACATAGAGTATTAAACACGGATCTGTAGAAAACAGATGTTTAGATTGAGTGTTTAAGCAAGACCAAAGGACACTACAAGTATTTAAAGATGCATGTAAACTTAATCTTTTCCTCCTTCAAGTACAAATTTCTAAGGAATTTGCTGTGCTAGTCAGTTCTCAGAAAAATCTTTGTAAAAATGAAAATCTGCCTTTTCTTAAGAGATAACAATCTGAGTTATGTTGTCATATTCATATGCCCCAGACTACTTGAAGACTACTTCAGTAGAAAATGTTAAGGACCAAGAATGGAATTCTTCGCATCTGGCCCTTCTGTTATAAGAAAGAAGCAGGGCCACAGCTCCAAGAGCATGTTCGACGCTCACTGCATAAACAAATGCTTCATCCAGAGTGGGCTGCAATGGCCAAAAAGCAACTAAAGGGCAAGAATCCAGAGGAGTTGATATGGCACACCCCAGAGGGAATTGCCATCAAACCTCTGTACTCAACACAGGACACAAAAGACTTTCCTGAGGAATTACCAGGAGTAAAGCCCTTCACTCGTGGTCCTTATCCTACCATGTATACCTATAGGCCTTGGACCATCCGCCAGTATGCTGGCTTCAGTACTGTGGAGGAAAGTAACAAATTCTACAAGGACAACATTAAGGGTAAGATACAACCCTAAAAATGAGGGTTTGGGAGAATATTTCCTAGTTCATGTGATAAAGTATCTTGTGCACACTGTGATTGCAATCCTATGTATGCCTATTCAAAAATATTAAAATACTGATCATTATTATTTCTTATCCGCCACTCCCAATGGATCAAGGTGGGGAACAGCAACTGTCTAATAAATACATAATATCAGTTAAAATACATATCAATTAAAAAGAACAAACAAGACACATCATATTCAAACAATCCACATTTTAAATGCATCACTTACACTTTACAATTTAAAATCATCTAGAAAGGCCTGCTGGAAGAGAGTGGTCTTTAATGCTGTTTTATATTTGGACAGCATATTCAGCTGTCAAATCTCTTCTGGCAGGTCATTCCGCAGTCTAGGGGAGGCTGAAGAAAAAGTCCTCTGGCTGACAGTTGCCAACCTAGTCCTGGCTGGAGTAAATGTCTGCCAGAGGACCTGAGTGTAAGGTGTGGATTATATGGGTAGAGATGATCCTGCAGGTAACCTGGACCCTAACCATGTAGGATTTTAAAGGTAATAACCAACACTGTACCGTGCTCAGAAACTAATTGGCAGCCAGTGGAGTGAATCTAGTATTGGTGTAATATGATCACTCCTGAATGCCCCAGTAACCAATCTGGCTGCTGTAGCTTGAACTAATTGAAGTTTCTGAACTTGGCACAGAGGTAGCCCAATGTACAGCACATTGCAAAAGTCCAGTCTTAAGGTTATCAGCGTGTGCACTAGTGTATTTTTCTACAAGTACAGTGTGCCCTTGCTTTACGCAGAGATCCGTTCTGGATTCCCCCGCATAAAGCAAATTCCGCGTATGCTTGTGCACGTGGCGGCACAGCAGGACACGCATGCCATGGGCACACGTTCCATCAGTCGCTATGGGACGCGCCACCCCTTCCTCCCCACGCGGCTTTCGCACGGTAATCAAAAGAAATCACAGATAATGTCCCAATGACTTGATTTTTGAGGCTACAGTTGGCTCTTGGTATCTGTTGAGGTTTGGTTTAAGGACCCTCTGTGCATACCAACATTCGTGGACACTCAAGTCCCATTAAATACAGTGGTGTAAGTGATGTCCCAGAATCAAGGAGCTGTTTGGAATTTATATTGATTTTGAACATTTTCAATCCATGGATGTTTCAATCAATGAATAAAAAGTCCGTGAACATGGAGGGTCAACTGTATTTCCCTTTTCCAGTTGGAATAATTGTTCTGTGCAAAGAATGCTAGTAAATAGGTTGTATGTTTATTCAAAAGTTTGTGGCAACTTCTTTCTCGGTTTTACTTAATTTATTATATAGTCCGCTCCCTTTATTGGTGGGCTTGCCATCTGCAGGTTTAACCACCTGTGGATGGCAAGCCCCCATTTTGGTTAATGGTGGTATGTGTATGTGACTGTGGTAGCATCATGCCCACGCACTGCTCCATCATTACTTTTAATGGGACTTAAGCATGCGCGGATTCTTTTCTGGTATCTAGACATAAGATATTTCTTGCAATGGCAATAAAAACTAGGACTAATGCATAACATTAACTTAGTTTTATTTTAATCTATCTCTTTGAGTACTTTGTGTGTTTTATTATTTATAGTCTGAATTTATTCAGGTTTAATATGAATAATAAGCAGTAAAAATTGAGGTTTCATTGAAAGATGTAAATCATGTCAAAGCCTAAAGTTTGAATTTTTAATATAGAAAGCATTAAAACATGGTTGATCAAGCTTTCTAATATATAAAATAATGTTTCACAGTATTAATATAATAAGCAGGATTATTTTTTTATGAAAACATTAATTATAAAAATTTAAAAACTGACTTAAACAACAACAACAAAAACCCCTAACACCTGGTTTAAACACAGGTTTTGAGGTGTGTATGTGTGTTCAACCTTGAATTGCAACTTTTTCCTTACTAATATCTTTGTATTGTCTAGCTGGGCAACAGGGTTTATCCGTTGCTTTTGATCTAGCAACTCATCGTGGTTATGATTCAGACAACCCCCGGGTTCGTGGTGATGTTGGAATGGCTGGAGTTGCCATTGATACAGTTGAAGACACCAAGATTCTTTTTGATGGAATTCCTTTGGAAAAAATGTCTGTTTCAATGACAATGAACGGGGCAGTAATTCCTGTTTTAGCTAATTTCATTGTTACTGGGGAAGAACAAGGAGTGCCTCAATCCAAGCTGACAGGGACAATACAGAATGATATACTAAAGGAGTTCATGGTTCGAAATACATACATTTTCCCGCCAGAACCATCCATGAGGATAATTGCAGATATCTTCCAATACACATCAAAGGTATTATTTGCTTAATAAAGAAATGTTAATCACTATAGTAGTATTCAAGTATTCAGGATTCTTATGATACACTTCTTTTCTTGTAGCACATGCCCAAATTTAATTCTATTTCTATCAGTGGATACCATATGCAAGAGGCTGGAGCTGATGCTATTTTGGAATTAGCTTACACTATAGCTGATGGTTTGGAATACTGTAGAACTGGACTGCGGGCTGGTCTCACCATTGATGAATTTGCACCAAGGTATGTTAATTCTAGGGGAAGTGACACTTTATTTTCAAGATGAAACACACAGTAATTTGACTCAGTAATTACCACGGAGCTACTTAGATTGTATTGTGTGTTAGATAAAGCAAATTAGATAAATGTTATACAAGACTCTGTTAATGGTGCGTCTATGTTAACCATTCTGTCCTCCAGTATGGATATATAGAATCATAGAGTTCGAAGGGCCATCCAGTCCAACCTCCTGTTGTGCAGATATTTAAACATAGGGCCCGTACAGACAGGCTAAAATAAAGCTGCTTTGTGTCACTTTGGAGGCATGCTGTTTAAATGACACACCCATCTTAAGAGGCCAGAAGTTGTGCTGAAGGTACACTCCAGTCCTTAGGACTAGAGCATGGCTTTGGCGTGGCTTCTGGCCTCTTAGGATGCATGCATAACTTAAACAGCAAACCTCCAAAGTGACCTGAAGCAGCTTTATTTTGGCCTATCTGTATGGGCTCATAGCCATCATATCACCTCTTAACCCTCTCTTTCTCAGGTTAAACATACCCAGTTCCCCAAACCACTCCTCATAGGGCATATTTTCCAGACCTTTCACCATGTTGTCACTCTCCATTGGACACACTCCATCTTGTCAACATCCTTTTTGATTTGTGATCAGAAGTGGACACAATATTTCAGGTCTGACTAAAAAGAATAGAGTGGTACTATTACTTCACTTGATTTCTATATGGTGTACTGTGTGCCCTTGGCTTACGTGGGGGATCCATACCAGACACACACACACACACACATACGCATAATCTGAATAGCACATAAGCTCAAGTCCCATTCGATTGACATGATAGCCATATTTAAATATTTGAATGGATTGCAAATTGACCACGGAGCAAGCTTATTTTCTTCAAATCCAGAGACAGGGATACAGAGCAATGGATTCAAGGTCCAGCAAAAGAGACTTCACTGAAACATTAAGGAGAACTTCTTGACGGTAATAGCTGTTCAACAGTGGAGCACATTGCCTCAGAATGTGGTGGAGTCTCCTTACTTATAGGTTTGTAAACAGAGGCTAGGTGGACTAGATGACCTTGTGATCTCTTCCAACACAATGATTCTTTAACAATTGGAAGCATACAATGTGTCCCTATAATGAAAACGTCACTCTGACAGAGTCACAAAATACTCTGGGAAAAAGTTGCCTTTTAAACAAAACAGTGATTGTTCACCATATTTCAGAAAATCCAGTGATTTTTCCTAATCCCAAAGACAATAAGGAGGATTCTTTTTTTTTAATCTTTGTTTGAAAAAAAAATTGTAATTTTTCATGTGTGGTACATAATCCATAGTATTATTTGTTCTACTCAGGTAAGATCCTATGTGCTCTTGTTGCAGGCTGTCTTTCTTCTGGGGAATTGGTATGAACTTCTACATGGAAATAGCTAAACTGAGAGCTGGAAGGCGGCTCTGGGCTCACTTAATAGAGAGAATGTTTCAACCCAAAGACACCAAATCGCTTCTCCTTAGAGCACATTGTCAGACTTCAGGATGGTCATTGACTGAGCAGGTCAGTGTAGGCATAGCTATGCATGCTCACCACTCCATTCACCCCAACATTTATTTTTCTAAGGTAGCAAAGAAGTAGCATCTGTATAACAGGGACAGGCAACTGTGGCAGGTCCAGGGACCAGTTTTCTCAATGCGACCTTCCATGGGCTGCATGGACTGCCAAAATGCCAAGAAAATTACAGGAAAAGAGATTCCATCTCAATATTAGGAAGAACATCATGACAGTAAGAGCTGTTCAACAGTGGAACACACTCCCTCAGAGAGAGGTGGAATCTCCTCCTTTAAAGGTTTTTAAACAAAGGCTGGATGGCCATTGTCAGGGATGCTTTGATTCTCTGTTTCTGCATGGCAGGAGGTTGTATTGGATGGCTCTTGTAGTCTCTTCCAACTATGATTCTATGAAAAGAAAGACAGAAGAAGGAAGAGGTCAAAAGTCACCTCTGATTTAGAAAAAATATATATTCTTTAATGTTTAATAATAATAATAATAATAATAATAATAATAATAATAATATAATTTATTTATATTCCGCCTTTTCCCAGAGAAATCAAGGTGGATTACAACAGAAACGATAATAAAACAATTAACAATATTACAACATAGAATAAAAATACAAAATATAAGCAACAGTCACAGTGTAGGGGTGTGATTGCAAAGGAAGATTAGAAAAAGAAACAGGAGAATTGGAATATATCAACAAACTGCAGTCCATCAACAGTGGGTCGAACAGAGACAATGGTTTCCTGGCACACTATACACATTATAATACTAGTTAATCTTCCAGCCTCATGGGGGCTCTCTTGGCCAGATCATCACAGCTTCTTTTGGCCTCCAACGCTACATCCCAACATGATTCATATGGTTATATACTAACCTTGGCTTTATGTAACATCCTTGCCTTGTCCCCCAGTGACCATTGTTAAAACTAAACTTGTCACCCCATCTCCACACTCACAAAGCCTTGTATTTCTATGGACATTCTCTCTCACACACACTGCTATATAGGTCAGAAATATTAGACTCTGCCAAGCTGCACTTTGATGAAAAGTGTTCTGTTTCTGAATATGTTGAGGCTTTTTGGACATAATGGACATCCAAGAAACACTGGATTTGCAAAAACAGTGTATGTGGTGCATTTCATCTTCTCTATGCCTTGCAAGTGTTTCTGTTTTGTTTTTTTCCTGTTAGGATCCTTATAACAATATCGTCCGCACTACAGTAGAGGCAATGGCAGCTGTATTTGGAGGTACTCAGTCTTTGCATACAAATTCATTTGATGAAGCTTTGGGATTGCCAACTGTCAAAAGTGCTCGAATTGCTAGGAATACCCAAATTATAATACAAGAAGAATCTGGCATTCCTAAAATTGCCGATCCATGGGGTGGTTCATTTCTGATGGAATCTCTCACCAATGATGTGTATGAAGCTGCTTTAAAGGTCAGTTATTAATATGATATAGGTGGATCACAGAGAATAAAGATGCTGATAACTTTAGCCAGAACTTGACTCGCATTCCAAAATAGCAAGGCAATTTGGATGTCATGATTAACACACACACACACCCAACAGATTGTGAAGATGGAGACATTCATGCTTTCTGCTTCTGACTGAAATTCATTCTTAAAAAAGAGAAGACATGTCTCTGTTATTGTACACTGTTAACACTCTTTGTCCCAGTTGTTTCAGAACTGAAGGAAGATGGTTGTTTTATTTTCCAGTGGGGAATCTTTATGAATGATAAAGTGCAATATTTAGTAAAGATTTCATTAACCTTATTGAATGTATCACTGAACATTGTTCTTGAAAAGAGGTTTGGATAAGAAGGGAAACCATTTACAGTTACAGAACAGACATGTAGGTGGGAATATTTATATCTAAGGCCTCAAGTTATACCATGTTTTAAAAGTGGAATCTCTGTATAGCTTAAGTGGGAATTTGCCTATCAAACACTAAAGTGCCTTTCCACAAATGCAGTTCAGTTGGACTGGACTAATACAGATGTTACAATTCTGGGTAGGATTGTGCTACAAATCTGTGTATAGATGTTGACACTATGGAAATTGTTTAACAGGTGGTCATTTGTATCCATGGATTCTGCATCCACAGATTCAATCATAGTTTGAAAATATTATTTAAAATTCCAAAAGACAAACCTTGATTTTGCCATTTAATATAAGAATAATAAGAATAACTATTAACAATATTATATTTGCTGTCTGATAGCTCATTAATGAGATTGAAGAAATGGGTGGAATGGCCAAAGCTGTAGCTGAAGGAATTCCAAAACTTCGAATTGAAGAGTGTGCTGCTCGAAGGCAAGCCAGGATTGATTCCGGTAAGGAAAGTGAAAGAAAGTACTATTTCAATGCAATGTACACCTCTAGACAAGCATCTCTCACTAGGGCATGCCATTCAGATTTTCATCACAATTACTCTTTACTTTTAATAATAATAATATTAAAGTTTATTTATATTTCCTGCCTCACCCAAGGATCAAGGTGGTAGTCTAAATCTAAATAATTGAATATTTAGAGCTTGAATATAGTGTATGAAAAAATATGTAGAGAAGAGAAAACTAGCTATGTGTGTCTTGGTAGAAACAGACTAGCATACAAAACCTCTTTTGCCAGTTAGAAGGTTTTGAATATTCTATTTTTTTTAATGTTTGGTAAATACACAGGTTCAGAAGTAATTGTTGGAGTAAATAAATACCAGTTAGAAAAAGAAGAGACTGTTGAAGTTCTAGCAATTGATAACACTTCAGTTCGTAACAAACAAGTTGAGAAACTGAAAAAGGTAAGTGTCAGATTTGTAGGGATTTTAAGAGGTGAGAGACTTGTTTTTATCACATTGTCAGAACAACTTGAATAAAGTATGTTTAATGTGTTCAGGACCAAATTAGTTAAGAATAATATTGAGGGTAAAATGTCCTATTGAAGTAAACCAAATGACTTTCTTGATTTTCATACACCAAAGAATCATAGAGTTGAAAGGCACTCTATGGGCCATCAGGTTCATCCCCCTGCTCAGTGTAGGTTCTCCAGCTGGTACATTCCCAGCTATCACTAAATTGCTCTCACTGTCAAACAGTTCCTTCCAATGTTCAATTGAAATCTACCTGTAACTTAAAACCAGTAGAACTTAATTCTACTCTTTGTGGCAGCAGAGAACATGCCTGCACTCTCTTCTTATTCACAGCCCTCAAGTTACTGAAAAAGTGTGATCATGTCACCCCTCAGTCTTCTCTTCATCAATTTGAATATTCTCAGACCTCTCCTCATATAGTTTGTTCTCCAGAACATGTCTCATCTGCAGTGCCCCTCTCTGATTTCATTCTCAGTTTGTTTGAATCCTTAAAAAAAGACACCCATAACTGAAAACAGTACTCCAAGTGCAGAATATAATGGAACTGTTACCTCCCTTGACTTGGAAACTATGGCGCGGGACAGACCGTTCAAAAAGGACGGTCTCCCGGTGCCCAGCTTTGGTCCGCAGGGAAGCTGCAGCCTCCATACCGCGTGACTTCCCCATGGACCAAAAAGAACCCGCAAAAAGCGGGTTCTTGTGGCGCCATTATGACCCCACAGTGTGCCAATGGTGCACTCACAACGTCACAATGGCACTGCGACGTGTGGACGCTAGGCACCCATCACGTAATGATGGCAGTGCCCATCTGTACAGGGCGCCGCCATTTTGACGCCCTCGTCACGTGCGAGGGGTGTCTAGAAGCGCTGCCCCTTGCATGTGATGAGGGCACCCTATTGCGCCCATCTGGACTGGGCCTATGATTCTATTAATACAGGCTAAAATAGCATTTTTCTACTTTGCTGAAGCATCACACTGCTGGCTCAGGCTTAATTTATGATTATCAATAATCCCAAGATCCTTCCGGACTCCCCCACGTAAAACAAATAACGTGTATGCTTGAGCCCCATTTAAATGGATGGGGCTTAGGTGCACTGTAACCATTTTATGGGGAAAGAAAGAAGAGGAACACTCAGGAGATACTCAAGGAGGAGTCCAAAACTCAACAAATGAAACAGAGAGAAACCAAATTCAAAACTAATTAAAAATAAATCAGGGAAAAACAAAAGAAAGAAAATGGGGGGGAAAAGATAGCTCTCTTTCCATGATTTTCCAAGGTCAGTGACTAATGGGAGGTGAAAACCCTAATGACATTACAATAAATTTTGAAAGAAGGGTAATTATCTAACATAGATTGAGTTAGGAAGTCAAGGGAATGAAAGAGGAATGAGTGATGGTAAGACTATTTGTAAAGCAGAATTTTGTAGGAGTGAATATTAAGGTATGATGGGATAGCAGTTCCGTTTATTTCAATATGTCCTTAAGACTCAGAGTTGATAATACAATACATTATGAAGGATCTAGAAGGACATAATTGAGGTGTCGAAATTCTAGATATGTACAGTTGGCCCTCCCCATAGGTGGGCTTACCTTCCGCGGCTTTGAGCTTACGTGGAAGGCAAGCCCGACAGAAGTAATGGAGCACATACCCGCGCTCTGAATGAGCAAACACCCCATTATTTTCTATGGGGGTTGAGCATAAATTCTTTTCCCCATATGCAAGGGGGGGGGTCCAGAACAGCTCCCCTGCGTATGGGGAGGGTGGACTGTATGTTGTATGCTTTTATGGTTTAAAAGGATTAATAAAAACATTTAAAAAGAAAAAAAACACCCAAATAATTACTTCCCAGTCAGTGTGACATCAAATACCAAGAAAGATTCTAGAGCAGATCATTAAACAGTCTGTAAGCACTTTGAAAGCAGTGCCTTTTTGTTGAAATTTTGTTAGCCTCCTTGAGTCCCTATGCTGTGAGGGAGGCAGGAAATAAATAAATAAAGCATTGATCACTAAAAGTCAGCATGGGTTTCTTGAAAATAAGTCATGTCAAACTAATCTTAATTCTTTTTTTTTAATAGAGTCATAAACTTGGTAGATGAAGGAATGCTGTGGATGTAGTGTATCTTTATTTCAGTAAGGCCTTTGACAAGATCCCCCATGATAATCTTGCAAAAATGCTATTAAAATGCTTACTAGACAATATGACTGTTAGGTTCATTTGTAATTGGTTGACTAACAGAACGCAAAGGATATTCAACAATGGCTCCTTCTCATCTTGG
Organism: Sceloporus occidentalis; assembly: GCA_023333645.1. Lineage (NCBI taxonomy): Eukaryota > Metazoa > Chordata > Lepidosauria > Squamata > Phrynosomatidae > Sceloporus > Sceloporus occidentalis. The sequence goes on along the minus strand of JALMGF010000004.1, from coordinate 4,979,294 downwards.
AGAGAGGTGACTAGTGGGATGTCACAGGGTTCTGTCCTTGGCCCAGTGCTGTCCAACACCTTTATCAGTAACTTGAATCATGGAATAGAGGACATGCTTATCAAATTTGCAGATGACACCAAATTAGGAGGGGTTGCTAATAACCAAGAAGTCAGGGTCAGAATTAAAAATGACTTTAACAGCTTGGAAAGGTGCACCAATATGAACAAATTTAATTTCAACAGGGAGAAATGTAGGGTATTACATTTGAGCAGTAAAAATTAGATGCACAGATATAGGATAGGCAACATATGGCTTGAAGGTAGTATGTGTGGAAAGGATTTAGGATTATTAGTGGACCACAGGCTGAATATGAGTCAGCAATGTCATGCATCAGCCTAGAAAGCCATGTATCCCCAATCCTATATCTGTTAGTTATTTTACAGTCGACCCTTAGTATCTGCAGGGGTTCCTTTCCAGTCCTCCCCAACCCAGCAGAAAAAAAAATTGGGACCTCAAGTCCTATGGTTTTCAGTGGCCGTGCCCATGGTTGCTTTGTCACAGCTGCGTTCACATGTAGCCATTAGAGGTAGTGGGACTTGCCCGCCAGAGATGCTTAAATTTGCAGATAGCAAGCCATGGTTGGGGCAGGCGAACTGTTCAACATTTTTCTGATTATCATGGCAAAGTAGGTAATCTATTGCAGAAATGCTGACAGGAAATAATGGCTGAAGGTATTAAATATTGCATGACTCCTTTTCAAACATGTTGAGTCTCTTTCTGTTTTCACAACGTTACAATAAGCGCCAACTGTACTGAGGAGCCCTTGTAGGTCTGTTTTGTAAAAATTGCTATTACAGTATTATTATTATTATTATTATTATTATTATTATTATTATTATTACCCTGCTCTTCAGCCAAAAGTCTATCAGAGCAGCTTACAAATTGTTGATTAGACATTTCCCTGCGTTCAGGCTTACAATCTAAAAAGACAAGACACAAAAAGGAGACGGGAATGGCAGTGGGGAAGGTGGAATGTCTAGCAGATCTTCTCTCCCTCAGAGGCCTGGACCATGGTAGATGGACTGGAGGGAGGGCCTTCTTCTCCTACTCTGATTAGGCCTGATGGAGCTGTCCTGCCCTTTTCTCCCTCTGGATGATGGTGGATGGAGGGAGGGCCTTCTTTTCAGGCAAGGCCTGATGGAGCTGGCCTGCCCTTCCCTCCTTCTGGATGATGGTGGATGGAGTGGGGGGGGTCTTCTTTTCTTTCTTCTTTTTATATTTTATTTTACATACAGTTCTGTTTTATATTCTTATTTAATTTTATTTTGTTCTTCACCTTTTTAAAGGTGAAAGCTTGCAGAGATGAAGTAGCAGCCCAGCATTGTCTCACCACCCTAACAGAATGTGCTGCCACAGGACAAGGCAACTTGCTGGCCCTAGCAGTGGAAGCGGCACGTGCAAGGTGTGTGGAAAGTATGATAGGTGTCATAAATTTTTTAATAAATAGTAAATTAATTTCACTTGTTAAAACAGAAAGTTATTCCTAGAAATTGTAGCCATCTGAATCCATAGAAATCTGGCTTGAGGTAAGCAACTGCTATAAAATCTGCACAGCTTCTCAAGATTAGCCAAATGTCTGCGGGCTTTGCTTCTATTTTTTAAAGGTTTTAGTGTTACAAACACTAGATTCTGTAATATTACCAGAGATGTTTTTGTTTGGAATTATAAAGAATTTAATAGTAAATATGGATTACTTCTTCAGTATATGACAACAAGAGCAAAAATATTGTTTGCTCATATTTGGAAATGGACTGAATCACTAACAATAAAAGAATAGATTGTTAAAATTGTGGAGTGAACTCAAGTTGCCAAATTAATGTGGGCGCGTTACACACGTGCCGAAAGTACGCGCTCTGTACGTACTAGGGTTAGGAAGGGGCGTATTAGGGTTAGAAAGGGGCATCTATTTTAGATGCTCCTCAACCCTAGTACGCACGGAGTGCATAGAAAATGGCGGCACCCTTCCACATGGGCGCCGCCATCTTGACGTCGCGGACGCATAGCGTCTGGATGTTGTGCAGTGAAAGTGACGCCACAAGCGTGTGACTTCTGGGGCGCAGAAAGAAACGCCATTTTCGGGCTTTTTTGCTGCGTCCAGGAACCGCGCGGTTTGGCCTGTATGTCTGTAACGTGCCGTGGATTCTAAAGGATAGGCCAATTGAAGACTTTTTGAAAGGCTGGAAACAGTTTATGAATTTTTTGAGCAGTAAGAAATCTAATAATGTAGTAATCTACAGCTATGGTTATAAGTAATTTTAGTACTGTAGAATTATTTAGTTGGATATTTTTCTCTTTTTCATTTTTCTTTTCATTATAGTTAGGTTTGGTGAGTCAGAGCCCTACTTTTTATTAGTCTTATGGTTTTTTTCTCTTGTTCTTTCTTTTTCTTTTCCCCCTATTCCCCTTCTTTTTCTCTTCTTGCCCCTTCAGGTTCTTTATTGTATAATATTTTGATTGTAAATTCTATTGTTCATATTAAAAATTAATTTTGAAAGAATCTTAAAAAAAAAGAATTGTCTACCAGAAAGTTCTAGTGCCTTATCAAACTATAAATCCTAGAATTCTGTAGGATACACCTATGACAAGTTAAAGTGTTTTCAAGGTAGTATAACAAAACCCTACATTAACCTATTATGTTTAATTTAAAAACAACAGTGCTAGCAGCATAGGTAATAGGACTGATAACAGATTCTGTCTGCTACCCTTTGAAATGTTCGAAAAACCAAGCTGCAAATAAAAGGCTTCCTATCCAAATTTATTTTTAGATGTACAGTTGGTGAAATAACAGATGCAATGAAAAAGGTATTTGGTGAGCATAGAGCCAGTGATCGCATGGTGAGTGGTGCTTACCGTCAGGAGTTTGGGGAAAGTGATGAAATTGCTCAGGTTATCAACAGGTACGCTATGCTGTTTATATTTAAATACTGAAATCTCTCATGTAATGTTCACTTAGATTTTTTAAGTTTTGTGTTTCTGAACTGGAGAAATTGCAATCTTTTTTTAGACATTACATGAGCCAAAACTATTTTGGTTTTCTTTTAATTCTATATTTATATTTAAGTTTTTATGTAGCCTTTGAAGGGCACTGAATTTGGATGCTGGGCTTTTTCCAAACTAAAAACAGCCACTCATTGAGAACTTGGAGATGAGTCCCTTCTTTCACTCTAATCTTTACTGATTTTAAAGCCTATACATACCAATATGAATTCTAACTGCAGAAACTTCTAGAGCTGAGAATCTCATTCCATTTGCTGAACAGGAAAAAACATGTGAAGCAGGCTTAAAGTTTATACACACACACAGATGCATAAGACAAAAAAGTAGGGGGTGAGGGGAAGTGAGATGGCCCTCGAGGAAGTATGCAAGCAGACTAGCAAAACATCTGAGAGAATTTACAACTGTGGGAAGAGATCAAATTCTTCATTTAATTCTCCAGGAACCAAAGATTTTAATTTCAAAATCCACTCTGCTTCTTTTTTAAATAGAGTCTTCTGATTATTATTGCAGTGGGTCCTTGGTATCCACTGGGGTTTAGTTCCAGTATATCAGTTCACACACAGCTTGCAGTACTCAAAGTTGTATAAGATATTTGAAATGAAAGACTTTTCTGTTGTAGTGACATCTACCTAGATCTCCTTTTGTGATAGTAATCAATGATGTCTAAATATTTTGAAACCCAGAGTAAACAAATTTATGGAATGTGAAGGTCGTAGACCACGCCTTCTCGTTGCTAAAATGGGCCAGGATGGCCATGACAGAGGAGCCAAAGTGATTGCTACAGGATTTGCAGACCTTGGATTTGATGTTGATATAAGTCCACTGTTTCAGGTATTTTTATCATTTCAGTTAGATTAGATACTTATGTAGCCTTAAGTTTAAATTTGTTGTTTCATTTTAGTTGTAAATACTGAGTCCACAAATTTTTGTTAACATAAGAGTTTGCTTTTCATTTAATTTCAATATTAACATTTTATTATTTCTGGCCTAAATGGCCTAAATCCAGTTAGTTGCAAGTGGAGTAGGCCCATGAATGTGAACTTGATAAATTAACACTTTTGTAAGTTCCATTAGTTCTAGCTAGGAGTAGTAATTGGATTTAATTCTGTATGTTTATTACCTGAATCCATAATTATTCTGCTTTGGTGTAGGTACAACAACAACTACTACAATTTATTTCGGGCATTGACCAGTATAAAAAATAAGAATACAATTATTAAAACAAGAAACAAAATTAATCTCTGCCATGTAACATCAGTTATTACTAACAATCTGGAGACTAACCATTTGGAGACAATTTTTGCTACTTTAAGTATAGAAGTTTGGTTTTGACTATCCAACAGATAGCGTAAATAAAAAACATCAATGTGTCCTGGAAATTTAAGTTAAAAGAGGGGTAATCAGCTGGTGGTGAATGTCCTTATAAAATTGACAATACAGAAGTACTTGAGCTGTAGTTTCTATAGGACCAGTATTACAAGGACAGAATTGAAATTCATAGGGAATTTCCCCATATTTCTCTTTCAGTACTGCTGTTGGGAGAACATTGAATCGAGCTAATGATAAAGCTGTCCTAAATTTAGGCACAGTAACATAAGTTGATTGTTTGCAAATGAGTAATTGGAAAAGGCAGCAATTTCTGTCTGACCTTCAGAATCTAGAATCCTTTGTCTTACAACTGGTTACGCTTGATCTAATCCTAAATTTAGAATGGTATCACTCGAAAGTCCATAAGGTTTCTTATAGATAGCTGTTTCCCAAGAGGATTTATAGTTGTCTACCAATATTACCTGGAACAATCCACCAGGGTTTTTATGGCATGGTACACACAGCGCTAAAGTGCCTTGCTGGCACCATACTAGGTTTAAGGGACCATGCGGCAACCGCATGCTCCCTAAATCTAGTACTGTATACAAGCGCCACCATTGTGACATGACGGATGCATAGTGTCCACACGTCACACCATCTGTGACATCATGAGTTGCCATTGGTGCACTCGCAACGTCTGCCCTGTGGGGCAAAAAGAACTTTTGGAAGGTCTGTACCGCGTCTATGGAACTTTAACCAATAAGTAAATATGGATTCGAGTTTACTGACTCCTGCTTCCCTTCGAAGTACAGCATTTGGTACATATCAGGTAATCTGAAATATGCTCCTCAAAAAATTTATTTGAACTCTTTCAAGTGAGGTCATATTACTGTATGGCCTTAATTGAGCCCCATATAACAGATGAGCCCGAGCTTTGGCCATGAAGAGCTTAATTGCAGCAGGAATGAACTGTGCTCCTTTAGTGAAAAAATAATTTTGAATGGCTATAACAGTTCTCTGTGCATTCCAAGAGACATAATCTGAATGAGCAGGAAGTTCCTCCTAATGTTGAGGTGGAATCTCTTTTCCTGTATATTGCATCCATTGTTCTGGGTCCTGTTCTCTGGAGCAGCAGAAAACAAGCTTGTTCCCTCCTCAATATGACTTCCCTTCAAATATTTAAACAGGGCTATCATATCACCTCTTAACCTTCTCTTCTCCAGGCTAAACATCCTCAGCTCCCTAAGTCGTTCCTCATAGGACATGGTTTCCAGACCCTTCAACCATTTTAGTCACCCTCCTTTGGACACACTCCAGTTTCTCAATGTCCTTTTTGAATTGTGGTGCCCAGAACTGGACACAATATTCCAGGTGGGGCCTGACCAGAGCAGAATACAGTGGCACTATTACTTCCCTTGATCTAGACACTATACTTTTATTGATGCAGCCTAAAATTGCATTGGCCTTTTTAGCTGCCTCATCACACCGTTGACTCATGTTCAACTTGGACTCCTAGGTCCTTTTCACATGTAGTCTTGTTCAGCCAGGTGTCCCCCATCCTATACGTGTGCATTTCATTTTTCTGCCCTAAGTTGAAGTTCATTTTGTTAGCTTTGGCCCAGCTTTTTAGTCTTTTCAAGTTGTTTTGAATTTTGATCCTGTCCTCTGGAGTGTTAGCTCCTCTTAATTAATCAAATAAGGAATTAATGAGTTTATATAGTAATTGAATAAAATTGGAGCCAGTTCACATCCATGTCTGACTCCCTTCTGAACTTGTATTTCCTTGGTAACATGCCCTTGAATGCTACATCTTACCTCAATCTGGTGTTTTCGTGGGTTTTAATAAGCAGCAAAAGTAGATGTTTGTCTATGGAGGTGTTTCTAAATTTGTTCCACTGTCTAGATCTAGATACTGTGTCAAACACTGACATGAAATCAATAAATGCTGCAAAAAGAGATTGACTGGTTTGATGAGATTACTTCTCTACTAGATAATGCAAAACCATTGCATGATCTATGGTTGATCTTCCTGCCCTAAATCCAGCCTGTTGAAGCAAGATTGTCAGGGCATATTGATCTAATGAAGATAATCTAATCACTTGTGACTGTAATGAGGTGGATGTTAGAATACCCAAGCCCCCACAAAGCCTCCCATGGCCTGGTGCAATTGTCTTATACCCTTCTACATACAAATCTTCCACAAACCAAGTTCCTTGAAGAAAAATAATAATATATCTGGAAATAAAGGACAGAAAAGAGGGGTCTCTACTTCAGGGTTTCCACCCTGCAATATTCCAGGAGATAAAAGTAAGGGAGATAAGATTTGTTGAATGTCAGTCATTTTGGTCCAGAAAAGGTACTGGTGCAGGTGCTGGCCTACAATCTCTGCTTTTTTGTGAAGCTAAATTCTCATCTCTGTCTCTGTAATCAGATTGACTGAGTCTGATTTGTTGCTTGAATGCTGTTGCAGTTGGGCAACATGAACTACATCGATACATTTTTTTTTGTTGTTGTTGTTCTTAGGTGACGTTGAGCATTCAGGAAACACATGTATCAGTGGTCCATCTGAGGGGTGGAGGGTAACAAGGAATTAATAGACTCTGTTGTAGCAGTCACTAACTGTAACACTGATTTAACTGCCTCTAGTTTGCACAATATAAGTTGTTGGTCCTCAACGAGAGAATACCAAACATCTGGGCAAGTTCTTCCTCATCTTTCTAAAAGTTGACTGATGTCTGTATTTTTCTCTTAATTGCATCAGTGGTGTTATATCTCTGATGTACAACATCTCCTCATCTTGTAGCAATCTGCTGTGTGGAAGATTGCTGACTAAGATCACAGTCTTTGAGGTTTAAGACAGCCTTCCTCATAAATTTGGCTTTCTTCCCAAAATTTAGCAGTGGCTGAACATTATTGTTGTGAAAAACATGTGTAGGTATGGTTAAGAATCTCCCTAGCGATCCTCCTTAGGATCAATGTGGGAAGGCTAGGATGCTTAAATGTCAATATTATTCTTTCAAACTATTCCATCTGGGTAGCCAGGGTATTTCTGTAAGCTCATTACTGTGTAGCCATGGATGGTGGAGTTGTGAGAGTGAGTAAAGCACTGCTTGCTTGTTGTACCACCTACCCTTATTAAAAGGATTTATTGCAACCTGGAGCAGGATCCTGTTCTGCTGTAAAATTAACTTATCTCTGTTGACTACCCTGCGTGTTATATCTTGTGCAGCGTACAAATGCTGGGAATGTTCTGGTTCAACAAAATTAGTGGCAAATTTCATGGATAGTTTTGTTACAAACTTTCCCACTATGTCCTTAAGTTCATTTATTTTCCAATTAATGCCCAACAGCTGCTCAAAAATTGCAATAACTGTTTTAGTAGTTAACATGCAGTTCTTAGCAACCAGGTCCAGATCAGCATTTGTTTTAATGGTGGTTTTTAAAACACTCACCCCTCTGGCATCTAAGGAACCCTCCTCATCAGAAAGAGGGAAATCATCAACCTCCCAGACAGATGAGGCATAAGATTTATCAGAAGGATTTGTGAGGAGGGGGAAAGAATGGAGAAGTATTATTCACTGCATCTTTATGCTGAAATAAATCCTCCAATCTTAGCTGTCTGAGAGTTGCTGCAGCCTTTGTAATTTCAATATGCTAGGAGTTTTTTCTGTTTCTTCTCAGGCTCTCTCCCCCTTTCAGTCTTCATGTTATTCTTTCCTTTTAAGATCTTCCTCTTTCTCTTTAAACTTTTTTTTATTCCTGTCTTGTTGGCTGCTTTGTTGCCGTCTTCAGCATTCATTATCTACATAGGTCCAGGTAGTGTTTAGTGGAAATAATAGGGTCTAATAGCTTAACGTAGCCTTAGGCCCTTATCACACAAGCAAAATTTGAAGTTATCCCAGGGTCAGTGTGAAGGCAATGCAGGGGCAATCATGGGGTTTCAATCAGGAGCCATCTTAAACACAAACGGGGGTCATTCCAGCTGAAATTGACCCGACTTAACCTAAAGCAGGAGGATAAGACTTTGCCCACATGATCATTTCTTAATGAAATCACTGGAGCTGCAGAAAGAATGAGCAGATAGATCTTCACACTCCATATTTCAAAATATTGGTAGAATAATAGGAACTAGAGCCTAGTATTGATATGAATATATACATTATCTTTCAGTTTTCTACCAGATCTCGTGTAATAATCGGTATATTCTGCTTTGATGTTTTTACAGCATTCCTGAATTGGAAAAGGCATACTGAGTAGGCATATACTGTTTTCTTTGTGATACACTGACACTTTCTAAGAATTAGATCTCAACGCCCATACTTATTAAAAGAAATGCCAGAAGCAGCCTTAATTAATTAATGTAATGGGGAAATGTGGTGCATTTTGTCATTGTTATTTTGTGTGAAAAATGAAGCATACTTGGTACTGAATTTTATTTTTTTCTCATCTTTTTTGTTACTTCATTTGCTTTTTCTCCTTAGACACCTAGTGAAGTAGCCCAGCAGGCTGTAGATGCTGACGTACATTGTGTTGGTGTGAGTACTCTAGCTGCCGGTCACAAAACACTCGTTCCTGAACTCATCAAAGAACTGGCTGCCCTTGGCCGCCCAGATATACTTGTCATGTGTGGAGGTGTGATCCCACCTCAGGTACCATACACCATCTCTTTTCCAAAGATACTATAAAGCCTAAGATTTCTTGTTTGTTCTTGTGTCATTTATTTTGAGGATGGTGAGTGTTTATGTCTGCATTATAATTTGATCTGTTTGTCTGATCACTGCTTTCCCAAAATGGGTATGTAATGGAACCAAAATGAAGACTTGGGTTTGAATTTGGTACCTTAGTATTACCATAGCAGATTTCTGTATAAACCGTTTTTCGCAAAAGTTGCAATTAGATTGATTTCACAGGCTGTGTGCAAGTTTGATATGAATGAGCATACATCAGAATTTTTTTCTTAAAACCTGCTGGGTTTGGCTCATTTTGCAGAAACCTGGTATGAAGCGGGTTATAAAGATTGTTCCTATTAAGGTTTTTTATTCACTAAGAGAGAAGTCAATATCAGCCAGGGCAATGCCAGTAAAATTCATTCTCTTCTATAAGCAAGTTATATCAGTGAACCAGGTTTTGCATAACATCTGTCTACTGAAGTTTGTGAATCTGCATGTTTACAAAAGTTCAAGGAAAAGCTGTGCTGCAAAATTACCTTTGTCCTAAATTAATAAAAAGGGTATTCAGGATTACAGATATAAAATTTCCAGAAATTTTGAAGCCACAGGGAAAAAAAGGTTCTCAACTCTTTCACATGTCAGTTTATTTCTTGATTTAGTGTGTTTTCAAACGTAGACTACCGTAGATTCTTTCAGTGCCCCCTAAAGGAAGAAATGCATCTTGTTCTTTCACTGGAGAATTCAGTTTGTAATTTAGGATCTGCTTGTGCACAGAAATGAGAATCATCTGAGACTGTATGTGGTTTTTAGAAATGATTTGGAGAATATATGAACACCTTGTCTTAAAGATTTTATTCATCATGCTAAAATAAAACATTCCATAATCAGTTTTCCTCCTTTTTTCAATTTCTCAGAAAAATCAGAACAAAAAAGGATTCAGGAAAAAACGGGAAAAAAGTTTTTTTCTGAATTTTTCCAGTTTTTTTCTGGGCCTTTCCATCTCTATTCAGGATGATATGTTGCAACTAAGTTCAAAGTCTGCCACTGTAATGTGTACAATTGGAAATATCCAATAATATTTGAAGAAATGAAACAGTTTAAACTAAAAGTTGTAACTTGAACACAGATAAGAACGTTTTTCAGCCTTTGCTATTCTATTTTGGTATTTATGACTTATATAAAAATGATATTTAGAGCTACAGATCCTGATAATCTTGGGTAGGTCATAATATGTATCCGGATGATCTGATTGTTCGCTTTCAGTAAAGGTATTACCTACAACAGAATCTACAAACTCCCCCTCCCCATTTTAAGCAAGCCAAAGTTATTAAGGATATTGCACAAGTGACTGGATTTGAGCTAAATAAGTATTTGCTGTTATGGACCATACTTTAGTATATTACATTTCCCCCCACTGCTACATTACTATCAGTGAACCCTAGTCCTGTACAATGTGTTCTTCATAACTTGAATTAAGGTTTGAATGTATTTTATCTTTTTTTCTCTCTCTTTCCTCCTGATAGGATTATGACTTCCTGTTTGAGTCAGGTGTCTCCAATATATTTGGCCCTGGAACTCGAATCCCAAAGGCAGCTCTCCAAGTTCTTGAAGATATTGAGAATTGCATGAATAAGAGGCAACAGTTGATGTAAATTCTTACTACTTAATGGTAAACCTTGTAATTTGTTATAATGTAATGTAAAGAAAATAATTTCTATCAGATGAGCTACAGCTGATGCAGTTATACTTTCTAAGAAGATAATGCTGCCTGTTTGAAATATAGATGAAATATATAACTGCATAAAGTTGAAGACAGAAGAGAAGATCAGATGCACAGATTTTCAATAGATTCTTGCATATGTTGTCTTCAAAGTACTTCAGTAAACTTTATTACACTAAATTGTTAGAACTTTGCTGTTTTGTTTTTCAAATACTAAGGGGTGAAACAGACGGCTGATTTTCAGCAACTTGGAGCTGCCCCTTTTAGGATGGATTGGGGCTGCGGGAACAGATGCTGTGGCCCAAATCCAGCCAGCTTCTGCCACAAATAGGAGCAGAAAAGATCCACTCCTATTTGAGGCAGAAAAAAAGCCACCCCTTTGCTGCTAGAGATGGATATTTGCCAGCTTCAGGGTGAGTGCTGTCTAAACACCATGCCCCCAAGCCAGCCAAAGTACCAGTAATCCCATGGCAACGAAAGACATCTCAACATTTTCTGCTCACTTCATTACTGCATGTACAACACATTAACTATCAGTCATGGCAACACCACTACATCCTGTAGTGTTACTTTTGCACAGATAGCAGGAACTCCACAACTGGAGTCTCCTGAATAGCTTCTTTAGCATGCTTATAAGAATGTTTTTGATTGCATGGTACAAAGAATTATTACAACGCTGCACTAGGATGGCAGACTTTCATGGAGATTTGCATAGAATGCAGAAGCTCTCTGAGACAAAGGCTGTCATAAGGGAGTTGGAGAGAAAAGTTTATGCATTAAGGAGAGGCTGGAACTTTGTGTTATGTGTTTTCAGTTACATTTTAATGCAAATTATTAATAATAGTGACAAGGCATTTCATGCTCTTCTCAGTGCCTTTGAATTTTAATTTCAGGACATTTTATCCCACAATGTGCACTAGAAGATGGATAATCAAAATAAATGTAAACATTGCCTCATGTTCATTAATGTGTTCAATTGGGATTACTGTTCTTCTGCTTCACAAAAGTGGAATACATACATACATTTTTTTTTTAAATTAAGACTGAGCCCTTCCCGGGGACTCATCCTTCCCAGGCACCAATTCATTGCATGCATCTGAGGAAGTAGAGTAGACCAAGTCCATAAAAGCTTATACTACAACATATTTTGCTCAGTTAGTCCCAAAGATGCTACAAGATCCCTTTGTAGAAGAGTGAGCCACATTAAAGCTGCCTGTTCTCTTGACCCCCCCACCTGGGTTTTGTTTTTTTTTTTTAAATTAAAAGGCTCCCTCATGCCCTCTAAGGGCCTATGAAAGATTTTTGTGAAATTGCTCCCTTTCCAAAGCAATTTTTCACTCCTTAGAGTGTGGGGGGTGGGGGTGAGGGCTTTCTCCCCAAAACCAGAAGTGATGTCCAACCACGTCTCATTCTGAAGAAAGTCCCCACTTGGGCCTCAATCTTACCCAGACTGGGAAAGCTGGGTAAATTGTTCTCATTGCCCATAAAGGACATGAAGATCTTCTCCCTGCGAAAAATAAAAAATTGGGGTGGGGTGAGGATGCAGTTGATGTGTGCTTACCCCAGGGCTCAGGATGTTGTCTGTTTCTTTTAGATTGATCACTCTTCCCATTTTACAGTCAGAGGCTAATAGTACACAGAAATAGCATTATATGTCAAGGATGTATACCTCTATAACAGTGGTTCCCAACCTGTGGGGTCGAATTACCCTTTCATGGGGGTCGCCTAAGACCATTGGAAAACACCTATTTAATTACAGTTATGAAGTAGCAACGAAAATAATTTCATGGGTTTGGGTCACCACAACACGAGGAACTGTATTAAAGGGTCACGGCATTAGGAAGGCCGGGAACCATTGCTCTATAAGGAGATCTTTGACAGACCATGAAAAACAGGTTAAGAGCATTTGGGAGGAAAATCAAAGAAGAGAGAAACGGTGATCTCGTCATTGGTGTCTACTGTAGGATTCCAGGCTGGCCTGAAAATTTGGAGATTCCTTTCTAAAACAGCCAAATTTTTCAGCGATGGAAGTGGAAACATCCTATAACATGGGTTGATTCCATCTCTTGCTCCGAAATAGGCAGGAAAAACAGACTTGAGGCCACCAGAGGGAGCAAACCCCACCATCCCTCAGTCTTTTTCCTGCCTCGCACCGATTAGGCAGTGTTTTTCCTTTTCTCCTCCTCCTTTGTCTTAAAGACTTTAATATTTCTTCTAATATTTCTTCTATTCTTCTTCTATTCATGATCTGTTCTCTCCTGCCTTGGCAACTACCTGCAAAACCAGCAATGTTTTCTTTAGTCTTGCTCTATCTTTTTGACTTTCTAGCGGCTGAAACAAAGCCAGGCAGGGAGAGACAGTCCAGAAGCTGCTGTGCAACTAGGCCCAACTCCAGCATTAAAGAAGAACAAGACAGCCCAGCCATGTCTGGCTGAAGGGGCTGAAAGGCTAGGTAGTCCAGGCACGGCTGGAGGAGGGAGATCCCTCTGACCTGGACCAGATGCACTCTGCTGCAGTCTCCAACCCCGGAAAGGGGTCTGCGCAGTGAGATGGAAATCCTGAAAGGAATTGGCACAGTGGAGGAGGGAATATTCCCTGTCCTTAACCAAATGGCGCCACACCGCAATCACCAACCCCAGAAGGGGTTTGGGCGGTGAGATGAACAACCTGAGAAGAAGAGCCATCCTTCCTTGGCCAGATTGTGCCCACTGCAGACATCAAACCTGGGCAGTGAGAGAGAGAGGAGACAGACTTCAAGAGGTGAGTGGTGATCCTACTTCTAATCCTATGTTTGTGGGTTAAGATTTACCCCAAAAGTTTGTTCCTGCCTTGCATTGTCAGTTTTCAAGGAGATTTCAGTGACCTCAGAAGTACGAGTGGAGAGTTTGTTTCTGGCTTGCATTGCCAGTTTGAAAGAGACCTCGGTTGCAAGTGGAGAGTTTCCCTCCAAAACCAACTGCCTCCTCTTCCTGCTCCTCTCCTTCCTCCATGATCCACTCAGACTGGCGCACCTACAGTGCCTGATCTGTTTCAGGTAATAGTTTGGCATAAACACGAGGAGCCTAGAGTGGTTCCTCTAGCTATTTCAAAAATAGATGGCACAGATAAATCACTTGTTCTGACATATGTCCCGGAAAACTGGGAATAACCCGGAATGGAGGGTCTAAAAATGTCCCGGATAGCTGGGCATGTTTGAAGCAGCAGATCCCAGATTCATCCTTTGTTCCAGATTGCATTTTGTCAGAGACCTCAGACTCCAGTTTTTTTTACTGGAACTGACACCTGAGCAAGCCTTCACCTCTCCTCACCCCTCCTTTTATTCTTCTCTATGGAGACATAGAACTACACAATGAAAAGAAAATCCAGGTGATGATAGCTCTATGGGGCGGGCTGGCTGGCTGGGAGAGGAAAAGGGAACCAGGGAGAAGGTGGGGATAGCCTGCAGCTATCTTGAATGGGCAGTGAAGTTGAGTCTCTCTCTCTCTCTCTCATTTTTTATCCCTCTCCCATTGGACTCTTTCTGCCTCAGAGAGAGAGAAGGGTTTTAAACATAAACAAAGGCACCTTTAGTTTTGGGTGAAGCTCACCTGAGACAGGAGGGTTGTGTGAGGGGAGGAGGGGAAAGAAGGGGGGGGGGAGAAAAAGAATAAGAAAAAAGGTGTATGTACAAAAGAGCTACTGCTCTGCACAGTACAAAGTGAACAGATTGTGCTGCCTACAATTCAGATGGCTTAATATATGGAATAGTGGTTTGGTTTTTGGACAAGGAACACAAGCCAGAGGTGGGGAGTGGGGGGCACGCAGGGACTAAAGATGGGGGGGGGGGAATCCTGGAAACACTTGAGCCTTAAGGAGATGATGAGGAGAGAGAGAGAGGAAGGTGGGAGAGCTTCAGGATCTGGTCTTTCACCTGGCTTTTCACACTGTCTGCCTCCCTCCAGAATGAGCAAATGAATAATCACACCACAATCCTAAAGAGGACTACTCAGAAGCAAAATTAATTTGGGTTTGCTAAAATTTGCTCTGTGTGCCCACACAAAGTGACCCCTGCTAGTCTGGTAGAATGAAGGATTTTTTAATCAAGCCTAGACACATTACTCAGAGCAATATCCTATTGCTTTTAACCAGATTAGCAGGCTTACCCATCAGTAAGTGAGTGTACTCCACTTACTTCAGAGTAAATCCCACTGAATGCAATGGAATTGCTTCTGAGTAGTCACTATTGGTTATATCTTGAGGAAGAAGACTAACAAAAATGTAATTAATAGTTTCAGCTATCTTCCAAGTTTTCCAGAGTTTAGTCACATGAGCAAGGACATGATGATAAGAATTCAAATGCCTGCATATTAATAAAACATTTCTTCTGTTATGTATCATGTACTATTAAAGCATGGGGTTTTTTTTTAATGTATCTGTGAATTCACTTTTTCAAAACGTTTTTGTCTGATTAATTTTTGCGCAACACTTGGCAGCATTCTGTAAAAGACAGCTATATTAGGGTAAACTTCCAGATCAGTAAATGTATTAATCACATGCAACAAAAGCCAACTGTAAGATTCCCTCCTCGAGTATTTAAAAAACCAATAACTGGGTGACCTTGGGTAAGTGACAGTCTTTCAGACTCCCTCCTTTTTTTGTTTATGTCAGATCAGTTGTAACTTTTTAAATGGTGCAAGGGTTAAACACAGTAGGAAAAAAATGCAACCATTAATGTGCTGAATTTGCATAAGTAGAATATAAATTAGAATCGATTGCATAATTAGAATATTTTCATAATATGTAAATTAGGTACCCAGATTTTAAGAAGTGGAATATGGCAAGCCTATTTATTAACTAAGTAGTGGGCTGGAGTCTTTTCTGGTGTTGGTAAATGCATGACTGGAGATACATTAGGGTGAAGAAACCATTTGTTGCCAGAGTGTTTTTATATGTGATATTTCTTGTTGAAGCTTATAAACTTGATGCTAGATACCAGATTTCTGTGACTGTCTCCCCCTATGTTGGCTGGGTTTTACTCATGTGCAGGTATTGATACAGAAGTTTGTCTCTTGTAGTCTATTGTTTCCTTTAGAAAATGGTCTCCTAAATTCATCCATGCCTAAAGGAACTAAACAGCTAATGCATTATCTGGCTATTGTAAAGAAGGAACCAGGCAACAGCTGAGTTGATTATATGGAAATGGTTTATTGAACATAATCATAGAGTCGTAGAGTTGGAAGAGACCACAAGGGCCATCCAGTCCAACCCCCTGCCATGCAGGAACTTTCAATCAAAGCATCCCTGACAGATGGCCATCCAGTCTCTGCTTAAAGATAATACAAAAGCTAATAACAATAATGACCTAACAGTAACAGCATAATACACTAACAGGATTGTACTTTGTACATTGTTCCCAAAATCCTTTACCAACTGCCTTGTGGCCTTGTGTCCCTCATTGCACCTCTCATCTGACCAATTGCCTATATCTGGATAATGGCCTCATCAGTTTGAGGTAGCTTGGCCACAGGTCCATTAATTTGTACTTTCTGTCCCCCCCCCCCCTTATAACTTTGCATGCCTTACTGTTTTAAGCATTGTATATACAAACTGGTTGCAAGTTGCTCTCTGAATGTTCTTTTCAACCAGATTAACAAGGCTAAACCAGCTCTGCCTTAGGGAAGACAAAGATATGCTGAACAGTGGTGTTAATTCAGTTAACATGGGGGAAATTGCAGCTTTCTGAAGAATGGCCTGCTACAGTCTAAGGCAAACCCAAAAGAGAGAGGATGGAGGATCATTTGCTTGCTAAAAACAGCATAATACATAGGGTGCGGGCTCCTAAGCACTATTACATTAAGGACTTATCACACGTGGGGGGGTTGCAGCTCAGATCCGCAGTCACTCCTGTTCTAGCAATGCAAAGCGTGATTTTTTTCACACCAGATCCAGAGTCACTCCTGTCTAGCAATGCGAATTAAGGTTAAAACATGATGTTTTACCACACCTGGTTGCCTTTTTGTTGTCCTTCCGAACTGAGAGGGAAGCGAAGTCAGTTAGATTCCAAGCAAGTCACGTGATGCGGATTCAAGCAAAGGGGAGTGATGGGATAGGTGTCACTGTGAAGGAGGGGAGCAGAACGGGGTCTAGGAGAAGGCAGGGGATGATGGGATTGGTGGCAGGCTGAAGGGGGGAACAGATCGGGGTCTAGGAGAAGGCAGGGATGATGGGATTGGTGGCAGGCTGAAGGAGGGGAGCAGATCGGGGTCTAGGAGGACACAGGGGACATAGGGGATGATGGGATCAGCTGGTTGCCAGAGAGGAGGAGATGGTATGAAGGAGGAGGAGGGGAATGTTGGAGCAGAACGTAGGAAGCCAAGGGGGGTGACATCGGAGTGCTTTTCCACACCAGACCAATTTGAAGTGCAACCGAAGTGAGCTTCAATGCGAATTCTGTGAAGTCACTTTTTTTTCAGTTTTACCAAAATGAGGGGTCACTTTGAAATCACTGCAGAAGCACCTTGCAAGGAGCTCCCATAAAAAGCAATGGCGTCTGACAACACATTCACTTTACGACATGAATGTGCATCATTGGAAGTGCAGTCACTTCATAAGTGAGTCAGAAAATCCCAAAAAAGCTCTGTGTGATATACCTCCAAGACCTCCCAATAGTACTGAACTGAATTATGAAATTGCTAAGTTATCTAAAACCATTAGAGAATACTTCTGTGCATCTTTGTCACAGAAATCAGAATTCCCTGGTAAAGAATAAATGTTTACAACAAAGAAGCCACTGGGAGAGGGAATTTAATTGTAGTATAAATAGATATGAAAAACCAACACAGCCTTAATGTTAAAGGAGGGGGAAATAATGGCTTAGCTCAATGCTTGTAAGCAGAACCCTTTCAAGTGGCATAGGGAGGCAGTACAGTGGTCCCTTCTTTTACATGGGGGATCCGTTCTGGACCCCCCTTGTAAAAGAAATTCCGCATATGCTTGAGCCCCATTAGAAGTAATGGGGCTCTTGCTCGTGGCAGCATGGTGGTGTGGTGGCGTTGCGACGCACATGCGCCATGGGCACACGTGCCATTGCTCCTTCTGGCGCATGGTGCCGCTTCTTCTATTGCTGCCTTCAGCGTATGCTGAAAGCAGCATATAATGCATATGATGCAGGCGCACTGTATTACAAACTTAAATAAATCTCTTGGGAGACACATTGCATGAATAATAATGTATGGAAAGAGTAGGAGGAGGGAACAGGTTTGCCTCTGCTGATAATTCTACCTTTCCATGATAGAACATGGAATTTTATTGTCATTTTTTGTTTTGTAATCCACCTTGATTCCTTCGTGAAAAGGCGGAATATAAATAATAAAATAATAATAATAATAATAATAATAATAATTATTATTATTATTATTATTCACAGCTACATTCTTCAGAGCTACATTCTCAGTCTTGCCTGAGAGCCTGGACAGCTACCTGCTCTAACTGGAGTTCCTGCATGGAGAGGGGAGTGATGGTGGACTTAGTGGTCTGTACAGCTCCATGGTTTGGACTCTGCAATCATTCTTCCAACTTGAAAATCTCTAGGGCTAGAAAAAAGGGAGTGTGTACCCATGGAGGCTTTAATCCTTTTCCTGAGATTGCTAAACCTTGAATATATACACAACCATTCCCTATAGAGCCTTACAGTTTCTATACAGGTAGGCTGATCACTGTTATTGTCCCTTTCCAAAAATGTCACTGATTACATCAATTCCTGAAATTAAGCTATAACAATACTCATTCTAGACAACTGTTTATGGCACAATGTATGCCTGATGAAAGACAGCTAGCCTTTATTCCTATCCATAGTGGGTTTCTATCATGCTTTCTTGCCTCATATGGTTTCCTCACAGGTCCCTCTGTTTTGATATCATGCTGTCATTGCTTCATTTTTGTTTGTTTCTCATATTTATAACAATGGCAAGAAAAATCCACTTCACATACTGCTATCCCATGTAGTTTACTTTTCTATCCTCTTAGTCTTTCTCCTGTTCATTCCATCTCCTTTCTTTGTTTGATATTTCTTCTGCAGCAAATAATTCATATTTAATTCTCTGCTGATTCTCCAACATAGTTCTCAAAGTGTGAGGCTGGTGGCCTTAAGGGAAGTATGGACTCAGTGTTCTGTGACCTCATTTATTCTTTGCTGTGATAACTTGAATAAGAAGTGAGAAGTGCAGAGCAACCTTTTCATAAAAACTCCATTTCTTATTTCAGTGCTGAGAATAAGAAGTGTGGAAATGGTTTTAGCATGTAATTCCATACAGGATTTACACTTGTTTTGACACATGGGGGGGCCGAGGCTCTTCCATAAGAGATTCAAACATTCAAGCATTTAGCACTGATGCTGTATGTGGCGGGTTACCGACGGGCAAAAAGGGGTGTGTTCATGACGTCATGAAGGTATAGCCTTCAGACGGCCCTTACCTGAATGCCGCCATGAACACGCCGCCCGCACGCCCCAAGCGGGAAGAAGCGGCATTAAAAAGGTGCTGCTTTTCCCCGCTTCTTTTCTATATACTGCGCAGCTGCGCAGCTCCGTCTATAAGCTGCTGCACCGGTACACCAGAATTGTTACGCCGCTAATTTAAGTTGCCCATTTAAAAGTTCCGTGTCTGCTGCGTCGCATAATGAGTCGGGGTCCTGGAACATGCGCAGTTTGCACCGAGGCTCTAATTAGAGCGTCAGATGCCATGCAGATGTGGAAGCTGCGGCACAGCTGCACTCTATTTTAATGCTCGTAACCCTAACCCTAACCCTAACCCTAGAGCAACATGTACGCATGCGCTGCTAGAATTGGGGAAAGTTTGGAATTTAAAGTGAACCCCTACACACATTCCTGTGCCATTTTCACCTAACAATAAAAAACCCCTAAAACTTTAAATATTTACATATGTACAAGGGAGGTGATGGGGGATGGCAGGGGGACAGCGGTGGCAGCAGCAACAGCTGTGGCTGTGCATTGCAGATTCAGCAAGAGTGTGGGGACCAAAGGAGAGGAGGCATCCATGACGCTGGTGACACTACCAACGTGCAAGCAGACAAGGATGCCAACACCAGCTGATCACCAGCTGGCAGGAGACCACCATTGTTCTTGGGCAGGGCGAGGGAAAAAGTTTAAAGGGGCCTGGGCGCTTTAAATGTGCACATAGGCTTTCTGCCGCCGGTGCTGAGCGCCGCAGCTGCGCAGCTGCGCATCCGCCAGCCGGCAAAAGAAAAAAAAAGCCCCGTTTTTGGCCGCCCGTGAGGAAGCTGCCTCTCTCTTTGCAGCATCCTCCGAGGCGGCGGTATGGAAACTGCGGGTCAGAAACGGCCGCAGGTGAGGCGTCTTCACTGCCCCCCCATGTGGAAGCCCCATCTCCTGAGCCACGCCCCCGGGGTGGGCGGTCTGGAGGCTCCGTATTCAGCAGAATACACCTCCAAGACGTCTTCCCCTGCCCGTCTGTAACCCGCCTGTATTTCATTTGGGTCTGATATTTTCCTGTAGAGTCTTTCATAATTACAACATTAAGCCTTCTGGTGGGTGGAAGAAAATAAATGATGGGAATGTTAATAGCAAAAGTAGCAGCACCAGAAGCTAAAAGATATCTGGTAAGGGTTATCATTATCATCATTATTATTATTTTGGCATAGAAGGCTGAAGAGAAGCTGTGAATAAGTACAGACCCGGATGGGAGATTACCAGGTGCCATAGGCTATATTTTAGAGGAAGGAACTGGCAAACCCACGTCTGAATGTTTCTAAGAAAACCCTATGAAATTTATGGGGTTGCCATAAGTTGACAGGCAACTTGAAGGCACACAAAGTATAGGATACATCTTCAAATTGCCCTTTTGTTGGGAGGCATGTGGTATTAAATCCCTTCAAAGAAAGCATGAATTTCCCAATTGTTTTCTAATAGTTATCTGGCAAAAATCATATAGCTACCTAATAAGATGTTGCCTTTTCTTAATGACTTTGTAATGCCTATAAAATCAAGTCACCTGTTGACTTATAATGATTCTTTAGGCAAGAAATATTCAGAGGTGATTTTACCAGTTCCTTCCTCTGAAATATAGCCTACAGTACCTGGTATTCCTTGGCAGTTTCCCATCCAAGTTCTAACCAGGGCTGACCCTTCTTAGCTTCCAAGATCAAACAAGATCTGGTGCCTTAAGAGCAGTGGTCCCCAAACTGTGCTCTTTAAGGGATTTTGGATTTCAGCTCCCAGAATCCCAGACTATTGGCCAACATAGCTGAGGCTTCTGGAAGATGAAGACCAAAAGCTCTTAAAGGGCACAGTTTGGAAACCAGTGCTTTAGCGTATTTAAGCACTGTAAAATCTACTTTCTTTAAATAGGTTATTTCATCATTATTATGTAAATTTACACCGGAAGCTAAATTTAGAAGCAAATGTAGTCATGATATATTGATCTCATGATACATAATATTTCTAGATGTCCTTTTGTGACATCTCCTGCATGTTGTGGTTTGATCCTGATTTGTTCAAAAGATGTCTAAACAGTTGTAACAGAAATTTGGGCTGAGTGGCAGTCTGTTAAGAAAGTGTGTTTTGTATCCATTACTAAGGCTGTGGAGTCCTAGTTCCTTGTCTTTGACCCCTTAGCTCATCAAACAGGCTAACATAAAAACAATAACAAATGAAAAGTACATGAAAGTGTCTGTTCTCTTAACTCCATTAGTACTTCTTGTGGCAGTGTTATTGATATTACAAATACAAATTTTGTCTATATGCTGAATGTTCTTAAAATCTTGTTTCTTGCTAGTAATATGGTTTTCTTTTCAAACAGTTCTTGAAATTTGTAATTGGAATCCTGAGAAAAGTATATTATAGCATAGGATTTATTCCATTTACAAAGCTTTGCCATGAGATGTTCCAATCAAGACTTCTGAAACACATTTTCAAGAAAAGTAGTTGCTACTTTTGCTTATTGATTTGGAATATCCCCACTGTCTCTCTTTGGGGCTGAATAAATATGTATATCACCTCCGCCTGGCCATATTACCGATACATGGCTATTGATGGAGCTCTTTGTGTTAAAAAAGTGAACTTTCTGGCCACAACAACATTGGAGCTGTTTAACTTCATGCCGGAATGTTTTGCTGAAAGTATAGTAAATGAAAGGGTTGTAGGCTGTTGATGACTTAGCAAACAGACAAGGTAATAAGGTAACAATGTATGGTATTGACTCACTGGAGTGAAATATTGACCAGAAGCTGACGGTAGCATATGGGGTCCATGCGCTGATGAATCCTACACTGATCAGTATAGCCATCTGGAGGAAAAAATACCACCACAATATATTAGTAGTCATTGGTTCTTGATTTTCCCCCCTCCATGTCTTTCTTAATCAGTGAGGGAAATGGATCGATATCATGATATTTAATGATTAGCTCTTGCTGTGGTACTCATTTGATGCTGCTGCTGAATTTAATTAAAAATTCAAAAAGTATCCTCCGAACCATGGTAGCTTTTAGTAGTATACAATAACATACAATATTTTATTAGATATTAAGAACAACTTAACTTTGTTATAGGCTACTGTGTTTCAGTGGTGTATCTCATATAACAGTTAACTCATGGATATTTCACATGAGGTCTACATACATGCTTCCTTAGGAAACTCATATTTTAAAAGAAAGTTCTTGCATGTCTGGAAAAAGTAGTATGCAGCTCAAAAAGTACCTAAATCATACATGACAGCATGCACAGTCAATCCAGCCCATCATTTTCATATATACACTGAAATTTTACTCAACATTTTTACTGAACAAGATAAATGTCTGAGCCCAAACAATCACATTCACTCACTCTGTCTTATATTGTACACTCACCAGTGTCAACTTCTTTTCCAACTTTGCTGCACTTGAAATTCTGTTAAAGTTCTGCATCTCTTGATAAGTTTTATGAACCTTCCAGGCAATACCCAAGTAACAGGTGATGATGCTAATTGCTGGCAGAATTGTGCAGAAAATAAACATGCTCAGGATGAAGGAAAACCCATTTGTTGAGTTGTGGAACTGGCCCCATGCTATAGTGCAAGAAGTGCCGAATGGTTCTGGGCCATAATGCCCCCAGCCTAGCAATGGCAAAATGGACCAAAGAAGAGCATATACCCAGATTAGGGTAATAGAAATATGTATGGCTTTCTTGTTGATTTTATGACCTGCATGGAGAGAGAAACACAAAGGTGATGTTATATACAAGCAGCATTTCAGTAACATAGGAAACTGGCCACAACAACATTGAATTACACTCTAGTTCATCTAGCTCCATATTTTCTTCACTAAAACTTTGAGTTTTTGCACTTCCCCTGTCAAATCTGGAAATCTGTGACCTTCTGCATCAAAAGCACAATATCCTGAAGTTTAAAATAGATTTTTATTAACACAGACGTTCATATAAAGAATACAGGTTGAGCTCTTTCTGGAATGGAATGTCAGAAATAGACACAGAAATTTGTAGGGGAAATATATGACAATGGTTGAATGTCAAGGAAACACTGTAGTTATGATTAAGTTGTATAACAGATTTTTTGAGATATTGATGTAACACTAACAGCTGGAGTAGATAAGCATCAGAATATAAATGTCATACAATGATGCTCACATATTTTATAATATAGGCATACTTCAATCAAAGAACTACATGTATTATTGGAAATGACTTATTTAAGAAAAACATTGTCTTGATAGGGATAGGCTCTTATACTCCAGCTTCCACTTTGTAAACCGCTTAGGCTTAACTGCACTGATAAGTGGTATAGAAATGTATAGTCGGCCCTTCTTATACACGGATTTTTTATACACGGATTCAAGCATACAGGGTTTGAAAATGTTCAAAAAAGTATACATTTCAAATATCAAACCTTGATTTTCCATTTTTTATAAGGAACACCATTTTGCTATGTCATTATATTTAATGGGACTTGAGCATCCATGGATTTTGTTATACACGGGGGGTCTTGGAACCAAACCCCAGCGGATAACAAGGGTCCACTGTACTTGCTGTTGCTACACTCCAAAAAGAAGAGAAATTTAACATTTCAGCAAAGGTTTTAATTCAAAACTAATTGCACATAGAATCATAGAATCATAAGAGTTGGAAGAGACCACAAGGGCCATCCAGTACAACCTCCTGCCATACAGGAAATCTAAATCAAAGCATCCCTGACAGATGGCCATCCAGCCTCTGCTTAAACACCTCCAAGGAAGGAGACTCCACTACACTCTGAGGGAGTGAGTTTCACTGTCGAACAACCCTTACTGTCAGGAAGTTCCTTCTAATGTTGAGGTGGAATCTCTTTTCCTGTAGCTTGCATCCATTGCTCCGGGTCCTAGTCTCTGGAAGCAGCAGAAAACAAGCTTGCTCCCTCCTGAATATGACAGCCCTTCAAATATTTAAACAGGGCTATCATATCACCTCTTAACCTTGTCTTCTCCAGGCTAAACATCCCCAGCTCCCTAAGTCGTTCCTCATAGGACATGGTTTCCAGACCCTTCACCATTTTTGGTCGCCCTCCTTTGGACACGCTCCAGTTTATCGACATCCTTTTTAAATTGTGGTGCCCAGAACTGGACACAATATTCCAGGTGAGGCCTGACCAGAGCAGAATAGAGTGGCACTATTACTTCCCTTGATCTAGACACTATACTTCTATTGATGCAGCCTACAATCTCATTGGCCTTGTTAGCTGCTGCATCGCACTGTTGACTCATGTTCAATTTGTGGTCTACTTGGACTCCTAGATCCCTTTCACATGTAGTCTCGTTCAGCAAGGTGTCCCCCATCCTATATCTGTTCATTTCAATTTTCCATCCTAAGTGCAGTACCTTACATTTCTCTGTGTTGAAATTCATTTTGTTAGCTTTGGTCCATCTTTCTGATCTATTAAGGTCATTCTGTAATTCGATCCTATCCTCACGAGTATTAGCTACTCTTCCTAATTTGGTGTCATCTGCAAATTTGATAAGTATACCACCAATTCTGTCATCCAAGTCATTGATAAAGATGTTGAATAGCACTGGACCCAGGACAGAACCCTGTGGGACCCCACTGGTCACTTCTCTCCAGGATGAAAAGGAGCCATTACTGAGCGCCCTTTGGGTTCGGCCGGTCAACCAGTTACAAATCCATGTAACAGTTATGTTGTCTAGCCCACATTTCACTAGCATGTTTGCAAGAATGTCATGGGGAACTTTGTCAAAGGCCTTACTGAAATCAAGATATACTATATCCAAAGCATTGCTTTCATCTACCAAGCTGGTAATTTTATCAAAAAAAGAGATAAGATTTGTCTGGCATGCTCGTGTGCACGTTTTCCTTTCAAAACAAGATGTGAGTAAGGTTTGGGGGAAACACCAAGCCCAGATCAGGCTATGAGGGAAGGATCAGACTAATTTTTACTGTACACCGCTATGATCATTGCAGAATAGCGGTCTATAAATAAAACATATTATTAATATTATTATTATTATTATTAAGTGGACAATAATTGTTGGGATCCTCCTTTTTCCCCTTGTTGAAGACGGGGACAACATTTGCTGTCCTCCAGTCTGCTGGGACTTCTCCTGTTCTCCAGGAGTTCTCAAAGATTATTGCCAATGGCTCTGATACTACATTTGCCAGTTCTTTTAATAACCTTGGATGTAGTTAGTCTGGTCCTGGAGATTTATATTCGTTTAGACTAACCAGATATTCCTGTATTATCTCTTTACTTATTCTGTGCTGAAATTCCCCTATTCTATCCTCTGCTGCAAATAGACAAAAACTTTCTGAGCGTTCTAATGACCACTTGAAGGTTTCTTCCAGAATGCATCAAGGATGGCTTTTTCTTTCACCATCCTCCACTATCCTTTGCTTTCCATTTTGGTGGCCAAACATATAGGTATCTGCTTTTTTAAAAACATGGTGGGGTTCTAATGAGGTAGGCATGCCTGCTTCTACATTTTCTCTGTTTTTCTGTTCATGCATGCTCAATAAGGGATTCTGGAGGCAGCTGCTATTTACCTTGCCTGTTGTAAACAGGCATATTAGGATCAACTAGAGTTAAATCCTTTTTTTTTCTCAGTTCAGGCTTTATTGCATCATTTTCTGCAGGCATGCTGTTGTAACATGACACTGAAAGTCAGTGTTTGCCCAGGCTCCCAGTGCCATTGATGATCTATTTTAATTAAAAACAACTCTTTGCTAGATGGAAGATGAGGGAAAAAAGGATGACTGAACATGTAATAAAATAACTGAAAATGATCTTTTTTGTCAGATGCTTTTTTTAAATTGAGGTATGTCTGTATTGAGAGTTTGAATATATTTATTGGTTGATGGTGGTTAAAAGAATAAAATATCCCTGTATATGATAGCATTATTTTATTATAATGCCTGGCTTCTTGCAAGGAAATAATTTGTGAGCTCAAACTCTATTCAGTTCTGGGTGGTTCATTTTACAAAACAAA
Source organism: Sceloporus occidentalis (assembly GCA_023333645.1). NCBI lineage: Eukaryota > Metazoa > Chordata > Lepidosauria > Squamata > Phrynosomatidae > Sceloporus > Sceloporus occidentalis. The sequence goes on along the minus strand of JALMGF010000004.1, from coordinate 4,953,080 downwards.
ACAAATGCAAGGTTGAAAGAAGGGTTGACATGATCTCCTAGAGAGATATAAAATAATAATAATAAAATTTTTATTTATACCCCGCCCTTCCAAACGATCAGGGCGGCTCACAAGTGCACCAAAGTGCAAACATCAACAAAGTTAAAAACAGCCAAAAGCATAAACATAAAAACAATCCTTAAAAACAATAAAATAAAAAGCCCCCTGGCCCCACCTCACGGCCACGAGAGAGGTGGGAGGCCCATAGGATATTTTAGTCGGGGAATGCCTGATTAAATAGGAAGGTTTTGAGACCCTTCCTAAATTGGGCCAGGGTGGTAGATGAGCGGAGCTCCGTGGGCAGCGTATTCCAAAGGGCTGGGGCAGCTGTGGAAAAAGATCTTCTGGCAGTAACAGCCAACCTGGCCCCAGGCACCTTCAGGAGTTGCTGCCCAGATGTTCTGAGGGTGCGAGGCGGAATGTACGGGGAGAGGCGGTCTTTCAGGAAACCTGGGCCCAAGCCATTTAGGGCTTTATAGGTAATAACCAACGCCTTATATTGAGCTCGGAAGCGGATGGGCAGCCAATGGAGATCTTTAAGCACAGGTGTTATATGGCTGGTCCTGGGGACACCAGTGACCAGCCGCGCTGCCATATTCTGCACCATTTGCAGCTTCCGAGTTTGGTATAAGGGTTGCCCCATGTAGAGTACATTACAGAAATCCAGTCTCGAAGTTACCAGAGCATGTACGATAGTTTCAAGGTCCCTCTGGGCCAGGTATGGGCGCAGCTGGCGAATCAGCCGAAGCTGATAACAGGTACTCCTGACCGTCGCATTCACCTGAGCAGTCAGGTGAAGGGACGAGTCAAGAAGCACCCCCAGACTGCGCGCGGAGTCCTTCACGGGGAGCGTGACCCCGTTCAGGACTGGTGGAACCACCGTCAATCCTGGACCAGGGGAACCTATCACCAGTACCTCCGTTTTCTCTGGATTAAGTTTGAGTCGGTTTTCCCTCATCCAGCCCATTACTGACTCTAGACAGGCCACGAGAGGAGAGACGCCATCCCCGGTCACTGCATCAGTCGGAGACATAGAGAAGATAATTTGGGTGTCATCAGCGTACTGATAACCCCGCGCCCCATGTCTCCGGATGATCTCTCCCAGCGGTTTCATGTAAATGTTAAATAGCATGGGAGACAGAATGGCTCCTTGAGGGACCCCGGTCTTAAGGGCCCGCTCGCTGGAGCACACGTCTCCCAGCTGCACCATCTGGGACCTCCCAGAGAGGTAGGAGCGGAACCACTGAAGCACGGTGCCCCCGATTCCCACCTCAACCAGGCGCCCCAGAAGGATACCATGGTCTATGGTATCGAAAGCCACTGAGATGTCCAAGAGCACCAACAGGGACACGCTTCCCCCATCATTGCTCAGACGGAGATCATCGACCAAGGCGACCATGGCCGTCTCAACCCCGTGACCCGTCCGGAAGCCAGTTTGAAATGGGTCCAGATAATCCGTTTCATCCAAGACCGCCTGAAGCTGGATCGCAACCGCCCTCTCGATCACCTTTCCCAAAAATGGTAGCAGCGAAACAGGCCGATAATTATTATGAACCAGGGGGTCAAGGGAGGGCTTTTTTAGGATCGGTCTTACTATGGCCAATTTAAGATCCGATGGAAATCGCCCATCCCTGAAGGATGTATTAATTATCTGGCGTAGCAAAGACGTTACCGCCGGTCCCCCCTGGGCCACTAACCATGAGGGACAGGGATCGAGAGAGCAGGTCGTCTTCCGAACACTTCCGAGGATCTTGTCCACATCCTCGGTACTCACCAACTCAAACTGATCCAGTGTAACATAGTCCACGGAGGCTCTGGACACTTCTACCCTAGGTTCTGCCATAACGTCAGCGTTCAGACCTTCGCTTATACGAGAAGTTTTATCCACGAAAAAGTCGTTAAACAAGTCACAGCAGGCCTTAGAAGGTTCAAGGATCTGGTTCAGGGTGGGAGGGAGCTGAGTTAGCTCCCTGACCACTCTGAACAACTCTGCCGGACGCGACTCCGCGGACGCAATACGAGCACCATAGAACGAATTCTTTGTTGCTCGTATTGCCTCTCCATAGTCCTTTAACAGTCGGTCTAGGAGAGTCTTGTCGTCGAAGCAAAGGTGTTTCCGCCAACGGTACTCTAGCCGTCGCAGGACCCGCTTCCTGGCCCGGAGATCTTCCGTATACCAGGGCTTACGTTTGGAAGCGGGCCTGAGAGGGCGCTTGGGAGCGATTCTGTGTATAGCCCCAGAAAGACCGGTATTCCAGATACCGGTAAGGGCATCAACAGAGTCGCCGTCATTTCCAACCGTGAGCCCCTCTAAGGCTTCTTGGAACCTCTCAGGTTCCATCAGCCTTCGAGGGTGGACCATCCGAATAGGTCCACCACCCCCGGGGGGATCTGGGTAGAGGCCTTGATTTTCACCTCTACCAGGAAATGATCCGTCCATGACAAGGGGGAAATATTAGCTATTTCCACCCACGGATTTTCCGCCTCCGAACAGAAGACCAAATCGAGAGTATTACCCGCGCAATGCGTAGGACCCTGTATCAGCTGGGACAGGCCCATGGCTGTCATGGTCTCCATGAATTCCCGAGCCGCACCAGATGGAACAAAGCTGGCCGTCTCCAACATGGTGGGGCTGCCTCAGAACATCTTCATAAAAGAGGCTGATAGCTACCTCCTGGGCATGCTATAGCTAGAGATCCTGCATTGCGCAGTGGGATGGACTCAATGACTTGTTAAGCCCCTTTCAGTTTTAATTCTGTGATTCTATAAACTGCAACCTGTTTCAGTTGAATTGAAGATGTTAATATTTTGATACAGCAGCATAGTGTGGCTAGACTCAATAGACAGACTTTATTCCCTTTAGCTAGTTCGGAAGTCCAGTCTTGCCACAATACAAGGTCCCCCATGATATTCTTGCAAACAAGCTAGTAAAATGTGGGCTAGACAATGCAACTGTTACATGGATTTGTAATTGGTTGATCAGCTGAACCCAAAGTATACTCAGGAATGGGTCCTCTTTGTCCTGGAAACAAGTATTTAGTAGGGTTCCACAGGGTTCTGTCCTAGGCCCAGTGCTATTCAACATCTTTATCAGCAACTTGGACAAATGAATTGCAAAATAAGTGATAATGAGTGGGATAAAATTTGGGAATAAAGACACTTGAAGAATTTATCAGTACAGATTAAAGAAAATTTTATAAATTGATTTGGAAATTGTATTTGACGCCAGTGAGATTACATAATATTGCTAAGAATAATTTTTAAAAATTCAAAAAATAGCTGGAGAGGATGTCAAGAAGTAGGGGCCATATATGCATATGTGGTGGCAATGTAAATATGTACAAATTTTTGAGAAAAATAATAATAGAAAGTATTATGATTATAAAAATAGAAAGAAGTCCGAATTTAGTATCATCATATAACTCAGAAAAATGGAAAAAAGAAAGAAAAAATGGTAACAAATTTAATTACATCAGTGAGACTAATTATAGCAAGAAGTTGGAAAACGAAATAGCTGTAGAATTGTAGGATTGTTATAAAGAGGTATAGAATTTAGCAATTAATGATAAATTGACATGTAAATTGAAAGCAAAAAAGGGAGTATGGAAAAGAAGTGATTTTGATGGAATATGGGGATGAAAATGGCTCCGGGGAAGGGGAGTGCTGAGGTGGGATATTAAAGATATTTAGACAAATTGTAATAGAATGTAAGAAAGATCTATATAGAATTAAGTACTATACAATAATTAAAGTTTAATGTATGAACCTTTATAATATATTTTTTTAAAAAAGACAAAAGAATTGGGGGCATGCTTATCAAATTTGCAGATGACACCAAATTATTAAAAATAGCTAATACTCCAGAAGCCGGGATCGAAATTCAAAATGACCTGAATAGATTAAAAAGCTGGGCCAAAACTAATGAAATGAATTTCAGCTTGGAGAAATGCAAGATACCGCACTTAGGCATAAAAAAGAAATGAAAGTTCGGCTTAGATCAGATCTCATATGCACACCTATGTTAATTTTAAAAAATCTATTTACTTCTGTATTTATTTAAAAATTATATCTCACCTTATAGTATAAGATTGTAGAGCACCAACAATGAGCATTTTAAAGTAATTTCAGTTTCTGAGCAGCAATTTAAAACAGTCTAACAGTCTGTTTTTACACAGAGATATGTAAAACCATATGATGAAAACTATATCAAATAATGTGGGTAAATTCCACAATGTTTCTTTCACCTCCCCCATTTTAGACCCAGGAGAGGTCTTTTCTAACCAGGGAGTAAACTGATTAGAACTTCCTGAGGTTGCAAAGAGGTTCTTCCAAGGAAAAATACCCAAGGATGGGATGCACATGTGGGGAACTAATTTTAGCCACAAAGAATCCTTCCCAATAGTTTTGAAATATCTGAAGAGGGAAGGGTGCCGCAAGGGTTGCAGCCCTCCAGCTTTCACTGGGCTCAGTCCTTGTTTTAAAACATTTAAACCAGAAGGAATACGTAAAAGATGAGAGAATATGGCAAGGGAGATAAGCAAGAAAGCTATCGACATTATAAGTTAGAGTCACAAGAGATAAAATATGTTAATCATGTATAAGATCGTCCTGGTTTTATTTAGGGGGGTATAGGAAGTTGTTGGAAGCTACAGACTAAATATATTGAAGTATGTTATACAAGTGGGGGAAGATGGGGGAAAGTTTATTTTTTGTCAAGATATGTCTAAAAAAACATTTAATAAAGAAAAATGGTTCTTTTTTATTTGTGATTGCTCTTGAATGGTAGTCATGAAAATGGAGAAAACAATGTCAGGACAGTACAGTCAGTCGACAAAACTATCCCCTGGAGCAGATGGGTGAGAAGGAATGGACCAAGGCTGCTGGCCCCAACTCTACCAGGAGGTGGGTTATCTCAGCTCCTTTTTCTCTAGTCTAATGGTCCCTTCTTATTGATGGGCTGATAAGCTGTGGGTTTGATTGCCTGCAGATCACCACAGCCTGCATTATTTAATGGCAATGCAGACACACGGATACTCCGACGCATCTGCACACAAGTCATCATCAGCGGCTTTCGATACCATAGACCATGGTATCCTTCTGGGGCGCCTGGCAGAGGTGGGGATCGGGGGTACTGCGCTCCAGTGGTTCCGTTCCTACCTCTCCGGGAGGTCCCAGATGGTGCAGCTGGGAGACGTGTGCTCTGATGAGAGGCCCCTTAAAACTGGGGTCCCTCAAGGAGCCATTCTGTCTCCCATGCTATTCAACATTTACATGAAACCGCTGGGTGAGATCATCCGGAGACATGGGGCGTGGGGTTATCAGTACGCTGATGACACCCAAATTATTTTCTCTATGTCTCTGACTGATGCAGTGACCGGGGATGGCGTCTCTCCTCTCGTGGCCTGTCTAGAGTCAGTAATGGGCTGGATGAGGGAAAACCGACTCAAATTGAATCCAGAGAAAACGGAGGTACTAGTGATAGGTTCCCCTGGTCCAGGAATGGCGGTGGTTCCACCTGTCCTGAACAGGGTCACGCTCCCTGTGAAGGACTCCGTGCGCAGTCTGGGGGTGCTTCTTGACTCGTCGCTTCACCTGACTGCTCAGGTGAATGCGACGGTCAAGAGCACCTGTTATCAGCTTCGGCTGATTCGCCAGCTGCGCCCATACCTGGCCCAGAGGGACCTAGAAACGGTTGTACACGCTCTGGTAACTTCGAGACTGGATTTCTGCAATGTACTCTACATGGGGCAACCCTTATACCAAACTCGGAAGCTGCAAATGGTGCAGAACATGGCAGCCCGGCTGGTCACTGGTGCTCCCAGGACCAGCCATATAACACCGGTTCTGAAAGACCTCCATTGGCTGCCCATTCGCTTCCGAGCCCAATATAAGGCGTTGGTAATCACCTATAAAGCCCTAAATGGCTTGGGCCCAGGATACCTGAAGGACCGCCTCTCCCCGTACATTCCGCCTCGCACCCTCAGAACGTCTGGGCAGCAATTACTGAAGGTGCCTGGGGCTAGGTTGGCCTCCACTACACGGAGGTCATTCTCCACAGCTGCCCCAGCCCTTTGGAATACGCTGCCCACCGAGATCCACTCGTCTACCACCCTGGCCCAATTCAGGAAGGATTTAAAGACCTTCCTGTTCCAACAGGCATTCCCCGAATAAAATCCTATGGGCCTCCCTCCTCTTCCGTGGCCAAGAGGTTGGGCTATGGGGCTTTTGTTGGTTATTTTTTTCGTATGATTATTGTATTGTATTTTAACTTTTGTCTTGATGTGTATATTGATTGTATTTTAATCCATGTTGTAAGCCGCCCTGATTTTTAGAAGGGCGGGCTATAAATAAAAATTTTATTATTATTATTATTATTAATATGGGGCATAACAGTTCACATTTGTTGCCATCTGCAGGGATTCCAGAACCAAATGGGAAGAATCCAGTGTGTATCTATTCCTATTGTTAATTGCATTATGCTGAACAACAATATTGTCTCCATAAATTCCCTGCATTCAAAGTCAGATTATCCTTTTTGCCAGTTCCTTTTAGAAAAAGAAACCTTTGACAAAGCCTTTGTTTACTTACTATTAGATTTTGATGAATGTGTTACAAGGAAACGGATTATAGCCATTACAGACAAGGTCATCATGCTGGAGACACCAAAAAGGAAACCCATCAGAGCATAATAAATGCACGTTGCATCTCCACCTAGCCAGGCATGGTTCCAGGCAGAAGCAATGGCCAAAGGATACATGCTGATGGCCATTCCAAGATCCGTTACTGCTAAATTGACTGTGAGAAGCTCAGGTGACCTGAGATGGGAGAACCGCTTCACAGCTACTGCTAGAACAACAGAATTCCCAAGAATTGTCAAGATTGCTGAAAAAAGAAAGACAGTAGCATGGCTTAGAAGTCATAATGTTGTCAACAACTCAGTGCAGTACACCTGCAATGCTGAAAAATACCACTGAATTTCTCAAAACTATCTATTTCTCAAAACTATATAACACTACATCTCTATAATGTTATAGCTGGATAAATGTTTATGAGTAAACCTACCAATTGTAGTCCAAATGAAAGTGTTTTATCTTTGTTAACCTCAAAAAGTTAAATCACAGTCCATTAGTTCCCTCTAGTTAAAGATTTCCCCTGTGGTGGCAAAATTTGGTATCTTCAAATCCAGCAAACATAATTAGGGGGAGTCATGTTGGTGCTGCAGCAAAATATAACAAAATCCACAAAACAACAATGCTTTTATTGCAGCAACTAAAATGCACAAGATACATCATGTAAGCTTTCAAAGCTTCACTGGATTCTTAACAAATAAGGGCCTGTCTGAACTAGTGTTTTAATGGAAATAGCCCAGATGCATGATACAGCAAATAGTTGTTCTGAGCTTGTTATTATTTAATTTTACAAAATTAAAATAAGATCTGTTCGATAGCCATCTCTTCTACTTTGTTATATATTTTGTTTCTAAAGAAGTTAGGTGCATAAATCAAAGCTAAATATATATGAACACTAGCTCCATATATACAAGGGGGGAAATAACAAAAATGCAATTTAAAAGTTTTGAAATTGGTTTCGATACAAACTTAACTTGACTTATTGAGATTTCTCTTCAGCATCAAGGGAAAAATAATGCCAGTAAAATTTAGTACTTCTTCCATATGTGTTTTGTATTTTGTTGTTTTTGCTGCTAACAAAAACAAAAGTATATAAAGATAATCCCCAAAAGATAAATCTGCTGTCGTTTTCCACAGATCACAGTCTAAATTGATATCAGTCTGGAATATGTTAAGTGAATGCAACTCAAACTGTCAGTATAATGACAGTTTTGTCTAAGGGGGAAAAGAGGGAGAAAGTCAGAATCATTCCCACCATTTCAATTATTCTAAATTTTTCACTTAACAATTAGCATTTGATCATTGTTCCCCAATATCCAGAGCTTTAAAAAGTTACTAGTTTAGACAAGTGTAGGACTGTAGGAATTGTAGACCAAAAAATAACTTGCCAAGGTCTGTAATATCACTAATCTAAGAGCCATGAAAATCCAATATTAATAAATCGTACATTTTATGCTGCATATCTTTTATAACTAAGTAGATGATGGAGAGAATACAAAGGTAAAGCTGTCTGTAACCCACAGTTTTCCTAAATGTACATGTGAAAAAAAATGTTTGTTAACAATTTGGATTATCTCCACAGTCTCGTGGTGTTTTTCTATATAAGAGTATCATAAGAAGTATCTATATTTCTCTGCCACAATCTATTTTTTCGGCAACATTTGAAGCTTGCTTTGTTGTACTGTACTCATTTTCCAAAGTGCATGTAAGGATTGCATGCTGCTGTTAATTTAGCAAACTGAATTTTAGACTGCCTTCTATATCATGTGAAGCTTTCAGTAATGTATGAAATTATGCAATTTGGCTGAATATGCAACTTAAAAATCTCCAGTTTTTACATGCTTATTCTAATAAAAAGCAAACTAATAAGTAAAGAAATAATAAACTAGTATGTAACATACAGACTGCTATCCACACATTTAACCCACCATTTGAAAGCAACATAAGACTTCAGCTAAAGAGCATAGTAGCAAAATAAGAAACAAGCAATCTAGTTTATATCAAGAATTTTAGGAAGAGTACAGTAGCTACAGACTTTGCAGCAGCTATACTGTAAGTTTTCTATGTGCATCCACTTACCTATAAAAAGAAGAAACACACCAACTCCATAATCCCATGTTGGGTGAAGTTTAGAGATGTACTGCTCCTCCATGTTCTCTTGTGGAGAGGGAAACGGTGCTGAGGCAAAGGCAAATCACACTCTGGTGTGCCTTGGCTTGGTTGCTGAGTGGCGAGGGGGGGGGGGCAACAATCCCAGAAAAGAAGAAGGGTTTGAAATGCTGCTGGTATTTCTTTTTTCTGTGGTTCTTAAGGTGTTTAGAGCTGTCATCACTAGTGACTCACAGAGCTGCTATTTTATAATAAGCTCCCAGCCTCTCGTCTTCCAGTGCTTTTCTTGCCAGCCTTTGATTATCAGTGCAAACTCTCTTGCAGCTCAATAAGTAGCAAAAATTTTCTGGGCAATAAGAAATTATGATGACTGACCAATAACTCGACTGTTATCAAGGAGATCAAAGTTCAAATCTTCATTCAACCATGAAGCTCACAGGGACCAATCTTTTTCTCTCGCTCTAATGTAGTTTACAAGAGTTATATTGTGATGTGAGAATAAAGGGAGGATAACTACAGTATATACTTGACGATAAGGTGAGAAATGTATGCCCGAAATTGACCCTAAAATCCTGGGTCAACTTATAGAAAGGTCAATAACTAGTACTGCTTAGAAAAATCTTAAAACAAGCAAGCCTCATGCCCCCCTCTTGGTGCCTTGAGGCACATGTTTCTCTCTCTCTCTCTCTCTCTCTCTGTGCGTGTGTGTGTGTGTAAGAGGTTCCCAGTCCGATTCGCAAGCCTTTTCTTCCTGTGCAAGAAACTCCCCATTTAACATCATTTGCTTCCATTCTCAATCCAGTGTTAGAACCTCTCCTCCAGCACTTGGGAATTGGTGTTAGGTGATCAGGAGAGGTCCAGTGAAGGAGAAGGGGGGAAAGAAGTGGTATTTTCCCCTTTCAATTCTTCATTATAGTCCCCTAAATTTTACCCTTGACTTATCCACAGGTCATATGCCTTCTTTGACTCTCCCTTAAACCGCTTCTTTGCAATGGGGATTAAATTTTATTGTGATTTTAATAACTGATTTTTATGCTGTTGTATATTAAATTGTGGTTTAGAGACAATTTGTGTTATTATTTTACTATGTTTTAATTTGATTGTAACCCGCCCCGATCCTCCGGGGAGAGGCGGGCTATAAGTAAATAATTATTATTATCATCATCATCATCATCATCATCATCAAGGGCAGTAATTGTGCCACTGTATTCTGCTTTGCTCAGGTCTCATCTGGAACACTGTGTCTTGTTCTGGGCACCACAATTCAAGAAGGGCTATTGACAAGCTGGAGTGTGTCCAGAGGAAAGGGACTAAAATGGTGAAGAGTCTGGAAACCATGCCCTATGAGGAGAGGATTAGAGAGCTGGGTACATTTAGCCTGGAGAAGAGATGATTAAGAGATGACATGATAGTCCTGATTAAATATTTGAATATTGAGGCTGGAGCAAGCTTGCTTTCTGCTGCTCCACAGACTAGAGATTGCACCTAAACATTAGGAGGAACTTCATGACAGTAAGAGTTGTTCGATAGTGAAAGACACTTCCTCGGAGAGTAAGAGGAGTCTCCTCCTTTGGTGGTCTTTAAATAGAGGCTGTTATGGCCATCTGTTGGATATGCTTTGATTGAGAATTCCTGCATGGCAGGGTGTTGGACTAGATGGCCCTTACAGTCTCTTCCAACTCTATGAGTATGATTCTTTCCCATTTTTGGTGAAGTCCTAAAAGAATGATAAAGCATCTAGGCCCATATAAAGGAAATGACAGCCAATAACTGTCATTGTATTTCTCAAGGAATGGGCACAGCTAACTCATTAGTTTTAACTGTGTAAATGGACACAGCCGAAATCTGGGCATCCAGATTCAGATCCAAGTCCAAGAGCATACCAAAGCTATGAACCCCATCCACCACAGAATGAATTCCCAGTTATCTGATTTGTCTTCCTACTGATTATCTTGATTAAGTTTCAATTTGTTCTCTCTCATCTAGTCCATTACTGATATAAAACACTGGTTTAGTACAGAAACAGCTTCCTTGGAACTAGATGGAAAGAGAGATAGAGTTATGTGTCATCAGCATACTGATGACATTGAGCCCCAAAACTTTGGATTGCCAGTGGTTTTATGTAAATATTAAACAGCATGGAAGGCAGAACCAAGCCCTGAGGGACACTGTGGGATGATGGCCAAGGCATCTCACAGCACCACCATCTGAGTCCACCCCCTCCAAGAAGAACCAGAGCCATTGTAAAACAGTACCTCCAAGCTTCATCTCAAGAGAAGAAACTCAGAAGGGTACTATGGTTAATGGTATCAAAAGCATATGCCCCTGTTCATGTTCCCTGTGTAGGTCAACTACCCAAGTTGTTTGTCCCATAGGCAGGCCTGAAGTGAGACTGAAATTTATCTAGATAATCTGTTTAATCCAGGAATGCTTGGAGCTGGGAGGCCACCACAAAGTCCAGTACTTTGCCCAAAGAAATGATATTGCAGACTAGCCAATAGTTCTCCAATATGGTGGGATCCAGGGACAATTTTTTCAACAAGACCTTCACCACAGCCTCTTTTAAATACAATGTAAATCTTTCTCGCTGTGGTGAGGCCCTTACCAAATCCACCAGTCCCCCTTGAGCTGCCAGGAAAAGAATGGGTCTGGTATGCACATGTGGCTCTCATCTCTCCAAGGATTCCATCCCGACCCTCAGGTTGCACAAACTGAAACATATCCAATAACACTAGACAAGCAGGGGCCAAGGTTACATCCACTGTGTCTGTATCAACTACAGCATCCAAGTCATAGTGGATCCAAGTGACTTTATTTTCAAAGTGTTGTGCAACCTCTTCACAATGGGCTGCTGAGTGGTTTATATACTAATTTGCAGGGCAGAATGTTAAAGGCCCCTTACCACTCAAGATAGCTCTACTGGGCAGCACTGTGAGGATGCTGGTGACAATGGTGACAATAAAGAAGGATTTCTTCACTGCTGTCACTGCCACAGCATTGGCTTTGGACATGTTTAATCCATAATACACAGTGTTACTGTTATAGTGATGGTAATCGCACATTTATGAACTTCTAATGGCACCCATTTTTATTTCTTATTGTATTATATGTGTTTGTTTAACAGTTTAAAGTATTTAGGTTCAAGTACTTTATGGTCACCTAATTGAAAGGGGGATGAAGGTATTACAGACATAAAGATTTCTTCTAAAGCAGCTGCATACCCATATTCACATGAACTTTCACAAGACTTTTAATTCTCTATGAGGAATGTGGTGAACAAATAGTATCATTCAGAACAATATTCATGCAAAATTAATTTTTAAAGGATGGAAAATATTATCAATGGGATGTTGTGTTTTGAACATTCACCATGAATCCTTTGCCCAACTCAAACCCATTTTACAAGAGAGGATATGAGCAGCGGACAACACATTTCTAAGACACAATTCTGCAGTACATTTGGGCTACATAATGTGCTGACAAAGTTATGCGATAAATTGATTTCAAAAATAAAGTAACACCAAGGCTGGTGTGATTTACACAACAAATATATTCTAAATTCCTTGTTCGAGAGACTAAGTTTTTATTGGTGTTCTACCTGAGAGGCCTAGATAAGCTCCCTAGGAATGGTGGACTTTGTAATTCTTGACTTAAAGTTACAAATTTATCTGTCAACCATTCTGTGATCTGTTTTGTCAAAGCCCTTTTCCCATATGATGAAGACACGGTGGTAATAATTTTTCAGGATTTATCTTTGGAACACTTTTAATGGAAGCTAATCTGGGCTTTGCAGAAATTCAATGTTGACTGACTTTCAAAAAAAGTTATCTTCCATGATCATCCTTCTGCAGTACAAGCAAAAAAAGAAAAAGAAAAAAGCATAGAGCACACACTATTCATGAGGGCACCTGCTGAAGGTACAGCTGACTAGGAGAGTCTTCTTCATAAACTGTATAAACACCTAGTATTAATCCCAGAATCTACAGCAATGTGTAATATATGGAAGCTCCAGAGTTATGGATTATGGATTCCATTTATGAAGATGAAACACTAGTATTAGAAGAAGTCAGTTGCTTCCCCAGGGAATATAAGTTTCTCTGTCTTAATGGACAGCTGATGGGAGGCAGTGTTGCTATCTTTCTTTTTATACCTATAAATAAGGATCAAAGTGAGAAAAATGGCAGACAAATTTTATTTTAAAATAAAGGACAGCAAGAAATAGTAATAGTTACTTCATGCACATTAATCTATTAATAGTTTTAAAAATCTGAAGTGAAATAAAGTAAAAGTAGGAAAAATTGATGTGCTCAGATTTATGCTGTGAATTCTGTTCACTTAAATATTCAACTCAGTCTTATTTTCACTAGCTCCAAAAAGGCAGCACTGATTCTTTGACAATGATATTACACCACTGCTTTATTAAGAGAAGAAAAATAGTTTTTTTATTTTGAAATCTTATATTCCACTATTCTCTTAAAAATAAGATCAAAGTAGCGTGGAAAACTGTACATGCAGCTAGGGTTGCCATAACCCGGCTGCAACCGGGTTTTTCCTGGTTTTGGCGGCACCTGCCCACTCCCGGCATGGGTGCCATCCAAAAACCGGGTAAAGCCCGGTTGCAGCGGGGTTGCGGAGCAACCCGGGGGGCCTCGCTGCCCTCCTCCTCCTCCACCGCGCATGGCCGCGTGGAGGAAGAAAAGGGCAGCGAGGCCTGGGGTGGAGGAGGCTGCAGGGAGGTGGCGCCTCCTGCGCGCAGCCACGCCAACCTCCCCGCCTCCCTGCAGCCTCCTCCCTCCTTCCTGGCCTCTGCGGAGGCCAGGAAGGAAGGGAGGCCCCGGCGATCACTGGCAGCCTCGCGCCTTCCTCCGCGGCCTCTGCGGAGGCCGGGGAAGGGAGCGAGGCCTCGGCGATCGCCCGGGGCCTGGCCCTTCCTCCGCTGCCTCTGCGGAGGCCGGGGAAGGGAGGGAGGCCCCGCAATCGCCCGAGGCCTGGCCCTTCCTCTGCGGCCTCTGCGGAGGCCGGGGAAGGGAGCGAAGCCTCGGCGATCGCCTGAGGCCTGGCCCTTCCTCCGCGGCCTCTGCAGAGGCCGGGGAAGGGAGGGAGGCCTCGGCGATCGCCCGAGGCCTGGCCCTTCCTCCGCAGCCTCCGATCGCGGCGAGGCCCGGGGCCCAGGTGGGGAGGGACAGCCTCCTTAAGTGGAGGCTTTCCCTCGCCGCTTGGCCTCCGCTCCCCTCCGTGGGAAAATTTTGTCCTACATTTTTCCCGTTTTGGAGGTCCGGAGTTATGGCAACCCTACATGCAGCAAAAGGTGATCAGGTCCTTTGGGAAGAACTTGCTGCAGCCAAGGAAAATCAGGTTGGCTACAGTAACCCGGAAGGCCTTTACATCTGCCACTCCTAGGCTATGGAATGAGATCCGTCAAATTACTACTTTTGAGGCCTTTAGAATCATAGAATCGTAGAGTTGGAAGAGACCGCAAGGGCCATCCAGTCCAACTCCCTGCCCATGCAGGAACTCTCAATCAAAGCATCCCCAACAGATGGCCATCTAGCCTCTGCTTAAAGACCTCCAAGGAAGGAGACTCCACTACACTCCGAGGGAGTTTGTTCCACTGTTGAACAGCCCTTACTGTCAGGAAGTTCCTCCTAATGTTGAGCTGGAATCTCTTTTCCTGGAGCTTGCATCCATTGCTCCGGGTCCTAGTTTCTGGAGCAGCTGAAAACAAGCTTGCTCCCTCCTCAGTATGACATCCCTTCAAGTATTTAAACAGGGCTATCATATCACCTCTTAACCTTCTCTTCTCCAGACTAAACATCCCCAGCTCCTTAAGTCGTTCCTCATAGGACGTGGTTTCCAGACCTTTCAACATTTTAGTCGCCCTCCTTTGGACATGTTCCAGTTTTTCAACATCTTTTTTAAATTGTGGTGCCCAGAACTGGACACAATATTCCAGGTGGGGCCTGACCAAAGCAGAATAGAGTGGCACTATAACTTCCCTTGATGTAGATACTATACTTTTACTGATGCAGCCTAAAATCACATTAGCCTTGTTAGCTGTTGCATCGCACTGTTGACTCATGTTCAACTTGTGGTCTACTTGGACTTTCAGATCCCTTTCACATGTAGTCTCGTTCAGCCATGTGTCTGTCCCCCATCCTATATCTGTGCTTTTTTCCACACCCTAAGTGCAGTACCTCACATTTCTCCCTGTTGAAGTTCATTTTGTTAGCTGTGGCCCAACTTTCTAGTTTATTCAGGTCATTTTGAATTTTGATCCTGTCCTCTGGGGTGTTAGCTCCTCCTTCTAATTTGGTGTCATCTGCAAATTTGATAAGTATGCTCCCAATTCTGTCATCTAAGTCGTTGATAAAGATGTTGAATAGCACTGGGCCCAGGACAGAACCTGTGGGACCCCACTGGTCTCTTCTCTCCAGGATGAAAAGGAGCCATTGTTGAGCACCCTTTGGGTTTGGCCAGTCAACCAATTACAAATCCATGTAACAGTTACGTTGTCTAGCCCACATTTTACAAGCTTGTTTGCAAGAATGTTATGGAGAACCTTGTCAAAGGCCTTACTGAAATCAAGATATACAATATCTATAGCATTCCCTTTCCAATGAGCCCTAGCCCATTTTCAGTTGGACTCACTCTGAGTCTTCTGTCATCATCATTCTAGTTTCCATTCCACTCATTTCATCACTGCCAGCTCCCTAGTGAACCAGGGAGCTCACCTGGCTCTATGTTGTGGGAGGGGACATTGAGGGGCAATCGTCTCCATTGCCCTGGTCATTTCTCTATTCCAGAGATCAGCAAGTGCTTCAACAGGATCACCTGCCAAGGTAACAGAAATCCATCTTGATTCATAAGCCTCCTGGGGCAGACCATCGTAATCCACCCCACAGAAGCACTGAGTCTAAACCCTATCAGGTAGTCATAGAATCATAGAGTTGGAAGAGACCACAAGGGCCATCCAGTCCAATCCCCTGCCATGCAGGAAATCCAAATCAAAGCATCCCCAACAGATGACCATCTAGCCTCTGCTTAAAGACCTCCAAGGAAGGGGACTCCACTACACTCCGAGGGAGTGTGTTCCACTGTCGAACAGCCCTTACTGTCAGGAAGTTCTTCAGTCCATGACAACAGAACTACAGAGAATTCTTCTACTCTCAGGTCACTGTTATCCTGCCCAGAGCAAAAACAAAAACAAAACAAAAAAAACAGGTCCAGAGTGTATCCTGGCCCTAAATATTACTTGGGAGAGCCCCATGATTGTCATGGCAGACATGAATTCCTGAGCCGCAGTACAACAATCTGAGGGGACTCCAACAGCACTGGGGAGATCAAGTCAGCCAGCTCAGGAAAGGGGATTGTTGTGCAGCGGGGTGGGTGGTACATCAATAGAATCCCTATTCTATCCCACCTTTAAGTAGACACACTCATACCCAGTAGACTGTGGGTCAGAGCACCTGGTAAGAGAGATTGAATCCCGATAAACCACTGAAACTCCACCCCTCGCCCCCCAGGCCTGTCTGTGGCTGAACTAAGAACCCAGGTGGACAAAGTTGGGAGAGATGGACATATAACACTGAGCTTCATACAGCCAAGTCTCCATGATACAAGCCAGGGTGACATGCTTGTCCAGAATCAGGTCCTGGATCAGATATGTTTTTCCATTCACCAACCTAGCATTGAGCAGCAACATTTGCTATTTCTCTTGTTTTGATCCTCACACATGGTAAGCAAGGTAGTTCTTTGCCTCCCTGCACAAAACTGGTACAGACAAAAAGATGTTGCCCTAAACCAAAAAAACCGTATGGCAAAGCAAAAAGTCTAGGGAAAAGTGACAATGCTGAAATGGATAGCTAGATTTTATTACATGAAGTATTCAAAAGATAATATAAGCAATTATTTTCTGACAAACAGGCAAGCAAAGCTGTGCGCTTTGCCTGAAGATGAGAACAGTCAGTGGTATACAATGTCGGTTTGAATACAGAATAGAAATACAAATATTGCCCTATTTATGAATTGAGGAAGTAGACTGAAATCTATGAAAGCTCATGCTGACAATTTCTTTTTTTCAGTTAATCTCAAAGGTGCTACAAGATCTCTCTACATACTGATTCTACAGACTAACATGGCTATATCTTTGAATTCTACTTATGAACTGAGTGGCTTCCCTGAGCCATGCTTCACTCACCTTACTGAAAATTACTCCAAGTTTGGAAGATAGGGCTGAATATTTGGGAGAAATGCCAATCTCCTGACTAAATTCAGAGCCCCTGTCACAAGACTAAATTTCTTCAGCAGTAACACACCATAAATGATTGAAAACAGAACAAGCTAATTTTGTATAGTTGCTAATGCTTTCTATAACACTAGGGACAGTCCTGGAAAAGAACAAGAGTATAGAGTCGTTTATCACATAAGCAAAAAGTGTTGTCCACATCCTAAGAGATTACTAAATGCTCACTGTTGTGCTCATATG
Source organism: Sceloporus occidentalis (assembly GCA_023333645.1). NCBI lineage: Eukaryota > Metazoa > Chordata > Lepidosauria > Squamata > Phrynosomatidae > Sceloporus > Sceloporus occidentalis. Next base: position 4,935,818 of record JALMGF010000004.1, on the reverse strand, counting down.
CTGTTTGGGGAGATAAAAAGAAAGAAGAGAGAGACGAAGCTAAGAGGAAAATAAGACATCAGTGATGTCAAAAAGTGGAGCCCAAACCACTTATGCACTAACAGCCCTACACTTGTTGAATAACTCCCAAAGCTAAAGTCATCAGGGGATTCTTTAAAATCTAGTAAGAGCTGTGTTTCAGGAAGATGGGGAAGCCAGACATGGATATTTGCGTTGCTCTGGTTTATTTTTGTTTATTTTTAATTCCTCCATTTCCCTCTCCATTTTTCTCCCTTAGCTAATCATAGAATCATAGAATCATAGAATCGTAGAGTTGGAAGAGACCACTAGGGCCATCGAGTCCAACCCCCTGCCATGCAGGAAATCCAAATCAAAGCATCCCTGACAGATGGCCATCCAGCCTCTGTTTAAAGACCTCCAAGGAAGAAGACTCTATCACCTTCCGAGGAAGTGCATTCCACTGCCGAACAGCCCTTACTGTCAGGAAGTTCCTCCTAACTAACTTCCTTATATGTTTGGCAAGCTGCTTGATCTTTTTGTTTCAATTTTTTTATCTGTGTGGTTGATAGTTTACTAAACTATCAGAGGGCTTAAACCAAGATTTTGAATACTGAATCATTTCATTCATTCATTTACAAACAGAGACCAAATATATAAGTAAAATACGTAAAGATACACACAAATATAGCTAAAATTAATAAAACCTGCACTAAGTACACATTTCTAACAATTTCTAATACCTAAAAAATAAAAGCTGAGGAGGGTAAAGTTTCATAGCTAGCACATTTAAATATATAACTTGGGTGTTCAAATTAAAATTTCTCCCTTAATATTTGTCTGTAATATTACTAATAGCAAATCTCTGTGACTTGAGAATTCAAGTCACCAAGTAGCAGGGAAAGAGAAAAGCTTTCTGATCTCCCTGGAAATTTTTGTAAAATTGGAGTGATTAATCCAGAGCAAGTATCTTGATAAAAGGAGCAATACAACAGAACATGAACAATTGACTCTACTGCTGAATTTAAACATGGGCAGGTACATTTGTCATATGGTATTTTATAATATATATATTTACATTACAGCATGGTTGATGGCAGCATGGTAAGACGTGCTGCAGTAAAAACGCATCTAAATTTAGGATTATTTTTAATTTGATTTTTATTGTTGCATTTTCACACAAATACAAAAAACAAGAAGACACATTATAACATCACATCACATACCCTTTTACACAATAACAATAACCCTAACAATACACATACCACTACAAGATATGACCTATGTCTAACTATTCTTATACTAAAAAACATATAACATAAAAAGCAAACTTCCAACCACCTGAGTCTTTTCTTTTTGTTCCTTTAGTATTATTTATAGTTGTTTTGTCTATATATTATTCTCACTGCTGACTTTACACTTTCTGATCCAATTCAGAAATATAGTTCTCGTTGCATTTAAATTTGGTTGCTTAACCTACTTCTGTGCTTTTCTTTTGAGTAAACTCAATTTCTCTCCAGTTTACATAATTAATTGTATATATGATCTCATTTTCTATGATTAAGCTATATCTTCCTCCTATAGTTACATTCTTTCCTTACATTATACAGAAATTCTGATTACGATCTTATTTCTCAATTGTTATCTCCTTCCATCTTTTTTCTAGATAGTTATAAAAGTCCTATTCTCTCTTTGCTTTGTCTTCATATTTATCCTTCATCCAACTTGTCATGATGTCCATTTCTGCCATCTCATATGTCTTAAGCAGCCATTCATCTGTGTTTGGTGCTTTGCTTTCCAATGTTTGGCATAAATAATTCTAGCACATGTTAACAGGTAAAATAACATTTCCCATATTTCTTCTCTATCCCTTGTTCTACAATTCCCAACAGAAAGGTTTCTGGGTAAAATGATATCTGTATATTCAATTCTACTGTTAATATATTAAAGATTTCTAACCAATACTTCTTTGCTATCTTACATGACCTCCAGATATGGTAGTATGAACCTATGTTAGCTGCACATTTCCAACAGTTTGGCTTGGGTTTTTTGTACATTAAAGAAATCTTTTGTGGCGACAAGTGCCACCTGTAAATCATTTGTATACATTTTCTTTTAGTTCTTGACAGACAGTGTATTTCATTTTCCTTCCCCATATCTCTTCCCACATATGATATTCTATATTATGTCCTACATTTTGTGCCCATCTTATCATACTTGGGCTTGTTACAGACTGCCAAAATAAAGCTGCTTCGGGTCTCTTTGGAGGTATGCTATTTAAATGATGCATGGGTCCTAAGAGTCTGGAGGTTGCGCCAAAGCCACACTCCATTCCTAAGCACTGGAGTGCAGCTTTGGTACAGCTTCCGGATTCTTAGCATGCATGCATCATTTAAACAGCATACCTCCAAAGAGACCCGAAGCAGCTTTATTTTGGCAGTCTGTAACAGGCCAATGTCTAATTATTTCTTCTTCAGAGTCCCATTTCAACAGCATCTTACAACATCTAGCAATCACTTCCCCCTTCTTTTATTTACTATTTCGTCCCATTCGGAGTATCCATTTAATTTTTGAAATACCTTCTCTTCCAAACAATGCTTCATGAGGGGAAAACCACTGCGGTATTTTCATACAAAGTCTGGTTTTATATTTCCCCCATACATTTAATAAAGCCTTTCTCACTAAATGATTTTTACTTTCTTTATGGATTTTATCTTTACCAAATAGCTGTGCCAGCCCAATCTCAATTGGTCTCCTTCTAAGCTTAACAGTTTCTCATATTCTAAAGGTAATCCATACAAGCAAAGTAATAAAGCTTTAAATTTGGCAATCCCATTTCCCCTCTTTTTTTTATCATCACATAAAATTTTTAATTTTATTCTAGCTCTTTTCTTCTTCCAAATAAAATTAGTGATTTCTTTTTACCATATGTTTAGAGGTTTAATATTATGTATTATTGGCAATGTATTATTGGCAATATATCAAACAAAAATTTGGGAAGCACCTTCATTTGTATTACTGATATTTTGCCAAGTAACGAGAGTTGCATCTTATCCCATTGTTCCAAGTCTTTTTTTTAATGTCTCTCCATACTTTCTCGTAATTGTTGTGGTACAAGTCTGAATTTTTATTTGCAAGATTATACCTAAATACTTTTTTCCTCCACATTATATCCACTCATTTCCTCTAAATTCTGTTCCTCTTTCCTAAGCATATTTTATTTATTATTGTTGTTTTCTCTCTATTCACTTTAACACCTGAAATAGTTTCAAATTCTGTTAACACATCTGTTAATGGTTTCATACTCTGTTGTGGGTTCTCTAAGGTGTAAACAATGTCATCAGCAAATATTCTCATCTAAAATTCAAATGTTTAAATTTTTATCCCCTTAATGTTTTCTTTTTGTCTTATTCTGTTATTCAAAGTTTCTAGGGCTAGAATAAATAGAAGGGGGGGGGGACAATGGGCAACCTTGGTGGGTTCCTTTGGTTATTTTAATTTCCTCTGTTTTTTCCAGGTTTACAATTATCTTGGCTTTTTGATCTCTATATATTGCTTTGATCCAGTTTAAGTATAGGGGTCCCACCTCTAACTTTTCCAGTGTTGTAAATAGCATATCCCAACTTAAATTATCAAATGCCTTTTCCAGATCTACAAAGATAAGTACAAGTTTTTTTCTCATGTTTTTCAAAGTATTCTATTATGTTCAAAATGTTTCTTGTATTATCTCTGAGTTGTCTCTTCAGTAGAAATCCTACTTGATCTTCGTATATCCATTCTTTAAGTATTTTTTAATTCTTTATGCCAAAATCAGAGTGAACAACTTATAGTCCATATTCAACAACGAGATATGTCTGTAGTTCTTTACATCTCTATGACATCTCTGTTTTCCTTTGGTATCAATGTTAAGTTGGCATGTTTCCATGTCTCGGGTAAATAGTCTTCTCTGATTGCATTCATTGTCAGTTTAAGTGGTATAAGTAGTTGTTCTTCAAATTTCTTATAGTAGTCTGCAGTAGTCTGCAGGGAATCCATCTGGACTTGGTGCTTTTTGTTTTTTAATTTTTTTATTACTTCTATTATTTCCGCTGTTGTAATTGGACCATTGAGCACATTTCTTTGATGTTCTGAGAAGGGTTTTAGTTTAGCTTTTCCCCCAAAAAAATCTGTTATTTTTTGTTTGGGAATATGAGTTCCTTTATACAATCTAGTATAGCATTCTTCGAAACATTTTTTGATTTTCTTTTGATCTGTTGTTACTGTTGTATCTTTTGTTTTAATTTTTATTATGACATTTCTTTCTTTCAACTTCCTTAGCTTGTAGGCCAACCACCTTCCTGGTTTATTTGCCTGTTCAAAATAGTTTTATTTTAAATATTTCAGTTTATTTTGTAATTCGGCAGCTTCTTCTATTTCTACTTGTTTTTTTAAGTGTTTTTATTTCTTTTAGTATTGTAACATTCATTATATTATCTTGTAATTCTTTTTCTTTTTCCTGAAGTTTTTAATAGATGGAATTTAGCCTTTCTCTTTTTTGCCTTTGTATGATATGGCTTTGTTGGATTAAGTATCCTCGCATTGTGGCTTTTGAAGCTTCCCAGACACTTATCTATATTTTCTTTCATGTTCTCTTCAAAATACCACATCAAAGTCTCTTTCCCTTTCTTGACTATTTCTTCTTTCTGTAACAAAAATTTGTTTAATCTCCATGAAAATTCTCCCCGTCTTGCCTTTTTTTTTATTACAATTGGATTGTGGTCCGATATTGTCCTTGGTTCACAGTCCATTCTTAATATGTCTTTGTGTAGTCATTTGGTTGCGAAGACGTGATGACCATGTCTGAATGTTGTTGTTAACTGCCCTTGAATCAACCCCCAACTCAGGGCAACACTGTGGATGAGACATCTCCAAGACCCCCTATATTGCACTGCTCTGCTTAGTTCCTGCAAATCCATGCCCATGACTGCTCTGATTGAATCTATCCATCTGGTGTGCAGTCTTCCTCTCTTTCTACTTCCCTCTACCTTTCCTAGCATCATTGTCTTTTCTAATGAGTGATATGGCCAATGTACAAGAGCTTCAATTTGATCATCTTGACTTCCAAGGAGATTTCAGGCTTTTAAGGACCATTTGTTTGTCCTTTTGGCTCGTCATAGTATCCTCTGCACTCTTCTCCAGCAGTGCATCTCAAACGGGTTGATACCGTTCCTATCCACTTTCTTCACTGGCCAACTTTCACATCCATGTGATGGTGATGGTGAATATGATGGTTTGGTGCTCAGTTATATATCTTTACTCTTTAGGACCTTATCTAGTTCTTTCATAGCTGCCCTTTCCAATTCTAATTTTCTTCTGATTTCTTGACTGTCGTCTCCATTCTGATTGATGTTTGATCCTAGGTACAGGACTTCTATTACTATTTCAATTTTCTCATTGTCTAGGTAGAATTTATGTATTTCTTCCATGGTCATTTTGTGTTCTTTATGTTGAGCCTTTGCACTGCCTTTGCACTATCATCTTTGACCTTCTTTAGTATTTGTGCCCAGTCTGTGATGTTTTTCACTAGTAGTAAGGTGTTGTCTACATATCTTACTGTTGATGTACCGTCCACCATCTTCACTCCTCCTCTTCTGAGTCTAAACCTATTATTTTTATATTTTCTGCATACAAGTTAAATAAGTAGGGTGACAATATGCAACCTTGCCTGACCCCTTGCCAATTGGGAATCATTCTGTTCCTCCATATTCTGTTCTAACAGTAGCCTTTTGTCCTGAGTACTGTCAGAACTAGTTGAACTCTTCCTTCAAACACAGTAAATAAGGCTTCTGTAGATGAACAGTAAGCTGTTTACTTCTGCAGTCATTAAAGGAATAGAAGTGTCTAGTAAGGCATCTTTGGACAGAACTAATGAACAAGGATACATACATCAAATAAAAGCATTTGAAGGCCTTAGTTTCATCTCCCCAAATTGGCGGGCTTATACATTTCACAGTTCTCAAAACAATTAGTTTTCCTTCAGTTATTTTGCCTTTTTACCCAGAGAGTTTCATTTAATGCAGGCCTTCAAAAGCCTATAGCAACCACAAAGGAAAAACACTCCCACATATTCTTTTATCAGGTATTCAGCAATCCTAATTAATACCTTTCTCTGAGGCTGTCTCAGACTAGGCAATTAACATATTTAAAACATAGAGCATCAAATATTCTGCTGTCTATATCACTATTAATCTAACCAAGGTTACTTTTTTGTTAAACCCAGATAACTAATTCTACATTTTCCCCAAACTGTCACAACCAAGTTCTACATGCCATACCAACTAGTAGGAATAAAGCATCACATTGTCATAAATCTATAGCTATGTTGTTGTTGTTAACTGCTCTCGAATCAATCTCAACTCATGGCGACCCTATTGATGAGACACCTCCAAGGCCTTCACTGCTCTGCTTAATTCCAGCAACCCCATATCTATGACCACCTTAATAGGGTCCATCCATCTAGCATGTGGCCTTCCTTTCTTCCTATTTCCCTTCACCTTTCCCAGTATTATTGTTTTTTCTAATGAGTCCTTCCTTCTCATGATGTCTCCAAAGTCTGGCAGCCTCAATTTGGTCATCTTGCCTTCCAGGGAGGTTTCCAGCTTGATCTGCTCTATGATCCATTTGTTTGTCCTTTTGGCTGTATATAGCTCTGCATAACATGTATATAGCTCTGCGTAACATAATATATCATAACATTACATATATATATATATATATATATATATATATATGAGAATATGATAATTCCAGGCATACACAAGTCAGCAAACCTAGTTTGGATCAAATGCATATCATTTAGCACATATATCATGTCATGTCACATACATCTAGGGATGCCATATCCCGCCTGCAGGCGGGGCAATCCTGGCCCAGTCCCGGTCTGGTTTCCAGCCACAAGCGGGACTGCCCCACCCGTGGCCACCCACCTCCTCCTCCTCTCCCCCCGCGCGTGCCCTGTGCATGGCCGCGGCTGCTCATGCAGCCAGCCGGCCATTCACTTCGCCTCCTCCTCCTCCGCCTCTATAGCCCCGCACACAAGCAGGGGCGAGTGTGTTCTGCCGCCGGCCAGGGCCAAGGCAAGCGCCCAGCGCGGTCGTGCAGAAGCACGCAAGGCGGAGGCGGGTAGCTGCCTGACTGCTGCCTGTGCACGCGGACGGGGAGTGCGCCAAGGCAGGCGGAGGCAGAGGAGGAGGAGGAGGAGGTGCCCGCCTGCCTTGGCGCGCTCCCCGTCCGCGCGCACCGGCAGCAGGCAGGCGGCCACCCACCTCCTCTTCCGCCTCGCGCGCTTCTGCGCGACCGCGCTGGGCGCTTGCCTTGGCCCCAGCCGGCAGCAGCACACACTCACCCCTGCTTGCTCGCGGGGCTATAGAGGCGGAGACGGAGGAGGCGGCTGCCTGCCTCTGCCGCTGGTCCTACATTTGAAAATTTTGTCCTACATTTGTCCCAGTTTGGAGGTCCTGACTTATGGCAACCCTACATACATCTCAGTTAACACATCAGAGATAAACCCTCCATTCTTTGTAATCCCCCAACATGTTTGTATACAGCAAATGTCCAAGCCATATCACATGATACAAAACAGGACTGCCTCAGCACTTCATCCACCATCTTGAGGGAGAGAGAGGCAGGCTAGCTCCACCAGACCTGCCTGGAAGAAGAAGAGACCTCCCTCCAGTCCACCTGCCTTGGTCCAGGCCTCAGAGGGAGAGAAGAATGCTGGACCTGATCCCCCCCCCCCCCTCACCATTCCCTTCTCCTTTTGTGTCGTGTCTTTTTAGATTGTAAGCCTGAGGGCAGGGAACTGTCTATTATCCCCTCTGTGGTTGCTCGGATTCCCAGTGACTGGGCGGCATATAAATAAATCCTATTATTATTATTAGTAGTAGTAGTACATATTTCTCATCAGGACTATCAGATGTAGTAGCACTCCCATGACCTTTATTTGAGCTTGAGAGCAAACAGATTCAAACTGAATTGGAAAAAGGGAGAGGTGCTTTTGGTCAGTTGAAAGACAGATGTAGGAATAGGGATTCACCTTTGTTATATGGGTTCACCCTTCATTTGAAAACAGAGGTTCGGTTTGGGAGCGCTCCTGGATTCAGCTCTGAGCCCAGAGGCCCAGGTTTCAGCAGTGACCAGGAGCGCTTTTGCAATTCAGGCTAATGCGCCAACTGCACCAGTTGCTAGAGAAGGGCTTTAAAAGGGCTTTCCATCTGCCTTGGTCCAGGCCTCAGAGGGAGAGAAGAACCCCCTCACCATTCCCTTCCCCTTTTGTGTTGTGTCTTTTAGATTGTAAGCCTGAGGGCAGGGAACCGTCTATTATCCCCTCTGTTGTAAGCCGCCCGGATTCCCAGTGATTGGGTGGCATATAAATAATAATAATAATAATAATAATAATAATAGGTTTTATTAAAATAATAAATTTTAATTTATTATTTTATTAAAATAATAAATCCTATTATTATTATTATTATTATTGTTATTGTTATTATTAAAAGCTGTGCAACTCAAGATGTCAAGGTTTTTATATAGCTTTAAATACATTTTAATTATTTCATGTGTAATATTTTAAACTTTTTAAGATGTTTGTTTTTTAAACTTTATACTTTTCAATGCTTTTGTGTTGTTTCTAATTTGTAACGCTTTAAATTGTTGGTGCCGCCTTGAGTCCCGATATCAGGAGAAGGGCAGGATTTTAATAACTAAAGTAATACCAATAATAATAATAATAACAATACCTGCTACAATTTGCTCTTCTTTGGAGCAGAGCAGTGGATTAGTGGATACTTAGGCCTGTTACAGACTGCCAAAATAAAGCTGCTTGGGGTCTCTTTGGAGGTATGCTGTTTAAATGATGCATGGGTCCTAAGAGTCTGGAGGTCGCGCCAAAGCCACACTCCATTCCTAAGCACTGGAGGGCAGCTTTGGTGCAGCTTCTGGATTCTTAGGATGCATGCATCATTTAAACAGCATACCTCCAAAGAGACCCGAAGCAGCTTTATTTTGGCAGTCTGTAACAGGCCTTAGCCACTTGGTTTGAAGCCTTAAATTTTTTTGCATGGTCCCAAGAAAGTTTCTCATGGGATAATTACAAGATATCCCTGAAAGCAGTGTCTGGAGTGACTTCCAAAACAAATGTGGATTAAGGGGAAATCTGTGCCATTTGGTTATTGGCATTTAAAAAGTTAGCACTTCTTAGTTAAAGCAGCAATATTGCTTCTGGTATGATCAGTCTCCCATTTGTACTCCGCTTGGGCGACTGACCAATGATAACTTCTGCTTCTTCCACATTCCTTGCAAACTCTGTGCTGAAACCAGGAGCCCTAACTGTCCCTTTAAGAGATTTTGGACTTCAACTCCCAGAATCCCACGCTATTCGCCAACACAGCTGAGGCTTCTGGGAGTTGGAGTCCCAAAGCTCTTAAAGGGCACATTTCAGGGAGCCACTGGTCTAAAGAGGAAAAAAAGGCTGAAGCCCCAATTGCGGCTTCAAGATGGAGCCAGCCCAGCCAACCATGTAACGATACGGGGGAAAAAACAAAAGTCACCTAACTGCGCATGCGCACTAATCATCGCGGCAACTGAACGCCGCGCCCACCGAAGGCGCTTCTTCCGCTTCCGGTCCCCGAGTGCGCATGCGCGGCCACCTTTTTTTTTTTTCCCCTCCGGAAACTGCGCCTGCGCGGGTTCGAGAGCGCTTCCCTTTAGCCGCGTTCCGTCCTCTGCGCCGTTTCGCTCCGCTGTTGCCGCCGAGGCTTTCGCTGCCGCCAAGATGCCGCGGATCATGATCAAGGGGGGCGTGTGGCGGAACACCGAGGTAGGCCCCGGACTCCCCCCCGGTGGCCCTTCCCGACGGAGACCGCCTCCTCCTCGCCCTGGGCCCGGAAGGGGGCGGGCAGCTCTGAGCCATGTTTCCTCATAAACCCTACAGACTAATGGAGCCTCCCCGCAAAGGCCTTTTCCTCAGCGGGGCTGAAATGGCTAGCCCTCGCCCTTCCTCTGCCCGCTTTCCTGGTCCCATCCCTACTCTTCGTTCCCCGAACCCTCGGTCAGGTCCCCAAACTGCACCCTTTGTTAAGACATTTTGGACTCCATCTCCCAGAATCCTCAGCCGTGTTGGCCAATAGCCTGGGATTCTGGGAGCTGTAGTCCAAAGTCCCTTAAAGGGCACAGTTGGGGGACCACTCCTTCTCTATATATACCCATACTCATTTATCTATCTATGTCTCAACGTCTATGTTACATATATTTGTACATAGACATACCTATATATGCCCTTTAAGAGCTTTTGGACTCCATCTCCCAGAATCCTCAGCCATCTTGGCCAATAGCCTGGGATTCTGGGAGCTGTAGTCCAAAATCCCTTAAAGGGCACAGTTGGGGGACCACTCCTTCTCTATATATACCCATACTCATTTATCTATCTATATCTCAACGTCTATATTACATATATTTGTACATAGACATACCTATATATGCCCTTTAAGAGCTTTTGGACTCCATCTCCCAGAATCCTCAGCCATGTTGGCCAATAGCCTGGGATTCTGGGAGCTGTAGTCCAAAATCCCTTAAAGGGCACAGTTGGGGGACCACTCCTTCTCTATATATACCCATACTCATTTATCTATCTATATCTCAACGTCTATATTACATATATTTGTACATAGACATACCTATATATGCCCTTTAAGAGCTTTTGGACTCCAGCTCCCAGAATCCTCAGCCATCTTGGCCAGTAGCCTGGGATTCTGGGAGCTGTAGTCCAAAATCCCTGAACGACGAGCACAGTTTGGGGCCCGCTGATTTAATGCCAGGCCAGCCCTGGCTCTAGGGTCGCCCTCTGCTTCGCTCCTTATAGTCATAGAATCATAGAGTTGGAAGAGACCCCAAGGGCCATCCAGTCCTACCCCATTCTGCCATGCAGGAAATCACAATCAAAGCATCCCCAACAGATGGCCATCTAGCCTCTGCTTAAAGACCTCCAAGGAAGTATGCTGTTTAAATGAAGCATCTTAAGCGTCACCTGCAAATGTGGTCACCTTATGCTAATTGTTAACTCGAGAACATCCTTAAACATAATACAGATTTTGGGGATCTCGCTTCAGGGATCACCAAACAGGAAGACAAGTAGCCATCATTGGCAAACAGACACGAGTCCATTTTCTGTAGGAATCATTTGACAGCCGGTTCTGTAAAGCTCCTCTGAAGGTTCAGTTTGAGCTTCAGATCCTCTAAAATGGTTCTCATTGTTATATCATATCAGTTAATTAATTTGTAGTTAGAAGAACTAACACACCTGTTGATGAGTAAAATAGCTTTCTTTTCCTAATAACGTCAAAATGTTGAGTTATCACAGTATTCGGTTGCTTAGTATTTGCTTGACCAGCTGTAGGTAAACTCCTTCCAAAGCCAAAGGCTACACATAGAATATACAGAAAGTTTGCTGAATGTAATTTATTGCCTCTTCACTCCCACAAAGAGCAAAAAATAACAATTTTCAGTTGCTAAAATGCATCTAGGCATTTTGTATTAAGCAAAAAACCCAGTGTTGATATTGGGGAAAAAATCCAGCGATGTTGTGCTGGAAAAAGGTGTGAAGTTCCTTGATTTACACAGTATTGTGATGGAGTTTTGTTACACAGCCTCATGGAGGCTTGCCCACTGTTATTCAACATGTAATAATAGCGTAGTGTAAGGCTGAATATTTTTGTGTTGTCGTATTTTTCTTGTTGTCTGTGAAAATACTGTAAGGAATACAAATAAATATTTCTTTTTTTTTTTTAGGATGAAATCCTTAAAGCGGCTGTAATGAAATATGGCAAAAACCAGTGGTCTCGTATTGCCTCTTTGCTGCACAGAAAATCAGCTAAACAGTGCAAAGCCAGATGGTATGTAATAGGATGTAATACCTTGTGTGTGGAGTGGGGGGCTGGCGGTGGATTGGAGATGCTTTTCCTTTTTTATCAAACCATTTCTCTGTTGTCTCTTACCACACCAAGGACCTTGAGGTGAAGTACAGTATTTAAAACATTGAATACAGTCAGTCAGTCAACTTTTATTAGGCATAGAAAAACAACATGCATTTACATTAAAACTTTAGGGTCGTTGTTAAAATTTAAGCCATAATCTTGTTGCCTCCACCAGAAAATTGGCCATTTAAATTCCTTAAAATTGTTCAAAAGCCACAGACAAAACAGCCTTTGTAGGCATCCCTGATTTTAAGGATTGAAGGCCATATAAAGTAGTTTTTAATAGTTGTCAGAAGTTCTAAAAGGTTGGAGACCTTGGGAGGAAATTCTGTAATTGGAGTACAGTGGGCCCTCAGTATCCGTGGAGGATCTGTTCTAGACCCCCACCCTGCGGATACCAAAATCCATGGATGCTCAGGTCTCATTGTCCTTAATGGTGGCGTGGCCATGTGGCTGCACCACCATTAGGAAGAATAGGACTGGAATCCTCCCATTCCTTATCTCCTTCCTTACCTCCTTTCTTCCTCTCTCTGCCTCCAAGTCTTCTGCCCCAGCTTGGCTTTGGGGGCGGAGTCTTGTGCCAGTCAGCTGGGGCAGGGCTTGAGTCTCAGAGCCCCTGTCCCCAGGCCGAGCACCTGGAATGGAGCCTCCGGGCTCCGAGGCCCAAGCTCCAGCCCTGGCGCTAGCTCCTTCTGTCCAACAGGGCTTCAGAGACAGTGCTAGGTTTTGAAGCCCCATTGACTGGAGGGAGCCAGGGCTGGGTCTTGGAGCCCATGGGCTCTGATACTTAAGCTCCAGCCCCGGCTGACTGTGTGCTAGACTACGTCTCCAAAGGCAAGCCAGGGCAGAAGCATCGCCATTGGGGACAATGTGGGCTTGCCATCCACAGATGCACAAGTCATATCTGAAATCCCAAGTCATATCTAACGAGACTGCTGGCAAAAGCCTAACTGCCATGTTTTGTGTTAGCTCTGACTTCTGGGCACTTTTCAAGAGCATTAGAGTATCCTCTAAGGCATTAAGTACTGTGGCCACATCTGCTTCCGCTCGGAAAAGGTTCAGTTGGCAAACAAACTGATACTGAACTGGGCAAAGGCCACAGAAGTTACGTGGCATTCTGTGCGCAGCACTGGGTGCAAGAGCACACCCAAGTTACAAACCTGATATTTCAGATGGAGTACAACCCCATCCAGAACAGGTCCTAATCCCAACTTTAGGTTAATTTTCTAGTGGCCAACCAAAATTCCATCTTGTCTAGATAGAACCTCAAATTATTCAGCCACATCCAATCCTTCTCTGCTTCCAGATTGTGATTTAAGACTGCCACAGCCTTCTTGGCATCAGTTGTAAAAGAGAAAAAAACCTGGATATCATTGCCAAACTGTTAACTTCCTCCCCACAGGTCTGGATGACCTCTGTAGCAGCTTCATGTAGATGTTAAGAAGCATAAAGGGCTTTTTAAAGTTCACCTAAAAAAAGCAAGGCTCCAGTTGTCTATGGCTAGCCTATACTAGTTTGGGGGAAAAGCAGTACATGTAAACATCATTTCTGCTCTGATTCATATTGGTGAAGAAGGGCAGTTTTGATACTGGAACTTAGGGACAATGTTGTTCTAATGCTAGGACAGTGTGATTCAGCAGATGTCATGCAGTCTTCGCCAAATATTGGTATCCTAAGACAAAGTTGTTTTCCCCTTTTACATCTACTGAAAATGTAAATATTTGCAAATGTATGAATGAGTGTGCCATAGTCATATTCTATTTTTATATTGTTATAAGATATGTTGATTTGAACTCTGCTTAATTGACAGGAGTCGATTGATTGTTTATGGACTCCTGAATTAATTATTTCCTTTTCACCATTTTGAATAAGGTATGAATGGCTAGACCCAAGTATCAAGAAGACAGAATGGTCACGAGAAGAAGAAGAGAAGTTGTTGCATTTGGCCAAACTTATGCCAACGCAGTGGAGGACTATTGCACCAATTATTGGGAGAACAGCTGCACAATGCTTGGAACACTATGAATTTCTGTTGTAAGTAATTCCCTTCTATAAGGGAAACACTGCTTGTTTGATGTTGGGAGGCTCTCTAGAGCAGTGGTTCCCAACCTGGGGGTCGAATTACAGTTTCATAGGGGTCTCGAGGGACCCCCCTCAGAGCACCACTTTTCAAACAAAGGGCCTCCAAGCTAAGCTCATTAAAGCAGCAGCCATCTCCAGGCCTCTCATTTGCTTAGCAACTGCCCATAGCCTCCCATTTCTTTCCTCTCTCAGGAACAATGAGCTATGCAAAAGGAAGAGAGACAGCACAGCCAATGAGTTCCAGTTTCACTTTGAACCACTACCCCTCTGCCCCTCTATGATGGGGCTTTCTGGACAGGTTTCTTCAGAGGGGGCTGGCCATTGTCACCCACTGAGGCTGTTTTTGTGATTAATCACTATGCTTTAGTTACGTTCAATTTGTAACAATGAAAATATGATTCATAACAGTAGCAAAATTAAAGTTATGAAGTAGCAACAAAAATATTTTTATGGTTGAGGGTCACCACAACATGAGGAACTGTATTAAAGGGTCGCGGCATTAGAAAGGTTGGGAACCACTGCTCTAGAGGCCTTCGTGTAGCAGAAGTGAATTCAGAAGAAAGCTTTTAAATATTTGATGTTGGGGAAATGATAACCCTACTCAGCAGATGCTGCTAAGTGATGGGAGAACTGTATGAGAGCTACTGCTTTCTCTGGTGCCTTTTTGTCAGAATTACAAGGAACGTGTCAAGTTTTCCTAGAGTATATTTGATTCATAGCTTAGTATTGCTGTATTTATATCATTGCAGAGATAAGGCTGCTCAGAGAGATAATGAGGAAGAAACTGCAGATGATCCCCGAAAACTTAAACCTGGGGAAATTGACCCAAACCCAGAAACCAAACCAGCTAGGCCAGATCCCATTGATATGGATGAAGGTATGCTTGAAACACTTTCTGTGAAATTGCTTCTTTTTGTTGCTACATCATCCCTTGACATATTAATCATAGCAACATGTGTCCTATATTTTATTTAATCTTATTTAATTTTATTTTCATGTGGCATATTTTCTTAACTTAAATTAGAGATGAGCAACTGTTTTGCTTTAGATGATTTTTGGTATTCAGGTCCACTAGCCCTAGCAAGCATACATAGTGATGAGGTATTATGGGAGACATCTGGAGGGCCACAGCTGTCTGTGAAATTTAAATGAATGGTATTGTTCTCCATTGGTATTGAGTATTTTTATACTATTCTATCTCTGTATTACAGTGATTTGCATAAGTATTCATTTCCTTTTACTTTTATATGTTTTGCTGATAAAAATTTGTCCCAGAATACTTGTAGTAATTGCTACCTAAGGTTCTTCTACCAAATGTTGACTCAGAAGTGAATACTTACACAACCAACAAGTTATTTACGTAACATTTGTGTCACTTTGTACCTTCATAGTGTTGAGTATCTTGTGTACATCAAGTGAAAACAATGCCAGTTAAATCCATTTGATGCACAGGATGTAACAAAATGAAGTGTGGAAAAATCAAGGGGGAAGGGGTGAAAGCATTATGTACATTGTATATGCAAGTCATTGTATGGCACAAACGTTCTCCCTTCAACAGTTTGGCTTTCTGTTTGTTGCTGAAAGTGTTGAGGATAACAACATTAGACAAGGACAATTTCAGTATAATAATAGTATTTGCAAATGTTTCCAGTTTTGCAGAAAACCTATTTCTTGGTTAAGTGTGTAAAGGATCATAGTCCAATGTTGCAAGGACAAAAAAAGGTTAATACAAGGCTTCTCTCTTGAAATACTGATGCCATGCCATTGTATTATGGGAAGAGAGGGAGGGAGGGAGCACATTGTCCAAAAGCAGTCCAGAAAACTTTCCAGCCCAGAAAACTCCCAAGGAGGCTGCTTGTAATCATCCTACAGCACTTCTGCATGGTCCAAACCATGGGGAGTTTCCTGGGTTGCTTTTTGATTGTCTGCGCCCTTGCCTGTTCCCTTGACAGCCTGATCTTGGGTGATAGCTATAGATGATTTTCCAGGGAGCCCATGCTGCTGCATGAGGGGGAGTGAGGGAGCACATTATTCCAAAGAAACCCAGCAAACTCCTACCTGGTGGTTGTTCTCTATAAATCAGGCCGGGCTGTCTCCCTCCATCTGTCCCAAGGGCAAGATATGTTGTTCAACTTTGCATTCAATAGTATTGTACCATTAAACATCTTGATATTGCTGTGTCTCTTTGCCACAGAAACTGAACCAAACAGTAGCTGAACCTATGGCTGACAAGAAGTCCCTAACTACTGCAGCCTCCCATTCACCTGTCTGGTCCTTTGTATCTCTCCTGGCCGTATTTGTCATGACTTTGGACATTTATGTGTGGCTTGTCCGTGCCCCCCTATAACAGGCTCATAATGTGCAACAGAGGCAGTCGGGCTCTGGGAGGGCTCATGAGGCTTGCAGAGAGATTTGGAACTTGAGATGAAAATTATGAATCCCTGTTAAAGATGGTATAGGGCAGCCCCTGACGTGGCACCAAATTATCCATGAATAATCTAATTTGTGAAAGCCAAATGCATGAATATTGAGGAATGCTTGTAAAAGAAAATCCTGATAAATGTTCAGAGGAGTCATAAGTAATAAATAAATAAAATAATAATAAGTAACCTGGATTCTGTAGTAGTTTACAGATTTTTCCCATATGATGCCAGCTGTAAATGAGAAAGTGTTCATTTTGTACGTATTGCTTTTCCAGATGAACTTGAGATGCTCTCTGAAGCTAGAGCCCGTTTGGCTAACACTCAGGGAAAGAAAGCCAAAAGGAAAGCAAGAGAGAAACAGCTGGAAGAAGCAAGGTCAATATTGTTTGTTTTAAGGGTTTCTGGACTCATTTACAGTGGTTTCTAATCAGAATTAGGTTGAGATAATATGCTTTTCATCTTTTCAGATGTCCTGTAGCTGATTTGTGGTTTCCTAATCATATGTGATTAATGGCAGTAGGGTGATAATTCCTTCTTTGCAACGCCTGATTTTTGGGGCAATGGCATCTTAAAACTGGCAGCCCTCCTGTATGCTTCTGAGCTAACAGACATCCTGTTGATATTTTGACAGGTTGATGTAAAAATATTGTGGAAAGAATAGGAAGAAGTCATGAATATCAGTGCAACTGTGCCATATTCATATTTTCCTCCTGTTCTTCTCCGTTTTGTCGGTGATGAGTTTGGTTCATCATTTCCATGTATTAGACTAATAGAATCATAGAGGTGGAAGGGCTATCCAGTCCAACCCACTGCCATACAGGAATACACAATCAAAGCACCCTTGACAGATGGCCATCCAGCCTCTGTTTAAAAACCTCCGTAGAAAGAGATTCTACCATTCTTTGAGACAGCGTGTTCCACTCTTGAATAGCTGAAAGTCAGCACATGTGAGGCTAGTATTTTAGTGGCTGCAATGTTGAATTTGATGTGCAATTCCCAATTTCAAATCGTTTTCAGCAGTGAGGTTTATGGGGGTGGCCTGGAGTTTGTTAGTGCTTGTCTGTTTAGCATTCCACATTTATTATAAAACCATGTAGTATTTTGGAAGAGTGGCTGTTACTTTTTATGTGCCTTCCAGTTGTTTCCTAAGGCAAATCTATAATGAATAAAGGGGAATTAGTTCTACAGTCAATGAGAAAAGGTCCATTGAATGACTATACATTCTAAGTCGACCTGTGTGTAGAATTCAGAGATACTGATATTTATCAGAGATGTTACCCTGGAATATCAGTATGTAAAGGGATCTTGTAGCACTTTTTGTGCAACTAATTGTGCAAAAGAATTTGCAGCAAAAGTTTTCATACTTGTGGTTTACTACTTGATATAACACATATATTAGGAATGAGAATACACAAAAAGTGTGTTGCAGAACATTTCAGTCTTCAGTGCAGGAGACCTTGAATAAAAGAACTGCAAAGGAAGATTGCATTGAGAAATAGCTGGATTCAAATATCCACAAACTAACCCATCCGCAGTGGGTTGAACTAAGACAGTGGCTTCCTGGCACACTATACATATTATAACACTGGTTAACGTGCCAGCCTCACAAGGATGCTCTTAGCTAGTTTATCATATTTCCTTTCCGTTTCCAGACTCCACATACCACATTAATGGAGCTCTGGTGGTTAAATGCCTGTACTGTAGCTACTCACTCACAAACCGCAAAGTTGTGAGTTCAGTACCAGCCAAGGGCTGAAGCTCGACTCAGGCTTGCATCCTTCCGAGGTTGCTAAAATGGTTACTCAGCTTGTTGGGGGCAATTAGATTACACTTTGTAAACTGCTCAGGGAGTGCTTAAGTGCACAATAAGCGGTATAGAAATTTACATGCTATTGCAAATTCCAGAATTCCCTCCTCCATTCATGTGGTCATCCACCCACCCTGGCTTCAAACAACATCATTCCTCCTGCCTTTGTTCCTCAGTGACCATAGTTAAAACTGAACTTGTCACCTCATCCTCATACCTAGGTTTTGCATTCTAAGGCTATTCTTATAGTCTGATTATACAGCTCCATGCATCTGAGGAAGTAGACCAAGTCTACTAAAACTTATGATACAACTTCTTTCACACAGTCTTAAAGGTGCTACAAAATTTCTTTGCATAAGTCAACATGTATGGAAGTTCCATTGATTCAGTGAGTCTGCTTTGGTTAGAGAAATAGGTGGTTTGTCCTTTCTTGCAATTCGTAGCATTTTAAAATTTGGTTTAAATTATTCCACTTTGTTAGGCGGCTTGCTGCTCTTCAGAAGAGAAGGGAACTTCGAGCTGCAGGGATTGAGATCCAGAAAAAAAGGAAAAAAAAACGAGGAGTGGATTACAATGCTGAAATACCATTTGAGAAGAAGCCTGCCCCTGGCTTTTATGACACATCAGAAGAAAACTACCAGGCATTAGATGCAGATTTTAAAAAGCTACGGCAGCAAGACTTAGATGGGGAACTGAGATCGTAAGTTGATTATTGAGTCAAGGTTGCGCTCAAAAAAGCAAAAAGATGCAAAATAATACTTGTAATATAAATATTTACGTAAAACATTAATGTTGTTGCTAACCTTTATGTCTTACAGAGTTTAAAATTTATATTCATAACTTATTATAACAAAAAAAGAAAACGCATTTCTCACTATCAATGAAAAGAAAATACAGTGTGGCCACATTATACACAGCTTTGAGCATATGTGTTGAAGCCACGCAGGAGCGCGCAGGGCGGCATGTCCTATTCAAATGCTGCTGCACACACGAGCCCCATTAAAGTGAATGAGGGCTCAAGCATATGTGGAATTCGCCTTCTGCGGGGTGGGGGGGAGGTCTGGAATGGATCCCCTGCATAAGGCAAGGGTCCACTGTAATCATAATTTGTTTAGTTATCTGTTGAATATTCAGAACACAATGTTGGGTCTGATAATGGTAAAAGCTTTGGTGATTCAAATTAATGTGACAATTAATTTTTACCTTTCCCTTTTTATCTTCAACAGACTCCACACATAACTGTTCCAGAGAGGAGTAGTAGTAGTAGTAGTAATAATAATAATAATAATAATAATAATAATAATAATAATTTATATTCTGCTTTTTCTCAAGGAGTCAAAGTGGATTACAGCTTTGAGTATCCCATCCCTTTTGAACAGGGAGGTGGAGTTTGGTCTGCTGACAAATTGCAATTTGTTGGCAGATGAACATGATTAGATACAACCTGTAATTTTAAATTCCTTGCTACTTATTTCAAAACTCTTTAGAAAAAACTTTAAATCTTGGGCTGAAAATAATATTGCATGTATGGTTGTATAGCTCTAGTGCCATTAGCTGTAGCGATTTAAAATGTTAATATTATTGGTATTTCTCTTCAAAATAAACAAAATAAGATTGATTTATACACAGTCATAGATATTTCCAAGTCCTAATACCTTACTGAAGGAGCATGATAATGTGATTAACTAACTGTATGTGGATGAGCTGCAAGGTGAGAATTGAATAAGAGAAAAACGGTTATTGGAAGTGATTTATATTCTGTTTGTAGCTTTGCTAATTTTATAGTGCTGTAAAGTGAAGGATTTATCCAAAATAAAGCATTCCAGACAAATTTGTCAAGGATCTTTAGACATCCATGCTAAATACTAGTAGAATGTCATATGAAACAGAAAAAGACCCAGTCACTGTCACTTTGCTTTTGGTTGCAGTGTTATTACTCTAACATGGAGAATAAGCAGTGACAATTTGAATTTTGACAATTTTGAATTTTTCCCCTTGAAAATTTATACTTTTCTCTGGCGTATAAATCATATTATATGCCAGTTAAAAGTAATGGTTTTAGTTCTGCCTTGAAGCACTTAACATACTTAAGCAATTCCATTCCTTTCTAAATTTATTACTGTTTTTAAAATTAAGTTACTTGTATGTATTTAAGAGGGCTTTTAATTTTTTTCAGGGAAAAAGAAGGTAGAGAGCGAAAGAAAGACAAGCAACAATTGAAACGGAAAAAAGAATCTGATTTACCATCAGCGATTCTTCAGACTAGTGGTGTATCAGAATTCACTAAAAAAAGAAGTAAATTGGTACTTCCAGCTCCTCAGGTAAATTTGTTGTTCCTATCATCATCGGAGGGGCCACATTTGCTATGAATCAATCTTCTTTTTTACTTAAGCTGTAAATGTAGATATATAATGGGAAGGGTGAAACAGAGAGAGGGCGAAGCCAAGTGAAAGAAATGTTTTTGAGGAAAATTTTCACTTCGAAAGCCTAGCATTGTGTGAATAATACATTGAAGAACTGGGAACTTAAAATGTTACATGAAATTCCTGGATAAATTAATGACTTAATTGGCATATTGATTTTAAGCTCTATTGTAGTTTGTATTGTTTCATTATTACTGTATTTTCTGATGTCAGGTTTGGGCTTTTACTGTGTTTTTGCCAGTGCACTGGGAATCTTTTTTTGTGCGCAGTGCAATTACTAGATTTATCCTTTGTAAGATTTCAGACACAGAACTTGAAGAAGTGGTAAAAGTTGGCCAAGCAAGTGAGATTGCACGTCAAACAGCTGAGGAGTCTGGGATTACAAATTCTGCTTCTAGCACACTGTTGTCAGAATACAATGTTACCAACAACAGCATTGCCCTTCGAACACCCAAAACTCCAGCAGCGCAAGACAGGATCCTACAGGTATAGCCTAAATCTGATACAATGTTTGATTTAAAAATTCTCCTGGAATTATTGTATCGTATTCCATTGTGACGTTTTATGAAGTAATTGACTGCTAAGATCTAGGATGAGAACGTTCTGCTTCCTGGCATGCTATATGACTTGATGTGTATGGCCTTCTCTTACTTGAAGCATAACCAGACTGGAGAGGAAGGAAAGATATAAGAAACAGTTAAAATATAGAGTAAGAAAGTTGAACCCTGATTAAGCCACATTTGCTACCATGTTTAGAGGTAGTTATTTCTGGAAGGAATGGGGAGCCCAAGATATTAACAGAGGTAGTAACACTAGTTTCTTGCCATATTTTAAGACTTCACTTTTTAAAAATTGCATTTTCTTTGGTTTTGGCAGGATTTAATACTTTCCAGGTGGTTTCAAAGGGGGGGGGGGGGGATATCGTATATACAGTGTACCCACGTCATACGTGGGCGCCTTTTATGTGGCTTTCAGCTTATGCTGAAAGCCGCGTGACGAAAACAAAATAGTGTCCATGCCGCGCCGCATGCACGGGTCCTATTATTGTTAATGGGGCTAGAGCATATGCGCTATTTGCTTTACGCTGGTGTGTGTGTTCCAGAACAGATCCCCACGTAAAGCAACTGCGCACTTACTCAACTATAAGTTGACCTCATGTATAAGTTAAGGGCATGTTTGGGGGCTAAAATTATAGATTTTGATATGACCCATGCATAAGTCGAGGGTAACATTTAAGGGTATGTGACAAAAGGTATATAGGATGAAGCAAAGGAAAATGATGCCAAACAATGTAACAAAATTCCAGCAGGCATAACTGTGCTCCCACTAAAGGCTGCATAGATGAGAGAGCAGAGGGGAAGTCAGTTCTTTCAGGACAGATTACATTTTTGTCTTTCAACAAGGGATGTTTCCCTTTTTATAAGAGTTAAAGTACAGTACTTACATTGACCCATGGACAAGTCAACTCAGTTTTTTGGGGTCAATTTTTTGACTAAAATTTCTAGTTTTAAACATAAGTATATATAGTAGTGAATCTTTTCCTTTGGCTATTAGTTTAGATAGGAGGTTTATAATTTTGAGATGATTATTTCATATTTTGCATGTCTTGCTTTATAGGAAGCTCAGAACTTGATGGCACTTACAAATGTTGACACCCCCTTGAAAGGTGGGCTTAATACACCCCTTCATGAGAGTGACTTCTCTGGGATAACACCTCAGAGACAAGTTGTTCAGACTCCAAATACTGTCCTTTCCACACCCTTCAGGTATGTCAAGTTGCTTAAAATTGTATGTATATGAAAAATGGACTCAGGTTTTCCTTTACTGAAACCAAAAATTTGGTATACTTTTAAAGTGATCATGCAGTCACCAAAGGATTTTCTGTTTAGTCTACAGTTTTAGACTGACTAGCTAGCCTGGCCAAAAATTGTAGTTACCAGTTTCCATCTTTTGGCGGAATCCACTGCAGCTTCCCTCTGATGATACCACCCCTGCCACTTGAGTGCTGATTCAAAACTAAGAGTAAATAGAAAGCTGTTAACAAGTATTCTGACAGATGTATACATTTTTGTTATTCTGTGCTTTGAAGTTGATTCCAACTTATGACAACAGTGTCCTTGAATTTTCTTGGCAAAATTTCTTCCACTGTTTTCCTCCAAGACTGAGAGTATGACTTGCTCAGTAGCCATGGGATTTGATCCCTGGCCTCCCAGGGTCCTAGTCTCACACTGCATACACAAGACGTACACAAGAATTGTGCTACTTCATTCAGGTATATTGTAGCTGAGCAAAGATGTATATTTTAGGACACCTGTTCATGGAGCTGAAGGCCTGACTCCTCATAGCGGAATGACTCCCAAGCCAGTGGTGGGAGTGACTCCAGGCAGAACTCCGCTACGGGATAAACTAAATATTAATCCTGAAGAGGGAATGACAGATTATAGTGACCCATCATATACAAAACATTTGGTAAGTAGGTAATTATTTAATAACATAGCCTTCCATGTTTTATTTGCATGCAAATGGGCTGTTCCTGTATAGAACTGAGTTTGTAATAATGGTCATTGGCACAAAACAGGTGTGAAACAGAAAAACGTAGAAGACCTGAATCTTGAAAAATGGCAGGGAGGAGCTTTTTGAAGAATGGCAGAGGGATGACTCTAGGTTTTGTAATAGTACTGAAAATGGGAGGACTATTTTAATCTTTTCCTTCTCCCTTATCATCAATCTAACCACCCTTCCAGTAGCTGCTAATTGCTTTTTCATTAAACTAGAGGGAGATTCGAGTAGAGTATGGCAAGGTTCTGTTGTGGCCTTGTGACAGTGACTTAGAAGAGAATGTGGACAGAATCCTTATTAATTTTTAGATGAAACAGAAGTGGGTGAATTGACTAATATCCCAGAAGATGAGAAAGAAATTCAAAATTACTTTGACTGTTGGAAAACTGGTCTGAAACTAGTATTGTGAAATTTGACGGAGTCGTCCCAGGTTTTACACTGGGCCCTAAAAGGGGGATTGCGCAGATGCAGATAGATGACTTGACAGTAGTGCATGTGAAAAGTTATAAACTAAATGTGAATCAGTAGTGTAAAGGAGCTACAAAACCGAATAAAGACCTTTTAGACTAGTTCAATTGAACATGCATCAGTCTATGTTTCAAGAAATAATAGTTCTGCTTCATTTCACAGCAGCCAGACATCATCTGTAGTATGTGCCTGCTTGTTTAAGACAGATGACTGCCATCTTGTTGGTTATTCCCAACTAGATTAGACGTATTCAGTCTTTTGAATGTCCAACCCATATGTAGGCAAATCCTACTGATTGAATGGAATTTAAGCTGATATAGACAAACAGAAAAAGATTGAGAGGAAGGCAGTTAAAATGGTCAGTGATTTGGCAGCAAGTCCTGTGAGGCCAAGATGTAGAATATGTTTATGTTAGAAAACTTTAGAAAAGAGGAGACTGAGCAGACAAATGGTAGCACTCCTAAAAACATGAAAGCCTGTCACGTGAAAAAGGGCAAAATTTGTTGTTTGCAATCCCAGACAGTTGGACTAGATTTAATTTAATGTGTCGGCTTTGGGCTGTGTTGGGGACATGGCATTTACATGACGCACAGTTGGAAAGGCACCGAGCCCTCTCCAACCTGGAAGAGCTGGTACAAAAAGGAATGGCAAACAACTGCTCCTTGCCAATGCCTTGGTTGAGGGCATTGACAACCAAGTGGCCCGGATCAGGACTGGCTCCATGCAGTTTTTGCAATCCTTGCCTCTGGCCACTACATAGGCCTCTGATGAGAATTCAGTAGCTTTAGGTTTCCTTCATCAAGCAGGGAATTCGACTGGATGGCTCAAAAGCACCCTTCCAACTCTGTGACTGTCTTAAATATGATCTGAGTAGGTAGCAAATCTCTTGTAGAAGTTTGTTGCCTTAATCTTTGTATTAAAGATGGGTAATACTTTTAATTAGGACCACTAAAGTGCTACACAAGTCACACCTTTTTTTTTATTATACCTTCATGTTTCTAGTAGAAGATGATACATCTTAATCAAAGACCAGTTTGGCAAAAGTTTCTGATAAAAATTATTATCCCTCTGTGATTTTTGTTTTTCCAGGATAGATCATCCTTTGCTTTAAGGAAGCATGTGCCAGTTTAGAATAAGAGTAAATGCACAATAATTTTCCTATACGTGATTCTGGCTTTTTCTTACATTCTTTCATAGATATCTAAATTTCTACAGTTACAAATGGGCTATACAGACCGCCCCAAAGGGGCTGGATCGGTGTCACGGCAGCCAAACATTGCCCTATGATCCGACCTCTAGAGAGCACGAAAAGGAGCCTCAAAAGGGGCTCTATTTTGCACTCTGTAAAGGGCATCACAGCTGCAGCATCACAGCTTCGTGACACCCTTTTGGCGCTGCATCATGATATCGTGTACCATCTAGAAGGGCACACAGCATCATGATGTGACAGGGTGGAGTTACGGCATCCAGTGTGCGGATGCTGTGGCATGGCTCTGCCTATAGGCCGGCACAAAGTGCCAGTCTGTGTAGCCCCAAAGTTACTCGTTATTCGTTGTAGCTTCTTTATGTAGGTATATATAGCCTATGGATGTATACTGTGTGCTTCCTGCTGCTGTTATCATATATGGATAGCTGAAATACTAGCAATTACCTTCTCTTATTTTTTAGATTAGTCAATTAACACGACACTGGTTTGATAGGTAGCTCAGAGAAAAGGGAAAGTTATAAATAATGAATTGGTCTACTGTTAATTGATGGTCATGGAGAAGGCTGAAAAGTTAAATGGCTCATGTTGGGAAAATGAATATTTGGCTTGTATTTAATTTATTAATTTGTTTTAACAGGCAAGAGAATCCCGTGAAAATTTGCGCTTAGGTCTTATGGGCCTTCCAGCTCCAAAGAATGACTTCGAAATTGTTCTACCAGAAAATGCAGAAAAGGAGCTTGAGGATCATAACACAGATGATACACACATAGAAGATGCAGCTGATGCAGATGCTCGCAAACAGGTTTTTATTTTTACGCATTTTTATTTATTCGGTAGTAGAATTATCAGTAGTTGAGAAGATTCTGAAAATGAATGGTTCATAGGATAAGAAATGAATAGGAGGACTTAACATGTAGTTCTGTGCTATTTATTTATTATATGCAGTAATATACTCTCTGGGAGGCTAAAAACAATAAAAAGAATTAAAATAGCAAAACATTTACACAGCAGATATGGTTAAAAACAAGGGAACATAATGGTGGTATAATGTAGCCAGCCATTGCTGTGTGTCCAAAAACCAGAAGAATGATTAACAAGCAACCTTTTTTGGGAAGAGTATTAAAAGTCCTGCATCTGAAAAAGATTCCCCATCTACCTTATTTCAGCAGATTGGAGTGCCTTTAGCAAGGCCTCCCTCGTTGAGCCTGGTATGCAGGCAATTCATGTGGGAGAAGATGTTCTCTCCAGACCATAAAAGACTTTAGTGCAGTGAACTCCAAACTTTTTCCAGCTACCACCCACTTTTGTCTTGGGTGACAACCCTAGCACCTTGCCTTCCCCCCTCCTTCGGCATGCATATTTCTTATATTAGGTCTACTGTTCTACTGCAGATTCAAAATATCTTTCGTATTTTCTGGCATATAAGACAACTTTTTAGCCCTGTCTTATATGCCAGGCTAAGTGTTTGGTGGCCTCCACAAAGACAGGCAAATGGCATAGCCACCTCTCCATCTCCAGGGGGGATCCTTGCAGGCACCGTGGCTGGGCTCTGTTTCTTGCCGCCATTGATGGTTTCAGGGGCTGGAAGCCAGAAAAGGTGGCGGAGAAGCAGATTCAGAGCCGGTCCAGTAGGAGAGGGATGGTTGGGCCGAGGGAAAGAGCCGGCCCCTTATGCCCCGCCACTGCTGCCTGGGATGTGGTGTTGAGTGCCCCTTTGGGCCGGACTGCGGGAGGCCCTACTGCCACTTCTGACATCCCGCCTTCCAGGCCTCCATAGAGGCCCCCTCAAGCCGGCGCCCGTGGGCACCAGACCCCCTTAATTCGGCCTATAGTAGGCCAGGGCACTGCTTGCATGCGAGTTGGGGGTAGTCTTATACGCCCAGTCGGAAAATACAGTAATTGCTTTGTATGTGGTCACTCTGGGAACAAAACTGAGCAGCTGGGTTGATAGCAAAGAAGAAGCTTCTCACCCATACCACCTCTCTAGTAAAGGCCTGAGTGGGCAAGGGACATCTTGGTCGCTGCTCAGTTGCTACTTCCAAGGTAACCAGGTGCGAAGGGATAAGCTTTTCCTTGGCAAAAAAGGATTCTCAATCTTTCTTCATTGGGGAAGGGAAAGATGCAGCCAATGTGTGTGCCATTCTGAGCCATAGAGGCAATGTCTTGTGCCCAAGCCTTGCAAGAGTTTCCCAACCACCAGTGCCACCACCAGTGAAAGATGCAGCTAAGGGGTGAGCTAGTGTGGATAGGCAAAGGGTGGGAGACACCCCCACATGAAATGATCAGTGAGTCAACATTGAGGTTTGGAGGGACCTTGAACTGATGTTTCATGCAACCCTCGTCCCTACCATGGTCCTAAAGGCTGTTGGTTCCCCTTGTCTTTTGTTTGCACTAATACTTTGACTGAATCTTTTCACTGCTCCCCTGGAGGAGGGGTGTGTACTGCCCACTTTGGGAACCACTGTTTTAGTGCAATGTACGTAAATTTTGAACTGTGTTTAGGAAACAGAGAGGTAGTCATTGTAATTGTTTTAAAATTGGCAAGATTCATTGTTTTGGGCCTATACCAGTTAGTAGCTTAAGAGCTGTTTTGGACTATGGTACAACATCTGTACTCATGGGACAGGTAATGGTACCCACAGATTCACTTATTTATGTCTGAAAAAAGGTGCAGAATGGCCTGAAAAAATTGAATTGAATATAATAAAAATTAAGTTAAAATTGAAGTAATGAAGGCAACACTTAAGTAAACATTAAGTGGGATGGCATTTCCTGTGATGTATTCAGTGAGAAATGGAAGGGAATGTAGAGTTCCAGAAGTGAGGTGCAGTTCTATTGTGCTCTCTCATTGTTTTGTGCTCTCGTGTCTTCTAGCAAGGTTTTTTTCCTTGCTGTATAGGTTTCTTACTGTATGCAGTACAGTATGTGCTTAGTAGCCCTCTAACCTTGTTTTGATCTGATCTGATTGTAGTGTGGTTCTCTAAAGTTTTTGTGCATGTGTACAGTGAATTGCTTCTTTTTGGAAAGTGCTTCTTCTTTGAATGTGTCCTTTTTTTTTGGAAAATGCTTGTCATTGCAAAGTGCTTCTGCTTGCAAAGAGCTGGTGCTGTTAACAGTGGCCTCAAAGCACAAGAGTGGTGACACTGGCAAACTTGATAAGCCTAAGAGAATCTGTAAAGTGTTTCCTTTAAGTAGAAGGTGAAAGAGAAGAAATCGTGTGGTGAGGTTGCGAAGATCCTTGGAATGAATCGATCTTCCATCCATGAATTTGTGAAGAACGAAAAATAAATCTTTGCTAGTTTGGCTGGGGCACCTCAGACTGCAAAAGCCACACTGTATGAAAAGTATTTAATAAATATGGAGAAGGTCTAAAATTTCTGGATGGAAGATATGACCAGAAAACGAGTTTCTATCCAGAGCTAAGTGCTATGTCACAAAACTCTGAGTATATGGGAAGATGTCAGCAAGGCATCTCCTGAAATGAGTGACACCAATCCATTTATTGCAAGTAAGGGATAATTACACAGGATTTAAGCACAGGTTTGGGCTTAAAAATCTAACAATGACAGGAGAAGATGCATCTGCCAATGAGGTAGTGCTATCACATTTCCTGAAGGAGTTTAAGAAGTTAATTGAGAAGAAAGGATACCATCCAGTACATATGTTCAAGGGTGATGAAACTAGGCTCTTGTGGGGGGGGGGGAATGCCCACTAGAATGTGTATTCATAAAAATTCAAAGGTGGCACCAGAGCATAAAGCATGGAAAGAGAGATTAATGTTGATATGATTAAGCCTGGAATAGGGTACCAATACAAAAACCCATTATCTGCCTATGTTTGACAGAATAATAGGGTGTGGTTGATGGCCATCTTGTTTACAGAATGGTTTCACTGCATCCCAGAAGTGAAAAGAGAAAGGATTGTCCTATTGAAATTACTCTTAGTTGTAGTCAGTTCTCTTGGCTATCCTGAATCTGTATCCTATGAAAATGTAATAATAATAATAATAATAATAATAATAATAATAATAATAATAATAATAGTTTTTACATTTCCCACCTCTCCCTGCAGATCAAGGCAGGAGTACAACAGTAAATTTAAAATTAAAGTTCAGTTAAAATTACAGTGTATATAAAATATAGATGTTTTATTTTTTCCTCCCAGTAAAACTTCATTGCTTTAGCCCCCTGATCAGGACATCATTTATGAAGGCTACTTGGTGTTTGATCACATTTTATCAGCAATTGATATAGACCATAATGTGGACCTAATGCAGTGCTGGAAGTCATTCACTTTTGCTGACAATAACATTAATTAAAGCTGCAGTGGATGACTTAAAACAAGAAATTGTAAGATCCTGCTTGAAAAACCTAGAGTGAAGGTGTGGCTGATTTTCATTGATTCACAGGGATCAATGGAGAAGTTAGAAATAAGCAGTAATGCAGCACGACAGGTTGGTGGGGATGGGTTTGACAATATGCTTTTTAAAATATTTTTATTATGAAACAAAATCATAACATCCATAGCACACATTCAACAATACAATACATACAACCTAGCTAAACATAAATTCCTATTCTAAACAATAAAAATTTATACCTTTCAAACAAAACTTCCTTACTTTTCAAGTTTACCTGATTAATTATTGTATAGGTTTTTCTCCCTGTAAATTATCACATGTAAAGAGATTAATTCCACATAATTTTAACCAAACCATCATATTTGTAAATTGGTGTTTTTCAAACCTGTACTTCTGTACATTTTTCCGATTTTATTAATCCAGACCATTCTAGGTAACAAATCGAAGGATTCCAGTCCTTTTTGAATTTTTCTATAGTTGACAAGTTTGAGCGTGTCCAGAGGAGGGGGGTCAAAATGGTGAAAGGTCTGGTAACCATGCCCTGTGTGGAGCGGGCCTGTTTAGCCTGAAGAAGAGAGTGTGAAGAGGTGATATGATAACCTTGTTTAAACATTTGAAGGGGTGTCATATTGAGGATGGAGCAAGCTTGTTTTCTACTGCTCTGGAGAATAGGACCTGGAACAATGGATGCAAGCTACAGGAAAAGAGATTCCACCTAAACATTAGGAGGAACTTCCTGATAGTAAGAGTTGTTTGACAGTGGAACACACTGCCTCAGACAATGGTGCAACTGGTGGCTCTTGTGGTATTTGGATTCAGAAGTTAGTAGCCCTCAAGACTGATTTCACTTGTCATTTTTTTTTGGGGGGGGGGCACTACCTGGGTCAACTTACTCCACACAAATATTCCTGCTATTCAACCAATCTCTCCTTGGGTAGGTGTTCTAAAAGAATGGTCCTGGCTTGTGGCATGGTTGCATTATCTGCTTGATCCTCTTGGTTCCCCCCCCCCCCCCCCCCATTTTCGACTCTTATAAAGACACCCTTGCTAGAAGCAGTGCATTGTTATTTCATAATTTAATTTATTTTATAATTGAAATTTATAACTTGTTGCTGATAGTCTTAGGCTGTGTTGACAGCATTTGATCACAAATGTTTTCAATGTCTTTCTAGACTATTCGAGAAATGGAGCGTGTAAAGGCACTGAAGCGGATGCACAAAGCAATTCAGAAAGATCTTCCAAGACCCACTGAAGTATGTATTAAATGGAATTAACAAAGATAAAACATGTTTAAAGCAAGTGGTGTTTTGATGTTATATAGTGGAATGTTTAAAGGACATTTGTAAGTCACCCTATAGGAGCCAGCAGCTTGGCCAAATTTATTTATTATTATTATTTCTTTACTATGTATGTGTAATGTATGTCTCACCATTCTCCCAACAAGGGACCCAAGGTGGCTCATAACATAGAATCATAGAATCATAGAATCGTAGAGTTGGAAGAGACCACTAGGGCCATCCAGTCCAACCCCCTGCCATGCAGGAAATCCAAATCAAAGCATCCCTGACAGATGGCCATCCAGCCTCTGTTTAAAGACCTCCAAGGAAGGAGACTCTATCACCTTCCGAGGAAGTGCATTCCACATGATTAAAATAAGATGCAACAAAAAAAACTTGATACAAGAGTTAAAAACTATTAAGTTACCCGTCAAAACACTCATAATTTAAAACAGTATAAAATCATTTAAAGACATAACAACAAAAATAAATGCAACACACACGTTAATAGGTATTATAAGCCATTTTGCACCACCCATGAATCATCAGATTTTATATGTCATAGCACTCTGAATTGTGTCCAGAAACAAACCGGTAGCTACTGAAACTGTTTCAAACAAAGGATTTATATGTTCCACTCTAGCTACATTATTTTGAACCTGCTGAAGTTTCCAAACAGTTTCCAAAGATAGCCCTGTGTATAGTGTGTTATAGTTATCCCAATGAGATGTCCTCAAGAAGTGTCACCATGGCCAGATCTGACATCTAAAGGAACGGGCACAACTGGGACACTAGTTTTAACTATACACTGGCAACAACTGAAACTAGGATCGGAATCCAGCAGTACATGCAAACTACAAATCTGAAATATCTGGGGGAGTGTATCTCCAATCCTGCATAGGATGAATCTCTCATTCTTGATCTGCCTTTCAGCTGGCTGGGATCACCTCTGTTTTGTCTAGATGCTATTATTGGGTATGTAGGAATGCATATAGGGATGCAGTGGCTCAAGTGATTAAGATGCTGACTCTGTTGATTGCAAGATCGGCAGGTTGGCAGTTGAAGGCCCAGGTGCCGCATGATGGGGTGAGCTCATATCGCTAGTCCCAGCTTCTGCCAACCTAGCAGTTTGAAAACATGCAAATGCAAGTAGATAAATAAGTACCACTCCAGTGGGAAGGTAAACAGCATTTTGTGCAATCATGCAGGCCACATGATCACAGAGTAGTCTCTGAAAATGCTGGCTCTTCGGCTTAATAACAGAGATGAGCACCACCCCCTATGGTCGGACACGACTTGACAGCCTTATCAACGGAATACCTTTACCTTTTACTATTATTAGGTAGATTTGTAATTGCTACTGCCAGATGAATTTGTAATTGGTTGACTGGCCAAATCCAAAGGATGCTCACCAGTTGCTCCTTTTCATCCTGGAAATAAACAGCTAGTGAAGTTTCACACGGTTCTGTCCTGGGCCCAATGATATTCACCATCTTTACTAATGGATTGAATGAAAGAATAGAGTACATGGTTATAAGATTTACAGATAACCCAAAGTAGAAGGACTAGCTAATACTCGAGAGGACAAGATCAAAATGACCTTAATAGATGAGTAAGCCGAGCCAAAACTAACAAAATGAATTTTAGCAAGAAGATGTAAGGTACCACACTTAAGCAGAAAAAAGGCAGAAAAAAATGAAATGCACAGATATGGGATAGGGGATATCTGGCTTAACAACATTACATGTGAAGGATCTAGGAGTTCTAGTAAACCACAAGTTGAACATAAGTCAACAGTGTGATGTGGCAGCATGCATGGTTCTGACACTATGCGCCAGCTAAAAAGGCCAATGCAATTCTAGGCTGCATCAATAGAAGTATAGTGTCTAGATCAAGGGAAGTAATAGTGCCACTCTATTCTGCTTTCATAGAATCAATCCTTTGGTCAGGCCTCATCTGAGATACTATGTCCAGTTCTGGGCACCACAATTTTAAAAGGACATTGACAAGTTGGAGCATGTCCAGAGGAGGTGACAAAAATGGTGAAGGGTCTGGAAACCATGCCATATGAGGAACAACTTAGGGAGCTGAGTATGTTTAGCCTGGAGAAGAGAAGGTTAATAGGTGATATGATAGCCCTGTTTAAATATTTGAAGGGATGTCATATTGAAGAGGGAACAAGCTTGTTTTCTGCTGCTCCAGAGAAACATTGGATACAAGCTACAGGAAAAGAGATTCCACCTCAACATTAGGAGGAACTTTCTGACAGTAAGGGCTGTTTGACAGTGGAACACACTCCCTAAGAGTTTAGTGGAGTATCCACATTTGGAGGTTTTCAAACAGAAGTAGGATGGCCATCTGTTGGGAATGTTTTGATTGTGTATTCCTCCATGTCATGGCATCTACTGCAGCAAACACTGGTTTAGTGCTGAAATAGCTTCCTTGGAATTACAAAGGAGACAGAACTTGGTGTTGCCAGCATACACCAGCTGTTCTGTCTGTATATTGATAAAACCAAGCTTTTAGGGACCCCACAGGCCAACATCCAGAGTGCCAAACAGGAATTCCCCCTTATCACCATCTGAGATCTCTCCTCCAGGAAGGATCAAATCCATTTTAAAACAGTGACTTCAAGTCAAACTGAACTACCAGCCCTCCAGTTTGCTGGTTGGTAGGAAAAGCTTGTTGGAACACATACTCGACATCCCTTATTTTCTTCACAGAGTGAAGGGGCATTAGCTACAGATTACAAGGCAGCTAAGTAAAAATGAATAAAAGCAGCAAAACTTTCAGTGCTGTTCTTTATGTTCTCAGATTATGTCTTCCCAGGAGCCAGTTTTATAGATAGATTAATAACATTTTAACCATAACCTCTTGTATATATATTATCTGTGGTGTTTAGGATCCATGGTGGTTTTGCCTTTATAGGCTACTTTGAGACCCAGGAGAAAAGTTGTATATAAATAAAACAAAGCTGGACCTAAAGTATGTTGGTCTCTGGGACATGTATTTGCAGGACAAAACACACAGATCAAATATGAACAGTGTTACTAGGTATGTTGCAGAGAGAATGCTTTTAAAGGTTATTATGTATATTTTTGGCTTAGGTAAATGAAACAATATTAAGACCTTTAAACGTCGAGCCACCACTGACAGATTTACAGAAGAGCGAAGAGCTGATTAAGAAAGAGATGATTACCATGCTTCATTTTGATCTTGTGCATCACCCTTATGGAGAGCTCCTAGGTGGCAAAAAAGGGAAAGTCCCTGGATTTGGAACAAGTAGCACAGAACACATGACTTATCTTGAACACAATCCTTATGAGAAGTTTACAAAAGAAGATCTAAAGAAGGTACCTAGAGAATATATCTTTGTGTCATTCATGTTCGTTGTCTTGTCCCAAGGTACCATAGTACTGTATTTTGCAAGAGGAATACATACTCTGATAATCTCTAATAACAAGCAATTAATAACAATACCTTTATTGGGCCAACCAAAATGCACAGTTACATGTTGCAAACTTTTGAAGTCACCCTGGCTTCTTCATCAGGCAAACAGGAGAAAGAAATTGAAGATGTTAGTCTTAGGACTGCATTTGCTGTTTCTGGTCTTAGTTCAGATGTTAGGGAGGGCTATCTGCAGCTGGCACATCTGAACTAACACCAGAAACAGAAAATGCAGGCCTATGACTAACATCTTCAATTTCTATCTTCTGTTTGCCTGATGAAGAAGCCAGTGTGACTTCAAAAGCTTGCATGTAATTGTGCATTTTGGTTGGTCCAATAAAGGTATCATTGTTTGGATGTTATTGGATTTGCTGTATGACTAACATGGCTACCCCTTGATAATCAATAAAGCAGTGGTTCACAAAGTGGCCAGTACCACCACCTTGGTGGTGTGGAAAGATCCAGGAGGGTGGTGAGGGAAACTGGCAGTGGGGGGGGGAGTGTCATTTAAAATATTGGGGTGCGGGGAAGACAAGGGGAACCAGCAGCCTTTAAGACAATGATGAGGATGAGAAGCACATGTAGCCAGGGAAGAAGTAGCAGCAAAAAAGAGCTTTCACATTTGGGACCCTGCTTAAGCTTTGTGAGCTTCGCTGGGACTTGATTGTCAGTTTGGAGCTCCATTGCTGTTCCTGCTCCTGCTTTTGTAGGACAGGCCAAGAGAAGACATGGCAGAGGAAACAATGTGTGTGAGGTGGGGATGACAACCTTCAGCTGTGTGGGGAAGGCATGACTGAGGAGGGAGGTGGAGGAGTATCAGGTGAATTCTTCAGAAAAGTCCTTTGCTCTCTTACTCTCAGATTGAGAGTCCTTCACTGGGGAAAAAAGTGGGAAGCTGGCTGTGCCCCTCCTCAACCTTAGTCTCTTTGCACCCAGTCACCTTGGGAACAGTCACTGAGCAGCCAGTCAAGCAGCGACCAAGAAGCCTCTTGCCTGTCCCAGCCTTGCGGCAAGGGATGTCATGGGAGAGAACCTTCTAAGTTGCTACTCAGCCAGCTGCTTGGTTGCTATTCCTAGGATGACTGGGTGTAAAGGAAGCAGCGACTGAGCAGCTGGTTGATCAGCATCCAAGAAGCCTCTGGCCCTTGCTGGCCTTGCAACAAAGGCTTAGTTGGGCAAGAGGTTTCTTGGTCATTGCTCCCTTTGCACCTGGACCTCCTGGGAGCAACAACTGAGTAGCCAAACCAAGGCTGACATGTGCGTAAGGGAGGAACAGGTCCAGGCCACTGCTGCTGTATTTGCATATGAGAGGCTAAGAAGGTGGCGATGATAAGCTGGGTGTTGCTGAGGTAGATGCCACAGGCCAGCTGGCTATTACACAAATGGTAGACGTAATATCAAAGAAATAAGCATGGGGGAACACTAGGTTTGTCTTTCAAGAGAAAAGGGGATTGTAGCCTGAAAAGGTCTGGGGACCACTGCATACCCTTGGGAGTATTTGAGGATACTGCTGATCAGTCAGTAAACAGCTAACTCTCTGCTAACCAGCTTCAGTCCTAGAGTTCCTTCTGAGGTGTTGCAGTAGCAGATATGTTATGGGAGCAAGTGCATAGGAATGAAATGAAGGAATGATGCCATGATTGTTTAATGTAGTCATCTTCATGCTTTTAAAACACTGGACTCACCTAGATATACAGTTAAAGCAACTGATACACAGTGGCTTTGTAATTGTTTTGTTGACCCATGAAACATCTGAATTGTTCATCACATTTCCTGGTAAAAATACCATTTCTAAAAAGTATTGAATTTGATATGTAGATCTAAATTAACTTGCTACTCCCAACTAGAGCAGATCCATTGAACCAGTGATATTTATGTAAATGCTTCTGTAACTTGCACTTTGATAATTCAAGCACAGCAGGAAAGTTAAATTTGTTAATTTCAAACAGGCTGAAGAACTCTTGGCTCAAGAAATGGAAGTGGTGAAGCAAGGAATGGGCCATGGAGAGCTTTCCAGTGACGCGTATAGCCAGGTGTGGGAGGAATGTTACAGCCAAGTTTTATTCCTTCCAGGACAGAATCGCTACACACGAGCTAACTTAGCCAGCAAAAAAGATCGAATTGAATCACTTGAGAAGAGATTAGAGGTTAGTATAACTTCTTGGTTTTATATCTGATTTTGTTGGTAGCTGTTAATACTTTGCATTTGATAAAGCAAAAAAATCTCTGATATTGTTGGCAGCTTTTATTACTTGTGTGATGGGATTACAGAGCAGTTCTAAGAGGAGCAATGAAGATTTATTACATCTTCTAGCCCCTCTCTGGATCACACTAGCCTGGAGTAAAGCAAGAGAACTGTGGGTGACAAGTGTCTAATCACTTGGATGCACCAGGAGTGTATGTGAATATGCTTGCAAGTTGCCTGTTGATTTATGGCAATCCCATTAATTCCACAGGGTTTTCTTAGGCATGGAATACTTAGAGTTAGTTTTGTCAGTTCTTTCTTTTGAAATATTGCACCTGATATTTGTTGGTGGTCTCCCATTCACATACTAACCAGGACTGACTTTGCTTAGCCTTCAAGATCACACAGAATCTCTTGCCTTTACAGTATTTAGGCAAGTCCATTCAGCATAATTCCTCCATAAGGAAAAAGACTGCCTCTCTATTTTCAAGGCAGGATTGACTCGTACTATTTAATTTAGGAGAAGCATGAAACTACAATCTTCATAGCTCCTGAAATTGAAAACAGGAGCACACTTTCCTTTTTTAAATCCAGATTCTAGTGCTATCTATCTGAAATGGCATGCCAGAGACGTTATTTTCAAAATTGCCCACGTATTGGGTGTTTGCCAAGTAAGCTTGCCATTTGTTTGTACAAATTAAAAGTACAGTCAGCCCTCCCCACAGGTGGGCTTGCCTTCCATGGCTTTGAACATATGCGGAAGGCAAGGCTCGGCAAATGTAATGGGACACGTACCTGTGCCACTGCGAGCACGTGCCCCATTATTTTCTATGCAGTTTGAGTATACGCTCTTTTCCCCATGTGCCGGGGGGAGGGACGAATCCTCCGCATATGGAGAGGGCAGATTGTGTTGAAATACAAGCTAAGATCCAAAAAGTTAAATGTACTTTCAAAAAATAACAGCTGAAGCTTTTAAACAACAAAAAGTTGGGGAAATCCTCAAAAGAATATCTAAATAAGCTTTTGGAAGAATTCGTGGAATAACAAAATGCTTCTGGCAAAATACTTAAGTGCATCTACTTTACTATATCTCAGATTCTGAAGTGATGTCAGTTTCTAAATTATGAAAATTTTTATAATGAATGTTCTCATGTTCATTTTGAGAAAATACATCTGATAAATAATTTGGTGATTTACCTGCGCTCCCAGATATAATATCAGATTTAGACCAAAATGTCAAAAGTATTAATTAATTTTATCAGTCCTTGTGTAGAAAATGGGGGTCTGCTAATAACTAGTAAGACATCCACATACAAGACTGTCCTGTATTTAGCTTGTCCACACACAAAACCTTGAATCACAATGTTTTAGCACAAAATAGGGTCTATAAGCATAAATCATGTATCAGAAGGGCAGATAGAAGACAACCTTGTCTTGTTCCTCTGTTGGAACAAAACCATGGAAAACTTAATGATGGATATGTGAAAACCTGTGACTTATGGGAGACAGTTACAAAATTTGAAACATTTTTGGGGAAGTATTTTTTCTCTCAAAAAACCCTAAAATTAGCTACTATTGACTAAATTAGATAATTGAAGCTCAGTCATTTCTTTTATTATTTAAAATACTTAGGAGATATATAAAAGGTGATCTGCTTATCTAATATGCGATCGCTGCTTGTGTATAAATATTGTATTTCAGGTTTACTATGTAGTAACCATAGCCAGAATAAGCACAGTTGCCAAATAAAATGGTTTTCGTTTTCCTTTACGGGGAGTGTAGAGTGTACATGCATTCCGTATTGGCCAGCAGAGTGCACTATTTCACCATGTAATATATCATGATACAGCCATGTGACACAGAAAGATGAACTGTTAATTGCTTTCTTCAATACTTTTGAATATATCTTTCTTATTAATGGAAAATGGCGTAGTGTCTTAAATATTAACTCTTCCATGTGCCTCAAAGCTAAGGCTACAGTCATATAGGCACTTACTAGAGAATTCAGTGGAGGTTACTTCTAAGTACACACACATAGTATTGCACTGTATATAAGTGGAAATACAGTTGTAAACAAAGTTATCTATAATAATTTCCACAATGATTGGCTGCTAGCAGTGTGTGCACTACTCTTTATTTGTTCTTGGAATTTGGAGCTAGGGTTGGGGGAGTTCTGTCATCTTCACCTGATTGGTATATTGAACTTACCTAATTAAAGCAGCACATACAATAAGAGTATGTATGTGTATGCATGAATGTATTATTTTGAAGTTGCTTTGGAAATGCTCAGTTCTGTTTTTTCTTAAATCTTCAGAAAGCGGTGAGGAGTTAAATGTTAATTGAAAGAGGTTCAAGAGAGAAGGCTAGCATTAATAAGCCACTATTTAATATATTCGTATCTCAGTTTTTACCCTGATTTTTATCGAAACACAGTTTTAAAATTACCATGATGTGCTGTTTATGCCATGAAGAAGATGGCAGGGGGTTTAGAATCCAGTTTTAATGACATTATTTTCTTCTGTGACATTCCAGTGTGGACGCTTGAACTAGTGCTTGCTGCTGCTGGGTTGAAGAGCTTTTTGCTCCCTTTGGCTATGGAATTTCAAAAGTAATCTTTAAGATGGAAGTTGTTCAAGATAATATAGAACAAATAATGCCGTAATGGCAACTGTAGCACTGAATAGGTAAAGTGGTAGTACAGAAATCATCCAGGGCTGTATGATTTGTTTTCAAGAGAACTAAAAGATCTTGCAGACGTAATCTCAAAACCACTGTTGATCATTTTTGAGAATTCCTAGAGGAGCCCCAACTGACTGGAAGTGAGCAAATGTTGTCCCATCTTTAAAAGGGGACGGGAGAGAGGACTGAGCTACTATCAGCGAGTCAGCTTTATGTGGATATTAGGAAAGATTTTAGAACATATCATTATAGAGTCAGTCTTTGAGGAATGATGTAATCACTAGAAGCTAGCATGAAGTTCTCCAGAAATGTTTTGCCAGACTGAATATCTAGATCTACATACAGATATAGATAAGCTTGGTAGGTGAGGGGGCTGATGTAGTATGTGTTTATTTCAGTAAGACAAGCTCCCTCATGATATTTTTAGACAAAAACTGGTACAATGTGAGCTACATAGAGCTGTTGTTAGGTGGATTTGTAACTGGTTGATAGAGTGCCCAGCAACGGTTTCTTGTCATCTTGACAAGATATTGTTCTCTTCCCCTTGGTGCCATTTGAAGACCTGTTCCAGAGAATTTCACAGACCCTTGAGGGAGGTTTTGAGAACGTGTTAGGTGGCAAGTGTGCTATAGGGCATTGTAGTGAGTGTGGTCTCTACCAACAGATAGATGAATGTTAACATCCTTGTCAGCCTCATGCCCAAATATTGACAGCTGCTCAGTGGCATAAAAAGGGTTAGTTTGTATTAACTAGGCCTTACTAGATGAAAACAAAGCTTAGACTCATGAAATAGTTTTGATTATATGGTTGAAGAATTATGATACTTAAAGAACTCCAAAGGAAGGTGGATTGGTAGATGTAAGGGAAGGTAGATGTAAGGGAGATAGCGTTCCGTGTCTTCGCAGTCTACTAGAAAACTTCTGCCACTATCTCTGCTTGTCAGAACCTGGCCCACCAAAGCTTCATCAAAAAGTCAAGTTGTAGAACTACATCTAAACTAGAAACTTTATTGACTAAAAAACAATGATATAAGTGCACAGTACAAGACGTTATAGTCAGATCTAACTTATAATAACAAATTGGCCATTTATAATTATAACGAAAAACCCTCCCCACATCAACACCCATTGACTAAAAAATTCCCGCAAAAAGCACAGATGACAACTTAATTACCCCCTGAGCCAACCTTCCCCCCAAATAGGATGTTTTGAGAACCACTGCATGGACGGTAAGTTCCCACCAAACATCCCCACAGCAGCAAGATAGCAGGTTCTTGTTCCCACCAGTATATAACCTTGAATTAAACCACCAAAATGCTTATGACTTCAAAGGCCACCTGTTGATATCCATTCAAACAACCTTTTCCCATCTAGCTATCCCATCAGGCTGGCCTAACATTGTGAGCGACCAAAAAAAGGTTGCAGCACTTCCAAGACTGAGAACTGCCAAAGCTATCCGTTACCATGATTACCATTCCTCTCCACTGCATCCATTCCCCCCCTTATCTTCACTCTAAATGTTAACCCTTTCGCCAGCCCAACTAACTGCTCAGTCGTCTTCTTCTCCATCTTTTCCAGCTGCTACCTCTCCCTAATTATCCAATTACATACATTCCAGATTCTTCCATATTTTACAATCGCAAATATGGAAGAATCCAATCAATCAACAACAACAACACTAATGGAAGAATCCCAGTTTTACGTTAGGATTCTGACACTGCTGGTGATTTGTGTATATGTGCCGTTATGCTTCTAAATACTATTCAGAAGACCTGCGTAGTAAGTTTGAAAGAATAAGATTTACTAATCTAGTTTGGTCATTTGTATAAAGGACAAAGTTGTTGAATGAAAAGGATGCTCTGAAGTCAGCTGCTTAGTACAATGGAGGGTAAACAGTTGGATCTTAGTCTTAGCAATGGTTCTGTTTTCCAGGTTAGATTTTCCATTATTTCATGAGAGACAAAGCACAGACCCAAATACAGTGAAAAGCAATGCACCTGGGTAGAGGCCATAAGATGCTGAATCCTTAGTCTGATGAAAACCTATATCTGTAGACTAAATTCTCAGTCTAATAAAATACCCTTAATTTGATCAGAAAATAGATTTTGATTGGCAATAGCCTGCATTCTGTGTATTTATTTATTGCCTCTCAACTTGCCAGGCCTGTAAGTTGAGACACAACGAGTAAAGAATGCTTTCAAAACATTAAGTACCTTTTAAAAATCCAATCAAAACACTTCTTACATCTCTATAAAATAATTAGAATCATAGAATAGAATCATAGAGTTGGAAGAGACCACAAGGGCCATCCAGTCCAATCCCCTGCCATTCAAGATATCTCAATCAAAGCATCCCCGACAGATGGCTATCCAGCCTCTGCTTAACGATCTCCAAGGAAAGAGACTCCACCACTCTCCAAGGGAGTGTGTTCCATTTTCGAACATCCCTTACTGTCAGGAAATTCCTCCTAATGTTGAGATGGAATCTCTTTTGCTGTAGCTTGCATCTATTGCTCCGGGTCCCAGTCTCTGGTGCAGCAGAAAACAAGCTTGCTCCCTCCTCAAAATGACATCCTTTCAAATAGTTAAACAGGGCTATCATATCACCTCTTAACCTTCTTTTTTCCAGCTGAACATTCCCAGCTCCCTAAGTCATTTCTCATAGGGCATGGTTTCCAGACCCTTCACCATTTTAGTCGCCCTCCTTTAGACACGCTTCAGTTTCTCAACATCCTTTTTGAATTCTGGGGCCCAGAACTGGACATAATATTCCAGGTGGGGCCTGACCAGAGCAGAATAGAGTGGTACAGTTGATGCAGCATAAAATTGCATTGGCCTTTTTAGCTGCTGCATTGCACTGTTGACTCATGGACTCCCAGATCCCTTTCACACGTAGTTACATTCAGCCAAGTGTCCCCCATCCTATACACGTAACAATCATTTTTAGAAACAATCACAGCAGATACTCCTAATTTTAAGATGGAAAGGCCAGGCAAAATAGCACAGCACACATAGCACTGTTGTAGTGAGGATAACATTTGTTGAAATGTTGGAAATGTTATTTTCATTAATGGTTTTGTACTCTGAATTAACTTACTCATCCTGTTGGAGGTAATACAGAACTCCCAGAGATGCATCATTAAATATGAGGTTACATTTGAAAGTTGGCCACTATGTTGTGCCTTAAAAAAAAGACCACCCAGCCTTCAGGCATTAATACTGTACTACAGCTCCTGCTAAAACGTATGCACTCCATACAAAATAAAGTGCAAAAAAGACCAAAACAACCTATTCAACTCTGCAGTCAAATTTCCTAATCTGTATGGGAATACCATATAACAAATGTGGCATAGTTTTAGCTTTAAGCACATGAAGAGCACTAGATATAAATATATATTCCTTTTGTAAAGAAGAACTGGGTTTTAGCTTGGATATTATTTGAAGTATATTACAGCACAGGATTTATGGGATGTCCACAAGCACGAGGAATGAGAGATGGCCCACAAACAAAACACACATAATAATCCATTTGCTCAGTGGTTAGAAAAAAATAATTTTTATTTCTTTTTTTGATAAAATTACCAGCTTGGAAATGAAGGGAGTGCTGTGGGTATAGTATATCTTGATTTCAGTAAGGCCTTTGACAGGGTTCCCCATGACATTCTTGCAAACAAGCTAGTGAAATGTGGGCTTGACAAGGTAACTGTTACATGGATTTGGGATTGGTTGACTGGCTGAACCCAAAGAGTGCTCAATAATGGCTCCTTTTCATCCTGGAAAGAAGTGACCAGTTGGGCCCCACAGGGCTCTGTCCATGGCCCAGTGCTATTCAACATCTTTATCAATGACTTGGATGACAGAATTGGAGGCATATTTATCAAATTTGCAGATGACACCAAACTAGGAGGAATAGCTATTACCCCAGAGGATAGGATCAAAATTCAAAATGACCTTAATAGATTAGAAAGCTGGGCCAAAGCTAACAAAATGAATTTCAACATGGAAAAATGTAAGGTACTGCACTTAGGGTGGAAAAATGAAATGTACAGGTATAGGATGGGGGACACCTGGCTGAATGAAACTATGTGTGAAAGGGATCTGGGAGTCCAAGGAGACCATACATTGAACATGAGTCAACAGTGCCCCTTCTGATTTTTCCCCTTTGGCACATTGGGGGTCTGAGACTGGGGTCGTTCTATCACACTAGCAGCTCAATGTTATTCCAACTGACTCCATGGCAATTCAGCCAGACCCAGACTCCACCCTTAGGGTGAGCTCTAACCTCCTCAGAGGTCAGAATCAGATACTCCCAGCCTTCTCCTTCATTCTCCCAGACATTGGAAAGAATTTAAAATATACACCATGCTGGAGACCAAGCCACTCATAGAGGAGAAACAGCTTTCGTTCCTCTGACACCCCACTTTGTTTCCTTTTAGCCCTGTTCTATGGGCAAGAAGGCATCATTCTCCATGCCTTGCAGGTGGGCCAGGCCCGGCATTACTACCTGCCATAAATCCTTGAGAGGTTACCACCAGAAACCAAGCCACCCCATGCCAGAGACTACAGGTGCATGAGCACCTCTAGCCATCATAGGTCCTATAGCAAAGACCATCAGGGTGGCCACTTACAGGCCACCATACACACTTGTTAGACATCACCAGCTTGACAGCTTAGCTTAGCTGCGGCTGCTGTTGAGAGCAGGGTCTTGCAGCAGGTGCTCAAACCTATGTCTCTGAAGGGCCAGCACCGCCCACCCTGTTTAGATCGGCTTTGGTAAATCCCAGACTACAGGATGTGGAGGTCTTATCTACTGGGAAAGGGGGCATTGGTTCTTACATGTGATATGTCCATTTCCAGTAGATAAGAGCCCCACATCCTGGCCCACCCTCAGGGGTGCTGGCATAAGGATGGTTCATATCCACATAGTCTTTCCCTATGGAGAGCAAGCTAGATTGCTCACTGCCTGTCTTGGTCACCGTCCAGTTCTCTATAGTTTGATATCCAAATAAATTGTTTATGTTTTTTCTGGAGCATTCGGCTGTTGTACGACTGGCCTTCTAGGGTTAGCTCCACCCATGTGGGGTCACCATAAGGTCTCTCTTTTTACTTCCTGCCTATCTGGAGTGATTGGGAGGAGCATAACCCAAACTACAGGATGTGGGGCTCTTATCTACTGGAAATGGATATATCACAGGTAAGAGCCAATGTCCCTTTTCCTTCTCGTTTTCCAACGCTCCCATTCTTTTCTTCACGTCTTTCACTTCTTCTGTTATCCC
Organism: Sceloporus occidentalis; assembly: GCA_023333645.1. Classification (NCBI taxonomy): domain Eukaryota; kingdom Metazoa; phylum Chordata; class Lepidosauria; order Squamata; family Phrynosomatidae; genus Sceloporus; species Sceloporus occidentalis. Next base: position 4,891,622 of record JALMGF010000004.1, on the reverse strand, counting down.
TTTTATCGTTTCTTTTAATTCATCTATATTCCTTCTTCAAGAACACCCACTCTTGCTGGGTGTCTTTTTTCTTTAACATTTCTAGCCATGAGATTTCACCCGTTATTTCCCTGAGCTTGTTAGAGCCAGGTTTCCTGTAATCCAAGGTCTGTTTTGAACTTACTGTTCTTAACTTACTCTTCTTTGCCCTGTCCCTCAATCGTGAATTCTAGCATTCCACCTTCCACCTAAAGAACAGACCACTTTGATTCCAGTGACCAGCCCCTATCAGTTAAGATCAAGTCTAGGATTGCCAGTCCCCTTGTTCCTTTCTCTGCTTTTGAAATAGAAAATTATCTACAAGCCTGGTGAAAAGTTTGTTTGAAATTCTTAACAGTGTTAGTCTCTCAGTAGATAGCAGAGTAATTGAAATTTCCCCCACAACTACTAATTCTTGCAGCTTTGAAATGTCTGAGATCTGTTTCTGAAAAACATCAGCCTCATGATTTCTTGATTCTGGGGCCTGTAGTAGACTCCTAACATTTTTTTTTAATTTATTCATTTATTTTTACCCAAGTTGGTCCACTTTAATCACTCATTGATTTCTGTATGACTGAGTCAGGTCAACTTGAAGGCTGTTAACACAACAACACCAAACATTTTTTACGTAAGCGGAAAAATTTTTGAGCATATTTCTAAATCCTTATCCATCTGCTTCCTTAAATTTCATCCACCTTCCCTGTGAATATTGTCATTTCGTCCTAGGATATACCTTTCTGTTTACTTAATAAGTCATGAGAAACAGTATGCAAAACAAAGAGCAACACCCCCCCCCCCCCCAATCCTGGTAGGGATTTGATAACAGTGTCAAATCACTGTTATGCAAATTGTTTGCTGTATGAAACTATTGCATATCGAGGTAGCCTTCAAGTAATGGCTATTCTTTATCAAGTGAGCCTCAGTTCCCTGTGGCTTCAATTTCACCTTCATGAATTTACTTTTTTGCTTGTCTTCTGATCATTCTTTTTTTCTTGTCTTGTGATTGAACCTTCCACTCTGTTGTGACACTGTTGCAAACTCTGGAAAACCTGTTTTGTAATGTTGAAATGATCGACTTTGTTTGCATTAATTCCAAGACTACATGAATAACCTCAAAGTTTATACTTGTTTTTACCAGTGGCCAAAATAGTTTTGTGATATAGTAGCTTTCTGTGCCCACCTTACAGGTCTTCCAGTTATGCTACAAAAATGTATTGGTGAGCTAAATCTTAACCACATGTGAAATGTATGTGTACATGATTCTGTCAACAGATTAACAGAGGCCACATGACTACAGATGCTAAGAGGGCTGCCAAAATGGAGAAAAAGCTGAAAATCTTGCTTGGCGGTTATCAGTCCCGTGCAATGGGACTCATAAAACAATTAAATGACTTGTGGGACCAAATTGAACAGGCTCACCTTGAATTGCGCACATTTGAAGAATTAAAGAAACATGAAGATGCTGCCATTCCAAGGAGACTGGAGGTAGGTTTGTTGGCTACCTGAAAGAAGAAGCAGTGGTAATATTTTAAATATGAAGAATTATGATTAGTGCTAGAGAACAGATGGCATAGAAGGGCACACTTACTAACTGCTATTATGTCTGTGTGAAATCTTTAATACTCAACATATAAGCTTATGTTTTAAATTTGTAATTCTATTTTTAATCTAATGTGATTCTTAAATTTTGTAAATGGAATCTTCTCCTATTGGTCTATGATGGTAAATAAATATATACAGTTCTGTACATATAGTATAGCTCAGCATTGAGCATTCTGCATAGCTCAGTGCTGAACTATGACAGGATGCAGTTTTAATCTCTGATTAGATAAGGATGGAACATTCTGGAACTTGGGTTACTCCTCCCCATTTCCCAGTAGATAAGACCCCCACATCCTGTAGTTTGGGTTATGCTCCTCCCACTCACTCCAGATAGGCAGGAAGTAAAAAGAGAGACCTTCTGGTGACCTCATGTGGATGGAACTAACCCTAGAAGGCCAGTCTTATCCTGCTTATCACTCCAGTAGGATGTGTTTGCTGTTGCTCTGCAACTTCTTCACTACAGCCATTCCAGTCCTTTTCCTTCTCTTCGTTTCTCTTGCTGCCTTGGAAACATGAAGAAAGATATAATATGGCAAGGGCTTCCAGGATTGGAGAAAGGTCTTGGCTTTGCTAATGACTCTCCCTCTCCTCCAAAACTGCCCCTTTTCATGGTAGCAGCACAGGGGATTTCTGCAAACAGCTTTACAGCACATGGGAACCGTGAGAACAGATGGTGAGGGTTATCCCCTCCATGTCTTTGTTTTTTCCACATCACCTCTGTCCAGCCTGTTCAGGGCCAGGTTTTAGGGAGGCAGCTGGCCAGAAGTTATGGAAACTTCCCTTCTCAACATATCTGCCCAGCCTGTTTAGGGTCAGGGTTCAGAGGGCAGACCAGCCAAAAGCCATGGCAAAGAGTATTCTCCACAGCACCTCTGCCCAGCCTGAAACAGGGCCAAGGACAGAGAGTCAAGCCAGCTAGAAGACACAGGATAAGGAGTGATTCTCCCCTAGTAGGCAGGATAAGATTGAAGAGAGCCCTCCCCCATATCCACGTGAAGGAATAGGACCCAATACCAGGATAAGGATATCTTTTTCATTGGAAGATTTCCCCTTTTCTGCTAAAGAAAACAAGGCCCTGAGCCTGAAACTCCCGGAAGCCCCGATTTCTTCACATGACCCAGAGATACGAGAGTGGGAAGTAGTCCACTCTCAGTAGTGGGCTTTTTCCAACCACTCCAATGGAGATGCCCTTCTCTGCCAACATCATGCAAGTGACCAGAGAGGAATGAAACAGGGTGACAGCGAAAAGACTTTCCCCTAGCCTGGTAAATCAATTGTATAGCCTACCTCAGGTAGTCAAGGATCAACTGCTGGTCCTCCTAGTGAACACCCCTGTGTCAGCACTTGTGTCCTCAGCATTTTATTTTGTAGGGGTGGAGAGGACTCATTGAAAATCCCTAAGGATAAAAGGGCTGAGACAGTCCTAAAGAGGGCATACAAAGAACTCTCCTGGGTAATAACGATGGCATCAGTCTCGATGGTGACTAGAGCAGCTCTGTATTGGACCAGCAGGCTACTGAGGGAGGTTCCCCTTAGTGAAACCAAAATCAGGCAAGGCCTAAACAAGGCCTCAACTTATGCAGCAGACAGAACATTGGATACCATTCAGTTTTGTGCCCAGTGTGGCAAGTAACTGTGGCTGAAGAACTGAAACGCGGATGTGAAATCGAAGCAAAACATGGCATTCACACCCTTCCCCAGAGCCAAGCTATTTGGAGAGTCTCTTGAACCAGTCAACATTGATGGAGGACAGGCATAAGAAGACCCTAGCCACAAGTAAAAAGAAAGAAGAGAGGAGACATTTCAGACACTCAGGTTCCTTTCAGACTGCCAGGATCAATTTCTTCTCAACACCAAACCAACTCTTTCAGTCCAAGGAGTTGGGAAACCAGAGCTTCTCAGAAAGGAACCATTCCTTGAACACCATGGAGAGAACCAACCAGAACATAGGTATGACATGAACCTACTAGTAGGGAGCAGACTGGGGATTTTCCAGGGCATGGGAAACATCCACCTCCAACCAGTGGGTACCGGAGACCATAAGACACAGGTACTGGATAGAATCTGACTGTAGACCATGCCATTTCTTCATAGCATCCCCCAGGTGCAATGATACCAACATGCATTGCCTCCTACTGGATGCAAACATAACCCTGTAATAGTCAGGGGCAATAGAAAAAGTAACAGCTGTCTTGTTTACCTCTATGGAGGACAACACAGCAATGGAGTATACAAATAAGTAGTCCAGAATCTGGTCCAAAGGTCGCACAATAAAAGTCTGTCACAGCAAAGGAGGGAGGCAGGAGCATAGTCACAAGGCAAGTCCAGAGGTCAGATAATTGGAGTAGTAAATCAGTAAAAACACAGGAACAACCAGGCTGCAAGATGAATTGTCGGCTGCAAAGAATTTTAGCAGCTGGATTCTTTTAAAAGGCCTCCGCGTCTCTCAGCTAAAATCTATTAGCTCTCCCCTTGGCAACAGTCATCTTGATAGCACCAGCATGGTCAAGGGCATGGGTCTCCTGAGATCATCAGTCTGACTATGGGACATTTCTAACTGCCCACACATCCATATCTCTTACCACAAGGACTGGTGTTTCACACCAAGCCAGCATGGCTACAACTACACGCTTGGAGATTGTTGAGGGATAAAGGCTACTTGGTCAGAATCACTAACATGAAGGCTTACTATCAGAATATATGATGAGTACATGTTCCAGGTGTTCCAGCGATTGTGTAAGTGAAAACATGTGGGCTACTGACACATCTCAGTGGCAGCATTGCTGAAGTTCCTCCTAGATGGAACCAATCATGGGCTCAGACCATCAAAGGACAAGTAGCAGCTATTGCATCTATTTTGAAGTCTGTAACTTCAAGAAAGATATGTACAACTTGGCCCCAACAACAGCTCACTGCTTCTTCTTCTGGGACTTGCACTTAGTGCTAAAGGCATTGGCAGTGATACCCTTCGAGCCATTACGGAAGGCATCCCTAAAACAGCTTACCTGGAACATGCTGTTCCTGACAGCCATAACCTCAGCACATAGGATCTTGGAGGATCTCCACAAATCACAGTAAGTAATACTTCCCTCATTCTGTTTTCATTCATCCAGAGAGCTAGAGAAAATACTGCACACCCTCAAGGGCCATCAAGATTTACCTGAAGAGGGCCAGGGTTTCTCCTCTTTGGAATCCCTATTCATACAATTCCAATGACGGTCTATGGAAAAGAGAGTTTCTAAGTGCACACTAAGTAGATGCTTAAAGGTATTCATAGCTGCATGCTATGAGTCAATGAAGATCCTGGCACCTGTTGGGACAGTGGCACATTCCACCAGGAGTGCAGTTACCACATCAGCATGGATGACTAATACACGATGGGGAGAGATCTGTAGAGCAGCCACCTGGAAATCAGCTTCCACCTTTGTCAGGCATTACAATTTGGGCATCTTTGAATCAGCAAAGGCCGCTTTTGGAAGAAGTATTCAGCAAGTGTGCCAAGCCTGAAATTGCCTCCTCCACCATAATATCCACCCATTTGGAGTGGCTCTGGCAAGTTCCGAGTTCTAGGATGTTCAATCCCTATCTACTGGAGAAAGGAACATTAGAGCCTACCTGTGAAACATTCATTTTCAGTAGAAAATGATTGAACAGTCTACCCACCCTTGGAATGCTGTTGGACAGGAGGAGTGTTTAAGGGATCAAAGCCAAAACTGAGGAGTGACAGTCAACACAAGTAATCAGTCTCTGAGTGCCCTAGGGGTGGCACTGGCAGAGTGCACTTGTCCCACCCTGGGTAACCACCAGAAGGTAGAGAATTCTCCTGTAACTTCTTTTTAATTTAACTCCACTGGCCTATGGGTCTGTTTTATTCCTATCATTGGGGCTCTGTAAAAGGCAATAGGAGGTTTCTTCCCCCATGTGGATATGGGAGAGGGTTCAATCTTGTCCTGGCTATTAGGAGTGAATGGGGAGGACCAACCCAAGTTCCAGGATGTTTGATCCTTATTTACTGGAAATTAACATCGTACAGATAAAATCTAACATTTGTTTTTATACACTGAGAGACCGTTTATTTCTTTTCATTTTACTTATATTAATTTATGATTTCTTTCAATGCCCATCAAGTGTCATCTTATCTTGACTTTTTCTTGATTTGCCTATAAACTACAGCGCGCCCGCGCCATATGCGGCCTTGAGCATACGTGCTCAAGCCGCGGGGCGGAAGGGGCGGCACGTCCCATTCAATTGAATGGGCACGCGCGCCCGTTGCGCACCGCCGCACCGCCGTGCACAAGCCCCATTGTTTCCAATGGGGCTCGAGCATAGGCGGAATTCGCCTTATGCAGCGGGATCCGGAACGGATCCCCCGCATAAGGCGAGGACGGACTGTATATTAAAAATGACTTTGTACAGTTGAACCACAACATTTCATGAAGGATTTACAGTCACATTATCAAGAAAAAGATTTCTTTTAATTCCCAAACCCATTTTCCTTTTTTGTCGTTTCTTTTACATTATAAACGTGAAGACAGATATTGTTTTATTTACTGTTGTAAGGTGTCTAATGTAAAAAGTGGGCAGGGACAGTTTTATTGCTATGTTAGTTGAGAATCTCTGTACAAATGTATGTATGGCATGCTGCTACATCTTGCACCTCTGTGAATCAACTGTATTATATTTGTTATTGCAGTGTCTAAAGGAAGATGTTCAGAGGCAACAGGAGAGAGAGAAAGAGCTACAGCAGAGATTTGCTGAATTCATGCTGGACAAGGAAACATTTCAGTCAAAATACTAAGTCTCATATCTTGCTTAAACTATGGCTTGTAACATTTTTTTCAAATGCTGTAGACTTGTTTTGCCAGTGAAGCACTCACAGGCATATTTAGCAACAAATACTCTGTTTTAAATATATACATTGTACAGTGTGCTCATGCATTTTCTCCCCTTTAGAGATGGCCCGAATGAAACAACAATCTGATCCAGCAAGAATAATTTGTATCAACTAAAGATAGCTATGGAGGATATTAAAAAAAATAATCCAGAACTTGGTATTGGTTATATAGTGATCCTCATCGGTATTGGTTATATGGTGATCTTTTTTAATGTACCACTTAAAAGTTGATGTTTTAACATTAAAATAAATCTGCTGTATCTTAGTCACATCATTTGCCAAAGTTAGTATTTGTGTTCTAGTATTTTACCATAGTTAAGAACTACAAGTAGTATACAGTTTATCATCTGGGTAATGTGAATCTGAGTTAGAAAGAAGGTATTAGAGTGTTTGTTTATTCAGTGGAATTTATAGCTTCATTTTAATAACTTGCTAATAATTCCTAAGTTAGACAGAAAAGGTTTGCAAAGATCCAAAGGCAGAACGAAGAATCCACTGTGAAGCTTAAGTATTAGCGTAAGTATAAATTCAGATTCTAGAGAGGTCCTGTGTAAAATCAACATCATTTTGTTAATAGAAAACCGGGTTCTTAATAGCTTGAACCACTCTCCCTTAGTCCATAGCTTGACAGAACAAAGTAGGCAAGAGGACTCAGATAATCGCTGAGAATTCAGAGTTTATTAAGCCGGCAGACCTCAGTGGAATTCCTATTCCAAAAGTTAAACTGGGGCCCAGAACAGAAGAAAATGGCTATCTTTATAGTAGTTCAGACAAAGAAGTCCTTAACATACATTCTTTTGGCTGGTTCAAAGTTTAAACGTATAGGACCTCTTTGCAATCAGAGCAAAGATACATGAATACATTAAAATATACTTAAGGTACATCTGACCACATTCCATCCTGTTCTTATCACCTATGTGTTATATTTGCGTACCCCCTCCTTTCCCTGCCAGGGATGCTACTCTCTTATCTTTGATTTATTATGGCTTTCAGAGCAGTGCCAGGTGCCATATGGGGCCTTGATAAGCAAGGGTTTTTTCAGAAACTTCATTTTGTTTTCTAAACAGTTCTGCTCTAGCATCCTTTGCTGAGGCCGTATTTCAAATCCTTCCCCTGTGTGCAGTTAGGCCAAACCTTTGCCAATACCTTTAAATCTGCTTTCTACATTTCTATTATATATTTGTAGCTAAATTTGATCATTGAAACCCTTCCATCTCATTCCCTCCTTTTGATGTTTCATCAATATTCATATTGCATGATATCATCAACCATAATTCTTGTTCACAATATTGCTGGTTTTTGTATTTGTTCCTGAGTCTGTTAATTAAAGACAGTACAGACTTGGGAAGTAGTTTTTGTTTCTACCAATGTTTCTATCTTTTGTCTTATAAATTTTAGAATACAGGGCATATACAAACATCCTAACACCAAAAACAATATAATCAACAGTGCGATGCAGCAACTAAAAAGGCCAATGCAATTTTAGGCTGCATCAATAAAAGTTTAGTGTCTAGATCAAGGGAAGTAATAGTGCCACTGTATTCTGCTTTGGTCAAGCCCCACCTGGAATATTGTGTCCAGTTCTGGGTGCCACAATTCAAAAAGGACATTGAGAAACTGGAGCGTGTCCAGAGGAGGGTGACTAAAATGGTGAAGGGTCTGTAAACCATGCCCTATGAGGAACGACTTAGGGAGCTGGGGATGTTTAGCCTAGAGAAGAGAAGGTTAAGAGGTGATATGATAGCCCTGTTTAAATATTTGAAGGGGTGTCACATTGAGGAGGGAACAAGCTTGTTTTCTGCTCTCCAGAGAACAGGACCAGGAACAATGGATCCAAGCTCCAGGAAAAGAGATTCCAGCTCAACATTAGGAGGAACTTCCTGACAGTAAGGGCTGTTCGACAGTGGAACACACTTCCTCAGAGTGTAGTGAAGTCTCCCTCCTTGGAGGTCTTCAAACAGAGGCTGGATGGCCATCTGTCAGGGATGCTTTGATCTGGATTTCCTGCATGGCAGGGGGTTGGACTGGATGGCCCTTGTGGTCTCTTCCAGCTCTATGATTCTATGCAGCAAAAAGACAAATTAACACAGATTAATAGCGGCACAACGATGGCAAGACTAAATCTGGGCTTACTTGTTTCAGAATAGACACACATAGGATTGTTCTGGTACTGATACAGTGGAACAAACCACATTGGGACAAAATACAGAAAACTAAAGAACCAGTGAGCATGTGCAAAATGCAATCTCATCAGTATTTGTAATCAGCATTCTCACTAATCACAAGATTTCCATCTGAAATTGCTCTGAGCTATAATTATTTTTGAAGGCAAAGCAACGTCAAAATAAACATAGAAACCACAGAAATCTAATTCCCAAGCATTTCAAGTTTATTTGGTTTATCTCTGCTTTGATTGTCTCCCACAAGAAAGCACCTCTAAATTGTTTTAGGATCTAAAGTGAAGTAATTGCACAGTAACTGCCCTGCTCTGTTCTTCCAATTCTCTGCTGCTTCTGGAAGGCAGATGCAATAAGGCCAAAATTGACATAATAAGTATGTTTGCCAATACTGTTGCAGTACAGATGATTATATTATGTCAGTTGACAGGCTTATTCCCCTTGGAAGACAGGCAGGCTGGCTGAACAGACAAGCTAGTGGGCCTATGATTCTTTTATGTCTACAGCTGAAACAGATGTTCAGAGATCATCCTTGGGCACTGGGGAGTCTCTGTGAAACCTAGGATGTGAGCTTTTTTGCCACATTCTTTTAAAATGGATTAGAAGTTTCTGCAAGCACTTAGGTGGTGTCAGTTTACAAAAGTTTAACAATGTGTGCCCACTGTTCATATACCAAAAAGCTAATCAGGAAGCGACCATTTCTTTGTGTGTATGATAGCAGGATTTCCTAACTGAGATATTTTTCTGACAGGACCTTGCAGAATTTGTACTTTTGTGAGTCCAGTATTGAATATTTGAACATCAGTATACTTTTCAAGAAATGATACAGCAACAAGCTAGTAAAATGTGATACTGGAGAAGAGGTTTGCAGATATCATGGACTGCCATAAAGACAAATAAATGGATCCTATAGCAAATCAATCCTGAACTCTCCTTAGAAGCCAAGATGACTAATCTGAGACTGTCATCCTTTGAACAAACATAACTCATTAGAAAATACGATACTAGTTTTTCGTAGGGTTTATAGACTATGTGGCTGTGTTCTGGAAGAGTTTATTCCTGACGTTTCACCAGCATCTGTGGCTGGCATCTTCAGAGAATGCTGGCATGGAAGTGAGTGGGGTATATATATACTGTGTGACCCTTGGTTGAGAGGAAGTGATTTACACGTTAATCTCTGTGTTGGCCTGTTGTTGAATGGCAAGGCCTCAGGGAGTCCATTTAATTGGTGATCCATTGCCTGTTGGGAAACTCCTCTGACTCTGGGTGGTTTTTATTTGCTGTTGCTGGGTCTTGATTTTGGTGTTTCTCAGGACTGGTAGTCAGACTTTGTTTACTTTAAGGGTTTCTTCTTTCCTGTTGAAATTATCTGTGTGTTGGTGGATTTCAATGTCTTCTCTGTGCATTCTGGTCTGATAGTTGTTGGTATGGTCCAGAATGTCAGTATTTTCAAATAGCAGTTTATGCATAGGATGGTTTATAACATGTTCTGCTACTGCTGATTTTTCTGGTTGACCCAATAATAGCAATTATTACAGCTAAGCAACCCTAGAAAATGAAAATGTCCAGGGAAGGAACCACCTTTTTAGTTGAACTGTTCTACCATCAGGACTTTCCTCCTAACATTCAATCAAAATGTATCCTCCTGTACCTTGACCTGTTTCTATCCTCTGGGGCAGCAGAGAATGAGCCTGCCCCCTCCTCTCAATGGTAGCCCTTGAGTGCAATCATGTCATCTCCCAGTCACCAAGCTGAACATGTCCACAACCTTCATCCTCTCTTCAACTTGTTGATATCCTTCCTAAAATGAGGTGCTCAGAACTGAATGCAGTACTCCAGATGAAGCCTGACTAGTGCAGAATGTAGGGACTATTATTTCTTTTCACTAGAAAATTATGAGTCTATTAAAGCAGGCTAAAATATTTGTGTTCTGCATCATCACACTGTTCAACCTATGATCAGCAATAAACCCAAGATCCTATTGACATGTATTGCTGCTAAGCCAAGTATTCTCTATTTTATAAGTAAGAATTTGATTTTTGTGGCATAATCGTAGAATTTTGCATTTCTCTCTCTTGAATTTCATTTTATAAGTTTCAGCCCATTTTTCTAGTTAATCAAGGTCTTTTTGAAATATTTACTTGTCTTTTCCACAACATTCCCTTCATCTACCAAGGTCAAAAAAAGAGATTGGATTTGTCTGGCATGTCTATGGAGATATGAAGCACTGCAGCAAAAGTATTCATAGAATCATAGAGTTGGAAGAGACAACAAGGGCCATCCAGTCCAACCCCTGCCATGCAGGAACTCACAGTCAAAGCACCCTCAACACATGGCCATCAAGCCTCTGTTTAAACATCTCCAAAGAAGACTCCAGCGCACCCCAAGGGAGTCTGTTTCACTGTCAAACAGCTCTTACTGTCAGGAAGTTCCTCCTAACGTTAAGGTGGAATCTCTTTTCCTGTAGCTTCCATCCATTGTTCTGTGTCCTATTCTCTGGAGCAGCAGAAAACAATCTTTCTCCATCCTCAGTATGACACTCCTTCACATACTTAAATAGGGTTATGGGATCACCTATTAATTGCCTCTTCTCCAGGCTAAATATACACAGCTCCTTAAGTGTCTCCTCTTAGGGCATGGTTCCAGACCCTATTTGTGGCTACACACTACATATGTTAATCGTGACATTAAACAGATGGCCCATTCACTCATCAGTGAAAGTCTGCTGCGGGCTACGAGAGAGATGACATTTCCTCTGCAACATAACAATTTGGACATCACAAGATATAGAGTTACAAGCTTTTTTATTATTCTTATTCTCCCTCCTGAAACTCCTAAAGGACGACCCCAAGGAATTTCATCTGATCTTGGTAAACTGAACTTGTTTTATGCCATTCTGATCAGTCTGTTAAGAGCTGGCAGCCAGCAGTGGAGAGAATATCTAAGTGCACTGACAGCAGCAGATGGATAGTCCTTGTTTGGTGACATGAATACTATTGGAGCTCACAAATTTGTCAGTCTTGTATTGGAGAAGGATTGGTATATGCAGTAGTGGTGGAGGAGGGAACAGAATTGTAAACATCACTTATTGTATATGTTCTACTGTGCCACATACTAGTAAAGTGAACATCACAGGGGTAAAATTAAAATCTGGGGTAAAATCAAAATTAAAAAAAAAAAGGAAAATCAGGTTATGAACCTGTTGAGAAACTTTCTAGGCGTTTCAAGATTGTGCACTGGTTCTTAAAATCCATGGACACAATAATGTCCCAGCATGCAAATTCCAATTGAAGCTAATCAGAGCAATATGTGTATTCCTAAACAGTTCATGTATAATAATGGGTTTAAATGTAGAAACTGCATAGTGGAGCAAAGACCTTAACTAAGTACCCATCGATCTATGCCCATAGTTTTATAAATTTTTAAAGCAAGACAATAGCTGAGACATGGCCAAATCTACTAGGGGGTGAAACAGGCCGCCCCAAAGGGGTGGCTTCAAGATGCCCCTTCTGGAGACAGATGGGCTCTGGTAACCTCATGCCACAGCACTAATCCATGTTTTTGCTAGCCAAAAAAGGAGCGGTAGAGAGCTTTTCCCGCCCCGCCATGGATGGAAGCTAGTTTTATGGTGCTCTAGTGGCATGCTGCATATAAACATCATGCCAATGGAGCATCTGGAAGCTGGTCCATGTGTGGGCAGCCGGAGAGCTGGAAGCGTCAAAACACTGCACTCTGAAGCCACTCGGACAGAGGTGCAAAGGGACAGTTTGTTTCACCCCATGTGAGTTCTGCATGCAGGGCTCCACTATGGCTCCCCTATTACCACCCCAGGACTCACTGTATCATTGCAATAGCCCTCCAATGTCCATTCAGTGGCTGGTGGACAGCATGGGAAGATCAATGAAACCAGGGTAATTTGGAGGTCTCAGTGGCTGATGGTATCATTCTCCACTTGGCTATAGGAATATCTGGCTTTAGGCAGATGTTTTTCTGATACTCTCCTCTCTATCAGCAATGGAATGGACATTGGTGTCAGCCAGTGCAGTGACCCAGTGAGTCTGGGTTGGTGGAAAGACTGGTTGTTGTGGAGGGAGGGAGGGGAGGATGGAATACCAACTTCTGCAGTGAAGAACAAAAAATATACATACATTAGTGTAAGGTGGAATTACACTTGCTTGTGTCATTAACAAGATGTTGGCATCCTGTTAATGCAATTGTTAGGGAGTTGGGAGAATCTACATTTTTGAAGTCATTTACAAAAGTTACATTCAGACCCCTTTCCCATTCACTGTGGCCATCCACTTGGTACTGACTGCTGTTACCAGTGTTAAAACAAGAGAATTTTCACTGGGGAGGTCAAAAACAAAAATGGGGTTAGCATAGAGGCGTTTGGGCATCAGTCATGAGAGATTTCTATGGGGAAAAGTTTCTACGAGTAATGACAAAAATAATTCCCCGTCAATGAATTTTAATGAGAAAGCATGTTGTGGTGCTTTCAGAAAAGCAAATCAATTTAAAATAAAATATTTATCATATGCAAAATAATTAGGTAAACTAAGTAACTGTAACTAGGAATTAAATGTATATATTACAAAACATCTCACTACAATGATATGAATTGTTAATAAAGCCTACCATGATGTCTCTGCTGTTTTCTGTGCAAAAACAAAACAAAACAAAACTCCACATGTAAACTTTGCACCAAATAACTCCTAAATTGCAATTGTTATGATCAGTCCAAGATTCTTTGTCAAAATTTCGTAACACTTGAAAAACACATTTTTCTAACATTTTTAATATCTGAAATATTCTTTCCATTCCTACATATTCTTTCCATTCCTAGAGGATAGTTGTAACAGTTGTAACAGCTCCAGAGCCCAAGCCATTTAGAATTTATAGTCTGAAATCAGTAATCTCAACGCAGGCCGGAAGTAATGAGGGAAACCATTGTGTAGGTCTCTCCTTCCCTTTCTATGTGCATAGTCCCACCACACACACCCCATACCTGTGTTTTCCACTAGTTTCAGTCTCTTAAAATTTATTATTATTATTATTATTATTATTATTATTATTATTTATTTATTTTCTTATATCCCGCATTTCTCTCAATATAGGGACTTAAGGTGGTGAACAGCAACAGGAAAGACGTACTTGTGTTGGCAGGCCTTTGCAAATTGATAAGGTCTAGGAATGTTGTGCTATTTAAAATTTTAAGGTTTGTATTTTAACTTTTGATTTTAACTCATAACTGTTTTAACCTTTTAAATGGTTTAATTGGCTTTTTATATTTATACATTTTAATACTGTATGGTTTTTAAATTGTATTGTTTTAAATTAAAAAAACAATATTATTGGAAAGGTGGTATATAAATAAATTTATTATTATTATTATTATTATTATTATTATTATTATTATTAAAATACAAACCTTAAAATTTTAAATAGCACAACATTCCTAGACCGTATCAATTTACAAAGGCCTGCCAACAGAAGTACGCCTTTCCTTGCTGCTGGAAGGACAGCAGGGATGGAGCCATCCTGGTCTCCCTAGGGAGGGAGTTCCGAAGCATGGGAGCAGCCAGTGGGAAGGCCCTCTTTCTTGTTCCCACCAAACATGCCTGAGAGGGTGGTAGGACAGAGAGAAAGGTCTCTTTTTAAACTGCTTCCAAAAACACTCTTTAGACTACTGCGGCATTGCACTTAGGATTCTATAATGATTGAGGTAGTGACTGCAAAGGGCAGAATACTCAGGGAGCAGCCTGGAGTATTCTGGTCCTCAAGTGCCACAATGCACCCTCTCCCAGTTACCTGGGCACTCATATTGCAAAATCACATGGCTCTTGGCACACATGTCTCACTGTGCTGCCCAGCATATCCACAGCAGTGGTAAGTCACTCACCCTGAGGTCAGAACAAGGTGCCAAGCATAAGCATATGGGTGGGTACCTCATTCTGACCTCAGAGGGAGCAACTCACCATGACAGTGGTGGCACTGAATGGTACAGTGGGATAGGTTTCAAACAGCTGTCCGGCATCACAGCTTAGGGCTCTGGATCTCCCTGTAATATCCAGAGCAAAAAGTAAATTATTTGAATCTTTATTGTCTGGGGTTTGGACCACACATCATCAAGACTCCTTGACAAAAGGACAGTGGGAGGACGTTTTATTTGGCTCAGGCAGACAGAGCCTAAGTCAGTTATTTGATCTGAATCTGGATTTTCACCAATGGAAACTGTACAGAAATGATCCTGGTTAGTACCACTACTTGTAAATGTAATGCACATGTAGAAAGGAAAGCTACTTACCAATGTTGGGTTTTTATGGTATTAAGCTTTCACTCTCAATTATTAACACAGGATGCTGGACTCAGTACAAAGCTGGACGCTGAGAAATCAGACATATCAGTTTGGAGCCTGTAACTACAATTAGAGCTTCAACATAGATTGACTGAACTTGCGAATGAAAAGAATAAATGTGTGAGTCATAAAACTGAATGAAGAAGCTCTGCAAGTTATTAGATCATTTAGTAAAATGAAAAATCAGAGTGGCTTGCTGCTGTTTCCAGTCCAAGGCTAGTCTTGCTTTGCTTTGAAAGGCTGATTGAATAAAGTATTTTTATTAACTTCACATTTTGCCATTCATTTTTTCCCTGTGCTTTTTATATTGCTGGCTCAGAGAAACTCTGCTTCTGAAAGTGATGTTTATTGGCCCTGATAGGTTGCAACATCCCTGCAGGCTTCCCACAGAAAAATCCCAAAGTGCAAACCACAAAACCAGAGGAGCTTCATCTGTTGGTTGAGTTGAGAAATTGCTACAGAAACTTTCCCCATTATTTTTTCTCAGCCATATGCATATTGTCTCTTCCTCTGGAAGAAGCTGTGAGAGGCATGAAATGTGGACAGAGTTATCAAAGGCTTTCCTTTTAATGGAGGGTGTCAAATGCAGTAGAAAGTAGACCCCATTATTATAGCCATTTCACCCATCACATTTCACAGTGTATAACTAAGAAGCTTAAAGACCTCAAAACCAATGGACAGCTTGTCCTACTATCATCTTGTCCTACTTTGCACGGTTGGAAATACAGCATCTGCAGACATCTAGGTTTGTCACAACATAATATTTGTCTAGGAAATTTATATGCTGATACAGTTGGCCTTCCATACCCACAAATTTTTTTATCCATAGATTCAAGCATCCATGGCTGTGTGTGTGTGTGTGTATGTATATTCTAAAAAAAAAACAAACCTTGTCTTTGTCATTATATGTAAGGAACACCATTTTACTATGCCATTGTATTTAATCCACTGATTTTGGTATCCATGGGGTGTCCTGAAGCCAAACCCCGGCAGATAAAAAGGGGCTAATGTATTTTTATTCTTTTCTAATATACAAGAAGGAGGCACTCGGTCTTGTGACCTAAGAATGCCTGCAATCTTGTGCCTATATCTTCCTCATTTAAGTGTCTCTGAAAACTGAAGCACCCTCAAAGGTTTTCTCAAGGAAAATAATTGCTTGGAAATGGGTTTTCGATTGGGTGAAGGATTAACTCCATCTGTTTACTGCTACAGTCCCAATCAAATACAGCCTCCTACCACCATAGCTATGTTTTGTTTTGTTTTAAGAAAAAGGAAACATCAATAGATCCAAATGCATGTCTTTCAGCTTTTGTTTTTATTATTTATAGTTTCCACATAACATCCAAATAACATAAAACATACATCTATAACATCTATAACAAAGTACATACATCTCCTCCACATACCCACATGTCCCTCTTACAATTTTATAAAACACACATAACATAAATTTTACTTCCTGTTCCTCGTAGTTTAACAATATGTTCTCTCTCTTTTTCTTTATCTTGTTTTATCACAAATTTTCCTTTTTACTACTTCTTCACATTTCTAAGGTAAAATCTAAAACATTAATTGTAATCTTTCCTATACATTATCAACTTCATAATATACCTTCCAGGTTTAGCCTATAACATATATTGGCAAGTAAAGTTTTCATTTGAAAATAATCCAAGACTATGATCAAGATCTCTTTTTCCCTTAAACATACTGATTTCTTCCTTTATACTTTATCCCCTTTGTTTTTGTTAAATTACAACAGAATCACATTATTCCATTTGTCTTTTAAAAGTTCATAGAACCATTCCCATTCCTTCCCGACACCTTCTTCTGTTTTATTCTTTAACCAGCATGTCAGTTTGTCCATTTCTGCTGTTTCGAGGACCTTGATCAGCCACTGATCTATTGAGGAAGCTTCTTCCATCTTCCATTTCCTGGCATAGGTAATTCTTGCACATGTAAGAAGGTAAAATAACAGTTTCCCAAAATTCATATCTAATTTATTATTTACCATACCTAGTAAAAATGCTTCTGATGTAAAAGTTATTGGTATTTTAAGATCAACAGCTATTATTTTATATATTCGAATCCAGTACTTTTTTGCCTTTTTACATGTCCACCACATGTGAAAATATGTACCGATTTCCTTCTTGCATTTCCAACACATTGGATTATAGTTTTTCTTACACATTAATGCAATTTTTTGTGGGGACAAGTGCCACCTATAGGTCATTTTATAGATATTTTCTCTTAACTCTTGGTTCGGTGTGTATCTTATTTTTTTCCATATGTTTTCCCATTTAGCGTATTCTAAACTATGACCCACATTCTGAGCCCATTTTAACATGCTTTCTCTGATAACTTCTTCCTCTGTCTCCCATTCTAGCAGCATTTTATAATTCCTTGTGATCATCTTTTTCTTACCCTTATCTATGATTTCTTCCCATTTAGATTGTGTTTTGCTAATACCAGTCAGTTTCTCATCCATTTTCCACCTTTCTCTTATCTGTTTATACAGGTACCAATGGCTTTTGGAGCTGCTCAGTGCTGCATGCCTGATAGCCAAGCCCCATACAGTTTTACAGGTGGGAGTCAGATCATTCTGAAAAGTTTTTGCGGGATACAGACCGCCCCTTTGGGCGGCCTGCACCTATCCCTTTCCCCGATGGATCAGGGCCTCAGTGGCCACAGCGGCGGCCCCAGAGGCCCCGATTCACTGCTGCTCCAGGCCTCTGGGAAGCGGCAAAATGCCACTTCCCCGCAGCCTGGAAAGGGGTGTCCTTGGGGCTTCATGTGGTAGGGAAAGAGAGAAAGGAACCGCTCAGCCCCTTTCTCTTCCGTATCGCTGGCGTGGCTGTTTAAAGGCCATGCCAGCGATACACATGGCGAAAGGAGCACTGAAAGGGCGCCATAAGCGCCCTGTGGCGGCGCGTGCACATCACACCCACACCACGCCGTTTGTCTGTGGCACGGCCATGACGTCATAATGGCGGCGCCCATGTAGACAGGGCACCACCATTTTGAGTCTGCGGTTATGTGCTAAGGTTGCGGGGCGTCTGTAAAGGACGCCCTGAGGCAACCCTAGTATGTATCCAGGCCGGCGCAAAGCTCCGGTCTCAATACCGCCCACATCATAGCCACACACAGGGATGTTCTCCAAAACGAAGTGATGGCTGCAGTAGTCACAGCTGTAGCTACTTATCCTGGGTTCTCAGCTGCTGTGAAAAGCAATGCAGTGTGTGATCTCCAGTGGTATTTAGATGAACAGATCTATTATGGCAATGTCAGAAACATCAAACATCTGTTAAGAGTATTTTATAAGTAGAAAGTCAACATTATTTTATTTCATGGACCTTTTCTCATACGTATTCTGGATCCTCTTCAAGAGGTAGCTGATATTTTAGTTACATTGCTTTCCCCCTACAGCTGTTTAGAAATATGTGAGAAGCTGACTGAACAATTATAAAGATTACATACCTCCTGCTGGTTTCAGACCAGACTTAAGGCTGTTTCATGTTGTCTCAAGTTCCACAATGCCTGGAAAACAAAAACTAAGTTTGAAGCTTTCACAGATACTACATAGAGCTGTACCTGAACACACATACAGCAGTGTGAATTTATCAGCATGTTACGTTTAGGCAACCATCTTAATTCATTAAAATACATCTGCTTTCATTCATCTGAGAGTCAATTGTTTGCCTTTAGGTTAAAAAGAATTCTAGTAATTGTGTAAAAATCAAGGATAAGTTTATGTAAACAAGATTTCTTACTCAGGCATTTGAAAAATTTAAGTATGGAGGGCACATTTGTGCCAGCCCTGCACCACCTATTCCCATTCCTCCTATACTGACAGGAAAGCTATTAAAAGAAAATGTAAACATATGTGGCTGTATAATTTACTATGCTCTACATAATCAAATACATTAGAAACAACATGCAAGAACTGTGTTTTGCATTAATGATATTTACACTTTACACAAATACAGTTTGCACTCTATGTACACTCATTCAAATGTTTCTGAGAATCTAGTGCCCCTTATGAAGAACAAGAGAGGGGACATTTAGACTAGCTCTGCCCCTCCCCTGTTCCCTGTAGCCTCTGGATGTGGAAGGTTAATGTCTGCAGACAACCTCTTCAACCCATGGAAGCTACCCCTAAAATTTTCAGTTTTCCAAAGTTTCTACAGTCCACAGGAAGGCTTCTATGGACAAAGGAGCATCTCTTTTGCACATATTAATCCTCCACATGAAGATATAAATAAGAATGGTGAAATATAGGATGGGGTGATTAAGGACATTCCTAGATACAGTTAGCAACTGTTGCAACTACATTCACTAATTGCTAGTTTGCATCAGTTTCACTACACCCATCCTTCCTGTAGTGCTTCAGCCGAGGGCCATTTGTCTTTTTCTTTGTCCTCCATTGTATTTGATTTTTGAAAGTAAAATTACTTGTACGTTTTACAGGTAAGACTAAGCTTGTTTCTTTCTCTTTAATGTGCGCTTTCCACGCATGTACTCAAACACATACACACCTTTCAGTAAATACAGCATTATTTGTGTGTGTAAATATGGTACCCCATGAATGGCACTTCCATTCCTCAGTGGTGAGGCTCCACTGATTACGCTCCACCACCCAGGTACCCACACATGCCTGTAATAACCTGCCTCCTGAGGTAACTCTTCATAAATACAGTGAAATAGCATCCATAAAACAGAAATAAGCATCCAAAGTGGTTATGCATGGATTTTTTTATCCAATAAAACTGTGAAATGCAAAGAAAATGAAGAGAAAAAAAACACAAAAACTTTATAAATGTATTAAAAGATTTAAAAAATGAGATGAAAGCCTCCAAATATATCGATAGTTAAGGAGATTAAAATGCTCCAAAAACAAATATCAATGGATGATGCAATAGAAATACAAAATAAATTAAGTTATGCTAAACAAGCTTATGTTTTAATAAAAAAAAAATTAAGCTTATTTTTTAGATTGTAAGCCTGAGGGCAGGGAACTAACTAAAAAAAATTGTAAGTTGCTCTGAGAGCCTTTGTGGCTGAAGAATGGGGTATAAATACTCAAAATAAATACAGTCCGTCCTCGCCTTACGCGGGGGATCCGTTCCGGATCCCCCGCGTAAGGCGAATTCCGCCTATGCTCGAGCCCCATTGGAAACAATGGGGCTCATGCGCGGCCGTGCGGCGGCACGGGCACGCGCAGGGCGCAACGGGTGCACGCGCCCATTCAATTGAATGGGATGCGCCGCCCCTTCCGCCCCGTGCGCGCCCCGCGGCTTGAGCGTGTATGCTCAAGGCCGCGTATGGCGTGCCTGCGTATGGCGCGGGCGCGCTGTAAATAAATATTTTGAACATTCTAACAAACCTGGTAGATGGTTGGCTTTTAAAATTAGAAAAACATCCAGTTGGCAATGGCGCCTGGCTGACTTAGTGAGTCATCTAAGATTCATTTGTTAAACATAGATTGGGAGGCTGCCAGAATTATTACAGAGAGCCAAAAATACCCCCTTGGCATAGGGGGTTCAGAGGGGCATAGGGAGTTCTGATACTTGGCATCTGATTTTCCTTTACTCTTACTTACATTCCACTTCCTCGGCATTCTGTTCAACACTATTTTTGCAATCTTCAGTCTGTTAACTGTGACCATCTCAGTCAGTCTTTGGATTCATCTCTCTCTTCTCTATCTCTTGGGGACTCTGCTGACTCAGCAATGTCTTTATTTAACTCTACTCTTTCTTCAGCTCTTGACAGCTTTGCCCCTGTTTCCGTGTGCGTGTCCTCCTCTACAAATAGGCCCCAGCCCTGGCTTACTCCCATTGTTAGGTTTCTCCAGTCCTGCTCTCGAGCGTCCAAAAATCTGTGGAAAAAGTCCTGGGAATGGGCCGATTTTACTCATTTTAAATTTGTTCTTTTATCCTTCTCATGCTCCCTGTCTATGGCAAAACAGAACTACTTTAAATCATTGATCTGTGCCAATGAAAGGCGCCTGCAGCATTTGCTCTCCTGTTTCAACACCTTGCTAAAACCTTCCTCTCCCCCTGTCTCTTCACTATTTTCCCCTACCAATTTCACCAACTACTTCATCACCAGGATCACTACTATCAGAACTGAGATAGTTCTTGATTTGTCTTCTCACACTAATCTTCTGGTAACTTCAACTAAAAAATTCTCTGTGTTTCCTCCTGTTTCTTTGGATGAACTCTCTACACTGCTGAACTCTTCCAAACCTGCAACCTGTTCTCTTGATCCAATTCCCTCTTGTCTCCTAATCTCTATAGCCTCGTCCTTCCTCCCTTCACTTCTCTCCATCTTTAATCTCTCTTTTTCCATGGGCTCCTTTCCTTCGGACTTTAAACATGCTCCCGTTTCCCCAATCCTGAAAAAATCTTCTCTTGACCCCTCTTCATTGTCCGGTTATCATCCAATTTCTCTTCTTCCTTTTTTTTCTAAACTTTTGGAATGGGTTGTTTATTCTCGCTGTCTTGAGTTTCTCAAAACCAACTCCATTCTGGATCCCTTTCAGTCTGGTTTCGGCATTCTACTGAAACAGCCCTCACAAAGATCTTGAACGATCTTTTACGGGCCAAGGCGAATGGCCTTTACTCTGTGCTCATTCTCCTCAATTTATCGGTGGCCTTCAACACCGTGGATCACTGTCTTTTACTTGATATACTTTCTGACCTTGGGTTCTCGAACTCTGTTCTTGACTGGTTTAAGTCTTATCTGTCAGATCGATTTTTTGCAGTGGTCACAGGTGGTCAGACTTCATCCTCTGTTCCCTTATCTGTTGGACTTCCCCAGGGCTCTGTTTTGGGTCCCCTATTCTCTCTATACAAATTGTCCCTAGGAAAACTTATTAGTTCTTTTGGTTTTTCCTATCATATGTATGTCGATGACACTCAGCTGTATCTTTCCACCCCTGACCTTTCTCCAGGGCTTGAACAGCAAGTTTCATCATGTCTCACAGCTGTCTCTCAGTGGGTGTGTCATCAGCGTTTGAAGCTCAACATGTCCAAGATGGAGCTTCTTGTCTTTCCACCTAAATCCTCCCTTCAATACTCCTTTTCTGTTTCTGTCGACAACACCTGTATTTAACCGGTCCAGGAAGCCCGCAGCCTCAGTTTCACTTTTGATTCCTCTCTGTCTTTTATCTTCCAGATCCAGGCCACAGCCAAGGCCTGCAGATTCTTTCTTTTCAACATTGCCAAAATCCATCCATTTCTCTCGGCCTCTACCGCCAAGACACTGGTCCACACTCTGGTGGTCTCCTGACTAGATTACTGTAACCTCCTTCTAGCAGGGCTTCCTCTTTCTCATCTTCACACTTTAATTTCTGTCCAGAATTCAGTGGCACGCATCATTACATCCACTCACCACTTTGACTATGTTTCTCTTTTATTATCATCCCTTCACTGGCTCCCCTTTCACATCTGTGTTCATTATAAGCTTCTGTTGTTAACTTTTAAAGCCCTGTATGGGTTGGCCCCTCTTTATTTATTTGAACTTCTTTCTCCTTACATTCCCACTCGTACCCTCCATTCTAGTAGTCAAGGTCTGCTGTCCAGCCTAGGATCTCCACTTCCCCGTCCTGGATTCATCCCTTCTCACTTGGTTCCCCTCACTCCTGGAACCTTCATCCTGCATGAACATGGATCACCACTTCATTGATGACTTTTAAATCTGAGTTGAAGACCACCCTGTACAGGGAAGCGTTCCAGGCACTGTGTGAATATTTATCTAAATTATTAGATAGTGGATGTTGATGTTTTAATTGTTGCCTGTTTTTAACTAACTCTTTTATATTACTACCTACTGTTTATATATATTTTGTAGATTGTACACCATTAGCAACTTTTATATTTTTATTGACTTGATTATCTGTATGTACAGTACTGTGTACATTTACAACACTATAGAAATTAATTAATTAATTAATTAATAATAATAATAATAAATATATAAATTGAATATATAATTTTAAAAACTGAAGATGAGTACTGGAGCCATAATCTTTGGGTTTGCAGGCAGCTTTTAATACTGAAACCCCTATTGGTCAATGAAGTAAATAATGGAAAATAAATATTCAAACAAAATAATTACATAACTTTAAGAGAATGTTTGGAGTATACTGGTGAATATGGTACCAAATGAAACTGATTGAATGAGCAGAACTGGAGTCTGAAGCTTAAAGCCAGTTCATCAGAAGAGTGTTTAAAATACCTGAAGCAGGAAAATATATTATTTGACTTGAACTTGAACTTGATCTTAGTGGATTATATTGATTATATGGGCTAATACTGATTGCAGAGTACATTGATTACATGGACTAAAAAAGGATAATGTTTGAACTTACAGTTATATTTGGACATTAAATTGGGTATCAAATTGAGAACAGCAATGAAGCAGTTAAATTAGTTTTAAAAGGACCACTTACTTTAGCAGTTTCAAGTCCACCCAGCCCAAGGATGAAGTGCAGTTAGATAAGAAGGGCTGTAAACATGCATTTACGGAGGAAATGGAAACTTCATCACTCATCAGAGAAGAGAGAGAGAGTGGGAGGAAGAGCAAAAAGAAGAGGACAGAAAGAGGAAATTACATCAGGATCAGAGAGTAGTAAAGTACAAAGATCAAGCTGAAAAGAACATCAGAAGTCAGAGAATGATGGGACAGAGAGACCAGACTGAAGCAGAAACAGAGGTTCTGGAGACTGAGAGGGCTGTGGACTAAGATCTGAGAAATGGCAAACCAGAGAAAAAGAAAAAAAGAAAGAGAAAGGAGAAAGGAGAAGAAGGAAGGCAGAAGACCTGATGAAGACTGACTTTAGAAAATGGATTGGTGGAAGAAGACAGATGAATATATTTTTTCAAAGGGATGATAGAAAACTGGAATACAATTTAGTTGATTTAACTGATTTATAATTCAGAATTCAGAGCTCAAAATTGGGATATGAATGAACATTGTTTTTTCATGAGGAGGTAATCAAGAAACAGTAATCAGAGTAATAGAAAGTGAATTTATATTACACTATATTACAGCATATATGTACTAGAGGCGGTGTTAGATACTAAATTAATTAGGTTCATTAATGATTCATGAAATATCAATTAAATAAGAATGTTTGTTAAATTATGTGAGATTTCACTCTGCCGGACTATATCTGTTACTGAATAGTGAGTAAGTTTTTTAAAATTATATTGATTTATTAAAGCGGTTAGTTTAGGGTTAATGATTAGAGAATTTATTGAACACTGAATTTAAAAGAAGGTATACTTAATTTGATAAGACTAGAATATAGGAATAAACCCTATGTGAGAACAATTCATTTTTGCTTTGTGATTAGAACAAGTAATTTATAATATTAAAATATCTTGGGATAATCGTTATAATTGTGGATATATAATTGTATATAATTGTAGATATAAAATTTGGATCTATTACAAGGGTAAGCTATTCATTAATATTTATAAAGATGGTCTCGGGTACACAAAATCAAGCTAAAAAGCCACAACTTTTAAGGCTGAAAAGGCCATCATTAGAACAAGCCAGATCTTTAGATCTCAACTATGTAATTCTTGAGGAGATAAAGAAACTGAGACAAGAAATAAAGCGAGATAAACTGGAGATCAGACAGGAATTGAAACAGACAAGAAGTGAAATAAAACAGGATATAAAAGCAGAACTGAAAGTGATTGGAAAATGTGACAACAGAAATGACACAGTCAAATGATTTCCCCATTTTTCCATTTCTTATATATGTTCCATTTACAACTTAGCTCAGTTGAAAGTTCATTAATCATCATCCTGGCTTCTTGAGACATCTTCCATTTTTCTTCCTCATTGGAACTGTTTGAAATTGTGCCTTCAGTATCTCCCTTTTGAGCAACTCCCATCTGTCCTGAACTCCCTTCTCTTTTAGTATTTCTGACCTTGGGATCACCCCCAGTATTTCTCTAAGTTTATTGAAATCAGTTCTCCTAAAGTCTAGAATGTGTGTCTGACTATGCCTGGGCTCTTCTTTCCATTGTATAACAAACTCTAGGAGAGTATGGTCACTCTCACCTAAGGATCCCACCACTTCCACTAAATCTTCCCTGTTGGTTAAGATCAGATCCAAAATAGCTGATCCCCTTATTGACTCTTCCACCTTTTGGACAACGATATTGTCTCCAAGGCAAGTGAGGAATTTGCTAGACCTTGAGGATTTGGCTGAGTTTGACTTCCAGCAAATATTAGGATAGTTGAAGTCACCCATCACTACTACATTTCTCTTTTCTGAATGTGTGGTCATCTGTCCTAGAAAGGCATAATCCAATTCCTCCATCTGACTTGGGGATCTGTAGTAGACTCCCACAATAGGATCCCTGTTGTTTCCCTCCCCTTTAATTTTTATCTAGATGATCTTCACCTGGCTTCCAGGATTGATGTCCTGGATCTCTGCACTGGTGTAAATGTCCCTGACATATAGTGCTATTCCTCCTTCTTTCCTGTTTGGCCTATTTCTCTTGAAAATGTTATACCCCTCTATTTCTACACTCTGGTCATGAGGCTCATCCCACCAGGTTTCAGTGATGCCTATTATATCATATTTGCTTTGTTCTGCTAGAAGTTCTAGTTCATCTTGCTTATTCCCATGCTCTGTGCATTAGTGTAGAGACATCTAAGACCATGGGTCTCCTTTACATGCTGCCAGTGCAATTTTTTTTGCCTCCCACTGTTGGGTCCTTGCACTGTTTGCCTTGTTCCCTCTATGACAGTTTGACTATTTTCACCAGACCTTGTGTCTTCCAGAATAACATCTCCCTCCCTGATATAACTCAGTTTAAAGCCCTCCTGATCAAATGTTTGAGATTATTGGCAAAAATGTTTTTGCCAACTGGCATGAGATGCAACCCATCCCTTGCCAGAAGTCCCCCCTAATGGAACTGCAGCCCATGATCCAAGAATTCAAACCATTCTTGGCAACACCATCTACGGAGCCGGTTGTTTAGGTGGATTTCTAACTGGTTGACCAACTGAACCCAAATGGTGCTCAGCAATGGCTCCTTTTCATCCTGGAAAGAAGTGAGGGGTGCCATAGGGGTATGTCCTTGGTCCCAACATCTTTATCAAAGACTTGGATGAAAAACATCAAGTATGCTTATGAAATTTGCAGATGACACCAAATTAGGAGTAGCTAATAATCCAGAGGACAGAATCAAAATTCAAAATGACCTAATAGATTAGAAAGCTGGGCCAAAATTAACAAAAGACTGGGGAAAATGAAATGCACAAATATAGGATGAAGAACATCTGGATTAACAACAGTACATGTGAAAGAGATATAGTAGTCCTAGTAGAGCACAAGTTGAACATAAATTAATAGTGTGATGTGACCAAGTGGTTAATGCAATTTTAGGCTGCATCAAAAACTATGGCTTGCTCTTGAAGAAGTGCATGTGCCAAACATTTGATTTTCCTAGGACAAGATTTTACCATCAGGACCGAAAGTAGGATTAGACTCAAAGGAAGGTGGTATGAAAATTGGAGGAAGGAACTTCAGCAATTTAATATATGATATATTATACTGCTAGAAGAAAATAGCAAAGACTTGAAACAATTACAAAAG
Source organism: Sceloporus occidentalis (assembly GCA_023333645.1). Lineage (NCBI taxonomy): Eukaryota > Metazoa > Chordata > Lepidosauria > Squamata > Phrynosomatidae > Sceloporus > Sceloporus occidentalis. Next base: position 4,864,956 of record JALMGF010000004.1, on the reverse strand, counting down.
AAAAGTAGAACTTGGAAATGTAGCCATGAAGGAATTAGACATGATTCTGAAATGTAGAAATACATATTTGAATACTAAAGTTAGGATTATCCATGCCATTGTATTTTCAGTGTCTATGTATGGTTGTGAAAGAGGAATAGTAGAGAAAACTGAGAGAAAGAAAACCAGCTCATTTGAAATGTGCTGCTAGAGGCGAGTTCTATGAATACTATTGACTGCTAAAAAGACCAATGAGTGGGTCCTAGAGCCAACAGAGCCTGATGCCAAGATGATTAAACTGAGACTTTCTTATGTTGAACATATCATGAGAAGACCTGACTCACTAGAAAAGACAATATTGGTTGGTATGGTAGAAGGCTATAGGAAAAGAGGAAGACCAAATTAAAGGTGATAGACTCAGGGACGAAACAGACAGCTTCCGGGCAGTTTGAGGGCATGTTGTTTAGATGACGCACACCCCCAAGCTGGCAAGAAGCTGCTCTGAAGCCGTCCACCCGACCACATGGAGGGCAGCTTTGCGGCACTCAGGTGGCATGGCATTTACATACCACATGCTGCAGGAGCTCTGCAAAGCTGTGGTGGTGGCAGAAAGGCCAGCTTTTTGCCGGCTCAAAAAGGAGTGGCATTCTTCCACCTCTTTTGGGCCAGCAAAAAGTCAGGTTGGGACCATGGCATGTGGTTGGTATGGTCCCGATCTGTTTCGACCCTCAGTCAAGGAAGCTGCTGCCCTGCATCTGCAATACTTGAGCAGGGCTGTTGATGATAAGGTGACCTGGAGAAATCTTGTTCATAATGTCACCATTAGTCGAAGTCAACTTGATGGCAGTTAACAACAATAAATGTGATACTCAAAACGAATATCAAGTTCTTTTTCTATAACATTTCTATGTGGGTTTTTGTGGGTTTTTCGGGCTATGTGGCCATGTTCCAGAAAAGTTTCTTCCTGACATTTTGCCAGCATCTGTGGCTGGCATCTTCAGAGAACGTCAGGAAGAAACTTTTCTGGAACATGGCCACATAGCCCGAAAAACCCACAAAAAACTATGGATGCCGGCCATGAAAGCCTTCAACTTTACATTTCTATGTGGATTTTTTCATGAAAACCAAGCAATGTTTACCATTTTAGTCCATGTGGCAATTTTTCTATTTTATGGTGAAGAACTGTATTCTCTCCCCCATCCCATCATATTGGGCTTCCTTCTTGTCTCCATACTTAAGCACTGTCTGGGTCTGCATCTGTTTTTCCTTTACTCCTCTCTCTTTTCCCTCACTGTTTCTTTTTGTTACTGAACTGATGTTTTTATTTAATTCCCCCAACTTTCCCCCAAATTTTGTAGTGTTTTAAAAATCTCTCAAATTGTCCCATTTTTTTGAGGGGGGAGGGGTTACTTTTCATCCTGTAGCACTGTCTGGGACCTGTTACCAATTAGGTATGTTTTGTCTTGTTTACTACATTTTTCTTATCCCATATGCTATTGCAGTTACTTTCTCAGCTGGGGTGGAGCTGACAGAAGCCAGAGAGAGACATATTTTTTCTTCCATTTATGTTTTTTCAAGTCAGTTGCTTATTTGTCTTTGCTCATGAAATATTGTCAGCAGCTACTTATGATTTTGGCATGTTTATACTTCAAGGTGTATGATTTTCAGTGTGTGTAGAATTGTGCATTTGCACTTTTAATATTACTTTTCATATCCATGTTATGTACATTGCATGTCAAAGGAAACAAAATTAATTCCCCGTATAGTTTTTGCTCATACATCTAAAACAAATGTGATGGCAAATTTTGTGTTGTTTATGGGAACTGGAATGGTTTAGGTCCCTACATGAGTTGGTTTATTAAATAGGGTTATGTAAAAATCCTAGTAATTCCTTAAATACAAGATGCTGAAGGTTTCCGTTTATGGAATGGGGAAGCTAATAGTTGGCTGTTGTTGTTTTTGCTGCTGTTGTTGTTGTTGTTGTGTGCCTTCAAGTTGTTTCTGAATTATGGCAACCTTAAGGTGACCCTGCCATGTGGGTTTTTGGCAAGATTTGTTCAGTGTGGGTTTGATTTTGTCTTCCTCTGATGCTGAGCAAGAATTGCCCAAGTTTGAAGCTGTAATACTTTCTGTTTTTTACTTGAATGATATGCTTTGAGCAACTGTATGCAATCTATCATAATGGCAGGGCCAATTCACTTCACCAAGAGCTCATTCCTTGGTCTTAGGATTTGGCCCTGAAACATGGAAACCAATTCTGCTCACACTTCTATTCAGATAATACATGACACCACATGGCAAGATGACATAAGCCTGTTTGCCAGTCTAACCCAGTGCTTTCTCTTGACTGACAGCTTCCGGTTGCCATAATTGTCCACTATTACCAGGGACAAAATGTGGAACAAATTCTAGACCAAACTGTAGGACAACTGCAGGACAAAACTTAGCCCAAAATGTAGGTCATATAAGAAAAATGGAGGACCTTAAATGTCCTACATTTTGGGCTGAGTTTTGTCCCTCAGTTGTCCTACAGTTTGGTTTCGAATTTGTCCTACATTTTGTCCCTGGTAATAATGGACAATTATGGCAACCTGCCTCAGGGCATCACCTGATGCTATTTGACAGAAGTGAATCTAAGACCTTCATCCAAAACATGTGCTTTGTTACAAAGCTTTAGATGTTTCATTCTTTGGACTGGAAAAGCCTTCCACCTCTACAGTGTCCAATCTTTCAATGTGTGGTATTGAAGGGAACTTTCCATTCCCCCAAATTCTAGATGACCAGCCCTGGTGAATCCAATTTTATTTAGGAGGAAAAATGCATTTCTGCATCCCACTCTGAAGCACCAGAATCTGAAGGGAATGGGAACCCTTATCTATGAGCTTGTATTCTCTAATATAGTTTGTCATGGTTGCCAAATCACTACTACAAAGTGCAGGTGCTGGGAAAATTCCATCAAGCTAACAGGTTTGACAGAAGTTTTGACTATAACCTACCTAGGGATCACTTGGCCAAGTAAAGCCTCCTTTAAGAAACCTTTCATCAGTCCCTTTGCCTCTTAGAGAATGAAATATACTATGTAATCTTCACAGTATTCGCTTGTACAAACACATTCTGCTGAGTTAGCAAACCCTTGTTAGTTTCTCCTTCAGCACTGAATTAACAGTTGATCCTACCAGGTTCAGGATCGTTTCAGGAGTCTACATGAATTTTAGGTTGTTCTAGAAAACTGGTCACTGGTCTCTAGGACACTGGTGAGTGTGTGTGTGTGTGTGTGTGTGTGAGAGAGAGAGAGAGAGAGAGAGAGAGAGAGGGGGGGGGGGGAAGAGATAATTCTGGGTAGGACACCTACTCAACTGTAAATAAAGATATGGGCAGATTCATCCAAAAATAAACTTTTAACAGGCTGATATAATTTGGTGGAAGGCAGCCAAAAGCCAGAAATCTAGCCATAGCTGAATCTGTATAAATTATCTCCAAACAGGAGAGGATTGTTGAAATAATGGGATACCATCAGTTTCTTCATTTTGAATGGATCGAAGGGATTCCAAGGGGTCATCCAACCACCCACCCCCCTCTTCTACCATGAAGGAATACCTAGGAGTTGGAGTTGAAGGTGAGAGCATATCAATTGCCCAAGGTCAGCCAGTGAATTTCTACGGTGAACTTCGAATGCTAGGTTTTATCCATCATGGCAGAATTCCTGCCATTGCACCCCACCCTGCCCCTTCTTCTCTTTTGTGAGGGTCACACTCTCTCAGCCTCAGAGGCAGGGCATGACCAACTCTCTCTCTCTGCACCTCTCCCATGGTGATGCTAAGGTCATGCAATAATAATAATAATAATAATAATAATAATAGGCAAGGGGAGTGCAGAATATCCATGAATGAGAGTGTGTGACTTACCCAATGTCACCCAGTGGATTTACATGGCTGAGCTGGGATCAGGACTCTAGCCTCCCAGTTCACCATAGAAATTCACTGGCTGACCTTGGGCAATTGACATACTCTCAGCTTCAACTCCAGCTCCTAGGTATTCCTTCATGGTAGAAGGGGGGTTGGATGACCACTGGCAATCCCTTTGAATGCTAGGTTTTATCCATGGCAGAATTCCTGCCATTGCATCCCACTCCGTTCATTCTTGAGGATTCCTGCTTGGCAGAAGAGCATTGCCATTTGGCACACCACCCTCCCCTTCTCATCTGTGAGGGTCACACTGTCTCAGTGTCAGGAGCAGCCCATGGCAAAACTCCTCTTTATGCTGAGAAAACCCTCGGTTTGTCCCATGTTCCAGTGCCATCCTGATGTTGAACAGACTACATGTCCACTAGGATCCCATGTATTCCTGTGTATTACTTCATTGCAGAAGGGGTTTGGACTGGATGGTCCTTGAGGGTACCCCAACTCTACCATTTCTTGCTGGGGCTTCAATCACAGTTTATTTGTTGAGACCGGGCTTTTTCCCCCTTTTGTGTGTGTGCCTTAAGGTTTTTTCAAGCAAAGGAATGTTCTTTAAGCATCTGCTAAACTTCCTGTTGACATGGTAATTGAGCTTGAAATGCAAAGTAATAAGCGAAAATGTTCGAATTGTCTTTTATTTTATTGTCATTCGGGAAATCTGTGCAAAATATTTCACTAGCTGCTGAAAGAGAGAGAAGAAATCACCTTTTGAAAGTGGGATTTGTGGAACGAATATTTTTTTAAAAAAAATCTCATCAAGTTCTCAATGAATGAAAAGAAAAACATGGGTTTCTCAAATCAAAGAGGGAAGAAGGAACAGTGATGTATTAATATTCTGAGTCAAACAAGAGCCCTCCTTTTAACTCTGCTATTTCCTCATCTTAAGATAAGACATACCTGCTGTAGCCTGTAGCATCAGTCTTGAGAGGCAGATCTCTTGTAGCACCTTCTAAGAGGGAAGAAGGAACTGTAATGCATTACTATGAGGAGTCAAACAAGGGCCACCCTTAACTATTCTTTTGCCCAGTCTTAGGATAAGACGTACCTGGTGTAGCATGGAGCATCAGCATGGAGAGATCTCTTGTAGCACCTTCTAAGAGGGAAGAAGGAACGGCAATGCATTAATATTAGGAGTCAAACAAGCGCTAACCTTAACTATTCTTTTGCCCATTCTTAGGATAAGATGTATCTGGTGTAGCCTGGAGCATCAGCATGGAGAGATCTCTTGTAGCACCTTCTAAGAGGGAAGAAGGAACGGTAATGCATTAATATGAGGAGTCAAACAAGGGCCACCTTTAACTATTCTTTTGTCCAGTCTTAGGATAAGACGTACCTGGTGTAGCCTGGAGCATCAGCATGGAGAGATCTCTTGTAGCACCTTCTAAGAGGGGAGAAGGAATGGTAATGCATTAATATGAGGAGTCAAACAAGGGACACCTTTAACTATTCTTTTGCCCAGTCTTAGGATAAGACGTACCTGGTGTAGCCTGGAGCATCAGCATGGAGAGATCTCTTGTAGCACCTTCTAAGAGGGAAGAAGGAACGGTAATGCATTAATATGAGGAGTCAAACAAGGGCCACCTTTAACTATTCTTTTGTCCAGTCTTAGGATAAGACGTACCTGGTGTAGCCTGGAGCATCAGCATGGAGAGATCTCTTCTAGCACCTTCTAAGAGGGCAGAAGGAACGGTAATGCATTAATATTAGGAGTCAAAAAAGGGCCACCCTTAACTATTCTTTTGCCCAGTCTTAAGATAAGATGTACCTGGTGTAGCCTGGAGCATCAGCATGGAGAATTCTCTTGTAGCACCTTCTAAGAGGGAAGAAGGAACGGTAATGCATTAATATTAGGAGTCAAAAAAGGGCCACCCTTAACTATTCTTTTGCCCAGTCTTAGGATAAGACGTACCTGGTGTAGCCTGGAGAATCAGCATGGAGAATTCTCTTGTAGAACCTTCTAAGAGGGAAGAAGGAACGGTAATGCATTAATATTAGGAGTCAAACAAGCGCTAACCTTAACTATTCTTTTGCTCATTCTTAGGATAAGACATACCTGATGTAGCCTGGAGCATCAGCATGGAGAGATCTCTTGTAACACCTTTTAAGAGGGAAGAAGGAACGGTAATGCACTAATAAGAGGAGTCAAACAAGCGCTACCCTTAACTATTCTTTTGCCCAGTCTTAGGTTAAGACGTACCTGGTGTAGCCTGGAGCATCAGCATGGAGAGATCTCTTGTAGCACCTTTTACGAGGGAAGAAGGAACGGTAATGCATTAATATGAGGAGTCAAACAAGAGCCATCCTTAACTATTCTTTTGCCTAGTCTTAGGATAAGACATGCCTGGTGTAGCCTGGAGCATCAGCATGGAGAGATCTCTTGTAGCACCTTCTAAGGGGGAAGAAGGAACGGTAATGCATTAATATGAGTAGTCAAACAAGGGCCACCTTTAACTATTCTTTTGCCCAGTCTTAGGATAAGACGTACCTGGTGTAGCCTGGAGCATCAGCATGGAGAGATCTCTTGTAGCACCTTCTGAGAGGGAAGAAGGAACGGTAATGCATTAATATGAGGAGTCAAACAAGGGCCACCCTTAACTATTCTTTTGCCCAGTCTTAGGATAAGACATACCTGGTGTTAAGGAAAAAGCAACATGGGATATACAGTGATTGAAATAAAACTTGTATGTGAGAGTCAGGGTGACTCAGCAGAAGCAATTAAGAGCCACACAGGTGTAGAAGGTAATGGAATTAAAAAGTCCTGAATGCCAAGGACAGAAATGCAAAGTGGATAATTGAACACACCTGAGAATTGTTAAGTGGTCAAGGCTGAGATGATGAAATCATTAATTGTGGGTTGTAACAAGAGAACCAATGAGAATGGATGTACACGCCCACTGGGTGGAAACTGACAAGAGTGGGTGGTATTATCCAATGACTATAATAATGGCTATGAATCCTAATGTATTTTGTGGGTAGTAGTAGTGAGGAGTATTGTTGTATTGTAGTTGTGTTGGATAGTTTTGGAGCTGTATATAGTAGAATAAAGTAGATCTTTTATATAAGACTACTGAGTTGTCTGGTGTCTTGAGTGAAGAGACAAGAGCCAGCTGGATCCTGAAGAAGTGTGAAGACTTCTGTGGAAGCAAGAGTTAGAAGGCTTGGAGAGTTTGTCAGGGTCTTCAGCCTATTCTCTGTAACTCTGCTGCTTTAGAGCAAAGCTTTAACCACTGGCCAAAACTGGTCAGCGCTGGTGCGTAACAAGGTGGTGAGTTCGAGCCAGAGGTGAAGAGCAACAACTCCCATCATCCCTGACAAGGGTTATGGGCCCAGTTACTGCAGCACCCAGCATCCACAGAAGCTGAAAGTTCGAGAGAGTGGAAGACAGTTTTGTGGAAGACAGATCAGAGCAAGCTGTTTGCGCTGCACTGATAAGCTCTGTGAGTAACTCCTCCTGTGTTTTGATTAAGCCCGAAAGGGGTCAGCTGTGCATACTCAGAAGGACTGTGTCAATTGAGTCACTGCACAAATTAAAATGGAGATTTTGAAGTTTAGTAAATTGAACAGAAGCAACTACACTACCTGGAAGATTTATGCCCAGTCTCTACTTGTAAAAGAAAGTTTATGGGCCACAGTTGAAGCCGGGCTGCCAGTCGCTGCAAATGCAGCCACGAAAGAGAAAGATAACAAAGCCAAAGCCTGTCTTTTTCTAATGCTGGAAGAAGACTTGATTAATGATGTCAGAGATAAGGAAACCGCCAAAGATGTGTGGGACACTCTGCAGAGACTACACACTCCTTCTACTGCCTTTGCAAAAATGCTATGGTCTAAGAGAATTTATAGGCAGAAGATGGCAAAAGGGCAGTGTGTAAAAGAACATTTAAAAACAATGCAGGACTTGTTTGTGCAGGCTGAGCTAAGAGGAGTAGAAATAAGTAGAGAACAGCAGTGTTATATTTTGATTGAATCATTAGATCCTTCTTGGGGCAACATTACCAATGCTTTGCAAAACTTACCGGCAGAAGAACTAACGAGAGACTTAGTTGTGGCCAGAATTCTGGAAGAAAACCAGAGGAGGTTGTCTGAGAGGAATAACGCAGCAACTTCTAAGAGTGTGCCAAGTGAGCAAACGAAGCCTGATGTGCGTGGGCTGAACCAGGCAGCTTCTTCGAGGGAGCAAAGAAAATGTTTCTACTGTAAGAAGATAGGACATCTGCAGAGGCACTGCAAGCAGTTGGCTGCTGATAGAAGCAAGCAAGAGAGCAGATGGCAACCACGGCACGACCAGAGGCAGAAGCAGTCCAAGCCGCCGTTTTTGAAGGACAATAGAAATAATAATAAGGGGTTTGCGACCATGATAAAAGAAAAACGAAATGCAAACTCCAAATGGCTTGTAGATTCAGGAGCCTCGACCTCCATGTGTAATAACATTAACTTAATTAGTGATAAGAAGCCAGCCAATGTAAATGCTGTAGTTTTGGCTGATGGGAATGAGCTTAGTACTGTAAATCAAATGGGAACAGTTTACATTCCAGGGCTAAAAGAAAACTTTAATGATGTTTTGCATGTAAAAGAATTAGAAAACAACTTGTTATCAGTGAGCAGATTAACAGACAGAGACTACATAGTCACATTTGAAAAGAATTTGTGTAAAATAACCTTGAATGGGGAACTGCGTGGCATAGGTTTGAAAAAGGATAAGCTTTATTTCTTAGAAGAAAATGTTGATAATTACAAGGTAGAGAATGCTAATAGTATTGATAATGTTCCGTTGCACAAAGACTGCATACATGAGCTCCATAGAAAATTTGGCCATGCAAGTTTTAAGTGTTTAAAGAATTTAATAAGCATGTGTCCAGATCTAAAAGTAGCAGAATGCAAAAATCATTTAGACTGTACTGTTTGTAACCAAGTGAAGGTCAGAGCTTTTCCAGTAGCTAAGAAATCCAAAAGAATTGCTCAAAGACCATTTCCATTTGTACATGCTGATGTAGCCCAAGCAAATTGTTTGTCATTAGGAGGAAGCAAATATTTCCTAGTAATTGTGGATAGATATTCAAGGTATGCTTTTGTAAGAATACTGAAAAATAAGTCTGATGCTGGGCAAAGTTTGAAAGCATGGGTAAGAATGGTAGAAAGACAATTTGATAGCAGAGTTGGGACTATTGTTACAGATAGAGGTGGCGAATTTTTAAACAACCAGCTGTATAATTGGTTTCAGAAGGTGGGGATAAGACATGAAACCACCAACCCTGCTTGTCCTAGTGAGGATGGTTTAGCTGAAAGGAAAATCCAAGACATTAAAAGGATTTCTGCTTGTTTGATGGCAGATGCGGGGGTTGGAAACAGCTTCTGGGGTGAAGCTACTCTGACTGCCACACACATAAGCAACAGGTTATTTCATTCAGAGATTGAAGACATTCCCTACAGGGTCTTGTATGGGAGAGTGCCAAATTTTAAATATTTAAGAGTTTTTGGACAATATGCACATGTATACATACCTGCTTGTTTTAGGAGAAAAGGAGAACCAAAAAGCAAAAGGCTTATGTTTTTAGGATACCCAGGGAACAGCTATAAGTTTCTTTTGGGAGGAAGAGAAGTACAGTACTCCAGGTCTGCAAATTTTGAAAGACATGCTGGCTGGGACAAGCTGCATGCCAACAAAGAAGTGTTCTTAAGGTTAGGTAGCTCAAGTGAGCAGGAAGCACAGACTGAACCAACTTCAGGAAACGGAGGGGTTTCAGTCAAGCCAGAAGCCTCTACTAGCAGCAGTGGTAGTACCTCAGATGGGGAGACACAAACAAGACCAGTAACCACTAGGATGACAGAAGACAAAAGATTTAGCAGAAGGACAACCACTTCTAGTGCAGACAGTGATGAAGAGAGAGGCAGAACGACAGAATTCATACCCAGGCGTAGTCACAGAGTTAGGAAGTCACCAGATAGGTTTGTTGTGACACAGGCAAGAGCTTGTACAGTTGCAGAAGAGCCTGAGAGTTTTGAAGAGTTAGAAACTATTTCTAGGGAAGAACAAGAAAGATGGTGTGAAGCAATGGATAGTGAATTTAGTTGCTTGGTGAACAAAAATGTTTTTGAAGTTGTGGATAGACTCATAGATAAGAAAGTGATTGGTTGTAAATGGGTGTACAAGAGAAAGGAAATGCCTGATGGAAGCATTAAGTACAAAGCAAGATTGGTAGCTAAGGGTTTTGCACAACAGCAGTATGAGAATTTTGATAAGACTTATTCTCCAACAGCAAAGCCAGAAAGTTTGAGAATGGTGTTAGCTGTAGCAGCAAGGAGGAATTTAGTTGTTGAACATTTTGATTTTGAAACAGCTTATTTAAATGCAAATTTGGATGAAGAAATTTTTATGGAACAGCCACAAGGTTTTGAGGAGAATGGAAGTCAGAAGGTTTATAAATTGAAGAAGGCATTGTACGGTTTAAAACAGAGTGCCAGAGCATGGAATTTGTGCATTAATGATGAGTTGGTCAAGTTAGGATACAAGAGAAGCGTAGCAGATGCTTGTGTTTATACAAAAGGAGACATAGTGCTAGTGATTTATGTGGATGACTTGTGCGTGGCAGCAAAGTCTAAACAGGACATTGAGTCAGTGAAAAGAGAATTGTCTGAAAAGTTTGTTTTAAAAGATCTAGGTTTGTTGAAATCTTATTTAGGCATTAATGTTGATTGGACACAAGAAGGTCATTGTTTGCTAAGTCAGAGAAAGAAGATAGAAAATTTGATTGAAAAGTGTGGACTACAGAATGCTAAGATAGTTAGAGCTCCAATGACAACTGGTTTCGTTTCTGAACCAACAACCAGAGATTTTGAGGACAAGACTTTTTTCAGGAGCATAATAGGATCTTTACAATTCATTTCTTGCCACACTAGACCAGACATTTCGTATGCCATTAACGTTTTATCCAGAAGACTTTGTGATCCTAAGGTTGAGGATTGGACAGCTGTAAAACACTTGTTAAGATATTTGAAAGGGACTCTAGACAAAAAGTTAATCATTAGAAGCAGTAATGCAGACTTAGATTGCTATGTAGACAGTTCATTTGCGTCAGAATTAGGAGACAAGAAGTCAGTCACAGGGATGATAATCAAGTATAGTGAAAGTCCAATAGTATGGAGAAGCAGAAAACAGACAAATGTAGCGTTAAGCACGTCTGAAGCACAATTTGCAGCTTTGAACGAAATAGTGAATGAGGTACAATGGCTTGAACAATTGTTAAATGACTTAAACGAAAATTTCAGAGTACCTGTTGAAATTCAAGAAGACTCGCAATCATGCATAGCGATGGCTGAAACATAAAGTTTGAAAAACAGAACCAAATATGTGGGTGTAAGATACCAAAATGTGAGAGACGTGGTTCAAAAAGGAGAAATAGAGTTGAGGTACATAGAAACACAAAATAACACAGCAGATTTGTTTACTAAAGCTTTAACAGTGGAAAAACATGAAAGGTTGACACAAATGGTTGGAATGACATTGTAAGCCACATACAATATTTTATTTCGGAGGGGATTGTTAAGGAAAAAGCAACATGGGATATACAGTGATTGAAATAAAACTTGTATGTGAGAGTCAGGGTGACTCAGCAGAAGCAATTAAGAGCCACACAGGTGTAGAAGGTAATGGAATTAAAAAGTCCTGAATGCCATGGACAGAAATGCAAAGTGGATAATTGAACACACCTGAGAATTGTTAAGTGGTCAAGGCTGAGATGATGAAATCATTAATTGTGGGTTGAAACAAGAGAACCAATGAGAATGGATGTACACGCCCACTGGGTGGAAACTGACAAGAGTGGGTGGTATTATCCAATGACTATAATAATGGCTATGAATCCTAATGTATTTTGTGGGTAGTAGTAGTGAGGAGTATTGTTGTATTGGAGTTGTGTTGGATAGTTTTGGAGCTGTATATAGTAGAATAAAGTAGATCTTTTATATAAGACTACTGACTTGTCTGGTGTCTTGAGTGAAGAGACAAGAGCCAGCTGGATCCTGAAGAAGTGTGAAGACTTCTGTGGAAGCAAGAGTGAGAAGGCTTGGAGAGTTTGTCAGGGTCTTCAGCCTATTCTCTGTAACTCTGCTGCTTTAGAGCAAAGCTTTAACCACTGGCCAAAACTGGTCAGCGCTGGTGCGTAACAAGGTGGTGAGTTTGAGCCAGAGGTGAAGAGCAACAACTCCCATCATCCCTGACACCTGGCGTAGCCTGGAGCATCAGCATGGAGAATTCTCTTGTAGAACCTTCTAAGAGGGAAGAAGGAACGGTAATGCATTAATATGAGGAGTCAAAAAAGGGCCACCCTTAACTATTCTTTTGCCCAGTCTTAGGATAAGACGTACCTGGTGTAGCCTGCAGCATCAGCATGGAAAGATCTCTTGTAGCACCTTCTAAGAGGGAAGAAGGAACGGTAATCCATTAATATTAGGAGTCAAACAAGCCCTACCCTTAACTATTCTTTTGCCCATTCTTAAGATAAGACGTACCTGGTGTAGCCTGGAGAATCAGCATGGAGAGATCTCTTGTAGCATGGTGCATCAGCATGAAAAGATCTCTTGTAGCACCTTCTAAGAGGGAAGAAGGAAAGGTAATGCATTAATATGAGGAGTCAAACAAGGGCCACCCTTGACTATTCTTTTGCCCAGTCTTAGGATAAGATGTACCTGGTGTAGCCTGGAACATCAGCATGGAGAGATCTCTTGTAGCACCTTCTAAGAGGGAAGAAGGAAAGGTAATGCATTAATATGAGGAGTCAAACAAGGGCCACCCTTGACTATTCTTTTACCCAGTCTTAGGATAAGACGTACCTGGTGTAGCATGGAGCATCAGCATGGAGAGATCTCTTGTAGCACTTTCTAAGAGGGAAGAAGGAACGGTAATGCATTAATATGAGGAGTCAAACGAGAGCTACCCTTAACTATTCTTTTGCCCAGTCTTAGGTTAAGACGTACCTGGTGTAGCCTGGAGCATCAGCATGGAGAGATCTCTTGTAGCACCTTCTAAGAGGGAAGAAGGAACGGTAATGCATTAATATGAGGAGTCAAACAAGGGCCACCTTTAACTATTCTTTTGCCCAGTCTTAGGATAAGACGTACCTGGTGTAGCATGGAGCATCAGCATGGAGAGATCTCTTGTAGCACATTCTAAGAGGGAAGAAGGAACTGTAATGCATTAATATGAGTAGTCAAACAAGAGCCATCCTTAACTATTCCTTTGCCTAGTCTTAGGATAAGACGTACCTGGTGTAGCCTGGAGCATCTGCATCGAGAGCTGTCTTGTAGCACCTTCTAAAGGGGAAGAAGGAACGGTAATGTATTAATATGATAATTCAAATAAGAGCTATCCTTAACTATTACTTTGCCCAGTTTTAGGATAATACGTACCTGGTGTAGCATGGAGCATCAGCATGGAGAGATCTCTTGTAGCACCTTCTGAGAGGGAAGAAGGAACGGTAATGCATTAATATGAGGAGTCAAACAACGGCCGCCCTTAACTATTCTTTTGCCCAGTCTTAGGTTAAAACGTACCTAATGTATTCTGGAGCATCTGCATTGAGAGCTATCTTGTAGCACCTTCCAAGAGGGAACAAGGAACGGTAATGCATTAATATGAAGAGTCGAACAAGGGCCACCTTTAACAATTCTTTTGCCCAGTCTTAGGATAAGATGTACCTGGTGTAGCCTGGAGAATCAGCATGGAGAGATCTCTTGTAGCACCTTCTGAGAGGGAAGAAGGAACGGTAATGCATTATATATGAGGAGTCAAACAAGGGCCACCCTTATTTAATCTTTTTCCCAGTCTTAGTATAAGATATACCTGGTGTAGCCTGGAGCATCAGCATGGAGAGATCTCTTGTAGCACCTTCTAAGAGGGAAGAAGGAACGGTAATGCATTAATATTAGGAGTCAAACAAGCGCTACCCTTAACTATTCTTTTGCCCATTCTTAGGATAAGACATACCTGGTGTAGCCTGGAGCATTAGCATGGAGAGATCTCTTGTAGCACCTTCTAAGAGGGAAGAAGGAACGGTAATGCATTAATATGAGGAGTCAAACAAGGGCCGCCCTTAACTATTCTTTTGCCCAGTCTTAGGATAAGACATACCTGGTGTAGCCTGGAGCATCAGCACGGAGAATTCTCTTGTAGAACCTTCTAAGAGGGAAGAAGGAACGGAAATGCATTAATATTAGGAGTCAAAAAAGGGCCACCCTTAACTATTCTTTTGCCCATTCTTAGGATAAGACGTACCTGGTGTAGCACGGAGCATCAGCATGGAGAATTCTCTTGTAGAACCTTCTAAGAGGGAAGAAGGAACGATAATGCATTAATATTAGGAGTCAGAAAAGGGCCACCCTTAACTATTCTTTTGCCCAGTCTTAGGATAAGATGTACCTGGTGTAGCCTGGAGAATCAGCATGGAGATTTCTCTTGTAGAACCTTCTAAGAGGGAAGAAGGAACGGTAATGCATTAATATGAGGAGTCAAACAAGAGCTACGCTTAACTATTCTTTTGCCCATTCTTAGGATAAGACATACCTGATGTAGCCTGGAGCATCAGCATGGAGAGATCTCTTGTAGCACCTTCTGAGAGGGAAGAAGGAACGGTAATGCATTAATATGAAGAGTCAAACAAGGGCCACCTTTAACTATTCTTTTGCCCAGTCTTAGGATAAGACGTACCTGGTGTAGCCTGGAGAATCAGCATGGAGAGATCTCTTGTAGAACCTTCTGAGAGGGAAGAAGGAACGGTAATGCATTAATATGAGGAGTCAAACAAGGGCCACCCTTAATTATTCTTTTGCCTAGTCTTAGGATAAGACATACCTGGTGTAGCCTGGAGCATCAGCATGGAGAGATCTCTTGTAGCACCTTCTAAGAGGGAAGAAGGAAAGGTAATGCATTAATATTAGGAGTCAAACAAGCTCTACCCTTAACTATTCTTTTGCCCAGTCTTAGGATAAGACGTACCTGGTGTAGCCTGGAGAATCAGCATGGAGAATTCTCTTGTAGAACCTTCTAAGAGGGAAGAAGGAACGGTAATGCATTAATATGAGGAGTCAAACAAGAGCTACGCTTAACTATTCTTTTGCCCATTCTTAGGATAAGACATACCTGATGTAGCCTGCAGCATCAGCATGGAGAGATCTCTTGTAACACCTTTTAAGAGGGAAGAAGGAACGGTAATGCATTAATAAGAGGAGTCAAACAAGCGCTACCCTTAACTATTCTTTTGCCCAGTCTTAGGTTAAGACGTACCTGGTGTAGCCTGGAGCATCTGCATTGAGAGCTATCTTGTAGCAGCTTCCAGGAGGGAAGAAGGAACAGTAATGCATTAATATGAGGAGTCAAACAAGGGCCACCCTTAATTATTCTTTTGCCCACTCTTAGGATAAGACATACCTGGTTTAGCCTGGAGCATCAGCATGGAGAGATCTCTTGTAGCACCTTCTAAGAGGGAAGAAGGAACGGTAATGCATTAATATTAGGAGTCAAACAAGCGCTACCCTTAACTATTCTTTTGCCCATTCTTAGGATAAGACATACCTGGTGTAGCCTGGAGCATTAGCATGGAGAGATCTCTTGTAGCACCTTCTAAGAGGGAAGAAGGAACGGTAATCCATTAATATGAGGAGTCAAACAAGGGCCGCCCTTAACTATTCTTTTGCCCAGTCGTAGGATAAGACGTACCTGGTGTAGCCTGGAGCATCAGCATGGAGAATTCTCTTGTAGAACCTTCTAAGAGGGAAGAAGGAACGGTAATGCATTAATATTAGGAGTCAAACAAGGGCCACCCTTAACTATTCTTTTGCCCAGTCATAGGATAAGACGTACCTGGTGTAGCCTGGAGCATCAGCATAGAGAGATCTCTTGTAGTACCTTTTAAGAGGGACGAAGGAACAGTAATGCATTAATATGAGGAGTCAAACAAGGGCCGCCCTTAACTATTCTTTTGCCCAGTCGTAGGTTAAAACGTACCTAATGTAGTCTGGAGCATCTGCATTGAGAGCTATCTTGTAGCACCTTCCAAGAGGGAAGAAGGAACGGTAATGCATTAATATGAAGAGTCAAACAAGGGCCACCTTTAACTTTTCTTTTGCCCAGTCTTAGGATAAGACATACATCGTGTAGCCTAGAGCAATTGCATGGAGAGATCTCTTGTAGCACCTTCTAAGAGGGAAGAAGGAACGGTAATGCATTAATATGAGGAGTCAAACAAGGGCCGCCCTTAACTATTCTTTTGCCCAGTCTTAGGATAAGACGTACCTGGTGTAGCCTGGAGCATCAGCATGGAGAGATCTCTTGTAACACCTTCTAAGGGGGAAGTAGGAACGGTAATGCATTAATATGAGCAGTCAAACAAGGGCCACCTTTAACTATTCTTTTGCCCATTCTTAGGATAAGACGTACCTGGTGTAGCACGGAGCATCAGCATGGAGAGATCTCTTGTAGCACCTTCTGAGAGGGAAGAAGGAACGGTAATGCATTAATATGAGGAGTCAAACAACGGCCGCCCTTAACTATTCTTTTGCCCAGTCATAGGTTAAAACGTACCTAATGTATACTGGAGCATCTGCATTGAGAGCTATCTTGTAGCACCTTCCAAGAGGTAACAAGGAACGGTAATGCATTAATATGAAGAGTCGAACAAGGGCCACCTTTAACAATTCTTTTGCCCAGTCTTAGGATAAGACGTACCTGGTGTAGCCTGGAGAATCAGCATGGAGAGATCTCTTGTAGCACCTTCTGAGAGGGAAGAAGGAACGGTAATGCATTATATATGAGGAGTCAAACAAGGGCCACCCTTAATTATTCTTTTTCCCAGTCTTAGTATAAGATATACCTGGTGTAGCTTGGAGCATTAGCATGGAGAGATCTCTTGTAGCACCTTCTAAGAGGGAAGAAGGAACGGTAATGCATTAATATGAGGAGTCAAACAAGGGCCGCCCTTAACTATTCTTTTGCCCATTGTTAGGATAAGACGTACCTGGTGTAGCCTGGAGCATCAGCATGGAGAGATCTCTTGTAACACCTTCTAAGGGGGAAGTAGGAACGGTAATGCATTAATATGAGGAGTCAAATAAGGGCCACCTTTAACTATTCTTTTGCCCATTCTTAGGATAAGACGTACCTGGTGTAGCATGGAGCATCAGCATGGAGAGATCTCTTGTAGCACCTTCTGAGAGGGAAGAAGGAACGGTAATGCATTAATATGAGGAGTCAAACAACGGCCGCCCTTAACTATTCTTTTGCCCAGTCTTAGGTTAAAACGTACCTAATGTATTCTGGAGCATCTGCATTGAGAGCTATCTTGTAGCACCTTCCAAGAGGGAACAAGGAACGGTAATGCATTAATATGAAGAGTCGAACAAGGGCCACCTTTAACAATTCTTTTGCCCAGTCTTAGGATAAGACGTACCTGGTGTAGCCTGGAGAATCAGCATGGAGAGATCTCTTGTAGCACCTTCTGAGAGGGAAGAAGGAACGGTAATGCATTATATATGAGGAGTCAAACAAGGGCCACCCTTAATTATTCTTTTTCCCAGTCTTAGTATAAGATATACCTGGTGTAGCCTGGAGCATCAGCATGGAGAATTCTCTTGTAGAACCTTCTAAGAGGGAAGAAGGAACGGAAATGCATTAATATTAGGAGTCAAAAAAGGGCCACCCTTAACTATTCTTTTGCCCATTCTTAGGATAAGACATACCTGGTGTAGCACGGAGCATCAGCATGGAGAATTCTCTTGTAGAACCTTCTAAGAGGGAAGAAGGAACGATAATGCATTAATATTAGGAGTCAAAAAAGGGCCACCCTTAACTATTCTTTTGCCCATTCTTAGGATAAGACATACCTGGTGTAGCCTGGAGCATCAGCACGGAGAATTCTCTTGTAGAACCTTCTAAGAGGGAAGAAGGAACGATAATGCATTAATATTAGGAGTCAGAAAAGGGCCACCCTTAACTATTCTTTTGCCCAGTCTTAGGATAAGATGTACCTGGTGTAGCCTGGAGAATCAGCATGGAGATTTCTCTTGTAGAACCTTCTAAGAGGGAAGAAGGAACGGTAATGCATTAATATGAGGAGTCAAACAAGAGCTACGCTTAACTATTCTTTTGCCCATTCTTAGGATAAGACATACCTGATGTAGCCTGGAGCATCAGCATGGAGAGATCTCTTGTAGCACCTTCTAAGAGGGAAGAAGGAACGGTAATCCATTAATATGAGGAGTCAAACAAGGGCCGCCCTTAACTATTCTTTTGCCCAG
Organism: Sceloporus occidentalis; assembly: GCA_023333645.1. NCBI lineage: Eukaryota > Metazoa > Chordata > Lepidosauria > Squamata > Phrynosomatidae > Sceloporus > Sceloporus occidentalis. The sequence continues at coordinate 4,846,735 of JALMGF010000004.1, read as the reverse complement.
TCGTAGGATAAGACGTACCTGGTGTAGCCTGGAGCATCAGCATGGAGAATTCTCTTGTAGAACCTTCTAAGAGGGAAGAAGGAACGGTAATGCATTAATATTAGGAGTCAAACAAGGGCCACCCTTAACTATTCTTTTGCCCAGTCATAGGATAAGACGTACCTGGTGTAGCCTGGAGCATCAGCATAGAGAGATCTCTTGTAGTACCTTTTAAGAGGGACGAAGGAACAGTAATGCATTAATATGAGGAGTCAAACAAGGGCCGCCCTTAACTATTCTTTTGCCGAGTCTTAGGTTAAAACGTACCTAATGTAGTCTGGAGCATCTGCATTGAGAGCTATCTTGTAGCACCTTCCAAGAGGGAAGAAGGAACGGTAATGCATTAATATGAAGAGTCAAACAAGGGCCACCTTTAACTTTTCTTTTGCCCAGTCTTAGGATAAGACATACATCGTGTAGCCTAGAGCAATTGCATGGAGAGATCTCTTGTAGCACCTTCTAAGAGGGAAGAAGGAACGGTAATGCATTAATATGAGGAGTTAAACAAGGGCCGCCCTTAACTATTCTTTTGCCCAGTCTTAGGATAAGACGTACCTGGTGTAGCCTGGAGCATCAGCATGGAGAGATCTCTTGTAACACCTTCTAAGGGGGAAGTAGGAACGGTAATGCATTAATATGAGCAGTCAAACAAGGGCCACCTTTAACTATTCTTTTGCCCATTCTTAGGATAAGACGTACCTGGTGTAGCACGGAGCATCAGCATGGAGAGATCTCTTGTAGCACCTTCTGAGAGGGAAGAAGGAACGGTAATGCATTAATATGAGGAGTCAAACAACGGCCGCTCTTAACTATTCTTTTGCCCAGTCATAGGTTAAAACGTACCTAATGTATACTGGAGCATCTGCATTGAGAGCTATCTTGTAGCACCTTCCAAGAGGTAACAAGGAACGGTAATGCATTAATATGAAGAGTCGAACAAGGGCCACCTTTAACAATTCTTTTGCCCAGTCTTAGGATAAGACGTACCTGGTGTAGCCTGGAGAATCAGCATGGAGAGATCTCTTGTAGCACCTTCTGAGAGGGAAGAAGGAACGGTAATGCATTATATATGAGGAGTCAAACAAGGGCCACCCTTAATTATTCTTTTTCCCAGTCTTAGTATAAGATATACCTGGTGTAGCTTGGAGCATTAGCATGGAGAGATCTCTTGTAGCACCTTCTAAGAGGGAAGAAGGAACGGTAATGCATTAATATGAGGAGTCAAACAAGGGCCGCCCTTAACTATTCTTTTGCCCATTCTTAGGATAAGACGTACCTGGTGTAGCCTGGAGCATCAGCATGGAGAGATCTCTTGTAACACCTTCTAAGGGGGAAGTAGGAACGGTAATGCATTAATATGAGGAGTCAAACAAGGGCCACCTTTAACTATTCTTTTGCCCATTCTTAGGATAAGACGTACCTGGTGTAGCATGGAGCATCAGCATGGAGAGATCTCTTGTAGCACCTTCTGAGAGGGAAGAAGGAACGGTAATGCATTATATATGAGGAGTCAAACAAGGGCCACCCTTAATTATTCTTTTTCCCAGTCTTAGTATAAGATATACCTGGTGTAGCTTGGAGCATTAGCATGGAGAGATCTCTTGTAGCACCTTCTGAGAGGGAAGAAGGAACGGTAATGCATTAATATGAGGAGTCAAACAACGGCCGCCCTTAACTATTCTTTTGCCCAGTCTTAGGTTAAAACGTACCTAATGTATTCTGGAGCATCTGCATTGAGAGCTATCTTGTAGCACCTTCCAAGAGGGAACAAGGAACGGTAATGCATTAATATGAAGAGTCGAACAAGGGCCACCTTTAACAATTCTTTTGCCCAGTCTTAGGATAAGACGTACCTGGTGTAGCCTGGAGAATCAGCATGGAGAGATCTCTTGTAGCACCTTCTGAGAGGGAAGAAGGAACGGTAATGCATTATATATGAGGAGTCAAACAAGGGCCACCCTTAATTATTCTTTTTCCCAGTCTTAGTATAAGATATACCTGGTGTAGCCTGGAGCATCAGCATGGAGAATTCTCTTGTAGAACCTTCTAAGAGGGAAGAAGGAACGGAAATGCATTAATATTAGGAGTCAAAAAAGGGCCACCCTTAACTATTCTTTTGCCCATTCTTAGGATAAGACGTACCTGGTGTAGCACGGAGCATCAGCATGGAGAATTCTCTTGTAGAACCTTCTAAGAGGGAAGAAGGAACGATAATGCATTAATATTAGGAGTCAAAAAAGGGCCACCCTTAACTATTCTTTTGCCCATTCTTAGGATAAGACATACCTGGTGTAGCCTGGAGCATCAGCACGGAGAATTCTCTTGTAGAACCTTCTAAGAGGGAAGAAGGAACGATAATGCATTAATATTAGGAGTCAGAAAAGGGCCACCCTTAACTATTCTTTTGCCCAGTCTTAGGATAAGATGTACCTGGTGTAGCCTGGAGAATCAGCATGGAGATTTCTCTTGTAGAACCTTCTAAGAGGGAAGAAGGAATGGTAATGCATTAATATGAGGAGTCAAACAAGAGCTACGCTTAACTATTCTTTTGCCCATTCTTAGGATAAGACATACCTGATGTAGCCTGGAGCATCAGCATGGAGAGATCTCTTGTAGCACCTTCTGAGAGGGAAGAAGGAACGGTAATGCATTAATATGAGGAGTCAAACAAGGGCCACCCTTAATTATTCTTTTGCCCAGTCTTAGGATAAGACATACCTGGTGTAGCCTGGAGCATCAGCATGGAGAGATCTCTTGTAGCACCTTCTAAGAGGGAAGAAGGAACGGTAATGCATTAATATTAGGAGTCAAACAAGCTCTACCCTTAACTATTCTTTTGCCCAGTCTTAGGAAAAGACATACCTGGTGTAGCCTGGAGCATTAGCATGGAGAGATCTCTTGTAGGACCTTCTAAGAGGGAAGAAGGAACGGTAATCCATTAATATGAGGAGTCAAACAAGGGCCGCCCTTAACTATTCTTTTGCCCAGTCTTAGGTTAAAACGTACCTAATGTAGTCTGGAGCATCTGCATTGAGAGCTATCTTGTAGCACCTTCGAAGAGGGAAGAAGGAACGGTAATGCGTTAATATGAAGAGTCAAACAAGGGCCACCTTTAACTATTCTTTTGCCCAGTCTTAGGATAAGACGTACCTGGTGTAGCCTGGAGAATCAGCATGGAGAGATCTCTTGTAGCACCTTCTGAGAGGGAAGAAGGAACGGTAATGCATTAATATGAGGAGTCAAACAAGGGCCACCCTTAATTATTCTTTTGCCAAGTCTTAGGATAAGACATACCTGGTGTAGCCTGGAGCATCAGCATGGAGAGATCTCTTGTAGCACCTTCTAAGAGGGAAGAAGGAAAGGTAATGCATTAATATTAGGAGTCAAACAAGCGCTACCCTTAAGTATTCTTTTGCCCAGTCTTAGGATAAGACGTACCTGGTGTAGCCTGGAGAATCAGCATGGAGAATTCTCTTGTAGAACCTTCTAAGAGGGAAGAAGGAACGGTAATGCATTAATATGAGGAGTCAAACAAGAGCTACGCTTAACTATTCTTTTGCCCATTCTTAGGATAAGACATACCTGATGTAGCCTGCAGCATCAGCATGGAGAGATCTCTTGTAACACCTTTTAAGAGGGAAGAAGGAACGGTAATGGATTAATAAGAGGAGTCAAACAAGCGCTACCCTTAACTATTCTTTTGCCCAGTCTTAGGTTAAGACGTACCTGGTGTAGCCTGGAGCATCTGCATTGAGAGCTATCTTGTAGCAGCTTCCAAGAGGGAAGAAGGAACAGTAATGCATTAATATGAGGAGTCAAACAAGGGCCACCCTTAATTATTCTTTTGCCCAGTCTTAGGATAAGACATACCTGGTTTAGCCTGGAGCATCAGCATGGAGAGATCTCTTGTAGCACCTTCTAAGAGGGAAGAAGGAACGGTAATGCATTAATATTAGGAGTCAAACAAGCGCTACCCTTAACTATTCTTTTGCCCATTCTTAGGATAAGACATACCTGGTGTAGCCTGGAGCATTAGCATGGAGAGATCTCTTGTAGCACCTTCTAAGAGGGAAGAAGGAACGGTAATGCATTAATATGAGGAGTCAAACAAGGGCCGCCCTTAACTATTCTTTTGCCCAGTCTTAGGATAAGACGTACCTGGTGTAGCCTGGAGCATCAGCATAGAGAGATCTCTTGTAGTACCTTTTAAGAGGGACGAAGGAACAGTAATGCATTAATATGAGGAGTCAAACAAGGGCCGCCCTTAACTATTCTTTTGCCCAGTCTTAGGTTAAAACGTACCTAATGTAGCCTGGAGCATCAGCATGGAGAGATCTCTTGTAGCACCTTCTAAGAGGGAAGAAGGAACGGTAATCCATTAATATGAGGAGTCAAACAAGGGCCGCCCTTAACTATTCTTTTGCCCAGTCGTAGGATAAGACGTACCTGGTGTAGCCTGGAGCATCAGCATGGAGAGATCTCTTGTAGCACCTTCTAAGAGGGAAGAAGGAACGGTAATGCATTAATATTAGGAGTCAAACAAGCTCTACCCTTAACTATTCTTTTGCCCAGTCTTAGGATAAGACGTACCTGGTGTAGCCTGGAGCATCAGCATGGAGAATTCTCTTGTAGAACCTTCTAAGAGGGAAGAAGGAACGGTAATGCATTAATATTAGGAGTCAAACAAGGGCCACCCTTAACTATTCTTTTGCCCAGTCATAGGATAAGACGTACCTGGTGTAGCCTGGAGCATCAGCATAGAGAGATCTCTTGTAGTACCTTTTAAGAGGGACGAAGGAACAGTAATGCATTAATATGAGGAGTCAAACAAGGGCCGCCCTTAACTATTCTTTTGCCGAGTCTTAGGTTAAAACGTACCTAATGTAGTCTGGAGCATCTGCATTGAGAGCTATCTTGTAGCACCTTCCAAGAGGGAAGAAGGAACGGTAATGCATTAATATGAAGAGTCAAACAAGGGCCACCTTTAACTTTTCTTTTGCCCAGTCTTAGGATAAGACATACATCGTGTAGCCTAGAGCAATTGCATGGAGAGATCTCTTGTAGCACCTTCTAAGAGGGAAGAAGGAACGGTAATGCATTAATATGAGGAGTCAAACAAGGGCCGCCCTTAACTATTCTTTTGCCCAGTCTTAGGATAAGACGTACCTGGTGTAGCCTGGAGCATCAGCATGGAGAGATCTCTTGTAACACCTTCTAAGGGGGAAGTAGGAACGGTAATGCATTAATATGAGCAGTCAAACAAGGGCCACCTTTAACTATTCTTTTGCCCATTCTTAGGATAAGACGTACCTGGTGTAGCACGGAGCATCAGCATGGAGAGATCTCTTGTAGCACCTTCTGAGAGGGAAGAAGGAACGGTAATGCATTAATATGAGGAGTCAAACAACGGCCGCTCTTAACTATTCTTTTGCCCAGTCATAGGTTAAAACGTACCTAATGTATACTGGAGCATCTGCATTGAGAGCTATCTTGTAGCACCTTCCAAGAGGTAACAAGGAACGGTAATGCATTAATATGAAGAGTCGAACAAGGGCCACCTTTAACAATTCTTTTGCCCAGTCTTAGGATAAGACGTACCTGGTGTAGCCTGGAGAATCAGCATGGAGAGATCTCTTGTAGCACCTTCTGAGAGGGAAGAAGGAACGGTAATGCATTATATATGAGGAGTCAAACAAGGGCCACCCTTAATTATTCTTTTTCCCAGTCTTAGTATAAGATATACCTGGTGTAGCTTGGAGCATTAGCATGGAGAGATCTCTTGTAGCACCTTCTAAGAGGGAAGAAGGAACGGTAATGCATTAATATGAGGAGTCAAACAAGGGCCGCCCTTAACTATTCTTTTGCCCATTCTTAGGATAAGACGTACCTGGTGTAGCCTGGAGCATCAGCATGGAGAGATCTCTTGTAACACCTTCTAAGGGGGAAGTAGGAACGGTAATGCATTAATATGAGGAGTCAAACAAGGGCCACCTTTAACTATTCTTTTGCCCATTCTTAGGATAAGACGTACCTGGTGTAGCATGGAGCATCAGCATGGAGAGATCTCTTGTAGCACCTTCTGAGAGGGAAGAAGGAACGGTAATGCATTATATATGAGGAGTCAAACAAGGGCCACCCTTAATTATTCTTTTTCCCAGTCTTAGTATAAGATATACCTGGTGTAGCTTGGAGCATTAGCATGGAGAGATCTCTTGTAGCACCTTCTAAGAGGGAAGAAGGAACGGTAATGCATTAATATGAGGAGTCAAACAAGGGCCGCCCTTAACTATTCTTTTGCCCATTCTTAGGATAAGACGTACCTGGTGTAGCCTGGAGCATCAGCATGGAGAGATCTCTTGTAACACCTTCTAAGGGGGAAGTAGGAACGGTAATGCATTAATATGAGGAGTCAAACAAGGGCCACCTTTAACTATTCTTTTGCCCATTCTTAGGATAAGACGTACCTGGTGTAGCATGGAGCATCAGCATGGAGAGATCTCTTGTAGCACCTTCTGAGAGGGAAGAAGGAACGGTAATGCATTAATATGAGGAGTCAAACAAGGGCCACCCTTAATTATTCTTTTTCCCAGTCTTAGTATAAGATATACCTGGTGTAGCCTGGAGCATCAGCATGGAGAATTCTCTTGTAGAACCTTCTAAGAGGGAAGAAGGAACGGAAATGCATTAATATTAGGAGTCAAAAAAGGGCCACCCTTAACTATTCTTTTGCCCATTCTTAGGATAAGACGTACCTGGTGTAGCACGGAGCATCAGCATGGAGAATTCTCTTGTAGAACCTTCTAAGAGGGAAGAAGGAACGATAATGCATTAATATTAGGAGTCAAAAAAGGGCCACCCTTAACTATTCTTTTGCCCATTCTTAGGATAAGACATACCTGGTGTAGCCTGGAGCATCAGCACGGAGAATTCTCTTGTAGAACCTTCTAAGAGGGAAGAAGGAACGATAATGCATTAATATTAGGAGTCAGAAAAGGGCCACCCTTAACTATTCTTTTGCCCAGTCTTAGGATAAGATGTACCTGGTGTAGCCTGGAGAATCAGCATGGATATTTCTCTTGTAGAACCTTCTAAGAGGGAAGAAGGAATGGTAATGCATTAATATGAGGAGTCAAACAAGAGCTACGCTTAACTATTCTTTTGCCCATTCTTAGGATAAGACATACCTGATGTAGCCTGGAGCATCAGCATGGAGAGATCTCTTGTAGCACCTTCTGAGAGGGAAGAAGGAACGGTAATGCATTAATATGAGGAGTCAAACAAGGGCCACCCTTAATTATTCTTTTGCCCAGTCTTAGGATAAGACATACCTGGTGTAGCCTGGAGCATCAGCATGGAGAGATCTCTTGTAGCACCTTCTAAGAGGGAAGAAGGAACGGTAATGCATTAATATTAGGAGTCAAACAAGCTCTACCCTTAACTATTCTTTTGCCCAGTCTTAGGAAAAGACATACCTGGTGTAGCCTGGAGCATTAGCATGGAGAGATCTCTTGTAGGACCTTCTAAGAGGGAAGAAGGAACGGTAATCCATTAATATGAGGAGTCAAACAAGGGCCGCCCTTAACTATTCTTTTGCCCAGTCTTAGGTTAAAACGTACCTAATGTAGTCTGGAGCATCTGCATTGAGAGCTATCTTGTAGCACCTTCGAAGAGGGAAGAAGGAACGGTAATGCGTTAATATGAAGAGTCAAACAAGGGCCACCTTTAACTATTCTTTTGCCCAGTCTTAGGATAAGACGTACCTGGTGTAGCCTGGAGAATCAGCATGGAGAGATCTCTTGTAGCACCTTCTGAGAGGGAAGAAGGAACGGTAATGCATTAATATGAGGAGTCAAACAAGGGCCACCCTTAATTATTCTTTTGCCAAGTCTTAGGATAAGACATACCTGGTGTAGCCTGGAGCATCAGCATGGAGAGATCTCTTGTAGCACCTTCTAAGAGGGAAGAAGGAAAGGTAATGCATTAATATTAGGAGTCAAACAAGCGCTACCCTTAAGTATTCTTTTGCCCAGTCTTAGGATAAGACGTACCTGGTGTAGCCTGGAGAATCAGCATGGAGAATTCTCTTGTAGAACCTTCTAAGAGGGAAGAAGGAACGGTAATGCATTAATATGAGGAGTCAAACAAGAGCTACGCTTAACTATTCTTTTGCCCATTCTTAGGATAAGACATACCTGATGTAGCCTGCAGCATCAGCATGGAGAGATCTCTTGTAACACCTTTTAAGAGGGAAGAAGGAACGGTAATGGATTAATAAGAGGAGTCAAACAAGCGCTACCCTTAACTATTCTTTTGCCCAGTCTTAGGTTAAGACGTACCTGGTGTAGCCTGGAGCATCTGCATTGAGAGCTATCTTGTAGCAGCTTCCAAGAGGGAAGAAGGAACAGTAATGCATTAATATGAGGAGTCAAACAAGGGCCACCCTTAATTATTCTTTTGCCCAGTCTTAGGATAAGACATACCTGGTTTAGCCTGGAGCATCAGCATGGAGAGATCTCTTGTAGCACCTTCTAAGAGGGAAGAAGGAACGGTAATGCATTAATATTAGGAGTCAAACAAGCGCTACCCTTAACTATTCTTTTGCCCATTCTTAGGATAAGACATACCTGGTGTAGCCTGGAGCATTAGCATGGAGAGATCTCTTGTAGCACCTTCTAAGAGGGAAGAAGGAACGGTAATGCATTAATATGAGGAGTCAAACAAGGGCCGCCCTTAACTATTCTTTTGCCCAGTCTTAGGATAAGACGTACCTGGTGTAGCCTGGAGCATCAGCATAGAGAGATCTCTTGTAGTACCTTTTAAGAGGGACGAAGGAACAGTAATGCATTAATATGAGGAGTCAAACAAGGGCCGCCCTTAACTATTCTTTTGCCCAGTCTTAGGTTAAAACGTACCTAATGTAGCCTGGAGCATCAGCATGGAGAGATCTCTTGTAGCACCTTCTAAGAGGGAAGAAGGAACGGTAATCCATTAATATGAGGAGTCAAACAAGGGCCGCCCTTAACTATTCTTTTGCCCAGTCGTAGGATAAGACGTACCTGGTGTAGCCTGGAGCATCAGCATGGAGAGATCTCTTGTAGCACCTTCTAAGAGGGAAGAAGGAACGGTAATGCATTAATATTAGGAGTCAAACAAGCTCTACCCTTAACTATTCTTTTGCCCAGTCTTAGGAAAAGACATACCTGGTGTAGCCTGGAGCATTAGCATGGAGAGATCTCTTGTAGGACCTTCTAAGAGGGAAGAAGGAACGGTAATCCATTAATATGAGGAGTCAAACAAGGGCCGCCCTTAACTATTCTTTTGCCCAGTCTTAGGTTAAAACGTACCTAATGTAGTCTGGAGCATCTGCATTGAGAGCTATCTTGTAGCACCTTCGAAGAGGGAAGAAGGAACGGTAATGCGTTAATATGAAGAGTCAAACAAGGGCCACCTTTAACTATTCTTTTGCCCAGTCTTAGGATAAGACGTACCTGGTGTAGCCTGGAGAATCAGCATGGAGAGATCTCTTGTAGCACCTTCTGAGAGGGAAGAAGGAACGGTAATGCATTAATATGAGGAGTCAAACAAGGGCCACCCTTAATTATTCTTTTGCCAAGTCTTAGGATAAGACATACCTGGTGTAGCCTGGAGCATCAGCATGGAGAGATCTCTTGTAGCACCTTCTAAGAGGGAAGAAGGAAAGGTAATGCATTAATATTAGGAGTCAAACAAGCGCTACCCTTAAGTATTCTTTTGCCCAGTCTTAGGATAAGACGTACCTGGTGTAGCCTGGAGAATCAGCATGGAGAATTCTCTTGTAGAACCTTCTAAGAGGGAAGAAGGAACGGTAATGCATTAATATGAGGAGTCAAACAAGAGCTACGCTTAACTATTCTTTTGCCCATTCTTAGGATAAGACATACCTGATGTAGCCTGCAGCATCAGCATGGAGAGATCTCTTGTAACACCTTTTAAGAGGGAAGAAGGAACGGTAATGGATTAATAAGAGGAGTCAAACAAGCGCTACCCTTAACTATTCTTTTGCCCAGTCTTAGGTTAAGACGTACCTGGTGTAGCCTGGAGCATCTGCATTGAGAGCTATCTTGTAGCAGCTTCCAAGAGGGAAGAAGGAACAGTAATGCATTAATATGAGGAGTCAAACAAGGGCCACCCTTAATTATTCTTTTGCCCAGTCTTAGGATAAGACATACCTGGTTTAGCCTGGAGCATCAGCATGGAGAGATCTCTTGTAGCACCTTCTAAGAGGGAAGAAGGAACGGTAATGCATTAATATTAGGAGTCAAACAAGCGCTACCCTTAACTATTCTTTTGCCCATTCTTAGGATAAGACATACCTGGTGTAGCCTGGAGCATTAGCATGGAGAGATCTCTTGTAGCACCTTCTAAGAGGGAAGAAGGAACGGTAATCCATTAATATGAGGAGTCAAACAAGGGCCGCCCTTAACTATTCTTTTGCCCAGTCTTAGGATAAGACGTACCTGGTGTAGCCTGGAGCATCAGCATAGAGAGATCTCTTGTAGTACCTTTTAAGAGGGACGAAGGAACAGTAATGCATTAATATGAGGAGTCAAACAAGGGCCGCCCTTAACTATTCTTTTGCCCAGTCTTAGGTTAAAACGTACCTAATGTAGTCTGGAGCATCTGCATTGAGAGCTATCTTGTAGCACCTTCCAAGAGGGAAGAAGAAACGGTAATGCATTAATATGAGGAGTCAAACAAGGGCCACCTTTAACTTTTCTTTTGCCCAGTCTTAGGATAAGACGTACCTGGTGTAGCCTGGAGAATCAGCATGGAGAGATCTCTTGTAGCACCTTCTGAGAGGGAAGAAGGAACGGTAATGCATTAATATGAGGAGTCAAACAAGGGCCACCCTTAATTATTCTTTTGCCTCGTCTTAGGATAAGACATACCTGGTGTAGCCTGGAGCATCAGCATGGAGAGATCTCTTGTAGCACCTTCTAAGAGCGAAAAAAGAAAGGTAATGCATTAATATTAGGAATCAAACAAGCGCTACCCTTAACTATTCTTTTGCCCATTCTTAGGATAAGACATACCTGGTGTAGCCTGGAGCATTAGCATGGAGAGATCTCTTGTAGCACCTTCTAAGAGGGAAGAAGGAACGGTAATGCATTAATATGAGTAGTCAAACAAGCGCTACCCTTAACTATTCTTTTGCCCATTCTTAGGATAAGACATACCTGGTGTAGCCTGGAGCATTAGCATGGAGAGATCTCTTGTAGCACCTTCTAAGAGGGAAGAAGGAACGGTAATGCATTAATATGAGTAGTCAAACAAGGGCCGCCCTTAACTATTCTTTTGCCCAGTCTTAGGATAAGACGTACCTGGTGTAGCCTGGAGCATCAGCATGGAGAATTCTCTTGTAGAACCTTCTAGGAGGGAAGAAGGAACGGTAATGCATTAATATTAGGAGTCAAAAAAGGGCCACCCTTAACTATTCTTTTGCCCAGTCTTAGGATAAGACGTACCTGGTGTAGCCTGGAGAATCAGCATGGAGATTTCTCTTGTAGAACCTTCTAAGAGGGAAGAAGGAACGGTAATGCATTAATATGAGGAGTCAAACAAGAGCTACGCTTAACTATTCTTTTGCCCATTCTTAGGATAAGACGTACCTGGTGTAGCCTGGAGCATCAGCATGGAGAGATCTCTTGTAGCAGCTTCCAAGAGGGAAGAAGGAACGGTAATGCATTAATATGAAGAGTCGAACAAGGGCCACCTTTAACTATTCTTTTGCCCAGTCTTAGGATAAGATGTACCTGGTGTAGCCTGGAGAATCAGCATGGAGAGATCTCTTGTAGCACCTTCTAAGAGGGAAGAAGGAACGGTAATGCATTAATATTAGGAGTCAAAAAAGGGCCACCCTAAACTATTCTTTTGCCCAGTCTTAGGATAAGACATACCTGGTGTAGCCTGGAGAATCAGCATGGAGAATTCTCTTGTAGAACCCTCTAAGAGGGAAGAAGGAACGGTAATCCATTAATATGAGGAGTCAAACAAGGGCCGCCCTTAACTATTCTTTTGCCCAGTCTTAGGATAAGACGTACCTGGTGTAGCCTGGAGCATCAGCATAGAGAGATCTCTTGTAGTACCTTTTAAGAGGGACGAAGGAACAGTAATGCATTAATATGAGGAGTCAAACAAGGGCCGCCCTTAACTATTCTTTTGCCCAGTCTTAGGTTAAAACGTACCTAATGTAGTCTGGAGCATCTGCATTGAGAGCTATCTTGTAGCACCTTCCAAGACGGAAGAAGAAACGGTAATGCATTAATATGAGGAGTCAAACAAGGGCCACCTTTAACTTTTCTTTTGCCCAGTCTTAGGATAAGACGTACCTGGTGTAGCCTGGAGAATCAGCATGGAGAGATCTCTTGTAGCACCTTCTGAGAGGGAAGAAGGAACGGTAATGCATTAATATGAGGAGTCAAACAAGGGCCACCCTTAATTATTCTTTTGCCTCGTCTTAGGATAAGACATACCTGGTGTAGCCTGGAGCATCAGCATGGAGAGATCTCTTGTAGCACCTTCTAAGAGCGAAAAAAGAAAGGTAATGCATTAATATTAGGAATCAAACAAGCGCTACCCTTAACTATTCTTTTGCCCATTCTTAGGATAAGACATACCTGGTGTAGCCTGGAGCATTAGCATGGAGAGATCTCTTGTAGCACCTTCTAAGAGGGAAGAAGGAACGGTAATGCATTAATATGAGGAGTCAAACAAGAGCTACGCTTAACTATTCTTTTGCCCATTCTTAGGATAAGACGTACCTGGTGTAGCCTGGAGCATCAGCATGGAGAGATCTCTTGTAGCAGCTTCCAAGAGGGAAGAAGGAACGGTAATGCATTAATATGAAGAGTCAAAAAAGGGCCACCCTTAACTATTCTTTTGCCCAGTCTTAGGATAAGACATACCTGGTGTAGCCTGGAGAATCAGCATGGAGAATTCTCTTGTAGAACCTTCTAAGAGGGAAGAAGGAACGGTAATGCATTAATATGAGGAGTCAAAAAAGGCCACCCTTAACTATTCTTTTGCCCAGTCTTAAGATAAGACGTACCTGGTGTAGCCTGGAGAATCAGCATGGAGAATTCTCTTGTAGAACCTTCTAAGAGGGAAGAAGGAACGGTAATGCATTAATATGAGGAGTCAAACAAGAGCTACGGTTAACTATTCTTTTGCCCAGTCTTAAGATAAGACGTACCTGGTGTAGCCTGGAGAACCAGCATGGAGAATTCTCTTGTAGAACCTTCTAAGAGGGAAGAAGGAACGGTAATGCATTAATATGAGGAGTCAAACAAGAGCTACGGTTAACTATTCTTTTGCCCAGTCTTAAGATAAGACGTACCTGGTGTAGCCTGGAGAACCAGCATGGAGAATTCTCTTGTAGAACCTTCTAAGAGGGAAGAAGGAACGGTAATGCATTAATATGAGGAGTCAAACATTGTTACGGTTAACTATTCTTTTGCCCATTCTTAGGATAAGACATACCTGGTGTAGCCTGGAGCATCAGCATGGAGAGATCTCTTGTAGCACCTTCTAAGAGCGAAAAAAGAAAGGTAATGCATTAATATTAGGAATCAAACAAGCGCTACCCTTAACTATTCTTTTGCTCATTCTTAGGATAAGACATACCTGGTGTAGCCTGGAGCATTAGCATGGAGAGATCTCTTGTAGCACCTTCTAAGAGGGAAGAAGGAACGGTAATGCATTAATATGAGTAGTCAAACAAGCGCTACCCTTAACTATTCTTTTGCCCATTCTTAGGATAAGACATACCTGGTGTAGCCTGGAGCATTAGCATGGAGAGATCTCTTGTAGCACCTTCTAAGAGGGAAGAAGGAACGGTAATGCATTAATATGAGTAGTCAAACAAGGGCCGCCCTTAACTATTCTTTTGCCCAGTCTTAGGATAAGCCGTACCTGGTTTAGCCTGGAGCATCAGCATGGAGAATTCTCTTGTAGAACCTTCTAAGAGGGAAGAAGGAATGGTAATGCATTAATATTAGGAGTCAAAAAAGGGCCACCCTTAACTATTCTTTTGCCTAGTCTTAGGATAAGACGTACCTGGTGTAGCCTGGAGAATCAGCATGGAGAATTCTCTTGTAGAACCTTCTAAGAGGGAAGAAGGAACGGTAATGCATTAATATGAGGAGTCAAACAAGAGCTACGCTTAACTATTCTTTTGCCCATTCTTAGGATAAGACGTACCTGGTGTAGCCTGGAGCATCAGCATGGAGAGATCTCTTGTAGCAGCTTCTAAGAGGGAAGAAGGAACGGTAATGCATTAATATGAAGAGTCGAACAAGGGCCACCTTTAACTATTCTTTTGCCCAGTCTTAGGATAAGACATACCTGGTGTAGCCTGGAGAATCAGCATGGAGAGATCTCTTGTAGAACCTTCTAAGAGGGAAGAAGGAACGGTAATGCATTAATATTAGGAGTCAAAAAAGGGCCACCCTTAACTATTCTTTTGCCCAGTCTTAGGATAAGACATACCTGGTGTAGCCTGGAGAATCAGCATGGAGAATTTTCTTGTAGAACCTTCTAAGAGGGAAGAAGGAACGGTAATGCATTAATATGAGGTGTCAAAAAAGGCCACCCTTAACTATTCTTTTGCCCAGTCTTAGGATAAGACGTACCTGGTGTAGCCTGGAGAATCAGCATGGAGAATTCTCTTGTAGAACCTTCTAAGAGGGAAGAAGGAACGGTAATGCATTAATATGAGGAGTCAAACAAGAGCTACGGTTAACTATTCTTTTGCCCATTCTTAGGATAAGACATACCTGATGTAGCCTGGAGCATCAGCATGGAGAGATCTCTTGTAACACCTTTTAAGAGGGAAGAAGGAACGGTAATGCATTAATATGAGGAGTCAAAAAAGGCCACCCTTAACTATTCTTTTGCCCAGTCTTAGGATAAGACGTACCTGGTGTAGCCTGGAGAATCAGCATGGAGAGATCTCTTGTGGCACCTTCTGAGAGGGAAGAAGGAACGGTAATGCATTAATATGAGGAGTCAAACAAGGGCCACCCTTAATTATTCTTTTGCCCAGTCTTAGGATAAGACATACCTGGTGTAGCCTGGAGCATCAGCATGGAGAGATCTCTTGTATCACCTTCTAAGAGGGAAGAAGGAACGGTAATGCATTAATATTAGGAGTCAAAAAAGGGCCACCCTTACCTATTCTTTTGCCCATTCTTAGGATAAGACGTACCTGGTTTAGCATGGAGCATCAGCATGGAGAATTCTCTTGTAGAACCTTCTAAGAGGGAAGAAGGAACGGTAATGCATTAACATTAGGAGTCAAACAAGAGCTACGCTAAACTATTCTTTTGCCCATTCTTAGGATAAGACGTACCTGATGTAGCCTGGAGCATCAGCATGGAGAATTCTCTTGTAGAACCTTCTAAGAGGGAAGAAGGAACGATGATGCATTAATATTAGGAGTCAAAAAAGGGCCACCCTTAACTATTCTTTTGCCCAGTCTTAGGATAAGACGTACCTGGTGTAGCCTGGAGCATCAGCAAGGAGAGATCTCTTGTAGCACCTTCTAAGAGGTAAGAAGCAACGGTAATGCATTAATATTAGGAGTCAAACAAGCGCTACCCTTAACTATTGTTTTGCCCATTCTTAATATAAGACATACCTGGTGTAGCCTGGAGCATCAGCATGGAGAGATCTCTTGTAGCACCTTCTAAGACGGAAGAAGGAACGGAAATGCATTAATATTAGGAGTCAAACAAGGGCCACCCTTAACTATTCTTTTGCCCAGTCTTAGAGTAATGAGCTGCTATGCCTTCTTGTGGGACTGGCTCAAGTTATTTTGCTGACTGAAGCAAAGAATAAGACTATGGGCAGGAGGCTGGGAATGATGGGCTGAATGTGGTACAGGGGACACATGCCGCCGATGGGTCTCTCTCTTCCAAATTTTAATTGGAAAAATTGGTTTACAGATGGAAAAAATACGTCTGTAGAGGGTGACGTTTTGTCTTACAATGCTGTTTCCCTATGCCACCACAAACAGCCAAAAATTACTCCCCTAATTCACCAGAGCCGACTATTCTAATTCTTAAAAATGACAGCCACACAGCGAAAGAGGTAGGAAGGAATTGTAGTGGTGTGAGTGTTGGATTAGGACTTGAGAGACCAGGGTTTGAATCCTAGATCTGCCATGTAAACCCACTGGTTGGCCTTAGGTGAGTCACTGTCTCTCAGTCTCATAAGGATGGCAATGGCAAACCTCCTCAGAAGAAACTTCCCAAGCAAAACCCATTATAGGTTCACCTTAGGGTCACCATAAATTGGAATTGACTTGAAGGCCCACAACAACAACAACAACAACAACAACGGGGGTGCAAGGGCATGAAGCACACAACTCTGGCCTCCATCATTGCAGTTCTCCTTCATTGCAGCTCCACACAATCCATTCCCTGTTGTATGAGACAGTGGTCTCTATCTACAAGTGTGAGGGACAGTGCAGCCCTCCAAGATGTTGCCAGACTGGAATTCCCAGCAACTGTAAACCAGCATGGCCAGTGGTGAGGGATCATGGGATGTGTAATCCAACATCTGGAAAATTCCATGTTCTCATCCCCTCTCTACCTCATGGCTGGCCCTGGCCTTCTTGCATTCTCCCTCCCCATCATCTTTTCAGCTTTTCCTATGTTGAAGTTGGGATTCTTGCCAAGGCTGGAGTTTATAAAGAAATCCTCAAAAAGCCAAGGTGCAATTATTCCAGTTGAATTTACACTGAGGTATAAAAGCTTGAGTATGTGGGATATTCACCACATAGGTAACACGGACCACAGTTTTAACTAAAATGCAGTATGGTTTGAGGGTGCTGCATGTGACCAAAGTCCTGAAGGCTCCATGTATTACATGGCAAGCGGCGACAAAACCTAGGAACGCTGTTTCCATGTACAATAGCTTTTTCTTGGTATCCCATGATGCCACCCAGATTTGGGCTTAGGTGAACCCAGAAATCTTCGGCCGTGGCATCCACCTCCCACCCTCATCCTTCTTTTTGCTATAGCCCAGGCAATATGGAAAGAAGTCAATGGGGGTGTGTGTGATGCCAATCCTAGTGGGTTATGAGAGTCAAAATTGCCCCCCCCCCAACTCTCCACAGTTTCAAACCCCCACCCTGAATGGTCAGAACACAGAAGAGGCCTTCTCAGTGGCTTTCCCCAAAATTTTGAACTTCTTAGAAAGGATAGATTGACACCCTCCCTGTTATATTGACACCCTCCCTACTTTCTTTTTGCACACAGATAAAGACTCTTCTGTTTCAATGGGACTTTGAGAACTGATTGCTTAGGCAGGAGGCCTTGGATGATGATGATGATGATGATGATGATAGCAACAATAACAATAAAATATTTCTTTCCCACCTCGGCTCAAGACAACGTACAACTTATTAAAATACAAAACACAAATTACTGAATATACTCATGTATAAGTCTAGAAATTTGAGTCAAAAAACATTGACCCCAAGAACCTGGGTGGACTTATCCACGGGTCTATGCAAGTGCTGTACCTTAATTCAAAATAATGTCCAGAAAGGAGATGCAATGAAAACATTGTTACATCTTATTCTCAATGCATCTCTTTGGGAGGGTATATTCCCAACTGCCTTAAAGCAGGCAATAGTAAAACCAGTTCTGAAAAAAACCCTCCCTTGATCCCCTGTTGAGAAACAATTATAGACCAGTTTCCTTGCTACCATTTTTGGGCAAGGTAATCGAGAGGGTGGTTGTATTTCAACTCCAGGCTGTCTTGGAGCAAACCAATTATCTGGACCCATTTCAAACTGGCTTCAGGGCGGGATACGGAGTTGAGACTGCTATGGTCACCTTAGTCAATGATCTCCGTCTGGCCACTGACAGGAGTAGCGTAATCCTGTTAGTGCTCTTGGACATCTCAGCGGCTTTCGATACCATCGACCATGGTATCCTTCTGGAACGCCTGAGAGAATTGGGTATCGGGGGCACTGCGCTTCAGTGGTTCTGGTCCTATCTCTCAGAGGTTCCAGATGGTGAGGCTGGGGGACAGTTGCTCTCATAAAAGAGAGCTTACATCAGGCGTCCCTCAGGGCGCCATTCTGTCCCCCATGTTGTTTAACATCTACATGAAGCCTCTGGGAGAGATCATCCGGAACCATGGAGCACGGTGTTATCAGTACGCTGATGACACCCAGATCTATCTCTCCATGTCTCCGACTGATACAGTGACTAAGGAAGGCATATCTCCTCTGGATGCCTGCCTGGGGTCAGTAATGGGCTGGATGAGGGGAAACAAACTCAGGCTGAATCCAGAGAAAACAGAGGTACTTGTGATAGGTACCCCAAGTCCAGACAGGGAAATCTGTCATCCAGTCCTGGACGGGGTTACACTCCCCCTAAAGGACAAAGTTCGCAGTCTGGGAGTACTCTTGGATTCATCCTTACAATTGTCATCACAGGTGGATGCGATGGCCAAGAGTGCTTGGTACCAGCTTCGGCTGATACGCCAGCTGCGTCCCTGTTTGGACCAAAAGGACCTTGAAACAGTAGTACATGCATTGGTAACCTCTCATTTAGATTTCTATAAAGCGCTGTACATGGGGCTACCTTTGTACCAAGTTTGGAAGCTTCAGTTAGTCCAAAATGCTGCAGCCAGGTTGGTCGCTGGAACATCTAGGGCAGACCATATAAGATCAGTATTAAAATCTCTTCACTGGCTGCCCATTAGCTTCCGGGCTCAATACAAAGTGTTGGTCATTACCTATAAAGCCCTATATGGCTTGGGCCCGAGCTACTTGAAGGAGCGCCTCCTCCCACACAATCCGCTCCACACTCTCAGAACAACAGGGTTGTTAGAGTGCCTGAGAGTGAGATTGACAACCAGTCACAAAAGATCATTTGCGACAACAGCACCGACTCTCTGGAACAATCTCCCTGATGAAATCCAGGTCTGCCCCACCTTGGATGCCTTCAAGAAGGCTTTGAAGACATATTTATTTAGGCTAGCATACCCATCTAACTCCTTGTAGATATCATTCCTGATAGAAGTTCATTTTACTGACTGATAGATTTTATGCTTGTACTTTTTATTATGCTATTGATATATGAAGATTTTATGTTTTGTAAATTGATGTAAACCGCTTTGATCATCGGAAAAACAGTATATAAATAAAGCTTTATTATTATTATTATTATTATTATTATTATTATTATTATTAAGAACCATCTCCTGCTCTGAGTAGAGTAGCAAAAGGCAAGAGCTTAGTCCATCCCTGGAGAACCTAAAAGAAGCACCAACCCCCTCTATTCTCTCCACTGTGGTGCCGCTTCTGGCCTTTTAGAATGCTTGGACAGGAAAATAGTAGCATTTTTGGCATCATTTTCCTTTTCTTTACCTCCTTTGTTGCATGCCTCTAAGTTTTACCCTCGACTTAAACAAGGGTCACATCAAAATTCATAATTTTAGCCCCAAAACCTGCCCTCAGCTTATACATGAGGTTGACTCATAGTCAAGTACGTATATATGGTAAAAAGAAAACAGATAGCAACAACTGTTAAAATACAATACTATAAAACTATTAAAGTATAGTACACTCATATGAGTGCAATAGCAATAGCACTTACATTTCTATTATGCTTCATACTGAACTAAATAATCTCTAAGCAGTTTACAATGTGTTAGCCAATTGCTCACAACAAGCTGAGTACTCATTTCAAGGAGCCCTCAGGATCAAACTCACAACATTTTGGTTATACTTCCGGCATTTAACCACTACGCCACCAGTGGTTAAGTACATTCTTAAAATATACAGATTAAAAGGTCATGATTCAAAATTGACTGGCTAGGCCTGCCAGAAGAGATAATGTCTATAATGTTGTTTTAAATGCTGTCAATGTTTTCAGCTGTTGTATCTCTTCTATCATGTGCTGAATTTTCTTGTACTTCTTTTGATTTTTTTAAACTAGTTTAATTACTTTTGAACTTTTGCATTTGGCAAATTTTAAACTATATTGTGTTTTAAAAACCTGTTGTAAGTTGTCTTGACTTGTCCACTTGGCCCTTTTCTCTTCAGTATTGCTGGCGCGGTCATGTAAAGGCTGCGCCGGTGATATGCGGTGCAAAAGGAGCTCCTTTCAGCATCACTGAAAGGGTGCCACAAGCGCCCTTCAGCGGCGCTAGTATGTAATGGCCGCGCTGCAACCGTTACGTCAAAATGGCGGTACCCGTGTAGACGGCGTATAACAAGGGTCCACTGTATGTCTCTAGGCCACATGTGCTTTCTGTAAAATGGTTGTTGGTGCTGAGACCAGGGTAGCTCTGTATTTTGAATACTGTGCTTTTCTAATACCTAAGAGGCAATTCTAACCTCACCAAACTTAATTCTCTCTCTTTCTCTGTTGATCTGACCAAGTACTCCTTCCCCAAAATGCATTAAGTTATCATTTAGGGGGAAATCCTAACATACAAATATGATTCTTGGCTATTTCATACGAAGGAACACCATCAAAGAAAATGCAGCCAAACTAAGTAACCCTGGGAATATACACACCCAGGATATAAGGGAATAGAAATTTTAATACTATACTATATAGATAGCTATATTGACTAGAAACTTAGATGGTTAAAATCAGCAACACTTTCTTGTTTCTGGACTTTCTGGACCACTTAATCTCAGTAACCCCTGGACATATTACAGATATCAAATTTGAGACTGGTTTTGAATTCAGATCATGGTTTGGGCTGGACATCCTCCATCCACCGAAGAAAGGCTTTTCTCCCCTCCAGATCCCAAAGGGGGCTCTTATCCTGGTTGAACAGGACAGAAGTAGTCACCCCTCTCTCCTAGGCAGTGGGGCTCTATGGGGTGAGGATGGGTGCCCAGGAATCATGAAGAATGCCCCAGGAAGAAAATGGCAGACCCAAAGGCCAGAGGGAGCTAGGAGCTGGCATGGGCCAGGGGAAGTGAGGAAGCCCTGAAGACCCCTGAAGACTACAGTCCAATCTACTCACAGAGGGTCTCCTTTGGGACCAAGACCTTTGCTTGAAGGAAGGAAGATAAAAAGATGTAAGACAGCAGCCTCCCTATCTTCCTTCTCTCTTGAAATCAGGAGGACTCTTCAGTTGGAAATGCTAGTCAGCCCAACGGAGAAATCAAGAAAAACAGACCTAGAGGTGACCTCTGAACCTAAGCAGCGGTCAGATTTAAAACCAAACGCAGATCAAACCAACAGGTAAAGATTTCCAGAAGAGCCACCTCTATCTCTGAAGTCCTTCTCATGCCCAACTGCCAACTAGAATGCCCACCAAGGAAAGGTCAGTTGGAGCTTCCAGAGCACTGTTGAGTAAGCGTCATTCATGACCTCAGAGGTCAGGATTTAAAGGCATATTCCTCTTTCTCCCTGAAACAGTGGGGAAGGGGGAAAGTTCAGTAGATCTTCATTCTCCCACTTCACCATAGAAATTCATTGGCTGACCTTGAGCAAGTCACTTGCTCTCAGCTTCAACTGCAACTGCTAGGTATTCCTTCATGGTAGGTTTTATCCATGGCAGAATTCCTGCTATTGCACTCCAACCTGCCCCTTCTTCTCTTTTGTGAGGGTCACACTCTCTCAGCCTCAGAGGCAGTGCATGGCCAACTCTCTCTCTGCACCTCTCCCATGGTGATGGTAAGGCGCAAACCTATCATGCAATGATAACAATAATGGTAATAATAGGTAAGGAGAGTGCAGAACATCCATGAGTGAGAGAGTGTGACTTACCCAATGTCACCCTGTGGATTTACATGGCTGAGCTGGGATTAGAACTCTAGCCTCCCAGTTCACCATAGAAATTCACTGGCTGACCTTAGGCAAGTCACTTGCTCTCAGCTTCGACTCCATATCCTAGGTATTCATGGTAGAAGGGGGGTTGGATGACCCCTGGCAATCCCTTTGAATGCTAGGTTTATCCATGGCAGAATTCCTGCCATTGCATCCCATTCTGCCTCTTCTTGACAATTCCTGCTTGGCAGAAGAGCATTGCCATTTGGCACCCCACCCCTCCCCTCCTCATCTGTGAGGGTCACACTGTCTCAGCTTCAGGGGCATCCCATGGCAAAACTCCTCTTTATGCCAAGAAAACCCTCGGTTTGTCCCACCTTCCAGTGCCATCCTGATATTGAACAGGGGTCAGACTACATGTCCTCTAGGATCCCATGTATTCCTATGTATTACTTCATAGCAGAAGGGGGTTGGACTGGATGGTCCTTGAAGGTCCCCTCAACTCTAGCATTTCTTGTTGGGGCTTCAATCACAGTTTATTTTTTGAGACCGGGCCTTTTTTCCCCTTTTGTGTGTGTGCCTTCAGGTTTTTTTAAGCATAGGAATGTTCTTTAAATATCTCCCAAACTTCCTTTTGACATGGTAATTGAGCTTGAAATGCAAAGTAATTAGCGTAATTATTCAACTTGTCTTTTATTGTCATTCGAGAAATCTGTGAAAAATATTTCGCTAGCTGCTGAAAGGGAGAGAAGAAATCACCTTTTGAAAGTGGGACTTGTGGAACGAATAGTTTTTAAAGAAATTCTCATGAAGTTCTCAATGAATGAGAAGAAAAACATGGGTTTCTCAAATCACTACTGGCTAATGTATATCGGAGCCACTGGCAATAATCTTTGAAAACTGCTGGAGAACAGGAGAAGTCCCAGCTGACTGGAGGAGGGCAAATGTTGTTCCCATCTTCAAAAAGGGGAAAAAAGAGGATCCCAACAATTATCGTCCAGTTAGTCTGACATCAATACCAGGAAAGATTCTAGAGCAGATCATTAAACACAAAGTCTGTGAACATCTAAAAGGCAATTCCATAATCACAAAAAATCAACATGGGTTTCAGAGAAACAAGTCATGCCAGACAAATCAAGAGGGGTAGCCAATACCCCAGAGGAAAGGATCAGAATTCAAAATCTTTAGAGAGCAAGACCAAAACTAACAAAATGAATTTCAACATGAAGTGGAAGGTACTGAAGTGGAAGGAACTGAAAAAGCTGGGGGAAAGTGAAATGCACAGATATAAGAAGAGTAACACCTGACTTGACAACAGTACATGAGAAAAAGATCTGAGAGTCTTTGTACACCACAAACTGAACATTAGTTGGCAGTGTGATGCAGCAACTAAAAACCCAATGTGATTCCAGGCTGCATCAATAAGAGTATAGTGTCTAAGTTGAAAGAAGCAATAGTGCCACTCTATTCTGCTTTAGTCAGATTTCACTTGAAATACTTTGTCCAGTTTGGGGCACCACAATTCAACAAGAAAGTGGACAAGCTGAAGCATGTCCAGAGGAGGGTGACTAAAATGATGAAAAGTTGGGAAACTATGCCCTGTGAGGAATAGCTTAGGGAGCTGAGCATGTTTATCCTGACGAAGAGAAGGATGACATGACAAACATATTTAAATATTTGAAAAGATACTATGGGAAGATAAGAGTAATTACCATCAATAGCCCCCTTATGTCAAATTGCAGAAACATGTATGTGTCTCAATATCGATGCAGCACCAATAACACTTTTCCAAGTGGTGTTAGGTGTATGTTATAAGAATTATATAACAGCACTTCTGGTCTTTGTTCTGAGGCTCCAAGGAAGGATGCAATATTGTTTTATTAATTTCATTCATATGGCCCTTCATTCATGTATTATGGAATTATATCCATGGTGACGCCATTGGGGACGATGGAGGCACACCTGACTCTGTAGCCCTTAATGGCAGCATGGCCAATTGGGACAACAGGACTTGAGGACATGTGGTTCTTGATATCCGTGGGGTGTGTGTGTGTGTCCCTTTGAATTGTATGTTATGCAATATTTTGCTTTCTTCTGAAACCAGATAAATGACCATAATTAAATAATGTTTCCTACAAATAGTATTTCTTTGGAAATGATTTTTTTAATATACAAAATACTTGTGTTTCTTTATATTCCAACCTCCCCAACACCAAATGTTTTTCTTTACTGAGACTATTAATAACTGTTTTATACCATGATTTTTTCCAAATTCTGCAGCAGTGCTCATGTTCACATTTGTTATACTACTGATTTATTTAGTTTCCTTCCTCTTTCCTATTAACAATTATCAAACATGGACATAGCAAAGAAGACAAGTATAAAATTAATAATTAACCATGTAAACTAAACATTTTTCTCTTATGACAACCCATGTCATTACTTTCTTCAAATTTTCCTCCACACTTGTGAGACGATGGTTAATTTCATTTGCCAATGACTGCAATCTTTCCACTGCAAGAGACCATTAAATTTAGGCTTTTAATAATATGTAATGAGAAGGCAAATTAATGTGTGTATTAACAGAGGGATTGGAGGTATAACATGGAATACCTGCAAATGTGATAATATGTAACTATAACTGTAAGTATGTAGAGATGCAGAATGTATTCAGAATTAATTATGTAGAATTAATACATTTTGATCCTGCCTTAACTGCCATATCTCAAGTCATTGGAATCCAGGGATTTGTAGTTTAGTGAGTTTGCATTCATTTAACTGAGGAAGGGGAAGATGAGAGCAGTGGATAGAATCTTACCTAAAAGGTAAAAGCCAACTGCAGCCTCCCCTAGCATGTCTATTATTCATCATTAATAAATTCTAACATCTTGACCATTCTCTGATGTTGTTTGGACACATGTCTCTCATCTGTGAAATGTTAGAGGATATGTCCTAGGCTTCCCCAATAGTCTCCCAAACATCAGTCCCTAACACACTGCAGAATTATTTTCAGACTGCTTTAACCTGGCTCAGTGCTACAGGATTTTGGGAACTGTAGTTTTGTGAGACATTTAGCCTTTTCTGTCAGAGACCTCTGGTGCCGCAATAAACTACAATTCCCAGGATTCCATAGCAGTGAGCAAGGACACTTAAAGCAGTCTCACACTGGATTATTTCTGCACTGTGTTTTGGACCTCTGAATCAGGAATGAGGAATGTCACACACAGAAGTAGGAAAACCAGGGATTGTTCTGTGAGCTAGCAGCTACAGAATCAACTTGAATCTCTCTCTGTTATCAGGGATGATGAGGAACAGCAGCAGGGAGAGACATCAGGGATAGAGCAGGGGGTGGTGAGAGTACCATTACAGGGAAGAGCCACTGCTAAACCTCGGAGGAGGCATGTTGTGGTAGTGGGGGACTCCTTGCTGAGGGGTACCGAGGCAGTGGTGTGTGGGCCAGACAAGAAGTCTTGGAATGTGTGTTGTGTCCCTGGGGCAATGATCTGTTATGTGACAGAGAAGCTGATAAGACTTATCAAACCTACTGACCATCACCCCTTTGGTGTACTTGGTGAAGAAATTGAGAAGAAATATGGGGAAAGCTTATTTTATTTAGTCCCTGTGGCAAGTATTGCCTTTGCCCAAAAATTGAAAAAAGGAAGAGATCCCGAGAAAAGATGAGTAGATGTGGAAATTATATGATATAATGGAAGCAGATAAACTAACACAACTGATGAGAGATAACATATTAGAGAAAATTAAGTTTATCAGAGAATAACAGGGAGAAATAGCAACTATAAGTTTGATGCAATAGATGTGAAATTACTAAAAATGCTTTAAGGTTACAGGATATTGATATAGAGATAAAGGAAACTTGGTAATATAGGGGGTTCAAGGGAAAGGTAAAATGTAAGAAGATGGTGAGTGAATGAAGTGTAGTAGAAAAGGGAATAAGACTAGGAGATAATAGGAAGGTCAATGTATGCAGCAAAGATAAGGACAAATTGGAAGTGAGGAAGGTGGGATGGATGTTTTTTTCTCTCTGAAAGAATGGAGTGAAAGTACTGAAGAAGAGTGATTAGATAAGAATGGGATATGTAGATTGAGGATGGGAAGGTTAAGTATGTAGTTGAGGGTAAGAGTATGTGTGTATGAAGGTAGAAGTAGGTAGGGTAGAGTAAGGTGAGGGAGAGAGAAAGGGAGATGAGAAGAAGGAGGATGAGAGAAGGGGAGTAGGAGGAGTAAGGAAATGGGAAAGGCAACAGAAGGGATTTAAGAAGGTGATGTAAGGAAGAGAGAAGACTGAGGGATGTATAGTATGCTGGGAAGATGTTTATTTGTTTATTTATTGTACAGTTGGCCCTTCTTATACAAAGATTTTTTATACACAGATTCAAGCATCCATGGTTTGAAAATGTTAAAAAAAAAAGTAAACATTTCAAATATCAAACCTTGATTTTCCATTTTTATAAGGGACACCATTTCACTATGTCATTATATTTAATAGGACCTGAGCATCCACGGATTTTGTTATCCATGAGGGATCTTGGAACCAAACCCCAGCATATAACAAGGGTCAACTGTATTTATATTTCTTCAGCCACAAAGGTTCTCAAAATGGCTTACAGATAGTTAATTAGATATTTTCCTGCCCTCAGGCTTACAATCTAAAAAGTCATTACACAAAAGGAAAAGGGAATAGCAGTGGAGAAGGGGAATATGGCCAGCAGTTCTTCTCTCCTTCTGAGGCCTGGACCATGGTAGATGGACTGGAGGGAGGGCTCTTCTTACTTTAAGCTAGGCCTGATGGAGCTGGCCCTATCTTTCTCGTCCTCTGAGGCCAGATGAAGTCAGATGACATGGAGGGAAGGCTTTTAATTGTCATTCAATCATTGCTCCCTCCTTTGCATCCTTGAATCCTGGGGAGCGGATTTCCTATGAATGCTAAGTTTGCGTTCATAGGAAATCTGCTTCCCTTGGGACGATTCAGGGACATTAGAAGGAGCAATGTTTCCCTGATGATTGGGGAAGTGTGCCTGTCTTCTAGACAGGTGCACACCCTCCACCTTTTCACGACGTTTGACGGACGTTTTAGCAGTGATGGAGCCAGGTGTGGAAATCTTCAATATTATGAGTAGAACAGTGCTTGATGTCACTTCTTTGCCCTGTTAAGAAGGATCGAATTAGGGGAATTTTAATTAGCTCAAATTTAGCCGAGAGGTGGCCCTAACAATGCCATGTGCCAGGATTGTGTCCCAAAGTTTATACCAGAGGTCGCCAGTACACCCCAAGAGAAAGAGACTCTGATACCAATTAGGTGCAATTAATCTTATAACATTTATTCAATCACAGCAAAAAGGGGAACATACACACACACACACACACACACATTCAATGCTATAGCAGGGGAGGGGTGAGTTCAGGGAGATAAGTTTGGGAAAGAGAGACACCGCTGGGGAATATTACCTTAGAAGTCTTCTCTTGGAAGTCTGATGCAGCTTGGATGGACAGTGAGCTAGGGAAAGAAGGCCGCGGAGGCTTAGGAGCAGAGTTCAAATGGGTGCAGACTAACTTGCAATCCAGTGACAGTGAGAGCTTAGTTTAGCTCAGTGATTTCAGCGGAGCTCAAGGCTCAAAGAACTCAGTGCCCCAAAAACCCAAGGAGGGTCTGAAAACCAGGGGTTTATATAGTGCGAAACATATCCCGGAGCTATGAGGACTTGTTAGACAAAGGCATTGATTGCCAGGGCATTGAGAGCAAGCAATGTATTACACAATGCATTAGGTCAGGACACAATTCAGAGGGGCAGCCGCCTTGATTGCTGAGCCGTTAAGCTGATCACTGGCTCATTAAGGAGGAAGCCAAGTCTATTGTCTTCCTTGGGCTAGCAGAGGCGAATCTGGTTTGGCAACTCCCAAACTTCCTATAGAAGATTTTAATTCCATCTTTCTCTAGGGCTCTGCCTGGGCCAGATGAGCTGCCTACGTGGTCTCTCCACTTTCAGGTTAATGGCAGGTCCTCTATGGGGTCAGTCAGGGGTCATAGCACAGACTGCATGTACCCAAAATTTTATATAAAATCAGACTTGGTAACAGCCCTCAACTTATTTACCAGGCATTCTGAACAAAGCCTATGCCCATACAAAATATGTACAGATATACTCCAGCTTGCATGCATGGCATCTCTGTTCAAAGGAAATACTGTATATACTCGTGTATACGTCTAGAAATTTTAGTCAAAAATTGACCTAAAAAAATTAAGTTGACTTATCCATAGGTCAATATAAATATACTTTTAACTGGGTAAATGTAAATATACTTTTAACTCTTATTTAAAAAAGGAACCCCTCCCATGTGAAAGACAAGAGTGTAATCTATCCTGGACACACTGACCACTATTCTTTCATCCATCCATCCATCCATCCATCCATCCATCCATCCATCCATCCATCCATCCATCCATCCATTAGTGTGAACAGAAACAGTTATGCTTGCCTGAAGTTTATAAATTCTTTGGCATTCTTTTCCTTTGTGCTATCCTTTACATCCTTTGTTACATACCCCTAGAATTTACCCTTGACTTATCCATGGGTTGTATCAAAATCCATAATTTTGGCCCCAAAATCTGCCCTGAATTTATACAGTAAGTTGATTTGTAGTCGAGTACATACAGTGCTTTTTCCACTGAGGTCAGGAGTCAGCTTCTCTTTTTCATGTGTTGATCATACACTGAATTCATCTGATAAGGGGCTTAACTCTAATCCAAATACTGTTAAGACTGTAGATCTCAGTAGTCCTTCTCAGTATAGGCAATGGTGAAGGAGCAACATCTGGAGGGTTACCATTTTGCCACTCCTGCAAATGTACAGGAATTCTCATTTTGACTATTTTTAATCCTTTCTTTGGTCATTTTTTTCCCAGGGATAAACCTAATTTAGAGAGACAAATAAGAGGCAAGGGTTTTATGTCCAACTAATCAAATTAATGGTTTTCAATGAAAAATCTTAATCATCCTATTGGAAAGAAAACAGTTACAGCCCCAAAGCAGAGGCTTCAAAATCTTTACAGTACAAGGAAGCGAATACAAAGATTTTCCTAATCTGGGCTTTCAGTCAGTATATATAAATTCCATATTCCCAAAAGGAAAAAAAAATCCATATTTTAAGTCTCAGATAGGCTCTGATTCAAACAAGAATTCCTCAGTTCTCCAAAGATCTGACTGAAGGATCAACACTGTGCCGTCTTGTGTCCCTTGAGATAGCAAAGCTTCTGGAAGGCCACCATACCTTTTGATATTTGTCATCATCAAGATATATGTGTTTAATCAGGCTCTTGACAGGTAAAGACTGTGAAAAGAGGATAGTTTGTTCTCCCAAGCTGTTCAGTCTCTAAGCTCCCTGTTTATGTTGGAAGGGAATGAATAACATTGTGCTAGGAACGGAAATTAAAAAAGCAGGGTTGTAATTTACAGTAGAGGAGAACAGATTTAGGGGCTTTCCCCCTTCTTTTCTCCATCTCTTTTCACTACTTTGGTTCCAAACTTCCAAAACTGCTACAGCTGAAAGAGAGTTCAAGCATTCCTTTATTGCTGGCAACAATGAGGGTGAAATCCACAATTATCAGACTCTGTATGCCTGCCTGAATGAATTAACTGCTTCAAGGCCTACTGTATGTATGCATGTATGGATGAACACTTATGTGTGGACATGCACATGCACGTACACACACACACTTTATCAAAACCAAATGCTACTGAAAATCCAAATGCTTTAAAACCCAGTTCAGTATGTACAGTAAAACATATCTTAGAGCTCCAAGGAAAGAGAGAGAAATAGTTTCTTCAATATCATATTTAAAATAAAACAATTGTTTGGCAGCAAGCAGTACTTCTCTTTCTGGTTTTTATAAAGCCCTCTACACACACACACACACACACACCACAATTCTCAACAGTTTTCTTTGAAAACAGACACCAACAAGGCAATTCTGTTCCAAGGAGCTCCACATTGTTCTAATGAGATGTGATAGATGGTTTAGACTAGGAGCTGATACAAATAACAGGGATGTCACTTTATTGTGCCATTCTTTCTTTTCTCCAAGGATATGAGGTTATTTTCCTTGCTATGTCTAACCCCTCCTCTTCCCTGGCTGAACAATGTCTAATACAAATACAGTGGAACACAGAAACAATCTTAAGGGGGAGGAAGAATTGTTATTTGGATTATGAGGACATTCATAGAATCATAGAATCATAGCGTTGGAAGACACCACAGGGGCCATCCAGTCCAACCCCCTGCCATGCAGGAAATCACAATCAAAGCATCCCTGACAGATGGCCATCCAGCCTCTGCTTGAAGACCTCCAAGGAAGGAGACTCCACTACACTCCGAGGGAGTTTGTTCCACTGTCGAACAGCCCTTACTGTCAGGAAGTTCCTCCTAATGTTGAGGTGGAATCTCTTTTCCTGCAGTTTGCATCCATTGCTTCGGGTCCTAGTCTCTGGAGCAGCAGAAAACAAGCTTGCTCCCTCCTCAATATGACATCCCTTCAAATATTTGAACAGGGCTATCATATCACCTCTTAATCTTCTCTTCTCCAGGCTAAACATCCCCAACTCCCTAAGTCGTTCCTCGTAGGGAGTATGGTGATTATGAAGTGTGTATTTACTGGATGCACACTTCCTAATGAGGAAGAAACAGGGTGGCTTCCACAAAGTTATTGCAAATAGAATTCTTCTAGCCTCATCCTTTACATATTTACTCAGAAGCAGGTCCTAGTAAATGCTTGGGGTTTACCCCCAAGTTGTGCATGAATCCTGAAAGCGAAACAGAAGGCCTTTGCAAATGACCAACATAAGACTACTGAATATATTGACTCTCTCTTTCTTCTTCACGATCTTTGCAAATCACACAAATAGGTTATTCTGCGCCTGCACAGGAATGCTTGGCAAGTTCTAGAATCTCTGAGCAAAAGTTAGTTTGCAACCTTTTGCAACTTTTTGGCGGTAGCTCCATCCATCCCATATTTAGCCCCTAACGGTCCCGCTCTTCTCCAGTTCCTTCTTTCTGCCGCACTCAGCAGCTCGAGGAACTTTGCTAGCTTGGTTTTTTCTTGCTATCGGCCTTTTCAAATCTCAGTCTCTGGACTCTGACCTATGGAATTGTTCTTGACCACTCTCAACAGACTAATCCTACGGACCTTGTTTGCCAACTTTGGCTCAACCACGGTATTGT
Source organism: Sceloporus occidentalis (assembly GCA_023333645.1). Lineage (NCBI taxonomy): Eukaryota > Metazoa > Chordata > Lepidosauria > Squamata > Phrynosomatidae > Sceloporus > Sceloporus occidentalis. Next base: position 4,815,672 of record JALMGF010000004.1, on the reverse strand, counting down.
TTGACCATTCTTAAGTACGATGGCTTCCTTTAAGAGATGTGCCAAGTGTGGGTTTAAAATCCCGACCTCCGATGGACATGACAAATGTGTCCTGTGTTTACAGAGGACCCATATCGCACGGTATTGTCCCCATTGTAAGTCCATGACTACACAGGCCTTAAAAAAATGGAATCAAAAGCTGAAGACCTCCCTCTACGAGAAGGCCCTTTAACCCTCACCAGCCTCTACTTCGGCTTCTCACCAAGAGCCTTCCATGAGGCTGTCTACTTCAGTAGCTCAAAAAGAAAAATCCCTCAGTCAGGGAAGGAGCATGGCAAGGAGACTACAAAGTCTTCCAAGACAAAGCACAGAGACAAGCAGGAGAAGTCCTCCAAAACCGCTGCTCTTACTGAACAACATCAGACTAGATGGGCTAGATCTGCTTCTCCTGTAGCAAAATCCCATCACAAGGGCCCTTTGAGCAATGTCCCGCCCCCTGCCAGACTCTGTATCCACCACGACTCCGGCTCTAACAACTATTTCGGCCTCCATCCCAACCCCGGATTGGAGCCAAGGGTCCTTCTGTCTAGCCATCTTACATTTAAAGATGACGACCTACAGTTTGTCTGTCTTGATTAGAGCTCTGAATCAGAGGGAGAGATCTGAGAGCCTGAGCCACCAATCCTGATTTACGGAGACAGGTCTCGATCCCGTTCTCTTCCACACTGAGACCGGGCCATGCTTGGTACGGAAGCTGATGAGGCCCAGACAGATGAACGACCTGACCGTGATCTCTTCAATCACTACCTGTATCTCATCTATGACCATCAAACTGGACAATACTTCTTGCCCGAAAAGGAAGTAACTTCTTAATTATTTAAGTTGATATTGTTGTTTCACTGCAGCAGAGGAAGAGTGTTGCCTGTGGAATTTTCTGCCTTAGGTGCCCAAATAACTTGGCTTGTCTTCGGGATAACACACCCTGAATTGTGGGGGCACCATTTGATGCACCACCTCAGACTGCAATATGTCTTGGGGCTTGTTTACATCTGGATTTTCACAGAATAGCCTTGCATTGCCTGTAAATCCTCTGAAATATTGTGTGCTAGATAGAAATGGCTATGGCATGACTAGGGGTTTTCATGTCCATGTAGACAAGCCCTTGATCTAGCCCAATTGTTAACTGAAAAAGTCTAATCTAGTGAAGGGCCAACAACAGTGACTAGATAGCCAGCTTTGTCCTGTCTTATCTCTGCCCTATAAAGTAAAATGTTATTATCTCAAGATTTTCTGCCTAATTTTCCATGTATCAATGTGTTTGTGTTTGCCCCAGCCAGATGTTATAACATCAAAGTTGTACCTGGCTTTTCTTTTGGTGTTTTGTTAGAGCAACTGTGCTTCTCCAAACTGCAGCAATTAAATATTGAAAGTGGTTGTTGGACTAGCCTCCTTGCCTGTACTCTGTTTTACTGGCATCATAAAATGAGACCACCCAACACACCCGGGCTGGTCCTGTTGCTGTGGGAGGGAGGTTCAGGCAGCCTTCCCTGGTGGTCTAGTGGCTGCGTGGCTCCGCTGGGGCAGTGATGTACGGGCTCCTGGTCAATGTGGGAAGTGGACTTCAACTTCCAGATGCCCTGGGAGCGGAAATGCCATGCCTGGGGGATGCTGGACCACTTCTGGGCCTGGGAGACTACAACTCCCAGACTCCCTCAGGAGGGAGGAAGTGGCCCAAATTGGTGGCCACGGGGAGCTGCTTGTCCTGCGATTGGTCAGGAGGCTGAGGGGGAGGTCCCACCCCAGCCTTCTGGCATTTCATTGGCCAGCCTGCCTTTTTAGGCTGGAGCAACGCTGGCACTCGGTGCCATTTTCAAACTGCTCAGGAGAGACAGCAGCACTAGGGCTGACTCTCCGAGCTGAAGCTTTGTGCTCGGCAAGCCATGAGCACGCAGCTGGCTCCCACACAGGGAGTGAGTGTTAGGAAATGACATGTATGTGACCACAAGATGGAGCTGTAGCGGAACCTATTACAGTTCCAGTGGCAGTTGACCGTTGACACTTGCATTATGGAATGCTGATGCAGTCAGTCCTCCTGAGAGAGAGTGTCAGTTATGACAGTTGGTGTTAGAGTAATTGTCTCTCTGTTTTTTGTGGTTATGGTTATTTGGTTGGCAAAGTAACTTATTTATTAAAGCCCTCGTGTAGAGTGAAAGCTTGAAGTGCTCTTGTTGTTATTTCTCAAGCCGGGAGCTCAAGGCCATTTGCAGTGGTGAAGAAATATTTTCCTTCTTGGCCTGAATACCTTTGCAGACATCTCTTCGGATTCCTTCTCCCTGGCGTCCTGTTGACGTGGTTCAACTCTGCAGGTGGTTGTGGTGGACACAGCACATCTTTCCACACCCCAACAAGGGTTATGGGCCCAGTAGCCGCATGGACAATGCTAAAGAAGCTGTGGGAGATCTAGTTCTGCAATTGGTGAGCTGTGTTTGGATTACTAGAGGGCTGAAGAGAAAAGTCTGTCGTTATCAGTTTGTTTTTGGAAACTTATTCTTGTTTGGCAGCCTGCCCAGACTGTTATCAGTATCGGAGTGTTTGTTTACAGTTGTTTAAGTCGCAGACTCAGTGCAAACATGGAAGCGGATGTCAAGTTTTAGAAACTGTCCAAGAAGAATTATGCTTCATGGAAAATTTATATGCAAGCTTTACTGGTCAAGCAGAACTTATGGGACTATGTAAAGAAACAGCCAGTTCCTACTGATGAAGACCAGCTAGCTGGTGATGAAAAAGCTAGAGCAACAATTGTTTTAGCTATAGAGAGAAGCTAGCTAAATCATATTAGAAATAAGAGGTCAGTGTTTGAAGCTTGGAAAGCTCTTGAGGCTGTTAACCAACCAGCTGGAGCCTTGTCTAAAATGCAGTGCAGTGGAAGACTATATTGTTGTAAACAGCAGGAAGGCGAATCCGTAATTGTGCACTTAAAAAGGATGCAAGAAAACTTTGCAGAGTGCAGTGAGCATGGCATCCAGATTGAGGAAACCCAGAAGGCCCATATACTACTTAGTAGTTTAAGCAGTAACTGGGAGTTTTTGATGTACAATCTCCAGGGAGTAGCTGAAGCTGATTTAACTGTGGACTTTGTGTCATCTAGAATACTGGAAGAAGTACAGAGGAGAGACTCTGAGGAGAGATTCAAGAGTGCGACTGGCTGGAGGCGATAATAAACCAACCTATGTCCTTGCCCGAGGAGGGGAGTGCTGCTGTCTGCAGGATACGGAGATGTTTTTCCTGTGGGGAGACCGGACATTTGATGAAGAACTGTCTGAAAGTCTCTGCAGCAAAGAAAGGACGAAACTCACAAAAGAAAAGGAAAGCTAAGCCTCTCGGTGGGAGGGGGTTTGCTACTGCTGTGGAAGGAGTTGTAAGTGAGAAGGAAGACCAGTCTGTATGGATTTTGGACAGTGGGTGTTCTCACCACATGACCCCTAATAGGGAAAAACTACAGCACCCTAAGTCAGCACCAGTGGACACTGTGGTATTTGCAAATGGTGAATCTGACTGTGTAGAGGTACAAGGGTCTGTATTAATCCCAGGTTTAAAAAAGGTATTCCATAATGTTTTGTGTGCACCAAAGTTGCAAAATAACCTTGTAAGTGTGGCATCTCTTACTGATGATGGATATGAAATCCTTTTTAGAAAAAATGAGGGGATTATATCCAAGGAAGTAGCAATGTGTGGTAAAGCCTTAAAGAAAAATCACACTTACCACATGGTGGAACAGGGGCAGTGTGGGAAAGTAACAAACAAACTACTGCATGATGGGTATGCTCATTACTTCCATAGAGTTATGGGCCACATAAGTTTTAAGGGTTTGAAAAATCTAGAAAAGATTTGCCCAGAGTTCAGAGTAGAGGGCTGTAATAGTTACCTTGACTGTGCTGTGTGCAAAAGGGTCAAAGTCAAGGCTTACCCCATGGCGAAGGTGAGTAAATGCATTACCCAAAGGCCTTTTCAGGTGGTACATGCAGACTTATCAGGGCCACATCAAGTAAAGCGTTTAGAGGGATGCAAGTTTACCCTACTAATTGTAGACAGTCATACCCGATTTACATTTGTAACGGTGCTCAAAACCAAAAGTGAGGCTGCTGACACGATTAAAAGATGGGTTAACTCTGTTGAAAGGGAGTTTCCTTACAAGGTTGGCACTATTGTGACAGACAGAGGTGGGGAATTTCTTTGTAATAACTTGCAGCAGCGGTTTGGGCAGAAAGGAATCCAACACAAAACTACAAATCCCAGATGTCCTGTGGAATATGGTTTGGCTGAATGCAGGATTGGTATGTTAAATCAAATAAGGGATTGTATGTTGGAAGATTCTGGAGCACCATCAAATTTGTCACATTATGAACAGGTCATGGTGCAGTGTGATAAACCAAACTCCTTATTTTTTGTTGTATGGTCGAGCACCGAACCTAAAGTACTTAAGGGTTTTTGGACAATTTGCCTCAGTGTACATTCCACCTCAATTTAGGAAAAAGAATGAGCCCAAAAGCCAAAGATTGTGGTTTGTGGGCTATGAAGGGAATAAGTACAGGCTCCTAATGGATGGGAGCAGGATTTTGTATTCCAGGAGTGCTAGTTTTGAGACCCATGCTGGGTTGGGAAAAAATTCATTTAAATCAAGATGTTTTTGTAAAACATAAAAACATTGTGACAAATAAGAACAATGAAAATGGAGGGGGGTACATACATCCATGGATGTGGTAGATGAAAACCCAGGTGTGTTACAACAGCTTGAAGGTTCAAGTCAACAGGGCGCTTTGAAGGTGCCTCGTACTCCAGAAGAACCGAGCACTTCATTAGACTTGCAACCAAAACCAGAGATAGTGACTGTAAAACAAGAACAACTTGAGACTCATGAGCAAGACACTCAGGCCAGTGTTAGTGGCAGTGACACTGAGGGTGGTCAGGGAACATTCCTGATTACTATGAGGTCTCAGAAGGGCAAGGTTTTTGTAGTGAAACAGGCACAGGCCTCTTCAGTAATAGCAGTCAGGAAATCTGTGAACACTCAAGAAAAGCTCAGGGGGACATGCACTGAGCTGGAGGGGTGGAAAAGAGCCAGAGATCAGGTGTGTGTGACAGAGAATAGCCTGGATATGTTTGATGGTTTGGCCAGGCCTGGAGGGAAAAATAATTTGAAGAATGATAGCACCAGGGAAGTCAAAGCCAAGTGTGTCACTGGCATGGGCTATCAAGGGATAAGAGAAGGTTTGTTTATTACAGCCAAGGATCAGGAGAGGGTCAGGCTGGAACAAGGAAAGGTGGCACAGAGATCCAGAGAGAGGTTAGCTGGACACCAGGCAGGATCCCAAGGCAGGAGGATCTGGAGTGGCAGAAACCAGGACAGAGGTTTCAAGGTGTGCCAGAGACTGGATGTGCCAGTGAGAGTCAGATGCTGGAGCTTGAAAGGTGTGGAGTCAGAGCTGGGTGGATTGGGACACAGATCCACAGCATCTAGGACAGCAGCAGATAGAGAGTCAGGGACTGATCTGACAACCAGTTGTTCTGGGGGTTTTATCAGCTGGAGGTCAGAAAGGCAAAGTTGTACTTCACCTGGGACAACATATGCAGAGGTTGCTGCATTGCCTGGTGGTAAGAATTCTGGACAGTGGGCTAGACAGTTGGCAGAAAGTCTAGGGGAACACTGTGGCACTGCAACTGGTGTGAACAGGAGTTCACAGGTATGCTGGAGACATGGCAGAATTTTGGACTTTGGAGATCATAGAATCATAGAATCACAGAGTTGGAAGAGACCACAGGGGCCATCCAGTCCAACCCCCTGCCATGCAGGAAATCACAATCAAAGCATCCCCGACAGATGGCCATCCAACCTCTGTTTGAAGACCTCCAAGGAAGGAGACTCCACTACACTCTGAGGGAGTCTGTTCCACTGTCGAACAGCCCTTACTGTCAGGAAGTTCCTCCTAATGTTGAGGTGGAATCTCTTTTCCTGCAGTTTGCATCCATTGCTTTGGGTCCTAGTCTCTGGAGCAGCTGAAAACAAGCTTGCTCCCTCCTCAATATGACATCCCTTCAAATATTTGAAGAGGGCTATCATATCACCTCTTAACCTTCTCTTCTCCAGGCTAAACATCCCCAGCTCCCTAAGTCGTTCCTCGTAGGGCATGGTTTCCAGACCTTTCACCATTTTAGTCGCCCTCCTTTGGACACGCTCCAGTTTCTCAATGTCCTTTTTTAATTGTGGTGCCCAGAACTGGACACAATATTCCAGGTGGGGCCTGACCAGAGCAGAATATAGTGGCACTATGACTTCCCTTGATCTAGACACTATACTTCTATTGATGCAGCCTAAAATCGCATTGGCCTTGTTAGCTGCCGCATTGCACTGTTAACTCATGTTCAACTTGTGGTCTACTTGGACTCCTAGATCCCTTTCACACATAGTTTCATTCAGCCAGGTGTCCTCCATCCTATATCTGTGCTTTTCGTTTTTCCGCCCTAAGTGCAGTACCTTACATTTCTCTGTGTTGAATTTCATTTTGTTAGCTATGGCCCAGTTTTCTAGTCTGTTCAGGTCATTCTAAAGTTTGATCCTGTCCTCTGGTGTGTTAACTATTCCTCCTGATTTGGTGTCGTCTGAAAATTTGATAAGTATTTGCAGACGACTGTCATCCAAGTCATTGATAAAGATGTTGAATAGTACTGGGCCCAGGACAGAACCCTGTGGGACCTCACTGTTTACTTCTCTCCAGGATGAAAAGGAGCCATTGTTGAACATCCTTTGGGTTCGGTCAGTCAACCAATTACAAATCCATGTAATAGTTACCTTGTCTACAAATTTGTTTACAAGAATGTCATGGGAAACCTTATCAAAGGCCTTACTGAAATCAAGATATACTATATCCACAGCATTCCTTTCATCTACCAAGCTGGTCATTTTATTTTAAAAAGAGATAAGATTTGTCTGGTGTGACTTGTTTCTCTGAAACCCATGTTGACTTTTTGTGATTATGGAATTGCCTTCTAGATGATCACAAACTCTCTGTTTAATGATCTGCTCTCAAATCTTTCCTGGAATTGATATCAGACTAACTGGACGATAATTGTTTGGATCCTCTTTTTTCCCCTTTTTGAACATGGGGACAACATTTGCCCTCCTCCAGTCTGCTGGCACTTCTGTTCTCCAGGAGTTCTCAAAGATTATTGCCAATGGCTCCGATATACATTAGCCAGCTCTTTTAATACTCTTGGATGTAGGTCATCAGGTCCTGGAGATTTATATTATTTAGTTTAACCAGGTATTCTTGTACTATCTCTTTACTTATTTTGTGCTGAATTTCTCCTATTCTGTCCTTTGTTCCATGGAGCAAGGAAAATCATAATGCACATGTCATGCAAAACTCCATCATTTATGAGACAATCTTCTTGCTTGGGAACCCAATAATTACCCTGAGAGGGCAGCAGATCAGGCCTCCCTTGCTTCATACAAGGAGTCAATATTACAAAGAAGGCATGGTTCAACAGGTGCATGAACATTATGAAAAGGGCATTTGGCTGCCTGAAATCATGCTGGAGATGCCTGAGAGCCATGCTGGAACTGCCAAGGAGAATGTCATCCAGTAATCACTGTGTGTGTGGTCCTGCACAACCTTTATGACACCCAGGGTAGGATGCTAGACAGGGGCCCCCACCATGTGCGTCATTACATGCTGGACATCTTGGTGCACCCATGGTCAAGCAGGAAGATAAGAAGAAAAAAGAGGGTGAGGTGGTGCACAAAGAAGATTGCTTTTATACTGGGAGGATATGAAGCCCCCTGTGGTGACTGAGTGCCTCAGGGGAAAAAATGGGCTATGGTGCCCCCATATGCTGGCTGTTCTTCATCTAGCAAAACTCAGCAATAAATGTCAACACCATGTGTGCAAATGGCATTTGTACACATGCATTCTGCATCATCCATCTACAAAGACCACTCACAGTTAAGCCACCACTTTCTGTTGAGGATAGCCAGAGACAGACAATGATATAAACCAACACCACACTAAGAAAAGTGTTAGTTCCTGCACTGCCTGGCCTCTAGACTGGCCAGTTGATTGTGGCTGTTGCTTGCCTTGGGGGGCTGCAATTGGGACCTTAATCCAAACCTGGCCTGATACAACCCAGATTGCATGGGGAGCAGCGAGGGCCAGGCCCCTGGCATGCATGAGTATTCACATGCCTGTGCAGATGTCTGGAGGCCCAAAATGGCTGCCAGAAGGGAGTCCTCCAGGATCATCTACTGGTAGTCCCAGGAATTCAAACATCTCCTGAACAGCTCAGCACTAATTATCCAAACTGGGGCTACTACATCATTACCTGCATAGCCAGGGCTTCAATAGGACCCCCTTTCAATGCTGCTGCAGCAAGTTCAAGGAAATAGAGGGGCAGTTCTTTGATTCCATGAAGGCATTTGGTAAGGAACCCTTAGGGAGACAAAACATCCCCTTCTATGACCAGCTGCATGCCCTTTGGGAGATGACAGGCTCACTGAGCTGGTGTGACCGTTATCCACTGTGGGAGAGCCAGACACAAGTCATACAACCCAGTGTCTATAGGGCCCATGCCAGGCCTGTTAGTCCCAATTTTTATTTTTTTATTTTTTTTTTTTGCAGGAAGATGCAGGTACAGGCAACCAGGAAGACCCTGAGAAGAGGAGGATCTTGACAACTTACCATCCTTTGGCTCCCAGCAACTGGGCAGCTGCTCATTCAGCCCAGAATGCCTGCTTCTTACTACTTTCATTGGCTGCCTAGACTCACCATCTTCACACCAGGTGCAGTTTGTGCACCAGTGCAATGGTTCACTGTATCCAGCCTCAACTGGAGCAAATAAACATGATTTTGCTCCAGTGTGAAATGTTGGAATGTGGCTTGTGGTCATTTTCCTTCTGGTTCAGCCATGTGGATCATTTGCACAGATCAGTTCCAAAACGGGGCAGGACCATTTCTTTTAGGTTTGCAGACAAACCTTGGACCTATAGTTACTGGGTTTTAACTACTGAAGCCTGCCAGACTCCTGTGAAGGAGTTACTGCAAGATACTACAAACAAAAAATAAAAATTTAAAAATTCCCAAATATATAGACCAGAACAGTTGTGGGGTTTGTGTGTGTGTGTGTTTTGACAAGAATTTGGGGGATTTTGTTCTTTTTCATTCAAGTATTTTTCTGGTGGTGGACAGGGCAATAAAAATTGCTGGGACAATAATGGGTGCAAATGTATTTGCAATTTTGTTCATTTTTTCAAAAAAATAAAAGTATTTTAGACACAATCTGAATGTCCACATTGTATGTACTAGAGAGGTTTTCACCAACAAACCTTTTTAATTGAAGAATGAACATCCGATAGCAATTTTCTTTAAAATGTCTTGATCATACAATTCCAAGAATCTGGACAATACTTAGATAGTTTTGATTATCCCTTCCTATTCTATCTCCTTTTAACAGTCAAGTCTAAAGGATCCTCTGTCCCACACTGCATGGTTATGGCCAGCTCTGAAGACAATACGCATGGCCATTCTGCCTGTTCCTATGATCCAAAGTCTGGGTCCCTTTCCAGCATGCCATTTCATTGTCACGAAATATTGGCCTATAGCAAGCATCAGGGAAATATATATATATATTTTATTCTAAATGGTTTTGAAATCAGTGAAGAAAGAAGGTTGGGGATCTTTCTTTTTTTAAAGGAGCATTTAAATTTTATCACAGATTCCTTTCCCCCTTCCCCTGCACTGCAATTTAATTTTGAATTCTGTAAAAAAGAGAACTGTCTTTTTCCTTGGAAGGAATAATTTATGTTTGTTGGATTAAACTTAAAAACTTTTACAGAGCCAAATGAAAAAATAAATCTTATTGTCCATTTATACGGAGCTGCCTTCACATTTTCCTCTCAATGCTTTTTTTTTAGATTGCTATTTTGATTTTAGTAAAAAAAATAAATAAATAGTGGAAAACAGTGTTATTTTAAATTTATGTGATCCCTGACAACAGGTAGTCACAGTTGTATTATTGGGGGCAGGGGAAACTATAGATACAGGAAATAAAATTAATTTTAAAATATATGAAAACATTCATTTTGTGCATCAACCTAAGCAAACACATGAGCCTCTGACCAATACCCACCACAGACTGTAGTTTCTTGAACTGATTGATTAATAGGACAGAAATGAGGAGGTGTGAATTTATTTTGGACTTTGTGAGAAAGGTTTGGAAAGCCTCAACTGAGCTTAATCTGCATTTTGAAGCCTCTGAACTATGACCACCTACTGGCACCTTCACATGTGTTTGGTCCCACAGAAAGGAAACATTCTGCTCTCAACCTCATTTTGGCTCAGGCTCCTGGATTTCTAAAGATACTTAAAAGGCAACAGCAAGCCTATTTCAAATGAACCAACTACATTTTCCCCCTGGTGGGACTGACTGAATGTTTACAGGGGAAAATATAAAATAGTAAAAGAAAGTGGAAGGAAGCAAAAACAGTTCCTCGTTGCTGAAGGTGAATTTTTTCCTTCCTTTTTCACGAAAGACTTTTATGCCTTCAAAATAAAATTTGAGTTCCACTGGGATCCATTTGAAATGAAATGTGACCATTCATTTAACTGCATAAAAGGCAGCAAAGGAACAATAAATAACATTTCAAATTTGGAGGGAGGGAAGGGGCAGAAATACCAATATGAAATTTATTTCATTTGGATGGAGGGGGGAAATCTAAAACCCAAATATATATATATTTTTATTCTGCAAAAAATTATTTTAAAAGTAAAACCAACTTAAAAATGCACACTCTCAAATTTAGAATCTGAATAATATTAATAACAAAATATATCCTATTCAATCCTACTTTGACTCCCTGTTAAATGTTTCATAAATATTTCAGTAGTAATATGTTCCATACCCAGACAAGACAGGAATTTGCTCTTTAAATGTTTGTTTAGTCTTCTAATTATTTTTATACAACCAGCATACCATATCAATGGATTCTGCATAAACAAATTCAACCATCTCTAGTCTGAAAAATGATATCTGGTCCTGCTCATACTGCTGGGCATATTCAGGACCTTGTTTTCTGTGCTGGGCGGAGTGATGATGATCTTGGTGTAGAGCAGTAGTTCCCAAACTTTTGTCCTCTAGATATTTTAGACTTCACTTCCAAGAAGCCCCAGAATTCCTGGTCAGTAGTCAGGAATTCTGGGAGCTAAAGTTCAAAAGATCTGGAGGACTACATTTTGGGAATCACTTGTGTAGAGGAATTTGCCTTGGTTCCGTTCTCATGAACAGATCATGATCTGGTCAGGTTTAGACTCACTCAGACTCGGATTCTATGCAGGAGTGGAGGACTGATTAGAATGGTCTTTGTCAGAAATCCCCTGCATTCATTAATTCATTTGGGGTTTCTGTCATGAGGGTTATAGATTTAGGGTTGTGTTTAAATATTATTAGGATAAGGTAGTAGTGGATTTATTGTTAGATTGTATAATGGGTAATAGAATGTACTAGAAAGAGGGAGACAGACTGCTAGACTCTGTGTTTGCTTATTAGGTTGGAATGTAAGGGAGTTACTCTGCCAGCCAGAGACTGTCTCTGTGCTGGGAGGGGGAACTGACACATAAAGTGCCTGTTGCTTATATGATGTTATGTTAGTATGTTCATTATACTTTAATATGCTGCTATTATATTTTAGATGCTGCTACGGATGTTGGATTGTGGGATGATGGGATATATAACTATGCGTGATTATACTCATAGGCTGTTAAGGTTCATTATTACTTAGTCTAGTTGTGGGGAATGTTTATGCTTCAAGGTCACAGGTGCAAGGAAGAGATAAAGCCGTGTGGGAACTTAATTGTTTTGAGAGTTTGCCAAAGATCCCAGACTGGAGGACATTACATCATTGGGGAGGAGATTCCTCATTGCGCGGGAAAGAGTTATCCAATTAACTTACTTTATTGCTTTATGGGGTGGGTTTGCTTTGTGGGACTACATAAACCATATGTTACTATACATCTTCATTCCTGACAAAAAAGTCACTTCTCTTGTATGTAACTCTATTTTCAATAAAGTTGGTACTTTTACAGCCCAGCCTCTTATTGGAAAGGGGGCCTGCAAGCAGGAGCCTGACAGTCTACTTTAGGAGGCTGATGGATCCAGAAGGATACCTGAGGGGTCTTGAATCCTGTCATCTTGGCAGGGGATTCTGTTGATGCTCTAGCAACCCTTTGGAATGGGGAAATGGCCAGGCCAGTGCACACAATCCCTCCTGAATGTCCCTTCTCATGGATCGGAGCCAAACCAGACCCCTGGTTCTCCAGGGAGTGGGCGTTGATGAAGTGAGTGAGATGGAGACTAGAGCGACACTGGCGGAAGACTTGAAGCAAATCTGACTGAACTTGTGCTAGAGCCTATTTTCTGGCCTACTCCATGGCACTGCAAGTACCTAAGAAAGTATTTTTTGCTGTCAACATTGCATCTGCAAGGAGTCATCCAGCAGAGCTATACTGGGGGGTAAGGGCTCTCTTGCCCAGTCACCCTGAAGTAGAAAGTGCAGACCACTCAGCAGCCCATTGCAAAGAATTTGCATGGCAATTTGTAGATAAAGTTGCTCAGATCTCCAACGTAGATGTGGTAGTTGATACAGTGCCACTGGCTGCCTGTGTAACATTTTTCCCCCTCTCACTGTTGAGTCCTTGCACTATTTGCCTTATTCCCTCTATAACAGTTTGGCTATTATTGCCAGTCCTTGATTAATTCCTGCCTCCAGCATACTGTCTCCCTCCCCCACATAACTCAGTTTAAAGCCCTCCTGATCATTTTTTTTTAAAAAAAGTAATAAATTTTTGCAACAAAAATTAAATACACTTTACACACATATACTCGATTACATATAATTTCTGTCATATAAACTTGACGTCAACTATCTCTTTTTATGCTCTCTATTCTCACCTCTTTCTGTCTACCTACCTCCTTCCTACAATCCCCTACTCTTATTCTTCTTGTCCAACAACTCTTTCTTATAACTTTATTTTTCTATTGCCATCCTTACATTGGCGCGGGACAGACTGTCCAAAAAGGACGGTCTCCCAGTGCCTAGCTTAGGTCCATGGGGAAGCCGCAGCCTCCAGACCACGGGACTTCCCCGTGGACCAAAAAGACCCTGCAAAAAGCAGCTTCTTCTTGCGGTGCGATTATGATGCCTCAGTGTGCCAATGGTGCACTTGCAGCATCATAATGGCACCGCGATGTGCGGACGCTAGGCGTCCATCACATAATGATGGCAGTGCCCATCTGTACAGGGCACTGCCATTTTGATGCCCTCGTCATATGCAAGGGATGAGGGGCGTCTAGAAACACCATCCCTCACATGTGACGAGGGCCTCCTATTGCACCCGTCTGGCCCAGGCCAATCTTCTGACATCCCTCCCTATTCTTCCACTCCCAATACACTTTCTTCACCCTATCTATTCTACCTCCAACATATTTCCACATTTCTTATTTCTCTACCTTCTTCTCTTACTCTCTCCCCAACACTTTCCCATCACTTATACTTACCCTCTCACTTCCATCCTCTTTCCACATACAATTATTTACCTTCTAGCTTAATCAATCATTATCTTACTCACTCATATCTCTACTTTACTTTCCTTCTCAGCCATTCTAACTTCTTTGTTACCAAATTAGCCTAATTTATCTTCTTTCATTGACTTTCTTAACCTTTTATCTAATCAGACTCATTCAATCTACTATTACTTTCTTGCTATACCTTCCATTACTACATTCAACTACTTGCCGTTTACCACTAAATTCCTTATCATTTCTCATTTCTCTCATTCCTGAACATTTCTTTCCTGTTTACACTTTAGTTTCATTTTAGTATTTCTTTATTCTTTTATTATAAAGTATTTTTTACTCTGAAAAACTTATTACTGCAGGGTATCACCATTGCTCCTTTAAAAAATTGAATATTGCCCTCCATTCTTTCTAAAATCTTTCCAGAGAGTTATACTTTACCAGCTGGGCTAGTTTATATAACTCTATAACATCATATAATTTTATCAACTACTCTTCCTTATTAGGGAGGTTCTTCAATTTCCATTCCTGTGCAAAGGTTATTCTTGCTATCGTGGTCAAGTAGAACTGAATTTTCCTAAATTCTTTCTCCAATTTTTCTTCAAAAATACCTAATAGATAAAATCTTGTTTCAGTGCTATCTCCATTCCCACTATTTTAGTAATTCAATTAATTATTTTCCCCCTATTCCCTAGCATGATCAAATAATATGCTGAAGTGTACATGCTTGGGCCTCCAGCTGCTGGATCTTCTCTTCCCACAAAGCTACAAACTTGGCCTTGGAGCTGATGAAGTTACCCAAATCCATAGACAAGAAGACAAACAACCCAAAACTGTTTCAGGTGCCTGCAGCAGCTCCCTCACTCTGTATATTCATAAGTCATAAGTATGCACTGAAACAAGACTTTGGATTTCCACCTCAAAAACTCCACCATTAAACACCCACGTAAAACACCCTTGTTCGCCTCACTTGTTCCCCAAGCTCTGTTACTGAGCTCAAGAGACTGGGACTAACTGTATAGAAAGTAGTGGCTTTTAACTCCTTCCCCAGCCAAGCCTCTGACTCACTTCATTGGAGTAAAACCCCCATCTTCCTGAGCCCAGGACATGGGTCTACACCCAATAGAACAATAGAGTGCTAATGAGCACATAATCACATCTCTCCTCAGTTCAAAAAACAATCAGCCTTGACCCAACAGACAAGGTGACAAAGTACAGTAGAACAATAGACACTATTGTACACACAAGCAAGCCTCCACTAGACCAAAACAAACAGCCTTATCCCAACTAACCCTCACCCTTGACTGAACAAACGCTCCCCAAAGGCTTTCTGGGACTGGAAAGGTAATTGCTTGTAGTTCCTCCGCGCAACAGGTTAGTGGCTCAGCAAACACCTTGCCCCTTCAGGCCATGTGCTCTGGGAAATCCCAGGGCCAAAAGTAGATGAAAGTCCCCATCAATCCCCTTAAAAAAAAAAAAGGAAATGAGAACCTCTCAAACACAGCTCCCAGCTCACCTCCTCTTTTACGTTCTGAGTCTTCCTTGAAACTTCACACACCTAATGGCATGCACCTCTACCAGCAGTTATATAGAGCTAGTCTGCTAGCTCTACCCCCAGTGACTCAGAGAAGCACCAACCCCAGACCATTCAAGAACAAAAAAGACTATCACACTAGGGCTTACTGTCTGCTAATCATCCCTGGATCATTGGGGAAGCACGCATATATGAATGCTTTTCACGCTTCCTCAGCGTCATGGAATCATCAGCTCCCTCTGGCATCATGGAATCATTCAAGGAGAGTGAATTTCCTCTTAACAGAAACTTTGCATTAAGAGGAAATTCACTCTCCCTGAACGATTCCATGACACTAGGAGGAGCTGATGATTCCATGCTGCTGAAGAAGCGAGACACACGTGCTTCCACAACAATCCAGGGATGATTGGCAGACGGTAATCCCTATTGTGATAATATTGTGTCCAGTTCTGGGCACTACAATTCAAAAAGGGCATTGAGAAACTGGAGCATGTCCAAAGGAGGTCTACTAAAATGGTGAAGGGTCTGGAAACCATGCCCTATGAGGAACGACTTAGGGAGCTGGGGATGTTTAGCCTGGAGAAAAGAAGGTTAAGAGGTGATATGATAGCCCTGTTTAAATATTTGAAGGGATGTCATATTGAGGAGGGAGCAAGCTTGTTTTCTGCTGCTCCAGAAATGGATGCAACATTAGAAGGAACTTCCTGACAGTAAGGGCTGTTTGACAGTGGAACAAACTCCCTCGGAGTAGTGGGGACTCCTTCCTTAGAGGTCTTTAAGCAGAAGCTGGATGGCCATCTGTCGAGATGCTTTGATTGAGAGTTCCTGCATGGCAGAATGGGGTTGGGCTGGATATAGGGTTGCCATAATTCTCTACTATAACAGAACAAAATGTAGGACAAAATTTAGACCAAAATATAGGACAATTGTAGGATAAAATTTAGCCCAAAATGTAGGATATTTAAGAAAAATGGAGGACCTTGAATGTCCCACGTTTTGGGCTAAATTTTATACTACAATTGTCCTATATTTTGGTCTAAATTTTGTCCCAGTTTATAGTAGAGAATTATGGCAACCCTAGCCTGGATAGTTCTTGTGGTCTCATCCAACTCTATAATTCTATGATTCCAAGGATCTCTTTCAAATCTATATCAATTGATATATTATACTCCAAGTAGTATAGCTTTTGTTTATGAAATTCACATTTTGACAATTTGACAAACAATTGATATTTTGAGTACCTTTCTCACTAGTGTGACATGAGTATTCATGTCCTGGGTGTACATTAATACATCAACTAAATAAACCAACACCCTCTTACATAAAGTCACATGAAGGACTTCACGTCTCAGAAACACAAGAACTCCCATAGCTGAAGCTAGTTCAAAAGGCATCACTAAATATTAAATTATACTACACACAATTTCAAATTCCAAGCAAGCTTGATTCTCATTTTCTATAATTAATAAGTGACAGGCATGGCATAATAGTTTGAATGTTGGGACTACAACTCAAGATCAGAATTCAGTTCCCCACTTGGGCAGGAAACCCACTGGGTGACTTCGAGAAAGTTGCATGTGCTCAGCCTCAGTGAGAGGCAATGGCAAACTACCTCTGAACAAATCTTATCAAGAAAAGACCCGTGGTAGAGTCTCCTTAAGTCGGAAATGACTTGGAGGCACACAGCACACACCCACGCACACCCAGACCCAATTAATTAATACATTTCCCCCCTCTTTCCCATATCATCTCTTCCATGTTATTACAGCCAGATTCTTTCCCCTGAAGTGGCCTTGAACAGGCTTGACTTCCATTTTTATCTCAGCATCTGTGACTGAGATCACCAAGTCTCAGCAATAGCCTTTACTGCTATAAACCCAAAGAAGAGATACAAGGACTCCCTGAAACAACATCTCAGGCTTGGCCAGATAGATCACCAACAATGGTCCTCCCTGGCCTCGCATCGGGAGGCATGGAGACGCACTATCCATGACGCTGCAGCCTTCTTCGAAAGCTCACACTGAACGAGCCTCGAAGAGAAACGACAATGCAGAAAGTACCACAACCTGGAAACATCACCCAAGGAGACTTTCTGTTGTGCTTTCTGCAACCGGACCTGTTTATCCCGAATTGGCCTTTTTAGTCACCAACGTGCTTGTACAAAGCGCGGGATGCGTCCTTCCTGAATCTTCGTTCGCGAAGCAAAGCCAGAGAGAGAGACCCTATCACAATAGCTTCTATACATTTTATGTCAGGCAAGGTGCTTATTCAATACCCAACAGATAGCTGGTGTCAGAATGCCACAGAGCTCCCTCTGCCATGTTCAGGTTAGTCTTACTTAGCCATGCTGTAGCCATGTTGGGATCCTGAGTGTGAGAAGAAGGAGGTGAGCAGCTGCCAGGGATTGTTGTTTGTGAACCAAAGTCATAGAGCTCCTAGCTTTTCATTGGAATGGAATGTGACGAGAGGAGAGAGGTTAATTTGGAGAGAATATAGAAGAGAAACTTAGCTTGAATTAGAGACAAAGCATTACAGTCACAATACAAAACAATTTTACTCACACACAAAAGAGTCATCCCCTTCTGAAAAAATCTCAATTAGTTCTGTTTCTTTTTTAAACAAAATTTTATTGGTTAAAAAAAACATAACACACAAAGACAAATACAAAAATATATCTTCACATCCTCACTTTGGTACATCATTCATCATTCTTCATCATACACTTTACCTTCATCAACTCTTAAAACATTAAAAATAAAATTAAAAAAAGGCTTTCCCGTCCTTTGAACTAAAGATTATTTGCACTTTGTTGACTTTCGCTTAGTTACCTTTTATATTCGCCTCTTAACATTGTTAACGTGATATTTCTTAACTATTTCTTAACTGAATACTGTCTTCTCTTCCTCCCTATCCCTTTATACAATTATTATATTTTTCACAAGTAATTAAGGGAGGAATCAGCCCCTCATTACAGTGTGGGGTCCACACTAATCTTCATGTATTTTATCCCCTTCCTTTTATCCCCTTCACCTTTTATCAAACATATTATTATTTTTGAATACACCCACCATTATTACAAGCTTTGTATTTACATCATTATCACTTTGTCAGTTTTTCCTCTATATATTTTAAAATTGGTTCCCACTGTATTACAACATTATTTTCTCTCCCATCTCTTAAGAGATATGTCAGTTTATCCGATATTGCCATATCATATAATTTACAGTACCATTCTTTTACCAGTGGAGATTCTTTACATTTCCATTTTTTCACATAGACCATTCTGGAAGCAACAATCATATAGAAGATTATTCTACCGTATTGGTTCTCATATAGAAGATTATTCTACCTTTTGTTTTATCATTCCAAGTAGATATACAGTTATGTCAAATTTAAGTGTAATGTCTAACATTTTTTCTATTTCCCTATGAATTTGCTTCCAGAAGGTTTTTGCCCTTTTACATTCCCACCACATATGTAGCAATGTTCCAACTTTTCGCTTACAGTTCCAACACTTGTTTTTTCCATTCTTGTATATTTTACAATGTAATTTTCTATAAGGTCTGAAAATAGGGTGTATTTTAATCTATTTTTCCAATTCTTTTCCCATTCTTCTAAATATATTGGCTTTCATAAATCTTGGGCCCAGGAGAGCATAAATTGTTTTACCGTTTCCTCCTCCATTTCTAACATCAGTAATACAGTGGTACCCCGGGATACGAATGCGCCGCCTTACGAAATTTCCGGGTTACGAAAGAAATTCACTTAATTAATTGTTTCCGGGTTACGAAGGTTATTCCGGGTTGCGAAAGAAATTTTGGTGCTTTTCGGCGCGATTTCACACGGAATCACGGCTTTCGCTATTAAAGCCTATGGGCTTTTTCGGCTAGCGAAAGTTTCCGGGTTACGAAAGCGGCGGCGGAACGAATTACTTTCGTAACCCGGGGTACCACTGTAGTTTATATAGTTTAGATATTTTATGGTCCGTATCACTGATCACTAATTTTCCCAATTCCATTTCTTCTTTTTCAATTTGAAAGATTTTTGAATCTAATTTATATCTCTCTACAATCTGCATATATAAAAACCAATTACATTTCAGACCCTTCTCCACTAGCTCCTCCATTGATTTAATTTTGTATTCTCCATTTTCTAATTTCAGTAAATCACTATATAACATCCAATCCGATTCTTTCATTCGTTCTCCTCTAAAAAAGTTTTGTTTATCGATGTCCATTTTGGTATTTTTTGTGTGATATATGGTTTATATTTTTGCCAAATTCTAAATAGGGATTTCCTTACAAAATGATTGTTAAAATTCTTGTTTGCTTTAATTTTGTCATATATTAAGTATGCGTGCCATCCAAAAACATTATCAAAACCTTCCAATTGTAACAATTTATGATTTTTAATTTGAATCCAATCTTTAATCCACTCTAGACAATACGCATAATAGTAGGCTTCCCTTTTCTTTTTTAATCTTGTAATATTTTCAATTTGATTTTTGGTTTTTTCCTATTCCAAATGAAAGTTACTATATCTTTTTTGTCAGGATATAGCAGAGAATCTGACGTATCGTGGAAGCGTGTCCTCAGCCCTCAGCAAAGGTAACAGTGGATGGTTGTCTTCCAGAAATGATGGATGCAGGTCACCAAGAACTGTCCAGCTTCTCACCAGGCTTCTGATGATTAATGACAGACAAGCTGTACTTCCGAAAGTGCTTATCTTTATTTTCAAGTGCCAACCAATTATCCAATGCTACTTTTACTATACAGAACTCACAATCCACTCCTCTCTTCAAAACCCAACACCAATTACCGGAAGTCCCTGAGTTTATATAGACACAATGCGCATATATAGTCAATATGCATAATAGTAGGCCTCCCTTTTCTTTTTTAATCTTCTAATATTTTCAATTTGATTCTTAGTTTTTTAAACTGGAATGTGGAAATAGAGGGGTATAACCTTATTAAGAGAAATAGGCCAAACAGGAAAGAAGGAGGAATAGCACTATATGTCAGAGATATTTACACCAGTGAAGAGATCCAGGACATCAATCATGGAAGCCAGGTGGAGAGCATCTGGATAAGAATCAAAGGGGAGGGAAACAACAAGGGTGTTACGGTGGGAGACTACTACAGACCCCCAAGTCAGACTGAGGAATTGGATGATATCTTTCTAGAACAGATGACCACACAGTCAGAAAAGAGAGATGTAGTAGTGATGGGCGACTTCAACTATCCTGATATTTGCTGGAAGTCAAACTCAGCAAAATCCTCAACGTCTAGCAAATTCCTCACTTGCCTGGAAGACAATTTCATGGTCCAAAAGGTGGAAGAGGCAACAAGGGGGTCAGCTATTTTAGATCTGATCCTAACCAACAAGGATGACTTGGTTGATGGGGTGCAAGTGGTGGGATCCTCAGGTGGAAGCGACCATGTTCTCCTGGAGTTTGTTATACAATGGAGAGGAGAAGCCAGGCAGAGTCAGACACGCATCCTAGACTTTAGGAGAGCGGATTTCAGTAAACTTAGAGAAGTACTGAGGGCGATTCCATGGTCAGAAATACTAAAAGATAAAGGAGTTCAGGACGGATGGGACTTTCTCAAAAGGGAGATACTGAAGGCACAATTTCAAACAGTTCCAGTGAGAAAGAAAAATGGGAGGTGTCTCAAGAAACCAGGATGGATGACTAAGGAACTTTCAACCGAGCTAAGTTTGAAACGGAACATGTATAAGAAATGGAAAAAGGGGGAAATCACGAAAAAGGAATTCAAAGAAATAGCAGGCATGTGTAGGGGTAAAGTCAGAAAAGCTAAAGCGCAGAATGAACTCAGGCTTGCTAGAGAGGTTAAGAACAATAAAAAAGGGCTTTTTTGGATATGTCCGCAGCAAAAGGAAGAAGAAGGAAACAGTAGGGCCACTGCGTGGAGAAGATGGCAAAATGCTAACAGAAGACAGAGAAAAGGCAGAATTACTCAACACCTTCTTTGCCTCAGTCTTCTCAGAAAAGGCAAAGGG
This sequence comes from Sceloporus occidentalis, assembly GCA_023333645.1. Classification (NCBI taxonomy): domain Eukaryota; kingdom Metazoa; phylum Chordata; class Lepidosauria; order Squamata; family Phrynosomatidae; genus Sceloporus; species Sceloporus occidentalis. Next base: position 4,794,518 of record JALMGF010000004.1, on the reverse strand, counting down.
TGCTCAACTTGAGGATAATGGAGCAGAGGACAGAATAGGGGAATTTCAGCACAGAATAAGTAAAGAGAAAGTAGAGGAACACCTTGTTAATCTAAATGAATTTAAGTCTCCGGGACCAGATGAACTCCATCCAAGGGTATTAAAAGAACTGGCAAAAGTAATATCGGAGCCATTGGCAATCATATTTGAAAACTCCTGGAGAACAGGAGAGATCCCAGCAGACTGGAGGAGGGCAAACGTTGTCCCCATCTTCAAAAAGGGGAAAAAAGAGGATCCCAACAATTATCGTCCAGTTAGTCTGACATCAGTTCTAGGAAATATTCTAGAGCAGATCATTAAACAGAGAGTCTGTGAACATCTAGAAGGCAATGCCATAATCACAAAAAGTCAACATGGGTTTCAGAGAAACAAGTCATGCCAGACAAATCTAATCTCTTTCTTTGACAAAATTACCAGCTTGGTAGATGAAGGGAATGCTGTGGATATAGTATATCTTGATTTCAGTAAGGCCTTTGACAAGGTTTCCCATGACATTCTTGCAAACAAGCTTGTAAAATGTGGGCTAGACAAAGGAACTGTTAAATGGATCTGTAATTGGTTGACCGGCCGAACCCAAAGGGTGCTCAACAATGGCTCCTTTTCATCCTGGAGAGAAGTGACCAGTGGGGTCCCACAGGGCTCTGTCCTGGGCCCAGTGCTATTCAACATCTTTATCAATGACCTGGATGACAGAATTGGGAGCATACTTATCAAATTTGCAGATGACACCAAATTAGGGGGAATAGCTAATACCCCAGAGGACAGGATCAAGATTCAAAATGACCTGAATAGACTAGAAAGCTGGGCCAAAGCTAACAAAATGAAATTCAACACAGAGAAATGTAAGGTATTGCACTTAGGGCGGAAAAATAAAATGCACAGATATAGGATGGGTGACACCTGGCTGAATGAAACTACGTGTGAAAGGGATCTAGGAGTCCAAGTAGACCACAAGTTGAACATGAGTGAACAGTGTGATGCGGCAGCTAAAAAGGCCAATGCTATTTTAGGCTGCATCAATAGAAGTATAGTGCCTAGATCAAGAGAAGTAATAGTGCCACTGTATTCTGCTTTGGTCAGGCCCCACCTAGAATATTGTGTCCAGTTCTGGGCGCCACAATTCAAAAAGGACATTGAGAAACTGGAGCGTGTCCAAAGGAGGGCGACAAAAATGGTGAAGGGTCTGGAGACCATGCCCTATGAGGAACGACTTAGGGAGCTGGGGATGTTTAGCCTGGAGAAAAGAAGGTTAAGAGGTGATATGATAGCCCTGTTTAAATATTTGAAAGGATGTCATATTGAGGAGGGAGCAAGCTTGTTTTCTGCTGCTCCAGAGAACAGGACCCGGAACAATGGATGCAAGCTACAGGAAAAGAGATTCCACCTGAACATTAGGAGGAACTTCCTGACAGTAAGGGCTGTTCGGCAGTGGAATGCACTTCCTCGGAAGGTGATAGAGTCTCCTTCCTTGGAGGTCTTTAAACAGAGGCTGGATGGCCATCTGTCAGGGATGCTTTGATTTGGATTTCCTGCATGGCAGGGGGTTGGACTGGATGGCCCTAGTGGTCTCTTCCAACTCTACGATTCTATGATTCTATGATTCTATGATTTAAACGGTCCCAAAACCCAGCCTCTTTCATTCATGGCTGTTACTAGTTTCCTGTGCCACCCAGAAAACTGTCCCCTTGTCTAAACAGACACATGTTCATCTTCCAGGCTTCCTGCATGCTGGCAGTAGAATGACCTTGTACACTCTGTGTTGTTATGCTCAGCAGCTGTAGCTCATCAGCTTCATCCTCTGGCTGCTGATTGCTCATGGTCACCACACATCTAAACATTTCTTGTTAGCTTTTAACCCTTAACACTTTTTCCCAATTTTAAAAGGTTTATCATTGGAGATAATTGGTAGTGTTTGGAACAAGAAGAGTAGTTTTTAGGCTATCCCATTTTTATAATTCTTTCCTTATCTCTCTCCATAATTTATCATATTTCTAAACCGATCTGAGTTTTTCTTTGTAATATATATGCCTAAGTATTTAATTTTTTCTTTCCATTCAAATCCTGACATTTTAGTTCTTCTTTTTCCTTTTTTGGCATATTTAAGGCCAATATATTTGTTTTATTTTTGTTGATTTTTAGTCCTGCCACTTTTCCATAATCTTTAATTGTGTTTAATAAGTGAGGGTTAGATAGTGTAAAAAACAAAGCGTCCGCATAGGCCTTTAATTTATATTCGTAACTCTTGATTTTTATTCCTGTAATTTCTTTATTTGATCTAATTTTGTTATTTAATATTTCCAAAGCTGTTATGAATAATAAGGGGGGACAATGAGCATCCTTGCCTAGTACCTATTTCTATTCTTATACTTTTAGTTTTTTTGGCCATTAATTAATATTTTTGCCTCTTGTTCTTTGTAAATTGCTTCTCTCAAATTAACAATTTTTCTTCTACGTCAATACTTTTCAATACTTCAATCATAAATTCCCAATTTAAATTATTGAAGGCCTTTTCGGCATCTAAAAAAATTAGCACCACTTGTTTATCCGGACGTTTTTCAAGATACTCTCAAATAGTTCTGTTTCTCTTTATTATGATGGCTCACATTTTTTATTGTTAAGAATTTGGAAATGGCTGCAATGGAAGTCTAGCATATACAGTCAATCAACCTCTGCCTGTAGATTGTCACAATTTGGTAAAAGGTTTAGAAAATGATAATATTAATACTTTTAACTGTCTTATGAATAAGTGAAACTGGAAAAATAAATTTGGATTCTAATCTCACATACACTCATTCAAAATTAAGAATCATTGTGCTCTTTTCCTGGTTCCTACTTACTCCTTTAATTAAATGTAATTAAGTTATTTGGACACATAGTCCTGAACCAAAATTACTGACTCAAATGTAAAGTCATCAAACAGTATCCTATTCATTTCTTTAAATTGCAACATTATGCTATTTTGCTTTCTTAATCATATTTCATGCTTCCATCAGGCTTGACCACAAAAGCCCTTCCATACCACAAATAGGAAGAAAATATTTCAAAGCAATGTGTGTAATTTACAATATGAGAAGAATGAGGAGCGATACCTCTCTTAGAAATTAAGTAGTCATTACACTTTACCACAGTCTCCATGATGAAAATTTAGGTATAATGTTATGGCAGTTAGAAAAATGCAATGTAAGAAACTCCCATCCTTCTTGAACTCCCTTCTCTATTAGTATTCGTAACCATGGGATCATCCCAAATATTTCTTTAAGTTTCTAAAATCAACTTTCCTAAAGTCTAGAATGCATGTCTGACTATGCCTGGCTTCTCCTTTCCACTGTATAACGAACTCCAGGAGAACATGGTCACTTCCACCTAAGCATCCCACCACTTGCACCTCATCCCTGATGGTTAGGATCAGAATCAAAATAGCTGATCCCCTTGTTGCCTCTTCCACCTTCTGGACCATGAAATTGTCTTCGAGGCAACTGAGGAATTTGCTGGACCTTGAGGATTTGACTGAATTTGACTTCCAGCAAATATCAGGATAGATGAAATCACCATTACTTTATCTCTTCTTTCTGAGTGTGTGGTCATCTGTTCTAGAAAGGCATCATCCAATTCCTCCATCTGACTTGGGAGTCTGTAGTAGACTCCCACAATAACATCCCTGTTGTTTCCGTCCCCTGTAATTTTTATCCAGATGCTCTCCACCTGGCGCCCAGGATTGATGTCCTGGATCTCTTCACTAATGTCTCTGACATATGGTGCTATTCCTCCTCCTTTCCTGTTTAACCTATTTCTCTTTAAAATGTTATACCCCTCTATTTCTACATTCCAATCATGAGACTCATCCCACCAGGTTTCAGTGATGCCTATTATATCATTTTTGCTTTGTTGTGCTAAGAGTTCTAGTTCATCCTGTTTATTTCCCATGCTCTGTGCATTAGTGTTGAGACATTGAAGACCATGGGTCCCCCCTACTTGTTGCCTGTGCAAGTTGTTTTGCCTCCCACTGTTGGGGTCCTTGCACTGTTTGCCTTGTTCCCTCTATGTCAGTTTGACTGTTTTCTCCATCCCTTTTGCCTTCCAAAATACTGTCTCCCTCCCCCACATAACTTGCTGTGTAAGGGAGGAAGGCAGAAGAACACACCACACAACCCATTAGCTGAAAAAAGGCCACCACTTTTTAAAATTTAACAGCAACCGGTAAGAAGCGTAAAGGGTTGGCCTGAAAGCATAAGATCTGGATCTGTCATCCACCAACCCATGTTGGTCGATGAACCAAATTGCCTGGACACAACCAGGCCTCGGGATGACAGAGGGGGAACCGGCTTAAGGTGCCCTATTTCCTCATGAACCGGTTATGCGCATTTGCGCATCTTTGCCCAATGTCACCAGGGGACGCTGACTCGATGCCGCCCCCGCATTGGCGACATCGCCATACCCTCAGTACCCCCGGGTCCCAGGGGACTCCCGATCCCATGCTCCACAGCATAGGAAACGATGCCCAACAGATCCAAGACATATGCTGCTGCCCCGGAAAGTTGTGACATAAATAGACTAGCTATGCGAGGGAGGGAGGGAGGGTGGGAGCCGGCAGTCAAAATGGCGCTGAATGCCAGCCGGCACAGCCCTATAAAGGCCAGCCAACCAATCACAGGCCAGGAGCTGAGAGACAGCCCCCCTCCTGGCCAATGCCAGGGCCACAGCCCCTGCGGCCCTCCAATCCTGGGCCACTTCCACTCCCAGGTGCTCCTAGGAGTTGTAGTCCCGCGTGCGGACCAGAAGTGCCCCAACCCAGGCACAGCGCCCTGCACTTCCGCCCGCAAAGGACTCTGGGAGCTGAAGGACTCAGGGGCACCGTCTCCAGCTCACACCGCCGCAACTGAGAGCCTCCGCAGCATGAGCCAGAAGGCTGCCTTGCCTCCAGGCAGCAACTGGACCAGCCCGGTAAGCCGGGCGGTCCCATTTAGTTTAAAGCCCTCCTGACCAAATTTGAGAGTATTGGCAAAAACATTTCTTCTAGCCGGCGTGAGATGCAACCCATCCCTTGCCAGAAGTGCCCCCTCATGGAACCACAGCCCATGATCCAAGAATCGAAACCATTCTTGGCGGCAACATCTGCGGAGCCAGTTGTTTACATCCGCTATTTTCTTCTCCCTTCATGGACCATGCCCTTCAGCTGGGAGAAGAGATGAGATGACAACTTGTGCACCCATTTCTTTCAGCCACCTACTGAGAGCCTTATAATCCTTTCTGATATTCTGAAGGCTGTGTCTTGCAGTGTCATTGGTTCCCACATAGATCCAAAGGAAGAAGTAATGGGCAGTAGGCTTGACCAATCTTGTCAGCCTTGTCAGATCACGGATCTTTGCTCCAGGGAGACAGCACACCTCCTAAGACATCTTATCAGGCCTACAAATCGCTGCTTCTGTACCCCTCAGCAAAAAGTACCCCCAAGATGACCACATGACTCCTCCGAGGCTTAGTAGCAGCTGTTCCGTTTGGTGGTACTCCTAGGGTCCCCTGCTCTGTCCCTGAAGTCTGTCCCTGCTGCTGTTCCTCATCATCTTTGATAATAGAGAGATTGATTCTGTAGCTGCAAGCTCACAGAACGTTCCCTCGTTTCCCTACTTCTGTGTATGACATTCCTCCAACTATCTACATCTGTTGTATGTGAAGTGACCTCCTCCACCCCAGCAACTTCCTCTGTGTGTTTCCCATCCAAGATCGTCCGGTCTGTTCTGTTCAGGAGAACCTCTTGCTCCCTAAGATGCTGAGGTGTAGCTACCTGGGCCTCCAGTTGCTGGACTTTCTCTTCCAAGAGGGCTACCAACTTGCACTTGGTGCAGGTGAAGTTCCCCACATCTGTAGGCAAGAAGACAAACATCCCACAGGTGTTGCAAGTGACTGCAGCAGGGCCTTCAGTGTCCATACTGAGAAGTCTTAAGGAGGCACTGAAAAAAGACTGGGCTTCCCCTGCTAAACCTGGCCTTTGTCCCCAAGCTCTGTCTCTGAGTTCAAGTCACTGTTATGTAGAGAGCTCCTGGCGACTAGCTCCTTCCATAGGCAAGTCTCTGACTCACTTCCTCTGAGGAAAATTCCCCACTAGCCCCTTAAGGAAAAAAAGGGAAATGCCCCCCTCCAACAATATTCTCATGTCAGCTTCTCCTCTATTCTCCAAAACCTCCTTGACTATATATATATATATATATATATATATATATATATATATATAATTTGTGAGCCATTAGGTGCATGCCTCTGCCAGCCTTCTGTAGAATAAGGGTTCTGGCTCCTCTCAGTAGTGACTCTCAGAATGCAACATCTCAAAGTCTAAGTTTAGATCTCAGCAAAGCACATGGAGAAGAGAACGAGCCTTTTCCTCCTTGAAGGAAATGAACTAGACTCCCTCTGCTTGTTATTATTTATAATTAATTTCAGTTTTAAAACTTGAATTGATGTGGTAAACAGGTGCTAAGCCTAATGTTGGGAAAGAGAAAGACAATGACTGTTACTGCATGCCTCCAAAGTCATTTCGCCTGGGAAGGAATGTAAGAGACTGAGAGGGTGTGGGTAAGAAAAGGGTTATAGGATTGTAAATGAATGTTTGAGCCAGTTATTTCTGTTCTGAGCTGCTGCAGTAAACTCATTCTGCTTCATCCATGAAGACCGGTTATTGAGTTAAGGGCTCGACAGACGGGTAACTGTGTGTCGCCTCTTTTAGCCCCGCATTGTTACCGCAGCCACCGAATAGTGCGGCAACAATGCACTCTCTCCCAGGAGTAAACACAGGCTGCCTAAAGCAGCTTTGTAGAAGGGATGCGATTGGTGTGCATGCGTGCCCCAATCGTGTTACTTCCTGCCAGTGCCATTTCGGTGCTGCACGACGCTCACACCATCATGGCACCACCTGTGTGGAGGCGGGCAAGCCATGATGGGCTGCTAGGCATCTAAATGCCCAGCCGCATCCAAACTGCCCATCTGTACCGGGCCTTAGCTAGAGACAGACCATCAGAGGTGTAAATATCCCTGACATATAATGCTACACTGCCTGGTCTATTTCTCTAAAATAGGTTATATCCCTCTACCATTCCAATCATGAGGTTCATCCCATCAGGTGTCAGTGATGTCTATCATATCATATTTGCTTTGCAAGATTTAAATGGGACATGTATGAGAAATGGGAAAGGGGGAAATCACCAAGGAAGAATTCAAGCAAATAGCTAGCACATGTAGGGGTAAAGTCAGAATAACAAAAGTACAGAATGTGCTCAGGCTTGCTAGAGATGTTGAGAACAACAACAACAAAAAGGCTTTTGGGGGTATGTCCATAGCAAAAGGAAGAAGAAGAATATGATAGGGCCACTGCATGGAGAATTGTCACTGCATGGCAAAATGCTAACAGGGGACAGAGAAAAGGCAGAATTACTCAACATCTTCTTTGCCTCAGTGTTCTCAGAAAAGGAAAAGGGTGCTCAACCTCAGGAAAATGGAGCAGAAGACGCAACAGGAGAAATGCAGCACAGAATAAGTGAAGAGGAAGTACAGGAATGCCTGGTTAATCTAAATGAATTTAAGTTTAAAGGACCAGATGACCTACATCCAAGGTTATTAAAATAATTGGCAGATTTAATCTCATAGCCATTGGCAATAATTTTTGAGAACTCCTGGAGAACAGGAGCAGTCCCAGCACACTGGAGAAGGGCAAATGTTGTCTCCATCTTCAAAAAGGGAAATAAAGAGGATCCAAACAATTATCGTCCAGTTAGTCTGACATCAATACCAGGAAAGATTCTAGAGCAGAATATTAAACAGAGAATCTGTGAACATATAGAAGGCAATTCCATAATCAGAAAAAGTCAACATGGGTTTCAGAGAAACAATTCATGCCAGACTAATCTGATCTCCTTTTTTTTTTTTTTTTTTTTTTTGATAAAAATTACCAACTTTGTAGACAAAGGGAATGCTGTAGGTATAGCATATATGGATTTCAGTAAGGCCTTTGACAAGGTCCCCCATGATATTCTTGCAAACAAGCTAGTAAAATGAGGGCTAGACAATGCAACTGTTAGGTGGATTTGTAATTGGCTGACCTGCCAAAGCCAAAGGGTGCTCAACAATGGCTCCTTCTAGCGAGAAATGACCAGTGGGGTGCCACAGGGTTCTGTTCTGGGCCCAGTACTATTCAAAGTCTTTATCAATGACTTGGATGAAGCAACAGAGGGCATGCTTATCAAATTTGCAGATAACACTAAATTAGGAGTAGCAGCTAATACCCCAAAGGACAGGATCAAAATTCAAGATGACATGAATAGATTAGAAAGCTGGGCCAAAACTAACAAAATGAATTTCAACACAGAGAAATGAAATACACAGATATAGGATGGGAAAACACCTGGCTGAATGAAACTATGTGTGAAAGGGATCTAGGACTCCAAGTAGACCACAAGTTGAACATGAGTCAACAGTGCAATGTGGCAGCTAAAAAGGCCAATGCAATTTTAGGTTGCATCAATAAAAGTATAGTGTCTAGATAAAGGAAAGTAATAGTGCCACTCTATTATTCTTTGGTCAAGCCTCACCTGGAATATTGTCTCCAGTTCTGGGGAACCACAGTTCAAGAAAGATGTTGACAAACTGGAGAGTGTCCAAAGGAACTCGACTAAAATAGTGAAGGGTCTGGAAACCATGCTCTATGAGGAATGACTTAGGGAGCTGGCTATGTTTATCCTGGAGGGGAATCATAGAATCATAGAATTGTAGAGTTGGAAGAGATCACAAGGGCCATCCAGTCCAACCCCCTGCCATGCAGGAACTCTCAATCAAAGCATCCCCAACAGATGGCCATCTAGCCTCTGCTTAAAGACCTCCAAAGAAGGAGACTCCACCACACTCTGAGGGAGTGTGTTCCACTGTCGAACAGCCCTTACTCTCAGGAAGTTCCTTCTAATGTTGAAGTGGAATCTCTTTTCCTGTAGCTTGTATCCATTGTTTCAGGTCTTCTTCTCTGGAGCAGCAAGAGATGGCAGAAAGGTCACTGCCAATTTATTTTTAAAGACTTAAAATGTATACTGTTTCTAAATTTATACGGTTTCTAAATTTTTCTTACACTGTTACTAGATTTTCAAAAATCCTGTTCTGATCCCATGATTATTAAATTCCTTGTCCTCTTTCCATTTCTTATATATTAAGTATGCATGCCAGCCATGTTTTATGTTATGACCTTCTAGATTTAATACCCTTTCATTTTTTTAGAAATATCCAATCTTCTAACCATATCAACCCACATGCATAATAATATGTCTTCAATTCAGGTACCCCCATACTTTATTCTTTTTTTTTACTTAATTCATTTACTTCCTCTTTTTTCTTTACTTATTTTCCATTATTCTTTCTTGTTGAATAAAAAGTCCTCTTACCACAGCTTTACTTGCCTCCCAGACTACTTTTGTTGAAATGCCTTTGTCCATGTTTTTCTGGAAATACAACTGTAATTCTCTTTTTATTTTTTGGATTATTTCTTCATTTTCCAATAATGTTTTCCATGCACATGGGGACTGGCACTTCCGATGACTTCTGACGGGTGTGGCTTTAGGAACAGCAAGTGCTCCCTCTTCCTGTGCCATCCCCCTGTGTACACACCAGTCTGCCCCCTGGAAAAGGAGGGAATGGTGCGCAGGAGGCAGAGCACACACAGGTGAAAATTGCCTGGGGGGGGGGGGGGACACAAAGCAGCATCCATGTGAGGGCATGGAGTAGCGCACACATGGGAGCCAGCATGGGAAGAGCGAGCACACAACACTCTGCCCCTGGAAAAGGATGGCATGGAACGTGCAAGACGTAGTGCACAGTGTATGTGTGGAGCACTCACTGGGGGATGAAACAGTGTGTGCAAGGGATGGAGCAGTGCATGCAGGGAGGCAAAGCAGCATGCACAGGGGACTGATCATTGGAAATGGGGGACTGACTGGGTGTCACTCCTTCCTGGGGTGTCATCTGGTGTGGCTCACAGCCCCTGCAACCCCCAGTGACACTGCTGGGCCCCAACGCACAAAAGAAGTCCCATAATATAACAAATACCTTGGCAAAATACAGGTTTCAAGACCTTCATATTTCTGGTGAAGTTTGCTTCAGTGGCTTGGTTGCAGAGGTGCTGAGGGGAACAGGGTTTATAACAGCTTTGCTTAATATATTGTAATTCAGATTAAAATGGTTTTAAATCCTCCAGTTCAGTAAAGTAAGGCATATGGAAAAACAGATGTTGGCCAAACAATATCATTCAGACAAAGAAATACGTGATTATGCTAGGAGAATTTTCTTATAAAGTTGCATATTGGCATTTATATAATGCCTATTGATCTACAAAATGCACACCCTTACTTTGATTTTTTTGCTCTGATAAAGCAGATTTGTTACTGATGTTGTAGACTGCATCTGCACTGCAGAAACCACACCATTTGACACTGCTTTAACTGACATTGCTCAATGCTATGGAATCCTGGGATTTGTAATTTGTTATGGCACCAAAGCTCTCTGATAGAGAAGGCTAAATATCTAAAAAACAAACCCCTACAAATTCCAGAATTCCATAGCTTTGAGTGTCAAACTGCATTAAATCTGCAGCATACAGTCTTAGAATGGTTTAGTATGATTATTTTATAAATCAGTAGAACATCAAGTTATTAGCAAAAAAAAAACAACACTGGTATACTAAGTAAATGCAGTGTCTAGATGCCTGCCTTATGTGGAGAAAATCAGGGGCTGGAGAAATGCTTGTCAGGTTTTCCCTCTTATTCTTCACAGTGGTTTTGTAAACATGCCTCTCCCCCTTTTTAAAGGTTAGAGTGAAAGGGTTAACAGAGAGGTCATGTTGGTTTAAAAAATTATGGTTTACCTTACAAGCTGGGTTGCCTTAGGTCATGGTGATACAATTCCTTCCCCTTGTCCCGTGAACTGGTGTTCCACCAAAATTTTGCTAACACAAGGAAGGAAGGGAGGGTTGCCAAGTTCCTGAGAAATGCAGACCAGACTTACCTGTTTTTATACAGTTTGACTAATTATTTTAAAAATAAACAGCCAACTTAGAACAACTACCTTTTTCTTCAATAAGGAACTCCTCCCCCAATTCTCCCCCCTGCCTTTTTTTACCCCAGTCCAATGCTTGCTTTGGCATTTGGAATGATTTCTCGATACCTGACACCTCTTGAAAGTGTAGTTTGGCAAACAGAAATTGAGATCAGTTCCAAAAGGTCCCAGCACTAGGCTGCTTTGAAAACACCTGGGTGTCTCTGAATTGACAAGAACCAGACCCCTGTCTGTACAAATAACAATACTCTTCTTCTTCCCCTTCTCTGCCTCACAGTCCCCTGCATTACTATCATACAATGAAAAATATAATAAAATGCCTGCAGTGCTCCTTTACAAACAGGTGCTGTGCAAAACTGAAGAATGTTTTAAAGTGGTGGGATGTTGACTTCCCCAAAAAGAATTTTCAAAAATGTATTTTTTTTTAAAAGGGCTTTGCCTTGCAAAATTTACATCTGCAACTCATTTGATCAAGCCAGAATGAACTAAGAAGCTTTTAGCAATTTAAAAAGAAAAGAAAAGAAAGCTCCTAAGAGCAACCAGTAGTTCTCAATGAATTAATTGGTCTAGGAGAATTCAGTAGTTCCTGTTCTTTTTTCTTTTTTCTTTTTGATAATGTATACTTTTCATGGCCTGTCTTTCAAAAGCACCATATAAAATAATGATAAAGTAGACTTGGAAAAACTGCTTTAAAGTCACTGTGAAAGCCATTTTAAGGGACAAGACTGTTTAATGCATTGTCCTCTCACTCTCATTTATCAATCACAAAATGTGCCAGAAGTGTGAATGGTTAAATCAAAAATATAGCTAACATTATAGCACTATATCACTATATCATAGCACAGGGTGAGAAATTGAAGGAGAATTATTGAGGCAGGTACATTTTCTAGCTGTAACCCAGGGACGTAGCCAAGGGGGGGGGGTTCTTGGGGTCCGGACCCACCCCCCTTCCATTAGAAAAATGAATGGTGTGTGCTGCTGCGCTGCTGCACCCAAGCCCCATTATAATGGTGGCACTTAGTCTGGACCCCCCCTCCCTTCCTAAAATCCTGGCTACATCCCTGTGTAACCTTGTGTAAATAAGTATTCACACAAATTGTTCAGTTTGTTCATAGGTTTTAAAAAAATAAAGCAGAGAATAATATAATAATAGAGCTGGAAAGCACCACAAGGACCACCTAATCCAACTTCTTGCCATGCAGGAATACACAATTACATCACTCTCAAAAGATAAATATCCAATGTCTGTTTAAAATCGTAGAATCATAGATTCATAGAGTTGGAAGAGACCACAAGGGCCATCCAGTCCAACCTCCCTGCCATGCAGGAAACTTAAATCAAAGCATCCCCGACAGATAGCCATCCAGCTTCTGTCTGAAGACCTCTAAGGAAGGAGACTCCACTACACGCCGAGGGAGTGTGTTCCACTGTCGAACAGCCCGTACTTTCAGGAAGTTCCTCCTAATGTTGAGATGGAATCTCAAATCCCCTGATAGCTTCCTTCATACTCTGATTAACGTTACTGAACATCTTTTAGTGTGTTGTGTCATGAATATTAATCAAACAAGAAATCTCTTTAAACAGAAAATTAACTTTCTCTTCTTCCTACTGTTAGGAAGGATCGAATTAGGAGAATTTTAATTATAGCCGAGAGGTGGCCTTAACAACACCACATGCTGGAATCGGGTCCCAATAGTGTATACCAGAAGTCGCCAGCAATCCCAAAAGAAAGATACCAACTAGGTCCAATTGAAAGGGTGATGTTTATTACAGCACAGGGAAAACCACACAGCAAAAGGGGAACACACACACACACACATTTAATGCTACAGCGGGGGTGGAGAGGGTTGAGTTTGGGAGATAGGTTTGAGAAAGAGAGGCACCACTAGGGAATACTACCTTAGAAGTCTTCTCTGGGAAGTCTGATGAAGCTTAGCTGGACAGTGAATCACGGCCGCAGGAGCGGGGGAAGAGGGCCGCGGGAGCTAAGAGCAGAGTTCAAACTGGTGTGGACCAGTTTGCAACACTAGCACTAGTACAAGGAGTGTCCAAAAACCCGGGGTTTTTATAGGGTGAAATGTATCCAGAGGCTATGGGGACTTGCTAGACAAAGGTGTTGATTGCTTGGGCTTTGTTAAGCCAAGAGCAAGTAATGTGTTGCACAATGCATTAGGTCTGGACACAATTCGGAGGGGCATCCAACTTGATTACTGAGTCGTTTAAGCTAATCACTGGCTCATCAGGTGTGAGGCCAAGTCTATTGTCTTACTTGGGCAAGCAGTGGCAGTTCTGGTTTGGCGACTCCCAAACTTCCTGTGGAAAATTTCTAATTCCATCTTTCCTAGGGGCTCTGCCTTTGCAAGGTGAGCTGCCTATGTGGTCTCCTCACCTTTGGGTTAATGGCGGGTTCTCTATGGGGTTAGTCAGGGGTCATAGTACATACCACATATACCCAAAATTTTATTAAAACCAAACTTGGTAACACTACCTCCTCTTTGTTTCTCTAACCCTTACACTGTAAGACTCTTATCTATGTTCAATATGGTTTCCTTTTTTAGTTCCCTCAGTGAAAATTAATCCAGGGGATATGTCAGAGGCTGTTTGAAATCTTGGAAATATGAAATTACTATGAGCATATTTTCTATGAAAGAAAAGAAAAGAAAGAAAAGAAAATAGGACCAATTTGGAAACGAACACAAGTATGTGGATGGCTATCACACTACAGAAGAACACAGCACCCATCCCAAAGCCAAAGTAGTGTGAATGCAAAAGAAATCATCATATGAGTACGTACCCTTTGTAGTCTAGAATTTGAATTAGCATCCCTGCACATGCGCAGTGGGGGCAGAATTGGATCATGAACTTTTTACACTTGCCGCGGGGCTTGCTTCCGGTTCCCATGGTTTTGCCTTGTTTCACGTTATTTGTTCATTCGTTATCCTTTATTTCACTTTATGTAGGCAATTCACATTATTTGTTCATTCATTACTCTTTATTTCACGTTATTCAGGCAATTCACCTGTTCAAAACCAGTCCAAAGCAACCTTGTAGTAGGTTTGAGCATTGGACTATGACTCTAGGAGGCAGGGATCGAATCCCACTGGGTCACCTGGTGCAAGTCACACTCTCTCAGCCTCCTCAGAAAATGGCAATGGCAAACCCCATCTGAATAAACCTGCCAAGAAAACCTTGTGACAGGGTCGTGATAGAGAAAAAGAGAGCCAATCCCTTCCCTCCAGTTGGAGAGGATGAGTTTTGCAAAGGGAAAGAGACAGAAAGGGCTGAGAGGAGGAGGGAGGGAGGCAGTGTGTGTCTGTGGGGAGGGCTGATTCATCCCCAAAACAGCTCCAGAAGTATTTCAAGAGGAGAGAAAGCCCCACACACCCAGAAGGAGGGAGGGAGGGAGGGAGGGGAAAATTGCACCCAACCAAGGAGCTTGGGAATTATAGAAGTTTATCGCATGGGGGAAAAAACGTTCCCCGATGCGTCCTAACGAGCATGAGCGCGGGCGCGCACGGAGCGTGATGAGAACCTGATGGGGCCCAGAACGCGACTTTACCGCATGGGGAATGCCGCTGCCACTGAGCATTCCCATCGCGTTCCAATCGGGTTCCAGAGGGTGCCATTTCTGGGAACAGTTTCAAAAGCGTTCCCAGAAATGGCGTCTTCTGGAACCTGATTGGAACGCGACGGGAACGCTCGGCGGCGGCAGAGGCGTTCCCTGTGCAGTAAAGTCGCGTTCTGTGCCCCATTGGGTTCTCATCACGCTCTGTGCGCGCCTGCGCTCGTGCTCGTTAGGACGCATCGGGGAACGTTTTTTCCCCCATACGATAAACTTCATAGTCTGATTCGAAGGCAATCCAAGGGCAACCGAGACATGCATTCCATACCTGCCAAATTCGAACTGAACTCAACTTTGGAGTGGAACAGGATTTGTAAATTCTGTATTTCCCCAAATTTACACATCTCTCGGTTGACCCTGGGTTGGGTTTGAATTGACCTAGCATTGACTTTGATTATGTGTGATAACCTCTTGTGCAATAACATGAATCCGCATGATTGCATCCAGGATCACACTGCATTGACCTTCCAATTTCCCCTGTGTGATAATGTCCTTAGTGCTTATGCTACTTAATAAATGCAGGAAATTTTATAATAAATCCAGGGAATTTTTTATGTCAACTGAAAGGTCATACAGGATTCTGGCCTACAATAATAATACTATCAGTGTGAACAATGCTAATCAAAAATGAATCAATGATCTGGTTTGTTGTAAGGAGCTTTCTATTTGGTATAGAGAACATCTAAACCTGTAGCCATTCTAAACACCTGAGGTCCATTTCTCTGTAAATTTGCTTCTTATGTGGAATAAGAAGACACTGTTGTATGGGAGTTATTAAAAGCAGCATTGTATTTAATTATTTCTCTGTGTGTGTGTGTGTGTGTATAAATAATTGCCTTTGATAACGTGATAAGCATGTTATCAAAGGCAATTATATATATCTATATATCTTTATATCTATATCTATGTATCTATCCTTCAATTTGAATCAACCTAATTGCCCCCTCAAACTTTTTTTGTATAAAGTCAAAATTACAACTGACTGGAATAATAGCATTAGCTGCACAAGAAAATAGTTGTGACTACAAATTCAGCGCTCTGTGTGGGAATATAACCAATCACATCAATTAAGAAGGTTCTCCCAAAGCAGGGAGAGGTGGGATTTTTCTTTACTTTTTTTCAATAAGCTGTTCAAAGTGTGCTTAACTCTCAGGCAAGAAAGAGTTATGTCTGGAATATTTCACTTCAGTTTTCAGAGCAGCTTTGTGTATCCCTTGGTATGTGAGTCCTTGATGAATAGCAATAGCAGTCTGAACTGTTTATTCCTTTCTTAGCAATAATGTTTGGGTTGGGGGAAGCCTTCCAAGATATATACAATTTCTAATGCTGAGTAAGGGCTCCTTCACTTGTTGCTACTGTTGCTGCTTCTTTACGCACTGTGGTCATCATTTATATATTCCCTTTTCATTCATACCATGACTGAAGGACTTTCAGTGTTCTTATAATAAAATAAGCCCCTCAGATTTTCTGGGTTTATAATATAACTGTGTAAAAAAATTACCATATGGATGTTGGAGACAGGGGAATGTGTCTAGGTGTGCATTTTTCATAGAATCATAGAGCTGGAAGAGACCACAAGGGCCATCCAGTCCAACCCCTGCCATGCAGAAAATCTAAATCAAAGCATCCCTGACAGATGGCCATCCAGCCTCTGTTTGAAAACCTCTAAGGAAGGAGATCCCACTACACTCCAAGGAAATGTGTTCCACTGTTGAACAGCCCTTACTGTCAGGAAGTTCCTCCTAATGTTGAGGTGGAATCTCTTTTTCTGTAGTTTGTATCCATTGTTCCATGTCCTATTCTCTGGAGCAGCAGAAAACAAGCTTGCTCCAACCTCAGTATGATACCCCTTCAAATACTTAAATGCCTATCATATCACCTCTTAACCTTGCTTTCTCCAGGCTAAACATACCAAGCTCCCTAAGTTGCTCCTCATAGGCATGGTTTCCAGACCTTTCACCATTTTAGTCACCCTTCTTTGGACACACTCCCGCTTGTCAGCATCCTTATTATTGTGGTGCCCAGAACTGGATACAGGTGAGGCCTTAACCAAAGCAGAATACAGTGGCACTGTTACATCACTCGATCTAAACACTATACTTCTATTGATGCAGCCTAGAATCGCATTGGCTTTTTTTAGCTGACGCATCACACTGTTGACCCATGTTCAACTTGTGGTCTACTAGGACTCTTAGATCCCTTTCACATGTAGTCTTTTTAAGCCAGATATACCCATCTAAGCTTTTCAGGTTTTTTTATTTTTTATTTTTTGCCTTAAGTGCAGTATCTTACATTTCTCCCTGTTGAAATTCATTTTGTTAGTTTTAGCCCAGCTTTCTAATCTATTCAGGTCATTTTGAATTTTTATCGTCTATTAGCTACTCTCCCTAATTTGGTGTCATCTGCAAATTTTATAAGCATGCCCTCTATTTTTTTTGTCCAGGTCATTGATAAAGATGCTAAATAGCACTGATCACAGGACAGAACCTTGTGGTATCCCACTGGTCACTTCTCTGTAAGATGAAGAGGAGCCATTGCTGAGCACCCTTTGGGTTTGGGTGGTCAGCCAATTATAAATCCGCCTAACAGTTGCATTGTCTAGTCCACATTTTACTAGCTTGTTTGCAAGAATATCGTGGGAGACCTTGTTGAAGGTTTGTCATGGCTCTTGGCTATGTAGGTGTGGTTGCCAGGTACTGACAAAAAAACAGAGGGGAACAGAGTCCAGCCTCACAGTAGCCTGTATGGCCTCAGTCACACAGAAGTGCAGTCACACACTTGTGAACACACAGAGGCCTTCTGTAACTCCAGAACGAAGATTTTCTTATATCTATACTTCCTATACGAGTCATTCTAAACTCACCCGCAGCTTTAAGCTTGTCCATATCAACCACAAAGGCTACCCAGGATGACCAATGGAACAAGAAAGCAGAGTCAGTCTATCTTTGTGGATGCTCAAGTCCCATTAAATATAATGACATAGCAAAATGGTGTCCCTTATAAAAATGGAAAATCATGGTTTGATATTTGAAATTTATACTTTAAAAAATTTTTATTGAGCTTTTTACATGACATAGAAAAAATACAACATAAATTACATACTTTTTTTTGACATTTTCAAATCGTGGATGCTTGAATCCGTGTATAAAAAATCCATGTATAAGAAGAGCCGACTGTACTTGTCAGTCATACAGAGTATGTATAATTTATGTTATATTTAACAGTTTCAACTATGTTTTTGTGATGGGTATTTTGTATTTTATACATTTGTATTTT
Organism: Sceloporus occidentalis; assembly: GCA_023333645.1. Classification (NCBI taxonomy): domain Eukaryota; kingdom Metazoa; phylum Chordata; class Lepidosauria; order Squamata; family Phrynosomatidae; genus Sceloporus; species Sceloporus occidentalis. The sequence goes on along the minus strand of JALMGF010000004.1, from coordinate 4,776,502 downwards.
GAACATCATTGATACACTGATTATTCAAAAAACATTTAAAGTTTTTAAATATTGCCCTTCTGTGTTTTTGGTGGGTTTTTCGGGCTATGTGGCCATGTTCTAGCAGAGTTTCTTTCTGACGTTTCACCAGCATCAGCTTCTGGGAGCTGAAGTCCAAAATCTCTTAAAGGGCACAGTTTGGGGACCATTGTTCTAAATGGATAACCTGGTAACATTGCAAAGGCCAGTTAACATTTGTATGCTGTTAGAATATCAAGAAATTTCTGCTTGTAAAAGAGTTCTTTAAGCTGCAATTTCAAGAGATCTGTGTCCCTTGGGGCAGATGCCAAAATGCTAACTAATCAGCAGCAGTGGCATGATTCAGTGCTTGTAGTTCCTGCTCTTGATTATTGCTGGCTTACAGTCGTTATGTTAACCGTAGCTCAAAATTGTGAACAGATGAGCAGATTACTTACTTGAACTGTAGTCAATCATGACATCACTCTTCTTCTAAAATCCCATTCCTTGGCTCTTTCCTGAGTGCTTTAAGGTTTGGCCAAGTGCTACTGGATTTGGTAACTTGCTCCATCTTAGCTAGGACAAGTTGCTTTTACAGACAACCTCATACTCTGAGATCAACACAGCCCAATTCCAACATTATAGCACTCTGACTAAATATTGCAAGTAGTAAGGAGTTTTGGATCCCTGAATTCTGTCATGTGGGAAATGCTTACTATTCTCATCAATTGGTGGGGAGGTATCACTTTCCTGCTTTTCAGTTATGCAGAGAAATATTTTCTTAAAGAATTGGCAGCTCCAAGTGGGTCAAAGGAATCCCCCTCTGTTGTTTGTGCTCCTTATAAACCTTTTTCTATATTGTTCATGTGTAGGACTAGCCTACAGATATTAACCTACAGATATTCAGGCTGAGACAGACACTAGTTATTAATCTGATATACTTAATGTTAAATCTTTAGTTCATGACGTCCCCATTCCTCAAGGCAATTTGCCAGTATATTAAACTTGTCTAAGAAAGAGAATAAAACAATTAAATTATAAAAGTCAGATCACACACACACACACACACACACACACACACACACACACAGTCATGTACAAAACAGCAGCCTCACAGTATAAATAAATAAGCCAGGAAAATCTGACAGCCTCATTAAAGTTTCCAGTTTTTGACTGATTCTCTCAAAGCAAACAGTCACTATACAACATAATAATAATAATAATAATAATAATAATAATAATAATAATAATAAATTTTATTTCTACCCCGCCCTTCCATAGAAATGATCAGGGCGGCTTAGAAATGATCAGGGCGGCTGAACATGGGCATCACAACCAAAAAGAGTCTATGGCCTGTTACAGACTGCCAAAATAAAGCTGCTTTGGGTCTCTTTGGAGTTATGCTGTTTAAATGAAGCATGCATCCTAAGAATCCGGAAGCTGCACCAAAGCTGCACTCCAGTGCTTAGGAATGGAGTGTGGCTTTGGCACAACCTCCGGACTGTTAGGACCCATGCGTCATTTAAATAGCATACCTCCAAAGAGACCCGAAGCAGCTTTATTTTGGCAGTCTGTAACAGGCCTATGTTTGGTGCCCACTTCTGAAATTGGAGAAAAACATACCAGATCAAAAGTACATGAGAGATGAAGCAATCCTTTAGAGAGCCTGGGCCTTTATGATATAGCACCAGCATCTTGAATTTGGCCAACAGGTGAGGGCTAGAAATGTTGGGAAAGTACCGTAGTCTGTACAACAAAGCCTAAGAAACTAATACATTTGGGAACATTTTAAACAGTTTTCAAGATAGTGCATGTAAAGTGTGTTACCACAGCCTGAATGATAGCAACATTTTGCTATATTGTATGTAAATTACGCACCCAACTAGTTGTTGACGGAAGCTGAAATGTTTACAGCTGATCTGAATTGTATAGATAATTTTTAATAACTGTACTGTGTAATTGTTATATTGTCAATTTTTGTATTGGTCAATGACCGAATATATTATTATTATTATTATTATTATTATTATTATTATTAGCTCCTTGTAAGTGCATATAATGAACAAGCTTAAGCTGGTTAATCTTTTTTTGTTTTATTAGTTTAAAAAACACACAAATACAAATACATTCATAAAACCCATACATATCCCTTCATCCCTGACGCTCCCCCACCCATTACAACTATCACAAAATTACAAACATTCCAACAAAAACATTCAGCACTTCCTTACTTGTAGCCTAGAGATAGATGTAAAGTTGTCTATCTGGTATTTATTCAGTTTAAATCTTCCTTCTTTCCTTTTAAAGTATAGCTACATCTAACACATTCCAATCCATTTACTCTGGATACATTTTAAATACCTATTGGTTCAGATGTTTAACATAACTATCTTTAATTATACTTTAATTTGTCTCTAGATTCAAGATTATACATTTTCCCCACTTTTGCTTTAAATAAATTATTATTTCATCCCAATCTTGTTGAAGTGTCTTTATAGTTTCGTTTCTTATTCCTTTGGATAACTTGTCCATTTCTAGGAGGTCTAAGAGTTTGAAGGACCAATCTTCAATTGATGGAATTTCTTCTTTCTTCCAATTCTTTGCGTAAATTATTCTCGTAGCTGACAACATATAAAAAATAGTTTGGCCCACTTTCCCCTCTATTTCTTCATCTATCATATTTAACAGGAAGATCTGTGGTGTAAATTTCAAATCAATTTTTAGTATTTTTTAAATTTCAAAGTAAACTTGTTTCCAAAACTTGTTTGCTTTTCTCATGTCCACCACATGTGAAAGAGTGAACCCTTCACTTTTCCACACTTTCAACATAAATTTGAACAGTTCTTATACATTTTACGCAACCTATCAGATGTCAGACACCACCTATAATAAATCTTATAATAGCTTTATTTCACATTTTGACAAGAAGTATAGCCTAATCTCTTTTTCCATGTGTATTCCCATTGATCTAAACTGAGATTGCTTCCAATATTTTGTGTCCATTTGATCATATTCTCCTTAACCCCTTCATCCTCTGTATAAAATTTTAACAAACATTCATAGACTCGAGATAGAGGGGCTTCTTTGACATCAATTCTTTCTCTATTTCAGAGTTGTTATTTCCAATGCCCTCATTTTTTTATCCATTATGGCCTGTTACAGACAGCCCAAATAAAGCTGCTTCGAGTCACAGTGGAGGTATGGTGTTTCAATGATGCATGTGTCCTAAGAGTCCAGAAGTCGCACCAAAGCCACGCTCCAGCCCTAAGGACTGGAGTGTGGCTTTGGTGTGGCTTCTGGACTCTTAGGACGCATGCATCATTGAAACACCATACCTCCACTGTGACTCGAAGCAGCTTTATTTGGGCTGTCTGTAACAGGCCTATGTATCTTTCCCTCAGTTGTCTATAAAAAAAACCAGGTGCAGTCAATTCCTTCCTTTATGAGCTCTTCCAATGACTTTATTCTAGACTCTTTGTTTGATATTTTAATAATATCCTGATATCTAATCCATTCCTCTTCAGGTATTTAAACAGTGCTTCATGTGGTGAAGCCCACAATGGGATCTGAGGACATATTCTTCTCTTATATTTTTTCCAAACTTTTATCAAAGAGTCTCTAATAAAATGATTATTAAAGTCACGGTTTGCCTTTTCTTTGTTATAAAACAGGGGTTGGCAACCTACGGCCCGCGGGCCGGATCCGGCCCGCGGAGGCCTTTCTGCCGGCCCCCGCGCAGTCCTGCCGCCGATTGCCGCCGTTTCCGCGCCGCTCCGGGCGCCATTTTATTTTTCAAAATGGCGGCCGAAGTCTCGTGCGACCTTTCCCAGGACGGGAAAGGTCGCGCGAGACTTCGCCGCCATTTTGATAAACAAAATGGCGGCGGAGGAGGAAGAGGAGAGCCGCGCGGTCTGGGGTGGAGGAGGCAAAGGATGAAGACCGGCGCCACCCTCCCCTACCTCCCCGCGGGGCTCTGCGCGGCTCTGTGGGGCCCTGCGCGGCCCTCCCCGCCTCCCCGCGGGGCTCCATGGGGCCCTCCCTGCCTCCCCGCGGGGCTCCGTGGGGCCATCCCCGCCTCCCCGCGGGGCTCTGCGCGGCTCTGCGGGGCCCTGCGCGGCCCTCCCCGCCTCCCAGCGGGGCTCCGCGGGGCCCCGCGGGGCCCTCCCTGCCTCCCCGCGGGGCTCCGTGGGGCCATCCCCGCCTCCCCGCGGGGCTCTGCGCGGCTCCGCGGGGCCCTGCGCGGCCCTCCCCGCGGGGCTCCGTGGGGCCATCCCCGCCTCCCTGCGCGGCTCTGCGCGGCTCCGCGCGGCCCTCCCCGCCTCCCCGCGGGGCTTCATGCAGCCCCGCGCTGCCCACCTCCTCCTCTGTCTCCTCCGTCCTGGCCCCAGGCCGCGCGGCGCATGGAGGAGGGGGAGGAGAAGAAAGAAGAGGAGGAGGAAGAGGAGGGAGGAAGAGCAGGAGGAGGCAGCAGCAGGAGGAAGAGGAGATGGGGGCAGCAGGAGGAGGAAGAAGAGAGAGGAAGAGCAGGAGGAGGAAGAGGAGAGAGGAAGAGCAGGAGGAGGAAGAGGAGAGAGGAAGAGCAGGAGGAGGAAGAAGAGAGAGGAAGAGGAGATGGGGGCAGCAGGAGGAGGAAGAGGATTGAGGAAGAGCAGGAGGAGGAAGAAGAGAGAGGAAGAGCAGGAGGAGGAAGAAGAGAGAGGAAGAGCAGGAGGAGGAAGAAGAGAGAGGAAGAGCAGGAGGAGGAAGAAGAGAGAGGAAGAGCAGGAGGAGGAAGAAGAGAGAGGAAGAGGAGATGGGGGCAGCAGGAGGAGGAAGAGGAGAGAGGAAGAGCAGGAGGAGGAAGAGGAGAGAGGAAGAGTTGATGGGGCAGCAGGAGGAGGAAGAGGAGAGAGGAAGAGCAGGAGGAGGAAGAGGAGAGAGGAAGAGCAGGAGGAGGAAGAAGAGAGAGGAAGAGGAGATGGGGGCAGCAGGAGGAGGAAGAGGAGAGAGGAAGAGCAGGAGGAGGAAGAGGAGAGAGGAAGAGCAGGAGGAGGAAGAGGAGAGAGGAAGAGCAGGAGGAGGAAGAGGAGAAGGTGGTGAGTGGCCAGAGGCCACATGGGTTTTTTTGTTTTATTTTGCATTCTTTTTAATTGCTAACAAGTCTCCCTTGCTTTGACAATGATAGTGTGGTGGTGATGGTGATGAGTCAGCTTGAGAAGCATGCAACTACTGTTTCAGAAGCTGAGAGAGTGTGACCTTGCAAAGTGTGTTTTGTGTGCTTTTAATGCTAACAAGTCTCCCTTGCTTTGACAATGATAGTGTGGTGGTGATGGTGATGAGTCAGCTTGAGAAGCATGCAACTACTGTTTCAGAAGCTGAGAGAGTGTGACCTTGCAAAGTGTGTTTTGTGTGCTTTTAATGCTAACAAGTCTCCCTTGCTTTGACAATGATAGTGTGGTGATGATGATGATGATGATGATGATGACAATGACAATGATATGAGTCAGCTTGAGAGGCATGAATGCACTGTTTCTGAAGCCAAGAGAGTGTGACTTTCCAAAGTGCCTTTTCTGTGTGTTTTTGGTTCTTTAATGGTGATATTGATATCAGAAAGCCTTTGAGGCAAGGCCAATGTAAATTGCTGTGATTTTTACAAACCCATGCGCAGTGAAGAAAAACCAAAGTCCCTTGACCAAGTACACATTTCTGAGAAGTACACTTGGTCCAAGAACGGTGAAACCACCTTGACATGTTCAATATGCATAGCCATGTTAAACCATGCTAAGTGTTAAACCCAAGGGGTTTGGTTATGGAATAAGCCTCTGAAATATGCAAGAGGCCATGTTAAGTAAAGCCATGTGAAATGCACAACTGTGCTGTTGTGTGTGTTTTGGAATGCAGGTTGGGGGTGTTTGTCCAGAAAGGGACCGAGGAGGAGAGGGCGGGCACATGCCTCCTCCTCCTTGCAGGGCTTCGGTGGAGGCTCCGCCCTGGAGGGTGGCTCCGCCCCAGAGGGTGGCTCCGCCCTGGTGGGTGGAAGCTCCGCCCCCAGCATGCAGCCCCGCCCCAGAGGGTGGAAGCTCCACCCCCCCCGGCTTCGGCCCCCCGACTTGTCTGAGGGACACCAACCCGGCCCCCGGCTCCAAAAGGTTGCCTACCCCTGTTATAAAACAAATAAGCGTGCCACCCAAATCGTAAATTAACACTTTCCAGATTTAGTACCCTTTTATCCTTTAAACATAACCATTCTTTTAATCAAACCAAGCATGAAGCTTCATAATATAATTTAAGATTCAGAAGGGCTAATCCACCTCTCTCCCTAGTGTCTTGCAGATATTTCAGTTTAATTCAAGTTTTTTCCCATTCCAGATAAACTTTGTTATTTCCTTTTGCCATTCTTTAAATGGTGTTTCATTTTTTATAATTGGGATGGTTTGTAATAAAAACAGAAATCTCGGCAAGACGCTCATTTTAATTGTGGCCAATTTACTCAGTAGCGATAATCTTAAATTACTCCACTTTTTAAAACCCTCTTTGATTTTACCCCATATTTTCTTATAATTCTTTTTGTACCATTCTGAGTTTTTCTTAGAAATAATTGTTCCCAAATACTTCACTTTTCTACTTGTTTTTAAACCGGTACTTTTTCCCATGCTTTCACCTCTGCTAAATTCATATTTTTTGTATTGTCGATTTATCTCTATTGATTTTCAGACCTGAAATTAATTCAAATTTCTTCAGTTCCTTTATAAGATGGTTAGCATCATTTAATGGGTCACTTACTGAGACCATTAGGTCATCTGCAAAGGCTCTTGTTTCATGATGACTTCTCTTTATTTTAATCCCCATAATCTTGGGATTACTTGTTATGTTTTGTAATAGAACCTCCATCTCCAAAACAAACAATAAAGGGGAGAGAGGGCACCTCTGTCTCGGTCCCTTTTTGATGTTAATAAATCCAGATCTCTCCCCATTAATAAGTAGTTGGCCCTTTTGTTTCAAATAAATTGCTTTGACCCAATTAATTCAATTATTCCCCATGTCCGTTTTTTCTAACACATTAAATAATAAATTCCACGACACATTATCAAAAGCCTTCACTATGTCCAAAAAGAAAAGCACCAATCTCCTTTCATTATGGAACTCATAAAATTCCAAAAGACTGAGGATATGTCTGATGTTGTCATTAAGATGTCTTTTGGGGATAAAGCCTCTTTGATCGCTATGGATCACAGACATTAGTATTTTTTTCAATCTCTCTGGTAGTATCTTAGCAAATAATTTATAGTCATTATTTAGCAGGGAGATAGGTCAATAATTTGTCAACAATGTTGGATCTCCTTCCTCTTTTGGAATAAGTATTAGTACTGCCTCTTTCCAAGTTTTGGGTAGATTGTCTTTCTTTATATTATTCATTATTTTTGTTATAGGTTCTGACAGTTCTTCCTGAAGTTTTTAATAACATGGTGAAGCCATCTGGACCAGGGGATTTTCTGCCTTTGCTATCCTTAATAGCCTTGGTTAACTCTGATATAGTTATTGGTTGGTTTAGGAATGTTTTCTGTTCTTCGTTTATTTTAGTTGTTTCTGTATGACTGAGATATTGTCGAATTTTATCATTATCTGTCAATTCCTCTTTATATAATTTGGTGAAAAAGTTGTTGAATGCCTTTATGATTTTATTTTGTTCTGTATATATATTCTTGCCATCTACAATCTTCACTATAGCTTTTCTCTCTCTTTTTTGTCTTAATTTATAGGCTAACCATTTTCCTGGTTTGTTGGCTTGAAAGAAGAGATCTGACTTAATGTATTTTAATTTTCTTTTGATTTCTTCTGTCAGTATTATAGATATTCTTGTATCTGTTGGTTTGTCCTGTAGTTCTCTCTCTTTCTTTTTCAAAATTTCTGTAATATTTTATAAATTTTGTTTCTGCTTCTTTTTTTAGTTCAGAGTTTTGCTGAATAAAAAAAGCCCCTCATTACTGCTTTGGATGCTTCCCATATTGTGTTTTCATCTGTACCTTTCCCTTGATTTTCTTCAAAATAATTTTTTTAATGTAAGTTTTGCTTTTTCTAAGATTTTGGGATTTTGCAATAATTTATCGTTTAAGCGCCAGTTGTAAGTTGAGTTTGACTTTTTTAATTTTAACACAATAGGACTGTGGTCTGTTAATGATTTAGCTAAAATGTCTATTTTTATTATTCTACGGCAGACAGATTTCGTAAGTAAGGGGAAGTCGATTCTTGAAAAAGATTTATGGCTGTCTGAGAAAAAAGTATAGTCTTTTGCATTGCCATAAAGATGTCTGCAAATATCAATCAATTGTAAAGAGTCCATTAGCTTAAAAAAGGTTTGGGGTAATTTAACTTGATTTTTATTTCTTTTTTTACTGATCTATCCAGCATGATTACTGATTGGTAGCTTAATTCTTGCATAATTTTCAACAGTTTTTGATAAAACTTTTCTTTCTTCTCATGAGAGACATAAATTCCAACTAATAAGATTTTTTGATTATTTACTGTAATTTCTACTCCTAAATAAAGACCATTAACATCATTAAAAAATCTCTTTACCTTGATACATCTCCTTAATAAAATTCCCTTTTTTCTTTTTTGAGAGGCTGCAAAAAATTCAATTCCTAGTTTTCTATTTCTTAACAGTCTAGAATCCTTTTGTTTAATGCAAACAAACACATTGCAAACACACTATGTCATTAAATTTCCCCAAATAATGATATATATTTTTCTTTTTGGGGGTGAGTTCAAACCGTTCATGTTCCATGAAAGGATATTGAACCCCAAATTATTTTCTCTCTCAATTTTTTTTATTCATGTTTTTTATTTGTCCCTTTTCCCCCACTTAAATAAAATTAAATTAATTTACCTTCTCCTCTGAATCAGACAGTAACTCTTCTTCGGATATTAAATCTTTATGTCTTTTTTCCCCTATGGCATTTTCTTCTTCATCCTCACTCAGCTGACCAGGACCTGCGTCTTTAGTTTCACTTATTTCACTTTTATTGTCATTATCTTTTTGTGCCAGGTCTTCATTGGTTTTGTCTCCCCTACCAACATCTTTGTTGTCTATTTCATTTCCAAATTTCTTCCAAAAATCTTTTGCCTTTTGTAGTTGTTAACTTGTTCCATTTGCGTTTCCATTTAACAGAAATTCCTTCCAGTTTTTCCCTTTTATAAAGTATCTTATTTCTGTCCGAGACAGATGTTATAAACTTATAATGTCTTCTCTTTCTCAGCAATCCTATGGGTACATCTTTGTAGATTTTTATTTCTTGTCTGCCAACAAACAAATTTTTCTGGTAGCTTAAAAATAATATTTCATATCTCATTTTTTCCCTAACAAAAGTAACTATGGCGTCTCTCGGAAGGTCTCTATCTGTCGCTGTTTGAGAGTTGAATCTGAATGTTGTGTTTATTTCTTTGATAACTTCCTGAAATGGAATTTCAACAAAATCCACTAAAGCTGGTATCAGATGTTCATAAAGGCCGGTTACAGACCGGCACTTTAGTGCGTGATGAGCACGCACTAGGGTTACAAAAGGGCGGTGCTTCCGCACCGCCCTAACCCAAGTGTGTGCTCATCATGCACTAAACGGCAGTGGCCCTTCCATATGGCCGCCGCCATGAGGACATCACGGCCGCGCCGCCTCTAGACGGGGCGGCACGGACGTGACGTCCTTGCTCCACGCCAGGGTGCTTAGTGCGCCCTGAACACGGAGCAGGAAGGAGCTCCGTTTCGGAGCTCCTTCCTGGTTTAGTCCGCTGGGCGCAGCCTTCAGACGGCTGCGCCCAGCGGACTAAAAGAGAAAGGGGCCAAACGGCCCCTTTCTCCTTCTCCCCGCTGCCGCAGGGTGTCCTTGGGGCTTGAAGCCCCAGGGACACCCCTTTTCAGGCTGCGGGGAAGTGGCGTTTTGCTGCTTCCCCGCAGCCTGAAAAGCGGCGGATCGGGGCCTCAGCGGCTGCCGCTCTACACGCTGAGGCCCTGATACACCGGGGAAAGGGGCGGGTGCAGACCGCCCCAAATGAGCGGTCTGTAACCCGCCAAAGATTTTCTTTTTATTTCCTTCAGGCCTCTTATTTTAAGAGAGTTCTCTCTCTAATTCCCCCATTTCTTTTTATTTCCTTCAGGCCTCTTATTTTAAGAGAGTTCTCTCTCTAATTCCCCCAATGCTTTCATGTCTAATTCTCTTTCTTGCTGTTCCTCTATTTTTAGGGTGTTAGCTTCTACATTTTTGAGTTTTTTCTTCTAAATTGTCTATCCTAGGAATGGCTTGGTTTATGTCTTTAATCACAGCTTCAAGAGATTGTTTTATACCTTTTAATTCTTATTTCAGATCTGCCTTTATGTCCTGTTTCAAATCAATCCTCAGATCCTTCATTTCTTGTTTCAATTTTTTTCCCATCTCTTTACCATTTTTTTTTTCCATTTGCAATGTAAGTCTCTTTATTTCTTCCATAATGAAAGAATTTTTGGATGAATTTCAGTTTGGGTTTGAATTTCTTCTCTGAAGTTGAGCTGCTATTTTAGCTGCTGAAGTGTTTCTAGTATATATCATTACTGCTATTCTTATGTAATAATGCCCCCTTGTGCTGGAAATCAGAGTCTTAGGGGGTTCCCACCAAAATCAGAGTCAGGCAAAAAAAAGAAGGAACAAAAGTGGTATTTCCCTCTCACTTCCAAACAAGAGACAAAGTGGGAGAAGTTTGATTCCAATGCAAATCCAAGTATTTTAAAGTGTTGTCTAAAGCAGATTGCAGACAGTTTTGTTGCTAACAAAAGAAGATTCTGAAAAGTCCAAATAAAATTTATAGTCTATTTAGAAAATTATACTATCCCCAAATATTGTTGGGTGTTTAGCAAAGCCATATTTAATGTAATTCTATCATTTATTAGATAATTCGTTTCATCATATTATTAGAATGAGCATGTGTCAGAACTAGTGGTAACCCTCCCCAGACACAGTCAATTAGGCCTGTGAGAAATAGCAAAAAGCTTTATTAAGAAAACAGAAAGGTCCATCTGGTAAGGCATCTTTAGACAGAACTGAAAACCCAGCACACATACATCAGATAGAAGCAGTTGACACAACTCCACACTCACACCAAAATTGGTGGCCTAAACACACACAGTTCTGAAAACAATTGCTTCTTCAGATGTTTTCTCTTTACTTTCTTAGAGGCTATGAGCCTGGTTGTGGTAACAGCCATCCTTAGTGATAAACAACCCTCAAACATCTTGAGAAGCAGCAAAAGAAAAAAAACATTCCTACACATTCCTTTACCGTGCATTCAGCAAGCCCAATTAATACAAGCTCTCTCTATTAAGCTGTTGCAACTCAGATAGTTAACATATTTTTAAACATATAAAATATCACACATTTTAATATCTATTCATTAAACACTTATAATCCTGCTTAGCCCTTATAGCATGCTAATATATCTCTGTTATAATTTCTCTATTAACTCAGTCACTAATCTAACATAAAAAAAACTTAACCTATCTCTGGATTCTTTATTGTTTGAGTAAGTATTGATGGTCTTGTCCACTCTAGTATATGCATAGCACAAATCTTTATTAACAACCAGCAATTATAAAATACCCCAAATACAATATGCATCTAAATAACTAAACATAACAACAAAATAAACAGATCCGAAAGCAACTGTTATATGGATTTTTAATTGTTTGACTGGCTAAACCCAAAGAGTGCTCATTGATGTCATATTAAGGATGTAGCAAGCTTGTTTTCCTTTGGTCCAAAGAATAGGACCAGGAACAATGGATGCAAGCTACAGAAAAAGGGATTATACCAAAACATTAGGAGGAACTTCCTGACAGTAAGAGCTGTTTGACAGTGGAAAACACTTCTTCAGAGGGTGGTGGAATCTCCTCCTTTGAGTTTAAATGGTCATTTGCCAGGGGTGCTTTGATGATATATTCCTGCATTATCATCATCATCATCAATAATAATAATAATAATAATAATAATAATAATTTGTATCCTGCTCTTTTTCCAGAACTGTGCCTCAGAGCGGCTTCATAATATTAAAAGAACAATACAGTGGCATTGGACTAGATGGCCCTTATGGTCTCTTCTGTCTCTATGATTCTATGACTCTATTATAGGAATGATTTAGGAAGCTGGGTAGGTTTGGGTTGGAGAAGAGAAGACTGAGAGGTGACATGATAGCCATGTTTAAATATATTAAGGAATGTCATGGAGACGATGGAACCTACTTGGTTTCTGATGCTCCAGAACCTAGGACATATACCAGTACTGTACATTTAAATAAAAGAGATTTCATCTAAATACAAGGAAGAATTTTTTTTTATTGTAATTGCTTTTGGATAATGGAACAGATTGCCTCAGAGTGTGGTAGTCACTCCATCTTTGGACGTCTTTAAACAGAGGTGCTTTTGTTGTGTATTCCTGCATGTCAGGGAATTGGACAAGATGGTCCTTGTGATCCCTTTTAACACTAAGAGTCATGATTCTATGGTCGCCTCATTTGACAACTGCACATTCCAATGCTGAAAACAACTTATTTTAAGAGATTAACCACAATAATTTTAAGGGAAGCCACCTTGAATCCCATTAGGGAGAAAGGTGGGATACAAATTCAATTCAATCAATCAATCAATAGGGGAGAGTCAGTCTGAAAAGTAACATAGAGGGAACCAATGTAATTTTTCTTTTAACCTCACAGATGGTAACACTTGTCCTTTTCAAGGTATTATGGTATTATCTTATATAATATTGCTCGTTGGATTTAAGGAAAGTAACCATAGCATCTGTAAAAACTATTTTATTTAACTACTGTGTGACTCAATTTCACCTTCCAGATAATCATACCAGAAACATATGATCATAAAGTTCCAAAAGTACAGTATCAGTACATAGAACATGAGACAGTGTAGAATGCTTAAGTGGGTGTCCATAAAATGAAGAATTCATGTCATATAGTGATGTGGCTTTCACTTCATCCTGATGAAAGTCTTTTAGAAGGCTTCCCTGATTAAGATGTTGACCTGATTTGGCCTCAACAACTAGCAGAAACTGTGTTCTAGGATTTCTTTTGCTCTCTCTTCCACTGACTGACAATTCAGCAGCAGCATCTTTTTAACAATGTGGTTCTAAAGCTGCACACATTGTGCATATTCCAGTTCTTAAAATACTGATTTCAAGAATGATTTGATGTGGGTTGGAACAGAGACATGCTTACACATTCATAAGAAATCTGTTTAAAGAGAAGAGGAAAGGAATGAGGGGAAAAATCCACAGACACCCTTCCCATTTCTATCTCTCTCTTCATTTCCAGCACATGAAATCACTTACTGGTCATTTTGAAACCCACAATGTCAAATTGTGGTTGTCCCAGGATAGGTGACATCTGGTTGGAGAGCGGTACTTGTGAAAAGAGTCTAGGGGTCTTAGTAGACCACAAGCTAAGCATGAGTCAGCCAATTCTGTGCTGCAACAACAGGACTATAGTATCCAGGTTGTCCCAGGAGGAAGAAAAATACAGTTCAGATTTGGGGGGTTACATCTTACTTTGACTGAGGTCCCTTCATGCAACATATGAATTAGGAGAAGTAGACAATGGTCATTCGAGTAAGCCTCCAGTCCCCCCCCCCTCCATAGTTTGGTTCAAGATAAGAGTCAAAAGCTGCCTTAAAGTCTAGAAAGGCAATATAGAGAGAAACTGTGTTGCAGGTGGAATACATTTCGATTAAGTGTTGGAGTACAATGGACTATCCTAATGACTACCCCACCCCCTTTTGGGCCTTAGTCCTGCCCCCTTGGTCTCTTAGTACCGCCTCCTGGATATGTGGGTTCTAGGTCTTGGGGTGTCATTTTGGGGTTCTAGGTTTCAGGGTGTCAACTGTTGGAGGGGGTTCTAGATTTTGGGGGTTCCAGAGGACCCCCAAAAGCTCGGCCTTTTTGGTTTTTTGCCAAAGAGGTGTTCGGGGTGCATGTGTGACCCCTCTATGAACTCATCTCAAGACCGCCGACAACTAGGAGTGGGTCCCATCCTCGTCAGACCAATGGTGGCCATTTTATTGGCGCCAACGAAAGTTGTCGGGGTGGGTGCGACATGTCTCCGAATTCATCTCGACTTCCTGAAACAACAGTTCAGAGTTCTGGTGCGATCTGAGCATCGCAAAGGCACGACACACAGATTGCTTCCCCTCGCCCCTCCCTAGGGGTGTCTTTTCAAAAATGGCGCCTTTTTGAGTGTCACCAACTAGTCCATTTCCAACCACTCTAACCAATGAAAGGCAGTGAGTTAGGAGAGTGCCCTCCCCTGCAATGTCAAATGTACAGCCCTCCTCCCTAGGGCCCTTGCACTCACCCCAATGCTGCATTCTCCATAGGCTCCCAGTTTGTTCTCTCCCCAAGATCTCTTTCTGCATAGAGCAGCCCCACTGGTGTGTTTTCCCCAACAGATCATCAATTTTTCATGTAAATAATGATTTTGGGAGTGAAGTGTGACCCCTTGCTTTTATCATCCAAAAATCATCCATGATGATTTTGGGGGCATGTGTGGCCCCTGAGTGCATCTCGGGACCCCTGATCACTAGGAACAGTTTTTGTGACCCTGAAAGCCTCACCACTCCCTTGGGGAATCTCCGAGAGACACAAAAGCTGTTCCTAGTGATCGGGGGTCCTGAGATACGCTCAGGGGCCACTTATGCCCCAAGATACAGGGAAAGATGTCTGAAACTAAGAGGAATCTCGGAAACACATAATGAGAACCTGATAGATAGATTAATTTCTGCCTTGGCCAGCTACATTGAGGTCAGTGGGGAAACGATAGAACATGAAATCGATAGACTCTTTAGGGTGAGTTCCTCCCAAATGAAAGATAGAACATTACCAAGAGATGTTGTGACTTGTTTCACCAGAACACTTACCAGACATCTATTTTTTCAAAAGAATTACGAGAACAAATTTATGTTAGAAGAGTCAGAAGTCCAAATATTTAAGGATATACCAGCACAATTATTGATGGCAAGACAAAAATATCGTACTCTGACACAATTACTGAAAGATTTGAACATAAATTACAGATGGGATAGAATTGAAGGACTCTCTTTCTTTTACAAACAAAAGAGATACAAAATCGAGAATATGGAGATGGCCAAAAATGTGGAAAGATGACTGAAAGAAGAACACAGAAATGGAGAAGAAAGGAGAGCAGGTCAAAACTCACAAGGGAGAGAATGGAGACCGAACAGCAATAGAGATAAACACAATGAGGGAGAGAACATAAAACGGGATGGCCTTGTACGTGAGATCTTACCAAAAAAAAGATGTGGAAAATAAAGACTCGACAGAATTAGCCCAGACAACCTAAGCCCAGACACTTTACAATCTTTATCTCTGAATTCAAAGTTAGAAATTTATATTTCTCTGATTAATTTCTTTGGACTAATCTATTAAAAAGAAAGGGGAAAAAAGAGGCAGTTGTAATAAAATACACAGGGGTGGAAGGGGTGGAACAACAACTTCAACTGAAAAAAGGTTTGCTGAAAAAGACATTCTCAGACAACAACCAGGGAAAGATGGTTAAAATTATCTCTTGGAAAGTCAAAGGAATTCACTCCAAGTATAAAAGAAACATAATATTCCATCACTTAGAAAAGACAAAATCTGATATCCTGTGTATATCTGAAAAAAAGATAAAGGGAAAAGATGCTAAATACGTAAGAAATCCTAAATTAGGATCCTGCTTCTCATCACTCACAAACAAAAAGAAAAGAGGAGTATCGCTCTATATCAACAAGAAATACCAAGCTAAAGAAATCTTTAAAGATAGTGAGGGATCCTATATTGCAGTAGAGATAAGATTAACAGACTTGACAGTTCTAGTAATCGGAATATATGCACCTTTTGAAAAAAGAGATAAGTTCTATAAAAAATTACATGAAGTTCTTAAAAAGACCACTTACAATAATCTACTGTTGATAGGAGATTATAACGCAGTCCCTGAACCTCCTCTAGATAGAACCTCAAATCAAAGAAGAAAGTAACCAAGGGAAATTACCCCAGTCCTTTTTTTTTCCTCATCAAATGATTTCAAACTCATAGATGTCTGGAGACATCTACACAAAGAAACTAAAGGTTACACTTTTTATTCTCCAATCTATGACTCCTTCTCTAGAATAGATCTAATGTATGCAGCTAAATCTCTTCTACCAAGGATTGAATCTATGAATATACTACTTAATTGGATCTCAGATCCTAACCCTACAATGATTGAACTAAGGGAAAGAAAACCGGATTACAACTGGAAGCTACATGCAGATTTTCTTAATAATGATCTAATAAAAATCAAAGAATCATTATTGCTATCCTTTAAAGAAAACACAATAGAGGGAATGAAAAATAAAATGATCTGGGATGCAAGCAAATCAGTATTTAGAGGGATAATAATTAAACTACAATCAGAACAAAAGAAAAGGGAAAGGGAGAAGGAAATAAATTTGACGGAAGAGCTCAGAATTAAAGAAGAAGAACGAAAAAAAAACCTGGTGACAAATCATTAAAATCATAAGCAGAAAGTATCCAACAACAATTGAAGAGTATGGCGACTAAAGAGATAGTAATGAAGCTAAAGAGAACAAAACAAATGTATTTTGAATACGGTAATAAAGCAAGTAGATTACTGCCACATAAACTAAGAAAAGAACAAGATAAAAAATTAATAATAGAAATTGTATACGAAGGCAAAAGAATTACAGATCAGGATAACATCCAGAAAATGTTTTAAAAATATTTTGCAGAATTATATAAAAAATCAGGAGACGAAGACAGAGATAAAGGGAAGATCACGAATTATCTGAACGAAAGAGACTACCCAAAATTAAATAAAAAAGAACAAAACTGTCTTAATAAAGAATTTAGTGCCACAGAAATCTCAGAGGCCATAAAGAAAATGAAGTCCAACAATGCTCCAGGTCCTGATGGCTTCCCAACAATCTATTATAAGAAGAGGGAAGAACAATTAATAACACCATTAAAAATACCCTTAACGATATCACTGAATATGGAATATCAGAATCCTGGAGAGAAGCATACATCTCAATACCAAAAGATAAAAAAGACAGAAGTAACATCAAAAATTTCAGACCAATATCCCTAATCAATTCAGACTATAAAATCTTTACAACGATAATTGCAGAAAGGCTGAAAAGAATACTCAACAATGTCAATCATGAAGACCAGAACATTTTTTTACCAGACAGAAGTATTAGAGACAACATAAGAACAACACTTGACATCATTGAGTATTAGGAACATAACAAGAAGAAGAAACTCGTGTTGTTTCTGCTGGATGCTGAAAAAGCTTTTGATAGGGTGGAATGGAAGTTTCTGTTAGAAGTAATTAATAAAATGGAAATGGGAGCAAACTTTAAGCAATGGATTAAAGCAATCTACAGTAAACAGACAGCACAATTAATTATAAACGGGGGGGGGGGGGACGAAGAAGTTCAACATCGAAAGGGGAACACACCAGGGATGTCCACTATTCATTTTGACATTAGAGATTCTTAATATCCTGATAAGACAAGGAAAACATATCAGAGGAGTAAAGATTAAGGAGCTTAATTTGAAATTAAAAGCTTATGCGGATGATATAAATTTTTATTTAGATGATCCAAACAGAAGTATACACCACTTAATAAAGATCATACAGAAATAAGAAGAGGTCTCAGGCTTCAAGATCAATCAGAGCAAAACTGTAATACTCTCTAAGAATATATCAACAGCAGAAGAAAAAGAGCTCAGTTCTTTATCTGGATTTAAAACAGAGAAGAAATCAAGATATCTTGGAATATGGCTGACCGGCAGAAACATGGATTTGTTCGAGAACAACTATGGTAAAACCTGGATTGAAATAAAGAAAATCCTAGAGAAATGGTCCAAATTACATCTCTCCTTCTCAGGGAAAGTGGCAACAATTAAAATGAACATATTGCCCAAGTTCATTTTTTTATTCCAAAATTTGCCAATAGTGGATAATATAAAATATTTTGAACTTTGGTAACAGGAACTAACAAAATTCCTCTGGGATGGAAAAAAATATAAAATAAAATGCAAGATCCTAACAGATGAAGTAAAAAGAGGGGGATTAACATTGCCTAACCTTAAGTTACATTTTGATGCTGCTTGCCTACTTTCGATAGAGGATTGGGCAAAATTACAGAATGATAGATTACTCTGCCTAGAAAGCAGCAAACTCACGTTTGGATTTCATTCGTTCCTCTGGTATGACAAACTAAAGGACAACGCAGACTTCTCCCACCATGTAATCAGAAAGGCCATACTTAAATCATGGCTAAGCATGTTAGACACCACAAAAACATCTCAGCCCAACTGTCACCAACAAATACTTTCAAATGAACCAAAACGAAGTGCCTTTATGAATCACACTAGCTGAACTGTGTTCAGAGAAAATCTTTTTTCTTTTAAAGTCATTTTTCTACAGGAGGAAAAAAGTTGCAAAAATGAGAAATGAAGCAAAAAAAGGGGAGGGAGCCTGAAATTAGCTTAATGTCATTTCAGTGTTGAGCGGTGGTTGGGCGGAGCAGTAGGTACAGCACAGAAACCCACCATTAGAACAACGCTTTTGTTTGTATGCCTGGATAAACCCTCAGAAAACTCCAGAGGTACAATTGCAACAGTCTACACCCCCCCCCCCCTTTTACTTTACAAAATTCTAACGAATTTACATCCATGCGGATGTGACTATTTCCATACAAATTCAACATTTGTTTCAGCACAGATTGGGCAAAGTTGATTCCTGAAACTTAATTCATAGTGAATTAAAAGCGGAGATAACTGCTGCGAATTATCTCCTAGTTTACAAAGTGTTCAAGTGACTATAGTTTCTTCTAAACTCTGCAGTGCGCTGCTAAAGACACAATATAGTATCCTGTTCTGGGCAAAACCTGGGTGAAAATATAGTTTTGTCTCTTATTTGAGTCACATTTGTTTCTCTCTCTTCCCCTCCAAGACAGGCCTTTTCAATAAATGATTTCTCTGTGTTTTATTTCTTTGGCTTCCTCTCTAATTAGTGTCTAGTTTTTATGTTCTGCCTTCTCATCCACCACTGCTATTTTGACACAATTGTTGCTCAGTCTAGGACATTGCTCTCCCATGTGCTTCAAAACAATCTTGGTGCAATTATACACCCACTTCCAAGATTACGGAAAATCCTCTCCCAAACCATGACCATATTGTTAAAATAACGGTGTGTGGAAGCAAAACAAAAACAAACCAAAGCAAAACCTAAGCACAAAATATTTGTGCTTTTCTTGGGCCCACAGAATGCAGCAAATATGTATAAATGTTTCTCAGAAATATTTTCAAAGAGGCTTAATCCTAGATAGGTATTATACATTCTTCGGTTAGTTCACAGATATTATTAGCTTCCATACTTTACTGTTTCCTGATTAGTTCTGGTTAAAGAGTGTGGATAAGATCATAAAGTTGTAAGGCCCTGGAGTTCAACCCCCTTCTCAGTACAAGATCTCCAGCTAAAGTTTCTCCAGCAGGTAACTGTCCAGTCTCTTTTTGAAGACATCCTAAAAGTGGAAGGGGGGGACCTCACCACTTTTAGGCAATTGTTTCCATTGCAGAACAGCTCTTACTCTCAAGAGATTCCTTCTCATATCCAGTCAAAATCTACTCTACTGTAGGACCTGATCCTACCCTCTGGGGTAAAAAAAGCTTGTCCCCTCCACTCTGTGACAGCCTTTAAGGTATTTTAAAAGTGCAGTTACATCACCTCTCAGTGTTCTTGTCACCGACCTGAACATATTGAACTCCTTTCTTCATATGTTTTTTTCTCTATACCTCTTATCATCCTTGTTGTCTATTTCTGAACCTGCTCCAACTTGTCTATATCCTTCTAAAAGTGAAGCACCTAAAACTGAATACAATATTCTAGATGAGGCCTGACCAATGCAGAATACAGTGGTACTATGATTTTCATTGACTGGAAAACTATGCTTCTATTAATGTTGCCTAAAACAGCATTTGCTTCCTTTGCTGCAACTTCATACTGCTAAGTAATATTGCTTTTATGATAAACAAGGGTCCTTTTGTGTGTAGTACTGCTGAGCTTGAAGGCACACAACAACAACAACAACAACAACAACAGCTGAACCATGTATCCCCTCCCCTCATCCTAAATCTTGGCTTTTGTGGCCAAAATACAGAATTTTGCATTTTTCTCTATTGAATTGTATTCTATTAATTTCTGCCCAATTTTCTAGTTTATCTAAATCCTTTTGAATACTGTTCTTATCTTCTAGTGCATTAGACACCCCTCCAGTTTTGTACCCTCTGCGAACTTGATAAGGATTCCCTCTACCCTGTCACCTAAGTCATTGATAAAAATGTTGATGAGTAAATGCCCCTAGGACAGAACCCTGAGATACTTCATTTTGCCGCCCTAAGTGCAGTACCTTACATTTCTCCATGTTGAATTTCATTTTGTTAGCTTCAACACAGAAAATGTAAGGTACTGCACGTAGGGCGGAAAAATGAAATGCACAGATATAGGATGGGAGACACCTGGCTGAACAAGACTACATGTGAAAGGGATCTAGGAGTCCAAGTAGACCATAAGTTGAACATGAGTCAACAGTGCGATGCGGCAGCTCAAAAGGACAATGCAATTTTATGCTGCATCAATAGAAGTATAGTGTCTAGATCAAGAGAAGTAATAGTGCCACTCTATTCTGCTTTGGTTAGGCCCCACCTGGAATACTGTGTCCAGTTCTGGGCACCACAATTAAAAAAGGACATTGAGAAACTGGAGCGTGTCCAAAGGAGGGCGACTAAAATGGTGAAGGGTCTGGAAACCATGCCCTATGAGGAACAGTTTAAGGAGCTGGGCATGTTTAGCCTGGAGAAAAGAAGGTTAAGAGGAGATATGATAGCCCTGCTTAAATATTTGAAGGGATGTCATGTTGAAGAGGGAGCAAGCTTGTTTTCTGCTGCTCCAGAGACTAGAACGCGGAACAATGGATGCAAATTACAGGAAAAGAGATTGCACCTCAACATTAGGAGGAACTTCCTGACAGTAAGGGCTTTTCGACAGTGGAACAGACTCCCTCAGAGTGTAGTGGAGTCTCCTTCCTTAGAAGTCTTTAAACAAAGGCTGGATGGCCACCTGTGGGCAATGCTTTGATTGTGATTTCCTGCATAGCAGGGGTTGGACTGGATGGCTCGTGCGATCTCTTCCAACTCTACGATTCAATGATTCTATAATTCTATGAAACCTCCTTCTAGTTTGAAGTGCAGCCATTGATGACAACTCCTTGAGCACAGTGATGCCACCACTTATGGAGCCATCTGACAGTGTACCCATCTATTCTACAGTTAATCAATTTACTAAAATATGATGAGAGATCTTATCAAATGCTTGGCTGAAATCCAGGTAAATTACATCCACACCATTCTTGCTATTTTCTAAACTACAAAGAAGTTATATGATTAGTTTGGCACGATTTATTCTTGCCAAACTCATATTCACTCCTACTGATCACTGCATTGGTATCAAGATACACACTGGAACTGAATGCACACTGAAAGAACCCATGTTATTCTACTTCAAAGAGGGCTAGTCCTGTTAGTCTGTTGCACCAAAACAACAAAAATGTGTTTAGTGGCACATTACAGACTAGCAAATTTTGTTTGGCATATGTGTGCATGGACCCAAACGCACTTCATCACTTATAAACAGAAGCAATCTAATTAAGTAGACCAGAGTCTATTGAAAACTTAAGCTAAACAAAACTTGCTAATCTTTTAAGTACCATATACCTGTAAATGGTTTCTCTGTTCAAGTGTGTTCAAGAAGAATCAAGTGCAGGCAGGTACTTTAGCTGATTTTATATAATATTCTAAGTCAGTTGACAGTTTTAAGCCTCTCAATTTTACTATTTATATTTAGATTTTATTTCTTATTTTAATATTATAATATAATAGTATGTATAAAATAATAATAATAATAATAATAATATAAAACTATTATTTCTATGTCGCTTTTTGTTGAGACAATCAAAGCGGCATACAAAGTTTAAAATACCTCAATATATACATAATATCTTCCTCCCCCCCCCCCCCTTAAAAAGGATTGAACAGTATAAGGGTAAAATTCAACAATTAAAATCCAAAACGATAACTAATACAAATAACCGATAACCATGGGCCAAGTCATCACATGTGTGGGGAAGTCTTGTGTGGCCGAGTTCTTTATTCTGGGAAGGCCTGCTGGAAGTTATCCATCTTAATGGCTTTCTTAAAGCTGTCTAAATTAGTAATTTGACGGATCTCATCTGGCAGGCCATTCCATAAATTGGGAGTGGTTGCAGAAAATGTCCTCTGGGAGGTTGCCATCAATCTGGTCTTAAAGGGCTGTAATAAATTCCTCCTAGAGGACCTGAATGTACGGGGTGGGTTATATGAAAGCAGGCGATCCCTTAAATAAGTTGGGCCCAAGCCATGTAGGGCTTTAAAGATGATAACCAACACCTTGTACTGTGCCCAGAAACTAATTGGCAGCCAGTGGAGTGATTTCAGTATTGGTGTTATATGATCACTCCTGGTTGTTCCTGTGATCAGTCTGGCTGCTATAATCTGTACCAATTGGAGTTTCCAGACTAGCCACAAGGGTAGCCCTATGTAGAGCGCATTGCAAAAATCGAGTCTTGAGGTTACCAGTGCATGTACTACAGTTTTGAGGTCCCCTGGTTCCAGGAAAGGGCACAATTGGCGTATCAGCCAAAGCTGATAACAGGTGCGCTTGACCGTCGCATTCACCTGATTTCTCATCTGAAGTGACGGATCATGAAGCATGCCCAGACTGTGGACAAAGTCCTTTGAGGGAAGCATGAACCCCTCTAGGACTGGACGTTGCAACCCATGCCTGGTTTAGGGGACCCTACTGCGAATACCTCCATTTTGTCTGGATTCAGCTTGAGCTTGTTTTCCCTCATCTAATCCATTACTGCCTGAGGACACTGACTGAGGGGAGAAATGCCATCTGTTGTCGCTGATGACAGAGACATGGAGAAATATATTTGGGTGTCATTAGCGTACTGATAACATCCCACCCCATGTCTACGGATGAGGAGCCCTGGTGGCGCAGTGGTTAAATGCCTGTACTGCAGTCATTCACTCAAAACCACAAGGTTGCGAGTTCAAGACCAGCAAAAGGGCACAAGCTCGACTCAGGCTTGCATCCTTCCGAGGTCGCTAAAATGAGTACCCAGACTGTTGGGGGCAAATTAGCTTACTAGCTAATTAGCTTACTTGCTGTTCACCGCTATGATCTTTGGAATAGCGGTATATAAATAAAACAAATTATTATTATTATTATTATTATTATTATTATTTCTCCTAGCAGCTTCATATAAATGTTAAATAGCAACAGGGACAGAATGGTGCCCTGAGGGATGCCACAATTTAGCTCTATTTTTGTATAGCAACTGTCCCCAACAATCACCCTCTGGAATCTGCCTGAGAGGAAGAAACGGAACCACTGCAAAGCCATGATCTATTGTATCAAATGCCACTGAGAGGTCTAGAAGCACTAACAGAGTCACGCTCCCTCTGTCAATGCCTAGACGAACATCATCAATTAAAGTGACCATGGCAGTCTCCATCCCATATCTGGTCCTGAAGCCCGTTTGAAATGGATCAAGAAAATTGGCTTCATGCAAGACCACTTGGAGCTGAACAGCAACCGCCCTCTTGACTACCTTGCTCAGAAAAGGCAGGTGGGAAATAGGCCTATAGTTTTTCATGTCCAGGGGGTCAAGGGAGGGTTTTTTCAAGAGTGGTCTAACAACCGCTTCTTTCAAAAAGGATGGAACATAACTCTCCCTAAGGGATACATTCATGACACATCTAAGAGGTGCCATCAAGGCATCATCTCCCTGGACAGCCAACCATGATGGGCAGGGGTCAAGAGGACATGTCGTTTCCCTCAACTTTCCAAGGATCTTGTCTACGTCATCAGTACCTACAAGCTCAAATTGATCCAGCCTAATCTCATAAATGGATGCACTGGACGCCTCAACAGTCAATTTTGCTTTAACATCAGTGTCCAAATGGGTTTTTATTTGAGAGATTTTGTCTGCAAAGTAGTTGTTAAATGTGTCACAGCAGGCTGTTGTTGGGTTAAGTAGAGGGTTCTGGGTGGATGGCATCATCATCTGTTCCCTCACCACCCTAAACAGTTCTGCTGGATGAGACTTTGCAGACGCAATACGAGCAGAATCTCCTTGCCTCTGTATAAGAGTAAAGAAAATGCTTATGACGTGTTCTGTCAGATAAGAGTCCAGATCTTCGCCAAGCGTGCTCTAGTCACTATCCTGCCCACTTCAAATTCCTCAGCTCCTCGGTATACCAGAGCTTTTGATTTGTTTATATATAACTAAATAATATTTGTTTATATATAACTAAATGACCTTTGGTGATAAATGATTAAAACTGCCTATTCCCCTCATGGCCAGAAGGAGGAGGAGCCAGCCTGCAAAATTTACCCTCCTCATACCATCTTAACTGAGGACAGAAACAACAAAATGCAGGCATCTTGCTAACATCTCCATTTTTTCCCTCCTGTTTGGTTGGTTACATCTTGCCTGATGAAGAAGCCAGTGGAGCTTCGAAAGCTTGCAACAAGTATATTGTGCATTTCGATTGGCCAATAAAGGTATCACTGTTTGGTGGATTTTTGTTTGAATTTGCTAAATGGCCAATATAGCTACCCCTGCATATTTTTAAATAAAAACCCTTTACACACACACACACACACACACACACACACACACACACACATTCTTTTCTACACCCTGGCGATCTTTCAGTCTTTCCTTCTACTAGCTTCTCTTATCAAGAGTCAGGATTCTCCCCCTCCCAAATGTTTGAAATGTTTGGAGGCTCTACATATGAAACTGCACAGAAATTAAATGTCCAAGACTCCTAAGCTCAAGAAAGGTCCGGCACTTAACAGCTAAAGATGGTACTGCAGGCTATATACCTATTTTGATTAGCTAAACTGATACATTAAACAATCACACACACACAAAACAGCAAGATGCAGTCATACAGTCATGAGTACAATGCTGTACTTGGGGCCCATTCCCACTTACTGGAAAATCTGTTTCCTGAACCGATTCCTGAAACTGGTTCTGAAAAAATGTAGTTCCCATTATGTTTGCGCCGGTTTCAGGAATTGGTTCAGGAATCAGCAAGTAGCAGGGGACAACTTGTTGGCCCAGCCCGTCTCTGGCCTCTTCTGGCCCCAAAATCCTCGGTCCAGTCTCCTTACCAGCTTCTTTGGCTGCTGACTGGCTTCCTTGCACCTTTTTAAAAAATTTCCCATAGTCAGAGAGGCCGGAAGGAGGTCACAGAGAAGCCGGGGGAAATCCGGGAAGGAGGTTGCAAGGCTTCTGACTTGGACTGGGGGTTATTGAGTCAGCAGAGGTCAGAGATGGGCCAGGCTGGGCCAGGCCAGGATGCCAGTGGGAACCAGGACAGATTTGAATCCGATTTGAATCTGCCTGGTTCCCACTTGGGCTGAATCAATTTATTTCCAAATAAATCAATTCAGACAAAAAAAAAAAAAAAAAAAAAACCCTGCAAAAACCCAGCGTCTTTTTGACACGGGTTAAATGGCCAAAAAAAGGGCAGAAAGCATGGCTCCCCTTTCTGAACTGATTTCTAAAATCGGATTCAGTGGAAACTATGCCCCTTTAACCTGGATGCCAATTCCTATTAAACGTACTGTAGTGGGAACAGGACCTTGGTTACCCTTGAGTACAACATTGTAATGAATGCTTTCAGAAAATGGCTTGCATGCAAGAGAATCAGGAGAGATCACCTCTTCTGCCCTGACCAACCAAGAACATAAAATTTAGCCTTCTGTCACCAACATACTGCTGAAGGGGGGTTTCAAGTTGTCTCCACATTGACTCAAAAGCCATTGAGGCCTCTTGTTCTTCCTTAAAATCGTGATATCAGTCAGTATTTATTGCTTCCGGCATCTTTACTGCAAGATGAATTTCACAAACAGCATAATTGCAGACACATTTATCTTACTAGTGCATTTGATCTTGAATGTTTTAAAATCCATTTTGTTCCCCTGGTTTATTGGCTGGAATGAGTTTTGTCTGTTGCCTATTGCCCAAAGCTCTTTAGCTGTCAAGAAAAGTTCCTGAGAAAGCTCCCAAAATGAAAAGCAATGACACTGCAACTTAACGCTGCCTGCCATGTGCAGCAACTTATCAAAAGCATTTCTACCATAGAAGCCAGTGAACAGATCAGTTTCAAGTGCAGGGCCAGTAATATAATCTCCCAGCCAGAGATGGAGATCCCAATGAAGATTAAACAGACTGCTCAACAGAGAATACAACTTCCTATAATGCTATGGCAAAAAAGAACACCTCCGCCTTGTGGGCTCTAGTCCAGAATAAGTTTAACAAACACTTTGTTCCCCATGATCAGAAATAAACGTGTGTTTTTAAAAAAGTTGTCCTTCTTGCTATCCCCAAGGATAGGACCAGGGCTAATAGTTTGAAGTTACAAGAGAATAGTTTTCATAGAATCATAGAGTTACTGTAGAAGAGTCCACAAGGGCCATCCAGTCCAACCCCCTGCCATGCAAAAGCACAGAATCAAAGCACCCCAGACAGATGGCCATCCAGCCTCTGCTTAAAAATCTCCAAGAAGGAGACTCCATCACCCTCCAAGGGAGTGTGTTCCAGTGTCAGACAGCTCTTACTGTCAGGACGTTTTTCCTAATCCTGAGGTGGAATCTCAATTGAACATTAAAAGGAACTTCCTGATAATGAGATTAATTTGGCAATTAATCAATTCCCTAGAGAGATGGTGGGGTCTCCTTCTCTGGAGGTCTTCAAAAAGAGGCTCGACAGCCTTCTGCTCTGGATGCTTTAGCTGGAGATCCTGCATTGAGCAGGGGGTAGGCTCAATGGGTCAGGAGGCCTCTTCCAACTCTATGATTCTGTGATTCAAACAGTGATTGCAATGGTGTATTTCCAATCTGAATAGCAATAGTTCCATATTTGTTACATAGAATTGGCACACCTAGAATCATAGAATTAGACAGTTTGATCACGTCCATCCAGTCAAGCCTCATGTCAGCACCCTGACAAATGGACATCCAGCCTCTTTTTATAATCCTCCAAAGAAAGAATATTTCACTTGAAGAAATTCTCATCCATCATGAACTCTCTTCTCTTTTGGTATTCCTGTCCACAGGATCACACCCAGAGTTTCCTAAAATCAGCTTTCTTAAAGTCCAGAATGCATGTCTAACTTCTTAGCTTCTGCTTTCTGCTAGCATGTATTGCTTGTATGCTCTCCTTTTGCTTTTCCTGCTTGAATTATTAGTGATGGCAATATGATGTTCACTGCTTCCTTAATTAGAAGACACAATAAAAAAAGTTTTTAAAGGAAATGTTGGAATGATTAATAGCAAAAAGGGTTAGGGAGCTCCTGAAAATAAGTATCTTCATTCAAGTCTGTGCCAAACACAGAAAGCTATTGTTGTTGTTGCATGCCTTCAACTTGCTTCTGACATATAGTGAGCCTAAGGTGAACCTATCGTGTGGCTTTCTTAGCAGAATTTTAACATTTGTTCAGAGAGAGTTTGCCTTTGTCTTCTTCTGAAGCTGAGAGAGTGTGACTTGCCCAAGGCCATCCAGTGGGGTTTCATGGTCAAGCAGGGATTCAAACCTTTGTCTCCCACTGTCCTAATCCAACACTCAAACCACTACATCACACTGGCTTTCATCTTGAAATGAAACACCAATTTCTTGAAATGATAGTGCCAATTTCTATTACATGTCACCACTTCTCAAAGGCCAGTTTTCCTCAAGAATGTACAGCAGGCCCTTGGTATCCACTGTGGACACCCCCCCCCCCATGGATACCAAAATCCATGGATGCTCAAGTCTTATTAAATACAATGGCATAGTAAAATGATGTCCATTATAAGAGGGCTGACTGTAATTCAGAGAACTGGCTGTAATTCATTCTTAGTCACTAGCAGGTTTATTCTTTATTGGAATCAGCTTTCTTTTTGTAATATGAAATGCTAGCATGGCTTGCTACAAAATTATATATACAAGAATACCAACTACCGTAATACAGTGGGCTCTTGTTATACGCTGGGGTTTGGTTCCAAGATCCCCTGTGTATAACAAAATCCGTGTATGCTCAAGTCTCATTAGATATAATGACATAGAAAAATGGTGTCCCTTATAAAAAAAAATGGAAAATCAAGGTTTGATACTTGACATTTATACTTTTTTTTAATATTTTCAAACCATGGATGCTTGAATCCGTGTATAAAAAATCTGTGTATAAGAAGGGCCGACTGTATTTATCTGTCATAAATTATTACTTGAATGGCCATTTCCATTTGTAGATTTGGGCAGTTCTTTAAAATTAGTTTACTTTTTTATCATATCTAAATATACATAAAAGAAATTAAGTAATTGTTGCTTCAGCTTCCTTTTACACAGCTTGCAGTTTCTGTCTGCTGTTACAATGTATGAACATCTCAATTTGTTTCCCCTCAAATGCCTTAAGAATTAGTGACAGGCAGAAGTCCACATGGAGAGGAATCAATGAAGAAAGCCACACCACTGCTGTGATTCAGGTTGCTGGCAATTTAATATTGTTATATACGTGTGTGTGTGTGTGTACACACACACACACACACACACACACACACACACACACATACACACACACCAATTCATAGAAGTATGCATAGATATACTTTTATACATATACATACAAATATATACATATGTATATATATCAAGACATTTCAGATGTGAGTGATGTGCACATGTACCTGCCTTTAAATGGGCAGGTGTATGTATATGTATATATGTATATATGTGCACACATACACATAGCAATATATTAAAAGTGTTGTACCATCCATCAAAACACTGATGCACACACACACACACATACACATACACACAAAAACAGGCATATATATGAACCACACACACACACACACACACACATGGAAAGACACACCTACATAAAGTCATGTTGAAAAGCAAGGCCTAGGAGGAGAAAGCAGTGTCCAGATGGACCTGACACACACACACACACACACACACACATACACATACACACACACACATGTTTATCTATCTGTGTGTGTGTGTGTGTGTGTGTGTGTGTGTGTATGGGTCACACACACACACACACACACACACAGATAAACATGTGTGTATATGTGTGTGTGTGTGTGTGTGTGGGCCTGACACACACACACACACACAGATGGAGAGAGAGAGATAAATGTGTGTGTGTGTGTATGGACCTGAGACATACACAAACAGAATGACACACCTATATAAAGTCATGTTGAAGCGCAAAGCCTAGGAGGAGAAAGCAGTGTTTGGATGGACCTGACACACACACACACACAGATGGAGAGATAGCTAGATAAATACGTGTGTGTGTGTGTGTGTATGGACCTGACACACACACAGGAAGACACACCTACATAAGGTCATGTTGAAGTGCAAGGCCTAGGAGAAGAGAGCAGTGTCCGGATGGATCCAGCACACATTCCCTCTCTCACACACACACAGATGGAGAGAGAGAGATAAATGTGCGTGTGTGTATGGACCTGAGACACACACAAACAGAATGACACACCTACATAAAGTCATGTTGAAACGCAAAGCCTAGGAGAAGAAAGCAGTGTCTGGATGGACCTGACACACACACACAGATAGATAGATGTGTGTGTGTGTGTGTGTGTGTGGGCCTGACACACACACACAAACACACACACACACACAGAAAGATGGAGAGATAGATAGATAAGTGTGTGTGTGTGTGTGTGTGTGTATGGACCTGAGACACACACAGGAAGACACACCTACATAAGGTCATGTTGAAGCGCAAGGCCTAGGAGAAGAGAGCAGTGTCTGGATGGATCCAGCACACACTCCCTCTCTCTCACACACACACAGATAGCAGACTGGAGGAGGGCAAATGTTGTTCCCATCTTCAAAAAGGGGGAAAAAAAGAGGATCCAAACAATTATCATCCAGTTAATCTGACATCAATACCAGGAAAGATTCTGGAGCAGATCATTAAACAGAGAGGGAAGGGAGGCCTTATATTTTCCACTGGCATTCATCAGCAGCATTTGAAAGCTTGAGGAAACAACAAGTGTCCTAAATTACTAAGGCAGGGAGGCCAGAAAGCAACATACAAATCATAAGATGTTTTCATGTAATACTCAGAATTTCTGAAAAATGAAAGAAGGTTGCTAAAAGTGTTCTAATGGCCTTCTTATCCACCACACTTTCTCACTTACTTTGTAAAAACCGTCAGAAGGACCTTAGTAAATAAAATAAAATTCATATCAGTGGCAATTCAAATGGCCTTGCTTTTCAGTAACTGCTCCCATTCACACCTCCTGTGCTATTCTTTGATTCCTAACCCAGGGCAGCTTCCTTAATAATAGCGTTATCTAAAAATAATTGTCTTTATCACATCCAGAAAGATTTCTTAAAGTTTCCACATATCCTCCCACTTTCAGCTCCATCTTTGGCTTCTCCACATCCCCTCCACACATTCTGCCACAGCTCCACAATGGAGCTAATGGCAACCAGATGAGGAAATATAATGCTAGTCTGGTTGTGGGGGGGAGCAGCAATGAAATCTAAAAACTGCAGATATTAAGGACCAGATCAGATGCTTAAGATGAAAAGGCAGTGAACAGATACCCAGAAACTAAATAAGATGCAAAGAGAGTGGTGCAAGATCTAAGACTGAAGTTTGCTTTGTGAAAGGGCTGGTGCTGGCCTCCTTGTACATAATGGTGGGTCCAATACAAAGTAGAAAAATACGAGGTAGGTTTGTCTGAAAGTTAAAGAAGAGTCAGTGCAGAATGCACCTGTTAGTCTAAAAAGGGAATAGGACTTGCTTGACGGTTGGGAGATCAGTCTGAAACTGAAGACTGCCTGTGAGGACACAAAACATCTCAAAGTAACATAGGATCTGACTAGGGTTGGAAAAAGATACAAAAATATTTTTTAAATTGTTAAAAATATATATGTTTTCTGAGTGTTGAGAAACTGTGATGAGAAGAATGCTTGAGTGACAAGAATATTTGCAGTTTGGAACTTATTCTGCACAAAATTCACACTTGGTTGTTTTACACAAAAATTGGCATTTTCTGCATGTGGAACAGCCCTTTGTGCATGAAAGGGCCCTCCCCACCAGTCCATCTGCCTTGGTCAAGGCCTCAGAGGGAGAGAATAACCACTGGACCTCATCCCCTTCCCCACCACCATTCCCTTCTCCTTTTGTGTCATGACTTTTAGATTGTAAGCCTGAGGGCAGGGAACCATCTAATTAAAAATACAGTGGTACCCCGGGATACGAATTGACCGCGTTACGAAATTTCCGGGGTACGAAAAAGTTAGATTTAAAAAAACTGTTCCGGGTTACGAAAGATTTTTCGGGTTACGAAATTAATTTCGGCGCGAAATTCAAATGTAAAGCGCGGCTAGCGGCTTTCCAGCGCCTTTTCGGGTTGCGAAATGTATCGGGTTACGAACGGCGCCGCGGAACGAATTAAATTCGTAACCCGAGGTAGCACTGTAATAACTGTAAACCGCTCTGATAGCTTTTAAGGCTGAAGGGCGGGGTATAAATACCATAAATAAGTTGATAAATGTTTTCTTAGAAGTTAATGAACTACTGAAATGTGAAACATTCTTGTTGAATATATTATAGGGGAAAAAAATAAATTAAAACAGAGCAGTGAAAACAATATGAAGTATAAAAATTTTAAAGCATTTAATGGTATATTCAATTAAAACAGTATTTTAATATATTAAAATTTAACATTTAAAAACATTTATAATACAAAATGCAAATTAAAACAGTATATACAGTTACATATCACGCAACCCTGGTCAGCCAAGGCTAAAGACCTGTTTAAAACAAAAACTCTTTGCCTGCTAGCAAAAAGACAAGAGAAAGGGGAGAAATCAAACCTGCCACAGAAGAAAGTTTCAAATCCAAAGAGAAGGCTCTCTCCTGTGCCCTTGCAAACTGAGCCTGGGAGGTGCTGGAATTGAGAGAAAGCAGGAACACTCTCATGGAGAGATACTGGCTTTCAGATTGTCTAGACCTAAGCTATGTGGGGCTTGATAGGGCAAAGCCAACACTTTGAATTGTATCTAGAAATGGACCGGTAGTAAATGAAGTTGTTTTATAAGGGTCTTTAATTATTAATGGAGGAGGGTCCTTTTTCCAAGATTTCTTAAATGCAATACATAAATTCCAGGGTTTTTTTCTACTTAAAATAGTGTGTTCTTCATTAGTCACAATTGCCCTCTTGTTGTCTGGTCATATCCTTTTGACTTCACTCTGATGTTGCTCAGTCAATGCTTGTGTCAGTAAATGTTGGAGGGTATGTAATTTGGTTCAGATTTAATGCTAATCTGAAGAGTTTAGGTAGACTACAGCTCCCAGAAGTCTACAGCTTACATGGCAGCTGGCTGTGGGCTCTTGGCAGCTGTTCTATGAAGAAGTATTTCATATGACTTACAGACACTCTTTAGTATTGTGACAAAAAGCAGACAAACTATTCTGTTTTCAGCTATACTTTGTCTTTCATCTTAATCAGGAATTTCTGCTATCTATACAAGCCAGGATTAGAAAGTGCAATTTGATCTTAGTTTATTTATGAGGAAATTACAAACTCTGGTCAGGTGAAAAAGGAAGCTAATGTTTCCAAACTCCTTGTGACTGCACTGGGAGAACAAGGAAAGAACATAATGGTTTAATGTCACATCTGAATATTCTGCTACTTCTAGCAACACATGTCAATAAAATATTTCAGCAACAACTGACACACCACAATCCTAGATTTCCACACACAAACAAAATCTTACTAACAGGCTGCTCTTAAAATATAGAGAACTGGACTCTGTGAAATTCTAGACGTTTCTAACAGCAATGAAAACCTTTTAAACACAAATAGCAAGCCCACTGTGTAACAAGATATAGAACCCTATCATTTCTCTGCTTTCTTTCTTTAAAAAACAACCTCCCAAAATCCATAGCTTTGCACTCATTCACTGAATAGAGGCTTTTCGTTTGATTCAAGTTTGCCCTCCCTCCCTCAGATTTTGAGGAGTGGAATGATTAAATGATTTCCATCATCATTTTGCCTATAAGGTGCAGCTTGAGATGCTATTTCAAGTTTGCATCAACAAAGATCCCATTATACAAGGCTATCATTTTTAACCAGCATTTTAGCCAAGGAGTTTAGTCTCTTGTTTAGTGAGATGCAGAAAATGCTTGCTGAAGGAGAGAAAAAGAGAGCAAACGGTCTATTTCAGTGGTTGAATAAACTTCCACCCACATCAAAGCACAAAGACACTCTGAACTAGTCTCGCTAACCCCTTATCTAAACAGAATAAATCAGAAATACAATTTTTGATTGATGCTGAAGGATTTGCTTTCTTAGCTCAAAAGCAATTTAAACCTCTCTCCAGGTGAGAGTTGGTCTAAGTGTGTTCTTTACAGTGCTTGGCTTCCAAGGTGGATCGCACTCTTCCCCATCCATTATATGCATACACTGCCATTACAAAAGTCTGTGGAGACATCTGTTGCAATCTATGCAGCTATGGTGCTGCTAAACTGTTTTCAGAGCAATTAAAATGAAAGGCACAGACAAAGTGCATTTTAGTTTTTACTTTTACAAATGGTCTCTCCAAGGAACCATGGTCATCTCTCAATTTTATCCTCACAGCAAACCTATCACATGGATTAAGATGAGAAGTGGTGATTGAGATAGATGGCTGTGTGGGGATCTGAACTAACTCTTCTCAATCCTAGTCTGACATTCTACACCACACTGACATGCTTATAGCATTTGCAGATAACACCAACAGAGTGGGGGTAGCTAATACTCCAAAGGACAGGTCTGAGTTTCAAAAGGACCTTGACAGATTGGGGATTTGGGCCAAAACTAACAAAATCAATTCAACAAGATAAATGTAACATACTACATCTAAGCAGGGAAAACGTAATGTGCAAATGCAGTTGGCCCTTCTTATACACAGATTTTTTATACATGGATTTAAGCATCCACGGTTTGAAAATGTTTTTTAAAAAAGTATAAATTTCAAATATCAAACCTTGATTTTCCATTTTTTTTTATAAGGGACACCATTTTGCTATGTCATTACAGTGGACCCTTGTTAATTAAATATAATGACATAGCAAAATGGTGTGTCCCTTATAAAAAATGGAAAATCAAGGTTTGATATTTGAAAATTATACTTTTTTGAACATTTTCAAAGTATAGATGCTTGAATCCATGTATAAAAAATCAGTGTATAAGAAGGGCCAACTGTGTATTTAATGGGACTTGAGCATCCACAGATTTTGTTATCCACAGGGGATCTTGGAACCAAACTCCAGCATATAACAAGGGTCCACTGTATAGGATGGCTGACACCTGGCTTGATAACAGTAGCTATGAAAGGATCTAACAGTTTTAGTAGACTACAAAATAAACATGTTGCGGAGCGCGTGAGGCAACATGTCAATGTTTGGCACCAGATTTTCCTTTTGACTCCATATCCCAACAATTCTGTGCTGCATTAACAGGAGTATAGTATCCAGATCAATGGAAGTGATAATGTCACTCTAGTCTGCTTTGGTCAGAATTCACCTGGAGTACAGTCCCCAGTTCAGAGAGCAACCTTTATGAGGGATGACGTAGGGAGCTAGATATGTTTAACCTGGAGAATAGAAGACTGAGAAGTGACATGATAGCCATCTTTATATATCTGACAGAATGTCAGGTAGAAGATTGAACAAGCTTGTTTTTTTGCTGCCCCAGAGACTAGAACACAACCAATGGATTTACTGCTTCATAGGGTGGTGGACTTTCCACTTTAAACAGAGGCTGGATGGCCATCTTATGCTTTAATTGTGTCTTCCTGCATTGCAGGAGGCTGGACTGGTTGGCCCTTGT
The DNA here is from genome assembly GCA_023333645.1 of Sceloporus occidentalis. Taxonomy (NCBI): domain Eukaryota; kingdom Metazoa; phylum Chordata; class Lepidosauria; order Squamata; family Phrynosomatidae; genus Sceloporus; species Sceloporus occidentalis. Next base: position 4,741,408 of record JALMGF010000004.1, on the reverse strand, counting down.
GATCCTTTCCAGCTCTATGAATATACGATCCTGTGTACTGGGCAAGATTGGCCATTGGACATTCTACTAGGGGCCCTTATATTGAGCAAGCCTTTTAGTTCCCAAGCTCAGGGGATGTGGGGATAAGCAAAGTGCAGCCCTGGAGCTATATATGGCTGCCAATTTTGGTTTAGTAATCCACAGCCCCTCCAGACTTCTCAAGCCACTCCTTTTCTGGCCAAAGAAAATAAATGAATTGTCTCTCCTAGAAGCTTTCAAGTGTGGCAATTCCCCCATTAAAATTTTTCAAATACAACACTATTGAATATTTTCTTTTTAAAAAGATCATTGTGAAGTCTTTTTTTGGCCTTCTTTACTGTCCAGCCTTCTGTTGGCCTTCTTCACTGTTCAGGTAGCTAGCTATTTCTTTTCATTTGAGACTGAGGGCTTCCACAGACGTCGCCCCTTTGAGCCACAGATGGAGGCCATGGCAACCACATGCTGCAGCCTCCGGAAGGAGCAAAAAGAAGCCCCAAAAGCACTGAGGTGCAGCGTCATTATGCTCCTTCCATCCAATGCTGTTTGGGCCGCCCAAATTGGGCACTGTGCCTGACATGCATCATCATGGCGCACACTGTGTGGATGGGTGTGCACCATCACAGCAGCTGAGTGGCGTGCTAAGGGATTCATACAGGCCGGCATAAAATGCTGGTCTGTATCACCCCTGAGTCTGGGATCTTCTGCTAATAAAGTATGTACTCTGTTACTGAGTTATGAGAGATTCCTTTACATTCTTGGTTTGTTAATTTCAGGTTGAATTCATCTACTTAAATTCTCAGGTGTCTTCAGCAAACAATATCTCACTCCATTTAGTAGAGAATGAGATTTTTCTTTGTCGCTTTCTTTCACAACCAACCACAGATACACACCATGATCAGGGAACAGGAATCTTCTTCAGATGAGATTATAGCTATTACTTGGCGTAGCAAATAGAAGGCTTTCGGGGAAATGTTTGCATCTTCTCAGACTCTACCCTATGCATACATGTGCATACATGTGCATACATGTGCACTGTTTCCTAAAGGCTTGCCTGGGCCTCTGTCTTCTGTGCCCTCATTCTCAGCATTGAGAAGCTGTATTTCAAATTATCAGTATTGAATTGCAATGAAAATGTAAATTATGGGGAACATTTCAAATCATTTATTGGCAGGTCAGTTGCCTCGTTCAAAAGCAACTATGTGTTCAAACCTTTTGGAATTGTCAAAAGGCCTCACCAAAGATAGACATTTTCTACTGGCACAAGAAAACACAAGTTAAATATAATGTTTAAGCAGACATGTTTCAGGCCCCTTTTGGCTTATATGGATACAGACACTCCTCTCCCCCTCTTTTGAAAATGAAGTGTAGGTAGGGGTCACTGTGATACTTT